>JASDDO010000016.1:344615431-347590333 GCA_030015575.1 Agapanthus africanus | reverse complement strand
TCTTAATACTTTTACCCGTTTGGTTCTCGACTTCGTTCTTATATTCTTTGAATTTCTCAAAAGCTTCAGACTTGTGTTTCAACAGGAACACATGTCCGTATCTTGAGAGATCGTTAGTGAAAGTAACGAAGTATGAAAAACCATTTCTGGCATGTGTAGACATGGGACCGCATACATCATTATGTATCAGTCCCAAGAGTTCCGTAACTCTTCCTCCATGTCCACTAAACGGAGTTTTGGTCATCTTCTCTTTGAGACATGAATGTCAAGTTTCATAAGATGATAATTCGAACGGATTCAAATATCCATCCTTATGTAACTTAGCTAGTCGTGTCGCATTGATATGACCCAGTCTACAATGCCATAAGAAGGATTCGTTCATTTCTGAACTCTTCCTCTTGTGTGTGTTTTGTACATTAAGAACTGTGGTTTGATTTAGAACGTATATGCCATTATTTAACGAGCCTGATCCAATCAACTTTTGCTTTAGGAAGATGTTCATAACATTATCCTGTTAGTTATATGTATGCCCTAGAGGCCATTACTGTACATAGGATGTATATTGTAGTGGATGCTGGGATATATATAGGGATGACTTTCTTGCTCGACATGATAGTATGCTATCTGGTTGCTCTTTATCTTAATGTGTACACTGATTGTCTCTCTGTTACATGTTGGTAAAGCCCTTAGGATGTGTACTTGACTACCTGGACTATGATGCGGATCATACTAGTGGGGACATGGTAGTCCATAAGTACATCCTTCAAGGTCCCTAGTCGTGGGTATATCGAGACGGGGCATCGATATAGCAGAGTAGACTAGCGTATACCTTCTCGACCCATACAGATGGGCGATGGATGATCCCATATCCATTGGTCTTTGACATCAGAGATGATATACGGGTGCTCAGTGGAGACTGGGTACACTGGACGGACTCGCCGAGAACTCCCAGATGGTATTATACCTTACGTCAGATGGCAGTTCTTTGGTGACACTGGTACAGAGTAGTCTGTTGACCCGAGATCGTCATAGAGTCTTGTGTGATTCCCACTGTACTTTGATTTCCACCTTACCACGTCCAAGAGGGAGTGCAAAACGGTGGTTTTTGGGTACAGTCCCGAATCACATGGAGGCAATGAGCGATAGGAGGGGATTCGTCTCTCCCGTTATAGGGAGTTGATGTTGCGCTGTGTTCGATTGGCTATAACCGGAAATCCCTAGCCAGGGTTGCTGAGATTTACTGGTAAGTGTTACCAGTAGTTTCTTGAACTGTTATAGACCTCATATCGACACGACTTATCGAGCTACTGGGGTCTGACGTTTACCACCCCTAGGCGAGATATGCGACATATCAGACGAACAGACCGGACTGTACGGTAAGTGTTACTGGTTGGATTCACAGGAGTGTGAGCGGGCTTGCTCGTTGATCTTCTGATCGCTCAATACCCGGGTGGCCGTTACGTTTAGCAGACCGCTTGCGGCTTGTGGGTGTTTGATATGATCATCACCTGCTGCCGGAGTATTGACGAGTCTTTAGAGTCCTACACAGAGGTTTCCTGGCTCAAGCGAAATGAAATAGGAGCGCATATGAGATATGTGCGGGACCGAGAATAATGCGTGTATGTGATACCGTATTCTATTTTCGCGATGAATGTATCGATTGGTTGTATGCGATATAACCTAGTTATCGAATCGAGGATTGATTCGCTAAGTCGATACATTGGATATTAGTCGGCCATATGCGATATGACCGGATCGTTAAATCAAGTGTTGATTTAATGATTTAATGTATAATTATATATTTGATATATTACTTTACATTAACTAGTATTGGTTCGCTTAAGATTATTTTCTCACTAGATTGTGCACATTGTATATATGATATATTTTTGTGCACTTGCTTGTATCATGTTTGATGATACATGCAAACTTGGGTATGTGTTTGCTTTAAACTATGATTAAGTTAATGGTTAGGGTTTGTTTTATTGTTTTATTTATTTATTTATTCCTTTTGGCAAAAACAAAATGGGAGGCTTTCTTTGTTTTACACTAGAAGCTTCATGATAGTTTTGACAAAGTCTTAGCCATTTTGTTTTTATCCTTAACCTAACCATTTAACTAAACCCTAGTTTATTCTCTACACTCACCCATAGTTGCATCATGATAACCATCACTTCATTTTTCTTTTTGGAATTAATTTATTATTCTTTTTCTTCTTCTTCATCTTCTTCTTCAAGTGAAGAAAAGAAAAGTTTTCTAGAAAAATGTCAAGTGACGAAATCAAGTGAGAAATCCAAATCCAAAGTGAACCCACTTCCTATTTCTTCATCCTCTACCACTTGCCATGTAGTATAGGGTGTTTTCTTCACAAGTTTCATGAGCTAGTGAAGATGGAGCTTGAGTTAGAGTTGCCTCGACGTAGATCATCTTCGGCATCGAAGTCAACCACCTAGCCCGCTCATTTCCCCGACGAAACCATCGCTAGAGTCCGGGATCCCGGTGATCGCAGCGAAGGGACGTCATCACGGAGCTAAAGAAGTGGTGGACCGGATCTACAAAGGTTGTATTTCCAATCACTTAGCAATAAAGTTGTTTATTTGCATGTTTCACCTTTGCCTCTAGTTAACGATCTAGTATTAGGGTTTCTCGGCACTCGGAAAATTTGATTTTGCCATTGTTGATGCCCAGTGGAACCTCTTGAGTGTGCCTAGTAACCCTACAGTGGTATCAGAGCCTAGATAGAGCCTTAGGCGAAGTGTAGACGATGTTAGAAGTCCGATCGAACCGAAACCCTAATTCAAAACCACTCTCTGTACAGTTTTTCAAAACTGGGTTTTTTCCAAATTAAAAATATGCAGAAAAATGAGCAGGAAATTCTAAGAAAAACTGAAGAAAACGACAACCAAAGTCTATAGTGTTGCCGCGGAACCGCGGCGTTGACCCACTTGTTGCGGCGGTTCCGCGGCCGTCTGTGAAGATTAGGCTGTGCATTTCCTGCAGTTATCTCTGTAGGTGTTTCTTGTGACTTCTGGATACTTTTAATATATACTCAAGAGTTGAGTTTTCTGGGTTGTATCGGGGACTCGGTGTTTCGATCAGGAAGTCTAATTTCGTCTATATGTTTTTCCGGGTAATTTTAGAATATGTTAAGAAGTTCGACCGGATATAAATACCCACTTTTTCCCCTGCCGGGAAATTTCCAAGTGTTGGATTTTTCCGTAGTTTGAGAACGTTCTAAGTAGTGCAAGTAACGCGATGGATCCTCTAGAAGAAAAAAAACCTTAACTCGATTATGTGACCGTCTTGAACTGCCCTTTGAACCCTAGGGTTTGGGGCAGTACGGCGTGCCACATGTGAGGCGTTGGCTTGACCCTTCTACGGCTGGACCGTTGGTACTGTGGCATGAAGTGGATGTTTTTGAACTTTTTTCAAGAGTTGAGCTGTTTCGGGAAAACTTGGGTGTTTGATTGTTTGATCGGAATGTTTAACATTTTCTGTTTATCTGGAATGTGATACAATAATTGGAATCCACAAGTAGTTATGAGATAACTGATTTGGATGTTATAAACATAGCACTTTAGTCTCACTTGATCGGTTGCCACGGGATTTTGATGTGATCAAAAGTCCGTCGCAATCACGTAGCGTACGCGGATACTCGCCGGATAAACTTAATAGACAGCCACGCCCCATAGCCCTGACCAAGTGACTGTAGGAGAACCCCGTCGCCGAAGGCATCCGTTCGGGTGCTCGCGGCAGCGGTGTTCCACCTTGGTGCACTTCGTCGACGGTAACCTGGGGTGCGTCCGTCTATTAAAGTTTGCGACGAGCATTCGATCAGGATGTCGGGAATCTTTCTAAATTGCCCGACTTGATATTGAAAAGAGTTTTCGATAATGAGACTAAAATGCGGGGTTTATAATTGTTAGGCATGTGATGTCTAAGGAATTCAGATGGTTAGGCATATGATGTCTAAGGAGGTTGCGGATTCCAACTGTTGTAGTTTTACACTTTCTTTTCTGTGACCGTAAGTGTAATATGTGATATCGCCGGTTTCGTTGCTATATGTCAACGGCAATTGGGATGCGCATATTTACTTACGTTGATGGCATGTGATGTTATGTGTTGCTAGATATGTTATATTGGATCGTCGTGTTTGAATAGCCGGGGGGTTTTATGTGAGATGAGAGTTTTTATTTTCATTCATGTAAAATTAACTTGTATGTAATATTCTTTTATTGGGGCACTTCCAGGTTGCGGAAGATGTCACCGTTGATGTATATTATTTACTTTTCCGCACTAGGATAGACCCAAGGAGGAGAGTACAAGTAACCGGGTTCTAGAGTCCAGTGGGAGACCAACTCGAGGAGTCGAGTCCGGGTCTCCTAACTCTAGAATTGGTAGGGTTGCTTGCCGCTCTCGTAGGGGTCTAGGGTTGTGGGTTTGGCTATTCATCGCGACCGTGGAATCCGTGTTTTATACTGGCTCGTATTGAAAACACGGACGTCCTAGTATATCCAATATTTCATATGATTCTTCTGCTGCAATATCTGTGATGTGCTCATTTGATGTTCTGTGATAAATACTGTATATAGTATATATGATATATTATATAGATGTTACTTATGTTTTACACCCGCGCTAGCCCTGCCCCACTCCGTCATTAGTTACCTAACCTAACGGTGCACGAGGGGACATTGAGGCGAATGCGGATGGCATAAGTGTACGTCGTATTTATCTGTGATGTTTAGGTGATTTAAATGATGGGACTTCATTAATATGATTAATGAAAGAAAAGAAACCTAAAAGATGTTGTGGAATCAAATTTTCAAAAACAGGTAACTACAGTTCTTGTTTTACATCGCGGTGTTCCTTGTAGAACATCCTGCACCTTATTCGATAAGGAAAGGGCCGAGATCCCTTCACTGGGAGTGACCCCTTTACCAATAACTGGCAGATACTACAACCCTCGGTTTGTCTTTTGATTGCTTCTATAGTTTTTTCTTTGCACAGCGGTATATATGATATATCCTGCACCTTATTCGATGAGGAAAGGGCCGACGATCTCTTCACCGGGAGTGACCCCTTTAGCAAAACTAGAAAAGCCTAAAAAACACTCCATTTCAAAATTATTTGATTCTACAACGATATCAAGTTCATTACGCAATAGGTTTTCAGAAAAACCTGTCGGAGCCCTCCGTCATTTCAGATAAGTAGTAGTTAGTATCCGTGCTACGTTTGTTGGCCTGCGTCAAGGCGTAGTGTGCGGTAGCTAACTAGTATTTATTTGCTTATGCATATGATGCAGATTGGATTAGGGTAGTCGTGCGACTTTGTTGGCCTGTGTCAAGGGTCGTGCGGGTGGGTTTAATTCAATCAGGAAACGACGGGTTGAACATGACTAGCGCACTATGGTTTGTTGGCCTGCGTCAAGGTCATAGGACGCTAGGGGCAAAATTATCGGGAATTTCAAGTGTTGAAATTTGCAATAAGATTGCATACCTTCTATGAGATAGTTGGATCCCGATACCCGCTGCGAGTAATTGTTACTCCTGGGAGATTTTACACATTACAATTAGCCGATCAAGTAGGTGTCTAGAAAGGTGTCAACGGGGTTACGCCTCTGGAAAAACGAGGTTTACTTTAATTAGGTCTGTGCGAAAGCACGGGGAACCTTCCTCAAAGTACCGACACTGGCCTGGCTGAAAGATTGGCGAACTTGTAGCGTGTAATTAATCCCGGCTAGTCTTTCTTTTTAGGGTTTGAAGGAAGATTTGATAAAAACAGTGGGAGCCATCCTGATTAGATAAAATAATAACCAATCTGATTTTGCAAGAGCGCACGCAGAGTGTTTTCTTCTCTCTCTCTCCAGGTAGCGACCATATCACGCCTTAATCAAGATAATAATACGGATACATTGACCGAACCCGCTTGTTATACTGAGCTGGGGAACGTTGGTCCCGCTTCAACTTATAATTGTTATAAGATAGAGCAGGAAATTGGGGATTACCAGAATTCCCGTGCCACCCAAACGAAGAGAGTGCATGTTGATGCATCATCTTCGGGTGTGTTCGTTACACAGAACTGTTTCTCAGTATCCTTTACGTCCTGGGTATGTGATACCAGATCATGATCCCACATATGTAATTTGTTACATGGGCTATAGAAAGGTAGAGAACTGAGAACGGGTAATAAGTTTCATGAGGCAGAAAACGGGGCAATTGTTGCAGCCAAGTCTGTTGGTCACTGTCACCCTGTATTACCAATACATTGATTCTGAACAAATGCTATTAGATACCGAACCCGATATACAAAATCATATCAATTTCTTTATTTATTAAAGAAGGATACAATTTTGTATTGTTGGATAATGTTTTGAATATTTCCTATATCAAAAGTTGATCGGTTCAGGCACGTTATCTAAAAGCATTGATGTTCTAAATCAAACTACAGTTCTTAGTATACGGAACACACAAAAGAGGAAGAGTTCAGAAATGAACGAATCCTTCTTGAGGTATTGTAGACTAGGTCATATCAATGCGACCCGATTAGCCAAGTTACACATAGATGCATATTTAAATCTGTTTGAATTTACATCATGTGAAAACTTGCCAGTCATGTCACAAAGATACGATGACCACAGCTCTGTTTGTTGGAAACAGAGAAAGAGTTAGTAAACTCTTGGGACTGATACATGATGATGTATGTAAGGTCCCCTGTCTACACATGCCAAGACCGGTTCTTTGTACTTCATTACATTCTCTGATGATCTCTTTAGATTCAGACATATGTTCCTGTTGAAACACAAGTCCGAACCTTTTGAGATATTCATAGAATATAAGTTAGAAGTAGAGAACCAAAATACGGGTATAAGTATTATGTCCTTTAATTTGATCAAGGAGGAGAATACTTGAGCACGGAATTCCTGGACTATTCCAAAGGAGAATGAGATTCTCTCTCAGCATTACTCCTCCGTATACACCATAGCACGATGGTATATCGGGGCGGAGCAATAGCACCCTATGTGATATGGTGTGCTCTATGATGAGTACTGCTGAGTTTCCTATTTCCTTTTGGGAATTATGCGCTTGAGAAGCTGTATATCTATTGAATAGGGTTCAAATCAAAACAATTGCCTACCGCTTCATATGTGATTTGGAAAGGGAAGAGCCCATATCTTAAGTTTGTTGAGATTTGGGGTTGTCCGGCCTATGTCTAAAAAGCAAAATCCGGAAAAGCTCGAGGCAAGGTCTGTTATGTAGAACTGGAAATGTTCCAGCTATACAAACTGCAACTGATGATTTGGTAAGAACCAAAGGATTCAATTGTTTCCAACGAATCTCAGCCTCTCCGCCGATCTAGTAGGGTTCCTCACCCACCTGAGAGATACTTCTGTTTCTCTATGACAGTGGGAGTAAGGAATGCATCATGAGATGATGACCCAACTAGTTTCGAACTGGCCATCAGGAGTGGGACTCTATAAGAATGGCTGGATGCTTAGCGATCTGAGATGGAATCCTTATACACCAACAAAGTATGGAATTTAGTTGCTTTATCTGAAGGGTTAAATCCCCATCAGGCGCAAGTATATCTTGAGAAGATTACTTGGTGTACATGGAAAAGTTGAGACTTTCAAAGCTAGACTTGTTAAAAGTTTGCATCATTGACCAGGTATGGATTATGATGAAACCTTTTCAAGTAGCTAAGCTTAAGTCCATCCAGATCCTACTTGCCACGGCTACATACCATGACTACGATATCTGGCGGTTGGGTGCCATGACTGCTTTTCTAAGTGATGATTTAGAAGAGAACGTCTATAAGTACACAGCCAGAGGGCTTCGTAAACAGTGGGAGCAGCGGAAATGTGTGCAAGTTGCTTTACATATTAAAGCAGGCATCGCAGAGTTGGAACGTCTGTTTTGATGTGTTAGTCAAAGAGTTTGACATCATCAAAATGGTAGATGAACCTTGTATATACAAAAAGGTAATAGGGAGTATGGTGGTGATCCTAGTAGAGTACGTGGATGACATACTCTTGATAGGGAAGTAGTTTCCTATACTACGCTCGGTCAATCTCCGCTTATCACAATGATTCTCCATATACGATCAAAGTGATACCTACTAAATCCTGGGTTTTGGATCTATAAGATAGATCTAATTGGATGTTAGGATACTCACTAGTTGTAGTGAGATGGTATCAATCGATCCTAGGAAGAATCACTGGAAAAGTTCCAGGGTGATAAGGAGGACTGAATGTCAGTCACAGGCATTGTCTTTACCCTCAGTAAAGGGACGGTATGTTGGAAGAGTTCCAAGCTAGATACCGTGGCATACTAGATGATAAAGGCTGGATACATCGCTACTTAAGATACTACCAAAGAGGCAGTTTGGGTGTATATTAGTTCATGAGATGAACTAGGTTCCTACCATTGTGTGACAATGGAAGTGTGGCTTTGGCCCAGGAACCCCGGTCCCATCAGTGACCAAGACATATTCTGAGGCAGCATCACCTGATCATGGAGATTGTTGATCTCCAGGGTGATCGAGGTAAGGAGAGAAGACTCAGAGGACAACACGGCGGATCCACTCACAAAGGCCTTTTCCCAGAGAGAGACTTATTATGGGATGGTTGAGTATGAGATACTGCAACCACTGCTACAGATGGCCCTAGTGCAAGTGGGAGATTGTTAGTTATAAGTATGCCCTAGAGGCTATTACTGTAAATAGGATGTATATTGTAGTGGATGCTGGGACATATATAGGGAGGACTTTCTTGCTCGACATGATAGTATGCTATCTGGTTGCTCTTTATCTTAACGTGTACACTGATTGTCTATCTGTTACATGTTGGTAAAGCCCTTAGGATGTGCACTTGACTACCTGGACTATGATGCGGATCATTCTAGTGGGGACATGGTAGTCCATAAGTACATCCTTCAAGGTCCCTAGTCGTGGGTATATCGAGACGGGGCATCGATATACCAGAGTAGACTAGCGTATACCTTCTCGACCCATACAGATGGGCGATGGATGATCCCATATCCATTGGTGTTTGACATCAGAGATGATATACGGGTGCTCAGTAGAGACTGGGTACACTGGACGGACTCGGCGAGAACTCCCAGATGGTATTATACCTTACGTCAGATGGCAGTTCTCTGGTGACACTGGTACAAAGTAGTCTGTTGACCCGAGATCGTCATAGAGTCTTGTGTGATTCCCACTGTACTTTGATTTCCACCTTACCACGTCCAAGAGGGCGTGCAAAATGGTGGTTTTTGGGTACAGTCCTGAATCACATGGAGGCAATGAGCGATAGGAGGGGATTCGTCTCTCCCGTTATAGGGAGTTGATGTTGCGCTGTGTTCGATTGGCTATAACCGGAAATCCCTGGCAAGGGTTGCTGAGATTTACTGGTAAGTGTTACCAGTAGTTTCTCGAACTGTTATAGACCTCATATCTACACGACTTATCGAGCTACTGGGGTCTGACGTTTACCACCCCTAGGCGAGATATGCGACATATCAGACGAACAGACCGGACTGTACGGTAAGTGTTACTGGTTGGATTCACAGGAGTGTGAGCGGGCTTGCTCGTTGATCTTTTGATCGCTCAATACCCGGGTGGCCGTTACGTTTAGCAGACCGCTTGCGGCTTGTGGGTGTTTGATATGATCATCACTTGTTGCCGGAGTATTGACGAGTCTTTAGAGTCCTACACAGAGGTTTCCTGGCTCAAGCGAAACGAAATAGGAGCGCATATGAGATATGTGCGGGATCGAGAATAATGCATGTATGCGATACCGTATTCTATTCTCGCTATGAATGTATCGATTGGTTGTATGCGATATAACCTAGTTATCGAATCGAGGATTGATTCGATAAGTCGATACATTGGATATTAGTCGGTCATATGCGATATGACCGGATCGTTAAATCAAGTGTTGATTTAATGATTTAATGTATAATTATATATTTGATATATTACTTTACATTAACTAGTATTGGTTCGCTTAAGATTATTTTCTCACTAGATTGTGCACATTGTATATATAATATATTTTTGTGCATTTGCTTGTATCATGTTTGATGATACATGCAAACTTGGGTATGTGTTTTCTTTAAACTATGATTAAGTTAATGGTTAGGATTTGGTTTATTTGTTTTATTTATTCCTTTTGGCCAAAACAAAATGGGAGGCTTTCTTTGTTTTACACTAGAAGCTTCATGATAGTTTTGACAAAGTCTTAGCCATTTTGTTTTTATCCTTAACCTAACCATTTAACTAAACCCTAGTTTATTCTCTACACTCACCCATGGTTGCATCATGATAACCATCACTTCATTTTTCTTTTTGGAATTAATTGATTATTCTTTTTCTTCTTCTTCATCTTCTTCTTCAAGTGAAGAAAAGAAAAGTTTTCTAGAAAAATGTCAAGTGATGAAATCAAGTGAGAAATCCAAATCCAAAGTGAACCCACTTCCTATTTCTTCATCCTCTACCACTTGCCATGTAGTATAAGGTGTTTTCTTCACAAGTTTCATGAGCTAGTGAAGATGGAGCTTGAGTTAGAGTTGCCTAGACGTAGATTATCTTCGGCATCGAAGTCAACCACCTAGCCCGCTCATTTCCCCGACGAAACCATCGCTAGAGTCCGGGATCCCGGTGATCGCAGCAAAGGGACGTCATCACGGAGCTAAAGAAGTGGTGGACCAGATTTACAAAGGTTGTATTTCCAATCACTTAGCAATAAAGTTGTTTATTTGCATGTTTCGCCTTTGCCTCTAGTTAACGATCTTGCATTAGGGTTTCTCGGCACTCGGAAAATTTGATTTTGCCATGGTTGATGCCTAGTGGAACCTCTTGAGTGTGCCTAGTAACCCTACATATACTGTACTACAAAATTATATCCTTCTTTACTTAATAAAGAAACTGATATAATATTGCATATCAGGGTCGGAATGTAATAGCATTCGTTCAGAATCAATGTATTACCATTTGGTAATACAAGGTGATATTCGCCAACCGCTTTGGCTGCAACATTTGCACCATTCCCTACTCTTATGGAATGATCACCCTCTCTCAGTTCTCTACCTTTCCTTAGCCCATGTAATCAATTACATATGTGGGATCCCGATCCGGTATCTAATACCCAGGACGTAGAGTGGACTGAGAAATAGTTCTCGATAACCAACACACCCGAAGAAGATGCATCATCATGCTTATTCTTCGTTTGGACGGCATGAGAATCCGGATATGTCCTTATTCCCTGCTCAGTCTTATAACAATTATAAGAAAGAACAGAACCATCGTTCCCCTGCTCCGTATAACAAGCGGGTTCGGTCAATACATCCATATTATTTTCTTGATTAAGGCCCGACATGGTTGCTATCTGGAGAGAGAGAGAAGAAAACTCTTTAGTGTATGCTCTTGCAAGATTAGATTGGTTATTATCTTATCTAATCTGGATGGCTCCCATTATTTTCATCAAATCTTCCTTCAAACCCTAAAAGAGAAGACAAGTCGGGATTAATTACACCTTACAAGTTCGCCAATCTTTCTGCCAGGCTAGTGTTTGTACTTTGAGGGAGGTTCCCCGTGTTTTCGCACGGACCTAATTAGAATAAACCTCGTTTTCCCATAGGTATAACCCCGTTAACACCTTTCTAGACACCTACTTGATCGGTTAATTGTCATGTGTAAAACTCTCCCAGGAGTAACTTTTACTCGCTGTGGGTATCAGGATCCAACTATCTCATAGAAGGTATGCAATCTCATTGCACATTTCAACACTTGAAATTCTCGATAATACTTTTTCCCCTAACGTGCTATGACCTTGACGAAAGCCAAAAAACCATAGTCTGCTAGTCAAGTCCAACCCGTACATTTCATGATTGAATTAAACCCACCCGCACGACCCTTGACGAAAGCCAACAAAGCCGCACGACTACCCTAATCCAATCTCATCATATGGAGCGGATAAGCAGTAAGTAGCTACCGCACACTACGCCTTGACGAAAGCCAACAAACATAGCACGAATACTAAATATTACTTATCTGAAATGTCGGAGGGCTACGACAAGTTTTTATAAAAAACTTTTGCGTAATGAACTTGATATCGTTGTAGAAATAAGTGATTTTGAAAAAGGAGTGTTTATGAGGCTTTTACTAGTTTCGCTAAAGAGGTCACTCCCGGTGAAGGGATCTCGGCTCTTTCCTTATCGAATAAGGTGCAGGATATTTCACAAATACCACTATGCAAAGCAAGAACTATAGAAGCAATCAAAAACATAACCGAGTGAGTTGTAGCATATGCTAGTTTCGCTAAAGAGGTCACTCCCGGTGAAGGGATCTCGGCTCTTTCCTTATCGAATAAGGTGCTGGATATTCTACAAGGAATACCGCCATGCAAAGCAAAAACTAGAGCTACCCTTTTTATAAATTTGATTCTACAACATCTTTTAGGTTTATTTTCTTTCATTAATCTCATTAATAACGTCCCATCATTTATGCTTCCTAAGCATCACAGAAGAAACGAAAATACAACGTACGCTTATGCCATCCGCATTCGCCACAGTGTCCCGTTATGCACCGTTAGGTTGCTTAACTAACGGCATACCGGGGTAGGACTAGCGCGGGTGCAAAACATAAGCAACGTTTATTATATATCATATATACAATAATAAAGTATTCGACTCACGCATATAAAATGATCACATCACAGAATATCAGCACCATAAGAAACATATGAAATATTCGATATACTAGGAGGTCCGTATTTTATTTTGAGCCTGTATAAAACATGGATTCCACGGTCGCGATGAATAGCCAAACCCACATCCCTAGAACCCTACGAGAGCAGCAAGTAACCCTCCCAATTCTAGGGTTAGGAGACCCGGTCTCGACTCCTCGAGATGGCCTCCCACTGGACCCTAGAACCCGGTTACTTGTGCTCTCCTCCTTGGGTCTATCCTAATACGGAAAAGTAAATAATATACAATGGTGACATCATCCTCAAACCGGAAGTGCCCCAATAAAAGAATATTACATACAATGAATTTTACATGAATGAAAAAGAAAAACTCTCATCTCACAAAAAAACAGGCTATTCAAAACACGACGATCCAATATAACATATCACAGCAACACATAACATCACATGTTATCAACGTAAGTAAATATGCGTATACCAATCGTCATTGATGTATAGCAACGAAACCGGCGATACACCACATATTACACTTACGGTTGCAGAAAAGAAAGTGGAAAACTACAACATTTGGAATCCACAATCACCTTAGACATCATAAACCCGAAATATCACATATTACGGATTTCATGCCTAACTATATGAATTCCACATATTGTATCACATTCCAGATAACTAGACAATGTTAAACTTTCCGATCGAATAAACAAACACCCAAAATTTGCCAATTGAGCTCAACACTTGAGCGAAGTTCAAAAAGTCCCAGAACATGCCACAGTTCCTATGAACCAGCCGTAGAAGGGTCAACCAATACCTCACATGTGGCGCCGCTGAACATACACAAACCCTAGGGTTTAGTGGCGGTTCTGACAGTCACATAATCGAGTTAAGGTTTCGTTCTTCTAGAGGGTTTACAGAATCACTTGCATGATTTTCTGAAAGTTTTAAACTAAGGAAAAATCCAACACTTGGAAAAATTTCCAGCAAGGGAAAAAGTGAGTTATTGATATCCGTTCGAACTTTTTAACACGGTCTAAAATACCCGAAACAAAATGTAGAATTACGAATATGAAACACTCCGAATTTCCTCTGTAAAAAGATAACATCACATGCAAATTTAGCAAAAACAAACAACACCTGAATTACCAAACCCCAGAGAAAGGAACACTAAAAAAATTTCAAGCCAAAATCTCACTGTACGGCCGAGCAGGCCGGTTTTGGCACCGATGTGGCCGGCCATGTCAAGGCCAAACTGCTTCAAAATTTCATGGTGTTCATGTTATATCTCATACAACATTTTGCAACTGTTTGAAAAAAAAAATTGACTCTCAGAAAATTTCGACAGAAACTAGGGTTTGCATTCGGGTGTTTCAGAGTTATTTCGGTTTCGTAATCCTACACTAATCCATCTAATTCTCTTGCTAGGCTCTGATACCACTGTTGGGATACCTAGCGCGGTAGCAAGGTTTCGGGAGGCATCATCCATGCCAATTTAAATTTTTGCCATTCTAGATAACCCTAACCATGAATCTTTAACTAGAGACTTAAACGGAATCGATATGCAAACTACTTTACAACTAAGTGATAGGGATTACAACCTTTCTAGATCATTCCTTCACTTCATAAGCTCCAAGTTGTGGTCCCTTCCCTGCGATCATCAAGTTCCCGGACTCTAGAGAGGCTCCATGAAGTGAATGATGCATCTTGCTTGAAGTCTTCGAAATCCAAGACGATCTACTTCGAGAAAACACGAACTCAAGCTATGACTTCACTAATAGGGAATTAGTGAAGCTAACACACTAGCCTATATGACTAGTATAGAAGAGGATGATGAAGTAGGAATTTTGCTCACTTTATAATTCAATTTCTCAGAATTATTCGTCTTTTTCTCAAGAGCTAGAGAGCAAGAATGACAGAGGAAGAAGAAGATGAATGAATTATTGACGAGATTAGAAATGCAACCTTGGGTTAAGAATGTCATGCTTAACCCTTGTAGAGACTTAAACATGAGCTAGGGTTAAAGGTTAGGTTGATAAATATCTTAAGCTAGACAAAAAGAGTGGATAAAGTCAAAGAAGCTTACAAGCTTCTACAAGCTTTCACCAAATATCAACCATGAGAAAATCCACAATATTTGAATTACTTAATGATAAATATAAAACCTAATTTTAACTCTAGTATGGTTTAATTCTCATAAATCCTAGTTGAATTTATAACCTAGCATGTTACAATTATACATATCACATATATATATAATTTTGTAACAAAAGAAAAGAATACATTTAACATATATCACATATATATCAATTCATCCTAAGTGAGAAAAAAGAATCATTTATGTAGGCTTATATTAGTTAATGTAATGTAATATATCATATATATAACTATACATTAAATTATTAAAGCAATACTTGATTTAATAATCCGGCTATATTACATATAACCGACCAATATAATATGTATCAGTTTATCGAATCAACACTTGATCCGATAACCCGGCTATATCACATATACCCAGCCGATATCACATATCGCGAGAATAGAATACGGTATCACATAAACGTATCAATCTCGGTCCCGCACATATTACATATGTGCTCCTACTCCGTTTCGCCTGAGCCAGGAAACCTCTGTGTAGGACTCTAAAGACTCGTCAATACGCCGGCAGTAGGTGATGATCATATCAAACACCCATAAGCTGCAAGCGGTCAGCTAAACGTAACAGCCACCCGGGTATTATGTGATCAGAAGATCTACAAGCAAGCCTGCACACACTCCCGTTAATCCAATCAGTAACACTACCATACAGTCCGGTCTCTTCGTCTGATATGTCGCATATCCAGTCTAGGGGTGGTGAACTTTAGACCCCAGTTACCGATAAGTCGTGTCGACGTGATGCTCATAACAGGTCGATAAACTACTGATAACACTTACCAGTAGATCTCCATATCAGCCCTGGCCATGGACTTCCAGTTATAGCCAATCGAACACAGCGTAACATCAACCCCCAATACCGGGAGAGACGAAACCCCTCCTATCGCTCATTGCCTCCATGTGATTCGGGACTGTACCCAAAAGCCACCATTTTGCATGTTCTCATGAACATTAGTAGATGGGCGCACCCCCGATGCCGTCGACCAAGTGCACTTAGGCAGAACACCGTGGCCGCGAGCACCCGAGTGGTTGCTTTTGGCAACGGGGTTCTCCTAAAGTCACTTGGTCGGGGCTATGGGGTGTGGCTACCTAGTATAGTTATCCGACGAGTATTCGCGTACGATACACGATTGCGACGGAGTTTCGATCCGAATCAAAATTTCGTAGCAATCGATCAATAGAGACTAACATGCTAGATTTACAAACACAAACTAGTTTTCTCAAAACTAATTAAATGCAGATTCCAACCATTGTATCATATATCAAACTTAAACCCGAAACGACGTTAAAACAAGACTATGAAACACTCCGAATAGCCCTAAAATGAAAGTTAACATCACATGAAAACGGGGAAAATCAAACATAACCTGAAACCCCAAAACTAAGCCAACAGAGCATCAAACAAATAAGAGACCAAACAGAGCAGGGGGGGCCAGCGACGCCGGTAATATGCCCGATCTCGCTGGGTGAATAGTGGAATTTTGGTCTCATTTTTGTTCAGTGTTCTACTTATATCATATATAACATTCTGCAACTATTTTAAAAAAATTCAGACACCATTTAAAATTCGACAGAAACTAGGTATTTTGGGTTTCGGTTTCGGAGTTGTTTCGGTTTCGTGATCTTACAAACATCGTCTAATCTTCTAGCTTTGGCTCTGATACCATAAAAGTGTATGTTAGCACCACCACTTGGTTTTACTAGAATCAAGCATGCCGTTTTAAAAATTTTTGGGATGCTAGTCTATACTAACCAAGATCTTAAACTAGATGATTAGGGTTTAACTATGATATCATAAAAACAACACTAAGTGAACGATGGCTACAACCTTTGTAGACCGCGTCCTTCTCTTCAAATGCTCTTGATTGTAGTCCCTACGACTCCTCGTAGCTCCACTCGAATTTTAAACGAGCCTCCTTCGTGATCTTCGTGCCGAAGATGATCCACTCGAAGCTTCTTAAATCCAAGCTAACTCTTCACCAAAATCTCATTAGTGAAGGAAATACACTAGATTAAATTGCTAATCTAAACTAGGATGATGAAGTGGGGTTTGTAAGCTCACTAGGATTTATTCTAAGCCCTATGGTTCACATCACATGTGAGGGTTATGGCTTAGCATGAAGAGGAAGAAGAAGATGGAAGATGGAGAGATCTAGAATCGCTAAGGCAAAATTGAGCTCAAGAAAATAACTCAAGTTTTGAAAATGGCTCACCCATGCTCACTTATTGAAGCATGGATTAAAAAATCCAACCATGCTTCAATAGTGATGGCAAATGAATAAAATATATGAAAATAGCCATGCTTGCCCATTACACAAAAAAGTCTCCCCATTTTTCTTTTCATTTTCTATTTTCTAAAAATAGAAAATCCATGTCATGCTTCATTTTAATATATATATATATATATATATATATATATATATCATATATATATTAATATATATTATGAAGAATAATTAGTGAGCTAATAATATTAGTTAATATATAATTATATCAAATTATTAAATCAACACTTGATTTAATAATCCGGTTATATCACATATAACCGACTAATATCATTTATCTGTATATCATATTATCAAATCAACACTTGATTCAATAATCCGGTTATATCACATATAACCTAACCGATAACAAATAACCGCCAGATAAGAATACGGTATCAAGTACTCGTATTTAATCTGGCCCCCTGCACATATCAGCGTATGTGGCCTACTTCGTTTCGCTTGAACCAGGAAATTTCTGTGTTGGACTCTGAAGACTCGTCAATATGCCAGCAGTAGGTGATGATCACATCAATCACCCACAAGCCGTCAACGGTACTAGCTGGACGTAACGGCTACCCAGGTATTGGGTGATTAGAAGATCAACAAGCAAGCTTTTCCAAAATCTCATGAAACCTATAGGTAACACTTACCGTACAGTCCAGTCTCTTCGTCTGATATGTCGCATATCGAGTCTGGGGGTGGAATCTTCAGACCCCAATAACTTGATAAGTCATGCTGATGTGTGGCCAATAACGGTACGAGAAACTACTGATAACACTTACCAGTAAATCTCATCAACATCCCTGGCCAGGGACTTCTAGACAATCGATCATAGCGCAACATCAACTCCCTATACCAGGAGAGATGAAACCCATCCTATAGCTCATTACCTCCATGTGATCGGGACTGTACCCAAAATCCACCTGTTTGCACGACTCCTTTGAGCCGTGGTAGGGAGGAAATCAAAGCACAGTGGGAACTACACAAGACTCTATAATGATCTCGGGTCTACAGACTAACCTATACCAGTATCACCAGAGAACTACTATCTGACGATAGGTATAGTACTATCTAAGAGTTCTCTGTGAGTCCTGTTCGGTGTACCCATTCTCTAATGAGCACATATGTACAATCTTTGATGTCAAACACCAATGGCTATGGGATCAACCATCGCCCCCATACAGGGTCAAGAAATGTACACACTAGTCTACTCTGGAATATCGATGCCCTGTTTCGATATACCCTCGATTAGGAACAATTAATGGATGTTCTTGTGGACTAACCTGGTCCCAGTAGTATGATCCGCATCATAGTCCTGGTAGTCAAGCCAACACCCTAAGGGCTTTATCAACATGTATCTGAGAGACAGTATAATAATACTAAATGTACATGTTAAGATAAAGAGTAAACGGATAGCATACTATCATGTCGAGTAAGAAAGTCCCCTATATATATATGTCCAAGTATCCACTATAATATACATCAATGTACAATAATGGCCTCTAGAGCATACAAATTCCTAACAATCTCCCACTTGCACTAAGGCCAGTTGTTGTAGTATCTCATACCCAACATCCCAAACAGTCTCTCGAATTGCGCCTCGGGGGGGCCTTCGTGAGTGGATCTGTCACGGTGTCCTTCGTGTCAACTCTCCTGACCCCGATCTCCTGGTGATCAACTATCTCCCGGATCAGGTGATACTGCCTAAGAATATGTCTGGATCTCTGATGGGACCAGGGTTCCTTGGCCAAAGCCACAGCTCCATTGTTATCACAATACACTGGTATTGGATGGTCAATGGATGGAACCACACTAAGTTCAGCTATGAACTTCTTCATCTAGACAGCCTCTTTTGCAGCATCGTTGGAAGCGATGTATTCAGCCTCCATCGTCGAGTTTGTTACGGTATCTTGCTTGGAACTCTTCCAACATACCGTCCCTCCATTGAGGGTGAAGACAAAACCCGAGACTGACTTACTGTCGTCCTTATCACTCTGGAAGCTCGAATTGGTAAAGGACTCCACCTGGAGTTCACCGTTACCATACACCAAGAACATTTCTTTAGTCCTTCTCAAGTACTTAAGAATGTTCTTCACAGCTGTCCAGTGGTTTTTCCCAGGATCTAATTGATACCTACTCACTACACCTAGCGAGTAAGCTATATCCGATCTAGTACATAACATCGCATACATGATTGACCCCTATATAGATTCAAGAAATGTACACACTAGTCTACTATGGAATATCGATACCCTGTCTCGATATACTCTCGACTAGGAACAATTAAAGGATATGCTTGTGGACTACCCAGGTCTCAGTAGTATGATCTGCATTATAGTCCTGGTAGTCAACCCAACACCCTAATGGCTTTATCAACATGTATCTGAAAGACAATATAATAATACTAAATGTACATGTTAAGATAAAGAGTAACCGGATAGCATACTATCATGTCGATCAAGAAAGACCTCTATATATATGTACAAGCTTCCACTATAATATACATCAATTTACAATAATGGCCTCTAGGGCATACATATTCCTAACAATGTCTACCTCAGTATCTGCTTGGAAACCTTTCCAACATACCGCCCCTCAAAAAAGGATAAACTTATAACTCTGACAACCATTCTATCACCCAGGTCACCTTGGAAGCCAAAACTGATATTTACCTCCTAAAGGAGGCTGCCATTACCATACTCTAAGAACATCCTGATATATTCTTCATTGCTTCCCTTTGTTTCTCCACGATTAATATTCACTTACTACACAAAGCGTAAAAGCAATTTTTGGTGTGGTACTTGATATTGCATGATTGGCCCAATTGGCAAAGCAATTGGTATGTCATTCATGCGAGTCGCTCTCCTCATCAGTTTAGAATACATCTCTTTAGAGAGGGTGACTCCATCGCCTGTGGGTACACCACCACGACAGGAGTCCTCCAGTCTAAAATCCTTTAGAATGGTGTCTAAATACCCAAATTGGGACACTTCTCAAATCTAGATCTAACTACATAAATCTAGTTACCAGAATCACTGATATATAATCCAGATCCTATATGGAGAAACTTTTATGACAACCAGAGTTTAACCATTGTAATATAGTAACATCACTTCCTATTAGGAGTATGTCATCCAAATACCTGGATAGTACTCCTTACATCCTTCTTACCAAGTTCATCTGTTACTTTGATGAAGTCAAACACCTTGACCGTCATATCAAAACAGATGATCCAGCACCGCAATACACGCTTTAGTCTATAAACAGACATAAGCAACTTGCACACCTTCCGCTGCTCCCACTGACTATGACAACCCTCTAGCAGAGTCATATACATGTACACTTCAAAATTCCCATTTAAAAAGACGTTATAGTCATTCACCTGCAAGATCTCATAGTCATGGATAGCAGCAGTGGCAAATCATATCTGTATGGACTTCAGCACAGACACCGAAGAAAAAGTTTCACCACAATCCACAATGGGTATTTGATGAAAAACTGTATACTATAAGTCTCGCCTTATTAGGTTACTACCTTTTTTTCACCTGCACTGATCTCGAAAGATCTACTTTCTCTTAATAGGTTTTACCCCTTCAGGAGCACCCAGCAAATTCCATAATTTGCTGAAGTGCGTGGAGTCTAACTTGGATATCTGGCATCTGGCCATCATCCGGAAGTCACCACTTCCTAATGGTCAGTTGATAACTAGTATGGCTGCCATAACTATGATGCAAACCTCCCTGTCACCGTCTACGAGGATACTAAAGTACCTCTAGAGTGGATGAGGTTACCTAATAAAATCCGCGGAGTAGCTATGGTTTGTGAATCCAATTGAATCCTTAGTTTCTACTAAATTTTCAGTAATCATTTGTGGTTTTGGAATTACTTTCAGTTCTACCATACTCCCACTAAATTCTTTTGCAAAGAATGTACTGTTATAAAAGGTGGCGAGTCAAGAACAGTGTAACTATTGACCTTGCAAATGGTAGAAGTTAAACCCTTGTGAAAGTTTGGGATAACTCACAAACTGTTATTACTGAACTATGTCTTGAGTTCGTCCGGATTCTTCTTTTAAATAAAAACCGGATAACTCAATATCTTAACAACCATAAGATATGCAACCAATCTATATCCATATAGAATCAAAGTCACTAATTTAGATGGAACCAGATTAAAAAAGTTATGCAGCTGTGTGCAGTGCATATCATCAAATGGAAGATGGCCATACAAAAATACTCATCAAGGAGCGCACCCATAGATGAGTAACCTGACAGAGAATCATGTTCTCAATATTACTATGATAGAATACCTAGCATAAGTATCTACATATTCGATCGTCTCGAAATATCCTGATACTTCCAATGTATGGTTCTCTACTTTATTCTTATACTTATAAGTTCTCAAAATTTTGGACATTGCATTTCAACAAAATGTGTGTCTAAAACCAGAGAAGTCATAAGTAAACGGAATATAGTACGAATACTAACCGCTTGTCCTAATGGACACTGGACAACATAAATTATAATATATAAGTCCTAACGGTTTTACTAACTCAAAATCTGTGTCGTTAGTTGAGAACTGTATTTTGGTCAAGAACGACTATACCGTTATTCAATGTACCTTACCTTATCCTCAACTAATAGAGGTAAATGTCCAAAAAAATATTTTCAAAATTCATATCTCACTTTATAAAATAAAGATACAGATATTTCATTATAAAAATTGGTATATAACAATGGCTGTTCAAAAAACCAAATGTTTGTTGTTTGGCAGACCCAGTTGATTTCCTCAAATATCACCAATTACAAAAAATCTGATATTAAGAATCTAATTACCCAATTCCTAATATCTGCTTCCACTCATCATCTGTAACGCCATACAGATGTGAGAATCTCAATCGGTATATACATATCATGGTGTCAGAATGTAATTGGGAAAGCAGTTTTCAATCACTACCGCACAGGAATACTGAAATATTAAAATGTTTCGAGGGGGTAGCCGGGTATTCCTAGTAATGCCATTTCCAATGGTCAAATTCAAGACACTAGTTGCAATTTCATTTGCCCTTACTTCAATCCCTTTATATGTCTCTGCATCTTACCTTCTGTACACTATACTTAGGCTAGTTGGTTTTCTTCCTTCCCTATCTGTCGGCACCTGCCTAAGATTTGGAAGAAGAATATCCTACAATCATAACTGGTATACTCTCCTCATATAAGGAGCTCACAACTTGAGAGAAGTTGAAAAAGGGGGATACAACTGAATTATACAATTCAATTTCACCAGAACCCTTGGTCATCCTCGACTGAAGAAACTTCTTCGAGTTCGTATGTAAATATACGAGATGGATGTTCCAAGCAATATGGATATCCGTAGTAACACGGAGTGTTCTGGAGAAAGAAAAGGGTAAAGAAGGAGCGGAAATGTTATTTGCGACTTAGTCGTGAATCATGACAAACCAAAACCAGGTTAGTAAAAAGCTTCGGTCAACTTGGTTTAAGAGTTTTAATTTAAGGTCGGTCATGGCCACTGCCAAAAAGAGAGAAAAGAAATACTCAGTGTGCACTCTATCAAGATTAGATTAGTTAATCACTTTATCGTATCAGGATGGCTCCTTCTGTTTTCTCGAATTCTTCCTCAAACCATAAAAAGAGAACTAGTTAGGATCATTTACACCACACAAGTTCGCTAATCGTTCAGTCAGGCGGTGTTGGTACTCCGAGGGAGGCTCCCCGGGATTTCGCATGGGCATAATTAAATAACCTCATTTCCTCAGAGACGTAATCTCGTCAACACTTTCTAGACACATAATATGTTAGCTAATTGTGAAGTGAAAATGTCTCGAGAAGTAATACCTACTCATCAGTGGGAATTGGGACCCAACTATCATTGTGTGATAACTTTGACGAAAGCCGACCAAAGTCACCACACTCCAGAAGGTATGCACATGCTTGGAAAGTTTTTGCCCCTTGTTTACCGTCGAAAACAGAGACGAGCTGGGATGGATCATCTTGCCTGAATTTGGGGGAAGATACTATTTGGACATATCCATCCACCTTTCTGAAGATACCAAGTTGATTTATAACACCGTATATCAGAGGTTTGGATAGATGCGACAATGTAGCATGACTTTATCAGATCCCCCTCATTTATAAGGGGTTTTTGATTGTGAGGATGCTCTTCCCTGCTTGTGAAAACCCCTGCAGTTAATTACGTTATCACATTGCAATAAAAACTTTCTCCTGTTCTGGTAGGTCACTTCGTGTCGTATTATGTTTTGTTTATTTTTTTTGGTAGCCCATGGATTGTATACAGAGACTAGTTTATGTCATCTACCGTAGGACGCGGATTAGTCCAAATCCGTACATATATTTTCATGATTTTGATCAAGCATTTTCTTTACAGTGTCCACATTGGTATCTTGGTTTGCCAACGGGAGTGAATTTAGGAAACATTTCTTACATTTATAAGATCCATCGGTTCATATGAAACTTGGGCTTTATCTATGGGTCATTAGTCTTATTTGAGACTAAGATCAACTTAGATATTTTGGGTCAAGTATTTACTTGACAGGGTCCGCATTGATAGCTTTGTTTGACAAAGGGAATGAACTTAGGAAGCACACATTTGTGAGGTCCTTCTATTCATGGGAAACTTGGGTTTGATCTAAGGATCGTTAGTCATATATGAGACTGAGATCGACTTAGGAACAAATGAGCATATGAGCTCAACTGATCATTAGATCATATATGAATAGCCTATGGATAGTATACGGTAGTCAGTATGGAGAAAGTCCGCAAGGCAAAACATATTAGTTTAAGGACGTCGCGGTCTAATATTCTCGTGTTTGGGACGAATATTAGTTTAAGGACATTTCGGTCCAACATTCCTATGTTTCGAATGAAGGAGGAATTGTTGGTTGTTGGGACCCGCCACCCTTCTAATGACATTGAGAAATTATAACGACATATATCAGAGCTGTGGAAAGATATACCCTTGAACCAAATCCCGTATTTGAGGGAAAAGATCATGGTGGATCTAAGAATCGTTAGTCTTATATGAGACTAAGATTAACTTAAAAGATATGGGAAGAAGATCATTAGTCGTATATGGGACAAAGATCAGCTTGGATATTATTGATGAAAGATCATTAGTCGTATGTGGGACTATAATGAAATTGGATATCACAAGCATATGGGCTCAGTTGATTTAATAAGAAGCTTAAGCTTCACAGACTTAGCCAATTTGGGCTAAGATTGGGTTTCTATACTACCCAGCAGTGCTAAGCACTCAGTCACGTAGCACTCACGTGAGTATCATATGAGGCACTGAGTCTCTGGCATTTTTTTCAATCGCACATGAGTATAGCACGTGAGGCGCTGAGTCCTTGCTTATTGGCGCTCACGTGTATGGCATATGAGGCGCTGTCTTCATGGGTCTTGGGCGCTCACGTGTATGGAACGTAAGACGCTGAGTCTCTGAGCTTCTATGCGCTCACGCGGATATCACGTGGGACGCTATCATTTGCTTCTTTTGAGCCCTCACATGGATATCACGTGGGGCACTAAGTTTTTGAGCGCCCACGTGTGTTTTACATGAGGTGCTGTGTTTTTGGGCGCTCACGTATGTTTCACGTGAGGCGCTGTTTTCCACTTCTTTTGAACGTTCGCATGGATATCACGTGAGACGCTGAGTTCGTAGAAATTTAATCCATGTTGAAATTTTTAGAGAAATTAAACCTTTGTTAATAGTATTTTGACCATTAGAGATCACCCAAGACCATTGTTTTGAGGATCTAGGATCAGGTTCTTTATAAACTAAGATCTTAATAATTTAAGAACTAAGTTCCTATAGTATTATGGACCCTATCTTTTTCATGTTCTTCTCTCATGTCCTTTTTAACCTTGTTCTTCTCTGAATCTTTGATTCTCAAGAACAAGATCTTCCCGATGAGAATTAAATTCTCAACTTGCGGGAGACTTTTCTTGTGGATCTCAGATCCAGAGAAAGAACTAAGTTCTTTTAAAAGGGTTAAACCCTTAGATATGATATGATAGGTAAAGGAGATGTTTTGATCACTGATTTTTTCTTTAGCTAAGGTTTGAGAGGAGGAACATCTTCTTCTTTACTGAGAATTAAATTCTCAACTGTTGTTTTGTGGAAGTTTTTAGAGAACCTTCTGTATGTTTTTTGCAGAAGCTTATAGGGGGTCTCCTCCTTCTTTTCTCTCGCGGGAGCTTATGGGGGTCTGCCCTCCTCCACGATTTAATCTCTTTTCTCCATTATATAGGAGAAGAGAAAAAATCAGTTTGTTGAGAAAATCTCTCATTGAGAGATCATGATTGATTTCATAATCAATCAAATTGATCTTTTAGATCAACTAGTGAATTTTATTCACCGTTGAATTTTTAATCCAAAGGCTGTTTGTTTTACAGAGAAGATCATTCTTGTTGTTTAACAAGATTAGGAAAATATTTTCCTAAGATGGAATTTTATTCTATCAGATGATCGAATGATGATCTTATAATCACCGTTAGATCTTTGATCCAAGAGTTCTCTGTTTAATAGAGAAGATCTTTCTAGTTTAAGAAAGATACGGGAAATATTTCCCCCATAGAATTTAATTCTACATAGAATTTAATTCTATCAAAAAGAACACTCGCGTACATTGCACGTGAGGAGCTGGCCTAGAGACTGGCATGTGCGCTTACATGGATATCTCATGAGGCGCTTCCAAGAGACTGGCATGTTCGCTCACGTGGATATCGCGTGAGGCGCTGCTAAGAGACTGCACTAGCGCTTCACGTGGATATCATGTGAGACGCTCACATGTTTAACACGTGGGAACCAATATAGGATTTGATCCTATCTAAAGTGGCACTCGCATGCTTTGCATGTGGGTGCGTATGTGTTTAACATGTAGGGGTTTCCCGTTATTTTTATAAGGGAACAATAAGCTCTGAGCCAAAAATTTTGGCGGGAACAAATGCCCCCCACTACTGTAATATTTCAGAAAATATAAAATATTATTTTGGGGAATTTAATATTAAAATAATATATTTCACGAAAACTACCCGATTTACGAAATTTGCGGTTTTCGTAAAAAGGTATAAATATATACCAATAATTATGAAATAATTGGAAATTAAAACGATTTTATTTATTTAAAGGTATATTTATCGGATTTGGCATTTTTAAAAGTTATTTATATGCAGTTTGGACAAAACACGATTAGTGCACTGCTAATCGCGATTAGGCCAAATCCGTGTTTCTACAGTTTTCCATGGCTAGTGCACTATGTCATGTTAAGTTTTGATTACATGTTATTTTTTATGTTGTTTTGGGGTATTATGTGATTTGGTTTTGAAAATAAAAAGAAAAGAAAATGAAAAAGGGTAATAATTGAGAGAGGGTTAGAATAAGAGAGAGAGAGAGAGAGGGCTGTCCCAATTCCTCCCCAATTTCTTTCTTCCTCTCCTTCTTCATCTTCATCCCCCTCCACTTCAACCCATAAGATCATCTCAAAATCCTTATCAAAACCCTAAACACCTTTCATTAAACTTGATCCCCTCTTCACCCTCTACACTTTGGACCAAGAAAAGACGGATTTTGAGGACCTTAGACTTCTAGGGTTTTGCTTGGCTACATCCGTGAGGTATAATTCATTTCCTTTAGATTAGTTTCTAGTTTCCTTGCATTCTAGTGTAGTTAGAGGTTGATTTTGTGTGGAATTTGCGATCTTAGAAATCCCAAGAGAAGGGTTTGGGAAATTATGAGGAATTGATAATGTTTAGTGGCTATTAACAAGACTTGAGTGATGTTTTACTGACCTGGAACAGAAAATAGAACCCAAATACGAACTTTAGAATTGTCGATATCGGGTTTTTGTGAATTTTATTAGGGTATTTGGAGACCTGGAGTGACCCGAGACAACCATAAAAGAAGTTCCCAAGACTATGAGACGTGCAGGCAACCATGTACCACCCTCTGAAACCTGAGCCCCTCCCCTCACTACTTGGCCGCAGATTTAATCCCCCAGGTCGCAATTTGTGACCTGGTCATGAGGAAAGTGAGTGGGTTTTCGTTGGTAGCTCCTATATCTGATATCTAGACTAACCCTATTTGCAAAATCCCTTAGTTTAGCCTAGGGTGAAATCTGGGAGCACATTGGGTTGCTTTTGGTTATGTTTTTCCGTATTTTTCAAACTTGGGTTTTGTTGTTGGGTATTGTATTTGGTTGTTGGGTGTTTGTACATCAACAACATGGATTATCGGTTGTTTTGCATGCGTTGGCTACATGTTCTAACCTATGGACACATCGTGTGCCGTATTTGTTTTTCGAACTTGATTTTAATAGCGATTTCGAATATGTTTTATTGTAGGTACCTTCGTGTAGATTCCGAGATGATGGAGCATGGCGTCATCGACTTCGGCGAGCAAGAATCAATGTGGGTAGATCTATATCTACGGGGGAAGTCGGGTGGATGGTGTATAGCACCCCCGCAATTTATTAAATAGAAACCGATCTTTAGGATATAGTCGTAGAAACCTAGATTAGGAAACTAGGAATATAGTTTAAAGGATAGTTAGAGATGATATTAGTAATATAACTTATAACATGTAGTTGCAATATACTAGGCATGAGTTTTAGGGTAGCATGACACTTGAGGTATAAGGTAAATTTGTATATAAAATTGACTTGATATGAGATATTATTGTAATGGAAAAGAGTTTAGGTTGTGATATGACGAATTGGTGTGATATGTCGTCATATGGAGACGAGTTGATTTGTGATAATTGATACCTTTGCCGGTCCCATGATCTGAGATTGATACGGATGTGACCAGAGAGATGGGTATATATACGGATAATGTTGTGAATCTTGAGTGATAAGCCGTACGAGACGATAGGTCCGTACCCTCCTTGTTATATAGGTTGTTAGGATCCCAATTGGTTTAAGACGCCGTACGATGAGTTACCGTACGTGATGAGTTATTTGATGATTGATCCATACCCTTGACTAGAGGAGGCCGATTGATAGATTCTCCGATTCGGTCATGTTAGATACGTATACCTTATACCTTTTAGCTGCAATTTACTTTATGCTGCATTCATGATTATTCTCATTGTATTTCATATTACCTGTGCTAGTACACCTGCACCATTATCGATGATGCGTATGTTACACTTACACAGAATTGTCTGCTCACACACTTCATCATTGATAATTGCCATGTCACTACACAGTAGGATTGCTGCATCATGATATGACTCGTTGCATAATTTACTTACTATAGTTACATATACGCTTTTATACTATGTTGGATTTGATTTGGAGGAATTGGGAACCGCAGGATATATTTTAAAACTGGATTCTTTAAAAGAGAGGTTTTCCCTTAATAGGTGAACATTACTGTTCCATGTTGCATTATATACGGATTTTCTTACATTTCTGTTATATGTCGCATGCATCATTCTTTATGATTATACGCATTGAGATCTGCTGTTTTCATGAGATTTCTGGATTTGAGAACCGTCGTTATTTCAAAAGAAAATATGTATTGTTTTAAAAACCCGGTTTCTCTTGATATGATATTTCAGTGCATCCACCATGAGTTTTCTCGACTCTTGAGCGATATTATACACCCGATTCGAGGAGGAGGAGGAACCGTCTGCGGGTGCATGGTGGACCCGGTGAGCTACCCCGGGGCAAGATGGTCGCAGATGATGGCGTTGAGCCTGGCAGGGGAACGCTACCTACCGATGATAGTATTTTGGACCTGGCGGTTTTCCGGTGGATACCGACCAGAGTCATGAGATGTATATAGGCCAGTCCGGATAGCCGGAGCCTGAGATATGAGGATTTACGTGTTGATACTGGACACAGGTTTTATGATATTTCGAGTGTCGATGTTGGACACTCAGGTTCATGTTTTGGTGTGTCATTGATGAACACACACATTCTTGGTATCCTCTTATATTTTCATGTATATGCTATTACGTTGTTTCGAGTGGACGAGATCCACATGTATATTGACATTGATTATATTATTAGATGATGTCCACTTGCACACTGCATTCACTATATTGTTGGCACATATTTACACATATGGTCACCCTAGATATCATAGTATTACCTTTATGATATAGTTGACCTAGGAAATCGTTATTTTATTCGATTTCTGCCTGTTGATGTTTTCTACTCACGAGTTGGCAACTCACCCCCGTTGTGCCACAGTTCTTGCAGGTTGACCGCATGGATCGGTAGCAACATCTTTGGCGCACAGTTGCATTCGGGTGATTTGCCTTGGTAGGTGGGACATTTGTATCATGCCCACTCTCGTATTTATATTTCTTATTGTATCTAGTCAACTCCATCAATCAAAACTTGTATTTGTATAAGTAATGAGACTTGTAGTTGCGAGATTTGAGCGTTGGGATTTATATTCTCTTTTGGGTTGATGTCTTGCTTTATTCATTACTTTTTGTGTTGATCTTCGCCGATTGGGCGTCGTATACTTGTTTTATTACTTGCGTGGTTGTGAATCCGCCGTTTGGCGAAGAGCTATCTCCCGCTTGGGGATGCCTTTTATATTATCATATATTGTGGTTTTGGATCAAAATATACAAGGGAGGTGCTGCCCAAATTTTTAAAAGACGAACATGTTTTACAACAAGTAGGATAAACTTGCATTTTTCATGTTCCCTTTTTTTCATTTAAGAAAACACTTTTCTTTATTATACCTTATTTCAAACTGCACCTCTTTTATTTCTTTAAAAGGTTTAGATTTATGGTTTTCAGCTTACTTGAATTACGTTACGTCTTTAGATGTTGCGTGATTTAAGTGCTGGTCATGAGCTAATATTTCGGGTCGTGACAAAGTTGGTATCAGAGCGCTGGGTTTAACCTTTGTTCGAGTCTATGTTTGACTATGCGGAGTCTAGGGCATTTATATATATTCGGAACCTAGGCTTGACCTTACGGAACTTAGACTTGGGCAGGGGGTTATTAAACCCGAACTTTCATTACATAGGCTGACCCTAATTGATGGAGTAGGTAGCTTGAGTAGAGTAACGTACCGTACGTATGTTCCGCGACATATTTACGATACGATACTCCATCTAAGAAACCTTAGGATGTACATATATTGACATCTTTGATTCTATTTGTTTCCATGACCATACCCTTATTGATTCCATTCCTCATTATGATCATGTATCCATTTTGGGATCTGTTGATTCCTTTCATTCCATTGATATGGTTTCGTCGATACATGTTTGAGGTTCCTGTCACCATGTTTTGAGCGCAGATTGAGCTGCTGCTAGTGTTGCGGTCAGGGCGAGCTCGTCATGGACGAGGACTGACCATCGTGTTTTCTGGTGACGCGAGAATGTATCGATTTTGTATTGGTGTTGTGACTTCTCGTTTGAGGCGAGTGTTCGGCGTTGCACCGTATGATCGGTACGTTGATAGAAGCTGCCAGTTGTGAGAGGACTGTTGATGTACAGCATACCTCAGAGATTTTGGTGTCGTCTACCGTGCAGACAGATGACCCAGCTCTTGCTGAGATTGATAGGATGTCGCCTCCATACTCTATGAGCTGAGATCGCCGGAGCTTTCAGGCAGAGACGTAACAGATGATAGCTAGTCTACTTTGAGATGAGAGACGAAAGGTATTCACATGTTGTCTAGGTGAAGTTAAAAGTTCAAACGAATGTCAGACAACCATTTTCCATGTTTAAAGCATTCGGAGAAACACGCAAGTAATTCTGTGGACCCTCTAGAAGAATGAAACCCTAACTCGATATGATGACCATGGAATCGCTTTTGAACCTTAGGGTGTGCGGTAGTTTAGCGGTGCCATCAGTGAGGCTTGGGTTTGCCCTTCTACGGTTGGTCCATAGTACTGTGGCGTGTACTGGATGTTATTAAACTGTGCTCAGAGATGAGCTTTCGAGGAATTATGGGAATTTGACAAATCGATCGAAAAGTTTAACGTCGTCCTGATATCATGTGATAGGAGACCAGTAAGCTGACCAGGTTCAGATAGAGGACCTCACCCAGATGCGTTGTGAGTTGATCGAGAACAGAAGAGTATTGAGTATTACTCCGATGGTATGGACGAGTTCACGAGGACGTGTTCGTCTAGAGATCTTCTACAGAGTGATGAAGATACCGAGTTCGTGATTTCGAGTCCGTGTGAGAGACTCCAGATTTACTGTAGCCGAGAAAATTGCAGTACGCAGATAGCATGACATGATGTCGAAGCAGACGATAATAAAGACGAGTGGAACAAGAGGTTCGTGCGAGATGTCAACGAGCTGTTGCTATTCCCCGTTGAGATTAGAGATCTGATATGTATACAGAGGCGTGAGATACGACCAGTTCCCGAGGAAAAGCTGTGCTGAGAACGCAGATGTCTAAAAAGCGAGAAAAGTTTAGGTAAGAGTACCAACCTCCGTATAGTTCGGCATAGGCACGATCGGAAGAGACCCTGAGCAGGTTCCTTCCAGGACATTGCTGCGATAAGATTTGCGCCCAGGATCAGATGTGTAACGTGTACTCAGAGGACCAGAGGCCGACGCCAGTGACATGCTGCTTTACGAGTGGTCATACTAATTGGCCAAGAGACGACCAGAGAAGTGCCAGAGCGGAATCGTTTCTGTTAGAAAACCTGACTGAACCGAAGAGCCGATGTATTGCGAGATTGGTAATACACAAAGAAATGAGGACCCAGAGATAGAGGACGCCAGACCGTGAGCAGGAGGCAAGCAGATGTCCTTACTCTGGCAGTTTTGGGCGCACCAATATTTTTTCGACATTGTAGGAGGTGTACCTCAATGTCATTTGCTGCGATTTGCGTTGTGATCCGAGTATCACGCTTTTATCACTTGGATTTGAGTTTTAATGATTGAGTTTTATGATATTGATTTCGTGCGCCATTGCTGTACTTACTGGGTATTTATGATTTGTGCATATCTATTGCACTTGATATTGACTTTGTGCCTTGGCTGCACATATTTATGATTTCCTGGATTTCATACAGTTGTTTTGATTTGTGTGTGTGGTACGCCCTCGATTTGATCTTGCACTCGGTATATCTTATATGTGCTTGCAGTGTATTGATACATGTTTTGTGCACGCAGTTGCACACGTTTATGATTTTTACACCTTGGCTCACTTGGTGTTACTTTTTACGCATTGGAGTATTGTTTGTATTCCGAGCATTTGATGCACCAGATTTGTATTTTTGTACATTTATTACACCAGACTTACATTTTTCGTACATGCTATTGCACTAGATGTTTTTTTACGGGCCAGACACGTGTGATTTGGATTTTGCGCATATTAGACGCTTGGTTTTGGGTTTCGTGCATATTGAATGTACTTGATTTAGATTTCATTCGTGCATGATATGAGATGTGATTTTGTGCACACCGGATGCACACAATTGAGATTTTCGTGCACAATAGATGGACCAGAAATTGTTATCTTGCACACCCGTTGCACCGGACAGATGCTTTCGTGTACACCCATTGCACTTAGTTTTGATTTGTGCAGATTGTGGCACCTGTGTTTGGATTTGATTTCCGTGCGCACCAGACACACGTGATTGTTGGATACACCTTTTGAGGCTGATTTTGTTTTTGAGCACCTTGTTTTCACGTTGGACACTATATTGTGTAGCAGCCAAACATGACTGATCTGAGGACAGTAACTGGGTATTTTGCATGTATTAAGAAGTTTAACAAGAGGTTTTCAAACAAAAGGGAGCTATAGTCCCATTATTTCTTACGTGTCTGTGAGCGACACGAACGTTATAAAGGAAAACCTTTTGGGATATTTTAGAAATGGCGGAATGTATAATTTGAGTAAAAACATATATAAGTATATTTACTACTTGACAATGAGAGTCCGCCCCTTGTGCCGTGAGTTACGCATCACACGTCAATTCAGAAAAGATTTTGCATGTGTTTTATTCGGTTTTAAGATTTTTCCAAGGATGCGTGCTATATGTATGTATTATAGTATTTGACTATGCATATTGGATTTCAGTTGGGGATTTCGAGATCTGTATCTCCATTGTGACTCCGATGATATGCATGCAAATCCGATGATTTGCGAGACGCTTAACGGAGTTCGATTTTGAGATGATTACTGAAATGTTTTAGTACTTGGGGGGTTTAAATTTAAATTCGGGGACCGAATTTCTTTAATGGGGAAGATTGTAACATTTCAGAAAATATAAAATATTATTTTGGGAATTTAATATTAAAATAATATATTTCGCGAAAACTACCCGATTTGCGAAATTTGGGGTTTTCGTAAAAAGGTATAAATATATACCAATAATTGTGAAATAATTGGAAATTAAAACGATTTTATTCATTTAAAGGTATATTTATCGGATTCGTCATTTTTAAAAGTTTAGTATATGCAGTTTGGACAAAACCCGATTAGTGCACTGCTAATCGCGATTAGGCCGAATCCGTGTTTCTACAGTTTTCCATGGCTAGTGCACCATGTCATGTTACATTTTGATTACATATTATTTCTTATGTTGTTTTGGGGTATTATGTGATTTGGTTTTGAAAATAAAAAGAAAAGAAAATGAAAAAGGGTAAAAGGGTAATAATTGAGAGAGGGTTAGAATAAAAGAGAGAGAGAGAGAGAGGGCAGCCCCAATTCCTCCCCATTATCTTTCTTCCTCTCCTTCTTCATCTTCATCCCCCTCCACTTCAACCCATAAGATCATCTCAAAATACTTATCAAAACCCTAAACACCTTTCATTAAAGTTGATCCCCTCTTCACCCTCTACACTTTGGACCAAGAAAAGACGGATTTTGAGGACCTTGAACTTCTAGTGTTTTGCTTGGCTACATCCATGAGGTATAATTCATTTCCTTTAGATTAGTTTCTAGTTTCCATGCATTCTTGGGCAGTTAGAGGTTTATTTTGTGTGGAATTTGCGATCTTAGAAATCCCAAGAGAAGGGTTTAGGAAATTGTGAGGAATTGATGATGTTTAGTGGCTATTAACAAGACTTGAGTGGTGTTTTACTGACCTAGAACAGAAAATAGAACCCAAATACGAACTTTAGAATTGTCGATATCGGGTTTTTGTGAATTTTTTGAGGGTATTTGGAGACCTGGAGTGACCCGAGACAACCATAAAAGAAGTTCCCAAGACCATGAGACGTGCAGGCAACCATGTACCACCCCCTGAAACCTGAGCCCCTCCCCCCACTGCTTAGCCGCAGATTTAATCCCCCAGGCCGTAATTTGCATCCCGGTCATGACGAAAGTGAGTGGGTTTTGGTTGGTAGCTCCTATATCTGATATCTAGACTAACCCTATATGCAAAATTCCTTAGTTTAGCCTAGGGTGAAATCTGGGAGCACATTGGGGTACTTTTGGTTATGTTTTCCCGTATTTTTCAAACTTGGGTTTTGTTGTTCGGTATTGTATTTGGTTGTTGGGCGTTTGTACGTCAACAACATGGATTGTCGGTTGTTTTGCATGCGTTGGCTATAGGTTCTAACCTATGGACGCACCGTGTGCCGTATTTGTTTTCCGAACTTGATTTTAATAGCGATTTCGAATATGTTTTATTGTAGGTACCTTTGTGTGGATTCCGAGATGATGGAGCATGGCGTCATCGACTTCGGCGAGCAAGAATCAATGTGGGTAGATCTATATCTACGGGGGAAGTCGGGTGGATGGCGTATAGCACCCTGCATTTTATTAAATGGAAACCGATCTCTAGGATATAGTCGTAGAAACCTAGATTAGGAAACTAGGAATATAGTTTAAAGGATAGTTAGAGATGATATTACTAATATAACTTATAACATGTAGTTGCAATATAATAGGTATGAGTTTTAGGGTAGCATGACACTTGAGGTATAAGTTAAATTTGTATATAAAATTGACTTGGTATGAGATATTATTGTAATGGAAAAGAGTTTAGGTTGTGATATGACGACTTGGTGTGATATGCCGTCATATGGATACGAGTCGATTTATGATAATTGATACCTTTGCCGGTCCCATGATCTAAGATTGATACGGATATGACTTGAAAGAAAGGTATATATACGGATAATGTTGTGAATCTTGAGTGATAAGTTGTACGAGACGTTAGGTCCGTACCTTCCTTGTCATATAGGTTGTTAGGATCCCAATTGGTTTAAGACGTCGTACGATGAGTTACCGTACGCAATGAGTTATTTGATGATTGATCCATACCCTTGACTAGAGGAGGCCGATTGATAGATTCACCGACTCGGTCATGTTAGATACGTATATCTTATACCTTTTAGCTGCCAATTTACTTTATGCTGCATTCATGATTATTCTCATTGCATTTCATATTACACGTGCTAGTACACCTGCACCAATATCGATGATGCGTATGTTACATTTATACAGAATTGCCGGCTCACACACATCATCATCGATAATTTCCATGTCACTACACAGTAGGATTGCTGCATCATGATATGACTCGTTGCATAATTTACTTGCTATAGTTACATATACGCCTTTATACTATGTTGCATTTGACTTTGGAGGAATTGGGAACCGCAAGATATATTTTAAACTGGATTCATTTTAAAAGAGCGGTTTTCCCTTAATAGGTGCACATTACTGTTCCATGTTGCATTATTTACGGATTTACTTACATTTCTGTTATATGTTCATGCATCATGCTTTATGATTATACCCATTGAGATCTGCTGTTTTCATGAGATTTCTGGATTTGAGAACCGTGGTTATTTCAAAAGAAAAAATGTATTGTTTTAAAAACCCGGTTTCTCTTGATATGATATTTCAGTGCGTCCACCATTAGTTTTCTTGGCTCATGAGCGATATTATACACCCGATTCGAGGAGGAGGAGGAACCGTCTGCGGGTGCATGGTGGACCCGGTGAGGTACCCCGGGGCAAGATGGTCGCAGATGATGGCGTTGAGCCTGGCAGGGGAACACTACCTACCGGTGATAGTATTTTGGACCTGGCGGTTATCCGGAGGATACCGACCGGAGTCATGAGATGGATACAGGCCAGTCCGGATTGCCGAAGCCTGAGATATGAGGATTTACGTGTCGATGCTGGACACGGGTTTTATGATATTTCGAGTGTCGATGTTGGACACTCAGGTTCATGTTTTGGTCACAACTAGAAATAAGGGTTGCCCCTACAGATTTAGCCGTAGGTGCAAACCACTGCCCCTACGGAAATATCCGTAGGGGCACGAAAATACCCTGTAGGTACAAACGCTGTAGGTGCAAGTCGAAGCCTTGAACTTGCCCCTACGGACTAAAAATTGCCCTTACGTATATATCTGTAGGTCCCGTTTTCCTTACGGATTAGGCCGTAGGGACAAAAAAATTATTTTATTTACGGTTTTATAAAATGGATTAGGTGTCCCTACGGACTTATCCGTAGGGACAAAATATCAGGATCCCTGATATCCGTAGGGGCAAAATATCAGGATACCTGATATTTTGCCCCTACGGATACCTGTGTAGGGGCATTTTTTTGCCCCTACGGATATATCCGCAGGGGCAAGCTTAACCCCTAATACTGAGATCATAGGGGAAAAATATCAGGTATCCTGATATTTTTCCCCTACGGATAAATCTGTAGGTACATAGTTGAGCCCTACGGATTAATCCGTAGGGGCAATGAAGGGCCCTACAGTTAAATCCGTAGGTACATATTATCAGGTTTTTTTAAAAAAGGGTTGCCTATTTTTTTCTTGCCCTATGCACAATAATATGTACATCGATCATATATAAAATTAATCATCATGCAAAACATATATCGCAGTATTCATAATCACATCTCACGCATAATATACACAAAAGAAACCAAAAAGCAGAATATGATATCAATATAAACACGCAAACACCACCAATATCAATATCGTCCAAATGTAGTACAATATGTATCATATAAATAAATACATATTTAAAATATAAGAATAAAAAAGCTACCCTAGCTCGGTCCAGCTCCACCTCTGATAAACGCCAGAATCTAGCGCGCCTGCTCCTCGGTCAATAAATCATGCAATGCGGAGCGTGCGGGAGTCTGAGCGGGCTGTGGAGCTGGCGATGTGGTCTGCGCAGTCGCCGTTGAGGTAGTGGCTTGCGGAGCCGCGGATGCGGGAGTCTGAGCGGGCGGTGGAGCTATAGGAGCTGTCTGCGGAACCATAGCCGATGTAGTGGCTTGCAGAGCCGCAGCCGAAGGAGATGCATGTGGAGGCTCGGTCGATGTACCCTATCGCGTGTGGACCTAACGTGTGTAATAAGCGAGTAAGAACTATGTATTATTCTAATTCGTATCATTATCAAGTTATTTCGAAACCACATTTGGATATCTAGTTTGGAAAACCGTAGTTTATTTTAATTAGATATGTATGTATGATTAATCAAAGCTAAGTCTACAACCAAATAAGCTCAGGCTACGTACTAATATTGGATATGTTGATATCTATAATATGACATGATATTTTACTATTAAGTAGTATACATACCATCATCTCCTTCAACTCCTGAACGGTGGCCTTCAAGCTCTCCAGTTCCTGCTGGACACGTCGCTCAGTGGAGACGGAGGAAGTAACCGCCGGGGTGGAGTCCAACCTCATATGGGCCCTGCTAGTGCCCAGTCCCTGGCCTCTCTCCCAACCTCCATGGTGCCCTCTATGTGCGGCGTCTAGGACTGGGGTCAGCAGCATCGGATCGCTCTGTCCGGTAAAATCGATCCCCGATGCCTCGGCCTGCTCAACCACCCACATTAACCAGTAAAATATAAGTATATCATTTAAATTTGAACCTTCCAAAAATAAAATTTCAAATAGGGGTTGAATAAATATTAACACTTACGCAATACTCCTGGGTAGCGACGTCGGGATATCGAAGCTCTCCCGTGGCGGGATCTGTCGAGGTGCCGTAGACGGCAAGATATGCGGACAGCACGCTCGGTGCACCACCTTACGCCAGGGTCTGAGCTGTCTGCAATATTAGAAAATAACTCTTAATATTATATATATTAGAAAATAACTCTTAATATTGCATTATATCACAAAGGCGGTCTATTGTAATTTACCAATAACTCCATGGCTCGAGTAATATTTCTCGAGCCACCTGTATAAGTGGGGCGACCCCTCTTCGCCGACTTCCTATTCTCTATATTTTGAGCGGCCTGTTTCTGCACAACACATTCACATTTAGTTTTCTAATTAAGGAACACAAAAAAAATATATATACTAAACAATGAATTACATTTAAAATACATACCTGTTTGCGTTGAGAGTCGAAATATTCGTACAATAGAGGCCATGCCTCTACGTCGACTCTCGCAAAGGCCGGAGTAGATAGGAGGGACGCTCTCTCTGCCTCCGGGGTTTCCATCCACAGGGAGTAGTAGTCGGCCTTCAGCTCATTCCTGTTGTATCGGACCTTGGTCTGCATGTTCTTCATCAGGACATTGTACAGAGCATGAAGGTCGAGCACCCTCCCAGGGTGATCAGGGTCGGGTACAGGCTTAAAATCGTAATCCAGCTGAAAATACAAAAAAAACATTGTTATTAGATTGCAAGTGTTAATAATAAATATATTGGATAAATCAAATGAAAATATATATTAATACCCGAGCCTGATCAAAGAAGAGGGCAAATGAGCGCCGGTGCTGGTCGCCCCACTCAACGTGAAGTGGATAGTTCTTCACGAGCCGGCTCTCATCCTCCATATACCGGCCGAATCTCTCGGCATGAGGACCGGTATAGCGATAATCAAGGGTAAAAAAGAGGAGGAATGCTACCTCCCCCTAGCTCTGTCAGGCCTTAGCCTATGGGACTGATTCGGGCCTCGAGTCCCCCTCTGGGGATGGGGAGGCTCTGTGTCTGCAGGAAATATCAAGACAATCAATATTAATACAAAGTTGTATTAAGAAATCAAGGTTAAACGAAAATTGAAGTGTGATATATACCTCCGGTGACTAAAGTACGAGCCTGGGCCCGGGCAGCAGCACGAGCGGGACGATAGTTCCTCCGGTGAAGAACAGCCGGTGTCCCGGATGCGGACGCGTCCCCTCCAACTAGAAAATAAACATTGACGCTAAATTTCCATGAAGTTCATCTTTATTCTATAGAGGATATGTAAAATGAATAAATATTTTATATTTATTCATACTAACCTACAGACGATGCGGAGGGTACGGAAGTGGCAGGAGTGGCCCCTGTGTCAGATGTGGACGCACCACCTATAATTAGACAATTAAAAATAGATTATATAAGTAATTGCAAAAAGAATGTGTAGATCAATAATATAACATTCTAAATCAATATGCATGCACTATAGGATATATAAACATACCAGCAGGTGCGGTGGTGTCACCACGTACAGCTAGACAATAAAAAAATTACTATCTAAGTAAGAGCAAAATGAATGTGTGTATATTTATGATATAGCATTCTAAATTAATATACATGCACTATATGATATATAAACCTACCTGGAGGAGCGGGAGTGGCCTCTGTCCCTGATGTGGATGCATCACCAACAACTAGACAATCAAACATTGACAATATAAGTAATTTTGACTTGAACATGCATGAATATCTATAATATTACATTCAAAATGGATATGCGTGCAATATACCTGGAGGTGTGGCAAAGTCCACACGGAAGGAGGCATCCGAAGGGGTCTCCGATCTGGGTGCAAGACCGGCCCTCTGAAGCTCCCTACGCAGCTCTCCGGGAGGCAGAACCGCTCTGCCTCTGCCTCTGCCAGTGCCACGGATGGAGCTCCTACCGCCCCTCGCTGCTCCCGTCATCGTCATCAAATCTAGATAAACGGTTCGTGGACGCATTAGACAATCATTACAAGTATTGACTATATATGTATAGATCGTAAAATGTGAAGTAATAATATAACATTACTGATAACCTTTTTCGTTTCGTGGGCGCATTAAACATATCTACTTGGATTTCATCATCGATGTCATTTCTAACCCACGTAACATCATGATCGGCCGAAGACAACCCGTCCTTCGAAACAGACGGTCGGAGCACTCTAAGCCTTCTCTCTTCTTCATCCTCATCGCTGTCCTCGAATTCTGGGACATCGTAGACATCCATGGGTTTCCAACGGCATACGACACTCCATCCCGGATGCTTCAAACACTGTGAGTAGTATACTTGGAACGCTTGGTTCGAAAAGATAAACGGATCTTTCTGACCGTAAAATCGAAGTGTGTTCACACTGGTCAATCCATATTCATCTTTCCAAGTCCCAAGATTGCTTCTCCACTTATCCGTATCGATTCACGTATCGTACCAAGTACTGGAATGTATAAAAGGGTTCCGATCGTCCGGGATAGTGGATGCCGAGTATACAATTTATGTACCCATAATAAATCACACCGTCCGATCCTACCATCGCAATACCACTATTCTGAGTGGTTCTAGATGTTTCTATGTCCTTAACTTCGAATTTGTATCCAAGGACACCAAATCCTTTATAATATGCAACCTCCATACTAGGAAATTGAGCTAAATATCTTGAATCACTCTCAAATGATGCAGACAAGTTCGGATCGTGGATCTAACAAATTTTTTTTACGATAAATACATAACGATATAAGTTTAGATTAAAACTGATAGCAATAAAATGTTATTCGAATAACTTACACGATCTCTGACCCAATCACAAAAATTATCCTGATGATATTTTTCCAATCGTTCTTCGTTCCAATCAGGATGCCCCTCACATACCTCGTTAAAATGAAATATGTTTTCGACAAATAATTGTGACATTAATATTATATCATTTCATACACACACAAACACAAATATAACAATTAATCCAAAAAAACTTACTCTCTAATTTGTTCAAGACATGCGCAATTAAGCAAGATAAACCGGTATATCTTGTTGATAAACATAGTGTCTACCCTCTTATAATTGGCTTTACCATATGGCCCGTCTTGAATTCTTCGAGGCCGGTTAAGTCTCGTCTCAATGTTCTCGTCCAGATAGCAGGAACAAAATGTGGTTGCTTCATCAAGAAGATAACCATGCATGATAGAACCCTCTGGTCGATTTTTATTACGTATATACTTTTTAAAAGTGTAGAGGTACCTAAAGAAAATATGTTGAATAAATAAATACGGGCATACAGGACAACAATAATTTTAAAAATTGCGCGAAACGAAATATTACACGTACCTCTCGACGGGATACACCCATCGATATTGTACCGGTCCGGCTAACTTAGCCTCAGTTGCAAGATGAACCGTCAAGTGTATTATGATATCGAAGAATGAAGGTAGGAAAATACGCTCAAACTTGCAAAGTATCAACGCAATAGAATTGCTAGTTTATCCAGCGTCACAACCTCCAGTGTTTTAGCATACAACTCTCTGAAAAAACAACATAGGTCGTTGATTACTAGACCAACCGATTCGGGGAGAGAAGTCCTGAGGGCTAATGGAAGAAGGTTCTCCACGATAACATGGTGATCATGACTTTTCAGGCCATCGATCTTGCCTTTCACAATTTTTATTTTCTTGCTGAATGATCCTGAGAAACCTGTGGGAACTTTCAAATCATGCAACACCTGCAGGAATCTTTTCTTCTCCGGTTGTGACATATGATAAGTGTCATTGGGAAGTACAAACTTGCTTGGCTTACCCGCTACCGGTCTATGGTGCAATTCACTTCTTATTCCCCACTCCTGTAGATCCATCCGAGCATTCAGGTTGTCTTTCGATTTCCCGTCTTTACAAAGAAGCAAGTTGAGTATGTGCTCTGATACTCCCTTCTCTATATGCATGACGTCCAGACAATGACGCACTAAATTTGTTGACCAGTACGGAAGCCCGAAGAAAATGCTTAACTTGTTCCAAAATGGTGGTTTGACCTGTTTCGTCGGATCCATCACGAAGGTCACATTATTGTAACCATCCCATTGAGCAGTCACGTCCTCTCCGGACAATGGGGCTGGAGGTCCAAGAAGCCCCTGATGACCATCAAAGTGAACAGTGTCTAACCTGTAGGGGTGGTCTAAAGGCAGGAAACGTCGATGGCCGCAGTAACAAACATTCCTGCTAAAATTCAAGAATTTCGATGTTGTGTGTCGATGGCAATGAGAACATGCTTTGTGACCATGTACGGACTAACCTGATAGCATCCCATACGAAGGAAAGTCATTAATTGTCCACATTAAACCCGCACGCAGTATGAAGGTTGTATTTGTGTTTGCATCATATGTCTCTACAGCATCAATGAACAAAGATTTTAACTCCTCGATCAGAGGTCGGAGATAGACGTCGATATTGTTTCCCGGTGAGTTTGGTCCATCGATAAGAAGAGGCATCATAAAATATGATTGGTCCATAGCCAACCAAGGCGACAGATTATAAATTATCATTACAACGGGCCATGTGCTGTGACTTCCAGCCAAATAGTTGAATGGGCAGAAGCCATCACTAGCCAGTCCGAGCCGGACATTGCGAGGATCGCTACTGAATATTGCGCACCTCCTATCGAAATCCTTCCATGCCGGTGAATCTCTTGGATTGCTCATTTTTTCATCTTCACTTGGAGGAGCACGGTGATGCCAAATCATTGCCTCGGCTGTTTTCTTGCACCTGAATAGCCTCTGTAGCCTCTGTGTTATGGGAAAGTATCGTGCTATCTTGACAGGTATATCAGACTTCATCTCAGAATCTTTCGGCTTATACCTGGCCTCTCCGCATGTTGGAAACTCTTTCAAATGTGAATTCTCTTTCTGGTACAACACGCAATTTTTAGGACATGCTTGAATCTTCTCGCACTTTAGACCCAAATCAGACATCATCTTCTGGGCTCCGTACCAGCTGTCGGGCACGTTATTTCCCGGGGACATAGAATCTTTCAAGAACGAAAGAAGCATTGTGAATGACTTGTTGCTCCATCCATTTAGGCACTTAATCTGGAAAAGTTTGACGAACCATGAGAGGGTGGAATACTTTGCATTCTCATAAATTGGTTTTCTAGCATCATTCATTAAATTTTCATATTTATCCGCACGCGGTCCTTGACCGGAAGGAATGTCATTTTCGGTACGAATAGATTCACCTAGGGCAGCTTTTACCATATCCTCCATTTCTTCTGATGGAAATAAATTACCGTCTTCTCCTTCTGCCGTATTACCATCTTCTCCTTCTTCTCCTTCCGCATTATCGTGTTCTCCTTCTACTTCTGTCGCATTACTGCTTTCTTCTCCTTCCCCGTGATATTTCCAAGTTTTATAAAGTCTAGTAAACCCATATTTTACGATATGAAGCTCTGCCAATTCTACCTTCTGCCAGTACTTATTGCCACATCTATCGCACGGGCAGAGAATCTTCTCTATCACGATCTTATTATGTGTGCGTGCAAATTCAATAAAAGAAGCAACTCCTGTGACAAACTTAGGTTGCATACGTTGTTGCCAATCCACATACATCCAGTCCTTAACTCTGACATACTCATGGGCCCTGTTAGACCGTATAACATATAAATTGTAGGTTATGGTGACTACATTAAGAAATCTAAGAATGGGATAGTTACTGACAAAGGAGAAAATCCATGTATATGCTTTGTGTGTGCGTTGGTCGTTGAAAAGAATAAATTATCGAATGTATGTTAACCGATAAACGGAGACTAAGTGGCGCTTTTAGTTTCATATATGAGTATCGATGAGAATACGAAGGTTTCATATTATCATCGAGTACCATATATTTGTTTTAACTTGAACATCTTGAATCACTCTCTAATGATACGTTTGTTGTGTATTCTTATTGTATGTGTGTGTTTCGGCTGTCGGGGGTAAGGCTTCTATCCCATTAAGAATGTATAGAGCGAACACCCATTCACTTGTGCTTACAACTGTTTCGAGTAAATTTCGGCAGCATCTCCCCTCTGTTCTCCGAGTACACTGTAATAGAATAGATAATCATTTAAAAGTTGTGAAACAACGTTGAAATGAACATCTAATCTATCTTTGTACACGGAGAACCAGCGGAAAGGTACCGACGAAATATCTCGAAACGGATGAAAACACAAGTGAATGAAGGTGTTTGCTTTATACATTCCTAACTTGTCCACACAGGACAAATCTATCGGTTATCATATGATTGAATCTTCTCATCACATAGACTATACGATGGTTATTAGTATCGAGCTATACCGTCCGATATTTAACAACCTTCGTATAGTTCTATGTCACGACGAACATCGAACGTATGTTAACCGATAGACGGGGACTAAGTGGCGCTTTTAGTTTCATATATGAGTATCGATGAGAATACGAAGGTTTCATATTATCATCGAGTACCATATATTGGTTTTAACTTCAACATCTTGAATCACTCTCTAATGATGCGTTTGTTGTGTATTCTTGTTGTGTGTGTGTGTTTCGGCTGTCGGGGGTAAGGCTTCTATCCCATTAAGAATGTATAGAGCGAACACCCATTCACTTGTGCTTACAACTGTTTCGAGTAAATTTCGGCAGCATCTCCCCGCTGTTCTCCGAGTACACTGTAATAGAATAGATAATCATTTAAAAGTTGTGAAACAACGTTGAAATGAACATCTAATCTATCTTTGTACACGGAGAACCAGCGGAAAGGTACCGACGAAATATCTCGAAACGGATGAAAACACAAGTGAATGAAGGTGTTTGCTTTATACATTCCTAACTTGTCCACACAGGATAAATCTATCGGTTATCATATGATTGAATCTTCTCATCACATAGACTATACGATGGTTGTTAGTATCGAGCTATACCGTCCGATATTTAACAACCTTCGTATAGTTCTATGTCACGACGAACATCGAACGTATGTTAACCGATAGACGGGGACTAAGTGGCGCTTTTAGTTTCATATATGAGTATCGATGAGAATACGAAGGTTTCATATTATCATCGAGTACCATATATTGGTTTTAACTTCAACATCTTGAATCACTCTCTAATGATGCGTTTGTTGTGTATTCTTGTTGTGTGTGTGTGTTTCGGCTGTCGGGGGTAAGGCTTCTATCCTATTAAGAATGTATAGAGCGAACACCCATTCGCTTGTGCTTTCAACCGTTTCGAGTAAATTTCGGCAGCACCTGCCCGCTGTTCTCCGAGTACACTGTAATAGAATAGATAATCATTTCAAAGCTGTGAAACAACGTTGAAATGAACATCTAATCTATCTTTGTACACGGAGAACCAGCGGAAAGGTACCGATGAAATATCTCGAAACGGATGAAAACACAAGTGAATGAAGGTGTTTTCTTTATACATTCCTACCTTGTCCACACGAGACAAATCTATCGGTTATCATACGATTGAATCTTCTCGTCACATAGACTATACGACGGTTGTTAGTATCGAGCTATACCGTCCGATATTTAACAATCTTCACATAGTTCTATGTCACGACGAACATCGAACGTATGTTAACCGATAGACGGGGACTAAGTGGCGCTTTTAGTTTCATATATGGGTATCGATGAGAATACGAAGGTTTCATATTATCATCGAGTACCATATATTGGTTTTAACTTCAACATCTTGAATCACTCTCTAATGATGCGTTTGCTGTGTATTCTTGTTGTGTGTGTGTGTTTCGACTGTCGGGGGTAAGGCTTCTATCCCATTAAGAATGTATAGAGCGAATCCCTATTCGCTTGTGCTTTCAACTGTTTCGAGTAAATTTCGGCAGAACCTCTCCGCTGTTCTCTGAGTACACTGTAATAGAATAGATAATCATTTCAAAGCTGTGAAACAACGTTGAAATGAACATCTAATCTATCTTTGTACATGAAGAACCAGCGGAAAGGTACCGACGAAATATCTCGAAACGGATGAAAACACAAGTGAATGAAGGTGTTTGCTTTATACATTCCTAACTTGTCCACACGGGACAAATCTATCGGTTATCATACGATTGAATCTTCTCGTCACATAGACTATACGACGGTTGTTAGTATCGAGCTATACAGTCCGATATTTACCAACCTTCGTATAGTTCTATGTCGCGACGAACATCGAACGTATGTTAATTGATAGACGGGGACTAAGTGGTGCTTTTAGTTTCATATATGAGTATCGATGAGAATATGAAGATTTCATATTATCATCGAGTATCATATATTGGTTTTAACTTCAACATCTTGAATCACTCTCTAATGATGCGTTTGTTGTGTATTCTTGTTGTATGTGTAACATGATTTTAAACTTATGAAATAATACTTGCTTAGTTACTTGCAAATTGCAACTTGAGAATAAGATATATGAAGAATTGAGCATTAAAGTACTAAGATGCATCAGACTTGAGATTGAGATGCATACCTTCAACATAGAAAAGAAATCAATAAACAAGATGAATATAATATAAATTCATAATTAATGCTGCATGACACGGGTCTCAGATCAAAATTAGTGTTGAAAGTTTGATTTCCAAAAGTATCTGGCACAAAAGCTAATATATGTATGCGCGTTATACATGCAAGAATGAGGGAACATATAATGAACCATTTAGGCAAATTTTGTGATGCACAATTCAAACATGACGGAGAAATATATAACTAGATCCATTTACGACTAAAAACAAATTATGCATGCCCCTAAACTAACAGATAGAAAAAGAAATTTGTGAATTTAGGCAGTCAACGAAAGTTTCACATGATGACATTGTCACACTAATGCTGCTCGGTTTCTCAAGTAGAGAGCGTTGGTCGATAAATTCTCCAATCAATTATGGATAGAAATGTAAAGTGTAAAATCTATCCAAAATCTAGAAAGAAAGGTATAACTGCGTAATCTAACTTAGCTAATCGTTGGTAGAAAAAGGAAGATGCAATTTCATACTGCTTGGATGTGCCCATCAATTGAATAAGAAACAAATAAACCCAACAAACAAATAAGCTCATATCTACAATATATGCAAGCAAGCGAACAAAAGTGGGAATCAACATGGATAACTCATTGCAAGCTCAGCAAAATAATTAGGGTTGATTGCACAAACCACCTTTATAGTTTACCATGCAAGACAACAGTTATGCGCCACCCAGCCGAACCCCAACCCTAACCCCAACCCCAACCCAACCGCAACAGCAGCACCAGGCCCAGCCCTAACCCTAACCCTAATCCCAACCCCAACCCCATCCCAACCCCATCCCAACCGCAACCTCAACAGTTATGCTCCCCCCAGCCGAACCCCAACCCTAACCCTAACCCCAACCCCAGCACCAGACCCAGCCCTAACCCTAACCCCAACCCCAACCGCAACCCTAGCCGAACCCAACCCCAACCGCAACCCTAGCCGAACCCCAACCCCAACCCCAACCCCTAAAATAATCAAAAATATCTTTAATTGAAGATTTAATTACTTACCTGTTCGGTGTATCGGCGACGAGGAAGAACGGCGATGAGATCGGGAACGACAGAGAGAGAACGGCGACGAGATCGGCGAGGTCGGCGACGAGATCGGCGAGGTCGGCGACGATAAAAGGCGATTTGCGAGGTTTCGCGCGCTCGATCGAGAGGAGGATAATCAACGCGTATGGAAATTATGTTTCTTTTCTATTAAATCCATATTTAGATGTCCCTACGGATTTGTCCGTAGGTCCTTGGTTTGTGGATCCGTAGGGGAAAACAATAAATTAAGATTTAATATTTTTACGTTGGTGCGTCTTGGACCGTAGGGACAACCGTCTAGCCCTACGGACTAATCCGTAGGGCCAAAATAAATCTGCCCCTAAGGATTTCAATATCCGTAGGGGCAACCCCCTATTTTAGTAGTGGGTGTGTCATTGATGAACACACACATTCTTGGTATCTTCATATATTTTCATGTATATTCTATTACGATGTTTCGAGTGGACGAGATCCACATGTATATTGACATTGATTATATTATTGGATGATATCCTCTTGCACACTGCATTCACTATATTGTTGGCACATATTTACACATACGGTCACCCTAGATATCATAATATTACCTTTATGATATAGTTGACCTAGAAAATCGTTATTTTATTCGATTTCTTCCTGCTGATGTTTTCTACTCACGAGTTGGCAACTCATCCCCGTTGTGCTACAGTTCTTGCAGGTTAACCGCATGGATCGGTAGCAGCATCTTTGGCGCACAGTTGCATTCGGGTGATTTGCCTTGGTAGGTGGGACATTTGTATCGTGCCCACTCTCGTATTTATATTTCTTATTGTATCTAGTCAACTCCAATAATCAAAACTTGTATTTATATAAGTAATGAGACTTAGCAAGACTTGTAGTTGCGAGATTTGAGCGTTGGGTTTTATATTTGCTTTTGGGTTGATGTCTTGCTTTATTCATTACTTTTTGTGTTGATCTTTGCCGATTGGGCGTTGTATACTTGTTTTATTACTTGCGTGGTTGTGAATCCACCGTTTGGCGAAGAGCTAGCTCCCGCTTGGGGATGCCTTTTATATTATCATATATTGTGGTTTTGGATCAAAATATACAAGGGAGGTGCTGCCCAAATTTTTAAAAGACGAACATGTTTTACACCAATTAGGATAAACTTGCATTTTTCATGTTCCCTTTTTTTTGCATTTAAGAAAACAATTTTCTTTATTATACCTTATTTCAAACTGCACCTCTTTTATTCTTTAAAAGGTTTAGATTTCTAGGTTTCAGCTTACTTGAATTACGTTACGCCTTTAGACGTTGCGTGATTTAAGTGCTGGTCACGAGCTAATATTTCGGGTCATGACAACTACTTTGCCCACGTAGGTATGTACGAGGGTTAAGTAGTGCAAAGGTATGCATTGCTATAGAATTGATGGCATAGGAGACAGATTTAGGATCCCTGTCGCCTAAGGCTTTTTCATCTTTATGAGCCGTAAGGGTCTCGAGAAGATTTTTCTCCCTATGTGTCGAGAGGATCTCACAGGTGCATATTCTTCTTGGAAATCATGGGGTTTCATAAGTGTCTTTCACCTTTATGAGTCGTAAGGATCTCACGCGAGCATTTTCTCCTTACAAGTCGAAAGGACCCGTAAGTGGCTTCTTCGCTTCATCGGTATGCAATTTTGGAGAATGTGGACCATGAATAGTATATAAGAGTCAGTCTTAACCACCTTGTAGGGCAGCGATGGCTTAGGAATCAGGTTTAGATCTATCGCCTAAGGCTTTTCAACTTTATGAGCCGTGAGGTTCTCATAAAGATGTTTCTCCCGACGAGTTGAGATGATCTCGTAGGTGTGTTTTCTCCTTAGAAGTCGTGAGGACTCCTAAGTGTATTTTCTCTTGAGAGTCGTAAGGATCTTACAAGAGTATTTTTCCCTTACGAGTCGAGAGGACCCGTAAGTTGCTTCTTCTCCTCATTGGATGCAAGTTTGTAGAATGTGGCCCATGGATAGTATACAAGAGTCAGTCTTGACCTCCTTGTAGGGAAACCGTGGCTTAAGAAACGGGTTGATATCCTCGTTGCCTAAGGATTTTCAACTTTATGAGCCAAGAGTGTCTCATAAACATGTTTCTCCCTACGAGCCGAGAGGATCTCGCAGGTGTATCCTAAGGTGAAATATATATAACCCCCTTCTTTTATGATAGGGGTCCGTTTGGTTTGTGGTACTGGGTTAAGTCTATTGTACTGTCGCTTTGGCTGATATATTCTTGACATGCAGTCCCTCAGGTTGCTGCTCGAGTAGCCCCGCGTCTGTCATGTCTCTGATTCCTTCTGAGGCTGGACAAGACGTCTTCAAGTAGTCTTCTTAGGTTGAAATATTCACATTACCATTAGAAGACCCACCGTTAGGTATTTCCACGGAGCTTTACTTAAGGTTAGGCTCGATTTGGAGCCCCGATGAATCGTAACCGCACCTTTCTGGGTGGAATGACATCCAATGGTCTTTAGGCTTTGTATGTACTGCCGTCAAGATCCAAACTTAAGAATATGCCATCACTTCGCTTTTACTTTGATGATTTTGCGCTAATTCTTCACTAAAGTAGGGTAAACATCCATATGACCTCTAGGCCATATATATCGTCATCGAGGTCTGGTGCATGAATTTTGCCGTCACTCCACTTTTATTTGACTGTTGCGCCCGCACCCTGCTGGAATGAGGATGAATGTGGAGATGATCTCTAGGCTGTAAATGTTGCCATCGAGATCTGGAGCTAGGACTATGCCATTGCTCTACTTTTATTTAACCCTTTGGTCTTTATTGACGTCGCATCTGCACCAAGAAGGAACGTCGAGATGGAGCTAGGATTTTTCTGTTACTCCCATTTTATTTAACCTTTTGGTTTTGATGGTGTTGTGTCTGCGTCCTGCTGGAATGAGAAGAATGTCGAGTTGATCTCTAGGTTGTAGATATTGCCATCGAGATCTGAAACTAGGAATATTCCGTCACTCCACTTTTTTCGACCCTTGGGTCCTTGTTGACGTTGCATCTACACCGAGAAGGAAAGTCAAGCTGGAGCTAGGATTTTGCCATTACTCCATTTTGAATTGGCTCCTTAGAGCCTTGCCAACACCACATTTGTACTCTGCTGGAGTAAGAGAGACGTTGAATTGGTCTTTAGGCCGCATATATTGTCCTCGAGACCCGGTGCTAGGATGTTTCTATTACTCCGTTCTAGATTTGACTATTTGGTCCATGTTGACATCATGTCTGCAGGGAGAAGGAATGAGAAGAATGAAGAGCTGAGCTAGGATTTTTCCATTACTCTTCTTTGGTATGACCCTTTGGTCTTTAGCGACGTTACATCTGAACCGAGAAGCAATGAGAAGAATGTCGAGCTGAGCTAGGATTTTGTTCACGTTACGTCTGCACCCTATCGGCATGAGAAGAACATTAGTATGATCTCCAGGCTGTAGATGTTGCCATTGAGATATAGAGCTAGGATTTTTCCATCACTCCACTTTTATTTGACCTTTGGGTCCTTGTTGATATCGCGTCTACACCGAGAAGGAACGTCAAGCTGGAGCTAGGATTTTTCCATTACTCCGTTTTGATTTGGTGATTTCGTGTCAATTCTTCGCCGAAAAAGGGTAGACATCCATACGACCTCTATGCTGTATTTTCACACCAGATTATTGCATATAATACCGCCAATTCTTCTGCTCATGTGTATATAGGTAGGTGCTTTTGATTCGTGTTTGCTACATGAATACAGATTACAGGTTCCCAGTATAAAATAATGAAAATAACACAAAATCTCTACAGTTATGCCAAAATCCAGAACATCTGCCAAAAACAGATAAAATCCGGGTTTCGGTCATCCACACCCATCAAGTGCCACTTACCAATTCAAGAGACAAGACGAATAACAGTGGTCATTTGTGTCTCGAACAAGCACAGAGCACGAGGGAGGAATCACAAAGATCAAGAGGTGCACGGAGCTCGAAGGAGATCAAGCTCAAAAAGATTATGGGATGCCTATCGTTCCGCTCGTCAGTTCCTTCCTTCGCTACACTTAAAAGAGTAGCCATTTTGGACTGTTGAAAATCTGATGATATTTTGGAACCATTTTGCAATTTGGAACTTGTCAAACAGAAGAACAAAGCAACATGAGATAGCCCAAGAAAAACGATGCGCCAACTCTTCCAAAGGACTGCGGAACTGCGGCCAATAGGACTTTTGGGCGGCGGAACTGCAGCCATGCCATGTCGTCTCCCGACCAAATTTTGGGGGTAGTTTGGTAATTCTATATAAGCTCAGAATATGGCCCTAGGGTTTCATTCCTCTGCCTATAAATACTCCAGTTTTGAGCCAAACCAAGGATGCTTTTCATTACTTAGATTTAGTGTAGTTTAGTTTGTAGTTTCTTCTTCTTCATCATCTATTCTCCATAAAAATTGTAGTGAGAGCTTTTTGAGTGGAAGATTAATGAACATGAGGCTTTTTTTATAACTTGTATTTTTAATTTCTTACATTGTAATTTTAATTTCTAGTGTAACTTTTATTACTTGCTTGTTAAAGTAGTTGCTGGTTTTCTTTTATTGTTTTGTTTTTCTTCTCTTCTAATCTTATTTTCAAGCCATGATACTCAATGGAGCCCCTTAATTAGGTAAGGGCCTAAGTAGTTAGCTTGTTATCTTTGTAAAACCGTATTTTCCATTCTTTCTTCTCTACTTTCTTGTTTTATTTTTTTTTATGTGTAAATAATTTACACACTTGTTAGGACTAAGGAAGGTTAGTATAAGGGATAAAAAATCTCTTGTGCTTATCTTCGCCAAATATCTTAAAATGAACCTAGACCAAACAAATAAAACCCCCTCACTTAGGTGCGCTATAAGTGACATATAGCCGCGACCTAAGTCGAGAATTCCTTTGGGTGCACTACAATGTGACATATAGTTTTAACCTAATTGGAGACTTGGTTGTGTATGTTTGGCCGAAGGTTGGAAATAAGAGCATGTAGCGAAAGGACAAGGGGCACTAAGAATGGATTTAGCGTTGGAAAGCTTGCTTAAACTCGCAAATCCCATTCCTATGTCCTACTAATCCCCACTACTTTCGATTATTCCAACACCATTTCAAGAATGGCAAAAGATAAGCACAAGACTAATCCTAACTCTACTAACCAACCCTAACCCTAACAAGTTTACTTGAACATAAAATACAAACACTTAGGATAAAATTGAACATACATATACATTCTTTAATTGACTCATCTAAAACAAGAACGAAAACATACCATCTCTCAGTGGACGACCCGTACTCAACCAGCTCGCTACAAACCGACACCGTCTTAATTGCAGTAAATAGGACATATAGAACGCATAGCGTAGCACACAAAAACGCAGACAATCATTGTATATATCTCCATCGAGGTCTGGAGGTAGGACTTTGCCATTGCTCAACTTTTGCTTTGACCCTTTGGTCTTTGATGACGTTGCATCTACACCCTACTGGAATGAGAAGAACGTGGAGATGGTTTCTACGCTGTAAATGTTGCCATTGAGATTTGGACCTAGGATTTTGCCATCACTCCGTTTTGATTTGTCTCCTTGGAGCCTTGTCGACACCACGTCTATACTTTGCTAGAGTAAGAGGGGTGTCCAAATAGTTTTTAGGCTGTAAATGTACCATCAAGATTCGGTTCTTCTTTTAACGAAGCATGGTGGGAAAATATGGTTCCCTTTCTTTCATTTGTGCACATGGATTGTATACAAGAGTCAGTATAGACCAACTTACAGGGCAGCAAAATTTTATTTTATTATTTTTTTATATTTTTGCGATGCTCTATCTTTTCAGTTTTTGCGAAAGTCGCGATAACCCAATCATTTCGGCTGTTTTTTCGCGATGCCCAATCATTTCGGCTATGTCATTATTTATTTTTACTCGCTGTTTTTTGTTGTGAGTTGCCCAAACATTTCGGCTGTTTCATATGCATATTTTTGCTCACTGATTTTCATTACGAGTTGCCCCATCATTTCGGCTATTTCATATATATATATATATATATATTGCTCGTTGATTTTGTTACGAGTTGAGGACTTGGGTCCTGATACCAATCTTGGCATCAGCATCACTACAATTAGAATATTTCCATGAGCAAATTATCATTTGCCGTGAGTGGACTTAGAGTTTGACACCTGTTTAGGCTTCAGCATCGCTACAACTAGGATATTGCCAGGTGCGAATCATCATTTGCTTTTGTCGATTTGAAAAAAATGGATTAGTAAACAGGGTTAGGATCCTGTCGACTAAGGCTTTTTGACTTTATGAGCCGTAAAAGTCTCATAAAGGTATTTCTCCCTATAAGTCGAGAGGATCTCGTAAGTGTATTTTCTCCTTAAGAATCGTGGGGATTCTTAAGTGTGTTTTCTCTTGCAAGTTGTAAGTATCTTACAAGAGTATTTTCTCCTTGTAAGTCGAAAGGACTTACAAGTGTTGTTCACCATATGGGGATATTTCTCTTCATTGGTGGAACTCAGTTAGAACATATTTTGTTCGTACCTATAAATCGTATACAAGAGTCAATATCAAACTACTTGTAGGGAGGCTTGGGGGATATGATGGATTAAGAACAGGTTTAGATCCCTTTAACTTAAGGTTTTTGAATCCTATGAGCCGTGAGGGTCTTTTAGGGGGTATCTTCCCCTTATGAGTCGTGAGGATCCCGTAAGTGTGTTTTCTCCTTTGGAATCTTATGGATTCCGATGTGTGTTACTCCTTTGTGAGTCGTAAGGATCCCACGCAGGTATTTTTTCCTCACAAGGTCGAGAGGACCTTGCAAGTCCGCACATTTTTTTAACGGGTTTGCACCCTCTCAGGTTTTCACAAACTCGCTGGTAGTCCTGCTATTTTTACTCACGGCACCCTTTCGGATTTTCATCCGTGCCCATTTGCTTGTGGACATACCGTTTTTTATGAGATTGTTCCCTTTCGGGTTTTCACAAACTCGCCGGCAATCCTTCTGTTTTTACTCATGATGCCCTTTCGGGTTTTCATCTGTGCCCACTTTGCTTGTGGATGTACCTTTTTTTGCAAACTGTGAAACTCTCGAAAGTAGTTTCGCCACAGGTGACCCAACTGTTTGTCGGTGGGACTTGGGGATGGCTTCATCGCTGGAGCAACTGTGTAGCCGGCGGGACTTGAGTTGCAATCATCGCCGGTAGGACTTTAATTACAATATAGATCGCAAGGGAGCATATTAATTTAAGGACATTGCGGTCTATTATCGCCATGTTTGGGGCGACGCGGTAGTTTAAGGACATTTCGGTCCATTATCGCCGTGTTTAGGGCGATGTGAATTATCGCCGTGTTTGGGTCGATGCGCTTGTTTAAGGATATTTCGGTCTATTATCTTCGTGTTTGGGGTGATGCGAATTATCGTCGTGTTTGGGGCGAAGCGCTAGATTAACGACATTTCGGTCCATTATCGCCATGTTTGAGGCGACACGCTAGTTTAAGGACATTTCGGTCTATTATTTATCATTTGGTCGGGGAGTTGCATAACTCATTCCTTCCAACGCTTGCTTATTGAGGCGCAACTGCTTGGCCATTGTATGAGTGGCCGCTTCACGTCTTAGGCTATATTCACCCTCTTGGACTGCTTCATTTATCATTGTACCAATCAGGTTGTTTTTACGGGAAATATTGAGCACTTTACATGGCACTGCCCCCTGTTCATCGATGTCTCTTTCTGACACTGACAGAGTATCTTCTTCATGTATGAAAGAACGAGATATCACGTCACTCTTTATACTGAGTCTTCTTCTTCCTTGGAAGAATGAACTTGACTTGGGGACTTTTCCCCTCATCATCTGATTCAGAGTGGGACATGGATTCCACACCCCTTCCATGGTTTTTGGTTCAAGTAGGCTATTCCACTTGATTGCAGGACCCGCTTATAGGTCTCTTAATATCATTTCTGTTTTTTGAAGAAAGGACCATCTCACGTGTAGATTCCTCCGCCAGCAAACAAGATGCCCTCTGCGCATATTTCAGAGAGCGAGTATTCGCGTCCCTATCTCTTCAAGGGTAGGACTTGCCCTGTCTCTATTTTGACGACAAGTTGCTTTTTAGTGAGCATTGGAGACAAATGCCACCTTGCCTCCGCTTTTCATATATCTTCATCGGAAGAGGAAGGGTCTTGACCCATCTGATCCAATCGAGCCATTTTATCCATGAGCTCTTGGAAGGTCGTTGGATTGAATAGGGCCATATAAGGGAACACCTATGAATTTGGGTCAAGGATGGCTATGAACATTCCCATGGCTTTAATTTCATTGATCCAGTGCTCGCATTTAGACCAGAGATTTCGCCATCGGATAACATATTGAACCCAAGTCTCATTCGGTCTAACCCTTTCGTTAACCAATGCCGTCAGGGTAGTGCGTGTATTCGCACTGGCAAATCTCTGACAGAAAAGCATCTCCATCTTGTTGAAGGTATTCCCGGAGTCATTTGGGAGTTCCACATACCATTCGAACGCAATGCTGCCAGACTACCGATGAACTGTCGGAGGAGAAGTATATCATTTCCTCCAGTGTTGCCGCACATGGATTTAAAATGCGCGATGTGCTAGTGAGGATTTCCGGTTCCTTTGTACTTGTGGAACGTCAGAAATTTGTATTTTGGCGGATACTGTACTTGATCGTAGCACGCCGGACCAGTCTTGATCGACCTATTTGTTGCTTCACCGGCATCGTGAGATTTGACTTGCTGAGCGATGTATTCGTCCAGTATTTCTTTTGGGATCATTTCTTCCTTAGCCGTTGCTGGGGCTTGCGGAAGATTTGAAGTGTCGCCCTTGTCATTAAGAGTGACTACCAGCGGTTCATCAGCCAGTGCTTCTGATTGGACCATCATTCCAGCCATATTCTGGATCAGAAGGGCCATCTAGTTCATTTTAGCGGATATCGCTGCCGCTTCTTCATCTCTCTTCTTGAGAGCTCGCTTTAGGAAATCAATATCCGACTCCTGCCATGTTCTTTCTTCGGGTGCGTCTTCAGGATTTGCCTTAGGCAGTGGACTCTTAAGAGCTGCCGTCTGAGCAAGTATCTCCAGCAGTTTTTCATATTGCTGCTGAGCCTTTGTCAAAGCCCGAGTTTGCGGCTCATGTCTAGTAGAAACACGACCTTCATCTTTGGAGTTCACCATGCGGACTGTATGAATTACCATGCCCTCAGGCTTCAGCATTTGGAACTTTGGCTTCTGGATTTTTTCTTCGGGCACTTGAGCTTTATCTGGCTTCTCTATTTTATGAGAAACCTCTTTAGGAGGAACCATCATGGCAGGGACCGCCTTGGGATGAATCCTCTTATATTTGGAAGGGAAGTTGTCAGAGTTTGGCTGACACTTAGGGAAAGAGCCGCGAACGACTACCGAGTCCTTCACCTACTTCCACACCTTATATATAGATGAGGAAAGTTCTTTTAGGGAGCGAACTGGTTTTTGCTCTCCTTGGATCTCCATGTGTTGCGGAGACATTTTCAATACTACGATAAGGGAATTTTATCCGACCCTTCACAGCAGTTTGAAACTGTTCCCGGTTGGAACAGCAGCATCCGCCATCGGAGTTGAAGCAGGTAAAGTCAACACGGACTGAGAACTGCCCCCGGCCTGTCTTATTTGCTATCCTTTCCCCCTTTATTCTTCGAGAGATTGAATATTATGCTCCTTGTGTTGACCTTGGTCTTTGGCAAGAGCCAGTCATATGAAGACTGATGATGTCGGCAGAGCTGAAGCTTGGGGAGCCAGCCTATGGAAAACAGACTTCTTATGGGCTTCGTCCTTCAGCATTGAAGCACCGAGGGTAGGAGGTAGGTGCATCAACCCAAACAAAATCCCGTTCATTTGTTGAAGAGCCTGATTGCAGAAACTTGAGGCTGCAAGTGACCCATACTTGACTCCACCAGATATGACAGAGCCTGAGTTGCTGTGAGTGGAAGCAAATGCCATTCTAGAAAGAGACGAAACGCCAGCTTCAGTATCTCATCACCCAAGAGTAACTACAAACATATATACCACGATTATTTGATCGCGGAAAAACACGACACACGAAGTGTGGAGTGGAAAGAGGAAAAGGTCCCACCGGGCGTGCCAGAATCTGTTTACCGCCGAAAACAGAGACGAACTGGGATGGATCGTCTTTCCTGAATTTGGGGGAAGATTCTATTTGTACATATCCATCCATCTCTCCAAAGATACCAAGTTGATTTATGGCACCGTATATCGGAGGTTTGAATAGATGCGACCGATGTAGCATGACTTTATCAGATTCCCCCTCATTTATAAGGGGTTTTTAATTGTGAGGACACTCTTCTCCCAGGCACAAGACCTTGAAGTTAATTATCTTATCGCAATGCGATAACAAATTTCTCCTTCTTCGGTAGGTCACTTCGTATCGTGTTATGTTTTATTTATTTTTTTGGTTGCCCGTGGATTGTAAATGGAGACTAGTTTATGTCGTCTCCCATAGGGCGCAAATTAGTCTAAATCTGTACATATATTTTCATAATTTAGGTCATACATTTACTTTACGGGGTTCACGCTGGTATCTTGGTTTGCCAACAATAGTGAACTTAGGATGCATTTCTCATATTTATGAGATCCATCGATTCATATGAAACTTGGGCTTTATCCAAGGGTCGTTAGTCTTATTTGAGACTAAGATCAACTTAGATGTTTTGGGTCAAGAATTTACTTGACAGAGTCCCTGTTGGTAGCTTGGTTTGCCAACGGGAATTAACTTAGGACGCATTTCTCACATTTGTGAGGTCCTTCTGTTAATGGGAAACTTGGGTTTGATCTAAGGATGTTAGTCATATATGAGACTGAGATCGACTTAGGAACAAATGAGCATATAGGCTCAACTGATCATTATATCAAATATGAATAGCCCATGGATAGTATACGGTAGTTGGTATGGAGATAGTATGTAGGGCAAAATATATTAGTTTAAGGATGTCGAGGTCCAACACTCCCGTGTTTGGGACGAACATTAGTTTAAGGACATTTCGCTCCAACATTCCCATGTTTAGGACGAAGGAGGAGAAGTTGTTGGTTATTGGGACTCTCCACCTCTCTGAAGACATTGAGAAATTACAACGACATATATCAGAGGTGTGGAAAGATGTACACTTGAACCAAATCCCGTATTTAAGGGAAAATATCATGGTGGATCTAAGAATCGTTAGTCTTATATGAGACTAAGATTAACTTAGAAGATATTAGATGAAGATCATTCGCTGTATATGGGACTAAGATAAGCTTGGATATTATTGATGAAAGATCATTAGTCCCATGTGGGTCCAAGATCAAATTGGATACCGCAAGCATATAGGCTCAGTTGATTTAAGAAGAAGCTTAAGCTTCACAGACTTAGCTAATTTGGGCTAAGATTGGGTTTCTATACCACCTAGCTGTGCTAAGCACTCAGACACGTAGCGCTCACGTGAGTATCACATGAGACACTGAGTCTTAGGCGTTTTTAAGCGCTCACATGTATGACACACGAGGCGCTGAGTCCTTGCTTACGGGCGCTCACGTGTATGGCATGTGAGGCGCTGTCTTCATGGGCCTTGGGCGCTCATGTATATGGCACGTGAGATGCTGAATCTCTGTGCTTTTGTGTGTTCACGCGGATATTTTTAGTTGTTTTCGCACACTCTACCGGGTTTGTAAAGAGGCGGAATTTTCAAAAAAACAATTTTAAAAATGGCAATATCGACTAATCCCCCAAGAACAACCGTAAGCCCTAGATAACAAAACTAACATAGGTTCTAATCTACTGTGAAGTGATATATACCTATGTGCTCAAGTCCGTCGGGTCTTCTTAATCCCCTTCTTAAGCTCCTCGTCCATCTGGATCGAGCTTGGTCGTTGGCCTCCTCGTGATGAAGACGATCCACCTGAGAGTCTTTGATTCAAGCTCCAACCTCAAAAATTAGGTAACTAAAGAACCTAGTTTGCTAATATAAGTTGTTTAATGGATGCAAAGTGTGTTAATAGGACTAGTTTATCTCATAAACCCTAGGTTTCTCAACTAATAAGAGTTTGAGGAAGAAGATCTCAAAAGAGGAAAGAGAATGGCAGGTGTAGAAATGAAGTGAAGAATGATTAAGTCTACAAATATCAAGCATATTATTTTCAATAGAAATATTGAAACCATGCTTGAATAGTTATCACAAATGAATGATTAAAATCAATAGCCATACTTCATGCCATGCTTAAAAAACAGCTCATCCCTTCATCTCATTATCTATTTAAATAAATAGATTAACACAAAATGGGGTGTCTTCTTCTAGAAGCATTCTAGTGTAAATACAAGAATACCCTCACCGTATATACATACTCATATTCGTACTACAAAAAATATGAATACCAAGAGTTACAACTCGTAACACTTACCAGTTTATCTCTGATGCCGTAGCTACGGACTTCAGGTTATAGTCGTGTCCTGCACCGTGTGATATCGACTCCCAATATCGGGAATGACGAAATCCCTCGACCGCTCACTGCCTTCATGTGCTTCGGGACTGTAGCCAACTAAAACCTGTTTGCACGACTCAATATATCCATGGTAGGGTTGTAATCTAAGTATAGTGGGAACACACACGAGACACTATGGCGATTTTAGGTCTAGGGACTACCCTGTACTCATGTCATCAGAGAACTTCTATCTGACATTGGTATAACACCATCTAGGAGTTCTCGGCGAGTCCGTCCAGTGTAACTCATCAAATGAGCACATGTATACAATCATCAGTGTCAAACACCAATGGATATAGGATCAGCCATCACCCCATACAAGGTCACGAAACGTATACACTAGTCTAAACTGGAGTACCGATGCCCAGTCTCGATACTCCTACGATTAGGGATATTTAAGGATGTGCTTATAAGCTACCAAGCCCCACTAGTATGATCTGTATCATAATCATGTTAGTCAAGCAAAGATCCTATGGGCTTTATCTCATGTATTTGCGATACGTGATAACTAGTATCATGCATTAACATGACAGATAAAGACAAACCAGATAGCACGCTATCATCTCGAGTAAGACTGTTCTTGGTATAGGCCTTCCTACTTGCACTCAAGGCCAATAATTGCGGTATCGCATACACACATCTCATGTGCTACTGTATACCCAACTTCTTTACTAACAGTTCTACAAACTGTGTTCGAGAAACAGCCTTAGTGAGTGGATCCGCTACGATGTTTCTAATTGTATCTCTCTGAATCTCAACTTCACGGAGATCAACTATCTCCCAAAATGAGCGATACTTACCCTAAAATATTGTTTGGATAGCTGATGGGACCTAATTCACAAATGAACGTATTTATCTAAACAAATACTTAGGATGTATCCTCTGCTGATTTACAATCAGCATCTAACGCCTTGACTACCCCAGTATCTCGCTTGGAACTCTTCCAATACACTGCTCCTCATAAGAGGGTAAACTAATGACTCATAATATATATTCTGTCATCCTTGTCACTTCGAAAGATAGAATCGGTAATCGCCTCTTTAAGGAGGCTTTCATTACAATACACCAAAAACATCTCATATGCTCTTCACTCCTTCTTATGTCTCTCCAAGATTGGACTAATATCTGATTACTATACCTAGTGTAAAAGCAATTACCGGTCTGGTATATGACATCACATGATTGACCTCACTAGGAGTCCTCCATTCTAAACCACTTTAGAATGGTGTCATTATACTTGAATTGGGATAATTCCAAATCCCGTACTAGATCTAAATTTATAGACCTAGTCACTAGAATCGATTATGTATATATTGTTGGATATAGTACCCTCAAGGCAATTATTGTAATCATAGGTAAGCGATTATGATGATTGATGGAGGACCTATATGGGTAGAACAGTCTTACTCGAGATGATAGTATGCTATCTGGTTTGTCTCTATCATCATGTACATGCATTATGTGGTATTACAGATTACTATTACGTGTTGATAGAGCCTATAGGATTCTTGCTTGACTACCATCATTATGATGGAGATCATATACGTGAGAGCTGGGTGGTCCATAAGCACATCCTTAAATGTCCCTAGTCGAGGGAGTATCGACACTGGGCATCGATACTCCAGAGTAGACTAGTGTATACTTTTTGAGACCCCGACGAGAGGCGCTGGCCGGTCTCACAAGTCATTGGTGTCAGTCAGTCACCTAAGATAGTATAGAGGTGCTCATTGGGTTATGAGTTACACTGGACGGACTTTCCAGGAACATGCTAGATGGTATTATACCTATTGTCAAATAGCAGTTCTCAGGTGACATGAGTACAGGTTAGTCTGTCAACCTGGGATCGTCATTTGTCTCATGTGAGTTCCACTGTGCTTTAATTACTACCCTACCACGGCTCAAAGGAGTCATGCAAACAGGTTTTAGTTGGGTACAGTCCCGATCCACATAGAGGCAGTAAGCGAATCGTCGGGGATTCGTCTTTCTCGGTATAGAGGGTAGATGCCGCGTTGTGTATGGGTGGCCATCACCAGAAATCCTTGTCCAAGGTGGACGAGAATTACTGATTTGGATCAGTAATTTCTCAGTGGGTGATGGGCTTCACACCGACACGAAATATTGCGTTATTGGGGGTCTGACTTTATCCACCCCCTAAACCCGATATGCAATACTCTTAGACGAACAGACCGGACTGTATGGAGATTGTAACAGATAGGCTCAGTAGGGGTTTGGATGAGTTTGCTCGTTGACTTTTCTTTCGCTTAATGCCTGGATAGCCGTTACGTTCAGCTAGTGCCGCTAACGTGCTTGTGGTTAAACCCACTGCCAGCATATTGACGGGTCTTTTGATTCCCACACAGAGGGTTTTTCCAGTTTAGAAGATATGATGTAGATGGCGTATGTTGGTATATACAAGTGTCTGATTAAATATGTGTACATGCTACACAGACTTTAATCGGACGGTTGATAGTACTAGCGGCTTAGGATTAAGCCGAATTATTAAATCAAGTTTTGATTTAATAATTTATATATATATTTTTAATATATGCATTCTAGTATTATTGTTCAATATTCATTTTCTCTCTGGGCTATTTGTATTTTTATACGAATACACGTATATGTATTTCGATACGTATACCGGGTTGTATTCCGTATTTATACGAAATATCTTCTAAAAGATGGACACCTCATTACATGATTTTCTTTTTAGAAAATCATTTGCAAATGAGGCGGAGGGTGAGGTAGAATGAGCATGGTTGGAGGTATACAGAGAGGAATGGGCCATTATTTGTTTATTGAAAAAATGTGAGATATTTTTTGCATGGTTGAAAAATGAGGAGCCATTCTTTCTACATGCCATTCATATTCATTCTTCATTCTATCATGCATGATAGTTCTTTTACACTTATCTCATTTTCTTTCATGAGTTGCTCATGCCTTGGTTTTCCTCACCTCCTCCTCCATCTTCTTTAGTTGCTCACTTGAGCTTAAGAAATGAGAGAAAAAGATAGTGAACAATTCCTACATCCCCACTCTACATTGCTAGCGACCTTAAAGCGTCGGTTGGTTCGCTATGCGAAACTGGAGCTTGGATCGTTTCTCTCAGGTAGACCATCTTCGACAAAAGAGGAACGGCTTTCAAGTGCGACCCGGAGCACTTGAAGAAAGCTTGAGGGTGTGAGTATTCTGCACATAGTAGATTAATTTAGCTCACGAGGTTTTGTTTACAAGTTCTAGCTATTTAGTTCAATTCTTAGTTTGGGAATTTCGGCAAACTAGAAAATTTTTGAAATCCATGTTGCCATCTTCGAAAACTAGTTTGCTAGTTTGCCTAAGTTCCCCAGCATATATAATCCATAAGGGAAAACAGTAACAACCAATATTTGACCGAATCGTAGTGTAGGAATATCATTTCCTCTCAAGAGTACGTTATCCACATCAGTATGCAGAATGTGATAATACTCTCCACAACTTTCTTATAAATACCAGGTTCATCGCCTATTTTGATTTAGTCAAACACTTTTACCATTGCATCAAAACAGAGGATCCATCTCCGCTATGCCAGCTTTAGTCTATAAACATGCTTAAGCAACTTGCACACTATCCACTGCTCCCACTGACTAAGACAATCCTCTGGTAGAGTCATATACACATACACTTCTAAATCCAATTTAGAAAAACGTTATAATCATACTCATACCAGATATCATAGTCATGAGAACAACAGTGGCAATTTTTATCCGCAAGGAATTCAGCACAGACTTTGAAGTAACAGTATCATCACAATCCACATCGGGTATTTGATGAATACAGTATACTACAAGTCTATCCTTTATTAGGTTAATACCTTTCCATTTGCACTGATCTCGAAAAATCTGCTTGCTTCTTATGGGTTTTACCCCTTTCAGGAGCACACAACAAAGTCTATAATTTGTTGTAATCATGGAGTCCAACTTGGATAACTTGGCATCCAGCCATCATTCAGAAGTCACCACTTCCTATGGCATGCTGATAATTAGCAGGGTCATCATCATATGATGCAAGCCTCCTTGTCACCGTCTACAAGAAAACCGAGGTATCTGTAGGGCGGCAGTGGTCACGTACTAAATCTGAGGAGTAGATATGGTTTGTTAAGGTCAATTGGATCATCAGATTCTACTAAACTTTCGATAACTGTTTGTGGTTCTGGAACCATTTCCAGTTTTACCATGTTCCCACTAATTTCTTTTGCAAGAAATTCCTTAACCAACGAGGTGGCGAGTCAAGAACAAAGCATTTTTGAACTTGAAAATGGTAGAAGCTATCCCTTGCGAAAACTTGGGATAACCCACAGACTTTTATTTTCGAAACGTGCCTCGTGTTTATCCGGATTATGATTTTTGACACAAACCGGATAACCCAATATCTGAACAATTTTAAGACTAACACAATTCTATATCATATATAGAAAAAAGGCACTTGTTTAGGTAGAACCAGTATCAATTGATATGCATATATTTCTAATGCATCCCCAAAATTGAAGAAGGCAACTCAACATTACTCATCCTGGAGCGAACCCGCGAATATGAAATCTGAGAGAGAATCACATTCTCAATATGGAATACCTAGTACCAACCTCTTGTCCGTATGGATATTTGGACAACATACATCAATATATATAAGTCCCTAGAGTTCACTAACTCATTTTTCGTGTGCTGTTAATTGAAAAACATTCTTTTGGTTAAAAAAACCAAAATTTTACTGTTTAGGTAAAACCTGATGATTCTCCTCAATAGCAACAATTGCTCCGAAAACCGACATTGAGGAAAAAATCATCCATTCTCAATTCTCCGCTTCTTCTCAGCATCTGTAACGTCCTATATATGTGGGATTCTAATCCGGTATCTATATACTTAGGAGTTAGAGTTTGTTGAGAAATTGTTTCTCAAAATACAGATGAACGGGAAATACGAAATATCAAAAAAATGTTTTAGTAGGGTTAGTCGGGTATTCAAAGTATTGCCTTTTCCATTGCCCAGGTTCATGACAGTGGTCGCAATTTCCTTTTCTCACTTCAACCCCTTTTGATGTCTTTCCATCTTACCTTCTTGTATACCGAATTTATGCTAGTTGGTTTTCTTTTTTCCATTCCTTCAGCACCAGCTTCGAGATTGGAAGAAGACTATCTAATAAGCGTAACTCGTATACACTCCTTATATGTAAGGAGCTCTCGAGCTTGAGATAAGGTAGGAGGAATAGACAAACAAACAATTCATCTAATCTAGAACGAGTGGCCATCTTTAGATTGAAACGGTTTCATCGAGTTCGTATCTAACTATACAATGGCCTTCCAAACAATAGAGATCTCTGTACCGAATACAGAGGGTTCTGGAGTTATCAGAAGGGGAAGTAGGATATATGAGGACATATGTGACGATGTCGTGAATTAGGGCAATCCAGACATTCCAAAGTTGTCGATTATAAAAAGGTCGGTCAATATGGTTAATGAGTCTTGGTTTAAGGTGGGTCCAGGGTCGCTGTCAAAAAGAGAAAAGAAACACTCAGCGCACACTCTAACCAAGATTAGATTGGTATATTTATCGAATAGGGATGGCTCCCACTGTTCTGTAAATTCTCTTTCAAACCCTAAAAAGGAGAACTAGCCGGGATTTCGTATAGATAGTGGCGGGAGTAACAATTACTCACAGTAGGAATCAGGATCCAAACTATCATGGAGCTGTAACCTTGTCACAGTCAACAAGTTACCCCACATCATAGAAGGTATGCAATCTCATTGCAAGTTTCAATACTCGAAACTCCCGATATTAGTTTTTACCTCTAGCGGCTTATGACCTTGACACAGTCAACAAACCATAAGCTACCAGTCAAGTTCAACCCGTCATTTTGTGGTTGATTTAGACCCACCCGCATAACCCTTGACACAGTTAACAAGGTTACACGACTGTCCTAACCTATCCCATCAATGTGCAAACAGGAATACATCACTTAGCTACCGTACACTACGCCTTGACACAGTTAACAAACGTAGTACGAATACTAAGTACTCTACTTCCTGAAATGACAGAAGGCTACGGATAGTTTTGAAGAAAAACCATCAACGTAATGAACTTGATCTAATCGTAGGAACCGAGTAGTTTTGAAAGTTTATAGTCGCGTAAACCTTTTCTTAAGAGTGAACTCCCCATGAAGGGATCTTGACTCTTTTCCTCATCGAATGAGGTGTGGGATATTCCTATTCGAATATCACGACGCAAAGCAAAATAATACAGCAACAAAAACAATTTTAGTGACAAAAACTTTTACCCAAGAGCGAACTCCCAGTGACGGTATCAAGGCTCTTTCCTCATCGAATGAGGGGCAGGACATTCCTAACTGAATGCCTCAATGCAAAGCAAAAGAATCGACTAAAATTTCCCTTTTATAAAAAGTTGATTCCTATAACGTATAGGTTTATTTTACTTTGTATTAATGCAATTAATACAATCCCATCATTTAGATAATCTCATTATCTAGCATTATCATTATCATATAAATATTACAGAAAAGCATGAAAAGGAAAAATATTATGCACATATAAGCCATTCGCATTTTCCATGCGGCCCCGTCATACACCGTTAGGTTACTTAACTAACGGCAGAACGGGGGCAGGGCTAGCGCGGATACAAAACGTATATAGCATTAATATATATATATATATACACACACACACACACACACACACTATATATATCACATTTATAAATATACCATCACACGCAAATAATCACATTACATCATAAGAAAAAACAACATCACAGAGTTTGGAATGGTCAGAACACCTAGGAATCCCACGTTTCGTTCGAACCACAAACGAAGCACGAAATACCCTGGTCGCTTGAATATCCCGTGCGTAGACAAAAGCAGACCCCTACGAGTGCGGCAAGTCATCCACTAACCCGAGAAACGAGGCATCCCGGCATCATCACCATCATGGGGCCACCCAGCACTTTCTCGAATCCGATGAAAAAAGCACTCCTCCGTGGGTCTATTCTAACCCCCTACAATAGCGACAAGCAGACCGCCAATCCTAGAATCGAGTGGCCCAGTCTCAGCTCCTTGAGATGGCCACCCGCTGCCATCTAGAATCTGGCTGTAAGTGCGCTTCTCCGTGGCGTAATTCTAATACATGTATTAATACAACGGTGACATCGATTGCAACCTGATCGGGCCCCGACAAATAATAATACATGGAAATGGAAACGACGGCCACATGTCAACCGCTCGTTCCGAATAAAAGAATATACATTATGGCTACAACATGAATGAAAGGAAATTCATATCACATAACATCCAATTACGCACAGGGTTATTCATTTCGCGATGATCCAATCCACACCAAATAATTTTAACATAGAATATCACAGACTCACAAATACATATCAACAAGTATGTATCATCGTATTAACTGAGTTAAACACTTTAACATCATGAATACGGAAATGCTACAATGTTACAGTTTTGATCGATAACTTTCCTAAGCAATACGAGATCATATCTCAATACTGGGGGAAAAAAAACAATACCAAAAATCCTATTTCTACAAGTTTAATCCCCCAGAAAAAATTGGGGGCATTCTGAAAATTTTTGGCCAGTAGAAAACCTCCATGGCCGGTCCAATTTTTACAAAACTCCCCAATTTTCTCCCACTTCATTTTCACATCCAAAATGACATTCTACAATTTTTCAAAAAAAATTTAAAAGACTTTTGAAATTCGAACAGAGAAGGGGTTTAAACTAGGAAATCGGAATCTGAAAATTGTCGATCGAAACTAAAACATCGCCAAGGCTAGTCCTAGTGCTTGATCGACTCTGATACCACTGTAAGGTCGGGCTCGCCGCACGCGTGTGCGCAGCGGAAGCGGGACTGGTCGGAAAAAAAATTCCGTAGGAGCGCGATCGACCGTACGCCAGAAATCGTTCAAGCACTAGTTTCTAGCTAAATATAAAGAGCAAAAGGAAGAGATCAGAGGTTTTACAACCTTTGTAGCATGTCCGACTGATCCCATCTAAACTTTGTGAGCTCCCGAACACGTCTTCACGCCGACTGCCTCGCCGTTGATAATCCGCGTTGAAAGCAGGCTCCCCGAGCTCCAACTCCGTCATTGGTTAGAAAAACTTCCTCCAGAGGATTGCTGGGCGTGGAGGAAGGCGATACAAACGATGGGTACTCTCTACTTTTAACACTCCCTCGCTATGGCAACACTTGCCATTGTCATGAGAGCTTGAGCTTTCTATTGTTGAGGAAGAAGAAGATGGTTGAAAAAAATATGATGGCATGGAAAAAAATGAATTCATCTCACATCTCATTTCCTACCATGTCATGTATATGACATATGCCCCCTTCACCCACTCTCTCTTATGTGTGTGTCAACGCACAAGAGAGAGGGTAGGCCCCACCATTTAATTAAGTATATAAAATATATAATAATATATATACATTAATATATATATACACACACATTTACATATATATTTATTTTTATATTTATTTATACATAATATATAATGGTGGGAATTAATATATATATCAAATATATATATATATATATGTTAAATAAGTATTAGTACATGTATCCTATACACATGCACATCATGTATCACATACACCAAATGCCTTGAATATCTTCTCGGTATCATATACTGTAGAGAGTGTGTATCATATACACTATACTAGAAACCATATCATTAATACGGTTATCAAGTCAACAATTGACTTGGTATTCCGTCTTTGAAACCGGCTCGTATAACATTCGTCCGATTGAACACGTATATCCAATATACATGTTTTATCGAACTCATGTACGTATCTCTATACGTACGTCATATCGCATTTTGCCCGGGCTGGCACTTTTGTTGCGGGACTCTAAAGACCTGTCAATACGCTGGCAGTAAGTTATACAGGATCGTATCTGATTGAATCTGAAACACTTTCAGATTCAACCCCCTTTCGGGTTAACCTACAAGCTCGTCAGTGGCACTAGCTGTATGTAACGGCTACCCAGGTATGAGAAAGATAAAGGAAGGTCGACGAGCGAACTTATCCGGACCCAACAAAGTCTATAAGTGATAGTCACCGTACAGCCCGGTCTCTTCGCCAAGGAGTATCACATACCGGGTCTAGGGAGTGGAATCTTTCAGACCCCCAATAACCTGATAAGTCGTGCTGACAGAGGACTCATAAACTCAGAGATACAACTAATAACACTTACCATTTTATCTCTTATGTCGTGGCCATGGACTTCAGGTTATAGTCGTGTCCTGCACCGTATGATATCGACTCCCAATACCGGGAGTGACGAATTCCCTCGACCGCTCACTACCTCCATGTGCTTCGGGACTGTATCTAACTAAAACCTGTTTGCACGACTCAGTAGAGCCGTGGTAGGGTAGTAATCTAAATATAGTGGGAACACACACTAGACACTGTGGCGATTTTTGGTCTAGGGACTACCCTGTACTCATGTCATCAGAGAACTGCTATCTGACATTGGTATAATACCATCTATGAGTTCTCGGCGAGTCCGTCCAGTGTAACTCATCAAATGAGCACCTGTATACAATCATCAATGTTAAACACTAATGGCTATGGGATCATCCATCGCCCTATCCAAGGTCATGAAACGTATACACTAGTCTAAACTGGAGTACCGATACCCAGCCTCGATATTCCTACGACTAGGGACATTTAAGGATGTGCTTATAAGCTACCAGGCCCCACTAGTATGATATGTATCATAATCCAGATAGTCAATCAAAGATCCTAAGGGCTTTATCTCATGTATTTGTGATACGTGTTAACTAGTATCATGCATTAACATGACAGATAAAGACAAACCAGATAGCACGCTATCATCTCGAGTAAGATTATTCTTGGTATAGGCCCTCCTCGAATTCAGTAATTGCATTCTTCCAACTACGATAATTGCCTTGAGGGCACCTATATCCAACAAGTATATACTATTGGTCACTATATGGTCACTATGTTAACGTTAAGTTCCAAGTGTGAATGTCAACGCAGCCGTAGAAGTATTCACGAGCTCATGAGTGGGGCCCCAGGAGAAAGGAAACACAAGCCCATTTCATGTGTTAGCATCGGGGTTCTAGGCTGTGGATGAGTCAACCCGACTGATACTCGAGTAAAATAAAAAAAAAGAGGTTAATACGAGACTCCTGAAGCTCCGTTGGATTCACACAAGAAACTATCCCAAACACCCCGAGTATAATATATTATTACAGGTTAATATACTTAATTAGTTTAATTGATTGATTAACATGTCTTGATCGAAACCATAGATTGCTAAAGGTGTAGGCAGTATTCTAGTGAGTCGAGTAATATGCGAGTCATGACAATTGCAATCTTGGTTCGAGTCAAGTTGGTTCGAGTAGTTTGGGTTTGAGTACATATTCGAGTTTAGATGCAGGTTAGGTTAGATTTCGAGTTTGTGTTCGAGTTCAAGTTTAGATTCGAGTTCATGTCGTTTTCATAGGAATTGATTTAAACCGTTAAAAATCTTATGTTCGGGAGAAATCGGCAACTGCTGCACATGGACGATAGGATTTGTGTCTTTTTTCAAGACAATTGTCATTGATAACTCTATTAAGTTGTCTAACCTAAATAGGCAAGCACTCGCTTTCTCCGGCTTCCTGGGCTCAAGAGAATTGATCCCGCTTAAACCTATATTAATCTAGAGTTCTTAGTATTGTTTGCATATCTTGAGGGGTTTTTTATGAAAAAATACTTTAATATAGTTTAAAAATAAACCTCGAGGGTGATTTATAATATTTAGGGTTTTCATGAATATGTATTTTAATTGTTGGGTATTTTGGTGATAAAACCTAGCTTTTAGAATGTTTATGGTATTTTTATGAAAACTAGCTCTTAGGGAAACTTGGTGGTATTTTATTAAAAAATTCTAATCTTTCATTTTAAAATTATAGTTTCTTAATTTTTTTTATTGAAAATACGGATTTATGATTTTTATATAATTTATCAAAAATTAATTTTTTTTAGAAAAACCGTGTTTCTTAAAAACCGTATTTTTTTGTTTTCTTTCGAGACCGAATACTCCATAAGGAGTTCTGCATATCGCTCTGCTGTCCTAAGGATGTGCGATAATCCACACCATCCATTAGCGGGTCCCTTAATGAGGGTTGTAGAGGCGTAATTGCCAAGGAGTTTAAAATACCGATTTAAAAGAAACCCGTTTTGTAAAAGTGTTGTATTTTAATGAAAAGTTTTTACTTTGAATTACCCATATGCTTAGAATACCGTGCTATGAAACTATAGTGTGCGTGTGGGGTAGATCATTACCCCATGAAGGTTCTAGGGTTTGGGTATACTAAATATCGAAAAAAGATTACACTAAAGTCCATGGTATTTTAACGAAAAAGTTCTTTATATGTTTGTTTCATATGAAAATTTTGGTAAACTGAAAACTAAATGATGTGAATAAGGTTAATATTAGTGTATCATGTTAGTTTGATTTAATTTTCTTATCACATGCATTACAAATATTAAAAAGAAAATTATATCGGAAATAACTCCTCTTTTATCGGTTTGTTTTAAAAAGTTGTTTTGAGATGGAAAAGGATAAAGGTGAAGGGACTTACGTGTTTTAGGTGGTTAATAAGAGGTCGAAGAAGCCCTCGGGGGTCGTGGTTTTATCGGAGATGCTCCGGTCGTCGAGATTGGCTTGCTACTCCACTTGGGGTGCTTAACTCCACTTAGTACTCAGAGAGTTTGAGAGAATTTTTGCTAGAATTTTTAGATAAGGGAAGAGTTATGGCATGGGGTGATATTTATAGTAAAGAATCAGGGTTTGAGAATTAAAAATGTGGATTAAAAGGATTTAAATGGTGTTAAATGGTGTTAAATGGTGAGTTGAAGAGTCTCTGTTTGATTGCAGGAAAATCAAACAGTGCATGGAAGTTAAGGGGAGTTGAAGGGATAAGTGTGCAAAGCACGGAGGTAAATAGGCTTATCTTGACCGCCGGCACCGGCCATATCATGGGTTTAGGTGGTATGCCACGTATCAAGTTGGGTGTGTACACCTCATTGCGCCTGTTTGATTTTTCTGAAGCTTTTCGTTTCTCCGTGTATTGCACGTGCAACTCTTGGGCTTCCGAAAAATTAAAAAGAAAAATCTAGAAAAATTAACTGTGTCTGATGGGATTCGAACACACAGGCTATGTCACAGCAGTGTAGAGACTTTACCAGTGAGCTATAAGTTTTTTCTTGCTTTTATTAAGCAAATCTAACTTATAACTCTTACACAGGCTGTAATACTCTTTTCTGTACAATAACAAGAAATTTCTGTACAGTGATTTCAGAGTCATTACATTCTACCCTCCTTATAAAAATTTCATCCTCGAAATTTACAATTATATAGAGACTGTAAGTCTACGGTAGCGCCCCGGCCGTCTACAGACGCTAAATGCGGAACAAAAACTTTTTAACTGGCGCTATCGTATACTTTAACCCGGATCTGCCATTATTGCTAAACTAACAAACTATAAAGAGTGTAGAAAGGTTATACCGAACGATCCGAGTCCTTCGTTCTTTAACCATCATCCCACGCTCCGTTGCGGCTGCTCCGATCTCGTTGATCTCCAATATGCTCGTCTAGGTGGCACAACGTCTCTGATTCATTAAACGGGCTCCCGCCTCTGACTCGAGGCAACTCGGTCGTCAAGTTTGCCAAAAGAGACGACCAAGAATGATGTAGAGAATGAGTAGATGACTTTGTCTCACTTCGTCCAAAGCCGTGGACGATCGGTTAATGAAGTTGCCGATGGAAATGAAATGGAACAAGAAATGAACTATGAAATTTCCATGCATCCAAAACTTTGGTCTTTTCTTTTTAACAACCATAATTTTTCCATATGAGAGAGTGAAGAAGGAGAGAGAGGGCCGGCCACTATATAGCAAAGAGGGAGGTGAGTGTAGGAGAGGGGAGAGTAACCTTAAGCAAATATCATATGTAAACACAAAATAAAATATCTTAAGGAAAACAAGAATTATTAGAAATCAAAGCATGAGTCATAATCCTTGTCACCTCATTCTAGAAACTTCTAGAACCATCTAGAAGCATGACTCACTCTCATCCAAGAAAAGATAAATCCGTCTTTAACCAAATGTTAAAAGACGGCTGATAGAAAACTGGAAACTGGAAACTTCCAAAAGTGATCCTGAAACAACTTTCAGGATAACCCCGTAACTGTATAAATATACCCGCATTTGTATTACGACTGAATACAAATGCAACTGAGACAAAGATATTATATCTACTCAATATAATACTCGGATCCGGCTTAAACCAAAGCCGACCAGTATCATCTGCCCGAAAAATAACACGTGCGTAAACACACGTGCATTTTCCGAACCCTGCCATAAAACCATACGGCCTCTACAACGTTTCCCGAACTTGGGAAACTGTCTGTGGGCAACTCTAATGACTCGTCAGTACCCTGGCAGTGGGTTTAACCACAAACCGTCAGCGGCACTAGCAATGCGTAACGGCTGCCCATGGACTGACCTCAAGGGAGGCCGATGAGCGAACTCATCCGGAAACCCTACTGAGCCTAACAGTGACAATGTATATACAGTCTGGTCCGTTCGTCTATGAGTATCGTATATCTGCCTAGGGGGCTAGTAACGTCAGACCCCCAATAGCAGTATAAGTCGTGTCGGAGTATAGCCCAATAACACCCTGAGATACTACTGGAGTACCTACCAGTAAATCTCCTGCCATGGCCATGGACTATGTGTAATGGCTCTCCTAGACACAGCACGACCTCGCCCCCAATACCGGGAGAGACGAATCCTCTGCCGATCCGCTCACGTGCCTCCATATGGCTTGGGACTGTACCCAAAAACTACCTGTTTGCACGACTCCTTTGAGCCGTGGTAGGGTAGAAATCAAAGCACAGTGGGAACTCACACGAGACAAATGACGACCTCAGGTCGATGAACTAACCTGTACATATGTCACCAGGGAACTGCTATCTGACGATAGATATAATACTTACTAGCAGATTCCCGGCGAGTCCTGTCCGGTGTACTCATAACCCAATGAGCACCTGTATACATCTTAGGTGATCCAACTGACACCAGTGGCTTGTGAGACCGGCCACCGCCCCTCGTCGGGGTCTCAACTGTACACACTAGTCTACTCCGGAGTATCGATGCCCTGTCTCGAAACTCCCACGACTAGGGACCACAATTAAGGATATGCATATAAACTACCTAACTCTCACGTATATGATCGCCATCATACTGTTGGTAGTAAAGCAAGATCCTAAGGGCTCTATCAAAGTGTAACATGTAATCAGTCACCTGATCATGTACACGACTGATAAAGACAAACCAGATAGCATACTATCATCTCGAGTAAGACTGTCCTACCGGTATAGGTCCTCCGCAATCATTGCAATCACGTACCTGCGATCCAATAATTGACTATGAGGGCACTATCTCCAACAATCTCCCACTTGCACTCAAGGCTAATTATTGCGATGTCGACTACTCACAGCCTGTGTGAAACCGAACATCCAACTCCTCTACTAATCAGTTTCACAAAGACCGTTTGTAAAACTATTTTGTTCGAGAAATAGCCTCAGTGAGTGGATCCGCCTAGATGTTTCTTTCTATATCTCTCTTAATCTCAAGTTCGCGGAGAAAGCCATCTCCCGAATTGAGTAATACCTGTCTTAGAATATGTCTGGATATCTGATGGGACCTAGTTCATAAATGAACTCCAAATCCAAACTTCTTAGACTGTATCGATCACTGAACCTAATCAGTATCCGGCACCATGCCACCCACAGTATCCTCTTGGACCACCTGTCCATAATACTGCCCCCTTCGTCAGAGGGAAAACAATAACTCTGACAATCACTCTGTCAACCATGTCACCTTTGAAGCCTGGAATGATAATCGTCTCCCGAAGGAGGCTGCCGTCATCAAATCCGTAGAACATGTACTTATGTTCTAAAACTGCTTCCTTATGTTTCTCCAGGATTGGATTAATACAAACTTATTGCATCTAGTGCAAAAACAACATCTGGTGTGGTACTTGACATCTCATGATTGACTCAATTGCCTAAGCAAGTGATCTGCCAATCATGCACATCCCTCTCCCCTTTAGTCTGTAAGACACCTTTAGAGAGGGTGACTCCATCACCTGCAGGTACACCACCATGCTAGGAGTTATCTATTCTAAAAAACCATTAGAATACTGTCAAAGTACCCACATTGGGAAACTACCCAAATCCAGATCTAAAACCATAGATCCAGAAACCAGAATGTCAAATATTATATCCATATCCTGTCTCGAGAAACAACTGTGTGACGACCACAGTACAACCGATCGTAGTATAGGAATTTATCTTCCCACTCTGTGTATGTCATCCAGATACCATGACATCACACCCTACTACCTTCTTAACAGATCCATCCTCTATTCTGATTGAAGTCAAACCCATGACTGTCACATCAAAATTAGATGATCTATCTCCGCTATAACTGCTCAAGTCTATAAATAGACATAAGCTACTTGCCTACTATGCTTCTGCTGCTCCCACTGATTACGACAACCCTCCTACCGGGTCTCATAGCCTGGAACAACAGTAGTGTCAAGCCTGGGTAGATAAGAACCTCCCTGTCACCGTCCTTGAGGCTACCGAGGTACCTCTCGGGTGTCTGAGGTTACCCACCATGTCTGCGGAGTGGCTAATGGAATGTCAAACCTGATTGAATATATAGGTCCTATTAAATTTTCCGTAATCGTTCGCGGTTCTGGAATCACTTCCAGTTCTACCATACTCCCACTACTGTTTTCTGAAAAAGATCCATTTTACTTAAACTGTGGTGAGTCAAGAACAATATCACTACTGATCTTCCAAATGGTAGAATATCAACCCTCGTCATAGCCAGGGTCAACCCACAAACAGCCATTACAGAAACGTGCCCTGAGTTATCCAGAGTCTGGTTTTAAGCAAAAGCTGGACAACTCCCCGTACCTTTACATTTGCTAAGGTACGAACTATTCTATATCCAATATAGAAAACTTTGGCACTTATTTAATTGGAACCAGATTCAAATCATGCAGATGTCTCTGGTGCATATCAACTTAATGGAAAAGAGGTTAATCAGCATTACTCAACTTAGGAATCCATCCAATTATGAGTAACCTGAAAGGGAAACACGTTTCTCAAAACCATCACTATCATCTGAATACCAATCACAAGAATCTACATCTTCGATCTCTTTGAAGAATCCCGATACTTGTGATACCTGGTTCTCTACTTTATTCTTATACCCACAACTTCTCAAAACTTAGACTTTGTATTTCTACGAAACACTTGTCTAAATACTAGAGAAGTCATAAGTAAACAGAGCATAGTACGAGGACCTACCCCTTTGTCCTGATGGACACTTGGACAACATACAATACTCTGTATAAGTCCGCTGAGTTGAACAACTCAAAACCTGTGCGTCGTAGGTTGAAAACTGTACCCTGGCGATTTCCTCAAATATCACCAATTACAACGAATTCCGATATAATGAGGATGATCACCTAATTCCCAATATCTTACTCCCACTCATCATCTGTAAAACCATACAAATATGAGAATGAAACCTGGTAAATACATACCCTTGGAGTAAGTGTCTAATCGGGAAAACAGTTTTCCTTTAACAATGCACTGAAACATGAAAATGTTTCGTAGGGGTATCTTGGTATTCATAGCAATGCCTCTTCCATAATCCAATTCATGACTTCAACCGTATATTTTATTGCCATCTCTCCAAATCGCTTTATTTGTCTTTAGTAGTTACCTTCTGTAGACCATCGTTAGGCTAAATGGTTTTCTTCCTTCCCTACCATTCGGCACCAGCCTATGGTTTGGAAGAAGACTATCCAGTAAGCATAATAGGTGTACCCTCCTAAACCAAGGAGTACTCGTATCTTGAGAGAAGGTGATGATAAAAGACAACTGAATAATACCTTATTCTTTTAAAGGTGAAATAGGAGTGGCGATGAAGTACGCGGTTTTGGTCGTGAATGATATCAGTCGCAATTTACTTTGCCCTCTTTCTAATCCCTTTATTTTGTCTTTACATATTACCTTCTGCACACCATACTTAGGCTAATTGGTTTTCTTCATTCCCTACCTTTCGGCACCTGCCTATGGTTTGGAATAAGACTATCCAATAAGCGTAATAGGTGTACTCTCCTAAACCAAGGAGCCCTCGCAACCTGAGAGAAGGTGATAATAAAAGACAACTGAATAAACCAATTCTATTTCTCCTGAACCTGGATCCATCCTCGAAGAAGTCCCTTCGAGTTCGTATATAACCATACGATGGATCTATCCAATGGAAGTGGATGTCCGTAGTAAAACGGGTGTTCTGAGAAATACAAAGGGTAAAAGATGGAGTGGCAATGACTTATGCAACTCAGACAATCCAAAAGCCAGTATTTTAAGAAGGTTCGGTCAACCTGGTCACTGAGTCATAGTCTAGGGTCGGTCAAAGGTCGCTGCCAAAGAGAGAGAGAAAAGAAACACTCTGCGTGCACTCTAACCTAGATCAGAATGGTTATCACTTTATCTAATCCGGAAACCTCCCACTGTCCTGTCAAATTCTCCTCCAAACCTAAAGAAGAATCAATCGGGATCACCCGAAGAGTAAACCAACTCATCAGTGGGAATCGGGATCCAACTCTCATCGCATGATAACGTGATGGAATGCATCCACATTACTCATACTCCAGAAGGTATGCGCATACTTGGCAGGTTTCAGTCTTTAGAAACTACCGATATGATTTTTGCCCCATGCTCTTATAACCTTGGCTTTGGTCAAAGTGTCATAAGTCACATGCCAAGTTCTACCCGTCACTATCTTGTCAATTTGAACCCACCCGCACATGCCCCTGACTTTGGCCAATCGGCAGAACGACTGTCCCAAACTAACTCATCTATCTATGCAACAAATGAATACCCAGCAGCTACCAAACACTATGCCTTAACTTTGGCTAAAATGCATAGCTTGAATACTACTGAATACCCAAAAGAAGTGACGGAGGGATACGGCTGGTTTTTGGCGAAAAACCTTTAACGTAGTGAACTTGATATCGCTGAAGGAACCTGATAGCTTTTTATAAAATATAGTGGCGAAAACCTTTTGCTAAAGAGGTCACTCCCGGTGAAGGGATCTCGGCTCTTTCCTCGTGGAATGAGGTGCAGGATATTCCACTGAATACCGCTATGCAAAGCAACTTGTAATCAACTATAGTGAAGTTATTACCCTGACGTAAACTTCTGCCTAAGGGGTCAGTCCCGGTGAAGGGATATCGGCCTTTGCCCCGTCGAATGAGGTGCAGGATATTCCACTGAATACCGCTATGCAAAACAAAAGGAAACGTCTTTGCAATAACACTTTTTAAATTTGTTCCAACAACTGCAAACAGGTTTGTTTTCCTTTGCATTGATCAGAATCAACGCAGTCCCATCAATCAATCACACCAGAAAAGAACGAAAATAAAATGTACGCATATGCCATTCGCATTCGTCACTGGGTCCCGTCATCACCCGTTAGGTTACTTAACTAACGACAGAGCGGGGACTGGACTAGCGCGGGTGTAAAACATATACAACATCTAATAGTATATAAACCAATATACAATAATCGCTCCAGGCGTGATAATATGCAACATTACAGAAAAGTAATAAGCATCACAAAACAATACAGATAATCTGGGATCCCCGAGTTTCACAGAGCCGCTGGTGAAACTCGACGTTCCCATGTCGTGTGGATAGCCTGTGCAATGAAACCTAGACCCCTACGGGTGCGGCAAGTTACCCGCCAAAACCTGAAGCGAGGCAGCCCCTACAGCATAGTGAATGGACCACCCAGCACTTCACGGAATCCGGTAATCTTGGGCACCCCTCCTTAGGTCAACCTGTACCCCCTACGAGTGCGGCGAATAGTCTACCAATTCTAGAGTGGGGCCCCTCTGCCTCTCAAAGCCATGAAATGCGGACCCGTTGCTTCTCAGAACCCGGCTATCCGTGCACTCCGTCTCGGGGCAAAACCTAGTACATTAATGAAAAATAGTACAACAGGTACATCGACCGCAACCTCGTCGTGCCCCAAAAGAATATTATACAACAGGCAGTGACGGCAGTCCACAAGTTGGACGCTCGCCCCGCAATATCAAATGTACAAATAAACTCAAACTGTACTACGATTGCACACTGCTATCCACCACGACAAATCCGCAACATCACAGCACAACACAGAACATCAACGCGAATGTCACGTTCGTAAACCCGTCTAAAAGAACTATAGCAATCAGACGCGGTTTACCGATCAAATGACATTCCCGGTCGGAGATATAATGTAAGCACTGTAAACTAACGTGTTTAAATTTCGATCGACAAAATATCACAAAGTGGGCCCCACGAACATCTGGTGAACAGTAACAAAATCTGGGCCCAAAAGATATATACCAAAAACCCCAAATTCCAGAGAACAACCCACTGACAAAATTTGGGAGCATGATCTCACCAAGTGGCCGCGGATGCGCCGCGTTTCCGCGGCGGTTTAGTGGATTCACGAGCCCAAATTTTGTCGGTGTTCTTATAAAACCCTGCACAGTTTTCTGAGATGTATAAAATTAATTTTGGAACCCTTTTAAAATCGACAGAAACTGTCAAGCTTGGATTTTGCAGTTTTTGATTTCCGGTTCGATCGATATTTTAAACTCGTTAGCACAACTTAGTATAGCAAAATGGTTAGGCTCTGATACCACTGTAAGTCTACGGTAGCGCCCCGGCCGTCTACAGATGCCAAATGCGGAACAAAAACTTTTTAACTGGCGCTATCGTATACTTTAACCCGGATCTGCCATTATTGCTAAACTAACAAACTATAAAGAGTGTAGAAAGGTTATACCGAACGATCCGAGTCCTTCGTTCTTTAACCATCATCCCACGCTCCGTTGCGGCTGCTCCGATCTCGTTGATCTCCAATATGCTCGTCAAGGTGGCACCACGTCTCTGATTCTTTAAACGGGCTCCCGCCTCTGACTCGAGGCAACTCGGTCGTCAAGTTTGCAAAAGAGACGACCAAGAATGATGTAGAGAATGAGTAGATGACTTTGTCTCACTTCGTCCAAAGCCGTGGATGATCAGTTAATGAATTTGCCGATGGAAATGAAATGGAACAAGAAATGAACTATGAAATTTCCATGCATCCAAAACTTTGGTCTTTTCTTTTTAACAACCATAATTTTTCCATATGAAGAGTGAAGGAGGAGAGAGAGGGCCGGCCACTATATAGCAAAGAGGGAGGTGAGTGTAGGAGAGGGGAGAGTAACCTTAAGCAAATATCATATGTGAACACAAAATAAAATATCTTAAGGAAAACAAGAATTATTAGAAATCAAAGCATGAGTCATAATCCTTGTCACCTCATTCTAGAAACTTCTAGAACCATCTAGAAGCATGACTCACTCTCATCCAAGAAAAGATAAATCCGTCTTTAACCAAATGTTAAAAGACGGCTGATAGAAAACTGGAAACTGGCAACTTCCAAAAGTGATCCTGAAACGACTTTCAGGATAACCCCGTAACTGTATAAATATACCCGCATTTGTATTACGACCGAATACAAATGCAACTGAGACAAAGATATTATATCTACTCAATATAATACTCGGATCCGGCTTAAACCAAAGACGACCAGTATCATCTGCCCGAAAAATAACACGTGCGTAAACGCACGTGCATTTTCCGAACCCTGCCATAAAACCATACGGCCTCTACAACGTTTCGCCCGAACTTGGGAAACTGTCTGTGGGGAACTCTAATGACTCGTCAGTACCCTGGCAGTGGGTTTAACCACAAACCGTCAGCGGCACTAGCAATGCGTAACGGCTGCCCATGGACTGACCTCAAGGGAGGCCGATGAGCGAACTCATCCGGAAACCCTACTGAGCCTAACAGTGACAATGTATATACAGTCCGGTCCGTTCGTCTATGAGTATCGCATATCTGCCTAGGGGGCTGGTAACGTCAGACCCCCAATAGCAGTATAAGTCGTGTCGGAGTATAGCCCAATAACACCCTGAGATACTACTGGAGTACCTACCAGTAAATCTCCTGCCATGGCCATGGACTATTTGTAATGGCTCTCCTAGACACAGCACGACCTCGCCCCCAATACCGGGAGAGACGAATCCCCTGCCGATCCGCTCACGTGCCTCCATATGGCTCGGGACTGTACCCAAAAACTACCTGTTTGCACGACTCCTTTGAGCCGTGGTAGGGTAGAAATCAAAGCACAGTGGGAACTCACACGAGACAAATGACGACCTCAGGTCGATGAACTAACCTGTACACATGTCACCAGGGAACTGCTATCTGACGATAGATATAATACTAACTAGCAGATTCCCGGCGAGTCCTTTCCGGTGTACTCATAACCCAATGAGCACCTGTATACATCTTAGGTGATCCAACTGACACCAGTGGCTTGTGAGACCGGCCACCGCCCCACGTCGGGGTCTCGACTGTACACACTAGTCTACTCCGGAGTATCGATGCCCTGTCTCGAAACTCCCACGACTAGGGACCACAATTAAGGATATGCATATAAACTACCCAACTCTCACGTATATGATCGCCATCATACTGTTGGTAGTAAAGCAAGATCCTAAGGGCTCTATCAAAGTGTAACATGTAATCAATCACCTGATCATGTACACGACTGATAAAGGCAAACCAGATAGCATACTATCATCTCGAGTAAGACTGTCCTACCGGTATAGGTCCTCCGCAATCATTGCAATCACGTACCTATGATCCAATAATTGACTATGAGGGCACTATCTCCAACAGAGACTAATTTTCAAAAAGGTAAGGGTATCGTGTATGCATATGTTCTTCTCTTTCCCAAGTTGATTCTCCTGGTGAATCCTTTCTCCACATCACTCGGACCAAGTTTACTTCCTTGTTCCGTAATGTTTTCACCATTCGGTCCAGGATCTCAACTGGTTGTTGCTCGCAGGTTAGGTCAGTTTGTACCATGAGCTCTGAGTGATCAAGTATGTGGCTGGGGTCGCTCACAAATCGTCTTATCTGGGATATATGGAATACGTTGTGCACACCTTCCAATGAGGGTGGTAGTGCTAAATGGTATGCCACTTCTCCAACTCGTTCGAGTATGTCGAACGGTCCTATATATCTTAGACTTAATTTACGCCTTTTGCCAAAACGTATCACTCCTTTGTTTGGAGTGATCTTCAGGAACACAAGTTCTCCGGGTTGAAACTCTAAGTGTCGACGCTTTGCATCTGCCCAATGCTTATGTCGGTCTTGGGCTATTCACATCCTTTCCCTGATCATGCGAACCACATCTACAGTTGCCACGATCTTCTCTGGTCCAAGGAGTTCACGATCTCCAACGTCTTCCCAACTTAGTGGGAACGACAATTCCGTCCATAGAGTGCTGCGAATGGTGCCATCCCAATTCTTGCTTGATAGCTGTTGTTGTATGAAAACTCCACAAGGTGTAGCTGATCTTCCCACGAACCTCTGAAGTCTAACATACAAGCTCCCAACATATCTTCTAATATCTTAATTGTTCGCTCATACTGTCCATCTATTTGTGGATGATACACCGTGCTGAAATTCAGACTCGTTCCCAGGCTAGCTTGCAGACTCTGCCAGAACTGTGATCGGAATCTTGTATCACGATCGGAGACGATGCAAACAGGTACTCCATGTAATCTTTTGATCTTCTGCATGAGTTTATGGGTATCAAATATGGTACATCTTAAAGGTTTAAATCCTACTTTAGATTTATACTCACCTCCATGTACTTCTTTGCTAACGTCTCGGTTGACTGGCCAACTCTGAATGGAATAAAGTGAGCCGACTTGGTGATTCAATCCATAATAACCCAAATTGCATCGTTAACCTTCGTGCTGCGAGGGAGAGCATTCACGAAGTCCATGGTAATGTGCTGCCATTTTGATTCTGGGATTGTTAACGGCTGAAGTAGACCAGCAGTTCTGTGATGTTCAGCCTTCACTAGCTAACACACCAAACACTTGGCTACACTCCTTGCTACTTCGCGCTTCATTCCATGCCGACAGTAGTGTTGCCGTAGATCCTTGTACATTTTCGTGCCACTGGGGTGTACCGAATACGAAGAGCTGTGAGTTTCTTTCATCAACTCTTCTCGAACAGGGCCGACTAGTACACATAAACGGCTTCCATATCGTAAGGATCTATCTTCGTGGATGATGAAGTCAGTTTGTATTCCACTTTCTTCTTGTTCTCAGATCCTTTGTAGCTTCGCATCATTTGCTTGAGCTGCCTTGATCTGATTTACAAGAATGGAATGGACTTGTAAGTTCATCAAAGATGAAGCGTTACCTGACACAAGTACTTCAATTTCTAATCCATGCAGTTCTTTTTGTAGTCTCCACTGAGCGGTGAGGTTCATTGGTAATGGCTGGCGACTAAGTGTATCAGGAACTACATTCACCTTCCTAAGATGATACTGTAGGTTGATGTCGAAGTCCGCCATGAGTTCTAGCCATCTTCTCTGCGACATATTGAGTTCGTTCTGAGTAAATACATACTTAAGACTTTTGTGGTCAGTGTATATATCCACTTGTTCTCCCAAAAGATAGTGGCGCCAAATCTTGAGTGCGAAGATGACGGCTGCCAATTCCAGATCATTTGTTGGATAGTTGCGCTCATGAACCTTTAGTTGTCTTGATGCAAAATCCACAATCTTTCCATGCTGGTGTAGAACACATCCTAATCCTTTACTAGACGCATCACAATGCGCAACGAATCTGCCAGATTGATCTGGTATTACAAGAATAGGGGCAGAGCTTAACCTAGACTTAAGTTCTACAAAAGCCTTTTCACATGCTTCTGACCACACGAATACTTCGTATTTATGTGTGAACTTGGTCAGGGGTGCTGCGATCTTTAAGTATCCTTCGATGAATTGTCGGTAGTATCCTGCTAATCCTAAGAAACTTCTTATATCTTTCACCGTCTTTGGTGTCGGCCACTCGCTGACAGCTGACACCTTAGCTGGGTCCAACGAGATTTCGTCGCCTGAAACGATATGTCCGAGAAATCCGACTTGATCTAGCCAAAATTCACACTTGCTGTACTTGGCGTAGAGCTGATGTTCTCGCAATATCTTCAGGAAAATCCGTAAGTGATCGGCGTGCTCTTTCCGATTCTTTGAATACACCAGGATGTCATTGATGAAGATGACAACAAACCTGTCTAGGTACTCTCGGAAAACATGGTTCATCAAGTTTATAAAGATGGAAGGTGTATTGGACACTCCAAATGGCATTACGAGATATTCATAATGGCCATAGCGAGTCCTAAATGCCTTCTTCGGAATGCTGAACACCTTGACCTTCACCTGATGGTAACCCGAACGAAGATCTAGCTTTGAAAAGACACAAGATCTACTTAACTGATCGAAAAGGTCATCGATGCATGGTAGTGGATACTTGTTTTTAATTTTCACTTCGTTCAAAGCTCGATAATCCATACACATCTTGTAGAAACCTTCCTTCTTCTTCACAAGTAACACCGGAGATCTCCAGCTTGAAATACTGGGACGAATCCAACTTTTCTTCAGGAGTTCGTCCAACTGAATTCGGAACTCCTTCAATCCCTCCGGACTTAATCGGTAAGGAGCTTTTATTACTGGTTGTGCACCGGGTTGTAAATCGATGTTGAATTCTAGAGCTCGATCAGAAGGAAAACCTGATATTTCTTTCGGGAATACATCCTCGAACTCTCGAACTACCTCTGTCTTCGATTCTTTCGCTTGCAACGCTGCAACCTCTGCTTTCTTTGGTTTTGCTCGGTAGATGCTAAGCTCTAAGGTCCGGTCTCCATTTTTGAAGTAGAACACTGGATGATCTAGTATTTCGAATACTACCTACAGCTAGTGTGCTACCGAATACCCAACTTCTCTACTAATCAGTTTCACAAACTATGTTTGTGAAACTTAAAGTGCTGTAGAAATAGCCTCAGTGAGTTGATCTGCTACAATGTTCCAACTTAATCTCTCTATATCTCAACTTTGCGGAGATCAAAAATCTCCCAAACAGAGCGATACCCTGCCTGAAGAATTTTTTTGGATATTTGATGTGACCAAGTTCATTAATGAACAACTTCATCCAATAAACTTCTTGGGTTGTATCCTCGGTTGAGTCAAAACCAGCATCGTGCACCATAATTATCTTAGTATCCCTATGGGAACACTATCCAATATACTGATCCTCAGAAGAGGCTAATCTCAAAACTTCGACAACATCTATGTCATCCAGGTCACCTTAGAAACCTGAACCGATAACCGCCTCCTAGATGAGGCTGCCATTACCTCACACCAAGAACATCCTCTTATGTTCATAACAGCTTCCCTTTGTTTCTCTAGGATTGGATTAATATATATTTGCTATAGCAAGTGTATAAGCAACATCTAGTTTTGTATAAGACATTGCATGATTGACTCAATTGCCTAAGCAAATTATATGTCATTCATGCCAGTCCCTCTCCTTATCAGTCTAGAAGACATCTCTTTAGAGAGGATGACTCCATCACCTGCGGGTACACTACCATGCCAGGAGTCGTCCATTCTAAAATAATTTAAAATGTTGTCTAAGTACCCGATTAGAAAACTTTCCAGATCTAGATCTAAAATAATAAATCTAGTCACCAGAATCCATGATACATTATCCATATCCAACGTAGAGAATACACTATGTGACAACCAAAGTTTGACCGAATGTAGTATAGGAACATCATTTCCTATCTGGAGTATGTCATCCAAATCCCAGGACAGTACTCCCTACATCTTTCTTACCAGGTTCATCTATTGTTTTGATGAAGTCAATCAACTTGACTGTCACATTAAAACAAATGATCCATCTCCACTATTCATGCTTTAGTCTACGAATAGACAAAGCAACTTGCACACCTTCCGCTACTCCCACTGACTACGAGAACCCTCTGGTAGAGTCATATACACGTACACTTCCAAATTCACATTTGGAAAGACGTTATACTCATCGACTTGCCAGATATTATAGTCAAGAACAGCAGTGCCAAGTCATATCGGTATGGACTTCAGCATAGACACTGAAGTAAAACTCTCATCACAATCCACAACGGGTATTTGATGAAAACTCTTTACAACAAGTCAAGCCTTATTAGATTAGTACCATTCCACCTGCACAGATCTCGAAAGATCTACTTGCTCATAATGGGTTTTACCCCTTCAGGAGCACCCAGTGTTAGTTGTATGTATGCCCTAGAGGCCAGTATTGTACAGATGATGTATATTATATTGGATGCTTGGACATATATAGAGATGACTTTCTTGCTCGATATGATAGTATGCTATCTGGTTACTCTTTATCTTAACATGTATACTAGTCTTTTTAAACTGTCTTATAGTTACATGTTGGTAAAGCCCTTAGGATGTATACTTGACTGCCAGGACTATGATGCAGATCATAGTAGTGGGGACATGGTAGTCCATAAGTACATCCTTCAAAGTCCCTAGTCGTGGGTGTATCGAGACGGGGCATCGATATACCAGTGTAGACTAGCGTATACGCTTCTCGACCCATGAGATGGGCGATGGATGATCCCATATCCATTGGTGTTTGACATCAGAGATGGTATACGGGTGCTCAGTGGAGACTGGGTACACTGGACGGACTCGCCGAGAACTCCCAGATGGTATTATACACTAGAGTTTAGGAGAAAAGTGAAACTAGTTAATATTTTTAACTGAAAGAAAGAGGCTACAACCTTTGTAGATCCGGTTCTCCAATTCCTTAGCTCTACGTAGACGTCCTCTCGCTGTCCATATTGGATCCCGGACTCTAGCATCGGCTTCATCGGAGAAATGGGCGGGCTAGGTCGTCGGCTTCGATGCCGATGATGATCTACGTCGAGGCAACACAAGATCAAGCTCCAACTTCACCAAGCAATGAAACTTGTGAAGAAAACACCCTATACTACTTGGCAAGAGGTAGAGGATGAAGAAATAGGAGGTGGGTTCACTTTAGAATTGGATTTCTCACTCTTTTACTCAAGATGCCATTAATGGAGTCAAGCTTTCTTCTTGATCAAAAGGAAGAAGAAGAAGATAGAATATGATAAGTGTTTTTTTTTAAAATGAAAATAATATGAATACTTATCATATACTAACCATGGTCAAGTGTAGAGAGTAAACTAGGGTTAGGTGAATGGTTAGGTTAAGAGAAGAAAACAAAAATGGTCAAGGTTTCAACCCTTCATGAAGCTTCATGAAAGAAACAAGAAAAGCCACCATTTCCATTTTCTTTTCCAAAATAAATAATCAAAATAAATAAATGAATAAGTAAACAAAACCCTAACCATTCATATAACCATGGTTTAATCTTTACACAAACTCAAGTTAGCATGTATCATCAAACATGATACAATCAAGTGCACAAAAATATATCACATATACAATGTGCACATCAAGTGAGAAAATCCTTTTAAAGTGAATCAATACTAGTTAATGCAAAGTAATATATCAAATATATAATTATGCATTAAATCATTAAATCAACACTTGATTCAATGATCCGGTCATGTCGCACATAACCGACTAGTATACAATGTATCGACTTATCGAATCAATCTTCGATTCGATACCTAGGTTATATCGCATACAACCAATCGAAACATTCATCGCGGGAATGAAATACGGTATCACATACACGCATTATTCTCGGTCCCGCACATATCTCATATGCGCTCCTATTTCGTTTAGCTTGAGCCAGGAAACCTCTGTGTAGGACTCTAAAGACTCGTCAATACGCCGGCAGCAGATGACGATCATATCAAGCACCCACAAGCCGCAAGCGGTCTGCTAAGCGTAACGGCCACCCGGGTATTGAGCGATCAGAAGATCGACGAGCAAGCCCGCTCACACTCCTGTGAATCCAACCATTAACACTTACCGTACAGTCCGGTCTGTTCTTCTGATACGTCGCATATCAAGTCTAGGGGTGGTAAACGTCAGACCCCAATAACCGATAAGTCGTGCCGATGTGAGGCTCATAACGGGTCGAGAAACTACTGGTAACACTTACCAGCAAATCTCTAATCAGCCCTGGCCAGGGACTTCCCTGTTACGGCCAATCGAGCACAGCGCAACATCAACCCCCAATACCGGGAGAGACGAAACCCCTCCTATCGCTCATTGCCTCCATGTGACTCGGGACTGTACCCAAAAACCACCATTTTGCACGCCCTCATGGACATGGTAAGGTGGAGATCAAAGCACAGTGGGAATCACACAAGACTCTATGACGATCTCGGGTCTACAGACTAACCTGCACAAGTGTCACCTGAGAACTGCCATCTGACGTGAGGTATAATACCATCTGGGAGTTCTCGGCGAGTCCGTCCAGTGTACCCAGTCTCCACATACCATCTCTGATGTCAAACACCAATGGATATGGGATCATCCACCGCCCATCTCATGGGTCGAGAAGCGTATACGCTAGTCTACACTGGTATATCGATGCCCCGTCTCGATACACCCACGACTAGGGACTTTGAAGGATGTACTTATGGACTACCATGTCCCCACTACTATGATCTGCATCATAGTCCTGGCAGTCAAGTACACATCCTAAGGGCTTTACCAACATGTAACTATAAGACAGTTTAAAAAGACTAGTATACATGTTAAGATAAAGAGTAACCAGATAGCGTACTATCATATCGAGCAAGAAAGTCATCTCTATATATGTCCAAGCATCCAATATAATATACATCATCTGTACAATACTGGCCTCTAGGGCATACATACAACTAACAATCTCCTACTTGCACTAGGGCCAGCTGCTGTAGTATCGCATACCGAGCATCCCGAAGAGTCTCTCAAACTGTATCTGGGGAATGGCCTTCGTGAGTGGATCCGCCGTGTTGTTCTTCGTGTCAACCCTCCTGACCTCGATCTCCCGGCGATCAACTATCTCCCGGATCAGGTGATCCCGCCTCAGAATATGCCTGGAACGCTGATGGGGCCTAGGTTCATTGGCCAAAGCCACGGCTCCATTGTTATCACAATACAAAGGTATTGGATGCTCAATGGATGGAACCACTCCAAGTTCAGTAATGAACTTCTTGATCCAGACAGCCTCTTTAGCAGCATCGTTGGCAGCGATGTATTCAGCCTCCATCGTCGAGTCTGCTACGGTTTCCTGCTTGGAACTCTTCCAGCTAACCGCCCCTCCGTAAAGGGTAAAGACAAATCCCGACTGCGACTTAGAGTCTTCCTTATCACTCTGGAAGCTCGAATCGGTAAAGGACTCCACTTGGAGTTCTCCGTTACCATACACCAAGAGCATCTCTTTAGTCCTTCGCAAGTACTTGAGAATGCTCTTCACAGCTGTCCAGTGACTCTCTCCACGATCAGCTTGATACCTGCTCACTACACTTAGTGAGTATGCAACATCGGGTCTGGTACATAGCATCGCGTACATGATAGAGCCTACAGCCGAAGCATAGGGTATCGCTTGCATGCGAGCTCTCTCCAAATCAGTCTTGGGAGACATCTCTTTGGAGAGAGTTACTCCAGAGATCGTGGGCAAGTTCCCACGCTTGGATTCTTCCATACTAAACCTCTTTAGTATGGTGTCAATGTACCTGGATTGGGACAATCCCAATATCCGTTTGGATCTATCTCTATAGATCCTAATTCCCAATATGCAGGAGGCATCACCAAGATCTTTCATTGAGAATATTTGTGATAAGAAGAGCTTGACCGATTGCAGCATAGGAATATCATTTCCTATCAAGAGTATGTCGTCCACGTACAATACGAGGAAGACAACCTTTCACTCTGCTACCTTCTTGTAGATATAAGGTTCATCTGGGTTTTTGACGAAATCAAACTCTTTGATAACGACGTCAAAGCAGATGTTCCAACTCCGCGATGCTTGCTTTAATCCATAAATGGATTTAAGCAGTTTGCACACCTTCCCGCTGCTCCCACTGTCTACGAAGCCCTCTGGCTGAGTCATGTACACGCACTCTTCTAAATCACCGTTTAGAAAGGAGGTCTTAACATCCATTTGCCAGATTTCGTAGTCATGATATGCAGCGATGGCAAGCATGATCCGGATGGATTTAAGCATAGCCACTGGAGAAAAGGTTTTTTCATAGTCCACACCTGGTCTTTGACGAAAACCTTTTGCAACAAGTCTAGCTTTGAAAGTCTCCACTTTCCCATCTACACCAAGTTTTTTCTTGAAGATCCACTTGCTCCCAATGGGTTTTACCCTATCAGGAGCAACTTCCAAAGTCCATACTTTGTTGGTGTACATGGATTCCATCTCGGACCGCATAGCATCCAGCCATTTCACTGAGTCCCTACTCGTGATGGCCTGCTTGAAGCTAGTTGGGTCATCATCCTCCATGATGCAATCCTCGCTCCCACCATCCATGAGAAAACCGTAGTATCTCTCAGGTGGGTGAGGAACCCTACTAGATCGGCGGAGTGGATGGGGTTCATTGGGAACTACGGAATCCTCTGGTTCCACCAGATCTTCTGTTGTAGCTTTTGTAGCTGGAACCTCTTCCAGTTCTACCTCATGACCACAAATCTCTTTTTCAAGAAATTCCTTTTCTAAAAAGGTGGCATGCCGAGAAACAAACACTCTTTGTTCCTCAGGGTGGTAGAAGATATACCCTTGTGAATTCTTGGGATATCCTATAAATTTTCATAGAACAGACCGTGCATCGAGTTTGTCCGGATTTTGCCGTTTGACATAGGCTGGACAACCCCATATCTTAACATAGTTAAGACATGGTCTCTTTCCTTTCCATATCTCATATGGAGTGGTAGGCACAGATTTGGTGGGGACCATATTCAATAGATTAATGGCTGTCTCAAGCGCATACCCCCAGAAGGAAATAGGTAACTCAGCTGTGCTCATCATAGAGCGCACCATATCTAATAGGGTGCGGTTCCTCCGTTCTGATACACCATTGTGCTGTGGTGTATATGGAGGAGTCAGCTGAGAGAGAATCCCATTCTCTTTTAGGAAGTCCAGGAATTCATTGCTCAAGTATTCACCTCCTCGATCAGATCGAAGGATTTTAATTCTTTTTCCTGTTTGGTTCTCGACTTCTTGTTTATATTCTCTAAATTTCTCAAAAGCTTCAGACTTGTGTCTTATCAAGTACACATGTCCGTATCTTGAGAGATCGTCAGTGAATGTAATGAAGTACGAAGAACCATCCCTGGCATGTGTAGACATGGGACCGCATACATCACTATGTATTAGTCCCAAGAGTTCGGTAACTCTTTCTCCGTGTCCAGTAAACGGAGTTTTGGTCATCTTACCTTTGAGACATGACTGGCAAGTGTCATAAGATGAAAATTCGAATGGTTTCAAATATCCATCCTTATGCAACTTAGCCAGTCGTGTCGCATTGATGTGACCCAGTCTACAATGCCACAAGAAGGATTCGTTCAGTTCTGAACTCTTCCTCTTGTGTGTGTTTGTTATGCTCAGAACCGTTGATTGATTTAGAACATAAATGCCATTGCACAACGTGCCTGATCCAACCAACTTTTGGTTACGGAAAATGTTCATAATATTGTCCTGTAATACAAAATTATATCCCTCTTTACTCAACAAAGAAACCGATATAATGTTGCATATCAGGTTCGGCATGTAATAGCATTCGTTCAGAACCAATGTATTACCAGTTGGTAATGCAAGGTGATATTCCCCGACAGTCTTAGCTGCAACAATTGCACCATTTCCAACTCTAATGTCTTTATCACCTTCTCCAAGTTCTCTACCTTTCCTGAGCCCATGTAACTGATTACATATATGGGATCCTGACCCGGTATCTAATACCCAGGACGTAGAGCAAATGGAGAAACAGTTCTCTGTAACGAACACACCCGAAGAAAATGCATCAACATGTACTTTCTTCATTCGGGTGGCATGGGAATCCTGGTATTCCCCTATATCCTGTTCAATCATATAACTCTTATAAGAAAGAACGGAACCAACGTTCCCCAGCACAGTATAACATGCGGGTTCGGTCAATACATCTATATTATTATCTTGATTAGGGCATGGCATGGTCGCTACCTGGAGAGAGAGAGAGAAGAAAACACTTTAGCGTATGCTCTTGCAAGATCAGATTGGTTATTATCTTATCTAATCAGGATGGCTCCCACTGGTTTTTATCAAGTCTTCCTTCAAACCCTAAAAGGAAAGACTAGCCGGGATTGATTACACCCTACAACTTCGCCAATCTTTCAGCCAGGCCAGTGTCGATACTTTGAGGGAGGTTCCCCGTGCTTTCGCACGGACCTAATTAAAGTAAACCTCGTTTTCCCAGAGGCGTAACCCCGTTGACACCTTTCTAGACACCTACTTGATCGGCTAATTGTAATGTGCAAAACTCTCCCAGGAGTAACTCTTACTCGCAGTGGGTATCGGGATCCAACTATCTCATAGAAGGTATGCAATCTCATTGCAAATTTCAACACTTGAAATTCCCGATAATGCTTTTGCCCCTAGCGTGCTATGACCATGACGAAAGCCAACAAACCACAGCCCGCTAGTCAAGTTCAACCCGTACATTTCTTGACTGAATTAAACCCACCCGCACGACCCTCGACGAAATCCAACAAAGCCGTACGACTACCCTAATCCAGTCGCATCATATGCAACAGATACGCAGCACATAGCTACCGCACACTACACCTTGACGAAAGCCAAAAAATGTAGCACGAATACTATATGTAACTTATCTGAAATGACGGAGGGCTACGTCAGGTTTTTCTGAAAACCTATTGCGTAATGAACTTGATATCGTTGTAGAATCAAGTGAAGTTTTGAAATGGAGTGATTTTGAGGCTTTTCTAGTTTTGCTAAAGGGGTCACTCCCGGTGAAAGGATCGTCGGCCCTTTCCTCGTCGAATGAGGTGCGGGATATATCATATATATCGTTGTGCAAAGCAGAAACTATAGAAGCAATAAAAAATCAAACCGAGTGTGTAGCATCTGCCAGTTATTGCTAAAGGGGTCACTCCCGGTGAAGGGATCTCGGCCCTTTCCTCATCGAATAAGGTGCAGGGTATATCATATATACCGCTATGCAAAGCAAAACTGTAGCTACCCTTTTTATTTAAAATTTGATTCTACAACATCTTTTAGGTTTCTTTTCTTTCATTAATCACATTAATGAAGTCCCATCATTTAAGTCGCCTAAACATCACAGATAAATACGACGTACACTTATGCCATCCGCATTCGCCTCGATGTCCCCTCGTGCACCGTTAGGTTAGGTAAGTAACGACAGAGCAGGGCAGGGCTAGTGCGGGTGCAAAACATAAGTAACGTCTATATAATATATCATATATACTATATACTGTATCCATCAGAACATATCAAATGATCACATCACAGACATTGCAGCAGAAAATATCATATGAAATATTGGATATACTAGGATGTCCGTGTTTTTCATACGAGCCAGTATAAAACACTGATTCCACGGTCGTGATGAATAGCCAATCCCATACCCCTAGACCCCTACGAGAGCGACAAGCAACCCTACCAATTCTAGGGTTAGGAGACCCGGACTCGACACCTCGAGATGGTCTCCCACTGGACCTTAGAACCCGGTTACTTGTGCTCCCCTCCTTTGGTCTATCCTAATGCGGAAAAGTAAATAATATACATCAACGGTGACATCTTCCGCAACCTGGAAGTGTCCCAATAAAAGAATATTACATACAAGTTTTTACATGAATGAAAATGAAAAACACTCATCTCACATAAAAAACCCCGGCTATTCGAACACGATGATCCAATATAACATATCCAGCAACACATAACATCACATGTCATCAACGTAAGTAAGTATACATACCCCAATTGTCGTTGACGTATAGCAACGAAACCGGCGATATTGACATACTACACTTACGGTCATAGAAAAGAAAGTGTAAAACTACAACAGTTGGAATCCGCAACCTCTTTAGACATCGTATGCATAATCAAATGAAATACTTAGACATCACATGCCTAACAATTATAAACCCCGCATTTTAGTCTCATTATCGAAAACTCTTTTCAATATCAAGTGAGACTAAACCGCTAGATTTATAACATTCATTCAGTTATCTCATAACTGTTTGTGAATTCCAATTATTGTATCCCATTCCGGATAAATAGAAAATATTAAACTTTCCGATCGAACATTCGAACACCCAAGTTTTCCCGAAACCGTTCAACACATGAAATAAGTTCAAAGACATTCACTTCATGCCTCAGTACCAACGGTCCAGCCGTAGAAGGGTCAAGCCAACGCCTCACATGTGGCACGCCGTACTGCCCCAAACCCTAAGGTTCAAAGGGCAGTTCAAGACGGTCACATAATCGAGTTAAGGTTTGTTGTCTTCTAGAGGGACCATCGCATTACTTGCACTACTTAGAACATCATTAAACTACGGAAAAGTCCAACAATTGGAAATTTCCCGGCAGGGGAAAGATTGGGTATTTACATCTGGTCGAACTTTTTAACATATTCTAAAATATCCGGAAAGCCACATAGACAAAATTTGATAATCCGATCGAATCTTCGATTCCCAATACAACTCCAGAATACTCAACTCTTGAGTCATAATAAAAATACCCAGAAAATATAGCATTCAAATATAAGAATTACTGTGCTGAAACCAATAGGAGAAAAGACAAAGTGGCCACGGAACCGCCGCATTAGCCATGCTAATGTCGCGGTTCCGCCGCACTTTGGTGGAATCATGTGATCGTACTTCACTGTAATTCTTAGAAATTCCTGCTTAGTTTTCTGCATATTTTTAATTCACAAAAATCCAAATTTTCAGAAAATTTCCAGAGAGCATTTTGGAGTTAGGGTTTCGGTTCGATCGGGTTTCAAACATCGTCTACACTTCGCCTAAGGCTCTAGCTAGGCTCTGATACCACTGTAGGGTTCCTAGGCACGTTAATGAGGTTTCACAAGGCATCAACCATGCCAATTTCAAATTTTACATGTGCCGAGAAACCCTAATACGGATTCGTTGACTAGAGTTTAGGCGAAAAGTGAAACTAGTTAATATTTTTTCCTAAACTCTAGTCAACGAATCCGTATTAGGGTTTCTCGGCACATGTAAAATTTGAAATTGGCATGGTTGATGCCTTGTGAGACCTCATTAGCGTGCCTAGGAACCCTACACCCAGCAAATTCCAAAATCCATAATTTGCTGAAATGCGTGGAGTCCATCTTGGATATGTAGCATCTGGTCAACTGGAAGTTACCACTTCCTATGACCTGCTGATAACTAGTAGGTCCATCATCACCATGATATTGACCCCTCTGTCACCGTCTATGAGAAAACCGAAGTACCTCTCGGGTGGCTGAGATCACCTACTTAATCTGCAGAGAGACTAATGGTTTGTCAAGTCTAATTGAATCCCTAGGTTCTACTAAATTTTTGGTAACCGTTTGTGTTTCTGGAATCACTTCCAATTCTACCATACTCCCACTAGTTTCTTTTGCAAAAGTATTTCTTTTATAAAAAAGTGGCGGGTCAAGAAAAATGTAACTATTAATCTTGAAAATGGTAGAAGAAAAATCCTAGCGAATGCTTGGGATAATCCACAAATCTCCATTATTGAAACGTGCCTTGAGTTTGTCCGGATTCTGCTTTTAAACAGAAACCGAATAACTCCATATCTCAACAATCTCAAGATATACAACCATTCTATCTCTATATAGAACCAAGGCACTAATTTAGATGGAACCAGATTCAAATGTTATGCAGCTGTTTCCAGTGCATACCCCAAATGGAAAAAGGCCAATACAGTATTACTCATCAAGGAGCGCATCCACGGATGAGAAACCTGCGAGAGAATCAAGTTCTCAATATTACTATGACGGAATACCTAGCATAAGTATCTACATCTTCGATCACCTCGAAAAATCATGATACTTCCAACGTATGGTTCTCTACTTTATTCTTATACCTATAACTTCTCAAAATCTTTGGACCTTGCATTATAACGAATGCGTGTCTAAAACCAGAGAACTCATAGGTAAACTTGAAAGAAGTAAGAGTACCATGTAAGGATTTATCTAGCACCATACCTAGGGTTTGCCTTGCATCAAACATGCTACAATAAAAATTTAGCGGTGCTAAGCAAAACCGACCATGAATCGAACTAGAAATCTAGGGTAACATTAACTAGTATCACATACTATCAAGTGTCTAACACTAAGAAGAGAGAAATACAACTTTTGTAGACCTCCTCCTTGTGGCTCCTTGGATCAACTTGGTGTTTGAACTGGTTCCCTTGAGTCCTTCGTAGTCCACGACGATCCACCACGGAGTCACTTGGCTCCTGCTCCTTACTTCACTTGATTAAAATGGAAGTGGAGCAAACAACCTACACTAGTAGGCTATACTAATATAGATTGGTGATGTGGGTTGTGTCTCACTTAAAATCCTTTTCTTTTTGTTTTCTTCACTCACTTGGAAAAACTAGAGAGCTTGAATGAGGAAGAAGAAAGAGAATGGCTAAGCTTAACTCTTGTGAGAATAATCAACATAATTAAAAGAGAGAGAGAGGGTTATCTCATCAGAAACCATGATTAGAAAATATCTAGATGTTTTGATACTTGAGTTAAGCAAAACAATAGGCAACAAAAACCATGGGAGATAAAACCATGGTTTTGACTTTAGTCAATATAAAAAAAGAGTGTAGAAAATCAACCATGATTTTATTCCTATTTTGTTTCTCTCAATAATCAAAATATATTACTATGTGAGTCTTGCATTGCCATCACCTATGTATCATCAACCATGACACATGTATGCATGCATGTGTGCATCCATATCATTATATACATACACTCATGCATACATCATAAAGAAATAGGTTTTAATAAATGAGCTAATGGTCTTAATATTAAATCAACACTTGATTTAATAACCCGGTCATATCACATACGACCCGACCAATAGTGAATGCTAGATTAAAATGCAGTATTATATACACGCATTTAATCAAGCTCCCGTGCATATCCCCATATGCACCCCACATCGTTTCGCCCGAGCTAAGTAACCCCTTTGTAGGACTCTAAGACTCGTCAATACGCTAGCAGTTGGAAGTGGTCATATCACATACGCACAAATCGTCAGCGACACTAGCTGTATGTAACGGCTCCCAGGTATTGAGCGATCAAAAGAAAAACAAGTGAACCAGTCAAAACTCCCATCGAGCCAACTGGAAACACTTACCGTACATTCCGGTCTCTTTGTCAGATATGCTGCATATTGAGTCTAGGGATGGTATTGTCGACCCTAATAACTCAATAAGTCATGCCGGTATATGGCCTATTACAGATTGAGAAACTACTGATAACACTTATCAGTAAATCTCATCAGCCATGGCCAGGAACTTCCTTTTATAGCCAATCGAGCATAGCGCAACATCTACCCCCAATACCGGGAATGACGAAACCCCTCCTATCGCTCATTGCCTCCATGTGCCTCGGGACTGTACCTAAAATCCACCTGTTTGTATGACTCAGTAGATCCGTGGTTGGCTGGAGATCAAAGTACAGTGGGAGGACATACAAGACTCTATGACGATCTCGGGTCTACAGACTAACCTGTACCAGTGTCACGTGAGAACTGCTATCTGACGATAGATATAATACCACATAGGAGTTCTCGGCAAGCCCATTCAGTGTACCCAGTCTCCACTGAGCACCCTTATACAATCTTTTGTGTCACCACACCAATGGATATGGGATCATCCATCGTCCATCATATGGGTCAAGAAACGTATATGCTAGTCTACTCTGGAATATCGATGCCCCGTCTCGATACACCCATGACTAGGAACATTTCAAGGATATGCTTATAAACTACACATGTCCTACTAGTATGATCTGCATCATAATCCCAGTAGTCAAGCAAATATCCTAAGGGCTTTATCAACATGTACCGGATGAGTAATATGCTTGATCAAGTGAGCATGTCATGATAAAAAATAACCAGATAGCATACTATCATATCGAGCAAGAATGTCCTCTTAATATATATATACATACTGATACATCCACTAAATAATGGCCTCTAGGGCATACATAAATCCAACAATCTCCCACTTGCACTAAGGCCAATTATTGGCGTATCTCATACCCAACATCTTAAAAAGTCGCTCATGCTGCGGCTGAGGGAAGGCCTTGGTGAGTGGATCCGCGGTGTTATTCTTTGTATCTACTCTCCGAATCTCGATCTCGCGGAGATCAACTATCTCCCGGATCAAATGATATCGCCTCAAGATGTGTCTGGATCGCTGATGGGGACTGGCCTCTTTGGACAACGCCATAGCCCTATTATTGTCATAATACAATGGTATTGGATCAATAATGGTTGGAACTATTCCTAGCTCCGAGATGAACTTCCTCATTCAGACGGCTTCCTTGGCAGCATCATTTGTAGCAATAAACTCAGCTTCTATCGTGGAGTCAGCAACGGTATCCTGTTTGGAACTTTTCCAGCATACCACCCCTCCATTGAGGGTAAATACAAACCTTGAGATAGACTTGTTGTCATCCTTATCACTCTGGAAGCTTGAATCGGTAAAGGCCTCCATTTGGAGATCCCCGTTACCATACACCAAGAACATTTCTTTAGTCTTTCGCAAGTACTTAAGAATGTTCTTCACAGTTGTTCAATGATTCTCCCCTGGGTTGGATTGATACCTTCTTACTACACCCAGTGCATAAGCTACATCAGGGCGGGTACATAACATCGCATACATTATAGATCTTACGGCTGAAGCGTAGGGTATAATGCTCATGCGAGCTCTCTCTTCATCGATCTTTGGGCAAAAGTCCTTGGAGAGAGTGACTCCATAACAAGCGGGTAAGGCACCCCACTTGGAGTCTTCCATACTAAACCTCTTTAGGATGGTGTTAATGTACCTGGTTTGGGACAATCCTAACAACCTTTTAGATCTATCCCTATAGATCTTCATGCCTAATATGTACGAGGCATCACCTAGGCCCTTCATGTAAAACCTTTGTGATAAGAACAGTTTGACCGATTATAGCATAGGAACATCGTTTCCTATCTGAAGAATGCCATCCACTTACAATACGAGGAATGTGACAGTACTCCCTACAATCTTCTTATAAACACAAGGTTCATCTGGATTTTTCATGAAATCAAAATCTTTGATGACATCATCAAACATATGTTCCAACTCCGTGATGCCTGCTTTAATCCTTAAATGGATTTAAGCAATCTACATGCTTTCCCATTGCTCCCACTATCAATGAAGCCCTCTGGCTTGATCCATATAAACACATTCTTCTAAATCACAATTTAGAAAAGTAGTTTTAACGTCCATCTGCCAGATTTCATAGTCGTAGTGAGCAGCAACAGCAAGTAGGATCCGAATGGATTTAAGCATGGCTACAGGAGAAAAGGTTTCATCCTAGTCCAGTCCTGGTCTTTGACGAAATCCTTTCGCCATAAGCCTTGCCTTATAGGTCTCCACCTGCCCATCTACACCGATCTTTCTTTTAAAGATCCATTTGCACCCTACGGGTTTTACCCCAGAGGGTACAACTTCTAAAGTCCATACTTTGTTGGTGTACATAGACTCCATTTCGTATCTCATGGCATCCAGCCATTTCACAGAGTCACCACTCATGATAGCTTGCTGAAAACTGGTAGGGTCATCATCATCCATGATGCAGTCTTCTCCATCACCATCAATGAGAAAACCATAGTATCTCTCTGGTGGGCGAGAAGTCCTACCAGATCTATGGAGTGGCAGAGGATCATAAGATTCTGTTGCAACATCAGGTTCAACCAAGTCGTCAATTATAACTTGTGTCTCTAGAACTTCTTCTAGATCTACCACATTACCATCAGTATCATTTGGAAAATTTTCATTTTCTAGAAATGTGGCATACTGAGAAACAAATACCTTTTGTTCCTCCTTGTGGTAGAAAAGATATCCAAACGAATGTTTTGGATATCCCACAAATATACACTTAACCGATCGTGTCTCGAGTTTGTCTGGATTTTGCTTTTTGACAAAAGCCGGACAACCCCAAATCTTAAATCGTTTAAGAGATGGTCTCTTCCCATACCATATCTCATATGGAGTGGTAGACACGGTCTTGGTTGGAACCCTGTTAAACAGAAATGTTGTAGTCTCCGATGCATGCCCCTAAAAGGAGAGAGGTAACTCAGCATCACTCATCATGGATCGTACCATATCTAATAGGGTACGATTCCGCCGCTCTGACACACCGTTGTGCTGTGGTGTGTAAGGGGGAGTGAGCTGAGAGAGAATCCCATTCTATTTTAGGAAGTTCGAAAACTCTGTACTAAGATACTCTCAACCTCGATCTGATCGAAGTATTTTTATGCTCATTCCTGTTTTTTTTTCCTACTTCAAGTTTGTACTCCTTGAATTTCTCGAAAGATTCAGATTTATGCTTTAATAAAAACACATGACCGAATCTTAAGAAATCATCAGTAAAAGTTATGAAGTAAGAAAAACCGCCTCTTGCATGTGTAGACATTGGCCCACATACATCACTATGTATGAGGCCCATGAGCTCTGTAGCTCTTTCTCCGTGTCCAGTAAACAGAGTTTTGGTCATTTTCCCTTTGATACAAGACTGACAAGTCGCATAAGATTTATATTCAAAAGGATTTAAATATCCATCTTTATGAAGCTTGCTTAGTCTTGTTTCGTTAATATGACCAAGTCTACAATGCCAAAGAAAAGTTTCATTTATATCTGAAAATTTCCTTTTATTTGTGTGTTGTATGTTGAAAACTGTGTGTTGATTTAGGACGTATATCCCGTTATTAAGTGTACCATAACCAATCAACTCTTGATTCAGTTTAATGTTCATAACATTATGCTGCAATACAAAATGATATCCTTCATTGTCAAACAAAGAAACGGATATTATATTACAAAGCATGCAAGGTACATAATAACATGTGTTCAAAACCAATATACAACCCGACGGTAACCCTAGGTGATACTCTCCCTCTGAAACTGCATGTACATTGGAACCATTTCCAAATCGGAGAGTGTGATCACTGGTCTTCAAAACTCTGCTATTTCTCAAGCCCTGCACAGAATTTTAGATATGAGAACCCGAACCGGTATCCAATACCTAGGAAGCAGAGTTTATAGAAAAACGGTTTTTAGCCACAAATACACCTGAAGCGGAAGCATCACCATGCTTCTTTTTGTTGAGATCAGCAATATACACGACACAATTTTGCTTCTAGTGCCCCGTCTTCTTGCAATAGAAACGTTCTCCTTTTCCCGATTTCTCAGCCTTGGATTTGTCTCTCACTTATGCCTTTTTTATTCCACCTCTCGTTTTGGTGGGTTTCTTCTTATTCCTTCCCTTGGCCTTAACTTTTGGGACGGAAGAGGAAGATTGGCCAAAAATCAGAGAGGGAGACTTTGCCTTGAGCATTCTCTCCGCACTTCTCAATATATTAAGAAGTTCGGGTAGTGACTTCTCCATGTTATGCATGTTGAAGTTCACTATGAATGGAGCAAAGGCAAGGGGAAGAGACTGTAGAACAATATCAACATATTGTTCGTTCTCCATTGTCCATCCGAGGCCCTCAAGCTTTTCAATAAGAGCTATCATCTTCAAAACGTGATCACTAACTAGTGTGCCAGGAGCCATCCGCATCTTAAACAACTTTTGAGACGCTTCGTATTGTAGGATACGAGATTCCTCCCTATACAACTCTTTTGTATGGAGAAAGATGGATTGAACATCCATCTGTTCATGCTGCTTTTGATGTGTATTATCCATCGATGCAAGCGTGAGGAATTTGGCAGTGACACAGTCAATATCCTACGTTTTGCAGATCTCCCTATCCGCAACAAAAGATTCAGGGCCTGGGCTGGGAGAAGCTGAGGCAGTGAGGATATATGATACCTTATCATATGTGAGAGCAATGTTAATGTTCCTCAGCCAGTCTTTATAGTTCGGCCCGGTTAGCTTATTTTTATCTAACAAAAGCTTAAGTTCAGTCATGGGTATCTGCCATTAGGAGAGAGAAAAGAATACACTCAGCGAAAGCTATTACAAAGATTAGATTGGTTTATTTATCTTATCTAATCGATGTCTCCCACTGCTTTTATCAAATTTTCCTTCAAACCTTAAAAAGAAAATTAGCCAAGATTAATTACATTCTACAACTTCACTAACCGTTTAGCCAGGCTAGTGTCGGTACTTTGAGGGAGGTTCCCCGTGTTTTCGCACGGACCTAATTAAAATAAATCTGGTTTTCCCAAAGGCTTAGCCTCATTGACACCTTTCTAGACACCTACTGGGTTAGCTAATTGTAAAGTGCAAAACTCTCCTAGGAGCAACTCTTGCTCACAGAGGGATCGGGATCCAACTATCACATAGAAGGTATGCAATCTCATTGCAAATTTCAACTCTTGAAACTCCCGATATGGTTTTTACCCCTAGCACTCATGAACTTAACTATAGTCAACATATCATAAGTACTAGTCAAGTTATACCCGTCATTTCATGATTAATTTAGACCCACTCATATGACCTTTAACTATAGTCAACATAATCATATGAATATTCTAACTAATCGCATCATATGCTGTGTAGGAAGACATCACTTAGCTACCGTACACTGCGCCTTAACTATAGTCAAAATACGCAGCATGAATACTAAGTACTCTACTTCCTAAAATGACGGAAGGCTGCCAATGGGTTTTAAGAAAATCTTTAACGCTTTGAACTTGATATCGTTGTAGAATCTAATGGTTTTAAAAGGAGTGGCTTAAGTTCCGCACTTTGAAAACTTGCTTTTTTTCTAAAAGGCCGAGTAGGTTTCAAATCCGATTCTACATCTTTTAGGTTTCTTTTTCTTTACATTAATCACATTAATGTAGTCACATCATTTAAGTCTTTAAGCCATCACAGAAAAGAAACAAAAATAGAACGTATACTTATGCCATCCGCATTCGCCACAGTGTCCCGTTATATACCGTTAGGTTACTTAACTAACGGCATAGCGGGGCGGGACTAGCGCGGATGCAAAACATAAGCACCGTTTATTATATATCACATATATAATATACCACTCGTCTCAGCATATAAAGTGATCACATCACAGAATATCAACAGCAGAAGCACATATATGAAAATATAGGATATGCTAGAAGGTCCGTATTTTGTATTTAGCCAACAATAGAAAATACGAATTCCACGGTCGCGATGAATAGCCAAGCCCACACCCTTAGACCCCTATGAGAGAGGCAAGTGACCCTACCGATTCTAGAGTTAGGAGATCCGGTCTCGACTCCTCGAGATGGCCTCCAACTGGACCTAAGAACCCGGTCACTTGTGCTCCCCACTTAAGGTCTATCCTGTTTACCACCGAAAGACGCACCCGGGACGTTGGGACGTCCGGCCTGAATTTTTGGGGCAGATGCTATTTGGTTTTATCCGTCCACCTCTCCGAAAATACCAAGTTGATTTATAGCACCGTGTATCGGAGATTTGGACAGATGCGGCCGTTGTAGCAGACTTCGTCATATTCCCCCTCATTGTGAGGGTTTTTTTTATTGTGGGGACGCTCTTCCCTGCAGGCGCAAGTCCTTGCAGTTAATTACACTACCGTATCACGGTAAACACTTTCTCCTTCTCCAGATGTTCACTTCATGTCGTGTGTGTTTGTTTTATTTTTAGGTTGCCCGTGGATTGTATATGGAGACTAATTTATGTTGTCGCCCGTAGGGCGGGGATGTAAGTCCATGTTACCTCTCCCGGTACTTACGGGCTTGTGAAAATGATGAAAAACGATTTTTCTTTTGGTGGTAACATGGACTCAAAATACGGATCTTCGTTAAACAACTATCTAACAATCCTAACAAGAGTTTTACCTACTCGGTTAGGGGTTATACCTTAACTTGAACTCCTTCTCTTGGTCTCCTTGTGGTGGTCGGATGGTTCTCCCCTCGTCGTCTCTTTATGTCGAAGATGGATCCACCTGAAAGCTTCTACCTTTGGCTTCACTTCAAACTAGAAGAAACTAGAACACTTGGTTTGCTAAACCTTGTGAACTAGGATGAGTAGAGGAGTGTGTTGGGATTTATCTCTATGGTTCTTGCTTCTCAACAAATGAGACAAGTGAACCATAGACTAGAGAGAGAGCAAGAGGAAGAGGGAGAGCTCAAGCATGAGAGAGAAAAGAAATGATAGAATGAGCAAGACTTTTTCCATCCTTGCTCTCATAATCCAAAATAATCATAACCCATAATAGTAATTGAGTATTATGTGATGGTTCAAGTCAAAATGGCCATATCATTTCATGCACTCATTTTGCAAAAAGAAACAAGCAAGCAAAAGTCTTTGCCATGAAATGATAGCCATTGTAATGATGATGGTCAACTAGTCCAACCTAGTCAACCGGTCAACAAAGTCAACAAGTCAACAAAGTCAACCTTTCAACAACCATATCACAATAATACTTAATTAATATTATTGTTAATCATATTTCATATTCTCATTAGGGTTTTAGCCAAAGTCAACAGTCAACAGTCAACAACCCCAATGAGAATCCTCTGCCTCTGTCTCTCTGTCAACTGTGCATACACACCCGTATCCGCGTTCCGAGGAACACGAATACAAACGAGATAAAACCAATCCCAAAACGTACACTAGGATCTGGCTTAAACCAAAGCCCGCTAGTGTTAACTGTCCGAACACTAAACGTGCACAAGTGCACGGATGTGACCGAACCCTATTGCAAAACCATGCGACCTCTACTCTTTTTCCTAAAGACGAATAGCTCTCTGTGTGGGACTCTAAATACTCGACACTATGCTGGCAGTGGGTTTAACCACAGACCGCAAGCGGCACTAGCTGTGCGCAACGGTCCCCAGGTAGATGCCGATAAGAAGACGGACGAGGTGAAACCTATCTGAACTCCTACTGAGCCTGAATGTGACAATCTGCGTACAGTCCAGTCTGTTCGTCTGAGAACATCGCATGGCGGGCCTAGGGGGCGGTAAACGTCAGTCCCCTAATAGCGGTACAAGTCGTGTCGGAGTGTAGCCCAGAACACCCTGAGATAACACTGGAAACCTACCAGTATATCTCGCTTGCCCTGGCCAGGGACTTTGTGTAATGGCTCTCCTAGACACAGCGCGATATCAACCCCCAATACCGAGAGAGACGAATCATGTCTAACCGTCACTGCCTCCAAGTGCTTCGGGACTGCACCAACTACTACCTGTTTGCACGACTCCTTTGAGCCGTGGTAGGGTAGTAATCTAAGTACAGTGGGAACACACTCGAGGCGAAGTGAAAGTGTCAAGTCAGCGGACTAAGCTGTACTCATGTCACCTGGGAACTGATAACTGACGATAGGTATAGTACCAACCAACAGTTCCCCACGAGTCCTGTCCAGTGTACTCGTAACCTAACGAGCACCCGCATACTATCTCAAGTACGACGTACTGACGGCTGTGGGACAGACCGTCTCCCCTGCTAGGATGAGAAGCGCATACGCTAGTCTACTACGGAGTATCGATGCCCTGTCTCGATAGTCCTACGACTAGGGACCTGCATAAGGATGTGCTTGTGGGTTACCCAGCCCCACGAGTGTGGCTGCCATCACAACGCTGGTAATCAAGCAAAGATCTTAAGGGCTCCACTAATGTGTATAGGTGATATACTAAAATAAACACATGTACACATTAAAGTAGAAACAAACCAAGTAGCATACTACTATTTTGAGCAAGATTGTTTATACAAAGTGAATATCCCAAGCTTCCATTAAGTAATATACAAACTAGTATGATGCAGTAATGGCCTCTAGGGCATATACACTAACAAGGGATTAGTCCAAATCCGTATTTTCTTAGATTTGGGTTTGGTTTGATTTAAGGATCGTTAACCTCGTTTGAGATTAAGATCAACTTAAATGTTTGTTGAGGATACGTTAGTCTAATTTTAGACTAAGATCTACTCAATGGGATTTTGGGATCATTTAGATCCAATGAAAGAGTATTTAGGCTTTATCGTCTTAGTTTAGGGACGTTGCGGTCCATTGGGTTTAAGGACATCATAGTCCATGTAGGTTTAAAGACATCATAGTCTGTAGGTTTAAAGACATCATAGTCTTGGGGTTTAAAGACATCATAGTCTGTAGGTTTAAAGACATCATAATCTTGGGGTTTAAAGACATCATAGTCCGTAGGTTTAAAGACATCATAGTCTGGTTTAAAGACATCACAGTCTGTGGAGTTTCTGGTTGTCGGGACCCGCCACCTCCCTGAAGACGTTGAAGAATTACAACGACATGTATCAGAAGTATGAAGAGATGTACCCTTGAACCAATGTTGGTTGGGAGATCCATAGTCAGGTTTGGGACTAAGACCAATTAGAGAAATTATGAGCACATGGGCTTGGTTGATCTGAATTAAGGACTTGTGGCCAACTTGGGCTCAGTCCACTCAGTTTTGAATAAAATGTTGAACATTTGTTTGGGCTCGGCCCCTTTTTGTTCAAAAATGCTGAGCATTGATTTGGGTTCTGACACCCCTCTTTCTTTTTTGTTTTTTATTAAGTGTTGAACACTCTTTATGGTGCAGGGGATTTATTTAAAGAGCACTTTGTGTTTCCTCAGCGTCCACGTGAGAGGCACGTAGAGCGGTTGGCGCTGGGCTTCAGACTTGGAGCGATAAAGCGCTTCTTAGCGCCCATGTAAGGAGCACGTAGAGCGCTTGGCGCTAAGCGCCAGACTTGGAGCGCTAAAGAACTTCTTATAAAATAGCGCCCACGTAAGGAGCACGTGGAGCGCTTGGCGCTGAGCGCCAGACTTGGAGCGCTAAAGCGCTTTTTTTAAAATAGCGCCCACGTGAGGAGCACGTGGAGCGCTTGGCGCTGAGTGTCAGACTTGGAGCGCTAAAGCGGTTTTTTTAAAATAGAGCCCATGTGAGGAGCACGTGGAGCGCTCGGCGCTGAGCGCCAGGCACTGTTTCTTTGGCAGTTCCGATCAGTTCTGTGCTCTGAGAATTAAATTCTTGTTTATAAGAAACTTTGTCTCATGGATCTAAGAACTAAGTTCTTCTTTATGAGGAGGTGCCATGATCTCTTTTGTTTTTCTTTATGAGAGACTTTGTCTCATGAATATAAGAACTAAGTTCTTCTTTTATGAAGAGATGCTATGATCTCCTTTGTTTTTCTTTATGAGAGACTTTGTCTCATGGATCTAAGAACTAAGTTCTTTTTCTGAAGAGATGCTATGATCTCTTTTGTTTTTTCTTTACCTTGAAGAGAGGTATTTCTCGCCTTGAACTCTGAAATTTACAGGGGGGGTTCTTCTATGTTTCTTTCTTTAATTTGAAACATATGGGGGGGTTCCTTTCTCTATGACTTGAAGTCTTGGGTCCTTTATATAGGGGAGGCTGATTTGTTGAATCAGTTAAGGAAATCTCTCATTGAGAGATCTCTAATTGATTTGGGGATGTTTCCCACCATTGGATCTTTGATCCAAGGGCTTCTGTTTTACAGAAGACATTTTTCTTGTTTTTAACAAGATTGGGAAAATATTTTCCTATACATAACTTATTCTGTATCTTGGTGATTTTTAATCACCATTGGATCTTTTATCCAATGGTGCTCTGATTTATAGACCACAATCTTTCTTGTTTAGAAAGATTCGAGGAATATTTCCTCAACAGAATTTAATTCTGTAATTTGATGATTTATTATCTTCGTTGGATCTTTGATCCATGGGTGGAGAACATTTATTTTTAGCGCCGGCGCTCTCGTGCTTTGCACGTGAGGCGCTGCCTCAGAGTCTTTGACTCTTGGCACTGGCGCTTCTGGCGCTGGCGCTCTCGTTCTTTGCACGTGAGGTGCTGCCTCAGAGTCTTTGACTCCTAGCGCTGGCGCTCTTGGCGCGAGCGCTCTTGGCGTGAGCGCTCTCGTGCTTTGTACGTAAGGCGCTGCCTCAGAGTATTTGACTCTTAGCGCTGGCGCTCTTGGCGCTAGCACTCTCGTGCTTTGCACGTGAGGCGCTGCCTCAGTTCAAATTTTGAATTTTGAACAGAGCTTTGCTCTCTGATTGGGGAAACAAATGCCCCCCACCGTTGCGCTCACGTGGATTATACGTGAGTGCAGCGATGGCAGCTTTTCCACCGTTAGATCAACTTGGAAGTTGGATTGACTTCCAGTGCCTATAAATAGGGCCTTTGGCCCTTGAGATGACTGTTGTTCATCTTCTTGCTTTCTTATTGTTGAGAATTTAATTCTCCTTTCAGAGCACAGATCTCTGCCGAAAGAACTTCTTTTAAGTGAGAACTTTGATCAAATATTTGGTAAGATTCATGTTCGACCCCATTAAACAGAGCTTTGCTCTTCTCAGATCACAGATTTTAAAGATGTGTTTTAGGGTTTCTTAACCCGTTAATTGAAAACAGAGCTTTGCTCTTCTTAGATCATAGGTCAAAAAAATCTTCTTTTAGGGTTTCTTAACCCATTAATGAAGAACTCTTAGAGTTCGTTTTGCAGATCTTAAAGATCTCGGAGTTTTTAACTCAGTAAAATGCTTTGCTTTTTAGGGTTTTGACGGATTATTCCATCATTTTCACAGAGCATAGCGCTTAGAATTTCTAGGTAATTTTATTCCCCTCATAATTAGAGTTGACAGATGTCACTCTTGTTTGCAGAGCGTTTCTCTCGAGGGAGTTTAACTCCTTGGCCCGAGGAGTCTCTCATTAAATGAGGATCTTTTTTAGGATATCTTCTTTATTTGCACAAATTTGAATTTGTTGGGTATCTTAATCAGAACTTGTTTTCTCCGTGAGGATATCAAGAGTTGTTTAAATTCCCGTGTCTGTTTAAATAAGCATTTTCTTAATTAGTCTGGCCACTAAACTTTAACTGATTTTCCTTTTCAAACACTATGGCCGCTCATCTGTATGATCTTAACGAAATTATTTCTTATGGAGACATTCGTGCATAAGGACGTTTTCAAAACCAGGAGTTTACAAATGCTCAATGCGCTGAGATTATGAGTCACTTTGATAAATACAACGGTCGACTACTTCCTCGTCGCTCCGCTTTTTTGAAGATCGTCGTGAGAGCGATTTGGAACACACTTCCTGGATTTTACGAAGCCGTACCACTTAAGGCACTGGATGATGCTAAAGACAAGGTGCACTCAGAATATCTGATGGGCCTGATCTCGAAGAGGCGACAAGATAATCTTGTTGATATCTTGCATCAAATTTTCCAACAGACGACGATAATCGCTGTCTATCAGAGGACGGACGACATCAGCGAAGATCCTGACGCTTGCATTCGTGAGAGGATGCACACGAAAATGGTCAGAGAGGCCAGAAGCATTTTAGACGTCCTTACTTTTGAATTTCTCAATCCATGTCCTGGATTTAGTGTTTTACCATTGTAAATATTTTAATGATGTTTTTTGTTTTACCGTTTTCATCAATGTAAGAATTTTCTGAGGTATGAATAACAAATTTTTCCTTTCTATGCATTTATTTTATGCATTAATCCTTTTCGCACATACATGAGTGGATACGCTTCGAACGCTTAATTGGATGCGAATCAAATGCTCTCTTTACTGCCTTGCATGGTATGTGGTTGACGTTCATGGGTTATGCCTTTTTGTTTTGACTTGGCGCGAAGTAGTTTACGTACTCTTGAGTAACACTTCCATTTCAATGGCATGTAGTTTTGGCAAGTGTGGCCTGCAGATGATGGAGAACAATTCATCTTGAACTCTTTGTAGGGTAGCGATGGCTTAGGAGACAGGTTCAGGTCTGCTGCCTAAGACTTTTCAACTTTATGAGCCGTGAGGGTCTCATAAAGACTTTTCTCCGTACGAGTCGTGAGGATCCCGTAGGTGTATTTTCTCCTTAGCAGTCTTGAAGACTGCTAAGTGCGTTTTCTCTCGAGAGTCGAAAGGATCCCATAAGAGAATTTCTTTATGCACAGGGACACTAATTTCCCCGCAGGTCGAGACGAATCGAGAGATTCTCGCAAAGACACTGATTTCCTTGCGGGTCGAAACGAATCGAGGGGTTCTCGCCAAGGATGCTGATTTCCCTGAATTGAGAGGTTCTCGCTAAGGACGCTGATTTCCCTGAATCGAAAGGTTTTGCCAAGAACACTGATTTTCTTAGGGTTGAGACGAATCGAGAGATCCTGCAAAGACACTGATTTCCTTGCTGATCGAAACGAATCGAGAGGTTCTCGCCAAGGACGCTGATTTCCCTGAATCGAGGTATTTTTGCCAAGGACACTGATTTCCCTGGGGTCGAGACGAATCGAGAGATTCCTGCAAAGACACTGATTTCCTTGTGGGTTAAAACGAATCGAGAAGTTCTCGCCAAGGATGCTGATTTCCCTGAATCGAGATGTTTTTGCCAAGGACACTGATTTCCCTGGGGTCGAGACGAATCGAGCGGTTCTTGCAAATACACTGATTTCCTTGCGGGTCGAAATGAGTCGAGTGGTTCTCGCCAAGGATGTTGATTTCCCTGAATCGAGAGGTTATTGCCAGGGACGCTGATTTCCCTGAATCGAGAGCTTTTTCCAAGAATACTGATTTCCTTGGGGTCGAGACGAATCGAGAGATTCCTGCAAAGACACTGATTTCTTTGCGGGTCGAAACGAATCGAGAAGTTCTCACCAAGGATGCTGATTTCCCTGTGGTCGAGACGAATCGAGCGGTTCCTGCAAAGACACTGATTTCCTTGCGGGTCGAAACGAGTCGAGAGGTTCTCGCCAGGGATGCTGATTTCCCTGAATCGAGAGGTTCTCGCCTAGGACGCCGATTTCCCTGAATCGAGAGATTTTGCCAAGGATGCTGATTTCCTTTGGGTCGAGACTAATCGAGATATTCCTGCAAAGACACTGATTTTCTTATGGGTCGAAACGAATCGAGAGGTTCTCGCCAAGGACGCTGATTTCCCTGGGGTCGAGACGAATCGAGCGGTTCCTGTAAAGACACTGATTTCCTTGCGGGTCGAAATGAGTCGAGAGGTTCTCTTCAAGAATGCTGATTTCCCTGAATCGAGAGGTTCTCGCCAAGGACGCTGATTTTCTTGAATAGAGAGGTTTTGCCAAGCATACTGATTTCCTTGGGGTCGAGAAGAATCGAGAGATTACTGCAAAGACACTGATTTCCTTGTGGGTCGAAACGAATCGAGAGGTTCTCGCCAAGGAAGCTGATTTCCCTGGGGTCGAGATGAATCGAGCGGTTTCTGCAAAGACACTGATTTCCTTGCGGGTCGAAATGCGTCGAGAGGTTCTCGCCAAGGATGCTGATTTCCCTGAATCGAGAGGTTCTCACCAAGGACGCTGATTTTCCTGAATCGAGAGGTTTGTGAATTGACTTGATTCCGAGACGGAGCATTGATCCGGTGGGGAGGTCATTGGATGACTTGTTTCCGAGACGAAGCATTGATCCGGCGGTGAGGTCGCTGGATGACTTGTTTCCGAGATGGAGCGTTGTTCCGGCGGGGAGGTCATTGGATGAATCTAGGTTTCCTATGAACCGTAGAGTCTTGTAACTGGGCACTTTGCCGTGGCTCCGATTGGTGATGTCGCGTCCGTATCCTACTGGAATGAGGAGGAACGCCATTGTTGGTCTCCAGGATGTAGATGTGGCCGTCGAGATTTAGAACTAGGGACTTTGCCGTGGCTCCGCTTCGTTGTGACTCTGAGGTCGGGTGTTGACGTCACGTCTGCATCCGGTTGCAGTGAGAAGAAATGCCGTTGTTGATCTTCAGGCTGTAGATGTGGTCATCGAGACCTGACTTCCATTTGACGGAATCTGTTGGGAAATGTTGTTCCCTTTTCGTTTATGCCCATGGATTGTATACAGGGGTCAGTATGGACTCGCCTGTAGGGCAAAAGTTTCATCCTTTCATTTTTTTTATTTTCTTCCGCGATGCTCTATCACTTCAGCTTTTTATATCGCGAAAGTCGTGATTGCCCAATCATTTCGGCTATTTTTTGCGGTGCCCAATCATTTCGGCTATTTTTCTTTTTACTCGCTACATTTTATTGCGAGTTGTCCAATCATTTCGGCTATTTTTCTTTTTACTCGCTGCTTTTTATTGCGAGTTGCCCAATCATTTCGGCTATATATATTTTTTGTATTTTTGGCTCGCTGATTTTGTTGCGAGTATGGACTTGAGATCTGATACCAATCTTAGCATGAGCATCGCTGCGACTGGAATTTTTCTAGGAGCAAATCATCACTTACCGTGAAAGGACTTGGAATTTGCTACCGATTTAGGCATCAGCATCGCTATAACTAGGATATTGCCAGGAGCGGATCATCATTTGCCTTTGTCGATTCGAACAAAGGTGGCTTAGCAAACAGGGTTAGAATCCTGTCGACTAAGGCTTTTGACTTCATGAGCCGTAAGGGTCTCATAAAGATGTTTTCCCTACGAGTCGTGAGGATCTCGTAGGTGCGTTTTCTCCTTAGGAATCGTGAGGATTCTTAAGTGCGGGTTCTCTTATAAGTCGTAAGGATCTTACTAGAGTGTTTTCTCCTTATAAATCGAGAGGACTTATAAGTGGCATTCACCATATGAAGACATTTTGCGCCATTAGCGGAACTTGGTAGGGGAGACATTTATTTCTGCCCGTGGATTGTATATAAGGGTCAATATTGAACCATTTGTAGGGCAATCTGGGGAATGTGATGTCTTAAGAACAGGTTCAGATCCCTGTAGCTTAAGGCTTTTGAATCCTATGAGCCGTGAGGGTCTCATAAGAGAATTATCCTTACAATTCGTGAGGATCTCGTAAGTGTAATTTCTCCTCAGGAATCGTGGGGACTCCTAAGTGTGTTGCTCCCTTGTGAGTCGTAAAGACCTCACGCAGGCATTTTCTTATTACAAGGTCGAGAGGACCTTGCAAGTGTGCATGAATTACCTTTACGAGTCTGCGTCCTTTCGGGTTTTCACAAACTCGCCGGTAGCCCTGCTGTTTTTACTCACGGAGCCCTTTCGGGTTTTCATCCGTGCCTATTTCGCTTATGGACGTACCGTTTTTTTTTGCCGCGTTAGCCTAAGGATGCTGCGGTTCATAGTAGTTTATGGACGTTTCGGTCCGCTGTTAGTTTTAGGATATTTCGGTCCGTTGTTAGTTTAGGGACATTTCAGTCCGCTGTTAGTTTCAGGACATTGCGGTCCCCTGTTAGTTTAGGGACGTTTCGGTCCGTTGTTAATTTCAGGACGTTGCGGTCCACTGTTAGTTTAGGGAAGTTTCGGTCCATTGTTAGTTTCAGGACGTTGCGGTCCACTGTTAGTTAGGGACGTTTCGGTCCACTGTTAGTTTAGGGACGTTTCGGTCCGTTGTTAGTTTCAGGACGTTACGGTCCACTGTTCGTTTCGGTCCATTGTTAGTTTCAGGACGTTACGGTCCACTGTTAGTTTAGGGACGTTTCGGTCCGCTGTTAGATTAGGGACGTTTCGGTCCATAGCTCATCCTGCATGCACGGGTATTTGTTACGTGAAGGGATGCATGACGATGATGTGGAATACATCCATTTAAAGTGTGATTTGATTTGGTTGGAGTGTTTTGTGACCCATCCCTATCACGGCTTCTCCAACTTGATGCTGACGCCTGGCCCCTTCGAATAGGGCCATTTCACGTTCTCGATCAGTTTTGCTCTTCTGACGGGCTTCGTTCAGCTGCATGTCAATCATCTCGTCTGACGATTCCAAGGATTTTGGCACCGATCCTGCCCCCAGCTCCTCTATGTTATCTTCCAACACCGAGTGAGCTTCTTCATCATTTACTGACGAATGAGAGATCATGTGACAACTTGCCACATAATCCTCGGGTTCTTCTGACGAGTCGTCTCCCTCGTCATTGTCGTTGTTTCTATTTTCAAGGATATGGTTGAGAAACTCATGGAGTGTGACTGGGGTCCGCGCCTTCTGGTTGTATTCCTCCAACGCATCAATATGCTTTTGCAGATCCGTGCGCTTGTCATCAAGCTGCGTGGGCTTCTTTGTCTTCTTCTTTTCCTTCGAAGACTTTGACGGCTGGGCTTGGGTATTTTGCCCATTGCTACCAACTCTCGGCGTTGGGCGCGGTTTCAGCATCTCTTTAATAATCTCTGGCTCTAGCGGGCTTTTCCACCTGATCACCGGACATGCTTGAAGATCCTTCAGCATTTTCTTGGTCTTAGCCGAAAGAACAACTTCCCATGGAGCTTCTTCTATGAATGAGCATGATGCCCCCAGCATGTCCACCTTTTTAGGAGCGTGCTGTCGTGGCTGGTTTACCTTCCAGTTTTCAGACAACGCGAACCTACCCTGTTGGTACTGGTCTTCAACCCAGTTTTTGAAGACGTAGCAATCTTCGATTGGGTGACCCACTAGTCTGTGGTAGGGACAATAGTTAGGATGGTTGGCATCACCAGGTTGCGATGGGTGTCTCGGATCCGGCAGAGTGATGAGCCCGTTGCGCACTGCCAGTTCGAACAGACTCCTTGTTTTATCCCGGGAAAATGAGTAACGACGTCTCAGCTTTTCATCGAGGGATCGTGGCTTGTTGCTTTGGAGAACAACCGGTCTCGGGTCACTCTGTTGTTGTTGAGCGTTGGCGAAGAAGGTCGCTTTCCCTTTCCCCTTTTCATTCCGAAGCTCCATATTTAAAGAGGACAGCCTATGGCCCATCTGATCCATCTGGCCAGCTTGTCAATTCAGGCCTGGAAGGTGGTCGGCTAGATGAACATCATAAATTGGGATATAGTTTCCTGCGGATCAAGGGTCCCCATGAACATACCCACGGAAGGAGCTTCTACTATGCGTTGTTCGCATATCGACCATAGGTTCCTCCACCGAATTGCATACTGAACCCAAGTCTCTCCTGGCTTCACCCTGGCATTGATCAATGCCGTGATCGGGGTACGTTCGCTGGCGCTTGCGAACCTTTGTGTAAACAGTAGCTCCATTTCTGCAAATGTCTTGACAGAGTCATTCGGGAGCTCAGAGTACCATTCGAATGCTGTCTCCTACAAGCTACCCACAAACTGGCGAAGCAGCAGTTTATCATCACCCCAGTATTACCGCACAAGGCTCTGAATTGAGCAACGTGCTGGTGTGGATTACCCGTCCTCTTATAGACGTGAAATTTAGGGATCGTATATCTCGGTGGGGACTTTATTTGATCGTACCAACCCGTATAGGGTCGTCCAGTTTTGACGACTTGGCCAGTTGCTTCATTTGCCTGATGAGCTCGTATTTGTTGATCTATGTAGTCATCAAGCGCAGCTTTCGAGATCGTCTATTCCCTAGCTGTTGATAAAGCCGGAGGAGGGTTTGTTGTCTCTCCTCTATCGTCCTCAATGATTATTGGGGGATCTTCAGCTGGAGGGTCCGGCTAGATCATCATCCCGACCATATCTTGGAATAGTGCCGCCATTTTCTTGATGTTAGCCGCCTGTTCCGCGGCCTATTAGTCTTTCTTCTCGAGCATTCTTCGAAGGAATTCGGCATCGGTTTCCTGCTCCTGGCGCTGCTCCGACGATGCCTTCGGGCTTTATTTTGGCCCAGTGAGTGCGGCCATCTTTGTCAGCATCTCCTGGAGCTTTTGCTGTTGTTGCTCCTGAGCCTTAGTTACTGATCGTGTAAGTGGTCGATGACCCGTGGAGGTACGGCTATCCACTTTTCCGCATTCCATGTAAATGGTGTGCACTACCATGCCCCAGACTTGGGGCGTTTGGATTCTGTGCTCGCAAACACAGGGATCTTCTCCGGCCTTCTCCTTTTATGGGCGGTCGAACTTGAGGGGGCTGTTGCAGCCGATGCTTTCCGTGGTACGACGGCGGTGAGATAGTCCTCCTCTTGCCGAACCTTCATTTTCTTTTGTCGGCAGGAGTAGTCTTTATCGATTACAGAGTCTTGGACTCTTTGCCAGACCCTGTGAATTTTACAAGACAGTCGCTGAGGAGGCTGTCCTGGCTTCGCCTTTGTAACGTTCTCCACAAATGGAGGACTTTTTCAACACGGGAATTGGAGAGTTCTTGCGCACCCTCCTGAGCGGATCAAAGCTGTTCCCAGTTGGAACAACAACGTCAATTTCCACCATCGGAGCTGGTGGAGTCAGTTCAGAGGGAGAGCCGCCCCCAGTTTTCCACACTCGGCACCAGTGGCGACGTTGAGCGTGTCATGCAGATGGTATTGGCTTAGTTACAGGGGTGGCTTCATCATGCTCCCTGTTCTGGTGAAGGGCTGCCGTTGGTGCCAGCCTATTAAAAACTGACGTCCGCCGAGAAGAAACGTCCAACCTGTCGAAGAATGACTTTTGGCTGGGGGAAGCACTTGTAACGAATTCACCCGCAGTGGGAGTTGGAACGGCCAGCCTTGCGAAGACCGACCCCTTAGCAGGAGAAGCCCTTTTGACGACTTTGTCCGTCGGAGTTGGAATGGCTATCCGCTTCGGGATAACTCCTTCGGGTATTATAGGCTTCTTGACGGGCCCACTTGAACTTTGGCCTAGTTCGTTAAAGACCGATGCGTTGGACTTGGACTACCCGTTGAGAGGGGCCGTGGTAGTTGCAAGACGAACAAAGACCGACTTCTTTGGAGCTTCCTGTGACGGCACTGGAGCGTTGAAGCTTATTGGCGGGAGCATGGTCCCGAAGAACAACCCAGTGGTGGCCTATGTCACATGTTCCACCGGCATTACGAAGATGGAGGCCGCTTGGGGCCCATAAGTCACTCCTTTAGCCGGGACGGAGTGGGAGTTGTTGTTGCAGTTAGTGCAGTAGGAAGCCATTGCGCCATCTTCTCTTCTACACGGAGCAAGACACCAAATCTTAGTACCTCAAATCTAGGGGCAACAATATTAAACCGCGATTTGTTCGCGAACACGACACACGAAGTGTGGAGTGGAAAGAGGAAAAGGTCCCACCGGGCGTGCCAGAATCTGTTTACCGCCGAAAGACGCGACCGAGACGTTGGGTCGTCCAGTCTGAATTTTGGGGGCCGATGCTATTTGGTTTTATCCTTCCACCTCTCCGAAGATACCAAGTTGATTTATGGCACCGTGTATCGGAGATTTGGACAGATGCGGCCGTTATAGCAGACTTTATCAGATTCCCCCTCATTGTGAGGGTTTTTTGATTGTGGGGACACTCTTCCCTGCAGGCGCAAGCTCCTGTAGTTAATTACGCTACCGCATCGAGGTAACAACTTTGTCCTTCTCCAGATGTTCACTTCGTGTCGTGTGTGTTTGTTTTATTTTTAGGTTGCCCGTGGATTGTATACGGAGACTGATTTATGTTGTCCCCCGTAGGGCGGAGATTAGTCCAAATCCGTATTTTCTTAGATTTGGATTTGGATTTGGTTTGATTTAAGGATCGTTAACCTCGTTTGAAATTAAGATCAACTTAAATGTTTGTTGAGGATACGTTAGTCTAATTTTAGACTAAGATCTACTCAACGGGATTTTTGGGATCATTTAGATCCAACGAAAGAGTATTTGGGCTCTATCGTCTTAGTTTAGGGACGTTGCGGTCCATTGGGTTTAAGGACATCATAGTCTGTAGGGTTTAAAGACATCATAGTCTGTAGGTTTAAAGACATCATAGTCTGTGGGTTTAAAGACATCATAGTTTGTGGGTTTAAAGACATCATAGTCTGGTTTAAAGACACTATAGTCTGTAGGTTTAAAGACACCATAGTCTGTAGGTTTAAATACATCATAGTCTGTAGGTTTAAAGACATCAAAGTCTGGTTTAAAGACATCACGGTCTGTGGAGTTTCTGGTTGTCGGGACCCGCCACCTCCCTGAAGACGTTGAAGAATTACAACGACATGTATCAGAAGTGTGAAGAGATGTACCCTTGAACCAATGTTGGTTGGGAGATCCATGGTCAGGTTTGGGACTAAGACTAATTAGAGAAATTATGAGCACATGGGCTTGGTTGATCTGAATTAAGGACTTGTGGCCAACTTGGGCTCAGTCCACTCAGTTTTGAATAAAATTTTGAACATTTATTCGGGCTCAGTCCCTTTTTGTTCAACAATGCTGAGCATTGATTTGGGTTCTGACACCCTTCTTTCTTTTTTGGTTTTTATTGAGTGTTGAACACTCTTTATGGCGCTGGGGCTTTATTTAAAGAGCACTTTATGTTTCCTCAGTGCCCACGTGAGGGGCACGTGGAGCGGTTGGCTTTGGGCGCCAGACTTGGAGCGCTAAAGCGCTTCTTAGCGTCCACGTAAGGAGCACGTGGAGCGCTTGGCGCTGAGCGCCAGACTTGGAGCGCTAAAGCGTTTTTTTATAAAATAGCGCCCACGTGAGGAGCACGTGGAGTGCTTGGCGCTGAGCGCCAGACTTGGAGCGCTAAAGCACTTCTTTTAAAATAGCGCCCACGTGAGGAGCACGTGGAGCGCTCGGCGCTGAGCGCCAGACTTGGAGCACTAAAGTGCTTCTTATAAAATAGTGCCCACGTGAGGAGCACGTGGAGCGCTTGGTGCTGAGCGCCAGACTTGGAGCACTAAAGCGCTTCTTTTAAAATAGCGCTCACGTGAGGAGCACGTGGAGCGCTTAGCGCTGAGCGGCAGACTTGGAGCGCTAAAGCGCTTCTGTTAAAATAGCGCCCACGTAAGGAGCACGTGGAGCGCTCGGCGCTGAGCGTCAGGCACTGTTTCTTTAGTAGTTCTGATCGGTTCTGTGCTCTGAGAATTAAATTCTCGTTTATAAAAGACTTTGTCTCATGGATCTAAGAACTAAGTTCTTCTTTATGAGGAGGTGCCATGATCTCTTTTCTTTTTCTTTATGAGAGACTTTGTCTCATGGATCTAAGAACTAAGTTCTTCTTTTATGAAGAGATGCTATGATCTCCTTTGTTTTTCTTTATGAGAGACTTTGTCTCATGGATCTAAGAACTAAGTTCTTCTTTATGAAGAGATGTTATGATCTCTTTTGTTTTTTCTTTACCTTGAAGAGATGTATTTCTCGCCTTGAACTCTGAAATTTATATGGGAGTTCTTCTCTGTTTCTTTCTTTAATTTGAAACTTATGGGGAGGTTCCTCTCTCTAAGACTTGAAGTCTTGGGTCTTTTATATAGGGAGGCTGATTTGTTGAATCGGTTAAGGAAATCTCTCATTGAGAGATCTCTAATTTATTTGGGGATGTTTCCAACGATTGGATCTTTGATCCAAGGGCTTCTGTTTTACAGAAGACATTTTTCTTGTTTTTAACAAGATTGGGAAAATATTTTCCCATACAGAATTTATTCTGTATCTTGGTAATTTTTAATCACCATTGGATCTTTTATCCAACGGTGCTCTGATTTACAGACCACAATCTTTCTTGTTTAGAAAGATTCGAGGAATATTTCCTCAACAAAATTTAATTCTGTAATTTAATGATTTATTATCTTCGTTGGATCTTTGATCCAAGGGTGGAGAACATTTAGTTCTAGCGTTGGCGCTCTCGTGCTTTGCACGTGAGGCGCTGCCTTAGAGTCTTTGACTCTTGGCACTGGCGCTCTCGTGTTTTGCACGTGAGGCGCTGCCTCAGAGACTTTGACTCCTTGTACTGGCGCTCTCGGCGCGAGCTCTCTCGTGCTTTGCACGTGAGGCACTGCCTCAGAGTCTTTGACTCTTAGCGCTGGCGCTCTTGGCGCCAGCGCTCTCGTGCTTTGCACGTGAGACGCTGCCTCAGTTCAAATTTCAAATTTTGAACAGAGCTTTGCTCTCTGATTGGGGAAACATATCCTAATGCGGAAAAGTAAATAATATACAAAAATGGTGACATCATCCTCAGCCCGGAAGTGCCCCAATAAAAGAATATTATATACAATGAATTTTACATGAACGAAAAGAAAAACTCTCATCTCACATAAAAACCCCGGTCATTCAATCACGACGATCTTATACATCATATCTCAGCAACACATAACATCACATGTCATCAACATAAGTAGTATGCGTAGCCCAATTGCCGTTGACGTATAGCAACGAAACCGGCGATACACCACATACTACACTTACGGTCGCAGAAAAGAAAATGAAAAACTACAACAATTGGAATCACCACTACCTTTAGACATCATAAACCCGGAATATCACATATTCTGAATTTCATGCTTAACGATGTAAATCTTACATTTAGGTCTCATCTATGAAAACACATTTTCAAAAGAAATCGGGTAATTCAACAAGATTCCCGATTTCACCCAAGACCAAAATGTTAGATTTACACATAACTAATTACTTTTCACAAAACTAATTAGTGTTGATTCCAATTATTTTATCACATTCACAAATATCTAGACGATGTTAAACGTTTCGATCGAATCAACAAACACCCACATCTCCCAAAGTGCTCAACACTTGAGCAAACTTAAAATACCCAAAACATGCCACAGTACCTATGGACCAACCGTAGAAGGGTCAACCCTTTCCTCACCTAGGGCGCCGCGGAACTACGGCAAATCCTAGGGTTTGGTCGCGGTTCCGTGGTCATAGAATCGAGTTAAGGTTATGTTCTTCTAGAGGGTCCATAGAATTACCTGCATAGTTTTTCGAATATTTTTAACTTGGAAAATTCCAACTCATGGAAAATTTCTAGAGGGTGTCATGAGGTGGTGTTCTGATGTTCGTTCGAATTGTTAAACGTCGTTTAGGTTACCTGAAATGATGTTAAAATTACGACTACGAAACTCTACGAATAGTCTTTACTGAAAGATAGCATCACATGCAATCTTAGTAAAATCAAGTAATACCTGAAACGCCAAAACCCAAAGACCAGAGCACAAAACAAAAACGAGGAAAATAGGGCATGGAAAAACCGGCCAGGCCAGAAATTGTGAGCATTTCGCCGGGTCAAATCCAGTGGAATGGCCCCGTTTTCCAGTGGTGTTCTTATTACATCATATGTAACACTCTGCAACTGCTTAAAAAAATTTTAGACGTGCTGAAAAATTCGACAGAGAGCGGGTTTTAGGATTTCAGTTTTCAAAGTTATTTCGGTTTCGTAATTTATCTAACATCATCTAAGTTTCTAGCCTGGCTCTGATACCACTGTAGGGATTTGTCTAGCACCATGCCTAGGGTTTTCTTGCATCAAACATGCTACAATAAAAATTTAGGGGTGCTAAGCAAAACCGACCATGAATCGAACTAGAAATCTAGGGTAACATTAACTAATATCACATACTATCAAGTGTCTAACACTAAGAGGAGAGAAATACAACCTTTGTAGACCTCCTCCTTGTGGCTCCTTGGATCAACTTGGTGTTTCAACCGGTTCCTTTGAGTCCTTCGTAGTCCACGACGATTCACCACGGAGTCCCTTAGCTCAAGCTCCTTACTTCACTTGATCTAAATGGAAGTGGATTAAACAACCTACACTAGTGGGCTAGACTAATATAGATTGGTGATGTGGGTTGTGTTCTCACCTAAAAGCCTTTCCTTTTTGTTTTCTTCACTCACTTGAAAAAACTAGAGAGCTTGAATGAGGTAAAAGAAAGAGAATGGCTAAGCTTAACTCTTGTGAGAATAATCAACATAATCAAGAGAGAGAGAAGGTTATCTCATCACAAACCATGGTTTGAAAATATCTAGATATTTTGATACTTGAGTTAAGCAAAACAATGGGCAACAAAACCATAGGAGATAAAACCATGGTTTTGACTTTAGTCAACACAAAAGAAGAATGTAGAAAATCAACCATGATTTTATTCCCATTTTGTTTCTCTCAATAATCAAAATATATAAATATATTACCATGTGAGTCTTGCATTGCCACCACCTATGTATCATCAACCATGACACATGTATGCATGCATGTGTGCATCCATATCATTATATACATACACTCATGCATACATCATAAAGAAATAGGTTTTAATAAATGAGCTAATGGTCTTAATATTAAATCAACACTTGATTTAATAACCCGGTCATATCACATACGACCCGACCACTAGTGAATGCTAGATTAAAATGCGGTATCATATACACGCATTTAATCAAGCTCCCGTGCATATCCTCATATACACCCCCACATCGTTTCGCCCGAGCTAGGTAACCCCTTTGTGGGGCTCTAAGACTCGTCAATACGCTAGCAGTTGGCAGTGATCATATCACATACCCACAAACCGTCAGCGGAACTAGCTGTACGTAACGGCTCCCAGATATTGAGCGATAAAAAGAAAAACAAGCGAACCTGTCAAAACTCCCGTCGAGCCAACTAGAAACACTTACCATACAGTCTGGTCTCTTCATCAGATATGCTTCATATCGAGTCTAGGGATGGTATCGTCGACCCTAATAACTCAATAAGTCATGCCGGTATATGGCCTATAACATATCGAGAAACTACTGATAACACTTATCAGTAAATCTTATCAGCCCTGGCCAGGGACTTCCTATTATAGGCAATCGAGCATAGTGCAACATCTACCCCCAATACCGGGAGAGATGAAACCCCGCCTATCGCTCATTGCCTCCATGTGCCTCGGGACTGTACCCAAAATCCACCTGTTTGCACGCCTCAGTGGAGCCGTGGTAGGGTGGAGATCAAAGTACAGTGGGAGGACACACAAGACTCTATGACGATCTCGGGTCTACAGACTAACCTGTACCAGTATCACCTGAGAACTGCTATCTGACGATAGATATAATACCACATAGGAGTTCTCAGCAAGTCCGTTCAGTGTACCCAGTCTCCACTGAGCACCCGTATACAATCTTTGGTGTCACCACACCAATGGATATGGGATCATCCATCGTATATCATATGGGTCAAGAAACGTATACGCTAGTCTACTCTGGAATATCGATGCCCCGTCTCGATACACCCACGACTAGGAACATTTCAAGGATATGCTTATAAACTACACATGTCCCACTAGTATGATCCGCATCATAATCCCAGTAGTCAAGAAAATATCCTAAGGGCTTTATCAACATGTTCCAGATGAGTAATATGCATGATCAAGTGAGCATGTCAAGATAGAAAAACAACCAGATAGCATACTATCATATCGAGCAAGAATGTCCTCTGAATATATATATACACATACCGATACATCCACTAAATAATGGCCTCTAGGGCATAGATATATCCAACATACCAACTCCTTGTCCCGAATGACACTGGACAACATACATTTTTATGTATAAGTCCCAAGAGTATACTAACTTAAATTCTGTGTTTTGTAAATTGAAAACTGTATTTTGGTCGAGAATGTCTTGCACCGTTATTCAATGCGCCTTACCTTATCCTCAACCGATAAAAGTAAATGTTGATAACACAATTTTCAAAATGTATATCTCAGTTTAAAAATATAAAGGTTCAGATATTTCATTTTAAAATTCAGTGCATAATAACGGTTATTCGAAACCAAATATTTGCCATTAGGCAAAACCAGGAGATTTAATCCAACATCACCAATTGCAACGAATTCCGATATTGAGGATCAAATCGCTCATTTCCCAATATTCTACTCCTACTCAATATCCATAACACCGTACTGATGTGAGATCCAAAACCTGTAAATACATACTCTGGAGTCAGAATTAACTGGGAAAACAGTTCTCTTTTTACAAGTACACAGATATACTGAAACTTGATAATGTTTCAAAGGGGTGGCCGGGTATTCCTTGTAATGCCTATTCCATTATCCAGATTCATTACAGTAGTTGTAGTTTCCTTTGCCATCACTTCAATCCCTTTATATGTCTCTACATCTTACATTCTGTATATCATACTTAGACTAATTGATTTTCTTTCTTCCCTACCTTTCAGCACCAGCCTAAGGTTTGGAAGAAGACTGTCTAATAAGCGTAATAGGTGTACTCTCCTAATACAAGGAGCTCTCGCAACCTGAGAGAAGGTAAAGGGAAGAGACAACTGTATAATCGTATTCAATTTCTCCAAAACCAGTGGCCATCCTCGGCTGAAATAATTTCTTCGTGTTCGTATGTAACTATACGATAGTCGTTCCAAGCAATATGGTTCATCATAGTGATACGAAGTGTTTTGAAGAAATACAAAGGGTAAATTAGGAGTGGCAGGGATATTTGCGACTTTGTCGTGAATCTTGACAATCCAAAGTCAATGTGTGTAAGAAGGTTCGGTTAACTTGGTTAATGAGTTTTAGTTTAAGATGAGTCATGGGTTGTTGTACCAGAGAGAGAGAAAAGAAACACTCAGCGTGCACTCTATCAAAATTAGATTGGTTATCACTCTATCTAATCAGGATGGCTCCCACCGTTTCCTCGAATTCTCCTTCAAACCTTAAAAGGAGAACTAATCGAGATCATATACACTTTACATGTTTGCTAACCGTTCAGCCAGGCTAGTATTGGTACTCCGAGGGAGGTCCCCATTGCTTTCGCACGGACCCAATTAAATAACCCCGTTTCCGCAGAGACGTAACCTCGTTAACCCTTTCTAGAAACCTAATAGGTTAGCTAGTTATGAAGTGAAAATCTCCTGAGGAGTAATACTTACTCATCAGGGAGAATCGGGACCCAACTATCATTGTATGATAACTTTGATGGAAGCCGACCAGAATTACCATACTCCAGAAGGTATGTGCAAACTTGGCAAGTTTCCCTTATGTTTGAAACTCCCGATATGGTTTTTTCCCTTAGCGGTTTATGACCTTGACAAAAACCAACAAACCATAAACCACTAGTCAAATTCAACCCGTCATTATCCTCGATTAATTTAGACCCACCCGTATAAACCCTTAACAAAGGCCAACAAGGCTATACGACTATCCTAGATAATCCCATCTCTATGCAACAGACAAGCAATATCTAACTACCGTACACTACGCCTTGACAAAGGCCAACAAACGCAGCACGAATGCTAGGTACTACTCATCCGAAATGACGAAGGGATACGGCTAGGCTTTTTGGTGAAAAACCTTTTAACGTAATGAACTTTATATCATTGAAGGAACCGAGTAGTTTTGAAAATGAGTGGTTTAGACTCCGCTTTTGAAAACTAGTGGTTTTGAAGAAAACCGAGTAATCTATTGTAACATAAACTTTTGCTTAAGAGGTCACTCCCCATGAAGGATCTAGGCTCTTGCCTCCTCGAATGAGGTGCTGTATATTCCTAACCGAATACCACTATGCAAAGCGAAAGAATATGACTATAGTTTTTCGAAATTTGTTCCAATAACATCTTATTAGGTTTCTTTTTCCTAGCATTAATCAAAATTAATGCGGCCCCATCAATTAAATCCTATCACACCAGAAAAAGAACGAAAATAAAATGTATGCATATGCCATCCGCATTCGCCACGGGGCTTCGTCATGGATCGTTAGGTTACTTAACTACCGGAAGAGCGGGGGCAGGACTAGCATGGATGTAAAACATATACAACATCTACTAGTATATATAAATATATATATATATATATATAAACATTCGTCCCAGGCATGATATAAGCAACATCACAGAATAGCGATAACATAGAATAACGGATAATCTAGGAGCCCCGGGTTTCATTTGAGCCGCAAATGAAACTTGACGTTCCCCGGTCATGTGGATAGCCTGTGCAATGAAGAAACAAGACCCGTACGAGTGCGGCAAGTTACCCGTAATTTCCGGAAGTGAAGCAACCCAAATCAACGAAGTGAATGGACTACCCAGCACTTAATGAAATCCGGTAACTTGAGCACCACAACTTTGGTCATCCTAAACCCCCTACAAGTGCGGTGAATAACACGCCAATTCTAGAGTAAGGCCCCTTCGGTCTCAACGCCATGAGATGCAGGGCCGTTGCCCTCTAGAACCCGGCAATTCAAGCATTCCTCCGCAGGGTAATCCTAGTACAGAAAAGAAAATATATACAATGGTGGCATCGACCTCAACCCAGCCGTGCCCCAATAAAAGAATAAACAAACTGGCAGAAACGGCAGTCCACATGTCGTACGCTCGCCCCACAATAATGAATATACAAATGAGTCTAAACTGTATAATTACCATTGCACTAGGGGCTATCCAACACGACAATCCGAATAAACCATCACAGATATAAACATCACTGTTCACCACCGAAAGACGCGACCGAGACTTTGCGATGTCTGGCCTGAATTTTGGGGGCATATGCTATTTGGATTCATCCGTCCACCTCTCCGAAGATGTCAAGTTGATTTATGGCACCGTGTATCGGAGGTTTAGACGGATGCGGCCGTTGTAGCAGACTCCGTCAGATCCCCCCTCATTGTGAGGGGTTTTTGATTGTGGGGACGCTCTTCCCTGCAGGCGCAAGCCCCTGCAGTTAATTACGTTACCGCATCGCGGTAACCACTTTCTCCTTCTCCAGATGTTCACTTCGTATCGTGTGTGTTTGTTTTATTTTTGGTTTCCCGTGGATTATATACGGAGACTAATTTGTGTTGTCGCCCATAGGGCATGGATTAGTCCAAATCCGTATTTTCTTAGATTTGGGTTTGGGTTGGTTTAAGGACCGTTAGTCTTGTTTTAGACCAAGGTCAACTCAAATGTTTGTTGAGGATACGTTAGTCTAATTTTTAGACTAAGATCTACTCAACAGGTTTTGGGATCATTTAGATCCAATGAAAGAGTGTTTAGACTCTATCGTTTTAGTTTAGGGACATTGCGGTCCATTGGGTTTAAGGACATCATAGTCCATGAGTTTAAGGACCTCATAGTCCATAGTTTAAAGACGTCATAGTCTATATGGTTTAAAGACATCGTAGTCTGTAGGGTTCTGGTTTAACCAGTTTGGGGGTGCGCCAAAAGTTATTGGTTATTAGGACCCTCCACCTCTCTGAAGACGTTGAAGAATTATAACGACATGTATCAGAGGTGTGAAGAGATGTATCCTTGAACCAATGTTGGTTGGGAGATCTGTAGTCAGGTTTGGGACTAAGACCAATTAAAGAGATTGTGAGCACAGAGGCTCGGTTGATCTGAATTGGGGGACTTGTGGGCCAACTTTGGCTCGGTCCACTTAATTTTGAATAAAATGTTGAACATTTGTTTGGGCTTAGCCCCTTTTTATTAAATAATGCTGAGCATTGATTTGGGTTCTGACACCATTCTTTTCTTTTTGTTTTTTATTGAGTGTTGAACACTCTTTATGGCACTAAGGCTTTATCTAAAGAACACTTTGTGTTCCCTCAGCGCCCACGTGAGAAGCTTATGGAGCGCTTGGCGCTAAGACTTAGCTGATTTGAGTTACGGTTAGCCTATCATAGTGTTAAACACTAGCGTATATTTGGCGCTCACGTAGGGTCACGTGAGGCCTTAAAATAGTGTTAAACACTAAGAACTTGAGGCGCTCACGTGAGGTCACGTGAGGCGCCTGAAAGTTGGCACAGCTTCTTTGGAGTTATTCCCTTCTCTTTTCTAAGTGCTAAACACTATTGGGTCACGTGGGATCACGTGAGGCGCCCTAAGAATGGAAACTGCCATTTGATTTACTCCCATTTTATAAGTGCTAAGCACTACTTGGAGGGGAATCACGTGGGATCACGTGAGCCAGTCTCGGTTGTCCTCTTTTACGTGGGAGCACGTGATCGGTTATTATCATGTTGGGTGCCAATCATTTTTTTTACGTGCATGGAGATTCTTAATTTCGAGACTTTCAAACCCACTGTTTTGTAAGAATTAAATTCTTAGGACTTGGTTTTTCTCTTAAGTTTGGGATCTTCATGGCAAAATCTCCTTGATGAGAATTAAATTCTCAACTTGTGAGGATATCTGCTTCTGCAGATCTTTCACCATAAGGAAGGACTGAGTTCTTATATGAAGGGTTAAACCCTTGTTTTATCAGAGGAATTAAATTCCTATATACTTTTTTGGAGAATTAAATTCTCTGAACTTAGATCTTCCCTTAGGCTTTGGATCTGCATGGAAGAATCTCCCCGATGAGAATTAAATTCTTAACTTGTGGGGAGATCTGCTTCTGCAAATCTCAACCAGAGGAAGAACTAAGTTCTTTTTAGAAGAGTTAAACTCTTATGGAGGTAAAAAGGGGATGAGATATTCTCTCTGTGTTTTGTTCCTTCTCTTACCTAGAATTTCTTTTTCTCTATTTTTTTGGAGAATTAAATTCTCTTTTCTTTTGCTTACGAGGGGTTTCTCTCTCTCTCTTTTTCTTCTCCGTCTCTGCTTCTCCTGTGTGTTTCTTTGCTCTTATTTATAGGAGAAAGAAGGGAATCAATTTGTTTAGAAAATCTCTCATTGAGAGATTTTGATTGATTTTCTAATCAACCAACATGATCTTTTAAATCACTCGGTGAATTTTATTCACCGTTGGATTTTTAATCCAAGGACTTCTGTTTTACAGAAAATATTTCTTTTGTTGTTCTTAACAAGTTTAGGAAGATATTTCCTTGCACAGAATTTTTCTGTAGATTGGTGATTTTTAATCACCATTAGATCTTTAATCCAACGGCGCTCTGTTTTACAGAGCATAATCTTTCTTGTTTAGAAAGATCCAAGAAAATATTTTCCAAATAAGGCTTTTTGTCTCTTTTAGTTAGAATTTACTTCTATCGGTTCAGAAGGCATAGGAGTCTATCACGTGTTGCACGTGACCCCACCAAATTAAGCCCACCAAAAGGTGTCACGTGCTATCCCGTGAGTGTTGTTTTTTTGTCCAATTATTTGCTTTATTCATGCGCCTATATACTTTGTCTATAAAGGTCACGTGTCTGCACGTGAGGCCCAGTTTTAACTTAGTTTTGTCAAGCGCAGCGCCTATCACGTGTGGGCAGGTGATGCTCCACTTGGGGACTTTTTCCCGTTGCTTTATTTATTTATTTGTTTTCCGTAAGGGAACAAATGCCCGCATAGCGTTGTTCTCACGTGGTTTGCACGTGGGTGCAACACTGTCACCTTTATAGCCGTTGGATTGCCTAGGGGAACGGGGATATGAACCGCCCTTGTCACGTCTTATAAATGCAAGGGTTTAGTTTCTTACGCAGCCACTGTTTCCTTCATCTTCTTCCTTCTTCGTTTTCTTTGAAAATTTAATTCTCTTCCTCAGAGCTTAGTTCTCTTCCATTGTAATTCCAGAGTTAAACTCTGTCAAAAGAAACCCTTTTTAGGTAAAGCTTTTGTACATCAGAAAACTTTCCTTTTTGAACAAAACATTTCTGGATTTTAAATCCATCATGAGAGCTTTGCACTCCTCAGAAACCCATCCTCTTAGGGATCCAAAGTTGTGATCTTTGAGTAGTAAACTTCCATATCTCAAACATTCACCTCTATTTTTTGAGGATTCATGGGATTTTATTTCTCATATATTTTTTTGTGAGTTTCTGGAATTTAATTCCATCATATAAAAGGAATTTAATTCCTAAAGCGAAGAGCTTAGCTCTGAAAGATCAGGAGGACCCTTTGGGAATTTTATTCCCTGGTGTTCTTGAAAATCTTTTCATATGGTTTTACCCTTATTCACACAAATTTGAATTTGTTGGTAACTTAACAGAACTTGTTTTCCCATGAATTGTTTGAATTCCAATGTCTGTTTAATGAGGATCTTCTTAATTCTCACAATGATTGCCTGTCTCATCATTAGTGAGCCGCCATATTGATTTTGTGGAGTCCATGTGTTTTGTAGGCTATGGTCCAGCAAGACAGATATCCTGTCGTTTCCTTTTGTTGTTGTTGTTGTTATTATTATTATTATTATTATTATTATATATATATATATGTATGTATGTATGTATGTATGTATGTATGTGCATGGGTTTCACTAATGCTTCTTCTTTTCCTTATTTCAGGAACAATGGCTTCTCTTCCTTTTTTTCCTTACACCCGCTCGGATTCCGCCTTTCGACAATCGCCATCGGATGAGGAGGAAATGGCGATGATCAGAGCTCATGATAAAGACCGGACAAGTCTGCTCTTATGGGGCATTTGGTATGGCCACATCATCCGGGGGCGCTGAAGTTTTATTTGCGAAGAGCCAACGGAACCTCTTCTCCCTATACTTCCGATGGAACACCCACAGACTGCTTACGCGGTGGAGGTGACCAATTGGACTTCTTCAGGCCGGCTGGAGCCCTCTACACCCGGGATACCTAACCGGCCCTTACCGGCTATAGACATCTTGGGGCGTCGGATTTGCCAAGGTGAGGCTCGACCTTAGGGGAAGGTCTATAAAGTGAGCGTTACTCCCCGGCACCCAGTGGGCTATCTTATTTGGGCTCGCTATATTCTTTCCGCCCACCGCGCAAGATTGCAGAAGGTTAGGCTGTATTAGACAATATATGCATCGCTATTCCATTACCAGGCTCCTCATGTCTGGTGGATCAAAGCCATCTTAAACCAACGGAACCTGCCTACCAACACCTTTCTGCTAGGGGATCGAGAGGTGTCTATATCATTGGATGAATTCCGTGAGATTTCAGGACTGCCCATTAGGGGGAGCATTACGAGGAGTTGCTGCCTCCTGATGAATATATTTTCTCCACTGTGCCAGCTACACTTGACGGCCTGCCGGCCGAAACAGCTGTCCGTCATAAGTACCCCAGCCTAATCAAGGCCCTGAGTATTTTAGACAGATTGTTTGCGAAGTCAGAGAGGCAGTGCGTTACTTTCGAGAGCTTCATTGCCTGCTTTATCCGGGAGGAGGCCCTGAAGTTTGCGAGCATCGACGACCCTTTTGGGTTTGGTTTGGACAAACTGCCGGCCAAAAAAGATGATTTTCCGCAGTTTTATATTCCAGCCACGTCGGCCGTGCCTTGTGATGCAATTGCGGCCCCCGGCATAGACGAAGAGACCTTCTTCGTCGTCTTTATTAGCCTCTGGCTCAGTTGGTTTGCGATACCGACCCACCGACGCTTCATGAGAGCTTCCTCCTTCTACCCCGCCCATCATGCAGCTGAAGGGGCAAAGTTGGCCGTTGGCATTGCTGGACTATCACACCTTTATCATGGTTTAAGTGTTGCGGCCAACACTTCGACTCCAGGTGTAGATGTTGTGAATCTCCCCTTTCACTACTTCACATCTTGGATCGAAATGCGTGTGCTGGGGGCATTCGCAGCACATCGACGGCCGAATTTCTATCACCTTCCTGTGAGTTATGAGATTGGTGGATGCCTCTGCTTCCGATCCGACTCAGCTAGGGGCCCTCCACGTTCTGCTCAATACATATGCTAATGAGGGTGGGATGGTGTTTACTGATCGAGTTCTTTCTGCCCCGGCGGGGCCCATCCAACAGCTATTCGACTTGTCGAAAGGGGGAGCACCATCTTTAAAGCCTAAGGAGATCATGCATTTGTATTCGATTAGGCAGGGCTATTTGGTGTTCCACCGGAATGATACAGCTCACCTCATGCGGTATAATCCGCACCGCTTCACTTGGCAATTGGGCTATAATCAGGGTGTCCCCTTCGAAGCGTTTTTGGTTGAGCCTACCTCATCTCTGGGAGTTATTCCCGACGTCATTCATCACTTCATGCAGCTGAACACTGGCTCTGTGTTCATGATCCCAGAACCTGACTACCTCCTAAGGTCTGTGGGATCCTTTGTGGGCTGGTATCTCCACCGGGTTGGTCCTATTATTGCTGAGGAAAGGCGGGTACTATTGGAGTATACGACTCCTGCTCCAACCTAAGCTGCCAGCGTTCCGTTGTGACCGCGGTTAGTCGTTCGCCCTCTCTTGAGGGATGGCGGCGTGGTCCTTATCTCGCAAGTCGCAGAAACCGAATCGATTCCTCTCATTGCAGGGATGCCAATACGCAATAGAGCTCAAGCAAAGGCTTCCGCCGAAGTGCCAACGGCAGTGCCATTAGTGGCGAAGTTATCAGCAGTGGTGTCTCCAAAAGGGGATAGTGGAGGCGAAGTGGGCCAATGTCGCACCAAAGCGCCGAAGGGAAGGAAGTGATCTTCTTCCGGCGTTAGTTCCGGGTCGAAGAGGAGAAAGAAGACGGTCACCGGTCTGCTTGACCATTTGCTGGAATTTGAGCCTATTGTTCAAGACGAACCAATATCCATGCAAGAGCCGGATGATGGTCTTCTCTTTCCGGGTTCATCTGCCGAGGAAGCCGCACAATTGGCTGAGGCTATAAGGCATTCACAGGATGAGACCGAGAGTGTGCGCATCCCGAAGAAGCCCTACCCCCCGGTTATCTTTTACGAAGATCCCCCATCACTACGGAGGGTGCATATGGGTCCCCTACGACCCGAAGATGATATATCCCTCAAGCAGCCCATCTCAGTCGCCTCCGAAGATGAGTTAGCAGCGAAGACCGGTGGGCATGAGTCTACGTTTGACGCCTGGCGAGCACATTTCCTGAGGAAGGAACGGCGGCTTGAAAAAGCCATACTATAGGCACCCTGGCGTATCGGTATGCATGTTTTCTGTATTTTTGCTTTGGCAAGTAATTTGTATCGCTTTTTTATGTCTTCTTATCTTCGTAAAACTTTGCAGGGACTTCGGCGATGACAGAAGATTTGAGCCCAAGTCGTGCCCCGACCGTGGGTTCCACAAATGTTTCTGATGAGACACTGGCAGGTGTGGAGGATATCGTTATAGCTGTTATCCCTGTTGTGGAGCTTCCGATGATAGCCTATGTCCCTTCGGTGTCAATTCCTTCAGTGGAGGTAGCCCCATTGGCCACGGATCCTATGGATGTCTCTGATGACGCATCGGAAGGTGTAGGAGAGATTGTCGAAGCAGTTGGCTCTATCTTGGAGCTCCCGGTGATTGCCTCGACTTCTCCATCGTCTATACTTTTAGCAGAGGCGACCTTGCCGGTCATAGACCCGATGGATCTTTCTGGTGGCGCCTCGAAGGTTGTAGAAAGCACTGTCATGGCCATTGTTCCCTCTTTGGAGCCCGAAATGGCAGATGTCGTTTCACGACTGGAAGCTGCTACGCCGGCACACGTCCCCGGTGATGTGCCGGAGGGCACAGAGGAGGCTGCCGAAGCAGCTATCCCTCCAGTTCAAAGTAGGAGGCGCATCAAAGGTAGTCTTCTATATTTTTCTTTAATGATCTCTCTATTATCTGACTCTTTCTGTCTTTTCAGAATTGCGAGGATTGGCGGCGACCAATGTAGAGTTATCTCCCAGAAAGTCCTTTCAGCGTCTGCTCGAGATGGCCGCCACACAGGAAATATCCCCGCAAAGCCTCGTCCTCTCTACTGGTAAAGGTTGGTGTTATTTGACCCCTTCATTGTATTATCATTATTTCGTATAACGATGTTGATATGTCTTTTGCAGTTCTGGAAGCTGATGACGAAGTTGAGATCCTCGACGGGCCTGGGGATCTATCCAATCCTCCTTGCATGACTATGGGTAAGTAAGATTTTGACGTTGCTTTATATATTCTTTGGGTGTAAATCTCATAGATTTTTCATGCATCTTGACAGCCTTTCCCGCTCTTACTCCGCTGGAGTCTCGCATCATTATGCCACCAGGCCCTTATGCCCGGTGCGCATCTGAACGGATGGCGAAGCAAAGCCTTCACTCCTTGTCGGCTCATATCGAAGATCTTCATGCTGGTAGTTCGATCACAGCCGAAGAATTTTCTGCCAAAGCCATCATTTCTCTGCCCTTTCTCGCCATTTACTATGATAAAACATTGGTGCATGTCTGGGTCGAGTTTTGTCGTCGAGTGGAGGCTTGCTTACATGGTCTCGAGTGCACACGCTTTCCCTCAGAGGTTGTGGCTGCAAAGACGAGCTTGTGGGGACTGATTGAACGGTGCGCCGCAAATATACAATCATGTGAGAATAGGCTTAACTGGAAATTCTCGGAGAGGGAACTGGCCTCGAGTGCTTTGGGGGAACTTCAAGCTCAGCTCACTACCAAGACCACTCATGCATATGAAATCTGGCGAGTACTTCAAGAAGCTATCACTGAAGTGGTCGCTCTCGTCAAAGACGTCATCTTTACCCGTGAGATGGTTGAAGCACATAAGGCAACTGAAAGGGAGCTCGAGAGCCAGTACGTCTCGTATCAGACCCAACAGTCCCAGGCGGAGACCCGTCTTGTGGCAATAACCAAGCTAGAAGCAGAGACCCAGCGGAAGAGCGATTAATTGAGGAGCTTATTTTGCCACCCGCCGATTTAAAGATTTTTTCTTTATTATCATTTTTTTATCCACTTATGAATAAGAATATTTTTTATTCATTTTGATTCTTTTATGAAATGCATCTTTTATTCATTTTGATTTCATGAATAAAAGATATATATATTTTTTATTTCATGCTTGCATGTAGCTCTGGTGGATGTGGTCCATATGTAGTTTATCTTGGTTTTCTTGCAGGTCAGCGATGGCTTCGGAAACGGATTCAGATCTGTCGCCTAAGACTTTTCAATTTTATGAGCTGTGGGCGTCCCATAAAGACTTTTCTCCCTACTGGTCGAGAGGATCTCGTAGGTGCAATTTCTACTTAGGGGTCGTGAGGACTCCTAAGTGCATTTTCTTGTGAGAGTCGTAAGGATCTCACAAGAGAAATTTCTTTTTATGGGTTGATAGGTTCGTGTGTTGATTTATTTCTGAGTCGAAGCATTGCTTTACGATAAGGAGATCATGGGTTGATGTATTTCCGAGATGGAGCATTGCTCCAGCGGGGGGGGGGGGGGTTATGGGTTGGCATATTTCCGAATCGAAGCGTTGCTTTACGACAGGGAGGTCAGGGGTTGACATTTTTCCGAGTCGAAGCATTGCTTTATGATAGGGAGGTCAAGGATTGACATGTATCCGAGTCGAAGCGTTGCTTGACGACAGGGAGGTCATGGGTTGACATGTATCTGAGTCGAAGCGTTGCTTGACGACAGGGAGGTCAGGGTTTGACATGTATCCGAGTCGAAGCGTTGTTTTACAACGGGGAGGTAAGGATTTTACATGTAGCCGAGTCGAAGCGTTGCTTTACGACAAGGAGGTCAGGGATTGACATGTATCCGAGTCGAAGCGTTGCTTTACGACAAGGAGGTCAGGGGTTGACATTCTTCCGAGTCGAAGCATTGCTTTACGACAGGGAGGTCAAGGGTTGACATGTATCCGAGTCGAAGCGTTGCTTGATGACAGGGAGGTCAGGGGTTGACATGTATCCGAGTCGAAGCGTTGCTTTACGACAGGGAGGTCAGGGTTGACATGTATCCGAGTCGAAGCATTACTTGACGACAGGGAGGTCAGGGGTTGACATGTATCCGAGTTGAAGTGTTGCTTGACGACAGGGAGGTCAAGGGTTGACATGTATCCGAGTCGAAGCATTTCTTTACAACAAGGAGGTCAGGGGGTTGACATGTTTCTGAGTCGAAGCATTGCTTTACGACAGGGAGGTCAGGGGTTGACATGTATCCGAGTCGATGCGTTGCTTGACGACAAGGAGGTCAGGGGTTGACATGTATCCGAGTCGATGCGTTGCTTGACGACAAGGAGGTCAGGGGTTGACATGTTTCCGAGTCGAAGCATTGCTTTACGACAGGGAGGTCAAGGGTTGACATGTATCCGAGTCGAAGAGTTGCTTGACGACAGGGAGGTCAGGGGTTGATATGTATCCGAGTCGAAGAGTTGCTTGATGACAGGGAGGTCATTATTTGGATTCGACTTCAGCATTGCTGTACCGGAATATGGTTCCGGGGGCGAATCATCTTTTGCCATTTGTGGACTTGGAATTTGTCACCGATTTAGGCATCAGCATCGCTACTACTAGAACATTGCCAGGAGAAAATCATCACTTGCCTTTGTCGGTTCGACCAAAGATGGCTTAGCAAACAGGGTTAAGATCATGTCGACTAAGGCTTTTTACTTCATGGGCCGTAAGGGTCTCATAAAGATGTTTCTCCTTACGAGTCGTGAGGATCTCGTAAGTGTGTTTTCTCCTTAAGAATCGTGAGGATTCTTAAGTGTATGGTCTCTTATAAGTTGTAAGGATCTCATAAGAGCATTTTTTCTCGCAAGTCGAGAGGACCTACAAGTGTTTGTTCACCAAATGAGGATTTTCACGCTATTGGTGGAACTTGGTAGGGGAGACGTTTATTTGTGCCTGTGGATTGTATACAAGGGTCAACAATGACCGCCTGTAGGGCAGTTGGGGGATATGATGGCTTAAGAACAGGTTCATATCCTTTTAGCTTAAGGCTTTTGAATCTTATGAGCCGTGAGGGTCTCATAAGAGGGTTCTCCTTACGAGTTGTGAGGATCTCACAAGTGTAATTTTTCCTCAGGAATCGTGGAGATCCCTAAGTGTGTTGCTCCTTTGTAAGTCGTAAGGATCTCACGCAGGTATTTTCTCTTTACAAGGTCGAGAGTACCTCGCAAGTGTGCATGACTTTTTTTTTACGAGTCTGCGCCCTTTCGGGTTTTCACAAACTCGCCGGTAGCCTTGCTGTTTTTACTTACGGAGCTTATTCGGGTTTTCATCCGTGCCCATCTTGCTTATGGACGTACTCCCCCGTTTATTTTTTGCGTCAGCCCTAGGATGCTGCGGTTTGTAGTAGTTTAGAGACGTTTCGGTCCGTCGTTGGTTTTAGGATATTGCGGTCCCTACCTAGTTTTTAGGACGTTGTGGTCTATTATTGTCGTTTTAGAAACAACGGTTTTGCTGGATACTACTCTCAGAGTCTCGACTCAAGAAGATAGCGAGCGGACATAGGCATCGTCATCTATCATTGACCTGAGTCGTGACTTGTCAGGCGTTGTACTTCTTCAGGAATCGACCATTTATTAGTTGGAAGGGTCTTTCTCCATGCATATCCATGAGCAAGTAAGCCTCACCTTGGTAGACTTTGTCTATGATGTACGGGCCCTCTTAGTTTGGCTCGAATTTCCCGCGTTTAGCACGATTGGGGATCATAGGTCTTTTTACGACTAGGACAAGTTCTCCTTGGCGGAATGTTCTTGGCCTGGTTAACCTTTCGTATGAGCGCGTCATCCTTGCTTTGTATGCTTCCAGGTTTTGCTGCGCTATGAGACGAATTTCATCGAGGGCATCAAGCTTCTCGAGCCAAAGATGAGCATTTTCTTCGTCTGTTAGCTCGTAATGAACCGCCACTCGTAAAGAGGGTAGCTCTATTTCCAAGGGGAGTACCGCTTCTGTACCGAATACCAATGCATATGATATTGTATTCATAGCCGTCTTGAACGTGGTTCGATACGCCCAGAGAGCTTCATGCAGTCTCTCGTGCTAGTCCTTTTTATTTTTGGACACCGTCTTCTTTATGATCTTCGTCAAGGTCTTGTTGAAAGCTTCAGCTAGACCGTTAGCACGGGGATTATAGACTGAAGAGTATCTCCAGTCTATATTATGCTACTGTGCGAAGCGGCTGATCTTATGACTTATGTAGGCTGGCCCGTTATCAGAGATAATCCGTCGCGGAATGCCGAACTGGTAGATGACGTGTGTCTTGAAGAAATGGAGAATATTCTATGTCTTTACTTCTCTTAGCGGTATTTCTTCTACCCACTTGGAGAAGTAATCGGTTGTCGCCAATATAAACCAATGTCCTTTAGATGACGCTGGTTCGATGGGCCCAATTATGTTAGTTCCCCACATTTCGAACGGCCAGCTAGCCACTGTCGGATGTAGCGGATTTGGGTGCTGGTGGATGAAGCCCCCGAGAATTTAGCACGAGTGGCACTGCTTCGCGTATTCGAGACAGTCCTAAATCATCGTGGGCCAATAATAGCCCATTCTTTGGATCTTCAGCTTCATCTTTGGCCCAGCTTGATGAGAACCGCAGAGTCCGTCGTGAGTTTCTTGAACGACTCTCCTTGCTTCTTCCGGTCCCAGGCATCTTAGCCACAGAGAGTCGAATGATCTCTTATATAGAGTACCTTTGACGAAGGCAAAAGACAGAGTCGTTTCATGAGCTGATGTCTTGAGGATGCATCTTCAGGTGTTCGACGGGATTTGAAGTAGTCTATAAAGACTTCTCTCCAATCCTTAGCCTTTTTCCGATCTTCTATTTGGAAGGTTGTTTGCTGGGTCGCTTCTTTTTCTTCAGGCGACTCCGGAGATATTTTCGCTAGTGCCCGGACCCGACGGCTTTGCACAACGATCCTTACGTCATCGAGGTTTTCGTCAGCCGGTTCTTTAGCGAGTTTGGCTAATGCATCCGCCTTGCTATTTTCTGTACGCGGTATGCTTTCCAAGACGTAGGAATGGATTTGAGTCAGCAATTGTTGTACTCTCTCACCGTACTTCACCAACTCTGGTTTGCACGTTTGATAGTCGCCGTTTACTTGACTAACGACCAGCTGAGAGTCTCTGTATATGAAGAGGTTTTCGATTCCCATGTCGACAGCGATCTCAAGACCTGCTATCAAAGCCTCATATTCTACTTCATTGTTTGTCCTCGGCTCTGTTAAGGAAAATGCAAAGCACATTATCCCTCCTTGCGGAGTCACGAAGATAAGGCCTACCCCAGATTTGATTATGGGGGATCTATGCTTTCGCTTCTTCATAGAAGATGCCCAGTCGAAATAGAGTTCCCATCGGGTATCACTCCCTCCTTTTTCCTCATTGATCGTGTCGAATGTGTGCTCGTCTGGCAGTTCGCAAATTAAAGGTGAGTCACCGGGTATCGGATGTTCAGTGAGGAAGTCGGCGATGGCCTGGCCTTTCACCGCCTTGAGAGGTCGATATGTTATCGAGAACTCCATCAAGAGGAGGGCCCATTTAGCGAATCGTCCTATTTGTATGGCTCTTGACATCAAATACTTGAGAGGATCCACCTTTGATATGAGACGGACCTCATACGCCAACGCATAGTGTCTGAGCTTCGTTATCGCGAAGATTAACGCCAGGCAGTGTTTTTCGATGGGGAAGTAGTTGTTTTCTGCCCCCAGGAGAACTCGACTCAAATAGTAGAGGGCTCTCGCTTCCCCTTGATCATTTTCCTGTGCCCATATCGCGCCTAAAGAACCTTCAAGGGCTGTTGTGTACAGGATGAGGGGCTTTCCTTTGACTGGAGCGGTCAGTACCGGCGGATTCTGCAGGTATTGCTTGATTTCATCTAGTGCGCTCTGGCATTTATGATCCCAGACGAAAGGGGTCCCCTTCTTCATTAAATGGCCGCAGGGGAGGCATTTGCCGGAGAGATTGGCTATGAACCGTCGGATATACGCGAGCTTTCCCTGTAGAGACCGCAGTTGCTTGAGAGTTTTTGGCGGAGGCATTTCTATGATCGCCTTAATCTTTGATGGGTCTATTTCGATGCCCCGGTGTCATACGATGAATCCTAGGAATTTGCCCGAGGAAACTCCGAACGCGTATTTGAGAGGGTTCATCTTCAGGTTGTATTTCCGAATGCGCTGGAACACTATCTCCAGATGCTCCCAATGCTCCCCGTGCGATTTACTTTTCACCACGAGGTCATCGATACAGCATTCGACGATTTCATGTATGAGGTCATCGAAGATCTTCGTCATGGCCCTCTGATAGGTAGCGTCGGCGTTCTTCAGACCGAAAGACGTCACTTTGTAGCAGAATATGCCCAGAGGAGTCCAGAAAGCGGTATGCTTCTGGTCTTCGGGATGCATCTTTATTTGATTGTACACTGGCGAGCCGTCCATGAAGGAGAAGACTTCGTGAGTGGACATGTTGTCTATCATCAGCTTGGTGATCGGTACGGGAAAGTCATCCTTTAGACAGGCTTTGTTGAAGTCCCGAAAGTCTATGCAGATGCGCACCGTTCCATTTTTCTTCATTACTGGGATAATGTTGGCGATCCAGTAAGGGTACTGAACTTCTTGGATGAAGCCGGAGTTGATTAGCTTCTTTACCTTGGCGTTGATGCTCATCTCAAGTTTGAGCCGCATTCTTCTCGGTGCCTGTTTGACTGGCTTGACGTCCGGAGACATCGCCAATTTGTGCACAGCAATCTCTGGATCTAGTCCCGGCATCTCGGAGTAGTTCCATCCGAAGCAGTCTTCATACTGCATGAGGACATCTTTTAGCGTAGCCACCTTTTCTTCAGATAACAGCTCATTGACGAATGTTGGTTGCGGATCGTTTGCCGTACCCAAGTCGATCTTTCTTAGGTTGTCTGCAGTGGTGTGTATCCCATCCTCCAACTCTTTTGGCACCGGTGGAAATTCTGAGATCAATTCCACTTTATCTTCGTTTTCGAAGCACCAGGATAGGTCATCCATATTCTCACGCTCTCCTTCTTCTGACAGCGTTATCACAAGGCAGGTACGAGACCGTTTCCAAGACCGATGTTGATCTAGTTCTACTCTCGTTATATACGTTGCTTTTGGTTCATGTTTTTATGGTGGGGTTACCCTCCAATTGTCGGATAGAGCGAACCCGCCTTGCTGATACTGGTCTTCAACCCAATCTTTGAAAGTGAAGCAGTCTTCAAGAGAATGTCATGTCGCTCGGTGATAGGATCAGTAGTCTGGGTGATGAACCTCGTTTTCTTGATCGGGATGCCGAGGCTCTGGGAGTGTCATCATTTGATGTTTCATGACGAGGTCGAAGATTTTTCTTGTCTTTTCTCGAGGGAAAGAATATGCTCGACCCATCTTTTGCGTTAAAGACGGATTCCGGCTGACCTTTTCTTGATCGTGTGACCTTTTGGATCCGTTTTGCTTCTGTCGAACATTTTTTCCGTTCTTTGACTTGTTTTTGCCTCTGCGTCGGGCCTTTTTCTTATTTTTGGAATGCATGGAAGGCTGACGGAGAAGGGCATTGTCGTCCTTCGTAGCATGCCGAAGGAGACGTTGCGTCTTGGCCTTCTTGTAAATGGCCATTTCGCGGTTGTAGTCGTTCCGAACCTTTTGACTCGCTTCCCTTATTTAGCTTGTCCATATGTTCTTCAAACGACGGACTTGTCATTTTTATGGCAGGATCTCGTTCTGGTTCAGTGTCAGCGTCTTTTAAAAAGGCATCCTCTTCTTCATCAAGGTCCTTTATGACATGGCAGTCGTGGAATTGCTCCCGTTTCTTGGACTGGACATATCCAAGCCTAATCGTTTCCATTTTTCCGTTGGGCAATTTTCGCTGAGTTCCGGGGACGTTCCAAATCCTTTTGTAGAACTGAGCTTGTCGAGGAGTCTGTTTGAAAGGTACGCCTTGACATCTTAATAACCTTTTCAATCCCTCGGTGTAGTACCTGGGAATACAAATAGGTTGGAGCCTGTCGAGCGCGGGATTGGCACCATGCCAGACTTCTCTTTCGACTTTAGTCTCCGTGGACCGATAGAATAGGATTGCCTTTTCAGTTCTTCGCCTGGGAGGGACGTAGAATGTCTGCAGCTCTTGCACACTATATGTCTCAAACGCCTCAAGCTCTCTATAGTGAGGCCATGGAACCATTGTAATTTGTAAACTCTGGTCTACCCCAACGAAGGTTTGCATCGATGGGCGAACGGATAATACGACGTTGGTTTCATCTTCGAAGTCACTGCCAATGACCAAGATCAGAGCGGATGGTCCGGGTTTATCATGCCGCTTCTGAGACTGTCCCGAGTAGACTATCTCTTCATCCTCCTCGATATCGCTTCCAAAAATAGGAATGGGAATGACGGGCTTCTGTTTAAGTTCCGGCTTATGACACTTCTCCATGTCTTAGGAAGTACTTGGCGTCTTCATATTTTCAGACTTCTTTCACAGAGAATGGGTTTAGCTCCCCCGTAACGGTGTACTCGAGACCATCTTTGAAATACTTCATACATTGATGTTGTGTAGAAGGGATGATGTTGTGCTCGTGTAACCAAGGCCTGCCGAGCAAAGCGTTGTAGCAAGTCTTGGCGTCAATGACATGAAATTTGATGTCAGTGACGAGCAGCCCGAAGCGTAATGTGAGAATTACAGACCCGAACGTCCGTGATGACTGGGAGTCAAAACCGAAGATGGTGATTTTATCTCGAGCTAGGTGCTGCATGCTCATGCAAATTTCCTTTATCACCCTCACGTTGAGAAGGTTGACAGAGGACCCGTTGTCAATTAGGATCTTCCCTATCTTGATGTCATGGCAATACCCGCTGACATACAAGGGTCGGTTGTGCTCGCACGTTTCGAGGAGGAGATCTTCATCGCTGAAGGTTGTATCGACCGTGTGGACTTCTTCCAGTTCGTCCTTCATCTTTTCATCCGCCAGGAAGGCTTGAAACTGGTCAGCCTCTTATAACGCCTTGATCAGGGAATCTCGCGCCTCTTTGGATAGGAGGAGGGCATCCAAGATACTCAATTGTGAGGGTATCTTTCTCAAATACGCTAGGACATTGTAATCCACCTTGCTTTTCTTAAGCGGGTCCTTGGCTGCAAGATCTTCGACGACTCGATCATCGAGGGCGATATCCTCAAGGACTTTTTCCTTCCCTTTATCTTTTTTGTTCGTCCTTTTGTTTATGGGTTCGAGATTCTTTTCAGGAAACGTACGGCTGCGCAGCTGAATATTCTCGCAGGTCTTCATTTCTTTTGTCTCGGAGGTAGATTCCTTGAAGAGTTGGCTGAGGGCTATTTCTTCGTCAGAGTCGCTTCCGAAGCTGAGAACTTGTGATCCCCCGGATTCAACCATGTGACAGTTGCCGGTAGTTCTTCCATGTTCGTCTGTCGCACTTTTTCGCTGTCGACGAGCTTCACGCTTTATCCTCTTAAAGTGTTGCCTGTGAGCGACATACCCTTGCCACCATTTTTTAAAGGCCATGCATTGTTCGGTAGGATGTGCAATCCTCTGATGGTATAAGCAATAGGCGGGATGTACATCCGCTTCGTCAAGGTGCATACTGCTAGGAGTATTCCCTTTGAAAGGTGGCAGCTTCATTCCCACGGACAAGGCTTTGGCAAACAGTTTCCTCGTTTTAAGTTTGCTTTTGTCTGCGGCGGATGTGCTTTGATCTGGTGGGAGTGTTTTGTGACCCATCCCTACCGCGTCTTCTTCAAATTGACGCCGATTCCTGGCCGTTTAGAATATGTTCATTTGGCGTTCTTGGTCATCCATGCTCTTTTGACGGGCTTCGTTCAGCAGCATGTCGATCATTTCGTCAGACGGTTCTAAGGGTTTTGGCTCCGATCCTGCCCCTATCTCCTCTATGTTGTCTTCTAACGCCGAGTGAGCTTCTTCGTTAGTTAGCGACGAATGAGAGATCATGTGGCAACTTGCCACATCATCCTCAGATTCTTCTGACGAGTCATCTCCGTCGTCATTGTCGTTATTTCCACTCTCAAGGATATTGTTCAGAAATTCTTGGAGTGTGACCGAGGTTCGCGCATTTTGGTTATATTCCTCCAGCGCGTCAATATATTTTTGCACGTCCATGCGCTTGTCATCAAGCTTCACGGGCTTTTTGGTCTTCTTCTTCTTTGAAGACTTTGACGGCTGGTCCTGAGAGTTTTGACCAACGCTACCAATTCCTGGCGTCGGGTGCGATTTCAGCATTCCCTCAATGATCTCAGGTTCCAGTGGGCTTCTCCACCTAATCGCTGGGCATGTTTGGAGATCCTTCAGCATTCGTTTTGTTTTGGCTAAAAGAGCGACCTCCCATGGAGCTTCCTCTATAAAAGAGCACGATGCCCCTGGCGTGTCTATCTTTTTAGGAGCGTGTGGCTGGGGCAGGCTTACCTTCTAATTCTCAGACAGCGCGAATTAACCCTGTTGGTATTGGTCCTCAATCCAGCCTTTGAAGACGAAGCAATCTTCGATTGGATGGCCAACTGCTCGGTGGTAGGGGCAGTAATTAGGATTGTTGGCATCGCCCGGCTGCAGTGGACGTATTGGATCTGGCAGATTGATGAGCTTGTTGCGTACCGCCAGCTCAAACAGTCTCCTCATTTTATCCCGCGGAAACGAATAAGGGCGTTTTAGCTTCTCGTTGATGAATCGTTGTCTATCATTTTGGTGATCAGCTGGTTTTGGACCACTGGGCTGCTGCTGAGCATTGGCGACGAAGGTCGCTTTCCCTTTCCCCTTTTCGTTTCGAGGCTCCATTTTCGAGGAGACGGTCTATGGCCCATCTGATCCATTTAGGCCAGCTTGTCAATCAAGGCCTGGAAGGTAGCTGACTTGAAAAACATCATGAGCTGGGATATGGTCGCCTGCGGATCGAGGGTACCCACGAACATGCCTACTGCAGGAGCTTCTTCGATGTGTTGTTCGCATTTCGATCATAGCTTTCACCACCGGATTGCATACTGAACCCATGTTTCTCCCGGCTTCACCCTGGTATTGATCAATGCTGTGATTGGGGTGCGTTCGCTAGCGCTTACGAAATGCTGGGTGAATAGCAATTCCATCTCCGTAAAAGTTTTGATGGAGTCGTTGGGAAGCTGTAAATACCATTCGAACGCCGTCTCCGCCAAGCTGCCGACGAATTGGCGAAGTAATAGCTTATCTTCACCTCCAGTGTTGCCGCACAGAGCCCTGAACTGAGCGACATGTTGATGGGGATTGCATGTCCCCTTGTATACGTGGAACTTAGTAATAGTGTATCCTGGCGGGTACTTAATCTGATCGTACCAGCTTGGATATGGTCGCCCGGTTCTGACGACTTGGCCAGTGGCTTCGTTCGCTTGATGAGCTCGTATCTGTTGAGCTATATAATCATCAAGCGCAGCTTTCGAGATTGTTTCCGCCTTTGCGGCTGAAAAGTCCGGAAGAGGGTTTGATGTCTCCCCTCTATCGTCTTCAATTATTACTGGAGGATCTTCGGCTGGAGGGTCCGGCTGGATCATCATGCCCGCTATATCTTGGAACAATAGCGCCATTTATTTTATATTGGCCGCTTGTTCCGCGGCCTCTTTGTATTTCTTCTCGAGCATTCTTCGGAGGAACTCGGCGTCGGTTTCCTGTTCCTGGAGCTATTCCGATGACGTCTCCGGGATTTCTTTCGGTCCAGTGAGCGCGGCCATCTTCATAAGCATCTCCTGGAGCTTTTGTTGTTGTTGCTCCTGAGCCTTTGTCACAGACCGTGTAAGTGGTCGATGACCCGTGGAGATATGGCTATCCTCTTTCCTGAAAGCCATGTAGATGGTGTGCACTACCATGACCCCAGACTTGGGGCGTTTGGATTCAGTGCCCTTGCGATTCGTCGAAGACGCAGGGCTCTTCTCCGACCTTCTCCTTTCATGAGCGGTTGAATTTGAGGGGGCCGTTGCAGCTGGCACCTATATAGACGATACCTTCTGTGGTACGGTGGGGTGGTCCTTCTCTTACCGAACCTTCATATTCTTCGATCGGCGGGGGTAGTCTTGATCAATCACGGAGTCTTGGACCCTTCGACATACCTTATGGATTTTGGAGGATAGCTGCTGAGGAGGTTGCCCTGGCTCTGCTTTTGTAACATTTTCAGTAGGTGGAGAGTTTTTGCGCACCCTCCTAATTGGTTCAAAGTTGTTCCCAGTTGGAACAGCAACATCAATTTCCACCATTAGAGCTGGTGGAGTCAATCCAGAAGGGGAACTGCCCCCAGCTTTCCTCACTCGGCGCCAGTGGCGACATCGAGCGCGTCTTGCAGATGGGATCACCTCTGTTGTCGGGGTAGCTTCATCATGCCCCCTGTTCTGGTGAAGGGTTGCTGCCGGTGCCAGCTTATCGAAGACTGACCTCCGTTGAGAAAAAATGTCCAACCTATCGAAGACTGACTTTTGAGCAGGGAAAGCAGCCTTGGTGACTTCGCCCGAAGCGGGAGTTGGAACGGTCAGTCTTGCAAAGACTGATCCTTTAGTAGGAGAAGCCGCTTTGACGATTTCCTCTATTTGAGCCGGAATGGCAACCACTTTGGGATAACCCCTTCGGGTATTGCAGGCTTCTTCATGGGACTATTTGAGCTTTGGCCTAGTCTGTTAAAGACCAAAATGCTGGAATTGGACGACCCGTTAAGAGGGGCTGCGGTAGTGGTGAGCTGATCAAAGACCGACTTCTTCGAAGCTTCCTGTGACGGCATTGGAACGCTGAAGCTTGCCGGTGGGATCATGGTCCCAAAGAACAGTCCAGTGGTGGCCTGAGTCACCTGTTCCACTGGCATGGCGAAGATGGAGGCCGCTTGGGGCCCATAGGCCACTCTTCCGGCGAGGACGGAGTGGGAGTTGTTGTTGCAGCTGGTGCAGTTGGAAGCCATTTTCTCTGCACGGGAGCAAGACACCAAATCTTAGTACCTCGAATCCAGGGCAAACCACATTAAACCGCGATTCGTTCACGAACACGACACACGAAGTGTGGAGTGGAAAGAGGAAAAGGTCCCACCGGGCATGCCAGAATCTGTTCACCGACGAAAGACGCGACCGGGACGTTGGGACGTCTGGCATGAATTTTGGGGGCAGATGCTATTTGGATTTATCTGTCCACCTTTCCGAAGATGCCAAGTTGATTTATGTCACCATGTATCGGAGATTTAGACGGATGCGGCCGTTGTAGCAGACTTCGTCAGATTCCCCCTCATTGTGAGGGGTTTTTGATTGTGGGGACGCTCTACCCTGCAGGCGCAAGCCCCTGCAGTTAATTACGTTACCGCATCACGGTAACCACTTTCTCCTTCTCTAGAAGGTCAGTTCATATCGTGTGTGTTTGTTTTATTTTTGTTTACCCGTGGATTGTATACGGAGACTAATTTGTGTTGTCGCCCGTAGGGCGTGGATTAGTCCAAATCCGTATTTTCTTAAGATTTGGGTTTGGGTTGGTTTAAGGACCGTTATTCTTGTTTTAGACTAAGGTCAACTCAAACGTTTGTTGATGATACGTTAGTCTAATTTTTAGACTAAGATCTACTCAACAGGATTTTGGGATCATTTAGATCCAACGAAAGAGTGTTTAGACTCTATCGTTTTAGTCTAGGGACATTGCGGTCCATTGGGTTTAAGGACATCATAGTCCATGAGTTTAAGGACCTCATAGTCCATAGTTTAAAGACTTCATAGTCTATATGGTTTAAAGACATCGTAGTCTGTAGGGTTCTGGTTTAACCAGTTTGGGGGTGCGCCAAAAGTTATTGGTTATTGGGACCCTCCACCTCTCTGAAGACGTTGAAGAATTACAACGACATGTATCAGAGGTGTGAAGAGGTGTACCCTTGAACCAATGTTGGTTGGGAGATCTGTAGTCAGGTTTGGGACTAAGACCATTTAAAGAGATTGTGAGCACAAGGGCTCGGTTGATCTGAATTGGAGGACTTATGGGCCAACTTGGGCCCGGTCCACTTAATTTTGAATAAAATATTGAACATTTGTTATGGTTCAGTCCCTTTTTATTCAATAATGCTAAGCATTGATTTGGGTTCTGACACCCTTCTTTTCTTTTTGTTTTTTATTGAGTGTTGAACACTCTTTATGGCACTGGGGCTTTATCTAAAGAACACTTTGTGTTCCCTCAGCGCCCACATGAGGAGCACGTGGAGCGCTTGGCGCTGAGACTTAGCTGATTTGAGCTACGGTTAGCCAATCATAGTGTTAAACACTAGCGTATGTTTAGCGCTCACGTGGGGTCACGTGAGGTCTTAAAATAGTGTTAAACACTAAGAACTTGAGGCGCTCACGTGAGGTCACGTGAGGCGTTTGAAAGTTGGCACAGCTTCTTTGTAGTTATTCCCTTCTCTTTTCTGAGTGCTAAACACTATTGGGTCACGTGGGATCACGTGAGGCGCCCCAAGAATGGAAACTGCCCTTTGATTTACTCCCTTTTTATAAGTGCTAAGCACTACTTGGGGGGATCACGTGGGATCACGTGAGCCAGTCTCAGTTGTCCTCTTTTACGTGGGAGCACGTGATTGGTTATTATCATGTTGGGTGCCAATCTTTTTTTTACGTGTATGGAGATCCTGAATTTCGAGACTTTCAAGCCCACTGTTTTGTAAGAATTAAATTCTTAGGACTTCGTTTTTCTCTTAAGTTTGGGATCTTCATGGCAGAATCTCCTCGATGAGAATTAAATTCTCAACTTGTGAGGAGATCTGCTTCTGCAGATCTTTCACCATAAGGAAGAACTGAGTTCTTATATGAAGGGTTAAACCCTTGTTTTATCAAAGGAATTAAATTCCTATATACTTTTTGGGAGAATTAAATTCTCTGAACTTAGATCTTCCCCTAGGTTTTAGATCTGCATTGCAGAATCTCCCCGATAAGAATTAAATTCTCAACTTGTGGGGAGATCTGCTTCTGCAGATCTCAACCAGAGGAAGAACTAAGTTCTTTTTAGAAGGGTTAAACTCTTATGGAGGTAAAAAAGGGATGAGATATTCTCTCTGTGTTTTGTTCCTTCTCTTACCTAGAGTTTCTTTTTCTCTTTTTTTTGGAGAATTAAATTCTCTTTTCTTTTTCTTAGGAGGGGTTTCTCTCTCTCTTTTTATCTTCTCCGTCTCTGCTTCTCCTGTGTGTTTCTTTGCTCTTATTTATAGGAGAAAGAAAGGAATCAATTTGTTTAGAAAATCTCTCATTGAGAGATTTTGATTGATTTTCTAATCAACCAACATGATCTTTTAGATCACTCGGTGAATTTTATTCACCGTTGGATTTTTAATCCAAGGACTTCTGTTTTACAGAAGATATTTCTTTTGTTGTTCTTAACAAGTTTAGGAAGATATTTCCTTGCACAGAATTTTTCTGTAGATTGGTGATTTTTAATCACCATTGGATCTTTAATCCAACGGCGCTCTGTTTTACAGAGCGTAATCTTTCTTGTTTAGAAAGATCCAAGGAAATATTTTCCAAATAAGGCTTTTGGTCCCTTTTAGTTAGAATTTACTTCTATCGGTTCAGAAGGCATAGAAGTCTATCACGTGTAGTACGTGACCCCACAAAATTAAGCCCACCAAAAGGTGTCACGTGCTATCACGCGAGTATTGTTTTTTTTCCAATTGTCTGCTTTATTTAGGAGCCTATATACTTTGTCTATAGAGGTCACGTGTCTGCACGTGAGGCCCAGTTTTAGCTTAGTTTTGTCAAGCGCAGCGCCTATCACGTGTGGGCACGTGATGCTCCACTTAGGGACTTTTTCCTGTTGCTTTATTTATTTATTTATTTTCCGTAAGGGAACAATCACAGCAACATAAGCAAGTATGTGTAACCCCGTATAAATGACATGTAGCAAATAGACGGCGTTTGAAAACACATACACCACATCATAGAGATCAACGATGCAAATGTTTCAGGTTCTAAACTTTCCAAGTTGCCCCAAAGCAAAGATAACACTAAGTGAAATCTGGGGCAAATCAAACAAGACTAAAAATACCAATTTCCAATACCCAAAACACTGGATGAAAATGAGGGCCAGAAGACACAGAAAAACCGCCCATAGCGGTCAAAATAGGATTTCTGGCGGTTTTTCCTTGGCTAATTTTCCTCGTTTTCATTGTGTGTCATATCATATCAAGACTAAGCATATGCACTTGTTTAAAAAAATTTCAGAGACCAAAACTTTTTCTAACAGAAAGCGGGTTTTGAAACTAAGGCATCATCTACTACTAGTTTAAGGTATTTTGTTCTCTCTGATACCATGTTGGTATGTAGTACTCAAGCCGAGGAAGCCGCGGCCAAGATAGAAGCGAAAACAATAATCTTATGCAAGCACAAAATACACATACCCTAGCATTCACACCAATCACCTAAACTAGCAAACTAAACATGCAAGGGTTTAGAAAATCACAACCTTCGACATGTGTCCACCTAATTATGGAAGACCCCTCCAAGCTCGTAGATGCTGGGAACTCGCTTGAAAGACGACCACCCTTGCCGAAGAAGATCCACCCGAGGAAAACCGATAAAGGCTCCAACCGACGCTCCAAACTTGTTGAGGATAGATTGTAGGTGATGTGGGAATTTTTTCACTAATTTTTCCTCTCAATATCCATGTTCAAGAAAGCAAGAAGAAGGAGGAGGAGGTGAGAAAAGTGGCTAAGTCTTGAGAATCTCTCACAAGTGTGTAGAGTTTTTAAAGCAAAGTAAAAAAAACATGGCTCATTCTAATTTTGCAACCATACATCAATAGTGCACCCAAATGAATATATCAATATAAAAACCCAAGACCATACCTCTCTACCATACTCTATGCCACCTCATCCTCGACCTCATTTCCATTTGTTTTTCAAAAAAGAAAATCAAATATGAGGTGTCCTTCTTCTAGAAGCATTCCCGTATAAATATGGAATACTTCACCTGGTATATGTATTGCTACATATACGCATATTTGTATAAAAATACGGATAGCACCAAAAAGAGAAATTAAATAGTCAACAATAATACTAATATATATATATATATATTAAATCAAAACCTAATTTAACAATCCGGTTAAATCCTAAACCAGCTACTATTATCAACCGTCCGATTAAAGTCTGTGTATCCCGTACACGTATTTAACCGGACCCCTTCATGTACCAACGTACGGCCCCTACATCTATCGCCTGAACCAGAAAAACCCACTGTGTGTGTGTCACGCCTCGCTTCCCAAAATACGGAATGCGAGGGGTTGACAAGGCCAACCATGCTCCTACGGTCGAGGAAACATCCTGCCGTAGTCACACTTCGGCTTCTAGCTTTACGTGGTAATCAGTAATTAATGCACAGGTAATGAGAAATGCAGCCACTAAATAAAAACAAATACAAAGAACTAACCAGATCAAGGAAATATAGCTCTGAATCGCTGATCAAGATGTCCGCAATGTCCTCGGGGTACGTCAGGTCCTGGTCCGAGCTAAATCCATTTCTCACTCTGAGCATGCATACTCATGTCGTCAGAGCGATACAATAGCAATATATATAAATACAAATGGGAACACGTGCAATAATGATGAATATGAAATAGTAAGCATGGAATAATGACGTGAACATGAAGTAGCCAATACAGGTAGATAATAGAGCAGGTAAACAGTAAAGCAGTGAACAGGATGGAAGGTATATTGAATCAGTAAGCAATGCATGTCAATATCACTAACCCTATCAGTCTCTAAGTCTCACTGTACAGGTCGCTAAACCTATCTTCAGTCCAAGTGTGAGAGTCAACCACTCGTGAGTATCCCCCACCCAAGGGTAGGACCCAAGGACAAGGGAACACGGGCCCGAGTCGCTCGCTAATAATCAGTAATATCCCCATATATCTCCAGAATCACTGTATGTGCCGGCAATGGGACTCCCGAGATTCTGTTTAACTCACACTCAAACTACCCCACACTCCGGGGTCTACATCAAACACCAACCATAAACTCAAATACCAGTCGGTCCATGACAAGTCTACGCGAGAACTGGAGACATGATCTCCATCAAGCATGTCTCGAAGTATACCCAAGATAAATGGACAGTGTTTGGTACCTTACCTATGATACCCATATAAGTGCTTCCATAATCGTCCCATACCAATTATAGTAACACTTATACATGTCCCATAGACGTCGACAATGCCACAAATCAATAGGGTCCGCTGAGTGTGTACAAGTACGTGTCACTTCGCTTATTCTTTCACGCTTTAACACCAACGTACTTGCCACAATCAGAACACTAATACCTAACACTGGGTAATGTACACGATCACTAGGTTACCCATGCAATGACATCTATATGATATGAGGAGAATACAATCATTGCGATATGAACAAAATATCATCAGTCGGTGTCCTACCACTTGCATAATTTATTAGAAAACATACATGCAGAATTAAGTGAAACAATGTAAAGGGGGTAGGCAGTATGTCTAATTATCTATCCATCAAAATTAGTTTCGAGCCAATCGGGTTTCAGGTTTGCTAGATATGGCCATTTCAATTTAAGTGTTCGCTGTTGGAAATCCGATTTCATAATTGGAAGTCCGTTTCGTAACACATTTTAATCCCATTTAGGATCGTAATTAGGTAACGCTATAGTTGAACAATATCTAGGTATATCAGTTAGGTTTCTACCTCAATTGGCGGATCAGTAATTTCTTATAACAACAGTGAGTTATGGTCAGGTTAAGGTTGATGTGTAAAATTTGTTACAGCAAAATTCAGCAGAACATATCGACATTACAAAATGTGTTAAAAATATCATACTGGTTAGGAATCTAGTGAGACCAGTGGGATAAGGAATATAACTCAATTCTCTTCGTAACGATATAGGGTTCCGCACATTTCCGCATTGGTGCAAGGATATTCAGTGGATTGAAAACAGGGGTTACCTGGAATCACTGCTCTGGACTGCAGTCCAGAATCGTGATTCACCGCAGTTTTCTATATCATAATTAGTTCAACTTTAAATAACAATTATAGGGTTCTGTAGATTATTCCGTTGGCTTCGACACGAGCCATGGAACTTCAAAATACGATCTATACATAACTTAATATAAATTTTACGGTTTAACATGTATGAAAGTGTTCAGGTTTTTCGACAGAAATCGGGACGCCATTTTACGTGAGCAAACGACATTGTTTTGTAACCAAAATCTTAAGGAATATTCATTATAACTCGAGCCATCTGTTATGTTTACTTTCCGTCATTTTAAGGGAGTATTCAAGGCATGGTTTGCGTCGAACACTTAGGTTAATCATCTAGGTAACAACCGAAATGCCCATTTTAATCACCGACTAAACAAGATTAAAATTCTATAAATTATACACAACCTTGCTACGGAATACTAGACATGAATTTGGGTTCGGTTCGGTACAATCAATTAGGATACATTATATTAATGTTCGTCAGTAAAATTTCGGCATGATAAATAATTATGATTATAAAATTAGCATGATAAGCAAGTTCTAAAACTTGCCTGATGATGGTAAGCGCGATACGAGCACACACAGGCTAGGCACGGTGCTCGATCCAGAGAAGGCGGAGGCCTCAACTACTACTCAGGAGGTGCAGGCGTGCAGTAGGACTCGTATATGATCTTGGGGATCGGCTTGGCCTTGTGCATTCGAGGTGCTCGGGAGAGGAAAAAGATGTTTGCGAAGGTTGAGGCCGACGGGATCGGAGCTCCGGAGACGGTGCAGTGACGAGAGCAGGGGCTTGGCGTTGGGTTCGTGTTGTTGCAGCATGGTCGGGGTTCGTCGGAGGGTGAAGGGAAGTGGAGGAGGGAGAGGAGGCGAGGTCTAGGAATGGTCGACGTCGGTGAGGCAAGATTGGCGACGAGGTCCAGTTCGGGTTTGATGGGCTGGGGCGGTCGCGACGGGGACGTGGATTCTCGTCGGGGTTGGCGAGAGCGAGAAGTAGGGAGATGAGAAGAGTTCGTCGTGGTTGGTGGCGGCGTTCGTCGGCGGTGGTTGCTTGGGTTGGTAGGTGCTCGGGAAAGTGGTCGGCGGTGAGGATCTCGAGGGTGAGCAGGGGTGAGAAAGTGATGGTGACGAGGGGGAGAGAGGAGGCAGTGGGTGAGATTGAGAGATGTGAGAAACGAGGGAAAGAGAAAGAGAGAGACGTGCGGAGAGAGGGGCGAGGGAGGCAGCGCGGCGGTCTCGGGGAGTGGGCGTGGGTCTTGCGGGGAGCCGTTGGTGAAGTGGGGAGAGGTTGTGGGGGTGCGCGAGAGGCGGGGACGTAGGGGAAAAGAAGAAGAAGAAGCGGGAAAGGAGAAGTGGGGGTGTGGGTAGCGTGTCGGGTAGGTTCAGGTGAGGAAAAGGGTATGGGTAGAGTGAGGATGACACAATGGGCTGGGCTGATAAAATAAAAGAAATTGGAAAAGGAAGGGGGAGATGGGCCGGGCTCGGGAAATACAAGGGAGAAAGGAAAATGGGAAAAATAGATAATAGGGTTTGGGGGAATTGTTTAGGGAAAATAAAAAGGACTTAGATTAAATTAGGGTCATGGTTTTAAAATAAAACAAAATAATTATAAATATAAATAAATAAATTTTGTAAGTAACATTTTATAAGAATACGGATATGGTGCACAAAAGAACTGGGTATTACATCATACCACCCTTACAAAAATTTCGTCCTCGAAATTCAAAATAAGCAATAACCTATAAACTGATATGCAAAAGCCACAAAATCAAGTACTAACATATAGTGATTTACATTAAAGCAGTTAGAAAAATCCAAGGCCCGTATAAGTATAAGAAATAACGCAACTAACAGAATATGCCTAAGCAAGCACAAGACAGGACCATCTATAATGATAAATTATATGCACAATACCAGAAAATAAAATAGCAATAACAAACAATAGTGAAGGGTTTGCCGATAGGCCAAAGTATTTTAGAATAAATGTATTGATCAAACAATTTTAAAATAACTTAGAAAACCCACATGGTGCAAATAAGAAACATAGAACGAAATAATATGCGCGATATATGTTTGCGCAATTGAAAATGTGAAGAATAGTAAAGCATTTAAAATGGGTAATACGGAAGTAGTTAATAACACTCAAATATATATACATATATATTTTTTGTTAAACATAAAATAACGAAAATTAGATTTCAAATAGCAATGTCACTGAATGTAATTATGGTAATAGGAGATAGCACAAAAATGTATAGGGGCTAGCCAGGGTAGGGGTTACAATGGAGTATGGCCCACTCAAAAGGTCGAACTGTGGTACTTCAAACTGAATGTCGAAGAGGCTGGGGTCGGGTCAGCACAGGGTGCAAGGGTGAAGAATAATGAATCTCAGAAGGGAAAGAAATTTATTTGGGAGGGAAAACGGTCATTGCATCATGCGAATCAAAAAAAATCGAAAGATTAGCAAACTCAGAAATTTTATTATTCCAAAAAAATTTCAAACAAGGCACTCTCGAAAGACAAAAGGTGGCCCTAAACTATACATAGATTTATTTGGCTAGATAAAACAAAAGATAGGTCACGTCAATCGCGGTTATGGAAGTTCAACAGGTTACGGTAAGCTCGCGCGCTAAGATAGGGGCGTCCATTTCCATAGCCCCTAGCAGGGTTTGCCACTGGAGGTTCTTCTGCCGCGGGGTCGTCTTCTTCTGGTCCTTCGGCCTTGGCTGGAACTTCTTCATCATGGTATGCTTCCCCGTGGTTCGCCTCTTCTGGATCTTCTTCCATGGGATTTACTTCCACTGAATTCTCCTCAAGGTCTTCCTCACCTGGATTTTCTTCTATCGGGTCCTCCTCGGGATCTTCCTCTATCGGGTCCTCTTCGGGGTCCTCTTCTTCGTTGTCAGAGTTGCTGATCATGTCGACTTCTGGGGCTGCGACTTCATCGTCCTCGGAATCGCTGTTGCCGAAAATAATCTGGGGGCCGTCGATCTCGTCATCTGAACTTACCAGCATGCAGTCCAAGGAAACGCACGACCGTGTGTCCTCATCTAGAGGCGGCGCTGCTCCAGGGTGGGCCATGGCCTAAAAAGAAAGAGTCATGATTAGACAGTGGAACACACCAAGAAAATAGCCGAGGATACGGAGTACAAGGAAAAAATGCGGTAGGTAAGGACTGAAAAATCAAAATTTAGAATACTGATGCAATAAGTAGTATAAGGAAAAATGAGTGACAAGGGGATGATACATACATCACAACTCAGAATTTTATTACATTCAACTAAAAGTTCAATGGATACAAGATTTTAAACGAAAGGAAATATTTACAAAAGAGTGACAATATTTTTATTGAAAGGAGAAAGGTGATAATTCTTCTTTGATATTAGACCGCTGCATTCTCGTCAAGCGAGTTGAATCCTGCGCTGTGTCCGTACTATCCTCGAAGCTCGAACTACGAAATAACCATCACTTAGCAGGAGTGGAGAGTGTCGACGAATCTCCTCCTTGTAGCTCCTTCCTTTTAGGGCAGCCATTGACAAGATGTTCGTTGGATCCACAAATCAGGCACTGCCCTTTAGCGCTGCGACAGTCTCTCTGAAAGTGTCCTGGCTTCTTGCAGTGTCCACAACATTGAGTCTTCCACTGCTTCCGTTGCTGGGGAACAAGTGGGCGCTTCATCTTCACCTCTTTTCCTTGTTTAACAGGGATTCTATTACGATTGGAGGATTTCGCAGGTGCCTGAGTCATCTGCCTTCCTAATCCTTCAGCTAACAGGTCGTTCGTTCGCTCCGGGGCTTCCTTCAAACCTTGCAGTACATTCAAAATCTCGACGGTCTGATTTTGGGGAGTGGAGATAGAAGAAGAGTCGTTGGAAGACATAGTCCTGAAACAACAATTTTAGGCCGGCATAAGGTACGAGATACAAGAATCAGAATAAGGTATAAAACGAAGCAAGAATAGGTGGTGAGAGAAACTCAATCGAGCGGGAATAAAGTGTAGAACTCCAAGTTACTCAACAGAGTACAGTATTGTAACCATGCTGCAGTTCATAATTACAATCACATAACTCTACCGAGTCACCCAAAACTCGAACGGATGGAGCCAAAATATATAGCAGAACACACTATGTGAATCAAGATCAAGAATAACAAGTTTACAATCTAGACCGAAGGATGTCTTAGATTGTCAAGCCCTACACGGAAACTGTAATTCCATTCAAAACCTGGATCTGATACCAACAAAACCATGTCACGCCCCGCTTCTCAAAATACAGAATGCGAGGGGTTGACAAGGCCAGCCATGCTCCTACGGTCGAGGAAACATCCTGCCGTAGTCACACTTCGGCTTCTAGCTTTACGTGGTAATCAGTAATCAATGCACAGGTAATGAAAAAGGCAGCCACTAAATCAAAACAAATACAAAGAACTAACCAGATCAATGAAATATAGCTTGGAATCGCTGATCAAGATGTCCGCAATGTCCTCAGGGTACGTCAGGTCCTGGTCCGAGCTAAATCCATTTCTCACTCTGAGCATGCATACTCAGGTCGTCAGAGCGACACAATAACAATATATATAAATACAAATGTGAACACGTGCAATAATGATGAATATGAAATAGTAAGCATGAAATATTGACGTGAACATGAAGTAGCCAATACAGGTAGATAATAGAGCAGGTAAACAGTAAAGCAGTGAAGAGGATGGCAGGTATATTGAATCAGTAAGCAATGCATGTCAATGTCACTAACCCTATCAGTCTCTAAGTCTCATTGTACAAGTCGCTAAACCTATCGTCAGTCCAAGTGTGAGAGTCAACCACTCGTGAGTATCCCCCACCCAAGGCTAGGACCCAAAGACAAGGGAACACGGGCCTGAGTCGCTCGCTAATAATCAGTAATATCCCCATATATCTCCAAAATCGTTGTATGTGCTGGCAATGGGACTCCCGAGATTCTGTTGAACTCACACTCAAACTACCCCACACCCCGTGGTCTACATCAAACACCAACCATAAACTCGAATACCAGTCGGTCCATGACAAGTTTACGCGAGAACTGGAGACAGGATCTCCATCAAGCATGGCTTGACTGATACCCAAGATAAATGGACGGTGTTTGGTGCCTTACCTATGACACCCATATAAGTGCTTCCATAATCGTCCCATACCAATTATAGTTACACTTATACATGTCCCATAGACGTCGACAATGCCATAAATCAATAGGGTCCGCTGATTGTGTATAAGTACGTGTTACTTCGCTTATTCATTCACGCTTTAACACCAACGTACTTGCCACAATCAGAACACTAATACCTAACACTGGGTAATGTACACGATCACTAGGTTACCAAAGCAATGACATCTATATGATATGAGGAGAATACAATCATTGCGATATGAACAAAATATCATCAGTCGGTGTCCTACCACTTGCATAATTTATTATAAAACATACATGCAGAATTAAGCGAAACAATGTAAAGGGGGTAGGCAGTATGTCTAATTATATATCCATAAAAATTGTTTTTGCGCTAATCGGGTTTCGGGTTTACTAGATATGGCCATTTCAATTTAAGTGTTCGCTGCTGGAAATCCGATTTCAGAATTGGAAGTCCGTTTCGTAACATATTTTAATCCCATTTAGGATCGTATTTAGGCGACGCTATATTGAACAATATTTAGGTTTATCAGTTAGGTTTCCACTAAAATTGGCGGATCAGTAATATCTTATATCAACAGGATGTTATGGTCAGGTCAAGGTTGATGTGTAAAATTTGTTACAGCAAAATTCAACAGAACATATCGACATTACAAAATGTGTTAAAAATATCATATAGTTAAGGAATCCAGTAAGACTAGTGGGATAAGGAAAATAACTCAATTCTATTCGTAACGATATAGGGTTCCACACATTTCCGCTTTGGTGCAAGGATATTCAGTGGATTGAAAACAGGGGTTACCTGGAATCACTGCTGTGGACTGCAGGCCAGAATCGTGATTCACCGCAGTTTTCTCTATCGTAATTAGTTCAAAATTAAATATCAATTATAGATTTATGTATATTATTCCGTTGGCTTCGATACAAGCAATGGAACTCCAAAATCCGATCTATACATAATTTAATATAAATTTTATAGTTTAGCATGTACAAAAGTGTTCAGGTTTTTCGACAGAAATCGGGACGCCATTTTACGTGAGCAAACGACATTGTTTTGTAACCAAAATCTTAAGGAATATTCATTATAACTCGGGACATCTGTTATGTTTACTTTCCGTCATTTTAAGGGATTATTCAAGGCATGGTTTGCGTCGAACACTTAGGTTAATCATCTAAGTAACAACCGAAATGCCCATTTTAATCACCGACTAAACAAGATTAAAATTCTATAAATTATACACAACCTTACTACGGAATACTAGACATGAATTTGGGTTCGGTTCAGTACAATCAATTAGGATACGTTATATTAATGTTCGTCAGTAAAATTTCGGCGTGATAAATAATTATGATTATAAAATTAGCATGATAAGCAAGTTCCAAAACTTGCCAGATGATGGTGGAGGTCTCAACTGCTACTCAGGCGGCGCAAGCGTGCAGTGGGGCTCGTATGTGAGCTTAGGGATCGGCTTGGCCTTGTGCAATCGAGGTGCTCGGGAGAGGAAAAAGTTGTTTGCGAGGGTTGAGGCCGACGGGATCGGAGCTCCGGAGACGGTGCAGTGACGAGAGCAGGGGCATGGCGTTGGGTTCGTGTTGTTGCAGCAAGGTCGGGGTTCGTCGGAGGATGAAGGGAAGTGGAGGAGGGAGAGGAGGCGAGGTCGAGGAATGGTCGACGTCGGTGAGGCAAGATTGGCGACGAGGTCCAGTTCGGGTTTGATAGGCTAGGGCGGTCGCGACATGGACGTGGGTTCTCGTCGAGGTTGGCGAGAGCGGGAAGTAGGTAGATGAGAAGAGTTCGTCGTGGTTGGTGGCGGCGTTCGTCGGCGGTGGTTGCAGGGGTTGGTTGGTGCTCGGGAATGTGGTCGGTGGTGAGGATCTCGAGGGTGAGCAGGGGTGAGAAAGTGATGGTGACGAGGGGGAGAGAGGAGGCAGTGGGTGAGATTGAGAGATGTGAGAAACGAGGGAAAGAGAGAGAGACGTCGGGAGAGAGGGGCGAGGGAGGTGGCGGGGTGGTCTCGGGGAGTGAGCACGGGTCTCACGGGGAGCCGTTGGCAAAGTGGGGAGAGGTCGTGGGGGTGTGCGAGAGGCGGGGACGTAGGGGAAAACAAGAAGAAGAAGCGGGAAAGGAGAATTGGGGGTGTGGATAGCGGGTCGGGTCGGGTGCGGGTGAGGAAAGGGGTATGGGTCGAGTGAGGATGACACAATGGGCTGGGCAGATAAAATAAAAGAAATTGGAAAATGAAGGGGGAGATGGGCCGGGCTCGGGAAATAAAAGGGAGAAAGGGAAATGGGAAAAATAGATAATAGGGTTTGGAAGAATTGTTTAGGGAAAATAAAAAGGACTTAAATTAAATTAGGGTCAGGGTTTTAAAATAAAACAAAATAATTATAAATATAAATAAATAAGTTTTGTAAGTGACATTTTATAAGAATACGGATATGGTGCACAAAAGAACTGGGTATTACAGTGGGACTCTAATGTCTCGACAATACGCTGGCAGTGGGTTTAACCACAAGCACGTCAGCAACACTAGCTGTACTTAATGGCTACCCAGGTATTTGCCAAAAGGGGGGTCGACAATCAAGTACGTTCTTACCCTACCGAGCCTTAATATGATAATCTCCGTACGACCCGGTATTTTCGTCTAAGAGTATTATATATCAGGTCTGGGGGGTGGATAACGTCAGACCCCTAATAACGCGATAAGTCATGTCGGAGTCAAGCTCATCACCAACAGAGATACTACTGATCAACTATTAGTAAATCTCATCCTCCGTGGCCATGGATTTAGGGTGATGGCCAACCGAACACAATACAAGATCGACTCCTAATACCAGGAGAGGCGAATCCCTGACAATCGATCGCAGCCTCCATGTGGCTAGGGAATGTACCCAACTAAAACCTGTATGCACGACTCCTTTGAGCCATGGTAGGGTAGTAATCAAAGTACAGTAAAAACTCACACGAGAAAAATGACAATCTCAGGTCAAAAGACTAACAAGTACTCATGACACCTGAGAACTTCCATCTGACTATAGATATAATATCATATAGAAGTTCTCGGCGAGTCCGTCTGGGGTACTCATCTCTAGTGAGCACCTGTATACTATCTTAGGTGACACGACGCCAATGGCTTGTGAGACCGGGCACCGCCTCTTTTCGGGGTCTAGAAATTTATACACTAGTCTGCTCGGAACATCGATGCCCAATCTCGATACTCTTACAACTAGGGACATTTAAGGATGTGCTTATGAACAACCCAGCTCCCACGTATATGATCGCTATCATAATGCTGGTAGTCAAGGAAGAATCCTACGGGCCTCATCAATGATGAAAACAAACCAGATAACATACTATAATTTCGAGCAAGACTGCTCTACCTGTATATGTCCTCCCTCAATTATCATAATCATCTACCTGCAATCACAATAATTTCCTTGAGGGCACTAAATCCAACATTAAGTTCATGATAATGAAGGAACTAAGTTCCAGGTGTTTTATGGACTTTAACTTCTTCATGTTCTTCTCTCATGTCCTTTTTAATCTTGTTCATCCCTGAATCTTTGATTCTCAAGAACAAGATTTTCCCGATGAAAATTAAATTCTCAATATTTGGGAGACATTTCTTGTGGATATCAGATCCAGAGAAAGAACTAAGTTCTTTTAAAGGGTTAAACCATTAGATATGATATGATAGGTAAAGGAGATGTTTTGATCTCTGCTTTTTTATTTACCTAGGGTTTGAGAGGAGGACCATCTTCTTCTTTACTGAGAATTAAATTCTTAACTGTTATTTTGTGGAAGATTTTGAAGAACTTTCTGTTTATTTTTTTACAGAAACTTATAGGAGGGTCTCCTTCTGTAGGGTTCCTAGGCACACTAATGAGGTCTCACAATAGATCAAACATTCCCAATTCAAATTTTTCATGTGCCTACAAACCCTAATACGGATCGTTAACTAGAAGTATAGGCGATGCAAGCAAGCAAACAATTTTATTGCTAAAGGAAAGAGGCTACAACCTTTGTAGATCCTGTCCTCCACCTCCTTGGCTCCGTGATGACGCCCCTCCGCTGTACCTATCGGAATCCGGACTCTGGCGATGGTTTCGTCGGCGAAATGATCGGTCTAGGTCGTCGACTTCGATGCCGAAGATGATCTACGTCGAGGCAACTCAAGATCAAGCTCCAACTTCACCAAGTCATGAAACTTGTGAAGAAAACACCCTATACTACTTGGAAAGTGGTAGAGGATGAAGAAATAGGAAGTGGGTTCACTTTAGAATTGGATTTCTTACTCTTTTTCTCTTGTTGCCATTAATGGTAGCAAGCTCTCTTCTTGTTGAAGAAGAAGAAGAAGAAGAAAAAGAATATGATAAGAATAATGAAGAATAGAAAAATAAAATCATTCTTATCATAATGCAACCTTGGGTGAGTAAACTCATGTAGAGAGTAAACTAGGGTTTAGGCTAATGGTTGGGTTAAAGATAAAACAAAATGGCTTAGACTTTGTCAAAGATGATATGAAGCTTCATGAAGCTTCAAGCCAAAGTGAGAAAGCCACCACAATTTTGTTTTTGTTTCTTGCCAAAAATAAATAAATGAAATAAATAAATAAGGCAAAAGAAACCCTAACCATTAACTAAACATAGTGCATGTCACACACCCAAGTTTGCATGTATCATCAAACATGATACAAACTAGTGCACAAAACTATATCATATATACAATGTGCATATCAAGTGAGAAAATCCATCTTAAGTGAACTAATACTAGTTAATATAAAGTAATATATCAAATATATAATTATACATTAAATCATTAAATCAACACTCGATTTAATGATCCGGTCATATTGCATATAACCGACTAATATCAAGTGTATCAATGTATCGAATCAACACTTGATTCGGTAACCCGGCTATATCCTATATAACCGTCCAATGATACATATCGCGAGAATAGAATACAGTATCACATACTGGTATTATTCTCGGTCCCGCACATATCTCATATGCGCTCCTATTTCGTTTCGCTTGAGCCAGGAAACCTCTGTGTAGGACTCTAAAGACTCGTCAATACGCCGGCAACAGGTGATGATCATATCAAATACCCACAAGCCGCAAGCGGTCTTCTAAACGTAACGGCCACCCGGGTATTGAGCGATCAGAAGATCGACGAGCAAGCCCGCTCACACTCCTGTGAATCCAACCAGTAACACTTACCGTACAGTCCGGTCTGTTCGTCTGATATGTCACATATCTCGCCTAGGGGTGGTAAACGTCAGACCCCAGTAGCTCGATAAGTCATGCTGACGTAAGATCCATAACATTCGTGAAACTACTGATAACTCTTACCAGTATATCACTGCAACCCTGGCTAGGGATTTCCAGTTATGGCCAGTCGAGCATAGCGCAACATCAACCCCCAATACCGAGAGAGACGAATCCCCTCCTATCGCTCATTGCCTCCATGTGAATCGGGACTGTACCCAAAAACCACCTGTTTGGACGACTCAGTAGAGCCATGGTAGGGTGGAAATCAAAGCACAGTGGGAGAAACACAAGACTCTATGACGATCTCGGGTCAACAGAATAAGCTGTACCAGTGTCACCAGAGAACTGCCATCTGACGTGAGGTATAATACCATCTAGGAGTTCTCGGCGAGTCCGTTCAGTATACCCAGTCTCCACTGAGCACCCGCATACCATCTCTGATGTCAAACACTAATGGATATGGGATCATCCATCGCCCATCACATGGGTCGAGAAGATATACACTAGTCTACTCTAGAATATTGTGCCCCGTCTCGATATTCCCACGACTAGGAACAATGAAGGATGTACTCATTGACTACCCAGGCCCCACTAGTATGATCTACATCATATTCCTGGAAGTCGAGTATACATCCTAAGGGCTTTATCAACATGTAACAGAGAGACAGAAAGTATACATGTTAAGATAAAGAGCAACGAGATACCGTACTATCATGTCGAGCAAGAAAGTCCTACCTATATATGTCCCAGCATCCACTACAATATACATCCAATGTACAGTAATGGCCTCTAGGGCATACATATAACTAACAATCTCCCACTTGCACTGGGGCCATCTGTAGTAGCGATTGTAGTATCTAATACTCAACCATCCCATATGAGTCTCTCTCTGGGAAAAGGCCTTTGTGAGTGGATCCGCCGTGTTGTCCTCTGAGCCTACTCTCCTTACCTCGATCACCCTGGAGATCAACTATCTCCATGATCAGGTGATGCTGCCTCAGAATATGTTTGGGTCACTGATGGGATAATGGTTCCTTGGCCAAAGCCACACTTCCATTGTCACACAATGGTGGGAACCTAGTTCATCTTATGAATCAATATACACCCAAACTGCCTCTTTGGTAGCATTTTTAATAGCGATGTTACCAGCCTTTATCGTCTAGTTTGCCACGGTATCTAGCTTGGAACTCTTCCAACATACCGTCCCTTTCCTGAGGGCAAAGACAATGCCTGTGATTGACACTCAGTCGTCCTTATCACCCTGGAACCTTTCCAGTGATTCTCCCCAGGATCAACTGATACTATCTCACTATAGTTAGTGACAATCCTAACATCCATTTGGATCTATCTCTTAGATCCAAATCCCAGGATTTAGGAGGTATCACTTTGATCCTATATGGAGAATCTATGTGATAAGAGGAGATCGACCGATCGTAGCATAGGAAACTCCTTTCGTATCAAGAGTATGCCATCCACGTACTCTATGAGGATGAGCACCTCTCTCTCTACTACCTTTTTGTATATACAAGGTTCGTCTACCATTTTGATGAAGTCAAACACTTTGACTATCACATCAAAACAGACGTTCCAACTCCGCGATGCCTGCTTTATTATGTAAAGCAACTTGCACACATTTCCGCTGCTCCCACTGTTTACGAAACCCTCTGGCTGTGTTCTTATAGACGTTCTCTTCTAAATCATTATTTAGAAAAGTAGTCATGGCACCCAACCACCAGATATCGTAGTCATGGTATGTAGCAATAGTAAGTAGGATCTGGATAGACTTAAGCATCGTCCCTGGAAAAGGTTTCATCATTATCCACGCCTGGTCGATGACGAAAACCTTTAACAAGTCTAGCTTTGAAAGTCTTAACTTTTCCATCTACACCAAGTAATCTTCTCAAGATATACTTGCTCCTGATAGGGATTTAACCTTTCAGATATCGCAACCAAAGTCCATACTTTGTTGGTGTATATGGATTCCATCTCAGATCGCTAAGCATCCAGCCATTCTTACAGAGTCCCTTCTCTCGATGGCCTGCTCGAAACTTGTTGGGTCATCATCTCATGATGCAATCCTCACTCCCACTGTCATCGAGAAACCGAAGTATCTCTCAGGCAGGTTAGGAACCCTACCAGATCGGCGGAGAGGCTGAGGTTCATCGGGGACTATTGAATCCTTTGGTTCTGTCAAATCATCAGCTGAAGTTTTGTATAGCTGGAACCTTTCCAGTTCTACAAAACTGACCTTGCCTCGATCTTGTCCGGATTTTCCTTTTGACATAGGCCGGACAATCCCAAATCTTAACTTTCTTAAGAGGTAGGCTCTTCCCATACCATATCTTATATGGAGTGGTAGGCACTGATTTGAATCGAACCCTATTCAATAGGTATGCAACTTTTCAAGTGCACAACCCCTTAAAAGAAACAGGTAACTCAGTAATACTCATCATAGAGCACACCATATCTTATATGGTGCGATTGCTCCACCCCGATACACCGTTGTGCTGTGGTATATACGGAGGAGTAATGCCGAGAGAGAATCTCATTCTCTTTTAAAATAGTCCAGGAATTCTATGCACAAGTATTCTCCTCCCTGATCTTATCATAGGACATAATACTTATACCCGGTTTTTGGTTCTCTACTTCTAACTTATATTCTGTGAATATCTTAAAAACTTCGGACTTATGTTTCAACAGGAACATATGACTGAATCTTGAGAGATTATCAGAGAATATAATGAAGTACAAAGAACCGGTCCTGGCATGTATAGACAGAGGACCTTACATACATCATCATGTATGAGTCCCAAGAGTTTACTTACTCTTTCTCTATTTCCAGTAAACGGAGCTATGGTCATCTAATCTTTGTGACATGACTGGCAAGTTTCACAAGATGTAAATTCAAACTGATTTAAATATGCATCTAAAATGTAACTTCAGCCAGTCGGGTCGCATTGATATGACCTAGTCTACAATGCCTCAAGAAGGATTCGTTCATTTCTGAACTCTTCCTCTTGTGTGTGTTCTGTATACTAGGAACTGTAGTTTGATTTAGAACGTCAATGCTTTTAGATAACGTGCCTGAACCGATCAACTTTTGATATAGGAAATGTTCAAAAAATTATCCATCAATACAAAATTTTATCATTTCTTTAATAAATAAAGAGATTGATATGATTTTGTATATCAGGTTCGGTATCTAATAGCATTTGTTCAGAATCAATGTACTGGTCATACAGGGTGACAGTGACCAACAGACTTGGCTGCAACACTTGCCCCGTTTTCTGTCTCATAAAACTTATTACCCGTTCTCAGTTCTCTACCCTTTTGAAGCCCTATGTTACATATTACATATCTAGGATCCTGATCCGGTATCAGATACCCAGGATGCAGAGGATACTGAGAAACAGTTCTTTATAATGAACACACCCGAAGGAGATGCATCTCATGCACTTTCTTCGTTTGGGCGGCATGGAAATCCTGGTATTCCCCTATTTCCTGCTCGGTCTTATAACAATTATAAGTTGGAGCGGGACCAACGTTCCCCGACTCAGTATAACAAGCGGGTTCGGTCAATACATCCATATTATTATCTTGATTAAGGCGTGATATGGTCGCTACCTGGAGAGAGAGAGAAGAAAACACTCTGCGTGCGCTCTTGCAAGATTAGATTGGTTATATATTTTATCTAATCAGGATGGCTCCCACTGTTTTTATCAAATCTTCCTTCAAACCCTAAAAGGAAAGACTAGCCGGGATTAATTACACTCTACAAGTTCGCCAATCTTTCAGCCAGGCCAGTGTCGATACTTTGAGGGAGGTTCCTCATGCTTTCGCACGGACCTAATTACAGTAAACCTCGTTTTCCCAGAGGCGTAACCCCGTTGAAACCTTTCTAGACACCTACTTGATCGGCTAATTGTAAAGTGCAAAACTCTCCCAGGAGTAACAATTACTCGCAGTGGGTATCGGGATCCAACTATCATATAGAAGGTATGCAATCTCATTGCAAATTTCAACACTTGAAACTCCCGATGAAGGTTTTTACCCCTAGCACCTATGACCTTGGCTAAGGTCAACAAATCATAAGCACTAGTCAAGTTCTACCCGTCATTTCGTGATTAATTAGACCCACCCACATGACCCTTGGCTAAGGTCAACAAAGCCACATGACTGTCCTAACTAATCGCATCATATGCGGTGTAGGAAGACATCACTTAGCTACCGTACACTGTGCCTTGACTATGGTCAACAAACACAGCACGAATACGAAGTACTCTACTTCCTAAAATGACGAAGGGTTGCGGATGGTTTTTGAGAAAACATTTAACGCTTTGAACTTGATCTCGTTGCGGAATCAAATGGTTTTTAAATGGAATGTTTTTTAGGCTTTTCTAGTTTTGCTAAAGGGGTCACTCCCGGTGAAGGGATCGTCGGCCCTTTCCTCGTCGAATGAGGTGCGGGATATATCATATATATCACTGTGAAAAGCATAAACTATAGAAGTAATCAAAAGACAAACCGAGTGTGTAGCATCTGCCGGTTATTGCTAAAGGAGTCACTCCCGGTGAAGGGATCTCGGTCCTTTCCTTATCGAATAAGGTGCAGGATGTTCTACAAGGAACACCGCAATGCAAAGCAAGAACTATAGCTACCTGTTTTATTTTGAAATTCGATTCCACAACATCAATTAGGTTTATTTTCTTTCATTAATCTCATTAATGAATATCCCATCATTTAAGTCCGCATAAACACCACAGATAAATATAACGTATGCTTATGCCATCAGCATTCGCCTCGATGTCCCGTGTGCACCGTTAGGTTAGGTAACTAACGGCAGAGCGAGGCAGGGCTAGCGTGGGTGTAAAACATAAGCAACGTCTATATAATATATCATATATACTATATACTATATCTATCTGAACAAATCACATGATCACATCACAGATAACGCAGCAGAAAGTATCATATGAAATATTGGATATACAAGGACGTCCGTGTTTTCAATACGAGCCAGTATAAAACACGGATTCCACGGTCGCGATGAATAGCCAAACCCACACCCCTAGACCCCTACGAGAGCGGCAAGCAACCCTACCAATTCTAGAGTTAGGAGACCCGGACTCGACTCCTCGAGTTGGTCTCCCACTGGACTCCAGAACCCGGTTACTTGTTGTAGGGTTCTTAGGCACTCTCAAGAGGTCTCACAAGGCATCAACCATGCCAATTTCAAAAATTCTAGGTGCCGAGAAGCCCTAATACGGATCGTTGGCTAGAAATCTAGGCGAAAACTATAAACTAGTTAACACTTAACTAAAAGAATATGGAAATACAACCTTTGTAGATCCGGTGCTCCACCTCCATAGCTCCGTAACGAAGTCCCCTCGCTGTCCAAATGAATTCCCGGGCTCTAGCGTCGGCTTCGTCGGAGAATAGGCGAGCTAGGTCGTCGATGTCCATGCCGAAGATGATCTACGTCGAGGCATCGCTAGATCAAGCTCCACCTTCACCAAGCCATGAAAACTTGTGAAGGAAACACACTCTACTACTTGGCAAGAGGTAAAGGATGAAGAAATAGGAAGTGGGTAGACTTTAGATTTGGATTTCTCACTCTTTTTCATCACTTGCCATTGATGGAGGCAAGCTTTCTTCACTTGAAGAAATGAAGAAGAAGAAGAAGATGAAGAAAGAATTATTATGATAAGTTTTATTAAAATGAAAAGTAAAAAGAATACTTATCATAATTGAACCATGGTCAAGTGTAGATAATTAACTAAGGTTAGATTAATGGTTAGGGTCAAAGATGAAGACAAAGTGGTCACTTTGGTCAAAGCTTCATGAAGCTTCAAAAAGCAACTTCATGAAAGAAAATAAAATAAAGAAACCATTTTGCTTTTCTTTTATGCTTTTATTAATATCCAAAAATGAATAAACAAATAATTAAATGAAAAAGCAAAACCCTAATCATTAAGTTAACCATGGTTTAATTCTATACACTTAACCAAATAAGCATGTATCATCAAACATGATACAATCAAATGTACAAATGTATATCACATATACAATGTGCACAAACCAAGTGAGAAAATCCATTTAAAGTGAACCAATACTAGTTAATGCAAAGTAATATATCAAATATATAATTATGCATTAAATCATTAAATCAACACTTGATTCAATGATCCGGTCATGTCGCACACAACCGACTAGTATACAATGTATCGGCTTATCGAATCAATCCTTGATTCGATAACTAGGTTATATCGCATACAACCATTCAACACATTGATCGCGAGAATGAAATACGGTATCACATACACGCATTATTCTCGGTCCCGCACATATCTCATATGCGCTCCTATTTCGTTTCGCTTGAGCCAGGAAACCTCTGTGTAGGACTCTAAAGACTCGTCAATACACCGGCAGCAGATGATGATCATATCAAACACCCACAAGCCGCAAGCGGTCTGCTAAACGTAACGGCCACCCGGGTATTGAGCGATCAGAAGATCGACGAGCAAGCCCGCTCACACTCCAGCGAATCCAACCAGTAACACTACCGTACAGTCCGGTCTCGTCGTCTGATATGTCGCATATCTTGCCTAGGGGTGGTAAACGTCAGACCCCAATAGCTCGATAAGTCGTGTCGATATGAGGTCTATAACAATTCGAGAAACTACTGGTAACACTTACCAGTATATCTCAGCAACCCTGGCCAGGGATTTCCTGTTATAGCCAATCGAACACAGCGCAACATCAACTCCCTATACCGGGAGAGACGAATCCCCTCCTATCGCTCATTGCCTCCATGTGACTCGGGACTGTACCCAAAAACCACCGTTTTGCACGCCCTCTTGGATGTGGTAAGATGGAAATCAAAGCACAGTGGGAACCACACAAGACTCTATGACGATCTCGGGTCAACAGACTACTCTGTACCAGTGTCACCAGAGAACTGCCATCTGACGTGAGGTATAATACCATCTGGGAGTTCTCGGCGAGTCCGTCCAGTGTACCCAGTCTCTACTGAGCACCCGTATAACATCTCCGATGTCAAACACCAATGGATATGGGATCATCCATCGCCCATCTGTATGGGTCGAGAAGGTATACGCTAGTCTACTCTGGTATATCGATGCCCCGTCTCGATACACCCACGACTAGGGACCTTGAAGGATGTACTTATGGACTACCATGTCCCCACTAGTATGATCCGCATCATAGTCCAGGTAGTCAAGTACACATCCTAAGGGCTTTACCAACATGTAACAGAGAGACATTCAGTGTACACGTTAAGGTAAAGATCAACCAGATAGCATACTATCATGTCGAGCAAGAAAATCCTCCTTATATATGTCCAAGCATCCACTACAATATACATCCTATGTACAGTAATGGACTCTCGGGCATACATATAACTAACAATCTCCCACTTGCACTAGGGCCATCTGTAGCAGTGGTTGTAGTATCTCATACTCAACCATCCCATAATGGTCTCTCTCTGGGAATAGGCCTTCGTGAGTGGATCCGCCGTGTTGTCCTCTTGAGTCTACTCTCCTAACCTCGATCCCTTAGAGATCAACCATCTCCATGATCAGGTGATACTGCCTTAGAATATGTCTGGATCACTGATGGGACGGGGGTTCCTGGCATAAGCCACAACTCCATTGTCACACAATGGTAGGAACTAAGTTCATCTCATGAACTATTATACATCCAAACAGCCTCTTTGGTAGCATCTTAAGTAGCGATGTATCCTGCCTTTATCGTCTAGTATGTCACGGTATCTAACTTGGAACTCTTCCAACATAACGTCCCTTTACTGAGGGTAAAGACACTGCCTGCGACTAACATTCAGTCGTCTTTATCACCCTGGAACACTTCCAGTGATTCTTCCCAGGATCGATTGATACCATCTCACTACTACTAGTGAGAATCCTAACATCCAATTAAATCTATCTCATAGATCCAAAACACAGGATTTAGGAGGTATCATTTTGATCCTACACGGAGAATCTTTGTGATAAACGGAGTTTGATCGAGCGTAGCATAAGAAACTCCTTCCCTATCAAGAGTATGTCATCCACGTACTCTACGAGGATCGACACCATACTCCCTACTACCTTTTTGTTTATACAAGGTTCGTCTACCATTTTGATGATGTCAACTTCTTTGACTAACACATCAAAACAGACGTTCCAACTCTGCGATGCCTGCTTTATCCTATAAAGCATCTTGCACACGTTTCCGCTGCTCCCGCTGTCTATGAGGCCCTCTGGCTGTGTACTTATAGACGCTCTCTTCTAAAACATCATTTAGAAAAGCTGTCATGACACCCAACCACCAGATATCGTAGTCATGGTATGTAGCCATGGCAAGTAGGATCTGGATGGACTTAAGCATAGCTACTTGAAAAAGGTTTCATCATAATCCACGCCTGGTAAATGATGAAAACCTTTAACAAGTCTAGCTTTGAAAGTCTCAACTTTTCCATCTACACCAAGTAATCTTCTCAAGATATACTTGCTCCTGATGGGGATTTAACCTTTCAGATATAGCATGTAAAGTCCATACTTTGTTGGTGTATAAGGATTCCATCTCAGATCTCTAAGCATCCAGCCATTCTTACAGAGTCCCACTCCTGATGGCCAGCTCGAAACTAGTTGGGTCATCATCTCATGATGCAATCCTCGCTCCCACTGTCATAGAGAAACCGGAGTAACTCTCAGGTGGGTGAGGAACCCTACTAGATCGGCAGAGAGGCTGAGGTTCGTTGGAAACTATTGAATCCTTTGGTTCTGTCAAATCATCAGCTGCAGTTTGTATAGATGGAACATTTCCATTTCTACATTACAGTATTTGCCTCGAGCTTGTCCGGATTTTGCTTTTAGACATAGGCCTGACAACCCCAAATCTTAAAGAACTTATGATACGGGCTCTTCCCTTTCCAAATCACATATGAAGTGGTAGGCATCTGATTTGATTGGAACCCTTATTCAATAGGTATGCAACTTCTCAAGTGCATAACTCCCAAAAGGAAATAGGTAACTCAGTAGTACTCATCATAGAGCACACCATATCATATAGGGTGTGATTGCTCCGCCCCGTTATACCATCGTGCTATGGTGTATACAGAGGAGTAATGCTGAGAGAGAATCTCATTCTCCTTTAGAATAGTCCAGGATTTCCGTGCTCAAGTATTCTCCTCCTTGATCTCATCAAAGGACATAATACTTATACCTGTATTTTGGTTCTCTACTTCTAGCTTATATTCTGAGAATATCTCAAAAGGTTTGGACTTGTGTTTCAACAGGAACATATGTCTGAATCTAAAGAGATCATCAGAGAACGTAATGAAGTACAAAGAACCAGTCCTGGTATGTGTAGACTGGGGATCTACACACATCAACATGTATCATCCCAAGAGTTCACTAACTCTTTCTCTGTTTCCAATAAACAGAGCTGTGGTCATCTTATCTGTGTGACATGACTGGCAAGTTTTCATAAGATGTAAATTCAAACTGATTTGAATATGCATCTACATATAACTCCAGCTAGTCGGGTCGTATTGATATGACCTAGTCTACAATACCTCAAGAAGAATTCGTTCATTTCTGAACTCTTCCTCTTGTGTGTGTTCTGTATACTAAGAACTGTAGTTTGATTTAGAACATTAATGCTTTTAGATAACGTGCCTGATCCGATCAACATTTGATATAGGAAATGTTCAAAACATTATCCAACAATACAAAATTATATCCTTCTTTACTAATAAAGAGACTGATATGATTTTGTATATCAGGTTCGGTATCTAATAGCATTTGTTCAGAATCAATGTACTGGTAATACAGGGTGACAGTGACCAACAGACTTGGCTGCAACACTTGCCCCGGTTTCTGTCTCATGAAACTTATCACCCGTTCTCAGTTTTTCTACCCTTTTGTAGCCCTATGTAACAGCTTACATATCTGGGATCCTGGTCCGGTATCATATATCCAGGATACGGAGGATACTGAGAAACAGTTCTTTGTAATGAACACACGTGAAGATGATGCATCAGCATGCACTCTCTTCGTTTGGGCGGCATGGGAATCTTGGTATTCCCCTATTTCCTGCTCTGTCTTATAACTATTATAAGTTGGAGCGGGACCGACGTTCCCCAGCTCAGTATAACAAGCGGGTTCGGTCAATAATCCGTTTTTTTAACTTGATTAAGGCGTGACATGGTCGCTACCAGGAGAGAGAGAGAAGAAAACACTCAGCGTGCGCTCTTGCAAGAATAGATTGGTTATTATTTTATCTAATCAGGATGGCTTCCACTGCTTTTTATCAAATCTTCCTTCAAACCCTAAAAAGATAGACTAGCCGGGATTAATTACACACTACAAGTTCGCCAATCTTTCAGCCAGGCCAGTGTCGGTACTTTGAGGGAGGTCCCCCGTGCTTTCGCACGAACCTAATTAATGTAAATCTCGTTTTCCCAGAGGCGTAACCCCGTTGACACCTTTCTAGACACCTACTTGATCGGCTAATTGTAATGTGTAAAACTCTCCCAGGAGTAACTCTTACTCGCAGCGGGTATCGGGATCCAACTATCTCATAGAAGGTATGCAATCTCATTGCAAATTTCAACACTTGAAATTCCCGATAATGCTTTTGCCCCTAGCGTCCTATGACCTTGACGGAGGCCAAACAACCCATAGTCCGCTAGTCAAGTTCAACCCGTACATTTCTTGATTGAATTAAACCCACCCGCACGACCCTTGACGGAGGCCAAACAATGCCGTATGAATACCCTAATCCAATCGCATCATATGCTAGCAGATAAGCACTAGTTAGCTACCGTACACTACGCCTTGACGGAGGCCAAACAACCGCAGCACGAATACTAACTAGTACATATCTGAAATGACGGAGGGCTACGACAGGTTTTTCTTAAAACCTATTGCGTAATGAACTTGATATCGTTGTAGGATCGAATGAATTTAGAAATGGAGTGTTTTTTAGGCTTTTCTAGTTTTGCTAAAGGAGTCACTCCCGGTGAAGGGATCGTCGGTCCTTTCCTCGTCGAATGAGGTGCGGGATATATCATATACATCACTGTGCAAAGCAAAAACACTTAAAAGCAATCAAAAGACAAACCGAGTGTGTAGCATCTGCCAGTTATTGCTAAAGGAGTCACTCCCGGTGAAGGGATCTCGGTCCTTTCCTTATCGAATAAGGTGCAGGATATATCATATATACCACTGTGCAAAGCAAGAACTGTAGCTACCTGTTTTATTTTGAAATTCGATTCTACAACATCTTAGGTTTCTTTTATTTCATTAATCACATTAATGAAGTCCCATCATTTAAGTACCTAAACATCATAGATAAATACGACGTACACTTATGCCATCCGCATTCGCCCCGATGTCCCCTCGTGCACCGTTAGGTTAGGTAACTAACGGCAGAGCGGGGCAGGGCTAGCACGGGTGTAAAACATAAGTAACGTCTATATAATATATCATATATACTATATACTGTATCTATCATAGAACATCACATGATCACATCACAGATATCGCAGCAGAAGAAACATATGAAATATTGGATATACTAGGACGTCCGTGTTTTCAATACGAGCCAGTATAAAACACGGATTCCACGGTCGTGATGATTAGCCAAACCCATACCCCTAGACCCCTACGAGAGCGGCAAGCAACCCTACCAATTCTAGGGTTAGGAGACCCGGACTCGACTCCTCGAGTTGGTCTCCCACTGGACTCCAGAACACGGTTACTTGTGCTCCCCTCCTTGGGTCTATCCTAGTGCGGAAAAGTAAATAATATACATACGGTGACATCTTCCGCTACCTGGAAGTGCCCCAATAAAAGAATATTACATACAAGTTTTTACATGAATGAAAATGAAAAAACACTCATCTCACATAAAAAACCCCCGGCTATTCAAACACGACGATCCAATATAACATATCCAGCAACACATAACATCACATGTCATCAACGTAAGTAAATATGCGCATCCCAATTGTCGTTGACATATAGCAACGAAACCGGCGATATCACATTTTACACTTACGGTCACAGAAAAGAAAGTGTAACACTACAACAGTTGGAATCCGCAACCACCTCAGACATCGCATGCCTGACCTAATGAATTACTTAGACATCGCATGCCTAACAATTATAAACCCCGCATTTTAGTCTCATTATCGAAAACTCTTTTCAATATCATGTCGGGCAATTCAACAAGATTGCCGACATCCTGATCGAATGCTCGTCGCAAACTTCAGTAGGCGGCCGCACCCCCGATACCGTCGACGAAGTGCACCAAGGCGGAACACCGCTGCCGCGAGCACCCGGACGGATGCTTTCGGCGACGGGGTTCTCCTACAGTCACTTGGTCGGGGCTATGGGGTGAGGCTGTCTATTAAGTTTACTCGGCGAGTATCCACGTACGCTACGTGATTGCGACGGACTTTTGATTACATCAAAATTCCGTGGCAACCGATCAAGTGAAACTAAACTGCTGTGTTCATAACATTCATTCAGTTATCTCATAACTACTTGTGAATTCCAATTATTGTATCCCATTCCGGATAAATAGAAAATGTCAAACTTTCCGATCGAACAATCGAACACCCAAGTTTTCCCGATACAGATCAACACATGAAACAAGTCTAAAGACATTCAGTTCGTGCCTCAGTACCAACGGTCCAGCCGTAGAAGGGTCAAGCCAACGCCTCACATGTGGCACGCCGTACTGCCCCAAACCCGAATGTTCAAAGGGCAGTTCAAGACGGTCACATAATCGAGTTAAGGTTTGTTGTCTTCTAGAGGGTCCATCGAGTTACTTGCACTACTTAGAACGTCTTTAAACCACGGAAAAATCCAACACTTGGAAATTTCCCGACAGGGGAAAAATTGGGTATTTATATCCGGTCGAACTTTTTAACATATTCAAAAACTTATCCGGAAAGCCATACAGACAAAATTTGATAATCCGATCGAACATTCGAATCCCCAAAACAACCCTGAAAATTAAAACTCTAGAAAAAAATATTAAAAATACCCAGGAAAACCAGCACTGTTAAATAGGAGTTACTGTGCAAACTTCAACTCATAACACAACAAACAGGCCGCGGATCCGCCGCACGAGCCATGCTCGTGCCGCGGAAACGCGGCGCTTTAATGGAATTAGGGCATCGAAATTTACAGTAACTCTTAGATATTCCTGCTGATATTTCTACATATTTTTAATACTGAAAAATCCCTGTTTTTAGAAAAAGTCCAGAGAGCCATTTTGATTTGGAGTTTCGGGTCGATCGGACTTCAAACTCCGTCCAACCTTCGCCTAAGACTCTAGCTAGGCTCTGATACTACTGTAGGGTTCCTAGGCACTCTCAAGAGGTCTCACAAGGCATCAACCATGCCAATTTCAAAAATTCTAGGTGCCGAGAAACCCTAATACGGAACGTTGGCTAGAAATCTAGGCGAAAACTATAAACTAGTTAACACTTAACTAAAAGAATACGGAAATACAACCTTTGTAGATCCGGTGGTCCACCTCCATAGCTCCGTAACGAAGTCCCCTCGCTGTCCAAATGAATTCGCGGGCTCTAGCGTCGGCTTCATCGGAGAATAGGCGAGCTAGGTCGTCGATGTCCATGCCGAAGATGATCTACGTCGAGGCATCGCTAGATCAAGCTCCACCTTCACCAAGCCATGAAAACTTGTAAAGGAAACACACTCTACTACTTGGCAAGAGGTAAAGGATGAAGAAATAGGAAGTGGGTAGACTTTAGATTTGGATTTCTCACTCTTTTTCATCACTTGCCATTGATGGAGGCAAGCTTTCTTCACTTGAAGAAATGAAGAAGAAGAAGAAGATGAAGAAAGAATTATTATGATAAGTTTTATTAAAATGAAAAGTAAAAAGAATACTTATCATAATTGAACCATGGTCAAGTGTAGAGAATTAACTAAGGTTAGATTAATGGTTAGGGTCAAAGATGAAGACAAAGTGGTCACTTTGGTCAAAACTTCATGAAGCTTCAAAAAGCTTCATGAAAGAAAATAAAATAAAGAAACCATTTTGCTTTTCTTTTATGCTTTTATTAATATCCAAAAATGAATAAACAAATAATTAAATGAAAAAGCAAAACCCTAATCATTAAGTTAACCATGGTTTAATTCTATACACTTAACCAAATAAGCATGTATCATCAAACATGATACAATCAAATGTACAAATGTATATCACATATACAATGTGCACAAACCAAGTGAGAAAATCCATTTAAAGTGAACCAATACTAGTTAATGCAAAGTAATATATCAAATATATAATTATGCATTAAATCATTAAATCAACACTTGATTCAATGATCCGGTCATGTCGCACACAACCGACTAGTATACAATGTATCGGCTTATCGAATCAATCCTTGATTCGATAACTAGGTTATATCGCATACAACCATTCGACACATTGATCGCGAGAATGAAATACGGTATCACATACACGCATTATTCTCGGTCCCGCACATATCTCATATGCGCTCCTATTTCGTTTCGCTTGAGCCAGGAAACCTCTGTGTAGGACTCTAAAGACTCGTCAATATGCCGGCAGCAGATGATGATCATATCAAACACCCACAAGCCGCAAGCGGTCTGCTAAACGTAACGGCCACCCGGTTATTGAGCGATCAGAAGATCGACGAGCAAGCCCGCTCACACTCCAGTGAATCCAACCAGTAACACTACCGTACAGTCCGGTCTCGTCGTCTGATATGTCGCATATCTTGCTTAGGGGTGGTAAACGTCAGACCCCAATAGCTCGATAAGTCGTGTCGATATGAGGTCTATAACGATTCGAGAAACTACTGGTAACACTTACCAGTATATCTCAGCAACCCTGGCCAGGGATTTCCTGTTATAGCCAATCGAACACAGCGACATCAACTCCCTATACCGGGAGAGACGAATCCCCTCCTATCGCTCATTGCCTCCATGTGACTCGGGACTGTACCCAAAAACCACCGTTTTGCACGCCCTCTTGGACGTGGTAAGATGGAAATCAAAGCACAGTGGGAACCACACAAGACTCTATGACGATCTCGGGTCAACAGACTACTCTGTACCAGTGTCACCAGAGAACTGCCATCTGACGTGAGGTATAAAACCATCTGGGAGTTCTCGGCGAGTCCGTCCAGTGTACCCAGTATCTACTGAGCACCCATATAACATCTCCGATGTCAAACACCAATGGATATGGGATCATCCATCGCCCATCTGTATGGGTCGAGAAGGTATACGCTAGTCTACTCTGGTATATCGATGCCCCGTCTCGATACACCCACGACTAGGGACCTTGAAGGATGTACTTATGGACTACCATGTCCCCACTAGTATGATCCGCATCATAGTCCAGGTAGTCAAGTACACATCCTAAGGGCTTTACCAACATGTAACAGAGAGACATTCAGTGTACACGTTAAGGTAAAGATCAACCAGATAGCATACTATCATGTCGAGCAAGAAAGTCCTCCCTATATATGTCCACGCATCCACTACAATATACATCCTATGTACAGTAATGGCCTCTAGGGCATACATATAACTAACACTTGTGCTCTCCTCCTTGGGTCTATCCTAGTGCGAAAAAGTAAATAATATACAAACGGTGACATCTTCCGCAACCTGGAAGTGCCCCAATAAAAGAATATTACATACAAGTTTTTACATGAATGAAAATGAAAAACACTCATCTCACATAAAAAAAAACCCGGCTATTCAAACACGAAGATCTAATATAACATATCCAGCAACACATAACATCACATGTCATCAACGTAAGTAAATATGCGCATCTCAATTGTCGTTGACATATAGCAACGAAACCGGCGATATCACATATTACACTTACGGTCACAGAAAAGAAAGTGTAAAACTACAACAGTTGGAATCCGCAACCTCTTTAGACATCACATGCCTAATCAAATGAATTCCTTAGACATCACATGCCTAACAATTATAAACCCCGCATTTCAGTCTCATTTATCGAAAACTCTTTTCAATATCGAGTCGGGCAATTCAACAAGATTCCCGGCATCCAGAACGAATGCTCGTCGCAAACTTTAGTGGACGGCCGCACCCCCTATACCGTCAACTAAGTGCACTAAGGCGGAACACCGCTGTCGCGAGCACCCGGACGGATGCTTTCGGCGACGGGGTTCTCTTACAGTCACTTGGTCGGAGCTATGGAGTGAGGCTGTCTATTAAGTTTACCCGGCGAGTATCCGCGTACGCTTCCCGATTGCGATGGACTTTTGATCACATCAAAATTCCGTGGCAACCGATCAAGTGAGACTAAAGTGCTACGTTTATAACATTCATTCAGTTATCTCATAACTATTTATGAATTCCAATTATTGTATCACATTCCGGATAAATAGAAAATGTTAAACTTTCCGATCGAACAATCGAACACCCAAGTTTTCCCGAAACAGCTCAACACATGTAATAAGTTTAAAAACATTCACTTCGTGCCTCAATACCAATGGTCCAGCCGTAGAAGGGTCAAGCCAACGCCTCACATGTGGCACGCCGTACTGCCCCAAACCCTAAGGTTCAAAGGGCTGTTCAAGACGGTCACATAATCGAGTTAAGGTTTGTTGTCTTCTAGAGGGACCATCGCGTTACTTGCACTACTTAGAACGTCGTTAAACTACGGAAAAATCCAACAATTGAAAATTTCCCGGCAGGGGAAAAAGTGGGTATTTTATCCGGTCGAACTTTTTAACATATTCTAAAGTTACCCGGAAAAACACATAGACAAAGTAAAAATTTCCGATCGAATCATCGAAGCCCCAAAACATCTCAGAAAACTCAACTCTTGAGTGCAAATTAAAAATTCCCAGAAAACTCAGCACCTAAAGAAACAAATTACTGTGCAAATATTGAAGGTTGACGTCATCATATGGCCGCGGAACCGCCGATATTCTTTTTCTTCTTCTTCTTCTTCTTCAACAAGAAGAGAGCTTGCTACCATTAATGGCAACATGAGAAAAAGAGTGAGAAATCTAATTCTAAAGTGAACCCACTTCCTATTTCTTCATCCTCTACCACTTGCCAAGTAGTATATGGTGTTTTCTTCACAAGTTTCATGACTTGGTGAAGTTGGAGCTTGATCTTGAGTTGCCTCGACGTAGATCATCTGCGGCATCGAAGTCGACGACCTAGCCCGATCATTTCTCCGACGAAACCATCGCCAGAGTCCGGATTCCGATAGGTACAGCGGAGGGGCGTCATCACGGAGCCAAGGAGGTGGAGGACCGGATCTATAAAGGTTGTAGCCTCTTTCCTTTAGCAATAAAATTGTTTACTTGCTTGCATCGCCTATACTTCTAGTTAAGGATCCGTATTAGGGTTTGTAGGCACATGAAAAATTTGAATTGGGCATGTTTGATCTCTTGTGAGACCTCATTAGTATGCCTAGGAACCCTACAGTGTTATCAAAGCACAGTGGGAGACACATAAGACTCTATGACGATCTCGGGTCAACAGACTAAGCTGTACCAGTGACACCAGAGAACTGCCATCTGACGTGAGGTATAATACCATCTGGGAGTTCTCGGCGAGTCCGTTTAGTGTACCCAGTCTCCACTAAGCATCCGCATACCATCTCTGATGTCAAACACAAATGGACATGAGATCATCCATCGCCCATCACATGGGTCGAGAAGATATACGCTAGTCTACTCTGGAATATCGATGCCCCGTCTCGCTATTCCCATGACTAGGAACAATGAAGGATGTACTCATTGACTACCCAGGCCCCACCAGTATGATCTACATCATATTCCTGGAAGTCGAGTAAACATCCTAAGGGTTTTATCAACATGTAACAGAGAGACATAAAGTATACATGTTAAGATAAAGAGCAACCAGATAGCGTACTATCATGTCGAGCAAGAAAGTCCTACCTATATATGTCCCAGCATCCACTACAATATACATCCAATGTACAGTAATGGCCTCTAGGGCATACATATAACTAACACCTTCTTCTTTTCCCTCGTAGGAGCTTATGGGGGTCTGCCCTCCTACTCGATTTAATCTCTTTGCTCCTTTATATAGGAGAAGAGAAAAAATCAGTTTGTTGAGAAAATCTCTCATTGAAAGATCATGATTGATTTCATAATCAATCAAATTAATCTTTTAAATCAACCAGTGAATTTTATTCACCGTTTGATTTTTAATCCAAAAGATCTCTATTTTACAGAGAAGATCATTCTTGTTTGTTTGTAATATTAGAAAAATATTTTCCTAAGATAGAATTTTATTCTATCAGATGATCGAATGGTGATCTTATAATCACCATTGGATTTTTGAACCAAGAGTCCTCTATTTAACAAAGTAGATCTTTCTAGTTTAAGAAAGATCAGGAAAATATTTCCTTTATAGAATTAAATTCTACATAGAATTAAATTCTATCAAAAAGAACACTCACGTGCATTGCACGTGAGGCGCTGGCCTAGAGACTGATATGTGCGCTCACATGGATATCACGTGAGGCGCTGCTAAGAGACTGGTGGATATCGCGTGAGGTGCTGCCAAGGGACTGCACTAGCGCTTCACGTGGATATCACGTGAGACGCTCACGTGTTTAACACGTGGGAACGAATAAAAGATTTGATCCTATCTAAAGCGGCACTCACATGCTTTGCATGTGGGTGGGTACATGTTTAACACATGGGGGTTTCCCTTTATTTTTATAAGGGAATATTTGTTGGGTTATGGCATCGCCCTGGCCATCAAACCATAGCCGATTATGGAACAAAAATTTTCAAAACTGGCACTAACATAACCCGATACCCGGATATACCATGAACCCTAAAATAACAAACTAAATATATATAGGAGTTAAGAATGGTTATACCGAATTGATCTATGTCCTTCGGTCTTCAACCACCTTCCCAAGCTCATAGAGGCCACCATGATCTAGCTTGATCTACGGTCTCCCTCCATCGAAGATGATCCACCTGAGGATTTGTATTCTGAGCTCCTACCTCAATAGCCGAGGTAACTAAGGTACCTAGATCGCTAAACTAGATAGCCTAGATGATGTAGAGTGTAGTGATGGATTAATTTGTCTCCAGACACCCTAGGTTTCTCAACACATGAGACTTGAAGGGTGGAGGTAGAAGAAGAAGCTTAAGGATGAGAGTGAGAGGCAACTCAAGAAAAATGGATAAGTGTTTTTGTTATTGTGTGTTTTGTGAGCAATAATGAAGCATCTCATAAATATCTCAAGTCACCAAAATATCTTAAGTCAACCAAAAATATCTCAAGTCACCAAAATATCTTAAGTCAACCCAAAATATCTCAAGTCTCCAAAATATCTCACAACAAACAAAAACAAGCATGCTTGAATTGTAACCTCAAGTCACTACAAACCCATGCCACAATTAATGCAATAAACACCTCATCCTCTCCACCTCATTAACCATTTAATCCTAAATGGTTAAAACTAAATGAGGTGGTATCTTCTAGAAGCACCTTGTAATAAATTACAAGAATACTCCTCATCCGTATATACACACCCGCATTCGTATTCCTAAGAATGCGAATACAAAGAGACAAAAATAATCCAACAATATAATACTAGAATCTGGCTTAAACCAGAGCCACCAGTATTATCCGTCTGAATCCTTATACTTGCACAAGTGCACGTATATAATCGAACCCTGCCGTAAAACCATACGGCCTCTACATCATTTCGCCCGAAGCAGGGAAACCCTCTGTGTGGGACTCTAAAGACTCGTCAATACGCTGGCAGTGGGTTTAACGATAAGCACGTCAGCAACACTAGCTATATGTAACGGCTACCCAGGTATTGAGAGAAATGGAGGTCGACGAGCAAACTCATCCGAACCCCTACCGAGCCTGTCCGTGATAATATCCGTATAGTCCGGTCTGGTCGTCTAAGAGTATCGCATATCGATTCTAGGGGGTGGATAAAGTCAAACCCCTAATAACGCGCCATTTAGTGTCGATATGAAGCCCATCACCAACTGAGAAACTACTGATCCAAATCAGTAATTTTCGACTACCTTGGCCAAGGATTTCTGGTGATGGCCACTCGTGCACAGCGCGACATCAACCCCCAATACCGGGAGAAACGAATCCCCGACGATCCGCTCACTGCCTCCATGTGGCTCGGGACTGTACCCAACTAAAACCTGTTTGCACGACTCCTTTGATCCGTGGTAGGGTAGTAATCAAAGCACAGTGGGAACTCACACGAGACAAATGACGATCTCAGGTCGACAGACTAACCTGCACACATGTCACCTAGGAACTGCTATCTGACAATAGGTATACTACCAATTAGCAGGTTCCCGGCGAGTCCGTCCAGTGTACTCATAACCTAATAAGCACCTGTATACTATCTTAGGTGAACAAACTAACACCAATGTCTGTAAGACCTGGCCACCGCCCCTCGTTGGGGTCTCGATCAGTATACACTAGTCTACTCTGGAGTATCGATGCCCAGTATCGAAACTCCCACGACTAGGGACATTTAAAGATGTGCTTATAGACTACCAAGCTCCCACGTATATGATCGCCATCACAATGCTGGTAGTCAAGCAAGAATCCTATGGGCTCTATCAACATGTAATAGTAATCTTTAATACAACATAAAGCATGTACAAGATGATAAAGACAAACCAGATAGCATACTATCATCTTGAGTTAGACTGTTTTATCCGTATAGGTCCTCCCTCAATCATCGCAATCGCATGCTTGCGATTCAATAATTGACTTGAGGGCACTATAGCCAACAATCTCCCACTTTCTCTTAAGGCTAATTATTACGGTGTCGCATACTCACAGCTCGTGTGATACCGAACACCCAACTTCTCTACTGATAAGTTTCGCAAAGCTCGTTAGTGAAACTATTGTGTTCGAGAAATAGTCTCAGTGAGTGGATCCGCTCCAATGTTTCTTTCTGTATCTCTCTATATCTCAACTTCGCGGAGAAGGGCCATCTCCCGAAATGAGCAATACATGTCTTAGAATTTTTCTGGATATCTGATGGGACCCAGTTCATAAATGAACTCCAAATCCAACAAACTTCTAAGACTGTATCATCCACTGAATTTAATTAGTATCCTGCACCATACCATCCACAGTATCCGCTTGTACCACCTGTCCAACATATTGTCCCTCAAAAAAGGGAAAACTATAACTCAGACAGCCACTCTGTCGTCCAGGTCACCTTGGAAGCCTGAAATGATAACCATCTCCCGAAGGAGGCTTCCATTACCATATCGAAAGAACATCCACTTATGTTCATAACTGCTTCCCAACGTTTCTCTAGGATTGGATTAATATATATTCTTATTGCAGCCAGTGCAAAAGCAATATCTAGTGTGGTACTTGGCATCTCATGATTGACTCAATTGCCTAAGCAAGCGATATGCCTATCATGCAACTCGCTCTCCCCATCAGTCTAGAAGATATCTCTTTATAGAGGGTGACTCCATCACCTGCGGGTACACCACCACGCCAGGAGTCGTCCATTCTAAAACACCTTTAGAATAATGTCAAAGTACCCAAATTAGGACACTTTCCAAATCTAGATCTAAAACCATAGATCTAGTGACCAGAATCCCTGATATCTTATCCAGATCCTTTGTGGAGAAACTCCTTGTGACAAACACAGTATAACCGATCGTAGTATAAGAATATCTCTTCCTATCAATTGCATGTCAAACTCTATGACTATCACATCAAAATTAGATGATCTATCTCCGATGTACCTACTTTAGTCTATAAATAGAGATAAGCTACTTGCCCACTATGCTCCCACTGCTCCCACTGACTACAACAACCTTCTGACAGAGTCATATACACGTGCACTTCTAAAGCTAGTTTAGAACGACGTTGTACTCATCCTCCTGCCGGGTCTTATAGTCCAGAACAGTAGAATTGGCAAGTCTGGGTAAACAAGAACCTCCCTGTCACCGTCTCTGAGAAGACCGAAGTACCACTCGGGTGCCTGAGGTTACCCACCAAATCTGCGGACTGGCTAATGGAATGTCGAATCCAATTGAATCTTTAGGTTCTATTAAATTTTCAGTAATCATTTGTTATTCTGGAATCACTTCCAGTTTTACCATACTCCCACTAATGTTTTCTAAAAGAATCCATTTTACTAAAACTATGGTGAGTCAAGAACAATATAACTATTGATCTTCCTGATGGTAGAAAGTTAACCCTCTTCAAATCCCAGGATAACCCACAAACTGCCATTACTGAAACATGCCTAGAGTTTATCTGGATTTTGCTTTTAAGCATCAGCCGGACAACTCCATATATTTTAACATCGTTAAGATATGAATCCATTTTGTATATCTAATATAGAAACAAAGGCACTAATTTAATTTGAACCAGATTCAAAATCCATGCAGCTGTCTCCAGTGCATATCAACCAAATGGAAGGAGGCCTGCTGCATTACTCATCTAGGAGTGCATCCACATATGAGTAATCTGAAAAAGAAGCAAGTTCTTAAAACCATTACTTACAACGGAATACCTAGCACAAGTATCTACATCTTCGACTACCTCGAAAAATCATGATACTTCCAACAAATGGTTCTCTACTTTATTTTTATACCTATAACTTCTCAAAACTTGAACCCTGTATTTCAATGAAATACTTTTCTAAAACTAGATAAGTCAAAAGTAAAGAGAATATAGTCCGAGTACCAACCCTTTGTCTTGCAACATATGGTTCTCTACTTGATTCTTATACCTATAACTTCTCAAAATTCGGACCTTGTATTTCAACGAAATACTTGTCTAGAACTGGAGAAGTCATGAGTAAACAGAATATAGTACGAGTACCAACCCCTTTTTCCTAACGGACATCGGACAACATACAATAATTTGTATAAGTCTCATGAGTTCAATAACCCAAACCCTGTGCGTCGTAGGTTGAAAAACTGTACTATGGTTAAGAAGAATTACGCCGGTGTTGAATGCACCTTACCTAATCACCAACTGATATAGGTAAATGTCATAGACATAATTTCAAAAGGTTATATCTCACTTTATAAAATAAATGTACATATATATCGGTTTGAAATTGGTGCATAAAAACATATATTCAAAACCAAATGTTTGTCGTCAGGCAAAACCCAGGTGATTTCCTCAAATATCACTAATTACAAAGAATTCTGATATGTATTGAGGATCTTATCACCCAATTCCCAATATCTTACTCCCACTCACCATCTACAACGCCATACATATGTGAGAATCAAATCTGGTAAATACATAACCTGGAATTAGAATCTAATTGGGAAAACATTTTTCACTTAACATCGCACAGAAAATCTGAAACATGAAAATGTTTCGAAGGGGTAACCGGGTATTCCTAGTAATGCCTCTTTCATTATCCCGATTCATGACAGTAACCGTATACTTCCTTGCCCTCACTCCAATCCATTTATATGTATTTACTTGTTACCTTCTGTACACTACACTTGGGCTAATTGATTTTCTTCCTTCCCTACCCTTCGGCACCAGCCTATGGTTTGGATGAAGACTATCCAATAAGCCCAATAGGTGTACTCTCCAACTACCAGGAGCCCTTGCAACCTGAGAGAAGGTGAAGAGAAAAAACAACTGAATAATCCTATTCTATTTCTCTTGAACCAGAATCCATCCTCGAACTGGAATAAGTTCTTTCGAGTTCGTATGTAACTATATGATGGCATTCCAAGCAATATGGATTTTCGTAGTGATACGAAGTGTTCTGGAGAAACCCAAAGGTGAAGTAGGAGTGGCAGGGGTATACGCGGTTTTGTCGTGAATGATAGTAGCCGCAATTTTCTTTGCCCTTATTCTAATCCTTTTATATGTCTTTACTTATTACCTTCTGTACACCACACTTAGGCTAATTGGTTTTCTTCCTTCCCCACCTTTCAGCACCTGCCTATGGTTTGGAAGAAGACTATCCAATAATCACAATAGGTGTACTCTCCTAATCCTAGGAGCTCTCGCAACCTGAGAGAAGCTAAAGGGAAAAGACAACCGAATAATCCTATTCAATTTCTCCAGAACCAGAATCCATCCTCGAACTGGAACAAGCTCCTTCGAGTTTGTATGTAACTATACGATGTAATATCCAATAAATGTGGATCTTCGCAGTGATACGGGGTGTTCTGTAGAAATTCAAAGGTGATGTAGAAGTGGCAAGGATATATACGACTCCGTGACAATCCAAAAGCCAAATTTTTTTAAGAAGGTTCGGTTAACTTGGTTCATGAGTTTTAGTCTAGGGTCGGGCCATGGTCGCTGCCAAAGAGAGAGAGAGAGAAGAGAAATACTTAGCATGCACTCTATCCTAGATTATACTGGTTAATCACTTTATCTAATCATAATGTCTCCCACTGTTTCCTCGAATTCTCCTCCAAGCCCAAAAGGAGAATTAGTCGGAATCATCTAAAATCACACAAGGAGTAAACCTACTCATCAGTGGGAATCGGGATCCAACTATCATCGCATGATAACTTGATGGAAGCCACTTAAGTCACGACACTCCAGAAGGTATGCGCATGCCTGGCCAGTTTCTTCTACGTTTGAAACTCCTGATGTGATTTTTACCCCTAGGACCCAAGTGACCTTGACTGAGCCAGCATATCAAAGGATCCTAGTCAAGTTCAACGCATCATTATCTTGATTGAATTAGACCCATCCACATGAGTTCTTGACTGAGCCAAAATGACCGTACGACTATCCTAACCAATTGCATATCCATGCAACAGAAAAGCACTGTATAGCTACCGAACACTACGCCTTGGTTAAGCACGACATACTTAGCACGAATACTAAGCAATACTAATCTGAAATGACGGAGGGTTACGAATGGGTTTTGGCGAAAAACCTTTAACGTAATGAACTTGATATCGTTGAAGGAACCCAAGTGGTTTTATAAATATATAATGGCGAAAACTTTTTTATAAAGAGTTCACTCCCGGTGAAGGGATCTCAACTCTTTACTCATCGAATTAGGTGCAGGATATTCCAAACCGAATACCACGATGCAAAGCAAAATAATTGACTATAGTGAAGTTATTGTTAGTGTATATGCCCTAGGGGCCATTATTGTATCATACTAGTTTGTATATTACTTAATGGAAGCTTGGGATATTCACATGTATATAACAGTCTTGCTAAACATGGTAGTATGCTACTTGGTTTTTCTATCTTAATATGTGAGTATACGTATTGATAGAGCTCTTAGGATCTTGCTTGACTACCAGCGTTGTGATGGCAGTCACACTAGTGGGGGCTGGGTAGTCTACAAGCACATCCTTATTCAGGTCCCTAGTCGTTAGATTATCGAGACAGGGCATCGATACTCCGGAGTAGACTAGTGTGTACGCTTCTTATCCCAGTTGGGGAGATGGTCTGTCCCACAGCCGTCAGTACGTCGTACTGGAGATAGTATGCAGGTGCTCGTTAGGTTACCGGTACACCGGACAGGACTCACAGGGAACCGTTGGTTGGTTTTATACCAGTCGTCAGTGAACAGTTCCCAGGTGACATGAGTACAGCATAGTCCGCAGACTTGACACTGCTATTTCGCCTCGAGTGTGTCCCACTGTTCTTAGATTGCTACCCTACCACGGCTCAAAGGAGTCGTGCAAACAGGTAGCAGTTGGGTGCAGTCCCGAGCACTTGGAGGCAGTGGCGGTTAGACATGATTCGTCTCTCCCGGTATTGGGGGTTGATATCGCGCTGTGTCAGAGAGCCATTACGCAAAGTCCCTGGCCAGGGCAAGCGAGATTTGCTGGTAGGTTCCAGTAGTTTCTCAGGGTGTAATGGGCTTCGCTCCGACACGACTTATACCGCTATTAGGGGACTGACGCTTGCCTCCCCCCTAGGCCCGATATGCGATAGTCTTAGACGAACAGACCGGACTGTACAGAGATTGTCACATCAGACTCAGTAGGAGTTCGGATGGGTTTCCTCATCGGCCTTCTTATCGACATCTACCTGGGGACCGTTACGTACAGCTAGTGCCGCATGCGGTCTGTGGTTAAACCCACTGCCAGCATAGTAGTCGAGTCTCTAGAGTCCCACACAGAGAGTTTCCCTACTCCAGGCGAAACGATATAGAGGTCATATGGTTTTACGACAAGGGTTCGGACGCATACGTGTGTTTACGCACGTATGACTTTCGGACAGTTTTTACTAGTCGGCTTTGGTTTAAGCCAGTTACTAGTATCTGGTTATTGGATTTATACAGTCTAAAGTTTTTCCGTGTTTTCACGGATAGGAGGGGCGTTCTCGTAATTGCGCGAGAAGCTTCTAGAAGATGGTGACTAAGGAGGTTAAGGTGGCATATACATTAAATGAGATTAGTGAGTCATATAGATGATTCATCCATGTCATTAATGCTTCATAATTGCTTAATGACTCATGGAGATGAATCACCACTAGATATTTATCAAGCATGGTTGTAAATCATTATCTTTTCTTTTCTTGATAAAATAAAACGCTTGATATATATTATGATAACTCATTTTCTCATTTCATTATTATTCTCACCTTCTCTCTCCTCAAGCTCTCTCTCTTCAAACCCTAATCCTCCTCTCTCATGTGTTGAGTACAAGGATTAGTTAGACTACTTAATCCATAACCCTCTCTCTATTTCATCTAGGTACTTTGATTAGAACTTAAAGATACCTAGTTGCCTCAAGTTTAGAGGCAAAGCTTGGAGTTTAGCTCTCGTGGTGGATCGTCTACTACTTGGAGAAGGCCGAGGAGGAGGTGGAATTCGCAAAGACGAAGGACACGGTTCTTGAGGTATAATCCCTTAAAATAGTAGTTGTTAACTTCTATGTTTGATGTTAGTTATCGTTTAGCTTCGATTCGTGCGGTTAGTCGATGTTTAAGCAAAGAACAAGATTGTTTTTCATAATTCCGCCTCCCCGCAAGTCGTGGGGTGTTGTACATCGACTTACAGTGGTATCAGAGCCTCGCTAAACAATAATTAACTCATTAGCAAAGTCGTAAGTATTTCGAACGCAAAAAGGAACCGGAAAGATCATTGTTTTACACAGTTTCTGTCGAAATTTAAACAGGCCCTAAAATTTTTTCAGGGACCTGCAGTATAACAAGCAGGAAATTATAGGGGTACTCAAGAAATTTGGTCGCGTAACTCGGCTAACTTGCCGCGGAACCGCGGCGGATCCATGCGATCCGCCGCTGATCCGCGGCCGAGTTATGGCCGAGTCGGCCCAAATTTCTTTAGTGACTTTCTGGTGTTAACAGTGATATTTCTGGATGTTTAGTTTTCTGCTCAAGTCTCAGGTGCACAGAGAAGTATTGGAGTAGAATCTATAGTGTTTTGCTCGATCGAAATTTTGCGATGTTTGCTAATTTGATTATATCTGTGTTTGTATAATGTGTTCGTAAACCTCCCCTAACTGCTAGTATGTCGGTTGGCAGGGGGTTGCACATTTCTGTAATGATTTTTATCTGTTTGTGTATATGAACTGTGTTGGACTGTTATGATGTATAGCCGGGGTTAAGTGATGGGTTATTATTTAATTCATTTGATGTAAATGTAATTTGTTGTAATATTATTTTGCGGGGCACATCCAGGTTGCGGTTGTAGCCACCGTTGTATTATTTCATTTTACTGTTTTTGCTCCTAGGACTGACCCAAGATGGGGTGCACAAACTGCCGGGTGGGTAGTTTGCCGTACCCGTTGAGGTCTTGGGTGGGATAATGGCTATTCATCACAACTGTGTAATCCGTCTTTTGTTGCAGGCTCAAAACAAACACGGATTGCTTGTAAATCCAATAAAGTTCATCTGTGATCTGGAATGCCTATTATTGCGTCTGACGAATGTACAATATCTATATATGATAGCTATTTAGACGTCACTTATGTTTTACACCCGCGCTAGCCCAGCCTCCGCTCTGTCGTTAGTTAAGTAACCTAACGGGTGATGACGGGACCCCGTGGCGAATGCGGATGGCATAAGAGGACGTTGTATTTTCGTTGTTTTCTGCAATGATAGGTTAATGATGGGACGCATTATTTATAATGCAAAGAAAATAAACCAAAAGTTTAATCGTTGGAACAATTTAAAAGAAACCACTCGGTTAATTTTAAAACAGATATTTTTAAATGCGGAGCTTTAACCACTCCTGTTAAAAGCTATCAGGTTCCTTCGGTTATATCAAGTTCACTACGTTCACGGTTTCGCCAAAACCATTCGTAGCCCTCCGTCATTTCATCTGGGTATTCAGTAGTATTCAAGCTATGTATTTTGACCAACGCCAAGGCATATTGTTTGGTAGCTGCTGGATATTCATTTGTTGCAAAAGATAGATGAGTTAGTTTGGGACAGTCGTATGATCATTTTGGCCAACGTCAAGGATATGTACGGATGGGTTCAAATTAATAAGATAATGATGGGTAGAACTTGACATGTGACTTATGATATTTTTGTTGGAGATAGTGCCCTCAGAGTCAATTATTAGGTCACAGGTACGTGATTGCAATGATTGATGGAGGACCTATCCCGGTAGGAAGTCTTACTCGAGATGATAGTTTGCTATCTGGTTTACCTTTATCATCGTGTACTGCTTTAAGTGACCTGACAAGTCGCTATTACACGTTGGTAGAGCCCCTAGGATTCTTGCTTGACCACCAGCAGTATGAGGGCGATCATATAAGTGGGAGCTGGGGTTTATAAGCATATCCTTAAATGGTCCCTAGTCGTGTGAGTTTCGAGACAGGGCATCGATACTCCACAGTAGACTAGTGTATACAGTCGAGACCCCGACGAGGGGCGGTGGCCGGTCTCACAAGCCACTGGTGTCAGTTGGATCACCTAAGATGTATACAGGTGCTCATTGGGTTATGAGTACACCGGACAGGACTCGCCGGGAACATGCTAGTTGGTCATATACCAGACGTCAGATGGCAGTTCCCTGGTGACATGTGTGCAGGTTAGTTCATTGACCTGGGGATCGTCATTTGTCTCGTGTGAGTTCCCACTGTACTTTGATTACTACCCTACCACGGCTCAAAGGAGTCGTGCAAACAGGTTTTAGTTGGGTACAGTCCCGAGCCACATGGAGGCAGTGAGCGTATCTTTAGTGGTTCGTCTCTCCCGGTATTGGGGGTGAGGTCGCGCTGTGTCTAGGAGAGCCATTACACAAAGTCCTTGGCCAAGGCAAGGAGATTTACTGGTAGGTATTCCAGTAGTATCTCAGGGTGTTCTGGGCTACACTCCGACACGACTTGTACCGCTTTTGGGGGTCTGACTTTTACCAACCCCCTAGGCCCGCCATGCGATACTCATAGACGAACGGACCGGACTGTACGGATATTGTCACTGACAGGCTCAGTAGGGTTGTCGGGCTGAGTTCGCTCACAGACGTCCCTTTTAGTCAATACCTGGTAGCCCGTTACGTATTGGCTTATACCTCTGACGTGCTAGTGGTTAAATCCACAACCAAGGTGTTGACGAGTCTTTAGAGTCCCCCACATTCTGTTACTCAGCTTTTGGGCGAAAGGTTGTAGAGGCCGTATGGAGATATGGCAAGGTCCGATCAGATACGTGCGGTATTGCACGGATCAGGATCAGACAGTTTGTACTATAGGCCGTATGGTTATATGGCAGGGTTCGATCAGATACGTGCGGTATTGCACGGATCAGGATCGAACAGATATTACTAGCCGGCTTTGGTTTAAGCCGGATACTAGTATAGTACTGTGTAGATTTTGTCTCATCGCATTTGTATTTCGGTCGGAATACAAATGCGGGTGTGTATGCACAGTATCGGGGTTTTCCTGTAATTTATTACGGGACCAGTTTTCTGGAGTTGCTAATTTGCTTTCGGTTTCGGCCAATTTCCTTTGTATCGTTCATTGGCCGAAGTTTGGTGGAGGAGGGCTTATTTGCATTGTTGCAAATAAGTATTTGTGGAGGGGGTCTTTACATATATTTGTATCATGATGGTTTTTCATGATGAGCACCATCACTTGACTTTCCTTTTTCATGATAGCTTGACTTTGGATGTCATCATGGTTGTTGTTGATTGGTTGGTGGAGTATGGATTTGGTTGTGATGATTGTTTCTTTTCACCATTCTTTTTCTCTCATGATTATGATAGTGGTTCAATCATCCATACACCACACACTCCCTCTCTCCATTTTTCTCTCTCCCTCATTGTTTTGGCCGGCCATTCCCTTAGGGGAGGTGTGGATTCATTTTAGGTGTGGCATTTTGTTTCTCATGCTTGCTCGAAAAGCCCTCTAGTTCATTTCCTAAAGTTGCTCTCTTTTCTTCCACCAAATGGCAAATCTCCAAAAACCCCATATGAGATTTGAGTACTACATATTCTACAGTGAATCTTGGGCACGTCGACTAGCCAGCTTAGTGCCCGAGTTGCCTCGGCATTGTGGTGGGAGCCCGTAAAAGAAGTAGGCGATGTGGTGCACTTCCGGCGACGAGGTGGAGACCGGAGCTTCCGCAGGAGATCGGGACGACGACGAGAAGACCGGAGGACTTGGATCAGTCGGTATATCTCTCTTCCCATCTTGTAGTTAGCTAGGACTAGTTAGTGGTTCAATCCGGGTATTAGTGCGCGGCGGTTTGCCAGTTCAAGTAAAAATTAAAGTTTATCACCGCTTCCGAATTTGGCCGTCGGATTGACGGCCGGGGCGCCGCCGTGCACTTACAATTTTGACCAACGCCAAGTTCATAAGAGCATGGGGCAAAAAATATAAATCGGGAATTTCTAAAGAAACTGAAATTTGCAAAGAGATGCATACCATTTGGAGTTTGATGAATGTTGGTAGGATTCTTTCAACATTATCATACGATGATATTTGGATCCCGATCCTACTGTGAGTATATGCTACTTATCAGGATATTCATCACTTAACGATCAATGCTATAAACCAAGTAGGTGTCAAGAAAAGTGTCAGCGGGGTTACGCCCCCAGAGAAAAGAGGTTCTTTAATTAAGGAACTTCGCGAAAGCGTTGGAAAACCTCCCTCGAAGTATCGACACTAGCCTGGCTGAACGGTTAAGCAAGAATTGTACAGTGAGAATAGTCCTGGCTAATTCTTCTTTTATGGTTTGAGGAAGGATTCGAGAAATAGTGGGAGCCATCCAGTTTAGATAAACTAAAAAACCACTCTAAACTTGCAAGAGCATCATGCTAAAGAGTTTTCTTCTCTCTCTCCTAATTGGAGCGACCCTTAAAATGACTGGACTTAAGTTACTTTTAGAGAAAAATATACTGACAGGGCCAAACTATAAAGATTGGCTACGGAATGTCAAAATGGCTTTGACCTATGACAAATTGGGGTACGTCCTCACCGCTACGGCACCTGCTGTCCCTGGTCCCAAATCCAGTAATGTGGATAAGGAAATCCGCAAAACCTGGGATTTCGATTGCGCGAAAGCCAAGTGCATCGTGCTTGCCTCGATGAACAATGAACATCAGAGGAGGCACGAGGATATGGAACTAGACGCCATATTTCTCCATACAAAGGAACTTTATTGAGAGCAATCTCGTATAGCAAGATACGAGACCTCAAAGAACTTGTTTCGAGCGAGGTTGGTTATCGGGTCATCGGTAGGAGAACATGTCCTAAAGATGATCGGCTATATAGAAGAGCTCGCAGACCTTGGGACGACTTTGGATAATGAGCTCTATACAGACCTTATTCTCCAGTCCCTTCCTTCCACCTACGCCCAGTTTATCCTGAACTTCAACATTCAAAGAAAAGAAGTTGACCTTCCGGAACTCCTGAACATGTTAAGGAGTGCAGAGGGCACCTTGTAGAAAGCAAGAGAAACACCCGCTATGTTTGTTAGCGGTGCATCTTCTTCCGGGTCCAAGGCTAGGGCCAAAGGAAGGAAGAAGAAGGCCGCCCCCAGACCTAGAGGAGGTGTAAGTAAGGTGGGAGGGAAGGGAAAGAAAAAGTTTGCGGTACCGGTAGTTGGCCAGGATGAGTGCTTCCATTGTCACAGGAAAGGGCACTGGAAGAAGGATTGCAAGGCGTGGAACGCCAAGAACCAGGAAACGAAGCAAGCTGTGGCTTCGACTTCAGGTGTGTTTGTAATTGAGAATTGCCTGTCGATCAACTCTACTTCCTGGGTATTGGATACCGGATCAGGATCTCATATTTGCAATTCATTGCAGGCACTGAGAAACCCTAGAGTGCTGAAGGAAGGTGATATGACCCTAAAGGTTACTAACGGAGCTAGCGTGGGAGCTGCGTCCGTCGGGGATTATCACCTAGGATTGACGAGTGGACACATTTTGGTTTTACATAACTGTTTTTTGTACCAAGCTTAACGTGTAATATCATATCAGTTTCCTTGTTATCAAATAAAGGTTATGATTTCACGTTTGTAAGAGATGTTGTTAACATCCACCTTAATCATGGTTTGATTGGGTCCGGTACACTAAATAACGGTATATATGTTTTAAACCAACTCCAAATTTTCAATGTCCAGAACACACTAAAAAGAAAGTCTCCAGATTTAAATAAAGCTTTCTTATGGCATTGTAGACTGGGTCACATCAATGAGAGAAGGTTGACTAAGTTGAATAGAGAAGGATATTTGGACTCGTTCGAATATCAAACTTATGACACTTGTCAATCTTGTCTCAAAGGAAAGATGACAAAGACTCCATTTACTGGACAAGGAGTAAGAGCGAGCGAGCTCTTAGGACTCATACACAGTGATGTATGTGGTCCAATGTGTACGCATGCAAGAGGTGGTTTTTCCTATTTCATTACTTCCACGGATGATTACTCAAGATACGGATTCATTTATCTGATGAAATATAAATCCGAGGCTTTTGAGAAATTCCAAGAGTATAAGAATGAAGTAGAAAACCAAACCGGCAAAAGTATCAAGACACTAAGATCTGATCGAGGTGGTGAATACTTGAGTGCCGAGTTCCTAGGTTACCTAAAAGAGAAAGGAATTCTCTCTCAGCTTACTCCTCCATACACTCCACAGAATAACGGTGTATCGGAGAGACGGAATCGAACCCTATTGGATATGGTACGATCCATGATGAGTAATGCTGAGTTATCGCGATCTTTCTGGGGTTATGCGCTAGAATCAGCGGCATATCTTTTGAACATGGTTCCTACCAAGACTGTGCCTACCACGCCATATCAGATGTGGAGTGGGAAGAAACCCTATCTTCAGTATCTGAAAATATGGGGATATCCAGCTTTTGTTAAAAAGCAGCATGTGGACAAGCTCGAGGCACGATCAGTAAAGTGTAAGTTTGTAGGATATCCAAAGAACTCCAAGGGGTATCTATTCTATTACGCAGAGGAACAAAAGGTGTTTGTTTCTCGTAATGCCCATTTTCTAGAATATCAGTTTTTAGAAAAGGAAATAAGTGGGAGCGAAATAGAACTGGAAGAAATTCCAGAACCACAAACTGCTACTGAAAGTTTGGTACAAGAAGAACAAGACATTCCCGCACCCCTCCGTAGGAGTAGTAGGCCGTCTCATCCGCCTGAGAGATACTACGGTTTTCTCATAGATGAGGATAGAGAGGATTGCATCATAGATGATGATGAACCTACTGATTTCCAGCAGGCCATCCAGAGCGGCGACTCGGTACGATGGCTAGATGTAATGCGGACCGAAGTGGAGTCCATGTACACCAACAATGTATGGACTTTGGACTTTGCTCCAGATGGGGTAAAACTCATAGGATGCAAATGGATCTTCAAGAAAAAGATTGGTGTAGATGGGCAGGTGGAAACCTATAAGGCTAGACTTGTTGCAAAGGGTTTTCGTCAAAGACCTCGTTTGGACTATGACGAAACTTTTTCTCCAGTGGCTATGCTCAAATCCATTCGGGTCCTTCTTGCTATTGCTGCTTTCCATGATTATGAAATCTGGCAGATGGACGTAAAGACGGCTTTTCTGAATGGAAATTTAGAAGAGTGCGTCTATATAGATCAGCCAGAGGGTTTCAATCAGAGTGGGAGCAGTGGGAAAGTATGCAAGCTGCTTAAGTCCATTTGTGGACTAAAGCAGGCATCGCGGAGTTGGAACATCTGTTTCGATGAGACAGTCAAAGAATATGACTTTATCAAAAATCCAGATGAACCGTGCATATATAGTAAAGTTGTAGCCAGAAGTGTTGTATTCCTCGTCTTGTACGTGGATGATATTCTATTGATAGGAAATGGCATTCCTATGCTACAATCTGTCAAAGGATTCTTGTTACACAGGTTCTCCATGAAAGACCTGGGTGATGCCTCTTACATTCCGGGGATCCGGATCTATCGTGATAGATCCAAGAGGATGTTGCGACTTTCGCAGTCCAGGTATATCGACACTGTACTGAAAGATTCAGTATGGAAGATTCTAAGCGCGGTAATCTACCGGCTTGTCACGGAATCACCCTCTCCAAAGAGATGTCTCCCAGGACTGATTTGGAAAGGGAACGCATGTCTATTATACCCTACGCTTCTGCGGTAGGCTCTATAATGTATGCGATGTTGTGCACCAGACCAGATGTAGCTTACGCACTGAGCGTGGTAAGCCGGTATCAGTCAGACCTAGGGGAGAAGCACTGGATAGCAATAAAGAACATTCTCAAGTACCTGAGAAGGACTAAAGAGATGTTCTTGGTTTACGGTGGAAAAGACCTCAGGTTGGAGGCCTTTGCTGATTCCGGCTTCCAAAGTAATAAGGACGATTCCATGTCCATGTCAGGTTATGTCTTTACCCTCAATGGAGGGGCGGTGTGCTGGAAGAGCTCCAAGCAGGACACCGTTGCTGACTCAACGATGGAAGCGGAGTATATAGCTGCTTGCGATGCCGCAAAAGAAACAGTCTGGATGAAGAAGTTCCTAACATAACTTCAGGTGGTTCCTACCATAGTTGATCCAATACCTCTGTATTGCGACAACAACGGAGCTATAGCTTTAGCGAAGGAACCAAGGTCCCATCAGAAGTCCAGACACATCTTAAGACGGTATCACCTGATCAGGGAGATCATTGATCGTCAGGAGATCGAGGTTCGGAGAGTTGCTTCAGAAGAGAACATTGCTGATCCATTCACGAAGGCCCTACCTCAGATTCAGTTCGAGAGTCTACTCGAGATCATCGGTCTTCGATATGCCAGTACATGGCCCTAGTGCAAGTGGGAGATTGTTAGTGTATATGCCCTAGGGGCCATTATTGTATCATACTAGTTTGTATATTACTTAATGGAAGCTTGGGATATTCACATGTATATAACAGTCTTGCTAAACATGGTAGTATGCTACTTGGTTTTTCTATCTTAATATGTGAGTATACGTATTGATAGAGCTCTTAGGATCTTGCTTGACTACCAGCGTTGTGATGGCAGTCACACTAGTGGGGGCTGGGTAGTCTACAAGCACATCCTTATTCAGGTCCCTAGTCGTTGGATTATCGAGACAGGGCATCGATACTCCGGAGTAGACTAGTGTGTACGCTTCTCATCCCAGTTGGGGAGATGGTCTGTCCCACAGCCGTCAGTACGTCGTACTGGAGATAGTATGCAGGTGCTCGTTAGGTTACGGGTACACCGGATAGGACTCACAGGGAACTGTTGGTTGGTTTTATACCAGTCGTCAGTGAACAGTTCCCAGGTGACATGAGTACAGCATAGTCCGCAGACTTGACACTGCTATTTCGCCTCGAGTGTGTCCCATTGTTCTTAGATTGCTACCCTACCACGGCTCAAAGGAGTCGAGCAAACAGGTAGCAGTTGGGTGCATTCCCGAGCACTTGGAGGCAGTGGCGGTTAGACAGGATTCGTCTCTCCCGGTATTGGGGGTTGATATCGCGCTGTGTCAGAGAGCCATTACGCAAAGTCCCTGGCCAGGGCAAGAGAGATTTGCTGGTAGGTTCCAGTAGTTTCTCTGGGTGTAATGGGCTTCGCTACGACACGACTTATACCGCTATTAGGGGACTGACGCTTGCCGCCCCCTAGGCCCGATATGCGATAGTCTTAGACGAACAGACCGGACTGTACGGAGTTTGTCACATCAGACTCAGTAGGAGTTCGGATGGGTTTCCTCATCGGCATCTACCTGGGGACCGTTACATACAGCTAGTGCCGCTTGCGGTCGGTGGTTAAACCCACTGCCAGCGTAGTAGTCGAGTCTCTAGAGTCCCACGCAGAGAGTTTCCCAACTCTAGGCGAAACGATATAGAGGTCGTATGGTTTTATGACAAGGGTTCGGACGCATACGTGTGTTTACGCACGTACGACTTTCGGACAGTTTTTACTAGTCGGCTTTGGTTTAAGCCAGTTACTAGTATCCGGTTATTGGATTTATACAGTCTAAAGTTTTTCCGTGTTTTCACGGATAGGAGGGGCGTTCTCGTAATTGCGCGAGAAGCTTCTAGAAGATGGTGACTAAGGAGGTTAAGGTGGCATATACATTAAATGAGATTAGTGAGTCATATGGATGATTCATCCATGTCATTAATGCTTCATAATTGCTTAATGACTCATGGAGATGAATCACCACTAGATATTTATCAAGCATGGTTGTAAATCATTATATTTTCTTTTCTTGATAAAATAAAATGCTTGATATATATTATGATAACTCATTTTCTCATTTCATTATTATTCTCACCTTCTCTCTCCTCAAGCTCTCTCTCTCTTCAAACCCTAATCCTCCCCTCTCATGTGTTGAGTACAAGGATTAGTTAGACTACTTAATCCATAACCCTCTCTCTATTTTGTTGGAGATAGTGCCCTCAGAGTCAATTATTGGATCACAGGCACTTGATTGCAATGATTGAGAGAGAACCTATCCCGGTAGGACAGTCTTACTCGAGATGACAGTATGCTATCTGGTTTATCTTTATCATCGTGTACTGCTTTAGGTGACCTTAAAGGTCACTATTGCACGTTGATAGAGCCCCTAGGATTCTTGCTTGACTGCCAGCAGTATGAGGGCGATCATATACGTGGGAGCTGGTAGTCTATAAGCACATCCTTAAAAGGTCCCTAGTCATGGGAGTTTCGAGATAGGGCATCGATACTCCAGAGTAGACTAGTGTATGCAGTCGAGACCCCGATGAGGGGCGGTGGCCGGTCTCACAAGCCACTGGTGTCAGTTGGTTCACCTAAGATGTATACAGGTGCTCATTGGGTTATGAGTATACCGGACAGGACTCGCCGGGAACATGCTAGTTGGTCTTATACCTGACGTCAGATAGCAGTTCCCTGGTGACATGTGTATAGGTTAGTTCATCGACCTGAGGATCATCATTTGTCTCGTGTGATTTCCCACTGTACTTTGATTACTACCCTACCACGCTCAAAGAAGACGTGCAAATAGGTTTTAGTTGGGTACAGTCCCGAGCCACATGGAGGCAGTGAGCGGATCTTCAGGGGTTCGTCTCTCCCGGTATTGGGGGTGAGGTCGCGCTGTGTCTAGGAGAGCCATTACACGAAGTCCTTGGCCAAGGCAGGAGATTTACTGGTAGGTATTCCAGTAGTATCTCAGGGTGTTCTGGGCTACACTCCGACACGACTTGTACCGCTTTTGGGGGTCTGACTTTTACCAACCCCCTAGGCCCGCCATGCGATGCTCATAGACGAACGGACCGGACTGTACGGATATTGTCACTGACAGGCTCAGTAGGGTGTCAGGATGAGTTCGCTCATCGACGTCCCTTTTGGTCAATAACTGGTAGCCCGTCACGTATGGCTAATACCTCTGACGTGCTAGTGGTTAAATCCACAGCCATAGTATTGACGAGTCTTTAGAGTCCACCACACTTACAGTTACTCTAGTTTCGGGCGAAACGCTGTAGAGGCCGTATGGAGATATGGCAGGATTCGATCAGATACGTGCGGTATTGCACGGATCAGGATCGGACGGTTAGTACTAGAGGCCGTATAGGTATATGGCAGGGTTCGATCAGATACGTGCGGTATTGCACGGATCAGGATCGGACAGATAATACTAGCGGGCTTTGGTTTAAGCCGGATCCTAGTATTATACCGTGTAGTTTTGTCTCTTTGCATTTGTGTTCAGTGGGAATACAAATGCGGGCATGTATATGCAGTCGCGGGGTTTTCCTGTAATTTATTACGGGATCAGTCTTCTGAAGTTGCCAGTTTGCATTCCGTTCCGGCCGGTTTTCCTTTGTTCCTTCCCGGCCGGACTTTTCCGATGGAGGGGGTTATTTGCAAGTTTGCGAATAACATTTGTGGAGGGGTTTTTTTGCATTTGTGGCATTATGAAAGGTTAAGCATCTTTTCTTTTTCATGATGGCTTGCTTTATTGTGATTAGAGTTGATTTGAGTTGGATTTGATTTGGTGTGACATTGTTATCATTGCTTTTTGATGTGGTCACCCTCTACCTTTTACTACACTCACCTCCCTCTTGTATTATGTTTTGCCCTCCACCATTTTCCATGAGAAGAGGTCGGCCACACTTTTGAGAAGGAGAGGAAAAATGAGAGAGATTCATTTTGGTTGTGGTGGGGTCATTCTTCATCTCATATTCTTCTTGCTAGAAAATTGAAAGCAACAATTTTTTCCTTAAACTCTTCATCCATCCTCTAAGGCAACAAAAACCCCAAATGAGACATAGCCTCTACACTACATTCTACAGCAAATCTTGGACGCGTCGGCTAGCCAACTTCGCGCCCGAGTTGCCTCGGTATAGAGGTGGGAGCCCGTAAAAGATGCAGGCGATGTGGTGCACTTCCGGCGACGAGGTGGAGACAGGACATTTCCGCGGGAGATCGGGACGACGACGAGAAGACCGGAGGACTCGGATCAGTCGGTATATCTCTCACCCTTTCTCTTGTTTGCTAGCATTACGTTAATGGTCACGATCCGGGTATATTGTCCGCGGTAGCGCCGGTTCCAAGTAAGGAAAATTTTTGATTCCGCATTTTGGCCTCGAGTAGTAGGTTGGGGCGCTGCCGTGGCGCAACATGGTATCAGAGCCTCGCCATTAACGTAGTCTAGGTTTGTCTAATGTGTTTACACTTTCGATCGAACAAAATTCCAAAAACCCGCGTTTTCTTCACATCAGTTTTCTGTCGAATTTTTCCTGGCTCTAAAATTTTTTCAGGTTGTAGAAAATTGATGTACTGGAAGTCCTAAGAATTCTGGGGAAATTCGAGACATTGATCGTTCAGGGAGAGCGCGGAACCGCGGCCAAACCCCACTTGGCGCCGCGGTTCCGCCGCAGTATGGAGAGATCGATGTGTCAAATTTTTCCAGTAGGCTTCTGGGGTGAAAATAGGGTTTCTGGAATATTATGTTTGGGCCCAGAATTTCTTGATGTGCTACAGTAGTACTTGGGGGCCCACTTGGTAATTTTGATCGATCGGATATTTTAAATACATTAGTTCACAGTATTTACATTATATCTGCGACCGTGAATGTCACTTGATCGGTAAATCCAGTCTAACAGCTATAGCCCGGTTAGATGGATTTGCGAACGTGACTTTCACGTTGATGTTCTATGTATTGTTGTGATGTTGCAGATCGGTCGAGGGGGATAGCCTGGTTGCAGTGGTAGTACAGTTTTGTTGTATTATGTACATTTGATATTGCGGGGCGAGCGTCCGACATGTGGACTGCCGTCACTGCCTGATTGTATTATTGTTTTGGGGCACGGCCTGGTTGCAGTCGATGTACCCGTTGTATGTATATTTTACTTTCTGTACTAGGATTACCCCAAGGTGGGGTGCACAGATAGCCGGGTTCTAGAGGGCAACGGGCACACATCTCATGGCATTAAGACGGAAGGGGCTTCACTCTAGAATTAGCGGGCTATTCGCCGCTATCGTAGGGGGTACAGGTTGACCCAGGAGGGGTGCCCAAGTTACCGGATTCCGTGAAGTGCTGGGTGGTCCATTCACGGTGCTGAAGGGGACTGCCTCGCTTCAGGTCTTGGCAGGTGACTTGCCGCGCCCGTAGGGGTCTAGGATTTCATTGCACATGCTATCCACACGACCAAGGGAACGTCGGGTTTCAGTAGTGGCTCTGTGAAACCCGGGGATCCCAGATATCTGTATTGTTCTGTGATGCTGTACATTTATGTGATGTTGCATTTTTTTTCACGCCTTGAGCGAAATATAATATATATTAGTAGATGTTGTATATGTTTTGCATCCGCGCTAGTCCAGTCCCCGCTCTGTCGTTAGTTAGCTAACCTAATGGGTAATGACGGGACCCAGTGGCGAATGCGGATGGCATATACGTACATCGGTATATTTTTTTTCGTTCTTTTTGGTGTGATCAATTGATGGGACTGCATTGATTCGGATCAATGCAAGTTAAAAACAAACCTAATCTGATGTTGTTGGAACACTTTTCAAAAAGCTGTTATTGCAAGGACGTTCTCTTTTGTTTTGCATCGTGGTATTCAGTTGGAATATCCTGCTCCTCAGTCGACGAGGCAAGGGCCGCGATCCCTTCACCGAGAGTGACCCCTTGGACAAAAGTTTGCGTCAGGGCAATAACTTCACTATCGGCGATTACTTTTGCTTTGCATCGTGGTATTCAGTTGGAATATCCTGCACCTCATTCTACGGGGAAAGAGCAGAGATCCCTTCATCGGGAGTGACCTCTTTAGCAAAGGTTTTCGCCACTATATTTTTATAAAAAGCTATGCAGTTCCTTCAACGATATCAAGTTCATTACGTTAAAGGTTTTTCGCCAAAAAAAAAAAACCATCCGTAGCCCTCCGTCATTTCCTACGGGTATTATTTAGTATTCGTGCTGCGTTTGTTGACTCCGTCAAGGCGTAGTGTACGGTAGCTAAGTGGTGCTTGTTTGTTGCATAAATGGGATTGGTTAGGACAGTCGTGCGGCCTTGTTGACTCCATCAAGGGCACGTACGGGTGGGTTTAATGCAATCCAGATAATGACGGGTTGAACTTGACTAGGACTCTTTGATTTGTTGACTCCGTCAAGGTCACTTGGGTCCTAGGGGTAAAAACACACATCGGGAGTTTCTAAAGAAACTGAAACTTGCCAGGCATGCGCATACGTTCTAGAGTGTGGTGACTTGAGTGGATTCCGTCAAGTTATCATGCGATGATAGTTGGATCCCGATTCCTACTGATGAGTTGGTTTACTCCACGGGTGATCCCAACTGATTCTTCTCTCAGGTTTGGAGGAGGATTTGATGGTTACAGTGGGAGGTTTCCTGATTAGATAAAGTGATAACCATTCCGATCTAGGTTAGAGTGCATGCTGAGTGTTTCTTTTCTCTCTCTCTGGCAGCGACCATTGACCCAACCCTAGACTATGACTCAATGACCAAGTTGACCGAACCTTCTTAACACTGGCTTTTGGATTGTCAGAGTTGCAAACCTCATTGCCACTCCTACTTTTACTCTTTTCTCCAGGACACCCCGTATTACTACGAACGTCCACTTCCATTGGACAAAACCATCGTATGGTTAGATACGAACTCGAAGGAATTTATTCGAGGATGGTTTCCGGTTCTGGAGAAAACGAATAGGACTATTCAGTTGTCTTTTCCTTTTACCTTCTCTCTCAGATTGCGAGTACTCCTTGGCTTAGGAGATAGTACACCTATTACGCAAATTGGATAGTCTTCTTCCAAACCTTAGGCTGGTGCCGAACGGTGGGGAATGAAGAATACCAATTAGCCTAAACGGTGTACAGAAGGTATTAAGTAAAGAAAAAGAAAGGGATTAGTAAAAGGGCAAAGTAATTGCGACTGATATTCACGACCATACCAAATATTTCTTCGCCAATCCTAAATCACCTTTGTATTTCTCCAGGACACTCCGTATCACTACGAAGATCCACAGTTTATTGGATATTCCATCGTATGGTTATATACGAACTCGAAAGGAACTTCTTCCAGTTCGGGGATAGATTCTGGTTCAGGAGAAATAGGAATAAGGTTTATTCGGTTGTCTTCTATCTTTACCTTCTTTCGCATTGCGAGTGCTCCTAGGATTAGGACAGTACACCCATTATGCTTATTGGATAGTCTTCTTCCAAACCATAGGCTGTTGCCGAAAGGTAGGGAAGGAAGAAAACCATTTGGCCTAAAGGGGTGTACAGAAGGTAATGACTAAAGACATATAAAGGGATTTGGAGAGGTGACAAAGAATTATACGGTTACAGTTGTGAATCTGGATAATGGAAGAGGCGTTACTAGGAATACCAGGATACCCCAACGAAACATTTCAATGTTTCAGTTTCACTGTATACTGTTAATGGAAAACTGATTTTCCGATTAGACACTTACTCCAGGGTATGTATTTACCAGGTATGATTCTCACATCTGTATGGTTTTACAGATGATGAGTGGGAGTAAGTTATTGGGAATTGGGTGATCATCCTCATTATATCGGGATTCGTTGTAATCGGTGATATTTGAGGAAGTCACCTGGGTTGTTTGCCGGCCGGCAATTATATGGTTTTGAATATCCGCTATTATGCACCAATTTCAAATTGATATATCTGTACGTCTATTTTTATAGAGTGAGATATACCTTTTTGAAATTATGCCTACGACATTTACCTATATCAGTGGATGGTTAGGTAAGGAGCATTAAACAGCGGTGTAATTCTTCTTAACCATAAGTACAGTTTTCAACCTACGACACACAGTGAATGAGTTATCAGACTCAAGGGACTTATACAGAGTATTGTATGTTGTCCAGCGTCCATGAAGACAGAGCGGTTGGCTCTCATACTATATTCGGTTTACTTATGACTTCTCTAGTTTTTAGACAGGTGTTTCGTGGAAACACAGGGTCTGAATTTTGAGATGTTATAGGTATTTGAATAAAGTAGAGAACCAGGTATTGCAAGTATCGGGATTCTTCAAAGTGATCGGAGATGTAGATACTTGTGTATGGTATTCAGTTGATAGTAATGATTAAGAGAACTTGCTTCTCTTTCGGGTTACTTATAATTGGAAGCATTCCTAAGTTGAGTGACGCTGATCGGCCTTTTTCCATTTAGTTGACATGCACTGGAGACAGCTGCATGATTTGAATCTAGTTCAATTAAATCAGTTACTCTGGTTCTATATTGGATATAGAACAGTTCATATCTTAACGATGTTATGGTACGGGGAGTTGTCCGGCTTATGATTAAAACCAGACACTAGACAACTCAAGGCACGTTTCTGTGATGGCTGTTTCTGGGTTGACCCAGGCTATGACGAGGGTTGACTTTCTACCATCTGGAAGATAATAGTGATATTGTTCTAGACTCGCCACAGTTTTATTAAAAATGGACTTTTTCAGAAAGCAGTAGTGGGAGTATGGTAGAACTGGAAGTGATTCCAGAACCACAAACGATTACTGAAGATTTGATAGGAACCTAAAGATTCAATCTGGTTTGACATTCCATTGGCCACTCCGAAGATAAGGTGGGTAACCTCAGGCACCCGAGAGGTACTCCAGTAGCCTCAAGGACGGTGACAAGGAAGTTCTTGTTTACCCAAACTTGCCATTGCTGTTGTTCCAGACTGTGAGACCCGGCAGGAGGATGAGTATAGCGTCGTTCTAAATTGGCTTTAGAAGTGTACGTCTATATGACTCTGGCAGAGGGTTGTCATAGTCAGTGGGAGCAGCGGAAGCATTGGTGGACAAGTGGCTTATGTCTATTTATAGACTAAAGCAGATATAGAGGAGATAGATCATCAATTTCTGATGTGACAGTCATAGGTTTGACTTCATCAGAATAGGGGATGGATCTGTTGAGAAGGTAGTAGGGTGTGATGTCATGGTATTTGGATGACATACACAGAGTAGAATGTGATATTCCTATACTACGATCGGTTATACTTTGGTCGTCACACAGTGGTTTTTCCGCATGGGACTTAGACATTATATCAGACATACTGGTTACTAGATATATGGCTTTAGATCTAGATTTGGGTGGTTTCCCAATTAGGGTACTTAGACAGCATTCTAAGAGTATTTAGAATGGATGACTCCTGGCACGGTAGTGTACCTGCAGGTAATGGAGTCACCCACTCTAAAGGTGTCTTACAGACTAAAGGGGAGAGGGATGTGCATGATTGGCAGATCACTTGCACAGGCAATTGAGTCAATCATGAGATGTCAAGTACCACACCAGATGTTGCTTTTGCACTAGATGCAATAAGTTAATATTGATCCAATCCTGGAGAAACAGTCGGAAGCAGTTTTAGAACATAAGTGGATGTTCTAGGGATATGATAACGACGACCTCATTTCGGGAGACAGTTATCATTCCAGGATTCCAACGTGACCTGGACGACAGGGAGGTTGTCAGAGTTATAGTTTTTCCTTCTAACGAGGGGCAGTATTTTGGACAGATGGTCCAAGGCATTACTGAGGGAGGCATGGCGCAAGATACTGATTAAGTTCAGTTGACGATACAGTCTAAGAAGTTTGGATTTGGAGTTCATTTATGAGCTAGGTCCCATCAGACATCCAGACACATTCTAAGACAGGTATTGCTCATTTCGGGAGATGGCTTTCTCCGCGAACATGAGATATAGAGAGACATAGAAAGAAACATCAAAGCGGATCCACTCACTGAGGCTATTCCTCGAACGCAATAGTTTCGCAAACGAGCTTTATGAGACTGACTGGTAGAGGAGTTGGGTGTTCGGTATCACACGAGCTGTAAGTATGCGACATCGCAATAATTAGCCTTGAGTGCAAGTGGGAGATTGTTGGAGATAGTGCCCTCAGAGTCAATTATTGGATCACTGGCACGTGATTGCAATGATTGAGAGAGGACCTATCCCGGTAGGACAGTCTTACTCGAGATGATAGTATGCTATCTGGTTTATCTTTATCATCGTGTACTGCTTTAGGTGACCTTAAAGGTCACTATTGCACGTTGATAGAGCCCCTAGGATTTTTGCTTGACTGCCAGCAGTATGAGGGCGATCATATACGTGGGAGCTGGTAGTCTATAAGCACATCCTTAAAAGGTCCCTAGTCATGGGAGTTTCGAGATAGGGCATCGATACTCCAGAGTAGACTAGTGTATGCAGTCGAGACCCCGATGAGGGGCGGTGGCCGGTCTCACAAGCCACTGGTGTCAGTTGGTTCACCTAAAATGTATACAGGTGCTCATTGGGTTATGAGTACACCGGACAGGACTCGCCGGGAACATGCTAGTTGGTCTTATACCAGACGTCAGATAGCAGTTCCCTGGTGACATGTGTACAGGTTAGTTCATCGACCTGAGGATCGTCATTTGTCTCGTGTGAGTTCCCACTGTACTTTGATTGAAAGGTTCCTAGGCACTCTAGTGAGGTCTCACAAGGCATCGAACATGCCAATTTCAAAAAAAAATTCGGTGCCGAGAAACCCTAAACTACGGATCGTCGGCTAGATTTCTAGGCGAAAATGCAAACTAGTTAACTCTTAACTAAGAGATACGGAAATACAACCTTTGTAGATCCGGTGCTCCACCTCCATAGCTCCGCAACGAAGTCCCTTTGCTGTCCAAATGAGTTCCCGGGCTCTAGCGTCGGCTTCGTCGAAGAATAAGCGAGCTAGGTCGTCGATGTCCATGCCGAAGATGATCTACGTCGAGGCATCGCTAGATCAAGCTCTACCTTCACCAAGCCCTGAAAACTTGTGAAGGAAACACACTCTACTACTTGGCAAGAGGTAGAGGATGAAGAAATAGGAAGTGGTTAAACTTTAGAATTGGATTTCTCACTCATTTGCATCAATCACCATTGATGGAGGAAGGTATCTTCATGAAGAAGAAGAAGAGGAAGAAGATGATAAATATTATGATAAGTTAAAAAGAATGGAAAAGAAAATTCAATCTTATCATAACACTTACCATAGTTAAGTGTAGAGAGTTAACCAAAGTTAGTGAGTGGTTAGGGTTTGGCATAAAACAAAAATGGTGGACTTTTCAAAAGTTCAAGAAACTTCAACAAAAGAAATAAATAAAGCCACCATTTTCCTTTTGCCAAAAATAAATAAATCATTTAAAACCCTTAACCATTAACTAACTATGGTTTAAACATACATTTAACCAAGTATTGCATGTATCATCAAACATGATACAAGCAAGTGCACAAAATCATATCACATATGCAATGCGCACACCCGAGCGAGAAAATCCATTTAAAGTGAACCGATACTAGTTAATGAAAAGTAATATATCAAATATATAATTATACATTAAATCATTAAATCAACACTTGATTTAACGATCCGGTCATATCGCATATAACCGACTAGTATCCTATGTATCGGCTTATCGAATCAACGCTTGAATCGATAACTAGGTTATATCGCATATAACCATTCGATACATTCATCGTGAGAATGGAATACGGTATCACATACACGCATTATTCTCGGTCCCGCAAATATCCCATATGCGCTCCTATTTCGTTTCGCTTGAGCCAGGAAACCTCTGTGTAGGACTCTAAAGACTCGTCAATACGCCGGCAGCAGATGATGATCATATCAAACACCCACAAGCCGCAAGCGGTCTGCTAAACGTAACGGCCACCCGGGTATTGAGCGATCAGAAGATCGACGAGCAAGCCCGCTCACACTCCTGTGAATCCAACCAGTAACACTACCGTACAGTCCGGTCTCATCGTCTGATATGTCGCATATCTTGCCTAGGGGTGGTAAACGTCAGACCCCAATAGCTCGATAAGTCGTGTCGATATGAGGTCTATAACAATTCGAGAAACTACTGGTAATACTTACCAGTATATCTCAGCAACCCTGGCCAGGGATTTCCTGTTATAGCCAATCGAACACAGCGCAACATCAACCCCCTATACCGGGAGAGACGAATCCCCTCCTATCGCTCATTGCCTCCATGTGACTCGGGACTGTACCCAAAAATCACCGTTTTGCACGCCCTCTTGGACGTGGTAAGATGGAAATCAAAGCACAGTGGGAACCACACAAGACTCTATGACGATCTCGGGTCAACAGACTACTCTGTACCAGTGTCACCAGAGAACTGCCATCTGACGTGAGGTATAATACCATCTGGGAGTTCTCGGCGAGTCCGTCCAGTGTACCCAGTCTCTACTGAGCACCCGTATATCTCTTCTGATGTCAAACACCAATGGATATGGGATCATCCATCGCCCATCTGTATGGGTCGAGAAGGTATACGCTAGTCTACTCTGGTATATCGATGCCCCGTCTCGATACACCCACGACTAGGGACTTTGAAGGATGTACTTATGGACTACCATGTCCCCACTAGTATGATCCGCATCACAGTCCAGGTAGTCAAGTACACATCCTAAGGGCTTTACCAACATGTAACAGAGAGACAATCAGTGTACACGTTAAGGTAAAGGGTAACCAGATAGCATACTATCATGTCGAGCAAGAAAGTCCTCCCTATATATGTCCCAGCATCCACTACAATAAACATCCTATGTACAGTAATGGCCTCTAGGGCATACATATAACTAACAATCTCCCACTTGCACTAGGGCCATCTGTAGCAGTGGTTGTAGTTGTTGGAGATAATGCCCTCAGAGTCAATTATTGGATCACAGGCACGTGATAGCGGTCATTGAGGGAGGACCTATCCCGGTAGGACAGTCTTACTCGAGATGATAGTATGCTATCTGGTTTACCTTTATCATCGTGTACTGTTTTAGGTGACCTGACAAGTTGCTATTACACGTTGATAGAGCCCCTAGGATTCGTGCTTGACCACCAGCAGTATGAGGGCGATCATATAAGTGGGAGCTGGGGTCTATAAGCATATCCTTAAATGGTCCCTAGTCGTGTGAGTTTCGAGACAGGGCATCGATACTCCATAGTAGACTAGTGTATACAGTCGAGACCCCGACGAGGGGCGGTGGCCGGTCTCACAAGCCACTGGTGTCAGTTGGATCACCTAAGATGTATACAGGTGCTCATTGGGTTATGAGTACACCGGACAGGACTCGCCGGGAACATGCTAGTTGGTAATATACCAGACGTCAGATGGCAGTTCCCTGGTGACATGTGTGCAGGTTAGTTCATCGACCTGGGGATCGTCATTTGTCTCGTGTGAGTTCCCACTGTACTTTGATTACTACCCTACCACGGCTCAAAGGAGTCGTGCAAACAGGTTTTAGTTGGGTACAGTCCCGAGCCACATGGAGGCAGTGAGCGTATCTTCAGGGGTTCGTCTCTCCCGGTATTGGGGGTGAGGTCGTGCTGTGTCTAGGAGAGCCATTACACGAAGTCCTTGGCCAAGGCAAGGAGATTTACTGGTAGGTATTCTAGTAGTATCTCAGGGTGTTCTGGGCTACACTCCGACACGACTTGTACCGCTTTTGGGGGTCTGACTTTTACCAACCCCTAGGCCCGCCATGCGATGCTCATAGACGAACGGACCGGACTGTACGGATATTGTCACTGACAGGCTCAGTAGGGTTGTCAGGCTGGGTTCGCCCACAGACGTCCCTTTTAGTCAATACCTGGTAGCCCGTTACGTATTGGCTTATATCTCTGACGTGCTTGTGGTTAAATCCACAACCAAGGTGTTGACGAGTCTTTAGAGTCCCCCACATTCTGTTACTCAGCTTTCGGGCGAAAGGCTGTAGAGGCCGTATGGAGATATGGCAAGGTCCGATCAGATACGTGCGGTATTGCACGGATCAGGATTGGACAGTTTGTACTATAGGCCGTATGGTTATATGGCAGGGTTCGATCAGATACGTGCGGTATTGCACGGATCAGGATCGAACAGATATTACTAGCCGGTTTTGGTATAAGCCGGATTCTAGTATAGTACAGTGGAGATTTTGTCTCATTGCATTTGTATTTCGGTCGAAATACAGATGCGGGTGTGTATGCACAGTATCGGGGTTTTCCTGTAATTTATTACGGGACCAGTTTTTTTGGAGTTGCCAGTTTGCTTTCCGTTTCGGCCAATTTCCATTGTTCCGTTCGTTGGCCGAAGATTGGTGGAGGAGGGTTTATTTGCATTGTTGCAAATAGGCATTAGTGGAGAGGGTCTTTGCATTTTGTTGTATCATGATAGCTTTTCCTTGACCTTGACTTCTAGCTTTATCATCATGGCTTGACTTTGTAGACAATCATGGTTGTTGATGATTGTTGGTTGATTGTTGGTTTTGGGAGTGATCATTGTTTCTCATCATCACTTGCTTTTCAACCACCTCTTTGTCTTGACTCTCTCTCTTGCATGATAGATGAAAAAGGCTCCCATTATTTTTGGATACACCACACTTTCATTCTCCCCACTCACCAAGAAAGTGGCCGGCCTCTTGAGGGGGGGGGGGCTGTCCTAAATTTATGTGAGGGGTTTTTGGTTCATTTCATGTTCCAAAAATCCCCTAGTTCCTCCACATAATTCTTGTATCATTCCTCCACCAAAAATGGCAATCTCCACAACCCCAAATGAGACTTCTTCTCTAGATATTCTACAGCATATCTTGGGCACGTCGAGTAGCCGGCTTCGTGCCCGAGTTGCCTCGGCATTGAGGTGGGAGCCCGTAAACGATGTAGGCGATGTGGTGCACTTCCGGCGACGAGGAGGAGACGGGACATTCCGCAGGAGATCGGGACGATGACGAGAAGACCGGAGGACTCGGATCTGTCGGTATACTTCTCTTCCCTTTCTTGTAGATAGCTAGGACTAGTTAGTGGTTCGATCCGGGTATTAGTGCGCGGTGGTGCCGGTTTGCTAAGTCCGCAAAATTAAAGTTTATCACCGCTTCCGCATTTGGCCGTCGGATTGACGGCCGGGGCGCGGCCGTGCACTAACAGTAGTATCTCATAATCAACCATCCCATAAAAGTCTCTCTCTGGGAATAGGCCTTCGTGAGTGGATCCGCCGTGTTATCCTCTGAGTCTGCTCTCCTAACCTCGATCACCCTGGAGATCAACCATCTCCATGATCAGGTGATACTGCCTTAGAATAAGTTTGGATCACTGATGGGACTGGCGTTCCTTGGCACAAGCCACAACTCCATTGTCACACAATGGGAGGAACATAGTTCATCTCATGAACCAATACACCCAAACAGCTTCTTTGGTAGCATCTTTAGTAACGATGTATCGTGCCTTTATCGTCTAGTATGTCACGGTATCTAGCTTGAAACTCTTCCAACATACCGTCCCTCGATTGAGGGTAAAGACAATGCATGCGACTGACATTCAGTCGACTTTATCACCCTGGAACCCTTCCAGTGATTCTCCCCAGGATCGATTGATACCATCTCACTACAACTAGTGAGTATACTAACACCCAAATAACATCTATCTCATAGATGAAAACTCAGGATGGAGGAGGTATCACATTGATCCTATGTGGAGAATCATTGTGATAAGCGGAGATTGATCGAGCGTAGCATAGGAAACTCCTTCCCTATCAAGAGTATGTCATCCACGTACTCTACGAGGATCACCACCATACTCCCTACTACCTTTTTGTATGTACAAGGTTCATCTACCATTTTGATGATGTCAACTTCCTTGACTAATCCATCAAAACAGATGTTCCAACTCCGCGATGCCTGATTTATCTTATAAAGCATCTTGCACACGTTTCCGCTGCTCCCACTGTCTACGAGGCCCTCTGGCTGTGAGCTTATAGATGCACTCTTCTAAATCAGTATTTAGAAAAGCAGTCATGACACCCAACCGCCAGATATCGTAGTCATGGTATGTAGCCGTGGCAAGTAGGATCTGGATGGACTTAAGCATAGCTACTTGAAAAGGTTTCATCACTATCCAAGCTTGGTCGATGACGAAAACCTTTAGTAAGTCCAGCTTTGAAAGTCTCAACTTTTCCATGTGCACCAAGTAATCTTCTCAAGATATACTTGCTCCTGATGGGGATTTAACCCTTCAGATATAGCAACCAAAGTCCATACTTTGTTGGTGTATAAGGATTCCATCTCAGATCGATAAACATCGAGCCATTCTCACAGAGTCACACTCCTGATGGCCAGCTCGAAACTAGTTGGGTCATCATCTCATGATGCAATCCTCGCTCCCACTGTCATAGAGAAACCGAATTTTCTCTCAGGTGGGTGAAGAACCCTACTAGATCGGCGGAGAGGCTGAGGTTCGTTGGAATCTACTGAATCCATTGGCTCTATCAAATCATCTGCTGTAGTTTGTATAGCTGGAACATTTCCAGTTCTACATTACAGACCTTGCCTCGAGCTTGTCCGGATTTTGCTTTTAGACATAGGCCGGTCAACCCCAAATCTTAACTAACTTAAGATATGGGCTCTTCCCTTACCATATCTCATATGGAGTGGTAGGCAACTGATTTGATTCGAACTCTATTCAATAGGTATGCAGCTTCATAAGTGCATAACACCCAATAGGAAAAAGGTAACTCAGTAGTACTCATCATAGAGCACACCTTATCATATAGGGTGTGATTTCTCCGCCCTGATATACCATCGTGCTATGGTGTATTCGGAGGAGTAATGCTAAGAGAGAATCTCATTCTCCTTTAGAATAATCCAGAATTTCCATGCACAAGTATTCTCCTCCTTGATCTCATCATAGGACATAATACTTATACCCGTATTTTGGTTCTCTACTTCTAACTTATATTCTGTGAATATCTCAAAAGGTTCGGACTTGTGTTTCAACAGGAACATAGGTCTGAAACTCGAAAGATCATCAGAGAATGTAATGAAGTATAAAGAATCAGTCCTGGCATTTGTAGACTGGGGACCTACATACATCAACATGTATCATCCCAAGAGTTCATTAACTCTTTCTCTGTTTCCAATAAACAGAGCTGGTGTCATTCTTATCTTTGTGACATGACTGGCGAGTTTCACAAGATGTAAATTCAAACTGATTTAAATATGCATCTAAATGTAACTCAGCTAGTCGGGTCGCATTGATATGACCTAGTCTACAATACCTCAAGAAGAATTCGTTCATTTCTGAACTCTTCCTCTTGTGTGTGTTCTGTATACTAAGAACTGTAGTTTGATTTAGAACATTAATGCTTTTAGATAACGTGCCTGAACCGATCAACTTTTGATATAGGAAATGTTCAAAACATTATCCAACAATACAAAATTTTATCGTTTCTTTACGAATAAAGAGACAGACATGATTTTGTATATCAGGTTCGGTATCTAATAACATTCGTTCAGAATCAATGTATTACAATACAGGGTGACAGTGACCAACAGACTTGGATGCAACACTTGCCCCGTTTTCTGCCTCATGAAACTTATCACCCGTTCTCAGTTTTTCTACCCTTTTGTAGCCCTATGTAACATCTTACATATGTGGGATCCTGATCCGGTATCAAATACCCAGGATACGGAGGATACTGAGAAACAGTTCTTTGTAATGAACACACCCGAAGATGATGCATCAACATGCACTCTCTTCGTTTGGGCGGCATGGGAAATCTGGTATTCCCCAATTTCCTGCTCTGTCTTATAACAATTATAAGTTGGAGCGGGACCAACGTTCCCCAGCTCAGTATAACAAGCGGGTTCGGTCAATAATCCGTATTATTATCTTGATTAAGGCGTGACATGGTCGCTACCAGGAGAGAGAGAGAAGAAAACACTCAGCGTGCGCTCTTACAAGAATAGATTGGTTATTATTTTATCTAATCATGATGGCTCCCACTGCTTTTTATCAAATCTTCATTCAAACCCTAAAAGGAAAGACTAGCCGGGATTAATTACACACTACAAGTTCGCCAATCTTTCAGCCAGGCCAGTGTCGGTACTTTGAGGGAGGTCCCCCGTGCTTTCGCACGAACCTAATTAATGTAAACCTCGTTTTCCCAGAGGCGTAACCTCGTTAACACCTTTCTAGACACCTACTTGATCGGCTAATTGTAATGTATAAAACTCTCCCAGGAGTAACACTTACTCGCAGCGGGTATCGGGATCCAACTATCTTATAGAAGGTATGCAATCTCATTGCAAATTTCAACACTTGAAATTCCCGATAATATTTTGCCCCTAGCGTCCTATGACCTTGACGCAGGCCAACAAACCATAGTCCGCTAGTCAAGTTCAACCCGTCATTTCCTGATTGAACTAAACCCACCCGCACGACCCTTGACGCAGGCCAACAAAGTCGCACGACTACCCTAATCCAATCACATCATATGCTTATGCAGATAAGCACCAGTTAGCTACCGCACACTACGCCTTGATGCGGGCCAACAAACGTAGCACGAATACTAACTACTACTTATCTGAAATGACGGAGGGCTACGACAGGTTTTTCTGAAAACCTATTGCGTAATGAACTTGATATCGTTGTAGAATCAAATGATTTTAAAATGGAGGGCTTTTGAGGCTTTTCTAGTTTTGCTAAAGGAGTCACTCCGGGTGAAGGGATCGTCGGTCCTTTCCTCGTCGAATGAGGTGCGGGATATATCATATATATCACTGTGCAAAGCAAAAACACTTAAAAGCATTCAAAAGACAAACCGGGATTTGTAGCATCTTCCAGTTATTGCTAAAGGAGTCACTCCCGGTGAAGGGATCTCGGTCCTTTCCTCATCGAATAAGGTGCAGGATATATCACATATACCGCTGTGCAAAGCAAGAACTGTAGCTACCTGTTTTATTTTGAAATTCGATTCTACAACATCTTTAGGTTTCTTTTATTTCATTAATCTCATTAATGAAGTCCCATCATGTAAATACCTAAACATCACAGATAGATATGACGTACACTTATGCATCCGCATTCGCCTCGATGTCCCCTCGTGCACCGTTAGGTTAGGTAACAAACGACAGAGCAGGGCAGGGCTAGCGCGGGTGTAAAACATAAGTAACGTCTATATAATATATCATATATACTATATACTATATCCATCACAGAACATCACATGATCACATCACAGATATCGCAGCAGAAGAATCATATGAAATATTGGATATACTAGGACGTCCGTGTTTTCAATACGAGCCAGTATAAAACACGGATTCCACGGTCGTGATGAATAGCCAAACCCACACCCCTAGACCCCTACGAGAGCGGCAAGCAACCCTACCAATTCTAGAGTTAGGAGACCCGGACTCGACTCCTCGAGTTGGTCTCCCACTGGACTCTAGAACCCGGTTACTTGTGCCCTCCTCCTTGGGTCTATCCTAGTGCGGAAAAGTAAATAATATACAAACGGTGACAACTTCCGCAACCTGGAAGCGCCCCAATAAAAGAATATTACATACAAGTTTTTACATGAATGAAAATGAAAAAAACTCATCTCACATAAAAACCCCCGGCTATTCAAACACGACGATCCAATATAACATATCCAGCAACACATAACATCACATGTCATCAACGTAAGTAAACATGCGTATCCCAATTGTCGTTGACATATAGCAACGAAACCGGCGATATCACATATTACACTTACGGTCACAGAAAAGAAAGTGTAAAACTACAACAGTTGGAATCCGCAACAACCTCAGACATCGCATGCCTGACCAAATGAATTACTTAGACATCGCATGCCTAAGAATTATAAACCCCGCATTTTAGTCTCAAAATCGAAAACTCTTTTCAATATTAAGTCGGGCAATTCAACAAGATTCTCGACATCCTGATCGAATACTCGTCGCAAACTTCAGTAGGCGGCCGCACCCCCGACGCCGTCGACGAAGTGCACCAAGGCGGAACACCGCTACCGCGAGCACCCGAACGGATGCTTTCGGCGACGGGGTTCTCCTACAGTCACTTGGTCGGGGCTATGGGGTGTAGCTGTCTATTAAGTTTACCAGGCGAGTATCCGCGTACGCTACGTGATTGCGACGGACTTTTGATCACATCAAAATTCCGTGGCAACCGATCAAGTGAGACTAAACTGCTATGTTTATAACATTCATTCAGTTATCACATAACTACTTGTGAATTCCAATTATTGTATCCCATTCCAGATAAACAAAAAATGTTAAACTTTTTGATCGAACAGTCAAACACCCAAGTTTTCCCGATACAGATCAACACATGAAATAAGTCTAACAACATTCAGTTCATGCCTCAGTACCAACGGTCCAGCCGTAGAAGGGTCAAGCCAACGCCTCACATGTGGCACGCCGTACTGCCCCAAACCCGAAGGTTCAAAGGGCAGTTCAAGACGGTCACATAATCGAGTTAAGGTTTGTTGTCTTCTAGAGGGTCCATCGCGTTACTTGCACTACTTAGAACGTCGTTAAACTACGGAAAAATCCAACACTTGGAAATTTCCCGACAGGGGAAAAATTGGGTATTTATATCCGGTCGAACTTTTTGACATATTCTAATATTTATCCGGAAAGCCACATAGACAAAATTTGATACTCCGATCGAAACACCGAATCCCCAAAACAATCCCAGAAAATTCAACTCTTGAATTAATATTAAAAATTCCCAGCAAATCCAGCATAATTAAATAGGAGTTACTGTGTAAGATTCACTGGACAATGTGACCGTACGGCCGCGGATCCGCCGCATGAGCCTTGCTCATGCCGCGGAACCTCGGTGGGAAAATGGAATTAGGTCCACGAAATTTACAGTAATTCCTAGAAAACCCTGCTTGATTTTCTACATATTTTTAATGTTGAAAAATCCCAATTTTTGAAAAAAGGACAGAGAGCAATTTTGAAATGGGTTTTCGGGTTCGTTCGGACTTCAAACTCCGTCTGGACTTCGCCTAAGGCTCTAGCTAGGCTCTGATACTAGTGAAAGGTTCCTAGGCACTCTAGTGAGGTCTCACAAGGCATCGAACATGCCAATTTCAAAAAAAAATTCGGTGCCGAGAAACCCTAAACTACGGATCGTCGGCTAGATTTCTAGGCGAAAATGCAAACTAGTTAACTCTTAACTAAGAGATACGGAAATACAACCTTTGTAGATCCGGTGCTCCACCTCCATAGCTCCGCAACGAAGTCCCTTTGCTGTCCAAATGAGTTCCCGGGCTCTAGCGTCGGCTTCGTCGAAGAATAAGCGAGCTAGGTCGTCGATGTCCATGCCGAAGATGATCTACGTCGAGGCATCGCTAGATCAAGCTCTACCTTCACCAAGCCATGAAAACTTGTGAAGGAAACACACTCTACTACTTGGAAAAAGGAAGAGGATGAAGAAATAGGAAGTGGGTAAACTTTAAAATTGGATTTCTCACTCATTTGCATCAATCACCATTGATGGAGGAAGGTATCTTCATGAAGAAGAAGAAGAGGAAGAAGATGATAAATATTATGATAAGTTAAAAAGAATGGAAAAGAAAATTCAATCTTATCATAACACTTACCATAGTTAAGTGTAGAGAGTTAACCAAAGTTAGTGAGTGGTTAGGGTTTGGCATAAAACAAAAATGGTGGACTTTTCAAAAGTTCAAGAAACTTCAACAAAAGAAATAAATAAAGCCACCATTTTCCTTTTGCCAAAAATAAATAAAACAATAAATAAATCATTTAAAACCCTTAACCATTAACTAACTATGGTTTAAACATACATTTAACCAAGTATTGCATGTATCATCAAACATGATACAAGCAAGTGCACAAAATCATATCACATATGCAATGCGCACACCCGAGCGAGAAAATCCATTTAAAGTGAACCGATACTAGTTAATGAAAAGTAATATATCAAATATATAATTATACATTAAATCATTAAATCAACACTTGATTTAACGATCCGGTCATATCGCATATAACCGACTAGTATCCTATGTATCGGCTTATCGAATCAACGCTTGAATCGATAACTAGGTTATATCGCATATAACCATTCGATACATTCATCGCGAGAATGGAATACGGTATCACATACACGCATTATTCTCGGTCCCGCACATATCCCATATGCGCTCCTATTTCGTTTCGCTTGAGCCAGGAAACCTCTGTGTAGGACTCTAAAGACTCGTCAATACGCCGGCAGCAGATGATGATCATATCAAACACCCACAAGCCGCAAGCGGTCTGCTAAACGTAACGGCCACCCGGGTATTGAGCGATCAGAAGATCGACGAGCAAGCCCGCTCACACTCCTGTGAATCCAACCAGTAACACTACCGTACAGTCCGGTCTCGTCGTCTGATATGTCGCATATCTTGCCTAGGGGTGGTAAACGTCAGACCCCAATAGCTCGATAAGTCGTGTCGATATGAGGTCTATAACAATTCTAGAAACTACTGGTAACACTTACCAGTATATCTCAGCAACCCTGGCCAGGGATTTCCTGTTATAGCCAATCGAACACAGCGCAACATCAACCCCCTATACCGGGAGAGACGAATCCCCTCCTATCGCTCATTGCCTCCATGTGACTCGGGACTGTACCCAAAAACCACCGTTTTGCATGCCCTCTTGGACGTGGTAAGATGGAAATCAAAGCACAGTGGGAACCACACAAGACTCTATGACGATCTCGGGTCAACAGACTACTCTGTGCCAGTATCACCAGAGAACTGCCATCTGACGTGAGGTATAATACCATCTGGGAGTTCTCGGCGAGTCCGTCCAGTGTACCCAGTCTCTACTGAGCACCCGTATATCTCCTCTGATGTCAAACACCAATGGATATGGGATCATCCATCGCCCATCTGTATGGGTCGAGAAGGTATACGCTGGTCTACTCTGGTATATCGATGCCCCGTCTCGATATACCCACGACTAGGGACTTTGAAGGATGTACTTATGGACTACCATGTCCCCACTAGTATGATCCGCATCACAGTCCAGGTAGTCAAGTACACATCCTAAGGGCTTTACCAACATGTAACAGAGAGACAATCAGTGTACACGTTAAGGTAAAGGGTAACCAGATAGCATACTATCATGTCGAGCAAGAAAGTCCTCTCTATATATGTCCCAGCATCCACTACAATATACATCATATGTACAGTAATGGCCTCTAGGGCATACATATAACTAACATTGATTACTACCCTACCACGCTCAAAGGACACGTGCAAACAGGTTTTAGTTGGGTACAGTCCCGAGCCACATGGAGGCAGTGAGCGGATCTTCAGGGGTTCGTCTCTCCCGGTATTGGGGGTGAGGTCGCGCTGTGTCTAGCAGAGCCATTACACGAAGTCCTTGGCCAAGGCAGGAGATTTACTGGTAGGTATTCCAGTAGTATCTCAGGGTGTTCTGGGATACACTCCGACACGACTTGTTCCGCTTTTGGGGGTCTGACTTTTACCAACCCCCTAGGCCCGCCATGCGATGCTTATAGACGAACGGACCGGACTGTACGGATATTGTCACTGACAGGCTCAGTAGGGTGTCAGGATGAGTTCGCTCATCGACGTCCGTTTTGGTCAATAGCTGGTAGCCCATCACGTATGGCTAATACCTCTGACGTGCTAGTGGTTAAATCCACAGCCATAGTATTGACGAGTCTTTAGAGTCCACCACACTTACAGTTACTCTAGTTTCGGGCGAAACGTTGTAGAGGCCGTATGGAGATATGGCAGGGTTCGATCAGATACGTGCGGTATTGCACGGATCAGGATCGGATGGTTAGTACTAGAGGCCGTATGGGTATATGGCAGGGTTCGATCAGATACGTGCGGTATTGCACGGATCAGGATCGGACAGATAATACTAGCGGGCTTTGGTTTAAGCCGGATCCTAGTATTGTACCGTGTAGTTTTGTCTCTTTGCATTTGTGTTCAGTGGGAATACAAATGCGGGCATGTATATGCTGTCGCGGGGTTTTCCTGTAATTTATTACGGGATCAGTCTTCTGAAGTTGCCAGTTTGCATTCCGTTCCGGCCGGTTTTCCTTTGTTCCTTCCCGGCCAGACTTTTCCAATGGAGGGGGTTATTTGCAAGTTTGCGAATAACATTTTTGGAGGGGTTTTTTTGCATTTGCGGCATTATGAAAGGTTAAGCATCTTTGCTTTTTCATGATGGCTTGCTTTATTGTGATTAGAGTTGATTTGAGTTGGATTTGATTTGGTGTGACATTGTTATCATTGCTTTTTGATGTGGTCACCCTCTACCTTTTACTACACTCACCTCCCTCTTGTATTATGTTTTGCCCTCCACCATTTTCCATGAGAAGAGGTCGGCCACACTTTTGAGAGGGAGAGGAAAAATGAGAGAGATTCATTTTGGTTGTGGTGGGATCATTCTTCATCTCATATTCTTCTTGCTAGAAAATTGAAAGCACCAATTTTTTCCTTAAACTCTTCATCCATCCTCCAAGGCAACAAAAATCCCAAATGAGACATAGCCTCTACACTACATTCTACAGCAAATCTTGGACGCGTCGGCTAGCCAACTTCGCGCCCGAGTTGCCTCGGTATAGAGGTGGGAGCCCGTAAAACATGCAGGCGATGTGGTGCACTTCCGGCGACGAGGTGGAGACAGGACATTTCCGCGGGAGATCGGGACGACGACGAGAAGACCGGAGGACTCGGATCAGTCCGTATATCTCTCACCCTTTCTCTTGTTTGCTAGCATTACGTTAATGGTCACGATCCGGGTATATTGTCCGCAGTAGCGCCGGTTCCAAGTAAGGAAAATTTTTGATTCCGCATTTTGGCCTCGAGTAGTAGGCCGGGGCGCTGCCGTGGCGCAACATATTTCATCTAGGTACTTTGATTAGCACTTAAAGATACCTAGTTGCCTCAAGTTTAGAGGCAAATCTTGGAGTTTAGCTCTCGTGGTGGATCGTCTACTACTTGGAGAAGGCCGAGGAGGAGGTGGAGTTCGCAAAGACGAAGGACACGGTTCTTGAGGTATAATCCCTTAACATAGTAGTTGTTAACTTCTATGTTTGATGTTAGTTATCGTTTAGCTTCGATTCGTGCGGTTAGTCGATGTTTAAGCAAAGAACAAGATCGTTTTTCATAATTCCGCCTCCCCGCAAGTCGTGGGGTGTTGTACATCGACTTAGAGTTATTACACTGACGCAAACTTTTGCTCAAGAGGTCACTCCAGATGAAGGGATCTCGGCTCTTGCTTTTTCGAATGAGGTGCTGGATATTCATAACCGAATACCGCTATGCAAAGCAAAAGGAAATGTCTTTAATGTCAGTTTTTAAAAAACTTGGTTCCAACAACATAAAACGGGTTTGTTTTTCCTTGCATTGATCGTAATCAACGCATTCCCATCAATTAAACATATCACACCTCAGAAAGGAACGAAAATAAAATGTACGTATATGCCGTCCGCATTCGCCACTGGGCCCCGTCATCACCCGTTAGGTTACTTAACTAACGGCAGAGCGGGGGCTGGACTGGCGCAGGTGCAAAACATATACAACATCTACTAGTATATATATAAATATATATATAAATATATATAACATTCGTCCCAGGCATGAAATAAAGCAACATCACAGAATCTCAGCCAACAACACAGAGTGGTGGATAATCTTGGAGCCTCGGGTTTCACTTGAGTCGCAATGAGACCCGACGTTCCCTGTCGTGTAGATAACCTGTGCAATGAAAACTTGGACCCCTATGAGCGCGGTAAGTTACCCGCCAATCCTAGAACCGAGGCAACCCCAATCAACAACGTAAATGGGCCACCTAGCACTTCACGGAATCCGGTAACTTGAGCACCCCTCCGTGGGTCAACCTATACCCCCTACGAGTGTGGCGAATAGCCCGCCAATTCCAGAGTAAGGTCCCCTCCGTCTCAACGCCATGAGATGCGGACCCGTTGCCCTCTAGAATCCGGCTATTCGTTCACTCCACCACGGGGTAATCCTAGCATAGAAAAGAAAAGAAATATGCACTAGGGTGACATTGACCTCAACCCGGTCGTGCCCCAAACAAATAATATACAAACTGGCAGAGACGACAGTTCACATGTCGGACGCTCGCCCCGCAATATCAAATGTAAAAATGAATCTAAACTGTACCACTATCATTACACCACTGGCTATCCACCACGACGATCCAACCATAACCACAGCACACCACAGAAAATCAACGTTAATGTCATGTTCGCAAACCCGTCTAAAAGAAATATAGCAATTAGACGAGTTGTACCGCTCTAATGACATTCACGATCGCATATAGTAATGTATTTACTGAAAACTTTTAAACAGTGTTAAAAATAGCGACTTCGAAATACTCCGTATTGATCGAAACAAAAGATAACATAATGTCCAATCTGGAAAAAACAAACAATAGCATATAACCAATATTCCAGAGACTAGAACACATGCAAAAACCCAAGAACCAACTGCTTAAGAAAACTGGCTACGCTGGGTTTTTGGCCAGTCTCGCCGGCCGTACTAAGGGGTTAGGGTCTCGTTTTTGGTAGGTGTTCTAGTTGTCACAATAATAGTCTTCTACAATTGTTTAAATAATTTTTGAAGACCAATTTAAAATCGACAGAAACTGGAATATGCGCCATATTGTTTCGGAGTTGTTTCAGTTTCGTTATTTAAAATATCGTTTAAACTGCTAGTATGGGGTTAATGGGTTGGCTCTGATACTATGTTGGGTTATGGTAGTTGTTAGTTATATGTATGCCCTAGAGGCAATTACTGTACATGAGATGTATATTGTAGTGGATGCTGGGACATATATAGGTAGGACTTTCTTGCTCGACATGATAGTACGCTATCTGGTTGCTCTTTATCTTAACATGTATACTTACTGTCTCTCTGTTACATATTGATAAAGCCTTTAAGATGTGTACTCGACTTCCTGTACTATGATGTAGATCATACTAGTGGGGCCTGGGTAGTCCATGAGTACATCCTTCAATGGTCCTAGTCGTGGGAATATCGAGACGGGGCATCGATATTCCAGAGTAGACTAGCATATATCTTCTCGACCCATGTAATGGGCGATGGATGATCCCATATCCATTGGTGTTTGACATCAGAGACGGTATGCGGGTGCTCAGTGGAGACTGGGTACACTGAACGGACTCACCGAGAACTCCCAGATGGTATTATACTTTACGTCAGATGGCAGTTCTCTGGTGACACTGGTACAGCTTAGTCTGTTGACCCGAGATCGTCATAGAGTCTTGTGTGTCTCCCACTGTGCTTTGATTTCCACTTTACCACGGCTCTACTGAGTCATGCAAACAGGTGGTTTTTGGGTACAGTCCCGATTCACATGGAGGCAATGAGCGATAGGAGGGGATTCGTCTCTCCCGGTATTGGGGGTTGATGTTGCGCTATGCTCGACTGGCCATAACTGGAAATCTCTGGCCAGGGTTGCACTGATTTACTGGTAAGTGTTATAAGTAGTTTCATGCTATGTTATGGACCTTACATCGGCATGACTTATCAATCTGCTGGGGTCTGATGTTTACCACCCCTAGGCGAGATATGCGACATATCAGACGAACAGACCGGACTGTGCGGTAAGTGTTACTGATTAGATTCGCAGGAGTGTGAGCAGGCTTGCTCGTTGATCTTCTGATCGCTCAATACCCGGGTGGCCGTTACGTGCAGAACGCTTGCGGCTTGTGGGTGATTGATATGATTACCGCCTACTGCCGGCGTATTGACGAGTCTTTAGAGTCCTACACAGAGATTTCCTGGCTCAAGCGAAACGAAATAGGAGTGCATATGAGATATGTGCGGGACCGAGAATAATACCAGTATGTGATACTTTATTCTATTCTCGCGATTTGTATCATCGGACGGTTATATGAGATATAGCCGAGTTACCGAATCAAGTGTTGATTCGATACATTGATACACTAGATATTAGTCGGTTATATGAGATATGACCGGATCATTAAATCAAGTGTTGATTTAATGATTTAATGTATAATTATATATTTGATATATTACTTTACATTAACTAGTATTGGTTCACTTAAGATTGATTTTCTCACTTGATGTGCACAAGTTGTATATATGATATATGTTTGTGCACTAGTTTGTATCATGATTGATGATACATGCAAACTTGGGTGTGTGTATGACTTACACCATATTTAAGATAATGGTTTAGGTTTTTATTTATTTTGGTAAAACAAAATGGTGGCTTTCTTTGTCTTTGCTTGAAGCTTCATGAAGCTTTCAAGCATCTTTGGCAAAGTCCACTAATTTTGTTTTGCATAAGATTTTCATTAACCTAACCGTTACCTCAAACTATGGTTTAGTCTCTACAAAGGTAAACTCACCCATGGTTGCAATATGATAGACTTCACTTGATTATTCTTTTGTGATAATTCATTATTCATTTCTTATTCTTTTCTTCTTCTTCTTCTTCTTCTTCAAGAAGAAGAAAGCTTGCTGGAAAAATTTTCAAGTGAAGATTTAGAGTGAGAAATCCAAATCTAAAGTGAACCCACTTCCTATTTCATCATCCTCTACTACTTGCCATTTAGTTTAGGGTGTCCTCTTCACAAAGTTCTTGACCTAGTGAAGATGGAGCTTGAGTTTGAGTCTCCTCGATGTAGATCATCTTCGGCCTCGAAGTCAACGACCTAGCCCGCTCATTTCTCCGAAGAAACCATCACTAGAGTCCGGGATCCCGATGATCGCAGCGAAGGGACGTCAACACGGAGCTTTAGAAGTGAAGGACCGGATCTACAAAGGTTGTAATCCCTTTCACTTGTATTTAAAATGTTTAACTTGCTAGTTTTCGCATAATCTCTAGTATACGATCTTGGTTAGGGTTGTTCGGCACGGCTATTTTTTTGAATCGGGCATGGTTGATGCCTTGTAGAACCTTGTTAGAGTGCCTAGGAACCCTACACTGGTATCAGAGCCAAGCTAGAGTTTTAGGCGAAGTCTAGGCGAAGTTTAAAGTCCGATCGAACCCGTAAACCCCGATATTTACCCCTTTCTGGAAATTTTTTCAAAACTGTGATTTTTTTGAATTAAAAATACTCAAAAAAATCAGCAGGGAAATACAAGAGTTACTATGCAAAACGTGCCTCTAATACCTATAAAGCGCCGCGGAACCGCGGCCGTACCATGGTATTGACGGCGGTTCCGCGGCCAAACAGTAGCTTCATGGAATCAGTTTTGCACAGTAACCTTCGTATGTGATTCCTGATTCTTCTGGGAATTTTTAATTATACTCAAGAGTTGAGTTATCCGGGGTGTATTGGGGACTCGTTTATTTGATCGGATATTTTAACTTTGTTTTTGTGTTTTTCCGGGTAATTTTAGAACGTGTTAAAAAGTTCGACCGGATATCAATAACTCACTTTTTCCCGACCCGGAAAATTTCCAAGTGTTGGATTTTTCCGTAGTTTAAAAATGTTCTAAATCGTGCAAGTTACGCGATGGACCCTCTAAAAGACAACAAACCTTAACTCGATTATGTGACCATCTTGAACTGCCTTTTGAACCTTAGGGTTTGGGGCAGTACGGCGTGCCACATATGAGGCGTTGACTTGACCCTTCTATGTAGGGTTCCTAGGCACGCTAATGTGGTCTCACAAGGCATCAACCATGCCAATTTCAAAATTTTTACGTGCCGAGAAACCCTAGACTAGATCGTTAACTAGAATTTTAGGCGAAACAAAGCAACTAGTTAACAACTTAACTAAGTGAACGGAAATACAACCTTTGTAGATCCGGTCCTCCACCACCATAGCTCCATGATGATGTGCCTTCGCTGCGATCATCGGATCTTGGACTCTAGTGTCGGCTTCATTGGAGAAATGGGCGGGCTAGGTCATCGACTATGATGCCGAAGATGATCTACGTCGAGGCATCACAAGATCAAGCTCCAACTTCACCAAGTCAAGAAACTTGTGAAGAAAACACCCTAAACTACTTGGCAAGTGGTAGAGGATGAGCAAATAGGAAGTGGGTTCTCTTTAGAATTGGATTTCTCACTCATTTCATCAAGTCACCATTGATGGTTGCAAGCTTTCTTCTTCTTGAAGAAGAAGAAGAAAAGAAATATGATAAGTCTTCTCACAAAATAGAAATTAAATGAATACTTATCATATAGCAACCATAGTTAGGTGTAGAGAATAAACTAAGATTAGTTGAATGGTTAGGGTTAGGAGATGAAGACAAAATGGTTGCTTTAGTCAAAGATGCATGAAGCTACAAGAACCTTCTAGCATGAAAGCAACCATTTAGTTTTTCTTTTCCTTTTTCAACCAAAAATAAATAGATAAAAGAATAAGTGAAATTAATCAAGTGAAACCCTAACCATTGACCAACCATGGTTTAAACCAAACATACACCCAAACTAGCATGTATCATCAAACATGATACAATCAAATGCACAAAAGTATATCACATATACAATGTGCACATCAAGTGAGAAAAACCTTTTTAAGTGAACCTATATTAGTTAATGTAAAGTGATATATCAAAAATATATAATTATACATTAAATCATTAAATCAACACTTGATTTAATGACCCGGTCATATCGCATATAACCGACAAATATCAAATGTATCGGCTTATCGAACCAATGCTTGAATCGATAACTAGGTTATATCGCATACAACCAATCGATACATTCGTCGCGAGAATGGAATACGGTATCACATATACGCATCATTCTCGGTCCCGCACATATCTCATATGCGCTCCTATTTCGTTTCTCTTGAGCCAGGAAACCTCTGTGTAGGACTCTAAAGACTCGTCAATACGCCGGCAGCAGGTGATGATCATATCAAACACCCACAAGCCGCAAGCGGTCTGCTAAACGTATCGGCCACCAGGGTATTGAGCGATCAGAAGATCGACGAGCAAGCCCGCTCATACTCCTGTGAATCACAACCAGTAACACTTACCGTACAGTCCGGTCTCGTCGTCTGATATGTCGCATATCTTGCCTAGGGGTGGTAAACGTCAGACCCCAATAGCTCGATAAGTCGTGTCGATATGAGGTCTATAACAGTTCGAGAAACTACTGGTAACACTTACCAGTAAATCTCAGCAACCCTGGCCAGGGATTTCCGGTTATAGCCAATCGAACACAGCGCAACATCAACTCCCTATACCGGGAGAGACGAATCCCCTCCTATCGCTCATTGCCTCCATGTGATTCGGGACTGTACCCAAAAACCACCGTTTGGCACGCCCTCTTGGACGTGGTAAGGTGGAAATCAAAGCACAGTGGGAACCACACAAGACTCTATGACGATCTCGGGTCAACAGACTACTCTGTACCAGTGTCACCAGAGAACTGCCATCTGATGTAAGGTATAATACCATCTGGGAGTTCTCGGCGAGTCCGTCCAGTGTACCCAGTCTCTACTGAGCACCCGTATATCATCTCTGATGTCAAACACCAATGGATATGGGATTATCCATCGCCCATCTGTATGGGTCGAGAAGGTATACGCTAGTCTACTCTGGTATATCGATGCCCCGTCTCGATATACCCACGACTAGGGACCTTGAAGGATTTACTTATAGACTACCATGTCCCCACGACAGCGCAAACTATCATGTCGAGCAAGAAAGTCCTCCCTATATATGTCCCAGCATCCACTACAATATACATCCTATGTATAGTAATTGCCTCTATGGCATACATATAACTAACAATCTCCCACTTCCACTAGGGCCATCTGTAGAAATAGTTGTAGTATCTCATACTCAACCATCCCATAAAAGTCTCTCTCTGGGAAAAGGCCTTTGTGAGTGGATCCGCCGTGTTGTCGTCTGAGTCTACTCTCCTTACCTCGATCACCCTGGAGATCAACTATCTCCATGATCAGGTGATACTGCCTTAGAATATGTCCGGATCACTGATGGGACGGATGTTCCTTGGCATAAGCCACAACTCCATTGTCACACAATGGGAGGAACGAAGTTCATCTCATGAACCAATATACATCCAGACTGCCACTTTGGTAGCATCTTAAGTAACGATGTCTCCAGCCTTTATCGTCTAGTATGCCACGGTATTTAGCTTGGAACTCTTCCAACATACCGTCCCTTTACTGAGGGTAAAGACAATGCCTGTGAATGACATTCAGTCGTCTTTATCACCCTGGAACCTTTCCAGTGATTCTCCCCAGGATCAATTGATACCATCTCACTACATTTAGTGAGTATTCTAACACCCAAATAACATCTATCTCATAGATGAAAGCTCAGGATGGAGGAGGTATCACTTTGATCCTTTATGGAGAATCCTTGTGATAAGCGGAGATTGACCGAGCGTAGCATAGGAAACTCCTTCCCTATCAAGAGTATGTCATCCACTTACTCTACGAGGATCACCACCATACTCCCTACTATCCTTTTGTATATACAAGGTTCATCTACCATTTTGATGAAGTCAAACTCTTTGACTACTACATCAAAATAGACGTTCCAACTCCGCGATGCCTGCTTTATCATATAAAACATCTTGCACACGTTTCCGCTGCTCCCACTGTCTACGAAGCCCTCTGGCTGTGTACTTATAGACGCTTTCTTCCAAAACATCAATTAGAAAAGCAGTCATGGCACCCAACCGCCAGATATCGTAGTCATGGTATGTAGCCGTGGCAAGTAGGATCTGGATGGACTTAAGCATAGCCACTGGAAAAAGGTTTCATCATTATCCACGCCTGGTCGATGACGAAAACCTTTAACAAGTCTAGCTTCGAAAGTCTCAACTTTTCCATCTACACCAAGTAATCTTCTCAAGATATACTTGCTCCTGATGGGGATTTAACCCTTCAGATATAGCAACTAAAGTCCATACTTTGTTGGTGTATAAGGATTCCATCTCAGATCGCTAAGCATCCAGCCATTTTTACAGAGTCCCACTCTTGATGGCCAGCTCGAAACTAGTTGGGTCATCATCTCATGATGCATTCCTCGCTCCCACTGTCATAGAGAAACCGAAGTAACTCTCAGGTGGGTGAGGAACCCTACTAGATCGGCGGAGAGGCTGAGGTTCGTTGGTTACTATTGAATCCTTCGGTTCTACCAAATCATCTGCTGTAATTTGCATAGCTGGAACCTTTCCAGTTGTACATAACAGACCATGCCTCGAGCTTGTCCGGATTATGCTTTTAGACATAGCCCGGACAACCCCAAATCTTAACTAATTTAAGATATGGACTCTTCCCTTTCCATATCACATATGAATTGGTAGGCAACTGATTTGAATTGAACCCTATTCAATAGGTATGCAGCTTCTCAAGTGCATACCTCCCAAAAGGAAAAAGGTAACTCAGTAATACTCATCATAGAGCACACCATATCATATAGGGTGTTATTTCTCCGCCCTGATACACCGTTGTGCTGTGGTGTATTCAGAGGAGTAATACTGAGAGAGAATCTCATTCTTCTTAAAATAGTCCAGGAGTTCCGTGCTCAAGTATTCTCCTCCTTGATCACATCAAAGGACATAATACTTTTACCCGTATTTTGGTTCTCCACTTCTAAATCATATTCTGTGAATATCTCAAAAGATTCGGACTCATGTTTCAACAGGAACATATGACTGAATCTTGAGAGATCATCAGAGAATGTAATGAAGTACAAAGAACCGGTCTTAGCATGTGTAGACAGGGGACCTTTATACATCAACATGTATCATCCCAAGAGTTCACTAACTCTTTTTCTGTTTCCAGTAAACAGAGCTATGGTCATCTTTTCTCTGTGACATGACTGGAAAGTTTCACAAGATGTAAATTCAAACCGATTTAAATATGCATTTGAGTGCAACTTAGCTAGTCGGGTCGCATTGATATGACCTAGTCTACAATACCCCAAGAAGGATTCGTTCATTTCTGAATTCTTCCTCTTGTGTGTGTTCCGTATTCTAAGAACTGTAATTTGATTTGGAACTTCAATGCTTTTAGATAACATGCCTGAACCGATCAACTTTTGATATAGAAAATGTTCAAAACATTATCCAACAATACAAAATTTTATCATTTCTTTACTAATAAAGAGACTGATATGATTTTGTATATCAGGTTCGGTATCTAATAACATTCGTTCAGAATCAATGTATACAGGTAATACAGGGTGACAGTGACCAACAGACCTGGCAGCAACACTTGCACCGTTTTCTGCCTCATGAAACTTATCACCCGTTCTCAGTTCTCTACCTATCTGTAGCCCTATGTAACAGATTACATATCTGGGATCCTGATCTGGTATCAAATACCCAGGACGTAGAGAATATTGAGAAACAGTTCTGTGTAACGAACACACCCGAAGATGATGCATCATATGCACTTTCCTCGTTTGGGCGGCACGGGAAATCTGGTATTCCCCAATTTCCTGCTCTGTCTTATAACAATTATAAGTTGGAGCGGGACCAACGTTCCCCAGCTCAGTATAACAAGCGGGTTCAGTCAATAATCCGTATTATTATCTTGATTAAGGCGTGATATGGTCGCTACCTGGAGAGAGAGAGAAGAAAACACTCAGCGTGCGCTCTTGAAAGATCAGATTGGTTATTATTTTATCTAATCAGGATGGCTCCCACTGTTTTTATCAAATCTTCCTTCAAACCCTAAAAGGAAAGACTAGCCGGGATAAATTACACGCTACAAGTTCGCCAATCTTTCAGCCAGGCCAGTGTCGGTACTTTGAGGGAGGTCCCCCGTGCTTTCGCACGAACCTAATTAATGTAAACCTCGTTTTCCCAGAGGCGTAACCCCGTTGACACCTTTCTAGACACCTACTTGATCGGCTAATTGTAATGTGTAAAACTCTCCCAGGAGTAACAATTACTCGCAGTGGGTATCGGGATCCAACTATCTCATAGAAGGTATGCAATCTCATTGCAAATTTCAACACTTGAAATTCCCGATAATTTTGCCCCTAGCAGCTATATGACCTTAACATAGTCAACAAATCATAAGTGCTAGTCAAGTTCAACCCGTCATTTCCCGATTGAATTAAACCCACCCGCACGACCCTTAACATAGTCAACAAAGTCGCACGACTACCCAAATCCAATCGCATCATATGCTTATACAGATAAGCACTAATTAGCTACCGCACACTACGCCTTAACATAGTCAACAAACGTAGCACGAATACTAACTAGTACTTATTTGAAATGACGGAGGGCTACGTTAGGTTTTTCTGAAAAAATATTGTAGAATCTGAGATATCATTATTCATAACCTATTGCGTAATGAACTTGATATCGTTGTAGGATCGAATGAATTTTGAAATGGAGTGTTTTTGAGGCTTTTCTAGTTTTGCTAAAGGAGTCACTCCCGGTGAAGGGATCGTCGGTCCTTTCCTCGTCGAATGAGGTGCGGGATATATTATATATATCACTGTGCAAAGCAGAACTCTTAAAAGCAATCAAAAGACAAACCGAGTGCGTAGCATCTGCCAGTTATTGCTAAAGGAGTCACTCCCGGTGAAGGGATCTCGGTCCTTTCCCTATCGAATAAGGTGCAGGATGTTCTACAAGGAACACTGCGATGCAAAGCAAGAACTGTAGCTACCTGTTTTATTTTGAAATTCGATTCTACAACATCTTTAGGTTTCTTTTATTTCATTAATCTCATTAATGAAGTCCCATCATATAAATCACCTAAACATCACAGATAAATACGACGTACATTTATGCCATCCACATTCGCCTCGATGTCCCCTCGTGCGCCGTTAGGTTAGGTAACTAACGGCAGAGCAGGGCAGGGCTAGCGCGGGTGTAAAACATAAGTAACGCCTATATAATATATCATATATACTATATACTGTATCTATCACAGAACATCAAATGTTCACATCACAGATATCGCAGCAGAAGAAACATATGAAATATTGGATATACTAGGACGTCCGTGTTTTCAATACGAGCCAGTATAAAACACGGATTCCACGGTCGCGATGAATAGCCAAACCCACACCCCTAGACCCCTACGAGAGCGGCAAGCAACCCTACCAATTCTAGAGTTAGGAGACCCGGACTCGACTCCTCGAGTTGGTCTCCCACTGGACTCCAGAACCCGGTTACTTGTGCCCTCCTCCTTGGGTCTATCCTAGTGCGGAAAAGTAAATAATATACATCAACGGTGACAACTTCCGCAACCTGGAAGTGCCCCAATAAAAGAATATTACATACAAGTTTTTACATGAATGAAAATGAAAAACACTCATCTCACATAAAAAACCCCGGCTATTCAAACACGACGATCCAATATAACATATCCAACATCACATGTCATCAACGTAAGTAAACATGCGTATCCCAATTGTCGTTGACATATAGCAACGAAACCGGCGATATCACATATTACACTTACGGTCACAGAAAAGAAAGTGTAAAACTACAACAGTTGGAATCCGCAACCTTCTCAGACATCGCATGCCTGACCAAATGAATTCCTTAGACATCGCATGCCTAACAATTATAAACACCGCATTTTAGTCTCAAAATCAAAAACACTTTTCATTACATAATCGGGCAATTCAACAAGATTCCCGATATCCTGATCGAATGCTCGTCGCAAACTTCAGTAGACAGTCGCACCCCCGATACCGTCGACGAAGTGCACCAAGGAGGAACACCGCTGCCGCGAGCACCCGAACGGATGATTTCGGCGACGGGATTCTCCTACAGTCACTTGGTCGGGGCTATGGGGTGTAGCTGTCTATTAAGTTTACCCGGCGAGTATCCGCGTACGCTACGTGATTGCGACGGACTTTTGATCACATCAAAATTCCGTGGCAACCGATCAAGTGAGACTAAACTGTTGTGTTTATAACATTCATATTAGTTATCTCATAACTACTTGTGAATTCCAATTATTGTATCACATTCCAGATAAATAGAAAATGTTAAACTTTCCGATCGAACAATCGAACACCCAAGTTTTCCCGATACAGCTCAACACATGAAATAAGTCTAAAAACATTCAGTTCATGCCTCAGTACCAACGGTCCAGCCGTAGAAGGGTCAAGCCAACGCCTCACATGTGGCACGCCGTACTGCCCTAAACCCGAAGGTTCAAAGGGCAGTTCAAGACGGTCACATAATCGAGTTAAGGTTTGTTGTCTTCTAGAGGGACCATCGCGTTACTTGCACTACTCAGAACGTCTTTAAACCACGGAAAAATCCAACAATTGGAAATTTCCCGGCAGGGGAAAAAGTGGGTATTTATATCCGGTCGAACTTTTTAACATATTCAAAAAATTATCCGGAAAACACTTAGACATAATTTGATAATCCGATCGAATCTACGAACTCCCTATACAACCCAGAAAACTCAACTCTTGAGTTCAAATTAAAAATTCCCAGGAAAACCAGCACTGCAAAATAGGAATTACTGTGCAAAATTCAACGCAAGAAGAGACTAAACGGCCGCGGAACCGCCGCATTAGCCATGCTAATGCCGCGGTTCCGCCGCGCTTTGGTGGATTCAGGATTACGGGCTTCACAGTAATTCTTAGAATCTCCTGCTGGTTTTTCTGCATATTTTTAATATAGAAAATCTCACTGTTTTAAAAAATGTACAGAGAGCAAAATGGGCTTAGGGTTTCGGGTTCGATCGGGTTTCTAACTCCGTCTACACATCGCCTAAGGCTCTAGCTAGGCCCTGATACCACTGTAGGGTTCCTAGACACACTAATGAGGTCTCACAAGGCATCAACCATGCCAATTTCAGATTTTACAAGTGCCGAGAAACCCTAATACGGATCGTTAACTAGAATTTTAGGCGAAACAAAGCAACTAGTTAACAACTTAACTAAGTGAACGGAAATACAACCTTTGTAGATCCGGTCCTCCACCTCCATAGCTCCATGATGATGTGCCTTCGCTGCGATCATCGAATCTTGGACTCTAGTGTCGGCTTCATTGGAGAAATGGGCGGGCTAGGTCATCGACTACGATGCCGAAGAAGATCTACGTCGAGGCATCACAAGATCAAGCTCCAACTTCACCAAGTCAAGAAAATTGTGAAGAAAACACCCTATACTACTTGGCAAGTGGTAGAGGATGGGGAAATAGGAAGTGGGTTCTCTTTAGAATTGGATTTCTCACTCATTTCATCAAGTCACCATTGATGGTTGCAAGCTTTCTTCTTCTTGAAGAAGAAGAAGAAGAAAAGAAATATGATAAGTCTTGTCACAAAATAGAAATTAAATGAATACTTATCATATAGCAACCATAGTTAGGTGTAGAGAATAAACTAAGGTTAGTTGAATGGTTAGGGTTAGGAGATGAAGAAAAAATGGTTGCTTTAGTCAAAGATGCATGAAGCTACAAGAACCTTCTAGCATGAAAGCAACCATTTAGTTTTTCTTTTCCTTTTTCAACCAAAATAAATAGATAAAAGAATAAGTGAAATTAATCAAGTGAAACCCTAACCATTGACCAACCATGGTTTAAACCAAACATACACCCAAACTAGCATGTATCATCAAACATGATACAATCAAATGCACAAAAGTATATCACATATACAATGTGCACATCAAGTGAGAAAAACCTTTTTAAGTGAACCTATATTAGTTAATGTAAAGTGATATATCAAAAATATATAATTATACATTAAATCATTAAATCAACACTTGATTTAATGACCCGGTCATATCGCATATAACCGACTAATATCAAATGTATCGGCTTATCGAATCAATGCTTGAATCGATAACTAGGTTATATCGCATACAACCAATCGATACATTCGTCGCGAGAATGGAATACGGTATCACATACACGCATCATTCTCGGTCCCGCACATATCTCATATGCGCTCCTATTTCGTTTCGCTTGAGCCAGGAAACCTCTGTGTAGGACTCTAAAGACTCGTCAATACGCCGGCAGCAGGTGATGATCATATCAAACACCCACAAGCCGCAAGCGGTCTGCTAAACGTATCGGCCACCCGGGTATTGAGCGATCAGAAGATCGACGAGCAAGCCCGCTCATACTCCTGTGAATCACAACCAGTAACACTTACCGTACAGTCCGGTCTCGTCGTCTGATATGTCGCATATCTTGCCTAGGGGTGGTAAACGTCAGACCCCAATAGCTCGATATGTCGTGTCGATATGAGGTCTATAACAGTTCGAGAAACTACTGGTAACACTTACCAGTAAATCTCAGCAACCCTGGCAAGAGATTTCCGGTTATAGCCAATCGAACACAGCGCAACATCAACTCCCTATACCGGGAGAGACGAATCCCCTCCTATCGCTCATTGCCTCCATGTGATTCGGGACTGTACCCAAAAACCACCGTTTTGCACGCCCTCTTGGACGTGGTAAGGTGGAAATCAAAGCACAGTGGGAACCACACAAGACTCTATGACGATCTCGGGTCAACAGACTACTCTGTACCAGTGTCACCAGAGAACTGCCATCTGACGTAAGGTATAATACCATCTGGGAGTTCTCGGCGAGTCCGTCCAGTGTACCCAGTCTCTACTGAGCACCCGTATATCATCTCTGATGTCAAACACCAATGGATATGGGATCATCCATCGCCCATCTGTATGGGTCGAGAAGGTATACGCTAGTCTACTCTGGTATATCGATGCCCCATCTCGATATACCCACGACTGGGGACCTTGAAAGATTTACTTATAGACTACCATGTCCCCACTAGTATGATCCGCATCATAGTCCAGGTAGTCAAGTACACATCCTAAGGGCTTTACCAACATGTAACAGAGAGACAATCAGTGTACACGTTAAGGTAGAGAGTAACCAGATAGCATACTATCATGTCGAGCAAGAAAGTCATCCCTATATATGTCCCAGCATCCACTACAATATACATCCTATGTATAGTAATGGCCTCTAGGGCATACATATAACTAACATTCTACGGCTGGACCGTTGGTAATGTGGCATGAAATGGATGTTTTTAAACTTATTTCAAGTGTTGAGCTATTTAGGAAAACTTGGGTGTTTGATTATTCGATCGGAAAAGTTTAACATTGTCTATTTATCTGGAATGTGATACAATATTTGGAATCCACAAGTAGTTATGAGATAACTAATTTGAATGTTATAAATCTAGCACTTTAGTCTCACTTGATCGGTTGCCACGGAATTTTGATGCGATCAAAAGACCGTGGCAATCACGTAGCGTACGCGGATACTCACCGGGTAAACTTAATAGATAGCCACGCCCCATAGCCCCGACCAAGTGACTGTAGGAGAACCCCGTAGCCAAAAGCATCCGTTCGGGTGCTCGCGGTAGCGATGTTCCGCCTTAGTGCACTTTGTCGACGGCATTCGAGGGTGCGGCCATCTACTAAAGTTTGCGACGAGTATTCGATCAGGATGTCGGGAATCTTGTTGAATTGTCCCACTTGGTATTGAAAAGTGTTTTCGATTTTGAGACTGAAATGCGGGGTTTATAATTGTTAGGCATGTGATGTCTAAGGAATTCATTTGGTTGGGCATGTGATGTCTATAGAGGTTGCGGATTCCAACTATTGTAGTTTTACACTTTCTTTTCTGCGACCGTAAGTGTAATATGTGATATCGCCGGTTTCGTTGCTATATGTCAACGACAATTGGGATGGGAATATTTACTTACGTTGATGACATGTGATGTTATGTGTTGCTGGATATGTTATATTGGATCGTCGTGTTTGAATAGCCGGGTTTTTTTTTATGTGAGATGAGTGTTTTTCATTTTCATTCATGTAAAAACTTGTATGTAATATTCTTTTATTGGGGCACTTACGGGCTGAGGATGATGTCACCATTGTATATTATTTACTTTTCCGCATTAGGATAGACCCAAGGAGGGGAGCACAAGTAACCGGGATCTAGGGTCCAGTGGGAGACCATCTCGAGGAGTCGAGTCCGGGTCTCCTAACTCTAGAATAGGTAGGATTGCTTGCCGCTCTCGTAGGGGTCTAGGGGTGTGGGATTGGCTATTCATCACGACTGTGGAATCCGTGTTTTATAGGGGCTAAAAATAAAATATGAACATCCTAGTATATCTAATATTTCATATGTTGTTTTCTGCTGCGTTATCTGTGATGTGATCATGTGATATGTTCAGATAAATACTGTATAAAGTATATATGATATATTATATAGACATTGCTTATGTTTTACACCCGCGCTAGCCCTGCCCCGTTCTGCCGTTAGTTACCTAACCTAACGGTGCAGACGGGACATCGAGGCGAATGCGGATGGCATAAGTGTACGTTGTATTTATCTGTAATGTTTAGGTGGACTTAAATGATGGGACTTTCATTAATGAGATTAATGAAAGAAAATAAACCTAAAAGATGTTGTGGAATCGAATTTCAAAAAAAAATCAGGTGGCTCTAGTTGTTGCTTTGCATAGCGGTGTTCCTTGTAGAACATCCAGCACCTTATTCGATAAGGAAAGAGCCGAGATCCCTTCACCGGGAGTGACCTCTTTAGCAATAATTAGCAGATGCTACAACCTTCGATTTGTCTTTTGACTGCTTTTCTAGTTCTTGCTTTGCATAGTGGTATTGTGAATATCCTGCACCTCATTCGACGAGGAAAGAGCCGAGATCCCTTCACCGGGAGTGACCTCTTTAGAGAAACTAGCTGAAGCCTCAAAAACACTCCATTTAAAACCATTTGATTCCGCAACGAGATCAAGTTCAAAGCGTTAAAGGTTTTCTTAAAAACCATCTGCAACCCTTCGTCATTTTAGGAAGTAGAGTACTTAGTGTTCGTGCTGTGTTTGTTGACCATAGTCAAGGCACAGTGTATGGTAGCTAAGTGATGTCTTCCTACACAGCATATGATGCGATTAGTTAGGACAGTCATATGAATTTGTTGACCTTAGCCAAGGGTCATGTGGGTGGGTCTAATTAATCACAAAATGACGGGTAGAACTTGACTAGCGCTTATGATTTGTTGACCATAGCCAAGGTCATAGGTGCTAGGGGTAAAAACCATTATCGGGAGTTTCAAGTGTTGAAATTTGCAATGAGATTGCATACCTTCTATGAGATAGTTGGATCCCGATACCCACTGCGAGTAATTGTTACTCCTGGGAGAGTTTTGCACTTTACAATTAGCCGATCAAGTAGGTGTCTAGAAAGGTGTCAACGGGGTTACGCCCCTGGGAAAACGAGGTTTATTTTAATTAGGTCTGTGCGAAAGCACGAGGAACCTCCCTCAAAGTACCGGCACTGGCCTGGCTGAAAGATAGGCGAACTTGTAGAGTGTAATTAATCCCGGCTAGTCTTTCCTTTTAGGGTTTGAAGGAGGATTTGATAAAAATAGTGGGAGCCATCCTGATTAGATAAAATATATAACCAATCTAATCTTGCAAGAGCGCACGCAGAGTGTTTTCTTCTCTCTCTCTCCAGGTAGCGACCATGTCACGCCTTAATCAAGATAATAATATGGATGTATTGACCAAACCCGCTTGTTATACTGAGCTGGGGAACGTTGGTCCCACTCTAACTTATAATTGTTTTAAGACAGAGCAGGAATTAGGGGAATACCAGGATTCCCGTGCCACCCAAACGAAGAAAGTGCATGATGATGCATCTTCTTCGGGTGTGTTCATTACAAAGAACTGTTTCTCTGTATCCTCTACGTCCTGGGTATTAGATACCGGATCAGGATCCCGCATATGTAATTTGTTACATGGGCTACAGAAAGGTAGAGAACTAAGAACGGATGATAATTTTTATGAGATAGAAAACGGTGCAAGTGTTGCAGCCAAGTCTGTTGGCCACTATCATCCTGTATTACCAGAATACATTGATTCTGACGAATGTTATTAGATATTGAACCTGATATACAACATCATATCAGTCTCTTTATTAGTAAAGAAAGGATATAATTTTGTATTGTTGGATAATGTTTTGCACATTTCTTATATCAAGAGTTGATCGGTTCAGGCATGTTATCTAAAAGCATTGACGTTCTAAATCAAACTACAGTTCTTAGTATACAGAACACACACGAGAGGAAGAGTTCATAAATGAACGATTCCTTCTTGAGGTATTGTAGACTAGGTCATATCAATGTGACCCAACTAGCTGAAGTTACATTTAGATTCATATTTAAATCAGTTTAAATTTACATCTTATGAAACCTGCCAGTCATGTCACAAAGATAAGATGACCATAGCTCCGTTTACTGGAAACAGAGAAAGAGTTAGTGAACTCTTGGGACTGATACATAGTGATGTATGAAGGTCCCCGGTCTACATATGCCAGGACTGATTCTTTGTACTTCCTTTCATTCACTGATGATCTCTCAAGATTCGGACACATGTTCCTGTTGAAACACAAGTCCGAAACTTTTGAGATAATCACCGAATATAAGTTAGAAGTAGAGAACCAAAAACGGGTATAAGTATTATGTCCTTTGATGTGATCAGGGAGGAGAATACTTGAGCATGGGATTCCTGGACTATTCTAAAGGAGAATGAGATTCTCTCTTAGCATTACTCCTCCGTATACACCACAGCACGTCGATGTATCGGGGCGGAGCAATCACACCCTATGATATGGTGCGCTCTATGATGAGTACTACTGAGTTTCCTAGTTCCTTTTGGGAGTTATGCACTTGAGAAGCTGCATACCTATTGAATAGGGTTCCAATCAAATCCATTGCCTACCACTTCATATGTGATATGGAATGGGAAGAGCCCATATCTTAAGTTTGTTAAGATTTGGGGTTGTCCGGCCTGTGTCTAAAAGCAAAATCCGGACAAGCTCGAGGCAAAGTCAGTTCTGTAGAAGTTTGTTGGATATCCCAAGCATTCGCAAAGGAATATCTTCAACCTAACAGAGGAACAAAATATGTTTTGTTTCTCAACATACCACCTTTGTGAAAGGGAATTTCTTATGAAGAAATTAATGGTAATGAGGTAGAACTGGAAGGAGTTCCAGCTATACAAACTACAGCAGATGATTTGGTAGAACCAAAGGATTCAATAGATTCCGACAAACCTCAGCCTCTCCGCCGATCTAGCAGGGTTCCTCATCCGCCTGAGAGATACTTCGGTTTCTCGATGACAGTGGGAGCGAGAATTGCATCATGAGATGATGACCCAACTAGTTTCGAGCAGGCCATCAAGAGTGGGAACTCTGTAAGAATGGCTGGATGCTTAGCGATCTGAGATGGAATCCATGTACACCAACAAAGTATGGATTTTGGATGTTATATTTGAAGGGTTAAATCCCTATCAGAAGCAAGTATATCTTGAGAAGATTACTTGGTGTAGATGGAAAAGTTGAGACTTGTTAATGGTTTTCGTCATCGACCAGGCGTGGATAATGATGAAACCTTTTTCAGTGGCTATGCTTAAGTCTATCCGGATCCTACTTCCCATTGCTGCATACCATGACCGCGATATCTGGTGGTTGGGTATCATGACAGCTTTTCTAAATACTGATTTAGAAGAGAGCGTCTATAAGTACACAGCCAGAGGGCTTCGTAGACAGAGGCAGCAGCGAAAACGTATGCAAGTTGCTTTACAGGATAAAGCATGCATCGCGTAGTTGGAACGTCTGTTTTGATGTGGTAGTCAAAGAGTTTGACTTCATCAAAATAGTAGATGAACCTTGTATATACAAAAAGGTAGTAGAGAGTAAGGTAGTCATCCTCGTATTGTACGTGAACAACATACTCTTGATAGGAAAAGAGTTTCCTATGCTACGCTCGGTTAATCTCCTCTTATCACATGGATTCTCCATATAGGATCAAAGTGATACCTCATAAATCCTGGGTTTCGGATCTATGAGATAGATCTAATTGGATATTAGGATTCTCACTAGTTGTAGTGAGATGGTATCAGATGATCCTGGGGAGAATCACTGGAAAAGTTCCAAGGTGATAAGGACGACTGAATGTCAGTCGCAGGCATTGTCTTTACCCTCAGTGGAGGGACGGTATGTTGGAAGAGTTCCAAGCGAGATACCGTGGCAAACTAGACGATAAAGGCTGGTGAAATCGCTATCAAAGATACTACCAAAGAGGAAGTTTGGGTGTATATTAGTTCATGAGATGAACTAGGTTCCTACCATTGTGTGACAATGGAAGTGTGGCTTTGGCCCAGGAACCCCGGTCCCATCAGTGACCCAGACATATTCTGAGGCAGCATCACCTGATCAAGGAGATAGTTGATCTCCAGGGTGATAAAGGTTAGGAAAGTAGAGTCAGAGGACAACACGGCAGATCCACTCACAAAGGCCTTTTCTCATAGAGAGACTTTTATGGGATGGTTGAGTATGAGATACTACAACCACTGCTACAAATGGCCCTAGTGCAAGTGGGAGATTATTAGTTATATGTATGCCCTAGAGGCCATTACTGTATATGAGATGTATATTGTAGTGGATATTGGGACATATATAGGTAGGACATTCTTGCTCGACATGATAATACGCTATCTGGTTGCTCTTTATCTTAACATGTATACTTACCGTCTCACTGTTACATGTTGATAAAGCCCTTAGGATGTATACTCGACTTCCTGGACTATGATGTAGATCATACTAGTGGGGCCAGGGTAGTCCATGAGTACATCCTTCAATGTTCCTAGTCGTGGGAATATCGAGATGGGGAATCGATATTCCAGAGTAGACTAGCGTATATCTTCTCGACCCATGTGATGGGTGATGGATGATCCCATATCCATTAGTGTTTGACATCAGAGACGGTATGCGGGTGCTCAGTGGAGACTGGGTACACTGAACGGACTCGCCGAGAACTCCCAGATGGTATTATACCTTACGTCAGATGGAAGTTCTCTGGTGACACTGGTACAGCTTAGTCTGTTGACCCGAGATCGTCATAGAGTCTTGTGTGTCTCCCACTGTGCTTTGATTTCCACCCTACCACGGCTCTACTGAGTCATGCAAACAGGTGGTTTTTGGGTACAGTCCCGATTCACATGGAGGCAATGAGCGATAGGAGGGGATTCGTCTCTCCCAGTATTAGGGGTAGATGTTGCGCTATGCTCGACTGGCCATAACTGGAAATCCCTGGCCAGGGTTGCACTGATTTACTGGTAAGTGTTATCAGTAGTTTCATGCTATGTTATGGACTTTACATCTGCATGACTTATCAAGCTGCTGTGGTCTGACGTTTACCACCCCTAGGCGAGATATGCGACATATCAGACGAACAGACCGGGCTGTGCGGTAAGTGTTACTGATTGGTTTCGCAGGAGTGTAAGCAGGCTTGCTCGTTGATCTTCTGATCGCTCAATACCCGGGTGGCCATTACGTTTAGCAGACCACTTGCGGCTTGTGGTTGATTGATATGATCACCGCCTACTACCGGCATATTGACGAGTCTTTAGAGTCCTACACAGAGCTTTCCTGGCTCAAGAGAAATGAAATAGGAGCGCATATGAGATATGTGCGGGACCGAGAATAATACCAGTATATGATACTGTATTCTATTCTCGCGATTTGTATCATCGGACGGTTATATGAGATATAGCCGAGTTACCAAATCAAGTGTTGATTCGATACATTGATACACTAGATATTAGTTGGTTATATGCGATATGACCGGATCATTAAATCAAGTGTTGATTTAATGATTTAATGTATAATTATATATTTGATATATTACTTTATATTAACTAGTATTGGTTCACTTAAAATTGATTTTCTCACTTGATGTGCACAAGTTGTATATGTGATATATGTTTGTTCACTAGTTTGTATCATGATTGATGATACATGCAAACTTGGGTGTGTGTATGACTTACACCATATTTAAGATAATGGTTTAGGTTTTTATTTATTTTGTTAAAACAAAATGGTGGCTTTCTTTGTCTTTGCTTGAAGCTTCATGAAGCTTTCAAGCATCTTTGACAAAGTCCACTAATTTTTTTTTACATAAGATTTTCATTAACCTAACCATTATCTCAAACTATGGTTTTGTCTCTACAAAGGTAAACTCACCCATGGTTGCAATATGATAGACTTCACTTGATTATTCTTTTGTGATAATTCATTATTCAATTCTTATTCTTTTCTTCTTCTTCTTCTTCTTCTTCTTCAAGAAGAAGAAAGCTTGCTCGAAAAATTTTCAAGTGAAGATTTAGAGTGAGAAATCCAAATCTAAAGTGAACCCACTTCCTATTTCATCATCCTCTACTACTTGCTATTTAGTTTAGGGTGTTCTCTTCACAAAGTTCTTGACCTAGTGAAGATGGAGCTTGAGTTTGAGTCTCCTCGACGTACATCATCTTCGGCCTCGAAGTCAACGACCTAGCCCGCTCATTTCTCCGAAGAAACCATCGCTAGAGTCCGGGATCCCGATGATCGCAGTGAAGGGACGTCAACACGGAGCTTTAGAAGTGAAGGACCGGATCTACAGAGGTTGTAATCCCTTTCACTTGTAGTTAAAATGTTTAACTTGCTAGTTTTCGCATAATCTCTAGTATACGATCTTGGTTAGGGTTGTTCGGCACGGCTATTTTTTTGAATTGGGCATGGTTGATGCCTTGTAGAACCTTGTTAGAGTGCCTAGGAACCCTACAGCAGCACCCTGGCCATCAAACCGTAGCCGATTGCGGAACAAAAATTTTCAAAACTGTCGCTAACATAACCCGCTACCCGGATCTATCATGAACCTTAAACTAGCAAACTAAATATATAAAGGAGTTAAGAATGGTTATACCGAATTGATCCGTGTCCTTCGGTCTTCAACCACCTTCCCATGCTCCTAGAGACCACCATGATCTAGCTTGATCTCCGGTCTCCCTCCATCGAAGATGATCCACCTGTGGATTTGTATTCCGAGCTCCTACCTCAATAGCCGAGGTAACTAGGGTACCTAGATCGCAAAACTAGATAGCCTAGAGAATGCAGAGAGTAGTGATGGATTAACTTGTCTCCAAATACCCTAGGTTTCTCAACACATGAGACTTGAAGGGTGGAGATACAAGAAGAAGCTTGAGGATAAGAGTGAGAGGCAACTCAAAAAAAATGGCTAAGTGTTTTTGTTGTTGTGTGTTGTGTGAGCAATAATGAAGCATCCTATAAATATCTCAAGTCTCCAAAATATCTCACAACAAAAAAAACAAGCATACTTGAATAGTAACCTCAAGTCACTATAAAGCCATGCCACAATTAATGTATTAAACACCTCATCCTCTCCACCTCATTAACCATTTAATCCTAAATGGTTAAAACTAAATGAGGAGGCATCTTCTAGAAGCAACTTGTAATAAATTACAAGAATACCCATCATCCGTATATACATACCCGCATCCGTATTCCGAAGAATACGAATACAAATAGACGAAAATAATCCAACAATATAATACTAGAATCCGGCTTAAACCAAAGCCACTAGTATTATCCGTCCGAATCTTGATACGTGTACAAGTGCACGTATATAATCGAACCCCGCCGTAAAACCATACGGCCTCTACATCGTTTCGCCCGAAGCAGGGAAACCCTCTGTGTGTGACTCTAAAGACTCATCAATACGCTGGCAATGGTTTTAACCACAAGCATGTCAGCGGCAGTAGCTGTACGTAACGGCTACCTAAGTATTGAGCGAAAGGAAGGCCGATGAGCAAACTCATCTGAACCCCTACTGAGCATGTCCGTGACAATATACGTACAGTCTTGTATGTTCATCTAAGAATATCGCATATCGAGTCTATGGGGTGGATAAAGTTAGACCCCTAATAACGTGCCATTTTGTGTCGGTATGAAGCCCATCACCAACGGTGAAACTACTGATCCAAATCAGTAATTCTCGACTACCTTGGCCAAGGATTTCTGGTGATGGCCACCCGTGCACAGCGCGACATCAACCCCCAATACCGGGAGAGACGAATCCCCGAAGATCCGCTCACTTCCTCTATGTGGCTCGGGACTATACCCTACTAAAACCTGTTTGCACGACTTCTTTGATCCGTGGTAGGGTAGTAATCAAAGCACAGTAGGAACTCACATGAGACAAATGACGATCTCAGGTCGAAAGACTAACCTGCACACATGTCACCTAGGAACTGCTATCTGACAATAGGTATACTACCAACTAGCAGGTTCCCGGCGAGTCCGTCCAGTGTACTCATAACCCAATAAGAACCTGTATACTATCTTAGGTGAAAAAACTAACACCAATGGCTTGTGAGACCTGTCCACCGCCCTTCGTCGGGGTCTCGATCGATATACACTAGTCTACTCTGGAGTATCGATGCCCAGTCTCGAAACTCCCACGACAAGGGACATTTAAGGATGTGCTTATAGACCACCCAGCTCCCACATATATGATCGTCATCACAATCCTGGTGTAGGGTTCCTAGGCACACTAATGAGGTCTCACATGGTATCAACCATGCCAATTTCAAATTTTACAAGGGCCGAGAAACCCTAATATGGATCGTTAACTAGAGTTTAGGAGAAACATGCAAGTAAACGACTTTACTGCTAAAGGAAAGTGACTACAACCTTTGTATATCCGGTCCTCCACCTCCATAGCTCCGTGATGAAGTCCCTCAGCTGTACCCATCGGATCCCGGACTCTCACGGTGGTTTCATCGAAGAAATGATCGGGCTAGGTCGTCGACTTCGATGCCGAAGATGATCTACGTCGAGGCAACACAAGATCAAGCTCCAACTTCACCAAGCCATGAAACTTGTGGAGAAAACACCCTATACTACTTGGCAAGTGGTAGAGGATGAAGAAATAGGAAGTGGGTTCACTTTAGAATTGGATTTCTCACTCTTTTTCTCAAGTTGCCATTGATGGAGGCAAGCTTTCTTCCTTTCTGAAGATGAAGAAGAAGAAGAAAAGGATTATGATAAGAATAATGAGAAAATAGAAAATAGATCATTCTTATCATAATTTCAACAATGGTTAGATGTAGAGAATTAACTAAGGTTAGGTTGAATGGTTAGGGTTAGGAGAAGAAGACAATAATGGTTGCTTTACTCAAAGTTGCATGAAGCTTCAAGAAGCTTCATGTATGAAAACAACCATTTTGTTTTCTTTTCTCATTTTTAATCCAAAATAAATAGATAAATGAATAAGTGAGTAAATCAAAACCCTAACTATTAAAATAACCATGGTTTAAGTCTTTACACAAACCCAAGTTTGCATGTATCATCAAACATGATACAAACAAGTGCACAAAACTATATCATATATACAATGTGCACATCAAGTGAGAAAATCCATCTTAAGTGAACAAATACTAGTTAATATAAAGTAATATATCAAATATATAATTATACATTAAATCATTAAATCAACACTTGATTTAACGATCCGGTCATATCGCATATAACCGACTAATATCAAGTGTATCAATGTATTGAATCAACACTTGATTCGGTAACCTGGCTATATCACATATAACCGACCAATGATACAAATCGCGAGAATAGAATACAGTATCACATACTGGTATAATTCTCGGTCCCGCACATATCTCATATGCGCTCCTATTTCGTTTCGCTTGAGCCAGGAAACCTCTGTGTACGACTCTAAAGACTCGTCAATACGCCGGCAGCAGGTGATGATCATATCAAACACCCACAAGCCGCAAGCGGTCTGCTAAACGTAACGGCCACCCGGGTATTGAGTGATCAAAAGATCAACGAGCAAGCCCGCTCACACTCCAGTGAATCTAACTAGTAACACTTACCGTACAGTCCGGTCTCGTTGTCTGATATGTCGCATATCTTGCCTAGGGGTGGTAAAGGTCAGACCCCAATAGCTCGATAAGTCGTGTCGATATGAGGTCTATAACAGTTCGAGATACTACTGGTAACACTTAATAGTAAATCTCAGCAACCCTGGCCAGGGATTTCCGGTTATAGCTAATCGAACACAGCGCAACATCAACTCCCTATACCGGGAGAGACGAATCCCCTCCTATCGCTCATTGCCTCCATATGATTCGGGACTGTACCCAAAAGCCACCGTTTTACACGCCCTCTTGGACGTGGTAAGGTGGAAATCAAAGCACAGTGGGAATCACACAAGACTCTATGACGATCTCGGGTCTACAGACTAACCTGTACCAGTGTCACCAGAGAACTACCATCTGACGTATGGTATAATACCATCTGGGAGTTCTCGGCGAGTCCGTCCAGTGTACCCAGTCTCCACTGAGCACCCGTATATCATCTCTGATGTCAAACACCAATGGATATGGGATCATCCATCGCCCATCTGTATGGGTCGAGAAGGTATACGCTAGTCTACTCTGGTATATCGATGCCCCGTCTCGATACACCCATGACTAGGGACCTTGAAGGATGTACTTATGGACCACCATGTCCCCACTAGTATGATCCGCATCATAGTCCAGGTAGTCAAGTACACATCCTAAGGGCTTTACCAACATGTAACAGAGAGACAATCAGTATACACGTTAAGGTAAAGAGTAACCAGATAGCATACTATCATGTCAAGCAAGAAAGTCCTCCCTATATATGTCCAAGTATCCACTACAATATACATCCTATGTATAGTAATGGCCTCTAGGGCATACATATAACTAACAATCTCCCACTTGCACTAGGGCCATCTGATAGCAGTGGTTGTAGTATCTCATACTCAACCATCCCATAAAAGTCTCTCTCGGGGAAAAGGCCTTTGTGAGTGGATCCTCCGTGTTGTCCCCTGAGTCTGTTCTCCTAACCTCGATCACCCTGGAGATCAACCATCTCCATGATCAGGTGATACCGCCTTAGAATATGTTTGGGTCACTGATGGGACCGGGGTTCCTGGGCCAAAGCCACAACTCCATTGTCACACAATGGGAGGAACTAAGTTCATCTCATGAACAAATATACACCCACACAGCCTCTTTGGTAGCATCTTAAGTAGCGATGTATCCTTCCTTTATCGTCTAGTATGCCACGGTATCTAGCTTGGAACTCTTCCAACATACCGTCCCTTTACTAAGGGTAAAGACAATGCCTGTGACTGACATTCAGTCGTCCTTATCACCCTGGAACACTTCCAGTGATTCTCCCCAGGATCGATTGATACCATCTCACTATAACTAGTGAGAATCCTAACATCTATTTAGATCTATCTCATAGATCCAAAACCCAGGATTTAGTAGGTATCACTTTGATCCTATGTGGAGAATCATTGTGATAAGCGGAGATTGATCGAGCGTAGCATAGGAAACTCCTTCCTTATCAAGAGTATGTCATCCACGTACTCTACGAGGATCGCCACCATACTCCCTACTACCTTCTTGTATATACAAGGTTCATCTACCATTTTGATGAAGTCAAACTCTTTAACTAATGCATCAAAACAGATGTTCCAACTCTGCGATGCCTGCTTTATCCTATAAAGCATCTTGTACACGTTTCCGCTGCTCCCACTGTTTACGAAGCCCTCTGGCTGTGTACTTATAGACGCCCTCTTCTAAAACATCATTTAGAAAAGCTGTCATGACACCCAACCACCAGATATCGTAGTCATGGTATGTAGCCGTGGCAAGTAGTATCTGGATGGACTTAAGCATAGGCCCCAGAAAAGGTTTCATCATTATCCACGCCTGGTTGATGACGAAAACCTTTAACAAGTCTAGCTTTGAAAGTCTCAACTTTTCCATCTACACCAAGTAATCTTCTCAAGATATACTTGCTCCTGATGGGGATTTAACCCTTCAGATATCGCAGCCAAAGTCCATACTTTGTTGGTGTATAAGGATTGCATCTTAGATCGATAAACATCCAGTCATTCTTACAGAGTCTCACTCCTGATGGCCAGCTCGAAATTAGTTGGGTCATCATCTCATGATGCAATCCTCGCTCCCACTGTCATAGAGAAACCGAAGTATCTCTCAGGTGGATGAGGAAACCTACTAGATCGGCGGAGAGTCTGAAGTTCATTGGTTACTATTGAATCCTTCGGTTCTACCAAATCATCTGCTGTAGTTTGTATAGCTGAAACACTTGCAGTTCTACATAACTGACCTTGCCTCGAGCTTGTCCGGATTTTGCTTTTTAGACATAGGCCGGACAACCCCAAATCTTAAGAAACTTAAGAAATGGGTTCTTCCCTTTCCATATCACATATGAAGTGGTAGGCTACTGATTTGATTTGAACCTAATTCAATAGGTATGCAGCTTCTCAAGTGCATAACCCCTAAAAGGAAATAGGTAACTCGGTAATACTCATCATAGAGCGCACCTTATCATATAGGGTGTGATTGCTCCACCCCGATATACTATCGTGCTATGGTGTATACAGAGGAGTAATACTGAGAGAGAATCTCATTCTCCTTTAGAATAGTACAGGATTTCCGTGCTCAAGTATTCTCCTCCTCGATCACATCAAAGGACATAATACGTATACCCGTATTTTCGTTCTCTACTTCTAACTTATATTCTATGAATATCTCAAAAGGTTCGGACTTGTGTTTCAACAGGAACATATGTCTGAATCAAAAGAGATCATCAGAGAATTTAATGAAGTACAAATAACCGGTCTTGGCATATGTAGACAAGGGACCTTCATACATCAGCATGTATCAATCCCAAGAGTTCACTAACTCTTTCTCTGTTTCCAATAAACAGAGCTGTGGTCATCTTATCTTTGTGACATGACTGGCAAGTTTTCACAAGATGTAAATTCAAACAGTTTAAAATATGCATCTTTGTGCAACTTAGCTAGTCGGGTCGCATTGATATGACCTAGTCTACAATACCTCAAGAAGGATCCGTTCATTTCTGAACTCTTCCTCTTGAGTGTGTTCCGTATACTAAGAACTGTAGTTTGATTTAGAACATCAATGCTTTTAGATAACGTGCCTGAACCGATCAACTTTTGATATAGGAAATGTTCAAAACATTATCCAACAATACAAAATTATATCCCTTCTTTACTAAATAAAGAGATTGATATGATTTTGTATATCAGGTACGGTATCTAATAGCATTTGTTTAGAATCAATGTACTGATAATACAGGGTGACAGTAACCAACAGACTTGGCTGCAACACTTGCCCCGTTTTCTGTCTCATGAAACTTATCACCCGTTCTCAGTTCTCTACCTTTCTGTAGACCTATGTAACAGATTACATATCTGGGATCCTGATCCGGTATCAAATACCCAGGACGTAGAGGATATGGAGAAACAGTTCTGTGTAACGAACACACCCGAAGATGATGCATCATATGCACTTTCCTCGTTTGGGCAGCACGGGAATTCTGTTATTCACCTATTTCCTGCTCTGTCTTATAACGATTATAAGTTGGAGCGAGACCAACGTTCCCCAGCTCAGTATAACAAGCGGGTTCAGTCAATATTCCGTATTATTATCTTGATTAAGGCGTGACTTGGTCGCTACCAGGAGAGAGAGAAGAAAACACTCAGCGTGCGCTCTTTCAAGAATAGATTGGTTATTATTTTATCTAATCAGGATGGCTCCCACTGTTTTTATCAAATCTTCCTTCAAACCCTAAAAGGAAAGACTAGCCGGGATTAATAACACACTACAAGTTCGCCAATCTTTCAGCCAGGCCAGTGTCGGTACTTTGAGGGAGGTCCCCCGTGCTTTCGTACGAACCTAATTAATGTAAACCTCGTTTTCCCAGAGGCGTAACCTCGTTAAAACCTTTCTAGACACCTACTTGATCGGCTAATTGTAATGTGCAAAACTCTCCCAGGAGTAACTCTTACTCGCAGCGGGTATCGGGATCCAACTATCTCATAGAAGGTATGCAATCTCATTGCAAATTTCAACACTTGAAATTCCCGATAATTTTTCCCCTAGCGACCTATGACCTTGACGCAGGCCAACAAACCATAGTGCGCTAGTCAAGTTCAACCCGTCATTTCCTGATTGAATTAAACCCACCCGCACGACCCTTGACGCAGGCCAACAAAGTCGCACGACTACCCTAATCCAATCTGCATCATATGCATAAGCAGATAAATACTAGTTAGCTACCGCACACTACGCCTTGGCGCAGGCCAACAAACGTAGCACGAATACTAACTACTACTTATCTGAAATGACGGAGGGCTACGACAGGTTTTTCTGAAAACCTATTGCGTAATGAACTTGATATCGTTGTAGGATCGAATGAATTTTGAAATGGAGTGTTTTTGAGGCTTTTCTAGTTTTGCTAAAGGAGTCACTCCCGGTGAAGGGATCGTCCGTCCTTTCCTCGTCGAATGAGGTGCGGGATATATCATATATATCTCTGTGCAAAGCAGAACTCTTAAAAGACATCAAAAGACAAACCGAGTGTGTAGCATCTACCAGTTATTGCTAAAGGAGTCACTCCCAGTGAAGGGATCTCGGTCCTTTCCTTATCGAATAAGGTGCAGGATATATCATATATACCGTTGTGCAAAGCAAGAACTGTAGCTACCTGTTTTATTTTGAAATTCGATTCCACAACATCTTAGGTTTCTTTTCTTTCATTAATCTCATTAATGAATATCCCATCATTTAAGTCCACCTAAACATCACGGATAAATATAACGTACGCTTATGCCATCCGCATTCGCCTCGATGTCCCGTCTGCACCGTTAGGTTAGGTAACTAACGCCAAAGCGAGGCAGGGCTAGCGCGGGTGTAAAACATAAGAAACGTCTATATAATATATCATATATACTATATACAATTGTTTCCTGATTTAAAATCAGGAAAGCTTACGGAAAAGGCTTCAGAAAAGGGTCACGTGCTTACACGTGACCAGCAGTCACGTGTAGGCACGTGACATCTAAAAGCATCGGCAAGCCAAATTCAGCTTCCCGACTACATCAAAGAAAAGGGCTTCAGAAAGGGTCACGTGTTGGCACGTGACAATTAAAAGCGGCTTCAAAGGCAAACCGGTTCCCTGATCAAATCAAGAAAAAGGCTTCAGAAGAGGTCACGTGCTCCCACGTGACCAGGGTCACGTGTTGGCACGTGATACTCAAAAGCAGCAGACTTGTTTTCCGTTTAAATCAAGAAAAAGAGTCCAGCCGAGGGTCACGTGCTCACACGTGACCAGGGGTCACGTGGTGGCACGTGACAGCTAAGCAGCGACCAGAAAGCAGAGCGCAGAAAGAAAGAAGAAAGCTCGTTCCAAGGGGGTCACGTGCCCACACGTGACCAAGGGTCACGTGCCCACACGTGACCGGTTTTCAAAGCCTATCTTTTAACAGAATCAAATTCTGAGGAGAGATCACTTAAATCTTTCCAAAGGAAAAAGATTATAAGCATCTGATTAAATTAAAGATTTAGAGGTGATTAAATATCATCTATCTATGGGAAAATCTCGAATTTGGAAAGATTTCCCCTTAAAATCTAACCGAAATAACAAAGGAGAATCTCTGGATTTAAAATCCAATGGTGAATAAAATTCACCTAATAATCCAAAGGTCCAAAACGAATGGTGAATACAAATCAAATCTCCCAATGAAAAATTCATCAAAAACTAATTGACTCGGCTGCTTCTCCTATAAATAGGAGCCAAGAGACATAGAAAGAAGAAAAGAGATATATGCAGAGGGAAGAAAAGAGAGAGAGCCTTGATACTTTGGAGGAATTTGGATCTTCTGCAAAAGAAAACCCTAGGTAAGAAAGGGAAGGCTTTTTGAAAGAAAAGAGAATTTAATTCTCAACAGAGTTTAACTCTGATATAAAACAGAAGGACATAGTTTCTTCTCTCTTTGATGGAGGATCTGTAAAGTGCACATCTCCCCTTGAGTTGAGAATTTAATTCTCAATGGGTTGAGATCCTGCCATGCAGATCCAAAGCATAGAGAGGGAATGGAAGCATGAGAATTTGATTCTCGCAGAACTATAGGAATTTAATTCCTTTAAAATAAAATTAGGGTTTGACCCTGTGTTATGGGAATTTAATTCCTTCAGAATGAAAAGAAACAGGGTTTAACCCTAGTTAAGAACTTAGTTCTGTTGAAACAACGGGAATTTAATTCCCTTAATCATAATTCTTTAACAGAGAGTGGGAGTTTAATTCCTTAAAGCTTTTATTAGGGTTTAACCCTATTCAGTTCTTCACATATATGAGGAATTTAATTCCTACAGAAAATTCAGAGTTCAACTCTTTAAAAGGAAGTAGGAATTTAATTCCTCTGAAATTATTGTCAGGGTTCAACCCTACGAGGAATTTAATTCCTGGAAGGGATTAACAGAACTTCTACACAACATACATAGAGGCAGGGTCACGTGTCACCACGTGACCCCTTAAAAGATCTACAGAAAAGCCCCTTTGAGGCAGTGCCTCACGTGACCCACGTGACCCTTTTCAGAGGCTCTAACATACTCCATTTAAACACCCGTCACGTGATGACACGTGATGCTCCAAAAGACGCGATCTTCTCAGCAGAACGAACGAAGGGAGGGCGCCCTCACGTGCTACCACGTGACCCCTCTTGCCTCAGCGTCTAACGCTAAATTGGAACCCCTGAATCCAGTGTTAAAACATTGTTTGGCCTTAGTGTTCAACACTAAGCAAAGAACTTTATTTGCAGTGTTCAACACTGATTATCTTAGTGTTCAACACTAATTTGGGATTTCTGTTGCCAGTGTTTAACACTGGTCTGTTTTAGTGTTCAACGCTAATCTGAAAGCCTTGTTGCTGGTGTTTAACACCAACTATCTTTTAGTGTTAAAACACTAACTTATCAATCTCATTCCCAGTGTTCAACACTGATTGGTCTTTAGTGTTTAACACTAGGCATTGGTCCAATTGGCTAAATGGCCAGAGGCAAAGCCTCTCCTTCAATGGACCAACAGGAAGCCAATATTCCAGACCTGATTGGACTTAGCCCAAGATGGCCATAAGTCTTCAATTCGTAATTAACTGGGCTAATGGGCTCATAACATAATTAATTGGTCTTGATCCCAAGTTGGGCCAATGACTATTTAATCCACTCCGGTTCCAGGGTACATCTCTTCACTCCTTTGATACTTGGCGTTGTAATCCCTCAACGTCTTCAAAGAGGTGACGGGTCCCGATGACCACGCATTGATACGGACTGTGGGGTCCTTAAACCCATGGACTACGACGTCCTTAACCTTGACCGAGATGTCTTAAAACTAACAATGGACTGTGGGGTCCTTAAACCCATGGACTACGACATCCTTAACCTTGACCGAGATGTCTTAAAACTAACAATGGACCGCAATATCCTTAAACTACCCATGGACCGCAATGTCCTTAAACTAGCAATGGACCACCATGTCCCTAAACTGGAACAATAGAGCCCGCGTCTGCTCTTTTGTCGGATCTAAACGATCCCGTTTAAGTTGATCTTAGCCTTAAATTTGGCTAAAGTATCCTTAAACCTTTCAAACAGACTTTAGTCCCAAACTGGACTATAGATCCCCCCAATTAACTCTGGTTCGAGGGTACATCTCTGAACTCCTCAGACATCTGTCGTTGTAATCCTTCAACGTCGTCAGAGAGGTGACGGGTCCCGACGGCCATACATGCAATGGACCACTATGTGCCTAAACTGGAACAATGGAGCCCAAATGCTCTTTTGTCGGATCTAAACGATCTCGTTAAGTTGATCTTAGTCTCAGGCTAAACTAACGTATCCTTAACAAACGTTTGAGTTGATCTTGGCCTCAAATATGGCTAACGTATCCTCAAACCAAACCCCCAAACCCAAATCTAAGATAATACGGATTTGGACTAGTCCACGCCCTTCGGGCGACGACATAACTCGGTCCCCGTAAACAATCCACGGGCAACAAAACATAAAATAAACACACACGACACGAAGTGATAATCTGGAGAAGGAGAAAGTGGTTACCGCGATGCGGTAGCGTAGTTAACTACAGGGGCTTGCGCCTGCAGAGAAGAGCGTCCCCACAATCAAAAACCCCTCAAGCGAGGGGGAATCTGACGAAGTCTGCTACATCGGACGCATCCGTTCAAACCTCCGATGCACGATGCCATAAATCAACTTGGCATCTTCGGAGAGGTGGACGGATAGCACCAATTAGCATCTTCCCCGAACCCCAGGCACAGACATCCCCGCGTCTCGGCCGTCGTTCGGAGGGGAAAAGATTCTGGCACGCCCGGTGGGACCTTTTCCTCTTTCCACTCCACACTTCGTGTGTCGTGATTCACGAACCAATCGCGGTTCGCTAATGGTTGCCCTTGGGTTTCAAGATACTAAGAATTGGCGTCTTGCTTATTGCAGAAAGCAAAGGATTGATGGTTTCTACTTCTGTGAAATTCTCCAACTGCTCAGACTGCAATTGCGACCAACGCTTTGCCTCGCCAGGAGGTATAGCCTACGGACCCCAAGCTGCTTCATTATTCACAATGCCGGTGGACCAGGTGACTCAGGCCACTACCGGATTGTTCTTTGGGACTATGCTCCCACCAACAAGCTTAGCGGCGCCGGTGCTGACAAAGGAAGCTCCCAAGAAGTCGGTCTTTGATCGTCTTACCCCTGCCGCGGCTCCTCTCAACGGGTCGCCCAACATCAGCGCCTCGGTCTTCTCTAGATTGGGCCAGAAATCCTGTGGACCCATCATGGGGCCTACAATCCAAGAGAAGGCTGCTTCTAAGAAAGTGACCGGTCCTGCTCCCGAAATCGCCAAGGCAGCTTCCCCGGCCAAAAAGTCGGTCTTTACAAGATTGACGGCTTCAGCTCCCGCTCCTGCTACCCAAAGGACATCGGTCTTTGACAGGCTAACACCAGCAGCGACCCCCCACCTACACAGGGGGCAAGACGAAGCCATTCTCACCGCTGAGCCAACGCCATCCGCTCGACACGCTCGACGTCGCCATTGGCGCCGAGTAAGGAAGGCTGGGGGCAACTCCCCCTCCGGGCTAACTCCATCAGCCCCGATGGCAGAAGTTAATGCTGCTGTTCCAACGGGGAACAGCTTCGAGATGCTAAATAAGGTGCGAAGGAATTCTCCTACTGCAGTGCTAAAGAGGTCTCCTCCCCCACTAAAAAAGGTTGCGGAAATAAAGTCAGAACAGCCCCGATCCCCTCAACGGCTGTCTTCCAGAATCTATATGGTTTGGTGGCAGGCTCGAGACTCGATGATCGATCCAAACTTCTCCCTCCAGCACAAGAAGCTGGAAATCCAACCGGAAGCCGGTCACCAGGCTAAACCACGAAAGGCTGTCTGGACGCCCACCTCAACGGCCCCCTCAACCTCCACTGCTCATAAAAGGAGGAAGCCAGAGAAGATCCCCCAGCCTGCAACGACAGCTAAAAGCACTGAGCCCAAACGCCCTAAGTTTGGGGGCATGATGGTCCACACCGTATACATGGCGTCAGGAAAAGAAGACAGCCGTGCGTCTACATGTCATAGACCGCTTACACGATCGGTGACCAAAGGTGAGGAGCAACAGCAAAAGCTCCAGGAAATGATGAATGCTATGGCCGCACTTACCGGGCCAAAAGAAAACCCAAAAACGTCCTCAGACGCACGCCAGGAGGAAGAAACCGACGCCGAATTCCTTCGCCGGATACTGGAGAAGAAGGACAAAGAGGCTGCTGAACAAGCAGCCAACATACAGTGTATGGGCCTTCTCTTCCAAGATATGATAGGAATGATGATCCAGCAGGACCTACCCGCCGAGGATCCCCCAATCGTTCTTCAAGACGACGGAGGAGAAACGTCAAATCCACCACCGACCCTCTCAACGGCCAAAGAGGAGACAATCTCTAAGGCTGATTTGGTCGACTATATAGCCCAGCAAATCCGGGTTCATCATGCGACTGAGGCAGCTGGTCAAGTCGTAAAGACGGGCCGGCCGTATCCAAGCTGGTACGACCAAATCAAATACCCGCCGGGCTATACAATACCAAAATTCCACGTGTATAAGGGGACCGGCAATCCCCATCAACATGTTGCCCAGTTCCGGGCCCTTTGCGGTAACACCGGCGGTGATGATAAACTGTTGCTTCGCCAGTTCGTGGGCAGCTTATCAGAAACAGCGTTCGAATGGTATTCGGAGCTCCCGAACGATTCTATCAAGACGTTCGCTGAAATGGAGCTGCTATTCACTCAGCGATTCGCAAGCGCCAGCGAACGCACTCCAATAACAGCACTGATTAACGCCAGGGTAAAACCAGGCGAAACCTGGGTCCAGTATGCTATACGCTGGCGGAATTTGTAGTCGAGATGCGAACAACGCATTGAGGAAGCACCCGCAGTGGGAATGTTCGAGGGAACCCTAGACCTTCACGCAACTATCTCCCAGTTTATGATGTTCTTTAAGCCAACCACATTCCTGGCTTTAATCGACAAGTTGGCTCAGATGGACCAGATGGGTCATAGACCACCTCCCCCGAAGTCGGAACCTCGGAATGATAAGGGTAAAGGAAGGGCAACCTTCGTCGCGAATGCCCAGCAGCAACCTAACGCCCCGAAGCCGGCAGATCAATTGGAAGAGAGACGCCTGTATTATAATGAGAAGATGAAGCATCCCTACTCGTTCCCACGAGACAAGACGAAACGGTTATTCAAGCTGGCAGTACGCAACAGACTTATAAACCTACCAAATCCAAGGCGACCGCCGCAACCCACTGAGGTGAATAACCCTAACTATTGCCCTTACCATCAAACGGTAAGTCATCCGATTGAAGATTGCTTCGTCTTCAAAGGATGGATTGAAGATCAATACCTCCAAGGGAAGTTTGTACTGTCCGAAAAGTGGAAGGTGAACCCACCACAGCCGCATACTCCTAAGAAAGCGGATACACCGGGGGCAACCTGCTCCTTTATTGAAGAAGCTCCATGGGAGGTCGTGCTATCAACTAAAACCAAAAGAATGCTGAGAGACCTTCATGCGTGCCCTACGATCGAATGGAAGGACACTCTTGAACCTCAAATTATCGAAGGGATGTTGAAGCCCCGCCCAACTACGAAGACTCGCGATAAGGGCCCAAATACTCACGCCCAACCGTCAAAATCTTCGAAGAAAAAGAAGAAGAAATCCAAGAAGCCCGTGAAGCTTGGAGACGAGCACACGAACTTGCAGAAGCAAATCGACGCACTGGAAGAGTACAATCAAAAGGCGCGAACTCCTGTTACACTGCAAGAGTTCCTCAACCACATCTTTCAAGAGGGAGATGATAGAGAGAGTTCGTCGGATGAATCCGAGGGATATGTGGCGAGTTGTAACGTAACCTCCCACTCGTTTACCGATGATGAAAAAACCCCTGGCACTAAGAAACTGGGAACAAAGCCTGAACCAGAGCGTGTGTGGCCAACAGATGAAATGATCAACGCCGTTCTAGACGAGATTCGTCTAAAGAGTAAAGCGGATCAGGAGCGTGAGATGGGCGCATCGGAAGGAGCCAAATGCAGGCGACTGAACGAAAGAGTTGAACTACCCCCGCCAGATCGAAAGGCATCCGAAGTAGACAAGAAGATATTCAAGACGAGGAAAAGGTTTGCCAAAGCCATGTCAATGGGAATGAAGCTACCACCCTCGGAAAGAAACACGCTCGATGGGGTGGAGAGGCACCCTGATTATTGCGCATATCATCGGAAAATTTCACACCCCATGGAAGAGTGCGACGCCTTTAAGATATGGTGGAAAGGATGTGTTGCTCATCGGCAACATTTTAAACGCATGAAACGCAAGATTCGTCGGGAACGAAGAAGTACTGTCGACGGGCACAACAGAACTACTGGCAACTGTTACATGGTTAACGCCGGAGGGTTTCAAATTCTCACCTTTGGGAGCGACTCTGATGAAGAAATGGCTCTGGGCCCTCTCTTTAAAGAATCCGTTTTAGGGAAAGAGGAGAGATCGGAGGCCTGTAAGAACATTCAGCTGTGCAATCGCGGGCCCGCGAGTAGAAAAGATAAGGGAAAGGAAAAGGTCACTGAGGATATCACTTTAGATGACCAGGTCATGAAAGAACTGACTACCAAAGACCCTCCCAGGAAGGGTAAGGTGGACTACAATATCCTAGCGCACCTAAGGAAGCTACCTTCTCAGCTTAGCATTCTCGATGCCCTCCTATTATCAAAAGAAGCGCGAGACTCACTAATTATGGCGTTACAAGAACCTAAGCAGTTCCAAGCCTTCCTCGCCACTGAAAGGATGAAGGATGAACTGGAGGAAGTGCATAAGGCCGACATCACTTTTGGTGACGAAGACCTCCTTCTCGGGACGTGCGACCACAACCGTCCCCTATATGTCTCTGGATACTGCCATGATATCAAGATATGCAAGATCCTGGTGGATAATGGATCCTCCGTCAATCTCCTTAATGTTCGGGTGTTGAAAGAAATCTGCATGAGTGTGCAACACCTCGCTCGTGACAAAATTACTATCTCCGGTTTCGATTCACAATTGTCACGGACTCTTGGATCCGTGATACTAACATTACGCTTTGGACTTCTCGTCACAGACATCAAATTCCATGTCATTGACGCCAAGACCTGCTACAACGCCTTGCTCGGTCGTCCTTGGCTACACGAGTACAACATCATCCCTTCTACACAACATCAGTGTATGAAGTACTTTAAGGATGGTTTTGAGTATACCGTACCAGGTGAGTTGAACCCATTTTCCGTGAACGAAGTCCGCAAATACGAAGATGCGAAGTACTTTTTTGCCAGATTTCGAGGATACAGAAAGGTGTCGCAACCCGGAGAACAAAGCCGCCGCCACCATCCTTGTTTTCGGGAGCGATACCGAAGAAGAGGAAGAGATAGTTTATGCCGGGCCATCTCAACACAACAACCCGGGGACGTCCGCCCCCATGTTGGTCTTCGGAAGTGATTCGGAAGATGAGGTTAATGCCGTGTTCTCCAATCGGCTGTCAATACAAGCACCCCCTAGCGATGATCATAGTTTGCAAATCACCATGGTACCGCGAGAACACTACAAGGATCTCGACACACTTCAAGCTCACAATGTGCAGGACCTGCAAACATTTTACGTCCCTCCCAGGCAAAGGGGTGAGAAGGTGATCCTATTCTACCGATCCTCAGAGTCGAAAGTAGAGAAAGTGATCTGGCATGGCGCGGATGCTACACTCGACAGGCTCCAACCCATCCGTCTGCCCAGATACTATATAAATGGATTAAAGAGGCTATTGAAGCGCCAAGGAGTACCCTTAAAACATACTGTTCGACAGGCTCGGTTCTACAACAGGATTTGGAATGTCCCTGGGACTCAACGTAAATTGCCCAACGGGAAAATGGAAACACTTGGGCTTGGATACGCGAGAACCGGAAAACGGGAACGGGCCCACAGTAGCTACGCTATATATACCTTTGATGAAGAAGAGGACGCCCTGTCAGGAAATGCCAACCCCTCACCAAAACTAGACCCCGCGATTGAAGTGCCGAGTCCGTCGTTTGAAGAACGAATGGACAAGCTTATCAGGAAAGTGGGTCAAAAAGCTCGGGAAGACCACAACCGTGAGATGGCCATCTACGAGAAGGCCAGGACGCAACGTCTGTTTCAACAGGCTGCAAAAGACAAAGATGCTCCTCCCTGTCAACCTGTCGTACGCAAGGGCCGACGCAGAGACGGAAATAAATCAAGAAGCGGAAGGAGGAGCCGACAACAACGACGCAGGATTAGAGATTTACGTGATCAGGTATTGCGCGGCTCGGATTTTTCCCTCATGAAGAAGATGAGTCGAGCGTACTCCTTCCCCCGAGACAAGATGGAGAGGTTACTCAAGCTCGCTATAAAACATCAAATGATCGCGCTTCCAGAATCTAGACACCCTGAGCAAGCTAAAAAGGCTACTCATCTGAGCTATTGCTCTTATCACCGAGCCATAGGACATCCTACCGAAGACTGCTTCACCTTCAAGAACTGGGTCGAGGACCAGTACCAAATGGGCAGATTCGCTTTATCCAACGGTTGGAAGGTAATGCCGCCAGAAAAGCACGAACCCAAAGCCGCAAAAGCAAAACCAGATCCACCTCAGTCCTGGAAGCGGATTCGCACCTGTTATACGATTACGTTATTAAAAGAAGAGCCCGAGAACATGGATGACCTTCCCTGGTGCTTTGAGAACAGCGATGATGAGGTGGTCTCAGAATTTCCGCCAGCTCCAAAAGAACTGGAAGACGGCATACATACTACTGCAGATAACCTCAAGAAGATTGAGTTGGGATCGGCAGATGACCCGCGACCGACATTTGTCAGCGAGCTGCTATCTGAAGAAAGGGTGGATGCGTTAAAGAACGTGCTTCTACGGCATAAAGACTGCTTCGCGTGGAACTACTCCGAGATGCCAGGATTAGAGCCGTAGATTGCTGTGTATAAATTAGCAATATCCCCAGATATCAAGCCAGTCAAGCAGGCGCCAAGAAGGATACGACTCGAGCTTGAAATGAGCATCAACGCCGAAGTCAAGAAGCTGATCGATTCTGGATTTATCCAAGAAGTCCAATATCCCGACCGGATCGCCAATATCGTCCCGGTAATGAAGAAGAATGGGACGGTACGCATATGCGTGGATTTCATGGATCTCAATAAAGCCTGTCCAAAGGACGATTTCCCAGTACCAGTAACCGAGCTAATGATAGATAACACGTCCACTCACGAGGTTTTCTCCTTTATGGATGGTTCGTCAGGATACAATCAGATAAAGATGCATCCCGAAGACCAGAAGCACACCGCTTTTCGGACCCCTTTGGGTATATTCTGCTACAGGGTTATGCCCTTTGGTCTAAAGAACGCTGGCGCTACCTATCAAAGGGCCATGACAAAGATCTTCGACGACCTCATACATGACATCGTCGAGTGCTATATCGATGACCTCGTTGTAAAGAGCATGTCATACGAAGAGCATTTAAAGCATCTGGAGACTGTATTTCAACGCCTTTGGCAATATAATTTGAAGATGAATCCCCTCAAATGCGCGTTTGGAGTCTCCTCGGGTAAATTCCTGGGATTCATCATCCGACATCGAGATATCGAAATAGATCCATCTAAGATCAAGGCGATCATGGAAATGCCTCCGCCAAGAACCCTCAAACAGTTGCGGTCTCTCCAAGGGAAGCTCGCATACATCCGGCGGTTTATCGCTAATCTTTCAGGCAAATGCCGTCCTTACAGCCACCTGATGAAAAAGGGAACTCCATTCGTTTGGGATCACAAATGCCAAGGTGCACTAGACGAGATCAAGCAGTACCTGCACAACCCTCCGGTGTTGGCCGCACCGGTCAAGGGAAAACCCCTCCTTCTTTATACAACCGCCCTCGAAGGTTCCTTAGGCGCATTATGGGCACAAAAGAACGATCAAGGGAAAGAGAGAGCACTCTACTACTTAAGTCGAGTTCTACTGGGGGCAGAAAGCAACTACTCTCCCATCGAAAAACATTGCTTGGCATTAATCTTCGCGATAACAAAGCTCAGGCACTATGCGTTGGCACATGAAGTCCGTCTCATCTCGAAGGTGGACCCTCTTAAATATCTGATGTCAAAGGCTATATTGACGGGTCGACTCGCTAAATGGGCTCTACTCCTGATGGAGTTCTCAATAACGTATCGACCTCTTAAGGCAGTGAAAGGCCAGGCCATTGCCGACTTCCTCGCTGAGCATCCAGTACCTGCCGGTTCTCCTCTGAACTGCGATTTGCCGGACGAGCATGCATTTGATGCGATTGGCGGCGGTAGTACCCGATGGGAACTCTATTTCTATGGAGCGTCCTCCATAAAGAAACGGAAACAAGGTATCCCAATGATCAAATCGGGGATAGGCCTCATCTTCGTAACTCCACAAGGAGGGATAATGCGCTTCGCCTTCTCCTTAACAGAGCCGAGGACAAACAGTGAAGCTGAATACGAAGCTCTGATAGCAGGCCTCGAGATCGCCATCGACATGGGAATTGAAAATCTCCTCGTGTATGGGGACTCCCAACTGGTCGTTAGTCAAGTAAACGGCGACTACCAGACATGCAAACCAGAATTGGTGAAATACGGCGAAAAGGTGCAACAACTGTTGACCCAAATTCCCTCCTATACTTTGGAAAGTATACCACGTGCGGAAAATAGCAAAGCAGACGCGTTAGCTAAGCTCGCTAAAGAACTGGCTGACGAGAACCTCGATGACGTCAGAATCGTGGTACAAAGCCGTCGAGTGCTCGTCCCAGCGGAAATATCTCCGGAATCATACGAAGAAAAGGGAGCGACTGAGCAGACGACTCTATAAATAAAAGACCATGAGAAGGCCGAGGACTGGAGGGAAGTCTTCATAGACTACTTTAAGTCCCACCGATTGCCCGAAGAAGCGTCCTCAAGACATCAGCTCATGAAACGAGCTCTATCTTTCGCTTCCGTCAACGATACTCTATACAAGAGATCGTTTGATTCTCTATGGCTGAGATGCTTAGGACCTGATGAAGCAGAAAAGAGTCGTTCAGGAAGTTCATGACGGACTCTACGGTTCTCACCAAGCAGGCCCAAAGATGAAGTTAAAAATTAAACGGATGGGTTACTACTGGCCCACGATGATCCAGGACTGCCTCGAGTATACGAAGCAATGCCACTCGTGCCAGATTCATGGAGACTTTATCCACCAACATCCGAATCCACTACACCCAACGGTGGCTAGCTGGCCATTCGAAATGTGGGGGACTGACATAGTCGGCCCCATCGAGCCAGCATTGTCCCGGGGACATCGTTTTATCCTGGCGACAACTGATTACTTCTCCAAATGGGCAGAAGCAGTACCACTGAGGGAAGTGAAGACGGAGAATATCCTCCACTTCTTCAAGAGGCACGTCATCTATCGGTTTGGAACCCCACAGCGGATTATCTCCGATAATGGGCCAGCCTACAGAAGCCATAAGATTAGCCGCTTCGCGCAGCAGCACAATATAGACTGGAGATATTCTTCACTTTACAACCCACGAGCTAACGGTCTGGCCGAGGCCTTCAATAAGACCTTGACGAAGATCATAAAAAAGACCGTTTCCCGGAATAAGAGAGACTGGCACGAGAGGCTGCAAGAGGCCCTTTGGGCTTATCGAACTACATTCAAGACGGCCACGAACACAACGCCGTACGCGTTGGTATTTGGGACGGAAGCAGTGCTCCCCCTCGAGATAGAGTTACCCTCTCTACGAGTGGCAGTCCACTACGAGCTGACGGACGAAGAAAATGCTCACCTTCGGCTTGAAGAGCTTGATGCCCTCGATGAAACCCAGCTCATAGCTCAACAAAATCTAGAGGCCTACAAAGCAAAGATGACGCGCTCGTATGAAAGATTGACCAGGCCGAGGACATTCCGCTAAGGTGAACTCGTACTAGTGGTCAAAAGACCTATGATCCCCAATCGTGCCAAGCGGGGAAATTTTGAGCCGAACTATGAAGGCCCGTACATCATAGACAAGGTCTACCAGGGTGGAGCCTATCTACTCATGGACGTGCACGGTGAAAGGCCTTTCAGGCCAATAAACGGCCGCTTCTTAAAGAAGTACTATGCTTAATGAGCCATAGCCTGGGTCAATAATAGATGACGACGACTATGTCCGCTCGCTATCTTCCTAAGCTCAGACTTTATAAGCAGTAGCCGGCCTTCCCCTGAACGACGGACCGAAACGTCCTTAAACTATCGATGGACCGAAACGTCCTTAAACTAACGACGGACCGAAACGTCCCTAAAACTACTACCGCAACATCTTTAGGCTGACGAGATTAAAAAAAAGAGAGAAAGAAAAAATAAAAAATATATAAAAAAAAACGGTATGTCCATAAGAAAAATGGGCACGGATGAAAACCCGAAAGGGCTCCGTGAGTAAAAACAGCAGGGCTGCCGGCAAGTGTTCGTGAAAACCAGAAAGGGCACGACCTTGTAAAAAAAAAAGAAAAAGAATAAAAAAAACGGTATGTCCATAAGCAAAATGGGCACGGATGAAAACCCGAAAGGGCTCCGTGAGTAAAAACAGCAGGGCTGCCGGCAAGTGTTGGTGAAAACCCGAAAGGGCGCGACCTTGTAAAAAAAAGAGAAAAAGAATAAAAAAAAACGGTATGTCCATAAGCAAAAGGGGCACGGATGAAAACCCGAAAGGGCTCCGTGAGTAAAAAACAGCAGGACTACCGGCGAGTGTTTGTGAAAACCTGAAAGGGCGCAACCTCGTTAAAGGACACTTACAGAGTCCTCTCGACCTTGTAAGGAGAAACCACCTGCGTGAGATCCTTACGACTCACAAAGGAGTAACACACTTAGGGATCCTCACGATTCCTAAGGAGAAAATGCACTTGCGAGATCCTTACGACTCGTAAGGATAATTCTCTTATGGGACCCTCACGGCTCATGAGATTTGAAAGTCTTAAGTTACAGAAACCTAAACCTGTTCTTAAGCAAATCCTCCACAACCTTCGATATTGCCCTACAAGGGGCTCAATACTGACCCTTGTATACAATCCACGGGCGCGAATAAACATTTCCCCAGCAAAGTCCCACCCGTGACTAGGGATATGTCCATATGATGAGCAACCCTTGTAGGACCTCTCGACCCATAAGGAGAAAGCCCTCTTGTAGGATACTTACGACTTGCAGAGGAACATACACTTAGGAATCCTCACGATTCTTAAGGAGAAAATACACCTACAAGATCCTCACGACTTGTGGGGAGAAATACTTTTGTGAGACCCTTACGGCTCATGAAGTCAAAAGCCTTGGTCGACAGGACCCTTAACCCTGTTTGCCAAGCCACCTTTGTTCAACATCGACAGAGGCAAATGATGATTCCCTCCTGGCAATATTCCAGTTGCAGCGGTGCTGATGCCGAAATCGGTGCCTAAAATCCAAGCTTGCTGCGAAAAAGCTAGCAAGCCACACATGCCTACGAAATAGCCGAAATGATGGGGCAACTTGCAATAAAAAGCGGCAAGTAAAAATGAAGGCATAAAAAAATAGCCGAAATGATGGGGCAACCCGCAATAAAAAGCAGCAAGTAGAAAATAAATAAATAGCCGAAATGATTGGGCACCGCGAAAAATAGCCGAAATGATGGGGCAATCGCGACCTTCGCGATATAAAAGCTGAAACGATAGAGCATCGCGGAAAAAGAAATAAAATAAAAATAAAATTTATGCCCTACAGGTGATGTTCCATCACATCCTGTACACAATCCAAGGGCGTAAACAAAAAGGGAACATACCTCCCCCCCAGGTTTCACCCAAGAAAGAAGCTGAGTCTCGACGGGCCACAAGCAACCTAGAGATCATCCCAACATTCGTCCCGTAACGACGGACACAACTTCAAGCTAAGCGGAACAGCGGCAACTCCCAGTTCCATGGCTCGGTGGTATACATATCGCCAACAGTCAAACGTCCATCCCGTGAAATGCGGATACAATCAGCAAAATTCTTGATTACGTGGAACGCGGATAACGTCACTCTTTGACCCCGTGGAAAACGTCCAGAGCGGATCCTGGTCCTCGCAGAGCACGGCAGTGAACCCATGTGAAGCATCCAGAGCGGAGCCTAGTCCTCGCCGAGCACGGCAGTGAACCCGTGTGAAGCATCTAGTGCAAAATTCCTGGTTACGTGGAACGCGGATAACGTCACTCTTTGACCCTGTGGAAAACATCCAGAGCGGATCCTGGTCCTCGCAGAGCACGGCAGCGAACCCGTGTGAAGCATCCAGAGCGGAGCCTAGTCCTCGCCGAGCACGGCAGTGAACCCGTGTGAAGCATCTAGTGCAAAATTCCTGGTTACGTGGAACGCGGATAACGTCACTCTTTGACCCCGTGGAAAACATCCAGAGCGGATCCTGGTCCTCGCAGAGCACGGCAATGAACCCGTGTGAAGCATCCAGAGCGGAGCCTAGTCTTCACCGAACACGGCAGTGAACCCGTGTGAAGCATCTAGTGCAAAATTCCTGGTTACGTGGAACGCGGATAACGTCACTCTTTGACCCCGTGGAAAACGTCCAGAGCGGATCCTGGTCCTCGTAGAGCACGGCAGTGAACCCGTGTGAAGCATCCAGAGCGGAGCCTAGTCCTCGCCGAACACGGCAGTGAACCCGTGTGAAGCATCTAGTGCAAAATTCCTGGTTACGTGGAACGCGGATAACGTCACTCTTTGACCCCATGGAAAACGTCCAGAGCGGATCCTGGTCCTCGCAGAGCACGGCAGTGAACCCGTGTGAAGCATCCAGAGCGGAGCCTAGTCCTCGCCAAGCACGGCAGTGAACCCGTGTGAAGCATCTAGTGCAAAATTCCTGGTTACGTGGAACGCGGATAACGTCACTCTTTGACCCCGCGGAAAACGCCCAGAGCGGAGTCTGGTCCTCGCCAAGCACGGCAGTGAACCCGTGTGAAGCATCCAGAGCAAATACCGGACTGTGGAGTCCTTAAAATCCACGGACTATGATGTCCTTAACCTCGACCGTGATGTCTTAAAACTAACGATCAACCACGCCGATTCCCTACGGATTCTGTCTTGGTTTAAGGGTACATCTCTTCACTCCTTTGATACCTGGCATTGTAATCCCTCAATGTCTTCAAAGAGGTGACGGGTCCCTGCAACCAAACATCGGACTGTGGAGTCCCTAAATCCACGGACTATGAGGTCCTTAACCTTGACCGTGATGTCTTAAAACTAACATCGGACTATGGAGTCCCTAAATCCACGGACTATGAGGTCCTTAACCTTGACCGTGATGTCTTAAAACTAACATCGGACTGTGGAGTCCTTAAATCCACGGACTATGAGGTCCTTTACCTTGACCGCGACGTCTTTAAACTACGATACCTGGAGCAGTCCCTGACCCCGCGAAATACGGACAAGGGCGACCACATCCAGCACTTGCAAGTCCTCACGACCTGTAGGGAAGAAAAAACTCTCTTGTGAGATCCCTACGACTCTCAAGGGAAAACCCGCTTAAGAATCTTCACGATTCTTAAGAAGGACTTACACCTATGGGATCCTCTCGACCTGTAGGGAGAAAAACTCTTTATGAGACCCTCGTGGCTCATAAAATGCAAAAGTCCCAGGAAGCAGATCTTAACCCTGAATCCTGAGCCATTGCTATCCTGCAAGGAGATCAAGATAAATTGTCCGCAGAACACATTCAATAGAAAGGGGACACACCATTGAAGAGAAGAATATGTCTTCATTTATAAACCTCCCTTCGACAACAATACTCGATCTAAAGCTAGCACAAACCACCCGATACGGGAGATAACGTGGCAAGTTTCTGATCTGTATCCTATCAGGCACGCATTTGCAACTGTACGAATGTTTAAAAGGAAATGTTGCCCGAGGCACTGATGTGCATGCAACGTAACGATGGTGCTCGTAATTAAAGAAAAACAGACAGCTCATTTACGCAAGCAAGACACACGTACGACTATCTGACAAGCATGAAAATTCAACAGAAAGCATGCAAACCACCAATGATTAAAGGAGTACATTGATTCAAACATACTACATTGGTGGGAAAAGATCACCAAACAAGGGATCAGAAATACAAGGGTTAACAAAGCAAAACACAAAATTCTCCAACTCCCTCTCCGCCTTCTCCAGCACGTCAAAACGGCGGTTTTCGCGAGGAGTCGCTCCCCACCGGTTAGAGCCGTGCTCATCAGCGAAAGCAGACATGACGGCCCGAGGAGCTCTTATCTGACTCAGTAAATGAACTGAGTGATCCTTCGGAGCTTGAGTGATTAGACAAGCCTCATGAAAGCACCCAAGCTTGTCCTCCGCCGCGTCAAGGATCGCCGAAGTCATCTCCGCCGGATGAGGGGGTATATCGGCAAGCACAGACAGGAGGATCATCCGGAGCCAAATGGAGCCCATGGGAAGAGGAGAGCCCCGACGGGTCAATAGCTCGTACATCACCGTGTCACATTGAGCGTCGGTGAGAAGGGGATCCGCCAGCCGCGCAGCGAAGCGAGGAATTATCTCCTCAAGGGGCACCTCCCATGGTTGCCGACGAGCATGGGGACGATTGCAAGCCATGGCGATTGATCGGGTTCTCAAAGATGACCACCTTAAGGTATGAATGGGTTTCTCTGTGAAGAAAAGAAGTAAAGCATAGGGTTCAGGTTATAAAGGGGAGCATTTAATGCTATGCACAAAAAATGTTGTGCATGGTGGGACTATTCTCAAAGCCCACAAAGAAGGGGAGAGCGTTGGAAATGAAATCCAACGACGCATTGGAATTAGGTTAGGGAAATGAAAAGTCCCCATCAAGCAGATCCCTGCATACGCAACATGTGAGCACTAGCCTTTGATTGGAAAATGAGGCGGCACTGCACAAACACAACAGAGAACTAAGCTCTGAGAACGAGAATCAAATTCTTAAAAGAAAGGTTTGAAGGGAAGGACATGAAAAAGTGAAGGCGCTTCTGAAAGGACATTTCGTCTACCCTACTCCCCAAAGCAGATCCAGCGGTCATAAAAGTGACAGTGTTGCACTCACGTGCAGACACGTGAGAACAACGCTGTGGGGGCATTTGTTTCCTGATTTAAAATCAGGAAAGCTTACGGAAAAGGCTTCAGAAAAGGGTCACGTGCTTACACGTGACCAGCAGTCACGTGTTGGCACGTGACATCTAAAAGCATCGGCAAGGCAAATTCAGCTTCCCGACTACATCAAAGAAAAGGGCTTCAAAAAGGGTCGCGTGCTCCCACGTGACCTGGGTCACGTGTTGGCACGTGACATTTAAAAGCGGCTTCAAAGGCAATCCGGTTCCCTGATCAAATCAAGAAAAAGGCTTCAGAAGAGGTCACGTGCTCCCACGTGACCAGGTTCACGTGTTGGCACGTGATACTCAAAAGCAGCAGACTTGTTCTCCGTTTAAATCAAGAAAAAAAGTCCAGCCGAGGGTCACGTGCTCACGCATGACCAGGGGTCACGTGGTGGCACGTCAGCTAAGCAGCAACCAGAAAGCAGAGCGCAGAAAGAAAGAAGAAAGCTCGTTCCAAGGGGGTCACGTGCCCACACGTGACCAAGGGTCACGTGGCCACACGTGATCAAGGGTCACGTGGCCACACGTGACCGGTTTTCAAAGCCTATCTTTTAACAGAATCAAATTCTGAGGAGAGATCACTTAAATCTTTCCAAAGGAAAAAGATTATAAGCATCTGATTAAATTAAAGATTTAGAGGTGATTAAATATCATCTATCTATGGGAAAATCTCGAATTTGGAAAGATTTCCCCTTAAAATCTAACCGAAATAACAAAGGAGAATCTCTGGATTTAAAATCCAATGGTGAATAAAATTCACCTAATAATCCAAAGGTCCAAAACGAATGGTGAATACAAATCAAATCTCCCAATAAAAGATTCAACAAAAACTAATTGACTCGGCTGCTTCTCCTATAAATAGGAGCCAAGAGACATACAAAGAAAAAAAAAGATATATGCAGAAGGAAGAAAAGAGAGAGAGCCTTGATACTTTGGAGGAATTTGGATCTTCTGCAAAAGAAAACCCTAGGTAAGAAAGGGAAGGCTTTTTGAAAGAAAAGAGAATTTAATTCTCAACAGAGTTTAACTCTGATATAAAACAGAAGGACATAGTTTCTTCTCTCTTTGATGGAGGATCTGTAAAGTGCACATCTCCCCTTGAGTTGAGAATTTAATTCTCAATGGGTTGAGATCCTGCCATGCAGATCCAAAGCATAGAGAGGGAATGGAAGCACGAGAATTTGATTCTCGCAGAACTATAGGAATTTAATTCCTTTAAAATAAAATTAGGGTTTGACCCTGTGTTATGGGAATTTAATTCCTTCAGAATGAAAAGAAACAGGGTTTAACCCTAGTTAAGAACTTAGTTCTGTTGAAACAACGGGAATTTAATTCCCTTAATCATAATTCTTTAACAGAGAGTGGGAGTTTAATTTCTTAAAGCTTTTATTAGGGTTTAACCCTATTCAGTTCTTCACATATATGAGAAATTTAATTCCTACAGAAAATTCAAAGTTCAACTCTTTAAAAGGAAGTAGGAATTTAATTTCTCTGAAATTATTGTCAGGGTTCAACCCTACGAGGAATTTAATTCCTGAAAGGGATTAACAGATCTTCTAAACAACATACATAGAGGCAGGGTCACGTGTCACCACGTGACCCCTAAAAAGATCTACAGAAATGCCCCTTTGAGGCAGTGCCTCACGTGACCCACGTGACCCTTGGCAGAGGCTTTAACATACTCCATTTAAACACCCATCACGTGATGACACGTGATGCTCCAAAAGACGCGATCTTCTCAGCAGAACAAACGAAGGGAGGGCGCCCTCACGTGCTACCACGTGACCCCTCTTGCCTCAGCGTCTAGCGCTAAATTGGAACCCCTGAATCCAGTGTTAAAACATTGTTAGGCCTTAGTGTTCAACACTAAGCAAAGAACTTTATTTGCAGTGTTCAACACTGATTACCTTAGTGTTCAACACTAATTTGGGATTTCTGTTGCCAGTGTTTAACACTGGTCTGTTTTAGTGTTCAACACTAATCTGAAAGCCTTGTTGCTGGTGTTTAACACCAACTATCTTTTAGTGTTAAAACACTAACTTATCAATCTCATTCCCAGTGTTCAACACTGATTGGTCTTTAGTGTTTAACACTAGGCATTGGTCCAATTGGCTAAATGGCCAGAGGCAAAGCCTCTCCTTCAATGGACCAACAGGAAGCCAATATTCCAGACCTAATTGGACTTAGCCCAAGATGGCCATAAGTCCTCAATTCGTAATTAACTGGGCTAATGGGCTCATAACATAATTAATTGGTCTTGATCCCAAATTGGGCCAAAGACTATTTAACCCACTCCGGTTCCAGGGTACATCTCTTCACTCCTTTGATACTTGGCGTTGTAATCCCGCAACGTCTTCAAAGAGGTGACGGGTCCCGATGACCACGCATTGATACGGACTGTGGGGTCCTTAAACCCATGGACTACAGCGTCCTTAACCTTGACCGAGATGTCTTAAAACTAACAATGGACTGTGGGGTCCTTAAACCCATGGACTACGACGTCCTTAACCTTGACCGAGATGTCTTAAAACTAACAATGGACTGTAGGGTCCTTAAACCCATGGACTACGACGTCCTTAACCTTGACCGAGATGTCTTAAAACTAACAATGGACTGTGGGGTCCTTAAACCCATGGACTACGACGTCCTTAACCTTGACCAAGATTTCTTAAAACTAACAATGGACCGCAATGTCCTTAAACTACCCATGGACCGCAATGTCCTTAAACTAACAATGGACCACCATGTCCCTAAACTGGAACAATAGAGCCCACGTCTGCTCTTTTTTCGGATCTAAACGATCCCGTTTAAGTTGATCTTAGCCTTAAATATGGCTAACGTATCCTTAAATCTTTCAAACAGACTTTAGTCCCAAACTGGACTATAGATCCCCCCAATAAACTCTGGTTCGAGGGTACATCTCTGAACTCTTCTGACATCTGTCGTTGTAATCCTTCAACGTCGTCAGAGAGGTGACGGGTCTCGACGGCCATACATGCAATGGACCACTATGTCCCTAAACTGGAACAATGGAGCCCAAATGCTCTTTAGTCGGATCTAAACGATCCCGTTAAGTTGATCTTAGTCTCAGGCTAGACTAACGTATCCTTAACAAACGTTTGAGTTGATCTTGGCCTCAAATATGGCTAACGTATCCTCAAAACCAAACCCCCAAACCCAAATCTAAGATAATACGGATTTGGACTAGTCCACACCCTACGGGCGACGACATAACTCGGTCTCCGTAAACAATCCACGGGCAACAAAACATAAAATAAACACACACGACATGAAGTGACCATCTGGAGAAGGAGAAAGTGGTTACCGCGATGCGGTAGCATAATTAACTGCAGGGGCTTGCGCCTGCAGGGAAGAGCGTCCCTATAATCAAAAACCCTTCAAGCGAGGGGGAATCTGACGAAGTCTGCTACATCGGACGCATCCGTTCAAACCTCCGATGCACGGTGCCATAAATCAACTTGGCAACTTCGGAGAGGTGGACAGATAGCACCAATTAGCATCTGCCCCGAACCCCAGGCACAGACGTCCCCGCGTCTCGGCCGCCGTTCGGAGGGGAGCAGATTCTGGCACGCCCGGTGGGAACAGTTTCTGACCATATCCCAGTTGTAGCGGTGCTGATGCCGAAATCTGTGTCTAATCTCAGGTTTATGGAGAAAAGCCAGTAGGCCGCACGTGCATACGGGATAGCCGAAATGATGGGGCAACCTGCAATAAAAAGCAGCAGGCAAAAATGTATGCACGCAAAATAGCCGAAATGATGGAGCAACTCGCAAATAAAAAAACAGCGAGTAGAGAATAAATAAATAGCCGAAATGATTGGGCACCGCGAAAAATAGCCGAAATGATAGGGCAATCGCGACCTCCGCGATATAAAAGCTGAAATGATAGAGCATCGCGGAAAAAGAAATAAAATAAAAAAAAAGTTTCAACTTATGCCCTACAGGAGATGTTCCATCACACCCTGTATACAATCCAAGGGCGTAAACAAAAAAGGGATCATACTTCTCCCCCAGGTTTCATCAGAAGAAGAAGCCAAATCTCGACAGGCCGCGAATGACTTGGAGATCGTCTCGGCACTCGTCTCGTAACAACGGACACAACTCTAAGCTAATCGGAACAGCGGCAACTCCCAGTTCCATGGATCGGTGGTATACATATCGCCAACAGTCAAACCTCCATCCCATGAAATGCGGATACAATCAGCAAAATTTCTGGTTATGTGGAACGCGGATAATGTCACTCTTTGACCCCGTGGAAAATGTCCAGAGCGGATCCTGGTCCGCGCAGAGCACGGCAGTGAACCCGTGTGAAGCATCCAGAGCGGAGCCTCATCCTCGCCGAGCACGGCAGTGAACCATTGTGAAGCATCTAGTGCAAAATTCTTGGTTACGTGGAACGCGGATAACGTCACTCTTTGACCCCGTGGAAAACGTCCAGAGCGGATCCTGGTCCTCGCAGAGCACGGCAGTGAACCCGTGTGAAGCATCCAGAGCGGAGCCTAGTCCTTGCCGAGCACGGCAGTGAACCCGTATGAAGCATCTAGTGCAAAATTCCTGGTTACGTGGAACGCGGATAACGTCACTCTTTGACCCCGTGGAAAACGTCCAGAGCGGATCCTGATCCTCGCAGAGCACGGCAATGAACCCGTGTGAAGCATCCAGAGCGGAGCCTAGTCCTCGCCGAACACGGCAGTGAACCCGTGCGAAGCATCTAGCGCAAAATTCCTGGTTACGTGGAACGCGGATAACGTCACTCTTTGACCCCGTAGAAAACGTCCAAAGCGGATCCTGGTCCTCGCATTGCACAGCAGTGAAACCGTGTGAAGCATCCAGAGCGGAGCCTAGTCCTCGCCAAGCACGGCAGTGAACCCGTGTGAATCCTCTAGTGCAAAATTCCTGGTTACGTGGAACGCGGATAACGTCACTCTTTGACCCCGCGGAAAACGCCTAGAGCGGAGCCTGGTCCTCGCCAAGCACGGCAGTGAACCCGTGTGAAGCATCCAGAGCAAATACCGGACTGTGGAGTCCCTAAAATCCACGGACTATGATGTCCTTAACCTCGAGCGTGATGTCTTAAAACTAACGATCAACCACCCCGATTCCCTATGGATTCTTCCTTGGTTTAAGGGTACATCTCTGCACTCCTTTGATACCTGGCGTTGTAATTTCTCAACGTCTTCAAAGAGGTGACGGGTCCCTGCAACTAAACATCGGACTGTGGAGTCCCTAAATCCACGGACTATGAGGTCCTTAACCTTGACTGTGATGTCTTAAAACTAACATCGTACTATGGAGTCCCTAAATCCACGGACTATGAGGTCCTTAACCTTGACCGTGATGTCTCAAAACTAACATCGGACTGTGGAGTCCCTAAATCCACGGACTATGAGGTCCTTAACCTTGACCGTGATGTCTTAAAACTAACATCGGACTATGGAGTCCTTAAATCCACGGACTATGAGGTCCTTAACCTTGACCGCGACGTCTTTAAACTACGATACCTGGAGACACCCCTGGCTCCGTAAAACACGGGCAAGGGTGACCCCATCCAGCACTTACAAGTCCTCACGACCTGTAAGGAAGAAAAACTCTCTTGTGAGATCCTTACGACTCTCAAGGGAAAACCCGCTCAAGAATCCTCACAATTCTTAAGAAGAACTTACACCTATGGGATCCTCTCGACCTGTAGGGAGAAAAACTCTTTACGAGACCCTCGTGGCTCATAAAATGCAAAAGTCTTAGGAAGCAGATCTTAACCCTGAATCCTAAGCCATCGCTGCCCTGCAAAGAGATCAAGATAAATTGTCCGCAGAACACATTCAATAGAAAGGGGACACACCATTGAAGAGAAGAATATGTCTTCATTTATAAACCTCCCTTCGACAACAATACTCGATCTAAAGCCAGCACAAACCACCCGATACGGAAGATAACGTGGCAAGTTTCTGATCTGTATCCTATCAGGCACGCATTTGCGACTGTACGAATGTTTAAAAGGAAATGTTGCCCGAGGCACTGATGTGCATGCAACGTAACGATGGTGCTCGTAATTAAAGAAAAAACAGACAACTCATTTACGCAAGCAAGACACACGTACGACTATCTGACAAGCATGAAAATTCAACAGAAAGCATGCAAACCACCAATGATTAAAGGAGTACATTGATTCAAACATACTACATTGGTGGGAAAAGATCACCAAACAAGGGATCAGAAATACAAGGGTTAACAAAGCAAAACACAAAATTCTCCAACTCCCTCTCCGCCTTCTCCAGCACGTCAAAACGGCGGTTTTCGCGAGGAGTCGCTCCCCACCGGTTAGAGCCGTGCTCATCAGCGAAAGCAGACATGACGGCCCGAGGAGCTCTTATCTGACTCAGTAAATGAACTGAGTGATCCTTCGGAGCTTGAGTGATTAGACAAGCCTCATGAAAGCACCCAAGCTTGTCCTCCGCCGCGTCAAGGATCGCCGAAGTCATCTCCGCCGGATGAGGGGGTATATCGGCAAGCACAGACAGGAGGATCATCCGGAGCCAAATGGAACCCATGGGAAGAGGAGAGCCCCGACGGGTCAGTAGCTCGTACATCACCGTGTCACATTGAGCGTCGGTGAGAAGGGGATCCGCCAGCCGCGCAGCGAAGCGAGGAATTATCTCCTCAAGGGGCACCTCCCATGGTTGCCGACGAGCATGGGGACGATTGCAAGCCATGGCGATTGATCGGGTTCTCAAAGTTGACCACCTTAAGGTATGAATGGGTTTTTCTGTGAAGAAAAGAAGTAAGGCATAGGGTTCAGGTTATAAAGGGGAGCATTTAATGCTATGCACAAAAAATGTTGTGCATGGTGGGACTATTCTCAAAGCCCGCAAAGAAGGGGAGAGCGTTGGAAATGAAATCCAACGACGCATTGGAATTAGGTTAGGTAAATGAAACGCCCCTATCAAGCAGATCCCTGCATACGTAACATGTGAGCACTAGCCTTTGATTGGAAAATGAGGCGGCACTGCACAGACACAACAAAGAACTACGCTCTGAGAACGAGAATCAAATTCTTAAAAGAAAGGTTTGAAAGGAAGGACATGAAAAAGTGAAGGCGCTTCTGAAAGGACGCTTCGTCTACCCTACTCCCCAAAGCAGATCCAGCGGTCACAAAAGTGACAGCGTTGCACTCACGTGCAGACACGTGAGAACAACGCTGTGGGGGCATTTGTTTCCTGATTTAAAATCAGGAAAGCTTACGGAAAAGGCTTCAGAAAAGGGTCACGTGCTTACACGTGACCAGCAGTCATGTGTTGGCACGTGACATCTAAAAGTATCGGCAAGGCAAATTCAGCATCCCGACTACATCAAAGAAAAGGGCTTCAGAAAGGGTCACGTGCTCCCACGTGACCTGGGTCACGTGTTGGCACGTGACAATTAAAAGAGGCTTCAAAGGCAAACCGGTTCCCTGATCAAATCAAGAAAAAGGCTTCAAAAGAGGTCACGTGCTCCCACGTGACCAGGGTCACGTGTTGGCACGTGATACTCAAAAGCAACAGACTTGTTCTCCGTTTAAATCAAGAAAAAGAGTCCAGCCGAGGGTCACGTTCTCACACGTGACCAGGGGTCACGTGGTGGCACGTGACAGCTAAGCAGCGACCAGAAAGCAGAGCGCAGAAAGAAAGAAGAAAGCTCGTTCCAAGGGGGTCACGTGACCACACGTGACCAAGGGTCACGTGGCCACACGTGACCGGTTTTCAAAGCCTATCTTTTAACAGAATCAAATTCTGAGGAGAGATCACTTAAATCTTTCCAAAGGAAAAAGATTATAAGCATCTGATTAAATTAAAGATTTAGAGGTGATTAAATATCATCTATCTATGGGAAAATCTCGAATTTGGAAAGATTTCCACTTAAAATCTAACCGAAATAACAAAGGAGAATCTCTGGATTTAAAATCCAATGGTGAATAAAATTCACCTAATAATCCAAAGGTCCAAAACGAATGGTGAATACAAATCAAATCTCCCAATGAAAGATTCATCAAAAACTAATTGACTCGGCTGCTTCTCCTATAAATAGGAGCCAAGAGACATACAAAGAAGAAAAAAGATATATGCAGAGGGAAGAAAAGAGAGAGAGCCTTGATACTTTGGAGGAATTTGGATCTTCTGCAAAAGAAAACCCTAGGTAAGAAAGGGAAGGCTTTTTGAAAGAAAAGAGAATTTAATTCTCAACAGAGTTTAACTCTGATATAAAACAGAAGGACATAGTTTCTTCTCTCTTTGATGGAGGATCTGTAAAGTGCACATCTCCCCTTGAGTTGAGAATTTAATTCTCAATGGGTTGAGATCCTGCCATGCAGATCCAAAGCATAGAGAGGGAATGGAAGCACGAGAATTTGATTCTCGCAGAACTATAGGAATTTAATTCCTTTAAAATAAAATTAGGGTTTGACCCTGTGTTATGGGAATTTAATTCCTTCAGAATGAAAAGAAACAGGGTTTAACCCTAGTTAAGAACTTAGTTCTATTGAAACAACGGGAATTTAATTCCTTTAATCATAATTCTTTAACAGAGAGTGGGAGTTTAATTCCTTAAAGCTTTTATTAGGGTTTAACCCTATTCAGTTCTTCACATATATGAGGAATTTAATTCCTACAGAAAATTCAGAGTTCAACTCTTTAAAAGGAAGTAGGAATTTAATTCCTCTGAAATTATTGTCAGGGTTCAACCCTACGATGAATTTAAATCCTGAAAGGGATTAACAGATCTTCTAAACAACATACATAGAGGCAGGGTCACGTGTCACCACGTGACCCCTAAAAAGATCTACAGAAAAGCCCCTTTGAGGCAGTGACTCACGTGACCCACATGACCCTTGGCAGAGGCTTTAACATACTCTATTTAAACACCCGTCACGTGATGACACGTGATACTCCAAAAGATGCGATCTTCTCAGCAGAACGAACGAAGGGAGGGCGCCCTCACGTGCTACCACGTAACCCCTCTTGCATCAGCGTCTAACGCTAAATTGGAACCCCTGAATCCAGTGTTAAAACATTGTTTGGCCTTAGTGTTCAAAACTAAGCAAAGAACTTTATTTGCAGTGTTCAACACTGATTACCTTAGTGTTCAACACTAATTTGGGATTTCTGTTGGCAGTGTTTAACACTGGTCTGTTTTAGTGTTCAACGCTAATCTGAAAGCCTTGTTGCTGGTGTTTAACACCAACTATCTTTTAGTGTTAAAACACTAACTTATCAATCTCATTCACACTGTTCAACACTGATTGGTATTTAGTGTTTAACACTAGGCATTGGTCCAATTGGCTAAATGGCCAGAGGCAAAGCCTCTCTTTCAATGGACCAACAGGAAGCCAATATTCCAGACCTGATTGGACTTAGCCCAAGATGGCCATAAGTCCTCAATTCATAATTAACTTGGCTAATGGGCTCATAACATAATTAATTGGTCTTGATCCCAAATTAGGCCAAAGACTATTTAACCCACTCCGGTTCCAGGGTACATCTCTTCACTCCTTTGATACTTGGCGTTGTAATCCCTCAACGTCTTCAAAGAGGTGACGGGTCCCGATGACCACGCATTGATACGGACTGTGGGGTCCTTAAACCCATGGACTACGGCGTCCTTAACCTTGACCGAGATGTCTTAAAACTAACAATGGACTGTGGGGTCCTTAAACCCATGGACTACGACGTCCTTAACCTTGACCGAGATGTCTTAAAACTAACAATGGACTGTGGGGTCTTTAAACCCATGGACTACGACGTCCTTAACCTTGACCGAGATGTCTTAAAACTAATAATGGACTGTGGGGTCCTTAAACCCATGGACTACGACGTCCTTAACCTTGACCGAGATGTCTTAAAACTAACAATGGACCGCAATATCCTTAAACTACCTATGGACCGCAATATCCTCAAACTAACAATGGACCACCATGTCCCTAAACTGGAACAATAGAGCCCACGTCTTCTCTTTTGTCGGATCTAAACGATCCCGTTTAAGTTGATCTTAGCCTTAAATATGGCTAACGTATCCTTAAACCTTTCAAACAGACTTTAGTCCTAAACTGGACTATAGATCCCCCCAATTAACTCTGGTTCGAGGGTACATCTCTGAACTCCTCTGACATCTGTCGTTGTAATCCTTCAACGTCGTCAGAGAGGTGACAGGTCCCGACGGCCATACATGCAATGGACCACTATGTCCCTAAACTGGAACAATGGAGCCCAAATGCTCTTTTGTCGGATCTAAACGATCCCGTTAAGTTGATCTTAGTCTCAGGCTAGACTAACGTATCCTTAACAAACGTTTGAGTTGATCTTGGCCTCAAATATGGCTAACGTATCTTCAAACCAAACCCTCAAACCCAAATCTAAGATAATACGGATTTGGACTAGTCCACGCCTTACGGGCGACGACATAACTCGGTCTCCGTAAACAATCCACGGGCAACAAAACATAAAATAAACACACACGACACGAAATGACCATCTGGAGAAGGAGAAAGTGGTTACCGCGATACGGTAGCATAATTAACTGCAGGGGCTTGCGCCTGCAGGGAAGAGCGTCCCCACAATCAAAAACCCCTCAAGCGAGGGGGAATCTGACGAAGTCTGCTACATCGGACGCATCCGTTCAAACCTCCGATGCACGGTGCCATAAATCAACATGGCATCTTCGGAGAGGTGGACGGATAGCACCAATTAGCATCTGCCCCGAACCCCAGGCACAGACGTCCCCGCGTCTCGGCCGCCGTTCGGAGGGGAACAACAATATCTATCTGAACAAAACACATGATCACATCACAGATAACGCAGCAGAAAGTATCATATGAAATATTGGATATACTAGGACGTCCGTGTTTTTAATACGAGCCAGTATAAAACACGAATTCCACGGTCGTGATGAATAGCCAATCCCACACCCCTAGACCCCTACGAGAGCGGCAAGCAACCCTACCAATTCTAGGGTTAGAAGACGCGGACTCGACTCCTCGAGATGGTCTCCCGCTAGACCCTAGAACCCGATTACTTGTGCTCCCCTCCTTGGGTCTATCCTAGTGCGGAAAAGTAAATAATATACAAAGGGTGACAACTTCCGCAACCTGGAAGTGCCCCAATAAAAGAATATTACATACAAGTTTTTACATGAATGAAAAAAGAAAAACACTCATCTCACATAAAAAAAACCCGGCTATTCAAACACGACGGTCCAATATAACATACCCAGCAACACATAACATCACATTTCATCAACGTAAATAAATATGCGCATCCCAATTGTCGTTGACATATAGCAACGAAACCGGCGATATCACATATTACACTTACGGTCACAGAAAAGAAAGTGTAAAACTACAACAGTTGGAATGTGCAACCTCTTTAGACATCGCATGCCTAATCAAATGAAATACTTAGACATCGCATGCCTAACAATTATAAACCCCGGATTTTAGTCTCATTATCGAAAACACTTTTCAATATCATGTCGGCCAATTCAACAGGATTCCCGACATTCTGATCGAATGCTCGTCGCAAACTTTACTAGGCGGCTGCACCCCCGATACCGTCGACTAAGTGCACCAAGGCGGAACACCGCTGCCGCGAGCACCCAAACGGATGCTTTCGGCGACGGGGTTCTCCTACAGTCACTTAGTCGGGGCTATGGGGTGAGGCTGTCTATTAAGTTTATCCGGTGAGTATCCGCGTACGCTACGTGATTGCGACGGACTTTTGATCGCATCAAAATTCTGTGGCAACCCAAGTGAGACTAAACTGCTATGTTTATAACATTCATTCAGTTATCTCATAACTACTTGTGAATTCCAAATATTGTATCACATTCCGGATAAGATAGAAAATGTTAAACTTTCCGATCGAACAATCGAACACCCAAGTTTTCCCGATACAGCTCAACACATGAAATAAGTCTAAAAACATTCAGTTCGTGCCTCAGTACCAACGGTACAGCCGTAGAAGGGTCAAGCCAACGCCTCACATGTGGCACGTCGTACTGCCCCAAACCCTAAGGTTCAAAGGGCAGTTCAAGACGGTCACATAATCGAGTTAAGGTTTGTTGTCTTCTAGAGGGGCCATCGCATTACTTGCACTATTTAGAACGTCATTAAACTATGGAAAAGTCCAACAATTGGAAATTTCCCGGCAGGAGAAAAAGTGGGTATTTATATCTGGTCGAACTTTTTAACATATTCTAAAATTACCCGGAAAAACACACAGACAAAATTAGACAATCCGATCGAAACACCGAGTCCCCAAAACAACCCAGAAAACTCAACTCTTGAGTTCAGATTAAAAATTCCCAGGAAAACCAGCGCTGCAAAATAGGAATTAATGTGCAAAATTCAATGCAAGAGAATACTAAACGGCCGCGGAACCGCCGCACGAGCCATGCTCGTGCCGCGGAACCACGGCGGTTTGATGGAATTAGGCGATCGAATTTCACAGTAACTCTTACAATCTCCTGCTGATTTTTCTGCATATTTTTAATTAGAAAAAATCCCCTATTTCAAAAAATCTCCAGAGAGCATTTTGGAGTTAGGGTTTCGGTTCGATCGGACTTCTAACTCCGTCTACGCATCGCCTAAGGCTCTAGCTAGGCTCTGATACCACTGTAGGGTTCCTAGGCATACTAATGAGGTCTCACATGGTATCAACCATGCCAATTTCAAATTTTACAAGGGCCGAGAAACCCTAATACGGATCATTAACTAGAGTTTAGGCGAAACATGCAAGTAAACGACTTTACTGCTAAAGGAAAGTGACTACAACCTTTGTAGATCCGGTCCTCCACCTCCATAGCTCCGTGATGAAGTCCCTCCGCTGTACCCATCGGATCCCGGACTCTCGCGGTGGTTTCATCGAAGAAATGATCGGGCTAGGTCGTCGACTTCGATGCCGAAGATGATCTACGTCGAGGCAACACAAGATCAAGCTCCAACTTCACCAAGCCATGAAACTTGTGAAGAAAACACCCTATACTACTTGGCAAGTAGTAGAGGATGAAGAAATAGGAAGTGGGTTCACTTTAGAATTGGATTTCTCACTCTTTTTCTCAAGTTGCCATTGATGGAGGCAAGCTTTCTTCCTTTTTGAAGATGAAGAAGAAGAAGAAAAGGATTATGATAAGAATAATGAGAAAATAGAAAATAGATCATTCTTATCATAATTTCAACCATGGTTTGATGTAGAGAATTAACTAAGGTTAGGTTGAATGGTTAGGGTTAGGAGAAGAAGACAAGAATGGTTGCTTTAGTCAAAGTTGCATGAAGCTTTACGAAGCTTCATGTATGAAAGCAACCATTTTGTTTTCTTTTCTCATTTTTAATCCAAAATAAATAGATAAATGAATAAGTGAGTAAATCAAAACCCTAACCATTAACATAACCATGGTTTAAGTCTTTACACAAACCCAAGTTTGCATGTATCATCAAACATGATACAAACAAGTGCACAAAACTATATCATATATACAATGTGCACATCAAGTGAGAAAATCCATCTTAAGTGAACAAATACTAGTTAATATAAAGTAATATATCAAATATATAATTATACATTAAATCATTAAATCAACACTTGATTTAACGATCCGGTCATATCGCATATAACTGACTCATATCAAGTGTATCAATGTATCGAATCAACACTTGATTCGGTAACCCGGCTATATCACATATAACCGACCAATGATACAAATCGCGAGAATAGAATATAGTATCATATACTGGTATAATTCTCGGTCCCGCACATATCTCATATGCGCTCCTATTTCGTTTCGCTTGAGCCAGGAAACCTCTGTGTAGGACTCTAAAGACTCGTCAATACGCCGGCAGCAGGTGATGATCATATCAAACACCCACAAGCCGCAAGCGGTCTGCTAAACGTAACGGCCACCCGGGTATTGAGCGATCAGAAGATCAACGAGCAAGCCCGCTCACACTCCTGTGAATCCAACCAGTAACACTTACCGTACAGTCCGATCTCGTCGTCTGATATTTCGCATATCTTGCCTAGGGGTGGTAAATGTCAGACCCCAATAGCTCGATAAGTCGTGTCGATATGAGGTCTATAACAGTTCGAGATACTACTGGTAACACTTAACAGTAAATCTCAGCAACCCTGGCCAGGGATTTCCGGTTATAGCCAATCGAACACAGCGCAACATCAACTCCCTATACCGGGAGAGACGAATCCGCTCCTATCGCTCATTGCCTCCATGTGATTCGGGACTGTACCCAAAAGACACCGTTTTGCACGCCCTCTTGGACGTGGTAAGGTGGAAATCAAAGCACAGTGCGAATCACACAAGACTCTATGACGATCTCGGGTCTACAGACTAACCTGTACCAGTGTCACCAGAGAACTGCCATCTTACGTAAGGTATAATACCATCTGGGAGTTCTCGGCGAGTCCGTCCAGTGTACCCATTCTTCACTGAGCACCCGTATATCATCTCTGATGTCAAACACCAATGGATATGGGATCATCCATCGCCCATCTGTATGGGTCGAGAAGGTATACGCTAGTCTACTCTGGTATATCGATGCCCCGTCTCGATACACCCACGACTACGGACCTTGAAGGATGTACTTATGGACCACCATATCCCCACTAGTATGATCCGCATCATAGTCCAGGTAGTCAAGTACACATCCTAAGGGCTTACCAACATGTAACAGAGAGACAATCAGTATATACGTTAAGGTAAAGAGTAACCAGATAGCATACTATCATGTCGAGCAAGAAAGTCCTCCCTATATATGTCCAAGCATCCACTACAATATACATCCTATGTATAGTAATGGCCTCTAGGGCATACAAATAACTAACACCTGGTAGTCAAGAAAGAATCCTATGAGCTCTATAAACATGTAATAGTGATCTGTAATACCATATAAAGCATGTACATGATGATAAAGACAAACCAGATAGCATACTATCATCTTGAGTAAGACTGTTCTATCCGTATAGGTCCTCCCTCAATCATCGGAATCGCATGTCTGCGATTCAATAATTGACTTGAGGGCATTATAGACAACAACAATAACCTCTGAGCCAAAATTTTTTGCTGGAACACCCCTAACGACTTTATGACCTTGACAATGCCAACATATCATAAGCCACTAGTCAAGTTCGGCCTGTCATTTTCATGATTACATTAGACCCACCTATATAACCCTTGACAATGCCAACATAGCTATGCGATTGTAACATTTCAAAAAGATAAAGTATTAATTTTGGGAATTTTTATAATTTAATATTATTTTATTGAATATTTTAATATTTTGGTATTATTAAATACAAATAAATAGGAAAAATTTGAGAAAAATTATGGAAAAATAATGGAAAATTCTAAAATTGGGTAATTATTGGAATTATGGAATTTTTAGATTTTTATGATCATTTATATGTTAATTTAGTGCTAATCGCGATTAAAAATTGCTAATCGGATTTTTGGCGTTTTTGTGAAAAACATGCACACATCCTTTTTCCTACACTTGTGCATTTTCTTGCCATGGTTTGTTTTGGGATTACTATTTGAGTGAGAAGGGTTTTAAAAGGAAAAAGAAAAGAGAAAAGAATAAAGAATTGGTAGTGGGTGAGAGAGAGAGGTATGGGCTTCATTTGACCTAAAGACTTAGCCATTCTTCTTCACTTCATTTCCCTCCCTCTTCTCCTCTCTCCTGCTGCTGCTCCTCCTTCATCTCCCTCCCCTCTTCAAGCTCCAAAACACCTCTAAAACAACCCCAAAACCCAATCTCCATTTCATTAAATGTGTGCACAATCCCTAGATCTACACTTGGAGCTAAAGAAGCAAGGATTTTGGCCACTAGGGGCAACTCAAGAAAATTCTTGAGTTTCCAAATGAGGTATTTACTGAACCATTAGCTTAGTTTTAGCATTTCCTTATACCCCAATGTTGTTATTGAACCGATATTGTGTGATTTGGTGACTTGAGGTAAAACCTAGTTAGGGTTGTGAAGAATTATGAGTTATAATGTGAAATTGAGCTCAGTAAAGGCTACACCAACACCCTAGTGCATGAATTGAGACCCTAACCTGAGAGTTGAAACCCGAAATACGGATTTAGAAACCGATATTGGAAAATTTGTGGAATCTGTGAAGGGTATATTGAATCTGCTATCACCCGAGACACCCTAAAATAAAATTGAGTGGACAGTGGGATGTGCAGGCACCCAGGAAGCTAACCCCAAGACCCCAGCCCCCATTTCTTCTTCCCGGCCGCTAATTTATTCCCATTGGCCGCAAATTGCGGCCTGGGTCCCACCATTTTGGCTCGTATTTGTTCTGTAGCTCCTACATGTTTATGCTAGACCTATATTTAGATTTGTATAAATTGACCTAGGGTGAAATCTGGGACATATTTCCTAAGTTGCTGTTTTGGATTCGTGTTTCCGTATTCCGTATTTTTAATTCTGCATTAGTGTCTTGTGATTTACCTCGACTATTTGGCGTTTATACGACGATATAGAGGATTTATTGATGGTTTTGAAGGCGTGCCATAGGTTCTAACCTATAGGCCCCTTATCGTATCGTTTTGGATTTCGTGTGCCGTTTTAGCTTTGATTTGGTTTTAATGCGCATATACGACACTTGATGTGTAGGTACCACATGAAGACTTCGGGATGACAAGCAAACGCGTGGTGGCATCGAAAGATAAAGACGCAAGGTGAGTAGATTATATCTACAGGGGGAAGTCGGGTGGATGGCGTATAGCACCCCCGCAGTCCGTAGTATATATATATATGATAGCTAGGTGTACTATGGATAGTGTAGGATTAGAAGTGACTAGTGTAGTTCATAGTCGCGAACCCTAGAGTAGATTTACACCTACACGCACATCCTTACATATTCATTATACTTGCACTGTGTTTGATGATATTGGATGACATTGGAGATGAGTCGATGATGTTGGGCATGGTGCCGTGAGATCGGTGATTTGATGTGATTCGTATTTGGGGATACGATACGTGATCTCTAGCGGGCCTTGGGACGTGTGCTTGCACACGCAGTAGTTTGATGGTATCAGTTGTACTAGACTTAGATCAGTACCCCAGATTATATGATATGAGATAGTGTGATATTAACCCGTACCCAGCTATTGGGATGCCGTACGACGATTTACCGTATGAGCTTTACATTGATGATAGATCCGCACTCATGACTTGAGGATGTCATATGATATACTGTATCGTACGCGATACTATTGAGGCGGAATCACCGACTATTATATCTATATATATCGACTCAGATGTTAGGCGGTTTCCTTACCTGTAGCTCAGCTTGTTAGTTCAGCCGTATAGTTTAGTGTAGTTGTTAGATTAGATTAGACTCCTACCTATTTCAAAACTAGCGGGTCGTGGGTATTTTAAAAGACAGGTCATGGGATCTACGGATATTTCGAAAGGCGTATCTTTTCATAAAAACACCGTAGCCCCTATTTTCAAAACCCCATGATTCGTGTTATTTCAAAATGCACCATTTGTAGGACTTATATTAGTTTTATGCAGATTAGTTATAGTTGCGTCTAGTTTCAGCTCCCACTCATTTTTGTGGTTCGCCTTGCATCGCATTCTTATATTATGTTTCATACTCCATTATTAATATCATGCTGATAGGACACCAGCACCATTACCGATGATGCGTATGTACCACGTACACTTACTTGCCGGCTCACACACATCTTCATCGGTAATTACCATGTCACGTAAACCTTAGAAAATATTATTGCTTGACATAGCCTATTAGCTAATAGTTTAGACATGATATTAGTGTACCTTCCATATATGTTAGTTAGATATTGTAGTTATTACCTGCTACTTCATGCATACTGTTATTCATTGTTATGCCACATTCATGGATTCTCATGCATATATTCACTATTTTACGTGTTATTGAGGTTTTGGATTTGGATTTCCGAGAGATTTTCTGGATTTGGAGGAAAACCGCAAAAACACAAATAAACATTTTCTCTCTTTTAAAGTATTAAGTGCGGTTTTCCCATGATGTATGAGTCGTCCACCATGAGTTTGCTGATGGATTTGGAAACCCGATTCGAGGAGACGGATGAACCGTTTCGGGTACATGGTGGACCCGGTAAGGTACCCCGGGGCAAGAAGCGCGTGATGATGACGATGTGAGCCTGGCAGGGGAGCACTACCTACCGGTGATTTTACCCGACGCGTCGGATATCCGGAGGATACCGTTGTGGTCTTGAGATGGATGGTAGGGGCCGGTCTGGACTGACGGCGCCCTAGATATTGTGGTTGAGGCATTGAGATATCGAGATATTGGGATTACGTTTTGTGCCGATGCTAGGCACGGTTTTATGCTGATTTCATTATGATACCTCATTTTAAAAATATAAAGGAAATCTCACTAAATTTTGAAAACAGTTTCTTCATGTACATGTATTCTGTTTTCATGCATTCATATCTCATTCATATGATATATTGCTGCCTGAGGCACTGACACAGGCACATGAGATCACACTCGGGTTAGATATTTACCCTAGCCTTGTTATAGGCTGCATGTTATATATTGAGGATTTTATATACTGATCGTATTGACCTAGGATTATGTCTTGCGTTCGGTTTCTGCTTGTAGATATTTCTATTCACGAGTTGGCAACTCACCCCCGTTGTGCCACAGTTCTTGCAGGTTTTGTCGTACAGGTTCCTTTACGGCATTTCTGGCACATTGCTTCCTTGCGGGTGAATTGCTTTTGGTAGGTGGTTTCTTTTGCATCAAGAACCACCATTGTACTTGTATTATTCTTTGTATCTAGAATTCCATCAACCAAAACTGGAATATTGTTTCAGACTTAGACATTAGTGATGTATTATTCGACCATAGAGTCGCGCTTAGTAGTATTGCGGTTTTCATGCTTATTGAGTTCTTTTGGTTTGACCCTCGCCGTTCGGCGTTGTATATTATTATTGCTTGTGAGGTTGTGACCGTCGTTTGACGAAGAGCTAGCTCCCGCTTGGGGATGCCTTTTATCATTGCATATATATATTATTCTTGTTGTACCCCGTTCGGGGCCAGTATTTACAAAAGAAACTCTGCCGAAATTTTTAGAAAAGACTTTACCTTTTAAAAATGCACATTCGGCTTAGTTATTTAAAACCCTTGACTTCAACATGTTTTCCTTCAGTTCTTTAAACCAGTTTTCTTTACTTACTCTTAAAATGGTTTTAGATTTTTGGGCTTTTGGCTTACTTGGATCAGATGGAGTCCTATAGACTTCATATGATTCAAGGGCCAGTCACGTGCTCTTTCGGGTCGTGACAGCGACTGTCCTAAGTTATCGGAAATAAAGTTACAAACATGTAATGCTCAGCTACCGATCACTACGCCTTGACAATGCCAACATATGCAGTACGAATACTAAGAATTACCTGTGGGAAATGACGGAGGGTTATGGCTGTTTTTTGGCGAAAAAACTTTTAACGTAATGAACATGATATCGTTGAAGGAACTCGAGTGGCTTTGAAAAGGAGTGGTTTAGGCTCTGCTTTTAAAATAAGTGATTTTGAAGAAAACCGGGTAGTTTTAAAAATTAGTTCCGACAACATTATTTTAGGTTTGTTTTCCTTGCATTAAATATATAATGTGATACCATCAATCTATGTTTCTAAGCCACACAGAAATAACCAAAATCGCATACTTTTATATGCCATCTGCATTCGCCATGGGGTCCCGGGTCTTCACCGTAAAGTTACTTAACTTATGGCAGGGTAGGGACAGGGCTAGCGCGGATGAAAAATATATAGAAGCATATAATAACGTAAATATATATCAATATCACAGGCAAGTAATAAACATCACAGGAGTGTGATAAACAACAAACAAGATGGAATAGCAAATAAGCTAGAAGCCCCGTGATTAGTTTGAGCCGCAAACGAAAACCAACGTTTTCCAGTCGTGTGGATAGCCTGTACAATCTCGACCCAAGTGCTGTATGTTGGGTTACGATAGCGCTCTGGCCATCAGCCGTGGCCGGTGCGGAACAAAAACCGGCGTTTAAAAACTTGGCGCTACCGAAACCCGCTAGAATCGAACCATAAACCTTTACTAGAAATTTACAAAGAAGCACTAACTAATGAGATAGAGTGTTATACCGAACGAACCAAGTCTTTCAGTCTTCCATCATCTTCCTTTGCTCCTTGAGGCGCGCTCGATTGAACTTGGACGCCGGTCTTCCTTCGTTGAAGATGATCCACCCGAGGGATGTACCTCATGGCTCTAGCTCCACATCAAAAGCAAGTGAAGCAACTAGGGATTCTAGGTTGCTAATCTAGAATGCCTAGGATGTAGTGAGTGTTCTAAGTGTTTATCCATCTCACCTCCTCTCTTGATTCTCAACTCACGAGATTGTAGAGAGGGGGTTGATCATGAAGGTGAAGGAACTCAAGAAACAAGAGAGGAGAGTGAAGCATGACGGTGAGAAAGCCAACTCAAAGAAAAATGAACCATCCATGGAGAGAGAAAAAGAGAATCAAGGTTTTGTAAAACCAATTCTTTCAATATAATATCAAGCCCATGCTTGAATAGTTTGCACAAATGAATTAATAATTCATTTGTGCACAATATGCAAGCATGGTTCTCACCATACTCCTCTCTCTCAATAATCCACCTCATTATCCATTTAAAGTAAATGGTCAAATCCAAAATGAGGCGTCCACCTTCTAGAATGTTTTCCGGATAAAAAATATGGATTACATTCTACTGTATATACATACCTGTATTCGTACCAAAATACAAATACCCGAAGAGATAGAATAACACAAAGAACATAATACTAGAATATACATATCGAAATATATACGTAAATTATTAAAACAATACCTGATTTAATAATCCAGCTCAAACCCGAGCCAGCTAGTATTATCAACCATCCAATCGAAAGTCCTGGTACATAGTACAATCAATCGATCAGAACCCTGCACGTATGCAATACGGCTACTACATCGTTTCGCCAGAACGGAAACCCTCTGTGTGGAACTCTAAAGACTCCTCAATACGTTGGCAGTGGGTTTAACCACAAGCAGGTCAGCGACACTAGCTGTACATAACGGCTACCCAGGTATTGAGCAAAAGGAAGGCCGACAAGCAAACTCATCTGAACCCCTACTGATCCTGTGAGTGACAATCTCCGTACAGTCCGGTTTGTTCATCTAAGAGTATTGCATATCGAGTCTAGGGTGTGGATAAAGTCAGACCCCTAATAACGCGATATTTTGTATCGATATGAAGCCTATCACCCACTGAGAAACTACTGATCCAAATCAGTAATTCTCGTCTACCTTGGCCAAGGATTTCTGGTGATGGCCACATGTGCACCTCGCGACATCATCCCCCAATACCGAGAGAGACGAATCGCCAACGATCCGTTCACTGCCTCCATATGGCTCGGGACTGTATCCAACTAAAACCTGTTTGCACGACACCTTTGAGCCATGGTAGGGTAGTAATCAAAGCACAGTGGGAACTCACATGAGACAAATGGCGATCTCAGGTCGATAGACTAACATGTACACATGTCACCTGGGAACTTCTATCTGACAACAGATATACTACCAACTAGCAGATTCTCGGCTAGTCCGTCCAGTTTACTCATAACCCAATGAGCACCTGTATACTATCTTAGGTGACTGACTAACACCACTGGCTTGTGAGACCGGCCACCTCCCCTCGTCGGAGTCTCAAAAAGTATACACTAGTCTGCTCCGGAGTATGAATGCCCAGTTTCGATACTCCCTCGACTAGGGACATTTAAGGATGTGCTTATAGACCACTCAGCTCCCACGTATGATTGCCATCATAATACTGGTAGTCAAGCAAGAATCCTATTGGCTCTATCAACATGTAATAGTGATCTGTAATACCACATAAAACATGTAAATGATGATAGAGACAAACCAGATAGCATACTATCATCACAAGTAAGACTGGTCTACCCATATAGGTCCTCCCTCAATCATCACAATCGTGTGCCTGGGATTACAATAATTGACTTGAGGGCACCATAGACAACAATCTCCCACTTGCACTTAAGGCTAATTATTGCGATGTCGCATACTCACAACCCGTGTGATACCGAACACCCAACTTCTCTACTAATCAATCTCGCAAAGTTCATTTTCGAAACTATTGCGTTCGAGAAATAGCCTCAGTGAGTGGATCCGCTCCAATATTTCTATCTTTATCTCTCTATATCTCAACTTCACGGAGAAAGACTTTCTCCCGAAATGAGCAATTCCTGTCTTAGAACTTTTCTGGATATCTGATGGGACCCGGTTCACAAATGAACTCCAAATCCAACAAACTTCTTAGACTGTATGATCCACTGAATTTAATCGGTATCTTGCGCCATGCCTTCCACAGTATCTGCTTGGACCACATGTCCAACATAATGCCCCTCAATATAAGGAAAACTATAACTCTGACAGCTACTCTGTCATCCAGGTCACCTTAGAAGCCTGAAATGATAACCGCTTCCTGAAGAAGGCTGTCATTACCATATACCAAGAACATCCACTTATGTTCATAACTTGTTCCCAACGTTTCTCTAAGATTGGATTAATATATGTTTATTGTAGCTAGTGCAAAAGACATATCTGGTGTGGTACATGACATCTCATGATTGACATAATTTCCTAAGTAAGAGATATGCCAATCATGCAAATCCCTCTCCTCATCAGTCTAGAAGACATCTTTTAAGAAAGGGTGACTCCATCACCTGCGGGTACACCACCACGCCAGGAGTCATCCATTCTAAAACACCTTAGAATAGTGTCAAGTACCCAAATCGGGACACATCCCAAATCTAGATCAAAAACCATAGATCTAGTTACCAGTATTCCTGATATTTTATCCAGATCCTATATGAAGAAACATCTTGTGACAACCATAGTATAACTGATCGTAGTATAAGAATATCACTTCCTATCATGAGCATGTCATCCAAATACCAGGACATCACTCCATACTACCTTCTTACCAGGTCTATCTGTTGTTCTGATGAAGTCAGTTGACTGTTACATCAAAACTAGACGATCTATCTCCGCTATACCTGCTTTAGTCTATAAATAGACATAAGCTACTTGCCCAACTTTGTCACGGCTCAGAATTTAGCTCGTGACCAGAACTTAAATCACACAACGTCTAAAGGCATAACGAAATTCACGTAAGCCGAAGCCTAGAAATCTAAACCTTTTTGTCATACGAAAAATAGTGGAGGTGCTGTTTTGAAATAAAGTATAATGAAATCAAGTTTTTTTTAAATACATAGATAATGATATAAGAAAATGCAAGTGGATTATAATATGGCTCAAAACATTTTTCGTCTTTTTTTAAAATTTTGGCAGCACCTCCCTTGTATATTTTGATCCAAAACCATATACAAACAATATATACAGGCATCCCCAAGCGGGAGCTAGCTCTTCGCCAAACGGTGGAATCACAACCACGAAATAAAATAGTAAACATATATACAACGCCCAACGGCGAAGATTAACACAGAAAGAATAAATGAATAAAGCAAGACATCAACAACACACAAGAACAAACATACACCCATCGCTCTAAGTTTCGCTAAACAAGTCTGACTAGGTCTACCAATATACAAAGTCTAGTTTCTGATTGATGGAATTTATCAATATACAATAGAAAAAAAATACAAGAGTGGGCACGATCCAAAGTGTCCCACCTACCATAGCAAGATACCCTGAATGCAAGCTGTGTGCCAGCGATACCGCTACTGATCCAAGCGGTCAAACCTGCAAGAAAACTGTGGCACAACGGGGGTGAGTTGCCAACTCGTGAGTAGAAAATATCAGCAGGTAGAAATCGAATAAAACAACGATTCCTAGGTCATACTATATCATAAGAGTAATACTATGATATCTAGGTTGACCATGTATCCATATATATCAACAGTAGACTAGATGCCAATAATCGTATAAAAACAATCATCTGAATCAAATGCCTGTATGTATAAGGAAAATCAATCCACAAGTGTCCATCAACGACACATCAACAACATAGAACCTGAGTGTCCAACACCGACACTCGAAACATCATGAAACTCGTGTCCTGCATCGACACGTAAATCCTCATATCTCAGGCGCCGCATCCTCTGAACGGCCTTCATATCTATCTCACGACTCCGGCCGGTATCCTCCGGACAACCTCTGGGTCCAATATATCATTGGTAGGTAGTACATCCCTCTGCCAGGCTCATCGTCTACATCTCGAGCTTCTTGCCCCGGGGTACCTTACCGGGTCCACCATGTACCCGTAGACGGATCATCTAACTCCTCGAATCGGGTCTCGAAAATAAGCTCAAAACCGAGAAAACTCATGGTGGACGTCTCGAAATCATATCACGAGAAACCGCGTTTTTTAAAACAATACATAATTTCCTTTGAAATATAACTGCGGTTCTCAAATCCAGAGATCTCATGAAAACAACATCATAAAGAAAATAACCATAAAGTACGATGTATGCAACATAGGACAGTAATATGAGCATATCAAGTATATCATGTAAGCATGTCAAGTGATAGTACTGAACAATGAAAGTACTTTTACGGTTAAGATTAATCTTATGATATGGCAGTTCTACTGTGCAAGTGGCATGGCAATTACCGATGATGAATGTGTAAGTCGGCATATCGGTGTAAGTGTAACATGCGCATCATCGATAATTGTGCAGGTTTACTAGCAAACGATATCATAAAGCGGAAAATACCGGAAACATAACACGTATATGACGAGGGATAAACCAACATAAACATGAACTAATAAACGTATATGGTGTTTTTGAGAGTGGGGGATACGGTGTTTTTGAGAAACACAAGAACCATACGATCAGTTTCAAAGATACGAATCGTAGTTTGAAAGTGGGGGATACGGTGTTTTTGAGAAAAAGACACCATTTGAAAATCCGTAGCTTCTTATGAGGTTTCCATATAAAAGTGAATACGATTCGTCGTTTTGGAAGTAAGTATGGTTCATGTGACACTTTTACGTCGGCGATTGAGCCTCATAGTATCCGATATGGCAATATCCTCGAATATTATCCTAAAATCACGAGTGCAGATCATTCATCCGGTATAACTCATCGCATACGGTAATCCATCGTACGGCGGTATCAAACAGAATAAGGATTATATCGTCCTATTCATCAATAAGGGTATGGACCTATGGTCTCATACGTCATATCTTATCGATCTCATAACACCTCTATATCAATCTCATATCATATCACTATAATTCTCATACTTGTCCTCTTTCAATACATATTCATCACGATTCACATCATATATATATATATATATATATATATATATATATATATATATATATATATAACATCAATCTCATGTCATCGCTATATTAATCCACTATATATCTTGGCACATGTCTTTGTGCATCTATACCGCCTCACATCCTCGTATCAATCGTATCCGCTCGTATCATCTTATATCATCACATTGCTATCTCAATTCTCGTCATCTTGCATTAGTCATAAGATCTCATACTAACTCTTTTGACCTTATCCATAAGTTTCTAATATGGATTCTTCGACTATATTCTATATATCGATTTCCATTTTATAATTGCGAGGGTGCTATACGCCATCCACCCTTCTCCCGTAAATATAAATCTACTCACCTTCAATACTCTTTGCTTAGCCGAGGTCGATGTGCTTCGTCGTCTCGGAGTCCATGCAAAAGTACCAACAATCAAAACACATTGAAAAGCTATTAAAACCAAGTCCAAAAACCGATAGGGCACACGAATTGCTTATAGGTTAGAACCTATTGCTTACGCATGCAAAAACAACCAAATAACCCTCGTCGTTGACGTACAAACGTCCAACGACCAAATCACATCAAGATATTCATAAATCCAAGTTTCAAATATTGGAAAACATAGGCACAACCAATTCAAAATGCTCCCAGATTTGTGCTCAAGTATATAGGGACAAATCTAACAATACAGGGGCTAGGTTATAAGATGTGTGGGTTACAGACCAAACCCTAACTCCAGAAGCCAAAACATGGCCGGCCAAATTGCTACAGTAACCGTCCCCGCCTTGGAGTTTTTGTCTCGTTCTTGTGTGGTGGTCTTCTAGTGGTCTGACTAGATCAATGTAGTGGTTTGTTTTTCTTATTAACATCCCAGGTTGCTCCAGATTCCATTCTGAGCATCAAAAATCAATGAAAACCGACACGGAAAAATTCCGGGTTCGTATGCAGGGGTTTCTAGTCTCTGCTCTAGGTTCGCAGACATCGCTAAGGTCATGCAACATACACTACACCTCAATTACATGCTCAAAATTCCAAGAGTCCCCTAACCCTCATCTATGAAAATTCTAATATCGCTAATCTAAACAAGTTTAACTCTAAACTACACTAAGATGCTAGAAAATATAAAAACTAAACTAAAGACATAAAATTTACCTCATTTGGCAACATAGGAAATTTCTTGAGTTGTCCAAAGTCTTCAAAATCTCCACTCGATCACACCATGGTCTTTGTGAGGAGCTTGTACAATTTTTTTGTAAAGAGGATCTAAGGTTTTGGCTATGATTTGAAGTGGTTTGTGGGTAGTAGTAAGGTGGAGGATGAAGATGATGAAGGAATAAAGGAAAGAATGCAAATGAAGGAGGAGGAATGATGGTGGAGGATGCCATGGTCAATATGACCTCTCTCTCACTCTCACTCTCATGCCCATACCTCTTTGTCTCTAAATATCTCTCATATCTTTTCTTTTCCTTTTTCTTTTTTTCAAAAACAAAACAAAACCTATTAATATGCAAATGAAGCATGGTTCATAAAAATGCAACAAGTGTTTGTAACATGTTATGGTACATGTCATGCACATAAACCGGATTAATGTATAATTAGTGAAATAATAATCGAGTTTAGTAATAAACTCATATACAAATAATTGAATAAATATTTATAAAATATCCAAATCGCATAAATTATTTCAAAAACTATAATTCATATTAATTTTCCAAATATTTTCCAAATATTGGTATATACTTACACCATTTTATGAAAAACCCCTATTCGCAAATCGAATAGTTTTCGCGAAATATATAATTTTATTATTTAAATTCCAAAAATAATATTTTATATTTCTAAATGTTACAATCTTCTCCCCTTAAATAAATTCGGTCCCCGAATTTAAATTTAAACCCCCAAATACTAAAACATTTCAATAATCAGTTTAATTCACGGGGCTCCGAAATCATGGAATACTCAAAAATACCATAGCACATCGAATGCGCATGAAAACGAGCGCAAAACTCAAAATCAAACTCCATGAAGCATCACACAATCACTGGAGTTATAATGAAAATACAAATCTCGAAATTCACTGCTGAAAAATTCAACATATTATAGTCAAAATCGTACTACGTATATAGTACGCATCCTTTTAAAACTATTTTAAAAGCTGAATGAAACGCATGCAAAATCTTTCTCGAATCTCCGTGCGATGCGTAACACAAGGTACAAGTGGCGGACGCTCATTTGTAAAGTAGTAAATATACTTATGTATATGGTTTGCTCAAAATATACGTCACGCCAGTTTGAAATATTCCAAAAGGTTTTCCTTTAGAAAAGTTCGTGTCACTCACGGACACGTAGGAATAACGAGACTATAGCTCGTTTTTCAAAACCTCTTGGTAAACTTTTTATGCATGCAAAAATACTCAGGTACTGTCCTCAGTTCAGTCCTGCTCGGCTACTATATAATATAGCACCCACATCAAAATATGATGCTCAAACGTAAAAATCAGCCTCGAAAGGCGCATCTAATATCACGTGCGACTGGTGCGCACGGAATCAAAGCCAAATACAAGTGCCACGAATGTGCACAAAAGCCAAACTAAGTGCAACGGGTGTGCACGAAAGCATCTGTCAAGTGCAAGGGGTGTGCATGAAAGTATCTATCAAGTGCAACGGGTGTGTACGACAACAATATCAAGTGCATCTAGAGTGCACAAAAACCTCAATCCAGTGCAACTATCATGCACGAATAAAAATATCAATCGAGTGCATCCGGTGTACACAAAATCCCATACCATGCGCCCAATATGTGCGAAATCCAAATCAAGTGCATCAGGTCCGCAAAAAATGCCCAGTGCAGTAAAGCGCACGAAAACGAACGTCAAGTGCAACGGGTGCACGAAAACATAGATCTAATGCAACAATGTACGAAAACATACTATCAGGTGCACTAGGTTCCCGAAAATTCATCAATATCTCAAATACGCACAAAACAACACCGAGCGTGCCAAGGTGTATAAACTCATAAACGTGTGCAACTGTGTGCACAAAACACGTATCAATGCACTACAAGCATATGTGAGCTATACCGAGTGCACAAATCAAGCCGATTGCATACAACATGCAAAAATCAAATCGACAGTATCGAAAAACATAAGGTCATAAATATGTGGATCCAAGTCACAAAATCGAAATCAAGTGAAATATACATGCATAAATCATAAACCAATGTAACGGGGTATAAAAAATAATCAAGTGCAATAACTGTGCACAAAATATAAATATCCAGTAGGTGCAGCCATGGTGCACAAAAACAAATATCACGAAACACAATCATCAAAACTCAATCGAAGCGATAAAAGTGTGATATTTGGATCACAAAACACAAATCACAATAACTGACATTGAGATACACCTCCTTCAATGTCGAAAAATGCCGGTGCGCCCAAAGCTGGCAGAGCAAGAACATCCTCTTGCCTCGTGCTCACGGTCTGGCGTCTTCAGTCTCTGGGTCCTTGTTTTTCCTCTATGGATCACCGATCCCATAATCCTTTTGCTCGTCGGCCCGGTTGGTGTAATGACGGAAACAGTTCCGTTCTGGCACCCCGCTGATCCTCTTTTGGCTAATTAACATGACCACTCGCAAAGCAGCACGTTACTGGTGGCAGCATCTGTCCTTCTGAATACGCACGGTATAACTGATCCTGGGTACAACTCTTTATCACTGCGGTGTCCGAGAAAGAACCTACTTAGGTCTCTTCCAATCCCACTTACACTGAACTGTACGGAGGTTGGCTTCTTAACCCTTTTTCCATAACCGGACAGCTGCGTCCTCACCATGGCCTTCCTCTGGAATTTGGTCGTATCCAACGCCTCTGCATACATATCAATCCGCTGGCATAAATGGGGAGTAACAACAGCTCGTTAACATCTCGCACGAATCTCTTATTCCACTCGTTGATATTATTGTCCACTTCGACGTCATCTCTAGCTGTCTTCATACGGAAATTCTTTTTCGGCTACCGTTAATCCGGAGTCTCTAACAAGGACTCGAAATACGAACTTGAGTATCTTCACCACTCTATGGAAGATATCTAGCCGAACACGTCCTCTGGAACTTTTCCCAATCATCGGAGGAATATGCTTCATTCATCCGTTCCAATCAACTCACAACGCATCTGGGTGAGGTCCTTCTATCCGAAGCTGGTCAACTTATTGATCTCATCTCGGGGCATCCAACGAACAATATCCTCTCTTGATCTATTTACTCTAGATCTGAGCAAGACCCTTCAAACTGGGATTCTTCAACTTAGCTGAGCCTGCGTCGGCGCGTCAAATCAGACGAATCATCTTCGTTACTCCATTCAAGATGGACTAGCTGTCCTCTATCACATCTCTGTTTGAAAGCTCCAGTGGTCTCAAATCTAAAAACTCTGGAGGCAACATCCCGTCAAATCTCAGCAATCAGCTGGGTCATCTGTCAGTACGGTATACAACATCGCGACCTCAGGGTTAGGTTGTACATCAACAGTCCTGTCAATCTGGAAGCCTCTATCAATGGCTCGATCATCTAGTACAGATCCGAACACTCGCCTAAAACGAGAGGTCTCAATACAAACACTATACCAATACATTCCTATGTCACCAGAAAACATCATGGTCAGTCCTCGTCCGTGACGAGCTCGCTCTGACCGCATCACTAGCAGCAGCTCTCTCTGCGCTCAACACCATGGTGACAGGAACCTCAAGCAGGTATCGATGAAAATAGATCAAGAAACGAAAGGAATCAACAGTTCAAAATGGATATATGATCATAGGAAAGAATGAAATCAATGGAAGTATGATCATAAGAACAAATAGAATCAAGGATCTCAAGTAATGTACATTCTAAGGTCACTTAAGCGAAGCAGCGTATCGTAAGTATACCGCGGAACATACACACGGTACGTCACTCTACTTAACCTACATACTCCATCAATCAAGGTCATCCTATAAGGTGAAAACTCGGGTCACAAAAATCCCCCCTCCTTAGTCAAGTCTAAGTTCCGTAAGGTCAAGCCTAAACTCGAACCAAAGTTAAAGCTAACGCTTTGATACCAATTTTTTCACGACCCAGAATTTAGCTCGTGACCGGCACTTAAATCACACAACGTCTAAAAGCGTAACGCAATTCAAGTAAGCCGAAGCCTAGAAATCTAAACCTTTTTGTCATACGAAAAATAGTGGAGGTGCTGTTTTGAAATAAGGTATAATGAAATCAAGTTTTTCTTTAAATACATAGATAATGATATAACAAAATGCAAGTGGATTATACTATGGTTGAAAACATTTTTCGTCTTTTTTTTGAAATTTGGGTAGCACCTCCCTTGTATATTTTGATCCAAAACCACATACAAACAATATATATAGGCATCCCCAAACAGGAGCTAGCTCTTCGCCAAACTGCAGAATCACAACCACGAAATAAAGCAGTAAACATATATACGACGCCCAACGACGAAGATTAACACAAAAGGAATAAAGCAATAAAGCAAGACATCGACAACACACAAGAACAAACATACACTCATCGCTCTAAGTCGCGCTAAACAAGTCTGACTAGGTCTACCAATATACAAAGTCTAGTTTCTGATTGATGGAATTTATCTAGATACAATAGAACTAAAAATACAATAGTGGGCACGATCCAATGTGTCCCACCTACCATAGCAAGACACCCTGAATGCAAGCTGTGTGCCAGCGATACCGCTACTGATCCAAGCGGTCAAACCTACAAGAAAACTGTGGCACAACGGGGTGAGTTGCCAACTCGTAAGTAGAAAAACATCAGCACATAGAAATCGAATGAAACAACGATTTGTAGGTCATACTATATCATAAAGGTAATACTATGATATCTAGGATGACCATGTATGCATATATATCAACAGCAGAGTAGATGCCAATAATCGTATAAAACAATCATCTGAATCAAATGCCTGTATGTTTGAGGAAAATCAATCAACAAGTGTCCATCAATGACACATCAACTTCATAGAACCTGAGTATCCAACACCGACACTCAAAACATCTTGAAACACGTGTCCAACATCGACACATAAATCCTCATATCTCAAGCGTCGCATCCTCTGATCGGCCCTCATATCTATCTCACGACTCCGGCCGGTATCCTCCGGACAACCGCCGGGACCAACCTATCACCGGTAGGTAGTACATCCCCCTGCCAGGCTCATCGACTACATCTCGAGCTTCTTGCCTTGGGGTACTTTACCGAGTCCACTATGTACCCGCAGAAGGATCATCTAACTCCTCGAATCGGGTATCGAAAACAAGCTCAGAATCGAGAAAACTCATGGTGTATGCCTCGAAAGCACATCACGAGAAACCGCGTTTTTAAAACATTATATAATTTCCTTTGAAATATAACAGCAGTTATCAAATCCAGAGATCTCATGAAAACAGCATCTCAAAGAAAATAACCATAAAGTACGATGTATGAAACATAGGACAGTAATATGAGCATATCAAGTATATCATGCAAGCATGTCAAGTGATAGTACTGAACAATGAAAGTACTTTTACGGTTAAGATTAATCTCATGATATGGCAGTTCTACTGTGCAGGTGGCATGGCAATTACCGATGATGAATGTGTGAGCCGGCAAATCTGCGTAAGTGTAACATGCGCATCATCGAGAATTGTGCAGGTGTACTAGCAGACAATATCATAAAGCAGTAAATACCGAAAACATAACACGTATATCACGAGGGATAAACCAACATAAACATGAACTAATAAAGGTATACAACTACACATGAACCATACGATCAGTTTCAAAGATACGAATCGTAGTTTGAAAGTGGGGACTACAGTGTTTTTGAGAAAAAGACACCATTTGAAAATCCGTAGCTTCACATGAGGTTTCCATATAAAAGTGCATATGATTCGTCATGTTGGAAGTAAGTATGGTTTAGGTGACACTTTTATGTTGGCGATCCATCCTCTTAGTATCCGATATAGTAATATCCTTGAATATCATCCTCAAATCACGAGTGTGGATCATTCATCCGATATAACTCATCGCGTACGGTAATCTATCGTACGGCGGATCAACAGAATAAGGATCATATCGTCCTATTCATCAATAAGGGTACGGACCTATGGTCTCATACGTCATATCTTATCGATCTCATAACACCTCGATATCGATCTCATATCATATCACTATAATTCTCATACTTGTCCTCTTTCAATACATATTCATCACGATTCACATCCATATATATATAACCTCAATCTTATGTCATCGCTATATTAATCTCACTATATATCTTGGCACATGTCTTTGTGCATTTATACCGCTTCACATCCTCGTATCAATCATATACGCCCGTATCATCTTATAGCATCATATTGCTATCTCAATTCCCATCATCTTGCATTAGTCATAAGATCTCATACTAACTCTTTTGACCATATCCATAAGTTTCTAACATGGTTTCTCCGACCATATTCTATATATCGGTTTCCATTTTATAATTGTGGGGGTGCTATACGCTATCAACCCGACTTCCCTCGTAGATATAAATCTACTCACCTGCAATACTCCTTGCTTAGCCAAGGTCGATGTGCTTCGTCGTCTCGGAGTCCACGCAAAGGTACCTACAATCAAAACACATCGAAAAGCTATTAAAACCAAGTCCGAAAACCGATACGGCACACGAATTGCTTAAAGGTTAGAACCTATAGCTTACGCATGCAAAAACAACCAAATAACCCTCGTCGTTGACGTACAAACGTCCAACGACCAAATAACATCAAGATATTCATAAATACAAGTTTCAAATATTGGAAAACATAGCCACAACCAACTCAAAATGCTCCCAGATTTGTGCTCAGGTATATAGGCACAAATCTAACAATACAGGGGCTAGGTTATAAGGTGTGTGTGCTACAGACCAAACCCTAACACCAAAAGCCAAAACTTAGCCGGCCAAACTGCTACAATAACCGGCCCTACCTTGGAGTTTTGGTCTCGTTCTTGTGTGGCGGTCTTCTAGTGGTCTAACTAGGTCAATGTAGTTGTTTGTTTTTCTTATAAACATCCCAGATTGCTCCATATTCCACTTTGAGCATAAAAAATCAATGAAAACTGACACGGGCAAATTCTGGGTTTGTGTGCAGGGGTTTCTAGTCTCTGGTCTAAGCCTGCAGATATCGCTAAGGTCATGCACCATACACTACACCTCAATTACACACTCAAAATTCCAAGAGTCCCCTAACCCTCATCTAGGAAAATTCTAATATCGCTAATCTAAACAAGTTTAACTCTAAACTACACTAAGATGCTAGAAAATCTAAAAACTAAACTAAATACATATGATTTACCTCATTTGGAAACTCAAGAAATTTCTTGAGTTGCCCAAAGTCTTCAAAATCTCCACTTGATCGCACCATGGTCTTTGTGAGGAGCTTGTGCAAATTTTTTGTAAAGAGGATATAAGGTTTTGGCTAAGATTTGAGGTGGTTTGTGGGTAGTAGTAAGGTGGAGGGGAAGAGGAGGTTGAAGATGATGAAGGAATAAAGGAAAGAATGCAAATGAAGAAGGAGGAATGATGTGGGGGATGCCATGGTCAATATGACCTCTCTCTCTCTCTCTCTCTCTCTCTCTCTCACGTCCATACCTCTTTGTCTCTAAATATCTCTCATATCCTTTCTTTTTTTTCAAAAACAAAACAAAACCCATTAATATGCAAATGAAGCATGGTTCATAAAAATGCAACAAGTGTTTGTAACATGTTATGGTGCATGTCATGCACATAAACCGGATTAATATATAATTAGTGAAATAATAATCAAGTTTAGTATTAAACTCATATACAAATAATTGTATAAATATTTATAAAATATCCAAATCGCATAAATTCTTTCAAAAATAATAATAATATTAATTTTCTAAATATTTTCCAAATATTGGTATATACTTATACTATTTTACGAAAAACCCCTATTTGCAAATCGAATAGTTTTCGCGAAATATATTATTTTATTATTTAAATTCCAAAAATAATATTTTATATTTCTGAAATGTTACAACTATGCTTCCGCTGCTCCCACTGACTACAACAACCCTCTGGTAGAGTCATATACACGTGTATTTCTAAAGCTAATTTAGAACGACGTTATTCTCATCCTCTTACCAGATCTCATAGTCTAGAATAGCAGCAGTGGCAAGTTTGGGTAATCAAAAACCTCCCTGTCACTGACTTTGAGGAGACCGAAGTACCTCTCGGGTGTCTGAGATTACCCACCAAATCTGCGGAGTGGCTAATGGAATGTCGAATCCAATTGAATCTTTAGGTTCTACCAAATTTTCAGAAATCGTTTGTGGTTATGGAATAACTTCCAATTCTACCATACTCCCACTAATATTTTCTGAAAAGAATTCATTTTACTAAAACTGTGGTGAGTCGAGTACAATATAACCCTCGTCAAAGCCCGGGACAACCCACAAACTGCCATTACTGAAACGTGCCTAGAGTTTATCCGAATTCTGGTTTTAAGCATAAGCCGGACAACTCCATATACCTTAACACTGTTAAGATATGAATCCATTCTATATATCCAATATAGAAACAAAGGCACTGATTTAATTGGAACCAGATTCAAAATATATATAGCCATTTCCAGTGCATATCAACTAAACGGATGGAGGCTAAGCAGCATTACTCATCAAGGAGCACACCCACGCATGAGTAACTAGAGAGAGATGCAAGTTCTCAAAACTATTACTTACAACGGAATATCAAACACAAGTATCTACATCTTCGATCACCTTGAAAAATCCTGATACTTGCAATATATGGTTCTATACTTTATTCTTATACCTATATCTTCTCAAAATCTGAACCTTATATTTCAATGAAATACATCTCTAAAACTAGAGAAGTCATGAATAAACAGAATATAGTATGAGTTCCAACTCCTTTGTCCTAACGGACATCGGACAACATACAATACTCTGTATAAATCCACTGAGTTTAATAACTCAAACCCTATGCGTCGTAGGTTGAAAACTGTACTATGATTAAGAAGAATTACACCGTTGTTGAATGCTCCTTACCTAACCATCAACTGATATAGGTAAATGTTATGGAAATAATTTCAAAAAGTTATATCTCACTTTATAAAATAAACGTACTGTATATCAGTTTGAAATTGGGGCATAACAACGGATATTCAAAACCAAATATTTGTCGTCAAGCAAAAACCAAGTGATTTCCTCAAATATCACCAATTACAAAGAATTCTGATATATAGAGGATCTAATCACCCAATTCCCAATATCTTACTCCCACTCATCATCTGTAATGCCATACAGATGTGAGAATCAAGTCTGGTAAATACATACCCTGTAGTTAGAATCTAATTGGAAAATAGTTTTCACTTAACACCGCACAGCAAAACTGAAACATGAAAATGTTTCGATGGGGCGGCTGGGTATTCCTAGTAATGCCACTATCCAGATTCATGATAGTAACTGTATACTTTCTTGCCCTCACTGCAATCCTGATTGGAAGAGAGATTTTGCTTATGCGTTTTTGAAATCAAAATTAAGAGTTTACCGCAATCAAGAACAGTGTCACTTAGTAGCAAGCCGGTTGAGTACGGGTCGGTCCACAAGGATTTTGTGTATTTTCTAGTTGTTCTAACGAGTTAATTCCAATTGTGGTAGGATTGATTATCAATAAAAACTAAAGTTGAGTTTGATTAGGATTAAAACCTTGCTAGGGTTAGGTTTAGGTTAAGTTTGGAAAGTCGATATGTCTCACCGCTTTTTATGCCCTAATTAAGAACTATTTAGGTGTTAAGGTAATAATTAACAAAGGGGATTAGCACGATCGGGAAGAAACTAGGTTTCTTTCTCTAGGTCCTTGTCCGTCCTTTCTTAACTCTTACCCTAACCTCCATGGAAAACATACGCAACCGGTCTTTAACTATAGTATCACCGCTACCTCATGGGATAGGGTGACGTAGTGAGCAGTGTGTGTATGTATGCATAGAGTCCTATTTAAAATGTATAACGGGCAAGAAAGAGGTGAGAGATTTTCATCTCTCAAACCTTCTCCAAACCCAACCCTAACAAGTGAGGAACTACTCACTCATTAGGGAATTGATAAACGAGTTCATTTTTGTTTGTTTTTAATTTAACTACGGCAGATAAATAAAACTTATAACTAGGGCATAAAAGAAATTAAACTAAGGCAAGATAAAGAAAAACTTACTTTTTATTTGATGCACTCTTTGAACATTTACAAAAAATAAAAATTCTAAAACTAGGAATTAAAAAGAGGCATGCTCCAAAAAGAGCTGTAGGGTTCCTATTTATAGATTATAGAAACCCTAGGATTTACATCTGATCCATATCTAGAATTACAAAAATACCCTTAAAAAACGAGTCAATGCACCGACGCACCGACACGTGCGATGCACGGCCGCGGATCTGCGGCCATAAGCCTGGTTTGGCCGCGGATCCGCGGCCATATGGTGGGGTCTTTGGCTGAAATCTTCAGGGCTGCTTCCTGTTTCTTTTCACATCTGTTTTCTTCACTTGGTTCTTCAGAATGTCTTCTAGTTTCTTCCAGATTTTCTCAGTGCAGAATGTTGTGTACTTTTATCGTTTGCTTCATGTTGAAGTCTTGAATCTTGCGATTCCTTTGTACTTTGTGAAATTGTTCATTGATCTTCGTTTGTCCCTCAAACTGTAGGCATGATAAAGATTCTTTTATTTGTCGGTCGTAGTCTCACTTTTGTAACGTCTTTTCCTCATTTTCACTGTTTTGTTCCGAGAACCTGTAACCCGCAACTATTTAGCAGACATGGATCAAAAGCACCTATTTATTTGCAAAATGAATAAGAATAGGGAATATAATAATGCAAAATTATGATATGAACAAATACCCCCAAACTTATATTTTGCTCGTCCTCGAGCAAAACTAGTTTATTCTCGAAAAAACCTAACCTCACTTTCGCAGGGAAACGCGATTGCACTGAGCTCGTGCAACAAGCCGTTAAACCTCTAGGTTTCCCTAGTAGGAGGAGTGTTGTCTCCTGAGGGTTTTCAGTGGATACTATCCACAAAATCCGATCAATTTGGCCTATTGACTTTTATTCGATGTTCTAGCAAGAAATTCTATTATCTTCAACTCAGAAATTATCAACCCATATTTTTCACGCTTCCTTACCATTTAACTTAAGATTGTATATGTTTTGTAAATTTATTTAGCTTTTAGCATCTTTTGAGTTATCCTTCTAAGGTTCAATCTCAACTTGGGAATTTTTATCATCTCTACTAAAGATATAAGTCCTATTTTTTATTCCTATCTCTCATCCAAACCCCAATCATATACCCATACGTGTGTGTATGTATCACCCCTACACTTGGAAATTCAATTCAAGCTCTTATACTCTTGTCCATCGTCCAAACTACTTTTAGTTGGTGAATTTTTAGATGAAATTGCTCACACATCCTTCATGCGACCGTTAATACTTCTTGAGGTACTAACCGACCGATTACAAAATGTGTTTGCGCATTAAGGCGTAATTCCTCGTTTTGTAATACCTAAGGCTTTTAGCAGTGACTCCCAAACCAGTTGGTCTAAGGCACTAGGTGATAAAGCACCCTCGCTATATATATATATATATATATACGCAGCCTTAAGTAATTACAACATCAGTGTTCATTTTTTTATATCTCTTTATTCACACTTATAATTTTATTTTCCTTCATACTAAGGATTTTAGACAAGAGCATTTCAAGGTCTTCTCTACTATTCCAAGTTTCAAGATTTGTGTTTGTGCAAGTTGTAGGGTATATATTTTCAGAATTTATACTTAAGCTTAGGGATTATTTTTCAGACTTACACTTTAATAAAAATATCAATACTCTTCCCTTATTTTGACTTAACCCAAGAAGTGAACTCAAAATTTGCCTATTTCTAAGTAAACTACAAAGACATATATTTTCTACCGTTAAATTTTAAGAAAGGTTATTTTTAAGGTTTTTAATTTACTAAGTCTAGGATCTAGTTTTTCTTAGCTAGTTAACCGTCTTGTTAAACTTAAGTCAATTATGGCCAAAATTGAATTTTTCAATTTTTATAATTTTTCAAAATTTCCAATTTTTATTTGATTTTTATATTTTTCTATTTTTTTAATTATTTTTTTCAATTTTTATGATTTTTTTATAAAGATGCAATGCAGAATTTAAACATGTAAAAGAAAAAGAAAAATATATACAAATTTTTTTTAAAAAATATATGCAATGCAAATGATAACTATTTACAACCACCACCTCCCTCAAACATACCAAAAGCAGTGTCATCACTGCTCGGCCCCACGCCGTCCCCTTGAGCGTGAATGGGAACGCTCCTTCCTAGGCAGCAGGGTTCGGTCCCCTTGCTCTACTTCAATCAAATGCCTATCATGATCCCTCATCATCCCCCTCAAATCGTCAATCCCCTAACAGCTCTTCTCATTAATTGTGCATGTTCTAAGGGGGTGAGCTCTCCCTCGCTCGCGGTCGAGATGGAGCTAGGTGTTCTGGCGGGCACGTGTTCCGCCGGTTCAGTTCATGACCAAAGATCACTCAAGCGTGTATAGGACGTAGATACGCCTTCAATGAGAGGCCTGATGGGTATACCTCCATGCATATAGAAATCAAATTCCTCCACAGGGAGGAAATAGCGACACAGTTGTGTCACTAACATGGGGCATGGGAAGTTCGCGGCTCTTTTGCTCGCACCAATTGAGTTCAGTAAAACCGTGCACATGTCGAATCGAGGATTCCTTGTCATGAGTGTGTGCACGATATGCAGTGACGGTGTGAAAAATGTAGTATTGTGGGAACTCCCAAAAGTATTGTTTTATGCCCACCGGCACACAGTTAAAACATTGGCGAAAAGGGTTCTCGCTTGGATCCCCTTCAGCGGTTCTCTTGAGCAATCATTACCCATTAAAGGCATGTAATCCTCCAACTGCAGTGGTTGATCATGAACGGGTATCCGAGGGATTAAGGTGACTTTATGTATGAAGTCCCTATCAATTATAATCTCCCTATCACCCCACTGTAATTTGATAAAGACATATTGGGCGAGACAGCCATCTTCCATGCACTCGTAAAAACGAGTGATTAATTCCGGAAGGGCGTAAGCGTTTGGATGATTATATATCAAAAAATTCTAGCCCCTACGTGCTAGTTCATTAGCAAAGTAACTCCCATATACCTCATGTGAAAAAATTTGTGAAAAGTCACGCTCTAGTTGCATATTAGGTGCCATCAGATAAGCTACAGATCTACAGAAATTAAAAACAGAGAGGATTTTCGGAGATCGAACCTCCTCTGAAAATTTCAGAGGGTGACGGCACAGATCAGCGGCGGAAGCACGGTCGTGAGCGGCTTCGTGCGGCGGATGCGCGGTGGGACGACGAGATCTCTCTGCAGAAAGAGCGGCGGCGGCTAGGGTTTGAAGAGAGCAGAATTTTTTTAGGGTTTAGAAATAGAGGGGTCGGGTCTTATATATAGGGGGAAGTGTTGGCTATTTTCAAACAAACCCCTCCAAAAAGAGGAAATTATTTGCAAATAAAAATTTTATTTTATTTATTTAATCTGGAAATTTACAAAAATACCCAAAAAAAATTATTTTCAAAATTTTTTATTTTTTTATGTTATTTTGTATTTATAAAATTGCAAATGATACATACCCCCAAACTTGTTTGAAACACTGTGTTGGCTAGATGATTGAAAAGTTAGGGGTAGATGGAGGAAAATCAGTCAGTATAAATTGGCTCCTGCAAAAACAGGAGCTCCTCCGACGGGTCCGCAGTCAGGAACGGTTTGAGTCGATGTCCGTTTACTTTAAACAGTGTACCGTCCTCCGGGTTTTCTACATCTACCGTACCGTGCGGATATACGGTGCGTACCAAAAACGGCTATTTCCATCTAGATTTGAGCTTGCCGGGATGGAAATGTAACCGGGTGTCATAAAGCAAAACCTTTTAACCAGGTTCGAAAGTTCTGCACATAAGGTGTTTATCATGGAACACCTTCGTTCGGTTTTTAACAATTACCGCGTTCTCATAGGCCTCATCCCGCAGCTCATCTAATTCATTCAATTGCAGCTTTCTATTGCTGCCCGCATCTCCCAAAGATAAGTTCAACTCTTTAATCGCCCAAAATGCCTTGTGCTCTATTTCAACTGGAAGGTGGAAAGCCTTCCCATAAACAACTCGGTATGGAGACATACCAAGATCGGTCTTATAGGCAGTACGGATTGCCCATAGTGCATCAATCAATTTTGATGACCAATCTTTACGGTTTTTGGAAACCGTTTTCTCCAAAATTTGTTTAATCTGCCGATTCGAAATTTCGGCTTGCCCACAAGTTTGGGGGTGATATGGTGTTGACAATTTGTGAGTAATGGAGTATTTGCGCATTAAGGACTCAAATGTCCTATTACAGAAGTGAGATCCATTATCACTTATAATAGCGCGAGGATGCCCAAATTGAGAAAAAATGTTTTCTTTAAGAAATCTAACGACAACCTTGTTGTCATTAGTTCGGCTGGGCACAGCCTCGACCCATTTTGAAACATAGTCAACAGCCGGTAGAATATACATATTCCCAAAAGAATTGGGAAATGGTCACATGAAGTCTATTCCCCAAACATCAAAAATATCAACAACCAAAATTGGTTGGAGCGGCATTTCATTTCTCCTAGATATCCGGCCCAAGTGTTGGCACCGGGAGCATGTCTTGCAGTATTCGTATGCATCTTTAAAAAGTCATGGCCAGTAGAAGCCACACTGCAAGATTTTTCTGCTGTCTTTTTGGGGCCAAAATGCCCGCCATACACTTGATCGTGGCAGAATGACAGCACGCTCTTAAACTCGTTGTCGGGGACACACCGATGAATGATTTGGTTGGAACAGTATTTAAAGAGATATGGTTCATCCCAGTAAAAATGTTTTACTTGGGACAGGAATCGGAGTTTGTCCTGATTCAACCAATCTTTTGGTATCGGTCCGGTGGCCAAGTAATTTACTATATCAGCGAACCAAGGTTCACATGACACGGTTAAGAGCTGCTCATCGGGAAAAATATCTTTAATAGGAATTTCGAGTGTAGGAGAAGAAGGAAGTCGTGAAAGGTGGTCGGCGACTGCGTTTTCACATCCTCTCTTGTCTCTTATGACAAGATCAAACTCTTGTAGCAAGAGGATCCAACGTATTAGTTGAGATTTAGCATCCTTCTTCACGAAAAGATGGCGAAGAGCTGAGTGGTCCATGTAAACAATCACTGGAGAGCCGATTAAATAGGGCCTGAATTTTTCTAGTGCAAACACAACGGCTAAAAATTCTTTTTCTGTTGTTGTGTAATTCAATTGGGCCTCATTTAATGTTCGGCTAGCGTAATAAATTACGTGCGGCATCTTGTTTATGTGTTATCCAAGGACAGCACCAATGGCGAAATCAGATGCATCGCACATAATTTCAAATGGATGCGTCCAGTCGGGAGATGAAAGAATGGACGCAGAAATAAGTGTGTTTCAATGACTCAAATGCCTTCATGCAGCTTGAGTCAAAATCAAAAATTGTGTCCTTGGCCAATAAAAGAGTCAAGGGTCTAGCTATCTTGCTAAAATCCTTGATGAACCGTCTATAAAAACCGGCATGGCCAAGGAAGGCTCGGATGTCTTTGACGCACTTGGGAGGAGAAAGATTGGAAATGACTTCAATCTTGGCTTTATCAACCTCAATGCCGTTTTGCGAGATGATATGTCCTAAGACAATACCCTCTCGTATCATAAAGTGACGCTTCTCCCAATTTAAAGTGAGGTTCTTATCCCTACAACGGGTAAGAACTGCGTCTAAGTGTAGCAAACACTCATCGAAGAAGTCGTCGAAAATGGAGAAATCATCCATAAAAATCTCCAAGAATTTCTCCACCATGTCTGAAAAGATCCCCATCATACACCGCTGGAAAGTAGCGGGTGCATTGCATAACTCAAAGGGCATGCGACGGTAAGCGAATGTACCGAAAGGACAAGTAAATGTTGTCTTTTCTTGATCCTTTTCGGCGATGGGAACTTGATTATAGCCGGAGTAGCCATCCAAAAAGCAGTAAAATTCATGCCCAGCCAATCGTTCTAGCATTTGGTCAATAAACGGTAACGGAGAGTGGTCTTTCCGTGTCGCGGCGTTGAGTTTTCTATAATCGATGCAAACTCGCCACCCAGTTTGGGTGCGAGTAGGTATTAACTCATTCGCCTCATTGGTTATGGCCGTTATGCCTGATTTCTTTGCGACAACGTGAATGGGGCTAACCCACTGGCTATCAGAGATAGGGTAAATGATACCATTATCAAGACATTTCACAATCTCTTTTTTGACAGCCTCCTTCATTATGGGGTTGAGGCGTCTCTGTGGATCCCTTACTGGCTTGGCATCATCCATCATATGTATATGATGTTCAACTGTGAGGGGACTAATCCCCTTGATGTCCGCCATAGTCCAGCCAAAAGCTTGCCAGTTATTTTGTAAGATCATTAAAAGGGCTTTCTCTTGCTCGAGGGCTAGAGAGGCCGATATGATAATAGGAAGGGTCTCATTCTCACCTAAGTAAGCGTATTTAAGGTGAGACGGCAAAAGCTTAAGTTCGAGTTTCGGAGGTGAAACAATTGAAGGTAAAATTGGTGAAACTGTCTCGAACTCGAAGGATTCCAACAATGGTTCAAAGCGAGTGTAAGCAACCGAGTCGGATGGTTCAGCTAACTCATCCGAAAAATCAAAGGACTCAAACTCGGGTGGTGAGTCTTCAAAACCGTCAAAAAAAGTGAAACACTCGTAATCGTTATCCGGTGTGAAAGCTGTGTCAGATTCTAGGAGGAACGCACTAGTGGCGTCAAAACTACTGTGATCGAACAGAAATTTTTCGAGCTCATAGTCCTCCTGCGTGATCTCGTGGATCGAGCAAACATCAAGTATATTAGCATTAGGCTCGGAGGGCTGATTCCCCAACTTAAAAATGTTGAGTTCAATTGTCATATTTCCAAAAGATAGGTTCATCGAACCATTTCGATAATTGATCACAGCATTAGAAGTCGCAAGGAATGGTCGACCGAGTACCACCGGAATTTGATTCCGGGGGTTAGCTACAGGCTGTGTGTCCATAACAATGAAATCAACGGGGAAAATAAAATCCCCTACTTTAATTAACACATCCTCTAACTCAACCCTAGGATTGGTGATGGATCGGTCGGCCATTTGGAGAGTACAGTGTGTGGGTTTAAGCTCTCTGATCAGTCGAAAATACTGCATTTCTAACACGGTAATTTCCTAACCTTTTGCATTCATGTATAGGTATCCGGTATTCATATCGCACATATTAGCAAAACACATGTAAAATACTGGATTACTTGTACTGTATACTAAAATTGGCATTTTTAGGGAAATTGTGTGTTTTTCATAGCATTGCATCACCCTTGTATTCCGCAACTCTTGTCTTGGGGTCTAATGCAGGAAATTCCAGAAGCAAAGCCCAAAATTGGGAAAAGAGCTGATAAAAGATACGCCAACTCCAAGATGAAAGATCTGGTAATGTTACAGAAATCCAAATAAAAATCCACACATCAGAAAGAGGCCCATATGTCAGCCCAAAGCAGCAGAAGAAAGATCATTCCCCAAGGCCACTAAAGGGCCGCGGATCCGCGGCCCAAACCCCCTTGGCGCCACGGATCCGCGGCCATATAATGTGATCATTGGCTCAAATTTTATACACGTGTCTCCCCTAACGGCCAAAGCTTCCAGAAGACCCCAGAAGCTCCACGTGGCGCATCTAGAAGGCTCGGCTTAACAAACTATTTCTAGAAGGCTCTTTTGGAGGGAAATTCAAATATTGTGCTAACTAACTTGTGGAGGGAAAATTCAAATTCAAATCCTAGATCTAGGGTTTTGGGAGTTCTATAAAAGAGAGCCTAGAGCTAGGGTAAAATGTTGTTCACGAATCACCATCACCTTCTACCCACAAGTTGAGTGACACGACTTGTGCCTCAAACCCTTACCCCAATTCCAATTCAACCTCAAGATCAAGATCCCGAGTACATTTCAAGCAAGAGAGCCTTCAACCTTTAGAAAGCGACGCCGGATTTCAACGGAGCAAGAGATCCAAGCCGATCCGCGACTCAAGGAGCCGAGCGAAGCCGAAATCGACGATCTAGTTCCTTCCTTTTGTAAATTCAAGAGAGTTGTAACGAAAATTGTCGATAAATAAAGGTGAATTTTCTATATTCTTGCTTATCTTTTAATTCAAGCATAATGACTAGATCTCAATTTGTGATTGTGTTTGTGATCATGATGTTTGAGTAATCTCCGCTCGTGTAGGAGTTATGACAATCTTTAGATGATGATGATTTAGATATTTTTACAATTCTTAAATCCTATAATGTTTGGAAATTCTAGTGAATCAAATGATTAATGACCTAGTTTCGAGATGATGCTTTCTTGATCGTGTTCACTCGAAACTAGGGAACAACTATTGACCATTTGATTAACTAGAAACTAGAATTTGAATGCGATCCATCGAAAGGACAAAGGATGAGTTGCGAAATCCCTAATTTCTTCGCACGATCCTTAAACCTCGATGAATTTGCATCGATCTAGTATCAATTCGTTAAAGGATAAGAATGAGTAATCATTAGATCTCATCACATCTATAGATCCGATCTACTGCTACGAGCCATACTTCTAATCTTGATTGTTGGTTGGAAAATTATCACGCATCTCAATTCTTGTTCTTAATGTTTCTTTTAGATCTAGATTTTTCTCTTTCTTGATCTTCAATTACAAATCATGAATTGTTTTCTTTTCTTTTCCTTAAATTTTCGACTCATCTAATTCGGAAATTGAACGGATCTCACTTTCCCTGTGAACGATCCGCACTCGCTAACGATCTACATCCGACACCGTAGTTGATTGTGGTCAAATAATTTTTGGTTGTGATTTCTAAATACAATTTTCTATAAACCAACACACAACGGAAAATCGTTTCAATCAAAATGGCGCCGTTGCCGGGGATCGTGTGCTATTTGTCATTTTTTGAAATTTGAGTTGAAAAGTTTATTCCATCAATATTTTTTAGATCAAAACTTGCGCAAAACACTAAACGAGTTGTTGTGGTTAATTGCAACGAAATCTGGAGCTTTCTGTGAAATTGGAAAATTATTTGGAGAATTCCAGAGAGCTCAAGAGTTGAAAAGGAACAATACCAAATTTTTCTGTGCAGAGAGGAGCTTGAGGTGCGGCGGAACCGCGGCATTAGTTGACTCCTGCGGCGGAATCGCGGCTTCTTGAGGGCTTCTCTGTAAAACTTTTAGCAGGTAACTTCTATCTTTCTTATCTCCTTCCTAAAATCTGCTCCAATTAACAATTTGTTGCAGGCTTCTTTGCAAAATTCGCAGCGCCACAAAAAGCAAAATAAATTTTGCTTGTTTTTTATTTTGTGGTTGTTTGCATAATTAATACGGACATTAAGGGGCACGGCCAAATCCAGATTAGGTGGGGAGTTCATTACCCTTCCTAAACCCCAAAAATCACAAACTTGCATCCTCATTACCCTCATTAATTAAAAAATATCTAGAGATGACTCTAAGGACCGTCGCGCTCACTTAGGACAGAAGAAGGCCGTGGGTAATCCATTGTTTATCCGCGTTTCTTTTTGTGGTGCCTAAGGCAAGTGTGTCAAAGGCTAGTGGTCACTTAATTAGGCCCACTACTTACGTAGTGGAGAACCTCCCACTTACATGGCACTTACCTAGCCACAGGAGAAATAAAGAGGCAGTGGAGGATTTTATCCTGCGACTTGTCTTTTGGAAATTAGGAGCGGTCTAGAGCTTTGACTTAGGTGACCATAGATTTTAGGGTTGCTTGTTGCATTTGTTTTGATCGCATCATATTTTCAAAATCTGTATCATTTTTCAAAACAAACACCGCATTCACTTCATTTCCCCTAATTATAAATCACGCTGCCACTTGTACTAACCCATTTTAGTGCAAGATAGGCTGGACACGGGGTTCTAGTGCCCGTTAAGTCCGCGTTTCCCTCATCGACCCAAAAGTCGGTATTTCTACATTTACCCTTTCTTTTACCCACCACCACACCACATCGATGGATCCACCTCCATCGAACTTCTTTAACACTAATCTGCCACCGTTCGTTGGTGCGCAGAATCTACCTCGCATCTCTCTCCAAGAGAGGTGCTATCCTACACGAGGCCCCCTTTCCACCTGTCTGTCCATTCCACCAGCCAACGGGGATAACTTTGAGATTAAGCCCCAGTACATCAACCTTCTACCCAAATTCCACGGTCTCGAGACTGAAGACGCTTACGTTTTCATTACCAAATTTGAAAACGTATGCGCAATGATGGGTACATCACAACTTTCTGTGGATGCCATGCATCTACGACTTCTTCCATTTACCTTGTACGATATAGCCGAGAAGTGGCTGTATAACACCACCGCACATTCCATTACGAATTGGGAAGAATTCGTTGCGGCATTCCTTAAGAAATTCTACCCTATGCAAAAGACAGCTCGAATCCGTAGCGAACTATATCAATTCACCCAGCTCCCAGCTGAACCATTCTCAAAATGCTTTGAACGATTCAAGGATCTTTTGGTTCAATGCCCACATCACGGCATCCCGAGATGGGATCTTTGCCGAATCATATATGAGGTCACTAACCCTACCACTAAACAAAACCTTGAAAACATGTGTCAAGGCACCTTTATGACCAAGGATGATGGGGAAGCTTTGAGATATTTAGAAGAGTTCGCTGAAAAGTCCTTACAGTGGGAGACTGGAACCCATCCATCGAGTAGGGGTGGCGTACACCAAATAGACGTGTCCATAGATGTTCGAGCTGAGATGGCAGCAATGCAAAAGAAGCTCGAACCTATGGAGCACAAATTTTTAGCAGCCTCCCTAAACCCAATGTCGCTCCCCAAAACTGTTTGTGGGTGCTGTTCTGATCCTTCTCACTTGATGGAAGAATGTCCATTAAACTCTCTGTTTCAAGGTCACGAGCATACCAATGCCGCATTTCAAAGACTTAGAAATGATCCATATTCTTCCACGTACAATCGGGGTTGGAGGAATCACCCAAATTTTGCTTGGAACTAATCCCAAAATACGGTTCCAAACCCTAATCAATTCCAACGGGTCCCTCCACCATAACAGCAACCACTCCAACTCACTCAGCACCCCTACCAGTCACAAAATTTCCAAAACCAGGTCAACCCTCCTGCACCGTCTAATCCTATGCAGTCGACCTGTTCTGACGAGTTCTCTCAAGTCGCTCAAACCATGAAATCACTCTTGTCAAATTCCATGGAAGTGTCGGCCGAGGTTAGGTCGTCCGTTGGTGAGATAAAGAAAAACTCAGCGTCCCAAGCTGAGAGTATCAAAACGATGGAAGCTGAGATTGCACGACTTAAGGCCGAAATGAGTGCAAGAGAGAAAGGGAAACTCCCAGCTCAACCTTTGCCCAATCCTGGCTATTCACATCATGTGAATGCAATCACCACGTTGAGATTTGGGAGAGTGCTGGATAACCATGTTGGGGAAGAAGTTGAAAATCCTATCAACACCCCGGCTAAGACCTTTCCTCACACACACACTTCTGCTTCTGATTCTTGTTCTTCTACCCCGCCGCCTTCTCACGAGCCTATTCTCCACTTCCCACTAGGCTCGACACCTCAGCCCACCTCTTCTATCCCTCCACAGACGATCCCCACTCCTCTTTCAGGATCACGTCTACCCCCACTTCCTTCTCCTATGATGGACCCAGCGCTCATTGCTAAAGCACCTTACCCGAACCGTTTAAGGGCTAACAAATCGAGTCCACATATGGAGAAAATTATGGAAATGTTCAAACAGGTTAAAATCAACATCCCTCTCCTAGATGCGATTCAACAAGTCCCTGCTTATGCGAAAATTCTTAAGGACTTGTGCACTAGGAAGAGTAAGACTCAAGTGCCAAAGAAGGTCTTCATGTCCAATAACATTAGCACTGCTTTTATCCCTCAGCTACCAAAGAAACGTAAGGACCCAGGATGTCCTACGATATCGATTTCTATTGGGGATAAACACATCAACCGTCCTCTTTTAGACCTTGGCGCAAGTGTTAACCTGCTTCCTTTCTCAGTCTATGAGCAACTAGGGATCGGAGAGTTGAAACCAACCCATTGCACTCTCCAGATGGTTGACCGATCAATCACCAAACCTAGGGGTGAACTGGAGGATGTGTTAATAAAAATCGGGGAATTCGTATTCCCTGTGGATTTTATTGTACTTGATACACAGCCTGTAGCGAACCCACGGAATCAAATTCCGGTGATTTTAGGTCGCCCCTTTTTGGCCACTTCCAACGCTATCATCAACTGTCGTAATGGCTCTATGACCCTATCCTTCGGGAATAGGTCAATAGAGCTGAACATTTACAAGTTGGGAAGTGTACCCTCCGAACCTACTGCTCATGTCTGTTCTGTCGACTTAATGGATGTCGACAGCAGCGAATTTGATGATCCTCTTGATACCGATCTTGAATCTTTTCATACGTTGTTGTTTGATCCAACTATGTATCATACACATACGGACTCTTCCACCGAGATATCCGGGTCAATAACTAACACCGATTGTGAACTGCTTTTAGAGTCTGAAGATCACCCCGCACTTTGTGATGACATTATTCTTCGGGGTATTGATGAAACTTTTGAGGAAATCTTCGCTGATGAACTCGCATTTCTGAATAACACGGGTGTTGAGATGAATCATGTCCCAATCATTGAAATTGAACCTCCACCCCTTCTTCTGAATTGTAAAAAGAATGCGAGTAATCCATCACATTCACTGCATCGTCTCTCCAAAATGAGATGCACACACATTCTGTTCCACCACTTACCCTTTCCCCACTTCTTCTTCCACCAACCCGAGCACTGCATTGATAAAATTTTCGAATGGTTGGTGTTGATTGTCGGTCTTTGCAAAGCTTGGCATCAACCACTGATTTTTGACCCCCTCATGTGATTTTCAACAGATTAACATTGCATAACTCAAGTTTGGGGGGTATATTTTCGGGCACTTGAAAAGAAAATTTTTACAAATATTTTGAGCCAAGAATAAGTTTGGGGGAGGGTCTTCACTTATATTTTCCCCCACTAATAAATTCCTCTCAGGCTTACAGGTTTTGTAGATATAGCGGTTGGCAACAATGAGGACACTGTTGAAAACAAGTTTGGGGGAGGTTTGTGCTTAGTTTTGCATCATTTGCATATCATTTGCATAAGCACAAAACATTTCTTTAAAAAACCATAAAAATATAAAAAAATTCAAAACCCATAAAATTTTTGTATAAATATTTTTCTTTTGGCTCATCATTTTTTGTAAATAATTTTTCAAAACCCATTAAAACCTATAAAAATTTAAAAAAATTCAAAATCCATAAAAATTTTCAAAACACATAAAAATTTTATAAAAATTTCAAAAAAAAATATACAAAAATATTTAATATTTAAGATAATAAAAGATTAGATAATGAACAATTACATCCATGAGATTAGAAAATTTTAAGAAAACTAAGAAAATTAGAATTTTTCTTATACGAACTAGTAATAAGTAGTTATGAACCGTTGTCCCAAGGGTTAGTAAGAAGGAGGAAGTCACTAATCTGAGGATAAAAATAAGTTTGAAAAATAGTATCTATTCTGGAAAGTCAAACATTTTGAACGTTGATACCCTGCTATTCGCACTTACACACGTCTTAAAGCCCGGGATAGTAGAGGATACCTTGAAATGCTCTTGTCTTAAAGCCGATGTATGAAGGGGAAAAAATGAAGAAAGTGGTGAGAAAAATGGACACTGGTTTTGTTATCACCAAGGGAAAATAATAAAAAAATATATAGCAAGGGTGCCTTTTCACCTAGTGCCATAAGGCCAACTGGTCTGGGAGTCACCGCTATACCCGAGGTGGTGCAAGACGAGGAAAATACACCAAATAAGCAAGCACATGAGTAATCGGTCGGTTAGTACCTCAAGAAGTATTAACGGTCGCATGAAAGTGTGTGAGCACATCTAATTAAAAAATACTGAGGCTGATGGGTAAGAGTATGATAGCTTGAATTGAATTCTCCGGGTGTAGGGATGTCCTTTACACACACGCAGGGTGATATGATCGATGTTTGGAATAAAGATAGGAATGAAGAATAAGACGATGTTTTATTGAGGGAGGACGTGATTTCTAACATCTTTTCATGACCATTAAGATAGGGCTCATGACAACCGAAAAGCTAGCTTAGTTGGAAACCCTAATTTTCAAGGCTTTTCTTTTACAATTCTTGTCTTTAAATGTAATATTCACGGTCTTCCTTTTATTATTGGATTTTGTGGGAGCAATCCGCTGAAAACCCTCAGGAGACAACACTCCTCCTACTAGGGACACCTAGAGGTTTAAAGGCTTGTTGCACGTGCTCAGTGCAATCGTGTTGCCTACGAAAGTGTGCTAGTTAGTTTTTCTCTTTCTTTATTTTCTCCTTCTCTTTTTAATAAAACAGTTTGATCGAGACGATCGAAAATAAATTTGGGGGAATTTGATCAGTCGAAAATACTGCATTTCTAACACGGCAATTTCCCTACCTTTTGCACTCATGTATAGGTATCCGGTATTCATATCGCACATATTAGAAAAACACATGTAAAATACAGGATTACTTGTACTGTATACTAAAACTGACATTTTTAGGGAAATTGTGTGTTTTTCACGGCATTGCATCACCCTTGTATTGCGCAACTCCTGTCTTAGGGTCTAATGCAGGAAATTCCAGAAGCAAAGCCCAAAATTGAGAAAAGAGCTGATAAAAGATACGCCAACTCCAAGATGAAAGATCTGGTAATGTTACAGAAATCCAAATAAAAATCCACACATCAGAAAGAGGCCCATATGTCAGCCCAAAGCAGCAGAAGAAAGATCATTCCCCAAGGACACTAAAGGGCCGCGGATCCGCGGCCCAACCCCCCTTGGCGCCGCGTATCCGCGGCCATATAATGTGATCAGTGGCTCAAATTTTGTACACGTGTCTCCCCTAACGGCCAAAGCTTCCAGAAGACCCCAGAAGCTCCACGTGGCGCATCTAGAAGGCTCGGCTTAACAAACTATTTCTAGAAGGCTCTTTTGGAGGGAAATTCAAATATTGTGCTAACTAACTTGTGGAGGGAAAATTCAAATTCAAATCCTAGATATAGGGTTTTGGGAGTTCTATAAAAGAGAGCCTAGAGCTAGGGTAAAAAGTTGTTCAAGAATCACCATCACCTTCTACCCACAAGTTGAGTGACACGACTTGTGCCTCAAACCCTTACCCCAATTCCAATTCAACCTCAAGATCAAGATCCCGAGTACATTTCAAGCAAGAGAGCCTTCAACCTTTAGCAAGCGACGCCGGATTTCAACGGAGCAAGAGATCCAAGCCGATCCGCGACTCAAGGAGCCGAGCGAATCCGAAATCGACGATCTAGTTCTTTCCTTTTATAAATTCAAGAGAGTTGTAACGAAAATTATCGATAAATAAAGGTGAATTTTCTATATTCTTGCTTATCTTTTAATTCAAGCATAATGATTAGATCTCAATTTATGATTGTGTTTGTGATCATGATGTTTGAGTAATCTCCGCTCGTGTATGAGTTGTGACGATCTTTAGATGATGATGATTTAGATATTTTTACAATTCTTAAATCCTATAATGTTTGGAAATTCTAGTGAATCAAATGATTAATGGCCTAGTTTCGAGATGATGCTTTCTTGATCGTGTTCACTCGAAACTAGGGAACAACTATTGACCATTTGATTAACTAGAAACTAGAATTTGAATGCGATCCATCGAAAGGACAAAGGATGAGTTGCGAAATCCCTAATTTCTTCGCACGATCCTTAAACCTCGATGAATTTGCATCGATCTAGTATCAATTCATTAAAGGATAAGAATGAGTAATCATTAGATCTCATCACATCTATAGATCCGATCTACTCCTACGAACCATACTTCTAATCTTGATTGTTGGTTGGAAAATTATCACACATCTTAATTCTTGTTCTTAATGTTTCTTTTAGATCTAGATTTTTCTCTTTCTTGATCTTCAATTACAAATCATGAATTGTTTTCTTTTCTTTTCCTTAAATTTTTGACTCATCTAATTCGGAAATTGAACGGATCTCACTTTCCCTGTGGACGATCCGCACTCGCTAACGATCTACATCCGACACCGTAGTTGATTGCGGTCAAATAATTTTTGGTTGTGATTTCTAAATACAATTTTCTATAAACCAACACACAACGGAAAATCGTTTCATTCAGTCTCCAACGCCTAATTGTTCATATACTGAATATGGTAGCAAATTAACACTAGCACCAAGATCTAAAAGTGTGCGATTGATGTTCTTATCCCCAATTATTATTGAAATTGTAGGACAGCCGGGGTCCTTATGTTTTTGGGGTAAAGGTTGGGTAAGAGCATCACTAATAGCACTAGCGACGAATACTTTCTTGGGTACTTGTGACTTCCTCTTTTTGGTGCATAAGTCCTTTAAGATTTTAGCGTAAGAATGGACTTGTTGGATTGCATCCAAGAGAGGTATGTTAATGCTAACCTGTTTGAATAACTCCACAATCTTCTCCATTTGGGGAGTAGGTTTATTGGATCTCAACCTATTTGGAAATGGAATATTTTGAAAATTTATTGAGTCCAATGTTTGTGGAGTAGATTGCGGAGTTGGAATGGATTCCAGTGTTGATGTTTTCATGAAGTGAGATGTCAGTCTGTTCCAATTAGAAGAAGTAGAGCCTTGTGAAGAATGAAGAACAGGCTTTGAAGAAGATGAAGAAGAAGAAGATGTAGAAGATGAAGAAGAAGCACCGGCAGGGGTGTCATCACTAATACCCGCATTATTATACAACACTCCTCCAGATCTCAACATGGTCAGAGCATTTACATTATGATTTTGTTCTTAATAAGCAACATGTGCGTTGTGTGTGTGACCAGGATTTGGCAATGGTTGAGACGGAAGCTTTCCCTTTTCTCGCTCGCTTAACGCAGCATTTAGTGGTGCAATTTGGGCCTCAATTGATTTGATGCTCTGATCATGTGAAGCACTGTTTTGCACCAAAAATTGAATGGAAGTCTCCAACCTTACTGCGGATTGTGTAGATTGTTTTAAAAATGCATCCAAACTTCGTTCTAGCGAGGAAACCTTATCGTTATTTGGATGAACAAAATTGTTTTGAGGATAAGAGTTGTTGAGTACAAAATTGTTCATTTGGTTTGAGTAAGGTTGAGGTTGGAAAGGTTGCTAATATTGAGTTTGTTGAGGGGCTTGTTGTTGTAGAGGAGGGCTTTGAAAGTTGTTGTTGCCTTGGAATTGTTGTTGATTTTGATTCCAAGAAAAATTTGGGTGGCTCCTCCAACCAGGATTATAAGCCGAAGAATAAGGATCGTTTCTTTGTTTTTGCTGAAAGGCAGCATTGACTTGATCTTGTCCTTGAACAGGTGGATTGTAAGGACACTCTTCAGTTAGATGGGATGAATCCGAACAACAAGCGCAAACAGTGCGTGGGGGCAAAGCAGGGGCAGGAGAAGGCGATGAGAATTCGCTCTCAATTGCTTCTAGCTTTTTCGTAAGTGCGGCCATTTCGGCCTTCATTGCAATCGACATGTCTAGTTGATGTATGCATGCCCTAGACAGACCTGATGAAGTAGATGAGGTGGTCTTAGTGTTTTCCCATTGAAGTGTTTGTTCAGCAAGATCGTCGAGAAACTGCCAAGCTTTCTCGCTCGATTTTGTAAGAAAGTGGCCTTGACAAATATTTTCCAACAACTGTTTAGTTGCTGGGTTCAGTCCTTCGTATAAAGTTTGGAAAAGTTGCCAATTCTCGATACCGTGGTGAGGGCACTGAACAAGGAGGTCCTTAAATCTTTCAAAACACTTCCAAAAAGGTTCGGAAGGAAGCTGGGAAAATTGAATAATTTCGTTGCGAATTCTCGCGGTCTTGTGGTGTGGGTAAAACTTTTTTAGAAAAGCCTTAACAAACTCTTCCCAATTTTTTATCGAATGTGATGCTGTGCTATATAACCATTTCTCGGCTAGGTTACATAAAGTGAATGGAATGACACGTAGCCTTATAGCATCATCCGAAAGTTGTGTAGTCTTCATCATTGCGCAAACATTCTGGAATTTATTAATGATGATGCAGGCATCTTCGGATTCCAGCCCGTGAAATTTGGGCAACATATTGATGAAGTGGGGTTTAATTTCAAAGTTATCCCCATTAGCCGGTGGAAGTGAAAGACAAGTGGGAAGTGCGGTGCGGATGGGATAGAACAGATCCTGGAGCGCGATTCGTTGGGGTGCTTCAACAGGAGGGTGTGGTGGGTTATTCGCACCTAGTGGGGGTGGAATCAGTCCCGCAGGTAAGGGGTTTTTAGGATTGAATCCCGACATCTCCTTAGAGGATGAAGAATATGAAGATGAAGGTAAAGAAGTGGATGGAATTTCGACTTCGGAGTCGAAAGCGTCGTTAGTCGGCACTAACGAGACACGGACTAAACGGGCACTAGTGTCCCTAGTCCAACTGGACATACAATAAAGAGGTGTAGTGTAGTCAAAAAGTGAAAACATAAGGTGGGGGTAAGAAAACGTCATTGGGAGAAAATGGGGTGCAGTGGATTTCTAGCGACAAAATTGGCAAGTCTTTTTGTAAAATATTCTGTTTTGTGTTTTTTTTATAAGGTGTTTTTGCAAAAGATTTTTAAAAGAAGCTTAGACACACGTTCAAGCAATCACAATATGCACAATCAAGCCTAGAGCTAGGGTTTCCTAAGTCAACTAGACTGCTCCTAACTGTTCCAAAGGGCAAGTTGTGAGATCCTCAAATCGCCGCTTCACCGCCAATTGTAGCTAGGTAAGCACAAGTAAAGAAAGGAGGGATCCGCTCACGAATCACCGTGAGACGGGCCTTTTAAAATTACCTTTCCCACTTGTCTAGACTAGGCACCACAAAGTCTGGTTTAGATAAACGACCGATGCCTACAACTATTTCTTCGTCCTATTGAGCGCGACAGTCCTTATAGGCTGAGTCTAATCTTTTTTAATTAACTCAAAGGTTGATGCAAACGCTTTTTGTGATTTTTGGGGTCCTAGGAAGGGTAATGAAATCCCCACCCAATCTGGATTGGTGTTAAAGCCCCTTAAAAATCCGTTTTATAAAGATGCAAAACAGTAAACACACAAAACACACTTGCTAAAAAAAATTTGTTTTTTATTGCTGCACAAAGAATCCTGCACAAGATCAAGTTATCGGAGAAGGGGAGAAGTTTTTGCGCAAAGAACCCTGCAGGAAAATTTTTAGAGGAGATCAGGGGGTTACAGAGAAGAAAAGAAAGGTTACAGAGATATTTTTTCTCGCTGACGTCACCACCAGGCCGCGGATCCGCCGCGGGAACGTGCCTTTGACCGCGGTTCCGCGGTTGACTTGGCGGTTCAGATCTCCAAAATTCTTCTGTTTCTCTGTTGTGGTTCTCCTCTGTTTGTTCAGATCTGCTGTTTGCTGTTTTGCTCACTGGATTTTTCCAGATCTGAATCTGTTTGTCTCTTCGATCCTGCACAATTCAAACGAAAACCCTTCAAAAAATAACAAGATGATAAATTTTTATATTTTTTTAAATTTTTCAGTTTTTATGTTTTTTAATTTTTATATTAACCCGAAATTACAAAAAGAAAATAACTACGCGATCCCCGGCAACGGCGCCATTTGATTGGAAGAGAGATTTTGCTTATGCGTTTTTGAAATCAAAATTAAGAGTTTACCGCAATCAAGAACGGTGCCGCTTGGTAGCTAGCCGGTTAAGTACAGGTCGGTCCACAAGGATTTTATGTATTTTCTAGTTGTTCTAACGAGTTAATTCCAATTGTGGCAGGATTGATTATCAATAAAAACTAAAGTTGAGTTTTATTAGGATTAAAACCTTGCCATGGTTAGGTTTAGATTAAGTTTAGAAAGTCAATATGTCTCACCCCTTTTTTGCCCGTTATACATTTTAAATAGGACTCTATGCATACATACACACACCGCTCACTACGGCACCCTATCCCACGAGGTAGCGGTGATACCATAGTTAAAGACCGGTTGTGTATGTGGTGGTGGTTGTAAATAATTATCATTTGCATTGCATATTTTTTTTAAAAATTTTGTATATATTTTTCTTTTTCTTTTGCATGTTTAAATTTTGCATTACATCTTTATAAATAGTTATCAAATTTTTAAGTTTTTATTTGATTTTTATATTTTTCTATTTTTTTATTATTTTTTTCAATTTTTATGATTTTTTATAAAGATGCAATGCAGAATTTAAACATGCAAAAGAAAAAGAAAAATATATACAAAAATTTTTAAAAAAAATATGCAATGCAAATGATAACTATTTACATTTGATTGGAAGAGAGATTTTGCTTATGCGTTTTTGAAATCAAAATTAAGAGTTTACCGCAATCAAGAACGGTGTTGCTTGGTAGCTAGCCGGTTGAGTATGGGTCGGTCCACAGGAATTTTGTGTATTTTCTAGTTGTTCTAACAAATTAATTCCAATTGTGGTAGGATTGATTATCAATAAAAACTAAAGTTGAGTTTGATTAGGATTAAAACCTTGCTAGGGTTAGGTTTAGGTTAAGTTTGGAAATTCAATATGTCTCACCGCTTTTTATGCCCTAATTAAGAACTATTTAGGTGTTAAGATAATAATTAACAAAGGTGATTAGCACGATCGGGATGAAACTAGGTTTTTTTCTCTAGGTCCTTGTCCGTCCTTTCTTAACTCTTACCCTAACCTCCATGGAAAACATACACAACCGGTCTTTAACTATGGTATCACCGCTACCTCGTGGGATAGGGTGCCGTAGTGAGCGGTATGTGTATGTATGCATAGAGTCCTATTTAAAATGTATAACGGGCAAGAAAGGGATGAGAGATTTTCATCTCTCAAACCTTCCCCAAACCTAACCCTAACAAGTGAGGAACTACTCACTCATTAGGGAATTGATAAATGAGTTCATTTTTGTTTGTTTTTAATTTATCAACTACGGCAGATAAATAAAATTAATAATAACGGCAGATAACTAAAATTTATAACTAGGGCAGAAAAGAAATTAAACTAAGGCAAGATAAAGAAAAACTTACTTTTTATTTGATGCACTCTTTGAACATTTACAAGGAATAAAAATTCTAAAACTAGGAATTAAAAGAAGCATGCTCCAAAAAGAGCTGTATGGTTCCTATTTATTGATTATAGAAACCCTAGGGTTTACATCTGACCATATCTAGAATTACAAAAATCCCCTTAAAAAAACCGAGTCAATGAACCGACGCACCGACACGCACCGACACAATGCACGGCCGCGGATCTGCGGCCATAAGCCTGGTTTGGCCGTGGATCCACGGCCATATGGTGGGGTCTTTGGCTGAAATCTTCTGGGCTGCTTCCTTTTTCTTTTCACATCTGTTTTCTTCACTTGGTTCTTCAGAATGTCTTCTAGTTTCTTCCAGATTTCCACAGTGCAGAATGTTGTGGACTTTTACCGTTTGCTTCATGTTGAAGTCTTGAATCTTGCGCTGCCTTTGTACTTAGTGAAATTGTTCATTGATCTTCGTTTGTCCCTCAAACTGTAGGCATGATAATGATTCTTCTATTTGTCGGTCGTAGTCTCATTTTTGTAACGTCTTTTCATCATTTTCAATGTTTTGTTCCGAGAACCTGTAACCTACAACTATGTAGTAGACATGGATCAAAAGCACCTATTTATTTGCAAAATGAATAAGAATGGGGAATATAATAATGCAAAATTATGATATGAAGAAATCCCTTTATATGTCTTTACTTCTTACCCTCTGTACACCACACTTAGGCTAATTGGTTTTCTTCCTTCCCTACCATTCGACACCTGCCTATGGTTTGGAAGAAGACTATCTAGTAAGCGCAATAGGTGTACTATCCCAATACTAGGAGCCCTCGCAACCTGAGAGAAGGTAAAGGGAAAAGACAATCGAATAATCATATTCAATTTCTCCAGAACCGGAATCCATCCTCTAACTGGAACAAGTTCCTTCGAGTTCGTATTTAACTATACGATGGAATATCCAAGAAATGTGGATCTTCGTAGTGATACAGAGTGTTCTGAAAAAAATGCAAAGGGGAAGTAGGAGCGGCAAGGATAAATGCGATTAAATGACAATCCAATAGCCAAAGTGTTTTAAGAAGGTTCGGTTAACTTGGTTCATGAGTTTTTAAGGTCAGGACATGGTCGCTACCAAAGAAAGAGAGAAAAGAAACACTCAGCGTGCACTCTAACCTAGATTAGATTGGTTAATCACTTTATCTAATCAGGATGGCTCTTACTGTTTCCTCGAATTCTCCTTCAAACCCTAAAAGAAGAATTAGTCAGGATAATCTGAAAATCCGAGGAGTAACGCCTACTCATCAATGAGAATCGGGATCCAACTATCATCGTATGATAACTTGATGGAAGCCACTCAAGTTATCACACTCCAGAAGGTATACGCATGCCTGGCAAGTTTCATTTATATTTGAAACTCCCGATGTGGTTTTTACCCCTAGGACCCAAGGACCCTGACGAATAATCAACAAATCAAGGGTCCTAGTCAAGTTCTACCCGTCATTATCTTGATTGCGTTAAACCCACCAGCACGACCCTTGACGAATGATCAACAAATTCATACGACTGTCCTAACCAATCCACGTATCCATACGACAGAAAAGCATTACAGAGCTACCACACACTACGTCTCGACGAATAGCAACGACAAACGTAGCATGAATACTAAGCAATACTAATCCGAAATGACGGAGGGCTACGGCTGGTTTTTGGCGAAAAACCATTAACGTAATGAACTTGATATCATTGAAGAAACCCAAGCGGTTTTACAAATATATAGTGGCGGAAACTTTTGCTAAAGAGGTCACTCCCTGTGAAGAGATCTCGGCTCTTTCCTCATCGAAAAAGGTGCAGGATATTCCTAACTGAATACCACGATGCAAAGCAAAAGAATTGACTACAGTGAAGTTATTACAATGACGTAAACTTTTGTCCAAGAGGTCACATTCGGTAAAAGAATCTCGGCTCTTACCTCGTCGAATGAGGTGCTGGATATTCAAAACCGAATACCACTGTGCAAAGCAAAAAGAAACGTTTGTAATAACAGTTTTCAAAATTGGTTCCAACAACATAATTTAGATTTGTTTTTCCTTGCATTAATCAAAGTTAACGCAGTCCCATCAATTAATCCATATCACACCAGAAAAAGGAACGAAAATACAATGTACGTATATGCCATCCGCATTCACCATGGGGCACCGCCATGCACCGTTAGGTTACTTAACTGACGGCAGAGCGGGGGCTGGACTAGCACGGATGCAAAACATATACAACCTCTACTAGTATATATAAATATATCTATATATAACATTCGTCCCAGGTATTTCCCCTAATCAGAGCAAAGCTCTGTTTGAATTTCAAAATTCAAAAATTGAAGCAACGCTTCAATTCCCTTGCGCTGTGCGCAACGCGCCACGTGTCAAAAACTGATACGTCAGCGCAGCGCCCAAGGCAGCGCGCCCAATCAGAGCAAGGCTCTATTTAAAACAAAATTAAAGGAAGCAACGCTTCAGTTGCACAAGCACTGCGCTGCGCGACACGTGGCAGCGCAGTTGCGCTGCGCTCTGCGCTGCGCGACACGTGTCAAGCGCTGGTGCATCTGTGCCAAACAAAATTAAAATTCCAGTAGGATCTTTCTGTTCTTGTTAAAACAAGAAGATTGTCTTCTGTAAAACAGAAACCCTTGGATCAAAGATCCAACGGTGGGGAAAATTCCCCAAATCACTCAGAGAATGATCTCTTTAACAAACTAATGGGCACTATATAAAGGCCTCTAGACCCCAATTCAATGAGGAAGAAGATCAAGAACTTCAAAAACAACAAAAAAACTGAGAGAGCTCTGAAAAATTGCGAGAAGAACTCAATAAGAGAAAAAAGGTAAAAATCTTTATAAAAGAAGAACTTCTTCTGAATAGATCATTGATCTAAGAACAAGATCAATATCTTCAATAATGAATAATAACAGTGCCTTGCACTTTTTTATGAACCATTGGTTCTGGAATCTTAAAGATTCTTTTCTTGAATCCAAAATTGGATCAAGTTATTGAAACAGAGCCTTGCACTTGCAAAAACTGCACTGTTGCGCTCCTGGGTTGGCGCAAGCCACCAGAGAGCGCCATGTGTCAGCTCCAGAACCACTTGCGCTATGTGCTTTTAAAATAGAGCATTGATCTTTAAAGTTGGCGTAACTCACCAGAGCGCGCCACGTGTCAGTAGCGCAGCAGCGCAGCGCACTGCGCTATTGAGCTTGCGCTCACCAGAGCATGACACGTGTCACCACGACAAGCGCTTGCGCTCAGTAATTGGCGCAAAGCGCCTGACAAGCCACTGTCAAGTAATTAATGCACTGCATTATTTACAGAAGGGCAAAGCCCAATTTAAAAGGGCCTAACAGGCCTAATAAAATGCAATGCATTATTTTAAAAAGGGCAGAGCCCAAACAAAAACAGATGCTCTGCATCATTTACAAAGGGACTGAGCCCAAATCAAAAAGGCCTAGCAGTCCAGAATAAAATGCAGTGCAGGGGCAAAGCCCTAGCACAGGCCTAATAGGCCAAAGATAAATAAAAACGTCGAACATCTTTCAACTGGACTTAGCCCAATCATGGCCATAAGTCCTCAAATTAAATTGACTGAGTAAGATTGCTCTCTTAAAATCAATTTACATCCGGTTCAAGGGTACATCTCTGAACTCCTCTGACACCTATCGTTGTAATCCTTCAACAACGTCAGAGAGGTGACGGGTCCCGACGGCCACAAATAAGATGGACCCCCACGTCCCTAAACTGGAACATGGACCATTATGTCCCTAAACTGGAGATGGACTACTATGTCCCTAAACTGGAACAATAGAGCCCCCAAATGCTCTTTTGTCGGATCTAAACGATCCTGTTTAAGTTGATCTTAGCCTCAAATACGGCTAACGTATCCTTAAACCTTCAAACCGACTTTAGTCCCAAATTGGACTATAGATCCCCCAATTGACTTTAGTTCAAGGGTACATCTCCGAACTCCTCTGACACCTATCGTTGTAATCCTTCAACGACGTCAGAGAGGTGACGGGTCCCGACAGCCACAAATGAGATGGACCACCATGTCCCTAAACTGGAGATGGACCCCCACGTCCCTAAACTGGAACATGGACCACTATGTCCCTAAACTGGAGATGGACCACTATGTCCCTAAACTGGAACAATAGAGCCCCCAAATGCTCTTTTGTCGGATCTAAACGATCCCGTTTAAGTTGATCTTAGCCTCAAATACGGCTAACGTATCCTTAAACATTCAAACAGACTTTAGTCCCAAACCGGACTACATATTCCCTAATCAACTTTGGTTCAAGGGCACATCTCCTAACTCCTCTGACACCTGTCGTTGTAATCCTTCAACGTCGTCAGAGAGGTGATGGGTCCCGACGGCCATACATTAAACGGACCACTACGTCCCTAAACTGGAATAATAGAGCCCTTAAATGCTCTTCCGTTAAGTTGATCTTAGTCTCAAATCAGACTAACGTATCCTTAACGAACGTTTAAGTTGATCTTAGCCTCAATATGGCTAACGTATCCTTAAATTAAAACACTAAACCCAAATCTAAGTAAATACGGATTTGGACTAATCCACATCCTACGGACGATGGTATAACTTAGTCTCCTTATACAATCCACGGGCATCCACAAACAAAACAAACACACACGACACGAAGTGAAATTTCTGCAGAAGGAGAAAGTGGTTACCGCGATGCGGTAACGTAATTAACTGCAGGGGCTTGCGCCTGCAGGGAAGAGCGTCCCCACAATCAAAAACCCCTCAAGCGAGGGGGAATCTGACGAAGTCTTCTACATCGGCCGCATCCGTCTAAACCTCCGATACACGGTGCCATAAATCAACTTGGCATCTTCGGAGAGGTGGACGGATAAAACCAAATAGCATCTGCCCCCAGATTCAGGAAAGACTTCAGTCTATCCCGGTTTCCGGCGGTAAACAGATTTTGGCACGCCCGGTGGGACCTTTTCCTATTTCCACTCCACACTTCGTGTGTCGTGTTCGCGAACAAATCGCGGTTTGCTGTGCTTGCCTGTGGATTCGAGGTACTTAGATTTAGTGTCTTGCTCCGTGCAGAAAACAGAAGATCAATGGCTTCAAACTGCACTACCTGCAACTGCAACTCTCGCTCCGTCCCTGCTGGAGGAGTGACTTATGGGCCCCAAGCGGCCTCCCTTTTCAAGATACCAGTAGAGCAGGTAACTCAAGCCACCACTGGATTATTCTTCGGGACCATGCTCCCACCGATGAGCTTCAATGCCCCAATGACGTTGCAAGAAGCCCTAAATAAGTCGGTCTTTGATCGACTTACCACTGCCGCGGCCCCTCTCAACGGGTCGTCCAACTTCAATACCTCAGTTTTCAACAGACTGGGCCAGAGCTTTACAAGTCCGTGATACCCGAAGTTGCCATCCCAAAGTGGATAGCCATCCCGGCTCAAGCGGATGAAATCATTGGAAAGGCTTCTCCTTCCAAAAAGTCAGTTTTTACAAGGATGGCCATTCCAGCTTCTGCTCCAGGCGAGGTCCTCGAAGCCGCTTCCTCTGCCCAGAGGTCTGTCTTTGACAGATTAGACATTGCTTCTCAACAGGTGTCAGTCTTCGACAGGCTAGCACCAATAACGGTCTCTCCTCAAAGCAGGGGGCATGAGGAGGTCACCCCTACGGCTGAAACAACTCCATCCGCACGACTCGCTCAACGTCGCCACTGCCGCCGAGTAAGGAAGGTTGGGGGCAACTCCCCCTCTGAAATAACTCCGCCAGCTCCAATGGTGGGGATCAATCCTGCTATTCCGACTGAGAACAGCTTTGAACTGCTCAACAGGGTGCGCAGAAGCTCTCTTACCACCGTACTGAAAAGATCTCCGCCACCGGTAGAGAATGTTACAGAGGCGAGGCCAGAACAACCCCTTCAGCGGCTATCCTCCAAAATTTACAAGGTCTGGCGACAGGTTCAAGACTCAATAATTGATCAAGATTACTCTCGCCAACAGGAAAAGGTGAAGGTCTAGCGAGAAGAGAACCATCCTGTCAAGCCATAAATGGCGATAGCTACTTGGGTGCCCACTGCAAGGGCCCCATCAACTTCGACCGCTCACAAGAAAAGGAGGCCGCAAAAAGCCCCTGTGAACATGGAGAATCGTAAAAGCGCTGAGCACAAACGCCCCAAGTCTGGGGGTATGGTAGTGCACACTGTTTATATGGCTTCCGGAAAGGAGGAAGGACGTGTTTCGACGGGTCACCGACCGCTTACCCGATCCTTGACAAAAACATAGGAGCAACAACAAAAGCTCCAAGAAATGATGACTGCTATGGCCGCACTTACCGAGCCAAAAGAAAGCTCGGAGGTATCGTCAGAACAGCGTCACGAACAAGAAACTGACGCTGACTTCCTACGCAGAGTCCTCGAAAAGAAGAACAGAGAGGCAGCAGAACAAGCTGCCAACATAAAATAAATGGCGCTCCTCTTCCAAGATATGGTAGGGATGATGTTACAGCCGGATCCTCCAGCTGAAGACCCTCCGATCATTGTTGGAGACGACGGAGTATCTAATCCTCTTCCGGCTCTTTCAGCAGCCAAGGAAGAAATCATTTCCAAGGCCGCACTGGATGACTATATAGCTCAGCAAATACGAGCTCATCAGGTGAATGAGGCGGCTGGGCAAATTGCTAGAGCCGGACGACCCTACCCGGGCTAGAATGACCAAATCAGTTACCCGCCGGGATATACGATCCCTAAATTCCATGTGTACAAGGGGACAGGGAATCCACATCAGCATGCAGCTCAATTCAGGGCCTTATGCGGCAATACTGGAGGCGATGACAAATTGTTGCTTCGACAATTCGTCGGCAGCTTAGCAGAAACAGCCTTTGAATGGTATTCGGAGCTACCTAACGACTCTGTCAAAACATTTGTGGAGATGGAGCTACTGTTTACACAAAGATTCGCGAGTGCTAATGGACACACCCCGATAACAGCACTGATCAATGCCAGGATAAGGCCAGGCGAAACGTGGGTCAAATATGCAATACGATGGAGGAACCTATGGTCGAAATGCGAACAACGTATAGAAGAGGCTCCTGCAGTAAGCATGTTTGTGGGAACCCTCGATCCGCAAGCGACCATATCCCAATTCATGATGTTCTTCAAGCCGACCACCTTCCAGGCCCTGATCGACAAGCTAGCCCAAATGGACCAGATGGGCCATAGACCGTCTCCTCCAAAGCCAGATTCTCGAAATGAGAAGGGGAAGGGAAAACAACTTTCGTCGCTAATGCTCAGCAACAACCGAGCAACTTGAAGCCGGTTGTCCGTCAAAACAATATGCATCAACGAATACCCCTCGAGGAGAGGCTAGGACGTCCCTACTCGTTTCCTCAAGATAAAACGAGAAGACTGTTCGAGCTGGCGTTGCGCAATAGACTTTTTAATCTGCCGGATTCAAGATGTCCGTTGCAGCCAAACGACGTCAATGATCCCAATTACTGTCCCTACCACCGAGTATTGGGTCATCCGATCGTGGATTGCTACGTCTTCAAAAATTGGATTGAAGACCGGTACCAACAGGGCAAGTTCGCGTTGTCCGACAGATGGAAGGTAAATCTGCCGCAGCCTCACACCCCTAAAAGGGTGAATACGCCGGGGGCAACGTGCTCCCTTGTTGAAGAAGCTCCATGGGAGGTCGTGCTTTTCGCCAAAACCAAAAAGATGTCGAATGATCTCCAGACATGCCCGGCGATCAGGTGGAAGAACCCGTCGGAACCTGAGATCATCGAAGGGATGCTGAAACCGCGCCCAACTCCAAGGATTGGTAGGGATAGCCAAAGTGTTCACACCCAGCCGTCGAAATCTTCGAAAAAGAAGAAGAGATCCAAAAAGCCTGTGAAGCCTGGCGATAAGCGCATGGACCTACAGAAACAAATCGACGCATTGGAAGAGTACAACCAGAAAGCGCGAACCCCAATCACGCTCCAAGAGTTTATCAGCCACGTCCTTGAAGACGGAGAGGATGGAGAAGAATCATCAGATGGATCTGAGAATTACGTGGCAAGTTGTCATGTGATCTCTCACTCATTGATAGATGATGAAGAGGCTCCTTGCACCGAGAAACCGGGGACGGGTCCTGAACCAGAACTGCTGTGGCCGTCAGATGAGATGATCGATACCTTCCTGAATGAGATTCGTCTGAAAGTTAAAGCCAATCAAGAGCGTGAGATGGCCATATTGGAAGGAGCTAAACGCCGGCGATTAGACGAAAGAGCCGAGGCACTCCTGTCAAATCAAAAGACATCCGCCGCGGATAAAAAAAAATTCAAGACGAGGAAAAGGTTCGCTAAAGCCATATCAATGGGGATGAAGCTACCACCCTCTGAAGAAAACACTCTCGGTGGAGTAGAGATGCATCCTAACTTCTGCTTATATCATCAGAAGATCACACATCCTACTGAAGGCTGCGACTCCTTTAAGTGTTGGTGGCAAAGGTATGTCGCCCACAGACAATACATCAACAGAACAAAGCGTGAAGCTCGTAGACAGCGGAAGAATACGACGGATGAGCATAAAAGAGTTGCCGGCAATTGTCGTAAGGATGAGCCCAGGGGATCACGAGTTCTCACCTTTAGGAACGACTCCGACGAAAAAGTATCCCTCGGCCCTCTCTTCAAGGAGTCCATCTCTGAAGAATTAAGGAGTTGTGAGAACATTCAGCCGTGCAATTGCAAGATACCCGAAGAGAATCTCGGACCCACAAACGACGGAGCGAACAAAAAGGATAAAGGAAAAGGAAAAATGGCCTTTGTCTCCAACACTCAACAGCAATCGAGTGGCCTTAGACCGATTATTCGCCAAAACAACAAGCGGCAACCCCTCTATAAGAGGTTGAAACGTCCTTACTCATTTCCCCAGGATGAAACAAGGAGGCTGTTCGAAGTGGCGATGCACAATAGGCTTATCACTCTACCGGAGCCGAAATGCCAACCACAACTGAATAATATCAACACTCCTAATTACTGCCCTTACCACCAAGTATTGGGCCATCCGATTGAAAACTGCTACGTCTTCAAAAACTGGGTTGAAGACCAATACCAACAGGGCAAGTTCGTCATCTCCGAAAACTGGAAGGTGAGCCAGCCATAACCGCACGCTCTGAGAAAGATGGATACGCCGGGGGCATCATACTCATTCATAGAGAAAGCCCAACGGACCACTACGTCCTAAAACTGGATAATAGACCGAAACGTCGTTAAACTAACAACGGACCACTACGTCCTAAAACTGGATAATAGACCGAAAAGTCAGTAAACTAGAGATTCGCCATGAATACGGCGACGGTGGACCGAAACAGCCTTAAACTAATGACGGACCACTACGTCCTAAAACTAGCTGAGGACCGAAACGTCCTTAAACTACTACCGCAGCATCCTTAGGCTGACGAGATAAAAAAAATGTATAATTATAATAAAAATAATAATAAAAACGGTATGTCCATAAGCAAAAAGGGCACGGATGAAAACCCGAAAGGGCTCCGTGAGTAAAAACAGCAGGGCTACCGGCGAGTGTTCGTGAAAACTCAGAAGGGCGCGACCTCGTAAAAAAAAGAGAGAATAAAAAATATATAATAAAAAAAATAATGAACGGTATGTCCGTGAGCAAAATGGGAACGGATGAAAACCCGAATGGGCTCCGTGAGTAAAAACAGCAGGACTACCGGCGAGTGTTTGTGAAAACCCGAAAGGGCGCAACCTCGTTAAAAGACACTTACAAGGTCCTCTCGACCTTGTAAGGAGAAACCAACCACGTGAGATCCTTACAACTCACAAGAGAGCAACACACTTAGGGATCCCCATGATTCCTAAGGAGAAAATACACTTGCGAGATCCTCACGACTCGTAAGGAGAACTCTCTTATGGGACCCTCACGGCTCATAAGATTTGAAAGTCTTAAATTACAGAGACCTAAAACTGTGCTTAAGCAACCCCCACAACCTTCGATATTGCCTTACAAGTGATTCAGTATTGACCCTTGTATACAATCCACGGGCGCGAATAAACATTTCCCTAATAAAGTCCCATCCGTGACTAGGGATATGTTTATACGGTGAACAACCCTTGTAAGTCCTCTCGATTTATAAGGAGAAAACCCTTTTGTAAGATCCTTACGACTTACAGGGGAACATACACTTAGGAATCCCCACGATTCCTAAGGAGAAAACACACCTAAGAGATCCTCACGACTTGTAGGGAGAAATACCTTTGTGAGACCCTTACGGTTCATGAAGTCAAAAGCCTTAGTCGACGGGATCCTAACCCTGTTCACTAAGCCACCTTTGTTCGACATCGACAGAGGAAAATGATGATTCACTCTTGGCAATATCCCAGTTGTAGCGATGCTGATGCCTAAAACCGGTATCAAATCCTAAGCCCTTTCAAGGCAAATGATGATTCGCTCCTCGTAATATCCCAGTGATAGCGATGCTGATGCCTAAAACCGGTATCAAATACCAAGCCCTTTCAAGGCAAATGATGATTCGCTCCTGGTAATATCCCAGTAATAGCGATGCTGATGCCTAAATCAGTCTCAAATTCCAAGTCCTTTCATGGCAAATGATGATTCGCTCCTGGTAATATTCCAGTCGTAGCGATGCTGATGCTAAGATTGGTATCAGATCCCAAATCCCCTACTCATGAGAAAAAATCAACGAGCCCAAAAAAAATACATACGAAATAGCCGAAATGATGGGGCAACTTGCAAACAAAATCAGCAAGTAAAAATGTATGCATGCAAAATAGCCGAAATGATTGGGAAACTCGCAATAAAAAGCAGCGAGTAAAAAGAAAATTAGCCGAAATGGTTGGGCACCGTGAAAAATAGCCGAAATGATTGGGCAATCGCGATTTTCGCGATATAAAAAGCTGAAATGGTAGAGCATCGCGGAAAGGAATAAAATAAAAATATATATGTAATGAAATTTATACCCTGCAGGTGAAATCACATCGATCTCTGTATACAATCCAGGGGCACAAACAAAGAGGGAACCATACCTTCCCAACAGGCTCCATCAGAAAGCGAAGCCAAATCTCGACGGTTCGTAGACAACCTAGAGACAACCTCGACATTTGTCGCCATATTGCAGACACAATGTCAACAAACGGAGTGAAAGCAAGATCCCTAGCTTCAGGGTCTTGACGTCAACAACCGACCTCAGAGTTACAATGAAATGGAGCCACGGCATAGTCCCTAGTCCCAGATCTTAACGGCAATATCTACGGCCTAAGAATCAACAAAGGCGTTCCTTCGCAGTCCATCAAGATGCAGATACAACGCCAACAAAAGACCTCGCGGTCGAAACAAAGCGAAGCGACGGAAAAATCCCAGCTTCATTGCGACATTCGTCTCGATCCAGTAGACGAGATGTCAACAACGGCGTTCCTTCGCGGTCCAGCAGGATATAGATGCAACGTCAACAGAAGACCCCATGGTCAGTAAAGCGGAGTGACGGAAAAATCCCAGCTCCACCGCGACGTTCGTCTCGATACAGTAGATGAGATGTCACCCCAGCGTTCTTCCTCCAGCAGGGTTCAGACGCGACAATCAAACAAACGGAGCCACGGCAAAATCCCTAGTTCCAAACCTCGACGGTTCACCAGCAACCTAGAGACAACCGCGACGTTCGTCTCGATACAGCAGAGGAGATGTCACCCCAGCGTTCTCCCTCCAGCAGGGTTCAGACGCGACAATCAAACAAACGGAGCCACGGCAAAATCCCAGCTCCACCGCGACATTCGTCTCGATACAGCAGACGCGATGCCAGCAAACGAAGCAAAGGTCAAATTCCTAGCTTCAGGGTCTTGATGACAACTCACATAAAACCTGAAAGACTATCGGAGATCATCCCACACCAGCGCGGAGTGGTTATGACTCATCGGGGCTCTCCAAAATGAGCCTAACCTCAAGTAAAAAGAGGCATGGCAAAATTCCTAACGCTTGCTCTTCCGACGGTCAAACTGCCAAGGAGGTTTGCTTGAAGACGTCTTGTCCAGCCCCCGAAGGGATCAGAGGCACGGCAGTCGCAGGGCTACTCGAACAGCACGATTTCCTATCGAGGAATATAACAGCTGATGCGACGGTACGACGGCCAAAACCCTAAGTACCACAGACCCTAACGGACTTCTGTCGTAAAGAGCAGAGGTTAACTGTGAAGTTAGGATATTCTTGCGAGACATGCTCGATTCATCTCGACTTGTGAGGAAATTGATGTCTTTGCGAGAACTTCTCAATGCGGCTCGACTCGTAAGACAAAGCCTTCGGCAACGGGGATTAAAAAACTTGCTTCCTAAGCACTGAGACCCTGCAAGTCGGCCCAAAACGGTCTCTTGCATACTATCCACGGGTCTCACTCTCCAAAGTCGAATCTCGACAAGGAGGGAAACAACCGCTTACGAGCCCTCTCGACTCGTAAGAGGGAAAATTCTCTTATAAGATCCTTACGACTTATAAGAGAAAACGCACTTAGGAATCCTCGCGATTCCTAAGGAGAAAATCCACCTACAAGATCCTCTCGATCCGTAGGGAGAAAAGTCTCTATGAGACCCTCACGGCTCATAGAGTTGAAAAGTCTTAGGCGGCAGATCTGAACCTGCGGCCTAAGCCATCGCTATCTCTTGAAGAAACCAAGATGCTTACTCTATTATCTGTCAACCATGTTTATCAAGACAGCATGCTGATAATAAGAGAAGGGAGAAAGCAAAGAAATAGTACAAGACATTGCAAAGAAAAAAATGTGTATCTTTATTTATTAATTCAATCAAGTACAAGGTGAATCGTACAAAAGAATAAAAAATGGAAACATCTTATTCGAAAAAGAAAATTTTTACAAGTATATTGATACAAGGGCGACTACTGGGAAGGAAGCGTCTTAAATAGCCCTATTAGTTGTTCGCGCACTTCCTTCTACGCCTTTTCTTGGTCGGCCGTCACCACCAGTTCCGCCTCCACTTGAGCCCGCTGCTGCAAGAAGGATGCAAGCTGCTCCCCGACGGCCTGCTGAGCTGCTTCGCGGCCTTGGACGTCACGTTCGGCGGCATCAAGCTCCCGCTTCAAGTTTAGCCCGTTAGAGATACGCTCCAGAAGGCCCTCGAAGATAACCTTCACCTGGGCAGCGTTCGCCTCAACCTCAGCGCGCAGACGAGCCATCTCGTTTGAGGTCTCTTGACATTCCCTCAGCCTTATAGTCGCTTCTTGTTCCAGGTGATGGAAGTAAGAAGCGCTTTGCTCAATCCATGCTGCTCTTTGATTGCTTGCGGCTAAGGTCTCGGGAGCAGGGTGCATAAGCTCCGATTGATGCAGGCGGACCTCGATTTCCCTGCAGTGATTAACCCAAAGCTCGACGACGCCTCCATCATGAAAAGTCACAAGCGCCGCCACATCGGGTTAACCTCCGCAGCAAAATCCGCAGCAGATGGGAGAGCGTCTGCGTCAAACTCCTCTACGTATCCGCTCAGCATGCCCAAGCTCATTACAGCACCCTTTGAAGACGGACGTCTCAGGAAAGGGCTTGCCGGCATTATAACGCGAGACTCAAAGGGCGCCGGGATCGGAACGACAGATGAAAGAACAAAATACGATTAGATGACGGTTCAAGAAATACAAAAAAAAAAGTCATCGATGCGATAGTTTACTATACCAGCTGCAGCAGGTGGCAAGGCCGGGAGGGCCGGTGGCGCGACTGATCTTTCATCTCCTCCTTCGATTTATAGCACTGCAATTAGGACAAGGAAGAGTCAGAAATAATTCCATTATTGAAAAAAGAAAAGCATCAATTGGAAACGATACTCACCAGTGCCACTGGAGGAAGAAGCGAGTTCGGATGGGAAGGAGAAGTGCGGGTGCAACACCTGATAGAGATGATCAAAAAGCACTCCTGAAAAGACGCAATAGTATGACATTAGTACATAAATTATGCGGCTGAAAGATAAAACTAATGGGTTGCAAATCCATACCTTCCAACATCTGCGATGGTACAAGGGAAGGCTGAGAGGTGACCACCGCCAAGGTAGTAGTTGACAGCGCTCCCTCGAGTAATGGAGCATCAGCACTGGCCGCACCTGCGTTAAAAACAAAGATAAACTTGTCAGAAAGGATTGCAAGATAAAAAGGGACAGTAACTCGAGATTTACCTGATGAGCCGCCGGCCGAAATAGTGGCGTCTCCCTCCTCCATCAATACGAGTCCACCTCCCATGGCCTCATCACCAGACTCGACAGGGGCTGTCGTCGTGCTCACACGACCAGGAGACGGTGGAGGACCGCAGACGGGGAGAGCAATGATTGGAGCATTGCCAGACTCTTGAGAAAGAGCGGCCGGCTCGCCCCCGGGAGTCACGCCCATCTCACCCGCTACTTCTTCGGGCTTGGCGTTCGCCATTGTCTCGTCCTCCATTACCATGGGGTTACCAGTTTTAGATGCTCCGCCCGCCGCTGCCCCAGGCTCAATTGTCGCCACCTCAGGCTCGGCATCAACGACCTTCTCTGGTGCAGCTCCCTGAGCCCCCAACTTAGATTCAGCAACCCCGACGACGTTGCCCACCGTCGGCTCGGGTTCGGCCGGTGCCTCTTCCTCTGTCCCGTTAGGTTTGACGGTTTCCGCCTCCCCTTCGGTTGGACTTGGCCCTGCAAGACAAGATATATAAAAACCGACAAATTTACAATTCTTACAACAAAACCTTGAAAGATACCTGAGGTCGACTTATCATTAGCACCCCGAACTGCACGTGCCACCTGCCTGCGAGCTGTGGAAAAGGCGACCAGGGGCTCTTCCGAGGAAGTATCAGCACGAGGGACGGTGCTTGGGCCCGCTCCCACAGCCAAAGCAGCCTTGCGTGCCTTCGCCTCGCGCCTTAGCCATTTTCTCTCCTCCCGCCTTAGCCGTTTTCTCTCCTCCTGGGCCGTTGAGACAGACCTCTTCAAAGCCTCCTTCATTGAGACGTCATCGTCCATGAACAGAGATGCCTCCAAATTCTTCAAGGCATCCCTCGTCGACTTGTCGAGTTGAGGCTCTCACGGCAGCCCCGAAAAGACTGGGACTTCAGCAGCGGGCACGGGGAGAGTTCCCGCATCGGCTTGCATAGCCCCTGTAAAGAGACAAAGAAAAGATTAGATTGGCCACAGAAAGGAGAATAAAAAAAACTCGGGACATACCAACGCCTGACAGAGCGCGCTTCTTTTCCTCCTCCTAGAAGGTTTTTAGAGAGGCAGCGATGGCTTCTTCAGTAGTGACACATGTTAAAAAGGGGAAAAACATTAGTCAAAGATAATGATAAAAATGCGATGAAATAACAAAGAGTGCAGCTAATGATTACCTGCTCGAGCGAGTTTATCCAACCACGCTTCGAGTCTGGCTAATCGCTCAGAAGCCGCAATGGCGGACGCCAGACTGGTGTCTGCTGGATCTACCAAGAAGCCCTTATTGCTGCCGTACTCGCTTATACCTTCGGTGAGAGGGGCCTGAGGCTCTAAACCGAGGATAGCATCGAGAGAGAGGAGCGACTTCTTCTTCCTCTTCTGACCACCAGCCCTGGGTGCGCTCGAGATCGACTTGCGCTTTGCAGGCACCTTAGGGCGGCGGGTCCAGATATCCGCGCCCACGCTGGACTCCGGCGAAACCACATCTACCGTCTCCACTGGAGCATGGGGCACTGGTGGCGCATCCACAGTGTCACGGAGCGGCAATCCACACGGAGGGCTCAACACGCGCGGTGGCACGGTTCCGGCATCTTTCAGCGGAGGAATGACCGGAGTCCTTGGCTTCAAAGGAGCTTTGCGATCGCCGCCGGGAGGCGCACCCTTGCGGTCAACCAGCATGCGTTTCTCCATAAGGATAACTGGACCCATTGCATGCGCGTACCAAGCCACGTACGCGTTGAGGACCTTGGGGACGCAGCTCGGCTCGCTGATGAAGAAATAGGAGCCCGTGTTAACTCGCATGAAATGGTGCATCACACTCCTTATCCCCTCTCGGCTGGCCACAGGTTCTTCCAAGAACGCTTCCATCGGGATCCCCTGGTGATAGCTCGATTTCTGAGCGAACCGGTGAGGGTTATACCTCATGAAGAGCGTCGTCTCATTCTGCCTAAACACCAAGTAGCCCGGCCGAATGGAGTAGAGGTGGAGGATCTCCCGAGCTTTCAATATGGAAGCCCCGTCCTTAAAATCATCGCGCAGCGGCACTACCAACTTGGTGGTTTCTGAGCCTATGGTTATGACTTTATCCAAAAAAGAAACCTTCGCTCTGACCAGGTGTGGACGGAGGAGCAACCCCCTAGCCTCCCGCGGAGACGCAACCACGATCGAAGCGCCGACCAACCGCATGACTCTTAGGAGTTTGCACTTCTCAATAAACGGAGGGATCTTATGGGCGCCGAACACCCCGTGCACATGCATTTCTATCCAAGAGGTGAAGTAGTGCATCGGGAAGTTAGCAGGCTGCACCCCAGGCTCATTAGCGTCCGCCTCTATGCTAAGTCTATTATACAGGTGAGCCAGCCCAGCGATTCCTACTGTCAACTGCAGAACAGCCACCATCCGATGCGCTGGGTAAAAAACAGATGGCCGCATGTGGCGCGGGTGCATGGGGAGCGCAAAGCTGCACAGCCACAACCCCAGGAACCCCAAAAAAAAGGTCTCCTCATCCATGCCCGGGACGGCGATTTCTGACAAGGGCATGACGGCGGCGCCGGAGAGATAAATGTCCTTTTTATCATCCTCCGATGTGGGTCGACGGTCCAAGCCGAAGCAAAAAGGGTCATCAAGCTGGGCGAACTTCTCGCTCCGCTCCGATAGAAACTCCGGTCGGATGAAGCGGGCGACAAAATCTGCAAAACTGACTCCTCGGACGCCTGATTCCAGATAGAGCCCTTCATATATATCCAGCACCTTCACCAAGCCCGGAAACTGGTGCTGAATAGCGTTTTCCGGCGTCCAGCGGCTTGGTGGCAAAGACATATTCGTCAGGAGGAAGCAGCTCCTCATAGTGCTCCCCCCTCATCGGCAGACCCGAGATTTCAGCAAACTCCTCCAAGGAGATAGAAACTTCCCTGTCCGTCGTCAGGAAGGTGTAGGTGGGGATATTCCATTGTTCAATAAAAGCCTTAACCCACCACGTTGGAGGAGAGGGATACTCAAAGAGCGAGACGTAGATGGCCGAATACAAACCAATCTTCATCAGATGAGTCATCTTCGCTGATAAGATGTACCGGGCCCACTGCAAATATCCGGCGGGCGGGCGCTGGATCAATCCAATGTTATAGGCCTGTCCCCAAGGGCGTGCTTCACCCTGACAGATTTGCCTCCCCAAAATGTCTATTGCCGGCGGCGGCTGCATGGGAATAGCCCCAATTGTAGGATGGAGGAGGTCATCCGAATTCCAATTTTTGACCTCCACGGCATACTTCACCGGGGGTTCATCCGCATAGGGGATCGAAAATATGGGCTTGGACGGCGTAGCGAAACCGAAGCTTCAGCGACCCTAGATGATATCGTTATACCACCTACCCCATAGGTGAAGGTTCTTGTGCTCGGGGTCATGATCCTTGATGAGAGTGAGCACCTCTCGGTCCACTGGTGCCTGGGGAAAACCTCCCTCCGAGCGAATAAACGGGAATGATAGGTCAGAAGGCATGTTTCCTGTGGAGGGACAAAAATTAGCCGTCAGTGTTGTAATTCCAACGTTTGGCATCTTAAAATTTATACTATATTGCAATGCAGTGGGTAGGGGAACAAATGGGGACCCACAAAATCTGGATGACAGTGCATCATTTAATAAGACAGCCCCATCATTGGATGAGACTGTCAATTAATGAAGTGATCCCCAAGAGAATATTCTCATTAATGGGAAATCCCTAGAGACAATGGGAAAATCTCCTCTTTCAGAGCAAAGCTCTGTCACAGAGTGACATTTGTCAAACTCTGGTCTTAAGGGAATAAAATTTCCTAAAAAGAGCTAAGCTCTGTAATAATGATGGAAAAATCCATCAAAAGAAAATTTTAACTCCTAAAGATTAAAAATTTGGGGTCTTAAAAAAATCCATGAAAACTAATAAAAAGTTCTTCATTTGATCCATGAGCAAAGCTCTGTTCATGGGTTAAAACCCATGAAACAAGATCTCTATAGATCTATGGATTCTTGAGAGCAAGGCTTTGTTGGTGAAACCCCAAAGGGGTTTTCTTTAGATCAAAGATCTATGAGAGCAAGGCTCTGTTAATTAAGTTTAATTTAAATTTTACCTTAGATGATTCTAAATTTTGAACTCTGAAGTTCTTGGGAAGAAACGAGAGCAAGACACTAAAATTCTTAAGCAAGAGCAAGGCTCTGAAAATCAAGATTCTTGAAAATGGTAAAACATTTACTAAGGACCAAGGGTCCTATTTATAGGCGCCTGCGCCCCTTCAACTCACCCGTTGATCCAACGGCCAAGATCTTGCCACCGCTGCACTCACGTGTGCGCCACGTGAGCGCAACGGTGGGGGGGCATTTGTTTCCCCCAATCAGAGCAAAGCTCTGTTTGAATTTCAAAATTCAAAAATTGAAGCAACGATTCAATTCCCTTGCGCTGCGCGCAACGCGTCACGTGTCAAAAGCTGATACTTCAGCGCAGCGCCCAAGGCAGCGCGCCCAATCAGAGCAAGGCTCTATTTAAAATAAAATTAAACGAAGCAACGCTTCAGTTGCGCAAGCACTGCGCCGCGCGATACGTGGCAGCGCAGTTGCGGTGCGCTCTGCGCTAGCGCAGTTGCGCTGCACTGCGCGACACGTGGGAGCGCAGTTGCGCTGCGCTCTGCGTTGTGCGACACGTGTCAAACGCTGGTGCATCTGCGCAAAACAAAATTAAAATTCCAGTAAGATCTTTCTGTTCTTGTTAAAACAAGAAGATTGTCTTCTATAAAACAGAAGCACGTGGATCAAAGATCCAACGGTGGGGAAAATTCCCCAAATCACTCAGAGAATGATCTCTTTAACAAACTAATGGGCACTATATAAAGGCCCCTAGACCCCAATTCAATGAGGAAGAAGATCAAGAACTTCAAAAACAACAAAAAAACTGAGAGAGCTCTGAAAAATTGCGAGAAGAACTCAAGAAGAGAAAAAAGGTAAAAACCTTTATAAAAGAAGAACTTTTTCTGAATAGATCATTGATCTAAGAACAAGATCAATGATCTTTAATAAAGAATAATAGCAGTGCCTTGCACTTTTTTATGAACCATTGGTTCTGAAATCTTAAAGATTCTTTTCTTGAATACAAAATTGGATCAAGTTATTGAAACAGTGCCTTGCACTTGCAAAAACTGCACTGTTGCGCTCCTGGGTTGGCTCAAGCCACCAGAAAGCGCCACGTATCAGTTCCAGAACCACTTGCGCTATGCGCTTTTAAAATAGAGTATCGCTCTTTAAAGTTGGCGCAACTCATCAGAGCGCGCCACGTGTCAGTAGCGCAGCGCACTGCGCTGTTGCGCTTGCGCTCACCAGAGCGTGACACGTGTCACCACGACAAGCGCTTGCGCTCAGTAATTGGCGCAAAGCGCCTGACAAGCCACTGTCAAGTAATTAATGCACTGCATTATTTACAGAAGGGCCAAGCCCAATTTAAAAAGGCCTAACAGGCCTAACAAAATGCGATGCATTATTTTAAAAAGGGCAGAGCCCAAACAAAAACAGATGCTCTGCATCATTTACAAAGGGACTGAGCCCAAATCAAAAAGGCCTAGCAAGACAGAATAAAATGCAGTGCAGGGGCAAAGCCCTAGCACAGGCCTAATAGGCCAAAGATAAATAAAAACGTTGAACATCTTTCAACTGGACTTAGTCCAATCATGACCGTAAGTCCTCAAATTAAATTGACTGAGCAAGACTGCTCTCTTAAAATCAATTTAAATCCGGTTCAAGGGTACATCTCTGAACTCCTCTGACACCTACCGTTGTATTCCTTCAACGACGTCAGAGAGGTGACGGGTCCCGACGGCCACAAATAAGATGGACCACCCCGTCCCTAAACTGGAACATGGACCATTATGTTCCTAAACTGGAGATGGACTACTATGTCCCTAAACTGGAACAATAGAGCCGTCAAAAGCTCTTTTGTCGGATCTAAATGATCCCGTTTAAGTTGATCTTAGCCTCAAATACGGCTAACGTATCCTTAAATCTTCAAACAGACTTTAGTCCCAAATTGGACTATAGATCCCCCAATTGACTTTAGTTCAAGGGTACATCTCCGAACTCCTCTGACACCTATCGTTGTAATCCTTCAACGACGTCAGAGAGGTGACGGGTCCCGACGGCCATAAATGAGATGGACCACCATGTCCCTAAACTGGAGATGGACCCCCACGTCCCTAAACTGGAACATGGACCACTATGTCCCTAAACTGGAGATGGACCACTATGTCCCTAAACTGGAACAATAGAGCCCCCAAATGCTCTTTTGTCGGATCTAAACGATCCCGTTTAAGTTGATCTTAGCCTCAAATACGGCTAACGTATCCTTAAACATTCAAACAGACTTTAGTCCCAAACCGGACTACATATTCCCTAATCAACTTTGGTTCAAGGGCACATCTCCTAACTCCTCTGACACCTGTCGTTGTAATCCTTCAACGTCGTCAGAGAGGTGACGGGTCCCGACGGCCATACATTAAACGGACCACTACGTCCCAAAACTGGAACAATAGAGCCCTTAAATGCTCTTCCGTTAAGTTGATCTTAGTCTCAAATCAGACTAACGTATCCTTAACGAACGTTTAAGTTGATCTTAGCCTCAATATGGCTAACGTATCCTTAAATTAAAACACCAAGCCTAAATCTAAGTAAATACGGATTTGGACTAATCCACGTCCTACGGGCGACGGTATAACTTAGTCTCCGTATACAATCCACGGGCATCCACAAACAAAACAAACACACACGACACGAAGTGAAATTTCTGGAGAAGGAGAAAGTGGTTACCGTGATACGGTAACTGTTTACCTCAATCAGAGTAAAACTCTGTCTTGAAAATTAAAAAGAAAATTAAAGTTAAAATATGTTCCATAAGAGCTTTAGAGCAAAGCTAAAAAAAAAAAAAAATTTAGGGACATAGTGGTCATTGCCTCTATGTTGCGCACTGCGCATTGCGCACTGCGCGCTGCGCAGTGCGCGCACTGCGCAGCGCGCAGTAAAAAAAATAAAAATAAAATAAAAAATAAAAAAATAAATAAAAATTTTTATTGTAAAAACAGAATAATGATTTGAGGAAATCTTTTCTGTTTTTGTTAAAACAATAAGATTTCTTCTGTAAAACAGAGACCTTTGGATTAAAGATCCGACGGTGGGGAAAATTCCCCAAATCACTTAGAGAATAATCTCTTTAACAAACTTTAACTAATTTATGGGCACTATAAAAAGGACCCTAGATCTCATTTTAAAATCATCAACATCTGGCTAAAAAAAAAGGAGAAAGAGGACTCTGAAGAACTCCTCAAGAATATAAAAAAAAGGTAAAAACCTTTGAAAGAAGAGAAATTTCTCTTGTGAACAAGATCATGGATCTTAAATAAATTAATTAAAAATAAAATAAAATAAAAATAAAAATAGTGCCTTGCACTTGCTATAAACCTTTGGTTCTCTGATATAAGAAAAACAAGAAGAATTTGTTTTTTCTTAGATCTAAATAAAAATAGTGCCTTGCACTTGTTATGAACCTTTGGTTCTCTAAGATAAGAAAAACAAGAAAAACTTGTTTTTTTCTTAGATCTAAAAAATAGTGCCTTGCACTTGTTTTATGAACCATCGGTTCTTGAACCTAAAAGGTTCTTAAATTAATAGTGCTTTGCACTTTTATGAACCTTTGGTTCTTGAAATAAAAAGGAAAAAACTTGTTATTCTTTGATCTAAATTAGATCAAGAAATCAAATAGTGCTTTGCACTTCTTTTATGAACCATTGGTTCTTGAATCTAAAAGATTCTCAAATTAATAGTGCTTCGCACTTATAAATTTGCACTGTTGTGCTTTTTGATTGGCGCAAAGCGCTTGATAAATGCAATGCATTTTCTAAAGGGCAAGGCCCAAACCAAAATGACCTGACAGGCCAAAATAAATTGCAAGGCAATAAATGGGCAGAGCCCAAATAAATTGATGCTTTGCATCCTTTATACAAGGGTAGAGCCCAAATAAAATTGATGCCTTGCATCATTTCTAAAAGGGCAGAGCCCAAAACAAATTGATACTCTGCATCCTTTCTGGGCAAGGCCCAAATAAAAATAAAAAAAGAAATGCAATGCAAAAGCAAATAAAATGTTGAACATTTCAACTGGACTTAGCCCAATTTTGGCCATAAGTCCTTAAATTAAATTGACTGAGCAAAATTGCTCTTCTAAATCAATTTACATCCGGTTCGAGGGTACATCTCCGAACTCCTTTGACATCCGTCGTTGTAATTCCTCAACGACGTCAAAGAGGTGACGGGTCCCAACGACCACACATCGATATGGACTGCGGGGTCTTTAAACTCGTGGACCGAAATGTCCATAAACTAACATCGGACCGGAACGTCCCTAAACTAACATCGGACCGGAACGTCCCTAAACTAATATCGGAATGAAACGTCCCTAAACTAATATTGGACCACCATGTCCCTAAACTGGCGATGGACCACCACGTCCCTAAACTGGAAAGTGGACCACTACGTCCCTAAACTGGAACAATAGAGCCTCCAAATGCTCTTTTGCCGGATCTAAACGGTCCCGTTTAAGTTGATCTTAGCCCCAAACACGGCTAGCGCATCCTTAGACATTTAAATGAATGATAAAACCCCAAATCAACTCTGGTTCAAGGGTACATCTCTGAACTCCTCTGACACCTATCGTTGTAATTCTTCAACGACGTCAGAGAGGTGACGGGTCCCGACGGCCATAAATGCTATGGACCACCACGTCCCTAAACTGGCACAATAGAGCCCAAATGCTCTTTTGTCGAATCTAAACGGTCCCGTTAAGTTGATCTTAGTCTCAAACTGGACTAACGTATCCTTAACAAACGTTTGAGTCGATCTTAGCCTCAAAAATGGCTAACGTATCCTCCAAACAGACTTTAGTCCCAAATTGGACTATGAATCTCCCAAACTGGAACAATAGAGCCCAAACGCTCTTTTGTCGGATCTAAACGATCACGTTAAGTTGATCTTAGTCTCAAACAGGACTAACGTATCCTTAACGAATGTTTAAGTTGATCTTAGCCGCAACGCGACTAACGTATCCTTAAACTAAAAACACCAATCCCAAATCTAAGTAAATACGGATTTGGACTAATCCACGTCCTACGGGCGACGGCATTACTCAGTCTCCGTATACAATCCACGGGCAACCACAAACAAAACAAACACACACGACACGAAGTGAAATTCTGGAGAAAGAGAAAGTTGTTACCGCGATGCGGTAGCGTAATTAACTGCAGGGGCTTGCGCCTGCAGGGAAGAGCGTCCCCACAATCAAAAAACCCCTCACCCTGAGGGGGAATCTGACGAAGTCTGCTACATCGGCCGCATCCGTCTAAACCTCCGATACACGGTGCCATAAATCAACTTGGCATCTTCGGAGAGATAGACGGATAAAACCAAATAGCATCTGCCCCGAACCTCAGGCACGGACGTCCTAACGTCTCGGCCGCCGTTCGGAGGGGAAGAGTAACGTAATTAACTGCAGGGGCTTGCGCCTGCAGGGAAAAGCATCCACATAATTAAAAACCCCTCAAGCGAGGGGGGATCTGACGAAGTCTGCTACATCGGCCGCATCCGTCTAAACCTCCGATACACGGTGCCATAAATCAACTTGGCATCTTCGGAGAGGTGGACGGATAAAACCAAATAGCATCTGCCCCCAGATTCAGGCAAGACTTCTGTTTTTCCCGGTTTCCGGCGGTAAACACCAGGCATGATATAAGCAACATCTCAGGACATCAACAAGCAACACAAAATGATGGATAATCTTTGAGCCTCGGGTTTCATTTGAGCCGCAAATGAGACCCGACGTTCCCAGTCGTGTTGATAGCCCGTGCAATGAAAACATGGACCTCTACGAGCGCGGCAAGTTACCCGCCAATCCTAGAAGTAGGGCAACCCCAATCAATAAAGTGAATAGGCCACCCAGCACTTAACGGAATCTGGTAACTTGAGCACCCCTCCGTGGGTCATCCTATACTCCCTACGAGTGCGGCGAATAACCCGCCAATTCTAGAGTAAAGCCCCCTCTGTCTCAACGCCATGATATGCGGGACCGTTTCCCTTTAGAACCCGGCTATTCGTGCACTCCACCGTGGGGTAATCCTAGTACAAAAAAGAAAAGTATATATACAAAGGTGACATCGACCTCAACCCGTTCGTGCCCCAATAAAAGAATATACAATCTGGCAGAGACGGCTGCCTACGTGTCGGACGCTCGCCCCGCAATAACAAATATACAAATGAATCTGAACTGTATTACTACCATTGCACCACTGGCTATCCACCATGACAATCTAACCACAATATCATCCCAAACACATAACATCAACGTGAATGTCATGTTTGCAAACCTGTCAAATAGAACATATAGCAATTAGTAGGGTTATACCGCTCAATGACATTCAAGGTCGCAGATGCTAAAACATGTACCGATAAACACATACTTAAAATTTCGATCGACTAAACTTTTCCATATTGGCCTCAAATGCAAACCAGCACTCAAACAAATCTGGGCCAAAATAATACATCCTTAAAATCATATTTCCATTAAATAGAGTGCCAGATGAAATTTGGCACAAAACTATCACGAAACGGCCGCGGAACCACAGCCGTTTCTCATGGTATGCGGAGGTTTCGCGGCAAGTTTATTGGTTCAAGTGGCCAAATTTCTTCTGGTGCCCTTTAAATGCCTTCTCGTATTTTTAAGATGCTCTGAATGATTTTTTGAACAAGTTTTAAAATCGGTAGCAAGCATGGAAAAATAGAAAAGCGATTCGTAAAAATTTGTCGATCGAGAATATAACCTTGAGCAAACTAGCTAGTAATGGTTTATGGGGTGGCCGTGATACCATGTTGGGTTACGATAGCGCCCTACCCATCAGCCGTGGCCGGTGCAGAACAAAAACTGGCATTTAAAAACTTGGCTCTACCGAAACCCACTAGAATCGAACCATAAACCTTTACTAGCAATCTACAAAGAAGCACTAGCTACTGAGATAGAGTGTTATACCGAACGAACCAAGTCCTTCGGTCTTCCATTATCTTCCTTAGCTCCTAGAGGCATGCTTGATTGAACCTGGCCGCCGGTCTTCCTTCGTCGAAGATGATCTACCTGAGGGATGTAGCTCATGGCTTTAGCTCCACATCAAAAGCAAGTGAAGCAACTAGGGATTCTAGGTTGCTAATCTAGAATGCCTAGAATATAGTGAGTGTTCTAAGTGTTTATACATCTCACCTCCTCTCTTGATTCTCAACTCATGAGATTGTACAGAGGAGGTTGAGCATGAAGGTAGAGGAACTCAAGAAACTCAATAGAGGAGAGTGAAACATTATGGTGAGAAAACCAACTCAAAGAAAAATGAACCATCCATGGAGAGAGAGAAAGAGAAGCTAGGTTTTGTAAAACCAATTCTTTCAATATAATATCAAGCCCATGCTTGAATAGTTTGCACAAATGAATTAATAATTCATTTTTGCACACTATGCAAGCATGGTTCTCACCATACTCCTCTCTCTCAATAATCCACGTCATTATCCATTTAAAATAAATAGTCAAATCCAAAATGAGGTGTCCACCTTCTAGAATTTTTTCCGGATAAAAAATACGGATTACATTCTACTATATATACATACATGTATTCGTACCGAAATACGAATACCCGAAGAGATAGAATAACACAAAGAACATAATACTAGAATATACATATCAAAATATATATACGTAAATTATTAAATCAATACCTGATTTAATAATCCGGGTCAGACCCAAGCCGGCTAGTATTATCAACCGTCCGATCGAAAGTTCTGGTACATAGTACAATCGATCGATCGGAACCCTGCATGTATGAAATACGGCTACTACATCGTTTCTCCAGAACCAGGGAAACCCTCTGTGTGGGACTCTAAAGACTCGTCAATACGCTGGTAATGGGTTTAACCACAAGCACATCAACGGCACTAGCTGTACGTAACGGCTACCAAAGTATTGAGCGAAAGGAAGGCCGACGTGCAAACTCATCCGAACCCTATTAAGCCTGTCAGTGACAATCTCCGTACAGTCCGGTCTGTTCATCTAAAAGTATCGCATATCGAGTATATAGGGGTGGATAAATTCAGACCCCTAATAACGCAATATTTCGTGTCGGTATGAAGCCCATCACCCACTGAGAAACTACTGATCCAAATCAGTAATTCTCGTCTACCTTGGACAAGGATTTCTGGTGATAGCCACCCGTGCACCTCGTGACATCAACCCCCAATACCGGGAGAGACGAATCCCCGACGATCCGCTCACTGCCTCTATGTGGCTCGAGATTTTACCCAACTAAAACATGTTTGCATGACTCCTTTGAGCCGTGGTAGGGTAGTAATCAAAGCACAGTGGGAACTCACACGAGAAAAATGACGATCTCGGGTCGATGGACTAATCTGTACACATGTCACCTGAGAACTGCTATCTGACAATAGGTATAATACCAACTAGCATGTTCCCGGCGAGTCCGTCCAGTGTACTCATAACCCAATGAGTACCTGTATACTATCTTAGGTGACTGACTGACACCAATGGTTTGTGAGACCGGCCACCGCCCCTCGTCGGGGTCTCGTTAAGTATACACTAGTTTACTCCGGAGTATCAATGTCTAGTCTCGATACTCCCTCGATTAGGGACATTTAAGGATGTGCTTATAGACCATCCAGCTCCCACGTATATGATCGCCATCTTAATGCTGGTGGTCAAGCAAGAATCCTATAGGTTCTATTAAACATGTAATAGTGGTCTGTAATACCACATAATGCATGTACATGATGATAGAGACAAACTAGATAGCATACTATCATCTCGAGTAAGTCTGTTATACCCGTATAGGTCCTCCCTCAATCATCACAATCGCGTGCCTGGGCACCATAGCCAACACTGGATATAGGTGCACTCAAGGCAATTATTGTAATTACAGGAGGACCTATACGAGAGAACAATCTTACTCGAGATAATAGTATGCTATCTGGTTTGTCTTTATCTTTCATGTAATGTGTTTTATTTACTATCACGTATCGTTTAGACATGAGATAAAGCCTTACGATTTTGCTTGACTAGCAGGACGATGATGGAGATCATACTAGTAGGGCATGAGTAGTCGATAATCACATTCTTAAATATCCTTAGTCATAAAAGTATCGAGACTGGGAATCGGTACTCCAGTTTAGACTAGTGTGTACGTTTCTTGACCCGGTTCGAGGGCAATAGCTGATCCTACAGTTCTCGGTGTTTAACATCGAGGATTGTATACATATGATCATTGGATGAGTTACACTGGACGGACTCACCGAGAACTCCTAGTTGGTAATATATCAATATTAGGTAGCAATTCTCTTATGACATATGTACAGGGTAGTCCCCAAGACATGAGATCGCCATAGTATCTTATGTGTGTTCCCACTATACTTAGACTTCTACCCTACCATGGCTCAAAGGAGTCGTGCAAATAGGTTTTTGTTGGGTATAGCCCCGAAGCACAAGGAGGCAGTGAGCGTTCGAGGGGATTCGTCTCTCCTAGTATAGGCAGTTGATGTCGCGTTATGCAGGACATAACTACAACTACAAGTCGATGGCCATCACAGTGGAGATAAACTGATAAGTGTAATCAGTTGTATCTCCGGTTGGTTATGAGTCTTTTCGAGTTATTGTAGTCTGACAGATTCCAAACCCTAAACCCGATATGCAATACTACTAGACGAAGAGACCGGACTGTACGGTAATATCACTGATAGACTTTGCAGAGTTCAGATGAGCTTGCTCGTTGACCTTATTTCGATCAATACTTAGGTAGCCGTTACATGCAACCAGTACCGTTGACATACTTGTAGGGTATAGATATGATCCTAACCTGCTGTCAGCGTATTGTCGAGTCTTTAGAGTCCCACATAGAGCTTTCCCAGCACATGCGAAACGATGTAGGGCACGTATCGGGATACGTTCAGGAATTCGATTAAACAAGTGTATTTAATACACGTATTTTAATCAGGTGTTAATTGATATTCGCCAGTATATATATGATATAGCCGGATTATTAAATCAAGTGTTGATTTAATAATTAAATGTATATTTATATATTTAAATATTGATATATTAATTAATATCATGCTCACTTTATTATTTTCTTCTCTTTAATAATATTTATATTTGATATAAATATTGTGTCATGTATGATGATATATTGGAGATGTGTGTATGAGAATTATATGGAAATGAGAACACTTATAAGTGAGAATGAGTCATAGAAATAAGATGGTTGTAGAATTCATGACATGGTTTATTTTTGTGACTCATGGTTATGACTCATTCTTATTTTGTTCTCATTTTTTGTTTTAGCCATGCTTATCTTCTACACACTCTCAGCTTCTCAATGGTTCTTCTTCTTTCTCTTGATTTTTCTTCAAGTAAGGAAAGGAAAAAGAAAAGAGAAAAATTAAGTGAGCTAATTATATTACATCTCCTACTAACATTCATAGCAAGTTTAATTAGTGGGTTGCTTCATTTTGATGAAATCAATTAGAAGCTAAAATTTGTCTTGGAGTTATCTCAAGGTGGATCATCTTCAGCAAGGAGATCATCGAGCAAGCTTGTTCCGATTTTCATGGAGACTAGCCGGAGTCTAAGTAGAGGTAGCTAATACGCTACAAAAGTTATAGCCTGCTAAACTCTTGCTTTTACCATACTTGATTAGTGACAGGTTTAGTAGTTTGGTTTGATTCTTAGTTTGGGTTTGCTAATGCTCTCTAGATTTTTTAAATTACCGCTTCCGACGCATTTTAAACCCTACTAGAGATTCTTAGCAATCCAACAGTGGTATCAGAGCCATACCAAAAGACTACAACTTGTTTTGGTGATATTGGAATTCATGAAACCCAAATTTTTCATAACCAGTTTTAAAAAATTGCATAAAAGGCTCTCATTTTTACTTGTGCCGGAGCTACCGGATTCTTGGTTCGGACTAAGAATTTAGAGTAGGCTCACAATAACCCGAACCCACCAATTTTGGCCTCGATTCGGCCCCGATTCGGGGCCGAACCGATGCTGATTCAGCCCCGCATCGGGGGCTAAATCAGCCACTTGATTAGCCCCGATGCGGGGCTGATCCTGCAAGGCTCATATAGTGTGGGGTTTTATGGGGTTATCGGGGTTTGATTTCATGCAAAAATGAGGGGATTTTCGTTGCCGGGATGAACTTGAAATTCAGTTTTTGGAATTTCAAGTTAGCAATCTCGCGGTTTATGAATTCTAATGTCTTGATTCGAATCGACTAAATCAAAGTGTTTTATTTAGTCGGCTACACAGATACAATAAGGATATATGTTCGTAAACGTCGCCTAATTGCTATATGATCAATTAAACGAGGTTGCGTATTTGTTATTGTGATTGTTGTTGATATATGTTGATATATAGCATTGTTTGAATGTGTTGGATTGTCGCAAAATGAATAGCCCCCATGCGGAAGTGTGATGTTGCGATGAGTGTTTTTTTCATTCATGCTTGTAGCCATCTTGTATATTTATTTGTTCGGGACAAGCCCCAACTTGTGGCCGCCGTTTCCGCTATATGTATATTCTTTTTCGGGGCGAGCGACCGACTTGAGATCCTTGTCACCGTGATGTATTATTATTTCTCGGGACACGATCAGGTTGCGATCGTTTTCACCATTGTATAATACACGTTTAGGATTACCCCACAGAAAAGTGCACGAGCAACTGAATTCTAGATTGCAGCGGGTGGCCATCTCAAGGAGTTGAGATCGGGTCGCTCGAATCTAGGATTGGCGGATTGCTTGCCGTGCTTGTATGGGTATAGGATAGACCCGCGGAGGAGTGCTCAAGTCACCGGATTCGAGAAAGTGTCGGGTAGCCCCCTCATGATGATGATGTTGGGTTTCTTCATTTCTTGGGTTGCCTTGTAGCTTGCCGCACTAGTAGGGGTCTGCTTTTAGCTGTGCACGGGTTGTTCACGCGACCAGAGAATGTCGCATTTCGTTTGTGGGTCGAACAAAAAGCAGTATTCTTAGGTGATCCGACCATTCCTATTTTGTAATGTTCATTACTTTCTTGTGATATGTTTACTTGCCTGTGATGATATTTATTGCTTAGCTGTAATGATGATTATGTACCTGCGATATTTGATATGATGATATATTGATATATGTGATATATAAATAAATGCTATATACGTTTTGCACCCGTGCTAGCCCTGCCCCCGCCGTGACGTAAGTTAAGTAACTTTACGGTGAAGACCCGGGGCCCCGTGACGAATGCGGATGGTGTATATGTGCATTCTATTTTCTTTTCATGATTTTCTGTGATTGTATGAAAAGATACTAGATAATATGAGATTATCTAAATGATGGAATTGCATTTATTCGGATTAATGTGAAGATAATGAACCTAAAATACGTTGTGGGAACCAAATATCAGATATAATGGTGTTATAGTAGAATCTTTTGCTTTGCACAGAGGTATTTGGTTAGGAATATCATGCACCTCATTCGACGAGGAAAGAGCTTAGATCCCTTCACAGGGAGTGACCACTTTTGCAAAATATTGTGTTACTATAAATTTTCATATTTTATAGCCGTAGTCTTTTGCTTTGCATCGAGATATTCAGTTAGGAATATTCTACACCTCATTCCATGAGGTAAGAACCATAATCCCTTCATGGGGAATCCGCACTTAAGTAATAGTCTACGTAACTATAAATCTGCAAAACCACTTGGTTCCTACGATGAGATCAAGTTCATTACGTTATAGGTTTTCTTCAAAACCAATCGCAGCCCTCTGTCATTTCAGGAAATAGAGTACTTAGTATTCGTACTGCGTTTGTTGGCAAGAGTCAAGGCATAGTGTACGGTAGCTAAGTGATGTCTTCCTGTTAGCATGTGATGCGATTAGCCGGAACAGTCGCACGGCTTTGTTGGCAAGCGTCAAGGGCTTATGCGGATGGATTCAAGTTGATTAAGAAATGACGGGTAGAACTTAACTAGCAGCCTATGGTATGTTGGCATTCATCAAGGTCATAGGTCGTTAGGGGTAAAAACCGATATCGGGATTTTCAAGTGTTGAAACTTGCAATGAGATTGCATACCTTCTATAGAGTGGGGTGACTTGTTGGTATTCGTCAAGGTTACCATGCCATGATAAATTGGATTTCGATTCCCGCTGTGAGTAATAGTTACTCTCGGGATATGATCCCGACTAATTCTCCTTTTAAGGTTTGAATGAGGATTCGACGGAACAGTGGGAGCCATTCTGAATAGATAAATATACCAATCTAATCTTGATAGAGTGCACGATGAGTGTTTCTTTTCTCTCTCTGGCAGCGACCTAAGACTGACCCTAAACTAAAAGCTCGTAAAACCTAGTTAACCGAAACTTTTTATAATCAACGGCTTTGGAATGTCATGATTGCCCTATTTCACGATGCATATGTCCTCACCTCTCCCACTTCCCATTTTGCTTCCTCAAATACACTCTGTATCTGATACAGAGATCCATAAAGCTTGGAAGGCTATCATATAGTTAGATACGAACTCGAAGAAAATGTTTCATTCAAGGATGGCCGCAGGTTCTGGAGAAAGTGAATTGTATATGATACAACTCATCTGTCTCTCCTCTCCACCTTATCTCAAGTTTGAGAGCTCCTTAATTAAAGAGTTTACCAGTTGCGCTTGTTGGATAGCCTTTTTCCAATCCAGATGCTGAAGTTGAAAGGAAGGGAAAGAAGAATACCAACTAACATAAGTTCGGTATAAACAATGTAAGAAAGAAAGAAATAATAAGGCACGAAGTGAGAGAAAAGGAAAATGCAACTACTGTTATGAATCTGGGCAATGAAAAAGGAATTACTTGGAATACCCGGCCGCCCCTTGAAACATTTTGTTATTTCATGTCCTCTATGTGATTATAATCGTAAACTGTTTTTCAATTAATTCTGACTCGTGGGTATATAGATACCGGATTAATATCCCACATCTGTAAATTGTTATAGATATTGAGAAGGATTAGATTATTGGAAATATGATTTGATCTTCAATGTCGGATATCGGAGCAATTGTTGCTATCGGGGAAATCACCTGGTTTAGCCTTTCGGCAAAATTTTGGTTTTGAATATCTGTTATTATGCACCAACTTTTTAAAACTGATATATCTGTCTCTTTATTTGATAAACTGGGATATAAATTTTCAAAAAATTATGTTATGAACATGTGCATTTATCATTTGATGATTGGGTGAGGTGCATTGAATAACGGGATATACATTCTTAACCAAAATACAGTTTTCAAATTACAACACATGGAGTATGAGTTAATGAACTCATAGGGCTTATACATAATGATGTATATTATTCATTGTCCACCTGGACAAGGGATTGGTACTCATACTTCATTCCGTTTTTCTATGAGTTCTCCGATTTTAGACACGCATTCTTGTTGACATGCAAAGTCCAAAGATTTTAAGAAGTTCCTAAGATAAAGGAATAAAGAAGAGAACCAAATGTTGGAAGTATCTAGATTCTTCGAAGTGTTCGAAGATGTGGATACTTATGCTTGTTATTCCGTAGTATTTAATCGAGAATTTGATTCTCTCTTAGATTGGTCATCCGTGGGTACGCTCCTTGATAAGTAATATTGAATCGCCTTTTTCAATTAAGAGATGCACTAGAAATAGATGCATATCAATTGATACCGGTTCCACCTAAATCAGTGCCTCAAATTATATATGTGATCTAGAATGGGTTATCGTCTTAAGATTGTTAAGATGTTGAGTTGTCCGGCTTATGCTTAAAACCAGAATTCGGATAAACTCAAGGCATGTTTCAGTAATGGCAGTTTGTGGGTTATCCCAGGCATTGACGACAGTTTAACTTTCTACCATTTTCAGGATCAAAAGTTGTTTTGTTCTCGACACGCCACCTTTTTAGAAAAGAAATTTCTTGCAACAAGAGATTAGTGGGAGTATGGTAGAACTGGATGTGATTCTAGAACCACAAATGGTTACTAAAGATTTAGTAAAACCTAGGGATTCAACTGACCCTGACAAACTTTAGCCTACTCTGCACATTTAGTAAGTGACCTCAGCCAACTGACCGGTACTGCAGTTTTCTCGTTGAAGGTGACAGGGATGCTTGCATCATGTGATGATGACCCTACTACATGTGGTGATGATGACCCTTCAGAAGGCCATAGGAAGTGGTGACTTCTGACTGATGGCTGGGTGCCAAGTTATCCTAGTTGGACTCCATGCACTGCAACAAAGTGTGGACTTTGTTAAGTTCTCCTGAAGGGGTAAAACCCATAAGGAGCAAGTAGATCTTACGAAATCGGTGAAAATGGAAAGGTACTGACCTAATAAGGCTAGACTTGTAGTAAATGGTTTTTTGTATCAAATATCCATTGTGGATTGTGATGAAACAATTACTTCAGTATTTGTGCTGAAGTCCATACGGATAAAACTTGAAAATGTTGTCTTTCATGACTATGATATCTGATATGTGGATGAATATAACGTCTTTCTAAATTGGATTTAGAAATGTACGTATATATAACTCTGCCAGAGGGTTATCTTAGTCAGTGGAAGCAGCGGTAAGCATGCAAGTTGCTTAAGTCTATCTTTAGACTAAAGCAGGTATAGCCGAGAAGGATCATCCGTTTTGATGATATGGTTAAAGTGTTTGACTTCATCAAAATAAGATATGGACCTGGTATTTGTAAGAAGATAATAGAGACTGTTTTCAGATTCCTCATATGGTATGTGGATGGCATACTCATGATAGGAAGTGATGTTCCTATGCTTCAAATCGGTAAAACAATAATGGTCACATGTGTTTCTCCATATAGGATATGGATATCAGTCCAATTCTGGAGAAACATGGGGTAGCAGTGATGAGCATTTGATGTTCTTGATGTTTGGTAATGAGCCTCATGAAGGAGGTGGTTACGATTCTTGCTTCGCAGGTAACAAGGAAGATGGAGTGTCTGTCGCCAGTTATAAGTTTACCTCTTTTGAGGAGCGGTATATTGGAAAGAGTTCCAAGAAGAGTACTGAGGTAGTCGTAGCACTAGATGCTGATTGTGAATCAGCAAAGGATACTATCCTGGAATTCGCTGGATATAATTGTTCATTTATGAACATGATCCCATCGTCTGTCCAGGAAAATACTAAGGTAAGTATCGCTCAATTCAGGAGATATTTGATCTCTGCGAAGTTGAGATTCAGGAAGAAACAAAGAGATGCACTGTACCAGGTCCACTCATGGAGGCTAGTTCTAGAACACTGTTTATGAAACTGTTAGTACAGAAGTTTGGTATGAGATACCGCAATAATTGGCCTTAAGTGCAAGTGGGAGATTGTTGGATATAAGTGCCCTCAAGGCAATTATTGTAATTAAAGGAAGACCTATATGAGAGAACAATCTTACTCGAGATGATAATATGCTATCTGGTTTGTCTTTATCTTTCATGTGATGTGTTTTCTTTACTATCATGTATCGTTTAGACGTGAGATAAAGCCCTAGGATTTTGCTTGACTACCACGACGATGATAGAGATCATACTAGTAGGGCCTGAGTAGTCGATAAGCATATTCTTAAATGTCCCTAGTCATAGGAGTATCGAGCCTGGGCATCGGTACTCCAGTTTAGACTAGTGTGTACGTTTCCTAACTCGGTTGGAGGGCAATATCTAATCCTACAGCTATTGGTGTTTGACATCGAGGATTGTATACAGGTTCTCATTGGATGAGTTATACTGGATGGACTCACCGAGAACTCCTAGTTGGTAATATACCAATATCAGGTAGCAGTTCTCTTATGACATATGTACAGGATAGTCCCTAGGACCTAAGATCGCCATAGTGTCTCATGTGTGTTCCCACTATACTTAGATTTCTACCCTACCATGGCTCAAAAGAGTCGTGCAAACAGGTTTTTGTTGGGTATAGTCCTGAAGCACATGGAGGCAGTGAACATTTGAGGGGATTTGTCTCTCCTGGTATAAGGAGTTGATGTCGCATTGTGCAGGACATGACTGCAACCACAAGTCGATGGACATCGCAATGGAGATAAAATGATAAGTGTTATCGGTTGTATCTTCGGTTGGTTATGAGTCTTCTGTCGCGTGACTTATTGAGTTATTAGGGTCTGACATATTCCAAAATCTAGACCCGATATGCGATACTACTGGACGAAGAGACCAGACTGTACGGTAATGTCACTGATAGAATTTGTAGAGTTCAGACGAGCTTACCCGTTGACCTTCTTTCGATCAATACCTGGGTAGTCGTTACGTGCAGCTAGTACCGCTGACGTGCTTGTAGGCTATAGATATCATCCTAACCTACTGCCAGCGTATTGTCGAATCTTTAGAGTCCCGGACTGAGCTTTCCCAGCACATGCGAAACGAAGTAGGGCGCGTATAGGGATACGTGCCGGAATTCGATTAAACATGTGTATTTGATACACGTGTTTTAATCGAGTGTTAATTGATATTAGCCAGTATATATATGATACAACCGGATTATTAAATCAAGTGTTGATTTAATAATTAAAAGTATATTTATATATTAACTAATATTATACTCACTTTATTATTTTCTTCTTTTTAATAATATTTATATTTGATATAAATATTGTGTCATGTATGATGATACATTGGAGATGTGTGTATGAGAATTATATGGAAAATGAGAACACTTATAAATGAGAATGAGTCATAGAAATAAGATGGTTGTAGAATTCATGAGATGGTTTATTTTTTGATGACTCATGGTTATGACCCATTCTTGTTTTGTTCTCATTTTTGTTTTAGCCAAGCTTATCTTCTACACACTCTTATCTCCTCCATGGTTTTTCTTCTTCCCCTTGATTTTTCTTCAAGTGAGGAATAGAAAAAGAAAAGAGAAAAATTAAGTGAGCTAATTATTCTACATCTTCTACTAATCATTCTTAGAAAGTTTAATTAGTGGGTTACTTTATTTTGATAAGATCAATTTGAAGCTAAAGATTGTGTTGGAGTTATCTCAAGGTAGATCATCTTCGACGAGAAGATCATTGAGAAAGCTTGTTCCGGGCTTCTTGGAGACTAGCCGAAGTCCAAGGAGAGGGGCTAACACGTTGCAAAAGTTGTAGCCCGCTAAATTCTTGCTTTTACCTTACTAGATTAGTGACAACTTTAGTAGTTTGGTTTGATTCTTAGTTTGGGTTTGCTAATACTCTCTAGATTTTTAAAATCACCGCTTCCGCCGCGTTTTAAACCCTACTAGCGGTGCTTAGCAACCCAACACCAAGACCCCTATGAGCACGGACAGCTACCTGCCAATCCTAGAAACGGGATACCCCTCACTTTATAGAATCCGGTAACTTGAGCACTCCTCCATGGGTCAGTGTTACAATCCTATAAAGGCGGCGAGCAACCCGACATGCAGAGAATGAGTTGGCCTGGTCTCGACTCCACAAGATGGTCACCCGCTACATTCTCGAATCCAGCTACCCGAGCATTCCGTCGCGGGATATCCTAGTATAAGTAATGAAAAATATAGACAACGGTGACTACGCCCACAACTTGGACGTGTCCCAAAAAGAATATACATCAAGCGGTAATGACTTCCACAATCCAGTCGCTCATCCCAAATAAATGAATACATGAAACAAAACTGTACATACAAATCGCACGAGGGGCTATCCGTCACGACAATCCATCTAAACCATCACAAGATATATATACAAAACATTATAACAAGTAACCAGTGTGTAACCCCGTCTAATCGAACATATAGAAATTAGACGACGTTATCAAACACACAAACAAAAATACGGATCATAAACGATGCATTAGTTTCGATTGAAAAGTTTCCCAAACTTACCCGAATATAAAGATAAAACAAAATAAAATCTGGGCAAAAACAAAAATAACCGTAAATCAAGTTTTCAAACAATCAAGCACCTCCAAAAAAACCAGGGACTAATTTGAAAAAAGGGCCAATGGAATCACAAAACTGGCGATTTTCTGGCGACCAAAACACCTTGAATTTTGTGCCATGGTTTTATTCTAACAGTGTATTCCTTTGTAATTGTTTTAAAAAAATTTAAATTCCATTTGAAAAACAACAGAAACTTGAGTTTACGACGGTTAAAATTTCGGTTTCGAACGTTTGCGTCGTCTACAACTAGTTAAAGTGTTTGATTTGGCTCCGATACCACTGTAAGTCAGAAAGCGAACCCCATCCAATGGGGTAGCCCTGACACCTACAGGTCCCTCAGCAGCTGCTTTTACGCATGCCCCCTCTCGAGGACTACAACTCTCACGGAACCATTCCGATCTCAGAACACCCTGGGGGTAAAAGCCCATGCTTCGCCACACTGTCACATAATGAGAGCCCCCCATAGGTCGGCATCCAATCCCTAGTAGATCTGATACCACTGTAAGGACCCTAGTGCTCGCGCCGCAAGACTCAAGGCAAAGGAAGAAGCGAAAACAAAAATTTTAATGCGAACACTAGTGACATATACTCTAGAATCGATTACACTAAACTAGAAAAATAAACTAGCAAGGTTAGGGGGCTAGCTACCTTTGTAGAGTGTCTATGCAATTGTGGAAGACCCCTGCGTCGCTCCAAGGACTCTCTTAAGGATCTGAAGTTGTCGGGAACGAGATTGGACTCCGATCTTACTCGTCGAAGACGATCCACCCTAAAGAACATGAATCTAACTCTAGCTTCACACTAATGAACCAAGTGATGCAACTCATGATCGCAACTTGCTAAGAAGTGATGGTGAGAATGATTTAGTGGTGGTTATCTCACGTTTTCTCTCTTTGTCAAAATCTTTTCCCAAGATGGAAGCTCATATCAAAGAAGAAGAGAAGAAGAGGAAGAAAAGAGATAAGTGTAGGATAAAACCTTAGCCATAATTCTCTTCTTCTCCTTTTCTCTTATTCAAGAGAGTGTGAGTCAACTCATGACTTAGGACATGAGTTATGAGCCCACACTCTTCTTTTAGCTTCCACAAAAGAATAGAATGAGTGTATGTGTACACACACATACACATATACATACATATATATAAGTATATACATATACATATATACATAAACTAAGTATGTATCAAAAATACATGTATCCGTAATCGTATCAAAACACGAATACCCGTATTTACACAAATACTCGTATTCGTATAAATACCGTATTCGTGTCAAAATACGAATACGTGTCAAAATACGAATACCTAAAAAGGGAGATAATGAGAATTATAATACTAGCTCACAATGATCCGGCTATCTTTCAAATCTGATAGTATTATCAAAACGCCCGATTAAAGTACGTGCACTAAATACACATATTTAATCGAACCTGAGTACGTATCAAAATACGCACACACTACATCGTTTCGCCTGAACCGAGAAACCCTCTATGTGGGACTCTAAAGACTCGATAATACGCTGGCAGCGGGTTTAACCACAGGCACGTCAGCGGTACTAGCTGTACGTAACGGCTACCCGGGTATTGAACAAAAGGATGGTCGACGAGAAAACTCATTTGTACCCCTACTAAGTCTGTAAATGACAATTTTCATACAGCCTGGTCTCTTCATCTAAGAGTGTCGCATACCGAGTCTAGGGGTGGTTAACGTTAAACCCATAATAACCCGATAAATCGTGTCGGTGTCAACCCCATTACTAAATCGAGAAACTACTGATCTCCAATCATTAAATCTCATCTGCCGTGGCCAGGGACTTATGGTGATGGCCAACCGATCACAGCGCGACATCGACTCACTGTATCGGAAGAAACGAATTCCTGACAATCGCTCACTACCTCCATGTATCTCAGAACTGCACCCAACTAAAACTTGTTTGCACGACTCAGTAGAGCCGTGGTAGGGTAGTAATCTAAGTACAGTGTGAACTCACAAGAAACAAATGACGATCTCAGGTCAACAAACTACCTATACTCATATCAACTGAAAACTGCTATCTGACAATAGGTATAATACCATCTAGAAGTTTTCGGCGAGTCCGTCCGGTGTACTCATCCCTTGTGAGCACATATATAAAATCTTAGGTGCAACACACCAATAGCTATGAGACCTGACACTACTCCTCGTCAGGTTCTAGAAATGTATACATTAGTCTACTTTGAAATATCGATACCCAGTCTCAATACTCCTACAACTATAGACTTTTAAGGATATGCTTATGGACTACCAAGCTTTTACAAGTATGATCGCCACCATAACTCTGGTAATCAAGCAAAGATCCTACGGGCTTTATCATTATGTATTCACGACACGTAATAAAATGTATACACATCAATGATAAAGACAAACCAGATAGCATATTATCATATCGAACAAGATTGTTCTACTTGTATAGATCCTCCTTCAATTATCATAATCGCCTACTTTCGATTACAATAATTGCCTTGAGAGCACTATAGCAATAGTAAGAAGGTTGTAGGAAATAATGTCTTGAGATTTAAATGATATACTCTAGATAGGAAGTGATATTCCTATACTACAATCGGTTGAACTGTGGTTATCACAAAAGTTTCTCCATATAAGATCTGGATAATATTTCAGGGATTCTGGTAACTAGATTTATGTCATTAGATTTAGATTTAAGAAAGTGTCCCAATTTGGGTATTTGGACACCATTCTAAAGGATTTTAGAATGGACGGCTCATGGCGTAGTGGTGTCCCCGCATGTAAAGGAGTCTCCATCTCTAAAGAGATTTCTTCTAGACTGATGAGGAGAGGGACAGGCATGAATGACATAGCAATTGTTTTGACAATTGGGTCATTCATGCAATGTCAAATACCGGACCAGAAGTTACTTTTGCACTTAGTGTAGTAAGCATATATTAATCCTGGAGAATCAAAAGGAAGCGGTAAAGAACATATCAAGATAGTCTTAGGATGTGGTAATGGCTACCTCATTCAGGAGGCGATTACCGGTTCTAGCTTCCTGATGACAGAGTGGATGTCAGAATTATAAGTTTATCCTATTCTAAGGAGCAGTATGTTGGACGGAGTTCCAAGCAGAATACAGAGGTATACTTGGCGTGGGTTGCTGATTATGATCAGCGGATGATACAGCATAAGAAGTTTGTTAGATAAAGTTGTTAATTTATGAACTTGGTCCCATCAGGTATCCAGAAAAATTCTAAGGCAGGGTATCACTCAGTTCAGGAGATATTTAATCTCCACGAAGTTGAGATATAAAGAGAAAGTTAGAAGCATAGCGGATCCACTCACTGAGGCTATTTCTCGAACACACGAGCTGTTAGTAGAGAAATTGGGTATTCGGTAGCACACGAGCTGTGGGTATGCGATACAGCAATAGTTGACCTTAAGTGCAAGTGGGAGATTGTTGGCCATAATACCCTCAAGGCAATTATTGTAATCGAAAGTAAGCGATTATGATAATTGAAGGAGGACCTATACAGGTAAAACAGACTTATTCGATATGATAGTATGCTATCTAGTTTGTCTTTATCATTGAATCGTATGCGTTTTACTGGATATAACGTATCGTTAATACATAATGATAGAGCCCATTGGATCTTACTTGACTACCATAGTTATAATGGCAATCATACTGGTGAGAGTTGGGTAGTCCATAAGCTCATCCTTAAATGTCCCTAGTCGTGAGAGTATCGAGACTGGGCATCGATATTTCATAGTAGACTAATGTATACGTTTCTATACCCCGAATAGGGGCGGTGGCAGGTCTCATAGTCATTGATGTGTTGCACCTAAGATTGTATACAGGTGCTCACTGGAGGTGAGTACACCGGATGGACCCGCCGAGAACTTGTAGATGGTACTATACTTATTGTCAGATAGCAGTTCTCAGTTGACATAAGTATAGATAGTCTGTTGACCTGAGATCATCATTTGTCTCGTGTGAGTTCCCATTGTACTTAGATTACTTCCCTACCATGGCTCTAGTGAATCATGCAAACAGGTTTTAGTTGGGTACAGTCCCGACCACATGGAGGAAGTGAGCGATCGTCAGGAATTCGTCTCTTCCCGTATAGGGCGTCTATGTCACGTTGTGTTCAGTTGACCATCACCATAAGTATTTGGCCAGGGCGGATGAGATTTACTGATCGAAGATTAGTAGTTTCTCGGTTGGTAATAGGCTTGACACAGGCACGACTTATCGAGTTATTAGGGGTCTGACGTTATCCACCCCCTAGACCCGGTATGCGACATTCTCAAACGAAAAGACCGGACTGTACTGAGATTTTCACTTACAGGCTCAGTAAGGGTACAGACGAGTTTGCTTGTCGACCTTCCTTTCGTTCAATACCTGGGTAGCTATTACGTACAGTTAGTACCGCTGACGTGCTTGTGGTTAAACCCACTCCCAGCGTATTGTCGAGTTTTTAGAATCCCACACAAAGCGTTTCCCGGTTAAAGAAAAACGGCGTAGTGTGTGCATATTTTTATACGTACTCAGGTTCGATTAAATACGTGTATTTATTGCACGTATTTTAATCGGACGTTTTGATAATACTAGCAGGTTTGAAAGATAGCCGGATCATTGCGAGCTAGTATTGTATCTCTCTCATTATCTCTCTTTTGGTATTTGTATTCTGATATGAATAAGGTTATTTGTATTTTGATACGAATACAAGTATTTTGATACGAATACGGGTATTCTTATTTTGATACGAATACGGGTATTCTTATTTTGATACGAATACGGGTATTCTTATTTTGATACGAATACGGGTATTCGTATTTTGATACGAATACGGGTATTCGTATTTTGATACGAATACAGTATATGTATTTTGTTGCATATTTAGTTTTATATGTGTGTGCGCGCGCGCAAATTTTTCTACTCACATTTAGAAGTTTTATGAAGAGTGTGAATAGGTGACTCATTGGGGTGAGTCACTTATCCACCCACGCTCCATAATTAAAAGAAGAAAGAAAAAGAAAAGTGCAAAGGATTATTCATTCTACACTCTTGCTTCTACTTCTTCTCTTGTTTATGTTAGCTTCTAAGATTTAAGAAGAAAATTTGACAATGAGAGAAAGCTTGAGATTTTTCTTACTACATCTCTTATCATCACTTCTTAGCAAATTGTGATCGTGAGTTGCTTCACTTGTTTGTTCGGTGAGGAGCTATAGCTTGATTTCAAACTCCCTTGGGCATCTTCGGCTAGGAAGATCGGTGTGCAAGCTCGTTCCCGGCGACATCGGAGCCAAGTTAGAGTCCATGGAATGTTGCAGGGGTCTTCCGCAATTGCGTGGACATACTACAAAGGTAGCTAGCCTCGAACCTTGTATGTTTAGATATCTTGGTTAGTGTTTCGAAACGATTCTAGGTTGTAAAACTTAGTGCTCTTGTTTAAAATTTTGTTTACGATTCCGCCTTGGCTGCAAGTTTGCGACATGAGCACGAGCGTCTACTTACACTTCGACTACGCCTTCTTCTTCCTAAGCCCTGGGCATAAATTTTGTCCTTTTCAAATAATTTAATAATAAAATTAATATTATTAATTAATAATTTAATTAACTATATTTATTTAAAGGGGAAAAATAGTCATTTTACATGCCTATTTAACACCGTTATCCAATCAACATTACTTATAGGGGTTTTCTGTGTCAATCAAATTTTTTTTGGGTTTTATTGGATATGACCAAACTCATTTAGGGTTTAGTGAACTTTGGCTTATATTTTATACTGTGCATTATAAATAATCTAATATGATTTAACCTAAAACCATTAAAAATATTTGTGGATATCTATATAATAGTTTTTGAGTTAATCTTCTTACATGATTCACTATTTTATCATTTTATAGAAATGGATAATAGCTCATTAATAACCAGTTATTAATGATTAACGGCATATTAGCACATAAACTAATCATAATAACTAAAAACATTTTATCACATGATTAATTATTGAATAATTGATAAAGCTTTAACGGGTCAACTCTTCAAAACATCTACCAACTAAATATTCATTTTTTTCTAAGGCTCTTATGAACGGGGCATTAACTAAGGATATAGAAATAAATATGGAAAAAGATAAGGGTAAAAGTGGAAAAGCCAATATTAGTGTTTTAACTTGCAAAATACACCTTTGACTAACCCAACATTATATTAAAGAACTAGTATTTTTGAACGTGCGATGCACGTGTGTATAGTTTGAACAACATATATACTGAAGACATGTGTAAAAAAATTATCATGCACGTTACAATGAAATTTTTTACAGATATCTATAGTTTTTTAAAATTTAAATTAAATTAATATGATTATTGGTAATATTAGAATTAAGAAATTTATAGGTTATCAAAATAACAAAGATATAAGGCCTTATATATAAATTTATATGACATATCTCTTTTTGGGCTTTTGAGCATGAGAGAGAATGTGTAATAAATGAGATTATGAGATAGAGAGAGAAGTTTGTTGACTTTTCATTTCTTTTATTTTTGTCTTTTGTGATGGATAGGGTGGTGGATATAGGTTGCATCCGAATCGGATACGGATTGGATATGAGAATTACCATATCTATATCCGCTTTTTAGTTTCGGATACGTATACGGATATGATCAGATAAGAAATATTCATATCCGTATCCGGAAAAATCGGATGCGGATACGAAGAGGATATTAAAAAGATGAATACGGATACGAATCGGATATTTGTATAAATTCATATATATAATATAAAAACGTATAAATGCGAAGCGGAAATATGTATGTAATCGATATATTTCATTGAAAGCTTATTTAATATAACTTAAAAATATTTGATTGAGACAGATTTACATGAAAATGAATAATATGTGAAAAAATAAATATGCATAGGATATAAAATAATTTAAAACTAAATATAATTAGCGTATTTTAAAACAATTTTATAAAAAAATTAATGGAACTATATGTCATAATATTCTTTTATATGCGTAGGATATAAAATAATTTAAAACGCATTGTTTAAATAGGCATTTTAAGGAAAAAATTAATGTAAAAAGATATATTTTCTTGTATTTTTCTACCGATATCTGAATCCGTATCCGGATCCGGATTCACATATCCGTATCTGTATCTGTATCCGGATATCTGTATCCGTATCCAGATAATTTTGCTAAAACCGTATATGTATCCTTATCCGGAAGAATATTTAAATACAAATCCGTATCCGTATCCAATCGGATATCAGAATCCGTATCTGTATCTGGTTGATATCCGGATACGGATGCAGCCCTTGGTGGATATTTCCAATTCTCAAGTTTAGCTGTTGGAATTTTGTCATTTTTTTAATTTTATTTTATTGATTAATAACATCATCTAAGTATTTCTTATTATAATAGTAAAGATAGATAGATAATTGGAAATTTATAATCATGCAAGAGGAACATGTAAATTTGAATAATCTTTATTAGGAATGATTATGGGCGTATTACTAAAATTTAAAAAAAGTTGGTGTTTAATAGAATTATCCTAACCATGAAAGTATGAATTGTGTTAATGACTACATACATAAGGCATGACGTAATTCATTTAAAATAAATGACTGCCTTTGATAAATAGATTTTGGTCATTCATACATTTAGAAATTAGAATGGTTCTCAGCTTTATAGCTAGTTTTGATATATAATAATTATTTGCTTAAGCCTTTGAGATTAGATTTTCTTTAATATAATTAAATATTAGATATTTCTCTACATATTGTTTAAATAAATTTAGTGAGATATTGGAAGAAACAAAAGTCTGTTAAATTCTAATATGATAAAATCTCGATTGGTATATGAAAAATCACAATAATACTTCTTCGATAAGGTTTTTTCATGATAGCAGTAGGGTTCTCCAAGAAATAATTAGGGCTCATCATGAAAGCATTAGGTTATTCCAAGAAAGAATTAGGAATTACTGTGGAGTTTGACTTATTCTGACCAGATTGATTTTAACCATAACTTCAATAAAAATTTGAGTAGAGAAAAATGGAAGAGAGAGTTATATGTAAGTTGCTCTTATAAACATTGTATTACTCATCTTTAAATCTTTGAAGCAGCATTTCATTTCATGTTTGTCTAGACATTGGAATGTTTTGTAGAGTTCAGATCCACCCAGTGCCTCCTCGGTCGTAGACTAATAAGTGTCGTAAACTAAAAATAACAACGCAGAAATGGTGATAGAGTTCTGACAGTGAATTTGAATCGAAATGTATGGTATAATCTCTTCTGAGATAACACGATTGCTCTAATGTTTGCCTTTTAGAACCGGCCTATATTTCATGGTTATGGCCACGTGGCTCCGAGAGATTAAGAAAAGATTGAAAGAATTATAACCATATGACCGTAACATTCGAACCTAAGCTCTTTGATAGCTAGGAGTATAGTTTCTTCTAGCCTCCCTAACAATATTTTTTCACAGCATGTAGAAGAAAACAAATATGGGCTCTACAAAGGTTCTACCTCCTACCTAAAAACCTAAAGTTACAATTACAACTTTATACTTCATATTTAGCATAAGAAACTCTTGTCAGAACCAAACAAGGTAAGTTGTAATATGCATCTTATTCTATCTTTAATTTTTGTTCAATGATTGTCCTTGAGATACTTATACACTATTGCTAATAATAAGAAATGTATGGTATAATCTCTACGGCTTTAATTTTTATTTTATTTTATTATATATAATAATCAACTAATAATATAATCAGTAAATCACAAGCAATTATTAAAAAAATATAACAATTTCAATTCAATAAAAATTATCATTTTAATTTACAAACTTAATACAGGTTTAACTTTTCCACTCCATCTCGAGCTCACGCGGCGCCGTCATCGTCCGGAAATTGATCAGTAAAGTCCGCTTCAGTTACCTTCGCAGAAACATCTTCAGAGTCACTAAAAGTCCTATAATATGAAAAATAATCAAGTATCAGTATATAATATTCTCGATAATTATATGAAAATTATATTAAAACCAAGGTTTATCAAACTTACATTCATTACTCTCCCTTGAGACCTCAAGCTCTGTATGATTTGTATCCACGTATAGCACTGACCGACACTCAATGACAAACTAGTTAGTAGGTCTCTTGTCATAAATAAACCAAGTAACATCCCTGTCTTTCTCCATCTATCCATCCATTTTCACATCCAAATGATGTATAGAGAGTGAGAAACAAAGCATAGCACTGCTCAACGCTCGATGGCATAGTTTTACCTCAATCTCAATTTGGAAAAGTATGTCATCGAACGTCGGTGAATGTTGTGCCCCATGTCTTGCTTTTTATCAATCTTTTGGATGTGCAAAATGAGAGGATAGAGGGAGAGAGACTGGGATAATTGCTTAGTTTATTTGTGGCAAGAGATCTGTTAGCTTGTTTGTTTTCCTTTTTTTCCTACATATTTTTAATTATATGTTAATTTATGACATTTGCTCTTAGATAATGGTATTCAATAAACATCACGTAGTTTTATGTCATGGTGGAAACCATTGCGTATGCTAAGTTTATTTATCGAGATACCAATCGACTGTATGTGTATGCTAAGTAGCATATAAAGAATGAATTATCAAACTTACATTTGGTACAAAATATATATTCTCGATAATTATATGAAAATTGTAGATAAAGCAAGAATTATCAAACTTACATCTGATACTTTCTTCCCTTGAGAAATTAAGCGCTGAGTGATCTCTCTCTTCGGCGCCTCAAGAGAGAATGACTAACACAAGTTTCTTGGCAAAAGCATATTTAAAGTCACCAATAGTCCTATAAATCAAATTAGATCGTACAAATCAGGATATGATATCATTAAGGTTAACAAAAGATGGTCTGTTTCATGCAAACATTACCATTTAAATACAAGTTTCTTGGTCGATTGTCCTGTATTATAGATCGACTCCGTGTTCTTTTCAATACTGAATAGAGAGAGACACAAGGCACAAAACAAACTACCTAGTAGATCTCTTGTCATAAATAAACAAGCAATTATCCGAGTCTCTCTCCATCTATCCACTCCTTTTTGTGACAAGAGATCTACTAGCTAGATGTGCATAGTAAGTCAGGGGCACTGCTAATGAGGAAAAAATCGAAAAATTAGCTCCATTTTGCTCAATTTTACTAATTACAGTAAAATGTCCTAAACTTTTGCTATTTATTCACTAAACTACCTTCAAATTTACATCCGGTACTTTCTTCTCTTGAGATTAAGTTCTGGATGGTCTCTCTCCTCGGCATCACACGAGACAATGACGACTATTGATTTGTATATCTTGCATAATTCACACCAAAAAAATGCAGGGTTGCTAGGCATACGCACAAGGGTCTACGAGGCATCAACCATGCCCGATTTAAAATTTAGCCATGCCGAACAACCCCAACCAAGATCTTTAAACTAGAGATTAGGAGAAACAAATCATGTTAAACAGTTTAACACTAAGAGAGAGGGATCACAACCTTTGTAGATCCTGTCCTTCACTTCTAAAGTTCCGTGTTGAGGTCCCTTCGCTGCGATCATCGTGCATTGGACTTTAGAGAGGCTCCACGAAAAGAAAGATGCAAGCTTGCTTCCAATTTTCGATAACAAAGATTATCTACCTTGAAGTTTGTTTGACACAGGCTCCCACTCACTAATGAAGTGAACACCCTCATCTAAATGGCAAGGATAGATGAGGATGATGAACTAGGATTTTAGCTCTCATTTGTTTTCTTATTACTCACTCATAATCATCACTTAGCAAAAAGCTAGAAAGCTTTTTCCAAGGAAGAAGAAGAAGAAGAATATCCAATTCCATTTGTGATGAATAATGAATTGTTATGATGAGCTTAGAAATGCAACCATAGTTAGGAGAGAAGCCTTAACCATTGTAGAGAGTGAATCATGCTTAAGGGGTTGGGTTGGGTTAAACAAATATCTATGCATATTATCTTTGCAAGAAACAAAAGCAAAACTTCTAGAAACTTCTAGAAATGATTAACCCAAATCAAACCCTAACCATGTTTAATCTCCACTAAACATGTTGCATTAACAACCCTAACATGTTACAATATTATATATCACATATACAATATTTATTGTAACAAAATAAAATGATACAATTAACATATATCACATATATATCAATGTATTACCCGAGTGAGAAAAAGAACCTTTTAGTAAGATTATATTAGTTAATGTAATTTAGTATATCAAATATATAATTATACATTAAATGATCGAATCAACACTTGATCCGATAATCCGGCTATTTCATAAATAACCGGCTAATATAATCTGTATCAATTCATCGAATCAACACTTAATCCGATGACCCGGCTATACCACATATACCCGTCCGATATCTCATATCGCGAGAATCCAATACGGTATCACATACACGTATTGTTCTCGGTCCCGCATATATCACATATGTGCCCCTACTCCGTTTTGCCTGAGTCAAGAAACCTCTGTGTAGGACTCTAAAGAATCGTCAATACGCCGGTAGCAGGTGATGATTATATCAAACACCCACAAGCTGCAAGCGGTCAGCTATACGTAACAGCCACCCAGGTATTGAGCGATCAGAAGATCAACAAGCAAGCATGTACATCCTCCTGCGAATCCAATTAGTAACACTCCCGTACAGTCCGGTCTCTCCGTCTGATATGTCGCATATCTCGCCTAGGGGTGGTAAACGTCAGACCCCAGTAGCTTGATAAGTCGTGTCGATATGAGATCTATAACAGTTCGAGAAACTACTGATAACACTTACCAGTATATCTCAGCAACCCTGGCCAGGGATTTCCAGTTATTGCCAATCGAACACAGCACAATATCAACTCCCTATACCGGGAGAGACGAATCCCCTCCTATCGCTCATTGCCTCCATGTGATTCGGGACTGTACTCAAAAGCCACCTTTTTGCACGCCCACTTGGACGTGGTATGATGGAAATCAAAGCACAGTAGGAATCACACAAGACTCTATGACGATCTCGGGTCGACAGACTACTCTGTACCAGTGTCACCAGAGAACTGCCATCTGACGTGAGGTATAATATCATCTGGGAGTTCTCGGCGAGTCCGTCCAGTGTACCCAGTCTCTACTGAGCACCCGTACACCATCCTTGATGTCAAACACCGATGGATATGGGATCAGCATACGCCCATCATATGGGTCAAGATGCGTATACGCTAGTCTACTCCGGTGTATCGATGCCCTGTCTCGATACACTCTCGACTAGGAACAGTTATAGGATGTACTCTTCGACTACCGTGGCCCCACTAGTATGATCTCATCATAGTCCCAGTAGTCGAGTACAATCCTAAGGGCTTTATCAACATGTAACATAGAGACAATCAGAGTACATGTTAAGATAAAGAGCAACCAGATAGCGTATTATCATGTCGAGCAAGAAAGTCCTCCCTATATATGTCCAAGCATCCACTACAATATACATCGTATGTACAGTAATGCCCTCTAGGGCATACATATAACTAACAATCTCCCACTTGCACTAGGGCCATCTGTTGTGGTCTCGCATACCCAACAATCAACTGTGGTTGAAGTATCTCATACTCAACCATCCCATAAAAAGTCTCCATTGGGAAATAGGCCTTTATGAGTGGATCCGCGCTGTTGACCTCTGTGTCTACTATACTAACCTCGATCTCCCTGAAGATCAACCATCTCCATGATCAGGTGATACTGCCTAAGAATTATATCTGGATTTCTGATGGGACGAGGGTTCCTTGGCATAAGCCACAAATCCATTGTCATACAATGGTAGGAACGAAGTTCATCTCATGAACTTATATATCCAGACTGCCTCTTTGGTAGCATCCTTGGTAACGATGTATCTTGCCTTTAATCATCTAGTAAGTCACGGTATCTAGCTTGGAACTCTTCCAACATACCGTCCCTCCACTGAGGGTAAAGACAATGCGTGCGACTGACATTCAGTTGTCCTTATCACCCTGGAACCATTCCAGTGATTCTCCCCAGGATCAATTGATACCATCTCACTACAACTAGTGATAATCCTAACATCCAATTAGATCTATCTCATAGATCCAAAACCCAGGATTTAGGAGGTATCGCTTTGATCCTATATGGAGAATCCTTGTGATAAGCGGAGATTGACCGAGCATAGCATAGGAAACTACGTCCCTATCAAGAGTATGTCATCCCCGTACTCTACGAGGATCATCACCATACTCCCTACTACCTTTTTGTATATATAAGGTTCATCTACCATTTTGATGAAGTCAAACTCTTTGACTACTCCATCAAAACAGACGTTCCAACTCCGCGATGCCTGATTTATCACATAAAATATCTTGCTCACGTTTCTGCTGCCCCCACTGTCTACGAAGCCTTCTGGCTGTGTACTTATAGACGCTCTCATCCAAATCAGTATTTATAAAAGCAGTCATGACACCCAACCGCCAGATATTGTAGTCATGGTATGTAGCCGTGGCAAGTAGGAACTGGATGGACTTAAGCATAGCTTTGAAAGTCTCAACTTTTCCATGTACACCAAGTAATCTTCTCAAGATATACTTGCTTCTGATGGGGATTTAACCCTTCAGATAAAGCAACTAAAGTCCATACTTTGTTTGTGTATAAGGATTCCATCTCAGATCGCTAAGCATCCAGCCATTCTTACAGAGTCCCACTCCTGATGGCCAGCTCGAAATAAGTTGGGTCATTATCTCATGATGCAATCCTCTCTCCCACTGTCATAGAGAAACCAAAGTATCTCTCAGGTGGATGAGGAACCCTACCAGATCGGCGGAGAGACTGAGGTTCGTTGGAAACTATTGAATCCTTTGGTTCTACCAAATCATCAGCTGCAGTTTGTATAGCTTGAACTCTTTCCAGTTCTACCTCATGACCACTAATTTCTTCACAAGAAATTCCCTTTCACAAAGGTGGCATGTTGAGAAACAAAACATCTTTTGTTCCTCGGTTTGGTAGAAGATAGTCCCTTGCGAATGCTTGGGATATCCAACAAACTTCCACAGAACTGACTTTGCCTTGAGCTTGTTTGGATTTTGCTTTTTAGACATAGGACGGACAACCCCAAATCTTAACAAACTTAAGATATGGGCTATTCCCTTTCCATATCACATATGAAGTGGTAGGCAACTGATTTGATTTGAACCTTGTTCAATAGGTATGCAGCTTCTCAAGTGCACAACTCCCAAAAGGAAATAGGAAACTCAGTAGTACTCATCATAGAGTGCACCATATCTAATAGGGTGTGATTGCTCCGCCCCGATACACCGACGTGTTGTGGTGTATACGGAGGAGTAATGCTGAGGGAGAAATCTCATTCTCCTTTAGAACAGTCTCCCGTGCTCAAGTATTCTCCTCCTTGATCTCATCAAAGGACATAATACTTATACACATTTTTGGTTATCTACTTCTAACTTATATTCTGTGAATATCTCAAAAGTTTTAGACTTGTGTTTCAACAGGAACATATGTCTGAATTTTGAGAGATTATCAGAGAATGTAATGAAATATAAAGAACCGGTCTTGGCATGTGTAGGCAGGGGACCTTCATATATCAGCATGTATCAATCCCAAGAGTTCACTAACTCTTTCTCTTTTTCCAATAAACAGAGCTATGTTCATCTTATCTTTGTGACATGACCGGCAAGTTTCACAAGATGTAAATTCAAACTAATTTAAATATGCATCTAAATGTAACTTTAGCTAGTCGGGTCACATTGATATGACCTAGTCTACAATACCTCAAGAAGGATTAGTTCATTTCTGAACTCTTCCTCTTGTGTGTGTTCTATATACTAAGAACTGTGCTTTGATTTAGAACGTCTATGCTTTTAGATAACGTGCCTGAACCGATCAACTCTTGATATAGGAAATGTTCAAAACATTATCCAACAATACAAAATTATATCCTTTTTTACTAATAAAGATACTGATATGATGTTGTATATCAGGTTCGATATCTAATAACATTCGTTCAGAATCAATGTATTTGCTAATACAGGGTGATAACTACCAACAGACTTGGCTGCAACACTTGCACCGTTTCTATCTCATGAAACTTACCATCCGTTCTCAGTTCTCTACCTATCTGTAGCCCATATAACAAATTACATATGTGGGATCCTGATCAGGTATCAAATACCCAGGACGTAAAGGATATTGAGAAACAGTTCTGTGTAATGAACACACCCGAAGAAAGTGCATCAACATGTACTTTCTTCATTTGGGCGGCACGAGAATTCTGGTAATCCCCTATTTCCTGCTCTGTCTTATAACAATTATAAGTTGGAGCGGGACCAACGTTCCTTAGCGCAGTATAACAAGCGGGTTCGGTTAATACATCCGTATTATTATCTTGATTAAGGCTTGAGATAGTCATAACCAGGAGAGAGAAGAAAACACTCAGCGTGCGCTTTTAAAAGATTAGATTGGTTATCAATTTATCTAATCAGGATGTCTCCCACTGTTTTAGTCAAATCTTCCTTCAAACCCTAAAAGGAAAGACTAGCCGGGATTAGTTACACCCTACAAGTTCGCCAATCTTTCAGCCAGGCCAGTGCCGGTACTTTGAGGGAGGTTCCCCGTGCTTTCGTACGGACCTAATTAAAGTAAACCTCGTTTTTCCAGGAGCATAACCCCGTTAACACCTTTATAGACACCTACTTGATCGGCTAATTGTAATGTGTAAAACTCTCCCAGCAGTAACTCTTACTCGCAGCGGGTATCGGGATCCAACTATCTCATAGAAGGTATGTAATCTCATTGCAAATTTCAAGACTTGAAATTCCCGATAATATTTTACCCCTAGCGTCCTATGACCTTGACGGGGGTCAACAAACCATAGGCTGCTAGTCAAGTTCTACCCGTCATTTCCTAATTGAATTAAACCCACCCGCACGACCCTTGACGGAGGTCAACAAAGCCGCACGATTACCCTAAAAAAAATCTGCATCATTTGCATAAACAGATAAATACTAGTTAGCTACCGCACACTACGCCTTGACAGAGGTCAACAAACGTAGCACGAATACTAAGTAGGACTTATCTGAAATGATGGAGGGCTACGACATGTTTTTAAGAAAACCCTTTACGTAATGAACTTGATATCGTTGTAGAATCGAGTGATTTTAAATGGAATGTTTTTTAGGCTTTTCTAGTCTTGCTAAAGAGGTCACTCCCGGTGAAGGGATCGTCGGCTCTTTCCTCATCGAATAAGGTGCACGATATTTCGCAAATACCACTATGCAAAGCAAAAACTATCGAAGTAATCAAAAGACACACCGAGTTTGTAGCATCTGCTAGTTATTGCTAAAGAGGTCACTCCCGGTGAAGGGATCTCGGCTCTTTCCTTATCGAATAAGGTACTGGATGTTCTACAAGGAACACCGCTATGTAAAGCAAGAACCAGAGCTACCAGTTTTTAAACAAGTTTCTACAATATTTTTAGGTTTCTTTTATTTCATTAATCTCATCAATGAAGTCCTATTTTATTATGCTTCACAAGCATCACATTTGAAACGAAATCTGCAATATAACATATATCTTATATATATAATATAAACATTCGTCTGAGGCAGTAATATGATCTCATCACAGAACATTGAAGCAGAAGAACATATATGAAATATTGGATATGCTAGGAGGTCTGTGTTTTTAATACGAGCCTGTATAAAACACGGATTCCACGGTCGCGATGAATAGCCAAACCCACATCCCTAGACCCCTACGAGAGCGGCAAGTAAGCCTGCCAATTCTAGAGTTAGGAGACCCGGTCTCGACTCCTCGAGATGGTCTCCCACTGGACCCTAAAACCCGGTTACTTGTGCTCCCTGCCTTGGGTCTACCTAATGCGGAAAAGTAAATAATATACAATGGTGACATCATCCTCAGCCCGGAAGTGCCCCAATAAAAGAATATTACATACAAATGAATTTTATATGAATGAAAAAGAAAAACTCTCATCTCATATAAAACCCCTGGCTATTCAGAACACGACGATCCAATATAACATATCACAACAACACATAATATCTCATATTATCAACATAAGTAAGTATGCATACACCGATTGTCGTTGATGTATAGCAATAAAAACCGGCGATTCAACTACATACTACACTAACGGTCACAGAAAAGAAAGTGTAAAACTATAACAGTTGGAATCCGCAACCTTCTTAGACATCGCATGCCTAACCAAATGAATTCCTTAGACATCGCATGCCTAACAATTATAAACCCCGCATTTTAGTCTCATTATCGAAAACACTTTTCAATATTTAGTCGGGCAATTCAACAAGATTCCCGATATCCTGATCGAATGCTCGTCACAAACTTTAGTAAACGGCCGCATCCCCGGATGCCGTCGACGAAGTGCACTAAGGCGGAACACCGCTGCCGCGAGCACCCGAACGGATGCTTTTGGCGACGGGGTTCTCCTACAGTCACTTGGTCGGGGCTATGGGTCATGGCTATCTATTAAGTTTACCCGGCGAGTATCCGCGTACACTACGTGATTGCGACGGACTTTTGATCGCATCAAAATCCCGTGGCAACCGATCTTTTGAGACTAAACTGCTAGATTTATAACATTCAAATTAGTTATCTCATAACTATATGTGGATTCCAAATATTGTATCACATTCCAGATAAATAGACAATGTTAAACTTTCCGATCGAATGATCAAACACCCAAGATTTCCCAGATAGCTCAACACTTGAGCGGGGTTCAAAAAGTATCCATCACATGCCACAGTACCGATGATCCAGCCGTAGAAGGGTCAAGCCAACGCCTCATATGTGGCAACGCCGTACTGCCCCAAATCCTAAGGTTCAGAGGCGGTTCAGACGGTCACATAATCGAGTTAAGGTTTGTGTTCTTCTAGAGAGTCCACCGCGTTACTTGCATGATTTTCCGGAAGTTTCAAACTCGAGAAAAAATCCAACTTTTGAAAAAATTTCCGACAGGGGAAAAAGTGAGTTATTGATATCCGTTCGAACTTTTTAACAGTTTCTAAAATTATCCGGAAAAACTTAAACGAAGTTAAATTATTCGATCGAATCAACGAGTCCCTAATACATCCCAGAAAACTCAACACTTGAGTATAATTAAAAATACCCAGAAATATGAGGAAACACCTATGGATCAAACTGTAGCAAAATAAAACCCTAATCCACAGAGACGGCCGCGGAACCGCCGCGCAAGCAGGGGTCTTGCCGCGGTTCTGCGGCGCTTTAATAGAATTAGAGGGCCGTATTTTACAAGTATCCTTAGAATTCCCTGCCGATTTTTTTGAGTATTTTTAATGCAGAAAAAATCACATTTTGAAATTTTTTCCAGAAACTAGATTTTATCGGGTATTCGCAGTTCGTTCGGACTTTAAACTTCGCCTAGACTTTGCCTAAAGCTCTAGCTTGGCTCTGATACCACTGCAGGGTTGTTAGGCACACGCACAAGGGTCTACGAGGCATCAACCATGCCCGATTTAAAATTTAGCCGTGACGAACAAGCCTAACCAAGATCTTTAAACTAGATATTGGGCGAAACAAAGCATGTTAAACACTTTAACACTAAGAGAGAGGGATCACAACCTTTGTAGATCCTGTCCTTCACTTCTAAAGCTCAGTGTTGAGGTCTCTTCGCTGCGATCATCGTGCATCCGGACTCTAGAGAGGCTCCACGAAGAGAAAGATGCAAGTTTTCTTCCGATCTTCGATAACAAAGATGATCTACCTTGAAGTTTCTTTGATACAAGCTCTCACTCACTAATGAAGTGAACACCCTCATCTAAATGGCAAGGATAGATGAGGATGATGAAGTAGGATTTTAGCTCTCATTTGTTTTCTTATTACTCACTCATAATCATCACTTAGCAAAAAGCTAGAAAGCTTTTTCCAAGGAAGAAGAAGAAGAATATCGAATTCCATTTGTGATGAATAATGAATTGTTATGATGAGGTTAGAAATGCAACCATAGTTAAGAGAGAAGCCTTAACCATTGTAGAGAGTGAATCATGGTTAAGGGGTTCGGTTGGGTTAAACAAATATCTATGCATAATATCTTTGCAAGAAACAAAAGCAAAGCTTCTAGAAACTTCTAGAAATGATTAACCCAAATCAAACCCCTAACCATGTTTAATCTCCACTAAACATGTTGCATTAATAACCCTTACATGTTACAATATTATATATCACATATACAATATTTATTGTAACAAAATAAAATAATACAATTAACATATATCATATATATATCAATGTATTACCCGAGTGAGAAAAAGAATCTTTTAGTGAGCTTATATATGTTAATGTAATTTAATATATCAAATATATAATTATACATTAAATTATTGAATCAACACTTGATCCGATAATCCGGTTATTTCATAAATATCCGGCTAATATAATTTGTATCAGTTCATCGAATCAACACTTGATCCGATGACCCGGCCATATCACATATACCCGGCCGATATCTCATATCGCGAGAATCCAATACGGTATCACATACACGTATTGTTCTCGGTCCCGCACATATCATATATGTGCCTCTACTCCGTTTTGCCTGAGTCAAGAAACCTCTGTGTAGGACTCTAAAGAATCGTCAATACGCCGGTAGAAGGTGATGATCATATCAAACACCCACAAGCTGCAAGCGGTCAGCTATACGTAACAGCCACCCAGGTATTGAGCGATCAGAAGATCAACAAGCAAGCATGTACATCCTCCTGCGAATCCAATCAGTAACACTCCCGTACAGTCCGGTCTCTCCATCTGATGTGTTGCATATCTCGCCTAAGGGTGGTAAACGTCAGACCCCAGTAGCTTGATAAGTCGTGTTGATATGAGATCTATAACAGTTCGAGAAACTACTGATAACACTTACCAGTATATCTCAGCAACCCTGGCCAGGGATTTCCAGTTATAGCCAATCGAACACAGCACAATATCAACTCCCTATACCGGGAGAGACGAATCCCTTCCTATCGCTCATTGCCTCCATGTGATTCGGGACTGTACTCAAAAGCCACCTTTTTGCACGCCCACTTGGACGTGGTATGATGGAAATCAAAGCACAGTAGGAATCACACAAGACTCTATGACGATCTCGGGTCGACAGACTACTCTGTACCAGTGTCACCAGAGAACTGCCATCTGACGTGAGGTATAATACCATCTGGGAGTTCTCGGCGAGTCCGTTCAGTGTACCCAGTCTCTACCGAGCACCCTACACCATCCTTGATGTCAAACACCGATGGATATGGGATCATCCATCGTCCATCATATGGGTCAAGATGTGTATACGCTAGTCTACTCTGGTGTATCGATACCCTATCTCAATACACCCTCGACTAGGAACAGTTATAGCATGTACTCGTCGACTACCGTGGCCCCACTAGTATGCTCTCATCATAGTCCCAGTAGTCAAGTACAATCCTAAGGGCTTTATCAACATGTAAAATAGAGACAATCAGAGTACATGTTAAGATAAAGAGCAACCAGATAGCGTACTATCATGTCGAGCAAGAAAATCCTCCCTTTATATGTCCAAGCATCCACTACAATATACATTGTATGTACAGTAATGGACTCTAGGGCATACATATAACTAACAAAAGATGAAAAGATGAATTAGGATTTGGACTTGTTTTTATGTGTGCATGTGCATGTGCATGTGTGTGTGTGCGTGCTTGTGTATGTGGGTGTGCGCGCACTCTTGTGTATGTATGTGTGTATGTGTACACACACACAGAGACACACATATACACACACATTGTTGTTTTTCACTAAACTCCATTAAATTAACATACTTATTCAATTTTACAAAATTACACAAAAATACCTTTAACTATTGTTGATTTTTCACTAAACTATCTTAAATTAACTAAATTACTATAAATTTCATTAAAATACCCTTATCTATTGATGATTTTCCACTAAACTATCTTTAAATTTTACTAAAAAAAGCTCTTTTGCTCAATTTTACCTTTTTAACACTAAAATACCCTAAACTATTGTTGAAATTTCACTAAAATACCCTTAACTACTATTGTTTAATGAAGATTTAGGGTTGGGGTTAGGGCTAGTTTGACAATAGTTCAATGGAAAGTATTATTAGTATAAACTAATTAAAGCTTTTAAACATTTTGGGTAGATAATTTCTTAGTTGATGCAATCTTATCATAAAGACTAAATTTAAGCTATTAAATATATATGTGTATATATATTTCTAATCTAATATATTTCAAAGATAAAGAAGAGAGAGAATGTGTGCCAATTTAGTAAAGAAATCAGATAGCCTAAAGAAATGGAGGTCATAGCATTGCTCATCATCATCATCCATGATCCGTTTGAAGAATTATTATTATCTTGATCCACTAAAAAGCAAAATTTAGTGGATCAAGATGATACTATTTCTTCAAAGGGATCATAGATGATGATGATGAGAAATGCTATGGCCTCCATTTCATCAGGGTCCTGCTACTTATTTTCTCGACCAAAATGGTACTCCCTCTCTCTTTCTTCTCTTTCTCTGATATATATATATATATATATATATATATATATATATATATATATATATATATAAGGGAAAGTCTATGCACTCTAGTATGAATTTGGAAGCAAGTAGTGACAGTTTTCAATAATTTAGAGAGCAAGCAAAAACTAACCCAAACTTGGAAACTATCTTAAAACATGAACTTGCAACTAAAGAAAATAAAGTAGAGTAAAAGTCGAAACCACAACCTTTGTAGCATGTTCGCCTTCTCATCCTTGATCTCCAAGTGAGATCCTTAAATCCTTGATTGAGCTTAAAGTGGTCTCCATGGCCTAAAATGATCTATCTGGAGATTACACCAACACAAGCTATTTTTTACCGCCGAAAGCCGGGAAAGACAAACGTCTTGCCTGAATTTGGTGGCAGATGCTATTTGGGTTTATCCGTCCACCTTTCCGAAAATTCCAAGTTGATTTATGGCACCGTGTATCGGAGGTTTGAACAGATGCGGCCGTTGTAGCAGACTTCATCAGATCCCCCTCGTTGTGAGGGGTTTTTGATTGTGAGGACGCTCTTCCCTACAGGCGCAAGCCCCTGCAGTTAATTACGTTACCGCGTAGATATAACTGCTTTCTCTTGCTCCAGAAAGCCACTTCGTGTCGTGCATATTTGTTTTATTTTTGGTTGTCCATGGATTGTATACGGAGACTAATTTATGTTGCCGCCCGTAAGGTGTGGATTAGTCGAATTCTGTATATTCTTAGATTTGGGTTTGGGTTGATTTAATGATCGTTAATCTCTTTTGAGATTAAGATCAAATTAAATGATTGTTGAGGATACGTTAGACTAATTTTAGACTAAGATCTACTCAACAGGATTTTGGGATCATTCAGATCCAACAAAAGAGCATTTGGGCTCTATTGCTTTACTTTAAGGACGTTTTCGGTCCATAGCTAGTTTAAGGACGTTGCGGTCCGTTATTAGTTTAAAAACGCTGTGGTCCATAGATCACCATTTTTGATGTGAGGGTTTAATTTAAGAACGTTGTGGTCCACAACTAGTTTAAGGACATTGCAGTCCATAGATCACCATTTGGAGGTGAGGTCGTAATTTAAGGACGTTGAGGTCCATAACTAGTTTAAGGACGTTGCGGTCCATAGGGATGTGCTCATGGATTTAGGGTTGCACCAAAGAGCTATTGGTTGTCGGGACCCTCCACCTCTCTGAAAATGTTGAAGAATTATAACGACATGTATCAGAGGTATGGAGAGATGTACTCTTGAACCAAATTCCAGATTTGAGGGGAAAGATCATAGTGGCCCGTCCAAGAATCATTAGTCATTTTTTAGAGACTAATATTAACACAGGAGATTGTGGAATCATCAGTTTGGGAAGTCATGAGTATAGTGGCTCGGTCTATTAGGAAATCCAAGACGTTTTAATCCTCAGGGCGATTTAGTCAATTTGGGGTTGGAGTTGGCTTCCTATATTGTTAAACACTAATGTATACTCAGTGCTCACGTGCTTCCACGTGAGACTTGAAGGCAGTGTTAAACACTGAAATTTGGGGGAGGCTCACGTGTGGCACGTGTGGCTCTTGAAAGTTGGCACTGTTCACTTGAGTATATTCCCTTGTTCTTTTATAAGTGCTAAGCACTATTGGGGGTCACGTGGGATCACGTGAGGCGTCCCAAAAATGAGAACTGTTTTGATCTATTCCCCTTTCCTTTTACAAGTGCTAAGAACTATTAGGGGGTCACGTGGGATCACGTGAGGTGCCCCAAAATGGGAACTGTCTTTGATTTATTCCCCTTTTCCTGTTGAAAGTGCTAAGCACTATTAGGGGGTCACGTGGGATCACATGAGGCGCCCCAAAATGGGATCTGTCTTTGATTTATTCCCCTTTTCCTTTTGAAAGTGCTAAGCACTATTAGGGGGTCACGTGGGATCACGTGAGACGTCCCAAAATGGGAATTGTCTTTGATTTATTCCCCTTTTCCTTTTGAAAGTGCTAAGAACTATTAGGGGGTCGCGTGGGATCACGTGATTCGATGTCAGTTGTTCATTTTTTTCCTCAGAGGTGCTCACGTGGGAACACGTGATCTGTTACGTAGCATTTGAACGCTAATGAATCATCAGGATGTTCTTCTATGGTTCTGAGGAACCAAGTTCTCATTTTGTCCTTTGCAGGGATTAAATTCTTTTTAGAGGGTTAAACCCTAGTTTCAGAGGAATTAAATTCCCATACGTTTTGTAAGAGTAAAACTCTTTTGAACTCAGTTCTTTCCCCTAGGTTTTGAATCTGCATGACAGAATCTCCCCGATGAGAATTAAATTTTCAACTTGTGAGGAGATCTGCTTCTGCAGATCTTAACCAGAGGAAGAACTAAGTTCTTTGACAAGAGTTAAACTCTTAGTTTGAGAATTAAATTCTCCTTTTGTTTTGTGGGAGCTTTTGGGAGGGGTTCCTCTTCTTTCTAGAGAATTAAATTCTCTCTCTAATTTTCTTCCCCTCTGTCCCTCTTTGTGTATGTGTATCCTCCTTTTCCTTCTCCTCTCCCCACTCCTATTTATATGAGAAGAAAAAGAATCAATTTGTTAAGAAAATCCCTCATTAAGAGATCATGATTGATTCCATGATCTTTTAGATCAATCGATGAATTTTATTCACCGTTGGATTTTTAATCCAAAGGCTCTCTGTTTAACAGAGAAGATTTCTTATTTGTTTAGCAAGATTATAAATATCTTGTTAGTTTTAACTAGATCAGAATTTTATTCTATCATATCTTTTAGTCTAACAAGATCAGAAATATATTTTCTTAATATAGAATTTAATTCTATCATATGGATATCTCGTTATTTTAAAATAGAATTTTATTCCTATCATATGAATATCTTGTTAGTTTAATAAGATTAAGAAAATATTTTCCTATGATAGAACTTTATTCTACCAGATGATCACCGTTGGATATTTGATCCAAAGGTGCTCTGTTTAACAGAGAAGATCTTTTTAGTTTGAGGAAAATCAGAAAAATATTTTCCAAATAGAATTTAATTCTAGAATTTAACATAAGCATTTTAAATTGGGGCGCTCATATGCTTTACATATGAGCGCTCACGTGTTTTACACGTGAGGCCTATTTGGCCATTAATTGTTTTATTTAGTTTATTTTCAGCGCCCATATGCTTTACATATGAGCGCTCGCGTGTTTAGCACGTGAGGCCTGTTTGGCCATTAGTTGTTTATGTTCAGCGCTCATACGCTTTGCATATGAGCACTCACGTGTTTTACACGTGAGGCATAATTTTGAGGACTCTCCCCCTTTTTTGTAAGTTGGCGGGAACAAATGCTCCCCACTAGTTTGCCCACGTATGTATATACGTGGGTGGAGTAGTTCAAAGTAATGTGTGACCATAGAATTGACGGTCTAGGAGACAAGTTTAGGATCCTTGTAGCCTAAGACTTTCCAACTTTATGAGCCGTGAGTCGAGACGAGTCGAGAAGTTCTCGCAGGAACATTATTTTCTCTACGAGTCGATACGAATCGAGAAGTTCTCGCAGGGACATTATTTTCTCTACGAGTCGAAACGAGTCGAGAAGTTCTTGTAAGAACATTATTTTCCCTACGAGTCGAGACGAATCAAAAAGTTCTCATAAGAACACTAATTTCCTTACGAGTCGAGACGAATCGAGAAGTTCTCGCAAGGACACTAATTTCCTTACGAGTCGAGACGAATCGAGAAGTTCTCGGAAGGACACTAATTTCCTTACGAGTCGAGACGAATCGAGAAGTTCTCGTAAGGACACTAATTTCCTTACGAGTCGAGACGAATCGAGAAGTTCACGCAAGGTTCTTGTAAGGACACTAATTTCCTTACGAGTCGAGACAAGTCGAGAAGTTCTCACAAGGACACTAATTTCCTTACGAGTCGAGAAGTTCTCACAAGGACACTAATTTCTTTACGAGTTGAGATGAATCGAGAATTTCTCGCAAGGACACTAATTTCCTTACGATTCGAAATGAATCGAGAATTTCTCGTACGGACACTAATTTCCTTACGAGTCGAGACGAATCAAGGAGTTCTTGCAAGGGTTTCCTAACGTCACAGTTAACTCCTGCTAATAGAAGTCCATTAGGGTCTGTGTTCAGTTGATAAAACTGCACATTTGTATTACATTTTTCCAACCATTTTCATATTAAAAAAGGACTTTATTATGATATATTATACATATGAGGGTTTATGTGTGAAAACACCATTTTCCATGTGTTAATATATTTTAATTAGCATTTGGGAGAAAAATGTATGCAAATAAATTCATTGACCAAATCCTAGTAGAACTAAGTCTACCAAATATTATTTAAGATTATTGTGCAGAATTTTCCAAGTTGTTATGCAGAATATATCAAAGAAAACAAGCTGTTGAAGAAATCTTGCCAAATTAAGAAGCAAAACTTGGAGACCAAGACTGGAAGCAACCGAGAGAAGATTTCTAAATTGTGAAGGTGCCTAGGATTGCCACATGTCACAAGATGCAAGCCCAAAAAAACTCATCAAGAGATCTCACCCATTGAGCGCGGATCCGCGGCCAAACCCACCCTTGGGCCGTGGATCCGCCGCAATTCCAGGGAGTTAGAGCGTAAGATTTTTTGGGGTGAATCAAAGCTAAATTTTACCAAGTTTTCAACAATAAGATTCTGGCTTTGCACTATAAAAGGGCACCGAGAGCCTCTTGGAAAAGTTATCAAGCCGACGCGATCATGAAGCCCCAGACGCTCACACATCCTGGCTGATCATCGACTGTTCGACTACCTCCTTAAGAAAGATCGAGAAGCAACTAGTTGTAATCATTTTCTATGGATTAAAAGTGTAGTTTGTTCAAGTCGATTAATAAAGGTAGTTCTTTTTAATTGTTTTTTTTGCATTATGTTTTCCCTCTCTGTCTTTTCATCTTCTTCTCCCAACATGCGCGAGTAATTCTCCGCTTGTTAGGGTTTGTAGGATTAGGGTAGGCTAATGGACGATGAAAATAATTAAACCCTTTTTAAGTCCTATAAAGTTTAGGAACTTTATCAAAAAAATCATTAACATCCTAATCGGGCGCGCTAGCAATTCTTTGCTAGTTCCGACCGCGATTAGAGATTAGATTAATGATTGTTTTGGTAAAGGCTAGATATGAACGGAGTTCCGTGTCGAGATAAGGGTTAAGAGTGGGATTCCTTTTCCCTCCAGAAATCCTAATCTACACGCATCACCGTCGTTCTAGTTTTAAATCTATTAATGGATAAAAAGGGTAACTTTTAATTAATCGTCCATAACTACTAAATCCTAACGAACCCTACAAGCCCTCTTATTATATTAATTACATCTTTTAAATATTCTAGATCTATATTTTACATTCTTGTTTAACGTAGATCTAGAAACCATTCTATAAAATTCTCTATCCCTCCTCTCTTTCTCAACACATCTAAAGTAAAAGTAAAAGGTTCCACGTTTCCCTGAGGACGACCCGTACTCACCTCGGTCTAGCTACGCGCGATACCGTTCTGATTGCGGTTATTCTACAAACACACTTTTTCGAACCAATCAAATGGCGCCGTTGCCGGGGAAACGTGCATAAACGTGCGTAATTTTTTATTTTTACTATTTGTGTTGAATTCTTAGACGAGCCATATTATTATTAACACAAAACTGCAAATTGCATATTTAACGATTTGTGCGTGAATTTTTGCAAGGAGATCTGGAGTCACAGAATTAAGGAGAACAGGAAACAAAGACATTTTTAGAGATCCAGAGGAGCACAGAAGGCTCTACAAAAAATTTCATCAACTGTTCCTTCTGCCACGCGGCGGAACCGCGGCAAAATCACCCCTTCTGCGGCGGAATCGCGGCAGGTTGGAGGAATTAGGGCTTCAATCTTCTCTGGTATCTTTCTTAACTCCTTCTCTCTCTCCCCAAATCCAATAAAATCTATTTTCTGCAGAATTCTTTGCAAAATTGCGCCGCTAAAAAATATTTTTGCAAAAGTTTTGTGATTGGTTTTGTTTTGCATATTTAATACGGACTCTAAGGGGCAAAGACCAAATCAAGATTAGGTGGGGATTTCATCACCCTTCCTAAGCCCCACAAATCACAAACCGAGCATATAGATCAACCCTTCATTAATTTAAAAAATATCTAGACCAGACTCTAAGGACTGTCGCGCTCAATAAGGACAGAGGAAGGTCGTGGGTAATCTATCGTTTATCCGCATTACTTTTGTAGTGCCTAGGCAAGTGTGATAAAGGCTAGTGGTTTTTAATTAGGCCCACGACGTGGTTCCTTCCCACTTACCTGGCACTTACCTGGCTACAAGGATAGTACGGAGGCGGTAGAGGATTGATCCTGCGGCTTGTCCTTTGGAAGTCTAGGAGCGGTCTAGAGACTGGACCTAGGTGACCTTAGTTCTAGGGTTTCTTGTGCATCTTAGGGTGATTTGTCTTGAGTCCCACTTTTTCAAAACAAGCCAATTTTAAAATCACACACACGCTGCCACTTGCACTAAACCCGCTTAGTGTATGCTCGGCTGGACACGGGATCCTAGTGCCCATCTTTTCCGCGTTCCTGCTATCGACGCCAAAGTTGGTACTTCTTCATTTTCTTTTCCCCCACCACACACCACATCAACCGTGATGGACGACACTCCATCTAATTATAACACCACGCTGCCACCGCCCGTAGGTGAGCAGAATCCACCGCGCATCTCTCTCCAAGAGAGATGCTATCCTATTCATGGTCCTCTTCCTACTTGTCTATCTCTTCCACCACCTAACGGGGATAATTTTGAAATTAAACCCCACTACATCAACCTGCTGCCCAAATTTCACGGGCTTGAGTCGGAAGACGCGTACGTTTTCATCACAAAATTCGAAAACGTATGCGCAATGATGGGTACTTCACAATTGACTTTAGATGCTATGCGCTTACGTCTTCTCCCATTCACACTGTGCGACTTGGCAGAAAAATGGCTTTATAATACTGTCGCACACTCTATCACTAATTGGGATGAATTCGTCGTAGCATTTCTTAAGACGTTTTACCCAAATCATAAGACTGCACATATTAGGAGCGAGATCAACCAGTTCACCCAGCTTCCCAATGAACCATTTTGGAAGTGCTTTGAACGTTTCAAAGATCTGCTTGTCCAATGCCCCCATCACGGAATACAAAGATGGGATTTATGTCGGATTATATATGAGGGCATTAATCAAGCGACAAAGCAGATGCTTGAAACAATGTGTCAATGCAATTTCATGTCTAAAGATGACGATGAAGCTTGGAAATATCTGGAAGACCTTGCTGAACACACGTTGCAGTAGGAAAGCGTAAGACCACCTTCAACTAAGGGAGGTATTCACCAGCTCGATATTTCTATAGCAGTAAAAGCCGAAATGGCAGCGATTCAGAAGAAACTCGATGCTATTGAAAACAAGTTCTCAACATTCTCCCTAAATCAGGTCACGCTTCCTAAGACCGTCTGTGGTTGCTGTTCGGATCCTTCACACTTAACGGAAGAATGTCCTATGAATGCATCGTTTCAAGCTAATGGTGCTTTTCAGCAGCGACATAGAAATGATCCTTATTCTTCCACATATAATCAAGGATGGAGGAATCATCGTAACTTTGCTTGGAATCAAAACCAACAAAGTAATTATCAAAGACCTCCTCCACAGCAACCACAACCACAGAATCAGCCCCCCTTTCAGTCACAAAATTTCCAAAATCCGGCCAACATTTCTACACCACAAGTGGCCGGTACTGACAACTCACTTGCACAAACTTTGGATATGTTCATGAAACAATCCATGCAAATTTCGGCTGATATGAGGTCTTCTATTGATACCCTAACGAAAAACTCCTCCTCCCATGGTGAGAGTATTAAATCAATAGAAAACCAAATCGCACAGTTAAACGCCGCAATGAGTGCGAGAGAGAAAGGGAAACTCCCATCTCAACCCCTACCGAATCCTGGCCATTCACAAAGTCATAATGTGAATGCCATTACTACGTTGAGATCGGGGAGAATGCTGAATAACCAAGTGGGTGAGCAATTTGATGATAGTGACACATTTGATACCCCTTCTTCTTCTTCTTCTTCCCCTAATTCGTCTAGTCTTCCACCTTCGTCCGAGCCTATTCTCTGTTTTCCCCAAGGCTCAAACATTTCACCAAATCTATCTAAGTCGATTCCCACTCCAATTTTGGGATCGAATCCGTCGCCACAGTCTTCTCCACAAACGTTGGACCCAAAACTTATTGATCGAGCTCCATTTCCAAACCGATTAAGGGCCAACCGACCTAACCCGCAAATGGAGAAGATTGTGGAAATGTTTAAGCAAGTTAGCGTGAATATTCCTCTCCTAGATGCTATTCAACAAGTCCCATCTTATGCAAGAATCCTTAAAGACTTGTGCACTAGGAAGAGAAAAACTCAAGTGCCTAAAAAGGTTTTCATGACGAGTAATGTTAGCACAGCCTTTACCCAACAAATACCAAAGAAACATAAGGACCCCGGCTGTCCTACAATCTCTATTTCTATTGAGGGTAAAAATATAAATCGTGCTTTACTCGATCTAGACGCTAGCGTCAACTTGCTTCCTTATTCAGTATACGAGCAGTTAGGAATTGGAGAGTTAAAACCCGCCCATTGTACTCTCCAAATGGCAGACCGATCTATCACCAAACCTCGGGGCGAACAAGAGGATGTGTTAATTAAAGTCGGGAAATTCATATTTCCCGTGGACTTTATTGTTTTAGATACACAACCTGTAGCAAACCCACGCAATCAAATCCCGGTGATACTTGGTCGACCCTTCCTAGCAACTTCTAACGCTGTAATTAATTGTTGTAACGGTTCTATGAATTTATCCTTCGGGAAAATGACAATTGAGCTTAATATTTACAAGCTAGGAAGTCAGCCATCAGAACTTTCTGCTCAATTGCTGGATGTTTGTTCCATCCACGAGATAGCTTCCGAAAGCTGCATGGATGAGGAGCTTTGCTTTGATGTTCTCGACAACACTAATGAGACATCGTTTGATCTTGCACCACTTTATAGTGAGGATATGTTCAATAAGTCCGACCTTGAGATTGAACCCGTTGACTCGTTGCAAAAGTCAGCAGCACTTTCCGAGTCAATATCTTATGCAAGTTTTGAACCTCTTCGGGAGTCCGAATATCATTCGCTTACCCCACCTTCTATTGTCTCTCCGCCAATTCTTGATCTCAAACCGCTACCTTCTCATCTTAAATATGCATATTTAGGAGAGAATGAGACTTTGCCAGTGATTATTTCCGCTTCTCTAGCCTTAGAGAAAGAGAATGCACTTTTGGCAGTGTTGAGATCGAATCGGGAAGCATTTGGTTGGACAATGGCCGACATCAAAGGGATTAGTCCCTTAATTGTTGAACATTACATACATCTGATGGATGAAGCCAAACCAACCCGAGACCCACAAAGACGGTTAAATCCCGTTATGAAGGAGGCGGTAAAGAAAGAAATCGTCAAGTGCCTTGATAGTGGAATAATTTACCCCATATCTGATAGTCAATGGGTAAGTCCAATTCATGTGGTCCCTAAAAAGTCTGGCATCACGGTCATCACTAACGAGGCTAATGAGTTAATCCAAACACGCACCCAAACTGGGTGACGCGTATGTATCGATTACAGGAAACTCAATGCCGCGACGAGGAAAGATCACTTCCCTCTACCTTTCATTGACCAGATGTTGGAACGATTAGCGGGACACGAATACTACTGTTTCTTGGACGGATACTCTAGTTACAACCTGGTCCCCATCGCCGAAAAGGATCAAGATAAAACCATTTTTATTTGTCCTTTCGGAACTTTTGCTTATAGATGCATGCCCTTTGGGTTATGCAACGCTCCCGCTACATTTCAGCGGTGCATGATGGGGATATTTTCAGATATGGTGAAAAATTTTCTAGAAATTTTTATGGACGATTCTCCATTTTTGGGGACTCCTTTGAGGACTGCCTTCGTAATCTTGACGCTGTTCTTACCCGCTGTAAGGATAAGAACTTGACTTTGAATTGGGAAAAATGCCATTTTATGGTCCAAGAAGGTATTGTACTTGGACATATAATTTCACGAAAAGGCATTGAGGTTGACAGAGCTAAAATAGATGTCATTCATAACCTCCCTCGTCCTAACTGCGTCAAAGATATACGATCCTTCCTTGGCCATGCAGGATTTTATAGGAGATTTATTAAGGACTTTAGCAAAATTGCTAGACCCTTAACCCTTCTATTGGCCAAGGACACTACTTTTCACTTCGATTCGGATTGTGAGGCTGCTTTTGAATCACTTAAAGAATCACTCACTACAGCCCATGTTCTATCATCTCCGGATTGAAACCACCCGTTCGAGCTTATGTGTGACGCATCAGATTTTGCTATAGGTGCTGTCTTGGGACAGCATATTGATAAGATGCCACATGTAATTTACTATGCAAGTAGGACCTTGAATGATGCACAAATAAATTACATAACTACCGAGAAAGAACTCTTGGCAGTTGTATTTGCATTAGAGAAATTCAGGCCCTACTTGATTGGCTCGCCTATTGTGGTTTACACAGATCACTCCGCCCTACGACATCTTTTATCGAAGAAGGATGCGAAGGCCAGGCTAATACGTTGGATCCTATTGTTACAAGAATTTGATCTTGTCATCAAAGACAAGAGTGGATGTGAAAACGTTGTAGCCGACCATCTTTCACGCATCACTTCTTCGCCAACTGTGACCGTGCCGATAAATGACTCATTTCCCGACGAACAGCTCTTGAATGTATCCTACGAACCTTGGTTCGTGGATATCGTGAACTATCTTGCGACGGGACTTATACCTAGCAATTGGTCGAAACAAGACAAACTTCGATTATTATCCCAAGTAAAATAATTTTACTGGGATGAACCATATCTATTCAAGTATTGTTCCGATCAAATCATTCGCAAGTGTGTCCCTAACGATGAATTCAAGAGCGTGTTATCATTTTGTCACGATCAGGCATGCGGCGGTCACTTTGGACCTCGAAAAACGGCGGAGAAAGTTTTGCAATGTGGCTTTTATTGGCCAACATTATTTAAAGATGCATTTGAACATTGCAAAACTTGTCCACGATGTCAGCATTTGGGTCGGATTTCACGAAGGAACGAGATGCCGCTCCAACCTATATTGGTTGTGGAAATATTTGATGTTTGGGGTATTGATTTTATGGGCCCTTTTCCCAACTCCTTTGGGAATCTATATATCTTGTTAGCGGTTGATTATGTCTCGAAGTGGGTGGAAGCTATACCGTGTCGAACTAAGGACAACAAAGTTGTCATTAAGTTCCTCAAAGAAAATATCTTTTCGCGATTCGGACACCCTCGCGCTATCATTAGCGACAACGGGACACATTTCTGCAATAGGTCTTTCGAGGCCTTGATGCGGAAATATTCAATCACTCACAAGCTTTCTACGCCCTATCATCCCCAAACAAGCGGGCAGGCTGAGATCTCAAATAGGCAGATCAAACAGATTTTGGAGAAGACGGTTTCGAAAAACCGTAAAGATTGGTCAACCAAATTGACGGATGCTCTTTGGGGCATTCCGCACCGCTTATAAGACCGATCTTGGTATGTCTCCATACCGCCTTGTGTTTGGGAAGGCATGTCACCTCCCTGTCGAGATTGAACATAAGGCAATGTGGGCTATTAAAAAGCTTAATTTTGATCTTGAGCATGCCGGCAGCTATCGGAAGCTGCAATTGAATGAGCTAAGCGAACTCCGCGATGAAGCTTACGATAATGCGGTGATAGTAAAGAATAGGACTAAAGTGTTCCACGATAAAAATATTTTTAGAAAAACCTTCACATCAGGGCAACAAGTCCTTCTTTACGATTCCCGTCTCCATCTTCATCCGGGTAAGCTTAAATCTCGTTGGAAAGGACCTTTTGTGGTGCGGTATGTACACCCGCACGGGGCAGTTGAAGTCGAAAATTTGAAAAACGGTTCGATTTTTAAAGTAAATGGGCATAGATTAAAACCGTATTTTTCTGCTGACCCCGCGGAGGAGCTCCTGTTTTTACAAGAGCCGCTTTATCAAAACTAAATTTCCTCCGCCTCACCTCCATGTTTTGATAACTTTTTCACATTTTAAGAATGGAGGTGAGTGAAAAATGATTTGATTGAATATCTGTGTGTGTCAAAGAATAAGTTTGGGGGAATTTTTCACTTAACTATTATTTTACCCCTTGTATCTCTCTCTTAGTATACAGGTCCATATTCTCAAAAGGCTACATCAGTGAGGACACTGCTGAAAACAGGTTTGGGGGGAGATTTGTATTCACTGAATTATCTTTGACAATGGGCATTAAATTTTTTTTTTATAACAAAAGAGTAGAAAGTGAAAAATTACATCCAAAAGATAGGAATAGTTTAAGAAAACCAAGAAAATTAGAAGTTTTCTTAAACGAACTAATAATAAGTAGTTATGAGCTGTTGTCCCAAGGGTTAGTAAGATGAAGGAAGTCACTAATCTGAGGATAAAAATAAGTCTGAAAAATAGTTTCTATTCTTGAAGCCAAACATTTGAAAGTTGATACCCTACTATATGCACTTACACACGTCTTGAAACTCGGGATAGTAGAGGATACCTTGAAATGCTCTTGTCTAAAAGCCAAAGTAAAAAAAAAATGAAGAAAATATAAAAATGGTGAAAAGAAAAAAATGAACACTGGTTTTGTTATCGCCAAGGCAGCAATAAAAAAATATAGCGAGGGTGCCTCTTCACCTAGTGCCCTAAGGTCAACTGGTCTGGGAGTCACTGCTAAGCCTTAGGTGGTGCAAGATGAGGAAAATATTATCACCTAATCAGCAAGCACATAAGTAATCGGTCGGTTAGTACCTCAAAAAGTATTAACGGTCGCATGAAAATGTGTGAGCAAATCTTAATATTCATTAAATTAAAAAGTACTAAGGTAGATGGACAAGAGTATGATAGCTTGAATTGAATTCTCCGAATGTAGGGATGTTCTTTACACACACGTAGAGTTATATGATCAATGTTTGGATGAAAGGTAGGAATGAAGAATAAAGACGATGTTTTATTGAGGGATAATGTGATTTCTAACATTTTTTCATGACTATTAAGATAGGGCTCATGACAACTGAAAAGCTAGTATAGTTGGAAACTCTTCTTTTCAAGGCCTTTCTTTTATGGTTCTTATCTTTATATGTAAATTTCACCATCTCTCTTTTGTTATTGGATTTTGTGGGTGTAATCCGCTGAAAACCCTCAGGAGACAACACTCCTCCTACTAGGGACACCTAGAGGTTTAACGGCTTGTTGCACGTGCTCAGTGCAATCGTGTCTGCCTACGAAAGTGTGCTTAGATTTCTTATTTCTTTTTCTCCTCTTAAATAAACTAGTTTGCTCGGGACGATCAAAGATAAGTTTGGGGGTATTTGTTCAGTTGATAAAACTGCACATTTGTATTACATTTTTCCTACCATTTTCATATTAAAAAAGGACTTTATTATGATATATTATACATATGAGGGTTTATGTGTGAAAACACCATTTTCCATGTGTTAATATATTTTAATTAGCATTTGGTAGAAAAATGTATGCAAATAAATTTATTGACCAAATCCTAGTAGAACTAAGTCTACCAAATATTATTTAAGATTATTGTGCAGAATTTTCCAAGTTGTTATGCAGAATATATCAAAGAAATCAAGCTGTTGAAGAAATCTTGCCAAATTAAGAAGCAAAACTTGGAGACCAAGACTGGAAGCAACCGAGAGAAGATTTCTGAATTCTGAAGGTGCCTAGGATTGCCACATGTCACAAGATGCAAGCCCAAGAAAACTCATCAAGAGATCTCACCCATTGAGCGCGGATCCGCGGCCAAACCCACCCTTGGGCCGCGGATCCGCCGCAATTCCAGGGAGTTAGAGCGCAAGATTTTTTGGGGTGAATCAAAGCTAAATTTTACCAAGTTTTCAACAATAAGATTCTGGCTTTGCACTATAAAAGGGCACCGAGAGCCTCTTGGAAAAGTTATCAAGCCGACGCGATCACGAAGCCCAAGACGCTCACGCATCCAGGCTGATCATCGACTGTTCGACTACCTCCTTAGGAAAGATCGAGAAGCAACTAGTTGTAATCATTTTCTATGGATTAAAAGTGTAGTTTGTTCAAGTCGATTAATAAAGGTAGTTCTTTTTAATTGTTTTTTTTGCATTATGTTTTCCCTCTCTGTCTTTTCATCTTCTTCTCCCAACATGCGCGAGTAATTCTCCGCTTGTTAGGGTTCGTAGGATTAGGGTAGGCTAATGGACGATGAAAATAATTAAACCCTTTTTAAGTCCTATAAAGTTTAGGAACTTTATCAAAAGAATCATTAACATCCTAATCGGGCGCGCTAGCGATTCTTTGCTAGTTCCGACCGCGATGAGATATTAGATTAATGATTGTTTTGGTAAAGGCTAGATATGAACGGAGTTCCGTGTCGAGATAAGGGTTAAGAGTAGGATTCCTTTTCCCTCCAGAAACCCTAATCTACACGCATCACCGTCGTTCTAGTTTTAAATCTATTAATGGATAAAAAGGGTAACTTTTAATTAATCGTCCATAACTACTAAATCCTAACGAACCCTACAAGCCCTCTTATTATATTAATTACATCTTTTAAATATTCTAGATCTATATTTTACATTCTTGTTTAACGTAAATCTAGAAACCATTCTATAAAATTCTTTATCTCTTCTTTCTTTCTCAACACATCTAAAGTAAAAGTAAAAGGTTCCACGTTTCCCTAAGGACGACCCGTACTCACCTCGGTCTAGCTACGCGCGACACCGTTCTGATTGCGGTTATTCTACAAACACACTTTTTCGAACCAATCAGTCTGTGGTACTAGTGTTTTTTACCTGTCGCACCATCGCGTTGGCTGATATATTCCCCGGTATGCAATCTTTCTATTCGGGTAGCCCCGCGACTATTGTGTCTCTGATCCCTTCGGGGGCCAGAAAAGACGTCTTCAAGTAATCGTCCAGGTAATATTACCGTCGAAAGAGCAAGCGTTAGGGATATTCCATGTCGCTTTTTACTTGAGATTAGACTCGGTTTGGGATCCCCGATGAGTCATGACCACTCTGCGCTGGAGTGGGATGGTCTTCGATAGTCTCTCAGGTCTCATTTGAGTTGCCTTCAAGACCCTTAAGCTAGGGATCTTTCTTTGCTTCGTTGGTTGACATTGTGTCCGCAATGCTGCGAAGAATGTCGAGGTTGTCTTTGGGTTGTCTGTAAACCGTCGAGATTTGGAACTAGGGGACTTTGCCATGGCTCCGTTTGTTGATGTCACGCTTGTATCCTGCTAGAGGGAGGAAGAACGCTGTTGGTTGATCTCTAGGCTGTGGATGCCGCCATCGAGACTTGGAACGAGGGACTTTGCCATGGTTCTGAGGTATTCTCTAGGTTATCTGTAAACCGTCAAGATTTGGAAGTAGGGGACTTTTGTCGTGGCTTCGAGGTAGTCTCTAGGCTATCTGTGAACCGTCGAGATTTGGAACTAGGAAACTTTGCTATGGCTCCGAGGTAGTCTCTAGGTTGTCTATGAACCGTCGAGATTTGGAACTAGGAGACTTTGCCATGGCTCTATTTTTCGATGTCGCGCCTGTATCCTGCTGGAGGGAGGAAGAACGTTGTTTGTTGATCTCTAGGCTGTGGATGCCACCGTCGAGACTTGGAACTAGGGACTTTGCCATGGTTCCGAGGTAGTCTCTAGGCTGTCTGTGAATCATCAAGATTTGGAACTAGGGGACTTTGCCGTGGCTCCGAGGCTGTCTCTAAGTTGTCTGTGAATCGTCGAGATTTAGAACTAGGGAACTTTTCCATGGCTCCGACGTTGTCTCTATGTTGTCTGTGAACCGTCGAGATCAGGAACTAGGGGACTTTGTTGTGGCTCCGTTTTGCTGACGTCGTATCTGCTTCTGGTTGAAACAAGAAGGAACGCCGTTGTTGATTTCTAGGCTGTAGATGTAGCCATCGAGATCTGGCTTCCCTTTGACAAAGCCCGGTGGGGTAATATGGTTCCCTTTCCGTTTGTGCCCATAGATTGTGTTAGTGTATATGCCCTAGAGGCCATTACTGTATCATACTAGTTTGTATATTACTTAATGGAAGCTTGGGATATTCACCTTGTATATACAATCTTGCTCAAAATAGTAGTATGCTACTTGGTTTGTTTCTGCTTCAATGTGTACATGTGTTTATTTTTGTATATCACTCATGCACATTAGTGGAGCCCTTAGGATCTTTGCTTGATTACCAGCATTGTGATGGCTGTCACACTAGTGGGGCTGGGTAATCTATAAGCACATCCTTATGCAGGTCCCTGGTCGCAGGACTATCGAGACAGGGCATCGATACTCCAGAGTAGACTAGCGCATGCGCTTCTCATCCCAGTGTGGGAGACGGTCGGTCCCACAGCCGTCAGTACGTCGTACTTGAGATAGTATGCGGGTGCTCGTTGGGTTACGAGTACACTGGACAGGACTCGTCGGGAACTGACTAGTTGGTATTATGCCTATCGTCGGTTATCAGTTCCCAGGTGACATGAGTACAGCTTAGTCCGCTGACTTGACACTGTCACTTCGCCTCGAGTGTGTTCCCACTGTACTTTGATCACTACCCTACCACGGTTCAAAGGAGTCGTGCAAACAGGTAATGGTTGGGTGCAGTCCCGAAGCACTTGGAGGCGGTGACGGTTAGACAGGATTCGTCTCTCCCGGTATTGGGGGTTGACATCGCGCTGTGTCTAGGAGAGCTATTACACGAGTAGTCCCTGGCCAGGGCAAACGAGATATACTGGTAGGCTTCCAGTGTTATCTCAGGGTGTTTTGGGCTTCGCTCCGGCAGGACTTGTACCGCTATTGGGGGACTGACGTCTACCGCCCCCTAGGCCCGCCATGCGATGTATCAGACGAACAGACCGGACTGTACGGAGAATGTCACATTCAGGCTCAGTAGGAGTTCAGATGGGTTTCGCCTCGTCGGTCTTCTTGTCGGCACTACCTGGGGACCGTTACGCACAGCTAGTGCCGCTTGCGGTCTGTGGTTAAACCCACTGCCAGCGTAGTGCCTAGTCTTTAGAGTCCCACACAGAAAGCTTTTCGCCTTTAGGCAAAAGAGTAGAGGTCGCATGGTTTTGCGACAGGGTTCGGTCACATCCGTGCACTTGTGCACGTACAGTGTCCGGACAGTTTACACTAGCGGGCTTTGGTTTAAGCCAGATCCTAGTGTACCTTTTGGGATTGGATTTATCCAGTATGCATTCGTGTTCCTCGGAACGCGGATGCGGGTGTGTACGCACAGTTGACGGGGAGACAGAGGCAGCGGATTCTCATTAGGGTTGTTGACAGTTGACCGTTGACTATTGACTTTTTGCTCAACCCTAATGAGAATATGATATGTGATTAACAATTATATTAATTAAGTATTATGGTGACATGGTTGTTGACTTTTGTTGACTTTGTTGACTTGTTGACTTTTGTTGACTTGTTGATTTTGTTGACCGGTTGACTAGGCTTGACTAGTTGACCATCATGATAACCATAGCCATCATTTCATGGCAAAGACTTTTGCTTGCTTGCTCATTTGTGCAAAATGAGTGCATGAAATGATATGGTTATGGTTGCTTCAACCATCACATAATACTTGATTGGTATGATGAGTTATGATGGTTATGGATTATGAGAGGGTGAAAGACAAAAGAGAGGCTCATTCTCACTTGACCATTCTCTCTCTTGTTCTTGAGCTCTCATACTCTTGCTCTCACCCTCTTCCTCTTGCTCCCTCTCTTGACTCTATGGTTCACTTGTCTCATGAGTTGAGAACCAAGAACCATAGATAAAATCCCATACAAACTCTTCTCTACTCATTCTAGTTCACAAGGTTTAGCAAACCGAGTGAACTAGTTTCTTCAAAGATCGAAGAAGGAGCCAATAGGTTGAAGCTTTCAGGTGGATCTATCTTCGGCGTAAGGAGACGACGGGAAGAAGCCGATCCGGACCACCATCGGAGTTTGAAGACGAAGGAGTTCAAGACAAGCAAGGTATAAACCCCCTAACCGAGTAGTTAAAGACTCCTAGTTAGGTTGTTAGTTAGATGTTTAACAAAGATCCGGGTTTTAGGTCCATGTTACCACCTCTGTAAAAATCGTTTTTTATCAAATTCCGCATGCCCGAAAGTACCGGGAGAGGTAGCATGGACTTACAGTGGTATCAGAGCCTAGTTAAACTCTATCTAACATGTTAGCAAGTAACTAGAAGATCGATCAAAGAAAAAGTCCCGAAAACGAACCCGAGAATTTCAAGTTTCTGTCGATTTTTATTCTGTTCAAAAGTTGATTATTTTCATCTCTAAAATCGGCTCAGGATTTTATTAGAATAACCACCAAATTTTTTCCAACGATCGAGTCAAAGCGCCGCGGATCCGCGGCCGAGTTGACTCGGCCGAGGTCCATCTTTGGTGCAGTGTTATTCTGGGGTTGTTTTGGGATTTTTGATATATGTGTTTTCTGCCCAGATTTTCCAGAACGAAAATTTTATTTTTAGGGTCCCGAAAATCCGTATTTTTGATCGAACTTCTAAAAGACTTAAGCTAACGGGTTTTTCTGTAATGTGATATTTGTATTGAACGTCTACTAATCGCTATACGTCGATTAGTGGGGGTTATACAAATCTGTGATCTGTAATGTTGCTGGAATGTGGATATGAATATGTTGGATTGTCGCGGGTGAATAGCCGGGGGTTGTGAGACGAGAGTTTTTCTTTTCTTTCAATTCATGTAAATTTGTAAATTGATGTAATAATTATTTGTATGGCCGCACAACCGGGTCGGGGTTGTAGCCGTCATTGTATAATTACTTTTTACTGTTTTTGCTCCTAGGATAGACCCATGGAGGGGTGCACAAACTACCGGGTATGCCGAAGTGCCGAGTGGCCTACTCACGGGGATGAGGGAGGTTGCTTCGCTTCGGGTACTTGGTGGGTAGTTTGCCGCACTCGTAGGGGTCTTGGGTGGGGTATTGGCTATTCACCGCGACCGTGTAATCTGCTTTTTGTTACAGGCTCGTACGAATTGCAGGTTCCTAGTATATCCAATGTATTCATCTGTGATCTGAAATGTTTATCATTGCAGTATATCTATATATGATATTATTTAGGTGTTGCTTATGTTTTACAGACGCGCTAGCCCAGCCCCCGCTCTGTCGTTAGTTAAGTAACCTAACGGGTAATGACGGGGCCCAGTGGCGAATGCGAATGGCATAAGCGTACGTCATATTTAGGTTGTTTTCTGCAATGGTAGGATTAAATGATGGGACGCATTAAAAGAACTAATGCAAGAATATCACGCATTAAAAGAACTAATGCAAGATAATAAACCAAGTTAAAGTCGTTGGAACACTTTCGAAAAACCACTCGGTTCTTTTCAAAACTAACTTTTAAATGCGGAGCTTGAGCCACTCCTTTTAAAAGCTATCTCGTTCCATCGACTATATCAAGTTCACTACGTTCACGGTTTAGCCAAAACCATTCGTAGCCCTCCATCATTTCAGTTAAATATTCGGTAGTATTCAAGCTATGTATTTTGACCTCACGCCAAGGCATAGTGATTGGTAGCTGCCGGATATTTATCTGTTGCATAGATAGAATGCGTTGGTTTGGGACAGCCGTACTACCATTTTGGCCTACGTCAAGGGTAGGTACGGGTGGATTCAAATTAACCTGGATAATGATGGGAAGAACTTGACATGTGACTTATGACATTTTGACCTCACGCCAATGTCATAAGAGCATGGGGCAAAAATCCACATCGGGAGTTTCATAAGTACTGAAACTTGCTAGATTTGCATACCATTTGGAGTGTGATGATTCTGGTAGGATTCCTTCAGTTTTGTCACGCGATGATATTTGGATCCCGATCCTACTGTGAGTATATACTACTCCTCGGGAAATTTCTCACTAATCGATCAATGCTATAAACCTAGTAGGTGCCTAGAAAGGTGTTAGCGGGGCTACGCCCCCAGGGAAAAGAGGTTCTTAAATTAAGGAACTTCGCGAAAGCGTTGGAAAACCTCCCTCGAAGTAGCGACACTGGCCTGGCTGAACGGTTAAGCAAGTATTGAGCGGTGGGATTGATCCCGACTAATTCTTCCTTTATGGTTTGAGGAGGGATTCGAGAAACAGTGGGAGCCATCCTGTTTAGACAAACTAAAAACCACTCTAAACTTGCAAGAGCATCATGCTGAGTGTTTCTTCTTCTCTCTCCTAATTGCAGCGACCAAATCGACATGACTGGACTTAAGTTACTCCTAGATAAAAATATACTGACAGGGCCAAACTACAAAGATTGGCTCAGGAATGTCAAGATGGCAATCACTTACGACAAGCTGGGGTATCTTCTTACCACCAAAGCTCCCCCTGTCCCCGGTCCCACTTCCAGCGTCGCGGATAAGGAAATCCGTAAGACTTGGGAGATTGATAGCGCGAAGGCCAAGTGCCTCGTACTTGCCTCGATGGACAACGAACATCAGAGGAGGCACGAGAATATGGACCTTGAATCCATATTTTTCCATACAAAAGAACTGTATGGCGAGCAATCTCGTATCGCAAGATACGAAGCGTCGAAAAAGTTATTTTCGGCAAAGATGGCCATCGGATCATCAGTAGCAGAGCATGTGCTCAAGATGATCGACTACATTGAGGAGCTCGCGGACCTAGGGACCACATTGGAGAGTGAGCTCTATACGGACTTAGTTCTCCAGTCCCTTCCTTCCACTTACGCCCGTTTATACTGAACTTCAACCTACAAGAAAAAGAGGTTGAACTTTCAGAGCTCCTCAACATGCTGAGGAGCGCAGAGGGCACCCTACAGAAAAGTAGGGAAACATCCACTTTGTTTGTAGGAGGATCATCTTCTTCTAGGTCCAAGGCGAAAGCCAAGGGAAAGAAGAAGAAAGCCCCCGCCAAACCAAGGGGCGGTGTTAGTAAAGTGGATCCGAAGGGAAAAGCAAAAGCAACAAAGAAAGCGGGGAAGCTTGTGGATAAGGAAGAATGATTCTATTGTCATAAGAAAGGACACTGGAAGAATAATTGCAGGGCCTGGAAGGCCAGAACACAGGAATTGAAGCAGGTTGCAGCTTCAGCTTCAGGTGTGTATGTTATTGAAAACTGTCTTTCAATAAACTCTACTTCCTAGGTATTGGATACCGGATCAGGATCTCATATCTGTAATTCTTTGCAGGCGTTGAAAAACCGTAGGGTTTTGAAGGCAGGTGACATGACCCTCAGAGTTGCGAACGGAGCTAGCATGGATGCTAAAGCCGTGGGGGACTATCACCTGGGAATGTCAGATGGACATGTTTTGGTTTTGCGTAATTGCTTTTTTGTACCCAACGCAACTTGTAATATCATTTCTGTATCTTTAGTTTCTAAAGAAGGTTATGAATTTGCGTTTGTAAGTAATGTTGTAAACATTCACCTTAATCAAGTTTTGATTGGGCAGGTACATTGAGTAATGGTATATACGTATTAAACCAACCACAGATTTTCAACGTCCAGAATACACACAAAAGAAAGTCTCCGGAAATCAATCAGACTTTCTTATGGCATTGTAGACTGGGTCACATCAATGAGAGAAGGTTAACGAAGTTACATACAGAAGGATATTTGAATCCGTTCGAATATCAATCGTATGCCACTTGTCAATCCTGTCTCAAAGGAAAGATGACAAAGTCTCCGTTTACTGGACACGAAGTAAGGGCGAGCGAGCTTTTGGGACTCGTACACAGCGACGTGTGCAGTCCAATGTCTACACATGCGAGAAGCGGTTATTCTTACTTCATCACTTTTACGGATGATTTTTCAAGGTTCGGACATGTTTTCTTAATGAAACATAAGTCCGAAGCCTTTGGAAAGTTCCAGGAATATAAGAATGAAGTAGAAAAACAAACCGGCAAAAGTATCAAGATTCTAAGATCGGATCGAGGTGGAGAATACTTAAGTGCCGAGTTCCTGGACTATTTAAAAGAGAACGGAATTCTCTCTCAGCTTACTCCTCCATACACTCCGCAACATAACGGTGTATCGGAGAGACAGAACCGAACCCTATTAGATATGGTACGGTCCATGATGAGTAACGCTGAGTTACCGCGATCATTCTGGGGGTATGCACTAGAATCAGCTGCATACCTTTTGAACCGAGTTCCTACTAAGACTGTGCCTACCACACCATATGAACTATGGAGTGGGAAGAAACCCTATCTTCAATATCTAAAGATCTGGGGATGTCCAGCTTTTGTCAAAAAGCAGCATGCGGACAAACTCGAGGCATGCTCAGTACTGTGCAAGTTTGTGGGATACCCAAAGAACACCAGGGGGTATCTTTTCTATTACGCAGAGGAACAAAAAGTCCTTGTTTCTCGTAATGCCCACTTTCTAGAACACCAGTTCTTAGAAAAGCAAATTAGTGGGAGCGAAGTAGAGCTGGAAGAAATTCCAGAACCACAGACTATTACTGAAAGCTTAGTGGAACCAGAGGGTTCAACAGAACAGGACATTCCTACGCCGCTCCGCAGAAGTAGTAGGCAGTCTCATCCGCCCGAGAGATACTACGGTTTTCTAATAGACGGGGATAGAGAGGATTGCATCATAGATTATGATGAGCCTACTAGCTTCCAGCAGGCCGTTCAGAGCGTTGACTCAGAGAAATGGCTGGATGCAATGCGGACCGAAATGGAGTCCATGTACACCAACAAAGTATGGACGTTGGACATTGCTCCAGACAGGGTAAAACCCGTAGGATGCAAGTGGATCTTCAAAAGGAAGATTGGTGTAGATGGATAGGTTGAGACCTATAAAGCTAGACTTGTAGCAAAGGGTTTCCATCAAAGACCTGGCTTGGACTATGACGAAACCTTTTCTCCAGTGGCTATGCTGAAATCCATTCGGATCCTTCTTGCCATTGCTGCCTTCCACGATTATGAGATTTGGCAGATGGACGTAAAGACAGCTTTTCTAAATGGAAATTTAGAGGAGTGTGTCTATATGGACCAGCCAGAGGGCTTCATTCAGAGTGGGAGCAGCGGAAAGGTGTGCAAGTTGCTTAAGTCCATCTATGGACTAAAGAAGGCATCGCGGAGTTGGAACATCTGTTTTGATGAGACGGTCAAGGAATTTGGCTTTATCAAAAATCCAGATGAACCATGCATCTATAGTAGATTTGTAGCGAGAACTGTAGTATTCCTCGTTTTATACGTGGATGACATTCTCTTAATAGGAAATGACATTCCTATGCTACAATCTGTCAAGGGGTTCTTGTCACACAGGTTCTCCATGAAAGACCTGGGTGATGCCTCATACATTCTGGGTATCCGGATCTACCGTGACAGATCCAAGAGGATATTAGGACTTTCGCAGTCCAGGTACATCGACGCCATACTGAAGAGATTCAGTATGGAAGATTCCAAGCGCGGTAATCTACCGGCTTGTCACGGGATCACCCTCTCTAAAGAGATGTCTCCCAAGACTGATTTGGAGAGGGATCGCATGTCTATTATACCCTACGCTTCTGCTGTAGGCTCTATAATGTATGCGATGTTGTGTACCAGACCGGATGTAGCTTATGCACTGAGTGTGGTAAGCCGGTATCAGTCAAACCCTGGGGAGAAACACTGGATAGCGGTAAAGAACATTCTCAAGTACCTGAGAAGGACTAAGGAGATGTTCTTGGTGTATGGCGGAAAAGACCTCCAGATCGAGGCCTTTGCTGACTCCAGCTTCCAGAGTGACAAGGATGATTCCAAGTCCATGTCGGGTTTTGTCTTTACCCTCAATGGAGGGGCGGTGTGTTGGAAGAGTTCCAAACAAGAAACCGTTGCAGACTCGACAATGGAAGCGGAATACATCGCTGCATCTGATGCCGCAAAAGAAGCCGTCTAGATGAGGAAGTTCTTGAAAGAACTTTAGGTGGTTCCGTCCATCGTTGATCCAATACCTCTGTATTGCGACAACAACGGGGCTATAGCTTTAGTGAAAGAATCCAGGTCCCATCAGAGATCCAGACACATCTTAAGGCGGTATCACCTGATCAGGGAGATCGTGGATCGCCAGGAGATCGAGGTTCGGAGAGTCGCTTCAGAAGATAACACTGCAGATCCATTCACCAAGGCCTTGCCCCAAACTCAGTTCGAGCGGCTGATCGAGATGATAGGTCTTCGATACGCCAGTACATGGCCTTAGTGCAAGTGGGAGATTGTTAGTGTATATGCCCTAGAGGCCATTACTGTATCATACTAGTTTGTATATTACTTAATGGAAGCTTGGGATATTCACCTTGTATATACAATCTTGCTCAAAATAGTAGTATGCTACTTGGTTTGTTTCTGCTTCAATGTATACATGTGTTTATTTTTGTATATCACTCATGCACATTAGTGGAGCCCTTAGGATCTTTGCTTGATTACCAGCATTGTGATGGCTGTCACACTAGTGGGGCTGGGTAATCTATAAGCACATCCTTATGCAGGTCCCTGGTCGCAGGACTATCGAGACAGGGCATCGATACTCCGGAGTAGACTAGCGCATGCGCTTCTCATCCCAGTGTGGGAGACGGTCGGTCCCACAGCCGTCAGTACGTCATACTTGAGATAGTATGCGGGTGCTCGTTGGGTTACGAGTACACTGGACAGGACTCGTCGGGAACTGACTAGTTGGTATTATGCCTATCGTCAGTTATCAGTTCACAGGTGACATGAGTACAGCTTAGTCCGCTGACTTGACACTGTCACTTCGCCTCGAGTGTGTTCCCACTGTACTTTGATCACTATCCTACCACGGCTCAAAGGAGTCATGCAAACAGGTAGTGGTTGGGTGCAGTCCCGAAGCACTTGGAGGCGGTGACGGTTAGACAGGATTCGTCTCTCCCGGTATTGGGGGTTGACATCGCACTGTGTCTAGGAGAGCCATTACACGAGTAGTCCATGGTCAGGGCAAACGAGATATACTGGTAGGCTTCCAGTGTTATCTCAGGGTGTTTTGGGCTTCGCTCCGGCACGACTTGTACCGCTATTGGGGAACTGACGTCTACCGCCCCCTAGGCCCGCCATGCGATGTATCAGACGAACAGACCGGACTGTACGGAGAATGTCACATTCAGGCTCAGTAGGAGTTCAGATGGGTTTCGCCTCGTCGGTCTTCTTGTCGGCACTACTTGGGGACTGTTACGCACAGCTAGTGCCGCTTGCGGTCTGTGGTTAAACCCACTGCCAGCGTAGTGTCGAGTCTTTAGAGTCCCACACAGAAAGCTTTTCGCCTTTAGGCAAAAGAGTAGAGGTCGCATGGTTTTGCGACAGGTCGCATGGTTTTGCGACAGGGTTCGGTCACATCTGTGCACTTGTGCACGTACAGTGTCCGGACAGTTTACACTAGCGGGCTTTGGTTTAAGCCAGATCCTAGTGTACCTTTTGGGATTGGATTTATCTAGTATGCATTCGTGTTCCTCGGAACGCGGATGCGGGTGTGTATGCACAGTTGACGGGGAGACAGAGGTAGCGGATTCTCATTAGGGTTGTTGACAGTTGACCGTTGACTATTGACTTTTTGCTCAACCCTAATGAGAATATGATATGTGATTAACAATTATATTAATTAAGTATTATGGTTACATGGTTGTTGACTTTTGTTGACTTGTTGACTTTTGTTGACTTGTTGACTTTGTTGACCGGTTGACTAGGCTTGACTAGTTGACCATCATGATAACCATAGCTATCATTTCATGGCAAAGACTTTTGCTTGCTTGCTCATTTGTGCAAAATGAGTGCATGAAATGATATGGTTATGGTTGCTTCAACCATCACATAACACTTGATTGGTATGATGAGTTATGATGGTTATGGATTATGAGAGGGTGAAAGACAAAAGAGAGGCTCATTCTCACTTGACCATTCTCTCTCTTGTTCTTGAGCTCTCATACTCTTGCTCTCACCCTCTTCCTCTTGCTCCCTCTCTTGACTCTATGGTTCACTTGTCTCATGAGTTGAGAACCAAGAACCATAGATAAAATCCCATACAAACTCTTCTCTACTCATTCTAGTTCATAAGGTTTAGCAAACCGAGTGAACTAGTTTCTTCAAAGATCGAAGAAGGAACCAAAAGGTTGACGCTTTCAGGTGGATCTATCTTCGGCGTAAGGAGACGACGGGAAGAAGCCGATCCGGACCACCATCGGAGTTTGAAGACGAAGGAGTTCAAGACAAGCAAAGTATAAACCCCCTAACCGAGTAGTTAAAGACTCCTAGTTAGGTTGTTAGTTAGATGTTTAACAAAGATCCGGGTTTTAGGTCCATGTTACCATCTCTGTAAAAATCGTTTTTTATCAAATTCCGCATGCCCGAAAGTACCGGGAGAGGTAGCATGGACTTACAGATTGTATACAGGGGTCAATGTGATCTCACCTGCAGGGCAAAAGTTTTATTTTATTTTATTTCTTTCCGCGATGCTCTATCTTTTCAGCTTTTTATATCGCGAAAGTCACGATCGCCCAATCATTTCGGCTATTTTTCGCGGAGCCCAATCATTTCGGCTATTTTCTTTTTCTTTACTCTTTGCTTTTTATTGCGAGTTGCCCAATCATTTCGGCTATTTTTATACGCATATATTTTACTCGCTGATTTTTGTTGCGAGTTGCCCTATCATTTCAGCTATTTCATATGCATTTTTTCTCGCTGATTTTTATTTCGAGTACGGAACCCGCAGTCTGTTACCAATCTTAGCATCAGCATCACTGCGACTGTAATATTGTCAGGAGCGAATCATCATTTGCCGTGAAAGGACTTACAATTTGATACCGATTTAAGCATCAACATCACTACCACTGAGATTGTTGCCAGGAGCGAATCATCATTTGCCTTTGTCGACTCGAACAAAGGTGGCTTAGCAAACAGAGTTAGGATCCTGTCGACTAAGACTTTTGACTTCATGAGCCGTAAGGGTCTCATAAAGGTGTTTCTCCCTACGAGCCGTAAGGAACTCGTGGGTGTATTTTCTCCTAAGGAATCATGAGGATTCTTAAGTGTGTGTTCTCTTATAAGTCGTAAGGAGCTTACAAGAGTGTTTTCTCCTTATAAGTCAAGAGGACTTACAAGTGTCGTTCGCAAAATGAGGAAATTTCATGCCGTTAGTGGAACTTAGTGGGGGAGACGTTTATTTGTTCCCGTGGATTGTATACAAGGGTCAATATTGAACCTCTTGTAGGGCAATTTGGGGAACGTGATGGCTTAAGAACAGGTTCAGATCCCTGTAGTTTAAGGCTTTTGAATCCTATACGCCGTGAGGGTTTCGTAGGGGGGATTCTCCTTACGAGTCGTGAGGATCTCGTAAGTGTAATTTCTCCATAGGAATCGTAGGGATCCCTAAGTATGTCGCTCCCTTGTGAGTTGTAACGATCTCACGCAGGTGTTTTCTCCTCACAAGCTCGAGAGGACCTCGCAAGTGTGCAAGATTTTTTTTTACGAGTCTGCGCCCTTTCGAGTTTTCATGGACTCGCCGGCAGTCCTGCTGTTTTTACTCACGGAGCCCTTTCGGGTTTTCATCCGTTCCTATTTTGCTTTTGGACATACCGTTTTTCTTCTTTTTTTATGGTGGGACTTCGCTAACCGGGGTAGCTGCGGAGCCAGAGGGACTTAAGTTGCAATCCTCGCTGCAAGGACTTGTGGACCTAGATTCCACAGTCGCCAATTTTTTGAGGCGGCGTATTTAGTTTAGGGATATCATGGCCCGTCATTAGTTTAAGGACATCTTGGTCCATCGTTAGTTTAAGGACGTTGCGGTCCGTTATTAGTTTAAGGACATTACGGTCCATAGCTAGTTTAAGGACATCTCGGTCTGTTATTAGTTTAAGGACATTACGGTCTATAGCTAGTTTAAGGACATCTCGGTCCGTTGCATTTCGAGGCGAGGTTTCGCTGGATACTACTTATAGAGTTTGGACTCAGGAGGATAGCGAGCAGACACGAGCGTCGTCATCCATCACTAACCTGAGACGTGACTTGTCAAGCGTAGTATTTCTTAAGGAACCAGTTGTTTATTGGCCGGAAGGGTCTTTCGCCATGCATATCCATGAGCAAGTAGGCCCCACCTTGGTAGACCTTGTTTATGATGTACGGGCCCTCATAGTTCGGCTCGAATTTCCCCCGTTTGGCACGATTGGGGATCATAGGTCTTTTTACGACTAGCACGAGTTCGCCTTGGCGGAATGTTCTCGGCCTAGTCAATATTTCGTATGAGCGCGTCATCCTTGCTTTATAAGCCTCTAGGATTTGTTGTGCCATGAAACGAGTTTCATCAAGGGCGTCTAGCTCCTCAAGCCGAAGATGGGCATTCTCTTCGTCCGTTAGTTCGTACCGAACCGCCACTCGTAAAGAGGGTAGCTCTATCTCCAAGGGAAGTACCGCTTCCGTGCCGAATACTAACGCAAATGGCGTTGTGTTCATGGCCGTCTTGAACGTAGTCCAATAGGCCCAGAGAGCTTCATGCAATCTTTCATGCCAGTCCTTTTTATTTCGGGATACCGTTTTCTTTATGATCTTTGTCAAGGTCTTGTTGAAAGGCTCAGCTAGAGTGTTAGCTCGGGGATTATAAACTGATGAATATCTCCTATCTATTTTATGCTGCTGTGCGAAGCGGCTGATCATATGGCTTCTGTAGGCTGGCCCATTATCCGAGATGATCCGTCGCGGAGTGCCGAATCGGTAGATGACATGTGTCTTGAAAAAATGGAGGATGTTCTCCGTCTTCACCTCTCTTAATGGTATCGCTTCTGCCCACTTGGAGAAGCAATCGGTCGTTGCCAATATGAATCGATGTCCCTTGGATGATGTCGGTTTGATAGGCCCAATTATATTGGTTCCCCACATTTTGAATGGCCAGCTAGCCAACGTTGGGAGTAGCGGATTCGGATGCTGGTGGATGAAGTCCCCGTGAATCTGGCACGAGTGATACTGCTACGCGTATTCGAGGCAGTCCTGAATCATCGTGGGCCAGCAGTAACCCATTCTTTTGATTTTCAGCTTCATGTTTGGCCCAACTTGGTAGGAACCGCAGAGTCCGTCATGAGTTTCTTGGATGACTCTCCTTGCTTCTTCTGGTCTTAGAAACCATAGCCACAGATAACCGAAGGATCTCTTATATAGAGTATCATTGACGAAGGCGAAAGACAGAGCTCGCTTCATGAGCTAATATCTTGATGATGCGTTTTCGGACGTATGATGAGATTTGAAGTAGTGTACAAAGACTTCTCTCCAATCCTTCGCCTTTTCTTCATCCTCTATTTGGAAGACCGCTTGTTCAGTCGCTCCCCTTCTTTCAGATGACTTCGGAGATATTTCTGCTGTCGCGCGAATCCGGCGGCTTTGCACAATGATCCTTACATCATCGAGGTTTTCGTCGGCCAGTTCTTTAGCGATCTTGGCTAACCCATCCGCCTTGCTATTTTCTGTCCACGGTATGCTTTCCAGGACGTAAGAGAGGATTTGAGTCAGTAATAGCTGCACTCTCTCGCCATATTTTACCAACTCAGGTTTACACGCCTGATAGTCGCCATTTACTTGGCTGACGACCAGCTGGAAATCTCCATATACGATGAGCTTTTCGATTCCCATGTCAATGGCGATCTCGAGACCTGCTATCAAAGTTTCATATTCCGCTTCGTTGTTTGTTCTTGGCTCCGTTAAGAAAAGGGCAAAACGCATTATCCCTCCTTGCGGAGTTACGAGGATAAGGCCCATCCTGGCTTTGATTATAGGGGTATTTGGCTTTTGCTTCTTCACAGATGATGCTCCATCGAAGTAGAGTTCCCATCGGGTATCACTCCCTTCTTTCTCCCCATCGATTGCGTAAAACGCGTGTTCGTCCGTCAACTCGCAGTTTAAGGGAGAATTAGCTGGTATCAGATGCTCAGTGAGAAAGTCAGCGATGGCCTGGCCTTTTATTGCCTTGAGGGGTCGATATACCATCGAGAACTCCATTAAGAGGAGAGACCATTTGGCACGCCTTCCCGTTAGTATGGCTCTTAACATCAAATATTTGAGAGGATCCACCTTTGATATGAGATGGACCTCATGTGCCAAGGCGTAATGTCGGAGCTTCGTTACCGCGAAGATCAGTGCCAGGAAATGCTTTTCGATGGGGGAGTAACTGTTTTCTGCCCCTAGGAGAACTCGACTCAAATGGTAGAGAGCACTCTCCTTCCGCTGGTCAATCTCTTGTGCCCATAGCGCGCCTAAAGAACCTTCAAAGGTTGTTGTGTACAGAATGAGGGGCTTTCCCTTGACTGGAGCGGTCAGTACCGGCGCGTTCTGCAAATATTGCTTGATTCGGTCCAGTGCGCTTTGGCATTTACGATCCCAAACGAATGGGATCCCCTTCTTCATTAGATGGTTGTAGGGATGACACTTGCCGGAGAGTTTGATATCTGTTTAGGCATCCGTATCGCTACAACTGGGATAGTGCCAGGAGCGAATCATCATTTTCCCCTGTCGATTTGGACAAAGGTGGCTTAGTAGACAGGATTAGGATCCTGTCGACTAAGACTTTTGACTTTATGAGTCGTAAGGGTCTCATAAAGGGTTTTCTCCCTACGAGTCGTAAGGATCTCATAGGCATATTTTCTCCATAAGAATCATGGAGATTCCTAAGTGATGTCTTCTCTTGTAAATCGTAAGGATCTTCCAAGAGTGTTTTCTCCTTATAAATCAAGAGGACCTACAAGTGTTATTCACGATATGGGGATATTTCTTGCCATTTGTAAACTTGGCAAAGAAATATTTATTTATGCCCATGGATTTTTTACAAGGGTCAATGTGGACCGCCTGCAGGGAAATTTGGCGGATATGATGGCTTAAGAACAGGTCCAGATCCTTGTAGCCTAAGGCTTTTGAATCCTATAAGCCGTGAGGGTCTCACAGAGGGATTCTCCTCACGAGTCTTGAGGATCTCGTAATTGTATTTAACGAGGTTGCGCCCTTCCGAGTTTTCACAAGCTCGCCGGCAGTCTTGTTGTTTTTACTCACGGCGCCCTTTCGGGTTTTCATCCGTGCCCATCTTGCTTGTGGACGTACCATTTTTTTGACGAGATTGCCCCTTTCCAGGTTTTCACAAGCTCGTCGGCAGTCCTGCTGTTTTTACTCACGGCGCCTTTTCGGGTTTTCATCCGTGCCCATTTTGCTTGTGGACGTACCGTTTTTTTAGCAGGGTATACCACTAAATTGTAGGACCTGTTTATAGGCCCCTTAATATCCTTCCTTTCCTTTGAGAAGAAAGGGCCATTCTACATAGAGGTTCTTCCGCCAGTGAGAAATATAACCCCTGTGTACATCTCGGGGAGAACGAGCACCCACGCCGTCGCTATTTTGGCGACAGGTTTCTTCAAAGCTGCTTATTTTTTTTGAGTGTAGGCGACAAACGCCATTTTGCCTCCGCTTTTCACTCGTCATTATCGGATGAGAAAGAGTCTTGACCCATTCGATCCAATCGAGTCATTTTATCCATGAGTTTTTGGAAGGTTGTCGGCTTGAAAAGGGCCGTAAATGGGAACACCTATTGAATTTGGGTCAAGGATGGCTATGAACATTCCCACAGCTGTAGTTTCTTCGATACGTTGCTCGCATTTTGACCAGAGATTTCGCCATCGGGTAACATATTGAATGGAGGTCTCACTCGGTCTAACCCTTTCATTGACCAACGTCGTTACGGTAGTGCGTTTATTCACACTAGTGAATTTCTGACAGAAGAGCATCTCCATCTCGACGAAGGTATTCACGGAGTCATTCGAGAGTTCTGCATACCATTCGAAGGCAATGCCCGCCAGACAGCTGACAAATTGTCAGAGGAGAAGTATATCATTCTCTCTAGTGTTACACCACATGGATTTAAATCGCGCGATGTGCTGGTGAGGATTCCCGGTTCTTTTGTATATGTGGAATCGGAAATATGTATTCTGGCGGGTACTGTATTTGATCGTAGCATGCCGGATACGGTCGACCAGTCTTGATTGTCTTATTTGATACTTCACTGGCATAGTGAGTTTTGACTTGCCAAGCGATATATGTGTCCATCTTTTCTTTTAAGAATCATTTCCTCCTCAGCCGTTGATGTGGTTTGCAGAGAATTTGAAATGTCATCCTTATCTTTAAGACAAACTACCGGCGATTCATGTGCCAGTGGTTCCAATTGAACCATCATTCCAGCCATATTCTGAATCAGAAGGGCCATCTGGTTCATTTTAGTGGACATTTCTGCCGCTTCTTCATCTCTTTTTTTCAGAGCGCGCTTTATAAAATCAATATCCGACTCATTCTCTACTCTTTCTTCGGGTGCGTCCTCAGGATTTTCCTTAGACGATGGATTAGCGTTTGCTGCCGCCTGAGCGAGCATCTCCTGCAGCTTTCCACGTTGCAATTAAACTTTTGTCAGGGACCGAGTTTGAGGTCGGTGACTAGTAGAAGTTCGAACTTCGTCTTTGGAATTCACCATATAGATTATATGAACTACCATGCCCCCAGGCTTGGGGTGTTTGGAGTTTTGGCCTTTAGAGTTTGCTTCGGGCACTTGAGCTTTTTTTTAGGCCTCTCTTTTTTGTGAAAAGCCGCTTTGGTTTTGGGAGGAACCGTTGTATCAGGATCCGTCTTGGGATGAGTCCCATTCACCAGCTTCCACACCTTATATATAGATGAGGAAAGTTGTCTCAGGGAGCGAACTGGTTTCTGCTCTAGTGGGATCTCCATGGGCTACGGAGACTTCTTCAATATTGCAGTGAAAGAATTTTGTCTAACCCTTCACAACAGTTTGAAGCTGTTCCCGGTTAGGACAACAATATTCACCACTGGGGTTGAAACAGGACCATACGGAGAACTGCCCCCAGCTCGTTTTGTAAGATGCTGCTATCGACGTTGACCGTTTCTTGCGGTCGGGATTTGATTAGCTTCAGGATTTTGCCTAGTCTACCCCATGTTTCTTTTGAGAGCTTAATATTCTGTCCCTTACGTCGACCTTGGTCCTTGGTAGGTGTCAGTTGTTTGAAGACTGATTCTGTCGGCAAAGTTGCAGCTTTGGGAACCAAACCGTGGAAGACAGACTTCCTCTGGGCTTCCTCCATCGGCGTTGAGGCACAGAGAGTGGGAGGTGGGAGTATCGACCCAAAGAGAAGCCCGTTGATTTCTTGAAGAGTCGGATTGCAAAGATTTGAGGCTGCAAGTTGCCCATACTTGACTCCATCGGATTTGTCAAAGCCTGAATTGCTAGGGTAGAAGCAAACGCCATTCATCATAGAGACGAAACACCGGCTTAAGTATCCCACCACCCAAGGGCAACCACAAACATATATACCACGATTATTTGATCGTAAAAAAACACGACACACGAAGTGTGGAGTGGAAAGAGAAAAAGGTCCCACCAGGCGTGCCAGAATCTGTTTACCGCTGAAAGCCGGGAAAGAAAAACGCCATGCCTGAATTTGGGGGCAGATGCTATTTGGTATTATCCTTCCACCTCTCCGAAAATGCCAAGTTAATTTATGGTACCATGTATCGGAGGTTTGAACGGATGCAGCCGTTGTAGCAGACTTCATCAGATTCCCCCGCGTTGTGAAGGGTTTTTTTTATTATGGGGACGCTCTTCTCTGCAGGCGCAAGCCCATGCAGTTAATTACGTTACCACGTAGCGATAACTGCTTTCTTCTGCTCCTGAAGGTCACTTCGTGTCGTGTGTGTTTGTTTTATTTTTGGTTGCACGTGGATTGTATACGGAGACTAATTTATGTTGCCTCCCGCAGGGCGTAGATTAGTCCAAATCCGTATATTCTTAGATTTGGGTTTGGGTTGATTTAAGGATCGTTAATCTCGTTTGAAATTAAGATCAACTTAAATGGTTGTTGAGGATACGCTAGTCTAATTTTAGACTAAGATCTACTCAACAGAATTTTAGGATCATTCAGATCCAACAAAAGAGCATTTGGGCTCTATTGCTTTGGTTTAAGCACGTTTTCGGTCCATAACGAGTTTAAGGAGGTTGCGGTCCGTTGTTAGTTTAAGGACGTTGCGGTCCAAAGATCACCATTTTTGGTGTGAGGGTTTAGTTTAAGGACGTTGCGGTCTACAGATAGTTTAAGGACATTGCGGTCCATAGAGCACCATTTGGCGATGAGGTCGTAGTTTAAGGACGTTGCGGTCCATAGGGATGTGCTCATAGGTTTTGAGTTGCACCAAAGAGATGTTGGTTGTCGAGACCCTCACCTCTCTGAAGACGTTGAAGAATTACAACAACATGTATCAGAGGTATGGAGAGATATACCCTTGAACCAAATTCTAGATTTGAGGGGAAAAATCATAGTGGCCCGTCCAAGAATCATTAGTCATTTTTGAGAGACTAAGATTAACTTAGGAGATTGAGGAATCATCAGTTTGGGAAGTCATAAGCATAGTGGCTCGGTCTATTAGGAAATCCAAGACGTTTTAATCCTCAGGGAGATTTAGCCAATTTGGAGTTGGAGTTGGCTTCATATAGTGTAATACCCAGCCCCTTTTATACCAAAATCTGTATTTTGTTACTCTAGAATTCCAATTATTTTTATTTAAAATTTTATGTGTTTTATTTATAATTTTATTTATAAAAATTATTTCATTCTTAACACCTTTTTCTTAAAACCCCAAACCCTATTCACCTTTAAATAAACTAAATTCCCTTACTATTTTAAAGAGCCCGGCCCAGCAGTATTTTTCTACAGCCATTCTTTAGAATTCCTTTTATTTTGGCAGCCTAACCGAACCCAGCCCACTTTCCTATTTTCTTTTCCCATTTTTCCAGCCCGTCCCCTCTCAGCGCACTATAAAAAAATTCAGGGGAATTAAACAATTGATTTAAACTTCCCCGGCACAGCCCGTCTCCAAGCCCAACTCCATCCTGACCCGACCCGACCCGCCTTTACTCCCTCCTTCTTCCCAACGGTAACATTTCTCCCGACCCATTTCCTTCGCCGCAGCTCACGCCCACGCCACGCCTTGCCGTTACCCTCGCGAATCCCCTCAATCTCCTCCCCTCGTCCCCCCGATCTCCCTCACACCATCTCCCCACTCTCTCTGTTTTCCCTCTCTCGTTCTCTGCTCTCTTTTATCCATCGAGCATCGACCTCGACGCTGGCCGACCCCATCGTCACCGACGAGCCACTTCTCCACCCGAGCTCTTCATCCTCGTCCTCCTCACCCGAGCTCTCCACCTTCCCCCTCGCCTGCAAACCCAACCCATATTCGAGCTCGAGTCCCTGCACCCTCGAACCCACAACCCCGACCTCGCCATCTTCTCCCATCGTCATCGACGACCTCGTCGTCGCCTCCACGCCCTAACTACCTTCCCTCCTCTGTCGCCATCACTCCACGCCGCCATCATCATTGTCCTCCAAACCCCCCACTCACTCACTACCCGCACCCGAGCTCCACCCCCTGCACCCTTGACGGCGGCCCACTGCATCTCGTCGACCCCATCATCATCATCATCATCATCACTGTCGCCACCATCCTCTACTCTCTCTCTCTCTTGACCCCTCTTCCTCACTCCCCCTCGCTCAATCTCTCTGTTCCCCTCTCTCTTCCTCTGTCTAATTCTCTCTCTCTCTCTCTCACTGTTTCTCTCTCCCCCTCACTGCTTCTCTCTATCTCTCACTCTCACTGCTTCTATCTCTTTCTCTCTGTTTCTTTTCCCTTCTCACTCTCTCTAAATCTCTAACTCTTTCCCTCTCTCTAAATTTTCTCTCTCTCACTTCGCAATCTCTCTCCATCGGCCTCGACAGTATCAGCGATCCCCAACTCCGACACCACTTGAGCTTGCAAAAGCCGTCACCAAGCTCGAGCCAAGCCCAAGCCTAGCCGAGTTTCGTCGGGTGCTTGCTACTCCGTGCCCGTGCCGTGCCACTACTGCCTTCGCTGTCGTGCTATCAATTCATTGTCTCCAGGCAAGTATTTTACTTGCTTACATGCTATATATTCAAGTTACAATCTTTAATTGCATAGATCATAGTGTTACACTTTTGGATCAATTATGTGTCATACATGTTCGACGTGTGTTCCCAATGAAAATACTTATCTAATTTGACGGAACTAGATTGTTTATATTGGCCCTTGCTGTGATGAATACCTTGTACAAGTTTCGCTTGAAAATATGACCGTTAACGACTAAAACGACTACCCCCAAGTTTAACCGTGAAACTGGAATTTCATTGTACCTGAAAACTGTTAAAATCACCATAAATTATATACAAACTGGAATGATGCGTTCAAGGGCTCAAATCGAAGACAACTCGACGAAATTTAACCCTATACTATTTTCCAGATATTCCTGTACTTAAATTGTGACGATATTTGGATCGGAGTGCGACTCTGGACTGCAGTCCAGAGTGGCTGTGTTTACTGTGTGCTGTTCCGTAATGAAAACCACCCTGTTTCCTAAACTCGTAGGTTGCGGAACTCTGCTGATTATTATAGGGGAATCTGTTATCTAGACAACACAAGTGGTTCCATCCTATTTCGTTATCGTTTGTTATTTAATCTGCAATTTAAAAGATCGGGACGCATAACAGTCCCAACAGAATCAGAATTGACATATTGGTATTGAATAGTGTATATCTCCTAACGTACAGACGCGATTGAGAAACCGTATGTTGCGTTGAAAACCTTACTGAAAACCCTAGATTTCATCTAACTGTAGCGTTGCTAAAATCTGATCCTAATTGGGATTAAATTGCGTTGCGAAACGGACTTCCGATTCTCAAACCGGGTTTTCAGCCGTGAACGCTTAAAACGAAATGGCTATAAATAATGATCCTGGAACCCGATTGGCATGAAACTAAATTCGATGGATAGATAACCGAACATACTATTTAATCCCCGTTCATTGGTTCAATAAACTATAACCATATGATTTATGATAATTTATGCAAGTGGTAGATTATTGATTCATGACATCCTAAACATGCTTTATATACTGTTTACGCATCATATCATACACATGTCATTGCATTGATAACCCAGTGATAACATGCATTTACCCAGTGTTAGGTTTTAGTGATGATTGTGGCAAATACGTTAGTGTTCTTGTATCCGTGAATAAGTGAAAGTGATACGTACTTGTACACAATCAGTGAACCTTATTATTATATTGCATTGTCGACGTCTGTGGAACGCGTGTACGTGTGACTATAAGTGGTATGGGACACTTATGGAAGCTCTTGCACGGGTGTCACAGATAAGGCACCAGACACTACCATTTATCTTGAGTATTAGTCGGGACGTGCTTGATGGAGATCCTGTCTCCAGTTCTCGCGCAGACTTGTCACGGACCGATTAGTATTTAGGGTTATGGTTAGCGTTTGATGTAGACCACGGGGTGTAGGGTAGTTTAAGTGTGAGTTCAACAGAATCTCGGGAGTCCCATGCCGGCTTATATATTTATGGAGATATATGGAGATTTACAGGGTACGTGATTATTACCGTGATATACATGTTGGGCCCGTGGTCCCTTACCCTTGGGTTCTACCCTTGGGTGGAGGACACTCACGAGTGGTTGACTCTCACACTTAGACTGACGGTAGGCTTAGTGACCTGTACAGTGAGACTTAGAGACTGATAAGGATACTGGCATTGATGTACCTTACATACTGTGTTGACATACGTGGCATATCATTTTACTGCTTTTACTGTTCCGCTGCATTGCTTACTGCATGTTCATATCCATACTGCCATTGATATACTGTTATATATACCTATTATCACTGTTAGAATTGTCACATGACTTTGTATATATTATATTGCTTTTGTGTTGCTCTGACGACCTGAGTATGCATGCTCAGTGAGAGGAGAAGATTTAGCCTGGATCAGGACTAGACGCATATCACAGACACCTCGACTTGCTATCCAGAGTTATATCCCGTTTGTTTCCCCTCAGGTCAGTTCTTTACATTGTTTCATTCTGTTACTGCATTTCTCATTACCTACGCATCATTTACTGTTTACCATGATGAACTAGAAGCCGAAGTGTGACTACGGCAGGACATTTCCTTGACCGTAGGAGCATGGCTGGCCTTGTCTACACCTCGTATTCCGTATTTTGGGAAGCGGGGCGTGACATGGTTTAGTTGGTATCAGAGCCCAGGTTTTGCTTCGATCGGGATTGCAGTTTTCCGTGTATAGCTTGATAATCTAAGACATCTCTCAGTCTAGATTGTAAACTTGATATCCTTGATCCATATTCACATCGAGTATTCTGATATCCATTCGTTAGGGTTTCGGGTGACTTGGCAAAGTTTCGTGGTTGTAATGGTGAACTACATCACGATTACACTACCATACTCTGTTTAAGTGACTTGGAGTCATACAGTTGATTTTTCCGCTTGTAATAAATTTCATCACATCTGATACTCTTGAATCTTTGTCCAATTCTTATTATATCTGAATCTTATCGCTTGTGCCTTATATCATTTTCAAAATTATTGTTTCAGGATCATGTCTTTCAACGACTCTTCCTCTATCTCCACTCCCCAGAATCAGACCAATGAGATTCTGAGTGTACTGCAAGGTCTAAAGGTAGCCAAGGAGCGAACAAACGACTTGTTGGCTGAAGGACTGAGAAGACAGATGAATCAGGCACCAGCGGCTGTCTCCAATCATAAAGGGATCCCCGTTAGACGAGGAAAAAAGATGAAGATGAAACGTCAATTTGTTTCCCCGCGACAGAAGCAGCAGAAGACCCCATGTTGTGGGTATTGTAAGAGGCCAGGACATCTTCAGAAGGATTGTCGCCGCGCCCAAGGAAAATGTCTGATTTGCGGATCCAGCGAACATCTCATTAACGACTGCCCAGAAAGGAAGGAGCTACAAGGAGGAGACTCATCCACACTCTCCACTTCTGCCAAATGATGATTATTGCGTAGTTCAAACATCGAGGATAAGGCGGACCCAGCACAGAATTCAACTCACGCGACGAGAATGCAACGTTCTAGTAGTCAAAGAAGAATTTTCATGTTTTCTACTTTCAGTAATAATGTTGTCACCCTCTTATGAATATTTCTTTTCGTTTGAAATCTTGTATCCGTTAAATTTCTAGTTGAATGTAATAAAACTTTGAACCATAATATATGTATCATTCTCTTGCTTTCTCCTTATTTATACTATTCATTATCACAGCATTTTAATCCTGATCTTTCAGTTCCTGCCACCGCATATCTTTCTATACTTCGCTCACTTAGCTATTTTCTTAATGTACTCCACTGTCTAATCATGACTTTTTCTTTTCAAGTCATGGCCCACCCTAGAGCAACGCCGCATTTAGATGAGGATGCACAGTCATGCGTTTCCTTAGACCGCACGCTGATGAGTTCTGATGATGAGATCAACGATCCCCAGGCCATTTTCGGGAACAGTGATTCCGAAGACGAAGGAGCAGTCGCCCCAGATTTTAACATGATAGAAGATTCCGACAAAGAGGAAGGAGGCCTTGAAGAAAACCCGATAGAGAAAGATCCCGAGGAAGGCCCGATAGAAGAAAATCTAGTTGAGGAAAATCCCGTGGAAGAAAATCCAGAAGAAGAGAGTCACATGGAATCAGACCTCGATGAAGAAACCCCAGCCGAGGAAGAAGGACCAGAAGGACAAGACCCTGCTGTGGAAGAACTCCTAATGACGATCCCTGCAAGGCAATATGTGGATGAACGCCCCTACCTGAGCGCGCGAGCCTACCGCAACCTGCTGAATCTTCAGAACCGCAACTGACGGGAATCCTTTTAGATGTTGTTTTATCTGGCCAAATAAATTTGTGTATAGTTTAGGGCCACCTTCGTTTTCGAGTGTGCCTTTCTTCGAATCTTCTTGAATGGAATGAGTCTTCTGAGTTCGCAAATCTTTTGTTACTGGTTCACTCGATGCTTCGATTTTTCCCTTTACCGTTTTTTCCTCCTGAGACCCCTTCTTGTCCACACCTATACCTCGTGATGATTCGACCCTCACTAAGATTAACAGGTACCACACCCGATCTTTTTGAGGTCCACCCTCCATTCTTCGTCTGTGCCTCGTTTGAGATCCTTCTAAGAGGAGAAAATTTTAGAGAAACTTCCGAGTTCGCTAACCCTTCAAACTCTTGATTCCTAGGATGTACCGACCGTTATCCTCCCCATATTTTTACTTGTAGTCCTTGTTTGCTCACCCTTACTTCCTGTGCCGACCCGATCCCAATCTCCTTGAACTTCAGCCTAAAGCCGCCACGCGCCTATCTTCTGAATGAGCCACCCTTCCTTGTAATTATCACCCTAGCTAGCTCTATACCTCCTTGTGTTTTTTTCCTGTTACCCTAACTATATTTAGGGACACTGTTATTCGAAAATTTAGTTTTCAGTATTTTGTATTTATCAAAGAGTACGTGTTATTGATTACTCCGTTTTATGTATTTTAAGTACATTATTATTATTCACATTTTCAGTAGCGCGACCTTACACCGCGCATATTTTGTTTCATGTTTCTTATTTTCACGATATGAGTTTTCTAAGTTATTTTAAAACTATTTGATCGATGCATTATCCCAAAATGTTTTAACCTACCGACAAATCTTTCACTTCTTTATTATCGTTACTTTATTTCGAGTATTATGCCTATGCTTACTATTATAAATGGTTGAGCCTTATACTTATTATTTCTGCTTGCTATTTTTGATATACTTAGATGTGCACATATTTGGGTTACGACTTTATCGAACACACCTTGATTAATATTGTTCGTTATTATTACCTATATTCTCGTATACTTGTAGTTGCCTTATAGTGTTCCTGCTCTATACCTACTAGACCTATCTTTTGTATGTGGTTCTTATATATATATATGTACCTTCAAATTTTGTCTACCCGTTTTAAGTAAATCACTATGTATTAGCGTTCGATATGATGACTCTTCGCTTATTATTTTATAGCTTGTTGTTTCTTTTAAATTTCGAGCACGAAATTTTTTGTAAGGGCGGTATGATGTAATACCCAGCCCTTTTTATACCAAAATCTGTATTTTGTTACTCTAGAATTCCAATTATTTTTATTTAAATTTTTATGTGTTTTATTTATAATTTTATTTATAAAAATTATTTCATTCTTAACACCTTTTTCTTAAAACTCCAAACCATATTCACTTTAAAATAAACTAAATTCCCTTACTATTTTAAAGAGCCCGGCCCAGCAATATTTTTCTACAGCCATTCTTTAGAATTCCTTTTATTTTGGCAGCCTAACCGAACCCAGCCCACTTCCCTATTTTCTTTTCCCATTTTTCCAGCCCGTCCCCTCTCAGCCCACTATAAAAAAATTCAGGGGAATTAAACAATTGATTTAAACTTCCCCAGCCCAGCCCGTCTCCAAGCCCAACTCCATCCTGACCCGACCCGACCCGCCTTTACTCCCTCCTTCTTCCCAACGGTAACATTTCCCCAGACCCATTTCCTTCGCCGCAGCTAACGCCCACGCCCACGCCACGCCTTGCCGTTACCCTCGCGAATCCCCTCAATCTCCTCCCCTCGTCTCCCCGATCTCCCTCACACCCACTCCCCACTCTCTCTGTATTCCCTCTCTCGTTCTCTGCTTTCTTTTATCCATCGAGCATCGACCTCGACGCTGGCCGACCCCATCGTCACCGACGGGCCACTTCTCCACTCGAGCTCTTCATCCTCGTCCTCCTCACCCGAGCTCTCCACCTTCCCCCTCGCCTGCAAACCCAACCCATATTCGAGCTCGAGTCCCTGCACCCTCGGACCCACAGCCTCGACCTCGCCATCTTCTCCCATCGTCGCCGACGACCTCGTCGTCGCCTCCACGCCCTAACTACCTTCCCTCCTCTGTCGCCATCACTCCACGCCGCCATCATAGTTGTCCTCCAAACCCCCCACCCACTCACTACCCGCACCCGAGCTCCACCCCCTGCACCCTTGACGGCGGCCCACTGCATCTCGTCGACCCCATCATCATCATCATCATCATCATCATTATCGCCACCATCCTCTACTCTCTCTCTCTCTTGATCCCTCTTCCTCACTCCCCCTCGCTCAATCTCTCTGTTCCCCTCTCTCTTCCTCTGTCTAATTCTCTCTCTCTCTCTCTCACTGTTTCTCTCTCTCCCTTACTGCTTCTCTCTCTCTCTCACTCACTCTCATTGCTTCTCTCTCTCGCTGCTTCTATCTCTCTCTCTCTGTTTCTTTTCCCTTCTCACTCTCTTTCTCTCTCTAAATCTCTAACTCTTTCCCTCTCTCTAAATTTTCTCTCTCTCACTTTGCAATCTCTCTCCATCGGCCTCGACAGCATCAGCGATCCCCAACTCCGACACCACTTGAGCTCGCAAAAGCCGTCACCAAGCTCGAGCCAAGCCCAAGCCTAGCCGAGTTTCGTCGGGTGCTTGCTACTCCGTGCCCGTGCCGTGCCACTACTGCCTTCGCTGTCGTGCTATCAATTCATCGTCTCCAGGAAAGTATTTTACTTGCTTACATGCTATATATTCAAGTTACAATCTTTAATTGCATAGATCATAGTGTTACACTTTTGGATCAATTATGTGTCATACCTGTTCGACGTGTGTTCCCAATAAAAATACTTATCTAATTTGACGGAACTAGATTGTTTATATTGGACCTTGCTGTGATGAATACCTTGTAAAAGTTTCGCTGGAAAATATGACCGTTAACGACTAAAACGACTACCCCCAAGTTTAACCGTGAAACTGGAATTTCATTGTACCCGAAAACTGTTAAAATCACCATAAATTATATACATAGTGGAATGATGCGTTCGAGGGCTCAAATCAAAGCCAACTCGACGAACTTTAACCCTATACTATTTTCCAGATATTCCTGTACTTAAACTGTGACGATATTTGGATCGGAGTACGACTCTAGACTGCAGTCCAGAGTGGCTGTGTTTACTGTGTGCTGTTCCGTAATGAACACCACCCTGTTTCCTAAACTCGTAGGTTGCGGAACTCTGCTGATTATTATAGGGGAATCTGTTAGCTAGACAACACAAGTGGTTCCATCCTATTTCGTTATAGTTTGTTATTTAATCTTCAATTTAAAAGATCGGGACGCATAACAGTCCCACCAGAATCAGAATTGACATATTGGTATTGAATAGTGTATATCTCCTAACGTACAGATGCGATTGAGAAACCGTCTGTTGCGTTGAAAACCTTACTAAAAATCCTAGATTTCATATAACTGTAGCGTCGCTAAAATCTGAAACCCAATTGGGATTAAATTGTGTTCTGAAACGGACTTCCGATTCTGAAACCGGGTTTTCAGCCGTGAACGCTTAAAACGAAATGGCTATAAATAATGATCCAGGAACCCAATTGGCATGAAACTAAATTCGATAGATAGATAACCGAACATACTATTTAATCCCCGTTCATTGTTTCAATAAACTGTAACCATATGATTTATGATAATTTATGCAAGTGGTAGATTATTGATTCATGACATCCTAAACATGCTTTATAAACTGTTTACGCATCATATCATACACATGTCATTGCATTGATAACCCAGTGATAACATGCATTTACCCAGTGTTAGGTTTTAGTGATGATTGTGGCAAATACGTTAGTGTTCGTGTATCCGTGAATAAGTGAAAGTGATACGTACTTGTACACAATCAGTGAACCTTATTATTATATTGCATTGTCGACGTCTGTGGAACGCGTGTACGTGTGACTATAAGTGGTATGAGCCACTTATGGAAGCTCTTGCACGGGTGTCACAGATAAGACACAAGACACTGCCATTTATCTTGAGTATTAGTCGGGACGTGCTTGATGGAGATCATGTCTCCAGTTCTCGCGCAGACTTGTCACGGACCGATTAGTATTTAGGGTTATGGTTAGCGTTTGATGTAGACCACGGGGTGTGGGGTAGTTTAAGTGTGAGTTCAACAGAATCTCGGGAGTCCCATGCCGGCTTATATATTTATGGAGATATATGGAGATTTACAGGGTACGTGATTATTACCGTGATATACATGTTGGGCCCGTGGTCTCTTGCCCTTGGCTTCTACCCTTGGGTGGAGGACACTCACGAGTGGTTGATTCTCACACTTAGACTGACGATAGGATTAGTGACCTGTACAGTGAGACTTAGAGACTGATAGGGATACTGGCATTGATGTACCTTACATACTGTGTTGACATACGTGGCATAACATTCTACTGCTTTTACTGTTCCGCTGCATTGCTTACTGCATGTTCATATCCATACTGCCATTGATTTACTGTTATATATACCTATTATCACTGTTAGAATTGTCACATGACTTTGTATATATTATATTGCTTTTGTGTCGCTCTGACGACCTGAGTATGCATGCTCAGTGAGAGGAGAAGATTTAGCCTGGATCGGGACTAGACGCATATCACAGACACCTCGACTTGCTATCCAGAATTATATCCCGTTTGTTTCCCCTCAGGTCAGTTCTTTACATTGTTTAATTCTGTTACTGCATTTCTCAATACCCGCGCATCATTTACTGTTTACCATGATGAACTAGAAGCCGAAGTGTGACTACGGCAGGACATTTCCTTGACCGTAGGAGCATGGCTGGCCTTGTCTACACCTCGTATTCTGTATTTTGGGAAGCGGGGCGTGACATATAGTGTTAAACACTAATGTATACTCAGTGCTCACATGCTCCCACGTGAGACTCGAAGGTAGTGTTAAACACTGAAATTTGGGCGAGGCTCACGTGTGGCTCTTGAAAGTTAGCGCTGTTCACTTGGGTTTATTCCCTTGTTCTTTTATAAGTGCTAAGCACTATTGGGGGTCACGTGGGATCACGTGAGGCACCCCAAAAATGAGAACTATTTTAATTTATTCCCCTTTCCTTTTACAAGTGCTAAGCACTATTAGGGGGTCACGTGGGATCATGTGAGGTGCCCCAAAATCGGAACTGTCTTTGATTTATTCCCTTTTTCCTGTTGAAAGTGCTAAGCACTATTAGGGGGTCACGTGGGATCACATGAGGCGCCCCAAAATGGGATCTGTCTTTGATTTATTCCCCTTTTCCTTTTGAAAGTGTTAAGCACTGTTAAGGGGTCACGTAGGATTACGTAAGGTGCCCCAAAATGGGAATTGATTTTGATTTATTCCCCCTTTCCTTTTATAAATGCTAAGAACTATTAGGGGGTCGCGTGGGATCATGTGACTCGATATCAGTTGTTCCTTTTTGTTCCTCAGAGGTGCTCATGTGGGAACACGTGATCTGTTACGTAGAATTTGAACGCTAATGAATCATCAGGCTGTTCTTCTATGGCTCTGAGGAACCAAGTTCTCCTTTTTTTCTTTGCAGGGATTAAATTCTTTTTAAAGGGTTAAACCCTAGTTTCGGAGGAATTAAATTCCCATACGTTTTGTAAGAGTTAAACTCTTTTGAACTCAGTTCTTTCCCTTAGGTTTTGAATTTGCATGACAGAATCTCCCCGATGAGAATTAAATTCTCAACTTGTGGAGAGATCTGCTTCTGCAGATCTTAACGAGAGAAAGAACTAAGTTCTTTGAGAAGAGTTAAACTCTTGGTTTGAGAATTAAATTCTCTTTTTGTTTTGTGGGAGATTTTTGGAGGGGTTCCTCTTCTTTCTAGAGAATTAAATTCTCTCTCTATTTTTCTTCCCCTCTCTCCCTCTCTGTGTGTGTCTCCTCCTTTTCCTTCTCCTCTCCCCGCTCCTATTTATGAGAAGAAAAAGAATCAATTTGTTAAGAAAATCCCTCATTGAGAGATCATGATTGATTCCATGATCTTTTAGATCAATCGGTAAATTTTATTCACCGTTGTATTTTTAATCCAAAAGCACTCTGCTTAACAGAGAAGATTTCTTGTTTGTTTAGCAAGATTATAAATATCTTGTTAGTTTTAACTAGATCAGAATTTTATTCTATCATATCTTTCAGTCTAATAAGATCAGAAATATATTTTCTTAATATAGAATTTAATTCTATCATATGGATATCTATTTAGTTTAGCATATAATTTTATTCTTATCATATGAATCTCTTGTTAGTTTAATAAGATTAGGAAAATATTTTCCTATGATAGAAATTTATTCTACCGGATGATCACCGTTGAATATTTGATCCAAAGATACTCTGTTTAACAAAGAAGATCTTTTTAGTTTGAGGAAGATCGGAAAAATATTTCCCAAATAGAATTTAATTCTAGAATTTGACAGGAGCATTTTAAATTGGGGCGCTCACATGCTTTGCACGTGAGTAGCAAGAGAACTCACGTGTTTAACACGTGACCACTAGTGTAGGTTTTAGCCTGTTTATTTTCAGCACTCATATGTTTTACATATGAGCTCTCACGTGTTTTACACGTGAGGCCTGTTTGGCCTTTAATTGTTTTATTTTGTTTATTTTCAGCGCCCATATGCTTACAAATGAGCGCTCACGTGTCTAGCACGTGAGGCCAGTTTAGCCATTAGTTGTTTATGTTCAGCGCTCATATGCTTTGCATAATTGCACTCACATGTTTTACACGTGAGGCCTAATTTTGAGGACTCTCCCCCTTTTTTTGTAAGGGAACAAGTAGCTGTTGACCGAAAATTTTGGCGTGAACAGCTATCACTTTACAAACTAAAGAGTAGTGAACTAACTATCTAAACTAGTTTACTAAAAAGGTTTAGATAGATGATGTAGGAATTTTAGCTCTTTATTTTTCTTCTCTTTTCTTTTCTTTCTCTTAAGAAAATAAACTCAAGAGAGGAGATGAAGATGGGAGAGAATGAACTTGGAATTGTGATAAGAATCCAAGAGATTAGTTATGGTTATCTACAAAGATAAAACAAAAATGAGTCATGAAATTCTACACACATCTAAATGTAATGACTCATTCTTTTTATCTTAAAAGATAAAATGATGAAATGATAAATCTCTTCATTCTTATCTATATTCCAATATAATTCTCATACACCTATTTATATTGTATCATCCACCATGACACAATAATATATTTATATCACATATAAATATATAGTAAAGAGAGCATTACACACACACACACAAACATATATATATATATATATATATATATACACACACACACACACACATACATACATATATTTAATTATTAAATCAACACATGATTTAATAATACAGTTATATCATATATAATCCGGCTAATATCGATAAATACCCGATTGTAATATGTGTATCGCATACACGTGCATAATCGAACTCCCGCATGTATCCCCATACGTGCCCTACATCGTTTCACTTGCGCTGAGAAGCCTCTATACGAGACTATAAAAACTCGTCAATAGGTTGGCAGTAAGATATGAACATATTAAAATCCCACAAACACGTCAGTGGTACTAGCTATACGTAACGGCTATCCAGGTATTGAGTGAATAGGAAGATCGACAAGCTAACTCGTCCGAAATCCAACAGAGTCTTATAATGACAGTCTCCGTACAGTCCGGTCTCTTCATCAGAGAGTGTCGTATATCAAGTCTGGAGGGTGGTATCTGTCTTACCTCCAATAACTGATAAGTCGTGCCAATAGACCTGCAACCAAAATAGATACAACTGATAACTCTTATCAGTTTATCTCACTGCCCTGGCTAGGGAATTATGGTTACAGTCGATGAGGCACAGCACGACATCGACTCCTAATATCGGGAGAGACGAAACCCATCCGATCACTCATTGTCTCCATATGTTTCGAGGCTGTACCCAACTAAAACCTGTTTGCACAGCTATTTAAAACCGTGGTAAGGTAAAAATCAAAGCACAATGAGAAACACACAAGACTCTATGAAAATCTCCGGTCTATAGACTACCATGTACTCATGTCACCTAAGAACTTCTATCTGATGGTAGATATAATACCATATATGAGTTCCTGGCAAGTCGGTTCGGTGTACTCATTCTCTAATGAGCACATGTATACAATCTTTGGTGTCTAACACCAATGTCTATGGGAACAGGCATCACCCCAATCTGGGTCAAGAAACATATACACTAATCTACTCTGGAATATCGATGTCCAGTCTCGATACTCCCACGACTAGGAACATTTAAGGATATGTTTATAGACTATCCAGGTCCCACTAATATGATCTCTATAATAATTCTGGTAGTCAAGTAAAGATCCTATGGGTTTTATCATCATGTATCAATAATATATAATATCAAGTAAAATATACACACACGCGTTAAGATAAAGACAAACCAGATAGTATACTATCATATCGAGCAAGACTGTTCTTCGCATACATATGTTCAAGCATACACTATAATATACAATAATGGCCTTTAAGGCATGTGTGTGTGTGTGTAGAGAGAGACAGAGAGAGAGAGAGGAGGGGGAGCTTAAATTTAGTCCTCATAATAAGATTGCATCAACTAAGAAAATATCTATCCAAGATGTTCAAAAGCTTTAATTACTAAATCCACTGATAATACTCTCTCTCTCTCTCTCTCTCTCTCTCACGCACACATGATCCACTGTTATAAGTGTTGTAATTGTTGTTGTTGGAGGAGGAGATATTTAACCATTGCATTTCTGGTCGTGAGGGGACAGCAGGTGCTGCTCCCAGTAATCTCATCAGCACCTGCTACCCCTTTAGGTACCACATCAAATCTTCACCACCCCTCCTGCAACAACAACAAATTACAACACTTATCACGTAGTTTTATGTTATGATAGAAACCATTGCGTATACCAAGTTTATTTATAGAGATGAGATTTGGCAAGAGTTCAATATAGAAGAGAATGATGGTGAATAAAGGTTGGCGTTGTTCAGCTGCCAGCTCCCCCAGCATCTCAAGTGATTAGGCGGGGACAGGATTCGAACCTTCTGTGAGATCATCTCATTATCACACTTACACACACACACACACTCACTTACATACACTAGAATACCTTAACCCTAACACGCACGCTTACATACACACACTCTTACACACACACACTAAATTATCCAAACCCTAACTCTTGACTATTGTTGTTTTCACTAAACTATCATTAAAATTTTTACTTAAATACTCGATTTGCTCAATTTAATTTATTTACACTAAAATACACTTAACTATTGTTGCTTTTCACTAAAATATCATTAACTATTGTTGCTTCTCACTAAATTACCTATAAAAATTCGCTAAATTACCCGAATCCTAACACTTAACCCTAACCGTAAACTTAATCCAAATCAAACCCTAACCCTAAACCAAATAAACCCTGACCCCTTAATTAACTGTAACACTAATCATAACCCTAACCCTAACCCTAATTAACCCTAATCTCTAAATCAACCCTAACCCCCTAATCAACCCTTACGCTAACCATAATTAACCCTAACCCTAATTAACCGTAACCCTAATAAAGCCCTAACCCTCCAGCCCTAACCCCTAACCCTAATTAACCCGGCCTTAACCCCAAACCCTAACCCTAATTAAGCCATAACCCAAACAACAACAATAACACAGCAACAACACCAAAATTTAAAACTAAATTACTAAAATTGAAGAAATAAAAAACAAAATTTAGGAAAATTTGAAGAAATTAACTAGCCAACCTCTAAAATACAGCCACCGGCGATGAGGATGGTGTGGGCGAGGAGGAGGCCGGGAAGGAGCAGGAGGAGGAGGCTGACAAGGAGGAGGCCGGCAATGACTTGGCGATGGAGCTTGATCGACGACGGTGAGGGAAAAGACGGCGGAAATGGAGCTCGACGAGGGGAGGGGGATTTTTTTGTGAAAGGGCGCGGGGAAATGAAAATAGGACGTGGGGAAATTTTTGGGGAGGGAGAGACTTATCTAGTTATTTTTTGTTTTTTTTAAATACCCTTAATTTCTTTTACGGTGCCCACATAGGGGCTTCACTTGCGGCACCGCAGAGGCAAATGCAGAATTAAGTTTTTATTAATTTTTAATTTTGATATTCCCCTATGATGGTAACCGTAGGGATATGAGTTGCCCCTACGGATTTACCGGTCCGCCGGAGCAACCCTATATTGTACTAGTGATATCTTATCATATATATAGATAAATGAAACGATGAAACATTCAATCAAGTTATTGCTCAAAATTAATCAGAAGTGTTTGTTCGAAATAACTTACAATGTTCAATAAATGTTATAGTATTGCAACAACTTATCATACTAATAGAGCTATTTTCAATTCATTTGGTTGGTGTCCCTTCCAATCAAGAATTGGGGCCTACATTTATTCGGTTTTTTTGTTACATGTGCATCTTAGAGTTTGCATTTGTAAACTAATTTGAACAATCTATGTCATTATACATATAGTGTATAAATAAAAAAAATACTTTGTACATAATGTTTTATGAGATTAATGGAGGGAAGAGGCCATAGGAGGGGATTCCCTCCTATGGCGTCGTAAAAATACCCCCTTCCTAATTTTTTCCGACGATCGGCACCCACCATCTTCATCGTCATCATCTAAGATGTGGGTACACCAAATTTCATGCGATTCTACAACTTTTTCACCGTTGATTTAGTGGGTTCAAAATTAACGGTTTGCCGACAATAGAACTTTTTACATTGCTAAATCAACGGTGAAAAAGTTGTAGAATCACTTGAAATTTGGTATACCCACATCTTAGATGATGACAATGAAGATGTTGGGTGCCGATTGTCGGAAAAAACCATGGAGGGGGTATTTTTCGACGCCAATTCCCTCCTATGGCATCTTTCCTCCATTATTCTCATGTTTTATATAGGTTGTGGCATATTTATAATTCGCGCGAACGCACATAGTCAAAGTCTAGTTACTATTAACGGAAGAGGGTTTTTATTTCTTCTGGGAGCTGGCCTGTGAGGGTAGGGATTTTTGAATTGGAGTCGTCGGTATGTTTGGCATGTTTCTCTGGATGACACATGTTAAGAAGAAATCCGAGAGATTTGAAAAAAGAACGTTTACTAAAAAACATAACTACCGTTCCAAACGATATCAAATCAATAAAAATCTTTATTGAAGTCCTTAAGGAATTTTATTTTCTTAATTAAAATACTAAAAGAACCTTCACATTTCTTTCTTTTTATCGTTAACAAATGTACACATTAATCACTCGTGTAAAACGCTGATAATAATAATGTTGATGACATTACACAATGTTTGTGGCTTTTAACTCTAATTATAAAAGAAACTAGAAAATTCGACATGCTAATCTTTTACCATGACGTTTTATTTTGAGTTAATTACACTAAACTATCCTAAACTTTTAGTATTTTCTAATAAACTATCCTCAACTTGTTTTATTGTCCAAAACAATCCTAACCTTTTCATATTTTTTCCGAAAACCCTCTTCATTAATGTTATGTTAAAGATATCTTTTATCCGCAAAACACATAGTTTTTTACTAAAATACCCCTAATAGTTGAATTTATGTCGTTCATATCAACCTCTTAAGTTAGGTTTTCCATGATTCTAGATGGCTATATAGATCCATTTTTCTCTAATTTTATCTAATCTGATTATTTTATTTTTATTACATTTCCTGAATTTCTTCAAATTCTATTTTTAAATTTTCTTATGAAAATAGGGTTTTGAGGAATGCTTTATTATGAAAGGATCTAAAAGATTATTTACAATTATAGTTAACACCATTAATGAGTTAGCTGATGTTTTAGTAAATTAAGGATAGTTACCGATGATATTAAAACAAGTTAAGGGCAAAGTTGGGGGGCGTTAAGTGACATTTACCTCCATTGTTTATTTTAAATGGTTGCTGTTATCTACTAAGTACTTGCCTTTTATGTATTACCTTTTTGTATGGTCAAGATTAGAAATACTAAATTATGGCACATACAATGGACATAAAATAAATTTTAGTCTTATCTATCACAGAACCATTCTAAATTCTATTTAAGTTTTCGTTTGGTATATTGTCATAATCTTTTAACAAATTTCAAATTAATGTTGATATAGAATTCTTTTTACCTTAAATGTTAAAAATAATATATTCTTAAACTTACCTTTTTAAGAAATCAAGTGCTAAAAAGAAGGGTTTTTTTTTGAAATATTATAAATTTAAAATTAAATTATTAAAATAGGGGGGGGGGGGGAAATTTTATTTAGCAGAAACGGGTGGTTTCAAACCACCCGTGGCCCCCCCCCCCCCACTATAGGGGGCGGGTTCTGGGAACCCGCCCCCTATACAAATGTATAGGGGGCGGGTTTCCAGAACCCGCCCTCTATAGTTTTTTATAGAGGGCGGGTTCTGGGAACCCGCCCCCTATACTTTTGTATAGGGGGCGGGTTCCCAGAACCCGCCCCTATTTTTTTTAATTAAATTATTTTGTTAATTTTAATTATTATCGTTTATAATTATAATATAATTATTATTATAATTATAATTATAATTCTTAAAATTAAAATAAAATAAAATAGACAAAAAAAAAATATTTAAATGAAATAATAAAATTTCACTATATCAAATTGTTTTTTACAGAATGAATCCGTCAAAAGTTACAATGCCAAAAAATCCTATCTATTTGTAAAATGTAAATGCTATTTTTTTCCTATCCCTTTTCCTTTATGAAATCCGAGAAGGCTTGACATAAGCCTGTGCCTCCTCGGATGACTGGAGGAACCACCTGTTTCTTGGATAGATGGCGGTGGCGGCGTCGGCGTCTGCTCTGCTGCTTCGGGTTCGGGTTCTGTTTCAGCTTCGTCTTCAGCAACGTCTTGGACAGGCTGTTGATCCACAAATCCTGAACCTGAATGTGGGACAGGTGTCGGATATGTGTTGCTTCCCAACAAATTTGCGTAGGACGCTAAATCCGTGTTCCAACTGGGCAGTTGTAGCGAAGAACCTGTCCCGATTTCATGCGGCTGATGTTGCACAAAATCTTGGCCCCATGGCTGCGCAAATCCTGACCCCCAAGAGTGCTGTTGATGCGCTGAACCTAACCCCTAAGACGGCTGTTCTGCAAAACTTGATCCCCAAGTCTGTTGTTGTTGCGCCTGTCCGGTATGCCAGGGTTGCTGTTGACTGTATGGTGATCCAAACCACTGATCCAGCTGCGCTGGATCTCGTTGATGCTGCGGCTCTGGTGCCGGGTAATACTACGGCTGCGGTGCCGGGTCATACTGTGGCTGCGGTGCCGGTTCATACAGCGGCTCCGGTGCCGGTTCATACTGCGGCTGCGGTGCCGGTTCATACTGCGGCTCCGGTGCCGGTTCATACTGCGGCTGCGGTGCCGGTTCATACTGCGGCTCCGGTGCCGGCTGATACTGCGGCTCCGGTGCCGGCGATAAATGTTGAGAAATACCATGTGAACCAAGTACACCACCAATAAATTGGTCGAGATTTGAAAATTGAGCCTGAGATGCCGGACCAGCATCAGTCGGGTATGGTTCCTGCACCATTGTTTGTACGAGATGCAACCCACGAGCCTGTCGTTACATTAGAAATAAGAAATAAGTATTGACTCATACCGCCGGATGTTAAAAAGTAATATGATATAAAGAGGGCGGCTTACCAAATCTCGTTCCATGTGTCCTCTAGGCTCGTACCGCGAGATGTTTGGGAAGTCTTGTGGAGGAGCAGAAAGATATCTTACGGTGACACGCTTATACCACTGTAGATATACTTTGGTAGCGTCGGTAGCTGTGTGGTCACATATTTGCTGTAAGGCAATACTATGCTGCCTATCCTCCCATCTCAGCAAATACTGATGATGATGCTCCCTCCAATCACGCTCCGTATTTCCTCCTCGCATGTCTCCCTCTACTGTCATAGGCGAAGGCGGCAGGACAGGAATATGTTGCAATCTAGCAAACTGCCGCAATACCCTATCTGGGAGGTGCATAACAACAACATTGATGCAGAGGAGTGGGCATCGAGCCCGCCATACCGGCTCTCCTTCGAGACAGATGCCGGGTAAGTTTTGTAGACGATCTGCTGTATAAGGCGTCCACAGAAACTGCGCAAATGACATAGAAAAAAAATTGTGATTTAGGTATTTTCAAAATTGTAAAACAAATTAAATTACCCAAATTATGATTACCTGAGCCGCCTCCATGCGATCTAACTCATCTCTATAGTACCTAAGCACTCGACGAGGAGCCTTATACGCTTTCTTCCCATTCCACCAGCAGCCGAGCGGCTTTCCGGGGTTATCCAAGCCAGTTATTTTAATAGTATCTGGTCTTCCTATATACATATGCTCCCACGACCAGATCTAGAAAAAAAGTTTTAGATTATAAGAGAGAAAACCAATATTGCATAATTCTAGCTGTGAAAAATAAAGAATTTACCTGAAGTAATGTGCTGCATCCACAAATTTTATTCTTCGTAGGAGCACATGCTTTGTCGAGTTCCTTATAGAGAAAGGCCAGGACCCCTGCTCCCCAAGCACATTGGCCACAGACATCAAAATCCGCTAGGAAGCCAAGGTATAACGGATGGACATGCGTTGCTGATTGGTCCGGCATCAACCAAGAACCGATCATGTACAGAATGTAGGCACGTGCATGTCTATCCAAAACTTCATCGGTGGCTTCATCAGGGATATTACTGAATGTGTCTCTTAACCAGTTCAGATTGATTTTATACCCCTTACTGTGGCCTCCTGGTGCCTGATATTAGTATTTTTTTAAATGTTAAAGCTAGAAATAATGTAAAATATAAAATAGGTACACTAAATAGGGAAAGCAGAATGATATTGTTTACCTGTCCGAGAGCAGACTCGGCATATGTATCCCAGTATGGGTGGTCGGTATCTGGACCAACAATTTTTCCTCCGACCAACCCAAGCCCATTAACCCGTAAACCGAGTAAGAGGCCAATATCCTGGAGTGTGATTGTGGCCTCACCCCATCTTAGATGAAAGGTGTGGGTCTCTTTTCTCCAACGTTCGACCAGAGAGGTGACGAGAGTGTGGTCGAGTTGGATATGTCGAATCAACGACGCTTCATAAAATCCGGCCCGTCTAAGCCGTTGGTTTATTCTTTGGTCGCTAACTACCCATTTGTCGGAGCTATGCGTGACGACGGTGAGATTATCTCCATCCTGCAAAATTAAATATTGTTATTTTCAAGTACAATAATTAAATGAAAGGTGTAATTAAAACAAATTAACTAAGTTTAGAAAATTTCCTCCCCGTGTAATATTTTGAACGATCTGTGTTCATTTTGATGGACAAGCAGAGATTTGTCGAGTGGTTGATTCTCCATTGAAATGTACTGAAGCAGAGATTTGTCGAGAGTTTTATCAAGAGATGAAATTGTGTGGTTGATGACAGTGAGAGGCTCGGTATTTATAGAGGTGAACGGGTTCGTCTCCTGTGAAGAGGGCGGGTTCCTGGAACCCGCCCTCTTCAATAAGTAGTCACATCAATTCCTAAATTAATGAAGAGGGCGGGTTCCAGGAACCCGCCCTCTTCATTAATTTATGAATGGTCACATCAGTACTATTCAAGTACTATTTGTCGTCACATCAATGTTTGTTTGTTAATAAACGTTGTTTTCAAAAATCACGCGGTCTTATTCGCATAGAAGAGGGCGGGTTCCAGGAACCCGCCCTCTTCATTAATTTATGAGTTGTCAAATCAGTACTATTCAAGTACTATTTGTCCTTTGTTGTCACATCAATGTTTGTACGTGAATAATCGGTGGCTTCAGAAATGCTTTTTATTACAATCTTTTTACTTCATCTGGTGTGTTGTCAAATCACTTTCAGAAATGAAGAGGGCGGATTCCTGGAACCCGCCCTCTTCAATAATTAGTCAAATTAATGAAGAGGGCGGATTCCAGGAACCCGCCCTCTTCAAAAATCACGCGGTCTTATTCGCATAGAAGAGGGCGGGTTCCAGGAACCCGCCCTCTTCATTAATTTATGAGTTTTCAAATCAGTACTATTCAAGTACTATTTGTACTTTGTTGTCACATCAATGTTTGTGCGTGAATAATCGGTGGCTTCAGAAATGCTTTTTATTACACTCCTTTTTACTTCATCTGGTGTGTTGTCAAATCACTTTCAGAAACTAAGAGGGCGGGTTCCTGGAACCCGCCCTCTTCATTAATTTATGAGTTGTCAAATCAGTACTATTCAAGTACTATAATCAGTACTATTCAAGTACTATTTGTACTTTGTTGTCACATCAAAAATCACGCGGTCTACGATGCAGAAATAATTAGACTCTGGTGAATAAGAGGGCGGGTTGTTAGAACCCGCCCTCTTCATTAATTTATGAGTTGTCAAATCAGTACTATTCAAGTACTATTTGTACTTTGTTGTCACATCAAAAATCACGCGGTCTACGATGCAGAAATAATTAGACTCTGGTGAATAATAGGGCGGGTTGTTAGAACCCGCTCTCTTCAATATCAGATCGCTATAAATATGTCTCCGCACTACCCATTTCATTTCATCTCTGTCAAATTTGCACCCTACACCGCTCACTATCCATTTACTTCGATCAGTTCTTCTCCGCTATCAATTTTGTGTAAGTGTGGAGCTTTAGAAGAAGGTGAAGTTCAGTACCATAGTCTGCGAGTAAGCAATCTTCGAGCAGTAGAACAGTTCATAAAGTATTCGAAGTAAGCAATCTTCGAGTATGAATTTTTTTTGCAATTTCAAACTTTCTCCACTATCCATTTTTTTTGCCCTCTTCGAGCAGTAGAACAGTTCCTTCTCGTTTCACTGCAAAAACTAAACTTCTTTAAATAAGTCTAAGAACTAAACTAAACTTGCATCTTTAGATTCATTTTCCTTCTCGTTTCACTGCAAAAACTAAACTTCTTTAAATAAGACACAGAACTAAACTAAACTTGCATCTTTAGATTCATTTTCCTTCTCGTTTCAGTGCAGGATTATGGCCTCCCCAAGTATATTTGTTGTATGTAAATACGATGGCCAGGTTATCACAAGTGCATAAGGTCCCGAGTATATGGGCGGGTCTGCACGAATCATGCGATTGGAAGCATCAACGACATATGATGAACTAGAGGCAAAAGTGTACAAAATTACGAAATACGATCCCCGTGAAAGTAGGGTCAAGTTAAGTTGTATCTGGCCTATGTTCAGTGGAAATGCATTGGTTGAAATTACAGACGATGCATCAATATCTTCGATGATAGATTTCGGTCTCTCAAGCACCCAGCATTCTTTTGAACTTTTGGTTCAGAAGGAGCAATTGGAAGTATCAGATGCCCCTCCAACGGATAATTTTGATGGTAATGCTGGAGATAGTTCCTGGAGGTACGGTCACATGGTCAACGATGATGCCGTCAGTGCCGGTGGATATGACTATACACAACATTATTCAAATCTTCAAGCACATGGGTAAACATTTTATAAACCCATATTTAAGCATTTTAGTAATACCTGTATACTAATATTCAAACATTTAATAAAATGCATAAATCCAGGTTCTTCCAGCCGACTGCTGCAGTTACATGCACCCCAGAAGAACAGCAAGAACTACCATACACAGCCTTCCACAGGTAAATAAATTTGAAACAAGTGATGATTTAGTTATGAAAAAATTAGGGAATAATATTATAATAACAATTTATATACTAAACGCAGATTTCCCCACACCTCCGCATCATTCCAACACGATCCAAGCAGCGCATTCCAAGCATGTCCGTCCACATCTTTCCGGTCTTCTCACCCTGAACCATCCACAATACACCGACCACAACCATCATATATTGCACCCGAGCCTTATGTAGCTACGGGTGATATTGATGTGTGTGGGAGTGATGATGATGAAATCGGTGAAGGTGATCAGGGGGAGGATAGCGTGGAATATGCTGCTGGATTGAATGAGGTAGCATTCTTTGATGGTATGGTTGCGAATAACGATTTTGTCCAACTAGAAGATCCCGGCCTCGATCCGCTAGAAGATGATGGTTGGGTAGACTTAGCCGTTGCAGAAGTAAATACGGCACCCTATTTGGACGCGACAGCAGCAAGCGAAGACTGCATCAGCGTCGGGGATTTGTTTCAGGAAAAAGAAGATCTTATTTGTAAGCTGAAGTCGTGGTCCATTCAGCAAAACGTTACATTTAAAACAGAAGAGTCAAATAAGACGTACTATACTGTGGTATGTACGAAATCTCCTGAATGTCAGTGGAGATTGCATGCGTGTTGTTCCAAAAGAGCCAAGGCTTGGAAGGTCACGAAATACAACCAAGAACACACTTGCATCAATTCTATTATGTCACAGGATCACCGGAATTGCACTTCAGCTTACATTTGCTCGCTAATCATGCCCATGATCCGTACAGATGTGGCGATGACTCCCCGAGAGATACGGCTCTTGGTTAGCGGAGAGCATAAAATTCAGATTTCGTATGTGAAGGCATGGGATGCTCGAAGAAAGGCTTTGTGCAAGATATTCGGGGACTGGGAAAGCTCGTACAACTCCCTAGTCCCTTTTATGGAGGCCATGAAAGCATCAAATCCGGGGACCGTATACCGGTTAAAAACCACAGAAACCGACGTCGAGGGCTCTGTCAGGTTTCAAAGAATTTTCTGGTGCTTTGGTCCATGTGCGGCTGGTTTCACACACTGTCGGCCGGTATTGTGCGTTGATGGTACGTATCTATACGGTAAGTACAGAGGCTGCATGTTAATTGCTACAGGTGTTGATGCTAATAACGGTATATTTCCGTTGGGATTTGCTATTGTCGAGGGTGAAAATACATCATCCTGGTCATGGTTTTTCCGTAACCTCAAAAATATCCCATCTGTTCTTCATAGAACGGATTTATGCATCATATCTGATAGACATCTGGGAATACTGGCTGGAATGAGATCTGTATTTCCGACGACCCCACATAGGTTTTGCCTACGACACTTCAGGCAAAATTTTGATCGAAAATTTAAAAATTCGGATCTACATAAACTTATGTACAGAGCCGGTGAAACGCCTGACCCTAATGTTCACGACATATACATGACGAAAATTGGGGAGATGAGTCAAGCCGCGAAAGTGTGGTTAGATGAGTATCCAGTCCGCATGTGGTCACAAGCACATGATGATGGGTGCAGATATCTCCTAATGACGACTAATATGTCTGAAAGCTTCAACGGGGTCCTTAAAGGGGTTAGAGGCTTACCGATACAGGGGTTGATTGTTCGAACATTTTTCCGGATGAATACTTATTTTGTGCACAGAAGAGAAAAGTCCTTGGGGATGGACACTCCGCTCACCGCGTATTACGAAGATATCTTTCGGAAAAGAGAGCGCAGAGCACAATACTACAGATCCGAAAGGTTTGACACGGCGGAGTTTCAGGTGACGGGCGGTAATGGGAATCAATATACCGTGAACTTTAGAGATGAAGGGCTCTCTTCGTGTACATGCGGTCTTTTCCAGCAACAACATTTACCTTGTGCCCACGCTATTGCTGCTGCGAGCAGTATGCATACCTCACATTACAATTTCGCTTCCAATTACTATACAGTTTCTAATTACCAAGGTGCATACGATCCAAAATTTCATCCTATACCGGACAATCGCTATTGGCACTATTATACTGCCAACAGACAAACACCGACTGTATTACCGCCGGAAAAAAATATAAAGCCCGGAAGACCGAAGGTACGTCGAGATCGAATGACAATGGATACTGATCCTCAGCAAAGGCAATCCAGATGTAGCCTATGCAAACAACCAGGCCATTATAGGACCAGATGTCCAGGATATGCATCAGGGGCGGGACCTTCAGGATCGTGACAAGTGCACTCAGATTTTTCTGTATTATAAATTTGACCGTCGATATAGCATTTAGATTTTACAAATAGATAGGATTTTTTGGAATTGTACATTTTGACGGATTCATTCTGTAAAAAACATTGATATAGTGAAATTTTATTATTTAATTTAAATGTTTTTTTTCGTCTATTTACTTTTATTCTATTTTTATGAATTATAATTATAATTATAATTATAATAATATTATAATTATAATTAGATTATTAATTAAATTAATATTTTAAAAAAAAAATAAGGGGGCGGGTTGAGAACCCGCCCTCTATACTTTTGTATAGAGGGCGGGTTCTCAGAACCCTCCCTCTATACAATAGTATAGAGGGCGGGTTCTCCCTATACTGAGGGGAGGGGGGGTGGGGTGGGCCATAGGGTGGTTCGAAACCACCCTATTCCCATAATTTTAAATTTTCCCCCCCGATTTTAATAATTTAATTTTAAATTTATAATATTTCAAAAAAAAACCCTAAAAAGAAACTGTTATGAGAAATGATATGGCAAATATAAATAATAAAAATTCATGATCATATGTGTATTTTCATCACTTTTTCACATTTTATTTTTTTTATAGGAGAATGAGTCTTTTCACACTTGTTGGGAGAGAGATCACAATCACATGAGGCTCTACTATTAAAAAAAAGGGAAAATAGAAGTCCAAATGCCTCATAAACCCCAAAATATGCTATTGAAATGCTTTTGAAACCAAATCCCTAGCTATTCCTATTTGTCTACATATTTATGTATATTTCAACGATAATACCCTTTTATGATTCTATTAAATATTAGGATGTAAGATCGATTAGATACGTAGTATCCCTTTATTTCTTACTTTTATTACTAGCCCTGTTATCTGCCCTCATCTATCCATTTCATCGATGGAGAAAAAAAACGCCATATTTTCGATTTCCAATATAAGAAGTCATTTTAACTCATCAAAAATTATCATTACTTCAAATCTATGTTATTATTCCAAATATTTATGATTGATTTATAATTCTGAATATAGATAATTAATTTTTGAATATGGATGGACTCCGAAATTTTTTGGCCCAATCACTGTAAAGTGACTTCTTTCCTATTCCCACTAGATAATCCGTAAGTTTGGAAGATATTTAATTAGGAATTATTTAAAATATTGGATTGTTTATAAAAACAAATCAAAATCTTTGTTGTCTCAAGTCCGTCTTTAGAAATAAAGGTTGAGATTAGGGTTACTAAAAATTAGGAACGGAGAAATACGATTCGAGAAAGGAGATTGGATTTAGGGGTCAAACATTAATCCTCATTTAATTTTTCTATTTGAAATCAAACATAAGATATCTTTTTGTGATTTTAGGAGGACGAAGTGATGAAATTCCTAGTACCCTTATCGCTAACCTGCTGCCTTTTCGAAATGAAAAACTTTAATTTTAAAACGTCACTAGGTACTATACCCCAATAATCATTTCCAAACACTAACTAATAAACAAGAAGAGAGTTTAACTACTCGGTAAGTGACTATAAGTTTTAAAGACGTGTCCTTCGGGTTTTCAATGATCCTTTTCCTTTGCTCTTAGCTATTCTTGATCAATCTTGCAAGTTGGTCTTCTCGATCCTAGATGATTCACCCGAGAGATATGATTCAAGCTCTTTCTTTATCTAGTGAAGAAACTAATAACCATGGCTTGCTCGGAAATAGTAAATAGGAATGTAGAGAGTGTTTGTTTAATTAATCTATCTTTAATTACTCTTGATTCTCATCACATGAGAGGGTAGAGGAAGAAGAAGAAGCTCATGAAAGGAGAGAGAATGCTTAGAATAAAATGAGAGAAAAACTAAAGAGGAATAACTATGTATATTTCTATTCAATAAAATCATTTTCAATAAAATATTGCAAACATACATGTATAGTAAACCCAAATGAAATTAAATAATACAAGATCATTCCTCTCACCATTCTCTTTGTCACATGACCCCTTCACCTCATTTCTAATTTTCAAAAAATAGAAAATCCTAAAATGATGTGTCCTTCTAGAAACAATCTTGTATAAATACAAGAATACTATACCATATATACATACCCGTATTCGTACCAAAATATGAATACCAAGAGATAGAAAAATACAACAAACATAATAATAGAATATTATTAAATTAATACTTGATTTAATAATCCGGTTTAATTCTAAACTCGCTTGTATTAACCGTCCGATTTAAATCCGTGTAGGTAGTAAATGTATTTAATCGGGAACCAGCACGTATAAATATACGGTCTCTACATCGTTTCATCTGAATAAGGAAAACTCTCTATGTGAGACTCTAAAGACTCGACAATATGCTGGCAGTGAGATACTGGATAAATCCGTAACCACAACCACGTCAGTGGGACTAGATGTACATAACGGCTACCCAGGTATGTGTCAAAAAGAAGGCCGATGAGCAAACTCATTCGAACCCCTACTAAGCCTATCTGTGAAAATCTCCATACAGTCCGGTCTCTTCGTCTTAAGAGTATTGCATACCGGGTTTAGGCGGTGGAATGTTAGGAATATGTATGCCTTAGAGGCCATTATTGCATATTATAGTAGATGCTTTGACATATATATAGAGGACTTTCTTGCTCGACAAGATAGTATGCTATCTGGTTGCTCTTTATCTTAACATGTACACTTGTTTCAATTTACTATCTCAATGATATATGTTGATTTAACTACCAAGACTATGATGCAGATCATACTAGTGGGGCTTGTGTAGTCCGCAAGCACATCCTTTAACAGTTCTTAGTCGAGAGAGTGTCGAAACAAGGCATCGATATTCCAGATTAGACTAGTGTGTACGTTTCTTGACCCTGTATAGGGCGATGGTTGATCCCATAACCATTGGTGTTTGACATTTAAGATTGTATACAGGTGCTCATTAGAGAATGGGTACACCGAACAGAACTCGTCGAGAACTCCTAGATGGTACCATACCTATCGTCAGATAGCAGTTCACTGGTGACACTTGTACATGTTAGTCTGTAGACCCGAGATCGTCATAGAATCTTGTGTGGTTCCCACTGTGTTTTGATTTTCTCCCTACCACGGCTCAAAGGAGTCGTGCAAACAGGTGGATTTTGGGTACAGTCCCGAGTCACATGGAGGTAATGAGCGATAGGAGGGGTTTCGTCTCTCCTGGTATTGGGAGTTGATGTTGCGCTATACTCGATTGGCTATAACAGCAAGTCTCTCGGCAGGGCTGATGAGATTCACTGGTAAATGTTATCAGTAGTTTATCGAAAGGTTATAGGCCACACATCGGCATGACTTATCAAGTTAGTGGGGTCTAACGATTCCACACCCCAAACTCGATATGCGACATATCAGACGAAAGGACCGGACTGTATGGTAAGTGTTGCTTATAGGCTCTACGGGAGTTTGGACAAGTATACTTATTGATCTTCTATTCATTCAATACCTGGGTAGCCATTACTGTAAGTCCACGTTACCTCTCCCGGTACTTACGGGCTTGCGGAAATGAAGAAAAACGATTATTCTTTTGGTGGTAACATGAACTCAAAATACGGATCTTTGTTAAACAACTATCTAACAATCCTAACAAGAGTTTTACCTACTCGGTTAGGGGTTATACCTCAACTTGAACTCCTTCTCTTGGTCTCCTTGTGGTGGTCGGATGGTTCTCTCCTCATCGTGTCTTTGTGCCGAAGATGGATCCACCTGAAAGCTTCTACCTTTGGCTTCAACCTCAAACCAGAGGAAACTAGAACACTTGGTTCGCTAAACCTTGTGTACTAGGATGAGTAGAGGAGTGTGTTGGATTTTATCTCTATGGTTCTTACTTCTCAACACATGAGATAAGTAGAACCATGGACTAGAGAGAGAGCAAGAGGAAGATGGAGAGCTTTAGGATGAGAGAGCTTTCATGAGAGAGAAAACAAATGAAAGAATGAGCAAGACTTTTGTCACCCTTGCTCTCATAATCCAAAATCATCATAACACATAATAACAATTGAGTATTATGTGATGATTGTTATCATATCAAGTGGCCATATCATTTCTTGCATTAAATGCAATGTGTGAATAAATAAGCAAGCCAAGGTCAATGCCAAGAAATGATAGCCATTGTCATGATGATGGTCAACAAGTCCAACCTGGTCAACCGGTCAACTAAGTCAACAAGTCAACAAAGTCAACCATCAACAACCATGTCACAATAATACTTAATTAATATTATTGTTAATCATATTTCTTATTCTCATTAGGGTTTAGCAAAAGTCAACATTCAACAACCCTAATGAGAATCCTCTGCCGCTGTCTCTCTATCAACTGTGCATACACACCCGCATCCGCGTTCCGAGGAACACGAATACAAACGAGATAAAACCAATCCCAAAACGTACACTAGGATCTGGTTTAAACCAAATCCCACTAGTGATAACTGCCCGGACACCAAACGTGCACAAGTGCGCGGATGTGACCGAACCCTGTCGCAAAACCATGCGACCTCTCCTCTTTTGCCTAAAAGCGAATAGCTCTCTGTGTGGGACTCTAAAGAGTTGACACCACGCTGGCAGTGAGTTTAACCACAGACCGCAAGCGGCACTAGCTGTGCGTAACGGCCCCCAGGTAGATACCGAAAAGAAGACGGACGAGGTGAAACCCATCTGAACTCATACTGAGCCTGAATGTGACAATCTTCGTACAGTTCGGTCTGTTCGTATGAGAATATCGCATGGCGGGCCTAGGGGGCGGTAAACGTCAGTCCCCTAATAGCGGTACAAGTCGTGTCGGAGTGTAGCCCAGAACACCCTGAGATAACACTGGAAACCTACCAGTATATCTCGCTTGCCCTGCCCAGGGACTTTGTGTAATGGCTCTTCTAGACACAGCACGATATCAACCCCCAATACCGGGAGAGATGAATCCTGTCTAACCGTCACTGCCTCCAAGTGCTTCGGGACTGCACCCAACTACTGCCTGTTTGCATGACTCCTTTGAGCCGTGGTAGGGTAGTAATCAAAGTACAGTGGGAACACACTCGAGGCGAAGTGACAGTATCAAGTCAGCGGACTAAGCTGTACTCATGTCACCTGGGAACTGATAACTGACGATAGGTATAGTACCAACCAACAGTTCCCGACGAGTCCTGTCCAGTGTACTCGTAACCTAACGAGCACCCACATACTATCTCAAGTACGACGTACTGATGGCTGTGGGACAGACCGTCTCCCATGCTGGGATGAGAAGCGCATACGCTAGTCTACTCCGGAGTATCGATGCCCTGTCTCGATAGTCCTACGACTAGGGACCAGTATAAGAATGTGCTTGTGGATTACCCAGCCTCCATGAGTGTGACTGCCATCACAAAGCTGGTAATCAAGCAAAGATCCTAAGGGCTCCGCTAATGTGTATAGGTGATATACTAAAAGAAACACATGTATACATTAAAGTAAAAACAAACCAAGTAGCATACTACTATTTTGAGCAAGATTGTCTATACAACTGTGAATATCCCAAGCTTCCATTAAGTAATATACAAACTAGTATGATACAGTAATGGCCTCTAGGGCATATACACTAACAATCTCCCACTTGCACTAAGGCCGTATACTGGCTTATCGAAGACCTGTCATCTCGATCAGCCGCTCGAACTGAGTCTGGGGTAAGGCCTTCATGAGTGGATCAACAGTGTTATCTTCCATATTTACTCTCTTCACCTCGATCTTCCGGCGATCTACGATCTCCCTGATCAGGTGATACCGCCTCAAAATGTGCCTGGACTTCTGATGGGACCTGGGTTCCTTCGCTAAAGCTATAGCGCCGTTATTGTCACAATACAGCGGTATTGGATCAACACTAGTAGGAACCACCTAAAGCTCCTTGAGGAACTTCTTCATCCAGACAGCTTCCTTTGCGGCATCGTAAGCAGCTATGTACTCTGCTTACATAGTTGAGTCAGCAACGGTTTCCTGCTTGGAGCTCTTCCAGCAAACCGCCCCTCCATTGAGGGTAAATACATAACCCGACATGGACTTGGAGTCATCCTTGTCACTCTGGAAGCTGGAGTCAGCAAAGACCTCAATCTGGAGGTCTTTTCCCCCATACACCAAGAACATCTCCTTAGTCCTTCTCAGGTACTTGAGAATGTTTTTTACTGCTATCCAGTGTTTCTCCCCTGGATCTGACTGATACCGGCTTACAATGCTCAATGCGTATGCTACATCTGGTCTGGTACACAACATCGCATACATAATAGAGCCTACCGCAGAGGCGTAGGGTATTGATGACATGCGAACCCTTTCCAAATCAGTCTTGGGAGACATCTCTTTGGAGAGGGTGATTCCGTGACAAGCCGGTAGATTACCGCGCTTAGAATCTTCCATACTGAATCGTTTCAGTATGGTGTCGATGTACCTGGACTGTGAAAGTCCCAACATCCTTTTAGATCTATCACGATAGATTTGGATCCCCAGAATGTAGTTGGCATTGCCCAGGTCCTTCATGGAGAACCTCTGTGACAAGAATCCTTTGACTGACTGTAACATAGGAATATCATTTCCTATTAGGAGAATGTCATCAACGTACAAGACGAGGAATACCACATTTCTCCCTACAATCTTACTGTAAATGCATGGTTCATCTGGGTTTTTGACAAAGTTGAATTCTTTGACAGTATCATCAAAGCAGATGTTCCAACTCCGTGATGCCTGCTTCAATCCATAGATGGACTTGAGCAACTTGCATACTTTACCGCTGCTCCCACTCTGATTGAATCCCTTTGGCTGATCCATATAGATGCACTCTTCCAAATTTCCATTTAGGAAATCCGTCTTTATGCCCATCTGCCAGATTTCATAATCGTGAAAGGCAGCAATGACAAGAAGGATTCGAATGGATTTGAGCATAGCTACCGGAGAAAAGGTCTCGTCATAGTCCAAACCAGGTCTTTGACGAAAACCCTTTGCAACAAGCCTAGCATTATAGGTTTCGACCTGCCCATCTACACCAATCTTCTTTCTGAAGATCCATTTGCAGCCTACGGGTTTTACCCCTTCTGGAGAAAAGTCCAAAGTCCAAACTTTGTTGGTGTACATGGACTCCATCTCGGTCCGCATTGCATCCAGCCTTTTAATTGAGTCACCGCTCTGAATGGCTTGCTGGAAGCTAGTAGGCTCATCATAATCAATGACGCAATCCTCTCTATCCTCATCTATGAGAAAACCGTAGTATCTCTCGGGCGGATGAGACTGCCTACTACTCCTGCGGAGCGGCGTAGGAATGTTCGGTTCCCCTGAACCTTCTGGTTCTACTAAGGTTTCAGTAATAGCTTGTGGTTCTGGAATTTCTTCCAGTTCTATTGCGCTCCCACTTATCTGATTTTCTAAAAACTCAGTTTCCAAGAAGCGGGCATGACGAGAAACAAAGACTTTTTGCTCCTTTGCATAATAGAAAAGATACCCCTTGGAGTTCTTTGGGTATCCCACAAACTTGCACTGAACTGAGCGTGCCTCGAGCTTGTCCGCATGCTGCTTTTTTGACAAAAGCTGGACATCCCCATGTTTTAAAGGGTTTAAGACAGGGTTTCTTCCCACTCCACATTTGATATGGTGTGGTAGGCACTGTCTTAGTAGGAACTTGGTTCAAGAGATATGCAGCTGTTTCTAGTGCATAACCCCAGAAAGATCGCGGTAACTCAGCCTTACTCATCACAGAACGAACCATATCCAATAGGGTTCAATTCCGTCTTTCAGATACACCGTTGTGTTGTGGTGTGTATGGAGGAGTACGCTGAGAGAGAATTCCATTCTCTTTTAAGTAGTCCAGAAACTCGGCACTCAAGTATTCACCACCTCGATCAGATCTCAGTGTCTTTATACTTTTGCCTGTTTGTTTTTCAACTTCATTCTTGTATTCCCGAAATTTCTCAAATGCCTCGGGTTTGTGCTTCATTAAGAAGACATATCCATACCTAGAGAAATCATCTGTGAAAGTAATGAAGTATGAATAACCACTTCGCGCATGTGTAGACATTGGACCACACACATCACTGTGTATGAGTCACAAGAGCTCGCTCGCTCTTACTCCGTGTCCAGTGAACGGAGTCTTTGTCATCTTTCCCATGAGACAAGATTCACAAGTGGCATAAGACTGATACTCGAACGGATTCAAGTATCCCTCTTTATGTAACTTAGTTGATCGTGTCTCATTAATGTGACCCAGTCTACAATGCCATAAGAAAGCCTGATTTGTTTCCGGAGACTTTCTTTTAAGTGTGTTCTTGACACTGAAAATCTGAGCTTGATTCAATACGTATATCCCGTTATTTAATGTACCTGACCCAATCAGAACTTGATTTAGGTGGATGTGGACCACATCGCTTACAAAAGTAAAATCATATCCTTCCTTAGAAAGTAAGGATACAGATATGATATTACAAGTCGCACCTGGTACATACAAACAGTTACGCAGAATCAATATCTGCCCAGTTGTCAGTCCAAGATGATATTCCCCCTATGGATTCAGCATCCATGCTCATTCCGTTAGCAACCCTGAGAGTTATATCACCTTTCCTGATAACCCTACGGTATCTCAGAGCCTGTAATGAATTACAGATGTGAGATCCTGATCCGGTATCCAATACCCAGGAAGTAGGGTTAACTGACATACAGTTCTCTATCACAAACACACCCGAAGCCGAAGCCACAACATGCTTCGAATTCTGGCTACTGGCTTTGCTAGCCCTGCAATCCTTCTGCCAATGTTCATTCCTGTAACAATAGGAACCTCCCTCTTTTACTACATCCAGTCCCGAAACTTTTCCCCTTCCCTTTCCTTCTTCTTACCTGGTTTCCTTCAGGGTATAAGCAGAGGGCAAGGACTGTAGAATCAAGTCAGTATTTGACCCGTTCTCCAACGTGGTCTTGAGGTCCGTGAGCTCAAAATAGCTGGTCTCTAGAAGGACGTTGCCCCTTACAGATGACCCGACAGCCAACCTCGCTTGAAGCAATTCGTTCGAGGTCTCATATCTTGCGATACGAGATTGCTCTCCATATAAATCTTTGTTATGGAGGAAGATAGAAACTGAGTCCATCTTCTCATGCTGCCTCTGGTTTGCACCATCAACTGAGACTAACACGAGGCACTTGGCTTTCGCACAGTCTTTTTCCGATGTCATACGGATGTCAATGTCCGTGACAGGGGAAACTGGTCCTGAGACAGCAGGGGTTTGATTAGTTAAGAGGTGTCCCAGTTTGTCATGGGTAATGGACATCTGGACAGACTTTTTCCAATCATAACAGTCAGGTTCAGTCATTTTATTATCTAGATGTAACCTATGTGTGGTCACTGGGTCACTGCAATTAAGAGAGAGAGAAGAAAACACTTAGTATGATTCTCTTGCAAGTTTAGATTGGTTTTTAATTTATCTAAACAGGATGGCTTCCACTGTTTCTCGAATCCCTCCTCAAACCAAAAAGGAAGAATTAGTCAGGATCAATCTCATCATACAATACTTGCTTAACCGTTCGGCCAGGCTAGTGTCGGTACTTCGAGGGAGGTTTTCCAACGCTTTCGCGAAGTTCCTTAATTAAATAACCTCTTTTCCCTGGGGGCGTAGCCCCGCTAACACCTTTCTAGACACATACTTGGTTTATAGCATTGATCGTTAAGTGAGAAATTTCCCGAGGAGTAGCATATACTCACAGTAGGATCGGGATCCAAATATCATCGCGTGACAAAACTGAAGGAATCCTACCAGAATCATCACACTCCAAATGGTATGCAGCGCTAGCAAGTTTCAGTTTCTTTTGAAACTCCCGATGTGTATTTTTGCCCCATGCTCTTATGACCTTGACTAAGGCCAACAAATCATAAGTCACATGTCAAGTTCTACCCGTCGTTGTCCAGGTTGATTTGAACCCACCCGTATACACCCTTGACTATGGCCAACAAAGTAATACGACTGTCCTAAACTAACGCATCTATCTATGCAACATATGAATATCCACCAGCTACCAAATACTGTGCCTTGACTAAGGCCAACAAACACAGCTTGAATACTGTTGAATATTCATATGAAACGACGGAGGGTTATGAATGGTTTTGGCGAAACCGTGAACGTAGTGAACTTGATATAATCGAAGGAACTTTGATAGCTCTTAAAAGGAGTGGCTTAAGCTCCGCGTTTAAAAGTTATTTTTGAAAAAAAACCGAGTGGTTTTTGAAATTGTTCCAACGACTTTTACTTGGTTTATTTTCTTACATTAATTTAATGCGTCACATCATATAATCCTACCATTGCAGAAAACAACGAAAATATGACGTACGCTTATGCCATCCGCATTCGCCACGGGGCCCCGTCTTTACCCGTTAGGTTAACTAACGACAGAGCGGGGGCTGGACTAGCGCGGATGCAAAACATAAGCAACGCCTAAATAGATATCATATATAGATATACACATTCGTCACATGCAATGATAGCCATTCCAGATCACAAATGAACACATTGGATATACTAGGAATCCGCAATCCGTACGAGCCTGTAACGTAGAGCGGATTACACGGTCGTGATGAATAGCCAGGACCCCACCCTAGACCCCTACGGGTGCGGCAAACTACCCGCCAAGTACCCGAAGCGAAGCAACCTCCCTCACCACCGTGAGTAGGCCACTCGGCACTTCGAGATACCCGGTAGTTTGTGCACCCCACCATGGGTCTATCCTAGGAGCAAAAACAGTAAAAGAAATTATATAATGACAGCTACAACCCCATCCCGGTTGTGCGCCATATAAATAATATTACATCAATTACAAATTACATGAATTGAAAGAAAAGGAAAACTCTCATCTCACAACCCCCCGGCTATTCATCCGCGACAATCCAATGAATTCATATACATATACGATCAGCATTACAGATCACAAATATGTATAACCCCCACTAATCGACGTATAGCGATTAGCAGACATTCAATACATATATCACATCACAGATATAACCCGTTAGCTTAAGTCTTTAGAAGTTCGATCAAAATACGGATTTTCAAACCCCAAAAACAAATTTTGCTTTCTGTAAAATCTGGGCAGAAAAAACATATTCCAAAAATCCCAAAACAGCCCAGAAACACACTGCAGGAAAATCGTGCCACGACCGAGTCAACTCGGCCGCGGATCCGCGGCGGGAGCATGCTCCTGCCGCGTTTCCGCGGCGCTTTGATCGAGTCGGTGGACCAATTTTCTTGTGTGGGTTTTAAAAAGCCTGAGCCGATTTTTAGTGTCAGATTAATTAATTTTTGAACAGAAAACAGAATCGGCAGAAACATGAAAATACGGGCATGTTTCGTGACTTTTTCTCCGATCGAACTTCTAGTTACTTTGCTAACATGTTAGATAGTGTTTAACTAGGCTCTGATACTACTGTAAGTCCACGTTACCTCTCCCGGTACTTACGGGCTTGCGGAAATGATGAAAAATGATTTTTCTTTTGGTGGTAACATGGACTCAAAATACGGATCTTTGTTAAACAACTATCTAACAATCCTAATAAGAGTTTTACCTACTCGGTTAGGGGTTATAACTCAACTTGAACTCCTTCTCTTGGTCTCCTTGTGGTGGTCGGATGGTTCTCTCCTCGTCGTCTCTTTGTGCCGAAAAGGGATCCACCTGAAAGCTTCTACCTTTGGCTTCAATCTCAAACTAGAGGAAACTAGAACACTTGGTTTGCTAAACCTTGTGTACTAGGATGAGTAGAGGAGTGTGTTGGGTTTTATCTCTATGGTTCTTGCTTCTCAACACATGAGACAAGTAGAACCATGGACTAGAGAGAGAGCAAGAGGAAGAGCTTTAGGATGAGAGAGCTTTCATGAGAGAGAAAGCAAATGAAAGAATGAGCAAGGCTTTTGTCACCCTTGCTCTCATAATCCAAAATCATCATAACACATAATAACAATTGAGTATTATGTGATGGTTGTTATCATATCAAGTGGCCATATCATTTCTTGCATTAAATGCAATGTGTGAACAAATAAGCAAGCCAAGGTCAATGCCAAGAAATGATAGCCATTGTCATGATGATGGTCAACAAGTCCAACCTGGTCAACCGGTCAACTAAGTCAACAAGTCAACAAAGTCAACTATCAACAACCATGTCACAATAATACTTAATTAATATTATTGTTAATCATATTTCTTATTCTCATCAGGGTTTAGCAAAAGTCAACAGTCAACAACCCTAATGAGAATCCTCTGCCTCTCTGTCAACTATGCATACACACCCGCATCCGCGTTCCGAGGAACACGAATACAAACGAGATAAAACCAATCCCAAAACGTACACTAGGATCTGGCTTAAACCAAAGCCCACTAGTGATAACTGCCCGGACACCAAACGTGCACAAGTGTGCGGATGTGACCGAACCCTGTCGCAAAACCATGCGACCTCTACTCTTTTGCCTAAAGGCGAATAGCTCTCTGTGTGGGACTCTAAAGACTCGACACTACGCTGGCAGTGGGTTTAACCACAGACCGCAAGCGGCACTAGCTGTGCGTAACGACCCCCAGGTAGATGCCGAAAAGAAGATGGACGAGGTGAAACCCATCTGAACTCATACTAAGCCTGAATGTGACAATCTCCGTACAGTCCGGTCTGTTCGTCTGAGAATATCGCATGGCGGGCCTAGGGGGTGTTAAACGTCAGTCCCATAATAGCGGTACAAGTCGTGTCGAAGTGTAGCCCATAACACCCTGAGATAACACTGGAAACTTACCAGTATATCTCGCTTGCCCTGGCCAGGGACTTTGTGTAATGGCTCTCCTAGACACAGCGTGATATCAACCCCCAATACCGGGAGAGACGAATCATGTCTAACCGTCACTGCCTCCAAGTGCTTCGGGACTGCACCCAACTACTGCCTATTTGCACGACTCCTTTGAGCCGTGGTAGGGTAGTAATCAAAGTACAGTGGGAACACACTCGAGGCGAAGTGACAGTGTCAAGTCAGCGGACTAAGCTGTACTCATGTCACCTGGGAAATGATAACTGACGATAGGTATAGTACCAACCAACAGTTCCCGACGAGTCCTGTCCAGTGTACTCGTAACCTAACGAGCACCCGCATACTATCTCAAGTACGACGTACTGATGGATGTGGGACAGACCGTCTCCCATGCTGGGATGAGAAGCGCATACGCTAGTCTACTCCGGAGTATCGATGCCCTGTCTCAATAGTCCTATGACTAGGGACCTGTATAAGGATGTGCTTGTGGATTACCCAGCCTCCACGAGTGTGACTGCCATCACAACGCTGGTAATCAAGCAAAGATCCTAAGGGCTCCGCTAATGTGTATAGGTGATATACTAAAAGAAACACATGTACACATTAAAGTAGAAACAAACCAAGTAGCATACTACTATTTTGAGCAAGATTGTTTATACAACTGTGAATATCCCAAGCTTCCATTAAGTAATATACAAACTAGTATGATACAGTAATGGCGTCTAGGGCATATACACTAACAATTACATCTAACTAGTACCACTGACGGCTTGTGGGTATCTGATATGATCATTACCTACTGATGGCGTATTGACGAGTCTTTAGAGTCTCACATAGAGGTTTTTTAGTTCAAGCGAAATGAAGTAGGGCATGTATAGAGATATGTGCGGGAGCTTGATTAAATATGAGTATTTGATACCGTATTCTAATCTAACGATATTTGATATCAGCTAGGTTATATACGATATAACCGGATTATTGAATCAAGTGTTGATTCAATGATTTGATTTATATATATATATATATATATATATATATATATATATATATATATATTGGCCGGTTATATATGATATGACCGGATTAATGAATCAAGTGTTGATTTAATATTTAATATTGAATATTAGTCGGTAATATGTAATATAACCGGATAATTGAATCAAGTGTTGATTTAATGTTTTGATATACATATATATATATGATATTAGTCGGTTATATATGATATAACCGGATTATTGAATCAGGTGTTGATTTAATAATTTGATATATATATATATATATATATATATATATATATATATTAGATAATTTTTAACTCATTTAAGATTTTCTTCTCTTCATATATATTTATGTGTGTGTGTGTGTGTGTGTGTGTGTGTGTGTGTGTGTGATATATTCATATATATGGATTTAATATTGTATCATAGTTGTTGATATATAGAACTAGGATATATGAGAATCACACATGAAGAAAAGATGAGAGGATAAAGATTTATATTGAAAAATAAAACAAAATGAAGAATGAGTCATGATTTGAGTTGCATGTAGAAGCTATGAGAAGCCATGACTCGCCTTCTTCTTTTATTTTATATATTGATATTCATCTTGATCATTACCATCTTATCTCTTAGCTAGATGGTTCATTATTCATCCTAGTTCATCTCCTTCTTCTCATCCTTTCTAGATTTTTCTTGAGTTGAGAAAAGAAAAAGAGAAAAATATTCTAAGTGAGAAAATCTCCTACTTCATCAACCTACACTATTCTAACCCATTAGTTTAGGTTGTTTACTTCACCAATACCTTGATTAATAAAGTGTGAGCTTGAGTAAGAAAGACTTCAAGGTGGATCATCTTCGGCAACGAAAACTAAAAGCAAGCTCGATCTTTTCTTCAAGTGGAGTCAAAGAAGAGTTCTAGAGACTACTACTTGGAGTTTTAGAAATGATGGACCGATCTACAAAGGTTGTAAACTCTCTGCATTTAGTTTAGAACTTGTATGCTTACTTAAAAATCCTAATTCTCTAAGTTCGATTATAGGTTAGTATGATTAGCACTCTAAATTTTTTAAATTGCATACTTGATACTCGTAGAAACATAATAGAGGTGCTAAGACATACTTTCATGGTATCAAAGGCAAGCTAGAGACTTGGGCGAAATCTAGATGACGTTAAAGTGTTCTATCGAAGTTTTAAACCTGTATTTTGGCTACTTTCTATCCATTTTTTCAAACGTTGAAATTTTCAAAATTAAAAATTCTTAGAAAATCATGCAGGTTTTTTTTATGGAGCCTCAAGAAATACAAGAACTTAACTCCACAAAGTGGCCGCGGAACCGCCGCCTAGACTATGCCTTGGCCGAGGTTCCGCCGCCGACTTGAAGTGTTACTGCCTCGTTTTTCTTCTGGTGCTTCATATTGATATTTTGGACTTTCTTTGTATTTTTGGTGAGGTTCAAGTTGTTGAGATCTCTGTGAAATAGTATTGTTTAAAATATCAATCGAAATGCTTAATAGCGTCTAGATAGATTTGAATATATGATACAATTTTTGAAATCCGCATTGATTAGTTTTGTGAAAACTAGTTAACGATATGTAAATCTCGCATTTTAGTCTCAAATGATGGATTGCCATGGAGTTTGGATTAGGATCGAAACTCCGTCGCAATCTCGTATCGTACGCGAATATTCGCCGGAAGGCACTGCTAGACAGCCATACCCCATAACCCCGACCAAGTGACTATAGGAGATCCCTGTTCCCCTCCGAAAGGCGGCGCACAGGACCGCGATGTCCTGGCACTGAGATTCGGGGCAGATGCTATTTGGTTTTATCCGTCTATCTCTCCGAAGATGCCAAGTTGATTTATGGCACCGTGTATCGGAGGTTTAGACAGATGCGGCCGATGTAGCAGACTTCGTCAGATTTCCCCTCAGGGTGAGGGGTTTTTGATTGTGGGGACGCTCTTCCCTGCAGGTGCAAGCCCCTGCAGTTAATTACGCTACCGCATCGCGGTAACAACTTTCTCCTTCTCCAGAATTTCACTTCGTGTCGTGTGTGTTTGTTTTGTTTGTGGTTGCCCGTGGATTGTATACGGAAATTGAGTAATGTCGTCGCCCGTAGGACGTGGATTAGTCCAAATCCGTATTTACTTAGATTTGGGTTTGGTGTTTTTAGTTTAAGGATGCATTAGTCGCGTTGCGGCTAAGATCAACTTAAACGTTCGTTAAGGATACGATAGTCCTGTTTGAGACTAAGATCAACTTAACGTGATCGTTTAGATCCGACAAAAGAGCGTTTGGGCTCTATTGTTCCAGTTTGGGAGATTCATAGTCCAATTTGGGACTAAAGTCTGTTTGGAGGATACGTTAGCCATTTTTGAGGCTAAGATCGACTCAAACGTTTGTTAAGGATACGTTAGTCCAGTTTGAGACTAAGATCAACTTAACGGGACCGTTTAGATCCGACAAAAGAGAATTTGGGCTCTATTGTGCCAGTTTAAGGACGTGGTGGTCCATATTCCAGTTTAGGGACGTGGTGGTCCGATATCAGTTTAGGGACGTTCCGGTCCGATATCAGTTTAGGGACGTTTCGGTCCATCATTAGTTTAGGGACGTTTCGGTCCGATATTAGTTTAGGGACGTTTCGGTCCATCATTAGTTTAGGGACGTTTCGGTCCGATATTAGTTTAGGGACGTTTCGGTCCGATATTAGTTTAAGGACGTTTCGGTCCACGAGTTTAAGGACCCCGCAGTCCATATGGGTGTGTGGTCGTTGGGACCCGTCACCTCTTTGACGTCATTGAGGAATTACAACGATGGATATCAAAGGAGTTCGGAGATGTACCCTTGAACCGGATGTGGATTGGTTTAGGAGAGCCGTTTTGCTCAGTTAATTTAGTTTAAGGACTTATGGCCACGATTGGGCTAAGTCCATTGCTTTTGCATTGCATTTCTTTTTTTATTTTTATTTGGGCCTTGCCCAGAAAGGATGCAGAGCATCAATTTATTTTGGGCTCTGCCCTTTTAGGAATGATGCAAGGCATCTATTTTATTTGGGCTCTGCCCTTGTATAAAGGATGCAAAGCATCAATTTATTTGGGCTCTGCCCATTTATTGCCTTGCAATTTATTTTGGCCTGTCAGGTCATTTTGATTTGGGCCTGGCCCTTTAAGTAATGCATTGCATTTGTGCAAAGCACTGTTAATTTGAGAACCTTTTAGTTTCAAGAACCGATGGTTCATAAAACAAGTGTAAGGCACTATTTGATTTAGATTTAAGAAAAAACAAGTTTTTTCTCGTTTTTCTTATCTCAGAGAACCAAAGGTTTATGAAAGTGCAAAGCACTATTAATTTAAGAACCTTTTAGGTTCAAGAACCGATGGTTCATAAAACAAGTGCAAGGCACTATTTGATTTAGATCTAAGAAAAAACAAGTTTTTTTCTTGTTTTTCTTATCTCAGAGAACCAAAGGTTCATAGCAAGTGCAAGGCACCATTTTTATTATTTTTATTTATTTGCTGAAGATCATTGATCTTTTTCTTAGATCCATGATCTATTCCTAAGAGAATTCTTTCTTCTTTTAAAAGGTTTTTACCTTCTGTTTTTTTGTTCTCCTGCAGTTCTCCAAAGTTCTCTTCTTTCTTTTTCTTTTTAAAACCATATGATCCTTTGAAATGAGGTTTGGGGTCCTTTTTATAGTGCTCAAAAATTAGTTAAATTTGTTCAATAAATCTTTTCCTGAATGATTTGGGAAATTTTCCCCACCGTTGGATCTTTGATCCAAAGGCCCCTGTTTTACAGAAGAAATCTTCTTGTTTTAACAAGAACAGAAAAGATTTCCTTAAATTTTCATTCTGTTGTTGCGCAACTCACCAGCGCGTGACACGTGTCGCGCGGTAAGGCGCTTGCGCAGCTGTGCTTGCGCAACTGCGCTGACACGTGTCGCGCAGTGAAGCGCTTGCGCAACTGCGGCGCACAGGACCGCGATGTCCTGGCACTGAGATTCGGGACAGATGCTATTTGGTTTTATCCGTCTATCTCTCCGAAGATGCCAAGTTGATTTATGGCACCGTGTATCGGAGGTTTAGACAGATGCGACCGATGTAGCAGACTTCGTCAGATTCCCCCTCAGGGTGAGGGGTTTTTGATTGTGGGGACGCTCTTCCCTGCAGGTGCAAGCCCCTGCAGTTAATTACGCTACCGCATCGCGGTAACAACTTTCTCCTTCTCCAGAATTTCACTTCGTGTCGTGTGTGTTTGTTTTGTTTGTGGTTGCCCGTGGATTGTATACGGAGACTGAGTAATGCCGTCGCCCGTAGGACGTGGATTAGTCCAAATCCGTATTTACTTAGATTTGGATTTGGTGTTTTTAGTTTAAGGATGCATTAGTCGCGTTGCGGCTAAGGTCAACTTAAACGTTCGTTAAGGATACGATAGTCCTGTTTGAGACTAAGATCAACTTAACGTGATCGTTTAGATCCGACAAAAGAGCGTTTGGGCTCTATTGTTCCAGTTTGGGAGATTCATAGTCCAATTTGGGACTAAAGTCTGTTTGGAGGATACGTTAGCCATTTTTGAGGCTAAGATCGACTCAAACGTTTGTTAAGGATACGTTAGTCCAGTTTAAGACTAAGATCAACTTAACGGGACTGTTTAGATCCGACAAAAGAGCATTTGGGCTCTATTGTGCCAGTTTAGGGACGTGGTGGTCCATATTCCAGTTTAGGGACGTGGTGGTCCGATATTAGTTTATGGACGTTCCGGTCCGATATCAGTTTAGGGACGTTTCGGTCCATCATTAGTTTAGGGACGTTTCGGTCCGATATTAGTTTAGGGACGTTTCGGTCCGATATTAGTTTAAGGACGTTTTGGTCCATCATTAGTTTAGGGACGTTTCGGTCCGATATTAGTTTAGGGACGTTTCGGTCCGATATTAGTTTAAGGACGTTTCGATCCACGAGTTTAAGGACCCCGCAGTCCATATGGGTGTGTGGTCATTGGGACCCGTCACCTCTTTGACGTCGTTGAGGAATTACAACGATGGATATCAAAGGAGTTCGGAGATGTACCCTTGAACCGGATGTGGATTGGTTTAGGAGAGCCGTTTTGCTCAGTTAATTTAGTTTAAGGACTTATGGCCACGATCGGGCTAAGTCCAGTTAAAAATGTCCAATATTTTATTTGCATTTGGCCAATTAGGCCTGAGTTAGGGCTTTGCCCCTTTTTAAATAATGCATTGCATTATTTTTGTTTTGTTTGGGCTCTGCCCTTTTATAAATGATGCAGAGCATCTATTTTGTTTGGGCTCTGCCCTTTTATAAATGATGCAGAGCATCTATTTTGTTTGGGCTCTGCCCCTTTTATTGCACTGCAATTTAATTAGGCCTACTAGGTCTTTTTGATTTGGGCCTGGCCCTTTTAGGAAATGCATTGCATTTATCAAGCGCTTTGCGCCAATCAGGGAGCACAACTGTGCAGATTTATAAGTGCAAAACACTATTAATTTGAGAATCTTTTAGATTCAAGAACCAATGGTTCATAAAACAAGTGCAAGGTACTATTTGATTTAGATCTAAAAAAAACAAGTTTTTTCTTGTTTTTCTTATCTCAGAGAACCAAAGGTTCATGAAAGTGCAAAGCACTATTAATTTTATTTCTGTTTTTTCTTGTTTTAGAGAACCGGTGGTTCATAAGAAGTGCAAAGCACTATTAATTTAAGAACCTTTTAGGTTCAAGAACCGATGGTTCATAAAACAAGTGCAAGGCACTATTTGATTTAGATCTAATAAAAAACAAGTTTTTTCTTGTTTTTCTTATCTCAGAGAACCAAAGGTTCATGAAAGTGCAAAGCACTATTAATTTAAGAACCTTTTAGGTTCAAGAACCGATGGTTCATAAAACAAGTGCAAGGCACTATTTATTTTTATTTTATTTTTTTATTTATTTTTATTAAAAATCATTGATCTTGTTTTTAGATCTATGATCTGTTCATAAGAGAACTTTCTCTTCTTTTAAAGGTTTTTACCTTTTTTTTTTATTCTTTAAGAGTTCTCTTCTCTCTTTTTTTTAGCAAGATGTTTTTTTTGAAATGAGATTTGGGGTCCTTTTTATAGTGCTCAAAAATTAGTTAAATTTGTTCAATAAATCTTTTCCTGAGTGATTTGGGAAATTTTCCCCACCGTTGGATCTTTGATCCAAAGGCCCCCTGTTTTACAGAAGAAATCTTCTTGTTTTAACAAGAACAGAAAAGATTTCCTTAAATTTTCATTCTGTTGTTGCGCAACTCACCAGCGCGTGACACGTGTCGCGCAGTAAGGCGCTTGCGCAGCTGTGCTTGCGCAACTGCGCAGACACGTGTCGCGCAGTAAGGCGCTTGCGCAGCTGAGCTTGCGCAACTGCGCAGACACGTGTCGCTCAACGGTGCACTTGCGCAACAGTGTTTGCGCAACTGCGCAGACACGTGTCACGCAGAGGTGCGCTTGCGCAGTTGTGCTTGCGCAACTGCGCAGACACGTGTCACGCTGCAGTGCACTTGCGCAACACTGTTTGCGCAACTGCGCAGACACGTGTCGCGCAGCGGTGCGCTTGCGCAGTTGTGCTTGCGCAACTGCACAGACACGTGGCGCGCTGAGGTGCACTTGCGCAACAGTGTGTGCGCAACTGCGCAGACACGTGTCACGTAGCAGTGCGCTTGCGCAGTTGTGCTTGCGCAACTGCGCAGACACGTGGCGCGCTGTGATGCACTTGCGCAACAGCGTTTGCGCAACTGCGCAAACACGTGTCGCGCAGCGGTGCGCTTGCGCAGTTGAGCGTTGCTTTTGCTTATTAAAGAGCCTTGCTCTGATTGGACGCACTGCCTTGGGCATTGTGCTGCTGAGTCAAATTCTGACACGTGGCAAATTGCGCGCAGCGCACGGGATCTGAAGCATTGTTTCTCAATTTTGAATTTTCAAAATTCAAACAGAGCCTTGCTCTGATTGGGGGAACAAATGCCCCCCCACCGTTGCGCTCACGTGGCGCGCACGTGAGTGCAGCGGTGGCAAGATCCCGACCATTGGATCATAGAGGTCAGGTGAAGAGACGCAGGCGTCTATAAATGGGACCCTTGGTCCTTAAAATTTTTTACCGTTTCAAGAACTTTTGCTCAGAGCCTTGCTCTTGCTTAAAAAACTCTTAGAGCCTTGCTCTTGCTTCTTCCCAAGAACTGTGAAGTTCAGAACTTAGAATCACCCTTAGGTAGAAATTTAAATTAATTTAAATTAATTTTAATTAACAGAGCCTTGCTCTTGTAGATCTTTGGTCTAAAGGAAAACCCCTTTGGGGTTTCTTCAACAGAGCCTTGCTCTTGTAGATCTTTGATCTAAAGAAAAACCCTTTTGGGGTTTTCTTCAACAGAGCCTTGCTCTCATAGATCTTTGATCTAAAGAAGACCCCTTTGGGGTTTCATCCACAGAGCCTTGTTCTAAAAAATTTACAGAGATCTTGTTCCTGGGTTTTAACCCATGAACAGAGCCCTGCTCATAGATCAAATAGAGAACTTCTAAAAGTTTTCATGGATCTTTAAGATCCCAAAAATTTTAATTCTTAGGAGTTATAATTTTTTATTACTACTACAGAGCTAGGCTCTTTTTTAAGAAGTTTTATTCCTTTGAGACCAGAGTTTGACAAATGTCACTCTGTGACAGAGCTTTGCTCTAAAAAGAGGAGATTTTCTCCTTGTCTCTAGGGATTTCCCCCCATGAGGATATTCTCTTGGGGGTCTTTTTATTGACTGACAGTCTCATCCAATGATGGGACTGTCTTATCAAATGATGCGCCGTCATCTTGATTTTGTGGGTCCCCCTTTGGTCCCCTACCCACTGCATTGTAGTGTGATGTAGGCCTTTGAAATGTGAAGCATTGGAACACTAACGGTTATGTTTTTTTTTGTCTACAGGAAACATGTCTGAAGATTTGTCCTTCCCTTTTGTTCGCTCAGAAGGAGGGTTCCCACATGCACCAGTGGACCGGGTGGTGTTCGCCTTGATTAGAGATCACGATCCTGAGTGCAAGAGACTTCACCTGTGGGGAAGGTGGTACAGCCAAATCATCCAAGGCCGCCGCAGCTTCAGCTCCGCTTCGCCCTCTGAGCCTACAGTTACGATCCCTTATGCGGACAAGCCCCCGGTGGAGTATGCCGTGGAGGTTAAAAATTGGAATTCTGACGATCTCCTCCAGCCTGCCATTGGCGCCATTCCGGTGCAGCCGCCGCCGGCTATAGATATTTTGGGGAGGCGAATCTGTCAGGGTGAAGCACGCCCTTGGGGACAGGCTTATAACATTGGACTGATCCCGCGACCGCTTGCTGGATATTTGCCCTGGGCCCGTTACATCTTAGCGGCGAAAAGGACTCATCTGACGAAGATTGGTTTATACTCGGCCGTTTACGTTTCGCTTTTCGAGTATCCCTCTCCTCCAACGTGGTGGATAAAGGCCTTTATTGAACAATGGAATATCCCCACCCACACCTTCTTGACAGCGGATTGGGAAGTCTCCATCTCTTTGGAAGAATTTGTTGAGATTTCAGGTCTACCAGTGAGGGGGGAGCACTACGAAGAGCTGCTTCCTCCTGATGAGTACGTCTTTGCCACCAAGCAGCTTGTATTTGACTTAACTCCGGAAAATGCCATTCAGCATCAGCACCCGGGCTTGGTGAAGGTGTTGGAGATTTATGAGGAACTCCATTTGGAATCGGGCGACCGGGGCGTCAGTTTCGCGGATTTCATCGCTCGTTTTATCCGCCCAGAGTTCCTATCAGAGCAGGGCGAGAAGTTTGCTCAGCTTGCTGACCCCTTTGGTTTCGGATTGGACCGCCGACCTTCCTCGGAAAATGAGCAGCAGGATTTTTATCTCCCCGGCACTGCTAGTGTCCCTTTCTCAGAGATCGCCGTTCCTGGCATGGACGAGGAGACTTTTTTCATAGGGTTCTTGGGTCTATGGCTATGCAGCTTCACGCTTCCCATGCACCCACGCCTCATGCGGTCCTCCGTCTTTTACCCGGCGCATCGAATGGTGGCCGGTTTGCAGTTATCTGTAGGGATCGCCGGATTGGCTTACCTTTACAATGGACTTAGCGTAGCGGCGGACGCTAGTGAGCCTGGGGTACAGCCTGCCAACTTCCCGATTCACTATTTTATTTCTTGGATGGAGATGCACGTGCGAGGAGTGTTTGGTGCCCACAAGACTCCTCCGCTCTTCGAGAAATACAGACTCCCGAGAGTCATGCGGTTGGTTGGGGCTTCAATTGTGGTTCCAGCCCCGCGGGAGTCTAGAGGGTTGCTCCTTCGTCCACATCTGGTCGGAGCGAAGGTTTCCTTTGTGGATAAGGTCAAAACCATAGGCTCAGAGACCACCAAATCAGTGGTGCCTCTGCGTGATGACTTTAAAGGCGGGGCTTCTGTACTGAAGGCTCAGGAAATCCTCCATCTTTACTCCATTCGGCCGGGTTACCTAGTATTTAGGCAGAATGAGACGGCTCTCTTTATGAGGTATAACCCGCATCGATTTGCCCGACAATCGATCTACAATCAAGGGATCCCGTTGGAAGCCTTTCTGGAAACACCCGCAGTCGGCCCAGAGGGGGTAAGGAATGCGATGCATCATTTCACCCGGCTCAATACAGGCTCCTATTTTTTTATCAGTGAGCCTAGCTGTGTCCCTAAAATAATCCATCCGTATGTAGCCTGGTATGCGCATGCTATGGGCCCAATCATCTTAATGGAGAAACGCCTGCTGGTCGACCGTAGGGCTGCGCCTCCTGGCGGTGATCGCAAGGCTCCCTTGCAGCCAAGGATCCAAGTCATCCCCCCGATAAAAGATGCCAGAGTCGACCGACCGCGCGTGTTGAGCCCCCCGCGTGGATTGCCATTGCCCACTACGGTGGATGCACCGCCGGCGCCCCATGCTCCCACGAAGACGGTTAATGTGGTATCGCCAGGATCTGGCGGAGGGGCAGAGATCGGGACTCGCCGCCTTAAAGTGCCTTCCAAGCGCAAATCCGCTCCGGGTGGATCTAAAGCTGGTGGACAGCAGAAAAAGAAGAAGTCCGCTCTTTCCCTCGATGCGATCCTCAGCTCAAAGCCTGCGGCTTCTCCTGCCGAGGCCATATGTGAGTATGGCAGCAATGAAGGCTTTGTGGTGGACCCTGAGGACACCAATTTAGCTGCCGCCATTGCAGCTTCGGAGCGATCGGCGAGGCTTGAAGCGATGTTAAGCAAACTCGCTGAGTCCGGTAATCATCAGACGCTTTATTTGTCATTTTACTGCATTTTTATTATTATCTTTAGCTAATATTTGCTTCGTTCTCAACAGGCATTTCTACTGAAGAGGCCATTGCTGCCTCTTTGAAGACCTTCCAGGAGGAGGAGAAGAAGCGTGTCCCAGCAGGCGTTGGTATGTCTTACCCTTTTCCCTTTCATAATGAAAGTTTGTCATCTTCTCTGATGGTCAACCTAACCTTCTTTTGTTTCTTTGCAGAGGTTATATCAGTTGACGCGGGGATCCTTCCTGAGCCTGTTACCGAAGTCCCAGCTTCGTCGAAGTTGCCGCAAGAGCCTCAGCTTGACAAAATGACGAGGGATGCCCTGAAAAACCTAGAGGCCTCCCTATTCACGGACGAGGACACCTCAATTAGGGAAGCTCTAGTGGCATCCGTCTCAACGGCTCGGGAGGAGCGGAAGCGGTTGAGACGTGCAGCAAAGGCGCGTAGAGCCGCTTTGGCTGCGGGAGCGGGTCCTAGTACCATTCCTCGCGCTGACACCCCTTCTGAAGAGGCCCCTGTCGCCCTATCTACTGCTTATAGGCGAGCGACGCGCGCGGCCCGAAGTGCAAATGATAAATCTTCTTCAGGTAGTACTTCTTTCAGAGCTTTGTTGTAAGAATTATAAAGACATTGGCTCATATGCGTTTCATCTGGCAGGGCCTAGTCCGACTGAGGGGGAGGCGGAGACCGTCGAACCCAGAGGAATGGAGGAAACGGCACTTGCCGAACCCGAGCCGACAATGAGCACTGTCGTCAGGGCTATGGTACCTGAAACAGAAGTTGAAGGGTCCGCCGCCGAGAGGGTCATTGATGTCGCACCTGAAGTGGCGGCAGATGAGATGATTGTGTTAACCGAGCCGAAGGCGGTAGAGGGGGAGGCGCTTGAGGCTGGAGACCTTGCGGCGACGGTGGACGAGACAACTGTGACCGCAGGACCCGAAGGAGTAGCGGGTGAGGTGGCCACGATTCCTGAGGACGAGCCAGCCGCTCCTTCTCTGGAATCTGGCAATACTCCAATCATAGCCCTCCCCGCGTACGGTTCCTTGCCGTCTCCAGGGCTTGCGAGCACAACAACGGTTCCCATCGAGTCGGGTGACGAGGCTACGGGTGGTGGCCTGATGTCAATGGAGGAAGGAATTGCCTCAGTCTCGGCTGGCAGTTCGTCGGGTAAGTTTCGGGTTGCTATCGTTTCCCCCTATTTTATATATCTTGCGATCTCTTCTAACAAGCTTGTCTTTGCAGGTGCGGCCAGTGCCGACGCTCCATTGCTTGAAGCAGCACCGTCAACTACTGCTTTGGCGGTGGTCACTTCCCCGTCTTCCCTCGTGCCATCGCGGATGTTGGAAGGTATGGATTTGCAACTCACAAGTTAATCTTTTAAACGTGTAGTTCATGGACTAACGCCATACCACCGCATCTTTTCAGGAGTGCACTTTGATCATCTATATCAAGTGTTGCTCCCACACTTCTCCTTCCCATCCGAACTTGCTTCTCCCTCTAGTGGCGCTGGTGAGTGTACGTTCACTACAATATCTTTGTTCATCCCCTTTTTTCTAGTAATTGAATGATTTCTGACTTTTCCCTTTCTTTATCGCAGTGCCACAAATCGAAGGAGGGGATGCAAGACCTGCCGCGCTACCGGCCCTTCCGGCTTTGCCGTCTGTTGCTGCTGGTATAGCAAATTCCTTTTTTGGCAACCCTCAAACATCTCTTGAACCATTGTTTAACCATGTTTTGTTTTGCAGCTATTGTTCCGGCTCCGGTCTCTTTTGAGTCTCGCGTCCTTCCACCGGCAGGCCCTTTCTTGAAACGCCCGTCTTCAAAGGGTGCTATGATGAGTTTAGGCATGCTGAGCGGGTACATCGAAGAGCTCAACATGGACGCTCTCCTTTCTGCCGTAGATTTCGCTGTGGAAGTTAATCCAATGTTGGCGGCGCTCGTAACTTTTCATAATGAAGGCGTCGTCGGATCTTGGGTTAATCACTGCAGGGAGATCGAGGCCTGTCTATACCGGCTGGAGTCGACGCGCCCTTCTCCTGAAGTTTTAGCCCTGAGCACCCAACGCACAACTTGGCTCGAGCAAAGCACTTCGCACTCCCGCCACTTGGAGCAAGAAGCAGCTTTAAGACTAAGGGAATGCCAAAAGACCTCGAACGAAACGGCCCATCTGCGCGCTGAGGTTGAGGCAAATGTTGCCCAAGTGAAGACTATCTTTGAAGGTCTCTTGGAGCACATCTCCCATGGGCTAAACTTGAAGCGGAAGCTTGACGTAGCTGAGCGCAATATCCCAAGTCAGGAAGCTGCCTATCAAGTCGTGAGGGAGCAGCTTGCGTCGGTCTTGCAGCAACGAGCCCAAGTGGAGGCAGAGCTGGCGGTGGTAGCCGATCAAGAGAAGGCATGGAAGGACATATGCGAGCGATTGCTACATCTGTGCAAGACGCTTCCTTCCCAATAATTCTCCTTGTATCATTTGTCTTTGTAAAGTATATGTATATATTTTTTTATTCTTTAGCACAATGTATCCTGTACTCAATCAATATTTATGAATAAAAGATGCACATTTTTGTAATGTTTTGTGTCATTTCTTCGTCTTTTCTTTCTTTTATTATCAGTATGCCACCTTAGTAACCATGATTGACGGACGATTAGGACGAGTATCCCGACCTTCTTAAGAAATAACGATGGCTTAGGCCGCAGGTTCAGATCTGCTGCCTAAGGCTTTTCAACTCTATAAGCCGTGAGGGTTTCATAGAGACTTTTCTCCCTACGGATCGAGAGGATCTCGTAGGTGGATTTTCTCCTTAGGAATCGTGAGGATTCCTAAGTGTGGTTTTCTCTTATAAGTCGTAAGGATCTTATAAGAGAATTTTCCCTCTTACGAGTCGAGAGGATTCGTAAGTGGTTGTTTCTCTCTTCGTCGAAATTCGACTTCGGAGAGTGAGACCCGTGAATAGTATGCAAGAGACCAGTTTGTGTAAGTCTACGCTAGCGCCCCGGCAGTCTACAGACGCCAAATGCGGAACAAAAAACTTTTAACTGGCGCTATCATATACTTTAACCCGGATCTGCCATTATTGCTAAACTAACAAACTGTAAAGAGTGTAGAAAGGTTATACCGAACGATCCGAGTCCTTCGTTCTTTAACCATCATCCCACGCTCCGTTGCGGCTGCTCCGATCTCGTCGATCTCTGATCTCCTCGTCGAGGTGGCACCACGTCGACGATTCTTTAAACGGGCTCCCGCCTCTGACTTGAGGCAACTCGGTCGTCAAGTTTGCTAAAAGAGACGACCAAGAATGATGTAGAGAATGAGTAGATGACTTTGTCTCACTTCGTCCAAGTCCGTGGACGATCGGTTAATGAAGTTGCCGAGGGAATTGGGTGATGGAATGAAATGAACTGTAAAATTCCATGCACCCCAAATACTATCATATCTTTTACAATCATGAAAAACTCAAGTGAGAGAGTGGCAGAGGGGGCCGGCCATATATAGATGGGGGGTGAGTGTAGGAGGAGGGAGAGAGTGACCTTAAGAACAAAATATCATATGTGAACACATAAGAATATCTTAAGGAAAACAAGAATGGTTGAAATCAAAGCATGAGTCACTAATACACATCATCAAGCCTTTAATGCACCAATCAAAACACAACACCACTTAACCTAGTCATCACCTTCTAGAACCTTCTAGAAGCATGACACACCCTCATCCAAGAAAAGATAAATCCGTCTTTAACCGAATGTTAAAAGATGGCTGATAGAAAACTGGAAACTGGCAACTTCCAAAAGTGATCCTGAAACGACTTTCAGGATAACCCCGAAACTGTATAAATATACCCGCATTTGTATTACGACCGAATACAAATGCAACTGAGACAAAGATATTATACCTACTCAATATAATACTCGGATCCGGCTTAAACCAAAGCCGACCAGTATCATCTGCCCGAAAAATAACACGTGCGTAAACGCACGTGCATTTTCCGAACCCTGCCATAAAACCATACGACCTCTACAACGTTTCGCCCGAACTTGGGAAACTGTCTGTGGGGGACTCTAATGACTCGTCAATACCCTGGCAGTGGGTTTAACCACAAACCGTCAGCGGCACTAGCAATGCGTAACGGCTGCCCATGGACTGACCTCAAGGGAGGCTGATGAGCGAACTCATCCAGTAACCCTACTGAGCCTAACAGTGACAATGTATATACAGTCCGGTCCGTTCGTCTATGAGTATCGCATATCTGCCTAGGGGGCTAGTAACGTCAGACCCCCAATAGCAGTATAAGTCGTGTCGGAGTGAAGCCCAATAACACCCTGAGATACTACTGGAGTACCTACCAGTAAATCTCCTGCCATGGCCATGGACTTTGTGTAATGGCTCTCCTAGACACAGCACGATCTCGCCCCCAATACCGGGAGAGACGAATCCCCTGCCGATCCGCTCACGTGCCTCCATATGGCTCGGGACTGTACCCAAAAACTACCTGTTTGCACGACTCCTTTGAGCCGTGGTAGGGTAGAAATCAAAGCACAGTGGGAACTCACACGAGACAAATGACGACCTCAGGTCGATGAACTAACCTGTACACATGTCACCAGGGAACTGCTATCTGACGATATGTATAATACCAACTAGCAGGTTCCCGGCGAGTCCTGTCCGGTGTACTCATAACCCAATGAGCACCTGTATACATCTTAGGTGATCCAACTGACACCAGTGGCTTGTGAGACCGGCCACCGCCCCTCGTCGGGGTCTCGACTGTACACACTAGTCTACTCCGGAGTATCGATGCCCTGTCTCGAAACTCCCACGACTAGGGACCACAATTAAGGATATGCATATAAACTACCCAACTCTCACGTATATGATCGCCATCATACTGTTGGTAGTAAAGCAAGATCCTAAGGGCTCTATCAAAGTGTAACATGTAATCAGTCACCTGATCATGTACACGACTGATAAAGGCAAACCAGATAGCATACTATCATCTCGAGTAAGATTGTCCTACCGGTATAGGTCCTCCGCAATCATTGCAATCACGTACCCGCGATCCAATAATTGACTATGAGGGCACTATCTCCAACAATCTCCCACTTGCACTCAAGGCTAATTATTGCGATGTCGACTACTCACAGCCCGTGTGAAACCGAATATCCAACTCCTCTACTAATCAGTATCACAAAGCCCGTTTGTAAAACTATTGTGTTCGAGAAATAGCCTCAGTGAGTGGATCCGCCTAGAAGTTTCTTTCTATATCTCTCTAAATCTCAAGTTCGCGGAGAAAGCCATCTCCCGAATTGAGTAATACCTGTCTTAGAATATGTCTGGATATCTGATGGGACCTAGTTCATAAATGAACTCCAAATCCAAACTTCTTAGACTGTATCGATCACTGAACCTAATCAGTATCCGGCACCATGCCACCCACAGTATCCTCTTGAACCACCTGTCCATAATACTGTCCCTCGTCAGAGGGAAAACTATAACTCTGACAGTCACTCTGTCAACCATGTCACCTTTGAAGCCTGGAATGATAACCGTCTCCCGAAAGAGGCTGCCGTCATCAAATCCGTAGAACATGTACTTGTGTTCTAAAACTGCTTCCTTATGTTTCTCCAGGATTGGATTAATACAAACTTATTGCATCTAGTGCAAAAACAACATCTGGTGTGGTACTTGACATCTCATGATTGACTCAATTGCCTAAGCAAGTGATTTGCCAATCATGCACATCCCTCTCCCCTTTAGTCTATATGACACCTTTAGAGAGGGTGACTCCATCACCTGCAGGTACACCACCATGCTAGGAGTCATCTATTCTAAAAACCATTAGAATACTGTCAAAGAACCCACATTGGGAAACTACCCAAATCCAGATCTAAAACCATAGATCTAGAAACCAGAATGTCAAATATTATATCCATATCCTGTCTGGAGAAAAAACTGTGTGACGTCCACAGTACAACCGATCGTAGTATAGGAATTTTACTTCCTGCTCTGTGTATGTCATCCAGATACCATGACATCACACCCTACTACCTTCTTAACAGATCCATCCCCTATCCTGATTGAAGTCAAACCCATGACTGTCACATCAAAATTAGATGATCTATCTCCGCTATAACTGCTCAAGTCTATAAATAGATATAAGCTACTTGCCCACTATGCTTCCGATGCACCCACTGACTACGACAACCCTCCTACCGGGTCTATAGCCTGGAACAACAGTAGTGTCAAGTCTGGGTAGATAAGAACCTCTCTGTCACCGTCCTTGAGCCTACCGAAGTACCTCTCGGGTGTCTGAGGTTACCTACCATATCTGCGGAGTGGCTATTGGAATGTCAAACCTGATTGAATATATAGGTCCTATTAAATTTTCCGTAATCGTTCGCGGTTCTGGAATCACTTCCAGTTCTACCATACTCCCACTACTGTTTTCTGAAAAAGATCCATTTTACTAAAACTGTGGCGAGTCAAGAACAATATCACTATTGATCTTCCAAATGGTAGAATATCAACCCTCGTCATAGCCAGGGTCAACCCACAAACAGCCATTAGAGAAACGTGCCCTGAGTTATCCAGAGTCTGGTTTTAAGCATAAGCTGGACAACTCCCCATACCTTAATTTCTTTTAAGGTACGAACTATTCTATATCCAATATAGAAACTTTGGCACTAATTTAATTGGAACCAGATTCAAATCATGCAGCTGTCTCCAGTGCATATCAACTTAATGGAAGGAGGCTAATCAGCATTACTCAACTTAGGAATCCATCCAATTATGAGTAACCTGAAAGAGAAACACGTTTCTCAAAACTATTACTATCATCTGAATACCAATCACAAGAATCTACATCTTCGATCTCTTTGAAGAATCCCGATACTTGTGACACCTGGTTCTCTACTTTATTCATATACCCACAACTTCTCAAAACTTAGACCTTGTATTTCTACGAAACACTCGTCTAAATACTAGAGAAGTTATAAGTAAACAGAACATAGTACGAGGACCTACCCCTTTGTCCTGATGGACACTTGGACAACATACAATACTCTGTATAAGTCCGCTGAGTTAAACAACTCATAACCTGTGCGTCGTAGATTGAAAACTGTACCCTGGCGATTTCCTCAAATATCACCAATTACAACGAATTCCGATATAATGAGGATAATCACCTAATTCCCAATAATTTACTCCCACTCATCATCTATAAAACCATACAGATATGAGAATGAAACCTGGTAAATACATACCCTTGGAGTAAGTGTCTAATCGGGAAAACAGGTTTTCTTTAACAATGCACTGAAACATGAAAATGTTTCGTAGGGGTATCCTGGTATTCATAGCAATGCCTCTTCCATAATCCAATTCATGACTTCAACCGTATATCTCTTTGCCATCTCTGCAAATCCCCTTTATTTGTCTTTAGTCGTTACCTTCTGTACACCATCGTTAGGCTAAATGGTTTTCTTCCTTCCCTACCGTTCGGCACCAGCCTATGGTTTGGAAGAAGACTATCCAGTAAGCATAATAGGTGTACCCTCCTAAACCAAGGAGTACTCGCATCTCGAGAGAAGGTGATGATAAAAGACAACTGAATAATACCTTATTCCTTTAAAGGTGAAATGGGAGAGGCGATGAAGTACGCGGTTTGGTCGTGAATGATATCAGTCGCAATTTACTTTGCCCTCTTTCTAATCCCTTTATTTTGTCTTTACATATTACCTTCTGCACACCCTACTTAGGCTAATTGGTTTTCTTCATTCCCTACCTTTCGGCACCAGCCTATGGTTTGGAATAAGACTATCCAATAAGCGTAATAGGAGTACTCTCCTAAACCAAGGAGCTCTCGCAACGTGAGAGAAGGTGATAATAAAAGACAACTGAATAAACCAATTCTATTTCTTCTGAACCTGGATCCATCCTCGAAGAAGTCCCTTCGAGTTCGTATATAACCATACGATGGATCTATCCAATGGAAGTGGATATCCGTAATAATACGGGTGTTCTGAGAAATTCAAAGGGTAAAAGAAGGAGTGGCAATGACTTATGCAACTCAGACAATCAAAAAGCCAGTATTTTAAAAAGGTTCGGTCAACCTGGTCACTGAGTCATAGTCTAGGGTCGGTCAAAGGTCGCTGCCAAAGAGAGAGAGAAAAGAAACACTCTGCGTGCACTCTAACCTAGATCAGAATGGTCATCACTTTATCTAATCCGGAAACCTCCCACTGTCCTGTCAAATTCTCCTCCAAACCTAAAGAAGAATCAATCGGGATCACCCGAAGAGTAAACCAACTCATCAGTGGGAATCGGGATCCAACTCTCATCGCATGATAACGTGATGGAATGCATCCACGTTACTCATACTCCAGAAGGTATGCGCATACTTGGCAAGTTTCAGTTTCTTTAGAAACTCCCGATATGATTTTTGCCCCATGCTCTTATAACCTTGGCGTTGGTCAAAATGTCATAAGTCACATGCCAAGTTCTACCCGTCACTATCTTGTCAATTTGAACCCACCCGCACATGCCCTTGACGTTGGCCAAAATGGCAGAACGACTGTCCCAAACTAACTCATCTATCTATGCAACAATTGAATACCCAGCAGCTACCAAACACTATGCCTTAGCGTTGGTCAAAATACATAGCTTGAATACTACTGAATACCCAAAAGAAGTGACGGAGGGCTACGGCTGGTTTTTGGCGAAAAACCTTTAACGTAGTGAACTTGATATCGCTGAAGGAACCTGATAGCTTTTTAAAATATAGTGGCGAAAACCTTTTGCTAAAGAGGTCACTCCCGGTAAAGGGATCTCGGCTCTTTCCTTGTGGAATGAGGTGCAGGATATTCCACTGAATACCGCTATGCAAAGCAACTTGTAATCGACTATAGTGAAGTTATTACCCTGACGCAAACTTCTGTCCAAGGGGTCGTTCCCGGTGAAGGGATATCGGCCCTTGCCCCGTCGAATGAGGTGCAGGATATTCCACTGAATACCGCTATGCATAACAAAAGGAAACGTCTTTGCAATAACACTTTTTAAATTTGTTCCAACAACATCCAAACAGGTTTGTTTTACTTTGCATTGATCAGAAACAACGCAGTCCCATCAATCAATCACACCAGAAAAGAACGAAAATAAAATGTACGTATATGCCATCCGCATTTGTCACTGGGTCCCGTCATCACCCGTTAGGTTACTTAACTAATGACAGAGCGGGGACTGGACTAGCGCGGGTGTAAAACATATACAACATCTAATAATATATAAATCAATATACAGTAATCGCTCCAGGCGTGATAATATGCAACATTACAGAAAAGTAATAAGCTTCACAGAACAATACAGATATCTGGGATCCCCGGGTTTCATAGAGCCGCTGCTAAAACCCGACGTTCCCCTGTCGTGTGGATAGCCTGTGCAATGAAACCTAGACCCCTACGGGTGCGGCAAGTTACCCGCCAAAACCTGAAGCGAGGCAGCCCCCTACAGCATAGTGAATGGACCACCCAGCACTCCACGGAATCCGGTAATCTTGGGCACCCCTCCTTGGGTCAACCTGTACCCCCTACGAGTGCGGCGAATAGTCTTCCAATTCTAGAGTGGGGCCCCTCTGCCTCTTAAAGCCATGAGATGCGGACCCGTTGCTTCTCAGAACCCGGCTATCCGTGCACTCCGCCTCGGGGCAAAACCTAGTACAGTAATGAAAAATAGTACAATAGGTACATCGACCGCAACCTGGTCGTGCCCCCAAAGAATATTATGCAACAGGCAGTGACGGCAGTCCACAAGTTGGACGCTCGCCCCGCAATATCAAATGTACAAATAAACTCAAACTGTACTACCATTGCACACTGCTATCCATCACGACAAATCCGCAACATCACAGCACAACACAGAACATCAACGCGAATGGCACGTTCGTAAACACGTCTAAAAGAACTATAGCAATCAGACGCGGTTTACCGATCAAATGACATTCCCGGTCGGAGATATAATGTAAGCACTGTAAACTAACGTGTTTAAATTTCGATCGACCAAATATCAAAAAGTGGGCCCCACGACTTACTGGTGAACAGTAACAAAATCTGGGCCAAAACGATATTTACCAAAAACCACAAAATCCAACAGAGAACTCACTGTGCAAATTTGGGACCATGAGCTCACCAAGTGGCCGCGGATGCGCGGCCAAACCATGGGTTTGGCCGCGTTTCCGCGGCGGTTTGGTGGAGTCATGTCCCCAAATTTCGTCGTGGTTCTTAGAAAAGCCTGCACAGTTTTCTGAGACATGTAGAAAATTTTTAGGACACCATTTAAAATCAACAGAAACTGTCAAAATGGAAAAATGCGATTTTTGATTTTCGGTTCGATCGATATTTTAAACGCGTTAGCACAAGTTAGTATAGCAAAATGGTGAGGCTTTGATACCACTGTAAGTCTACGCTAGCGCCCCGGCAGTCTACAGACCCCAAATGCGGAACAAAAAACTTTTAACTGGCGCTATCGTATACTTTAACCCGGATCAGCCATTATTGCTAAACTAACAAACTGTAAAGAGTGTAGAAAGGTTATACCGAACGATCCGAGTCCTTCGTTCTTTAACCATCATCCCACGCTCCGTTGCGGCTGCTCCGATCTCGTCGATCTCTGATCTCCTCGTCGAGGTGGCACCACGTCGACGATTCTTTAAACGGGCTCCCGCCTCTGACTTGAGGCAACTCGATCGTCAAGTTTGCTAAAAGAGACGACCAAGAATGATGTAGAGAATGAGTAGATGACATTGTCTCACTTCGTCCAAGTCCGTGGACGATCGGTTAATGAAGTTGCCGAGGGAATTGGGTGATGGAATGAAATGAACTGTAAAATTCCATGCACCCCAAATACTATCATATCTTTTACAACCATGAAAAACTCAAGTGAGAGAGTGGGAGAGGGGGCCGGCCATATATAGATGGGGGGGTGAGTGTAGGAGGAGGGAGAGAGTGACCTTAAGAACAAAATATCATATGTGAACACATAAGAATATCTTAAGGAAAACAAGAATGGTTGAAATCAAAGCATGAGTCACTAATACACATCATCAAGCCTTTAATGCACCAATCAAAACACAACACCACTTAACCTAGTCATCACCTTCTAGAACCTTCTAGAAGCATGACACACCCTCATCCAAGAAAAGATAAATCCGTCTTTAACCGAATGTTAAAAGACGGCTGATAGAAAACTGGAAACTGGCAACTTCCAAAAGTGATCCTGAAACGACTTTCAGGATAACCCCGAAACTGTATAAATATACCCGCATTTGTATTACGACCGAATACAAATGCAACTGAGACAAAGATATTATACCTACTCAATATAATACTCGGATCCGGCTTAAACCAAAGCCGACCAGTATCATCTGCCCGAAAAATAACACGTGCGTAAACGCACGTGCATTTTCCGAACCCTGCCATAAAACCATACGGCCTCTACAACGTTTCGCCCAAACTTGGGAAACTGTCTGTGGGGGACTCTAATGACTCGTCAGTACCCTGGCAGTGGGTTTAACCACAAACCGTCAGCGGCACTAGCAATGCGTAACGGCTGCCCATGGACTGACCTCAAGGGAGGCTGATGAGCGAACTCATCCAGTAACCCTACTGAGCCTAACAGTGACAATGTATATACAGTCCGGTCCGTTCGTCTATGAGTATCGCATATCTGCCTAGGGGGCTAGTAACGTCAGACCCCCAATAGCAATATAAGTCGTGTCGGAGTGAAGCCCAATAACACCCTGAGATACTACTGGAGTACCTACCAGTAAATCTCCTGCCATGGCCATGGACTTTGTGTAATGGCTCTCCTAGACACAGCACGATCTCGCCCCCAATACCGGGAGAGACGAATCCCCTGCCGATCCGCTCACGTGCCTCCATATGGCTCGGGACTGTACCCAAAAACTACCTGTTTGCACGACTCCTTTGAGCCGTGGTAGGGTAGAAATCAAAGTACAGTGGGAACTCACACGAGACAAATGACGACCTCAGGTCGATGAACTAACCTGTACACATGTCACCAGGGAACTGCTATCTGACGATATGTATAATACCAACTAGCAGGTTCCCGGCGAGTCCTGTCCGGTGTACTCTTAACCCAATGAGCACCTGTATACATCTTAGGTGATCCAATTGACACCAGTGGCTTGTGAGACCGGCCACCGCCCCTCGTCGGGGTCTCGACTGTACACACTAGTCTACTCCGGAGTATCGATGCCCTGTCTCGAAACTCCCACGACTAGGGACCACAATTAAGGATATGCATATAAACTACCCAACTCTCACGTATATGATCGCCATCATACTGTTGGTAGTAAAGCAAGATCCTAAGAGCTCTATCAAATTGTAACATGTAATCAGTCACCTGATCATGTACACGACTGATAAAGGCAAACCAGATAGCATACCATCATCTCGAGTAAGATTGTCCTACCGGTATAGGTCCTCCGCAATCATTGCAATCACGTACCCGCAATCCAATAATTGACTATGAGGGCACTATCTCCAACAGTTTGGATTGACTTGCAGGGCCCCATTGCTCAAAAAGCAAGCCTTCCTTGTTGTCTGAGACTTCTTCTTACGAATTGAGACGAATCGGGGATCTGTCTGCAGTTGTAGCGGAACAGTTGACATGAGTTAAGAAGCTCTCATCACGGAGTGTTTGTATCCGTGAGTCGAGGAGTTTGCTAGGGATTATTTGTTTCCCAAGCGCCAAGGAGTATTTGTTTCCTTGGGGTTTAAAATGAGTTGAGGGTTCCCACGGGGGCACTGGTGGCTCTGCGGGTCGACGCGGATCAGAAGGCTCTCGTCAAGGAGTGTTTGTATCCGTGAGTCGAGGAATTTGCTGGGATTATTTGTTTCCCAAGCGCCAAGGATTATTTGTTTCCTTGGGGTTTGAAACGAGTCGAGGGTTCCCACGGGGGCTCTGGTGGCTCTGCGGGTCGACGCGGATCAGAAGGCTCTCGTCAAGGAGTGTTTGTATCCGTGAGTCGAGGAATTTTGCCAGGGATTATTTGTTTCCCAAGCACCAACGATTATTTGTTTCCTTAGGGTTTGAAACGAGTCGAGGATTCCTACGGAGGCACTGGTGGCTCTGCGGGTCGACGCGGATCAGAAGGCTCTCGTCAAGGAGTGTTTGTATCCGTGAGTCGAGGAATTTTGCCAGGGATTATTTGTTTCCCAAGCGCCAAGGATTATTTGTTTCCTTGGGGTTTGAAACGAGTCGAGGGTTCCCACGGGGGCTCTGGTGGCTCTGCGGGTCGACGCGGATCAGGAAGCTCTCGTCAAGGAGTGTTTGTATCCGTGAGTCGAGGAATTTTGCCAGGGATTATTTGTTTCCCAAGCGCCAAGGATTATTTGTTTCCTTGGGGTTTGAAACGAGTCGAGGATTCCTACGGAGGCACCGGTGGCTCTGCGGGTCGACGCGGATCAGAAGGCTCTCGTCAAGGAGTGTTTGTATCCGTGAGTCGAGGAATTTTGCCAGGGATTATTTGTTTCCCAAGCGCCAAGGATTATTTGTTTCCTTGGGGTTTGAAACGAGTCGAGGATTCCTACGGAGGCACTGGTGGCTCTGCGGGTCGACGCGGATCAGAAGGCTCTCGTCAAGGAGTGTTTGTATCCGTGAGTCGAGGAATTTTGCTGAAGTCATTGGCTTCTTCGGTTGAAATGAACCGGTGAGGTTTGGGGTTCGTCGTCTGACGGAATCCGCTGGGAAAGTATGGTCCATTCTTTGTTTACGCCCTTGGATTGTATACAGGGATCGATGTGATCTTAACTGTAGGGTCAAAGTTTTATCATCTCTTCTTTTTATTTTATTTTATTTCCGCGATGCTTTATCATTTCAGCTTTTATATCGCGAAGGCCGCAACTGCCCGATCATTTCGGCTATTTTTCGCGGTGCCCAATCATTTCGGCTATTTTTTTTTATTTTTACTCGTTGCTTTTTATTACGAGTTGCCCAATCATTTCGGCTATTTTGCATGCATACATTTTACTTGCTGCTTTTTATTGCAAGTTGCCCCATCATTTCGGCTATTTAGCATGCATGTGCGGCCTACTGGCTTTTCGCCGTAAACCTGAAATTGGACACCGATTTTGGCATCAGCACCGCTGCAACTGGGATATTGCCAGGAGCGAATCATCATTTGCCTCTATCGTTGTCGAACAAAGGAGGCTTAGCGACCAGGGTTAGGGTCCTGTCGACTAAGGCTTTTGATTTCATGAGCCGTAAGGGTCTCATAAAGGTATTTCTCCTTACAAGTCGTGAGGATCTTGTAGGTGTATTTTCTCCTTAGGAATCGTGAGGGTTCCTAAGTGTTTTGTTCCTCTGTAAGTCGTAAGGATCCTACAGGAGGGTTTCCTCCTCATAAATCGAGAGAATTTACAAGGGTTGTTCACCATACAAACATATCCCTAGCCTCGGATGGGACTAAGTTAGGGAAATGTTTATTCGCGCCCGTGGATTATATACAAGGGCCAATATTGGACCACTTGTAGGGAAATGTCGAAAGTTGTGGGGGTTGCTTAAGCACAGGTTTAGATCTCTGTAACTTAAGACTTTCAAATCTTATGAGCCGTGAGGGTCACATAAGAGAGTTCTCCTTACGAGTCGTGAGGATCTCGCAAGTGTATTTTCTCCTTAGGAATCGTGGGGATTCCTAAGTGTGTTGCTCCCTTGTGAGTCGTAAGGATCTCACGCGGGTGGTTTCTCCTTATAAGGTCGAGAGGACCCTATAAGTGTCTTTTAACGAGGTTGCGCCCTTTCGGGTTTTCACAAACACTCGACGGTAGTCCTGCTGTTTTTACTCACGGAGCCCTTTCAGGTTTTCATCCGTGCCCTTTTTTGCTTATGGACATACCGTTTTTATTTATTATATATTTTTTTTTCTTTTTTTTTATATTTTTTTTTTCTATTCATCTCGTCAGCCTAAGGATGCTGCGGTATTAGTTTAAGGACTTTTCGGTCCGCTATTAGTTTAAAGACATTTCGGTCCATCACTTGAGAAGGCGGGCTACTGCTGATAGAGTTTGAGCTTAGGAAGATAGCGAGCGGACATAGTCGTCGTCATCTACCATTGACCTAGGCTATGGCTCATTAAGCATAGTATTTCTTTAAGAAGCGACCATTTATCGTCCTGAAAGGCCTTTCACCGTGCATGTCCATGAGTAGATAGGCCCCACCCTGGTAAACTTTATCTATGACGTATGGGCCTTCATAGTTTGGCTCGAATTTTCCCCGCTTGGCGCGATTGGGGATCATAGGCCTTTTGACCACTAGCACGAGTTCGCCTTGACAAAATGTCCTCGGTCGGGTCAATCTTTCGTATGAGCGCGTCATCTTTGCTTTATAAGCTTCCAGATTTTGTTGTGCTAGAAGCCGGATTTCATCAAGCGCGTCAAGCTCTTCAAACCGAAGGTGAGCATTTTCCTCGTCCGTCAGCTCGTGGTGGACTGCCACTCGTAGAGAGGGTAATTCTATCTCGAGAGGGAGTACTGCTTCCGTCCCAAATACCAACGCGTATGGCGTTGTGTTTGTGGCCGTTTTAAATGTAGTTCGATACGCCCAAAGAGCCTCTTGCAATCTTTCGTGCCAATCTCTCTTATTTCGTGACACTGTTTTCTTCATGATCTTCGTCAAGGTCTTGTTGAAGGCCTCAGCTAGACCGTTAGCTCGCGGATTATAAACTGAGGAATATCTCCAGTCTATATTGTGCTGCTGTGCGAAGCGGCTAATTTTATGACTTCGGTAGGCTGGCCCATTATCAGAAATGATCCTTCTTGGGGTTCCAAACCGGTATATGACATGCGTTTTGAAGAAATGGAGGATGTTCTCCGTCTTCACTTCCCTCAACGGTACCGCCTCTGCCCATTTGGAGAAGTAATCAGTCGTCGCCAAGATGAAACGATGTCCCTTTGACGATGCTGGTTCGATGGGGCCGACTATGTCGGTTCCCCACATTTCGAATGGCCAACTAGCCACTGTTGGATGCAGTGGATTGGGATGCTGATGGATGAAGTCCCCATGAATTTGGCATGAATGACATTGCCTCGCGTATTCCAGGCAATCCTGCATCATCGTGGGCCAGTAGTAGCCCATCCGTTTTATCTTCAACTTCATCTTAGGACCTGCTTGGTGGGAACCGCAGAGTCCGTCGTGAACTTCTTGGACGACCCTTCTCGCTTAGTCAGGTCCTAGGCATCTCAGCCACAGAGAATCGAATGTCCTCTTGTATAGAGTATCGTTGACGAAGGCGAAAGACAGAGCTCGTTTCACGAGCTGTTGTCTTATGGACGCTTCTTCAGGCATTCGGTGGAACTTGAAGTAATCTATGAAGACTTCTCTCCAGTCTTCGGTCTTCTCATGGTCTTTTATTTGTAGGGTCGCCTGCTCAGTTGCTCCCTTTTCTTTATATGATTCTGGATGTATTTCTGCTGGGGCGAGCACTCGACGGCTTTGTATCACGATTCTAACGTCATCGAGGTTCTCGTCAGCCAATTCTTTAGCAAGTTTGGCCAGTGCGTCCGCTTTGCTGTTTTCCGCGCGCGGTATACTTTCCAACGTGTAGGAGGGAATTTGGGTTAGCAGTTGCTGCACTTTTTCTCCGTATTTTACCCATTCCGGTTTGCATGTTTGGTAATCGCCGTTCACTTGACTGACGACCAGTTGGGAGTCCCCATATATGAGGAGGCTTTCAATTCCCATATCAATGGCGATCTCGAGGCCTGCTATCAAAGCTTCATATTCAGCTTCATTATTCGTTCTCGGCTCTGTTAAGGAGAAGGCGAAGCGCATTATTCCTCCTTGTGGAGTCACAAAGATGAGTCCTACCCCCGATTTGATCATTGGCGTACTTTGTTTGTGCTTTTTCATGGAAGATGCTCCATCGAAATAAAGCTCCCAACAGGTATCACCACTGTCGATTGCGTCAAACGCATGTCTGTCTGGCAAATCGCAATTTAAAGGAGAATCGGCAGGTATGGGATGCTCAGCAAGGAAGTCGGCGATGGCCTGGCCTTTTACTGCCCTGAGAGGTTGATATGTTATCGAAAATTCCATCAAGAGCAGGGCCCATTTAGCGAGTCGCCCTGTCAATATGGCTTTTGACATCAGATATTTGAGAGGGTCCACTGTTGAAATAAGACGGACTTCGTGCGCCAACGCATAGTGCCTAAGCTTTGTTATTGCGAAGATCAACGCCAGGCAGTGTTTTTCAATGGGAAAGTAGTTGCTTTCTGCCCCCAGCAGAACTCGACTTAAGTAGTAGAGTGCTCTTTCTTTCCCTTGATCGTTCTCTTGTGCCCATAATGCGCCTAAGGAACCTTCGAGGGCGGTTGTATAAAGAATGAGAGGCTTCCCCTTAACCGGAGCAGCCAACACCGGCGGGTTCTGCAGGTATTGCTTGATCTCATCCAGTGCGCCTTGGCATTTTTGATCCCAAACGAATGGGGTTCCCTTCTTCATCAGGTGACTATAAGGACGACACTTTCCTGAAAGGTTGGCTATAAATCGCCGTATGTATGCGAGTTTCCCTTGGAGAGACCGCAGTTGTTTGAGAGTCCTCGGCGGAGGCATTTCCATGATCGCTTTAATCTTTGACGGATCTATTTCAATACCTCGGTGTCGAACAACGAATCCCAGGAATTTGCCCGAGGAAACCCCGAACGCACATTTAAGAGGATTCATCTTCAAGTTGTATTGCCGAAGGCGTTGAAATACAGTCTTCAGATGCTCGAGATGTTCCTCGTATGATTTGCTTTTAACCACGAGATCGTCGATATAGCATTCAACGATTTCGTGTATAAGGTCGTCGAAGATCTTTGTCATGGCGCTCTGATAAGTAGCACCGGCGTTCTTCAAACCGAAGGGCATCACTTTATAACAAAATATACCAAGAGGAGTCCTGAAGGCTGTGTGCTTCTGGTCTTCTGGATGCATTTTTATCTGGTTATACCCCGATGAGCCGTCCATGAAGGAGAAAACTTCATGAGTGGATGTATTGTCTATCATCAGTTCAGTGACTGGCACTGGGAAATCATCCTTCGGGCAAGCTTTATTAAGATCCCGGAAGTCTACGCATATGCGCACTGTCCCATTTTTCTTCATCACTGGGACGATGTTGGCGATCCATTCAGGGTATTGAACTTCCTGGATGAAGCCAGAGTCGATTAACTTTTTGACTTCGGTATTTATGCTCATCTCAAGCTCGAGTCGCATTCTTCTCGGCGCCTGTTTGACTGGCTTGATGTTCGGGGATATTGCTAGTCTATGTACAGCAACTTCTGGATCTAGTCCCGGCATCTCAGAATAGTTCCATGCGAAGCAATCTTTATACTGCACAAGGACGTCTTTTAACGCAGCCACCCTCTCTTCAGACAGCAGCTCGCTGACGAATGTCGGTCGCGGATCATTTATTATCCCCAACTCGATTTTCTTGAGGTTATCTGCAGTAGTATGGATTCCATCCTCCAGTTCTTTCGGAGCTGGGGGAAATTCTGAGATTACCTCATCGCTGCCGTTTTCAAAGCACCAAGGAAGGCTGTTCATGTTCTCGGACTCTTCTTTTAATATTGTTACCACGTGGCAAGTGCGAATTTTCTGCCAATCCCAATGCGGGGTTGGTTCTATCCTTATGTTTTCGGGTTCGTGCTTTTGCGGCGGCGCTACCCTCCAGTTGTTAGACAACGCGAATTTGCCAAGCTGATATTGGTCCTCAACCCAATTCTTAAAGGTGAAGCAATCTTCAAGCGGATGCCCTACTACTCGATGGTAAGAGCAATAATTTGGGTTGGAGACTTCGCCCGCTTGCTCAGGGTGTTTAGACTCTGGCAGTGTAAGCATTTGATGTTTTAGAGCAAGATCAAGTATTTTCCTTGTTTTGTTCCGAGGAAATGAGTATGCTCGACCCATTTTCTTCATGAGGGCTAGGTCAATAACGCTCGACTCTCGGATGCGTGGCTTCTTAGCTCTGCTTTGTGGTTGTTGAGCGCCTTTCTTGCCTTTCGACTTGTTTTTGCTTTCACGTCGAACCTTTTTTGTAGCAGGTTGACAAGGAGCGGCATTCTCATCTTTCACGGCTTGTTGGAGAAGGCGTTGTGTCTTGGCTTTCTCATAGATTGCCATTTCACGATTGTGATCATCTCGGGCTTTTTGACCCGCATTCCTTATAAGTTTGCCTATCTGGTCTTCAAATGATGGATTGGGCGGTTTTGCATCAGGAACTTTTGCTGGCTCAGGATTAGCGTCCTCCTATTGAGCGTCCGCCTCTTCATCGAAGTCATACATAACATAACAGCTGTTTACTAGCTCCCGTTTCTTTGACCGGATGTACCCAAGCCCTTTTGTTTCTATTCTCCCGTTAGGCAGTTTGCATTGAGTCCCGGGAATGTTCCAGACCTTGTCATAGAATTTGGCTTTTCTAACGGTCTGTGTGAAGGATATCCCCTGGCGTTTCAGCAGTTTCTTCAAACCTTCGGTATAATATCTGGGAAGACGGATAGGCTGAAGCCTGTCGAGCGTGGGATCCGCGCCATGCCAAATTTCTTTTTCCACCTTGTTTTCTTCAGAACGGTAGAATAGGATTGCCTTCTCGCCCTTTCGTCCGGGAGGGATATAGAATGTCTGCAATTCTTCTACGCTGTTGGTGTCGAGTGCATCCAGTTCTTTTTAATGTTCAAGCGGCACCATGGTTATCTGCAGACTTCGCTCTTCATCAGTGGAAACCCGTATTGAAGGCCGAGCAGGGAATACAACATGAACTTCATCCTCTGAATCACTACCGAAGATCAATGAAGGAACGGATGGTCCTGGCCTGGTGGATTGGGATGGACCTGAATAAATTATATCCTCCTCCTCCTCGGTGTCACTGCCGAAGACAGGGATGGTGGCGTTAGTTTTGTTCTCCGGTTTGTGACACCTTTCCGTGTCTTCGAAACTCGGTAAGAAGTATTTGGCATCTTCATACTTGCGAACTTCGTTTACGGAAAACGGATTCAACTCTCCCGCCACTGTGTACTCGAGGCCATCCCTAGAATACTTCATGGACTGATGCTGTGTAGAAGGGATGATATTGTACTCGTGTAGCCATGGTCGGCCGAGCAGAGCATTGTAGCACGTCTTGGCGTCTATAACATGGAATCTGATGTCTGTGACGAGTAACCCGAAGCATAGCGTCAATATCACAGATCCAAGAGTTTTTGATGATTGGGAGTCGAATCCGGATATGGTGATTTTGTCTCGGGCGAGGTGTTGGACACTCATGCAAATCTCCTTTAACACTCGCACATTGAGTAAATTAACAGACGACCCGTTATCGACCAAGATTTTACCTATCTTTATGTCATGGCAGTATCCTGAGACATAAAGGGGGCGATTGTGTTCACACGTCCCGAGGAGAAGGTCTTCATCACCAAAAGCAACGTCGGCTGTGTGCACTTCTTCTAATTCGTCCTTCATCTTTTCTTCGGCTAGGAAGGCTTGGAACTGGTTCGGATCTTGTAGCGCCTTAATCAAAGAGTCTCTCGCCTCCATTGATATTAACAAGGCATCAAGGACGCTGAGCTGAGAGGGCAGTTTCCTCAGATGCGCCAGAATGTTGTAATCCACCTTATTTCTCTTCGGTGGGTTTTCGGCGTTTAACTCTTCCGCGACTCGGTCATCCAAGGCGGTATCTTTGGAGATTTTCTCTTTCCCTTTGTCTTTCTTGTTTAGAGGTCCGAGATTCTTCTCAGGTAGCGTCCGATTCCGCAGCCGAATATTTTCGCAGACCGTTGGCTCTTCTTCTTTTCCCGAAGTTGACTCTTTAAAGAGAGGGGCAAGTTCTAGCTCCTCATCAGAGTCGCTCCCAAATGTAGGCACTTGTGACCCGACAGCGTTAACCATGTGACAATTGCCGGCAGTTCTTTCAAGTTCTTCGGTCGTATTTCTTTGCTCCCGGCGAATTTTACGTTTTTCCCGTTTAAAGCATTGTTGATTAGCGACGTATTCTTGCCACCATCCATTGAAAGATTTGCAATCTTGGGTGGGATGCGAGACCTTCTGATGATATAAGCAATAAGAGGGGTGCATTTCTACCATACCAGTCATTTTTCCTTCAGAGGATGGTAGCTTCATACCCATTGATATGGCCTTAGCAAACCTCTTTTTTATCTTGAATTGGCTTTTGTCAGCGGTGGAGGCATTTTGCTCCAGCGGGATCATCTCAGCTCTTTCCTCAAGTCGCTGGCGCTTGGCCCTTTCGAATATAGCCGTCTCGCGTTCTCGATCAGCTTTACTTTTCAATCGAGCTTCACTAAGAAACGCGTCAATCATTTCGATTGATAACTCCGGAAACTTTGACTCCGTATTTGGCCCCAGCGTTTTAGTGCCAGAAATCCCTTCATCGTTCGTGGTCGAATGGGAGATCATATGACAGCTCGCCACATATTCCTTGGATTCATCCGATGAACTTTCTCCCCCATCTTCTTTTTGAAAGACGTGATCAAGGAAATCTTGGAGCGTAATGGGAGTCCGCGCCTTTTGGTTGTATTCATCCAGTGCGTCGATTTGCTTTTGTAAGTCCGTGCGCTTGTCGCCAGGCTTCATGGGCTTCTTAGATTTCTTCTTCTTCTTTTTCGAAGATTTTGACGGCTGACTATGAACGCTTGAACTACCACCATCGGTCCTCGGAGTCGGACGTGGCTTCAACATCCCCTCAATAACCTGCGGTTCCAATGGGTTCTTCCACTTGACCGCTGGACAGGTCTGAAGATCATTTAGCATTCTCCTCGTTTTGGTTGATAATACAACCTCCCAAGGAGCTTCCTCAATGACGGAGCATGTTGCCCCCGGCGTATTCGTCCCTTTAGAGGTGTGGGGCTGCGGGGGATTCACCTTCCATTTGTCGGATAGCGCAAATTTGCCCTGGCGGTACTGGTTTTCAAGCCAATTTTTGAAAACGTAACAGTCTTCGATCGGATGTCCTAGCACTCGATGGTAAGGGCAGTAATTGGGCTCGTTGACGTCGTTCGGTTGCAACGGACGTTTTGGATCTGGCAGATTTATGAGTCTGTTGCGCAACGCCAGCTCGAATAGCCTCCTCGTTTTATCGCGGGGGAAGGAGTAAGGACGTCCCATCCTGTCCTCAAGGGGTACGTATGGGCGTGTATTGTTTAGACGAGCAACCGGCTTTGAGTCGCTCGGTTGTTGTTGGGCATTAGCGACAATGATCGCTTTTCCCTTTCCTTTATCGTTTCGGGAATCCGGCTTCGGGAGAGGGGGTTTATGGCCCATCTGGTCCATCTGCGCTAGTTTTTCAATCAAAGCCTGGAAGGAAGTCGGCTTGAAGAACATCATAAACTGTGAAATGGTTGCTTGTGGATCAAGGGTTCCAACAAACATTCCCACCGCAGGGGCTTCTTCTATGCGCTGTTCACACTTAGACCATAGATTACGCCACCGTATAGCGTACTGAACCCATGTCTCGCCGGGTTTTACCCTGGCGTTAATCAGTGCCGTCATCGGGGTACGCTCACTGGCACTTACAAAACGTTGGGTAAAGAGTAGCTCCATCTCCGCAAAGGTTTTAATAGAGTCGTTGGGGAGCTCAGAATACCATTCGAACGCCGTATCTGATAGGCTTCCAACGAACTGGCGAAGCAAAAGCTTGTCGTCGCCGCCGGTGTTACCGCAAAGCGCCCTGAACTGGGCAACATGTTGATGGGGATTGCCGGTCCCCTTGTAGACATGGAACTTGGGAATTGTGTAACCCGGCGGGTACTTGATTTGGTCATACCAGCCCGGATATGGCCGCCCCGTTTTTACGACGTGGCCGGCTGCTTCGGCTGCATGATGAACCTTTATTTGCTGGGCTATATAATCGTCCAGATCAGTCTTAGAGATTGTATCCTCTTTAACCGTTGATAAAACGGGCTGAGGGTTTGACGTTTCTCCCCTATCATCCCCAAGGACAATCGGGGGTTCTTCAGTCGGGGGATCTTGTTGTATCATCATCCCTATCATGTCCTGGAAGAGTAGGCCCATACGCTGTATATTGGCTGCTTGTTCAGCAGCGTCTTTGTCTCTCCTTTCCAGTACTCGGCGGAGGAACTCGGCGTCGGTCTCTTCCTCTTGTCGTTCATCTAAGGAGGTCTCAGGATTCTCTTTTGGCTCCGTGAGTGCAGCCATTGTAGTCATCATCTCCTGGAGCTTTTGTTGCTGCTCCTGAGCCTTGGTCACTGATCGGGTAAGCGGTCGGTGACCCGTAGAAGTACGACTTTCTTCCTTTCCAGAAGCCATATAAACCGTATGAACTGTTATGCCCCCTGACTTGGGGCGTTTAGGTTCACCGCTTTTAAACTTTGTCAGTGTCACGGGAGCTTTCTCTGGCCTTTTTCTTTTGTGGACCATTGAGGTTGAAGGAGCCGTTGAAGTGGGCATCCTAGCATTTGTTGCCCCCTGCTGTTTAATGGGGCGGTTTTTGTCCTTTTCCACCTTTGCCTTTTTCTGGCGATAAAAGTGGTCTGGGTCAATCACGGAGTCTTGAATCCTCCACCAAACTTTATAAATTTTTGACGACAGCCGTTGAGGGGGCTGTTCCTGCTTTGTCTCCGGAGCTTTCTCTATAAGCGGAGGAGATCTTTTCAATGTAGCTATTGGAGAGTTCTTTCTCACCTTCCTCAGCAGTTCAAAGCTGTTCCCAGTTGGAACAGCAGCGTTGACCTCCACCACTGGAGCAGGTGGGGTTAGCCCTGAGGAGGAGTTGCCCCCTGCTTTCCTTACTCGTTGCCAATGGCGACGTCGCGCACGACGAGCCGTTGGGACTGGCTCGGAAATCGAGATGGTTTCTTGTTGCCCCCTGTTTGAGTGTGGGGTAACTGCCGATGTCAGCCTATCGAAGACTGATGCCTTTTGACCAGCTGGGGGAGGAGTGGGAACCGTCAATCTTGTGAAGACCGACTCTCTGATGGGAGAATCCGCTTTAACGACTTCCAAAGCAGCGGCCGTTTCCCTCTTTGGGACGGCCACTTTATAGTTCTGACCTAGCCTGGTGAAAACGGAGGCTGTCGGTTTAGTAGCGGGCGACCCGTTGACAGGGGTCATGGTAGCAGTGAGCCGGTCGAACACCGACTTCTTGTTCGCTTCCGGTGCGGATATCGGCATAGAGAAGCTTTTAGGTGGGACCATGGTCTCGAAAAATAGGCCGGTGGTGGCCTGGGTCACCTGTTCTACCGGCAGAGTGAGGAAAGAGGCCGCTTGGGGCCCATATGTTACACCTCTCGGTGAGGTGGAGCGTCCGTTGCAGTGGTGCTTCGCGCATTTGGTGCAGTTAGAATCCATGGATGCTTGAGTTCTGCACCAGACAAAAGACCAAATCTTAGCAACTTGAAATCCAAAGGCAACCATTTAACAAACCGCGATTGGTTCGTGAAGACGACACACGAAGTGTGGAGTGGAAAGAGGAAAAGGTCCCACCGGGCGTGCCAGAATCTGTTCCCCTCCGAAAGGCGGCGCACAGGACCGCGATGTCCTGGCACTGAGATTCGGGGCAGATGCTATTTGGTTTTATCCGTCTATCTCTCCGAAGATGCCAAGTTGATTTATGGCACCGTGTATCGGAGTTTTAGACAGATGCGGCCGATGTAGCAGACTTCGTCAGATTCCCCCTCAGGGTGAGGGGTTTTTGATTGTGGGGACGCTCTTCCCTGCAGGTGCAAGCCCCTGCAGTTAATTACGCTACCGCATCGCGGTAACAACTTTCTCCTTCTCCAGAATTTCACTTCGTGTCGTGTGTGTTTGTTTTGTTTGTGGTTGCCCGTGGATTGTATACGGAGACTGAGTAATGCCGTCGCCCGTAGGACGTGGATTAGTCCAAATCCGTATTTACTTAGATTTGGGTTTGGTGTTTTTAGTTTAAGGATGCCTTAGTCGCGTTGCGGCTAAGATCAACTTAAACGTTCGTTAAGGATACGATAGTCCTGTTTGAGACTAAGATCAACTTAACATGATCGTTTAGATCCGACAAAAGAGCGTTTGGGCTCTATTGTTCCAGTTTGGCAGATTCATAGTCCAATTTGGGACTAAAGTCTGTTTGGAGGATACGTTAGCCATTTTTGAGGCTAAGATCGACTCAAACATTTGTTAAGGATACGTTAGTCCAGTTTGAGACTAAGATCAACTTAACGGGACCGTTTAGATCCGACAAAAGAGCATTTGGGCTCTATTGTGTCAGTTTAGGGACGTGGTGGTCCGATATTAGTTTAGGGACGTTCCGGTCCGAAATCAGTTTAGGGATGTTTCGGTCCATCATTAGTTTATGGACGTTTCGGTCCGATATTAGTTTAGGGACGTTTCGGTCCGATATTAGTTTAAGGACGTTTCGGTCCATCATTAGTTTAGGGACGTTTCGGTCCGATATTAGTTTAGGGACGTTTCGGTCCGATATTAGTTTAAGGACGTTTCGGTCCACGAGTTTAAGGACCCCGCAGTCCATATGGGTGTGTGGTCGTTGGGACCCGTCACCTCTTTGACGTCGTTGAGGAATTACAACGATGGATATCAAAGGAGTTCGGAGATGTACCCTTGAACCGGATGTGGATTGGTTTAGGAGAGCCGTTTTGCTCAGTTAATTTAGTTTAAGGACTTATGGCCACGATTGGGCTAAGTCCAGTTAAAAATGTCCAATATTTTATTTGCATTTGGCCAATTAGGCCTGAGTTAGGGCTTTGCCCATTTTTAAATAATGTATTGCATTATTTTTGTTTTGTTTGGGCTCTGCCCTTTTATAAATGATGCAGAGCATCTATTTTGTTTGGGCTCTGCCCTTTTATAAATGATGCAGAGCATCTATTTTGTTTGGGCTCTGCCCCTTTTATTGCACTGCAATTTAATTAGGCCTACTAGGTCTTTTTGATTTGGACCTGGCCCTTTTAGGAAATGCATTGCATTTATCAAGCGCTTTGCGCCAATCAGGGAGCACAACAGTGCAGATTTATAAGTGCAAAACACTATTAATTTGAGAATCTTTTAGATTCAAGAACCAATGGTTCATAAAACAAGTGCAAGGCACTATTTGATTTAGATCTAAAAAAAAACAAGTTTTTTCTTGTTTTTCTTATCTCAGAGAACCAAAGGTTCATGAAAGTGCAAAGCACTATTAATTTTATTTCTATTTTTTCTTGTTTTAGAGAACCAGTGGTTCATAAGAAGTGTAAAGCACTATTAATTTAAGAACCTTTTAGGTTCAAGAACCGATGGTTCATAAAACAAGGTCCAGGCACTATTTGATTTAGATCTAAGAAAAAACAAGTTTTTTCTTGTTTTTCTTATCTCAGAGAACCAAAGGTTCATGAAAGTGCAAAGCACTATTAATTTAAGAACCTTTTAGGTTCAAGAACCGATGGTTCATAAAACAAGTGCAAGGCACGATTTATTTTTATTTTATTTTTTTATTTATTTTTATTAAAGATCATTGATCTTGTTTTTAGATCTATGATCTGTTCATAAGAGAACTTTCTCTTCTTTTACAGGTTTTTACCTTTTTTTTTATTCTTCAAGAGTTCTCTTCTCTTTTTTTTTTATTATTCCCGATCTCATTGCTATACGAAAATGATATTAGGGATACGCATATTTACTTACATTGATGACAAGTGATGTTATTGTGTAGCTTTTGATATGTTATATTGGATCATCGTGATTGAATAGCCGGATGGCTTTACGTGAGATGAGAGTTTTTCAATTTTCATTCATGTAAATATTTGTATATAATATTATTTTATTATGACACATCCGGGTTAAGATTGTTTTCCCCATTTGATATATATTATTTACTTTTTCGCATTAGGATAGACCCAAGACGGGGAGCACAAGTAACCGGGTTCTAGAGTCCAGTAGGAGGCCATCTCGAGGAATCGAGACCGATCGCCTAACTCTAAAATTAGCAGGGTTGCTTGCCGCTCTCATAGAGGTCTAGGGGTGTGGGCTTAGCTATTCATCGCGACCATGGAATCCGTGTTTTTCATTACTGGATTAATCTAAATTACGGACCTCCTAGTATATCCCAATATTTCATATATCTGCTTCTGCTATTTCTATCATCTGATGTGATCATATAACTGCGCGAGACGAATACTACTTATATATACGATATACTAGTAGACACTATATATGTTTTTCATCCGTGCTAGTCCTGACCCCGCCCTGCCGTAAGTTAAGTAACCTTACGGTGAAGACGCGGGTCCTTGTGGCGAATGCGGATGGCATTTATATGTGTTTTATTTTCGTTTCTTCTGTGATATTTAGGAAACTTAAATGATGGATGTCATTAATAAGATTAATGAAAAGAAAAGAAACCTAAAAAATATTGTAGAATCAAATTTTTCAAAAAGGTAGCTCTAGTTCTTTCTTTGCATAGCGGTATTCCATTATGAATATCCCATACCTCAATCGATGAGGAAAGAGCTTAGATCCCTTCGCCGGGAATGACCTCTTTAGCAAAACTAGCATATGCTACAACCCACTCACTTTGTTATGAAAACTACTCGATTTTAAAGTGTAGCTTAAACCACTCCTTTTCAAATCACTAGATTTTACAACGATATCAAGTTCATTACGTTAAAGGTTTTCTTCAAAACCAGTCGTAGCCCTCCGTCATTTCAGATACGTAGTATTTAGTATTCGTTATGTGTTTGTTGAAATCCGTCAAGGCACAGTGTACGGTAGCTGGATAATATTTATCTGCAGCATGTTGATGCGATCAATTGGGGCAGTCACACAGCCTTGTTGACGTCAAGGGTTTGTGTGGGTGGGTTCGAATTGATCAAGAAATGGCAGGTTGAACTTGACTAGCGGCCTATGGTTTGTTGACCTCCGTCAAAGTCATAGGTCGTTAGGTGTAAAAACAGATATCAGGAATTTCAAGTGTTGAAATTTGCAATAAGATTGCATACCTTTTATATGATAGTTGGATCCCGATATCCACTGCGAGTAAGTGTTACTCCTGAGAGAGTTTTCCATTTTACAATTAGCTAATCCGGTAGGTGTCTAAGAAAAGTGTTAACGTGTTATGCCCCCGCGGAACTGAGATTATTTAATTAGTTCCATGCGGAAGCACGGGGAGACTCCCTCGGAGTACCAACTGTTAGTTATGTATATGCCCTAGAGGCCATTGTTGTACATATGATGTATATTATGATGGATGCTTGGATATATACAGAGAGGACTTTCTTGCTCGTCATGATAGTATGCTATTTGGTTTCACTTTATCTTAACATGTTGACTTGTATTGGTTTACTGTCTTTCTCTCATATGTTGATAAAGCCCTTAGGATCTGTACTCGACTACTGGGACTATGATGAGATCATACTAGTGGGGCCATAGTAGTCGATGAGTACATCCTATAACTGTTCCTAGTCGAGGGTATATCGAGACAGGGCATCGATACACCAGAGTAGACTAGCGTATACGCATCTTGACCCATATGATGGGCGATGGATGATCCCATATCCATCGGTGTTTGACATCAGAGATGGTGTACGGGTGCTCAGTGGAGACTGGGTATACTGGACGGACTCGCCGAGAACTCCCAGATGGTGATATACCACACGTCAGATGGCAGTTCTCCGGTGACACTGGTACAGGGTAGTCTGAAGACCCGAGATCGTCATAGAGTCTTGTGTGATTCCACTGTGCTTTGATTTCCACCTTACCACGTCCAAGAGGGCGTGCAAAACGGTGGCTTTTGGGTACAGTCCCGAATCACATGGAGGCAATGAGCGATAGGAGGGGATTTGTCTCTCCCGGTATAGTGAGCTGATGTTGTGCTGTGTTCGATTGGCTATAACTGGAAGTCCCTGGCCAGGGTTGATATAGAGATATACTGGTAAGTGTTACCAGTAGTTTCTCGACCTGTTATGAGCCTCACATCGACACGACTTATCGGTTACTGGGGTCTGACGTATACCACCCCTAGACTTGATATGCGACATATCAGACGAACAGACCGAACTTTACGGGAGTGTTACTGATTGGATTCACAGGAGAACGGACATGCTAGCTTGTTGATCTTCTGATCGCTCAATACCTGGGTGGCTGTTATGTTTAGCTGACCGCTTGCAGCTTGTGGGTGTTTGATATGATCATCACCTGCTACCGGCGTATTGACGATTCTTTAGAGTCCTACACAGAGGTTTCTTGGCTCAGGCAAAACGGAGTAGAGGCACATATGTGATATGTGCAGGACCGAGGATAATGCGATATGAGATACCGTATTATATTCTCGCGATATTTAGATATGAAATGGGTCATCGGATCAAGTGTTGATTCGATGAATCGGTACATGATATATTAGTCGGTTATATTCGATATAGCCGGATCGTCGGATCAAGTGTTGATTCGATGAATTAATGTATAATGATATATATGATATATTGTATTACATTATCTAATATTGGCTTGCTTTATTATTTCATTTTCTCACCGGATTAATACATTGATATATATGCGATATATGTTAATTGTATTATTTTCTTTTGTTGCAAATATATAATATATATGTGATATATATTATTGTGACATGATATGATTTATTATGAAACATGTTTAAGGATGATAAAAAGGGATTAGGGTTTGATTAGGGTTAGCTCTTTCTTGCACTTTCTAGAAGGATTCTCTTTTGTCTTGGTTAAGATATTATGTTTGATCCTTATCCTTAACCTAACCAAACCTTAACTCTAGTTTATTCTCTAGAAGTTTTATCCTCTCATCCTTGACCATGGTTCTATAATCAATCATATACTCTTGACTACTATTCATCACAAAAGGATTATTCTTTTCATTCTTCATCTTCTTCTCTTTTGAGTTTGAGAGAGAGAGAGCTCTCTTGAGTTTTCATTTGTGATGAGTTAATGTGAGAAAATGATATAAAAAGAAAGCATAAATACTACTCCATCATCCCTGTAGGGTTCCTAGGCACTCTTGTGAAGGTTCATAAAGCATCAAACATGCTCGAATAAAATTTTACATGTGCCGAACAATCCAAAGACGGGATCTTTGCTAAATTATTAGGGTTTAGCATGCAAGATGACATCTTTAAAGCTAATTGTGAGGGATTACAACCTTTGTAGTCCGCTCCTTCGCTTCACAAGCTCCGAGTAGAAGTCCCTTCGCCACGATCCACGATCTCCCGGACTCAAGAGAGGCTCCACGACTCGAACGATCCATGCTAGCTTGAAGTGTTCCGCTTCTCCGATGATCTACGTCGAAGTTGCTATAACCCAAGGTTTCTCACTCTAAAGAGATGAACACCCTAATCTAATGGGCTAGATTAGATGAGGATGATGGAGTAGTATTTATGCTTTCTTTTTATATCATTTTCTCACAATAACTCATCACAAATGAAAACTCAAGAGAGCTCTCTCTCTCAAACTCAAGAGAGAAGAAGATGAAGATTGAAAAGAATAATCCTTTTGTGAAGAATAGTAGTCAAGAGTATATGATTGATTATAGAACCATGGTCAAGGATGAGAGGATAAAACTTGTAGAGAATAAACTAGAGTTAGGGTTTGGTTAGGTTAAGGATAAGGATCAATCATAATATCTTAACCAAGGCAAAAGAGAATCCTTTTAGAAAGTGCAAGAAAGAGCTAACTCTAATCAAACCCTAATCCCTTTTTATCATCCTTAAACATGTTTCATAATAAATCATATTATGTCACAATAATATATATCACATATATATTATATATTTGCAACAAAAGAAAATAATACAATTAACATATATCGCATATATATCAATGTATTAATCCGGTGAGAAAATGAAATAATAAAGCAAACCAATATTAGATAATGTAATACAATATATCATATATATCATTATACATCAACTCATCGAATCAACACTTGATCCGACGATCCGGCTATATCGAATATAACCGACTAATATATCATGTACCGATTCATCGAATCAACACTTGATCCGATGACCCGTTTCATATCTAAATATCGCGAGAATATAATACGGTATCTCATATCCCATTATCCTCGGTCCTGCACATATCACATATGTGCCTCTACTCCGTTTTCCCTGAGCCAAGAAACCTCTGTGTAGGACTCTAAAGAATCGTCAATACGCCGGTAGCAGGTGATGATCATATCAAACACCCACAAGCTGCAAGCGGTCAGCTAAACGTAACAGCCGCCCAGGTATTGAGCGATCAGAAGATCAACAAGCTAGCCTGTCCGTTCTCCTGTGAATCCAATCAGTAACACTCCCGTACAGTCCGGTCTGTTCGTCTGATATGTCGCATATCAAGTCTAGGGGTGGTATACGTCTGACCCCAGTAACCGATAAGTCGTGTCGATGTGAGGCTCATAACAGGTCGAGAAACTACTGGTAACACTTACCAGTATATCTCTATATCAGCCCTGACCAGGGAATTCCAGTTATAGCCAATCGAACACAGCACAACATCAACTCCCTATACCGGGAGAGACGAATCCCCTCCTATCGCTCATTACCTCCATGTGATTCGGGACTGTACCTAAAAACCACCATTTTTCACGCCTTCTTCGATGTGGTAAGGTGGAAATCAAAGCACAGTGGGAATCACACAAGACTTTATGACGATCTCGGGTCTTCAAACTACCCTGTACCAGTGTCACCGGAGAACTGCCATCTGACGTGTGGTATATCACCATTTGGGAGTTCTCGGCGAGTCCGTCCAGTATACCCAGTCTCCACTGAGCACCCGTACACTATCTCTGATGTCAAACACCGATGGATATGGGATCATCCATCTCCCATCATATGGGTCAAGATGCGTATACGCTAGTCTACTCTGGTGTATCGATGCCCTGTCTCGATATACCCTCGACTCGGAACAGTTATAGGATGTACTCATCGACTACTATGGCCCCACTAGTATGATCTCATCATAGTCCCAGTAGTCGAGTACAGATCCTAAGGGCTTTATCAACATGTGAGAGAAAGACAGTAAACCAATACAAGTCAACATGTTAAGATAAAGTGAAACCAAATAGCATACTATCATGACGAGCAAGAAAGTCCTCTCTGTATATATCCAAGCATCCATCATAATATACATCATATGTACAACAATGGCCTCTAGAGCATATACATAACTAACAATCTCCCACTTGCACTAAGGCCAGCTGCTGTAGTATCTCATACCTAGCATCCCGAATAATCTCTCAAATTGTATCTGGGGAATGGCCTTCGTGAGTGGATCCGCAGTGTTGTCTTTCGTATCTACTCTCCTGACCTCGATCTCCCAGCGATCAACTATCTCCCTGATCAGGTGATACCGCCTCAGAATATGTCTGGATTTCTGATGGGATCTGGGTTCCTTGGCCAAAGCCACAGCTCCATTGTTATCGCAATACAGAGGTATTGGATGTTCAATGGATGGTAACACACCAAGTTCAGTGATGAACTTCTTCATCCAGACAGCCTCTTTGGCAGCGATGTATTCAGCCTCCATCGTCGAGTCTGCAACGGTATCCTGTTTGGAACTCTTCCAACATACCGCCCCTCCATTGAGGGTAAAGACAAATCCCGAGTGCGACTTAGAGTCGTCCTTATCACTTTGGAAACTGGAATCGGTAAAGGACTCCACCCGAAGTTCTCCGTTACCATACACCAAGAACATGTCTCTAGTCCTTCGTAAGTACTTGAGAATGTTCTTCACAGCTGTCCAGTGACTCTCTCCAGGATTTGCTTGATACCGACTCACTACACTTAGTGAGTATGCAACATCGGGTCTGGTACATAGCATCGCATACATGATAGAGCCTACTGCCGAAGTATAGGGTATCCCTTGCATGCGAGCTCTCTCCAAATCAGTCTTGGGAGACATCTCTTTTGAAAGAGTGAGTCCAGAGATCATGGGTTGGTTCCCACGCTTGGATTCTTCCATACTAAACCTTTTTAGTATGGTGTCAATGTACCTGGATTGGGACAATCCAAGTATCCTTTTGGATCTATCTCTATAGATCCTAATCCACAATATGCAGGAGGCATCACCTAGATCTTTCATTGAGAATCTTTGTGATAAGAAGAGCTTGACTGATTGCAGCATAGGAATATCATTTCCTATTAAGAGTATGTCATCCACGTATAATACGAGGAAGACAACCATACTCTCTGCTACCTTCTTATAGATACAAGGTTCATCTATGTTTTTGATGAAGTCAAACTCTTTGACTACAACATCAAAACAGATGTTCCAACTCCGTGATGCTTGCTTTAACCCATAAATGGATTTAACCAGCTTGCACACCTTTCCGCTGCTCCCACTATCTACGAAGCCCTCTGGCTGAGTCATGTACACGCACTCTTCTAAATCACCATTTAGAAAGGCGGTCTTAACATCCATTTGCCAGATTCGTAGTCATGGTATGCAGCAGTGGCAAGTAAGATCCGGATGGACTTAAGCATAGCCACTGGAGAAAAGGTTTCGTCATAATCCACACCTGGTCGTCGACGAAATCCCTTTGCTACAAGTCTAGCTTTGAAAGTCTCAATTTTTCCATCTACACCAAATTTCTTTTTAAAAATCCACTTGCTCCCAATAGGTTTTACCCCTTCAGGAGCATTTTCTAAAGTCCATACTTTATTGGTGTACATGGATTCCATCTCAGATCGCATAGCATCCAGCCATTTCACAGAGTCACCACTCGTGATGGCCTGCTCGAAACTAGTTGGGTCATGATCTTCCATGATGCAATCCTCGCTTCCACCATCAATGAGAAAACCGTAGTATCTCTCAGGTGGACGAGAAACCCTACTAGATCGGCGGAGAGGATGAGGTTCGTCGGGTACTACTGAATCTTCTGGTTCCAACAAATCATCAGTTGCTATTTGTAGTGCTGGAACCTCTTCCAGCTCTACCTTCTTGCTACTAATTTCTTTTGCAAGAAATTCCTTTTCCAAAAAGGTGGCATGTTGAGCAACAAACACTTTTTGTTCCTCAGCATGGTAGAAAAAATATCCTTGAGAATTCTTTGGATATCCCACAAATTTGCAAAGAACTGATCGTGCCTCGAGTTTGTCCGGATTTTGTCTCTTGACATAGGCCGGACAACCCCAAATCTTAACTCGTTTAAAATATAGTCTCTTCCCACTCCATATCTCATATGGTGTGGTAGTTACAGATTTAGACGGAACTAGATTCAATATGTATATGGCTGTCTCAAGCGCATACCCCCAGAAGGAAATAGGTAACTCAGCTGTACTCATCATTGATCGCACCATATCTAATAGGGTCTGATTCCTTCGTTCCGATACACCGTTGTGCTGTGGTGTATAAGGAGGAGTAAGCTAAGAGAGAATCCCATTCTCTTTTAGATAATCTAGGAACTCATTGCTTAAGTATTCTCCTCCTCGATCAGATCAAAGGATCTTAATACTTTTGCCCGTTTGGTTCTCTACTTCGTGCTTATATTCTCTGAATTTCTCAAAAGTTTCAGACTTGTGTTTCAACAGGAACACATGCCCGTATCTAGAGAGATCGTAAGTGAATGTAATGAAGTAGGAAGAACCGTTCCTGGCATGCGTAGACATGGGACCGCATACATCACTATGTACCAGTCCTAAGAGTTCGGTAACTCTTTCTCCGTGTCCACTAAACGGAGCTTTGGTCATTTTTCCTTTGAGACATGAATGGCAAGTATCATAAGATGAAAATTCGAATGAATTCAAATATCCATTTTTATGTAACTTAGCTAGCCGTGTCTCATTGATATGGCCAAGTCTACAATGCCACAAGAAGAATTCGTTCATTTCTGAACTTTTCCTCTTGTGTGTGTTTTGTATATTGAGGACTGTATTCTGATTTAGAATGAATATGCCATTATGTAACGAGCTTGATGCAATCAACTTTTGATCTAGGAATATGTTCATAACATTATCCTTTATTACAAAATTATATCCTTCTTTACTTAATAAAGAAACTGATATAATGTTGCACATCATGTTCGGTATATAATAGCACTCATTTAGAATCAGTGTATAACGACTTGGCAATACTAGGTGATATTCGCCAACTGCTTTGGCTGCAATACTTGTACCGTTCCCTACTTGAACGGAATGATCACCTTTTCCCAGTTCTCTACCTTTACGTAGCCCATGTAACAATTTACATATGTGGGATCCTGATCCGGTATCCAATACCCAGGACGTAGGGTGAACTGAGAAACAGTTCTCAATAACTAACACAGCTGAAGAAAATGCATCAACATACATGTTCTTTTGGACTACGTGAGAATCCAGATATTCTGATGTTTCTTGTTCAGTCTTATAACTCTTATAAGAAAGAACGGGTCCAACGTTCCCCTGCTCAGTATAATAAGCGGGTTCAGTCAATACATCCATATTATTATCTTGATTATGGCCTGACATGGTCGCTACCTGGAGAGAGAGAGAAGAAAACACTTTAGCGTATGCTCTTGCAAAATTAGATTGGTTATTATCTTATCTAATCAGGATGTCTCCTACTGTTTTTTATCAAATCTTCCTTCAAACCCTAAAAGGTAAGATTAGCCGGGATTAATTACACCCTATAATTTCGTCAATCTTTCAGCCAGATCAGTGTCGGTACTTGAGGGAGGTTCCCCGTGCTTTCGCACGGACATAATTAAAGTAAACCTCGTTTTCCCAGAGGCGTAACCCCGTTAATACTTTTCTAGACACCTACTTGATCGGCTAATTGTCCTGTGTAAAACTCTCCCAGGAGTAACACTTACTCGCAGTGGGTATCGGGATCCAACTATCTCATAGGAGGTATGCAATCTCATTGCAAATTTCAACACTTGAAATTCCCGATAATGTTTTGCCCCTAGCGATCTATGACCTTGACTAAGTCAACAAACCATAAATCGCAAGTCAAGTTCAACCCGTACATTTCCCGATTGAATTAAACCCATCCGTACGACCCTTGACTGAGTCAACAAGGCCGTGCGAATACCCTAATCTAATCACATCTCATGTTTTAGCAGATAAACACTACTTAGCTACCGTACACTACGCCTTGACTAAGTCAACAAACATAGCACGAATACTAAATAATATCTATCTGAAATGACGGAGGGCTACGCAGGTTTTTCTGAAAACCTATTGCGTAATGAACTTGATATCGTCGTAGAATCAAGTGAAATTTTGAAATGGAGTGTTTTTAGGCTTTCATTAGTTTTGCTAAAGAGGTCACTCCTGGTGAAGGGATCTCGGCTCTTTCCTCATCGAATAAGGTGCAGGACATATCATATATGTCACTTTGCAAAGCAAAACTCTAAAAGCAATCAAAAGACAAACCGAGTTTTGTAGCATCTGCCAGTTTCGCTAAAAAGGTCACTCCCGGTAAAGGGATCTCGGCTCTTTCCTCATAGAATAAGGTGCAGGACATATCATATATATCACTTTGCAAAGAAAAACTGTAGCTACCCTTTTTATAAAGTTTTGATTCTACAACATCTTTTAGGTTTCTTTTCTTTTTATTAATCTCATTAATAAAAAATCCCATCAGCTTATGCTTCCTAAGCATCACAGATAAATACGACGTACGCTTATGCCATCCGCATTCGCCTTGATGTCCCCTCGTGCACCGTTAGGTTAGGTAACTAACGACAGAGCAGGGCAGGGCTAGTGTGGGTGTAAAACATAAGTAACGTCTATATAATATATCATATATACTATATACTGTATCCATCACAACATATCAAATGATCACATCACAGATATCGCAGAAGAAATATAGATATAATGTGGGATATACTAGGACGTCCGTATTTAGTATTTAGCCAACAATAGAAAATACGGATTCCACAGTCGCGATGAATAGCCAAGCCCACACCAACACCTGCCTGGCTGACCGATTGACAAACTTGTAGAGTGTAATTAATCCGGCTAATTTTACCTTTTAGGATTTGAAGGAAGATTTGATAAAAACAGTGGGAGCCATCATGATTATATAAGATAATAACCAGTCTAATCTTGCAAGAGTGCACGCTAAAATGTTTTCTTCTCTCTCTCCAGGTAGCGACCATGTCACGCCTTAATCAAGATAATAATATGGATGTATTGACCGAACCCGCTTATTATACTGGACTGGGAACGTTGGTTCCGCTCTATCTTATAACAACAGTCATGAGTCTGGACAAGGGATAAGGGAATGTAAGGATTCCCACGCAACCCAAATGAAGAAAGAGCATTCTGATGCATCTTCTTCGGGTGTGTTAGTTATTGAGAATTGTTTCTCGGTATGCTCTACGTCCTAGGTATTAGATACCGGATCAGGATATCACATGTGTAATCTGTTATAAAGGTTAAAGAGAAGTAGAGAACTGGGAAAGGGTGATATGTCTCTCAGAGTAGGGAACGGAGCAATTGTTCCTGCCGAACCTGTCGGCGACTATTACCTTGTATTTCCAAATGGTAATATATTGATTTTGAATGACTGTTATTTCGTACCGTCAATGATGTGCAATATAATATTCGTTTCTTTATTAGATAAAGAAGAATATAACTTTGCTTTAGAGAAAAATGTTATGAATATTTTTATAAATCAAGTGTTGATTGGGTTTGGTACGTTATGTAATGGTATATATGTTCTAAATCAAAATGAAGTTCTAAATATACAGAATACACACAAGAAGAAATGTTCAGAAATAAACGAAGTCATCTTGTGGCACAGTAGACTTGGTCATATCAATGCGACAAGACTAGCTAAATTGCATAAAAATGGATATATTTACATCTTATGAAACTTGTCAGTCATGTCTTAAAATCAATATGACCAAAACTCCGTTTACGGGATACGGAGAAAGAGTTACTGAACTCTTGGGACTGATACATAGTAATGTATGCGGTCCTATGTCTACACATGTCAGGAATGGTTCGTCACACATTATATTCACCGATGATCTCTCAAGACTCGGACATGTGTTTGTAAAAACTCCAATTTCAATGTACAGAAAATTGTTTAAAAGTTAATGTACAATTGGGATATTTGCAATCCTGTGTACACTATAAGTACATTTTTTACTTTTGAACAGCAAGAAAGCACTTGTAGCTCATTGGTAAAGCTTTGCACTGCTGTGATATAGCCCATGTGTTCGAATCTCCCAGCCACATTAACTTTTTAATTAATTTTTGTTTTAATCTTTTACAAGCCCAAGAGTTTACACGTGCACTACACATAATATGATAAGTTACAGATTAAATAAACATGCGCACGAGGGTATATAAAGCGTGAGAGATACGTGGCACCAATCCGAGGCCATTCCACTGGTTTTGGACTGGCGAAAATCACTAAAAGACCGATACCACCGGGTAGGATCGTAGGTAATGCTCTGATATTTTTGCCCGAGCACCCCTTGGCCTAACCTAGTATCTCCATGTTGTTTGTTTACTCTGCATTCATCCAGAGAACAATAAAATACACTTTAAATCAATTTTTAATGCAAATTTTAATGAATTCATTAACCCTATAAACCCTAATTTTCCCTATAAATACCACACTCCAGTTCACTCATCCTCACTCAGAAATTCCCTGTCAAAATTCTCAAGTCCTTTTAGTGTGAAAGTGGAGTTGGCGAGGGGTGAAGTTCCGGCGACGTTCCAAGGAGATTCCGGTGACGAAACAACGCTCCGACACTTCCCTAGCATTCCCTTCTCCCTTATCTTTTTCAATAGCCAGTAAGTCCTTTCTCCTCCTCTCTTCTTATACTCTAAAAACTTTGAATTCTAAAACCGGACGGAAGCGGAGTTAAAACTCTATTTTCATTAAACAAGAAAATACCATACTCTCATATATTGTTTAACAAACATTAACAAACACCTTAAAACAAGTTTCATTCCAAAAGAATCTTTATTGCAATTTTTATAGTATTTTTACGGTAAAATACCACATACTTTAGTTTCAACACAAATCAACATAAAACTTGTATTACCTTTAGATAATTCATAAGGTAATGACCCACCTCATCAAAACACACATCATTGACATAGCACGATGAGATTTTGGGAATATATTCATGGGATAATACGACATTACAAATAAATACCATTAACTTGCAAAACCATTTCTATAAAAAGTATATTAAACAATTCTTTGCAATTGCGCCTCTACAGCTCACTTTTGAGCACCCTGTTAGGGATGGTGAGGATTATCGCACATCCTCGGGCCTAGTGGAGCGAGATGCAGACCTCCGAAAGGAGCATTCGATCTCGATGGAATTTTAATGCATTTTTCTTTAGAAAATGATATTTCTACAAGAAAATAAATAAAATTTATATATATATATATATATTATCAAAATATCTATTTTAATTATATTATATAAATATTCCAAGTTTTTCTAAATCAAAAGAATCACCATTACATGAAAATACCATCCAAATACAAAACAATTCCAATATTTCAATAAAATACCATATACTATGAAAACTAGGTTCTACCCACTAGAAATTTCACATTTATAAAATATACATTTATGAAAACTCTAAAGACGATAATTAAATGCTTGAGGTGTATTTTGAAAATATATCAAAATTATTTTTGCATAAAACCCCCTCAAATTATACTAAATTACAATAACGACCTTAGTAAATATAGGTTTAAACGGGACCAATTCTCTTGAGCCTCAGGAAGCCGGAGAATGTGGGTGGTTGCCTATCTAAGGTAGACAATCTAATAAACGGTTTTATCAACATGGTAATTGTCTTGGAAAAAGACACAAATCCTACCGTCCATGTGCAACAGTTACTGATAACATCATAACTAATTCAGGATTTTAAGTTCTTTTCAAAGTGTCTGACTCAGACTGAATCTCAATCTAATCAATCTGACTTGAATATGATTCAAGTATAACTACAATACAACATGAATCTATGAACCCGTCTATTAAATCTATATCAATCTATATTGACCGAACCGAACCATGGATATACTCTGTCTACATGACTCTCCACTTATATCCATTCCATTTATTGATATCATGGTTTCGGCAAGTCATCCATCTATATAACAAAACAATACAATCATACAAAATACATCGTGGGGTTTATAAAGGATAGATTGGTATGGAAGGTGTTAGAAGTGGCTCGAGACTGTAACCATAATATACCTAATCTGAATATCCATTGCCGTTGTACCGTGGCTGAACGGTTCCTTATGCTCCGTATACCTTAGTCTCCGGAATAGTGGGACTCCTCTCGTATACACTGGCATTTTCTGTAGCAAGCTACAAATAACAGCGTTAGCAATATAATCAAACATTATAAGTTATATTTTTTTTTGTCTATTCTATCTCTACTCACCTTTAGGACTTACCGAGCGATTGTTCGCTGACGACATTCATTTACTTCTTTCTTTGGAATGTTTTCAGGTGTTTCGGACTCATCGGAGATCGAGCCCAGCACTGAAGATTTGGAGCTGTAGGCATTTATACATTTTCATTTCAGTTATGCTATTGTTTAAGCATCGCTTTCTACTCATGTATTTACATTTTAGTTGTACTTGTAAAAGAATGTTTAATAAATAAAATTGTTGTTCATTTACATTCCTGTAGCTTGTGTACTTTACTTTATATTGCTTTACGCTTAGCGTATTTATTTCTGAGTAAATACATAGTGGCCTTGTCGCGTCCTCTTGCCGTACACTCGGAAGCGGGGCGTGACAGATTTTGTTGGTGGCCCATGCAGATCAGCTCTGTATGGACATGCAGGTCAGTTCTGCATAGACATACGGGTTAATTCTGCATGAAGTCCTAAGCAATATAACACAAGAATCAGCAACTAAAAACATTCCTACATATTCCTTGAATCTTCCAATTTCATATATTTTGAATCTGTCCTAACCCAAATTTTTCTTTCAAGGTTATGGATTCCCCAAACAACGCCAGTACTAACTTCAAAAACACTCCACCACCTCTACCGCTTACACCTACTGTCGTTGCTCCGATCAATGAGCAGACGGTATTGCTTGAGGCAATCTGTAGCCTCCTGGAGGGACTGCAGTAGCAGACTGCTATTTTGATGAACCGTCCAGAATCGGAAGCACCTGAGGTAAAGAAATTCCGGGCTTTACACCCCAAGCAATTCTCGGTAAAAGAGAGCCCTCTGGAAGCTGAGGAGTTAGCTTAGATCATTGAGGATGACCTGGCAGCGGCACAAGTGCCAGAGATCGCTTGGGTTTGAGTTGCGAAGCTGCAGCTCACTGACAATGCACGGGTCTGGTGGAAGGCGGAAGAAAGTCGCCTTGACCAACCTATCGAATGGAGGACTTTTCACGATATGTTCGATGCGAAGTACTTCCCTGAGACTGCCCAATTCGACATTGAGCAGCAATTTATTCATCTACTACAGGGTTCGATGTGGACCAAGTCAATAGATGAGAATGATGCTGAGTTTACTATGCTCAGTAGGTAAGATATGTCTCAATATTCGATTTCTTAATATCACATATTACACAGCTAACACAATACCTTAATAGGTTCGCGGCATAATTGATACCAACTGCTGAGATCAGATCCAGACGGTTTCAGTAAGGGTTAGATTCGAAAATCCAAGCTATCTTAGCTACAGAGGATTTTCCAACTCACGAGATGGCCCTGAAAGCTTCCCGCCGATACGGGGCAGTAGTGAAGATGAGGGGCAAAGCTCAATCTTCCGAGATGAAGCGCCCTGCCACTCAGATGGCAGGAGGAGCCTCTTCAAGGCCCCTATTTGTGCCCAGGAGACCGGGAGTACCGAACAACCGGCCCAACCCAGCCTTTTGCACCTACTGCAGGAGAGATGAACATTTGGTGAAAGACTGTCGGCGTGCAAATCGCCTTTGCTTAGTCTGCGGCTCAGCTACTCATGACATAGGGTCTTTTCCTCGTAGACACAACCCAAATGCTGCATCCAGGCCAGCAATCACTTATCAGCAGCGCCCAGCCATCCAGGCACCTGCTCCATGACTCGCACAACCTGCTCCACCTTCTCGTGGACCGACTGCACCTCCTCCTCGTCAGTTCTATGAAGCTCAATGGAACGTACCTCAAGGACAAAGGAACAGACAGAGAAATGCTCTTCCAGCAATGAGGATTGTACCGAGGTGACGGGTTTTCATAATGACCGTGGAAGAGGCTGAAGCCACCGGCCATGTCATTACTTGTAACACTTCCCCATCAAACTTTATTTTCCATCTATACATACCTTCCTTATACCTAAAACTATCCCACATAACTTAGGTACAATCTTGGTAGCCTCACTCTCTGCACTAGCACTCTTCGATACTGGAGCATCTCATTGCTTTATGTCGCCACGGTTCGTCCGAACTCAGGCGATTCCAGTCAAATCTCTCGTATCCAGCTGGAATGTCAGTTCAGGGAATGGCGTTCAAAAGGCAACAATGGGATACGATCTATGTCCAGTGGTTGTCTGCAGCAGAGAATTCTATGCTGACTTCAAGGTGCTGGACATACCGAATTTCGATGTCGTTTTGGGTATGGATTGGCTCGGAACATTCTACGCTACCATTGACTGTCGTCAAAGGAGGGTAGTCTTCGAGATTTCAGAACATCCGGTCTTCTATTTCAAAAGTGGAGACCGTACCCTGGAACCAAGTACATACAAGGTGAAACCGAAGAAGGCGGTAATTGCAACATTTCAAACGGAGGAAGGATCAAAGCCAGAAATAGTTTGAGAGTTCGATGATGTATTTCCTAAAGACATATTGGGTTTGCCTCCCGATCGAGCTCTTGAATCCAACATTGATTTAGTACATGGAGCACAACCGGTGATTAAAGCACCATATCGATTAAGTCCGGAAGGTTTGAAGGAAGTTCGAACTCAGTTGGACGAATTATTGGTGAAAGGATAGATTCGTCCCAGCACTTCAAGTTGGGGATCACCAGTTTTACTTGTGAAGAAGAAGGAAAGTTCATATCGAATGTGCATTGATTATAAAGCTCTGAACGATGTAACTATAAAGAACAAGTATCCACTATTGCGCATCGATGATCTGTTCGATCAGCTAAGTTGATCTGCGTTTTCTCCAAGTTAGATCTTCATTCGGGTTATCATTAGGTGAAGGTCAAAGAATCTGATATCCATAAAACGACATTCAGAACTCGCTATGGACATTAAGAATTTCTTGTGATGCCATTTGGAGTGACCAACGCACCGGCTATATTCATGAACCTAATGAATCAAGTTTTCTGAGAGTACCTAGACAAGTTTGTTGTCATCTTCATCGACGACGTCCTGGTGTATTCTAAGAGTCGGAAAAAACATGTCGAACACCTACGAATTGTCCTGGAAACTCCACGACATCATCAACTCTATGCCGAGTACAGCAAATGCGAGTTTTGTATAGATCAAGTTGGTTTTCTCTGACATATTGTATCCGGCGATGGAATCTCTGTAGATCCAGCTAAAGTTTCAGCAGTAAGCGAATGGCCGATACAGAAGTCAGTGAAGGAGATTCGAAGTTTCTTGGGTCTAGTAGGATATTGCAGAAGGTTCATTAAAGGATTTTCAAAGATTGCAACACCCCTGACCAAGCTCATACGTAAAGATGAAGAATTCATGTGGTCAGAAGCATGCGAGCGGGGTTTCGTAGAACTCAAGTCAAGATTGACATCAGCGCCTATTCTCGTTATACCGGACCAATCTGGAGGTTTCGAAGTGCATTGCGATGCATCCGGTAAAAGATTAGGATGTGTTCTATATCAGCACGGTAAGATTGTAGCTTATTCTTGAAGACAGCTGAAGATTCATGAGCGCAATTATCCGACGCATGATTTGGAGTTGGCGGCCATTATCTTTGCTCTTAAGATTTGGCACCATTATTTTCTTGGTGAACGAGTGGACATATACACAGATCACAAGAGTCTGAAATACGTGTTTACTTAGAAGGAGTTGAATATGAGGTAGAGAAGATGGTTAGAACTCATGGCGGACTTCAACATCAACCTGCAATATCACCCAGGGAAGGTGAATGTAGTACCTGATGCCCTTAGTCGCCAACCAATAGCATTGAATCTCATCGCACAGTGGAAGCTTCAATAAGACTTTCATCAAATGGAGATTGAAGTGATCATGCCAGGTAACGCTTCAAGTTTGATGAACTTACAAGTTCAATCTACCATTGTCAATCATATCAAACCAGCTCAAGCAAGTGACACTAAATTGCAAAAGATCAGAGAACAAGTAGAAAGTGGGCTTCGAACAGACTTCATCATTCATGAAGACGGATCTTTGAGATACAATAGTAGATTGTGTGTACCAAAAGGTCATGTGCGAGAAGAGTTGATGAAAGAAGCTCACAGCTCTCCTTATTCAGTACAGCCAGAAGGTACAAAGATGTACAAAGATCTGCGTCAAAATTACTGGTGGAATGGAATGAAGCGTTGCTAAATGCTTGGTATGTCAGTAAGTAAAGGCTGAACATCACAGCACAGTTGGTTACTTCAACCATTACCTATCCCAGAATAGAAGTGGAAACGCATCACAATGGATTTTGTGACTGCACTTCCTCGTAAAACGAAGGGTAATGATGCGGTATGGGTTATTATGGATCGACTCACAAAATCGGCTCACTTTATTTCATTTTGAGTTGGCCAATCTACTAAGACACTAGCAAAGAAGTACATGGAGGTAAGAATCTAAGTAAGATTTAAACTCTTCAATATGTACTATCTCTGATACCCATGAACTCATGCAGGAAATTGTGAGATTACATGGAGTACCTGTTTGCATTGTCTCCGATCGTGACACCAGATTTCGATCGCAATTTTGGCAAAGTCTGCAAGCTAGCTTAGGAACAAGTCTGAACTTCAGCACAGCTTATCATCCACAAACAGATGGTCAGTCTGAGGGGAGTATTCAGATCTTAGAAGATATGCTAAGAGCGTGTATGCTAGACTTCGGAGGATCATAGGAAGATCACCTACATCTTGTGAAGTTTTCATACAACAACAGCTACCAAGAAAGTATAGGAATGACACCTTTTGCAGCACTATATGGTAGGAAGTGTCGATCGCCATTAATTTGGAACGATATCGGAGATAGAGAACTCCTTGGACCTGAGATGACAGTAGCAACTGTTGACGTAGTTCGTACTATCAGGGAAAGAATGCGCATAGCCCAAGATCAACAGAAGTACTGGGCTGATGCAAAGCGCCGTCACTTGGAGTTCCAACCGGGAGAACATGTATTTTTGAAGATATCTCCGAACCGTGGAGTGATTCATTTTTGAAGATGGGGTAAGCTTAGTCCGAGGTATATTGGACCGTTCGACATACTCGAACGAGTCTGTGAAGTGGCTTATCGCTTGGCACTTCCATCATCATTGGAAGGAGTGCACAACGTGTTCCACATATCCCAACTCAGAAGGTATGTGAGTAACCCCAGCCATATTCTTGATCACTCTGAGCTCACTGTACAACCAGATTTATCCTGTGAGCAACAACCTGTTGAGATCCTGGATAGAAAGGTGAAGTCATTTCGGAACAAGAAAGTCAACTTGGTTCGAGTGATGTGGAGAAAGGACACACCAGGGGAATCAACATGGGAAAGGGAAGATGAGATGCGTGCAAGATACCCTCATTTATTTGTAAACCAGTCCTCAAAATAAATTGTAAATTTCGAGGACGAAATTTTTGTAAGGAGGGTAGACTGTAACAACTCAAATTTCAATGTACAGAAAATTGTTTAAAAGTTTATGTACAATTGGGGTATTTGCAATCCTATATACACTATTAATATTTGTTTTACTTTTGAACAGCAAGAAAGCACTTGTAGCTCATTGGTAAAACCTTGCACTGCTGTGACATAGCCCATGTGTTCGAATCCCTCCAGCCACATTATCTTTTAATAAATTTTTCTTTTAATCTTTTAGAAGCCCAAGAGTTTTCACGTGCACTACACGTAATATGATAAGTTACAGATTAAATTAACATGTGCACGACGGTATATGAAGCGTGAGGGATACGTGTCACCAATCCGAGTACATTCCACCGGTTTTGGACCGGCGAAAATCACCAAAAAACCGGTACCGCCGGGAAGGACCGTATGTAATGCTCTGATATTTTTTCCCGAGCATCTCTTGGCCTACCCCACTATCCCTATATTGTTTGTTTACTCTGCATTCATCCAGAGAACAATAAAATGCCCTTTAAATCAAATTTTAATGCATTCTTTAACCCTATAAATCCTAATTTTCCCTATAAATACCATACTCCATTTCACTCATCCCCACTCAGAAATTCCTTGTCAAAACTCTAAAAAATTCTCAAGTCCTTTTAGTGTGCAAGTGGAGTTAGCGAAGGGTGAAGTTCCAGCGACATTCCAAGGAGATTCCGGCGACGAAACGACGCCCCGACACATCCTTAGCCTTCCCCTCTCCCTTATCATGTTCAATAGACAGTAATTCCCCTCTCCCCCTCTCTTCTTCTACTCTAAAAACTTTCAATTCTAAAACCCGACGGAAGCGGAGTTAATCCGACTTCCGATTCGGTTTTCCTTTAAAACTCTATTTTCATTAAAAAAGAAAATACCATACTCTCATATATTGTTTAAAAAACAATAACAAACACCTTAAAACTAAGTTTCATTCCAAAAGAATCTTTATTGGAATTTTTATAGTATTTTTACGGTAAAATATCACATATTTAGTTTCGACACAAATCAACATAAAACTTGTATTACCTTTAGATTACTCACGAGGTAATGACCTACCTCATCACAACACACATCTTTGATATAGAACAATGAGATTTTGGGAATATATTCATGGGATAATACGCCATTACAAATAAATACCATTAACTTGCAAAACCATTTCTTTAAACAGTGTATTTAACAATTCCTTACAATTGCGCCTCTACAACCCACTTTTGGAGACCCCGTTCGGGATGGTGCGGATTATCGCACATCTTCAGGCCTAGTAGAGCGAGATGCAGACCTCCAAAAGGAGCATTCGATCTCGATAGAATTTTAATGAATTTTTCTTTAGAAAATAAGATTTCAGCAAGACAATAAATAAAATTTATTTTTAAATATATATATATAATCAAAATATCTATTTTAATTATATTATATAAATATTACAAGTTTTTCTAAATCAAAAGAATCACCATTACATGAAAATACCATCCAAATACAAAACAATTCCAATATTTCAATAAAATACCATATACTATGAAAACTAGGTTCTACTCATTAGAAATTTCACATCTATAAAATATACATTTATGAAAACTCTAAAGACGATAATTAAATGCTTAAGGTGTATTTTGAAATTATATCAAAATTATTTTTACATAAAACCCCCTCAAGTTATATTAAATTACAATAACGACCCTAGTAAATATAGGTTTAAGCGGGACCAATTCTCTTGAGCCTCAGGGAGCCGGAGAATATGGGTGCTTGTCTATCTAAGGTAGATAATCTAACAAACGGTGTTATCAACACTGTAATTGTCTTTCTTCTATAGTATCAATATTATTGATTTTTGAGGGACCAGGAAGGTTCTTGTTAATTGAATCAAGTGTTTGATTTAATTTAGATAATAATGAATTGTTTTCAAACGAGAGCTTATTTTCTAAAGCTCTAGGAATACTTCTTGGTTAAAAATGTGGTAAAGAAGTACAGTGAGGGAACGTTGAACTTATTGGTTTTGAAATAGCCTTGATGTCAGTAGATAAGGAATCTATTTGTGTTGAAATCGTATGTAAAACTTGATTTGAGTAGTTATTCTGGTGATATAATTTCTTGATATCATCCAAATTAACTTGATCAGCACAGACTTCTCTTTTGAATAGATCTTCTAACTGTTGAATTTCTTGTTTTGTGCTGGGTAATTGTAAGTGTTCTTCAATTTGAGCATAAGACAAATCTTCTTTAAGAAAATTTATCTTATTCTGTTTCCTTTGAATAAGGTTGATATGTTGATAAATGGAGTTATTTTGCAAAGCATTTAACTCCTTTTGTCGAACAGGAATCAAGAATCTGAAATGTATAGTATTACCCATAATGTTAGTGCCGATACCTTTGTTATCAACAACAAAAGAAATCACTCATACTCCTGATAGAAAAACTCCTTCACTGATTTCTTATTCAAAATGTGTCATAAAGAAGGTTATTCCACCAAATGATTGGTCCAGCATTTGGACTACAAAACACTTCTCAATTACTTACATTCCCAAAGGTTATACATACCAAGACTATCAAATGGCCTGGTTTCGAACCTTATTCTATAGGCCATTCAATCATTCATGGTTCCTTACCTTCCACTCGTTTGGTAATCGTTGTTTTAAAATACCACCGTAACCAATATTTGAAGCATCAGTCTCAACAATCATGAAAGCATCAGGATGAGGAATATTAATGCAAGGTAAAGAATGAATAGTTCTTTTGATTTGTTTAACAATATCTGTATGAATTGAAGTCCAAGGTGGAGGATTTGTTTGAAGTCGTTGAAATAAAGGTGCACAAATTTGTCTCATTTTTGGAATAAAATCAGAAATATAATTTAAACAACCTAAAAATCTTTTGAGTTGAGTTTTGTCTTTAATTTCATCAGGAAATTTATCAGCAAAATCAATACTTCGATTTATAGGAATAATAGTACCTTGATTTATGAAATGTCCAAGAAAACGAATATTGTTTTGAAATAATTTCATTTTTGTGGCTGAAAGAACTAAGCCATTTTTCTTTACAGTATATAAGAAAGTTTTCAAATGTTTAAAATGTTGATCAATGTTTTCAGAGAAAACTAATAGATCATCAATATAAACAATCATAAACTTTGAATATGGATTCAGAATGTCATTCATTATCCTTTGGAATTCTGAAGGGGCGTTTTTGAGTCCAAAAGGCATTACATTCCATTCGTAATGGCCAAAGGGTACAGTAAAGGCGGTTTTGTATCTGTCTTTTTCAGCAACTTGAATTTGCCAAAAGCCGGATTTCATGTCAAACTTTGAAAAGATTTTTGCAATACTTAAACGTTTTAATAAATCTCTTTTATTTGGAATAGGGTAACGAATCCATTGAAGGTCCGGAGCAAACGGCTACCGGTAAAGACTTATCAAATCCGTTTTAAAAAGGTTTGCTCCTAACCCAAAGGAGTATGGCTCTCAAATAGCCAATTTACTGGAGAAGTAATTCTCCACAACAACGTCATATGTAGAACGGTTCAAATCTACATGCTAGCCCAATCTCAAACGGTGGTTGGTAAAGGCATATTAAATCCGTTAATGGCTGCGGATTTGCCAAAAATTCGATTACTAAAGATTCCTACACAAAGATGCCAGCTCAAAAGAAGACGAAAGATGTCTGCTCAAAAGAAGACGAAAGATGTCTACTCAAAAGATGCCAGCTCAAAAGTAAAGATTCCTACTCAAAGATGCCAGCTCAAAAGAAGACGAAAAAGGTCTACTCAAAAGATGCCAGCTCAAAAGTAAAGATTCCTACTCAAAGATATTTTGTTGGACATTTACATTATTTAGACACTACAACAGTGACTACCCTCTCAGTCTGGGTAGAGAATTCAAGGTCAAATGGTGGACCCGTTACACTCAAGATTACTGCAATGAGAAGGTAGTGGTGCATTACATTCAAACGGGAAAGAAACTTCAACAAGTAATTGAGCAAATTCCAAAAGAACCAGCAAAGCCTGAACCAAAGACTCCTGCAAAAGAAGTAAAGACTCAAAAGAAGGCAAAAGCAGTCATAAATTTCAACTCCTCAGATTCAGAAGATGATGATATGAAGCAATTTCTGGAGTTCCAAAAATTCAAAAAAAATGCAGAGACAAATGAGAAGCTCAAAATCAAACTCCAAGCATTCCTCAGAAGGATCCTCCACTGATCCTATGGGAGGGCCTTGTGCTCAAGACCCTTTTGAATTATAAAAAACAAATGTATATATCTTATCTTATCTTTCTAGTGTTCTCTGTAGTGAATGGTAACTACAGCTAGTCCGGAGCAAACGGCTACCGGTAAAGACTTATCAAATCCGTTTTAAAAAGGTTTGCTCCTAACCCAAAGGAGTATGGCTCTCAAACAGCCAATTTACTGGAGAAGTAATTCTCCACAACAACGTCATATGTAGAACGGTTCAAATCTACATGCTAGCCCAATCTCAAACGGTGGTTGGTAAAGGCATATTAAATCCGTTAATGGCTGCGGATTTGCCAAAAATTCGATTACTAAAGATTCCTACTCAAAGATGCCAGCTCAAAAGAAGACGAAAGATGTCTACTCAAAAGATGCCAGCTCAAAAGTAAAGATTCCTACTCAAAGATGCCAGCTCAAAAGAAAAGATTCCTACTCAAAGATGCCAGCTGAAAAGAAGACGAAAGATGTCTACTCAAAAGATGCCAGCTCAAAAGTTAAAAGATGCTTTCTAAAAAGACAAGACAACCACTCAACTATTCAAAAAGGAAGGACAAGACATCCACTCAAATAATTGAAGACAGACTCAACTATTCAAAAAAGAAGGACAAGACACACTAAAAGATTCGTGCTGACCCAAAGAGCATTCAAGAGGAACATTCAAGTCTATATAAACACAACTCATTCATGTAACTAGGCAGAGGTTTTTGGAGAGGTTTTAGAGAGAGAGTTCAGACTTTGTAAACTTTACTCTTTGCTTCTGTATCCAAATACTCTCAATTCAAATAATATCAAAGCCAGTTCTTATTCCATCCTCTTGTTTAGCTTGTTTTATGATCCTGTCCCCCTTATGGTATCAGAGCCAAGTGTTCTAGTAAATCCACTCTTTGTTAAGAGCAACGAATGACCTATTCATAGTGAGTATCCTGAGCGTTGGTAAGACGTTGGTAAGCTCGTGAACCCGTTGGTAAGCCCGAGAGAAAGCGTGGTGTTCCCAGTGGAGTGTTCCCGTTGTTCCCGGTCAAGGTATGATCTGTGTCTAGTTCATAAAATTGCTATTAATGATGGCTGGTTTTATTAGAAAAATTTTCTCTGGTTCTGGAAGTAATTCAGGACACATAATACAAAGTAAAGAAGAGATGATTAATGAGGACTTTTCAAATGAACTCAATTTTTCTCCTAATAATTCTCCTAATTCCAGTCAGATGCATGGAGAATTCCACGGTATTAATGTTATCACTAAACTTGGTGTTAAAATTGATATCGAAGAACTAGAAAACGACTTCAAGGAAGAATCAGAATACTACACATGGTATTCTAAGCTAGATGCTTACTGTCAAGCTAAGATTCGACTTCAATGGATAAAAGATATTCAAAAATATCATGCTCCCTTTCATTTTGAAAACTGGTTAGAATTTTATTTTACAAAAAATGAAATTTCTGAACCATTCAAAAAATCTGCTATTAATGTACAAACAAGTTTGTACAAGAAATGGCAACTTCAAGATGGCACTATTATTACTGCTATCACTCCTCCCTTACAGACCTTGAAACTCCATTCCAAAGAAGGAGAAGTCATAGCTACACCTTTCAAAAAAGGTCGTGAAAGTATTGACCTTAGAGGAAATGATCAAGTTAATTTGGATGATATCAAGAAATTATATCACCAGAATAACTACTCCAATCAAGTTTTACATACGATTTCAACACAAATAGATTCCTTATCTACTGACATCAAGGCTATTTCAAAACCAACAAGTTCAACGTTCCCTCACAGTACTTCTTTACCACATTTTCAACCAAGAAGTATTCCTAGAGCTTTAGAAAATAAGCTCTCGTTTGAAAACAATTCATTATTATCTAAATTAAATCAAACACTTGATTCAATTAACAAGAACCTTCCTGGTCCCTCAAAAATCAATAATATTGATACTATAGAAGATAAGAAAGAATCAGATTCGGATTCCTCATTATCTTCTGATTCATCTGACAACTCTGTAGTTCAACAAATCAATGATGTTGAAAATGATATCTTACAGAATAACTCTAATCAGGATATTAATAAAATTGGAAGAGAAAGTAAACCAAATTTCAATAGACCTCGTAAAAATTGGAACAGTAGTAGAACTAAAGACTACTATCCACGACCCACTCCTCCTGACATTATGTATGAAGAAAGAGCAAAATTCCATACGAAAGATTATGATGGAAATTCCATTTATGAATGGAATATTGATGGAAAAAGTGAGTATGAAATACTCAACACATTACAAGAAATGGGTATGGCCAAATTAGCATACAAAATGAAAAGATGTTCTGAACAGGATATTGCGAGTTTATTCATAACTGGTTTTACTGGACAGTTAAAGTATTGGTGGGACAATGCTTTGACTTTGCAAGACAAAACAGCAATTCTTGAGCATACTATAGATGTAGAAGATGCCCAAGGAGAAATTACTACCCAAAACGATTCAAGTGATTTCCTTATAGTTACCATAGCTATGCACTTTGTAGGAAATCCTCAGGAAGAATTAGCTTCTTCAAAGATATTCCTTACTAACATTAGGTGTCCAACACTTAGTGACTTCAGGTGGTACAAAGACATGTTTTTGACTCATGTTCTTAATGAACAGACAGTACTGCACCATTCTGGAAAGAAAAATTCATTACTGGTTTACCAACTCTGTTTTCCCAAAGAATAATGATTAATTTGCAAAAAGAAATGGGAACAGAACAAATTGATTTCTCTTCAATGACCTTTGGTCAACTTTTTGCCTTTGTCAAAAAAGAAGCCCTTGCAGCTTGTCAAGAGCTTAAATTCCAAGCTAAATATAGCAGTAAGAGAAAAGAAATGGGATCTTTCTGTCAAGCTTTTGGAATTACTGGAATCAGTGCTCCTTCCACTGAAAGAAAGAAAAAATTCCTTCAAAAATCTTTTTCACAAAAAAGATATTCTAAGAAAAAGGAATATAAAGATGATTCCTTTTCCCCAAAGAAATTCAGGAGATTTAATAGAAAAAAGAATTCAAGTGATTTCAAGTGCTTTAAATGTGGCAAGAAAGGCCATATTGCTAGCAAATGTCGAAGCAAAGGAAAGATAAATGAAATCATTTATGGCATTTCTGATATTGAAGAAAACATCAGAAACAAATTAAAGGACAGATTGCAAATCTATTCTGAAATCAATTATATTACTGACGATGATAATGGCAATTATGATTCCTCTAGTGAAAGTCAGGATGACTGTCACTGTAAACAGATTAATATGATTAAGTCTTCTACTGATAATAAGAAGATAAATTCTGATACAAAAGAATTTATCTTTGATATGATTCAACAATTACCTGATCCTATCAAACAAAAGGAACTTTTTGAAAGATTAAAATCTTTAATTCTGCAAGAAGAAGAGAAGTTTAATATCATTCAACCTTTCAGTATATCAAAAGTTTTTGAAAAATATCCAATGAATCAAACCTCTGGTATTAAGTCCATCTCTACCAGAGAATTGCAAACAGAGATTCATATTCTAAAGGAAGAAGTCAAGTCTTTAAGACAGACTACTAACAATATATAGATGAAAAATCTCTCTTTAGAAGCTCATATTGCAATTATTCAATCTAGACTTTCCAAAGGAAAAGAAACTTATCTAGAAGAAGAAGAAGAAGCATTTATTCCTCCACAGGAAATAAATATTACTTCTACTCAACCTTCTACTTCTCAATTCATTTCTACGATTGAGAAATTCCAATTTCAAAAGTGGTTAGTTCATCTAACTATTTCTATAGGAAACTTCAAACAAACTTTTGTTGCAATGTTAGACAGTGGTGCGGATCAAACCTGCATCAGAGATGGTCTAATACCAATAAAATATTATAGTTTTACTAATGAAGTTCTTATAGCAGCCAACAACTCTCCTCTTCGAATCAAAGGAAAATTGACAAGAACTGAGATATGTAATCAAAACTACTGTTTTAAATATCAGTTTATTATAGTAGAAAATCTCAACACTGATATTATATTAGGCACTCCATTCCTTACTCAAATTTACCCTTTTGTTGTTGATAACAAAGGTATCAGCACTAACATTATGGGTAATACTATACATTTCAGATTCTTGATTCCTGTTCGACAAAAGGAGTTAAATGCTTTGCAAAATAACTCCATTTATCAACATATCAACCTTATTCAAAGGAAACAGAATAAGATAAATTTTCTTAAAGAAGATTTGTCTTATGCTCAAATTGAAGAACACTTACAATTACCCAGCACAAAACAAGAAATTCAACAGTTAGAAGATCTATTCAAAAGAGAAGTCTGTGCAGACCTTCCTAATGCTTTTTGGGAAAGAAAAAGGCACATCGTTGAATTACCGTATCAAAAGGAATTTTCGGAGAGAAATATTCCTACAAAAGCAAGACCCATTCAAATGAATCATGATCTATTAGAAGTTTGTAAAAAGGAAATTCAAACTCTTTTAGATAAAGAGCTAATACGGCCATCCAAATCACCTTGGAGCTGTGCAGCATTTTATGTCATGAATCAAGCAGAAAAGGAACGTGGTGTCCCTAGGCTTGTTATTAATTATAAACCTCTCAACAAGGTTCTTCAATGGATTCGTTACCCTATTCCAAATAAAAGAGATTTATTAAAACGTTTAAGTATTGCAAAAATCTTTTCAAAGTTTGACATGAAATCCGGCTTTTGGCAAATTCAAGTTGCTGAAAAAGACAGATACAAAACCGCCTTTACTGTACCCTTTGGCCATTACGAATGGAATGTAATGCCTTTTGGACTCAAAAACGCCCCTTCAGAATTCCAAAGAATAATGAATGACATTCTGAATCCATATTCAAAGTTTATGATTGTTTATATTGATGATGTATTAGTTTTCTCTGAAAACATTGATCAACATTTTAAACATTTAAAAACTTTCTTATATACTGTAAAGAAAAATGGCTTAGTTCTTTCAGCCACAAAAATGAAATTATTTCAAAACAATATTCGTTTTCTTGGACATTTCATAAATCAAGGTACTATTATTCCTATAAATCGAAGTATTGATTTTGCTGATAAATTTCCTGATGAAATTAAAGACAAAACTCAACTCCAAAGATTTTTAGGTTGTTTAAATTATATTTCTGATTTTATTCCAAAAATGAGACAAATTTGTGCACCTTTATTTCAACGACTTCAAACAAATCCTCCACCTTGGACTTCAATTCATACAGATATTGTTAAACAAATCAAAAGAACTATTCATTCTTTACCTTGCATTATGATCCTGTCCCCCTTATGAGGGGATCATCCAGCCAATAGGAGTTTGGCGGGAATAATTGATGAGTGAAGATTTGAACTCAGAAGGATCCTCCACTGATCCTATGGGAGGGCCTTGTGCTCAAGACCCTTTTGAATTATAAAAAAAAAAGGAAATGCTTTCAATTGTTAATTGTATTTTAAAATTTCAAGATGATCTTTTTAATAAAAAATTTCTCCTTAGAATAGACTGTCAATCTACAAAATTCATTTTAGAAAAAGACGTAAAAAATCTGGTTTCAAAACAAATATTCGCTAGATGGCAAGCTTTACTTTCTGTCTTTGATTTTGATATTCAATATTTAAAAGGTACTGACAATTCAAAAGTTCGCACTTCAAAGGATTATGAGATGAAAAAATTGACAACAGCAACTTCATCAACGAACAAATTCCATATTCTCCAAGATTTCCCTGCTCTGACTTACTCATCAGTAGTAGAAAGCAAGAAACCTCAAAATTCAACTCCACAAATTCAAACTTCTCCAAAAGATCAAGACAGTCCATATTTCACAAAATCTGGTGTTCAACACATCTGCTTGACCACCTTCAAAGAATCTCCCAACTACAACACACTTCAAATCTTCACTCATCAATTATTCCCGCCAAACTCCTATTGGCTGGATGATCCCCTCAAAACGGAGTGATAGCAGTAATAATAGTGCCATCTTGAAGTTGCCATTTCTTGTACAAACTTGTTTGTATATTAATAGCAGATTTTTTGAATGGTTCAGAAATTTCATTTTTTGTAAAATAAAATTCTAACCAGTTTTCAAAATGAAAGGGAGCATGATATTTTTGAATATCTTTTATCCATTGAAGTCGAATCTTAGCTTGACAGTAAGCATCTAGCTTAGAATACCATGTGTAGTATTCTGATTCTTCCTTGAAGTCGTTTTCTAGTTCTTCGATATCAATTTTAACACCAAGTTTAGTGATAACATTAATACCGTGGAATTCTCCATGCATCTGACTGGAATTAGGAGAATTATTAGGAGAAAAATTGAGTTCATTTGAAAAGTCCTCATTAATCATCTCTTCTTTACTTTGAAAAATACACAAATCCTGCCGTCCATGTACAAAAGTTACCGATAATCAAAACTAATTCAGAATTTCAAGTTTTTTTCAAAGTGTCTGACTCAGACTGAGTCTCAATTTAATCAATCTGACTTGAATATGATTCAAGTATAACTACAATACAACATGAATCCATGAATCCGTCTATTCAATCTATATCAATCTATATTAACTGAACCGAACCATGGATATACTCCGTCTACATGACTCTCCACTTATATCCATTCCATTTACTAATATCATGGTTTTAACAAGTGATCCATCTATATAACAAAATAATACAATCAATACAAAAGACATCGCGGGGTTTATAAGGGGTAGATTGGTACGGAAGGTGTTAGAAGTGGCACGAGACTGTAACCATAATACACCTAACCTGAATATCCATTGCCGTTGTACCGTAGCTGAACGGTTCATTGTTCTCCGTATACCTTAGTCTCCGGAATAGTGGGACTCCTCTCGTATACACTGGCATTTTCTGTACCAAGCTACTAACAACAGCGTTAGCGATATAATCAAACATTATAAGTTATATCTTTTTCCTGTCCATTCTATCTCTACTCACCTTTAGGACTTACCGAGCGATTGTTCACTGACGACATTCATTTTCTTCTTTCTTTGGAATGTTTTCAGGTGTTTCGGACATATCGGAGATTGAGCCCAGCACTGAAGATTTAGAGCAGTTAGCGTTTGACCCAGAGCTGTAGGCACTTGTACATTTTCATTTCAGTTATGCCATTATTTAGGCATCACTTTCTACTCATGTATTTACATTTCAGTTGTACTTGTAAAAGAATGTTTAATAAATAAAGTTGTTGTTCATTTACATTCCTGTCTCTTGTGTACTTTACTTTATATTCCTTAGTTACGCTTAGCGTATTTACTTCTGAGTAAATACGTAGCGGCCTCGTCGTGTCCTCTTGCCGTACACGGGAGGCGGTGCGTGACACCGAATAGAATCTGCCCCCAAACTCAGGCAAGACGATCTATCCTGGTTCGTCTCTATTTCCGGCAGTGAACAATAGTCATGGTATGTAGCAATGGAAAGTAGGATCCTGATGGACTTAAGTATAGCCACTGGAGAAAATGTCTTGTCATAATCGACACGTGGTCGTTGACGAAAATCTTTTACTACAAGTCTAGCTTTGAAGGTTCAACCTTTCAATCTACACCAATTTTCTTCGGAAAAATCCACTTGCTCCCAATGGGTTTTACCCCTTCAGGAGCAACTTCCAAAATCCTTACTTTGTTAATGTATATGGATTCCATCTCAGATCGCATAGTGTCCAGCCATTTCACAGAGTCCCCGCTTGTTATGGCCTGCTCGAAACTAGTCGGGTCATTATCTTCCATGATGCAATTCTCGCTCCCACAGTCTATGAGAAAACCGTAGTATCTCTCAGGTGGGTGAGAAACCCTACTAGATCTGCGGAGTGGCTGAGGTTCGTCGGGGACTATTAAATCCTCTGATTCTTCTAAATCTCCAGTTGTAATTTGTGTATCTGGAACTTCTTCCAGCTCTACCTCTTTAACACTAATTTCTTTTGCAAGAAATTCCTTTTCTAAAATGGTGGCATGTTGACTAACAAACACCTTTTGTTTCTCGGTGGGGTAGAAGATATACCCTCGTGAATGTTTGGGATATCCAACAAACTTACATAGAACAGATCTTGCCTCGAGCTTGTCCGGATTATGCTTTTTTACATAAGCCGGACAACCCCATATCTTAATGAAATTAAAACATGGTATCTTCCCTTCCTATATCTCATATGGAGTGGTAGGCGCAGATTTGGTAGGAACCCTATTCAATATGTATGCAGCTGCCTCAAGTGCATAACTCTAAAAGGAAATAGGTAACTGAGCAACATTCATCATAGAGCGCACCATATCTAATAAGGTGTACTCCATTGTGCTGTGGTGTATACGGAGGAGTAAGCTGAGAGAGAATCCCATTCTCTTTTAGATAATCTTAGAATTTCGTGCTTAAATATTCACATCATCGAGGATTTTAATACTTTTACCTGTCTGGTTCTATACTTCGCTCTTATATTCCTTGAATTTCTAAAAAACATCAAATTTGTTTTTCAATAGGAACACTGTCACGCCCCACCCCCAATACAGAGAGTATTGTCCGCTCTGGCTGAATCCGCAGGGTTTTGTCCTTCGGGACGAACCGGACCCGACCAGGGGCCACTTCCCAGGAGGTCACCCATCTCAGAACTTTCCTGACTCAAGCACGCTTAACTACGGAGTTCTCAAGCTTCTGTAGTGCCGGTTCACTTAAAAGCGCCTCTGTATTGAATAGTGGTATTATTCCATTTATAGTACAGATCTTCCCTCTTTCAGAATGTATTCCGAAGATTCCCAATTGTTCTACAGTGGGTCCCATGGATTCAAGAGGTGGTCCCCGCCCACTAGGCATGACAATTGGTGTGGCACTTGTTCCATGAGTAAGAACAGGGTCCCGACATTCTCCCCACTTTTGAACAATGGTTCGTCCTCGAACCACAAACCTATTATTGAGGGATCGGCTCTGATACCATTCTGTCACGCCCCACCCCCAATACAGTGAATATTGTCCATTCTGGCCGAAGCTGCACGGTTTTGTCCTTCGGGACGAACCGGACCAGACCAGGGGCCACTTCCCAGAAAGCCCCCTATCCCAGAACTTCCCTGACTTGAGAACGCATAACTTTGGAATTCTCAAGCTCCTATAATGCCAGTTCACTTAAAAGGCGTCTCTGTTTTGAAGAGTGGTATTATTCCATTTATAGTACAGATCTGCCCTCCTTCGAAATGTATTCCGAAAATTCCACATTGTTCTACGGTAGGTCCCACGGATTCAAGAGGTGGCCCCCACAGATTCAAGAGATGGCCATCGCCCACTAGGCATGGCACTTTGTTTTGTGAGCAAGAACCGGGTCCTGACATTTGGATTTATCTGTCCACCTCTCCGAATATGCAAAGTTGATTTATGGCACCGTATATCGGAGGTTTGGACGGACGCGACTGTTGTAGCAGAGTTTATCAGATTCCCTCTCGTTTGCGAGGGGTTTTTGATTGTGAGAACGCTCCTTCCTGCAGGCGCAATCCCCTGCGGTTAATTACGTTACCGCATCGCGATAACCACTTGAAAGTCTACCCAATCACCACCATGAGATCCAAGTGACATCAAGCATGCCAAATTCAAATTTTTTAAGGTGCTAATCTAGACTAAACTAGAATACAGACTAGTTGATTAGGGTTTGAAGTTTGACATCATTCAACTATGAGAAGTGAAAGAAGGTTATACTCTTGAAGATTGAGTCCTTCTCTTCTCTAGCTCCGGGTTGTGGTCCACGCGACTCCACTAGGCTCCTCTTCAAGATGAAAGAAGCTCCTTCGTGATCTTCACGCCAAAGACGATCCACCCGAAGTCCACTAGCTCAAGCTAACTCTTCACTAATCTCATTAGTGAAGGCAACACACCACATCAATGGCTAATCTAATGTGAGATGATGAAGTAGGGGTTTGATTTGCTCACTAGGGTTCTCACAAGTTCAATGATTCACATCACATGTGAGGGCTTGAACTTGGAGGTGGGGTGAAGAAAAATTGTGGCGAGCAAGAGGAAGCAAGAGCTCAACTCAAGAGAGCAAGTCAAGAAAATATCTCAAATGTAGAATGAAGTGTTGTGAATAGCAAGCCTTGACCCCCACTCATTCAAGCATGGAATTATTGCAATATAAAATTGCAACCATGCTTAAATAGTGAGTCAAGATAAATAAACAAAGAATAAAATCCATGCCTCACCATGCTTTACAAAGTCACCTCATTTTCCACCTCATTTCTATTTTTCACAAAAATAGAAATCATATGCCATGCTTCATATATATATATACTTTAATAAATCAATTAGTGAGCTAATGATATTAGTTAAGATATAATTATATCACATATAATATATATCATATTATTAAGTCAACACTTGATCTAATAATCCGGTTATATCACATATGACCGACTATTATCACTTATCTGTTTATCACATTATCAAATCAACACTTGATTCGATAATCTGGTTATATCACATATAACCTAGTCGATAACAGATAACTGCCAGATTATAATACGGTATCACATACTCGTATTTAATCAGGCCCGCACACATATCATATATGTGTCCTACTTCGTTTCGCTTGAATTAGGAAACTTCTGTGTGGGACTCTAAAGACTCGTCAATACGCCAGCAGTGGGTGGTGATCACATCAGTCACCTACAAGCTATCAACGGTACTAACTGGACGTAACAGCTACCCGGGTATTGAGTGATATGAAGATTAACAAGAAAGATCGTCCATACTCTCCATGAAGCCTATCAGTAACACTATCATACAGTCCGGTCTCTTCGTTTGATATGTCGCATATAAAGTCTAGGGATGGTAAACGTCAGACCCCATTAACTTGATAAGTCATGCCGATATTTGGCTCATAACAGATTGAGAAACTACTGATAACTCTTATCAGTAAATCTCAGCAATCTTGGCCAGGGATTTTTAGTTATAGCCAATCGAGCATAGCGCAACATCAACTCCCAATACCGGGCGAGACAAAACCACTTCTATCGCTCATTGCCTCCATGTGACTCGGGACTGTATCCAAAATCCACCTGTTTGCACGACTCCTTTAAGCCATGGTAGGAAGGAAATAAAAGCACAGTGGGAGCCATACAAGACTCTATGACGATCTCGGGTCTACAAACTAATCTGTACCAGTGTCATCAGAGTACTGCTATCTAAAGATAGATATACTACCAACTAGGAGTCATCGACGAGTCCTGTTCGGTGTACCCATTCTCCAAGGAGCACCTGTGTACAATCTTTGATGTCACACACCATGGGTTGTGGGATCAACCATCACCCTCTATGGGACAAGAAACGTACACACTAGTCTACTCTAAAATATCGATGCCCTAGTCTCGATATTCCTACGATTATGAACCAATTAAAAGATGTACTTTTGGACCACCCTGGCCCCACTAGTATGATCTCATCATAATCCTGGTGGTCAAGTATATATCCTAATGGCTTTATCAACATGTGAGAGCAAGACAGTAAAGAATACCAGTCAACATGTTAAGATAAAGTGTAACCAAATAGCATACTATCATGTCGAGCAAGAAAGTACTCTATATATAAGTCCAAGCATCCACTATAATATACATCACATGTACAATAATGGCCTCTAGGGCATACATATTCCTAATACCACTTTCTCCTGCTCCGGGGGTTCACTTCATGTTATGTGTATGCTTGTTTTTATTTTGGGTTGCCCGTGGATTGTATACGGAGACTAATTAATCTCGTCGTCCATAGGGCGTGGATTACTCCAAATCCTTATATTTTTAGATTTGGATTTGGGTTGATTTAAGGACCGTTAATCTGGTTTGAGATTAAGATCGACTTAAACATATGAGCATTTGGGCTTGATTATTTTAGTTTAAGAACATCATGGTCTATTATCGCCATATTTGAGGCGATGTTTTAGTTTGGAGATATCTCGGTCCATTATCTCCATTTTGGAGGCGAATATTAGCTTAAGGACGTTTCGGTCCATTATCGCCATTTTGGAGGCAAATATTAATTTAAGGATGTTTCGGTCCAACATTCAACTTGCGCGCACATGTATTTGTTGCATGACGAAGTGAACGATGTCGATATCGAATGTGACCAATTTGGGGCACGATCCGATTTGAGTTGTGCACGTCAATTTAGAAGTGCACCAATATGGGATGAAAGGAGTTATTGGTCGTCGAGACCCGCCACATCTCTGAAGACGTTGAAAAATTACAACGACATATATCAGAGGTGTGAAGAGATTTACCCTTGAACCAAATCCCGTGTTTGAAGGAGAGGGGTTATGGTGGCCTAAAGAATTTTTGTTAAGAATACGTTAGTCCAATTTGAGACTAAGATCCATGTTTATCACAGAAAACTGCATTTCAATACCGCTCATTCATTATTTGGTTTGTTATATATCGGTACTATTAACTAGTGTCTGCTCAGTAATTACAGATTACAGGTATCCGTGACAAAATACTGGAAATACACTTAAAATCACGGATATATCGTTTGTGAGCCGACACTACAATCGGAACTGGAAACCGACCGATATTCAAAGAGTTTTTGCTAATAAACAAGTGCACACACATTTTGGTCCAACACATAGCAAGTGCGCACTAGCTCTTTGATGCATGGACCTAGAGAGGGGGCTGCCTATGGCACACATGATATGATGAAGTGGGCACATATGGGGACAAGAATGATAAATGAACAAAAATGTGATGTGATGTATAGCTACATGTTTCCCTCCAAATCCCTGAGTGCATCCAAGGCCTCTATAGACAAATCTAGCAGTACCAGAGTCATATGGGGAAGCACACAAAACCACACAACAAGCATGAGCCCAGGACTCACCAACAGGACCGGCCACATGCCCACTTTGGCCGAGCAGGCCAACCCTCCTTGCCCCAATGTGCACCAGTTTCCTGTGGTCCCTCCCTTGATGCCAAGTCATCTTAATTTTATTGCTTGTTTATTTTTCTTTTGTGCCTATAAAAGCAGAACCAGTGAGCAAGGGATGGGGGTCATTCTTTGTCTTAGATTGCTTCACATTTTTTTACACTCAAGTTTTCTTTTCTTATTTGTTTTGTACATAGCTTAGTCCCCCTTAAGTTCTTTGCTTTCTCTTGATCTTGCAACCTCTTCATTGAGCTTGAAAGTTTAAGTTTTGGTTATTGATCTCAAGGGTTTGTATCTTCATGTGGAATCAATAAAGCTTTCTTTTGCCTTCATTTACCTTGTGTTCTTATCCTTCTCTTGATCTTGCAACCTCTTCATCAAGCATGCAAGTTTAAGTTTAGGCTATTGAACCCATAGTTTGTAATGTGTTCTATGGTTCCGAGCATCTTTATTTCTTACTATACTTTCTTGCAATTTATTTTCATGCCTTAGTTACTTGCAATTTAATTCCATGCAATTTTCTTTCTTGTAATGTTTTCTTTTCTTTTCTTTGTATCATTTCTTTTGCTCTTTTTTTATTGTTGTTTTGGTTGTTTGTGAATACGATATTGTTAGGAAAGAAAACGATATTGTAAGCTAAGGTTTTTCTTCTCATTTCCAGATCTTTTCCATTAAACTCCGCCCAAACCTTACACAAGCGCTCCATTAGGCACCCTACCCTACCAAGATATCGGTGTTTCCTAACCGCGACCGGTTGCGTTCGGATTGGCCGGAGGCGAAAGCAAGCGACAAGAACGGATGGACAAGGGTCAATAAGCGGGATTTCACAAATACTGTGCTTAAGCACCCTAATCCACGTTTTTGCCGATTGCTCTAGCTTTAGTAGTCGAGTTCGGCTCAAAGGATTGAGTACGGAATTCATTAACTTACACTAAGCTATATATTCCTAACAACTTATTTCTTTGCATATATACACATAAGTTAGATACGAACGATTCCGCCTCGCGCATTAACTCGTGAAAAGAAGAACTTAAAACGCTCCGTCTCCCTGCGGACGACCCGTACTCATCCCGGCTAGCTGCAAAGCGATACCATCCTGATTGCGGATAACTTTAGAACTTTAAACTCGACACGCCAAAAGCGTGTCAATCAAATGGCGTCGTTGCCGAGGAGACGGTTACATTTTCATTCTTGTTATTTCGTGTCAATATTGTTAGTACCATCTAACACCATTCTTAAAAACAAAACAAACTAAAAAATTCAAAAATTTCAAAACCAAAAAAAACACTAACTTTGCTAACATTTTTGCTCTCTGGATTTCTGACCTGCTAGCACTCTGTAACTAAACTAAAAATATAAACAATACCAGTAAGACACTAGTAGAACAGTGAGATCGCAAAAGAAGTTTGGAGCCCAAATTCCCTAATTGAACGGGCGACACCCCTATAAAATCCGAGCTCGCCGGCCCAACCACCTCCTTTGGCTCCAAAAAATTTTCCCCACACCAATGTTCTAATTTTGTCCCAACTGTATTATTTTTTTTTAATAATTTTTAGTGTGCAGGTGTTTGGACATTCATATCACTTTTTCGCAATAAAATCCGTTTTTTCCGACATTTTCTGATTTTCTGCGATTGTGTGGAGCAAAGTGTGCATTCAAGGCTAAGGTGATTGCGAAGTACAGTGCCAAAGATCCGGGTAGTTTGACCCGTGCAAAAGAAATTTCCAAGCTATTCAGATTTAATTCAAACGGGGGTTTCTTAACCCGAAAATTTATCGGTACGTACTTTACTAACACCTTCTTCTCAAATCCGACGCATCCAATATTCTATCTTTGCAGGATTCTTTGCAAGTTCGCTGTCAAACGACAAACGTAACTACCCGTATTTGTTGCAGTGCAGTGCTCAATATAAAAAAAGATTGTTTGATTCTTTGAATAATTTTTATTGAATTGCGCATTACATCCATTAATACGGACTTAAGGGCAAGAGAACCCCACAACATATGGTAAAAGATTTCATCACCTTTTCCGTGGCCCACAAATCACGAATTGAGCATAATGTTTACTCGCAAAAAGTTTAAAAAAGAAACTAGACTTTAAGCCTTTAAGGACTTCGCGCTCATTAGGAGAAGTTAACTGTGTTTAGAACACCGCTTAACGGTATATCATTCACAGGGTGTCTAGGAAAGTGTTCACGGCGAAACCGCCAAAAGAGAAAGGGTTATCTAATTAAGGACCTTCGCGAAAGAGTCGGAAAACCTCCCCATATCTCTGCACTTACTTGGCCTCGTGATCAGTATATCTTGAGCCCGTTTCTTGACACAGTTTTACTTCGACAATCAAGTTCTCAAGCAGGTCTAGTTGACCTAGGTAAATCCTAGACCGATTAGGTGTGTGGTATTTGTGTCGTAATTAGTTTTTGTCCAGATTCTTTTTGTGTGTATATTTCATTCTTTTGTTGATAACTAACTTAAATAAAAAATAAAAAAATTCCATATTCTTTTTCCTCTTCTTTTCTTCCTTTTTCTTCATAACATGGGTACCCCACCTAGAAAAACTCTTGCCGAAATTTGGTACCCACAACCAGACATTACTTCTTACGGTTCTTGCTTTGGTCAAATGTCGAACGATCCCTCCATGCCCAAAATTTCTTTGAAAGATCGGATAGACACGTCTAGGAAAACCAATTGGACTCTGCAATCCACTTTGTATCAACTGTTTCAACCTTCCCCACCTTCTTACGTTGATACCCCTTTTGAGAGTCCTGTTGTAACTCCAAGATTCATGTCTATTGCTGAACGTATTGAACAATTCCGTAGCCGATCTTTCAATTATTTCACCACTGCAACTTCTTTTGATCAACAATTCCAATCACCTTCTTATCCGATAGTTGATCCAACTCCTGTCCAACCATTCGATTCCTACCAGTTTTACCCGACTTTTACGCCTTCCCTAGACATTGCTTCTACACAGTAATATGGGAGTTTCATGTATCCAACCAATGTTGAATCTTTTACTGAAATCCCTCTACAACCCATGTCTAGTCTGAAACAGTCGTTGGAAGACTTTCGGGTAGCGTCGTACCAACAGATGATGGATTTGAATGCGTCTATGGCCGCCTTCATACAACCTAGTGACCCGGTAGCTAGTTTCCAGCTAGCTCCACATTTTCCAATGTATGATGAGACGGTAGGACATATTGAGAGTTTGAGTAGTGAGAGTGAGTGGTACACCCTTCCAAATCAAACCTACCCATTGCAAATTGAATCCCACAACTCCGGTTTTGAATTTCTATCAAGTGTCCCAAAGGAATCACCAATTGAAGATAGAATGTTTAATGAGTTGTGTGATTTTGTAGTGTTTGATTTACCCGATTGTGAAGGGTTCATTCTAAGTGAAACCAATCCCAATCCTGTTGACCTCTACATCTCCACTCTATAACCTGAATTGATTGAAATTCATGCTTTCGATGAGATGTTTGAGAAAAATGATTTTCACTTGATTGAGGATATCGACGCTGGGAATATTTTGGATGATGAACCCGCAGTTTTGGATGAGTTTTTCTCTCCAATTCATCATCCCGAGTCATTAACTGGTTTTCCCGAACTTCATATGCGTCTTGATATTGATGATAATGGCATGGATAAGCTTAATTGTGAGGAGAATTTTGAGGATAGTTTTGAGGATGAACCAGTTTTACTTGATAAGTCGGATTTTCTAATTCATCCTATCCCTTTCATTGACTGTGTACACCCTCCTGAACCCTTACCTGATACCCTTCCTCGATCACTCCCCTCCATCCTTTCCATCGTTCCGACCTTGCAAGTAACAGTATCACTTTCATTTCCTATGTCTGCTTTACTAAGTTTGGTGTACCCATGTTTTCTTACCAATCTTGAAAGATTTGACCCCATTTCTCGACAGCTTACTGGATTAGTACAATCGCCTTTTACACAACGGTCATCACAAATTGTACTATTTATTCACTCCATTTCCACTCTCATATGGGGAAGCATACAAGACCACACAACAAGCATGAGCCCTGGACTCACCAACAGAACCGGCCACATGCCCACTTTGTCCGAGTAGGCCGGCCCCCTTGCCTCAATGTGCACCAGTTTCCTGTGGTCCCTCCCTTGATGCCAAGTCGTCTTAATTTTATTGCTTGTTTATTTTTCTTTTGTGCTTATAAAAGCACAACCAGTGAGCAAGGGATGGGGGTCTGTAATACCCCAGGTGAAGTTAGGGCTGAATACCACCTACCCCGTGAGAAGTGAGATGTTATCCGGTATCGAGGTGGGGATGTAACCGATACGGATGCACACGGGGAGCCACCAGAACAATGGGGAGTATCGAATTCCACTCCGAAAGAGAGCACGATCTGAACTATAAATGGAATGGTACCACTCTTATAACACAGAGGCGCCATTTGGATGAATTGGAACTCCGGAGTTTGAAAAACTCCGTAGTTAAGTGTGCTTGAACCAGAGAAATTCTGGGATGGGTGACCTACTGGGAAGTAGCCCCGGGTTCATTCAAAGGGATAAAACCGTGCGGTTTCGGTCAGAGCAGACAATACCATCTGTGTTTGGGAGTGGGTCGTGAAAAATATGGTATTAGAGTTAGTCCCTCAAAAGTAGGTCTGTGGTTCGAGGACGAACCATTGTTCTAAGTGGAGGGATGTAATACCCCAGGTGGAGTTAGGGCTGAATACCATCTACCCCATGAGAAGTGAGATGTTATCCGGTATCGAGGTTGGGATGTAACCGATACGAATGCACACGGGGACCCGCTAGAACAATGGGGAGTATCGAATTCCATTCCGAAAGAGGGCACGATCTGAACTATAAATGGAATGATACCACTCTTATAACACAGAGGCATCTTTTGGATGAATCGGAACTCCGGAGTTTGAAAAACTCCGTAGTTAAGCATGGTTGAGCCAGAGAAATTCTGGGATGGGTGACCTACTGGGAAGTAGCCCCGAGTTCATTCAAAGGGACAGAACCGTGCGGTTTCGGTCAGAGCAGACAATACCATCTGTGTTTGGGAGTGGGTCGTGACAAATATGGTATTAAAGCCGGTCCCTCAAAAGTAGGTCTGTGGTTCGAGGATGAACCATTGTTCTAAGTGGGGGGATGTAATACCCCAGGTGGAGTTATACCACCTACCCCATGAGAAGTGAGATATTATCCGGTATCGAGGTGGGGATGTAGCCGATACGGATGCATACGGGGACCCACCAGAACAATGGGGAGTATCGAATTCCATTCCGAAAATGGGCACAATCTGAACTATAAATGGAATGATACCACTCTTATAACACAGAGGCGCCTTTTGGTTGAATCGGAACTCTGGAGTTTGAAAAACTCCATAGTTAAGCGTGGTTGAGCCAGAGAAATTCTGGGATGGGTGACCTACTGGGAAGTAGCCTAGGGTTCATTCAATGGGACAAAACCGTGCGGTTTCGGCCAGAGTGGATAATACCATCTGTGTTTGGGGATGGGTCGTGACAGGGCCATTCTTTGTCTTAGATTGCCTCACATTTTGTTACACTCAAGTTTTCTTTTCTCTTTTGTTTTGTACATAGCTTGGCCCTTGCGATGACTGTTGTTTCGTCATTCTCTTTCTTCTTCCCTGAGAATTTAATTCTCTTTTCAGAACATAGATCTCTTTTTTAAAGAAACTCTTAGATTTTTACTCTGTTTCAAGAATCTTAGTAAGGATTCTGACAATTTTCCCTTGAAAGAGACTCTTTTGTCTTAGATTTCTTTCAACCCATTAATAGAGTTTTGCTCTTTCATTGAGATAATTTTGATAGACCATTAATCTCAAAAGATCCCAAGGTTTTACCCAATTACTCGGATCTTTAAGAGTTCTTTGGAGTTTAGTTCCGGTGTATTTCTCTGGGTTGTTCTTCAGAGCTTAGCTCTAAAAAGATTTCTTCTTTTGGGAATTTTATTCCCCTTTTTCTTCTCTCTGCAGATTTGAATCTGCTGTAGAGCCCGTTTCTCGAGAGAGTTTAACTCCGTAGTTCAATGAGATTTTCTCATTAAATGAGAATCCTTATGGATTCTTACAATGAGTGCTTTACTCATCATTGGTGAGGGTGTTAGAACCACTGTTTTTCTTTTAGATTATGAGAATCTTGATATTTTGATGGTTAATTTTTCTTACTGATTTTTTTAGATACTATGGCTTCTCATCTACATGATCTTGACGAGATTATCTTTTATGACGATATTCGCGTCTAAGGTCGCTGCCAAGACCAGGAGTTTACTGGCACTCAATGCGCTGAAGTGATGTATCACTTCGACGATTACAACGGTCGATTACTCCCCCGCCATTCTGCTCTTTTGAAAATCATTGTGGGATCTATTTGGTAAGCACATCTTGAACTTGACGAGGTCATGCCGCTCGAGACACTTGATGATGCCGAAGACAATATGCATTCAGTATATCTGATGGGACTGATCTTGAAGAAGCGGTGAGATGATCTTGTCGATATTTTGCATCACGTCTTCCAATAGTCGGCGATAATATCCACCTACTAGAGGACGAACGATATTAGCGGGGATCCCGACGCTTGCATTCGTGAGAAAACGCACAAGAAAATGGTCAAAGAAGCCAGAAGCTCTTTACTCGGACTTTCTTCTAAATTCCTAAATCCATGTCCGGAGTTCAGTGTTTTGCCGTTGTAACCATTTTGATGATGTTTTTTGTTTTGTTGATTTCTTTTATCACCAATGTATAAAGCTTCTGAAGTTTGAATGACAAAACTTTCTCTTCTTTTATACCACTGCTCATATGCGCCTCCTGTGAAGTAGTTGTTACTCAAATATATATAAAAACTAGTGTCAACACCCACGTGTTATATGCATGAGGCGCTACCGCTGGTTTTAAAGATTGACGCTGGCATTTACATCTAGACATGAATACCACTCTTTATAATCTGAAGTTGTGCCTTCCTCCTTCTTCACAAAGAGAGAACTATTCAGACCTTAAGGTGACCATTTAATTTTAAAGACAAACCAAGAGTTATGCCTTGCAATCGTCCTCATGCTCGTCGGCAACCATGGGAGGTTTCTATCGAGGAGATTATTCCTCGTTTTGCTACGCGGTTAGTGGATCCCCTTCTTACCGCTGACCAATGTGATACGGTAATGTACGAGCTCTTGGCTCGTAGGGGCTCCCCTCTTCCCATAGGCTCCATTTGGCACCGGATGATCTTCATGTCCATGCTTTTTGACATCTCTCCTCATCCAACAGAGATGAATTCGGTGATACTCGAGTGGCGGAAGACAAGATTGAGTGCTTTCATTAGGCATGTTTGATTATCCAGCCTTTGAGGGATCGTTCGGTTCAGTTGCAAAGCCAGATTCGGGCTCAACGGGCCATCATGTCTTCCTTCGCTGATGAGCACGGTGCTGACCGATGGGAAGCGACTCCTCATGAAGATCGCCACTTCGACATGGTGGAGAAGGCAGAGAGGGAGTTGGAGAATTTTGTTTATTGTTTTGTTAACCCATGTATCTCCGATCCCATTTTTGGTGATCTCTTTCCGGTAGAGTAAGATGCTTATTTAAATGTATCTCGTTATCGTTGACCGTTGCTTGTTTCATCTTCATCACATATTTGTATGTGCATCTTGCATCTGTGCATGTGCTTTATACTTTATCCTTAGGAATTTTTGCTAAGTGTAAAACGTCGCTGTTGTGCTCGTGTCATGCACTGATCCTTCTCACGCATGTATAAATCGGGACGGTTTTAACGCTATTTCCATTCAAGTACGTATGTGATTGTAAATAAGTGCTTAAACGGGTGTGAATCAAATGCACTAATCAGATGTAGCTCTGAGCCCTGAGGCCCATGGGTTGCACCTTTCTGTTTCTTGATGTCTTGATCCGGTGACCATTAGTTTATTTACTCTTTTCGGAGTTTCTAGTTTATGAACTCGTTTCGGAGTTTTTAGTTTATGAAATCTTTTCGGAGTTAGTAGTTTATTCACTCGTTTCGGAGTCTCTAGTTTATGAACTCATTTCGGAGTTCGTAGTTTATGTACTCATTTCGGAGTTCGTAGTTTATTCACTCATTTCGGAGCCTCTAGTTTATGTACTCATTTCGGAGTTTATTTAGTTTACATCCCTTAGGTTTACAGGAAAACTTGTCCTAACGTTATATATAGATAACCAACATTCATTATGACAGAGGTCTGTTAGGTTTTGTGGTACTAGGGTTTTGGTCCGTGGTACCGTCGCATTGGCTGATGTATTCCTCGATATGCAGTATTTAAGCCGTTGTTCGAGTACCCCCGCAACTGTCGTGTCTCTGATCACTTCGGGGGCTGGACAAGACGTCTTCAAGTAATCTCCTTAGGTTATATGACCGTCGGAAGAGCAAGCGTTAGGAATTTGCCATGTCACTTTTTACTTGAGGTTAGGCTCAATTTGGAGCCCCGATGAGTCATAACCACTTCGCGCTGGTGTGGGGTGATCTCCAATAGTCTCAGAGGCTTTATATGTGTAACGTTTTAGAAATCGTTTTGCGAATTTTCCGTTTTTAGGGTAAAATAGTCGGTGTTTTCCGTTTTAACCCGATTGTGATCAAATTTCTGTATAGACTGTTAGTTATATATATGCCCTAGAGGCCATTGTTGTACATATGATGTATATTATAGTGGATGCTTGGATATATATAGAGATGACTTTCTTGCTCGACATGATTGTATGCTATTTGGTTTCACTTTGTCTTAACATGTTGACTTGTATTAGTTTACTGTCTTGCTCTCGCATGTTGATAACGCCCTTAGGATATGTACTCGACTACTGGGACTATGATGAGATCATACTAGTGGGTCCACTGTAGTCTATGAGTACATCCTATAATTGTTCCTAGTCGAGAGTGTATCGAGACAGGGAATCGATACACCAGAATAGACTAGCGTATACGCATCTTGACCCGTATGATGGGCGATGGATGATCCCATATCCATCGGTGTTTGAGATCAAAGATAGTGTACAGGTGCTCAGTGGAGACTGGGTACACTGAACGGACTCGCCGAGAACTCCCAGATGGTATTATACCTCACGTTAGATGGCAGTTCTCTGGTGACACTGGTACAGGTTAGTCTGTAGACCCGAGATCTTCATAGAGTCTTGTGTGATTCCCACTGTGCTTTGATTTCCACCTTACCACGTCCAAGAGGGCGTGCAAAACGGTGGCTTTTGGGTACAGTCCCGAATCACATAGAGGCAATGAGCGATAGGAGGGGTTTCGTCTCTCCTGGTATAGGGAGTTGATGTTGTGCAGTGTTCGATTGGCTATAACTGGAAGTCCCTGGCCAGGGCTGATATAGAGTGCTACTGGTAAGTGTTATCAGTAGTTTCTCGACCTATTATGAGCCTCACATCGACACGACTTATCGGTTAATGGGGTCTGACGTTTACCACCCCTAGACTAGATATGCGACATATCAGACGAAGAGACCGGACTGTACGGTAGTGTTACTGATCGGATTCACAGGAGAATATACAGACTTCCTTGTTGATCTTCTGATCGATCAATACCTGGATGGTTGTTACGTTTAGCTGACCGCTTGCAGCTTGTGGGTGTTTGATATGATCATCACCTACTGCTGGCGTATTGACGATTCTTTAGAGTCCTACACAGAGGTTTCTTGACTCAGGCAAAACGGAGTAGGAGCACATATGTGATATGTGCGGGATTGAGAATATTACGATATGAGATACCGTATTCTATTCTCGCGATATTAGATATCGGCCGGGTATATATGATATAGCCGGGTCATCGGATCAAGTGTTGATTCGATGAACTGATACACATTATATTAGTCGGTTATTTGAGAAATAGCCGGATTGTCGGATCAAGTGTCGATTCGATAATTTAATGTATAATTATATATGTGATATATTACATTACATTAACTGATATAAGCTCGCTTTATTGATTCATTTTCTCACCGGATAATACATTGATATATATGCGATATATGTTAATTGTATTATTTTCTTTTGTTACAAAAATATATTATATATGTGATATATAATATTGTAACAAGTTTTGATTACAAATGCAACAAGATTTGTGGAGATTAAACATAGATAGGGTTTGATTTGGGTTAGCTTTTTCATGAAGCTTCTAGATGCTTTATGTTTGTTTTAAGCTTTGATATTTTGTGAACATATTTCTTAACTCAACCCAAACCCTTTACCATGGTTTATTCTCTACAATGGTTAATTATTTTCTTTCTTAACCTAGGGTTGCAATTGTAACCATAGCAATAATTCATTATTCATCACAAAAGACTTCTTCTTCTTCCTCCTTGAAAAGCTTGCTAGCTTTTGAAAAGTGATGAATAAAAGTGAGAAATTGAAATAAAAAGAGAGCTAAATTCCTACTTCATCATCCTCATCTATTCAAGCCACTTAGATTAGGGTGTTCACTTCACCAATACTTGATTAGAGAAGTGAGAGCTTGAGTTAAATATTCTTCAAGGTAAATCATTTTCGAAAAGGAAGACTTCAAGCAAGTATGGATCATTCGGCTTGTGGAGCCTCTATAGAGTCCGTAAGTTCATGGATTGCGGCGAAGGGACTACTACTCGGAGCTTATGAAGCGAAGGAGCGAACTACAAAGGCTGTAATCCCTTTCCTTTAGATGTAAAGTTGTTTACATGCTTTGTTTACCCTAATTATCTAGCAAAGATCCTCTCTTTAGGTTGTTCGGCACTTGTAAATTTTAAATTCGGCATGGTTGATGCCTTATAGACCCTTGTGATAGTGCCTAGTAACCCTACAGTGGTATCAGAGCCTAGCTAGAGTATTAAGCGACGTGTAGACGAAGTTAAAAATCCGATTGAACCCCGAAATGTCGTATTTGACCCCCTCTCTGGAAATTTTTTTAAAAGATGGTTTTTTCCCTATTAAAAATACTCCAAAAATAAGCAGGTAATTCTATGGATAACAGAGAAAGACGAGCCCCTAATTCCTTAAAGTCGCCGCGGAACCGCGGCCATAACAGGCATTTGGCGGCGGTTCCGCGGCCGTACTTGGGTATTAGGGATAGTTGTTTCTGGGTAACATCCGTAGGTATTACTACATGCTTCTGGGAATTTTTAATATTACTCAAGTGTTGAGTTTTCTTGAGATCTTTGGAATTCGTTGATTCGATCGGAATTTTTAATATTACTCAAGTGTAATTTAGAACGTGTTAAAACGTTCGAACGGATATCAATAACTCTATTTTTTCATGACGGAAAACTTTCAAGTGTTGGATTTTTCCTCTGTTTAAAACTTTCGGGAAATCATGCTAGCGAATCTATGGACCCTCTAGAAGAACGTAACCTTAACTCGATTATGTGACCGTCAAAACTGCTAATGAACTCTAGGGTTTGTGGTAGTTTAGCGTTGCCATATGTGAGGCGTTGGTTTGACCCTTCTACGGCTGGTTCATTGGTGCAGTGACATGTTCTAGGATTTTTGAACTCCACTCAAGTGTTAAGCCATTTGGGAAATCTTGGGTACTTGATTATTCGATCGGAAAGTTTAACATTGTCTACTTATCTGGAATGTGATACAATATGTGGAATTCATATAGTTAGGCATGAAATGCGAAGTATGTGATATTTCGGATTTAAGATGTCTAAAGTATTTGTGGATTCCAAATGTTGTAGTTTTACACTTTCTTTCTGTGACCGTAAGCGTAGTATGCGGTATATCGCCGGCTTCGTTGCTATACATCAACGACAGTCGGGATACGCATACTTGCTTATGTTGATGATATGAGATATTATGTGTTGCTGTGATATGTTATATTGGATCATCGTGTTCTGAATAGCTGGGGTTTTTATGTGAGATGAGGTTTTTTTTAATTTTCATTCATGTAAAATTCATTTTTATGTAATATTCTTTTATTGGGGCACTTCCGGGTTGAGGATGATGTCACCACTGTATATTATTTATTTTTCCGCATTAGGTAGACCCAAGGAGGGGAGCACAAGTAACCGGGTTCTAGGGTCCAGAGGGAGGCCACCTCGAGGAGTCGAAATCGGGTCTCCTAACCCTAGAATTGGCAGTGTTCCTTGCCGCTCTCGTAGGAGTCTAGGGATGTGGGTTTGGCTATTCATCACGACCGTAGGATCCGTGTTTTATACAGGCTCGATGTAAAACACGGACGCCCTAGTATATCTAATATTTCATATGTTATCTTCTGCTGCAATGTTCTGTGATGAGATCATATTACTGCCTGAGACGAATGCTTATACTATATATATGATATATAAATATTACAGCTTTCGTTTCTTCTGTGATACTTAGGAAGCATAACTGATGGGATTTATTAATGAGATTAATAAAAGAAAAGAAACCTAAAAAATGTTGTAGAATCAAAACTTTATAAAAAGGGTAGCTACAGTTCTATCTTTGCATGGTGGTATATATGATATACCCTGCACCTTATTCGATGAGGAAAGAGCCGAGATCCCTTCACCGGGAGTCACCTCTTTAGCAAAACTGACAGATACTACAAACTCGCGGTTTAGTTTTTGATTGCTTCTATAGTTCTTGCTTTGCATAGCGGTATATATAATATACCCTACACCTTATTCGATGAGGAAAGAGCCGAGATCCCTTCACCTGGAGTAACCTCTTTAGCGAAACTGGAAAAGCCTCAAAGACACTCCTTTTCAAAAATCACTTGTTTCTACAATGATATCAAGTTCATTACGCTCGTGGTTTTCTGAAAAACCTGCGTAGCCCTCCGACATTTCAGATAAGTATTACTTAGTATTCGTGCTGCGTTTGTTGGCTATCATCAAGGCGTAGTGTGCGGTAGCTAACTATTGCTTATCTGCTGCATATGATGCGATTGGGTTAGGGTAGTCGTACGGCTTTTTTGGCTTTCGTCAAGAGTCGTACGAGTGGGTTTAATTCAATCAAGAAATGTATGGGTTGAACTTGACTAGCGGACTATGGTTTGTTGGCATTCGTCAAGGTCATAGCACATTAGGGGTAAAAGCATTATCGGGAATTTCAAGTGTTGAAATTTGCAATGAGATTGCATACCTTCTATGAGATAGATGGATCTCGATACCCACTGCGAGTAAGAGTTACTCCTGGGAGAGTTTTACACAGGACAATTAGCCAGTCAAGTAGGTGACTAGAAAGGTGTTAACGGGGTTATGCCTCTGGGAAAACGAGGTTTATTTTAATTAGGTCCGTGCGAAAGCACGGGGAACCTCCCTCAAAGTACCAACACTGATCTGGCTGAAAGATTGGCGAACTTGTAAGGTGTAATTAATCCCGGATAGTTTTTCCTTTTAGGGTTTGAAGGAAGATTTGATAAAAACAGTGGGAGACATCCTGATTAGATAAGATAATAACCAATCCAATCTTACAAGAGCATACGCTAAAGTGTTTTCTTCTCTCTCTCTCCAGGTAGCGACCAAGTCAGGCCTTAATCAAGATAATAATATGGATGTATTGACTGAACCCGCTTATTATACTGAGCAGGGGAACGTTGGTCCCGTTCTTTCTTATAAGTGTTATAAGACCGAGCAGGAAATAGGAGAATATCTGGATTCTCACACCGCCCAAACGAAAAACAAGCATGATGATGTATTTTCTTCGGAAGTGTTAGTTATTGAGAACTGTTTCTCAGTTCACTCTACGTCCTGGGTATTAAATACCGGATCAGGATCCCACATATGTAATATGTTACGTGGGCTACGTAAAGGTAGAGAACTGGGAATGGATGATCATTCCGTAACAGTAGGGAATGGTGCAAATGTTGAAGCCAAAGCAGTTGGCGAATATAACCTAGTATTACCAAATGGTAATACATTGGTTCTGAACGAGGGTTATTACATTCCGAACCTGATATGCAATATTATATCAGTTTCTTTATTGAATAAAGAAGGATATAATTTTGTAATACAGGATAATGTTATGAACATATTCCTTAATCAAAAGTTGATAGGATCAGAATCGTTAAATAATGGCATGTACGTTCTAAATCAAACTACAATTCTTAATGTACAGAACACAAACAAGAGGAAAAGTTCAGAAATGAACGAATTCTTCTTATGGCATTGTAGACTAGGTCATATCAATGCGACACGGCTAGCTAAGTTACATAAGGATGGATATTTGAATCCGTTTGAATTATCATCTTATGATACTTGCCAGTCATGTCTCAAAGGAAAGATGACCAAAACTCCGTTTAGTGGACACGGAGAAAGAGTTACAGAACTCGTGGGGATGATACATAGTGATGTATGTGGTCCCATATCTACACATGCCAGGAACGGTTCTTCCTACTTCATTACATTCTCTGACGATCTCTCAAGATACGGACATGTGTTCCTGATGAAATACAAGTCTGAAACTTTTGAGAAATTCAGGGAATATAAGCCCGAAGTAGATAACCAAACGGGCAAAAGTATTAAGATCCTTCGATCTGATCGAGGAGGAGAATACTTGAGCAATGAGTTCATGGACTATCTAAAAGAGAATGGGATTCTCTCTCAGCTTACTCCTCCTTATACACCACAGCACAACGGTGTATCGGAGCGGAGGAATCGCACCCTATTAGATAAGGTGCGCTCTATGATGAGCAATGCTGAGTTACCTATTTCCTTCTGGGGATATGCGCTTGAGACGGATATACACCTATTGAATATGGTTCCTACCAAATCAGTGCCTACCACTCCATATGAGATATGGAAAGGGAAGAGACCATCTCTTAAGTATGTTAAGATATGGGGTTGTCCGGCCTATGTCAAAAGGCACAATCCGGACAAACTCGAGGCAAGGTCTGTCCTATGTAAGTTTGTAGGATATCCCAAAAACTCACAAGGGTATATCTTCTACCACACTGAGGAAAAAAAGGTATTTGTTTCTCGACATGTCACCTTTTTAGAAAAGAAATTTCTTGCAAAGGAAATTTGTGGCGAAGAGGTAGAACTGGAAGAAGTTCCAGCAACACAAACTACAACAGATGATTTAGTAGAACCAGAGGATTCAGTAGTCCCCGACGAACCCCAGCCTCTCTGCCGATCTAGTAGGGTTTCTCATCCACCTGAGAGATACTACGGTTTTCTCGTTGATGGTGGGAGCAAGGATTGCATCATGGAAGATGTTAACCCGACTAGCTGCGAGCAGGCCATCACAAGTGGTGACTCTGTGAAATGGCTAGATGCAATGCGATCTGAGATGGAATCCATGTACACCAACAAAGTATGGACTTTGGAAGTTGCTCTTGAAGGGGTAAAACTCATTGGGAGCAAATGAATCTTTAAGAAGAAACTTGGTGTAGAAGGAAAAGTTGAGACTTACAAAGCTAGACTTGTTGCAAAGGGTTTTCGTCAACGACCAGGTGTGGATTATGACGAAACCGTTTCTCCAGTGGCTATACTTAAGTCCATCCGGATTTTACTTGCCATTGCTGCATACCATGACTACGAAATCTGGCAAATAGATGTTAATACCGCCTTTCTAAATGGTGATTTAGAGGAGTGCGTATACATGACTCAGGCAGAGGGCTTCGTAGATAGTGGGAGCAGCGGAAATGTGTGCAAACTGCTTAAATCCATCTACGGGTTAAAGAAGGCATCGTGGTGTTAGAACATCTGCTTTGATGTTGTAGTCAAAGAGTTTGACTTCATCAAAAACGTAGATGAACCTTGTATATATAAAAAGGTTGTAGAGAGTAAGGTTGTCTTCCTCGTATTGTACGTCGATGACATACTCTTGATAGGAAATGATCTTATGCTGCAATCGGTCAAGCTCTTCTTATCACAAAGATTCTCAATGAAAGATCTTGGTGATGCCTCCTGCATACTGGGAATTATGATCTATAGAGATAGATCTAAACGGATACTGGGATTGTCCCAATTCAGGTACATTGACACCATACTAAAGAGGTTTAGTATGGAAGAATCCAAGCGTGGTAACCAACCCACGATCTCTAGACTCACTCTCTCCAAAGAGATGTCTTCCAAGACTGATTTGGAAAGAGCTCGCATGCAAGGGATACCCTATGCTTTGGCAGTAGGCTCTATCATGTATGCGATGCTATGTACCAGACCCGATGTAGCATACTCACTAAGTATAGTGAGTAGGTATCAAGCAGATCCTGGAGAGAGTCACTGGATAGCTGTGAAGAACATTCTCAAGTACTTGAGAAGGACTAAAGAGATGTTCTTGGTGTATGGTAATGGAGAACTCCAAGTGGAGTCCTTTACCGATTCGAGCTTCCAAAGTGATAAGGACGACTCTAAGTCGCACTCGGGATTTGTCTTTACCCTCAATGGAGGGGCGGTGTGTTGGAAGAGTTCCAAACAAGAAACCGTTGCAGACTCGATGATGGAGGCTGAATACATCGCTGCCAACGATGCAGCAAAAGAGGCTGTCTGGATGAAGAAGTTCATTACTGAACTTGGTGTAGTTCCATCCATTAAGCATCCAATACCTTTGTATTGTGATAACAATGGAGCTGTGGCTTTGCCCAAGGAACAAAGGTCCTATCAGAAGTCCAGATATATTCTGAGGTGGTATCACCTGATCCGGGAGATAGTTGATCGCCGGGAGATCGAGGTCAGGAGAGTTGATACGAAGGACAACACTGCGGATCCACTCACGAAGGCCATTCCCCAGACACAGTTTGAGAGACTCTTCGGGATGTTGGGTATGAGATACCACAACAGCTGGCCTTAGTGCAAGTGAGAGATTGTTAGTTATATATGCCCTAGAGGCCATTGTTGTACATATGATGTATATTATATTGGATGCTTGGATATATATAGAGATGACTTTCTTGATCGACATGATAGTATGCTATTTGGTTTCACTTTGTCTTAACATATTGACTTGTATTAGTTTATTTTCTTGCTCTCACATATTGATAAAGCCCTTAGGATATGTACTCGACTACTGGGACTATGATGAGATCATACTAGTGGGGCCACGGTAGTCTATGAGTACATCCTATAATTGTTCCTAGTCGAGGGTGTATCGAGACAGGGCATCGATACACCAGAGTAGACTAGCGTATACGCATCTTGACCCATATGATGGGCGATGGATGATCCCATATCCATCGGTGTTTGACATCAAATATGGTGTACGGGTGCTCAGTGGAGACTGGGTATACTGAACGGACTCGCCGAGAACTCCCAGATGGTATTATACCACACGTCAGATAGAAGTTCTCTGGTGACACTGGTACAGGTTAGTCTGTAGACCTGAGATCGTCATAGAGTCTTGTGTGATTCCCACTGTACTTTGATTTCCACCTTACCACGTCAAAGAGGGCGTGCAAAACGGTGGCTTTTGGGTACAGTCCCGAATCACATGGAAGCAATGAGCGATAGGAGGGGTTTCGTCTCTCCCGGTATAGGGAGTTGATGTTGTGCAGTGTTCGATTGGCTATAACTGGAAGTCCCTGGCCAGGGCTGATATAGAGTGCTACTGGTAAGTGTTATCAGTAGTTTCTCGACCTGTTATGAGCCTCACATCGACACGACTCATAGGTTACTGGGGTCTGACGTTTACCACCCCTAAACTAGATATGCGACATCAGACGAAGAGACCGGACTGTACGGTAGTGTTACTGATCGGATTCACAGGAGAATGTACAGACTTGCTTGTTGATCTTCTAATCGATCAATACCTGGGTGGCTGTTACGTTTAGCTGACCGCTTGCAGCTTGTGGGTGTTTGATATGATCATCACCTACTGCCGGTGTATTGACGATTCTTTAGAGTCCTACACAGAGGTTTCTTGACTCAGGAAAAACGGAGTAAGAGCACATATGTGATATGTGCGGGATCGAGAATATTACGATATAAGATACCGTATTCTATTCTCGCGATATTAGATATCGGCCGGGTATATGTGATATAGCCAGGTCATCGGATCAAGTGTTGATTCGATGAACTGATACACATTATATTAGTCGATTATTTGAGAAATAGCCGGATTGTCGGATCAAGTGTTGATTCGATAATTTAATGTATAATTATATATGTGATATATTACATTACATTAACTTATATAAGCTCGCTTTATTGATTCATTTTCTCACCGGATAATACATTGATATATATGCGATATATGTTAATTGTATTATTTTCTTTTGTTACAAAAATATATTATATATGTGATATATAATATTGTAACAAGTTTTGATTACAAATGCAACAAGATTTGTGGAGATTAAACATGGTTAGGGTTTGATTTGGGTTAGCTTTTTCATGAAGCTTCTAGAAGCTTTATTTTTGTTTTTAGCTTAGATATTTTGTGAAGATATTTCTTAATCCAACCCAAACCCTTTACCATGGCTTATTCTCTACAATGGTTAAGTCTTTTCTTTCTTAACCTAGGGTTGCAATTGTAACCATAGCAATAATTCATTATTCATCACAAAAGTCTTCGTCTTCTTCCTCCTTGAAAAGATTGCTAGCTTTTTGAAAAGTGATGAATAAAAGTGAGAAATTGAAATAAAAAGAGAGCTAAATTCCTACTTCATCATCCTCATCTATTCAAGCCACTTAGATTAGGGTGTTCACTTCAGCAATACTAGATTAGAGAAGTGGGAGCTTGAGTTAAACATTCTTCAAGGTAGATCATCTTCGAAAAGGAAGACTTCAAGCAAGTATGGATCATTCGGCTTGTGGAGCCTCTCTAGAGTCTGGAAGTTCATGGATCGCGACGAAGAGACTACTACTCGTAGCTTATGAAGCGAAGGAGCGGACTATAAAGGTTGTAATCCCTTTCCTTTAGATGTAAAGTTGTTTACATGCTTTGTTTACCATAATTATCTAGCAAAGATCATCGCTTTAGGTTATTCGGCACTTGTAAATTTTAAATTCGGCATGGTTGATGCCTTATAGACCCTTGTGATAGTTCCTAGTAACCCTACATAGACTTGGCGGCATCTAGTTTTGCTTGATTGAAGCTTGTGCGCGGGCTTTGGGGGTCAATTGGAAGTTTTGGTTCACATAGAATTTTTCCCTAATTAAATTATTATTTTAAGTTGTTATTTATGGTTTTAATTATTTCTTCTTGTGAGTGTATCTTTTTTTGGCCACTTTTTCCTTCATCTTTATCTTGGTCGAATTCTTTTGTGAGGTGACCATTTTGTGATGAGTCATTTGGGTGAGTCGCTTGGACATTAATGCAAAAGCATGGGCTTCTTTAGTGACTCATGTTTTTCATTAATGCTTTGGATAGTTTCAAATGGATATTTGTGAGTGTTATTTAGTTATGGTCACCCTTGATTGTTTGGTGCTCACCACCTCCCAAAAATTCCCAGCAAGTTTGGCCGGCCCCACAACAGTGAGCATTTTTGGTGTAAAGAAATTTGGCCGAGCCCATTAATTTGGGTATGGAAATTCATTTCTTGGTAAAATTCCATTGCTCACTTCATCTCTTATCCAAGGCAACTTCATTTACCTGCACCTGATTCATTGGGTTTCTTGAGACAAAGTAATCTACAGTCACTCTACTTCAATCTTGGACATGTCGGTTAGAAAACTGGATGTCTGAGTTGCCTCGGTTTGAAGCGAGAGCCCGTATAAAGATTCGTTGACGTGGTGCCACTTCGACGAAGGACATGGATCGATCGATATAATTTCTTAAACCACTTTACAGTTTACTAGTTAGAGTTTTGATTAGTGAAATGGTTAGTTGATAATTTTAGACAAATGAAAACTTAACCAAGTTGCTAAATTGTAAAATGATATTTTCCTAATCGGATAATTAAGCTAATTAGCAAACTAAACTTTTAATAATCCTATTTGAGTGAAATTTAAAATTCTTGTAAGGGTTTGTATGGTTAAATCATGCTATATTGTGATGGTTCTAATTTCTAGTTTTGGTAAAAACTTGTAGTTTTGAGCTAGAATGATATATGTTGCTTACTAGATTCGATAAGTTTTGGCGTGGGTTTCTTTTGACGTTGCGACGTTATTTATATTAGATTCCACGTTTATTATTGTGTTGTGAATGCGCGATCAGTACGATCAGAGTCTAGGCTTAATGGTTGTGTCATTTTGGCATTCCTAGCTAGGGTCGTGCCGATATCGTTCATGACTTTGTGTAGATTTTGCTCTTGAGTTCATTTCGTAGTGTCGCTATGCACGTTAGCCGCTAAACGGAAACTCAAGAGTATGTTTGGAGTTGGTGCATCGGTTAAATGTAGTTGTACGTATTTTTGGTCGATTGCTTATATACGCTTGCTTTATTGTTATATGTGTTCAGGATCGCAGGCGGGGACTTCGGGCGCTGCGAACAGGGAAAAGCGAGTAGTTGGTTTTACTTAGCCAGGATGGTTGTGAGTAGATTTAACATCTACAGGGGGATCGCCCGCATGGCGGTATGCGTCTGGGCTAGATCAAATGATACGACTATTAGTTAGAAGTATACGGATATTGATTGTGCATGTGTACCTTTTTGGCATATCTCATTTCCTATTGTGCATGGACTTAGTATTAATGAGACACAATACTATTATTAGCGGTTCATGTTGCACGAGCACTAATTGTATACTACACCCACACCATCGATAATTGCCATGACACGCACAACACCTATACATATGTGATATTGTATTTGTTTAAGGACAACGAGACATGATCCTTATTTTTCCTTCGTTCATACGATGTATAGCATACCTGTATACCTACATGCTTACACATATGCCTTGCTATGCACTCATACTTACATGTACACTCATATACCTTGCTAGTTACATGTACACCGTGTATACATACTTACATGTATACTCACTTACCTAGTTAGGGCTACACTTACCTATGTGGTACTGTTTTGTCAGTGACGTGGGGTCATTGATTCTTATGCGTTGGTGCATATGATAGTAGTATACCTTGCCATACCTACATGCTAGTTACCTGTGTACCGATATGGTATCATACCATTAATGACAGGTATATACACACATGAGACATAGCTACATGCACAGCTTGCATACCTACTTACACATATACATAGAGGGTATTACATCATTATTGATAGGTAGATACACATATCTTGCTATATCGATATGGTTACGCATACCTGGCTATAGCTATATGTTCACCTTTATTTGATATTGTATGGATTTGGGGAAATTAGGAACCGCATGATATACATATTAACTTGTTGCAGTTAATTAGCGGTTTTTCCTTTATATGCTCATATTACTGTTTCATGTTACATATATTACATTCATAGATTTCATATGATGTTCTCTGATATTTTACTCCTAAGTATATATATCAGTGGAATAGGACGCTGTTATATCTGCCTATATATATATATATATATATATATATATATATATATATATATATATATATATAACGCTAATATATATGTATTGATTCATGCATTAATACTTATTCATTTCTTGATGTTTTCTGGATTTGAGGACCGTGGTTGTTTCATGAAATTATGTATTATTTGAAAACCCGGTTTCTCTTGATATGATATTTCAGCACCCACCATGAGATTTATCGGTTCTGATATATATATATATATATACCCCATGCAAGGAGCATCGTGGGCCGTATGAGGGTACATGGTGGGGCCCGGTACAGTTCCCCTCGGCAAGAAGATCAACGGTCCATACCGATTGAGCCTGGAAGGTAGGCAAGTACCTACCGGTGACAGTACCTTTGACTCGACGGGTATCGTGGGGATACAGGCCGGGGTCATGTACGTATGGATACGTCGAATTTTGAGTGTCAAAGCTAGGCACTTGAGTTTCGGAATAGCGTATGATATGTACCTATCAGGGGGGCAGTCGTAGTGACAGCACCTGATAGATCAGTATTTATGTGTCGATGCTAGACACTTGTTTCATGATGTTTTTGGGTGTCGATGTTGGACACTCAACTTTATATGGAACTTACTCGATACTGGATATTGGATATATGAGATTTACTTGACACTGTACATTCAGGATATATGAGGTTTACTTGATATTGTACGTTCAGGATATATGAGATATACTTGATATTGTACATTCAGGATATATGAGACTTACAGGATATGAAAGCCAATTTGGGGGCTGATCTGAGGAAATTTGGGATTTAGATCGTCTTGATGGACTTTGGTCCTATTACGAGGTCAGGATTCCGTGAGAATGACATGTTTTATTTCTATACTCCTCATTTATTTTATATGCATTACTTCATGTATTAGTAGTACCTGATAGAGTACCTTTCATGACTGTTGCATATACATATTGTCATATTATTGCTTCATGTATTAGTTGTACCTGCTAGAGTACCTTTCATGACTGTTGCATACATATGACCATTTATTGATATCCGCTTGCATGCATTAGATTCGCGATGTATGTGCATACTTGCGATTACCTGAATAAGTTATTTGCTATTCACGAGTTGGCAACTCACCCCCGTTGTGCCACAGTGTTTTGCAGATAGTCCCTCAGGGCAGTCGCGGCAGGCTTTTCATCTTTCATATCATCTTTTGCTGCGGATACCGCTACGGCTGACTGTGTACAATTTTGCTATAGGTAAGTTTTACGGTTATCCGATGTTGCTTATTGTATATTCGTTGTATCCTGTACTCTCCATCTACCACTTTCATGTGTATGACTTAGAGACTTGATGTGAGGACGATATTGTATATTTTGGTGACTTGGATGTCTTTTATCCAGTGTTACTTATATCGTCTTTTATTTTTTCGCTACGGCGTCGTATATCTGTTGTGGTGGTTGTTTTCCGCCGTTGGGCGTGGATTTGCTCCCGTTGGGGATGCTTTACTTATATTTATGTTGTACCCATTTTTGGGGTTAGTTTTTACAAAGGAGGTGCTGCCGAAATTTTTAAGAAAGTAAAGTTGGACTTTAGAGAATTTGGTTTGAGATTTCAAAAGTTTTGAAAATACTATTATCACTTACTACTTTTGATGGTTTAGATTGCTGGATTTTCGGCTTACTTAAACTGCGTTACGCCTGTAGACGTTGCGTAGTTTAAGGGCCATCACGTGCCAATTTCGGGTCGTGACAATATGAGTTGTCGTCGAGACCCGATTTTTATTTAGACGATGCCATACCATTTCTTTGCTGAAGTATGGTAGACATCTGTAGGACCTCTATGCTGTATGTATTGCAGTTGAAGTCCGGAGCTAGGAATATTCCTTTGCTCCTGTTTGATTTGGCTCGTTGGAGCTTTGTTGACGTCACGTCTGCACTCTGATGGAATAAGAAGGTATGTCAGGGTAGTCTCTGAGTTGTATATGAACTGTCAAGAGTTAGAGGTAGGATTTTGCCATGACTCCATTTTTTATTTGACCCATGAGTCTTTGTTGACGTCGTGTCTGCATCCTGTCGGAATGAGAAGAAATACCGGGATTGTCTTTAGGTTGTATATGAACCGTAAAGACCTGGAACTAGGAATTTGCCATGGCTCCATTTTTTATTTGACCCTTGAGTCTTTATTGATAATAGTATTTTTAAAACTTTCAGACACGACCTCATTGGGCAAATTCCTAGTTCTTGAGAATCAAGCTTTCATTTTTATGAAACAAGTTCATTTACAAGACTAGGTTTCTTTTATATACTTTATTTTGAGAAATTCAATTCCTAGCTCCTTTCTGAATTTTTGATTCTCAAGAACAAGTTCCTCCCAATGAGAATTAAATTCTCAACTTGTGGGAGACTTGTCTTGTAGATCTCAGAACAGAGAAAGAATTAAGTTCTTTGAGAAGGGTTAGACCCTTAGATATGTAAATGAGATGTTTTTATCTCTGTTTTATTTCTTTACCTGGAGTTTTTAAGGAGGGAGATCTTCTTTCTTGAGAATTTAATTATCTATTCCTTTTTGAAACTTTCTGATTTTGTTTTTAGAAGCCTATGGGAGTTCCTGCATATCAGACTTAAAGTCTTAGGTCCTTTATATAGTAGAGGCAGTTTGTTAATTAGTTTTGAGGAAATCTCTCATTGAAAGATTCCAATTGATTTGGGGAATTTTACCCACCATTGAATTTTTGATCCAAGCGTTTCTGTTTTACAGAACATGATTTTTGTTTTTAACGTGACTGGGGAAATATTTTCCGTGTACAAAATTTACTCTGTAAAAATGGTGATTTTTAATCACCATTGGATTTTTTAATCCAATAGTTCTCTATTTTACAAAGTACAATCTCTTTTATTTAGAAAGATTGAGGGAATATATTTCAAAATAGAATTTTATTCTATAATTGGATCTTTAATCCAACCGAAAATATCTTTCTTATTTTAGAAAGATTTAGGAAATGTTTTCTCTTGACAGAATTTAATTCTGCATTTTTTGGAACTTTGATCCAACGGCTATGTTTAACAGAGAGTAAAATTTAATTCCACCTAGGCGCCGGCACTCACGTGTTGTGCATGTGAGACGTCACCTGAGAGTTTTAACTCTTATTTAATAGATTCTTTTGTTCTTTGCACACTGGCGCCCGCGTGAGGAGCACGTGAGGCGCCACCATAGGATTTAATAGTATAAGATTGGCTCTGGCGCTGGCGTCCTTGTGGAGGGCACGTGAGACGCTACCTCATTAATTTTGAATAGAGCTTTGATCTTTTATTGGGGAAACAACTATGAAATCTGGCAGATGGACGTCAAGACCGCTTTTCTAAATGGTGATTTAGAAGAGAGCGTGTATATGACACAGCCAGAGAGCTTCGTAGACAGTGGGAGAAGCGGAAAGGTGTGCAAGCTGCTTAAATCAATTTACGAATTAAAGCCGGCAACGCGAAACTGGAACATCTGTTTTGATGTAGCAGTGAAAGAGTTTAACTTCATCAACAACTTAGATGAACCATGTATATTTATAAAGATTGTAGAGAGTAAGGTTGTCTTCCTCGTATTGTATGTGGATGTCATACTCTTGATAGAAAATGATGTTTCTATGCTGCACTCGGTAAAACTCTTCCTATCACAAAAGTTATCCATGAATGATATGGATGATGCCTCATATATTCTAGGGATAAAGATCTATAGGGATAGATCTAAAAGAATGTTGGGATTGTCCCAATCCAGATACATAGACACTATACTAAAGAGATTTAGTATGGAAGATTCTAAGCGTGGTAATTTACCCGCTTGTTCAGGAATCACTTTCTCCAAAAAGATGTCTCCCATGCCTGATTTGGAGAGGGTTTGTAACATCCCTAAACTTTCTGTACAATTTTCTGTAAAAAAATTTCAAAATTATAGAAAGGGGTACTTTTGCCTGAGCACAAGTTATAAGTTTGTTTTTCTAATTAATACCAAGAAAGAGTTTACAGCTCATTGGTAATACCTTGCACTACTGAACCAAGCCACAAGAGTTCAAATCCCATACCCCACATTATTTTTAATATTGTTTTATTTTGAATTTTTAGAATACCAAGGGTTTACACGTGCATATCTCACAAAAACCCCACTACACCCTGTAAACTAACTGTACCAGAGGCTACATGAACCGGCAAGGAGGACTCCGACCACCTGACTCGGCCGGAATCAGCCGAATTGGCCGGCGGACCAGCCGACTCGGGCCGCCGCCGCCAGCCGGACTCGGCCGGACTGTAACACCCTAGTTCATTTATATCAGTTCTAGTTCATTTATTTCTTTATTTATGGTATTTTCCTGATTTACTGTGTTTTGGGTGCGAATAATATATTTGACATCTGTATTTGCATCCGACCTGACCCACATGCTTGAGACCTGTCTTAATTCATGTTTATGATCTATCCTGACTTGTTACGTAGACTCGTGCATTTTCATTTTAATTTATACATTGCATACTCGCATTATATCTAGCATCTGCATTTTAACATTTAAAGTCACATAAAATATTTTAAAAATACATTGCATGGCCTGCTTAATACCCTAACCCTGTGGTAGCATCCGCGCATCTTGTTCTCGTCCCGTTCAGTGAAACGGACTTGTTTGGATGGCTACGCGCACGTACGTGCATCTGTTCTTCGGGGTATGTATTTTCGTTATCCGGATATCCAATTTTAGTTTTGATCGACACGTATATTTTTCATATTTTAAAACTGGATTTTTAGAACCGACCCGGGCGTGTTTTGGACTATTTTTGTATTACCAAGAAAACTCAAATTTCCTAAAATTTTATTCTAAGAAATTTTAATAGCTGCATAGGAATTTCTTTAACAAACTAAATTTTAAAAAAGATTTTAAATAAATATATATATATATATATATAACGCTCAGATCTCTCTCTCCTCTCGCTCTTTTCTCTCTCCCTCTCTCCCTCCTCTCGCTCTCTTCTCTCTCTCTTTCCCTTATATATATTAATCCCTTAATTTACCGCACGTCTCCTCGTTCTCATCTTCTCAGAAAATTTTCCCGCCTTCCTCCTCGCCTAACCCACTACCTCGCCTACCTTCCCGATCTCCGACCTCACCACCACCACAGCTTGCCCTCGCCTCCATCACCTCCTCCTCTCCCGCTCTCGCCATTCCCAACAAGACCCCGAGCGACCCCTGCAACCCAAGATCCCCGACACCTAACCCATGCCTGCACCCCACCGCCGGCGACTGCCTCGTCGTCACCCCCGTCATCTCCACTCCCTCTTCTTCCCATACCCGACCTCCTTTCACACCCCAACGCCAAGAACCCCTCACAAAACCGAGCCCAAGAACCTACAGCCTTCACCCTCGCTTGCACGGCCACGTCGCCGGAGCTCCGACCTCCGTCGTCTCCATCCCCATCACCTCGGCATCCTCTCATCCTCCCTACACCCCGAGCTTTCCCTGCACACACCCCGACACCAAGAAATAGCACTCCCTGCAACCTCCGCCTCGCCCACGTCGCCGTTGCCGGAACCCTCACCGCCGACCAGCCTCGTCGACGTCCCCTTGCCATCTCCTCTGACCCGATACAGTCCCATTAAACACCACCACAGCCTCTTCTTCCTTCTTCTTCTTCTACTTCTTCTTCTTCTCTCTCTTTCCTTGTTTCTTGGTTTTCCGGTGATCGCCGGAGCCGTGCTCGCCGCTGCCGATCCGGGCGACCCAGAAGACGTTCGCATGCAGCATGGTCACTTCTTGCATTGGTTGGTTCCGTTCCGGGCATGCGTGTGTGCATCGCAACTTTTACCGACATCCGACGTGCCGTACGTATCCGTATTGTGATCCATCGAGGCAAGTTTATCTTGCAACATGCTATACTACTATACTTGCACCCATTTGAATAATAACATCATACAATGTTTATTTATGCATCCTATATTATAATTTTACTGTTTTACCGATTTCGGATATCCGTGTGCATCCATATCGTTATTTACATATCTGGTCACATGCTAATTCATCTTGCTACATGCTAGGTATATCATAATGCATCCATATGAGTAAAATGTTACTCGTTTATCGCATTATACATCCATATTAAAGTTTTACTGTTTTCGGATACCCGTTTGCATCCATATCATTTAAAATATATATAACTGCATCTATAGATCATATTAATTCATGTTATTATTATAGTAACACCCCATGCTTAATAATGTGCATTCCACTTAGACTTGGAGCTGTAAATGTAACCCCTGATTGATATTTGTGCATCCATACCATTAATTATGTACCTAGTTGCATGCCATATTACATTGACTCATATTATTATTACATTAGTACCCCATGCTTGATAACGTGCATCCTATATAGTCATGATGTAACCCCTGATAGATATTTGTGCATCCATACTTTTATCGTACACCCGTACTTTTACCGTGATTCCATACTTGCTACATTTTACTGTTGGACACCCGTATGTTACACTGTGCACTACTTGACATGACCTGATACACATTTCTTGACATGTTACCTGATCCTATTTCTAATGCCGACAATCCTGATATGTTATCCCGATGGACATATCCTGTTGTCTGTATAGACAAACCTGTTCCTGCTTGATCCTGTGTTGGCAATAGCCTCAGATTTATCAATATCTGACTTGAACACATAACTTGGGGGTATGGGGAAATCAATAATGAAACCTGACTTGTAACTCGACAGTTCGATGCTTATACTGATCAGTTTTAGGGGCTAGGCCAGCCCTGGGATGCTGCTGCTGACATCATTCATCTGTACATATTTCATGTTTAGTGCCTAGCAGCATGTCTCGGTTTCAGCCCGAGAATCTGAACCGTGGTCCCGGGCATGCACGGGATACTATTGAGTTACATCGACGATTCATTAAATTGATTTCAAAGACTTGAGAGTAGTTAACCCAATAGTTTAGTTCAGATTACTCACCGCACGTCACATGTGCTTATACTCTTCATTGTTTCTTATTCGTGTTACTGTTATACTTTTATTACTGTTCATACTCATGCCTGCATGACTTGTTACCTCCTGATATTATTATTTCTTGATATTATGACGCACTGACGTCTGGGTTTTGCATGGCCCAGATCCTCTACCCTTGTCGCAGGCTGATCAGGAGTATTTCCGCCGTCAGGCCGAGCAGTGAGGATCCTGTTAGTATCCAGTTAGTATCCAGTTTGGTTATGTTTACCTTCTAGATGTTATTGCTCATTGGATTTATTGCTTCCGCATATTATTTCTTGACTTGTTATTTCTGGCTCATGGACATGTACTAGATAGTTTCTTTTATTTTCCTGTTCTTGATATCTATAGACAGCTGTAATGTGACTCTGGAGGGATGTTTCCTAACCACAGATAGCATGGTTGGCTCTGTCACGTGCCGATCTTAGTGCACTCTGGGAAGCGGGGCGTGACAGAGTTTGTTTGGTATCAGAGCCATAGGATTTAGGATAATCGGGTTTGATTCTTTTGTAGTTGGGTATTGGACCCAATACACGAATCAGAATACTCGTAATTAGGAGCATGTCCTGCCACTTTACCATCTTGCCATTCTTGAATCATATCTTTCTCTTGACCCCTGTCCTGACGATATGCAAACAACTTTGCATCTCGGCTTGAAACCTTCTGGTTCCCTATTGTTTCTTTCTATTCTGATACTAGGATTTGGGCGACTTGAACGGAGTTATGTGATTGTAACTATGAACTGCAGTATGGTTACAATGCGGTACTCTATTTAAGTAACTTGGAGTCCTTGTCTTGATTCATTTCCTTGTTTTATGATCGTGATATTACCTTGCTTCTCTCGGTTTCATTGCTTACCAGTTCATGTTTTATCGCAAGCTTGAATCCTGTTTACCTTGCTTATCTTCTTCAGTATCTTGGCTTCAGATGAGTCGTTTCAGGTATCCTACTTGTTCGTGTTTTACCCGCATTAGAATTATTCGATTCTGGTGTATCCTGTTGTTGTGTTGTTGTCTTGGGAATGGACTTTCTCGGCACTTTCCACGCTCACATTGATTATAGGGCAAAGAAAGTGATTTTCTAGATTCCCGGACATCCGGAGTTTGTTTTCGTTGGAGGAAGCAGTTCTGTCAAGCCAGTCAAGTTTAGGGCTAGGCCGACAAGCACCGTTCTTGCGTCGATGGAAGTTGATAAGGAGGAAGCGCCAGTTGTAGTTCGAGAGTTCGTGGACGTGTTCGAGGATATCTCGGGTTTACCGCCAAAACGAGATGTGGAGTTCGCGATCGATCTTGTTCCTGGTGTAGCGCGAATCTCAAATGCGTACTATCCAATGGCACCGGTGGAGTTGGAAGAAGTCAAGAAGCAGGTTACCGAATTACTTGAGAAGGGTTGGATTCGCAGCAGCAATTCACCTTGGGGAGCTCCAGTTCTTCTAGTCAAGAAGAAAGATGGCACAAGGAGGATGTGCATCGTTTATCGAGAATTAAACCGGGTGACTATTAAAAACAAGTACCCGATCCCTCGGATTGGAGAATTGTTCGAGCAGCTTAGTGGCGCGAGGGTATTCTCGAAGCTGGATTTGTGGTCCGGATATCATCAGGTCCGAGTTAAATCTGAGGATATTTGCAAGACTGCGTTTCGAACTCGGTATGGACATTACGAGTATTTAGTGATGCCATTCGGAGTCACGGATGCACCGGAGATATTTATGGACTTGATGAACCGAATCTTTTCACCATTCATGGACCAGTTTATAGTGGTGTTCATCGATGATATTCTGGTCTACTCGAGGAGCATTGAAGAGCATGCGGAACACTTGAAGATCGTACTGCAGACATTGAGGCAAGAAAGATTGTATGCAAAGATGAGCAAGTGCGAGTTCTGGCTTGAAGAAGTGATGTTTTGGGGCATGTCATATCTGGAGATGGAATCGCCGTTGATCCCGAGAAGATTGCAGCAGTTCAAGATTGGCCGGTTTCAAAGAACGTAGCAGAGATCAGAAGATTTCTTGGACTTGTCGGATATTACAGAAGATTCATGGAGAATTTTGCTCGTTTGGCTGAGCCTTTGACCAAGTTTATGCGTAAGGAAGTACCGTTCGTATGGACAGATAAATGTGCGTCAGTTTTTGAGGCTTTAAAGCAAATATTGATAACCGCTCCTATTTTGACCGTGCCAGTCAGTTCAGGAGGATTGGTAATTCATAGCGATGCATCTGGGAAAGATTTGGGATATGTTTTGATGCAGCATGGGAAGGTTATAGCCTACGCATCGAAACAGTTGAAGATCTATGAGAAGAATTACCCAACTCATGATTTGGAGCTAGCAGCTATGATTTTCGGTTTGAAAATTTGGAGACACTATTTATTGGAAGAAAGGGTCGAAATATTCACCGATCACAAAAGCCTAAAATATGTGTTCACACAGAAAGAGCTTAACATGAGGCACGTAGATGGTTAGAGCTGATGGCTGACTATGATCTTGATCTTAAGTACCATCCGGGAAAAATTAATGTTGAGCCGGATGCGCTTAGTCGGTTGCCAGCAATTCGGATGTTGACTGCACAGAAGGAGCTTATTGAAGACTTTTGGAGATTCGAGTTGGAGATCGTGCTACCACATTCTTCGGGACAGTTGATGCAGCTGCAAGTACAGTCGTCATGGATCGAGAGTATTAAAACAGCGCAGTCACATGATCCAAGATTGCAGAAGTTTCGAGAACAGGTTGAAGCTGGACTTCGAACGGACTTGTTGATTTATGAATATGGTTCGTTGCGATATGGTAGCCGTTTGTGTGTGCCGAAGGGAGACATTCATGAAGAAGTGATGAAGGAGGCACACAGTTCCGCATATTCTATACATCCAGAAGACACGAAGATGTACCGTGATCTACGACAACATTTCTGGTGGGAAGGCATGAAAAGGGAGATTGCTCGCTTTGTATCGAAGTGCTTGGATTGTCAGCAAGTCAAGGCTGAACATCAAGGGTAGCTGGTTTATTGCAACCACTTCCGATTCCTCAATAGAAGTGGGAACATAAAACCATGGATTTCGTGATAGCTTTACCGCGGAGTCCAAAGGGCAACAATACAGTTTGGGTGATTGTTGATCGATTGACCAAGGCAGCTCATTTCATACCGTTTCGAGTTGGTCAATCAACGGAAGCGTTGGCGGAACGGTACATGCAGGAGATTGTAAGATTGTATGGAGTACCTGTGAGCATCGTGTCTGACCATGACACCCGATTCTTATCGCACTTCTGGAGGAGTTTACAGGAAAGTTTAGGGACTTGATTGAAGTTTAGCACAGCTTATCATCCTCGTACAGATGGCCAGTCAGAGAGAATGATCAATACTCTTGAAGACATGTTGAGAGCATCCATGTTAGACTACAAGGGTTCATGGGAGGATTATCTACACTTGGTGGAGTTTTCTTACAATAACGGCTTTCAGGTGACTATTAAGATGGCTCCATTCGAAGCGTTGTATGGTCGCAAGTGTCGCTCACCTGTTTGTTGGGACGATGTTGGAGAGCGAAGATTGTTGGGACCGGATTTGATCGTGCAAACAGTAGAAAAGGTTAATACAATCCGGAATCACATGAAGGCAGCACAAGATCGGCAGAAGAGTTGGGCCGTTACATCGAGAAGACCTCTAGAGTTCGTTGTTGGTGATCTGGTATTCTTGAAGATATCACCGACTAGAGGAGTGATTCGTTTTGGGAGTCGAGGCAAGTTTAGTCCTCGATTCATGGGGCCTTTCGAGATTATGGAGCGTGTTGGAGAAGTGGCTTATCGATTGGCTTTACCACCATCTTTGGCGAATGTTCATGACGTGTTTCATGTATCTCAACTCCGTAAGTATGTCCGAGATGAAACACACGTGCTAGATCATTCGGAGCTGACTGTAAGAGAGGATTTGACTTTTGAGGAACGACCAATGTTGATCGTTGATCGAAGAGAAAAGGTCTTTAAGAACTAGGTTATCCCTCTCGTACTTGTTTCTTGGGGAAATCGCTCGCATGGAAAATCGACTTGGGAACGAGAGGACGAGATTCGACAGAATTTTCCACACCTATTCTTGTAGATTCTTGATTGTTTATCTTTTCTTGTTCCTGGAATTTCGAGGACGAAATTCTTTTTGTACTTGGGTATAATGTAACACCCTAGTTCATTTATACCAGTTCTAGTTCATGTATTTCTTTATTTATGGTATTTTTCTGATTTACTGCGTTTTGGGTGCGAATAATATATTTGACATCTGTATTTGCATCTAACCTGACTCACATGCTTGAGACCTGTCTTGATTCATGTTTATGATCTATCCTGACTTGTTACGTAGACTCGTGCACTTTCATTTTAATTTATACATTGCATACTCGCATTATATCTAGCATCTGCATTTTAACATTTAAAGTCACATAAAATATTTTAAAAATACATTGCATGGCCTGCTTGATACCCTAACCCTGTGGTAGCATCCGCGCATCTTGTTCTCATCCCGTTCAGTGAAACGGACTTGTTTGGATGGCTACGCGCATGTACGTGCATCCGTTCTTGGGGGTATGTATTTTCGTTACCCGGATATCCAATTTTAGTTTTGATCGACACGTATATTTTTCGTATTTTAAAACTGGATTTTTAGACCCGACCCGGACGTGTTTTGGACTATTTTTGATTTACCAAGAAAACTTAAATTTCCTAATATTTTATTCTAAGAAATTTTAACAGCTGCATAAGATTTTCTTTAACAAACTAAATTTTAAAAAAGATTTTAAATACATACATACATACATACATACATATATATATATATATATACATAACGCTCAGATCTCTCTCCCTCTCTCTCTCCTCTCGCTCTCTTCTCTCTCCCTCTCCCTCTCCTCTCTCTCTCTCTTCTCTCTCTCTCTCTATCACATATATATTAATCCTTTAATTTACCCCACGTCTCCTCGTTCTCATCTTCTCAGAAAATTTTCCCGCCTTCCCCTCGCCTAACCCACTACCTCGCCTGCCTTCCCGATCTCCGACCTCACCACCACCACAGCTTGCCCTCGCCTCCATCACCTCCTCCTCTCCCGCTCTCGTCATTCCCAACGAGACCCCAAGCGACCCCTGGAACCCAAGATCCCTGACACCTAACCCACGCCTGCACCACACCGCCAGCGACTGCATCATCGTCACCCCCGTCATCTCCACTCCCTCTTCTTCCCATACCCGACCTCCTTGCACACCCCAACGCCAAGAACCCTTCAAAGAACCGAGCCCAAAACCCCACAGCCTTCACCCTCGCCTGCATGGCCACGTCATATGAGCTCCAACCTCCGTCGTCTCCATCCCCATCACCTCGGCCTCCTCTCATCCTCCCTGCACCCCGAGCTTTCCCTGCACACACCCCGACACCAAGAAACTGCATTCCCTGCAACCTCCGCCTCGCCCACGTCGTCGTTGCCGGCACCCTCACCGCCGACTGGCTTCGTCGACGTCCCCTTGCCATCTCCTCTGACCCGATACAACCCAATTAAATACCACCACAGCATCTTCTTCCTTCTTCTTCTTCTACTTCTTCTTCTCTCTCTTTCCTTATTTCTTGGTTTTCCGGTGATCGCCGGAGCTGTGCTCGCCACTGTAGATCCGGGCGACCCAGAAGACGTTCTCATACAGCAAGGTCACTTCTTGCATTGGCTGGTTCCGTTCCGGGCACGCGTGTGTGCATCGCAACTTTTACCGACATCCGACGTGCCGTACGTATCCGTATTGTGATCCATCGAGGCAAATTTATCTTGCTACATGCTATACTACTATACATTGCACCCATTTGAATAATAACATCACATAATGTTTAGTTATGCATCCCATATTATCGTTTTATTGTTTTACCGATTTCGAATATCCGTGTGCATCCATATCGTTATTTACATATCTAGTCACATGCTAATTCATCTTGCTATATGCTAGGTATATCATTATGCATCCATATGAGTAAAATGTTACTCGTTTATCACATTATTCATCCATATTAAAGTTTTACTGTTTTCGTATACCCGTTTGCATCCATATCATTTAAAATATATATGACTGCATCTATAGATCATATTAATTCATATTATTATGATAGTAACACCCCATGCTTAATAATATGCATCCCACTTAGACTTGGAGCTGTAAATGTAACCCCTGATTGATATTCGTGCATCCATACCATTAATTATGTACCTAGTTGCATGCCATATTATATTGACTCATATTATTATTACATTAGCACCCCATGCTTGATAACGTGCATCCTATATAGTCATGATGTAACCATTGATAGATATTTGTGCATCCATACTTTTATCGTACACCCGTACTTTTACCGTGATTCCATACTTGGATATTTGCTTCCTAGATATTTGCTCATTGGATTTATTGCTTCCGCATATTATTTCTTGACTCGTTATTTTTGGCTCATGAACATGTAATAGATAGTTTCTTTTATTTTCCTGTTCTTGATATCTATAGACAGCCGTAATGTGACTGTGGATGGATGTTTCCTAGCCACAGGTAGTATGGTTGGCTCTGTCACATGCCGATCTTAGCACACTCTGGGAAGCGGGGCGTGACACAGACCGCCGAGTCATCAACATGAAACTTTTGGCTTTTCACCTCCCCTGCACCCCTGTACACTTTATTTTTTCAGACCAGTAACAGAGCCTTTTTAAAACACCAATTACTCCACTTTTATTACATTTTAATACATTTTATCACATTTTTTCATTTCAACCTTTCACCTACCCTAACCATAGCCTTACTCTATAAATACTACCCCTACACACACACCCCTCACTCCAAAATTCTGAACAAAACTCTCAAGAAATTTCCTAGAAACTTCGGCAAGTTTCCGACGACAACCCTAGGAGTTCCCGGCGACGAAACGACGCACCGGAAGCTACGTAGGTTCCCTATTCCTCTCTTCTAATATCTAAACCCATAAGTCCCCCTCTCTCTTCTCTAATCTTGTTCTAAAAATACGGAATTTCAAAACACGACGGAATCGGAGTTAAACCGATTTCCGATTCGGTTCTTTCTAAAAATCCAACATTTTCTTAAATACATTCACAAAAAACTCTTACATGTTGACTATTAAACATTAATAAACATGTTGATCAAGTTTCACGACAATTTAATTCATTTTGTAACTTTTACCGTACTTTTTTCACTAAAATACCATATAGTTTCATTTCAACATTTAAACATCACAAACTTGCTATACCTTTAAGTAGATCATAAGGTAATGACCTACCTCCTCAAAACACTCATATGCAATATAGAATAATACCTTTCGGGAATATAGAATACGGGAAAACGAAACATTTCAAATAAATACCATGAATTAATAAAACCATTTTCAAAAGGATTAAGTATTTTTTTATAAATCTTTGCAAAGTGCCGCTACAACCCATTTTAGGGAACCCAACTGGGATGGTGCGGATTATCGCACATCCCTGGGCTTAGTAGTGCGAGATGCAGACCTTCGCAAGGAGCATTCGGTCTCGAGAGATTTAAAATACGAAAATCTTAAGAAAATGAGATTTCTAGAAATATAATATATATTAAAATTTATATATATATGTATGTATGTATGTATAATTAAAATATCTATTTTGTGATAATATAAATATTCCCATTTTTAAATATTCCAAGAATCACATTACATTAAATACCATGAAATCCATACAAGGTCAATATTACAATTAAATATCTTATATTATGAAATTAGGTTATCTTCACTAGAAATATCACAAATATAAAATCTATATTTAATACAACTCTAAAGACGATAAATAAATACTTAGGGTGTATTTTGAAAATTATACAAAACTATTTTTACATAAAAACCTCTCAAGTTCTATAAATTACAATAAGGACCCTAGTAAATATAGGTTTAAGCGGAACCAATCTCTTGAGCCTTGGGTAGCCGGAGAAGTGGGTGCTTGCCTATTTATGGTAGACAACTTAACAACGGTGTTATCAACATGGTAATCGTTTTTGAAAAAGACACAAATCCTGCCGTCCATGTGCAGCGTTTACAGATAACATCAAAACAATCCGGACTTCAATTTCTTTTATAATTGTTCTGAATCAGACTAAGTCTCATTATAATAATCTGATTTATATATGATTCAAGTACAATCTACAATTCAACATGAATCCATGACTCCATATATTCAATCTATTCAATCTGTATTGACTGAACCGAACCATGGATATACTTCCATTTACATGATTTTCCAGTTACATCCATTTACTGATATCATGGTTTCAGCAAGTCATCCAATTATACAATCTATATATTACAATTCAATTACAAGTTACAATACATACAATACAATCAAGACACCGCGGGTTTAAGGGGTAGATTGGTACGGAAGGTGTTAGAAGTGGCACGAGGCTGCAACCATAAGACGCCTAACCTATATTCCGTTGTTGTTGTACCGTGGCATAAACGGTTCCTTGAGTTCCTGATACCTTAGTCTCCGGGGAAAGTGAGACTCCTCTCGTATACACTGGCATCCTTCTGTACCAAGCTACAAACAACAGCGTTAACACTCAACACAACAATATAACAATATAATACAACTGTAAAAGCTACACTCTCTCTCTTACTCTCTGTCTATTCTATTTCTCCCTTATCCTTGGGACTTACCGAGCGATTTGTTTGCTGACGACATTCTCTTTCTTTCCTCTTTGAATGTCGTCAGGTGATCTAGACACTCCGGAGATCGAGCCTACTAGTGAAGACTTGGACCAGCTTTCATACGATCCAGAGCCCTAGCTACATTGTACACTTTTATTTCAGTACCTTTTCATTTCTGTTATGCCATTGTTTAGGCATTGCTTTCATCAGATGTATTTACTTTCCATGCATTGTACAAAAGAATGTGAATAAATAAAGTTGTTGTTTCACTACATTTGTCTCTTGTGTACATTTCTTTTATATTGCTTATATATGCTTAGCGTATTTACTTCAGAGTAAATACATAGGGGCTTCGTCGCGTTCCCTTCGCCGTACACCGGAAAGCGGAGCGTGACAGGTTTTATTGGTGGCCCATACAGGTCAGAGCTGTATGGAACCCTACCATGCAGTTCTATTCTGCGCGAACAACCTAAGCAATATAACATAAGAACCAGCAACTAAAATATTCTTTACAATTCATATTCCTTGAATCTTATCATTCCATATACCTTGAATCTATCCTAACCTAAATTTTCTTTCAAGGTTATGGATTCCTCGAACAACACCAGCACCAATGTCAACAACACACCTCCACCACTACCAATCACACCTGCCGTTCCTGCTCTACCCAACGAGCAAACGGTTCTGCTTGAGGCAATCCGCAGCCTCTTAGAGGAACAGCAGCAGCTCTTGAACCATCCCGAGGCTGAAGAACCTGGGGTGAAGCAATTCAGAGCTTTACATCCCAAACAGTTCTCAGGAAAGGGGAGCCCACTGGAAGCTCAGGAATGGGCTCAGAGTATCGAGAATGATCTGGCAGCGACACAAGTGCCAAAAATAGCTTGGGTTCAAGTTGCAAAATTACAGCTCACGGACAATGCATGGAACTGGTGGAAGGAGGAAGAAAGCCGTCTTAAACAACCCATCGAATCGAAGACTTTCCGCGACATGTTCGACGCTAAGTACTTCCCTGAGACTGCCAGGTTCGACATGGAACAGCAGTTCATCTATCTGCAACAAGATTTAATGTGGACCAAGTCAATAGATGAGTTTGACGCTGAGTTCACCATGCTCAGTCGGTAAGATATGTCTCAATAATTTGACTCTTCAATATATCACATACTACACAGCTAGCACAACACCGTAACAGGTTTGCGGCCCATCTCATACCGACTGCTGAGATCAAAGCTAGAAGATTTCAGCAAAGCTTGGATACGGAAATCCAAGTTGTATTAGCTACAGGGGATTTCCCAACCCATGATTTGTCATTGAATGCTGCCCAAAGATATGAGGCGGTAGTAAAGAGGAAGGGCAGACCTCAATTTGCCAGTTTGAAATGCCCTGCCACTCAAATGGCAGGAGGAGCCTCTTCCTGGCCATCATTCGAACCCAAGAGAGCTGAAGAACCCAATAACCAGCCAAGACCACATTTCTGTTTCCATTGCAAGAGAGATGGACATTTGATAAAGGATTGTAGGCGCGCAAAAGGCCTGTGCCTAGTTTGTGGCGCGTCCAATCATAGAATTAAGACATGTCCATATAGATACAACCCAGCTCACACACCCACCAACTACCCGCAGCGGACAGCTATCCAGGCTCCTGCAACTCATCCTGCACTCCCAGCACCACCTCCACGTGGATTTCCTGCACAGCCAAATCGCCTATTCCATCAGGCACTGAGGAACATGCCTCGAGGACAGAGGAATGTGCCTCCAGCTAGGAGAAACATGCCATGGTGACAGGCTTACACCTTAACAGCTGTAGAAGCCGAGACAGTTGACCAAGATAACACTAGTAAGTCTCTTTCACATTCTCAAACCCTTGTATCACTTTGTTATTTTTCATACACTATCAGTACTTCAGTCACCAAACTTTCCTTGAATATGTTACACTTTCCTTTTACAAATTTCGAGGACGAAAATTTTATAAGGAGGTTAGAATGTAACATCCCTAAACTTTCTGTACAACTTTCTGTAAAAAAAAATTCAAAATTACAGAAAGGGGTACTTTTGCCTAAGCACAAGTTATAAATTTGTTTTGCTAATTAATAGCAAAAAAGAGTTTGTAGCTCATTGGTAATACCTTGCACTACTGAACTAAGCCACCAGAGTTCAAATCCCATACCCCACATTACTTTTAATATTATTTTATTTTAAATTTTTAGAATACCAAGGGTTTACGCATGCATATCTCACAAAAACCCCCACTACACCCTGTAAATTAACTGTACCAGAGGCTACATGAACCGGCAAGGAGGACTCCGACCGCCTGACTCGGCCGGAATTGGCCAAATCTGCCGGAAGACCGGCCGACTCGGGGCACCGCCGCCGGCCGGACTCGGCCGGACCGCCGAGTCATCAACATGAAACTTTTGGCTTTTCTCCTCCCCTGCACCCCTGTACACTTTATTTCTTCAGACCAGTAACAGAGCCCTTTTAAAACACCAATTACTCCACTTTTATTACATTTTAATATATTTTATCACATTTTTTCATTTCAACCTTTCACCTACCCTAACCCTAGCCTTACCCTATAAATACAACCCCTACACACACACCCCTCACTCCAAAATTCTGAAAAAAACTCTTAAGAAATTTCCTAGAAACTTAGTGTACTTTTGGAGTAGCGAAGGGCGAAAGCTTCGGCAAGTTTCCGACGACAACCCTAGGAGTTCCCGGCGACGAAACGATGCACCGGAAGCTACGTACGTTCCTTCTTCCTCTCTTCTAATATCTAAACCCGTAATTCCCCCTCCCTCTTCTCTAATCTTGTTCTAAAAATATGGAATTTCAAAACTCGACGAAATCGGAGTTAAGCCGATTTTCGATTCGGTTCTTTCTAAAAATCCAACATTTTCTTAAATACATTCACACAAAACTCTTACATGTTGACTATTAAACATTAATAAACATGTTGATCAAGTTTCACGACAATCTAATTCATTTTGTAAATTTTATCGTACTTTTTCATTAAAATACCATATAGTTTCATTTCAACATTTAAACATCACAAACTTACTATACTTTTAAGTAGATCACGAGGTAATGACCTACCTCCTCACAACACTCATATGCAACATAGCACAATACCTTTCGGGAACATAGAATATGGAAAACGAAACATTTCAAATAAATACCATGAATTAATAAAACCATTTTCTAAAGGATTAAGTATTTTTTTTATAAACCTTTGCAAAGTGCCACTACAACCCATTTTGGGGAACCCGACTGGGATGGTGCGGATTATCGCACAACCCTGAGCTTAGTAGTGTAAGATGCAGACCTCCGCAAGGAGTATTCGGTCTCGAGAGATTTAAAATACGAAAATCTTAAGAAAATGAGATTTCTAGAAATATAATATATATTAAAATTTATTTATATATATGTATGTATGTATGTATGTATGTATGTATGTATGTATGTATGTATCATTAAAATATCTATTTTGTGATAATATAAATATTCCAATTTTTAAATATTCGAAGAATCGCTTTATATTAAAATACCATGAAATCCATACAAGGTCAATATTACAATTAAATATCCTATATAATGAAATTAGGTTATCTTCACTAGAAATATCACAAATATAAAATCTACATTTAATACAACTCTAAAGACGATAAATAAATACTTGGGGTGTATTTTGAAAATTATACAAAAGTATTTTCACATAAAAACCCATCAAGTTCTATAAATTACAATAAGGACCCTAGTAAATATAGGTTTAAGCGGGACCAATCTCTTGAGTCTCGGGGAGCCGGAGAAGTGGGTGCTTGCCTATTTAAGGTAGACAACTTAACAACGGTGTTATCAACACGGTAATCATCTTTGAAAAAGACACAAATCCTGCCGCCCATGCGCAGCGGTTATCGATAACATCAAAACAATCAGGACTTCAATTTCTTTTATAATTGTTCTGATTCAGACTGAGTCTCATTATAATAATCTGACTTGTATATGATTCAAGTACAATCTACAATTCAACATGAATCCATGAATCCATATATTCAATCTATTCAATCTGTATTGACTGAACCGAACCATGGATATACTTCCATTTACATGATTTTCCAGTTACATCCATTTACTGATATCATGGTTTCGGCAAGTCATCCAATTATACAATCTATATATTACAATTCAATTACAAGTTACAATACATACAATACAATCAAGACACCGCGGGGTTTAAGGGATAGATTGGTACGGAAGGTGTTAGAAGTGGCACGAGGCTGCAACCATAAGACGCCTAACCTATATTCCATTGTTGTTGTACCGTGGCATAAACGGTTCCTTGAGTTCCTGATACCTTAGTCTCCGGGGAAAGTGAGACTCCTCTCGTATACACTGGCATCCTTCTGTACCAAGCTACAAACAACAGCGTTAACACTCAATACAACAATATAACAATATAATACAACTGTAAAAGCTACACTCTCTCTCTCTTACTCTCTGTCTATTCTATTTCTCCCTTATCCTTCGTACTTACCGAGCAATTTGTTCGCTGACGACATTCTATTTCTTTCTTCTTTGAATGTCGTCAGGTGATCTAGACACTCCGGAGATCGAGCCTACTAGTGAAGAATTGGACCAGCTTTCATACGATCCAGAGCTCTAGCTACATTGTATACTTTTATTTCAGTACCTTTTCATTTCTGTTATGCCACTGTTTAGGCATTGCTTTCATCAGATGTATTTACTTTCCATGCATTGTACAAAAGAATGTGAATAAATAAAGTTGTTGTTTCACTGCATTTGTCTATTGTGTACATTTCTTTTATATTTCTTAGATATGCTTAGCGTATTTACGTCAGAGTAAATACGTAGCGGCTTCATCGCGTCCCCTTCGCCGTACACCGGGAAGCGGGGCGTGACAGGACTCGCATGAACATGATACCATATGCTTCTGCAGTTGGGTTTATCATGTACGCGATGTTATGCACCAGACCGGATATAGCTTACGTACTTAGTGTTGTAAGTAGGTATCAATCAGACACATGGCAGAAGCACTGGATAGCCGTGAAGAACATTCTTAAGTACTTGAGAAATGCTAAAGAGATGTTCTTGGTGTATGGTAACGGAGAACTCCAAGTGGAGTCCTTTACCGATTCGAGCTTCCAGAGTGATAAGGACGACATCAAGTCTGTCTCAGGTTTTGTCTTCACCCTTAATGGAGGGGCGGTATGTTGGAAGAAAGCAAGATACCATAGCAGACTCGAAGATGGAGGCTGAATACATCGCCAGATAGCAGTTCTCTGGCGACACTTGTACAGGTTAGTCTGTAGACCCGAGATCGTCATAGAGTCTTGTGTGGTTCCCACTGTGCTTTGATTTCCTCCCTACAACGGCTCAAAGGAGTCGTGCAAACAGGTGTATTTTAGGTACAGTCCCGAGTCACATGGAGGTAATGAGAGATAGGAAAGGTTTCGTCTCTCCCGGTATTGGGAGTTGATGTTGCACTATACTCGATTGGCTATAATAGCAAGTCCCTTGCCTGGGCTGATGAGATTTACTGGTAAGTATTATCAGTAGTTTCTCGAAGGGTTATAGGCCATACATCGACATGACTTATCAAGTTAGTGGGGTCTGATAATTCCACCCCCAGACTCGATATCAGACATATCAGATGAAGAGACCGGACTGTACGGTAAGTGTTGCTTATAGGCTTTATGGGAGTTTGGACAAGTTTTATTGTTGATCTTCTATTCGTTCAATACCTGGGTAGCCGTTACGTCCAGCTAGTACAGCTGACGGCTTATGGGTATCTGATATGATCATTACCTTCTGCTGGCGTATTGACGAGTCTTTAGAGTCCCACATAGAGGTTTCTTAGCTTAAGCGAAACGAAGTCGGGCACGTATGGAGATATGTGCGGGAGCTTGATTAAATACGAGTATATGATACCGTATTCTAATCTAGCGATATTTGATATCAGCCAAGTTATATATGATATAACCAGATTATTGAATCAAGTGTTGATTCAATGATTTGATATATATAGATATATATATATATATATGATATTGGCCGGTAATATGTGATATAACCAGATAATTGAATCAAGTGTTGATTTAATGTTTTGATATATATATATATATATATATATATATATATATATATATATATATATATAAACTAATGTTTAGCTCACTTAAGATTTTCTTCTCTTCATATATATTTATATATGTGTGTGATATATATATTCATATATATGTATTTAATATTGTATCATGGTTGATAATACATAGAACTAGAATGTATGAGAATCACACATGAAGAAAAGATAAGAGGATAAAGATTTATATTTAAGAATAAAACAAAAAGAAGAATGAGTCATGGTTTGAGTTGCTTGTAGAAGCTTTGAGAAGCCATGACTCACCTTCTTCTTTTGTTTTATATATTGATATTTATCTTGATCATTATCATCTTATCTCTTAGCTAGATGGTTCATTATTCATCCAAGTTCATCTCCTTCTTTTCCTCCTCTCTAGATTTTTCTTGAGTTGAGAAAAGAAAAGGAGAAAAATATTCTAATTGAGCAAATCTCCTACTTCATCAACCTAAACTATTCTAGCCCATTAGTTTAGCTTGTTTACTTCACTAATACCTTGATTAGTGAAGTGTGAGCTTGAGTGTGAGAGACTTAAAGGTGGATCATCATCGGCAACGAAGACTACAAGCAAGCTCGATCATTTCTTCAAATGGATTCAAAGAAGAGTTTTAGGGACTACTACTTGGAGCTTTAGAAGTGAAGGACCGGTCTACAAAGGTTGTAAACTCTTTTCACTTAGTTTAGAACTTGTATTCTTACTTAAAAATCCTAATTCTCCAGTTCGATTCTAGGTTAGTATGATTAGCACTCTAAATTTTTTAAATTGCATACTTGATGCTCGTAGAAACATAGTAGAGGTGCTAAGACATACTTTCATGAAAAACATCAGACCCTTATGAACCCGATAATTCTAACCGATGCGGCTCAGGACCAATCCAAGAAACTACTGATCTAACTATCAATAAATCTCATCTGTCTTGGCCAAGATCTTATGGTGCTAACCAACCAAATATAGTGCGACATCTACTCCCTATACCGGGAGAGACAAATGCCAAACAATCGCTCACTGCCTCTATGTGGCTCAAGATTGTACCCGACTAAAACCTGTTTGCATAACTCAGTAGAGCCGCGGTAAGGTAGTAATCTAAGTATAGTGGGAACTCACATGAGACAAATAACGATCTCATGTCTAAAGACTAACCTTTACTCATTTCACCTGAGAAATACTATCTAACGATAGGTATAATGCCATCTTGAAGTTCTCAGCGAGTCCGTCCGGCGTACTCATCTCTAGTGAGCACTTGTATACAATCTTAAGTGCTACACACCAATAGTTGTGGGAGTAACCACCGCCCCTCATCAGGGTCTAAAAACGTATACACAAGTCTAATCTGGAGTATCGATACCCAGTCTTAATACTCTTGCGACTTAGGATATTTAAGGATGTGCTTATGGACTACCCAGCCCTCACAAGTATGATCGTAATCACAACGTTGGTAGTCAAGTAATAATCCTACGGGGTTTATCAACATGTATCAGTGATAAGTAATAACAAGTAAAATATATACATATGTTAAGATAAAAACAAACCAAATAGCATACTATCATATCGAGCAAGATTATCTTGTACATACATATATCCAAGCATCCACCCACCCCCCAACACACACAATCACACTAATGGCCTCTAAGTCATACATATTCAACAATCTCACATTTACACTAAGGCCACTTATTGGTGTATCGATTACCCAACGTCTGCTCTAAGGCCAGTTATTGGTGTATCGCATACCCAACATCTCAAAAAGTTGCTCGAGCTGTGGTTGAGGGAGGACCTTTGTGAATGGATCCGCCATGTTCTCTTTCGTATCTACTCTCCGGACCTCGATCTCCCAGTGATCTATGATCTCTCTGATCAGGTGATACCGCTTCAAGATGTGTCATCCTTATCACTTTGGAATCTTGAATCAGTAAAGGACTCCACCCGGATATCTCTATTATCATACACCAAAAACATCTCCTTATTCTTTCTCATGTACATCAGAATGTTTTTCACAGCTGTCCAATGTTTCTCCCCTGGGTTTGACTGATACCGGCTTACCACACTAAGTGTGTAAGTTACATCTAGTCTGGTACATAATATTGTATACATTATAGACCCTACCGCCGAAGTATAAGGTATAATGCTCATGCGAGCTCTCTTCTCATCAATCTTGGGAGATATCTCTTAGGAGAGGGTAATTCCGTTCAAAGCGGGTACATTACCGCACTTGAAATCTTCCATATTAAACCTCTTTAGTATAGTGTCTATATATCTGGACTGTGAAAGTCCCAACATTCTCTTGGATCTATTTCTGTAGATCTTTATCCTCGAAATGTAGGAGGCATCACCCAAGTCTTTCATGAAGAACTTTTGTGATAAGAACAGCTTGACTGATTGTAGCACGGGAATATCATTTCCTATCAAGAGTATTTCATCGACGTATAATACGAGGAATACGACAGCTCCTCCTACAATCTTCTTATAAATACATAGCTTATCCTCATTCTTGATGAAGTTAAATTTCTTGACTATCTCATCAAAACAGATATTCCAACTCCATGATACCTATTTTAATTCATAAATGGATTTAACCAACTTGCACACATTCCCGCTACTCCCACTATCTATGAATTCCTCTGGTTGATTCATATAAACGCAGTCTTCCAAACTGTTAATGATATATGCCCTAGAGGCCATATTGTATAGTACTGGATTGTATATTACATTTTGGAAGCTTGGGATATACACGGATATAATAACAGTCTTGCTCAAAATGATAGTATGCTATCTGGTTTGATTCTATCTTAACATGTGTATGTGTTTTTTAACATATCACTAATACATGTAGATAGAGCCCTTAGGATCTTTGCTTGATTACCAACGTTGTAATGGCAGTCACACTAGTAGGGGATGGGTGGTCTATAAGCACATCCTTATACTTATCCCTAGTCGTAGGATTATCGAGACAGGGCATCGATACTCCAGAGTAGACTAGTGTATATGCTTCTTATCCCAGCAGGGGAGATGGCCTATACCACAGCTATTGGTATGTCATACCGGAGATAGTATACAGGTGCTCATTGGGTTAGAGTTATACTGGACGGACTCTGCTGGTTGGTATTATACCTATCGTCAGTTAGCATTTCCTGGGTGGTATACATACAGGTTAGTCCATTGATTTGACATCACTATTCGTCTCGAGTGTGTTCCCATTGTACTTAGATCACTACCCTACCACGGCTCAAATGAGTCGTGCAAACAGGTAGTGGTTGGGTGCAGTCCCGAAGCGCTTGGAAGCAGTAGCGTTAGATAGGATTCGTCTCTCCCGGTATTGGGGGTTGATATCGCGCTGTGTTCGGAAAGCCATTACACAAAGTCCCTGGCCAGGGCAAGCGAGATTTACTGGTAGGTACTCTAGTAGTTTCTCAGGGTATTTTGAGCTCTACTCTGGCACGACTTATTGCGCTATTAGGGGTCTGACGTTTACCATCCCCTAGGTCCGATATGCGATACTCTTAGCCAAACAGACCGAACAGTACGGAGGTTTTCACAGATAGGCTCAGTAGGAGTTCGGATGAGTTTGCTCATCGGCTTTCTTATCGACAGATATATAGGTAGCCATTACGCACAGCTAGTTCCGCTGACGGACTTGTGGTTAAACCCACTTCCAGCATACTGTTGAGTATTTAGAGTCCCACACAGAGGGTTTCCCTACTTCGGGCGAAACGATATAGAGGCCGTATGGTTTTACGGCAAGGTTCCGATCATATACGTGTACTGGCTACACGGATGTTGTTCGGACAGATACTACTGGTGGGTTTTGATTTAAGCCAGATTCTAGTATTATATTATTAGATTATTATTATCTCATCGTATTCGTATTTTTCGGAATACGAATATGGGTATGAATATACAGTAAGGGCATTCTTGTAATTTCATAAGAGATGCTTCTAGAAGGGGACACCTCATTATTTGGTTTATCTATATTTGGAAATAGATTAATGAGGTGGAAATTGGAGATATTTGAGGCATGGAGTGAAGCATGTCTTATAGTTTTGTTTATTGGTTTGGACTCGCTATTCAAGTATGGTTAATATTTTCAATTAAAAAATATTGCATGCTTAAGGTGAGAAAGTCTATGAGCCATTCTTCACTTGAGACTTCACTTGTTCATTTGCAAACTTTCTTTCTCTCTCCAGTTTTTCTCTCCTTCTTCCTCAAGACCTAAAACCTTCACATGTGTTGTGAATCATTAGGTCTATTGAGATTAAATACTCCATTAGACACTCTACATCTTCTAAGCTACCTAGCTTAGCGAACTAGGTACCTTAGTTACCTCGGTTTAGAGCTTGGAGCTTAAAGTATAGACTCTCGGGTGGATCATCTTCAACACAAGGAGGCCGACGATCAAGCGCGATCCGGATCTTCGAGGAGATCAAGAAGAGGAGGAGGAGAAGACCCGGGTGAAAAAGAACAAAGAGGTATAAACACTATCATAGTAGTTAGAACCTCCAAGTAGTATAACTAGTTAAGGTTTCTGTTAAGATTCTGGAGTTAAAGTCGGTGTTGCAAAGTATAAAAATCGTTTTTTTTTGTAAATTCCACCTCCCCACAAGTGCGTGGGGTGTGCGATATCGACATACACTGGTATCAAAGCCTACTAAATCTTAACTAGCTTATTAGCAAGTGATTAGAAGTTCGATCAACGAAAAATTGCCCGAAATCAAATTTTCAAACATGCTTGCTGTCGATTTTCAAAACTGCTCGAAAAATCTTTTCAGTGACCTTAAAAATACATGCAGGCATTTGTATGAACAAGGAAAAATTTTGAGATCGTAATCCCTCAACTGGACGATGGAACCGTGACCAAACATGCCATTTGGCCGCAGATCCGCCGCCGAGTTAGGGCCGATTAACTCAAAATTTTTCCTGGTGTTCAAGTCTTTGGAATTATGATTTTTGGCATATGTGTTTTGTACCCAGATTTGTTTGTGTACTGCTTTGTGCATGAGGTAGACACAGAAAGTATTTATCGATCAAAATTCTAAGTTCTTAGCTAATATGTGATTCTATATTTGTATATGTGTTGCTAAACGTTCGCTAATTGCTATATGTCGATTAGTGGGGGTTGCACATATCTGTATTTTGATGATGGTTTGTGTATATGAAGTATTGGATCGTCGTGAATGAATAGCCAGGGGATTTGAGAAGAGTGTTTTTTCTTTCATTCATGTAAATTTGTAAATTGGTGTAATATTATTTTTGAGGGGCACATTCAAGTTGAGGTTTTAGCCACCGTTGTATTATTTCATTTACTTTTCTTGCACCTAGGATATACCCAAGGTGGGGTGTACAAACTACCAGGTTCTTGAAGTGTCGAGTGACCTACTCATTTTATTTAGAGAGGTTGCTTCACTTCGGAAATTTGACGGGTAGTTTGCTGCACCCGTAGGGGTCTAGGGTAAGGTTTGGCTATTCATCACGACCGAAGAATCTGTCTTTCGTTCCAGGCTAAAACGAAACACAGAAATCCTAGTATATCCAATATATTCATCTGTGTTGCTGTGATCTGGAATGCCTATTATTGCGTGAGACGAATGGATATATATATATATATATATTGTGTGTGTGTGTGTATTATATATAATAAACGTTGTTTATGTTTTGCACCCGCGCTAGTCCAGCCCCCGCTCTGCCGTTAATTAAGTAACTTAACGGTGCATGACGGGTCCCGTGGCGAATGCGGATAGCATAAGCGTACGTTCTATTTTTGTTTCTTTTCTGCAATGATAGGGTTAAATGATGGGACCGCATTAATATTGATTAATGCAAAGAAAACAAACAAAAGTTAAATCGTTGGAACAATTTCAAAACCGCTCGGTTTTCTTGAAAAACAGCATTTAAATGTGGAGCCTAAACCACTCCTTTTAAAAGCTATCATGGTTATTTCGACTATATCAAGTTCATTACGTTCACGGTTTCGCCAAAACCAGCCGTAGCCCTCTGTCATTTCAGATGGATATTCAGTAGTATTCAAGCTATGTATTTTGACCTTCGCCAAGGAATGGTGATTGGTAGTTGCTGGGTATTCATCTGTAGCATAGATATATGTGTTAATTTAGGACAGTCGTACATCTATTTTGGCCTTCGTCAAGGGTTTGTGCGAATGGGTTCAAATTAACCTGGATAAGGACGGATAAAACTTGACTTGCGTCTTATGATATGTTGGCCTTCGTCAAGGTCATAAGCGCCTGGGGCAAAAATCCACATCGAGAGTTTCAAAAGAAAAGGAAACTTGCAAGTTTTGCATACCATTTGGAGTCTAATGATTTTGGTAGGTTTCCTTCAAAGTTGTCACACGATGATATTTGGATCCCGATCCAACTGTGAGTATCCGCTACTCCTCGGGAGAATTTTTCACTAAACAATCAATGATATAAACCAAGTAGGTGCCTAAAACAATATTAGCGGGGCTCGCATCTAGGGAAAAGAGTTTATGTAATTAAGGAACTTCGCGAAAGCGTTGGAAAATATCTCTCAAAGTACCGACACTAGCCTGGCCGAAAGGTTAAGCAAGAATTGTAGGGTGAGATTAATCCTGACTAATTCTTCTTTTATGGTTTGAATGAGGATTCGAGAAACAGTGGGAGCAATCCTGTTTAAAAAAACTAATAACCAATCTAAACTTGGAAGAGCATCATGCTGAGTGTTTTCTTCTCTCTCTCTTAACTGCAGCGACCAAAATGACTGGGCTTAAGTTACTGCTAGATAAAAATAAATTGACGGGGCCAAACTATAAAGGTTGGCTAAGAAATGTCCAGATGGCCATTACCTATGGCAAGCTGGGCTACCTCCTTACTACCAAAGCCCCCGCCGTTCCACGTCCAGATTCCACCATCACGGATGTTGAAATTTGTAAGACATGAGAAATAGACAGTGCGAGAGCCAAATGCCTCGTGTTGGCCTCAATGGATAATGAACACCAGAGGCCGCACGAGAAGATGGACTTAGCTTCCATCTTCCTCCATACCAAAAATTTATATGGAGAGCAATCTCGTATTTCCAGATATGAGATCTCGAAGAAATTGTGTCAAGCGCGGTTGGCTGTTGGGTCATCTATAGGGGACCACGTCCTTAAGATAATTAGCTATATTGAAGAGCTCGCGAACCTTGAGACCACGTTGGAGAATGAGTTATATACAGACTTAATTCTAAAGTCTCTCCCATCTACCTACGCCCAGTTTATCTTGAATTTCAATATTTAGGGTAAGAAAGTTTCACTTACAGAACTCCTTAACAGTTGAGGACTGCTTAGAGCACCCTACAGAAAACCAGGAAGACACCCGCTCTGCTTATTAGGGAATCTTCCTCTTCTAGATCCAAGGCGAAAGCCAAGGGAAGAAGAATAAGGCCCCTACCAAGCCGAAAGGCGGTGTCAATAAGGTAGAGGGAAAGGGCAAGGCAAAAATTTTGGGGCCGACTGTCACGCCCCGCTTTCGAGTGTATGGATAAGGAAGCATGACTAGGCCCGTGACGTATTTACTCAGAAGTAAACACGCTAAGCGTAAATAATCAATATAATATAAATGTACACAAGAAAGCCATGAGATGTAAATGAACAGCAACTTTTTATTTATTAAACATTCTTTACAATACAACTGAAAAGTTAATACAATGTGGAAAGCAATGCCTAAACAATGGCATGAACTGAAACTAAAAGTATATAAAAGTGAACTAGAGCTCGGGGTCCTTGACGAACTGCTCCAAGTCTTTTGAGCTTGGCTCGATCTCCAGAGAGTCAGGTCCTCCTGACAACATTCGAAAGAAAGAATAGAAAAAAAATGTCGTCAACGAACAATCGCTCGGTAAGTCCCAAGAGGCAGAGAAGAATAGACAGAGAATAGAACATGTAAAGTATAAAAGATTATGTTCGTTATACTAACGTAGTTGTTTGAAGCTTGGTACAGAAGATATTAGTGTTTACGAGAGGAGTCCAACTATCCCGTGGACTAAGGTAACCCGTAGTACAAGGTCCGTCAAACCCCACGGAACAATGGCAATAGATGTTCAGTTACGTCTTTTAATGACCATCTCGTGCCACTTTTAACACATTCCGTATCAGTCTACCTCTTTAAAAACCCCGTAATTTTTGTTGTATTACCTATAACTATAAGACTTTCCAAAACCATGATATCGATTTCTCATGTAAACGGATAAGAATGTAAACGGATAGTCATGTAATCAAGTCAATGTATATCCATGGTTCGGTCAGTTCAAGTCATGTTGATATTTGATAGTATTCTGGTATTCATGTTCAAGTTCCAATATATATGGATTCATGATGTATTGGAGTTATATTTAGATTGTATTCCTGTATGGGTTGTTTTCAGATTAGACTAAGACTCCGTCTGAGTCAGACACTTAAACAGAAATTGATTCTTGAATTAGGTTTTGGAGTTATCGGTATCTGCTGCACATGGACGGCAGGATTTATGACTTTTCCCAAGACAATTACCATTGATAACCCCGTTTTAGTTTTCTATCTTAAATAGGCAAGCACCCACTTTCTCTGGCTCCCTGAGGCTAAAGAGAATTGGTCCCGCTTAAACCTGTATTTACTAAGGTCATTATTGTAAATTAATAAACTTGAGGGGGTTTTATGAAAAATAGGTTTGATATAATTTCAAAATAAACCTCAAGTATTTATTAGTCGTATTTAGGGTTTTCATAGATATAATTTTTAAAAGTGAAGTATTCTAATGATTATAAACCTAGATTGAATAGTATATGGTATTTTAGTATAAATTGGAATTGTATGGATTTGTGATAGTATATTCATGAAATTTGTGATTCCTTTGTTTAGAAAACATAGAATTTATTATATATATTTAAAATAGATATTTTGATAATATATATATATAATTATTAAAAATAGAATTTATTTATTAAATAGAAAATAACATTATTCTTAAAAATTGTATTAAAAATTCCATCGAGATCGGATGCTCTGTGAAGAGGTTTGTATCTCGCTCTACTAGTACTGCGAATGTTCGATAACCAGCACCATCCAAATCGGGTTCCCCAAAAATGGGTTGTAGAGGCTTATTTGCAAGGAATTTAATTAAAACAATCTTAAAGAATACAGTTTTATTAGTATAGGGTATTTTATTGTAAAATTGTATTTATCCCACAAAATATTTTTCCAAAAGCCATCATGTTATGTCATGATGAGTGTTGTGATGAGGTAGGTCATTACCTCGTGAGTTTTCTAAAGGTAATATGAGCATATATGATGATAGATGTCGAATAGAAAGTTTGTGGTATTTAACCGTAAGAATGAAATAAAAGTTGCATAGCATTGTATTTTGAATTGAAACTTGTTCTTGATGTTGGTTTATGGTTGCTAAACAAGATGTAACAATATGGGTGTTTGGTTATTAAGAGAAGTTATGTTTTTAACAAAATTAAAATCGGATGTAGGAATAACTCCACTTCCGACGAGTTTTGAAAAGAGGTATTTTTGGAATAGAAAGAGAGGAGAGGAGATGGGACTTACTAGATTAGTGTAGAGAGAAGAGGTGGAGGAAGGTTTTGAGAGCTTCGTGGACTCGTGGGATCGCCGGAATTTTCCCGAATCGTTTCCGGAACTTGACCTTAGCTAACTTAACTTGTACAACTTATTTGACTTTGAAAATTTTGAGAGTTTTGACAATGGATTTCAGAATAGAGAGGGCTGGGTATGGGGTGGTATTTATAGGATAGAATTGGGGTTTAGGGAATTAAAAATGAGAATTAAAATGCATTAAAATATTAGTTTAATGATGATTTTTAATTCTCTGTTAATTGCAGGAAAAACAAATAGAAGAGGAGTAGTGGGGGAGGCCAAGGGGTTAGGGTTCAAAATTTGAAGGCATTACCATCGGTTTGGCTCGGCGGCGCCGGCCAATATGTTCATCTCGCCGGTCAATCCAAAGTGATTGCGGTCTGGATTGGTGCCACGTGTTCCTATCTGTTCATATAACATTTTCCACATATTTGATTAATCTGACTTTTTTTACATGTTTTGCACGTGTAAAATTTAGGCTTCCAAAAAGTTTATAAGAAAAATTATTAAAAATAATATATGGCGGGGGGGATTTGAACACATGGGCTGCGTCACAGCAGTGCAAGGCTTTACCAATGAGCTACAAGTATTTTCTTGCTGTTCTAAAGCAAATTAAATTTATAACTTATGCCCGGGCTAAGGTGTACTTTACAAAAAATTTGTACAGAAAATTTAGGGTTGTTACATTCTACCCTCCTTATAAAAAATTTTGTCCTCGAAATTTATAGAAGGAAGTTATAACAGTTTCAAGAAAAATTTGGTGATAGTGGTGGTGAAATATATACTGGTAGTACATGAAAAGTAAGAAATTCTACAAGGGTTTGAAAAGATTGAAGGGAATTACCAGTGTTACCTTGGTCTATAGTCTCGGCTTCTACGGCCGCTAATGTATAAACCTGATGCCGGGGTATGTTCCTCCTAGCTGGAGGCACATTCCTCTGTCCTTGGGGCATGTTTCTCTGCCCTCGAGACATGTTCCTCAGTGCCTGACGGAATTGGCGAGTAGGCTGTGCAGGAGGTCCACATGAAGGTGGAGCTGGGAGAGCAAGATGAGGTGTAGGTGCCTGAATAAATGGCCGCTGCGGATAATTAATGTGTGTTGGAATAGGGTTGCGTCTATGAGGACATGTTCCAACATCATGAGTGGATGCGCCACAAACTAGGCACAGGATGCTTACGCACCTGCAATCCTTCGCCAGATGTCCATTCCTCTTGCAGTAGGTGCAAAAGTCTGAACTGGGCTGGTTGAAATGTACTCCTGGTCTCCTGGATACAAAAGGTGGCCTGAAAGAGGCTCCTCCTGCTATCTAAGTAGCAGGACGCTTCACCCCGGCAGATTGAGGTCTTCCCTTCTTCTTCACCACTGCCTCATATCTTCGGGCAGCCTTCAAAGCTAGATCATGGGTTGGGAAATCCCCTGTAGCTAAAGCAGCTTGGATTTCCTGGTCCAACCCATGCTGAAATCTTCTGGCCCTGATCTCAGTATTCGGTATGAGATGTGCCGTGAACCTGCTCAACATAGTGAACTCAGCATTATATTCATCCACGGATTTGCTCCATATATAGCCTTGTTGTAGGTGGATGAATTGTTGCTCCATGTCAAATCGGGCAGTCTCGGGAAAATATTTCGCGCCGAACATCCGTGAAAAATCCTCCATTCAATCGGCTGGGCAAGACGGCTTTCTTCCGCCTTTCACCATACCCTGGCATTGTCAGTTAGTTTCAACGTTGTAACTCTTACGTAAGCGATCTCCGGCACTTGTGCTGCTGCCAGATCGTCTTCGATCGACTGAGCCTATTCTTCAGCTTCCAGAGAGCTTTCTTTCCCAGAAAATTGCTTAGAATGCAGTTCCCGAAATTGTTTCACTCCAGGTGCCTCAGCTTCTGGGCGGTATAGAAGTATAGCAGTCTTCTGCTGCTGTCTCTCCAAAAGGCTCTTAATTGCCTCAAGCAATACCGTCTGCTCATTGATTGGAGATAGCTACAGTAGGTGTAAGTGGTAGAGGAGATGGTGTGGTGTTGCCATTGGCGTTCGTGCTCGTATTGTTCGGGAAATCCATAACCTCTAAAGAAAAATAGGGTTAAGATAGATTCAAGGAATATGAATTATAAAGAATGTTTAATTGCTGAGTCTTATAATTCTTGTATTATATTACTTAGGTTTCCATGCAGAACTAACCTGCAAGGGCCGCCAATAAAACCTGTCACGCCCCGCTTCCTAGTGTACGGATAAGGATGCGTGACTAGGCCCACGACGTATTTACTCAGAAGTAAACATGCTAAGTGTAAATAAGCAATATAGTATAAATGTACACAAGAAAGACATGAGATGTAAATGAACATCAACTTTTTATTTATTAAACAATCTTTACAATACAACTAAAAAGTAAATACAATGTCGAAATCAATGCCTAAACAATGGCATGAACTGAAATTAAAAGTGTATACAAGTGAACTAGAGCTCGGGGTCATCGATGAACCGCTCCAAGTCTTCTGAGCTAGGCTCGATGTCCAGAGAGTCGGATCCTCCTGACAACATTCCAAAGAAAGAATAGAAAAGAAATGTCGTCAGCGAATAATCGCTCGGTAAATCCCAAGAGGCAAAGAAGAATAGACAGAGAATAGAACATGTAAAGTATAAAAGATTATGTTCGCTATACTAACGTAGTTGTTTGAAGCATGGTACAGAAGATATTAGTGTTTACGAGAGGAGTCCAACTATCCCGTGGACTAAGGTAACCCGTAGTACAAGGTCCGTCAAACCCCACGGAGCAATAGCAATGGATGTTTAGTTACGTCTTTTAATGACCATCTCGTATCACTTTTAACACATTCCGTACCAGTCTACCTCTTTAAAAACCCCGTAATTTTTGTTGTATTGCTTATAACTATAAGACTTGCCGAAACCATGATTTCGATTTCTCATGTAAACGGATAAGAATGTAAACGGATAGTCATGTAATCAAGTCAATGTATATCCATGGTTCGGTCAGTTCAAGTCATGTTGATATTTGATAGTATTCTGGTATTCATGTTCAAGTTCCAATATATATGGATTCATGATGTATTGGAGTTATATTTGGATTGTATTCCTGTATGGATTATTTTCAGATTAGACTGAGACTCCGTCTGAGTCAGACACTTAAACAGAATTTGATTCTTGAATTAGGTTTTGGAGTTATCGGTAACTGCTGTATATGGACGGCAGGATTTATGACTTTTTCCAAGCCAATTACCATTGATAACCCCGTTTTTGTTTTCTAACTTAAATAGGCAAGCACCCACTTTCTCCGGCTCCATAAAGCTCAAGAGAATTGGTCCCGCTTAAACCTGTATTTACTAGGGTCCTTATTGTAAATTAATAAACTTGAGGGGGTTTTATGAAAAATAGTTTTGATATAATTCCAAAAGCCATCGTGCTATGTCATGATGAGTGTTGTGATGAGATAGGTCATTACCTCGTGAGTTTTCTAAAGATAATATGAGCATATATGATGAAAGATGTCGAATAGAAAGTTTGTAGTATTTAACCGTAAAAGTGAAATAAAAGTTGCATAGCATTGTATTTTGAATTGAAACTTGTTCTCGATATTGGTTTATGGTTGCTAAATAAGATGTAACAATATGGGTGTTTGGTTATTAAGAGAAGTTATGTTTTTAACAAAATTAAAATCGGAAGTACAAATAACTCCACTTCCGACGAGTTTTGAAAAGAGATCTTTTTGGATTAGGAAGATAGGAGAGGAGAGGGGACTTACTGGATTGGTATAGAGAGAAGAGGTGGAGGAAGGTTTTGAGAGCTTCGCGGAGTCGTGGGATCTCCGAAATCTTCCCGAATCGTTGTCGGAACTTGACATTGGCTTACTCCACTTGTACAACTTATTTGAATTAGAAAAATTTGAGAGTTTTGACAATGGATTTCAGAATAGAGAGGGCTAGGTATTTGGTGGTATTTATAGGATAGAATTAGGGTTTAGGAAATTAAAAATGAGAATTAAAATGCATTAAAACATTGGTTTAATAGTGATTTTTAATTCTCTGTTAATTGCAGGAAAAACAAACAGAAGTGGAGTAGTGGGGGAAGGTCAAGGGGTTAGGGTTCAAAATTTGAAGGCATTACCATCGGTTTGGCCCGGTGGCGCCGGCCAATATGTTCATCTCGTCGGTCGATCCAAAGGGGTTGTTGTCTGGATTGGTGCCACGTGTCCCTATCTGTTCATATATCATTTTCCACATATTTAATTAATCTGACTTATTATTTTTACGTGTATTGCACGTGTAAACTTTTGAGCTTCCAAAAGCTTAAAAGAAAAATTATTAAAAATAATATGTAGTTGGGGGGATTTGAACACAGGGGCTACGTCACAGCAGTGCAAGGCTTTACAATGAGCTACAAGTGTTTTCTTGCTGTTCTAAAGCAAATTAAATTTATAACTTGTGCTCAGGCTAAGGTGTACTTTACAAAAAATTTGTACAGAAAGTTTAGGGTTGTTACACCGACAGTAGAGAAGGAGGAATGTTTCTATTGTCACAGGAAAGGACATTGGAAGAAGACCACAGGGCTTGGAATGACAGAAACCAGGATTCATAGAAAGTTGTGGCTTCAGTTTCAGGTGTGTTTATGATTGAAAACTATCTGTCAATTAACTCTACTTTCTGGGTACTAGATACCGGATCAGCATCTCATATCTGTAATTCATTGTAGGCTCTGTGAAACTGTAGAGTTATCAAGGCAGATGATATGACTCTCAGGGTTTCTAACGGAATGAGCATGGATGCTGTATCCGTAGGAGAATATCACATAGGATTGACAAGTGGGCAGATTTTGGTTTTGCGTAGCTGTTTTTATGTACCTAGTTTGACATATAATATCATCTCTATATCTTTACTATCTAAAGAAGGTTATGATTTTACATTTGTAAGCGATGTCGTCCACATCCACCTTAATCATGCTTTGATTGGGTCAGGTACACTAGATAACGGTATATATGTATTAAATCAGGCTCAGGTTTTCTACGTCCAGAACTCACTTAAAAGAAAGTCTCCGGAATTAAATTAAGTTTTCTTATGGCATTGTAGAATGGGTTACATCAACGAAACACGGTTGATGAAGTTACATAAAGAGAGATATTTGGATCCGTTTGAATATCTGTCTTATGGAACTTGTCAATCATGTCTCAAAAGAAAGATGACAAAGACTCCGTTCACTGGACATGAGGTAAAAGCCAGCGAGCTCTTGGGACTCATACGCAGCGACGTGAATGGTCCAATGTCTACACATGCGGGAAGTGGTTATTCCTACTTCATTACTTTTACAGATGATTTATCAAGGTATGGACATGTATTCTTGATGAAACATAAATCCGAGACCTTTGAGAAATTCCAGGAATACAAGAATGAAGTGGAAAAACAAAGAGGCAAAAGTATCAAGACACATAGATCTGATCAAGGTGGTGAATACTTAAGTGCCGAGTTCCTACATTACTTAAAAGAGAATGGAATTCTCTCTCAGCTTACTCCTCCATACACACCTCAACACAACGGTGTATCGGAAAGACGGAACCGCACCTAATTGGATATGGTACGTTCCATGATGAGTAACGCTGAGTTACCGCAATCATTCTGGGGTTATGCACTAGAATCAGTTGCATATCTTTTGAAAAAGGTTCCTACTAAGTCAGTGCCTACCACACCATATGAAATGTGGAGTGCGAAGAAACCCTATCTTAAGTATCTAAAGATATGAGGATGTCCAGCTTTTATTAAAAAGCAGCATGCGGACAAGCTCGAGACACACTCAGTACTATGTAAGTTTGTAGGATACCCAAAGAACTCCATGGGGTATCTTTTCTATTATGCGGAAGAACAAAAGGTCTTTGTTTCTCGGCATACCCACTTTTTGGAAACTCAATTTCTTGAAAAACAAATAAGTGGGAGCGCAATAGAACTGGAAGAAATTCCAGAACCATAAGTTATTACGGAAAGCATGGAGTAACCAGAAGTTTCAAAGGAACCGGACATCCCTGCGCCACTCCGCAGGACTAGTAGACGGTCTCATCCGCCCTAGAGATACTACGGTTTTCTCATAGACAGGGATAAAGAGGATTTCATCATCGACGATGATGGCCAACTAGTTTCTAGTAAGCCATTAGGAGCAGAGACTCGGTAAAATGATTGGGTGCAATGTGGACCGAAATGGAGTCCATGTACACCAACAAAGTATGAACTTTGGACATTGCTCCAGAAGGGGTAAAACCCATAGACTGTAAATGGATCTTCAGAAAGAAGATTAGTGTAGATAGACAGGTTGAAATTTATAAGACTAGACTTATTGCAAAAGGTTTTCATCAAAGACCTGGTTTGGACTATGTTGAAACGTTTTCTCCAGTAGCTATACTCAAATCCATTCGAATCCTACTTGCCATTGCTGCCTTCCACGATTATGAAATTTAGCAGATGGACGTAAAGACCACTTTTCTGAATGGAAATTTGGAAGAGTGTGTTTATATGGATCAGCCGGAAGGTTTCATAGAGAGTGGGAGTAATAGAAAGGTGTGCAAGTTGCGTAAATCCATTTATGGATTAAAGCAGGCATCGTGGAGTTGGAACATCTGTTTTGATGAGACGGTCAAGGAATTCGACTTTATCAAAAATCCAGATGAACCATGTATTTATAGTAAGATTATTGCGAGAACTGTGGTATTTCTCGTCTTGTACGTGGATGACATTCTCCTGATAAGAAATGACATTCTTATGCTACAATCAGTCAAAGAATTCTTGTCACAAAGGTTCTCCATGAAAGACCTGGGTGATGCCTCCTACATTCTGTGGATCCAGATCTTTCGTGATAGATCTAAGAGGATGTTGGGACTTTCACATTCAAGGTACATAACACCATACTGAAAATATTTAATATGGAAGATTCAAAGCACGGTAATCTACAGGATTGTCACGGAATCACCCTCTCTAAAGAGATGTCTCCCAAGACTGATTTGGAAAGGGATAGCATGACTATTATACCCTACGCTTCTGCGGTAGGCTCTATAATGTATGCGATATTGCGTACCAAACCAGATGTAGCTTACGCACTGAGCATGGTAAGCAGGTATCATTCAAACCCTGGGGAGAAGCACTGGACAGCAGTTAAGAACATCCTCAAGTACTTGAGAAGTACTAAGGAGATGTTCTTGGTGTACGGCAGTAAAGACCTCCAGATCGAGGACTTCATTGACTATAGCTTCCAGAGTGATAAGGATGACTCCAAGTCCATGTTAGGTTATGTCTTTACCCTCAATGGAGGGGTGGTCTGTTGGAAGAGCTCCAAGCAGGACACCGTTGCTGACTCGACGTTGAAAGCGGAGTATATCGCTGTATGTGACGCTGCAAAAGAATCAGTCTGGATCAGAAACTTCATAACAGAACTTCAGGTGGTTCCGTCCATTATTGATCCAATACATTTGTATTGTGACAACAACGGGGCTATAGCTTTAGCGAAGGAACCAAGGTCCCATCAGAAGTCCAGACACATCTTGAGGCGGTACCACCTGATCAGGGAGATCGTTCATCGCTGGGAGATCGAGGTGCGGAGAGTAAAGATGGAGAACACCAGTGCAGATCTACTCACAAAGGCCATCCCTCATACACAGTTCGAGTGGCTATTCGAGATGATAGGTCTGCGATATGCTTATACATAGCCTTAGTACAAGTAGGAGATTGTTAGTGATATATACCCTAGAGGCCATTATTGTATAATACTGGATTGTATATTACAGTTTGAAAGCTTGGGATATACACGGATAGAATAACAGTCCTGCTCAAAATGATAGTATGCTATCTGGTTTGATTCAATCTTATCATGTGTATGTGTTTCTTTTAACATATCGCTAATACATGTTGATAGAGCCCTTAGGATCTTTACTTGACTACCAGCGTTATGATGGCAGTCACTGTAGTGGGGGCTGGATAATCTATAAGCACATCCTTATACTTGTCCCTAGTCATAAGATTATCGAGACAGGGCATCAATACTCCAAAGTAGACTAGTGTATACGCTTTTCATCCCAGCAGGGGAGATGGCATGTCCTACAGCCATTGGTATATCGTACTGGAGATAGTATACAAGTGCTCATTGGGTTATGAGTTACACTGGATGGACTCGCGGAAGGACTGCCGGTTGGTATTATACCTATCGTCGATTAGCAGTTCCTGGGTAGCATGAGTACAAGTTAGTCTATTGACTTGACATCACTATTCGTCTCGAGTGTGTTCCCACTATACTTAGATCACTGCCCGACCACGGCTCAAATGAGTCATGCAAACAGATAGTGGTTGGGTGCAGTCCCGAAGCACTTGGAGGCAGTAGCGGTTAGATAGGACTCGTCTCTTCCGGTATTGGGGGCTGATATCATGCTATGTTTGGAAAGCCATTACACAAAGTCTCTGGCCAGGGCAAGCGAGATTTACTGGTAAGTACTCCAGCAGGGTGTTTTGGGCTCTACTCCGGCAGGACTTATTGCCCTATTAGGGGTCTGACGTTTACCACCCCCTAGGCCCGATATGCAATACTCTCAGACGAACAGACCGGACTGTAGGGAGATTGTCAAAGATAAACTCAGACAAGTTCGAATGAGTTTGCTCATCGGCCTTCTTATCGAAAGATACCTGGGTAGCCGTTACGCACATCTAGTGCCGCTGACGGACTTGTAGTTAAACCCACTGCCAGCGTACTTTCAATTCTTTAGAGTCCTACACAGAGGATTTCGCTGCTTCGGGCGAAACGATGTAGAGGTCGTATGGTTTTACTGTAGGTTCCGATCATATACGTGTACTGGCTACACGGATGTTGTTCGGACTGATAATACTAGTTGGTTTTGGTTTAAGCCGGATTCTAGTATTATATTATTGGATTATTATTATCTCATTGTATACGTATTTTTTGGAATACGAATACGGGTATGTATATACGGTGAGGGCATTCTTGTAATTTCACAAGAGATGCTTCTAAAAGGGGACACCTCATTATTTGGTTTATCTATTTTTGGAAATAGATTAATAAGGTGGAAATTGAAAATATTTGAGGCATGGAGTGAAGCATGACTTATGGTTTTGTTTATTGGTTTAGACTCACTATTCAAACATGGTTGATATTTTCAATTGAAAAATATTGCATGCTTGAGGTGAGAAAGTCTATGAGCCATTCTTCACTTTGAGACTTCACTTGTTCATTTGCGAACTTTCTTTCTCTCTCCAATTTTACTCTCCTTCTTCCTCAAGACCCAAAACCTTCATATGTGTTGTGAATCATTAAGTCTATTGAGATTAAATACTCCATTAGACACTCTACATCTTCTAAACTATCTAGCTTAGGGAACTAGGTACCTTAGTTACCTCGGTTTAGAGGTTGGATCTTGAAGTATAAACTCTCGGGTGGATCATCTTCGACACGAGGAGGCTGACGATCAAGCGTGATCCGGATCTTCGAGGTGCTTAAGAAGAGGAGGAGAAGAAGACCCGAAGGACAAAGAACAAGGAGGTATAAATACTATCATAGCAGTTAGAACCTCCAAGTAGTATAGCTACTTAAAGTTTCTGTTAAGATTCTGGAGTTAAAGTCGGTGTTGCGAAGTATAAAAATCGTTTTTTTTGTAGATTCCACCTCCCCACAAGTGCGTAGGGTTTGATACATTGACTTATATAAACTTCCATTTAGAAAATCCGTTTTAACGTCCATCTGCCAGATATCATAGTCATGGAAGGCAGCACTGGCAAGTAAGATCCGAATGGATTTCAGCATAGCAACTAGAGAAAAAATTTCGTCATAATCTACACCGGGTCTTTGACAAAAACCTTTGGCAACAATTCTAACCTTATATGTTTCCATATGTCCATCTACACCAATCTTCTTTTTGAAGATCCGCTTGCATCCAACGGGTTTTATCTCGGGAAGAGCAACATCCAAAGTCCAAACTTTGTTGGTGTACAAGGACTCCATTTTGGATCGCATAGCATCCAGCCATTTTACAGAGTCCCTATTGGTAATGGCCTATTGGAAACTAGTAAGATCATCTTCTTCCAAGATATAATCCTCTCTATCCCCGTCTATGAGAAAACCGTAGTATTTCTCGGGCGGACGAGAAATCCTACTAGATCTGCGGAGTGGCTGAGGTTCGTCGGTTTCTATTAAGTTCTCTGGTTCTACCAATCCTTCAGTTGTAATTAATGGTTCTGGAATTATTTCCAGTTCTACCGCACTGCCACCTTTTTCTTTTGTAAAGAATTCATTTTCCAAAAAACTTGGCATACTGAGAAACAAAAACCGTTTGTTTCTCCATATGGTAGAAAAGATGTCCATATGAATGCTTAGAATATCTTACAAACTTACACAAAACTGATCGTGTCTCGAGTCTGTCCAGATTCTTCTTCTTAACATAAGCCAGGCAACCCCATATCTTAATCTGTTTAAAAGATGGTCTCTTCCCATACCATACTGATATGGAATGATAGGCACGGTCAGAACCTTATTCAATAGGTTTGCTGTTGTCTCAAGCGCATAACCCCAGAATGAAAGAGGTAACTTATAATTACTCATCATGGAGCGAACCATATCCATAAGGGTGTGATTCCTCTGATCTGATATACGGTTGTGCTATGGTGTATACAGAGGAGTAAGCTGAGAGAGAATTTTATTCTCTTTTAAATAGTCATGGAACTCCGCACTCAAGTACTCACTTCCTCGATCAGATCGAAAGATCTTGATTTTTTTCAGTCTGATTCTTTACTTCACTTTTATATTCTTTCAATTTTTCAAAAGTTTTGGATTTGTGTTTCATCAAGAATACATGTGCGAACCTAAAGAGATCATCAGTGAATGTAATGAAGTATGAGAACCCACCCCTTGCATGTGTAGATATTAGACCACATACATCACTGTGTATGAGTCTCAAGAGCTCTGTAGCTCTTTCTCTGTGTCCCGTAAACGGAGTTTTGGTCATCTTTCCTTTGAGACATGACTGATAAGTTTCATAAGATAAAAATTCGAACGGATTCAAATATCAATCTTTATGTAACTTAGATAGTCTTTTCTCATTGATATGACCAAGTCTATAATACCACAAGTAGGCTTCGTTCACATATGAACTCTTCCTCTTACGTGTGTTTTGTATATTGAAAACTTTGTTTTGATTAAGAATATAGATACCATTGCATAATATATCTTCTGCAACCAATACCTGATTTAAGTAAATGTTCATGATATTTCTATCTAGAAAAAAATTATATCCATCTTTATCTAGTAAAGAAACTGATTGCAAAGGATGAAAGGTATATAATAACAGTTGTTCAAAATCATAGTGTTGCCGCTTGGCAGCACTAGGTGATATTCGTCGACGGCAGTACCATCAACTTGTGCTTTGTTCCCTACTCTGATAGACATATCACCCGGCCTAACCATTCTACTTTTTCTCAGTAATTGTAATAAATTACAAATATGAGATCCTGATCCGACATCTAGTATCCAGGAGGTAGGGTTGATCGAAAAACAGTTCTCAATAACAAATACACCTGAAGAAGATGCATTAGAATGCTTCTCCTTCATTAGGGTCATTTGGAAGTCTTTGCAGTCCTCTTTCCCTTGCCCATACTCGTGACAGTTGTCATAAGTTAGAGCCAAACGGACGTTCTCCGGCCCATGTAATAAGCTGGTTCAGTCAAGTCATACATTTTATTATCTTGATTAAGGCGTGACATGGTTGCTACCTGGAGAGAGAGAAAAAACACTTAGCGTATGCTCTTGTAAGATTAAATTGGTTTTAATTTATCTAATCAAGATGGCTCCTATTGTTTTCTCGAATTCTCCTTCAAATCTTAGAAGGAGAACTAGTGAGAATCATTTACACCTTACAAGTTTGCTAACCGTTCAGCCAGGTGGGTGTTAGTACTCCGAGGGAGGTTCCACGTGCTTTCGCACGGACCTAATTAAAGTAAATCTTGTTTCCGTAGAGACATAACCCCGTTAACACTTTTAGACACCTAATAGGCTAGCTAATTATGAAGCGAAAAATATCTCTCAAAAGTAATCCTACTCATCAATGGGAATCGGGACTAAACTATTATCGTGAGATAACCTAGATGGAAGCCACTCTAGTTACCACACTCCAGAAGGTATGCAAACATTCGCAAGTTTCCCTTATCTTTGAAACTCCTGATGTGGTTTTTACCCCTAACGGCTTATGACCATAATTATGGTCAGCAAATCATAAGTCGCTAGTCAAGTTCAACCCATAATTATCTTGATTGCATTAGACCAACCCGTACGACTCTTAACTATGGTCAACAAAGTCGCACGACTGTCCTAATCAATTGCATCTCTTGCTAACAGGAAAACATTACTTAGCTATCGATCACTACGCCTTAACTATAATTAACAAACGCAGCACGAATACTAAGTACCGCCTTCCTAAATTGACAGAGGGTTACGGCTGGGTTTTTGCAAAAAAATTTCTAACGTAATGAACTTGATATCGTTGAACGAACCGAGTAGTTTTGAAAGGAAGTGATTTAAGATCTGATTTTAGAACAAGCGTTTTTGAAGAAAATTGAGTAATCTATAGTAATACAAAGTTTTTCTTAAGAGCGAAATCCCCCTGAAGGGATCAATGCTCTTCCCTCATCGAATGAGGTGCAGGATATTCCTAACCGAATACCTTTATACAAAGAAAAATAATATGGCAATAGTTTTCAAAAATTTGGTTCCTATGACATCAATTTAAGTTTATTTCATTGCATTAATCAAAATTAATGCGATTCCATCATTTAAGTTCCTATCATACTAGAAACAATGAAACTATAATGCTTTATATGACATCCGCAATCTCCACAGGGTCCTGGGTCTTCACTATAAGGTTGCTTAACCTATGGCAGCACAGGGACAGGGCTAGCGTGGATGCAAGATATATAAACGCATTTATTTATATATATAGTCATCTCAGGCATGATATAATAAACATCACAAGCATACGATAAACAATATGGAATATAGGATAATCTAGAAGTTTCGCGTTTCATTTGAGCCGCAAATGAAATGCGACATTCCTTAGTCGTGTGGATAGCCCGTACAACATCAAACCAAGACCTATACGAGTGTGGAAAGTTACCTGCCAATTCTAGAAGTAAGGAAACTCGCACTCAATATCATGAGTGGGCCACAGCCCGTTTATGGAATCCGATAACTTGAGCACTCCGCCCTGGGTCAGCCTAAAACCCCTACAAGGGCGGCGAATAGCCCGCCAATTCTAAAGCAAAGCGGCTTAAACTCACCATTGTGAAACGACCACTTAGCATACTCTAGAACCCGGATATTCGAACACTTCTCCACGGGTTTATCCTAGTATATAAATGAAATAATATACGACGGTGACATCGACCACATCCTGGTCGAGCCCCAATAAAAGAATATATAAACAAGCAGAAATGGTAATCCACAAGTCGGACGCTCGCCCGCAATAATGAACATACAAACAATATAACTGTACAAATAATATCGCATGAGGGGCTATCCAACACGACAATCCGTCTAAACCATCACAGAGATATATATCATAACAACACCAGCAAATATGTGCAATCCTCTCTAATCGACATATAGCAATTAGACGACGTTTACAACACATATCCATCATCACAGATATCAACGATGCAAAAGTTTCGATCAAAAAACTTTCCGTAATGCCCGTAAACAAAATTAACAGTGATTCAAATCTGGACGAAAAAGAAGTATACCAAAAATCCTAAAATCCAAGAATCAACCCGCTGTATGAAGATGGTGCCAGTCAGAGGAAGTCTAGCCGTCCAAAATCTCTTTCCGGTGGCCAGAATTTCTCTGAAATGGTTCATTTCCAAACTGGGTACTACATACCTCATGACAAGTCCATTTTGATACATTAATAAAAATTTAGGTGTCGTTTGAAAAAATAGACAAAAACTTGGATTTTGGGTTTTAAAATACGAAAAAAATCATTTTTCGAAACTTAAACATTGTCTAATACTAGTTTAGGTGTTTGGGTGGCTCTAATACAATGATGAAGGGTCATTCGGCGCAGCGGAAACTAGCCGTAGTGCCCATAGGTCCCTCAACAGTTACTTTTTACGTAATCCCCTCGCGACGGACTACAACCTGCCGAACCATATAATCGCACGGGGCAGACTGGGGGTAAGAGCTGTTAGGAATATGTATGCCCTAGAGGCCATTATTGTATGATATAGTGGATGCTTGGACATATATATATATATATAGGACTTTCTTGCTCGATATGATAGTATGCTATCTGGTTGCTCTTTATCTTAACATTTACACTAGTATTATTGTACTGTCTTTCTGATACATATTGATAAAGCCCTTATAATGTTTGCTTGACTACCAGATCATACTACTGGGACTTGTGTAGTCTACAAGCATATCCTTTAATTGTTCCTAGTCGAAGGAGTATCGAGACAGGGTATCGATATTCCAGAGTAGACTAGTGTGTACGTTTCTTGACCCTATATGGGGCGATGGTTGATCCCATAACCATTGGTGTTTGACATCAAAGATTGTACACAGGTGCTCATTAGAGAATGGGTACACTGAACAGGACTCATCGAGAACTCCTAGTTAGTACTATAGCTATCGTCAGATAGCAGTTCTCAGGTGACACTGGTATAGGTTACTCTGTAGACCCGAGATTGTCATAGAGTCTTGTGTGGTTCCCACTGTGCTTTGATTTCCTCCCTACCATGGCTTAAAGGAGTCGTGCAAATAGGTGGATTTTGGGTACAGTCCCGAATCACATGGAGGAAGTGAGTGATAGGAGGGGTTTCGTCTCTCCCGGTATTGGGAGTTGATGTTGCGCTATACTCGATTGGCTATAACAGTAAGTCCCTGGTCAGGGATGATGAGATTTATTGGTAAATATTATCAGTAGTTTCTTGAACCGTTATGAGCCATATATCGGCATGACTTATCTAGTTACTACGTTCTGACGATTCCACCCGTAGACTCGATATGCGACATATCAAACGAAGAGACTGGACTGTACGGTAAGTGCTACTTATAGGCTTCATGGGAGTTTGGACAAGCTTGCTTGTTGATCTTCTATTCGCTCCTGGGTAGCCGTTACGTCCAGCTAGTACCGCTGACGGCTTGTGGATAACTAATGTGATCATTACCTACTGTTGGCGTATTGACGAGTCTTTAAAGTCCCACACAGAGGTTTTCTAGTTCAAGCGAAACGAAGTAGGGCACATATGCTGATATGTGCGGGGCCTGATTAAATACGAGTATGTGATACCGTATTCTAATATGGTGGTTATTTGATACTGTTTAGGTTATATGTGATATAATCGGATTATTGAATCAAGTATTGATTTGATAATGTGATATACAGATAAATGATATTAGTCGGTTATATGTGATATAACCGGATTATTAAATCAAGTGTTGATTTAATAATATGATATATATTTATATTTGATATAATTATATATTAACTAATATTGTTACTCACCAATTATTTTGTTTTCTTTATATTTATATATATATATATATATATATATATATATATATATATATATATATATATATATATATATATATATATATATATAAATGAAGCATGGTAGATTTTCTATTTTTGGAAAATAGAAAATGTGAGGTGGAAAAGAGGAAACGTTTGAGGAATGGGGTGAAGTATGGTTTGATGAATATTTTATTCATCTTACTTCACTATTGAAGCATGGCTTCATTTTATTATTGAGGAAAATTGATGCTTCAATAAGTGTGAGTTTGTAAAAGCCATTCTACACTTGCATTTTCTACACTTGTTCTTTTTTCTTGACATGAGCTCATTTGCTCTCTAGCTCTCCTTCTTCCTCCTCACCATCATCTCCAAGCTCAATCCCTCACATGAGTTATGAAATCTTGAGCTTGTGAGATCCCTAGTGAGTTTAGAACCCCTACTTCACCATCCTACACTTAATTAGAAATTAAGTGTAGTGTGTTTCCTTCACTAAAGAGTTTAGTGAAGAGGTAGTTTGGATTAGCGGAGCTTCGGTGGATCATCTTCGGCATGAAGATCGCAAAAGAAGCTCGATCCAACTTCAAGTGGAGCCTAGTGGAGTCGCGTGGACTACTACACGGAGCTTTTGAAGAAAAGGACATGGTCTACAAAGGTTGTAGCCTCATTCTCTTTATATAGTTTTCTTGATATCAAGCTAAGACCCTAATCGTCTAGTTTAGATTCTAGATTAGTGTTAATTAGCACCCCAAAATTTTTTAAAATGGCATGCTTGATGCTAGCCAAACCCAGTGGTAGTGGTAATAAACACCTTCATGGTATCAGAGCCAAAGCTAGAAGATTATACGATATTAGTTGAATTACGAACCCGAAACAACTCCAAAACTGTAACCCGAAAACCATAGTTTCTGTCGATTTTTAAATGGACTCTGAAAATTTTTTAAACAAGTGCATAATGTTACATGTGATGTAAATAGAACACCATAGAAATTTGAGACCAAAACTCTAAAAATCACCCGGCGAGATCTCACCCCTCGTTCTATTTTTTGTCTCGAATTTTTTTGGTGTTCTATATACTATGGTTTAGGGTTTAAGGTCATATTTGTTTAGCTCAGTTTGCATGTGATGGTAACTTTCCTATTAGGGCTATTCGGAGTGTTTCGTAGTCGTAATATGAAATCGTTTTGGTTTTAAGTTTAATATGTGATACAATATTTAGAATCCACAATTAATTAGTTTTGTGAAAACTAGTTTGCTACTTATAAATCTGGCGTTTTAGTCTCGGTTCATCGATTGCCACAGAGTTTCGATTCGGATCAAAACTCCGTCGCAATCGCATATAGTACGCGAACAACAGTCAGGAATCTTGTTGAATTATCCGACTACTTTTTGAAAAGATTTTTCAGTTTGAGACTAAAATATAAGGTTTATAAGGTTAGGCATGAAATTCGGAATATGAGATATTCCGGGTTTATGATGTCTAAGGTAATGCGGATTCTAATTATTGTAGTTTTTCATTTCTTTTCTGCAACTGTAAGTGTAATATGTGGGGTATCCCAGATCTCGTTGCTATATGTTAACGGCATTCGGGTACACATATTTACTTACGTTGATGACATGAGATGTAATGTGTTGTATAATGTACGAAGCCTTCTTGTGGCATTGTAGACTAGGTCATATCAATGCGACAAGACTAGCTAAGTTGCATAAAGATGCATATTTGAATCAGTTCGAATTTACATCTTATAAAACTTGCGAGTCATGTCTCAAAGGGAAGATGACCAAAACTCTGTTTACTGGACACGGAGAAAGAGCTACTGAACTCTTGGGACTGATACATAGTGATGTATGCAGTCCTATGTCTATACATGCCAGGAATGGTTCCTCATACTTCATTACATTCACCGATGATCTCTCAAGATACGAACATATGTTCCTGATGAAATACTAATCTGAATCTTTTGATAAATTCAAGGAATATAAGTGCGAAATAGAGAACCGGACGGGTAAAAGTATTAAAAATCCTTTGATCTGATCAGGAAGGAGAATACTTAAACACGGAGTTTCGAGACTATTTAAAAGAGAATGGGATTCTCTCTCAGCTTACTCCTCCGTATACACCACGGCATAGCGGTGTATCGGAGCAGAAGAATCATACCCTATTAGATATGGTGCGCTTTATGATGAGTGTTGCTGAGTTACCTATTTCCTTTTGGTTCCTACCATATCCGTGCCTACCACTCCATATGATATAAGGAAAGGAAAGAGACCATGCCTTAATTATGTTAAGATATGGGGTTGTCCGGCTTATATGAAAACACAAAATCCAGACAAGATCGAGGCAAGCTCAGTTCTGTGCAAATTTGTAGGATATCCCAAACATTCGCGAGGGTATATCTTATACCATACCGAGGAACAAAAGGTGTTTGTTTCTCAACATGACATCTTTTTAGAAAAAGAATTTCTTGGAAAAGAAATTAGTGGTCGTGAGGTAGAGCTGGAAGAAGTTCCAGCTTACAAACTATAACTGATAATTTGGTAGAATCGAAGGATTCAATAGTCCCCGATGAACCTCAGCCACTCCACAGATCTAGTAAGGTTCCTCATCCACCTGAGAGATACTATGGTTTTCTCGTAGATGATGGGAGCGAGGATTGCATCATGGAAGATGATGACCCAACTAGTTTCGAGCAGGCCATCACAAGTGGAGACTCTGTGAAATAGCTGGATGCTATGCGATCTGAGATGGAATCCATGTACACCAACAAAGTATGGACTTTGGAAGTTGCTCCTGAAGGGGTAAAACCCATCAAGAGCAAGTGGATCTTTAAGAAGAAAATTGGTGTAAATGGAAAAGTTGAGACTTTCAAAGCTATACTTGTAGCAAAAGGTTTTCGTCAATGACCAGGTGTCGACTATGATGAAACATTTTCTCCTGTCACTATGCTTAAGTCCATCAGGATCTTACTTGCCATTGCTGCATACCATGATTACGAAATCTAGCAGATGGATGTCAAGACCGCTTTTCTAAATGGTGATTTAGAAGTGAGCGTGTACATGACACAGCCAGAGGGTTTCGTAGAAAATAGGAGCAGGGGATGTGTGTGCAAGCTGCTTAAATCAATTTACGAATTAAAACAGGCATCGCAGAGTTGGAACATCTATTTTGATGAAGCTATCAAAGAGTTTGACTTCATCAAAAATTTAGATGAACTGTGTATATAGAAGAAGGTTGTAGAGAGTAAGGTTGTCTTCCTCATATTGTACGTGGTTGATATATTCTTGATAGGAAACGGTGTTTCTATGCTCTCGGTCAAGCTCTTCTTATCACGAAAGTTCTCCATGAAAGATCTAGGTGATGCCTCCTAGATCCTGGGGATAAAGATCTATAGAGATGGATCTAAGCGGATGTTGGGATTGTCCCAATCCAGATACATTGACTCCATACTAAAGAGGTTTAGTATGGAAGATTCTAAGCATGGTAATTTACCCGCTTGTTCAGGAATCACACTCTCCAAAGAGATGTCTCCCAAGACTGATTTGGAGAGGGCACGCATGCAAAGGATACCCTATGCTTTGGCGGTCGGGTCTATCATGTATGCGATATTATATACTATACCAGATGTAGTGAGTAAGTATCAATTAAATCCTGGGGAGAAATACAGGACAGCTGTGAAGAACATTCTTAAGTACTTGAGAAGGACTAAAGAAATGTTCTTGGTATATGGTAACGGTGAACTCCAGGTAAAGTCCTTTACCGATTAGAGCTTCCAGAGTGATAAGGATGACGGTAAGTCGGTCTCGGGCTTTGTCTTCACCCTCAATGGAGGGGCGGTATGTTGAAAGAGTTCCAAGAAAGATACCGTAGCAGACTCGACGATGGAGGCTGAATACATCGCTGCCAAAGAGGCTGTCTAGATGAAGAAGTTCATTGTTGAACTTGGTGTGGTTCCATCCATTGAGCATCCAATACTTATGTATTGTGATAACAATGAAGTTGTGCCTTTAGCCAAGCAACTCCGGTCCTATCAGAGATCCAGACATATTCTTAGGTGGCATCACCTGATCCGGGAGATAGTAGATTGACGGGAGATCAAGGTCAGGAGAGTTGACATGAAGGACAACGTAGCGGATCGACTCACGAAGGCCTTCCCAAGACGCGGTTTGAAAGACTTTTTAGGATGTTAGGTATGAGATATTACAACACATGGCCATAGTGCAAGTGGGAGATTATTAGGAATATGTATGCTCTAGAGGCCATTATTGTATGATATAGTGGATGCTTGGACATATATATATAGAGGATTTTCTTGCTCGACATGATAGTATGCTATCTGGTTGCTCTTTATCTTAACATGTACACTAGATTATTATACTGTCTCTCTGATTCATGTTGATAAAGCCCTTAGGATGTTTGCTTGACTACCAGGAATATGATGCAGATCATACTACTGGGACTTGTGTAGTCTACAAGCACATCCTTTAATTCTTCCTAGTCGAGAGAGTATCGAGACAGGGCATCAATATTCCAGAGTAGACTAGTGTGTATTTTTCTTAACCCTGTATGGGGTGATGGTTGATCCTATAACCATTGGCGTTTGACATCAAAGATTGTACAAAGGTGCTCATTAGAGAATGGGTACACTGAACAGGACTCGTCGAGAACTCCTAGTTAGTACTATACCTATCGTCAGATAGCAGTTCTCTGGTGACACCGGTACAGGTTAGTCTATAGACACTAGATCGTCATAGAGTCTTGTGTGGTTCCCACTGTGCTTTGATTTTCTCCCTACCACGGCTCAAAGGAGTCGTGCAAACAGGTGAATTTTGGGTACTGTCCCAAGTCACATGGAGGCTGTGAGCGATAGGAGGGGTTTCGTCTCTCCCGGTATTGGGAGTTGATGTTGCGCTATGCTCGATTGTCTATAACAGTAGGTCCCTGGCCATGGATGATGAGATTTACTGGTAAATGTTATCAGTAGTTTCTCAAACCGTTATGAGCCATATATCGGCATGACTTATCTAGTTACTACAGTCTGACGATTCCAGCCCTAGACTCGATACGCGACACATCAGACAAAGAGACCGGACTGTATCGTAAGTGTTACTTATAGGCTTCATGGGAGTTTGTATAAGATTGCTTGTTGATTTTCTATTCGCTCAATACCTGGGTAGCCGTTACTGTTAGTCGATGTGAAACACCCCACGAGTTGCGGGGAGGCGGAAATATGAAAAACGATCTTGTTCTTAAAGCATACATCGACAAACCGAAGATCTTTGCTAAACGATAATTAACAACTACCATAGAAGTTCTAAGCTACTATGTAAAGAGATTATACCTAGCGAATCGTGTCCTTCTTCTTTACGATCTCTACGTCCTCTTCGGCCTCCTCTAAGTGATAGATGATCCACCCGAGAACCCTAATCCAAGCTTCACCTCAAAACTTGAGATAACTAAGTTTCTCTAGTTGCTAATCAAAGGAACTTAGATCATATAGAGTTAGGTTATGGAATATTTAGTCTATTCTAATCCTTGTTCTCAACTCATGAGTGGTAGGATTAGATCTTGAAGAGAGAGTGAGTTTGAGGAGAGAGAAGGTGAACTAGAATAATGAATATGAAATTGTTTCTCACATGATATATGAAGCATAATGAATAAATCAATAAATGAAGAAAAAAAAGATTATTCATCATGCTACATAAATGTATAATGAGTGATTCACTATGTGAGTCTTTAAGCATTTAATAATGCATTAATGACATAATGAATCACACATTATGAGTCACAATATCATTTAATGACAATGCCACTTAAACCCCTCAAGTCACCATGCTTCTAGAAGCTTTCCGGAAATTACGAGAACGCCCCTCCCATCCGTGAAAACACGGAAAAACTTTAGACTGTATAAATCCAATAACCTGATACTAGAATCTGGCTTAAACCAAAGTCGTCTAGTAAAAACTGTCTGAATGTCGTACGTGCGTTTAAACACGTATCCGTCTGAACCCTTGTCGTAAAACCGTACGACCTCTATATCGTTTCGCCTGGAGCTGGGAAAACTCTGTGTGGGACTCTAAAGACTCGACTACTACGCTGGCAGTGGGTTTAACCACAGACCGCAAGCGGCACTAGCTGTACGTAACGGTCCCCAGGTAGATGTCGATAAGAAGGCCGATGAGGATACCCATCCGAACTCCTACTGAGCCTGTCCGTGACAATATCCATGCAGTCCGGTCTGTTCGTCTAAGAGTATCGCATGTATGGTCTAGGGAGGTGGTAAACGTCAGACCCCTAATAACCGTACAAGTCGTGTCGGCATGACTCAATTACCATCCGAGAATCTACTGATCAGTCTATCAGTAATTCTCAATCAGCCCTGGCCAGGGACTAATGGTAATGACCAACCGATCACCGTGCGATATCAACTCCCTATACCGGGAGAGACGAATCCCTAACTGTCACTCACTGCCTCCACGTGGCTCGGGACTGTGCCCAACTAAAACCTGTTTGCACGACTCCTTTGAACCGTGGTAGGGTAGTAATCAAAGCACAGTGGGAACTCACACGAGACAAATGACGACCTTAAGTCAACGGACTATCTGCACACATGTCACCTGAGAACTGCTATCTGACGTTAGGTATAAATACCATCCAGTCAGTTCTCGGCGAGTCCTGTCCGGTGTACTCACACCCAGTGAGCATCTGTATACAATCTTAGGTGCACTCCACCAATGGTTGCGGGACCAATCCATCGCCCCTCCTCAGGGTCTAGATATATATACACTAGTCTACTCCGGAGTATCGATGTCCAGTCTCGATACTCCTGCGACCAGAGACATCTAAGGATGTGCCTATTGACTATCCAGCTCCCACAAGTATGACTGCCATCACAACGCCGGTAGTCAGGCAAACACGCTATGGGCTTTATCAACATATATATATTTATGAATACTACGCAAAATATATCATATGTTAAGATAAAGACAAACCAAATAGCGTACTATCATATTAAGCAAGACTGTCATGTACATACATATCCCTAGTATCCTATACAATGAAGGCCTCTAGGGCATATATATCCAACAGTTACGTCCGCTAGTACCGCTGACGGCTTGTGGGTAACTGATGTGATCATTACCTACTGCTAGCATGTTGACGAGTCTTTAGAGTCTCACACAGAGCTTTTCTAGTTCAAGCGAAACGAAGTAGGGCACATATGTTGATATGTGCGGGGGCCTAATTAAATACAAGTATGTGATACCGTATTCTAATCTGGCTGTTATTTGATATCGTTTAGGTTATATGTGATATAACCGAATTATTGAATCAAGTGTTGATTTGATAATGCGATATACAGATAAATGATATTAGTCGGTTATATGTGATATAACCGGATTATTAAATCAAGTGTTAATTTAATAATATGATATATATATATATATTTGATATAATTATATATTAACTAATATTATTGCTCACTAATTATTTTGTTTTCTTTATATATATATATATATATATATATATATATATATATATATATAAATGAAGCATGGTTGATTTTCTATTTTTTTGGAAAATAGAAAATGTGAGGTGGAAAAGAGGAGACATTTGAGGAATGGGGTGAAGCATAGCTTGATGAAAATTGATGCTTCAATAAGTGTGAGTTTGTAAAAACCATTCTGCAATTGCATTTTCTACACTTGTTCTTTTTCTTGACATGAGCTCATTTGCTCTCTGGCTCTCCTTGTTCCTCCTCACCATCATCTCCAAGATCAATCCCTCACATGAGTTGTGAGACCTTGAGGTTGTGAGAATCCTAGTGAGTTTAGAATCCCTACATCACCATCCTACACTTGATTAGCAATTAAGTGTAGTGTGTTTCCTTCACTAAAGAGTTTAGTGAAGAGGTAGCTTGGATTAGCAGAGCTTCGGGTGGATCATCTTTGGCACGAAGATTGCAAAGGAAGCTCGATCCAACTTCAAGTGGAGCCTAGTGGAATCACATGGACTACTACATGGAGCTTTTGAAGAGAAGGACACGGTCTACAAAGGTTGTAGCCTCATTCTCTTTATGTAGTTTTCTTGATATCAAGCTAAACCCTTAATCATCTAGTTTAGATTCTAGGTTAGTGTTAATTAGCATCCTAAAAAAAATTTAAATGGCATGCTTGATGCTAGCAAAACCCAGTGGTGGTGGTAATAAACACCATCAAGAGCATGTGCTTCGCCATTACTGTCGGCACGGTGAGAACCCCCAATGGGTCGGCACAATGCCGAATAGCTCTGATACTATGATGAAGTTCCTAGTACCCTTAGCGCTAATCTGCGGCCTTCTCAGAATGAAAAACATTAATTTTAAAATGGCACTAGGAACTATACCATAATAATCGTTTCAAACACTAACTAGTAAACAAGAAGAGAGTTTAACTACTTGGTAAGTGACTAGAGCCTTTGAAGACGTGTCCTTCGAGTCTTCAATGATCCTCTTCCTTAGCTCCTAGGACTTTTCGATGAAGCTTGTAAGTTGGTCTTCTTGATCCTAGATGATCCACCCGAGACATATGATTCAAACTCTTTCTGCACCTAGTGAAGAAACTAATAACCATGGCTTGCAAGGAAATGGTAATTAGGAATGTAGAGAGTGTTTGTTTAATTAATCTATCTCTAATTCCTCTTGATTCTCATCACATAAGAGGGTAGAGAAAGAAGAAGAAGAAAGAGTTCAAGAGAGGAGAGAGAATGTTTAGAATAGAATGAGAGAAAAACTAAAGAGGAATGGCTATGTATATTTCTTTTCCACAAAATCATTTTCAATAAAATATTGCAACCATACATGTATAGTAAACCCAAATAGAATTAAATAATACAAGCTCGTTTCTTTCACCATTTTCTTTGCCACATAAACCCTCCACCTCATTTTTAATCTTCTAAAAATAGAAAATCCTAAAATGTGATGTCCTTCTTCTACAAAAAATCTTATATAAATAAAAGAATACTATACCGTATATACATACTCATATTCGTACCAAAAAAAGAATACTAAAAGATAGAAAAATACAACAAATATAATACTAGAATATTATTAAATCAATACTTGATTTAATAATCCGGCTTAATTCTAAGCCCGCTAGTATTAAGCGTCCGATTTAAATTTGTGTAGCCAGTACACGTATTTAATCTGGACCCTGCACATATAAATATATGGCATCTACGTCGTTTCGCCTGAACCAGGAAAACACTCTTTGTGAGACTATAAAGACTCGACAATACGATAACTGTGAGTTACTGGATAAACCCATAACCACAAACACATCAGCGGCACTAGCTGTACGTAACGGCTACCCAGGTATGTGTCAAAAAGAAAGTCGATGAGAAAACTCATTCGAACCCCTAATGAGCCTATCAGTGACAATCTCCGTACAATCGGGTCTCTTCGTCTAAGATTATCGCATACCGGGTCTAGGAGTGGAAAACGTCAGACCCCCAGTAACCCGATAATTCGTGCCGATGTGGCTCAGGACCAATCTGAAAAACTACTTGTCTAACTATCAGTAAATCTCATCTGCCTTGGCCAAGCTCTTATGGTGCTGGCCAACCGAACACAGTGCGATATCGGCTCCCTATACCGGGAGAGATGGATCCCTAACAATCGCTCACTGCCTCCATGTGGCTCAGAACTGTATCCAACTAAAACCTATTTGCATGACTCAGTAGAACGGTGGTAGGGTGGTAATCTAAGTATAGTGGAAACTCACAAGAGACAAATGACGATCTCATATTTAAAGATGTAACATTTCAGAAAATAAAAATATTATTTTTGGGAATTTAAATAAATAAAATAATAAATTTCATGAATATTACTAAATATGAGAATTAGTTTTAATAAAAGGGTATAATTATATACCGATAGTTTGGAAAATATTTGGAAATTTATATCAAATATGGATTTTTGAAAGTATTTATTGGATTTGGGTATTCTATACATAATTATGTAACTAATTTTATGCAAGTTTATATTAAAACCCGATTTGTGCACTACTAATCTTTTTTTAAGCCAAATCCATTTTCTTTAGTTTTGTTAACCATGACATTGTGCCATGACACATTTCATACTTGCATGCATGGTTCTATGTTTGTTGTTTTTGTTTTAAAAAAAAAAAGAAAAGAGATATTTTGAGAGTGAGGGGACAAAGATGTATGGGCAAGGAAGAGAGGGGGGGTTTGGTTCTTTTGTTTGCAACCTTAGCTCATTTACTTATCTTTCTTCATCTTCCATCTTCTTTTGTGCTGCTCCTTCATTCCCCTCTTCCTCCACCTCCATATCCACCATGCAACACCCCTAAATTATTACTAAAATCTTACATTCCCTTCACAAAAACTACTCCAAACCCCACTACAAACCCTATAGAGGCATCAAATTTGGACCTTGAAGACTTTAAGAAACTCAAGAAAATTCTTGAGTTGCCAAATGAGCAATATTTCCTTTCCTTTAGTTAAGTTAGTTGTGTTTAGTGTATCCTATAGTGGTTTAGAGTTATAATTGTATAGAATTATGATCTTGGAAATTTCCAAGATGATGGTTAGGGGATATGTGGACTAGTGATATGGTTATTGAGGTTTAGAGAGGGTTTCCAAGACCTTAGAGATGATTTCTGACCAAGACTAGAAGACTAGGAACCAAGTATACGAAAACTGAAATTTTCCCGTGTCGGTTTTCTTGGATTTATGGTGCCTACAGGGAATCTAGAGTATCGTGGGAAGTTTCTAAGGAAATCAAACGAGTGCACTAACCTCAATAGAACCCTAGAAGACCACCACCAAAAGACGAGACCCAAACTTCAGGTTGGGGCCGGCGGCGCCGGGTCTTGTAGTATGTCTCACCGGCCCAGTTTTGGGGTTAGGTGATAGGGTTTGGCCAGTATCTCACACTCACTATAATCTAGCCTTTGTATTGTTAGTATGGACCTATTCTACCTGTACCAAAATCTGAGAGTGATTTCCTTAGTTGCCGTATTGTGTTTTGTGATTTATTAAAACTTAGTTTTGTATTTGAGACTAGATTTCGTCGTGGAACATTTGTATATCAACGACAGGGATTAATTGGTTGTTTTGCATGCGTAGGCTATAGGTTCTAACTTATAAGCACTTCGTGTGCTGTATCAGTTTTCAGTCTTTGTTTTAATGGCATTTCGATTTGTGTATTCATTGTAGGTACCTTCGCGTGGACTTCCGAGACGACGAAGCACATCGACTTCGACTACGCAAGGAGATTAGAAGATGAGTAGATTTATATCTACGGGGGAAGTCGGATGGATGGCGTATAGTACCCCCGCAACTATGATGAAAGAAACGATATAAAATTTATGGTTTGGAAAAAACTAGGTATGAACTCACGGATATGAATAAAGGTTTTAGTAAGAGATGATATGAGAAAAGATAACATTAGCGGATATGTTTGCTTGAGGATATAAGGGAATGTACATATTATATTCATAGGCCAATAAAAGATGTGAGATTATACACACATACATACGAAAGAGAATATGATATGATTAATACAAGAAGACATGAATTGGGATGTCAATATGATGACATGAGATTGATGATATATATGGGTAATGAGATCAATAGCGATGATATGAGATCAATGATATGTGTGTGTGTGTGTGTGTGTGTGTGTGTGTGTGTGTAATGAGATCAGTAGCGATGACATGAGATTGTTGATATATATGTAACGAGATCAATAGCGATAACATGAGATTGATGATATATATATATATATATATATATATATATATATATATATATATATATATATAACGAGATCAATAGCGATAACATGAGATTGATGATACATATGTGTAATGAGATCTATAGTGATGACATGAGATTGATGATATATGTATATAATGATATTAATAGCGATGAGGTTAGATTTGATGGTGACATGATTTGAGATCGATATCGATATGATATGAGATCGATGTAAATACGATGTGAGTTTGAAATAGAGATGTGATGTGATCGATATAATAGGATGTACGAGACCATAGATCCGTACCCTTATCGATGTATAGGACGACAGATCCTTAATCTAGATTGTAGCCACCGTACGATGGATTACCGTACGTGACGTGTTATACCGAATGATTGATCCGCGCTTGTGATTTGAGGATGACGATCGAGTATATTGCTATATCGGGTACTATGAGGCTGGATAGCCGACGTAATAGTGTCACCTGAACCATACTTGTTTAAAACTGATCATATGGTTCATGTATAGATGGATACCTTATTATAGTTCATGTTTATGTTGGTTTATCCCTCGTGTGATACTTATCATATTTTCGGTACTAATAGTTTTATGATATCGTCTGCTAGTACACTTGCACAATTACTGATGATGTGCATGTAACAGTTACACAGATTTGCCGGCTCACACACATTCATCATCGGTAATTGTCATACCACTTGCACAGTAGAACCGCCATATCATGATATTATTCATAACCGTAGGGTACATCCATTTTTAGTACTAACACTTGACATATTTGCATGATATACTTAATATGCTCATATTACTGTTCTATGTTGCATATATCGGACTTTATGGTTACCTGCATTGAGATGTTGTTTTCATAAGATTTCTGGATTTGAGAACCGCGGTTATGTTTCAAAGGAAATTATGAATTGTTTTAAAAATACGGTTTCTCATGATGTGATTTCGAGGCGTCCACCATGAGTTTTCTCGGTTCTGAGTTTGTTTTCGAGACTCGATTCGAGGAGTTGGATGAACCATCTGCGGGTATATGGTGGACCCGGTAAGGTACCCCGGGGCGAGAGTGATTTCGTAGGGATGACGATGAGCCTAGCAGGGGATGTACTACCTACCGGTGATAGTTTGGACCCGGCGGTTATTCGGAGGATATCGACCGGAGTTGTGAGATGGATATGAGACCCGATCAGAGGATGCGGCGCCTGAGATATGAGGATTTACGTGTCGATACTGGACACGGGTTTTCATGATGTTTCTGTAGGGTGTTTTTCGCCACCCCATTGAGATAGGAATACTACGCGCTTGTCAGGCGTACTACAGATTCCCTCTGCCTAGGGTAGGCGGGGGTTTATTGATTGTAGGTGTCCGAATCTCCGGAGGCCGCGGACTAAGCTGTCGTTAATTACCCCTAGCCTTTGGAGCGAGAGAACCTCTGATTGACGGGTCAAACTGATCATGCGAACTCAATATGCCGTGTGCGTGTTTTGAAAGGGTTTTGGATATATCGGGGGCCTCGCAGAGTTTACGGGGGTTCCGCTATCCGGATAGTAGGCTGGGGATCAAGAGGATTAGCAGCCCCTTTGTGGGGTGTGGGGCAGCGCCCCGTTAGAAAAATATTTCCAATGAGGGACGTGTTTTGGGTGTGGAGTGCATGGAAATGAGGGGCGAGGAGTGTCTTAAAGACGCGTGCATGGCACGTGGGCACTAGACACCCACGGGTCACGTTCCTGGCGCGTAGGCGCTTAGCACTCGCGGGTCATGTTCCTGGCGCGTGGGCGCTTGGTGCCCGTGGGTCACGTGCCAGGCGCTTAGCGCCCGCGGGTCACGTGCCCTGCACGCGACCGCTGAGCACTGGGTGTCTGCGAGTCACGTGAGGCACACGTGGGAGCTGGGTGCCCACGGGTCACGTGCCCTGCACGCGACCGGTTAGCGCTAGGCTCCCGTGGGTCACGTGAGGCGCACGCGACCGCTGGATGCCCGTGGATCACGTATGTGGCACGTAACTGCTGGAAACACCAACGGAAAAGGGGATTACCCCCTGGGCTGGGAGTTGAACTCCCAAGGGTCTTTGGAGTTGAACTCCTACTGGGGATTATATGTAGATTTGGAGTTAAACTCCTAAAATGGTTTTGTTTATGGAGTTAAATTCCAACAGATCTTGAATGGAGTTAAACTTTTGGAAATCTTTGGAAATAACCGAAGGGGGCCCCTTTCTTCCCCCCTTTGGCCCTGGATCTTCCCCAAAGTGGGATTTTTGGAGGTGGGTATCCTTCTTCCTCCTATTCCGTTGGCCGGATCTTGGAAAAAAAGGGGGGTGAGGTTTAAAAATCTCCCCTTTTAGGGGTTTGATGGCAAATCTGAGCTCCCCTTTAAGGGTTTTATGGTGAAAAACTATTTATTTTTTGAACAGGAAGAGTTAAACTCTTGATTTAATTCAAACAAAAAGAAGAAGGTTTAGAACCTTGAGGAAGGAGGAGGTACAAACCCTAATATTTTTAGAGAATGAAAAAGTTGTCATGGATATTTTCATCATGTTTGCCTTTATAGGCTACACACTTTACATATAGCCCCTTGGACTTTGCCAAATGGCACTTGTGCCACCCCATACCTTATATGCTTGTTTCTTTTTGCACATAAGCCATGGATTTTACAAAATTTCGGCTTTCTGCCCATTTAGATACATTTATTTCTAAAAAATACATTAAAACTAATTTATGGCTTCATTCCTTTTATCATGGGGCTGGTCCCTTCCAAGCTCGGTTCTGACCTAGGCTTGGGCCCACTTGACTTAGGGTTGACTTTGATTTTGACTTGGTCAACAGGGGTGTAAATTTTGATCCCAACAAATTGCCTCCCCATCAATAAATGCACACCACATATGTGGGTTGTGTGCATGAAATTGATGGATCTTCTTTCGTGTGGAGGTCGACTCTGTTTTGACGACGTGGAGGTCGATGCTGCCCTTTTTGCGATGTGGACGGTCGGTGCTGCCATTTTAGCGACGTGGACGGTCGATGCTGCCATTTTAGCGACTTAGACGATCGTTGCTGCCCTTTTTGCGACGTGGACGGTCGGTGCTACCCTTTTTGCAATGTGGATGGTTGTTGCTGCCCCTTTTGCGACGTGGACGGTCGGTGTTACCCTTTATGCGACGTGGACGGTCGTTGCTGCCCTTTTTGCGACTTGGACGGTCGGAGCTGCCCTTTTTGCGACGTGGACGGTCGTTACTGCCCTTTTTGCGACGTGGACGGTCGGTGCTGCCCTTTTAGCGACTTGGACGATCGTTGCTTCCCTTTTTGCGACGTAGACGGTCGGTGCTGCCCTTTTTGCGATGTGGACGGTCAGTGCTGTCCTTTTTGCGACGTGAACGGTCGTTGCTGCCCTTTTTGTGACTTGGACGGTTGGTGCTACCCTTTTTCCGACGTGGACGGTCTTTGCTGCTTTTTTTACGACGTGGACGGTCGGTGCTTTCTCTGCTTCCTGCGGTATCGGGATTTGATTTGACTTGGTCCGCCTTCTGTGGTGTCGAGGTTGAAGTTGACTTGCTCCGCTTTCTACGGTGTCAGGGTTGATTTGTTTGATTTGATTTATTCTTGGAGTTCCATACCGTCCAGCGGGACTTTTAAGCTTGGAAGCGCTACCGGGTGGGACATTGATTTGATCCGTTTGATTTCTGTCACGCCCCGCTTCCCAGAGTACGCAAGATAGGGCACGTGACATAGCCAACCATGCTACCTGTGGGTAGGAATTATCCATCCACAGTCACATTACGGTTGTGGAGATATCAAGAACAAAATAATAAACTAATCTAATACATGTCCAAATCCATAATAACAAGAATCAATAAACAATGAGTGCGGAAGCAAATGATCCAATACAATAAATAAACAGCACGTCCCATAATGCGGGCTCACATCTGGAAATGAAATGAAATGATAAACTAAACACTAAGGAACTCACAGTTCAGCCTGCTGGCTGAAGTACTCCTGCTCGGTCGTCGACAATGGTAAGGAATCTGGGCCATGCAAAACCCAGACGTCAGCGCGTCATGTCATCAAGTATATATTATAAACATAGTAATAAGCAATGCAGGTATGAACATGAATAAAGAAGTACTATGGATTAACAATGCAGAGTAATGTGCAGTGGTGGCTAAACTGTTCTATCAGGTTTCTACTCTATAGTCTTTGAAATCAATTGATGAATCGTCGATGTAACTCAATAGTATCCCGTGCGTGCCCGGGACCACGGTCAAGGTCCTCGGGGCTGAATCCGAGACGTGCCGCTAAGCAGTAATAGGTAGTAGGATGGATGAGTGATGTCAGCATCATCACTTCCGGACTGGCCAAGCCCGTAAGACTGATCAGAACAAGTATCGAACTGTTGAGTTACAAGTCGGTTTCACCTTTGATTTCCCCATACCCCCAAGTTATGTATGTCAGGTCAGGTATTCAGTAGTCAAGGACTAATGCCAACCCAAAATTAGGTAAACTAGGTCTGTCTGGATAGACAGCAGGAATGGTCAGGTTTGTCGGCATTAGGCATGAAATCAGGTAACAGGTCAGGTCACGTTTCAACAGGTTGAGTTGATATGTACAGGGTGTCATGTCCGGTGCATCAGTACATGTGTCAGGTGTATCAAGATCGGTCAATATGTAATGCAATCAAATGTATGTTGATAACAGGTATAGTAACGAATAAGGGACAACAGCAGGAACAGCAAATAACAATATTATTCCATGTAACCACAGTGATGCTTTGTATTCTCTTATTAACAGGTTCAAGCACCCTTGGGATGCAATAATCACAGTGTAGCGCAATATTAATAACAGCAGGCAATAAAGATATAAGTGTGCGACTATTATCCTCTAAATAGTAAAATGATTAGCAGGTAGTTGTTATTAAGGTTACGGTGGCAAAATACGATTTAGGTGGCAGTATTCTAATGTACATCATATTTCGTCCAATGAGATGAGTAGCAATACTAGTTAATTATAGCAAGTTTGTGAGTCAAACATTTAATTAGTTTAACGTAGCATGTAGCAAGAAATCTTGCCTCAGAACAAGGGTCGAGATGCAGGCGGCCTGATGCACATGTCACGATACGGCGTGTGAAACGGCACGACACGGTACTGGGTCTAGTCGCGATCTGCGGCGCGATCTGGTGCGCGATACGGACGCAATCTGCGGCGCGGTCTGGTGCGCGATACGGACGCGATCTGCTACGCGATCAGGTGCACGGTCTGGGCGCGATACGGTCACGATCTGCAGCGCGATCAGGTGCACGGTCTGGGCGCGATACGGTCACGATCTGCAGCGCGATCTGGTGCACGGTACGGACGCGATACGGTGTACACCCGAACGGCGAACAGCGGGACCACACGGACCAGAATACTTCGAGGGAAGCACTAGGGACAACCACGACGGGCCCGACGGCGATGGGCGCGCCGGCGGTGAACAGGAAACGCGGCTGCAGTGCTGGAGGCGGCTGGGTCGGGTCGTGCTGGGAGTAGGGGGAAGGTAGAGGCCTGGTTTGGGTGGCAAGGGGAGAGGAGGTGGTCGGCGGTGGCACAGGCACGACGACGAGGATCGACGGCGCGTTTCCCGGCGACCCGGGGATTGGTGCTAGGGTCGGGCTCGGGTCTGGTGGTGGTCCGGCGAGGGGAGGAGGAAGGCGACGACGAGGTCGGGACGAGGAGGAAGAGAGGGAGTCGCAGGCGTCGTCGGTGGCGGGAGGCGGCGTCGACGGCGAGATCTGCGGCCGGGTGACGTCGTCGGGGTTGGGTTGCAGGCTCGGGAAGAGACGGAGGAAGGAGGTAGGAGGGTGCGGCTAGGCTGAGGAGGTGTTGACGGCGACGGCGAGGTCGCGGTGGGACCGACGGCGAGGTCACGAGGAGGCTAGGGTTAGGGTTCGAGGTTCTCGTGGGTTTTCTCGTGATGGGGAAGATGAATAGGGGCGGCTGCAAATATATATATAGGAGGAGAGAGAGAGTTTGTTAGAGGGAGAGAGAGAGAGAATAGAGAGGGATAGAGAGAGACAGAGAGAGGGGGGCCCACGAGATGAAATGGGCTCGTGATTGGCCAGGGAAAGATTTGGAGAAGGGTTTAAAGGATTTAATTGGTTAAAGAATGCAACAGTTAAGGTTAAAGTATATATATTATAGTTTATAATATTTAATTAAATTGGGATTTTGGCGTTAAATGAAACATTTCCAAATCGCGCCCGGGTTGCGCCCAAATATTCCAAATTCAAATTATAGGATTTTAAGCGGGTTCCAAATTTTGAAAAGAGGTGTTTAATGATTAAAATGCATACCCCCAAGTCGTACACTTGTACGCGTGCGTAGTCGTCCAAACTTGCCCGTTTAGCCGAACGGGACGGAATCTCGACGTGCGGACGCTACCACGCGACTAGTGGCGACGAGTAGGCCAACATGGACATTTTTAATTTCATTTTAGGAGTTAAAATTTGTTATGTGCCAAAATGACTTAACCGGTTAAAATTTTGCAAAAAGCACCAAACAATCAGGATAATTGGAATGAGCAGTATATAACACTCAACTAACAAAAGAAATAGTATTATTGGGCTCGGGTGTTACATCATACCCAACTACAAAAGAATTTCGTCCTCGAAATTCCAAGAATACAAGATAGCTAACTACTGGGAAAGGTGAGGGAATTTCTGCCGGATCTCGTCTTCTCGCTCCCAAGTGGATTCTCCATGCGATCGATTACCCTAAGAAACTAGCACAAGAGGGATAACCTTGTTCTTAAGAACCTTTTCTCTTCGATACTTGATTTCAACTGGTCGCTCTTCAAAAGTTAGGTCATCCCGTACGGTCAACTCCGAATGATCCAACAAGACATGAGTCTCATCACGAACATACCTCCGTAGTTGAGACACATGAAACACATCGTGTACTCCTGCTAATGACTGTGGTAACGCCAACCGATACGCTGCCTCTCCAACACGCTCCAATATCTCGAAGGGTCCGACGAATCGGGGACTAAGCTTTCCCCGACTTCCAAAGCGAATTACCCCTCTAGTCGGTGATATCTTCAGGAATACCAAATCACCCACGGCGAACTCTAGAGGTCTTCTTGACGCGTCGGCCCAACTCTTCTGTCTGTCTTGAGCTGCCTTCATATGCTTCCTGATCGTATTCACCTTCTCAACTTCTGTATCACCAAATCTGGTCCTAGTAACCTTCGTTCACCAACATCATCCCAACAAACCGGCGAACGGCACTTACGACCATACAACGCTTCAAATGGAGTCATCTGAATAGTCGCTTGGAAGCTATTGTTGTACGAAAACTCCACCAGGTGTAGATGATCCTCCCAAGAACCTTTGAAGTCCAACATGCAAGCCCTCAACATATCTTCAAGGGTCTGGATCGTTCTTTCCGATTGTCCATCAGTCTGAGGATGATAAGTTGTGCTAAACTTCAATCGAGTCCCCAAACTCTCTTGTAAACTCCTCCAAAAGTGCGACAAGAACCGAGTGTCCCGATCGGACACGATGCTTACCGGTACTCCATGCAACCTGACAATCTCCTGCATGTATCGCTCTGCCAAAGTCTCCGTCGATTGACCAACCCGAAAAGGAATAAAGTGAGCTGCTTTGGTCAACCGATCGACAATCACCCATACTGCATTGTTGCCCTTTGGACTCCGCGGTAAAGCAGTCACGAAATCCATGGTTATATGTTCCCACTTCCACTGAGGAATCGGAAGTGGTTGCAACAAACCAGCAACCCTTTGGTGTTCAGCCTTGACTTGCTGACACACCAAGCACTTAGCCACGAAGCGAGCAATTTCCCGTTTCATACCTTCCCACCAGAAGTGCTGTCGAATATCTCGGTACATCTTTGTCCCTCCTGGATGTACAGAGTAAGCTGAACTGTGTGCCTCCTTCATAAGCTCTTCACGCACATCTCCTTTTGGCACACACACACGGCTACCGTATCTCAACGAACCGTCTTCATGGATCAGTAAATTGGTTCGCAGTCCGGCTTCAACCTGCTCTCGAAACTTTTGCAGCCTAGGATCCTACGATTGCTCCACTTTAATCTTCTCAACTAAGGACGACTGTACTTGCAACTGCATCAACTGTCCCTAGCATGTGGTAGCACAACCTCCAAATCAAATCTCCGAAAATCCGCAATGATCTCCCTTTGTGCGGTCAATAACTGAATTGCTGGTAGCCGACTTAGAGCATCTGGCACGACGTTAACTTTTCCCGGATGGTACTTAAGATCAAGGTCGTAGTCGGCCATCAGCTCCAACCATCTGTGTTGCCTCATGTTCAACTCCTTCTGAGTGAATACATACTTCAAACTCTGGTGATCTGTAAAGACTTCGACTCTCTCGCCCAACAGGCAGTGTCTCCAAATCTTCAGGGCGAAGATCACGGCTGCAAGCTCCAAGTCATGAGTCGGATAATTCTTCTCATGAGTCTTCAGTTGTCTTGATGCGTAAGCGACGACTTTCCCATTCTGCGTCAACACGCATCCAAATCCTTTTCCGGATGCGTCGCTGTGTATCACTAGTCCTCCTGAATTATCTGGTACGGTCAGGATCGGGGCGGTTATCAACTTTTGCTTCAACGTCTCGAAGGCCAATGCACATCCATCCGTCCAACAAACGGTACTTCCTTGCGCGTGAGCTTGGTTATCGGCTCAGCTACACGAGCGAAGTTCTCCACAACTCTTCTGTAGTATCCGGCGAGTCCAAGAAAACTTCTTATCTCCGCAACATTCTTTGGAATAGGCCAATCTCGAACTGCTGCAATCTTCTCGGGATCAACGGCGATTCCATCGCCCGACACGACATGCCCCAGAAACTTCACTTCTTCCAGCCAGAATTCGCACTTACTCATCCTCGCGAATAATTTCTCCTGTCTCAGCGTCTGCAGTGCGATCTTTAGATGCTCAGCATGCTCCTCCGGAACCTTCGAGCATACCAGCATATCATCAAATACATCCACAAAGTCGCGAACCACTGCCGGCTCTTCATTACTACCCACTACCATAGCCGCAAGAACACTGTTCGTCGGCCTAGCCCTAAACTCGACTGGCCCGACAGAACTGCTTCCTCCAGTGAAAGTAAACTCAGGGTGTCCGGGAATCTGAAAAATTACCTTCCTTGCCCTACAGTCAATGTGGGCGTGGAAAGTGCCAAGGAAATCCATTCCCATGACAACTTCATAGCTGCCCGTATCAATCACCAAGAAATCTGCAAAAGAACTCCCGCCCGCAAACAATGATTGTACAATCTCTGCACTCCTTACTAGTTATGATTTTCCCATTCCCAGTGCGTATGTCCCAAAAACTAGACAGGGTCATGCAGGTAATCGAGTGTGTAGTTATAAATTTGGATGACATAAGACAGTGGGATGCTCCGAAATTAAATAATGCCAATGCGGGAAAACCACGAACGAGTGAATTACCTGAAACCCCTTCTCTTGATGCCTTAGCTTCTTCAACTGTCAACGTGAAAGCTCGAGCCTGAATAGATCCTTGAGTCAACTGTCTCTGCCCTTGGGACGGTCTCTGCGGAGGCTTCTGAATATCATCCCTTGTACGAAGCTTCGACGGGCAAGCACTAACGGCGTGATCTGTTGCTCCATATCTAAAACAGAGTCTCAGCCTCTTACGACACTCCTTTCGCACATGTCCGGGTATATGGCAGTAGTTACAAATCACGCTCCCTTTCCGATCACCCACAATTGTTTTCTTCATTGGTGCTACGCTGCGCCTGTTCACCGGAATACTTCTACGTACTGACGTTTGATTCAGTGCAGATGCTGGTTCCAGCTCGGTCTGTTCCTTTAGATTCTCCAGCAATCCCCTTATCACTCTACGCCTGGCGGCTAAGACCGCACGTATTTGGTCCATCTTCAAATTCTGACCGGCCATATTCCTAGAAATCAACGTACCCAACATTAGCATGATGATAGATTCTGAGTATAGATCAAGGCTAGAACTCCAAGATACTTAAATAGAGTACTGCATTGTAGCTATGCCGCGGTATCATAGCCGCAATTACTTAACTCCACCCAAGTCGCCTAAGTCCTAGAGATAACAAGAAATTAGTTTTTCGAGTTGACAATGCAAAGTAAGTTTGCATGTCGACATGATCCGGAAGAATGATTCAAGGATGGTAAAACGATCAAGATGGCAGGACATGTTTCCTAATCACGGGTATTATGATTCGTGTATCGGGTGCAATACCCAACTACAAAGAATCAACCCAACTAACCTATGGCTTTGATACCAAAAGAACCATGTCACGCCCCGCATCCCAGAGTACGCAAGATAGGGCACGTGACATAGCCAACCATGCTACCTGTGGGTAGGAATTATCCATCCACAGTCACATTACGGTTGTGGAGATATCAAGAACAAAATAATAAACTAATCTAATACATGTCCAAATCCATAATAACAAGAATCAATAAACAATGAGTGCGGAAGCAAATAATCCAATACAATAAATAAACAGCACGTCCCATAATACGGGCTCACATCTGGAAATGAAATGAAATGATAAACTAAACCCTAAGGAACTCACAGTTCAGCCTGCTGGCTGAAGTACTCCTGCTCGGTCGTCGACAATGGTAAGGAATCTGGGCCATGCAAAACCCAGACGTCAGCGCGTCATGTCATCAAGTATATATTATAAACATAGTAATAAGCAATGCAGGTATGAACATGAATAAAGCAGTACTATGGATTAACAATGCAGAGTAATGTGCAGTGGTGGCTAAACTGTTCTATCAGGTTTCTACTCTATAGTCTTTGAAATCAATTGATGAATCGTCGATGTAACTCAATAGTATCCCGTGCGTGCCCGGGACCACGGTCAAGGTCCTCGGGGCTGAATCCGAGACGTGCCGCTAAGCAGTAATAGGTAGTAGGATGGATGAGTGATGTCAGCATCATCACTCCCGGACTGGCCAAGCCCGTAAGACTGATCAGAACAAGTATCGAACTGTTGAGTTACAAGTCGGTTTCACCTTTGATTTCCCCATACCCCCAAGTTATGTATGTCAGGTCAGGTATTCAGTAGTCAAGGACTAATGCCAACCCAAAATTAGGTAAACTAGGTCTGTCTGGATAGACAGCAGGAATGGTCAGGTTTGTCGGCATTAGGCATGAAATCAGGTAACAGGTCAGGTCACGTTTCAACAGGTTGAGTTGATATGTACAGGGTGTCATGTCCGGTGCATCAGTACATGTGTCAGGTGTATCAAGATCGGTCAATATGTAATGCAATCAAATGTATGTTGATAACAGGTATAGTAACGAATAAGGGACAACAGCAGGAACAGCAAATAACAATATTATTCCATGTAACCACAGTGATGCTTTGTATTCTCTTATTAACAGGTTCAAGCACCCTTGGGGTGCAATAATCACAGTGTAGCGCAATATTAATAACAGCAGGCAATAAAGATATAAGTGTGCGACTATTATCCTCTAAATAGTAAAATGATTAGCAGGTAGTTGTTATTAAGGTTACGGTGGCAAAATACGATTTAGGTGGCAGTATTATAATGTACATCATATTTCGTCCAATGAGATGAGTAGCAATACTAGTTAATTATAGCAAGTTTGTGAGTCAAACATTTAATTAGTTTAACGTAGCATGTAGCAAGAAATCTTGCCTCAGAACAAGGGTCGAGATGCAGGCGGCCTGATGCACATGTCACGATACGGCGTGTGAAACGGCACGACACGGTACTGGGTCTAGTCTCGATCTGCGGCGCGGTCTGGTGCGCGATGCGGACGCGATCTGCGGCGCGGTCTGGTGCGCGATACGGACGCGATCTGCTGCGCGATCAGGTGCACGGTCTGGGCGCGATACGGTCACGATCTGCAGCGCGATCTGGTGCACGGTACGGACACGATACGGTGTACACCCGAACGGCGAACAGCGGGACCACACGGACCAGAATACTTCGAGGGAAGCACTAGGGACAACCACGACGGGCCCAACGGCGATGGGCGCACCGGCGGTGAACAGGAAACGCGGCTGCAGTGCTGGAGGCGGCTGGGTCGGGTCGTGCTGGGAGTAGGGGGAAGGTAGAGGCCCGGTTTGGGTGGCAAGGGGAGAGGAGGTGGTCGGCGGTGGCACAGGCACGACGACGAGGATCGACGGCGCGTTTTCCGGCGACCCGGGGATTGGTGCTAGGGTCGGGCTCGGGTCTGGTGGTGGTCCGGCGAGGGGAGGAGGAAGGCGACGACGAGGTCGGGACGAGGAGGAAGAGAGGGAGTCTCAGGCGTCGTCGGTGGCGGGAGGCGGCGTCGACGGCGAGATCTGCGGCCGGGTGACGTCGTCGGGGTTGGGTTGCAGGCTCGGGAAGAGACGGAGGAAGGAGGTAGGAGGGTGCGGCTAGGCTGAGGAGGTGTTGACGGCGACGGCGAAGTCGCGGTGGGACCGGCGGTGAGGTCACGAGGAGGCTAGGGTTAGGGTTCGAGGTTCTCGTGGGTTTTCTCGTGATGGGGAAGATGAATAGGGGCGGCTGCAAATATATATATAGGAGGAGAGAGAGAGAGTTTGTTAGAGGGAGAGAGAGAGAGAATAGAGAGGGATAGAGAGAGACAGAGAGAGAGAGGGGGCCCACGAGAAGAAATGGGCTCGTGATTGGCCAGGGAAAGATTTGGAGAAGGGTTTAAAGGATTTAATTGGTTAAAGAATGCAACAGTTAAGGTTAAAGTATATATATTATAGTTTATAATATTTAATTAAATTGGGATTTTGGCGCTAAATGAAACATTTCCAAATCGCGTCCGGGTTGCGCCCAAATATTCCAAATTCAAATTATAGGATTTTAAGCGGGTTCCAAATTTTGAAAAGAGGTGTTTAATGATTAAAATGCATGCCCCCAAGTCGTACACTTGTACGCGTGCGTAGTCGTCCAAACTCGCCCGTTTAGCCGAACGGGACGGAATCTCGACGTGCGGACGCTACCACGCGACTAGTGGCGACGAGTAGGCCAACATGGACATTTTTTATTTCATTTTAGGAGTTAAAATTTGTTATGTGCCAAAATGACTTAACCGGTTAAAATTTTGCAAAAAGCACCAAACAATCAGGATAATTGGAATGAGCAGTATATAACACTCAACTAACAAAAGAAATAGTATTATTGGGCTCGGGTGTTACAATTTCTGCCTTGTTTGGCGGGACTTTTGAATTTGAGAGGAACTTGGAATTTGGATTTTGTTTGGCATCAGTATTGCTGCACTGGAATAATGCCAGGAGCAACTCATCATTTGCCCCGGGGGGACTTGGGATTTGGTTTTTGGGTCGGCATCAGCACCGTTAACATTGAAGCAATGCCAGGAGCCGTAAGGGTCTCATAAAAAGCATTTTCTCCCTACAATTCGAGAGGATCTCGTAGGTGTATTTCTCCCTAGGAATCCTGGGGATTCCTAAGTGTGTTGCTCCTTTGTGAGTCGTAAGGATCTCACACGGGAATTTTCTCCTCACAAGGTCGAGAGGACTTTGCGAGTGTATTTATCTCTTTTTTATGAGTTTGCGCCCTTTCAGGTTTTCACAAACTCGCCGGCAATCCCGCTGTTTTTACTCAGGGAGCCCTTCGGGTTTTCATCCGTGCCCATTTTGCTTGTGGACATACCCTTCTTTTTTTTTACATTGGCGAATCTTCATTGCTAGTGGGACTTTAAATGTAGTCCCGCCGGTAGAACTTAGGAGAGATAAGGGTCGTTTATGCTCGTGGATTGTATACGTTTTATAGGATGTATGATCCGGACCGTAGGGCCGAGAGAATTTTGGGACTTTGTTGGCGTCCGCATCGCTGTACTGGAATATGGTACCAAGAGCGACTCATCATTCGCCGTTGGGATATGGGATTTGGTTACCGTCTGCATCACTGCACGGGAATATGGTATCAGGAGCGATTCATCATTCGCCCTTTGAGAATTTGGATTTTGGTTGGCGTCTGCATCGCTGCACTGGAATATGGTACGAGGAGCGACTCATCATTCGCCATTGGGACATTCAGAGATTTTAAATTTTGGTTCGAGTCTGCATCGCTGCACTGGAATATGGTACCAGGAGCAACTCATCATTCGCCGTTTTTTTTACCGTGATTGCTCTATCATTTCAACTTTTCTTATCGCGAAGGTCGCGATTGCCCTATCATTTCGGTTATTTATTCGCGGTTGCTCCATCATTTCGGCTTTATTTTTCATATTTATTTTACTCGCTGATTTTTATTGTGAGTTGCCCCATCATTTCGGATATTCTTTTTTTCTTTTATTTACACTTTTTTTATTTACACACATTTTTTTACACTCCCAGTTTAACGACTTAGGGGTCTGTTTCCTGATTAAAAAATCAGGAATTACCTCAATGAGGTATCCCGTGTTCACACGTGACCAACGGTCACGTGATGACACGTGATGGTTAAAATCTCACTAAACAGAAACGAAAACAAAAGGCTGAAAGATGACTCGATTTGGGGTCATGTGCTCACATGTGACCAAGGGTCACGTGCCAGCACGTGACAGGCTTTGAAAGCCTTGCAGCTTAATAGAATTTAATTCTAAAAATCAGAAAATACCTCAACGAGGTGTCACGTGCTCACACGTGACCAATGGTCACGTGTTGACACGTGATGGTTAAAACAGCAACATAAACAAGCGGCTGTTAAAGGGCTCAATTGAGGGTCACGTGCTCCCATGTGACCAAGGGTAACATGCCAGGACGTGACAGGTTTTGAAAGCCTTACGGTTTAATAGAATTAAAATTCTAAATTTCTCTAAAATCTTTCTAAATGGGAAAGGATTAAGGAGAACCGTTGGATTAAAAATCCTGGGGTGATTACATATCACCAATTTATGGAAAAATCTTAGACAAGGAAAGATTTTCCTAAATCTCACCAGAAATAACAAACAGAATATCTTTGGACTGAAAATCCAACGGTGAATAAAATTCACTTAATGATCTAAAGGCTCATATTGACTATGAAAACAAACAAAATCTTTCAATGAAAGATTTGCTAAACAAATTAATTCTTTTCCTTCTCCTATAAATAGGAGCCAAGATGAAGAATTAAGGAGATAGAATTTTGATATAGAGTTTTGGAATCTTGAAATTTCAGAGAGAAAAAAGGAGAATTTAATTCTCTAAAAAGAAAAAACCTAGGTGAGAAAGGAAAGGGGATCAAAACTTCAAACAGAGAATTTAATTCTCAAATCTAAGAGTTTAACTCTTCTGCACAAAAGAACTTAGTTCTTCCTCTAGTTGAAGATCTGCAAAGAGCACATCTCCCCATATGTTGAGAATTTAATTCTCATCGGGTTGAGATCCTGTCATGCAGATCCAAAACTTAGAGGTGGAATTGAGTTTAGAAAATTTAATTCTCCCAAAACAAAATTAGGGTTTAATCCTATATGAGAATTTAATTCTCCCAAAGTTATAGGAATTTAATTCCTCCAAGGTAAAACTAGGGTTCAACCCTATATGAGAATTCAATTCTCCAAAAACTACAGGAATTTAATTCCTTCAAGATGTACAGAACTAGAGTTTAACCCTAATTGAGAATTTAATTCTCTCAAATTCACAGGAAATTTAATTCCTCTTAAAAATGAAGTTAGGGTTTCACCATATACATGAATTTAATTCTTTTACATATATGGGAATTTAATTCCTCTAAAAGAAAATTAGGGTTTAACCCTATATAAGAATTTAATTCTTTCATAATAGAAATTTAATTTCTCCAAATCATGATCAGGGTTTAACCCTATGGAGAATTTAATTCTCAAAATAAAATAAAGAGACTAAAGAGATCTCTGTGCATGAAAAGGATTAAGGTCACGTATCCCCACGTGACCCCTGAAAAGATCCCAGAAATGAGGAGGAATTAGCCCTGAGGCAATGCCTCACGCGCTCCCACGTGACCCTCATTATATATTGAATTAAAGCAAAGGCAGATTCTAATTTGGGCGCCCTCACGTGACCCTTAATAAAAGCCTTAACAAATCAGTGCATGAGTGCCTATCACGTGCCCACACGTGGTGGCCAGGAAATTAAAACTGTTTAACACTTGTTTGAAGAACAAAATAAAGGGGATCTGGCCCCGCTTTTGATGCCATCGCGTGCTCCCACGTGACCCCTTCTCCTTCTAGTGTTCAACACTAATCTGACAATTCTGTTTCCAGTGTTTAACACTACTATCTTTTAGTGTTTAACACTAATTTGAGAGTCACATTTCAAGTGTTTAACACTAATTTGATAATCTTATTTCCAGTGTTTACACTGTTGTTCTCTAGTGTTACCCAAATTGGTTAATTTTCTAGACGCAAAGCCTCCCCTTCAATTGAATCTCAAAATTGAGTAAAAATTCAGAGGTATAATGTTTAATCCTCAGCCAAAGACCCAAATGTTGTCAAAGCCCTCAAACTCTTGTTTAGCATTGCTAAATAATGTGGGCTTGAACCCAGACAAATGTCTAATGGTCCAGCAGAGGGCTAATACTTCAAACTTAATTGGACGTAGCACAAGTTGGCCATAAGTCCTCAATTCAGACTCAACTGAGCCAATGTGCTCATAATTTAATTAATTGGTCTTAGTTCCAAATTGGGCTATAGATCATTTAATCCACCTTGGTTCAAGGGTACATCTCTTCACTCCTTTGATATTTGTCGTTGTAATTTCTCAACGTTTTCAAAAAGGTGACGGGTCCCGACAACCATGCATTTCATGGACTGTGGGGTCCTTAAACTCATGGACTATGATGTCCTTAACCTCGACCGTGATGTCTTAAAACTAACATTGGACTATGAGGTCCTTAAACTCATGGACTATGATGTCCTTAATCTCGACCGTGACGTCTTAAAACTAACATTGGACTGTGGGGTCCTTAAACTCATGGACTATGATGTCCTTAACCTCGACCGTGATGTCTTAAAACTAACATTGGACTATGGGGTCCTTAAACTCATGGGCTATGATGTCCTTAACCTCGACCGTGACGTCTTAAAACTAACATTGGACTATGAGGTCCTTAAACTCATGGACTTTGATGTCCTTAACCTCGACCGTGACGTATTAAAACTAACATCGGACTGTGAGGTCCTTAAACTCACGGACTATGATGTCCTTAACCTCGACCGTGACGTCTTAAAACTAACATTGGATTATGGAGTCCTTAAATCCACGGACTATGATGTCCTTAACCTCGACCGCGATGTCTTTAAACTAACATTGGACTGTAATGTCTTTAAACTAACATTGGACCGTAATGTCCTTAAACTAACTATCGACCGCAATGTCACTAAACTAAACAATAGAGCCCAATTGCTCTCTTGTCGGTTCTAAACGGTCCCGTTAAGTTGATCTTAGTCTAAAATGAGACTAATGTTTCCTTAACTAACGTTTAAGTTGATCTTAGTCTCAAATGAGGCTAACGTATCCTTAAACCCAACCCCCCAAACCCAAATCTAAGAAAGATACGGATTTGGACTAGTTCACGCCCTACGGGCGATAACATAAATTAGTCTTCGTATACAATCTACGGGCAACCAAACACAAAACAAACACCCACGACACGAAGTGACCATCTGGAGAAAGAGAAATTTATTACCGCGATGCGGTAGCGTAATTAACTGCAGGGGCTTGCGCCTGCAGGGAAGAGCGTCCCCACAATCAAAAACCCCTCAAACGAGGGGGAATCTAACGAAGTCTGCTACATCGGCCGCATCCGTTTAAACCTTCGATACATGGTGCCATAAATCAACTTGGCATCATTGGAGAGGTGGACGGATAGCACCAATTAGCATCTGCCCCCAGATTCAGGCAAGACGTCCAGTCTTCCCGGCTTCCGGCGGTGAACAGATTATGGCATGCCCGGTGGGACCTTTTCCTTTTTCCACTCCACACTTCGTGTGTCGTGTTCGCAAACCAATCGCGGTTTGCTGATGGTTGCTCTTGGGTTCGAGGTACTAAGATTTGGCGTTTTTCCTGGTGCAGAAAGCAAAGGATCAACGGCGTTCACCTGCTCGAAGTGTTCCACATGCAACTGCAACCTACGCTCCGCCTCACCTGGAGGTGTAGCTTACGGGCCCCAAGCGGCTTCCCTGTTCATGATGCCCGTGGAACAGGTCACTCAAGCCACCACGGGATTGTTTTTCGGAACCATGCTTCCGCCGATGAGCTTCAGCACCCCCGTGCCCGTACCAGAAGCTCCTAAGAAGTCAGTCTTCGATCGACTTGCAGCTATTGCGGCCCCTCTCAACGGGTCGTCCAACTCCAGCTCCTCAGTCTTCGCCAGATTGGGCCAAAATTCCTGTGGGCCCACAATGAAGCTTTCAATCTCAGATAAGGTTGTTCCGAAGAGGATAGCCATCCCTGCTCCTGAAGTCGTCAAGGCGACTTCTCCTACCAAAGGGTCGGTCTTTACAAGATTGACTATTCTGGCTCACGCTACGGTTCTGTCCCTTCGCAGAAGACTGTTTTCAACCGATTAGATACTGCTTCTCAAAGGACATCAGTCTTCAACAGGCTGACGCCAGCAACATCCCCTCACCTGGACAGGGGGAAAGACAAAGCCATCCCCATCACCGAACCAACTCCATCAGCTCGACACGCTCGACGTCGCCACTGGCGCCGAGTAAGGAAGGCCGGGGGCAACTCCCCCTCTGGGCTAACGCCACCAGCTCCAACGGTGGAAGTTAATTATGCTGTCCCAACCGGGAACAGTTTTGAGCTGCTGAACAGAATACGCAGGAATTCGCCCACTGTCGTACTGAAAAGATCTCTGCCACCTGTGGAGACTGCCACGGAAATAAAGCCGAAGCGGTCCCCTCAACGGCTATCTTCTAAAGTTTACAAGATCTGGCGACAAGTCCGAGAGTCAGTGGTGGATCAAGACTATCCCCAGCAGCAGAAAAAGCTGAAGGTCCGACAGGAAGAAAACCATCCTGATAGCCCGTAGAAGGCGACGGCTACTCGGGTGCCCACTGCAACGGCCCCTTCAACGTCGACCGCTCATAAGAGGAGAGGGCCGGAGAAAATCCCCATGCCTGCGACAAATGTCAAAGGCACTGAGCCCAAACGCCCTAAGTCTGGGGGCACGGTGGTGCATACCGTCTATATGGCATCCGGGAAAGAGGATAGCCGCGCTTCTACGGGCCACCGACCACTCACCCGATCCATCACAAGAGCTCAGGAACAACAGCAGCAGAAGTTTCAGGAGATACTGACTGCGATGGCCGCACTCACCGGACCAAAAGAAAGCCCGGAGGCGTCATCGAAGCAACACCATGAACAAGAAATCGATACTGAATACCTTCGGAGAATGCTTGAGAAGAAGGACAAAGAGGCTGCGGAACAAGCGGCCAATATAAAGCGAATGACACTTCTCTTCCAAGACATGGTCGGGATGATGTTACAGCCAGATCCTCCAGCTGAAGACCCTCCGATCATTATTGAAGATGATAAAGGGGAAACGTCGAACCCTCCTCTGGCTCTTTCAGCAGCCAAAGAGGAAACTATCTCTAAGGCCACCCTGGATGACTATATTGCCCAGCAAATAAGAGTTCACCAGGCAAATGAAGCAGTCGGCCAAGTCATCAAAACTGGGCGACCGTATCCAGGCTGGTATGATCAGATAAAGTACCCGCCGGGCTATACGATCCCCAAATTCCATGTATACAAAGGGACAGGCAATCCCCACCAGCACGTCGCCTAGTTCAGAGCTCTGTGCGGTAACACCGGGGGCGATGATAAGCTTTTGCTCCGTCAATTCGTCGGCAGCTTGTCGGAGACTGCATTTGAGTGGTACTCCGAGCTTCCAAACGACTCCGTCAAAACTTTCACAGAGATGGAGTTGTTATTCACCCAGCGATTCGCAAGTGCCAGCGAACGTACTCCAATAATGGCGTTGATCAATGCAAGGGTGAAGCCGGGCGAAACTTGGGTTCAATACGCAATCCGATGGAGAAATCTGTGGTCGAAGTGCGAACAGCGCATCGAAGAAGCACCAGCGGTGGGCATGTTCGTAGGCACCTTAGACCCTCATGCAACTATTTCACAGTTCATGATGTTCTTCAAACCGACCACATTCCAGGCTTTAATCGACAAGCTAGCCCAGATGGATCAGATGGGTCATAGACCGTCTCCTCCGAAGCCGGAGCCATGGAACGAAAAGGGTAAAGGGAAGGCGACCTTCGTTGTGAATGCCCAACAGCAGCCCAGTGCTCCAAAGCTAACGGATCAACTGGAAGAGAGACAGCGCTATTATAATGAGAAAATGAAGCGTCCTTACTCGTTCCCACGAGACAAAATGAGGAGACTCTTCGAGCTGGCGATGTGCAACAGGCTTATCAATTTGCCGAATCCAAAGCGACCACTGCAACCCGGCGAGGCGAATAACCCCAATTATTGCCCTTACCACCAAACGGTAAGCCATCCAATCGAAAATTTCTTCGTCTTTAAGGGATGGATCGAGGATCAGTACCTACAAGGCAAGTTTGCGATGTCTGAAAAGTGGAAAGTAAACCCACCACAGCCGCACACTCCCAAGAAGATGGATACACTGGGGGCAACGTGCTCTTTTGTTGAAGAAGCCCTATGGGAGGTGGTTCTTTCGACCAAAACCAAAAGGATGCTGAATGATCTCCAGACATGCCCGGCGATCAGGTGGAAGAATCCGCTGGAACCCCAGATCGTCGAAGGGATGCTGAAGCCGCGCCCAATTCCAAAGATTGGTGGTGATAGCCAAAGTGTTCACACCCAGCCGTCGAAATCTTCTAAGAAGAAGAAGAAATCCAAAAAGCCTGTGAAGCCTGACGACAAGCGCACGGACCTACAAAAACAAATTGACGGGCTGGAAGAGTATAACCAGAAGGCGCGGACTCCAATCACGCTCCAAAAGTTCCTCAGCCACGTCCTTGAGGACAGAAATGATGGAGAAGACTCATCAGATGGATCTGAGGATTACGTAGTAAGTTGCCATGTGATGTCTCACTCATTGATAAACGATGAAGAAACTCCTTACACAGAGAAACTGGGGGCAGGGCCTGAGCCGGAACTTCTAGAGCCATCCGATGAAATGATTGATGCATTCCTGAATGAAGCTCTTCTCAAAAGTAAAGCTGATCGGGAGCGTGAGATGGTCATATTTGAGAAGGCCAGACACCGGCGACTAGACGAAAGGGTTGAAACACTCCCGCCAGATCAAAGTGCCTCCGTTGCAAATAAAAACAAGATCAAGACGAGGAAAAGGTTTACGAAAGCCATATCAGTGGAGATGAAGCTACCACCCTCCGAAGGAAGTACTCTTGGTGAAGCCGAAATGCATCCGAGCTACCATTATATCATCAAAAGATTGCGCACCCTATTGAGGAATGCAATGCTTTTAAAAGATGGTGGCAGGGATATATCGCTCACCGGCAACATTTTAAGCGGATGAAACGCAAAACTCGTCAGGAGCAGAGAAGTACGACCGAGGAGCATAAAAGAATTACCGGCAACTGTCGCATGGTCAACGCCGGGGGATCGCAAGTTCTCACCTTCGGGAGCGACTCTGACGAGGAGATGGCTCTTGGCCCTCTCTTTAAAGAACCTACCTTGGGGAAAGAGGAGGAACCGAAGGCCTGTGAAAATATCCAGCTGCGCAACCGTACGCTTCCAGAAAAGAATCTCGGACCCACGAATAGAAAAGATAAGGGAAAAGAAAAGGTCTCTGAAAATATAGCCCTAGATGACCAAATCATGGAAGAGCTGACTGCCAAGGACTCGCCAAAGAAAAGTAAGGTGGACTACAATGTTCTGGCGCACTTGAGGAAGTTACACTCACAGCTTAGCATTCTCGACGCCCTTTTACTATCAAAAGAAGCAAGAGATTCATTGATCAAAGTGCTACAAGAGCCAGGACAATTCCAAGCTTTTCTCGCCGTAGAAAAGATGAAGGACGAGCTGGAAGAAGTGTGCACAGCCGATGTTACCTTCAGTGATGAAGATCTCCTCCTCGGGACATGTGAGCACAACCGTCCTCTTTACGTCTCCGAATACTGTCACGATATAAAGATAGGAAAAATCCTGGTTGACAATGGGTCTTCCGTCAACCTCCTCAACGTGAGAGTGTTGAAGGAAATCTTCATGAGCGTCCAGTATCTCGCTCGCGATAAAATTACCATCTCCAGTTTTGACTCCCAGTCATCACGGACTCTCGGGTCTGTAATACTGACGCTGCGCTTTGGGCTACTCGTCACGGATATTAAATTTCACGTCATCGATGCCAAGACATGCTACAATGCTTTGCATGGTCGGCCTTGGTTACACGAGTACAACATCATCCCTTCTACACAGCATCAGTGTATGAAATACTTCAAGGATGGTCTCGAGTATACCGTAACAGGAGAGCCGAACCCATTCTCCGTAAACGAAGTCCGAAAGTATGAAGATGCAAAATACTTCTTACCAGACTATGAAGACACAGAGAGATGTCATAAACCGAGGAATAAAGCTATCACCACCATCCCGGTCTTCGGGAGTGATACCGAGGAAGAGGAAGAGATAGTTTATTCAGGTCCTCCCCAGTACAACAAGCCGGGGCCCTCCGCTCCTATGCTTATCTTCGGCAGCGATTCAGAAGATGAGATCAATGCCATATTCTCTGCTCGGCTATCAATACAAACCATCACTGGCAAAGGTCAAATTTTGCAATTTTCCATGGTTCCGCCCAAGAATCATAAAGAACTAGACGCGCTTGATATCTACATATGAAAGAGCTGCAGACGTTCTATGTCCCTCTCAGGCGAGAAGGTGAAAAGGCAATCCTATTCTACCGATCAGGGGAAACTAAAGTGGAGAAAGAAATCTGGCACGGCACGGATTCCACACTCGACAGGCTCCAGCCCATCCGTTTGCCCAGATATTACACAGACGGACTTAAGAGACTCTTGAGACACCAAGGTATGCGAAGCAATGCCACTCGTGCCAGATCCACGGAGACTTTATCCATTAGCACCCAAATCCATTACACCCGACAGTGGCTAGCTGGCCGTTCGAAATGTGGGGGACTGATATAATCGGCCCCATCGAACCAGCATCGTCCAGAGGACATCGATTCATTTTGGCGACAACCGATTACTTCTCCAAATGGGCAGAAGCAGTACCGCTGAGGGAAGTGAAGATGGAGATTATCCTCCACTTCTTCAAGACACACGTCATTTATCGGTTTGGAACTCCGAGACGGATCATATCCGATAACGGCCAGCCTACAGAAGCCACAAGATCAGCCGCTTCGCACAACAACATAACATAGACTGGAGGTACTCCTCAGTCTATAACCCCGAGCTAACGGTCTAGCTGAAGCTTTTAACAAGACCTTGACGAAGATCATGAAAAAGACGGTGTCACAAAATAAGAAAGACTGGCACGAGAGACTGCATGAAGCTCTCTGAGCGTATCGAACTACGTTCAAAACGGCTACGAACACAATGTCGTACGCGTTGGTATTCGGTACAGAAGTGGTACTCCCCCTCGAGATAGAGCTACCCTCCCTACGAGTGGCAGTTCACTACGAGCTAACGGACGAAGAGAACGCTCACCTTCGGCTTGAGGAGCTCGATGCCCTTGATGAAACCCGGCTCATGGCGCAACAAAATCTGGAGGATTATAAAGCAAAGATGGCGCGCTCATACGAGAGATTGACTAGGCCGAGAACATTCTACCAAGGCGAACTCGTGCTAGTGGTTAAAAGACCTATGATCCACAATCGTGCTAAACGAGGGAAATTCGAGCCGAATTATGAAGGCTCGTATATCATAGACAAGGTCTACCAAGGCGGGGCCTATCTACTCATGGACATGCATGGTGAAAGACCTTTCAGGCCAATAAACGGTCGCTTCCTGAAGAAGTACTACGCTTGACGAGTCACGGCCTAGGTCAATGATAGATGACGACGACTATGTCCGCTCGCTATCTTCCTAAGCCCGAACTCTATAAGTAGCAGCCGGCTAGCGGACCGAAACGTCCTTAAACTAACAGCGAACCGAAACGTCCTTAAACTAGCAGCAGACCACTATGTCCTAAAACTAGCTGTTGACCGAGATGTCGATAAACTACGGTGGATTGCAGCATCCCAAAGCTGATACAAAAAAGAAAAAGAATAAAATAAACGGTATGTCCATAAGCAAAATGGGCACGGATGAAAACCCGAAAGGGCTCCGTGAGTAAAAACAGCAGGGCTACCGGCGAGTCTTGTGAAAACCCGAAAGGGCGCAACCTCGTTCGAATAAAAAAAAGAGAGAGAGAAACAAAAAAAGGGGAAAACGGTATGTCCATAAGCAAAATAGGCATGGATGAAAACCCGAAAGGGCTCCTTGAGTAAAAACAGCAGGGCTACCGGCGAGTGTTTGTGAAAACCCGAAAGGGCGCAACCTCGTTAAAAGACACTTGCAGGGTCCTCTCGACCTTGTGAGGAGAAATCACCCGTGTGTGATCCTTACGACTCACAAGGGAGCAACACGCTTAGGGATCCCCACGATCCCTAGGGAGAAATTACACTTGCGAGATCCTCACGACTCGTAAGGAGAACTCTCTTATGGGACCCTCACGGCTCATATGATTCAAAAGTCTTAAGTTACAGAGACCTGAACCTGTTCTTAAGCAACCCCCACAACCTCCGATACTGCCCTACAAGCAGCTCAATGCTGACCCTTGTATACAATCCACGGGCGTGAATAAACATTTCCCTAACAAAGTCTCATTCGTGACTAGGGATATGTCTACACGGTGAACAACCCCTGTGAGTCCTCTCGACTTATAAGGAGAAAACACTCTTGTAAGATCCTTACGACTTATAAGAGAACATACACTTAGGAGTCCTCACGAGTCCTAAGGAAAAAACGCACCTACAAGATCCTCATGACTCGCAAGGAGAAATACCTTTATGAGACCCTTACGGCTCATGAAGTCAAAAGCCTTAGCCGACAGGATCCTAACCCTGTTCGCTAAGCAACCTTTGCTCAATATCGACAGAGGAAAATGATGATTCGCTCCTGCAATATCCCAGTTGTAGCGGTGATGATGCCGAAATGGGTGTCTAATCCCAAGCTCGCAGCAAAAAGGCCAGCGAACTACACATGCATACAAAATAGCCGAAATGATAGGGCAACTTGCAATAGAAAAAGCAGCAAGTAAAAAAATATATGCATGCAAAATAGCCGAAATGATTGGGCAACTCGCAATAAAAAGCAACGAGTAAAAATAAAATAAATAGCCGAAATGATTGGGCAACTCGCAATAAAAAGCAGCGAGTAAAAATAAAATAAATAGCCGAAATGATTGGGCACCGCGAAAAATAGCCGAAATGATTGGGCAATCGCGACCTTCGCGATATAAAAAGCTGAAATGATAGAGCATCGCGGAAAGAAATAAAATAAAAATAAAAAAATGAAATATGAGCCCTACAGGTGATATCACATCAATCCCTGTATACAATCCAGGGGCGCAAACAAAGAAGGAATCACACCTTTCCTCCCCAGGTTTCATCAGAAGAAGAAGCCAAATCTCAACGGTTCACAGATAGGCTGGAGATTATCTCAACGTTCGTCTCATTACAACAAGACACGACATCAAGCAAAGCAGAACAGTAGCAACTCCCAGTTCCATGACTCGGCGGTGCACAGATAACCAAGAGTCAAACCCCGACTCCGTGAAATGCGGATAAAGTCAAACATTCCTGATTACGTAGAACACGGATAACGTCAACTCTGACCCCATGAGAAACGTCCAGAGCGGATCCTGGTCCTCGCAGAGCACGGCAGTGAACCCGTGTGAAGCATCCAGAGCGGAGCCTAGTCCTCGCCGAACACGGCAGTGAACCCATGGGAAGCATCTAGAGCAAAATTCCTGGTTATGTGGAACGCGGCAATGACCCCATGGGAAACGTCCAGAGCAGATCCTGGTCCTCGCAGAGCACGGCAGTGAACCCGTGTGAAGCATCCAGAGCGGAGCCTAGTCCTTGCCGAACACGGCAGTGAACCCATGGGAAGCATCTAGAGCAAAATTCCTGGTTACGTGGAACGCGGCAATGACCCCATGGGAAACGTCCAGAGCGGATCCTGGTCCTCGCAGAGCACGGCAGTGAACCCGTGTGAAGCATCCAGAGCGGAGCCTAGTCCTCGCCGAACACGGCAATGAACCCGTGGGAAGCATCTAGAGCAAAAATTCCTGGTTACGTGGAACGCGGCAATGACCTCGTGGGAAACGTCCAGAGAGGATCCTGGTCCTCGTAGAGCACGGCAGTGAACCCGTGTGAAGCATCCAGAGCGGAGCCTAGTCCTCGCCGAATACGGCAGTGAACCCGTGGGAAGCATCTAAAGCAAAATTCCTGGTTACGTGGAACGCAGCAATGACCCCGTGGAAAACGTCCAGAGCGGATCCTGGTCCTCGCAGAGCACGGTAATGACCCCGTGTGAAGCATCCAGAGCGGAGCCTGGTCCTCGCCGAACATGGCAGTGAACCCGTGGGAAGCATCCAGAGCAAACAACGGACGGTGGAGTCCTTAAATCCACGGACTATGATGTCCTTAACCTCGACCGTGATGTCTTTAAACGAACATCGGACTGTGAGGTCCTTAAACTCTCGGACTATGATGTCCTTAACCTCGACCGTGATGTCTTAAAACTAACAATAGACCGTAATGTCCTTAAACTAATTCTACCTTGGTTCAAGGGTACATCTCTTCACTCCTTTAATATTTGTCGTTGTAATTCTTCAACGTCTTCAAAGAGGTGACGGGTCCCGACAACCACACATTTCGCGGACTGTGGAGTCCTTAAATCCACGGACTATGATATCCTTAACCTTGACTGTAACGTCTTCAAACTAACATTGGACTGGGGAGTCCTTAAATCCACGAACTATGATGTCCTTAACCTCGAACGTGATGTCTTAAAACTAACATTGGACTATGAGGTCCCTAAACTCATGGACTATGATGTCCTTAACCTCGACCGTGATGTCTTAAAACTAACGTCGGACTGTGGAGTCCTTAAGTCCACGGACTATGATGTCCTTAATCTCGACCGCAATGTCTTTAAACTACGGTATCCTGGAAAACGTCCAGAGCGGAGCCTGGTCCTTGCAGAACGCGGCAGTGAACCCGTGAGAAGCATCCAGAGCAACCCGTAACACCGTGAAATGCGGATAAGGGCAACTTCACCCATCACTTGCGGGTCTTCACGACTCGTAAGGGAGTAAATTCTCTTGTGAGATCCTTACGACTTTCAAGAGAAAACAGGCACTTAGGAATCCTCACGATTCTTAAGGAGAAACCACACCTACGGGATCCTCTCGACCGGTAGGAAGAAAATTCTTTATGAGACCCTCACGGCTCATAAAGTTGAAAAGTCTTAGGAGGCAGACCTTAACCCTGAATCCTAAGCCATCGTTGTCCTGCAGAGAAATTGAGATAGAGTATCCACATAATTCATTCAATAAAAAGGGAGACACCATGGTGAAGAAAAATACGTCTTTATTCATGAATCAGAATGGATACAGAGTACAATTCGTGGAAGAACAAAAAATAATGTACTCTTATTCAAGAGTATGTACAAAGGAAAAATAAAAAATATATATGCAAGTCTTCAGGCCGGTGGGCGATTTAGCAGCTTGGTCAGCTCATCCCTTTTTCACTGGGTCTCGACTTCGTAATTCAAAATCGCCAAGAGACGGGCCTCCGCCTGAGCTTGCTGGACCTGATATGAGGCGAGACGGCCTTCGAGCTTTTTCTCGGTAGCCTTGTGAGCCTCAACCCTTTCGCGAGTGAACACCGTGGCTTTATCGATGGACACCACCTCTTTGATGGCCTCTTGAAGTACTCGCCAGAGTTCATACGCTTTATTGTCCTTGGCTGTAAGGTTGGCTTGGAGCTCGTTCAGCACCTTCGAAGCCAGCTCCCTCTCCGAAAACTTGCGGCTAAGCCTCTTCTCACAAGATATCCTGTTCGCCGCGCACCGCTCAATCAGACCCCGCAAGCCCGCTTTCGCAACCACAGCCTCCGAAGCAAGGCAGGTACACTCTAGCACGTGCAGACAAGCCTCCACCTGACGGCAAAACTCAACCCAGACTTGCACCACGGCCTCGCTATGATAGGTAGCAAGAAAGGGAAGAGAACCGTTAGCTTCAGCAGCAAACGCTTCGGATGTGACTACACTGCCCGCACGAAGCTCCTCAATCAGCGATGACAGGGAGTCGAGGCTTAATTTTGCCAGACGGTCTGAGCCTCGCAAAGCATAAGGGCCGGGCGGCATGGCGATGCACGACTCCAGCACTGTAAGAACTAGCAGGGCTGTTCAGATTTATAAAAGATCAGTGAAACTTTTAAGCAAAAGAACAAGTGGGACAATATTGAGACTTCACTTACCCACAGTCATGCAAGAAGGAGCTGAAGGTTCCCCTGGCCCTTCGAGAACCTCAACCTCTTTGTCGGCCTCCAGAACTATAAAAGACATCAATGTCATTTTGCAAAATAACAACAATGCTATGAAAAGATGATGAACAACACTAACCTTGCCCAGACGAGAGGACGATGCGTTGAGAAGATATCGCCTGCGGAGCGGCCATCTCCAGCAGACGCTGAAAGGATTGCCGGGGAGACAGATCGGCAATAGAGGACGCTAGTCCACGCAGTTCTGAAAAGACAAAAGAGTTCAGATAATGGAAAGATTACTAGTTTAAAATGTAGAAGGTTACCTTCGACGCTCCTCCCATTCTGAGCTGGAGGGATAGCAGCTTCAATGGCCTCCGCCGCGACCTCGGGCACAATATCAGGGACACGGGCTGGTGTAACGGCCTATGAGGAAGGAGCAGCGGCAGCCACTACGGGCTCCAACAAAGGGAGGGTGGTCTCGACTATCTCCATCCCAGCTTCTAGGCCGCCCTCAGGAAGATCCGTTGGGACGGCGACCACCAAGGGTGCCTTTCCCAAAGGAGCGAGTGCTTCGGGAGCAAGAACCACCACAGGAGGCTCTATCGCGAGAGGGACAGTGTCGTCAACCCCCTCCACATCGAGCAATGTTTCATTAGGGGTGTCAACAGGCTCTACCATCAGTAAGCCGTAGGAACCTCCCCCATCGCCGAAGTCTCTGCACAATTCACACAAGAATAAGAATACATATATACAAGTGCAGGCAATATGAAGTATTACAAAGAAATACAGGAACATACCAATGCGTAAGGAAGCTTTCAATATGGCTTGTCCAAGCCGATGCTCCTTCTCGAGGAGGTGTACTCGCCGAGGTTCAAGGGTGGACTCGTGGCCGCTAGTCAACAATGAAAGCGCATCCGCAGCATCCTCCGAAGCAACCTGCTTAACGGCCCTTTCGCCCCATTCCTCCAAAGGGCCGATGAACCGCCGTCGGATCCACGAAGGGTCTTCGTAAAAGATTACGGCAGGATAGGGCTTCTTCGGAACCCTTACGTTCTGAGACTCATGTTTAGAACATCTTATAGCCTCAGCCAATTGTGCGGCTTCCTCGGCAGCTGAACCCGGAAAAAGTAAGCCAGCGTCCGACTCTTGCATGGCCAACGGTTCATCCTGAAGAATGGGCTCAGACTCTACTAAGGAATCGAGCAAGCTGGTAGCCACTTTCCTCCGCCGCTTGGATCCAGAGCCGACCGCCAAGGATGACCGTTTTCTCCCCCGTGGAGCCTTAGCACGACGCCGACCCACCTCACCTTCAACACCCTCATTCCCATCACCCTTGCTTGGCGCTGCGACCGAGGATGACACAGCTATTGTCGATGCCACGGGTGGTGGTACAGCTACCAGAGCCCTTTTACCCCTCGAACGAGCCCGGGTATCCAATGGCATGCTAATTGTGGGAGTGAGGTCCACCTCCGACTCCCCCGGAATGAGCGCGACACTGGTATCCCTTAGGAGAAAGCGGACCGGTGCATGCGGTCGCGGCGGAACTCTCGTTGCCTGAACCTGAGCAGGAGTACCATATCCAAAGAGCAGCCTCTTCTCCTCAGCAATAATCGGGTCGACCCGATGAAGGTACCAGCCCGTAAAAGACCCCACGCATTGGGGAATATCGTCAACTTCAGGGATCATGAAATAAGAACCAGTGTTCAGCCTCACGAAGTGATGAGCAGCATCACAAACAGCTTCGAGTGAAGGAACCGGGCCAACTGTGAAAGCCTCAAAGGGGACGCCCTGATCATATCCAAGCTGCCGGGCGAAGCGATGCGGATTGTACCGCATAAAAAGAGCCGCACTGTTCTGACGGAATACCAGATAACCTGGTCTGATCGTGTACAAGTGTGTGGCCTCCCGGGGCTTCAGAGAAGGCACCTCACCTTTCGACTGGTCATGGAGTTGTTGAATCGGACCTGAAGGAGCAGATAGAACCCGATCAACAAATGCCAGCCCGCCCGCGCTAGCATAGGGAGCAATCAACACGCGAATAGCCCCGAACTGAGTCGGGTCGGGAGCAGCAGCATCCACTAGCCGCATGAGACGCGGAAAAGTGTAGGCGTCATAAAATGCGGGTCTCTAATGCGCAGCAAAAGCTCCCAACACGTGCATCTCAATTCATGATGTAAAATAATGAAGGGAGAAGTTTATTACATCCACACCGGGAGTTGAGGTGTTAGCGGCGGCGCCTAATCCATGATAGAGATGCGCTAGCATTGGGATGCCTATGGCCAGCCGTGTCCCCTCAGCGATGCGATGAGCCGGATAGATAACCAAGACTCTCATGAAGTGGCGATGCATGGGGATGACAAACCAGCTAAGCAAGACACTGATAAAGCCCACAAAGAATGTCTCCTCATCCATGCCAGGAGCTGCAATCGATTCGAAAGATACCGGCGACATGATAGGAATATAATATTGCGGTAAATTCGATTCCTTAGTCGGCCGCCTGTTCAAACCAAACCCAAAGGGGTCGTTGATGCTTGCAAACTTGGGAGCCGTCTTCGACGGGACATCCTCGCGAAGGAAGCAAGCGATGAAGCTCTTGAAAGTGACGCCCTGCTCCTCAGATTTTGTGAACAGTTTGTCGCAGATGCCCAGCGCCTTGATCAAACTCGGACGCTTGTGGTGGACGACGTTCTCGGTAGACAAGCCGTCGAGCGTAGCGGGCTCAGTCTCAAAGACGTACTCGTCAGAAGGAAGCAATTCCTCGTAAAGTGTCCCTCTGATTGGCAGCCCTGAGATCTCGCGAAATTCTTCCAAAGAAATCGAAACTTCACGGTCCCCTAAGAGGAAAGTGTTGTTGGGAAGATTCCACTGGTTCAAGAAAACCTTAACCCACCATACGTGAGGAGACGAGTAGTGGAAGAGGGACGCATAGATCGCCTGATAAATCCCAACCTTCTGCGGTCGCACACGGTGGGCGGATAAGATGTAGCGAGCCCAAAGAAGGTAGCCCGTGGGGTGTCGAGGGGTAAGCCCTATCTTATAAATCTGCCCCCACGGTTGGGCCTCGCCCAGGCAGATACGGCATCCCAGAATATCTATGGCCGGGATAGGATGGTTCGGAATGCCAGTCGTCGAAGGCTTAAGCCATCCCATCGGGGTCCAATTCGGCATCTCCACGGCAAAAACTGTCCTTGGAGGATCCATCGGCAGGAACGGATAAGTTGGCTCCGTCGGTACTTCGCAAAGGAAGCTTCGGTGACCACGGATGATGTGACCATACCAGGTCCCCCACAAAAGCAAGTTGGTGCAGTTCGGGTCATGAGCCCTGATCATCGCCATCACTTTCTCGTCAGAGGGCGACTGAGGAAAAGCGGCCTCCGAGCGAGCGAAAGGAAAGTACGAAACGGAAGTCATTGTACCTGAAATAAAGTAAGGAGAAATTGTTAAAAGCGAAACCAACAGTGTATATATATATGATTATAAATATATATATATATATATATAAAGACAGCGAAAGAAAGCGACAACAGACTCTTTTTATGGGACCATTGGTTACAGAACACATGGGTCCCACAAAATCAAGATGACGGCTTGCTAATAATGAGGCCAAGCAATTATAATGAGACAAAAGGACGCTTCTCATTAAATAAGCAGTGGATTTCAAATGACCCTACACATTCCCCTAAAAAGAAATTCGTCTTAGACTCTGTGACAGATCAAACAGAATCAAAGGAATTAAATTCCCAGAAAGAGACATTGCAAACTTCTTCTTCTTGGATGTGAAAAAGACAACTCAGGGCAAGAAAACCCCAAGAAGCTTTCTGGGAAGAACTGAGTTCTTCATAGGAATTAAATTCCTTGTTAAAAAGGGGGAATTAAATTCCCAGAAACGTTTTTCAGAGCCAAAGCTCTTTGAAGATGGAATTAAATTCCATGGAAAAGACAACTGCCACCATTAGCCCCCTGAAGATCAGAGAAACCCTAAAGGGTCTGTTGATTAAAGATTGAATGGTTTTCTCTTTATTTTAAAGAACTTAAAAATGGGTTCTTGTTAAAAAGGAAAAACCCTTGTTGTGGATTTAAAATCCTATGGTGATTTCTGTGAAAGTTCTTCGTTCGTTCAAGATCATTATCTGAAGAAAAGGAAATCTTTCAACAGAGTTAAACTCTGGAAAATTTGCAAGACAGAGAACTAAGCTCTGAGGAACGAGAATTAAATTCTCAAAAGAAAAGTTAGCCAAAGGAGGAAGATGAAAGAGTAGAGGCGCTTCTGAAGAGACTCCTGCATTTATAGGATGTGATGGAAACGCTTCATCTTCCCGATTCCCTAGATGGATCCAACGGTCACAAAAGTGACAGCGTTGCACTCACGTGCAGACACGTGAGAGCAACGCTGTGGGGGCATTTGTTTCCTGATTAAAAAATCAGGAATTACCTCAATGAGGTATCACGTGTTCACACGTGACCAACGGTCACGTGATGACACGTGATGGTTAAAATCTCACTAAACAGAAACGAAAAAAGGCTGAAAGATAACTCGATTTGGGGTCACGTGCTCACACGTGACAGGCTTTGAAAGCCTTGCAGCTTAATAGAATTTAATTCTAAAAATCAGAAAATATCTCAACGAGGTGTCACGTGCTCACACGTGACCAAGGGTCACGTGCCAGCACGTGACAGGCTTTGAAAGCCTTACGGTTTAATAGAATTAAAATTCTAAATTTCTCTAAAATCTTTCTAAATGGGAAAGGATTAAGGAGAACCGTTGGATTAAAAATCCTGGGGTGTTTAAATATCACCAATTTATGGAAAAATCTTAGACAAGGAAAGATTTTCCTAAATCTCACCAGAAATAACAAACAGAATATCTTTGGACTGAAAATCCAACGGTGAATAAAATTCACTTAATGATCTAAAGGCTCATATTGACTATGAAAACAAACAAAATCTTTCAACAAAAGATTTGCTAAACAAATTAATTCTTTTCCTTCTCCTATAAATAGGAGCCAAAAGGAAGAATTAAGGAGATAGAATTTTGATATAGAGTTTTGGAATCTTGAAATTTCAGAGAGAGAAAAGGAGAATTTAATTCTCTACAAAGAAAAACCCTATGTGAGAAAGGAAAGGGGATCAAAAATTCAAATAGAGAATTTAATTCTCAAATCTAAGAGTTTAACTCTTCTGCACAAAAGAACTTAGTTCTTCCTCTGGTTGAAGATCTGCAAAGAGCACATCTTCCCATAAGTTGAGAATTTAATTCTCATCGGGTTGAGATCCTGCCATGCAGATCCAAAACTTAGAGGGGGAATTGAGTTTAGAGAATTTAATTCTCCCAAAACAAAATTAGGGTTTAACCCTATATGAGAATTTAATTCTTCCAAAATTATAGAAATTTAATTCCACCGAGGTAAAACTAGGGTTCAACCTTATATGAGAATTTAATTCTCCAAAAACTACAAGAATTTAATTCCTTCAAGATGGATAGAACTAGGGTTTAACCCTAATTGAGAATTTAATTCTCTCAAATTCACAGGAATTTAATTCCTCTTAAAAATGAAGTTAGGGCTTCACCCTATACATGAATTTAATTCTTTTACATATATAGGAATTTAATTCCTCTAAAAGAAAATTAGGGTTTAACCCTATATAAGAATTTAATTCTTTCATAATAGGAATTTAATTCCTCCAAATCATGATCAGGGTTTAACCCTACGGAGAATTTAATTCTCAAAATAAAATAAAGAGAATAAAGAGATCTCTGTTCATGAAAAGGATTAAGGTCACGTGTCCCCACGTGACCCCTGAAAAGATCCCAGAAATGAAGAGGAATTAGCCCTGAGGCAATGCCTCACGCGCTCCCACGTGACCCTCATTATATATTGAATTAAAGCAAAGGCAGATTCTAATTTGGGAGCCCTCACGTGTCCTCAGGTGACCCCTAATAAAAGCCTTAACAAATCAGTGCATGAGTGCCTATCACGTGCCCACACGTGGTGGCCAGGAAATTAAAAGTGTTTAACACTTGTTTGCAGAACAAAATAAAGGGGATCTGGCCCCGCTTTTGATGCCATCACATGCTCCCACGTGACCCCTTCTCCTTCTAGTGTTCAACACTAATCTGAAAATTCTGTTTCCAGTGTTTAACACTACTATCTTTTAGTGTTTAACACTAATTTGAGAGTCACATTTCTAGTGTTTAACACTAATTTGATAATCTTATTTCCAGAGTTTAACACTGTTGTTTTCTAATGTTAGCCAAATTGGCTAATTTTCTAGAGGCAAAGCCTCCCCTTCAATTGAATCTCAAACTTGAGTAAAAATTCAGAGGTATAATATTTAATCCTCATCCAAAGACCCAAATGTTATCAAAGCCCTCAAACTCTTGTTTAGCATTGCTAAATAATGTGGACTTGAACCCAGACAAATGTCTAATGGTCCAACAGAGGGCCAATACTTCAAACTTAATTGGACTTAGCCCAAGTTGGCCATAAGTTCTCAATTCAGACTCAACTGAGCCAATGTGCTCATAATTTAATTAATTGGTCTTAGTTCCAAACTGGGCTATAGATCATTTAATCCACCTTGGTTCAAGGGTACATCTCTTCACTCATTTGATATTTGTCATTGTAATTCCTCAACGTCTTCAAAGAGGTGACGGGTCCCGACAACCATGCATTTCATGGACTGTGGGGTCCTTAAACTCATGGACTATGATGTCCTTAACCTCGACCGTGATGTCTTAAAACTAACATTAGACTGTGAGGTCCTTAAACTCATGGACTATGATGTCCTTAACCTCGACCGTGATGTCTTAAAACTAACATTGGACTGTGGGGTCCTTAAACTCATGGACTATGATGTCCTTAACCTCGACCATGACGTCTTAAAACTAACATCGGACTGTGAGGTCCTTAAACTCACGGACTATAATTTCCTTAACCTCGACCATGACGTCTTAAAACTAACATCGGACTGTGAGGTCCTTAAACTCACGGACTATGATGTCCTTAACCTCGACCGCGATGTCTTTAAACTAACATTGGACCGTAATGTCCTTAAACTAACTATCGACCGCAATGTCACTAAACTAAACAATAGAGCCCAATTGCTCTCTTGTCGGATCTAAACGGTCCCGTTAAGTTGATCTTAGTCTAAAATGAGACTAATATGTCCTTAACTAACGTTTAAGTTGATCTTAGTCTCAAATGAGGCTAACGTAGCCGTAAACCCAACCCCCCAAACCCAAATCTAAGAAAGATACGGATTTGGACTAGTTCACGCCCTACGGGTGACAACATAAATTAGTCTCCGTATACAATCCATGGGCAACCAAACACAAAACAAACACCCACGACACGAAGTGACCATCTGGAGAAGGAGAAAGTTATTACCGCGATGCGGTAGCGTAATTAACAGCAGGGGCTTGCGCCTGCAGGGAAGAGTGTCCCCACAATCAAAAACCCCTCAAACGAGGGGGAATCTGACGAAGTCTGCTACATCTGCCGCATCCGTTTAAACCTTCGATACATGGTGCCATAAATCAACTTGGCATCTACGGAGAGGTGGATGGATAGCACCAATTAGCATCTGCCCCCAGATTCAGGCAAGACGTCCAGTCTTCCCGGCTTCCGGCGGTGAACAGGGTCGTTTATGCCCGTGGATTGTACATTGTTTTACAGGATGTATGATCCAGACCGTAGGGCCGGTGTGCTCAATTTGCCTACAACTTGGAGCATTCACCCATAGTATTTCTTGAGATATCGGCCATTGATGGGTGGCATGGGCCTTTCTCCCTCAGCATTTATCAGCTGGTAGGATCCTCCATCAAACACTTTCTCGATGACGTATGGTCCTTTCCAGTTTGGCTCGAATTTTCCCTTGGCATGTCGATTGGGGATGATCGGTCTTCTGAGGACCAACACCAATTCGTCTTTCTTGAACGCGCGGAGACGGGTCATCTTGTCATAGGCCCGTGACATTTGGGCTCGATACAGCTCCAGATTTTGCTGTACTGCGAGCCTCTTTTCTTCGAGGGCGTCGAGTTCTTCGAGCTGAAGGAGCACGTTCCTCGTCCGTCAACTCGTGCTGAACGGTCATTCTTAAGCTTGGAACTTCGATTTCGAAGGGGAGGATCATTCCACTCCGAAGAATAATGAGTATGGAGTGGACTGAGTTGGAGTACGGTGCGTGGTACGATATGCCCACAATGCCTCATGAAGTTTGAGATTCCAGTCTCTCTTGTTGACTGAGGCATTTTTCCTCAAGAGCTTGCATAGAGTCTTATTGAAGACTTCGGCTAACCCGTTGGCTCTTTGATTATAGATAGAGGAATATCTCCAGTCTATCTTGTGCTGAGTAGCGAACCTTGAGACTTTGAAGCTCTTGAAAGAAGGCCCGTTGTCAGATATGATTCTTCTCGGTGTACTAAACCGGTATAGAATATTATGCCAAAAGAATGCCAGAATATCTTCTGTCTTGACTTCTTTTAGCGGGACAGTTTCAGCCTATCTGAAAAAATAGTCAGTTGCAGCCAATATGAACCGGTAGCATTTAGATGACGGAGGATCGATTGGACCAACTATATCGGTGCCCCAAACTTCGAAGGGCCACGACGCCACCGTAGGATTCAACGGATTGGGATGCTTGTGAATGAAATAACCGTGAATTTGGCAGATATGACATTTCTTCGCAATCCCTTATCATGGTTGGCCAGTAATACCCAAGCCGTTTAATTTGAAGCCGTATTTTGGGGCCAGATTAATGAGCTCCACAGACGCCTGAGTGAACTTCTTTCATAACTTTTTGGGCTTCGGCCGATGATAGGCACCTGAGCCAGAGTTGGTCATATGATCTGCGGTATAACATATTATTTACAAACATGTATCAGAGAGCTCTCTTTTTCAGATGAATCCTTGCAGATTTTTCTTCGGGCAGCTTGTCGTATCGGAGGTACTCTATGAAGGGTTCTCTCCAATCGGGCTCGTCTTGAATGATCGAAGCTTCTTCGGTAGGATTGTTCTCTTGTTCTACGCTTTCTTCTTCACGCAAAGTGACTGGAGACAGAATTTGCCGGCATCTGACTGTGATTAGAATTTCGTCCATGTCAGGATCAGCTAGCTCCTTAGCTAGGCGAGCGAGTATGTCGGCTTTTCCGTTCAACGCTCTAGGGACTCTCATTAGTTCAATGCGGGTGAACTGTTTCATGAGCTCCATCACCCGGCTTTTATACCGAGCCAACTCGGGTTTGTATATCTTATAGTCGCCGCTTACTTGGTTAACGACAAGCTGGGAATCACCGTAAACCCGTAGCCGAAGGATTTCTATTTCTATGTCGAGCTCCAGACCAGCTACCAGAGCTTCATACTCAGCCTCGTTGTTTGTACGAGGCTCGGTGAGAGTGAAAGTACGTCGTAGGGTTCCTCCCGATGGCGTGACGAACACCAATCTTATCCCCACTTTTATCTCCGGGATGCTTGATTTGTCGGAGCTCCTCATTGATGAGGCTCCATCGAAGTAGAGCTCTCAACATGGCTCATTATCCTCAGGTGCAGTACTTGTTCGTCGGGTAACTCACAATTGAGCGGTGACCCTTCTGGTATGGGATGAGCAACAAGGAAGTCGGCGAGGGCTTGCCTTTTTAATGCTTTCTGAGGAGTATAGATTATGTCAAATTCAAGCAGCATGACAACCCATCTCGCCATTCTACCGACTAGGCTTGCTTTGGTCATCAAGTGTTTGATCGTGTCGACCTTGGAGATCAGCAAAACCCGATGAGCGAGCAAATAGTGCCTCAGCTTCTTCACAGCGAATATCAGAGCCAAGCATTTCTTTTCGATCGGGGAATAGTTGTGTTCCACCCTGACTAGAGTTCGACTGAGATAGTAGAGAGCATTTTCTTTTCCCTCCTCGTTGTTCTAAGTAAGGAGCGCACCGAGTGACTCATCTAGCGCGGCAGTACAGAGAACAACGGTTTATTTAGAATAGGGTCAGCAAGCACTGGAGGGTGCAATAGGTACTGTTTAATACATTCGAACACTTCTTGACATTTGGCATCCCAGACAAAACGAGCTCCTTTATTCATGAGCTTTGAGAAGGGCCTACATCTCCCCGATAAATTTGAGATAAACCTTCGTATATAAGTAAGCTTGCCTTGAAAAGATCTTAGCTGCGTCAGACTATTTGTAGGGGGCATCTTCATGATGGCCTTTATCTTGGATAGGTCAACTTCGATCCCCCGATGTCGGACTATAAAGCCCGGAAATTTTCCCGATGATACGCCAAAAGCACACTTCAGAGGATTCATCTTCAGATCGTATTCTCTCAGTCTAGTGAAAACGGTCCTGAGATCTTGGATGTGATCGGCCTTGGTTTTATTCTTGACGACCAAATCATCAACATAACATTCGACGACTTTATGAATTAGGTCATCAAAGATATTGGTCATTGCCCTTTGATATGTAGCACCAGCGTTCTTCAGTCCGAACGGCATCACTTTGTAACAGAATATGCCGATCGGGGTTCGAAATGTTGTATGCCTCTCATCCTCAGGAAATATTTTTATCTGATTGTACCCAGACGAACCGTCCATGAAGGTAAACAGCTCGTACTTTGAGGTGTCATCGACCATCATTTCCATGACCGGAAGTGGAAAATCATCTTTAGGGCATGCCTTGTTAAGGTCCCTGAAATCGACACAAACCCGGATCTGCCCATTTTTCTTCTTCACTGGGACAATGCATGCGATCCAGTCTGCGTATTTCTCTTCCCTGATAAAGCCAGCATCGATAAGTTTCTTAGTTTCCTCGATGATCTTTTTCTCCATCTCCCTTCTTATTCTTCGATGAGCTTGTTTGACAGGCTTGGTATCAGGAGATATAGCCAGCTTATAGACAGCCACTTCAGGGGAGAGGCCAGGCATTTCTTTGTACGTCCACGCGAAGCAATCGGCGAACTCATGCAGCAGGGCAATTATCTGCTCTTTCATTTTCTCTGACAAGAGTGGGATGATGTAGGTCGGCCTTGGATTATCAGGCGTTCCAAAATCGATCTCAGTTAGCTCATCGAAGGTTGCTTGTCCGCCATCTTCGAGCTCTTAAGGAACTTCTTCTGGCTTGGCTTGCTCGTCTTCATCATCTGACTCTTCGCCGGCTTCACCAATATGGATCATGTAGCATACCTTGGAATCAGACTGGATGAAACCTATGCCTTGTCTATCTGGAATTCGTCCATCGATGAGTGCTCAGACCTGAGGCGGATGCCATAGCCCTTCATAAAACTTTGCTTCGGACTCCGTTTGATATAACCGGCATCCGCACCTTTTGAAATATTCCCGCATCTCGGGCGCATAGTATCTGGGATTGAGGACGGCTCTTATGCCTCTCTCATAGGGAAGGCACGCGACAGACAAATCATCCGGGTGCACAACAGAATTTGACCCATAAAACAGGATGCCCTTCTGTCCACTTTTCCTTCCGGGAACATAGAAAGTTTTCAGCTGGTCCACGGTGGAGACTAACAATGCATCGAGCTCTTTGCACATCTGCTCTGGCACCCTTGTGACGGCTAGGGACCCTTCTGTAACTTCGAAGGTCTCTCGTAGCTTTGCTTGTTGCGTAGGGGCCCAATCTGTATAGCTGTTGCAAGGCGGGTTCTCCTCCTCCGACTCTTCAGTGTCGCTGCCTAAACGATGGAGAATTTTGCTGTCGGATGGGCCTTCGATGCTAAGGTTCCCAATGAGAAGGCTGACGGACTGGTCCTGCTCCAGCGGCAGTTCGCACTTGACCGTGAGATTATGCCATCGGACGATAAAGTCGGTGTTGTTTTCATTCTTCCCCGGCTTGGTCCTCACAAGGTCAGCAATGGAGATTTTATCACTAACACTCATGAACCTTTGTCGAAACAGAGACTCCATTTGGGCAAAGTTAATGACGTACCTGTCTGGTATACTCGCGTATCAGTCAAAAGCGACACCGGTCAGGCTGTTGACAAACTGACGAAGAAGGAGCGTGTCATTTCCCCATGTATTTCCGCACGATGCTTTAAAGTGGGCGACGTGCTGATTTGCGTTAACCGTCCGTCAAATCTTCCGAACTTAAGAATGACATAGCCGCTCGGGAACTCGATCAGATCGTGCTGTGCAGGATACGGCCGCCCACTACTGTCGATTTCTTTCTGAGCTTCGACTTCGGCTACCAATGTTCTAACCTTGCTAGTGACCAAATCCATTATCCGATCTTGTGTTAGCGGGATGGTGCTATCTGGGGCCAAGGCGTCCCCAGAAGCAGAATGTAGCCGGCTTTCGTTCGGCTCGCCAAATATTGGACCCATGGGGACAGGCATTGGTTGCTTCGGGTTGTCCTGACCCGGCTCATGAGTAGGGACTTATGCTTGATTGGGAGGTGTCCGGGAAATTTGAGCCGTGAGCTGCATCACGGCATTCGTCAAGTCGTCGATTTTGGAGTAAAGCTTGGCCATCTTTTTATTTTTGCTCCTGAGCTATTTTCGGAGTTCTTGAAGCAGCTCTTGCTCTGCGGTCTTGAGGCAGAAAGTCAGCTCTTCCTCGCTGTCCGAGCTTGACTCTACATGGACTGAGGGGTCCATCTGCCTATCGGCCTCATCGAGAGGGTTTTCCTCATCCAATGGAGGCGGCTGATCTTGGGAAGCGGCAACCACATTCAAGCCAGATTGGGCTTGGGATGTGGTGGCCCCATCCTTGCTTTTGCTACGCAAGTTGTCGCTGGGACGCGCTACCGCCATATAGACCGTATGGATAACATATCCCACTGTCTTTTTATTACTTGCAGCTGATTTCACGGATCGCTATCGTGGCCCTCCTGTTTCGGTAATGGGAAATCGACTGAAAGCGGCTGGCTTGACCAGATTCTTGAATAGTGCTGGTGCTTCTTTTCTGGTTTTTCCCCGCTGCTTTCGCGCGGCACAGAGCACCTGATAGACACTTGAAGAGATGGTGTCATGCTTTCTCTGACGGGGCTGGGACACGTCTCTTTGCAACATCGTTCGGACTGTCGTCTTCTTAATTCTGGCGGTCATGGCATTTTTCTGAACCCACTTCAGAGGTTCGAAAGAATTACTAACTTTTACGGTCGACTCAGCCGTTATCGCAGGATGACTCTGCTCTTGGAATTTCACAAGATTCCACTTGGCCGGAGTCCTGGCCCTCTTGTTGGCTCAATACCTGAGCCGCTTCTGTCTCAGCCTTTCTGTTTTGAGCACTTGGCTGGTTACGGCTCTTCGGGAAGCTGTCGTAGACCGGGCGATGGAGGGCTTTGGAGATACGCCTGATTGTGCACTTGTTGGAGTCATCTGAGCTTGCTGGAGATGCTTTGTGGCTCTATTGGTGTTGACGGCCTTGCCCCCAGTCGGGACAGCGGAGAGCCGTTCGAACATAGATTTGCATTTGGGGTGGGATGTTTTGGCGATCACAACGTTCGGCCTCCTGCCCCTTGAGGTCGGTTTGGCTGCTTGGTTTGTCGGGACCTCCGCCAGATGAGCGCTTCCAGTAGGGTAGATGATGACAGAACCAAATTGACGGGGTGGCTCCTCCCATTGCCGGCTAAGACTGGCAGAGAGAACCATACGGGCATTGATCTTGACCACGTAGGAGATCGGGGTCGCGTCGGAAGCTGAATTCATCTTAAAAGACATCATCGTTGAAAGTCGATTGCTGCACGAAAAGAAAACTACTTCAGTACAAACATCGATATATATGCTAAATGAGTTCGCATGTATACTTGACCAGAGATATGGGAGGTGAGAAAGGTCCCACCGGGCATGCCAGAATCTGTAGGGTGTTTTTCGTCACCCTATTGAGATTGGAATATGCACGCGCTTGTCAGGCGTACTACAGATTCCCCCTGCCTAAGGTAGGCAGGGTTTTATTGATTGTGGGTGTCCGAATCTCCGGTGGCCGCGGACTAAGCTATCGTTAATTACCCCTAGCCTTTGGAGCGAGGGAACCTCCGATTGACGGGTCACACTGATCATGCGAACTCAATGTGCCATGTGTGTGTTTTGAATGGGTTTTGAATATATCGGGGGCCTCGCAGAGTTTACGGGGGTCCCGCTCCCCGGATAGCGGGCTAGGGATCAAGGGGGCTAGCAGCCCCTTGCGGGGTGGGGGGAAGTGCCCCGTTAGAAAAAGTTTTCCAATGGAGGACGTGTTTTGGGTGTAAAGTGCATGGAAAATGAGGGATGAAGAGTGTATTAAAGACGCGTGCATGACACGTGGGCAATAGACACCCACGGGTCATGTGCCTGGCGGGTTGGCGCTAGACACCCACGGGTCACGTGCCTGGCGTGTGGGCGCTTGGCGCCCACAGGTCACATGCCAGGCGCGTGGGCGCTTGGCGCCTACGGGTCACGTGCCAGGCGCTTGGCGCCCGCGGGTCACGTGAGGCGCACGTGGGCACTGAGCGCCCACGGGTCACGTGCCTTGCACGCGACTGCTGAGCGCTGGGCGCCCACGGGTCGCGTGTGGTGCACGCGACCGCTGGGCGCCCGTGGGTCACGTGCGCGGCACGCGACCGCTGGGCGTCCGTAGGTCACGTGCGCGGCACGCAACTGCTGGAACCACCAGCGGAAAAGGGGCTTGGCCCCTGGGCTGGGAGTTGAAATCCTAAGAGTCTTTGGAGTTGAACTCCTAACAGGGATTATGTATAGATTTGGAGTTAAACTCCTAAAAGGGTTTTGTTTATGAAGTTAAACTCCAACAGATCTTGAATGGAGTTAAACTCCTGAAAATCTTTGGAAATGACCGAAAGGGGCCTTTTCTTCCCCCCTTTGGTCCTGGATCTTCCTTAAAGTGGGATTTTTGGAGGTGGGTATTCTTCTTCCTCCTATTCTGTTGGCCGGATCTTGGAGAAAAAGGGGGGTGAGATTTAAAAATCACCCATTTTAGGGGTTTGATGGCAGATCTGAGCTCCCCTTTAAGGGTTTTATAGTGAAAAACTATTTATTTTTGGAACAGGAAGAGTTAAACTCTTGATTTAATTCAAAGGAAAAGAAGAAGGTTTAGAACCTTAAGGAAGGAGGAGGTACAAACCCTAGAATTTTTAGAGAATGAAAAAGTTGTCATGGATATTTTCATCATGTTTGCTTTTATAGGCTACACACTTTACATATAGCCCCTTGGGCTTTGCCAAATGGCACTTGTGCCACCCCATACCTTATATGCTTGTTTCTTTTTTTACATAAGCCATGGGTTTTACAAAATTTCGGCTTTCTGCCCATTTACATACATTTATTTCTAAAAAAAGAATTACATTAAAACTAATTTATGGCTTCATTCTTTTTGTCATGGGGCTGGTCCCTTCCATGCTCGGTTCTGACCTGGGTTTGGGGCCACTTGGCTTAGGGTTGACTTTGATTTTGACTTGATCAACCAGGGTGTAAATTTTGACCCCAACAGTTTCGAGTGTCAGTGTTGGACACTCGGTTTCCCTGATATTGATGTGTCGTTGATGGACACATGTTGGTTGATTTTCCTTATACATACAGGCATTTGATCCAGATGATTACTTTTACATGTCATTGGCATCGATTATATTGTTGATATATATGCATTCATGGACACCCTAGATATCATAGTTTTACCTTTATGATATAGTATGACCTAAGAATCGTTGTTCATTCGATTTCTAGCTGCTGATGTTTTCTACTCACGAGTTGGCAACTCAACCCCGTTGTGCCACAGTTTTCTTGCAAGTTCGACCGCTTGGATCAGTAACGGTATCACTGGCACACAGTTCCATCAGGGTGTTTTGCTATGGTAGGTGGGACACACTTGGATCGTGCCCACTCTTGTACCTTTTATATTCTATTATATCTAGATAAACTCCATCAAATAAGAAACTAGACTTTGTATATTTAGTAGACTTAGACAGATTTATATTTGCGAGACTTAGAGCGATGGGTGAATGCTCGTTCTTTTGGGTTGTTGATGTCTTGCTTTATTCATTTTTTTCTTCCTGTGTTGATCTTCGCCGTTGGGCGTCGTATATATGTTTACTGCATTATTTTCATGGTTGTGGTTCCGTCGATTGGCGAAGAGCTAGCTCCCACTTAGGGATATCTATATATATTGCTTGTAGGTGATTTTGGATCAAAATATACGAGGGAGGTGCTGCCCAATTTTTTTTTAAAAAGGACGAAAATGTTTTCAACTATAGTATAATCCACTTGCATTTTCTTATATCACTGTCTATGTATTTAAAGAGAAACTTGGTTCCATTATACCTTATTTCAAAACTGCATCTCCACTGTTTTCTGCAAAAAGGTTTAGGTTTCTGGGTTTCGGCTTACATGAATTACGTTACGCTTTTAGACGTTGCGTGATTTAAGTGCCGGTCATGAGCTAAATTCCGGGTCGTGACAAAAGACTAACATATACTCATGTCATATGAGAACTGCTATATGACGATAGGTATAATACCATCTGAAAGTTCTCGGCGAGTCCGTCGGTGTACTCACCTCCAGAGCACCCGTATACAATCTTAGGTGCTACACACCAATGGTTATGGGACTAACCACCATCTCTCGTCGGGGTCTAAAAACGTATACACAAGTCTAATCTGGAGTATCAATACGTGGTCTCGATACTCCTACGACTTAGGACATTTAAGGATATGCTTATGGACTATCCAGTCCCCACAAGTATGACCGTCATCACAACGCCGGTAGTCAAGCAACAATCCTACGAGTTTTTTCAACATGTATCAGTGATACGTAATAACAAGTAAAACATATACACATGTTAAGATAAAAACAAACTAAATAGCATACTATCATATTGAGTAAGACTGTTATGTACATACATATATCCAAGCATCCACTATACACACACACACTTAATAATGACATCTAGGGTATACATATCCAACACGAAGAATGAAAGGCAGCGAAGGAGAAGAAAAGATAGAGCACGAGATCTTCCATTTATTATACATATTTTACAGAAAATACTTTGCTATATAAGAATAAGGGTAAAAGTGAGATTTTTGGAAAAAATATTCTAATTATTATACGTAGGAGTCATTTTGGGTTTCAATCTCTCATATTTTCTGAGCATTGGGGATTTTGACAATTTTAGAAATACGTGGGTTTAAAAATAAGTCACTTCTCCAAGTTGTGGCAGGAAACAATTTTCCCTAAAAAATATATATTTATGACATGAACGACTTTAAATTGCATTATGGGGTTAAAAAAATAGGCTAAACTTCAACTTGATACCATGACTGTAAACATTTTTCCTAAATGCTATCATGAATTTTCAAAATGATAGATTGATATCATAAACTTTCATAATATCAAAACCTCCTCCTAACGACGTTAACACAAAATTATAAATGACCATAATATCCTTTCCCATTATTTGCGAATAAAGTTTTTTAGTTACATGAGTGGGTTATTATTGTCATTTTGTAATTTTCCATTAGCGTCGTTAGGAGGAAAAGTTCATGATATCAATGCATCATTTTATTTTGATAGCTCATTGTAGCATTTGGGAAAATTGCCTATAGTTCATGTTACCAAGTTAAAATCTAACCAAAATTTTATTCAGTTTTCTCAATTATTTCCTTAGAAGAAGAAGAATATAGCACATATAAGTAATGCGTGGTTTACACTTCAACCACGAGGGAAAAAAACCAGAAGGAAAAAAAATAGCAAATATGTAAAAGGAAAAAAATGGAAGGAAAAGAAAAGATCGAGGTTGCAGGTAGAGAAAGCTTGGTTGAAAATTTGACATTTGACATGATACAAAAATACATATATTACGGTATTTCTGATAAAAGCAATCTATAAATATCCTAAAAAAATTAAGTGCTTGTAGGAGATTCGCTCTATAAATGTCGCATGATTTAATATGATAACCACGAGAAAAACAAAAAGAAATGGTTGCAATAAGATGCTAGAGTACGTATAATTGGGAAAGAAAAAAAGGAAAAGAAAGAAAAATTGGGAAAGCTGAGAGAAAGAAGAGGAGTGGACAAAGCTCTGACCGCTTGTTTTTATTTCTTTTGAATCTTGTGTGCGGAATAAATTTCCCCCCCTTTATTTCAAATACCAAAAAAGTAGTCACGCATGCCGACAACAATTCCGCATTTTGCGTCGCTTCGTCATTTCGTATTTCTTTTCGATATCGACGAAATCTTTCTTTCTTTATTATTACGAACACGCCATTTTGACTGGTCGTCTCTTGACTCCTTCCACTCACGTGACCCTCGCGTGCGCCGCGTGACCGACGCTTCGTTTGTGGGGCTAGAGGGGCCCACCTTCTCCGACAGCTAATCTACTCTACTCCCTGCGTGGATCCCATAAAACTGCTTCCATCTTAAACTTTCATCTAATATAATGTAACAACAGGGTTGGGGGTGGGGGGGAGGGATTATCCTAAAATTTTGGGACCTTCTATAAAGAATCTATTTTTTCCATTCTGCTAAGCTACACAGGGTTGGAAAACGGGCCGGGTTGGACGGATTTTTGACAATTTTTATACCCGGTCCGAAATTTAAAATTTAAACCAAAACCCGCACAAACCCGATGGGTTTGCAATCCATTATGCCGAAACATGTAACTTCCGGTTTCGGACAGGTTTGGATGAGTTTCGGGTTTATGCAGACGGGTCGGGTTTCACGGTTTTTCGGTCTTGGCGTGTCATAACTATTGAAATAATCTAAGCAGTAAAACTTGTAGCAAGTTTTATCAAATGTATATGTAAAATTTAAGCATTGAAAAAAATATTGTTAAATTATATGTTATAAATTATAAATTCAATACAATACAATAAATTAAAATGATCGGCATTTTGCCTATTCAGTCAGGTTCAGGGTTCGGACGGACGGGTTTTGTGGTAAACCTTCGTACGGACGGGTTTTATGGTAAACCCTTGCCCGACCAGAAAATTTTGAAGCTAATTATAAATCCGCATGTTCGAGTTCCAGCGGGTATAACATACCAAAAAACCCCGGAATTATCGGATCGGGTTCGGATCAAACCCAACCCGACTTTCCCCCTACCGTTATGGGTCATATTCTCGGTTAAATTGCCGATTAAAATATCGGTTTTTAATTGTCTTTATCTAAATTTCAGCCCCAAAATCTAGTATTTCCAAATTTCACCCCCAAATTCATTAAGTTGTCCAAATTTTACCCCAAAGGATTCTCTTTTTCTTTCTTATATTAAAAAGAGACTAGGATTTTAGATTTCTCATAAATTCAAAATTAGGAATTCTCTTGAGAGCGAAATTTAGGACATTTCGCTTTCATTCAATATTTGTCATTTTAATAGATAAAATCAACCTCCTTTGTAGTGTTGCCACAACAATTACGACAACTTGAAGTAACAATATGAGTTAGAGTTACTCATATGCAAGTGGTGGTTTAATTCAAGTACTTTGCGGTTTTGGTATCATAAGCTGAGCTCAATTATCTTGGAGAAATAATTGACAGCAAAATGGAGAAAATTGAGAAACTTTTTGTAAAATTGAAGTTTTAATTATTGATAATTTAATGGTTTTGGGGGTGAAATTTGGACAACTTGACGGTTTTGCGGTGAAATTTGGAAATACTAAATTTTAAGGGTGAAATTTGGACAACTTGACGGTTTTGCGGTGAAATTTGGAAATACTAAATTTTAAGGGTGAAATTTGGACAACTTAATAGTTTTGGGATGAAATTTGGAAATACTAGATTTTGGGGGTCGAATTTGAAAATATTGAAATTTTATGGGTGAGATATAAAAAAACCTAATTTTTTTATTCTATCTTATTTTTTTATCCTATCTTTTTAATGTATCTCCATTTATCTACCTTTAACATTATCATTTAGTCAATCATTTTTATACATATTATTTCTTATGCCCAGCATTCTGATTTACACAGAAGTGTCCAGCTTATAGCCTTCTTATAAAATTTTCTTTTCTATTCTAAAATATTAGCCCTCCTTAAAACACTTCTTCACTTCAACCATCGTGTTTTGATTCTATGAACTACAACCGTCTCGATCTCCCCATCATAATTAATTATAAATTCTTAGTACCGAAAATTATTATTCCTAGATATTCTTTAGCATCAATTTGCACCATACATCCATTTCTTCGCCTTGTTACCGGAGTTATATTCCGTATGTTCTATCTTTGTTCTTCGAATTATAAATCTTTTAGATTTTAGGACAATTTTTGATTTTTCTATTTTAATAATCATCTCTTCTTTGAATTTATCGATTAAAACAAAACAATCAACAGACTATATACCCCATGGGATACCATCTTAAATATGTCTAGTAAGTTTATCCATAATTAATGTTAAGAGATAAAATCTTAATGTCGATCTTAGTGTAAACATATGGTGATGAGAAATAACTTATTCTCTCTTCTTCTAGTCGTTCTCACTTTAGTGTTTGCTCCATGATATATATCTTTAATTTTATCAATATACCTTGGAGTCACTAGTTTTTTTCTAAAGTCCACTAAATTTCTATCTTAGGGACTCTCATAAGTCTTTTCTAAATCAATATGTAGATTTTCTCTCTTCATCTATAGTTCTTTGTCGATCAACTGCATGCCTCAATGAATAATCCCTTAAAGACTGGTCTTGCTGATATAAAATCAAAGTGATCTTCATATATAAACATTTTTTTATTAATCTATGTTTGATTATTCTTTACTGTTGTTTCACTGTATAATTTATAAGTTTAATTCTACGATAATTTGAACAATTATATATATCTCGTTTATGCTTATTGATTGGTATCAATGTATATATCCTCCATTTATTAGACATTTTCTTTGTATAATAATTTTATTAAATAGTTTAGTTAACCGTTATAACTCTATATTCCTAAATACTTTCGGACTTCGATAATAATATAATCGGGTCTTATTGCATTTTAAATATAGAGTAACAATATTATCCATACAAATTTGAAAAATAAATCTTCTTTCTCTATCTCGTTGATCACTGAACTTCAGATAAGGTTAAAATAAGGATGTCACGTGTAACACGTTTTAAATTTTAGAAAAGTAATACGCTTCTTAACAACTGCGTGCGCAGGAAAAACAAATGGAATATTTGTTGCAATATTGCAATTAGAGTAACAAAGAGACTAAATGAATTTCTAATGTGAGACTTTTACAGTATAAATATATGAGAATAATGCTTTTACAGTATTATATATCACAATTCAGGTTTTTAATGTGAGGTTAATTTTCCTCTGTTCAAAATATATTAAATAAAATGAAAATTAATAATGAGTATTGTGGGATTTGAACACAGACCTCCTATTTTTAAATCAAATGTATTACTTGTCAGTACCAAGTGCTCGCGCCACAACACACCTGCGGCCGTTGCGGAATGAAAAATAATAAAAATTATGCAAGCACTAGTCACTAAACCCAAGGTAAACATCCATACACTAAACTAGCACAAACGCAGGAGAGTAATCTATATGTTTAGGGGCTACAACTTTTGTAGCGTGTCTATCAATATGTGGAAGATCCCTTCTTAAGCTCTTCGTCTTCGGGATCGCGCTTGATCGGCTACCTTCCTCGTCGAAGATGATCCACGTGAAGAAAACCGGCTACAAGTTCTAGCTCCTCTAAAAAAAGCAACTAAAGATCACTACTTGCTAGATAGTGATGCTTAGGGATCTAGTTTGTATTTACTATGATTTTTCCTTCTCAAAATAGCCCTTGATTTCTACGCATGAGAAAAGCAGGAAGAGGTGGGGAGAAGTGATGAGAGAGAGAATCTTTTAGAGAATGAATTAAGTCTTTTAAAAAAAATCTTGTCATAGTAGGATAGTGAAGGCATGAATTTTGCAATATAAAATTCACGCCCATCCCCTTTCTACCGTTCTCTCTTTACATCTCATCCCTACATCTCATATCTAATTTTCATAAATGAAAATATAACAAATGTGACGTTCTCTTCTAAAAAGTATTTTGTATAAATACAAAATACACCTCCTGTATATGTATCGCATACACATCCGTATCCGTATACTGTCTTAGATAATCGCATCTCTATGTATAGAAAAGCAACACCTAACTGCTGCACATTACGCCTTGACAAATGACAACATACGTAGTACGTATACTAGACACTACTAATCTGAAATGACGGAGAGCTACTGCTGGTTTTTACGAAAACCTTAAATGTAATAAATTTGATATCGTTGAAAGAACCGAATAGTTTTTTTTTTAAAAAGAGTTCTTTAGTCTATGTTTTTAAAATGAGTGGTTTTGAAGAAAACTGAATGGTTATAGTAACATAAGCTTTTGTTTAAAAGCCAAATTTCCATAAAGGAGTCAAGATTCTTTCCTCATCGAATGAGATACAGGATATTCTTAACCGAATATCTCTATCCAAACCAAAAGAATACGGTTATAAACTCTTTTGAAAATTTGGTTCCCGCAATATTAGTTTAGGTTTATTTTTTCGCACTAAACATATAATGCAGTCCCATCATTTAAGTTCCTAGTCATACTAGAAACAACCAAAATAACATATTTTTATTTACCATCCGCATTCGCTATGGGACATCGGGTCTTCACCGTAAAATTACTTAACTTACGGTAGAGCGGATGCAAAACATATACAAGTGTGTGTATATGTCATCACAGGCATACAATAATATCATAGGCATGTGTCAAACAATATGGAATAGCGGAAAAATTAGGAGTCCTGTGTTTCATTTGAACAGCGAATAAAACGCGACGTTCCCCGGTAGTATGGATATCCCATACAATATCAAACCAAGACCACTATGAGCGCGACAAGCTATCCACCAATCTTAGAAACGGGACAACCCGCCCTCAATATCATGAGTGGGCCATAGGAAGTGGCGACTTCTGACTGATGGTTGGATGCTTTATATCCGAATTTGACTTCACGCACTCTAGCAAATTATGGATTTTACCGAATGCTCATGAAAGGGTAAAACTCATTAGGAGCAATTAGATCTTTGGAGATCAGCGCAAATGCAAAGATAGTAACCTAATAAGGTTAGATTTGTAATAAAAGGTTTTCATCAAATACCGGCTATGAATTATGATAAAACTTTTTCTTCAGTGTATGTGTTGAAATCCATATGGATATAGTTTGCCACCTTTTCCATAACTATGAGATCTGTCAGGTGGATGACTATAACGCCTTTCTAAATGGGAATTTAGAAGTGCACGTATATATGACTCTTTAAGAGGGTTGTCATAGCCAGTGGAAGCAGTGGAAAGAGTGCAAATTGCTTATGACTATTTATAAACTAAAGCAAGCATAACGGAGACAGATCATCTATTTTGATGTAACAGTCAAGATGTTTGACTTCATCAAAACAACAGATGAACATGGTAAGAAAGATGTAGGGAGTACTGTCCTGATATATATGGATGGCATACTCATAATAGGAAGTGATGTTCATATACTACAATCGGTCAAATTTTGGTTGTCACGGATATTTCTCCATATAGCATCTAGATAATGTATTAAGAATTCTGGTGACTAGATTTATGTCGATAGATCTAGATTTTAGAAGTATCCCAATACGGGTACTTGAACACCATTTTAAAGGGGTTTAGAATGAACGAATTCTGACGTGGTAGTATATCCATAGGTGATGGAGTCACCTTTTCTAAAGAGATGTCTTCTAGACTGATGAGGAGAGAGACTCACATGAATAACATTTCAATTTCTTTGGCAATTAGATGAATCATGTGATGTCATGTAGCAAACCAGATGTTGATACCAGAACATATATTATATACGGATAGAAAAAGAGAAGGAAATACAAAAGTAAATATAATACTAGAATGAATATATATATATATATATATATATATATATATATATATATCAACACTTGATTTAATACCCGGCTTAAACATAAGCTGGCTAGTATTATCAAACGTCTGATTAAATTTCGTGTACACATATTTAATCAAACTGTCACGACCCGGAAATGGCACGTGACCGGCACTTGAATCACGTAAAATCTATAGGATCCCACCGTAATCCAAGTAAACCGAAAACTAGGAATTTAAACCATTTCAAGAAAATAGTAGAGGTGAAGTTTTTGAAAAAGCATACAAATGAAATCAAGTTCTCTTTTTAAAATATAGATAAGGCTCGTTGAAACGCAAGTAGGTAGTATACAAAACTTTGAAAACGTTTTCGTCATTTGAAATTTGGGCAGCACCTCCTTTGTAAATTTTGATCAAAACCAGTACATAAACAATAATAATATTGGCATCCCCAATGGGAAGCTAACTCATCGCTAATCGGCGAAATCACAACCACGCAAATAAATATATATCGACGCCCAAGATGAATATCAATACAAGAAAAGTAAATAAAATACCAAAATATCATCAAATCAACTATATCCAAAATGACACATAAAAGAATGCATACAAGTCTCTTTTTTAAGTCCGAAAGCATATACAAAACTAGTCTCTAAGTCCACAAATATATATAGTCTGGTTGATGGAGCTTTTAACTAGATTACAAATGAATATACATAAACAAATGGTGGTTACGATCTGTAATATAATCCACCTACCAAGCAATCACCCGAAGAAGAAATGTGACGGCAAGCCGCTACTGATCCAAGCCGTCGGTCCTGTAAGAAAACTATGGCACAACGGGAGTGGGTTGCCAACTCGTGAGTAGAAGACATCATCAGATAGAAATCAAATGCATAACTATCTACCTAGGTTATATTGTAATATAATATTGTATCGAATGTGAACGTGTGTGTATAGCCTGTATCAATATGTGGTAATATGTCATCCGTAGCGTGTGTGTATCATCCGATGAGTGTCCATCAACGACACTCGAAATCATCATAAATCACTAAGTGTCCAGTATCGACATTCAAAATCATTATAAATCCCGTATCCAGTATCGACACTTCAATTCTCATATCTCAGATGTCGTCTCATCAGATCGGCTCTCATATCCATCTATCTCATATTACTCCGGTCGATATCCTCTGGATATCCACCGAGTCCAATACTGTCACCGGTAGGTAGTGTTTCCAACCAGGCTCAATGCCTTTCTATAATATATTCTTTCCCCTAGGTACCGTACCGGGTCCACCATATACCAGCAGATGGTGACTCCTCACTCCTCGAATCGAATAGTAATCATAGCTCAGAATCGAAAAATCTCATGGTGGACGTCGAAATATCATATCAAGAGATAACCACGTTTTTAAAATATTCACAAATTTTTAAAATCATATCTTCGGTTTCTCAAATTCAGAAATCTCAGGAAAATAGAATCTCATAAGAACATGGCAATATTGGAATAATATGTACAAGCACAGAACAATATTGTAATGTATAGCAAATGTGTTCATATAAGCGTGTCGTATAGTAATGTAAAGAAAGTACTAACAAAATCTAAAATGCTAACAGATTACAATATGATACGGTGATATAGCAAGTTCTATCTGTGTACGTGGCATAGCAATTATCGATGATGTGTGTGAGAGCATACGAATATGTGTACGTGCAACATGTAAGTCATCGGTAATGGTGCGCGTGTCTTAACGAAATCACGTAAGCTAAAAGTATAAACATATTATGTATCGTAAATGATCGAAGTACGAGTGTATGCAAAAATAAGAAATCGAAATGTGAGCGTAAATGGAATAAGAAAATCGTATCGTGAACAAGTATAAAAATATCCACTACGTATGAGCCATACAGTTATAGTTTAAAATAATACGAAACGTTGTTTTAGAAATAGGGGGCTGCGATGTATTTGAAAAAGATGCCATTTGAAAATTCCTAGCGAACTCTTGAAGTTATCATTTAAAAGTACATAACGATTCGTTAGTTTTGAAAGTAGGTATGGCTCTAAAATATCTCATAATATCCAATTTGTGATTTTAAACAAGACTTCTCGAGTCGAAATAAAAGTCGGCGATCCATTCTTATCATATCACGTCCGGAATATCCCCCATACGATATCATCAATCAAATAAGGTATGGATCTATAGTGCGTACATCATCTCATATCATATCATATCATTTTTAATCATCTCAGATCATCTCATGTCATATCATGTATACTTATATCGTAGGTATACTAATATCATATATATATATATATATATATAGCTCATAGGATAAGAAATAGAGACTAGATATATAACTTCTACCAAGTATACTACTATACACATGTGATTATACTAGGTATATGATTATAGTATATATATTATCCTAACTACTACGGTTGCGGGGGTGTTATACGCCATCCACCTGACTTCCCTGTAGATATATATTTACTCACTGACAAACACTTTGTTCTAGTCGAAGTCGACAGACGCCTTACCCTTTTTCGTCGTCTCGGAAGTCCATTTGATTGTACCTACAATCGAAAGCATAACCAAAATCGCATAAAAATCCATCTGAAAACCGATACGATGAGCGAAGCGCACATAGGTTAGAACCTATGATCAACGTATGCTAAAACGACAAAATACTCCCCAACGCCGACATACGAACGTCGAACGACCAAGTCACATCATGAAAATAAAAAACCAAGTTTCAAATATCGCAGAACATTTCCAAAACTAAGTTAAATTGCTTCCAGATTTTTACTTAGGTGATTTGGGACCATTTAGCATATAAGGAAGGCTTAATTATCAAGTATGTGTGCTACAGAACAAGATTCACATCCTAACTCATCAAGAGGGCCGCAAATTGTGGTCAAATGGGTTGAATTGACGGCCAGGGAATGGAATTGGGAGCTCAGGCTTCTATGGTGGTCTTCTCCTGGACTAAGCATCTCATTGTATCCTCTAATTAATTTTCAGAGATTCCTAATTGTTTCAGATTCCAATTGATCATCAAGAACTCAATGAAACCGATATTTGAAATTCTAAACTCATGTTTGCTTCTTTAAAACTCAATTGAACTGAGGATACCATCACTTACCTGCCCCCATCTATCACTAATGAGTTTGTAATCACTCACTAAATCTCAACTATATCACCGCTACAAGTTCTATCCACCAAATTCATTTTAGAATACCCAAGTCTATAAAACACGAATTTTTTAGCTCTAAACTAGTTGTGAAGTCAAGAAATCTAAAAACTTGATTAGATGTATGGTTATTACTTCAAGATGGTAATTAGGAAAAATTCCAAAATTGCGAGAGATCCTCAAAATGGAGACTTGATCACACCATGATATTTAGGATGAGATAAGGAACATTTTTTATGAAGACTACAACGAGTTTTTATGTGATTTGTGGGGTTGTTTGTGGTGGTAGTGACAGGTGGAGGAGGTGAAGAATAAGAAGAGGAAGAAGAAGTGTCACGTCCCGCTTCCCAGTGTACGGGTAAGGAGACGTGGCGAGACCGCGACGTATTTATTCAGAAGTAAATACGTTACGCGTAAATAAGCAATATAAATGTAAAGCACAAGAATGACAAGAGATGTAATAAAACAACTTTTTTTTATTGATAACCATTCTTTAAATACAACTGAAAAGTAAAGTACAATGAAAGAAAGCGATGCCTAAACAATGGCATATGAATTGAAAGAAAAGTAAGTACATGTAGGAACTAGAACTCTGGCTCCTCAGCAAACTGCTCCAAATCGTCCTGGCTGGGTTCGATCTCCTGAGAGTCGGGTCCTCCTAACAGCATTCCATAGAAAGAAGAGATATGAATGTTGTAAGCGAACTAGCGCTCAGTAAATCCCAAAAGATAGAATTGAATAGACAAGTAAAGAGAATAGAATAGATAAAGTATGTGTTTTTTATGCTAATGTAGTTGTTTGTAGCTTGGTACATAATATATCAGTGTATACGAGAAGAGTCCAACTTACTCCGTGGACTAAGGTAACATGAAAGAACAAAGCTCCGTCAAAAACCACGGGACAACGGCATAGGATGTTCATGTAGGTGTCTTTTAGTGACCATCATCGTGCAACTTTTAACACCTTCCGTATCAATCTACCCCTTTAAAACCTTGTAATTTATATTGTATTGTTTTGTAGATGTTCCCTTATAAAAAAGGGATGAAGGAAAGTTCCTCACTAAAATAGCCCCACGTGTTTAACACGTGAGTGTCTGTATGCAACGCATATAGGCACAACAATTAAAACAATTGCTAGGCCAAAGAGCCCCACGTGCTTAACACGTGAGTGCCTATATGCAACGCATATAGGGACAACAATTAAAAAAATTGCTAGGGTAAAACAGCCCCACGTGTTTAACACGTGAGTGCCTATATGCAACGCATATAGGCATAACAATTAAAACAATTACTAGGCTAAAACAACCCCACGTGTTTAACACGTGAGTGTCTATATGCAACGCATATAGGCACAGTAATTAAAACAATTTCCAAGCTAATAAGCCTCACGTGTCAAACACGTGAGAACACTTCCCTACTTAGAATTAAATTCTACTCAATAAGGAACCGTTGGATCAAAGATCCAATGATGATAGAATTAAATTCTATTGAACTTTTAAATGGGAAATGATATTTTCTGTTAAACAGAAAGTTGGCGGATCAAAGATACCATGAGTTGGAAAATATTTTTCATCTCTCTTTAAAACAAAGAAAAATTATGCTCCGCTAAACCAAGCACTCTTGGATTAAAAATTCAACGGTGATTAAAAATCACCAATCTACAGAATAAATTCTGTACAGGAAAAATTTTTCCTAATCTTGTTTAATAAACAAGAAAACATGCTCTGTGAGACAGAACCCTTGGATCAAAGATCCAACAGTGGGTAAAACCCCCAAATCAATTGAAGTCTCTCAATGAGAGATTTCCTAAAACTAATTAAAAAACTTCTCTCCACTATATAAAGAACCCAAGACTTCAAGTTAAAAAAAAGGAGAGAACAGAAAGAGGAACATACAGAAAAAAAGAAAAAGAAGGAAGAGAAGAGAGCATACAAAAAAAAAAAAAAGAGAATTCAATTCTCTAAAAGAAGAACACCCCCCTTCTTAAACAAAAAAAACCCTTGGTAAGAAGAGAACACGGAGATTATCTTATCCCTTCTTCGTCTTAGGTTAATGATAGACGACGATGCTCGTATCCGCTCGCTATCTTCATGAGTAAAAACTCTAAAAGTAGTATCCAACAGAATTTCCGCCCCAGACATGGCGATAGACGGACCGAAATATCCTTAAACTAACTATCGCCTCCAAACACGGCGATAAACGGACCGAAATGTCTTTAAACTAACCACCGCCTCCAGACACGGCGACAGATGGACCGAGATGTCCCTAAACTAACAATGGAGCGAGATGTCCCTAAACTAACAATGGACCATAATGTCCTTAAACTAAATACATCGCCTTAAATACGGCGATAGTGGAATTCAAGTCCATAAGTCCCAACGGTAAGGACTGCAACTTAAGTCCTGCTGGCCGCGCAGCTGCCCCGGTAGTGAAGTCTCCCATAAGTTCTATTGGTGAACAAAGGGGTAAACAAAACGGTACGTCCATAAGCGAAATGGGCACGGATGAAAACGTGAAAGGGCGACGTGAGTAAAAACAGCAGGGCTATCGGCGAGCTTGTGAAAACCTGAAAGGGCGCAATCTCCCTGTTAAAAAAAACGGTACGTCCATAAGCGAAATGGGCACGGATGAAAACCGAAAAGGACGCCGTGAGTAAAAACAGCAGGGCCACCGGCAAGTTTGTAAAAACCTGAAAGGGCGCAATCTCATTAAAATAAAGACACCTGCAAGGTCCTCTCGACCTTGTGAGGAGAAAATACCTGCGTGAGATCCTTACGACTCACAAAGGAGCAACACACTTAAGGATCCCTATGATTCCTAAGGAGAAATTACACTTACGAGATCCTCACGACTCGTAAGGAGAATTCCCCCATGTGAGACCCTCACAGCTCATAGTATTCAGAAGCCTTAAGATAGGGGACCCGAACCTGCTCTTAAGCCATCACACTCCCCAAGTTTCCCTACAGGCGGTCCAATATCGGCTCTTGTATACAATCCACGGGCACAAATAAACGTTCCCTCACCTAGTTCCACCAATGATGAGAAATGTCCTCATATGATGAACAATACTTGTAGGTCCTCTCGACGTACAAGGAGAAAATACTCTTATAATATCCTTATGACTTATAAGAGAATACACACTTAGGAATCCTCACGATTCCTAAGGAGAAAATACACCTATGAGATCCTCACGACTCATAGGGAGAAATATTTTTATGAGACCCTTACGGCTCATAAAGTCAAAAGGCCTTAGTCAGCAGGATCCTAACCCTGTTTGCTAAGCCATCTTTGTTCAAATCAGCAAAGGCAAATGGTGATTCGCTCCTAGCAACATTCCAGTCGTAGCGATGCTGATGCCTGAATAGGTGTCAATTCCAAGTCCTTTCACGGCAAATGATGATTCGCTCCTGCCAATATTCCAGTCCCAGCGGTGTTGATGCCAAGATTGGTATCAGATCTCAAGTTCCATACTCGCAATAAAATCAGCGAGCAAAATATATGCATATGAAATAGCTGAAATGATGGGGCAACTCGCAATAAAAATCAGCGAGCAAAATATATGCATATAAAAAAAGCTGAATGTTTGGGCAACTCGCAATAAAAAGCAACGAATAAAAATAAAAAACAGCCGAAATGATTGGGCACCGCGATAAAATAGCCAAAATGATTGGACAATCGCGACTTTCGCGATATAAAAAGCTAAAATGATAGAGCATCGCGGAAAGAAATAAAAAAAATGATGAAACTTTTGCCCTACTGGTGAGTCCACATCGACCTCTATATACAATCCATGGGTATAAACGAAAAGGGAATCACATTTCCCTACCAGGCTCTATCAAAGGGAGAGCCAAATCTCGACAGTTCACAGACAACCTAGAGATCAACAACGGTGTTTCTTTTCACTCCAACAGGATGCAGACGCAACGTTAACAAAACAGAGCCATGAAAAAGTCCCTAGTTCCAAATCTCAACGGTTCACTGACAATCTAGAGATCAACAACGGAGCTTCTTCTTACTCCAGCAGGATGCAGACGCGACGTCAACAAACGACCCTAGGGTCAAAACAAATGGAGCCATGGCAAAATCCCTAGTTTCAAGCCTCGATGGTCCACCAACAACCTAGAGACTACCTCGGAGCCATAGCGAAGACCCTAGTTTCAGGTCTCGACGGTTCACAGACAACCTAGATATCAACAGCAGCGTTCCTTCTCAACTCCAACAGGATGCAAATGCAACGTCAACAACCGACCCCAGGGTCAAAACAATGGATCCATGGCAAAGTCCCTAGTTCCAAGTCTCGACGGTTCACAAACAACCTAGAGACAACCTCGACATTCGTCTCGTTACAGCAGACGCAATGACAGAAAACGAAGCAAAGGAAAATCACTGGCTTCAGGATCATGACGGCAACTCAAATAAAACCTGAAAGACTATCGGAGATCATCCCACACCAGCGCGGAGTGGTTATGACTCATCGGGGCTCCCAAATTGAGCCTAACCTCAAGTAAAAAGCGGCATGAAAAATCCTAACGCTTGCTCTTCCGACGGTAATATGACCTGGAGATTACTTGAAGACGTCTTTTCCAGCTCCCGAAGGGATCAGAGACACGACAGTCGCAGGGGCACTCGAACAACAAGATTGCATATCGAGGAATGTATCAGCCAACGCGACGGTACAACGGATAAAATCCTAGTACCACAGACCCTAACGGACCTCTTTCGTAAAGAGCAGGGTTAACTGTGACGTTAAGACCAGTTTGCCTACAAGCTCAAGGGAGGTAAACTAAACAAGCTCCGAGATGAGTTCATAAACTAGAGACTCCGGGATGAGTGAATAAAGTACAAGCTCCGAAATGAGTTCATAAACTAGAGACTCCGGGATGAGTGAATAAACTACAAACTCCGAAATGAGTATATAAACTACTTTATGCTAAGCCAAGACAGCAAAAGAAAGAAAAACGCTAGTATGAAGAAAAATATGTCTTTTATTCATAAATCAAAATGAATACAAGATACTCTTATTCATGAATGAATACAAAAGAAAAGAAGAAGAAGGAAAATATACAGCGACAAAAAATGTTTAAGCCGGCGGATGGTGCAAAACTTCCGGTTGAGCCTCTTCTCGCATGACTGTAGATTGGCTGCGCACTATTCGATCCATTCCCGCAGACTCGATTTTACGGTTAAGACATCGGAAGAAATGCAGATGCACTCAAGCCCGTGTAGGCAGACCTCCACTTGGCGAAAGTACTCAACCCAAACATGCACCAATGGTTCGTCATGATAGGTGGCGAGAACGGAAAAGGAAGCGTTGGCTTCGACAGCAAATTCTTCTGTCGTGACAGAGGTACCAGCGCGAAGGTCTTCAATGAGAGCCGTCAGGGAGTAAATGCTTTGTTTCGCCATCCTTTCAGACGCACGCCAGGCATAGGGGCCTAGTGGCATATGGATCCGAGATTTTAACGGGGTTAGGGTTGGCAAAGCTGTCAAAATTTATGAACAGTCAGTGAGATTTACAAACATGGGATAGACAAAACAACACCAAAGATAAAGCTTTACTTACCCATAGTCATGCAAGGAGGGTTTGAGAGATCCCCAGGCCCATCAAGGATCTCGACTTCGTCATTGGCTTCCAGAACTGTAGAGCGCGTATTAGCGTCATTATTAAAAATAATAATAAAACAAAAGGGGTTAAAGAACACCGACCTTGACCAGAAAAAAGGACTATGCTTTGCAGGGGCATCACCTGTGGGGCAGCCATATCGAGCAAATGCTGGAAGGTTTTTCTAGGAGATAGATCCACGATGGAAGCCACCAATTCCCGCAATTTTGAAGGAAAGAAGGGTTGAGATAACAGAGGGATCGTTAAAATGAAATGTGGAAGATTACCTTCGATACTTCACCCTCCTTGAACTGGAAGGATGGCAGCCTCGGCAGCCTCCTCCACACCCTTAGGTACATCACTAGGGATATGTGCCGGTGTGACAGCTTCCAATTGAGAAACAACAGCCGCCACTTCAGGCTCCAAGGAGAGGAAAGCAGTCTCGACAATCCTTTCTACACCCTCCAGGGCGCCACTAGAGAGATCCGTTGGATCTATGGCCGGCGAGGTCACCTCTGCTAAAAGTATAGATACTGAAGGGATGGATGTCACCACCGGGAGCTCCAAGACAGGACTAACAGCTTTAGCAGTCTCTTCTACACCCTTCGGTGCGTCACTAGAGATGTCCATGGGATCTGTGGCCGGTGAGGTCACCTCTGCTGGAGGAATATACACTGAAGGAATAGAAGTTACCACCGGAAGCTCCACAGCAAGAGTAGAAGCTTTAATAATCTCCTCTACACCTGCCGGTGCATCACGGGAGATATTTGTAGAGTCCACAGTTATGGCCCGATCTGGTCTCAAATCGTCTTTCGCTGCCAAAGTCCCTGCAAAAGTATTCACAAAAATGAGAAGACATAAAAGTAATACAGACTATTCGCTAAAAGAAGGACACGAGAAAGACGCATACCAATACGCCAAGGAGCTTGAAGTAGGGCTTTTTCAAGACGTTTTTCCTTTCTGGCTAAGTACGCTCGTCGAGGTTCAAGCGCAGATGAATGACTACCTGTCTTTAATGCAAGCTTGTCTTCAGAGGCAGCCGTTATGGGCTGTTTGAGGGCACATTCTTCTTCCATTAACAAAGGACCTATATGTACCTGCCGTAATGATAGATCAACGTCATAGAATATAACAGGAGGGTAGGGATTTTTCGGGACGCGCACGTTCTCGGTCTCATCTTGTGAGCGCCTTAAAGTCTCAGCCAATTGCGCGGCTTCCTCGGCAGACGAGACATGGTAGATAAGACCGGCGTCTGACTCCTCCATAGCTATCGATTCGTCCTGAATAAATGGCTCGGACTCAAGTAGGGTGTCAAGTAAGCCGGCAACCGATTTCTTCTTCCTCTTGGAACTTGTGCTAACACTAGTGGAAGAATGCTTCCTCCCCCTCGGCGCTTTGGTACGACGTTGGCCAACTTCACTTTCAGTATCTCCCATTGGCGACACCACCTTTGGTGACACCGCCGCTGGTGACACTACTGTTGGTGCTTCATTGGAAGCCTTTGCTTGGGCTCTAGTGTGTACTGGCATACCAGCAGTGCAAGGAATCGATTCTATTTCTGTGGCTTTAGAGATAAGTACCACACCGCTATCCCTCAATGGAGGGTAAACCACTGACCGCGGCCGCAACGGAGCGCTAGTGACTTGGGTCGGAGCTGGAACTCTACATTCGAAGAGAACCCGCCTCTCCTTGGCAATGACAGGACCGACTCGATGGCGATACCAACCCTTGAAAGACCCCACAGACCTTGGAAGATAGTCGGACTCAGGGATCATGAAACGGGAGCCGGTGTTCAGCCGTATAAAATGATGGATGACGTCACGAGTGACTTCCAGAGACAAAGTGGGCTCAACTAAAAACGCCTCGAGAGGGATGCCCTGGTTATAGCCCAATTGCTGGGCAAAGCGGTGTGGATTATACCGCATAAAAAGAACCGTGTCATTCTGACGAAACACAAAATAGCCCGGCCTAATCGAGTACAAGTGCATACTCTCTTTAGGCTTTAGAGATGGCAATCTATCCTTTGACAGATCAAATAGCTGCTGAATGGGCCCTGCGGGAGCAGATAGGACTCGGTCATTAAAAACCATCCCACCTTCGTTTAAGTATGGGTTAAGCAACACGCGGAAGGCCCGTAGCTGAGTCGGATCGGGAGTAGAAGCATCCACCAACCTCATAACCCGTGGGAAGGTATAAGAGTCATAAAAATATGGCCGCCGGTGTGCAGAAAATGCTCCCAATACATGCATCTCGATCCACGACGTGAAGTAGTGGAGGGAGAAATTCACAACATCCGCGCCTGAGGTCGAAGTATTAACCGCAACGCTTAATCCATGATATAGGTGCAACAATCCTGCAATACCAACGGCCAATCGTGCCCCTCCAGCTATTCGATGAGTGGGGTAGAAGACGGAGGCTCTCATAAAGCGTCGATGCGTCGGTATGGTGAACCAACTGAGCCAGAGACTGATAAAGCCAACGAAGAAGGTCTCTTCATCCATGCCGGGAGATGCAATCGCATCGAAGGAAACGGCCGACGAGATCGGAATATAGAACTGTGGCAAATCTTCCTCTTTGACCGGCAGTTTATTCAACCCGAACACAAAAGGGTCATCGATGTTCGCGAACTTTGGAGCCTCTTTGGATAAAGCGTCTCCACGGAGAAAGCAGGCAATGAAGGTCTCAAAGGTGACGCCTTGCCCTTCTGACGTCACGAACAGTTTCTCAAAGATACCCAGAGCTCTGATTAGACTTGGGTACTTATGACGGACGGCGTTTTCAGTCATCAGGCCGTCAAGCATAGTAGGCACGGTCGCGAACACATACTCATCGAGAGGCAGCAACTCTTCATAATGCTCTCCCCTGATCGGCAATCCGGAGATCTCGCGGAACTCTTCCAGTGAAATCGAGACCTCACGATCCCCTAGCAAGAAGGTATTGGTGGGAAGATTCCATTGGTTGAGAAAGGCTTTAACCCACCAGACGTGAGGGTCCTGGTAATGAAATAGAGATGCATACACCGCCTGATACAGCCCAACCTTCTGTAACCGTGCACGATGGGAGGAAAGAACGTATCGAGCCCAGGGAAGGTAGCCTACTGGGTGGCGGGGGGTAAGTCCTACCTTATAAACTTACCCCCATGGTTGGGCTTCACCCTGACATATGCAGCGCCCCAAAATATCTATAGTCGGCAGGGGCTGGTTAGGTATCCCAGTTGTTGACGGCTCAAGCCGGCCTGTAGGAGTCCAGTTAGTCGCCTCCACCGCGTAAGCGATCTGTGGGCATTCTGTCAGCGATATTGGGCGGAGGGGCTCTGTTGGCATCTCACAAGTAAAGCTACGGTGGACCTGGATGATATGACCATACCAAACCCCCCATAAGAGTAGACTCGTACAGTCCCTGTCATATGCCCTGGTCATTGCCATAACTTCCTCGTCCAACAGCGTTTGCGGAAAATCGGCGTCTGAGCGAGTATAAGGAAACTAGGGAAGTGAAGCCATTGTTCCTGAAATAAGGGAAAGAAAAACCTTTAATAAAACATATATGTATATAATAACATAAGAAAACAACAGGATGTTTGTTCCTTGGGACCACTGACTGCAAAACCAATGGACCCCACAAAATCAATATGGCGGATCACCAATGATGAGGCAAGATAATCATTGTAAGAATCAAAAAAGATTCTCATTAAATGGACATTGGAATTTAAACAACTCTTAACACCCTCAAAGAAAAATAAGGTCTGTCAAAATACCCAACGAATTAAAATCTGCAAAAAATGAAAATATGCCCAAGAACGCCAGGGAATAAATTTACCAAAGGGCCTCTAGATCTTTCAGAGCTAAGCTCTGTAATGAGGAAACAAATTCCTTTTAAACAATGGAATTAAATTCCAAGGATCTTAAAAGATCGGTCACAGGGTAAAACCCTAGGAGGAGTATCAACGATCCCCATTGATTCAAGATCTTAGAATGTACCAAAAAAATGTGTGATTTGGATCTTTAAGAAACAAATCTAAGAAAAGAGCAACATTCTGTCCCCGGATTTAAAATCCATGATGAAAAGAACAAAAAAGGGGGGGTTACATTCATGATCCTTACCAAGGAAAAAGTTTTAACAGAGTTTAACTCTGAGATTCCAGTAAGCAGAGAACTAAGCTCTGAATAAGAGAATTAAATTCTCAAGGAAAACAAATAAGGAAGAAAATGAATGAACAGTGGCTTTCCAAAGGAAAAATCCTTGCATTTATAAGACATGATGGGGAGCAGTTCATCTTCCCATTCCCCTAGGCAATCCAACGGCTGTGAGGACAGACAGTGTTGCACTCACGTGCAACCTACGTGAGAGCAACGCTGGGGGGAATTTGTTCCCTTATAAAAAAAGGGATGAGGGAAAGTTCCTCTCTAAAACAGCCCCACATGTTTAACACGTAAGTGTCTATATGTAACGCATATAGGCACAACAATTAAAAAAATTGCTAGGCCAAAGAGCCCCACGTGTTTAACACGTGGGTGTCTATATGCAACGCATATAAGCACAACAATTAAAACAATTGCTAGGCTAAAACAGCCCCCACATGTTTAACACGTGAGTGCCTATATGTAACACATATAGGCACAGCAATTAAAACAACTGCTACGCTAAAACAGCCCTACGTGTTTACCACGTGAGTGCTTATATACAACGCATATAGGCACAGTAATTAAAACAATTGCCAAGCTAATAAACCTCATGTGTCAAACACGTGATGACACTTCCCTACGTAGAATTAAATTCTACTCAATAAGGAACCGTTGGATCAAAGATCCAATGATGATGGAATTAAATTCTATTGAACTTTTAAACGGGAAATGATATTTTCTGTTAAACAGAAAGTTGGCAGATTAAAGATCTCATGAGTTGGAAAATATTTTTCATCTCTCTTTAAAACAAAGAAAAATTGTGCTCCATTAAACCAAGCACTCTTGGATTAAAAATCCAACGGTGATTAAAAATCACCAATCTATAGAATAAATTCTGTATAGGAAAATATTTTCCTAATCTTCTTTAAGAAATAAGAAAATGTTCTCTGTGAGACAGAACCCTTGGATCAAAGATCCAACAGCAGGTAAAACCCCCAAATCAATTGAAGTCTCTCAATGAGAGATTTCCTAAAACTAATTAAAAAACTTCTCTCCACTATATAAAGAACCCAAGACTTCAAGTTAAAAAAAAAAGAACAGAGAGAGGAACATACAGAAAAAAGAAAAAGAAGAAAGAGAAGAGAGCATACAAAAAAAAGAGAGAAAGAGAATTCAATTCTCTAAAAGAAGAAGATCCCCCTTCTTAAACAAAAAAACCCTAGGTATGAAGAGAACACAGAGATTATCCTATCCCTTTTTCTCCTCTTTAAGGGTTTAACCCTTCGTAAAAGAACTTAATTCTTCTTCTGGTTAAGGTCTGCACAAGCAGATCTCCCCACAAGTTGAGAATTTAATTCTCATCATGGAGATTCTGTTATGCAGATTTAAAACTTAAGGGAAAGAACTAAGTTCAAAGAATTTAATTCTTATAAAAGTATATAGGAATTTAATTTCTCTGATAAAACTAAGGTTTAACCCTGTAAAAAGAATTTAATTCTTATAAAACAAGAGACTTGAAATTCTCTAAACTCAGATCCCAGCATCATTAATGCACATAGAAGAAGAAACTGGTGATTCATTAGTGTTCAACACTATAACAAAACCTCACGTGAGCACCTCTGATGAACAAAAAGGAATGGCTGAGACCGGGTTACGTGTTTCACACGCGAGCATTTAAAAAGAACAAGAAGTTCCTCTTAGGGCAGTCACGTGTTTCCCACGCGACCCCCAATCAAGTACTTAGCACTTATATGAAGAAGGAAATAGACCCAAAAACAGCGCTCTCATTTTGAAGGCGCCTCACGTGTTCGCACGTGAGCACCATAGCACTTATAAAGGAAAGAGAAATAAAATCCATAGAACAGTTCCTATTTCGGGCGCCTCACGTGCTCACACGTGAGCCGAGTGCTTAGCACTTATAAAAGTAGAGGGAAATAAAACCTAAAAAGGCAGTACCAACTTTGGGGCGCCTCACGTGCTCACACGTGAGTGCCACAGGAATTAAGTGTTTAACACTTATATATAAACGGGGACTTGAACCCAATGTACAATGCCAAATTTGAAGTGCCTCATGTGCCACACATGAGCGCCCCCGGAATCCAGTGTTTAACACTGCTATAGAGCCTCACGTGGGAACATGTGAGTGCTGAACGTATACTAGTGTTTAACACTATGGGAAATCAACTATAGCCTCAAGTTGGCTAAGTCTTATTGAGATTAAAACATCTTCGATCTCCAAATAGACCGAGCCTCTATGCCCATGTCTTCCTAAACTGATCCTAGTCCCGAACACGACTAATGATCTTTCGGCGGATAGTCATCCCACATCTCCCCTCAATCTGGAAATTGATTCAAGGGTACATCTCTCTACACCTCTGATACATGTCGTTTTAATTCCTCAACGTGTTCAGAGAGGTGGCAGGTCCCTACAACCAACTTCTTTTGGGTGTACTTCCCAAAATGGCGACAACCGACCTCAACGTCCTTAAACTAGCTACGGATCGAAACATCCTTAAACTAACAACGAACCGAAACGTCCTTAAACTAAAGCAATAGAGCCTAAATGCTTTTTTGTTGGGTTTGAATGATCCCAAAATCCTGTTGAGTAGATCTTAGTCTCAAATTGGACTAACGTATTCTCAACAAACATTGAAGTTGATCTTAATCTCAAACGAGATTAACGATCCTTAAATCAAACCAAACCCAAATCTAAGAATATATGGATTTGGACTAATCCATGCCCTACGGGCGACAACATAAATTAGTCTCCTTATACAATCCACGGGAAACCAAAAATAAAACAAACACACACGACACGAAGTGAACATCTGGAGCAGGAGAAAGTGGTTATCGCGATGCGATAACGTAATTAACTGCAGGGACTTGCAGCTGCAGGGAAGAGCGTCCCCACAATCAAAAACCCCTCGTGCAAATGAGGGAGAATCTGACGAAGTCTGCTACAACGGCCACATCCGTCCAAACCTCCGATACACGGTGCCATAAGTCAACTTGGCATCTTCAGAGAGGTGGACGAATAAATCTAAATAGTATCTGCCCCCAAATTCAGGCAAGACGACCTATGCGGTCTTGTCTCCATTTTCGGCGGTGAACAGTAGATATAAGACTTGCCGAAACCATGTTATAAATTGTTCATGTAAACGATTCATGATGTAAACGGATAGTCATGTAATCAAGTCAAGATATATCCACAGTTCGGTCAAGTTAAGTCATGTTGTATACTTGATAAAATTCTGGTATTCATGTTCAAGTTCAAGTATTCATATTTGGTATATTGGATTCATGTTGTATTGGAGTTATGATTGGATTGTATTCATGTTTAGATTGTATTCAGATTAGACCGAGACCCAGATTGAGTCAGACACTTAAACAGATTTGGATTTCTGAATTAGGTTTTGAAGTTATCGGTAACTGATGTGCATGGATGGCAGGATTTGTGTCTTTTTCCAAGACAATTACCATTGATAACCGCGTTTTAGTTTTTTACCTTAAACAGGTAAGCACCCACTTTCTCCGGCTTCCTGAAGCTCAAAAGCATTAGTCCCGCTTAAACCTATATTTACTAGGGTCTTTAATGTAAATTTAATATAATTTGAGGGGTTTTATGAAAAATATTTTAAGTATACTTTCAAAATAAAGCTCAAGTATTTATTTATATTCTTTAGAGTTGTGATGGATGTGAATTTTGGAGAATGAGGTATCTTAGTGAATATATATAGTTTGAATAGTTCAAGGTATTTTAGTGTAAAGTTTGACTTGTATTGATTCTTGATGGTATTATCATGAAACTTGTCATTCTTTATATTCTAAAAAACATGGAATTTTTATTATATATTAAAAATAGACAGTTTGATAATATTTATATAATTATTAAAAATTAATTTTTATTATTAAATAGAAATTCTCGTTTTTGTTAAAAATTGTATTAAAATTCTATCGAGATCGTATGCTCCGTGAGGAGGTCTGCATCTCGCCCTACTAGTCCGATGGATGTGCGATAACCTGCACCATCCAATTCGGATTCCCCAAAAGTAGGTTGTAGAGACACAATCGCAAGGAATTTAAAATAACACAATTTAAAGAAATCTGGTTTTAATAACTTAAGGTATTTTGATGAAAAGTCATATTTGTCCCAAAAATATTGTTCAAGAGAATTGTGCAATGTCAAGATATGTGTATGTGAGAGGTAGGTCATTACCTCGTGAGCTTTTCTAAAGGTATGCTAAACTAAATACTTAAAAGATGTCATATGTAAAGTTTGTGGTATTTAAACGAAAAACACAAATTAAAGTTACATAACATGATATTTTAAGATGAAAATTGTTCTCAATGTTTGTTTCATGATTACTAAGGAAGATATAATGATATGGATGAGTGGTTCTTAAGAAAAATTATGATTTTAACGATTTTAGAATCGAATGTCGGGATAACTCCACTTCCGACAAGTTTTGAAAAGAGAATTTTTTTAGGTGAAGAAATAGATTAAGAAGTGGGACTTACTTGTTAAAAGATAGGGGAGAGTGGGACTTACTTGTTAAAAAGATAGGGGAGAAGTAGAGTAAGAGAATAGTATTCTTCGTGTGGTCGCGGAATCGCCGGAAACGTCTCAAATCCTCGCCGGAATGTGACCTTGAGCTAACTCCACTTGTACTCTTCTTTGATTTAGAAAATTTAAGAATTTTGATAAGAGATTTCAGAATGAAGAGGGTTAGGGTATGATGTTGTATTTATAGAATAGAATTAGGGTTTAGGGATTGAAGAGAGAATTAAAATTGCATTAAAATTGGGTTTTAAAGCTCATTTTTAATTCTCTGTTAAATTTTCAGGAAAATCAAACAGAATAGGAGTAGTGGGGGTGGGCCAAGGGACTGGTATGCAATGAATGGGGGTCATTCCCTACGGGGGGCTCGATGGTACCAGCCCAGGAATCAATCTCGCCGGCCATGCTAGGGTTTTTGGGGCTTGGATTGATGCCACATGTCTAGGGCTGCTCATACAACATTTAGTACATGTTTGATTTTCTGTCTTTTCATTTCTTACGTGTATTGCACGTGTAAACATTTAAGCTTCCAAAAAGTTCAAAATAAAAATTCAGAAAAATATATGTGACTGATGGGATTCGAACACAGGGGCTATGTCACAGCAGTGCAAGGCTTTACTAATGTGCTACAAGTGCTTTCTTACTATTCTGAAACAAATTAAATTTATAACTTATACTCTGGTTAGCAAACTCTATTCTGTATATTAATTCTAAAAAAAATTCGTACAGTAAAAACAGAGTCGTTATATTCTACCCTCTTTACAAAAATTTCGTCCTCGAAATTTACAATCATATAAGGACTAATTTACAAATAGGAAAGGGTATCTTGCATGCATGTCATCCTCACAATCCCATGTTGATTCTCCTGGTGAATCTTTTCTCCACATCACTGGGACAAACTTTACTTCCTTGTTCCGAAGTGACTTTATCTTTCTGTCCAGAATCTCAACGGGTTGCTGCTCACAAGATAGATCTGTCTGTACAGTGAGTTCAGAGTGATCAAGGATGTGGGTAGGGTCGCTCACATATTTTTGAAGCTGGGATATGTGGAATACGTTGTGCACTTCTTCCAATGAGGGTAGATTGCCAAACGATATGCCATTTCTCTGACTCGTTCGAGTATGTAATGTATCTCGGACCGAGCTTACCCCTCTTGCCAAAGCGAATTACTCCATGGTTTGGAGAGATCTTTAAAAACACATGATCTCCCAGCTGGAACTCCAGATGTCGGCGCTTTGCATCAGTCCAGTGCTTCTGTCTATCTTGGGCTATGCACATTCTTTCCTTGATCGTGCGAACTACGTCCACAGTTGCCACGATCATCTCTGGTCTAAGGAGTTCCCTATCTCCGATGTTGTCCTAACTTAATGGTGATCGACACTTCCTTCCATAGAGAGCTGCAAAGGGTGTCATTCCCACGATCCTTCAAAGTCTAACATACACACTCTTAGCATATATTCAAGGATCTGTATCGTTTGCTCAGACTGTCCATCTGTTTATGGATGGTAAGCTGTGTTGAATTTCAGACTCGTTCCCAAGGTAGCTTGCAGACTCTGCCAAAACTGTGATCGGAATCTGGTGTCATGATCGGAGACAATGCAAACCGGTAGCCTATGTAATCTCACGATCTCCTGCATGAGTTCATGGGTATCAGAAATAGTACACCATGAAGAGTTAAATCATACTTAGATTCAGACTTACCTCAATGTACTTTTTTACTAGTGTCTCGGTAGATTGGCCAACTCGAAATGGGATGAAGTGAGCCAACTTTGTGAATCGATCCACAATAACCCATACTGCGTCATTTCCTTTCGTGCTGCGAGAAAGAGTAGTCACGAAGTCCATGGTAATGTGCTGCCATTTCCATTCTGGAATTGGTAACGGTTGAAGTAAACCAGCAGTCCTGTGATGTTCAGCCTTTACTTGCTGACACACCAAACATTTGGCTACGTTTCTGGCTACTTCACGCTTCATTCCATGCCACCAGTAATGTTGTCGTAGATCTTTGCATATCTTTGTACCACCAGGGTGTATTGAGTATGAAGAGCTATGAACTTCTTTCATTAACTCTTCGCGAACAGGACCTTGTGGTATACACAATCTGCTTCCGTATCTCAAAGATCTGTCTTCGTGAATGATGAAGTCTGTTCGTAGTCCACTTTCTACTTGTTCTCGGATCTTTTGAAACTTAATATCACTTGCTTGAGCTACTTTGATCTAATTAACAATAGTAGACTGGACTTGTAAGTTCATCGACTTTGAAGTATTACCTGGTATAACCACTTCTATCTCCATCTTGTGAAATTCCAGTTGAATCTTCCACTATGCGGTGAGATTCATTGATAACGGCTGGCGACTAAGTGCATCAAGAACTACATTCATCTTTCCTGGATGATATTGTAGGTTGATGTCGGAGTCCGCCATGAGTTCTAACCATCTTCTCTACCGCATATTCAACTCCTTCTGAGTAAACACATACTTCAGACTCTTGTGGTCAGTGTATATGTTCACTCGTTCTCCAAGAAGATAGTGGCGCTAAATTTTAAGTGCAAAGATAGCAGTTGCCAACTCAAGATCATGCCTTGGATAATTGCGCTCATGAATGTTCAGCCGTCTTGATGCATAAGCTTCAACTTTTTCATGCTGGTGTAGAACGCATCCTAATCCCTTACTGGACGCATCGCAATACACAACGAAACCTCCAGATTGATCCGGTATTACGAGAATAGGTGCTGATGTCAATCTTGAATTGAGTTCTACAAAAACTTGTTCACATGCTTCTGACCACACTAATGATTCATCTTTACGTGTGAGCTTGGTCAGGGGTGTTGCAATCTTCGAAAATCCTTCTATGAATCTTCGGCAGTATCCTGCTAATCCCAAGAAACTTCGAATGTCCTTCACTGTCTTTGGTGTCGGCTATTCGCTTACTGCTGATACTTTAGCTGGATCCACAGAGATTCCTTCACCTGAAACGATATGTCCAAGAAATCTGAGTTGATCTAGCCAAAATTCGCACTTGCTGTACTTGGCATAGAGTTAATGCTATCGCAAAGTATCCAGGACAATTCGTAAATGTCCAGCGTACTCTTTCCGATTCTTTGATTACACCAGGATGTCATCGATGAAAATAACAATAGACCTATCTGGATACTCTCGAAAAATCTGGTTCATCAGATTCATAAATAAGGCTGGTGCATTGGTCACTCTAAATGGCATCACGAGAAACTTATTATGACCATAGCGAGTCTTGAATACCGTCTTCGGAATATCAGACTCTTTGACCTTCACTTGATGATAACTCGAACGAAAATCTAATTTTGAGAAAATGCAAGACCCACTTAGCTGATTGAATAGATCATTGATGCGCGGTAGAGGATACTTGTTCTTTATCGTGACTTCGTTCACAGCTTGGTAGTCTATGCACATTATATATGAACCTTCCTTCTTCTTCACGAGCAAAACTGGAGATCCCCAACTTGAAGTATTGGGACAAATCCAACCTTTCTGCAAAAGTTCGTCCAACTGAGTACGGATCTCCTTCAATCCTTCTGGACTTAAGCGATATGGTGCTTTGATCACCTATTGTGCACTAGGTACTAAGTCAATACTGAATTCAAGAGCTCGATCGGGAGGCAAACCTGAGATGTCTTCAGGAAATACATTTTCGAACTCTCGAACTACCTCTGGCTTGTCTTTTTTCGCCTGTAGTGTTGCAATCATTTCCTTCCTTTGCTTATCTTTGTAGGTGATAGGCTCCAGGGTACGGTCTCCACTCTTGAAATAAAAGACCGGATGATCTGGAATCTCGAACACTACACTCCTTCGACGACAGTCGATGGTAGCGAAGAAAGTTCCTAGCCAGTCCATTTCTAAGACTATGTCGAAGTTCGGTATATCCAGCACTTTGAAGTCCACATAAAATTCTCTGTTGCAGACGACCACTGGACACAGATCGTATCCCAAAATTGCCTTTAGAACGCTATTCCCTGAACTGACATTCCATCTGGATACGAGCGGTTTAACTGGAATAGCATGAGTTCGGACGAACATTTGTGACATAAAGTAATGTGATGTTCCATTGTCGAAGAGTGCTAGTGCAGGAAGGGAAGCTACTAAGATTGTACCTAAGTTGTGTGGAATATGTTTAGGTATAGGAAAAGATATATATTGATGTATATAAAGATTGAAAAGGTTTTGAAAGAGTGGAAGTTACCAGTGATGACTTGGGTAGTGGCTTCAGTTTCTTCCACAGTCATTGTGAAAGCATGTGGCTTAGGTTCATTTCTTCCTGTTGGGGGAGCATTCCTCTGTCCTTGAGGTAGTTCCTTTGTGTCTGATGGAATTAATGAGGAGGCTGTGCAGAAGGTCTACGAGGAGGTGGAGCTGGAAGAGCAAGACGAGGCTCAAGTGCCTGAATAGCTGGCTACTGCGGAAAGGTGGGTGCTGGTCGGGATGCAGGAGCTGGGATGAGACGATGTGGGCAATCTCCAATAGAATGAGTGGATGCGCCACAAACTAAGCACAAGCGGTTAGCACGCCTGCATTCCTTCGCCAGGTATCCATTCATCTTACAGTAGAAGCAAAAGTCTGGACTGGACCGGTTAAATGGTACTCCCGGTCTTCTGGGTACAAACGGTGGCCTGAAAAAGGCTCCTTCTTCTATCTGAGTAGCAAGGCGCTTCACACCGGCATATTGAGATCTGCCCTTCTTCTTCACTACTGCCTCATATTTTTGGACAGCCTTCAGTGCAAGGTCGTGGGTTGGGAAATCCCCTGTAGCTATAGTAGCTTAGATTTCCTGGTCCAACGCTTGCTGAAATTGTCTAACCCTGATCTCAGCAATCGGTATGAGATATGCCGCGAACCTGTTACGGTCTTGTGTTAGCTGTGTAGTATGTGATATTAGAAAATTGAATATTTGAGACATATTTTACCTGCTCAATATGGTGAACTCAATATCATACTCATCCACAGATTTGCTCCACATAGAGCCTTGTTGCAGGTGAATAAATTGCTGCTCCATGTCAAAACGGGCAGTCTCGGGAAAATATTTCGTGCCGAACATATCGCGAAATGTCTTCCATTCAATCGGCTGGGCAAGACGGCTTTTTTCAGCCTTCCACCATACTCTGGCGTTGTCAGATAGTTGCAGCTTCGCAACTCTTACCCAAGTAATATCTGGCACTTGTCCTGCTGCCAGATCGTCCTCAATCGACTCAGCCCATTCTTCCGCTTCCAGAGGTCTCTCTTTCCCAGAGAATTGTTTAGGGTGCAGTGTCCGGAATTGTTTGACTTCGGGTGCCTCAGTCTCAGGACGGTGCAATAGAATAGCAGTCTGCTGCTGTTGTCACTCCAAGAGACACTTGATTGCCTCAAGCAATACTGTCTGCTCATTAATAGGAGCTGTTATAGTAGGTGTAAGTGGTAGAGGAGGCGGCGGCGGCGGGGTGTTGCCATTAATGTTCGTGCTCGTATTGTTGGGAAAATTCATAACCTTGAAAGAAAAATAGGGTTAGGATAGATTCAAGGCATTTGAAATATAAAGAATGTTTTTAGTTGCTGATTCTTATAATTCTTATGTTATATTGCTTAGGTTTCCATACAGAACTGACCTGCGTGTGCCACCAACAAAACCTGTCACGTCCCGCTTTTCAGTGTACGGGTAAGGAGACGTGGCGAGGCCGCGACGTATTTACCCAGAAGTAAACATGTTAAGCGTAAATAAGCAATATAAATGTAAAGCACAAGAATGACAAATATGTAATAAAACAACAACTTTTTTATTGATAACCATTCTTTACAAACAACTGAAAAGTAAAGTACAATGAAAGAAAGCGATGCCTAAAAAATAGCATATGAACAGAAAGAAAATTAAGTACAAGTAGGAATTAGAACTCTGGCTCCTCAGCGAACTGCTCCAAATCGTCCTGGCTGGGCTCGATCTCTAAAGAGTCGGGTCCTCCTGATAACATTTCAAAGAAAGAAGAGACAGAAATGTCGTTAGCGAACTAGCGCTCGGTATGTCCTAAAAGATAGAATGGAATAAACAAGTAAAGAGAATAGAATAGGTAAACTATGTATTTGTTATGCTAACATAGTTGTTTGTAGCTTGGTACAGAATGTATCAGTGTATACGAGAGGAGTCCAACGTGCTCCGTGGACTAAAGTAACATGTAAGTACAAGGCCCCGTCAAAACCCATAGGACAACAGCACAGGATGTTCATGTAGGTGTCTTTTAGTGACCATCATCGTGCTACTTTTAACACATTTCGTACCAATCTACCCCTTTAAAACCATGTAATGTATATTGTATTGTTTTGTAGATATAAGACTTGCTGAAATCATGGTATAAATTGTTCATGTAAATGGTTCAGGATGTAAACGGATAGTCATGTAGTCAAGTCAAGATATATTCATGATTCGGTCAAGTCAAGTCATATCGTATACTTGATAAAATTCTGGTATTCATGTTCAAGTTCAAGTGTTCATGTTTGGTATATTGGATTCATATTGAATTGGAGTTATGATTGGATTGTATTCATGTTTAGATTGTATTCAGATTAGACCGAGACTCAGATTGAATCAGACACTTAAACAGATTTGGATTCCTGAATTAAATTTTGGAGTTATCGGTAACTCCTGCACATGGACGGCAGGATTTGTGTCTTTTTCCAAGTCAATTACCATTGATAACTCTGTTTTAGTTTTCTATCTTAAATAGGCAAGCACCCACTTTCTCCGGCTCCCTGAGGCTCAAGAGAATTGGTCCCGCTTAAACCTATATTTACTAGGGTCTTTAATGTAAATTTAATATAACTTGAGGGGGTTTTATGAAAAATATTTTAAATATACTTTCAAAATAAATCTCAAGTATTTATTTATATTCTTTAGAGTTGTCATGGATGTGAATTTTGGAGAATGAGGTATCTTAGTGAATATATATATAGTTTGAATAGTTCAAGATATTTTAGTGTAAAGTTTGACTTGTATTAATTCTTGATGGTATTATCATGAAACTTGTCATTCTTTATATTCTAAAAAACATTGAATTTTTATTATATATTAAAAATAGATGATTTGATAATATTTATATAATTATTAAAAATTAATTTTTATTATTAAATAGAAATTCTCGTTTTTCTTAAAAATTGTATTAAAATTCCATCGAGATCGTATGCTCCGTGAGGAGGTCTGTATCTCGCCCTACTAGTCCGATGGATGTGCGATAACCTGCACCATCCGATTCGGATTCCACAAAAGTAGGTTGTAGAGGCACAATCGCAAGAAATTTAAAATAACACAATTTAAAGAAATCTGGTTTTAATAATTTAAGGTATTTTGATGAAAAGTCATATTTGTCCCAAAAATATTGTTCAAGAGAATTGTGCTTTGTCAAGATGTGTGTATGTGAGAGGTAGGTCATTACCTTGTGAGCTTTTCTAAAGGTATGCTAAGCTAAATACTTAAAAGATGTCATATGCAAAAGTTTGTGGTATTTAAACGAAAAACGCTAATTAAAGTTACATAATATGATATTTTAAGATGAAAATTGTTCTCAATGTTTGTTTCATGATTACTATGCAAGATATAATGATATGGATGAGTGGTTCTTAAGAAAAATTGTAATTTTAACGATTTTAGAATCGAATGTCGGGATAACTCCACTTCCGATAAGTTTTGAAAAGAGAACTTTTTAAGATGAAGAAATAGAATAAGAAGTGCGACTTACTTGTTAAAAAAATATGGAAGAAGTAGAGTAAGGGAATACTAGTCTTCGTGTGGTCGCGGAATCGCCGGAAACGTCTCAAATCCTCGCCGAAAAGTGACCTTGAGCTAACTCCACTTGTACTCTTCTTTGACTTACAAAATTTGAGAATTTTGACAAGAGATTATAGAATGAAGAGTTCTAGAGTATGATGATGTATTTATAGGATAGAATTAGGGTTTAGGGATTGAAGAGAGAATTAAAATTGCATTAAAATTGGGATTTAAAGCTCATTTTTAATTCTCTATTAAATTTTCAGGGAAATCAAACATAATAGGAGTAGTGGGGGTAGGAAAAGGGACTGGTATGCAGAGAATGGGAGTCATTCCCTACGGGGGTTCCGGTGGTGCCGACCCAGGGATCAATCTCGCCGGCCATGCTGGGGTTTTGGGGGCTTGGATTGATGCCATGTGTCTAGGGCTGCTCATACAACATTTAGCACATGTTTGATTTTCTGTCTTTTTATTTATTACGTGTATTGCACGTGTAAACTTTTGGGCTTCCAAAAATTTTAAAATAAAAATTCAGAAAAATATATGTGACTGATAGGATTCAAACACAGGGGCTATGTCACAGCAGTGCAAGGCTTTTATCAATGAGCTACAAGTGATTTCTTGCTGTTCTTAAACAAATTATATTTATAATTTGTACTCAGGTTACCAAATTCTTTTCTGTACATTAATTGTAAAAAAATTTCGTACTATAAAAATAGAGTCGTTACAAGAAGAAAAGGTGGTGAAGAAAAAATGAGATGGAGAAATGTAAATGAAATGGCTAAACAACTATACCCTCTCCCTCCCCTCCCCCGCTTATACCTTCTATGTTCTCATGTCCCCCCCTCCCCCCATTCTCTTTTCTTTTACTTTTTTCAAAAAAAAGAATAAAACCATCATATAATTCACAAATAAAATGTTAACCTTTTCAAATAAATGTGTCATGGCACTTTAAAATATGGTTAACAAAATAAACTTAGTTTAATGCACAAAATGAGATAACACAATTTAACTTTAACATTAAACTTGTATAAATATAATTATATACTAATTTATGAAATGTTCAATTAAATAAGTGTTCTCATAAATACTAATTTATTTTTAAATTCCAATTATTTTCCAAAATAGAGGTATGTTATTATACCTATTCTACGAAAACTCAAATCCATACCCGGTATATATCCATAAAAATTATTATTTTATTATTTAAATTCTAAAATAATATTTTCCGTTTTCTGAAATTTACACAAACTCCTGCACGTATTAACATACGGCCACTATATCGTTTCGCCTGAGCCGGAAAACTCTTTGTGTGAGACTCTAAGCACTCGACAATACACTGTCAGTAGGTTAACATCATATCCGATTGATCTGAAATACTTCCTTCATAGGTTAACCCACAAGCACGTTGGCGGTACAAGCTGCACGTAATGGATATCTAGGTATTGAACGAAAGAGAGTCGACAAATAAGTATGTCCATACGCTATAGTACCTAACAATCACCGTACAGTTCGGTCTCTTCGTCTGAGAGTGTCACATACCGGGTCTGAGTGGTAGAAATCGTCAGACCCCTAATAACCCGATAAGTCGTGCTGATGTCAAGCTCATTACCAACTGAAAAACTACTGATAACACTTAATTATTAGTAAATCTCATCTGTTATGACCGGAGACTTATAGTTATAACTAACCGTGCACAGCGCGATATCAACTCACTATACCGGGAGAGATGAATCTCTTCTATCGCTCACTGCCTCCATATGCTTCGGGACTGTATCCAACTAAATCCTATTTTCATGAATCTTTAAAACCGTGGTAGGGTAGTAATCTAATTACAGTGGGAACAAATATGAGATAAATGACAATATCAGGTCTACAGACTACCATGCACTCATGTCGCCAGAGAACTCCTATCTGACGATAGGTATAATACCATCCAGGAGTTCTCGGTGAGTCTGTCCATTGTAACTCATCCAATGAGCACCTGTATATAATTTTTGGTGTCAAACACCAATAGTTATGGGATCAACCATCATCCCGGTTGGGATCAAGAAATGTATACACTAGTCTAAACTGGAGCACCGATACCCAGTTTCAATACTTCTACGACTTGAGATTTTTAAGGATGTGCTTATGTACTACCTAGGCCTTACTATTGTAATCTCTATTATAATACTAGTAGTCAAGAAAAAATCCTATGAGTTTTATCTCATGTATCAGCGATACATCATAACGAGTAAAACGTATGTACATGAAAGATAAAAACAAACCAGATAGTATACTATCATCTCGAGTAAAATTGTTCTCCGTATAAGTCCTTCTTGAATTCAGTAATTGTTTTCCTGCAATTACGATAATTGTCCTGAGGGCATCTATATCAAACATTACCACTTGAGTTATATGCTTATATAAAATAATTTTAAAAAAGTAAATATATATATACCATATATCCAAAAAAATATCCATCTACAATTGCAACCAATACTGTATCTTTTTTTCCCGAATTTGTAAGGTGGCACTTGCTCCCTCTCGCTCTTCTGTGGGTCCGCCTCTCATCAGAATTAAGGGTTTGCTTAATGTCCATGACCGTGTAAAATATGTGCTAGAATCTCTTATAACCTTATGATATTGCGCCAACATAATCTATTATAAAATAAATTCGTACGTTTTCAAGCGAGAGGGGAGAATTTTTTTTCGTTCAGGTTTTTATGTATTTCAAATCATTCATGATAATAAATGGTGATCCTTAAAGGGCCCGTTTGTTTGGCTGTAGTTTGCAAAATCAAGAGTTCCGGCTCTTGATTTTAATCCAGAGTTCAAACTTTTGTGTTTGTTTTGTCAGCAAAGTCCATGACTTCAAAGTCCTAATTTCCTACGTGGCATGTATGAAAATGGGAGTTCGAAGTCGGAGATTTTTGGTAAAATTACACTGGAGTTTGTCACATCAATTTCTTTTAAATTTTTAAAAAATACCTCTTCCCATTTTCATCTATGAACTTCTAATATGTTTAAATGCCCTATCAAACACAAACTTTAAACTCCTAATTTTAAGTATAAATAAGTCTTTCTGATGATGCTCGATATCGGTGATCTCCCAGATCAGGACACGTGGCAGATGACGTGTCCCAGAGCATGCAAGAAAGGACCTAAAGTGGCCGACCAGATCACACCTACACTCGTCCTACCGAGCAAACGCTAGATCTCCTCCGAGACCCCGCACAGCCGGCCTCACAGCTCGCCCCGAGCTACTACAGAACCAAGATACCTCGGCTCTCCCGCTCGTCCGCGAGCTCTCCCGCCGAGGTCATCTTCCTTGGTCTCATCGACCGACCAACAGCACCGCTTGCTGGCGTAACCGCCATCCCGCGAATCTCACCATGCGCGAGATCTCCGCCAGCCACATCCCACATTCCATGCCACCATGATCCCCCATTAACGAGCCTGTCTCGCCATTAATGGGAGGTCCCGCTCATCACGCGGACATGACGTCGGGAGCGTAACTGCCGGCGTGATTCTCGCACCCGCCTTGCCTGCTACCACCACTATATAAACCCCTCTCCCAGAGGGTTCAAGTAAGCTATTTTTACTCCACTAAGCCGTTACTCTGCTCGGATCTCTAGACTAACTTGATCTTCGGAGGGTCCTCGGTGGTAAAACCACCCTGGGACATCCTTGCAGGTAGCTCGGCAACCACAACCTTAAACCCATTGAGATCTACAAGCTTCAGGAGTGACAGCCTCCAGATCCAATCTCAGTCGTCCATCGCCGCCATCAGCAGATCAACGGAAGGCAACATCTGAAGGAGATACTCAGCCTCCATCAGCTGGCGCCGTCTGTGAGAAACGTTTGATTCCACAAAAACAAAACTTCATCTTCCGATCTCAACCTAATGGCGAGCGATCATCACGACGATCCAAGCACCAGCCGCTGCCTCCCCCACAACGCAGGCGTGGACGAACCTCCGCCGCCGAATGCCATCAATGCCCTCGCCGGCCGGATAGACTGACTCGCGTCCTTGTAGAGGCGCTCATCCGTGTCCAAACGGAGGGTAAGATCCCCAGACCGCCGGTTCCCCCCTCCCCTACGGGACCGGGACCCCTACAGGGGGAGAGAAGACTCCGCACGCATTGGCACTGCAGACTACCGCATCGCTACCTCCCACGGCCGCAGATCTCCTGGGCCAATACATTCTGCAACCCGCGTCAGCGCCGAGGTCTGTCGCCCGAGTACCTCGCCTCGAGCCCCTACATGCTTCTGCCCCTCCCGATGAGATGTTGGTCAGTTCGCACGCTCCCAGGCATGACCAACACCCTCTCCCCCGACGGGGTCGCACGGACGAGACTTGTCACGGCAGCTCGACGACTACCTCGTCAGGGGACCTAAGGAACCTCATTGAGAGGAACCGGAGCCGCGGCCAGATGCAGGCCTCCAATAGCAGAGGCCTGGGATCAGAATGCGCCTAGTCGTCGGGGTACCACGGCCGACTCGACGCCCTCGAGAAGAAGATCGAGGGTATGCACCGGGAATGTCACCGTTCGAGTGACGTCCACGTCCACTTCTTATCCCGTAATAAGCTCCCAAAGGGCATATGCGCAGAAAGGCAGCCGAGCGGCTACCCTGCTCGGCTATCCCTGGCTGGTAGCTCCCCTACCACACAACGCCAGGGATCTAAGCCCTCGTAAAGAGGCAGCCGAGCGGCTACCCTGGTTGGCTATCCCTGGCTGGTAGTTCCCCTACCTCGCAACTCCAGGGATCTAAGCCCTCGAAAAGAGGCAGCTGAGCAGCTACCCTGCTCGGCTATCCCTGGCTGGTAGCTCCCCTACCTCGCAACGCCAGGAATCTAAGCCCTCGCAAAGAGGCAGCCGAGCTGCTACCCTGCTCGGCTATCCTGGGCTGGTAGCTCTCCTACCTCTCAACGCCAGGGATCTAAGCCCTCGTAAAGAGGCAGCCGAGCGGCTACCGTGCTCGGTTATCCCTGGCTGGTAGTTCCCTACCTCGCAGCGCCAGGGATCGAAGCTCTCATCAAGAGGCAGCCGAGCGACTACCCAGCTTGGCTATCCTTGGCTAGTAGTTCCCTACCGCACAATGCCAGGGATCGAAGCCCTCACCAAGAGGCGGCCGAGTAGCTACCCTACTCGGATATCCCTGGCTGGTAGCTTCCCTACCTCGCAACGCTAAGGATCTAAGCCCTCGCAAAGAGGCAGCCGAGCAGCTACCCTGCTCGGCTATCCCTGGCTTGTAGCTCCCCTACCTAGCAACACCAGGAATCTAAGCCCTCGCAAAGAGGCAGCCGAGCGGCTACCCTGCTCAGCTATCCCTGGCTGGTAGGTCCCCTACCACACAACGCCAGGGATCTAAGCCCTCGCAAAGAGGCAGCCAAACGACTACCCCGCTCGGCTATCCCTGGCTGGTAGCTCAACTACCTCGCAACGCCGGAGATCTAAGCCTTCGCAAAGAGTAGCCGAGCGGCCTCCCTGCTCGGCTATCCCTGGCTGGTAGCTCCCTACCCCACAATGCAAGGGATCTAAGCCCTCGCAAAGAGGCAGCCGAGCGGGTACCCTGCTCGGCTATCCCTGGCTGGTAGCTCCCCTACCACACAATGCCAGGGATCTAAGCCCTCGCAAAGAGGCAGCCGAGCGGCTACCTCGCTCGGCTATCCCTGGCTGATAGCTCCCCTACCCGGCAACGCCGGGGATCTAAGCCTTCGCAAACAGGCAGCCGAGCGGCTACCCCACTCGGCTATTCCTGGTCGGTAGATCCCTACCCCACAACACCAGGGATCGAAGCCCTCGCAAAGAGGCAGCCGAGCGGCTATCCTTCTCGGCTATCCTTGGCTGGTATCTCCCCTACCTCGCAATGCCAGGGATCTATGCCCTCGCTAAGAGGCAGCCGAGCGACTACCCTGCTCGGCTATCCCTGGCTGGTAGCTCCTCTACCTCGCAACGCCAGGGATCAAAGCCCTCGCCAAGAGGCACCGGGCAGTAACCCTGCTCGGCCATCCTTAAGGATCAAAGCCCTCGCCAAGAGGCACCGGGCAGTAACCCTGCTCGGCCCATCCTTAATAGACCTCTTACGGCCCCTCCCGCGCTAAGGATCAAAAGCCCTCTCAAGAGGCAACCGGGCCCTCCCTTGCTCGGTTATCCCTGGTCGGTATCTCCATACCCCAACACACCAAGGATCAAAGTCCTCGCCAAGAGGCATCGGGCAGCAACCCTGCCAGGCCCGTCCTTAAGGATCAAAATCCCTCGCAAGAGGCAACCGGACCCGCCCTTGCTCGGTTATCCCTGGCTGGTAGCTGTTGGAGATAGTGCCCTCAGAGTCAATTATTGGATCACAGGCACGTGATTGCAATAATTGAGGGAGGACCTATCCCGGTAAGACAGTCTTACTCAAGATGATAGTATGCTATCTAGTTTACCTTTATCATCGTGTACTGCTTTAGGTGACCTTAGAGGTCACTATTGCACGTTGATAGAGCCCCTAGGATTCTTGCTTGACTGCCAGCAGTATGAGGTCGATCATATACGTGGGAGCTGGTAGTCTACAAGCACATCCTTAAAAGGTCCCTAGTCGTGGGAGTTTCGAAACAGGGCATCGATACTCCAGAGTAGACTAGTGTATACAGTCGAGACCCTGACGAGGGGCGGTGGCCGGTCTCACAAGCCACTGGTGTCAGTTGGTTCACCTAAGATGTATACAGGTGCTCATTGGGTTATGAGTACACCGGACAGGACTCGCCGGGAACATGCTAGTTGGTCATATACCTGACGTCAGATAGCAGTTCCCAGGTGACATGTGTACAGGTTAGTTCATCGACCTGAGGATCGTCATTTGTCTCGTGTGAGTTCCCACTGTACTTTGATTACTACCCTACCACGCTCAAAGGAGACGTGCAAACAGGTTTTAGTTGGGTACAGTCCTGAGCCACATGGAGGCAGTGAGCGGATCTTCAGGGGTTCGTCTCTCCCGGGATTGGGGTGAGGTCGCGCTGTGTCTAGGAGAGCCCTTACACGAAGTGTTAGTTATATGTATGCCCTAGAGGCAATTACTGTACATTGGATGTATATTGTAGTGGATGCTGGGACATATATAGGGAGGACTTTCTTGCTCGACATGATAGTATGCTATCTGGTTGCTCTTTACCTTAACGTGTACACAGATTGTCTCTCTATTACATATTAGTAAAGCCCTTAGGATGTGTACTTGACTACCTGGACTATGATGCGGATCATACTAGTGGGGACATGGTAGTCCATAAGTACATCCTTGAAAGTCCCTAATCGTGGGTGTATCGAGATGGGGCATCGATATACCAGAGTAGACTAGCGTGTACCTTCTAGACCCATACAGATGGGCGATGGATGATCCCATATCCATCGGTGTTTGACATCAGAGATGATATACGGGTGCTCAGTAGAGACTGGGTACACTGGACGGACTCACCGAGAACTCCCAGATGGTATTATACCTTACGTCAGATGGCAGTTCTCTGGTGACACTGGTACAGAGTAGTCTGTTGACCCGAGATCGTCATAGAGTCTTGTGTGGTTCCCACTGTGCTTTGATTTCCATCTTACCACGTCCAAGAGGGCGTGCAAAACGGTGGTTTTTAGGTACAGTCCCGAATCACATGGAGGCAATGAGCGATAGGAGGGGATTCGTCTCTCCCGGTATAGGGGGTTGATGTTGCGCTGTGTTCGATTGGCTATAACAGGAAATCCCTGGCCAGGGTTGCTGAGATTTACTGGTAAGTGTTACCAGTAGTTTCTCGAATTGTTATAGACCTCATATCGACACGACTTATCGAGCTATTGGAGTCTGACGTTTACCACCCCTAGGCAAGATATGCGACATATCAGACGAACAGACCGGACTGTACGGTAGTGTTACTGGTTGGATTCACTGGAGTGTGAGCGGGCTTGCTCGTCGATCTTCTGATCGCTCAATACCCGGGTGGCCGTTACGTTTAGCAGACCGCTTGCGGCTTGTGGGTGTTTGATATGATCATCACCTGCTGCCGGCGTATTGACGAGTCTTTAGAGTCCTACACAGAGGTTTCCTGGCTCAAGCAAAACGAAATAGGAGCGCATATTAGATATGTGCGGGACCGAGAATAATACCAGTATGTGATACTGTATTCGATTCTCACGATTTGTAACATTGATCGGTTATATGCGTTATAGCCGGGTTATCGGATCAAGTGTTGATTCGATAAGTTGTTACTATTGATATTAGTCGGTTATATGCGATATGACCGGATCGTTAAATCAAGTGTTGATTTAGTGATTTAATGTATAATTATATATTTGATATATCACTTTACATTAACTAATATAGGTTCATTTAAATGGATATTCTCACTCGGATGTACACATTGTATATGTGATATACTTTTGTGCACTTGATTGTATCATGTTTGATGATACATGTTTGCTAGGGTTTTTGTGTAAAGATCAAACCATGGTTACATGATAATGGTTAGGGTTTTGTTTTATTCACTTATTTATTTATCTATTCTTTTTGGAAAATAATATGCATGAAGAGAATGGTGGCTTTCTTTGTTTCTAGTTGAAGCTTCATGAAGCTTTGACTTTGTAACCACTCTTGTCTTCATGCTTAACCCTAACCATTCCTTTAACCTTGGTCAATTCTCTACACATAACTATAGTTAATATTATGATAAGAATTGATTTTCTATTCTATTCAATAAACACTTATCATAATATTCATCTTCTTCTTCTTCTTCACTTGAAGAAAGCATGCCTCCATCAATGGCAACTTGATGAAATGAGTGAGAAATCCAATTCTAAAGTGAACCCACTTCCTATTTCTTCATCCTCTACCTCTTGCCAAGTAGTATAGGGTGTTTCCTTCACAAGTTTTCATGGCTTGGTGAAGGTGGAGCTTGATCTAGTGATGCTTCGACGTAGATCATCTTCGGCACGTCGTCGATGACCTAGCCCGCTTTTTCTCCGATGAAGCCGACGCTAGAGCCCGGGATTTGATATGGACAGCGAGGAGACTTCATTGCAGAGCTATGGAGGTGGAGAAACGGATCTACAAAGGTTGTATGTTCGTTTACTTTTAGTTAAGATGTTAACTAGCTCGTTTAGTCGCCTAAAATTCTAGCCAACGATCTTGTTAGAGTTTCTCGGCACCGTTAAAATTGTAAATTGGCATGGTTGATGCCTTGTGAGACCTCCTTGGTGTGCCTAGGAACCTTTCATTGGTATCAGAGCCTAGCTAGAGCCTTAGGCGATGCGTAGACAAAGTTTGAAACCCGAACAAACCCCGAAACCCTAATCCGACATGCTCTCTGGACTTTTTCTAAAAACTGGGTTTTTTCCAGATTAAAAATTCTTAAAAAATTCAGCAGGAAAAACTAAGAATTACGATGCAAAAAGTTTTGAGTGAAGCTGCTACAGTGCGGCGGAACCGCGGCATTAGTTGGCTAATGCGGCGGTTCCGCGCCACTTTTGTCCCTTCTCCCAGTACTTTTTGCACAGTAACTCTTACATTTTAATTCTGTATTTTATGGGAATTTTTAATTTTATTCAAGAGTTGAATTTTCTGGGGTTGTTTTGGGGATTCGGTGTTTCGATCGGAGTATCAGATTTTGTCTATGTGGCTTTCCGGATAAATATTAGAATATGTTAAAAAGTTCGACCGGATATAAATACCCAATTTTTCCCATGTCGGGAAATTTCCAAGTGTTGGATTTTTCCGTGATTTAAAGACGTTCTAAGTAGTGCAAGTAACTCGATGGACACTCTAGAAGACAACAAACCTTAACTCGATTATGTGACCGTCTTGAACTGCCCTTTGAACCTTCGGGTTTGGGGTAATACGGCGTGCCACATGTGAGGCGTTGGCTTGACCCTTCTACGGCTGGACCGTTGGTACTGAGGCATGAAGTGAATGTCTTTGAACCTATTTCATGTGTTGATCTGTTTCGGGAAAACTTGGGTGTTCGACTGTTCGATCGGAAAGTTTAACATTTTCTAATTATCTGGAATGTGATACAATAATTGGAATTCACAAATAGTTTTGTGATAACTGAATGAATGTTATAAACATAGCAGTTTAGTCTCACTTGATCGGTTTCCACGGAATTTTGATGTGATCAAAAGTCCGTCGCAATCACGTAGCGTACGCGGATACTCGCCGGGTAAACTTAATAGACAGCCTCACTCCATAGCCCCGACCAAGTGACTGTAGGAGAACCCCGTCGCCGAAAGCATCCGTTCGGGTGCTCGCGGCAGCGGTGTTCCGCCTTGGTGCACTTTGTCGACGGCGTCGGGGGTGCGGCCGCCTACTGAAGTTTGCGACGAGTATTCGATCAGGATGTCGGGAATCTTGTTGAATTCCCCGACTTGATATTGAAAAGAGTTTTCGATTTTGAGACTAAAATGCGGGGTTTATAATTGTTAGGCATGCGATGTTTAAGTAATTCATTTGATTAGGCATACGATGTCCATGCAGGTTGCGGATTCCAACTGTTGTAGTTTTACACTTTCTTTTCTGTGACCGTAAGTGTAATATGTGATATCGCCGGTTTCGTTGCTATATGTCAACGACAATTGGGGTACGCATGTTTACTTACGTTGATGACATGTGATGTTATGTGTTGCTGGATATGTTATATTGGATCGTCGTGTTTGAATAGCCGGGGTTTTTTTATGTGAGATGGGCATTTTTCATTTTCATTCATGTAAAAACTTGTATGTAATATTCTTTTATTGGGGCACTTCCAGGTAGCGGAAGATGTCACCGTTTGTATATTATTTTCTTTTCCGCACTAGGATAGACCCAAGGAGGAGGGCACAAGTAACCGGGTTCTGGAGTCCAGTGGGAGACCAACTCGAGGAGTCGAGTCCGGGTCTCCTAACTCTAGAATTGGGAGGGTTGCTTGCTGCTCTCGTAGGGGTCTAGGGGTGTGGGTTTGGCTATTCATCACGACCGTGGAATCCGTGTTTTATACTGGCTCATATTGAAAACACGGACGTCCTAGTATATCCAATGTTTCATATGTTTCTTCTGCTGCGATATCTGTGATGTGATCATATGATGTTCTGTGATAGATACAGTATATAGTATATATGATATATTATATAGGCGTTACTTATGTTTTACACCCGCGCTAGCCCTGCCCCGCTCTGCCGTTAGTTACCTAACCTAACGGTGCACGAGGGGACATCGAGGCGAATGCGGATGGCATAAGTGTACGTCGTATTTATCTGTGATGTTTAGGTACTTAAATGATGGGACTTCATTAATGAGATTAATGAAATAAAAGAAACCTAAGATGTTGTAGAATCGAATTTCAAAATAAAACAGGTATCTATAGTTCTTGCTTTGCACAGCGATATATATGATATATCCTGCACCTTATTCGATAAGGAAAGGACCGAGATCCCTTCACCGGGAGTGACTCCTTTAGCAATAACTGGAAGATGCTATACACTCGGTTTGTCTTTTGATTGCTTTTAAGTGTTTTTGCTTTGCACAGCGATATATATGATATATCCCGCACCTCATTCGACGAGGAAAGGACCGACGATCCCTTCACCGGGAGTGACTCCTTTAGCAAAACTAGAAAAGCCTCAAATACACTCCATTTTAAAATCATTCGATCCTACAACGATATCAAGTTCATTACGCAATAGGTTTTCAGAAAAACCTGTCGTAGCCCTCCGTCATTTCAGATAAGTTGTATATAGTATTCGTGCTGCATTTGTTGGCTTTCGTCAAGGTGCAGTGTGCGGTAGCTATATGCTGCTTATCTGCCAGCATACGATGCGATTGGATTAGGGTAGTCGTGCGGCTTTGTTGGCTTTCGTCAAGGGTCGTGCGGGTGGGTTTAATTCAATCAAGAAATATACGGGTTGAACTTGACTAGCGGGCTATGGTTTGTTGGCATTCGTCAAGGTCATAGCACGTTAGGGGTAAAATATTATCGGGAATTTCAAGTGTTGAAATTTGCAATGAGATTGCATACCTTCTATGAGATAGTTGGATCCCGATACCCGCTGCGAGTAAGAGTTACTCCTGGAAGAGTTTTACACATTACAATTAGCCGATCAAGTAGGTGTCTAGAAAGGTGTTAACGAGGTTACGCTTCTGGGAAAACGAGGTTTACATTAATTAGGTTCGTGCGAAAGCACGGGGGACCTCCCTCAAAGTACCGACACTGGCCTGGCTGAAAGATTGGCGAACTTGTAGTGTGTAATTAATCCTGGCTAGTCTTTCCTTTTAGAGTTTGAAGGAAGATTTGATAAAAAGCAATGGGAACCATCCTGATTAGATAAAATAATAACCAATCTATTCTTGCAAGAGCGCACGCTGAGTGTTTTCTTCTCTCTCTCTCCTGGTAGCAACCATATCACGCCTTAATCAAGATAATAATACGGATTATTGACCGAACCCGCTTGTTATACTGAGCTGGGGAACGTTGGTCCCGCTCCAACTTATAATTGTTATAAGACAGAGCAGGAAATTGGGGAATACCAGAATTCCCGTGCCGCCTAAACGAAGAGAGTGCATGATGATGCATCATCTTCGGGTGTGTTCATTTTAAAGAACTGTTTCTCAGTATCCTCTGCATCCTGGGTATTTGATACCGGATCAGGATCCCAGATATGTAATCTGTTACATAGGGCTACAAAAGGGTAGAAAAACTGAGAACGGGTGATAAGTTTCATGAGGCAGAAAACGGGGCAAGTGTTGCATCCAAGTCTGTTGGTCACTGTCACCCTGTATTACCAATACATTGATTCTGAACGAATGTTATTAGATACCGAACCTGATATACAAAATCATATCAGTCTCTTTATAAGTAAAGAAATGATAAAATTTTGTATTGTTGGATAATGTTTTAAACATTTCTTATATCAAAAGTTGATCGGATCAGGCACGTTATCTAATAGCGTTGATGTTCTAAATCAAACTACAGTTCTTAGTATATGGAACACACACAAGAGGAAGAGTTCAGAAATGAACAAATTCTTCTTGAGGTATTGTAGACTAGGTCAGATCAATGTGACCCGACTAGCTAGAGTTACATAAAGATGCATATTTAAATTAGTTTGAATTTACATCTTGTGAAACTCGCCAGTCATGTCACAAAGATAAGATGACCATAGCTCCGTTTACTGGAAACAGAGAAAGAGTCAATGAACTCTTGGGACTGATACATGTTGATGTATGTAAGGTCCCCTGTCTACACATACCAGGACTGGTTCTTTATACTTCAGTACGTTCTCTGATGATCTCTTTAGATTCAGACATATGTTCTTGTTGAAACACAAGTCCGAACCTTTTGAGATATTCACAGAATATAAGTTAGAAGTAGAGAACCAAAATACGGGTATAAGTATTATGTCCTTTGATGTGATCAAGGAGGAGAATACTTGAGCACGGAAATCCTGGACTATTCTAAAGGAGAATGAGATTCTCTCTCAGCATTACTCCTCTGTATACACCATAGCACGATGGTATATCGGGGCGGAGCAATCACACCCTATATGATAAGGTGTGCTCTATGATGAGTACTACTTAGTTACCTATTTCCTTTTGGGAGTTATGCACTTGAGAAGTTGCATACCTATTGAATAGGGTTCCAATCAAATCAGTTGCCTACCGCTTCATATGTGATATGGAATGGGAAGAGCCCATGTCTTAAGTTAGTTAAGATTTGGGGCTGTCCGGCCTATGTCTAAAAGAAAAATCCGGACACGCTCGAGGCAAGGTCTGTTAAGTAGAACTGGAAAGGTTCCAGCTATACAAACTGCAGCTGATGATTTGATAGAACCAAAGGATTCAATAGATTCCAACGAACCTCAGCCTCTCCGCCGATCTAGTAGGGTTCCTCACCCACCTGAGAGATACTTCGGTTTCTCTATGACAGTGGGAGCGAGGATTGCATCATGAGATGATGACCCAACTAGTTTCGAGCTGGCCATCAGGAGTGTGACTCTGTAAGAATGGCTGGATGCTTATCGATCTGAGAAGGAATCCTTATACACCAACAAAGTATGGACTTTAGTTGCTATATCTGGAGGGTTAAATCCCCATCAGGAGCAAGTATATCTTGAGAAGATTACTTGGTGTAGATGGAAAAGTTGAGACTTTCAAAGCTAGACTTGTTAAAAGTTTGCATCATTGACCAGGTGTGGATAATGATGAAACCTTTTCAAGTAGCTATGCTTAAGTCCATCCAGATCCTACTTGTCACGGCTACATACCATGAATACGATATCTGGTGGTTGGGTGTCATGACTGCTTTTCTAAATGATGTTTTAGAAGAGTGCGTCTATAAGTACACAGCCAGAGGGCTTCATAGACAGTGGGAGCAGCGGAAATGTGTGCAAGATGCTTTATAGGATTAAAGCAGGCATCGCGGAGTTGGAACATCTGTTTTGATGAAGTAGTCAAAGAGTTTGACATCATCAAAATGGTAGATGAACCTTGTATATACAAAAAGGTAGTAGGGAGTATGGTGGTGATCCTCGTAGAGTACGTGGATGACATACTCTTGATAGGGAAAGAGTTTCCTATGCTACGCTCGGTCAATCTCCGCTTATCACAATGATTCTCCATATAGGATCATAATGATACCTACTAAATCCTGGATTTTGGATCTATGAGATAAATCTAAATGGATGTTAGAATACTCACTAACTGTAGTGAGATGGTATCAGTTGATCCTGGGGAAAATCACTGGAAGTGTTCCAGGGTGATAAAGACGACTGAATGTCAGTCACAGGCATTGTCTTTACCCTCAGTAAAGGGACGGTATGTTGGAAGAGTTCCAAGCTAGATACCGTGACATACTAGACGATAAAGGCAGGATACATCGCTACTTAAGATGCTACCAAAGAGGCTGTTTGGGTGTATATTGGTTCATGAGATGAACTATGTTCCTCCCATTGTGTGACAATGGAGTTGTGGCTTATGCCAAGGAACGCAGGTCCCATCAGTGATCCAGACATATTCTAAGGCAGTATCACCAGATCATGGAGATGGTTGATCTCCAAGGAGATCGAGGTTAGGAGAGTAGACTCAGAGGACAACACGGCGGATCCACTCACGAAGGCCTATTTCCAGAGAGAGACTTTTATGGGATGGTTGAGTATGAGATACTTCAACCACTGCTACAGATGGCCCTAGTGCAAGTGGGAGATTGTTAGTTATATGTATGCCCTAGAGGCCATTACTGTACATTGGATGTATATTGTAGTGGATGCTGGGACATATATAGGGAGGACTTTCTTGCTCGACATGATAATATGCTATCTGGTTGCTCTTTACCTTAACGTGTACACAAATTGTCTCTCTATTACATGTTGGTAAAGCCCTTAGGATGTGTACTTGACTACCTGGACTATGATGCGGATCATACTAGTGGGGACATGGTAGTCCATAAGTACATCCTTGAAAGTCCCTAGTCGTGGGTGTATCGAGATGGGGCATCGATATACCAGAGTAGACTAGCGTGTACCTTCTCGACCCATACAGATGGGCGATGGATGATCCCATATCCATCGGTGTTTGACATCAGAGATGATATACGGGTGCTCAGTAGAGACTGGGTACACTGGACGGACTCGCCGAGAACTCCCAGATGGTATTATACCTTACGTCAGATGGCAGTTCTCTGGTGACACTGGTACAGAGTAGTCTGTTGACCCGAGATCGTCATAGAGTCTTGTGTGGTTCCCACTGTGCTTTGATTTCCATCTTACCATGTCCAAGAGGGCGTGCAAAACGGTGGTTTTTAGGTACAGTCCCGAATCACATGGAAGCAATGAGCGATAGGAGGGGATTCGCCTCTCCCGGTATAGGGGGTTGATGTTGCCCTGTGTTCGATTGGATATAACAGGAAATCCCTGGCCAGGATTGCTGAGATTTACTGGTAAGTGTTACCAGTAGTTTCTCGAATTGTTATAGACCTCATATCGACACGACTTATCGAGCTATTGGGGTCTGACGTTTTCCTCCCCTAGGAAAGATATGCGACATATCAGACGAACAGACCGGACTGTACGGTAGTGTTACTGGTTGGATTTACTGGAGTGTGAGCGGGCTTGCTCGTCGATCTTCTGATCGCTCAATATCCGGGTGGCCGTTACGTTTAGCAGACCGCTTGCGGCTTGTGGGTGTTTGATATGATCATCACCTGCTGCCGGCGTATTGACGAGTCTTTAGAGTCCTACACAGAGGTTTCCTGGCTCAAGCAAAACGAAATAGGAGCGCATATGAGATATGTGCGGGACCGAGAATAATACCAGTATGTGATACTGTATTCGATTCTCGCGATTTGTAACATTGATCGGTTATATGCGTTATAGCCGGGTTATCGGATCAAGTGTTGATTCGATAAGTTGTTACTATTGATATTAGTCGGTTATATGCGATATGACCGGATCGTTAAATCAAGTGTTGATTTAGTGATTTAATGTATAATTATATATTTGATATATCACTTTACATTAACTAATATAGGTTCATTTAAATGGATATTCTCACTCGGATGTACACATTGTATATTTGATATACTTTTGTGCACTTGATTGTATCATGTTTGATGATACATGTTTGCTAGGGTTTTTGTGTAAAGATCAAACCATGGTTACATGATAATGGTTAGGGTTTTGTTTTATTCACTTATTTATTTATCTATTCTTTTTGGAAAATAATATGCATGAAGAGAATGGTGGCTTTCTTTTTTTCTAGTTGAAGCTTCATGAAGCTTTGACTTTGTAACCACTCTTGTCTTCATGCTTAACCCTAACCATTCCTTTAACCTTGGTCAATTCTCTACACATAACTATAGTTAATATTATGATAAGAATTGACTTTCTATTCTATTCAATAAACACTTATCATAATATTCATCTTCTTCTTCTTCTTCTTCTTCACTTGAAGAAAGCATGCCTCCATCAATGGCAACTTGATGAAATGAGTGAGAAATCCAATTCTAAAGTGAACCCACTTCCTATTTCTTCATCCTCTACCTCTTTCCAAGTAGTATAGGGTGTTTCCTTCACAAGTTTTCATGTCTGGGTGAAGGTGGAGCTTGATCTAGTGATGCTTCGATGTAGATCATCTTCGGCACGTCGTCGATGACCTAGCCCGCTTTCTCTCCGATGAAGCCGACGCTAGATCCCGGGATTTGATATGGACAGCGAGGAGACTTCATTGCGGAGCTATGGAGGTGGAGAAACGGATCTACAAAGGTTGTATGTTCGTTTACTTTTAGTTAAGATGTTAACTAGCTCGTTTAGTCGCCTAAAATTCTAGCCAACGATCTTGTTAGGGTTTCTCGGCACCGTTAAAATTGTAAATTGGCATGGTTGATGCCTTGTGAGACCTCCTTGGTTTGCCTAGGAACCTTTCACGAAGTCCTTGGCCAAGGCAGGAGATTTACTGGTAGGTATTCTAGTAGTATCTCAGGGTGTTCTGGGCTACACTCCGACACGACTTGTACCGCCTTTAGGGGTCTGACTTTTACCAACCCCCTAGGCCCGCCATGCGATGCTCATAGACAAACGGACCGGACTGTACGGATATTGTCACCGACAGGCTCAGTAGGGTGTCAGGAAGAGTTCGCTCATCGACGTCCCTTTTGGTCAATAGCCGGTAGCCCGTCACGTATGGCTAATATCTCTGACGTGCTAGTGGTTAAATCCACAACCATAGTATTGACGAGTCTTTAGAGTCCCCCACATTCAGTTACTCAAGTTTCGGGCGAAACGCTGTAGAGGCCGTATGGAGATATGGCAGGGTTCGATCAGATACGTGCGGTATTGCACGGATCAGGATCGGACGGTTATTACTAGCGGGCTTTGGTTTAAGCCAGATCCTAGTATTGTACAGTGTAGATTTTGTCTCATTACATTTGTATTTTGGTCGGAATACAAATGCGGGTATGTATATACAGTAGCGAGGTTTTCCTGTAATTTATTACGGGATCAGTTTTTTGGAGTTGCCAGTTTGTTTTCCGTTTCAGCCATATTTCTTTGTATCTTTCATTGGCTGAAGATTGGTGGAGGAGGGCTTATTTGCATTTGTGCAAATAAGCATTTTGGATGGTTGTCTTTGCATATTCTTGTGTCATGATGATTGCACCATCATTTGACTTGCTCACTTCATGATGGCTTGACTTCTAGTGATGAGATGTGAGATGGTGGTGGAGTGTTGGTTTTTGTTGGTGATGATTTTGTTCTCATAATGAATCATCATTCTTTCTTGCATGACACTCATCCTCCTCTCTTTTGTTTTCCCCCCCACTTTTGAGATATCATTCTCTTCTCTCTCTATTTCCACCACCATGCATTGGCCGGCCACATTGGGGAAGGGCTGCCCAATATTTTTGTGTGGGATTTTGTTCTCCTCATGTTTGAAAAAATCCCATAGCTCCACAAAAAATTCCACAACTCCTTTCCTCCACTAAATGGGCAACTTCTAGTGACCCCAAATGATACATAGCACTACACTATTCTACAGCAAATCTTGGGCACGTCGTCTCGCCAACTTCTTGCCCGAGTTGCCTCGGATCAGAGGTGCGAGCCCATAAAAGAAGCCGACAATGTGGTGCCCTTCCGGCGACGAGGTGGAGACCGGAGATTCCGCGGGGAGATCGGGATGACGACGGGAAGACCGAAGGACACGGATCGCTCGGTATATCTCTCTACCCCCTTCTAGATAGCTAGGACTAGATTAATGGCACGATCCGGGTTTTATAGTGCGCGGTGGCGCCGGTATAAAAAGTTAAAGAAAACCATCGCTTCCGCATTCCGGCGTCGGATTGACGGCCGGGGCGCCACCGTGCACTTACAGTGATATCAGAGCCTCGCCATTAACCTAGTCTAGTTTTGTCTAACGTGTTTACATTTCCGATCGAACAAAAATCCCAAAACCGCGTTTTCATGTACTATCAGTTTCTGTCGAAATTTTTTTGGCTCCAAAAATTTTTCAGTGTGTTGCAGAATGATGTGTAGGGAATTCCAAGCCTTCTGTAAAATTTTGGTCGCGTGATCTCACTACCCCACCGCGGAACCGCGGCCAAAACCATGCTTGGGCCGCGGTTCCGCCGCGACTTACACAGTTCAATGCACCAATTTTTTACAGAGGCTTCCTGACTTGAAAATAGGGTTTTTGGAACATTCTTTTTGGGCCAAGATTTTCTTTAAGTGCTACAGTAATGCTTGGGGCCCACTTGGGTAAATTTGATCGATCGGATATTTTAAACACATTAGTTCACAGTATTTACATTATATATGCGACCGTGAATGTCACTTGATCGGTAAATCATGTCTAACTGCTATAGCCCGGTTAGACGGATTTGCGAACGTGACATTCACGTTGATGTTCTGTGTTATGCTGTGATGTTGCGGATCAGTCGTGGGGGATAGCCTGGATGCAATGCTAGTACAGTTTTGTTGTATTATGTACATTTGATATTGCGGGGCGAGCGTCCGACATGTGGACTGCCGTCACTGCCTGTCTGTATATTATTCTTTTGGGGCACGACCGGGTCGAGGTCGATGCACCCGTTGTATGTATATTTTACTTTCTGCACTAGGATTACCCCGCGGAGGGGTGCACGGGTAGCCGGGTTCTAGAGGGCAACGGGCCCGCATCTCATGGCATTGAGACGGAGGGGGCTTTACTCTAGAATTGGCGGGCTATTCGGCGCACTCGTAGGGGGTACAGGTTGACCCAGGAGGGGTGCCCAAGTTACTGGATTCCGTGAAGTGCTGGGTGGAACATTCACGTTGCTGAAGGGGGCTGCCTCGCTTCAGGTTTTGGCGGGTAACTTGCCGCGCCCGTAGGGGTCTAGGATTTCATTGCACAGGCTATCCACACGACAAGGGGAACGTCGGGTTTCAGTAGCGGCTCTGTGAAACTCGGGGATCCCAGATATCTGTATTGTTCTGTGATACTGTACATTTCTGTGATGTTGCATTTTATCACGCCTTGAGGGAAATATTATATATTGATATATATACTAGTAGATGTTGTATATGTTTTGCATCCGCGCTAGTCCAGTCCCCGCTCTGTCGTTAGTTAGCTAACCTAACGGGTAATGACGGGACCCAGTGGCGAATGCGGATGGCATATACGTACATCATTATTTTCGTTCTTTATTGGTGTGATCAATTGATGGGACTGCGTTGATTCAGATCAATGCAAGTTAAAAACAAACCTATTCTGATGTTGTTGGAACACTTTTCAAAAAAGCTGTTATTGCAAGGACATTCTCTTTTGTTTAGCATCGTGGTATTCGATTGGAATATCCTGCTCCTCAGTCGACGAGGCAAGGGCCGAGATCCCTTCACCGGGAGTGACCCCTTGGACAAAAGTTTGCGTCAGGGCAATAACTTCACTATAGCCGATTACTTTTGCTTTGTACCGTGATATTCATTTGGAATATCTTGCACCTCATTCTACGGGGAAAGAGCCGAGATCCCTTCACCGGGAGTGGCCTCTTTAGAAAAGGTTTTCGTCACTATATTTTAAAAGCTATCCGATTCCTTTAACGATATCAAGTTCATTACGTTAAAGGTTTTCGCCAGAAACCATTCGTAGCCCTCCGTCGTTTCATATGGGTGGTCAATAGTATTCAAGCTGTGTATGTTGGCCAAAGTCAAGGCACAGTGATTGGTAGCTATTGGGTATTCATATGCAGCATAGATAGATGCGTTGGTTTGGGGCAGTCGTACTACTATTTTGGCCAAAGTCAAGGGTATGTACGGGTGGGCTCAAATTAACCTGGAGAATGACGGGTAGAACTTGACATGTGACTTATGATATGTTGGCCAAAGTCAAGGTCATAAGAGCATGAGGCAAAAATCACATCGGGAGTTTCTAAAGAAACTGAAACTTGCCAGCTCTGCGCATACCTTCTGGAGTGTGATAACGTGAGCGGATTCTGTCACGTTATCATGCGATGATAGTTGGATCCCGATTCCCACTGATGAGTTGGTTTACTCCTCGGGTGATCCCAACTAATTCTTCTTTCAGGTCTGGAGGAGAATTTGACGGTACAGTGGGAGGTTTCCAGATTAGATAAATTGGTAACCATTCTGATCTAGGATAGAGTGCACGCTGAGTGTTTCTTTTCTCTCTCTCTTTGGCAGCGACCATTGACCCGACCCTAAGAGTATGACTCAGTGACCAAATTAACCGAACCTTCTTAAACACTGGCTTTTGGATTGTCAGAGTTGCGAACCTCATTGCCACTCCTACTTTTACCCTTTTCTCCAGGACACCCCGTATTACTACGAACGTCCACTTCCATTGAACAAAACCATCGTATGGTTAGATACGAACTCGAAGGAATTTATTCGAGGATGGTTTCCGGTTCTGAAGAAAACGGATAGGACTATTCAGTTGTCTTTTCCTTTTACCTTCTCTCAGGTTGCGAGTACTCCTTGGTTTAGGAGATAGTACACCTATTACGCAAATTGGATAGTCTTCTTCCAAACCTTAGGCTGGTGCCGAACGGTGGGGAATGAAGAAAACCAATTAGCAGAATGATGGTGTACAGAAGGTATTAAGTAAAGACATAACAAGGGATTAGTAAGAGGGCAAAGTAAATTGCGACTGCTATTTACGACCAAACCAAGTATTTCTTCGCCAATCCTAAATCATCTTTGTATTTCTCTAGAACACTCCGTATCGCTATGAAGATCCACAGTTTATTGGATACTCCATCATATGGTTATATACGAACTCGAAAGGAACTTGTTCCAGTTCGGGGATGGATTCTGGTTCAGGAGAAATAGGAATAAGGTTTATTCGGTTGTCTTTTATCTTCACCTTCTCTTGCATTGCGAATGCTCCTAAGATTAGGACAGTACACCCATTATGCTTATTGGATAATCTTCTTCCAAACCATAGGCCGGTGTCGAACGGTAGCGAAGGAAGAAAACCATTTGGCCTAAAGGGGTGTACAGAAGGTAATGACTAAAGACATAAAAAGGGATTTGGAAAGATGGCAAAGAATTATACGGTTACAGTTGTCAATCTGGATAATGGAAGAGGTATTACTTGGAATACCGGGATACCCCATCGAAACATTTCAATGTTTCAGTTTCACTGTGTACTGTTAAAGGAAAACTGATTTCCCGATTTGATACTTATTCCAGGGTATGTATTTACCAGGTATGATTCTCACATCTGTATGGTTTTACAGATGATGAGTGGGAGTAAGTTATTGGGAATTAGGTGATCATCCTCATTATATCGGGATTCGTTGTAATCGGTGATATTTGAGGAAATCACCTGGGTTGTTTGCCGGACGGCAAATATTTGATTTTGAATATCCGTTGTTGTGCACCAATTTCAAATTGATATATCTGTACGTCTATTTTCATAGAGTGAGATATACCTTTTTGAAATTATGTCTACGACATTTACCTATATCAGTGGATGGTTAGGTAAGGAGCATTAAACAACGGTGTAATTCTTCTTAACCATAAGTACAGTTTTCAACCTGCAACACACAGGGAGTGAGTTATCAGACTCAAGGGACTTATACAGAGTATTGTATGTTGTCCAGGGTCCATCAGGACAGAGGGGTTGGTCCTTGTACTATATTCGGTTTACTTATGACTTCTCTAGTTTTTAAACAGGTGTTTCGTGGAAACACAGGGTCCGAATTTTGAGAAGTTATAGGTATTTGAATAAAGTAGAGAACCAAGTATTGCAAGTATCGGGATTCTTCAAAGTGATCGAAGATATAGATACTTGTGTATGGTATTCAGTTGATAGTAATGATTAAGAGAACTTGCTTCTCTTTCGGGTTACTCATAATTAGAAGCATTCCTAAGTTGAGTAATGCTGATCGGCCTCTTTCCATTTAGTTGACATGTACTGGAGACAGCTGCATGATTTGAATCTGGTTCAATTAAATCAGTGCCTCTGGTTCTGTATTGGATATAGTAAAGTTCATATCTTAACATTGTTAAGGTATGGGGAGTTGTCCGGCTTATGATTAAAACCAGACTCTGGATAACTCAAGGCACGTTTTCTGTAATGGCTGTTTGTGGGTTGACCCAGGCTATGACGAGGGTTGACTTTCTACCATCTGCAAGATCAATAGTGATATTGTTCTAGACTCGCCACGGTTTTATTAAAAATGGATTTTTTCAGAAAACAGTAGTGGGAGTATGGTAGAACTGGAAGTGATTCCAGAACCACAAACGATTACTGAAGATTTGATAGGAACCTAAATATTCAATCTGGTTTGAAATTCCATTGGCCACTCCGCAGATAAGGTGGGTAACCTCAGGCACTCGAGAGGTACTCCGGTAGCCTCAAGGACGGTGACAGGGAAGTTCTTGTTTACCCAGACTTGCCATTGCTGTTGTTCCAGGCTGCGAGACCCGGCAGGAGGATGAGTATAGCGTCGTTCTGAACTGGCTTCAGAAGTGTACGTCTATATGACTCTGCCAAAGGGTTGTCGTGGTCAGTGGGAGCAGCGGAAGCATGGTGGACAAGTGGCTTATGTCTATTTATAGACTAAAGCAGATATAGCGGAGATAGATCATCAATTTCTGATGTGACAGTCATAGGTTTGACTTCGTCAGAATAGGGGATGGATCTGTTGAGAAGGTAGCAGGGTGTGATGTCATGGTATTTGGATGACATACACAGAGTAGGAAGTGATATTCCTATACTATGATCGGTTATACTTTGGTCGTCACACAGTGGTTTCTCCACATGGGACTTGGACATTATATCAGACATACTGGTTACTAGATCTATGGTTTTAGATCTAGATTTGGGTGGTTTCCCAATCAAGATACTTAGACTGCATTCTAAGAGTATTTAGAATGGACGACTCCTGACACGGTAGTGTACCTGCAGGTGATGGAGTCACCCTCTCTAAAGGTGTCTTACAGACTAAAGGGGAGAGGGATGTGCATGATTGGCAGATCACTTGCTCAGGCAATTGAGTCAATCATGAGATGTCAAGTACCACACCAGATGTTGTTTTTGCAGTAGATGCAATAAGTTGACATTGATCCAATCCTGGAGAAACAGTCGGAAGCAGTTTTAGAACATAAGTGGATGTTCTAGGGATATGATAACGACAGCCTCATTCGGGAGACAGTTATCATTCCAGGCTTCCAAGGTGACCTGGACGACAGGGAGGTTGTCAGAGTTATAGTTTTTCCTTCTGACGAGGGGCAGTATTTTGGACAGGTGGTCCAAGGCAATACTGAGGGAGGCATGGCGCAGGATATTGATTAAGTTCAGTTGACGATACGGTCTAAGAAGTTTGGATTTGGAGTTCATTTATGAGCTAGGTCCCATCAGACATACAAACACATTCTAAGACAGGTATTGCTCTTTTCGGGAGATGGCTTTCTCCGCGAACTTGAGATATAGAGAGACATAGAAAGAAACATCAAGGCGGATCCACTCACTGAGGCTATTCCTCGAACGCAATAGTTTCGCAAACGAGCTTTGTGAGACTGACTAGTAGAGGAGTTGGGTGTTCGGTATCACACGGGCTGTGAGTATGCGACATCGCAATAATTAGCCTCGAGTGCAAGTGGGAGATTGTTGGAGATAGTGCCCTCAGAGTCAATTATTGGATCACAGGCACGTGATTGCAATGATTGAGGGAGGACCTATCCCGGTAGGACAGTCTTAATCAAGATGATAGTATGCTATCTAGTTTACCTTTATCATCGTGTACTGCTTTAGGTGACCTTATAGGTCACTATTGCACGTTGATAGAGGCCCTAGGATTCTTGCTTGACTGCCAGCAGTATGAGGTCGATCATATACGTTGGAGCTGGTAGTCTACAAGCACATCCTTAAAAGGTCCCTAGTCGTGGGAGTTTCGAGACAGGGCATCGATACTCCAGAGTAGACTAGTGTATACAGTCGAGACCCCGACGAGGGGCGATGGCCGGTCTCACAAGCCACTGGTGTCAATTGGTTCACCTAAGATGTATACAGGTGCTCATTGGGTTATGAGTACACCGGACAGGACTCGCCGGGAACATGCTAGTTGGTCTTATACCTGACGTCAGATAGCAGTTCCCTGGTGATATGTGTACAGGTTAGTTCATCGACCTGAGGATCGTCATTTGTCTCGTGTGAGTTCTCACTGTACTTTGATTACTATCCTACCACGCTCAAAGGAGACGTGCAAACAGGTTTTAGTTGGGTACAGTCCCGAGCCACATGAATGCGTTGTTTGTTTTGAAAATTGGACGGATTTTTTAAAATATGATGCAACACAACAAATGCAACACACAAAACCCTAGAATCTAGTGGTCACCTAGGTCAAACTTTAGACCGCTCCTAACTGCCAAAAGACAAGTCGCAGGATAAATCCTCCACTGCCTCTTTGTCCCCCTGTGGCCAGGTAAGTGCCAGGTAAGTGGGAAGGTACTCCACTACGTAAGTAGTGGGCCTAATTAATAACCACTAGCCTTCGACACACTTGCCTTAGACACCACAAGAAAACGCGGATAAGCAATGAATTACCCACGGCTTTCTCTTGTCCTAAGTGAGCGCGATGGTCCTTAGAGTCATCTCTAGATTTCTTTTAATTAATGAGGGTAAATGCGAATGCAAGTTTTGATTTTCGGGGCCTAGGAAGGGTAATGAACTCCCCACCTAATCTGGATTTGGTCTTTGCCCCTTAATTTCCATATTAATTATGCAAACAACCAAAAATCAAAACACGCACAATTTTATTTTTCTTTTTGCGCGGCGCTGCGATTATTTGCAAAGAAACCTGCACAAAATGTTATTTGGAGCAGAGGAGGAGGGAGATAAGAAAGATTAGAAGTATACATGAAATTTTGGTACAGAGAAGAAATCAACTTGCGGCGGATCCGCCGCAATAGAGCCCAAATACCGCGGAATCGCGGTCTATTGTGCTGTTCACTGCACAAAAATTCTTCAGCAAGCTCCTATTCACCTCAAGATCTCTCTGGAATGATCAGAAAAATTTTCCTCCAGCTCCAATAATTCCAGATTTCCTCACAATCAAATCACAACACACGTATTAGGGTTTGTGCGAGTTTAGATCTAAAAATTATAACGGAATAAATTTTTCAACTCAAATTTCAAAATACGAACATTTGATTGTTAAGAAATTTCTTGTTGTGTAAATCAAATCAAATGATCCCCGGCAACGGCGCCATTTGATTATTAAGAAATTTCTTGTTGTGTAAATCAAATCAAATGATCCCCGGAAACGGCGCCATTTGATTGAATGAATTCTTGTTTGTGTAAATCAAATCAAATGATCCCCAGCAACGGCGCCATTTGATTGAATGAATTCTTGTTTGTGTAAATCAAATCAAATGATCCCCGGCAACGGCGCCATTTGATTGTTAAAGAATTCTTGTTTGTGTAGTATGAAAATTGTAAAGAAATCACAACCAAAAATTATTTGACCGCAATCAACTACGGTGTCGGATGTAGATTGTAAGTGAGTGCGGATCGTCCACAGGGACAGTGTAATAGTTCGTCTTTTGAATTAGATGAATTGAAACTTTAAAGAAAAGAAAAGAAAACAATTCATGATTTATATTTGAAGTTCAAGAATTAGAAAATATAGATCTAATAACAAGAAAAAGATAGAATTAAGAATTGAGAGTTTGATGATTTTTCCAACCAAATATCAAGAATCGAAATGAGGCTCGTAGGAATCGATCGGATCTATAGATGTGATGTAATCTTACAATTACGTATTCTTATCTTTCGATGAATTGACACTAAATTGATGATGATCGACAAGAATTAGGGATTTCTTGTGAAACTAGGGTTTCATCTTATCCCTTGTTCTTTCATCGATATCATTCACATTCTAGCCTCTAGTAATTTCAAGAAACGATCGTAGATCCCTAATTTCGAGCGATAACAATCAAGAAAGCATCGCAACGAAACTAGGTCATTGATTCTTGAATTTGCTAGGGTTTACAAAACTCATAGGACTTAAAAATCGTTTCAAGATTTGTTACATCATCATTCTATTGATCGTCTCGACTCCTTTACGAGCGGAGTTTTACTCAAACATCATCACAAGAACTACAATCATAAATTGAGATCGAATCATGATGCAAGAATTTAAAGAAAGTAAGATTCAAGAATTTCACCTTTTATTTATATCAACAATTTCGTTACATTCTCTCAAGAACTACAAGAGGAAGAACTCGATCGTCGATTTGGCTTCGCTCGGCTCCGTGAGTCGCGGATCGGCTTGGATCACTTGCTCGGTTGGAGATCGGCTCCGCCCCTAAAAGGTTGAAGGGCTTCTTGCTTGATTGGTACTCAAGATTTTGAATTTGGAGTGGAATTAGGGTTAGGGTTTCGCACAAGTCTTGTCACTAGACTTGTGGAAGAAGATGAGAGAGATGAAGAATGAACTAATGAGCTAAAGAACTAACTAATGATTGAACCCCCAACCCTTAGATCTAGGTTCCTATTTATAGCCATCAAAACCCTAGATCTAGGATTTGAATTTTAAGTTTCCCTCCAAAAGTTTGTTAGATGAAATTTGAATTTCCCTCTAAAAGGTTGTTGAGGAGAAGCTTCTAGATGTGATTAGTTAGGAAGGAGCTTCTAGAAGAGGTTAGTTAGGGGCTTAATTAGGATTAGCATACTTAATGATCTTTGCTGATCTGGCAGAAACTTCGAGAGAATTCTGGAATTTGACATATCATTCTGAGCTGTGGCCACTGAGATAAGAATATGGCATGATGATCTGACCAAACCGCCGCGGAACCGCGGCTCAAGCCGGCTCCAGCCGCGGTTCCGCGGCGCTTTTGAGGCCTTATGGCTTGTAACTTCTTCTGGTGCTTTGGGATGACAATTGGGCCTTGTTTTGATATGTTGAATTGTGTAATTTCTTCTGTATTGCTACCAGATCTCAGGTCTTTGAGTTGGCGTAATGTTTGATCAGCAAAAATGACAATTTTAGCTTTTCTTCCGGATTTTCCTGCACAATTTCTCAAGACAAGTGATGCGCAATATTGGGATGATGTGATGCCATAAAATACAGTCAATTTCCCTAGAAATGCCGGTTTTAAGGTCTAACACATGTAATTTGATATTTTACGACTGTTTTGTTAATATGTGAAATATGAATACCGAACACTTCTAAATGAGTGCAAAAGATGGGGAAATTGCCGTGTTAAAAATACATTATTTTCGACCGATCAAGGCCGTATGGAGATATGGCAGGGTTCGATTAGATACGTGCGGTATTGCACGGATCAGGATCGGACGGTTAATACTAGCGGGCTTTGGTTTAAGCCGGATCCTAGTATTGTACAGTGTAGATTTTGTCTCATTACATTTGTATTTCGGTCGGAATACAAATGCGGGTATGTATATACAGTAGCGGGGTTTTCCTGTAATTTATTACAGGATCAGTTTTTTGGAGTTGCCAGTTTGTTTTCCGTTTCAGCCATATTTCTTTGTATCTTTCATTGGCTGAAGATTGGTGGAGGAGGGCTTATTTGCATTTGTGCAAATAAGCATTTTGGAGGGTTGTCTTTGCATATTCTTATGTCATGATGGTTGCACCATCATTTGACTTGCTCACTTCATGATGGCTTGACTTCTAGTGATGAGATGTGAGATGGTGGTGAAGTGTTGGTTTTTGTTGGTGATGATTTTGTTCTCATAATGAATCATCATTCTTTCTTGCATGACACTCATCCTCCCCTCTTTTGTTTTTCCCCCCACTTTTGATATATCATTCTCTTCTCTCTCTATTTCCACCACCATGCATTGGCCGGCCACATTAGGGAGGGGCTGCCCAATATTTTTGTGTGGGATTTTGTTCTCCTCATGTTTGAAAAATTCCCATAGCTCCACAAAAAATTCCACAACTCCTTTCCTCCACTAAATGGGCAACTTCTAGTGACCCCAAATGAGACATAGCACTACACTATTCTACAGCAAATCTTGGGCACGTCGACTCGCCAACTTCGTGCACGAGTTGCCTCGGATCAGAGGTGGGAGCCCGTAAAAGAAACCGGCGATGTGGTGCCCTTCCGGCGACGAGGTGGAGACCGGAGATTCCGCGGGGAGATCGGGACGACGACAAGATGACCGAAGGACACGGATCGCTCGGTATATCTCTCTACCCCCTTCTAGATAGCTAGGACTAGATTAATGGCACGATCTGGGTTTTATAGTGTGCGGTGGTGCCAGTATAAAAAGTTAAAGAAAACCATCGCTTCCGCATTCCGGCGTCGGATTGACGGCCGGGGCGCCGCCGTGCACTTACAGTAGCTCCCTACCCGAACACACCAGGGATCAGTGACCTCGCCAAGAGGCACCAGGAAGCAACCCTGCTCGGCCCCGTCCTTAGTAGGCCCCTAACGGCCCCTCCCACGCTAAGGATCGAAGCCCTCATCAAGAGGTAGCCGAGCGGCTACCCTGCTCATCTATCCCCGGCTGGTAGTTCACTACCCCACGACGCCAGGGATCAAAAGCCTTCGCCAAGAGACACAGGGCAGTAACCCTGCTCGACCCGTCCTTAGTAGGCCTCTTACGGCCCCTCCCGCGCTAAGGATCAAAGCTCTCGCCAAGAGGCCACTGAGCAGCTACCCTGCTCGGTGCATCCCCAGCGGGCAGCTTCCTGCCCATCAGACACTGAAGATCTGAAGCCCTCATCGATAGGCCACCGAGCAGCTACCTTGCTCGACGCATCCCCAGCGGGCATCCTCCTGCCCATCAGATGCTGAGGATCTGAAGCCCTCATTGTGAGGCCGCCGAGTCCTTTCCTGCTCGGCGCATCCCCAGCGGGTATCCTCCTGCCCATCAGACGCTGAGGATCTGAATCCCTCATCGTGAGGCCGCCGAGTCCCTTCCTGCTCGGCGCATCCCCAACAGGCATCCTCCCTCCTATCAGACATTGAGGATCTGAAGCCTTCATCGCGAGGCTGCCGAGTTCCTTCCTGCTCAGTGCATCCCCAGTGGGCATCCTTCTGTCCATCAGACGCTGAGGATCTAAAGCCCTCATCGTGAGGCCGCCGAGTCCCTTCCTGCTTGGCGCATCCCCAGCGGGTATCCTCCTTCCCATTGGACGCTGAGAATCTGAAGCCTTCATCGTGAGGCCGCCGAGTCCCTTCATGCTCGGCGCATCCCCAACGGGCATCCTCCTGCCCATCAGACGCTGATGATCTGAAGCCCTTATCACGAGACCGCGGAGTCCTTTCCTGCTCGGCGCATCCCCAGCGGGCATCCTCCTGCCCATCAGACGCTGAGGATCTAAAGCCCTCCTCGCGAGGCCGCTGAGTAGCTTCCTGCTTGGCGCATTCGCAGCGGGAAGCTTCCTACCCTATGAAGACACGGATCCAAGGCCCACCGAATAAACTCATACTCAACGCGGGGTCAGCGCCTCAACTCCGACAAAGGGAGGATCCTCTTGCTGGTAGCTCTCTACCACACAACGCCAGAGATCTAAGCGCTCGCAAAGAGGTAGCCGAGTGGCGACCCTGCTCGGCTATCTCTGGCCGGTAGATTCACTACCACATAATGCCAGGGATCTAAGCCCTCACTAAGAGGCAGCCGAGCGGCTACCCTGCTCGGCTATCCCTGGCCAATGCCAGGGATCAAAGCCCTCGCCAAGAAGCACCGGGCAGCAACCCTGCTCGGCCATCCTTAAGGACCAAAAGCCTTCGCCAAGAGGCACCGGGCAACAACCCTGCCCGACCATCCTTAGTAGGCCACTTACGGCCCCTCCCGCGCTAAGGATGAAAAGCCCTCGCAAGAGGCAACCGGACCCGCCCTTGTTCGGTTATCCCTGGCTGGTAGCTCCCTACCATAACAAACCAGGGATTAAAGCCCTCACAGGAGGCAACCGGGCCCGACCCTTGCTCGGTTATCCCTAGCCGGTAGCTCCCTACCATAACAAACCAGGGATCAAAGCCCTCACAGGAGGAAACCGGGCCCGACCCTTGCTCGGTAATCCCTGGCCGGTAGCTCTCTACCCAAACAAAGCAGGGATCAAACCCCTCGCTAAGAGGCACCGGGCAGGAACCCTGCCCGGCCCGTCCTTAAGGATCAAAGCCCTCGCAAGAGGCAACCGGACTCGCCCTTGTTCAGTTATCCCTGGCTGGTAAGTCCCTACCCCGAAAAACCAGGGATCAAAGCCCTCACAGGAGGCAACCGGGCCTGACCCTTGATCTCTGGCCGGTAGCCCCCTACCCCGACAAACCAGGGATCAAAGCCCTTGCCAAGAGGTACCGAGCAGCTACCCAGCTCGGCACCGTCCTTAGGTGGCCAATTACGACCCCTCCAATAACTAAGGATCAAAACCCTCGCCAAGAGGCAGCGAGCAGCTTCCCTGCTCAGCACCGTCCTTAGTTGGCCAATTACGTCCCCTTCAACAACTAAGGATCAAAGCCCTCGCCAAGAGGCACCGAACAGCTACCCTGCTCGACACCGTCCTTAGTTGGCCAATTACAGCCCCTCCAACAACTAAGGATCAAAGCCCACGCTAAGAGGCACCAAGCAGCTACCCTGCTCGGTACCATCCTTAGTTGGCCAATTACGGCCCCTCCAACAACTAAGGAATATGAACTCAACGAGAGACATCCGGTCTATCAACGTCTTAGCGATCTCCACCATGACTTCGGGGCCATGGAGATACCGTCTTCCCACCGGTCTCAACACACTTGGCGAAAGATCAGATTCAATTCGACGCGTAATCGCTAGACGAAGACCCGACACAACATGAAGGCAGTGCTGTGCAAATACAAGTGTCTACCAACAAAAGAAAATACGAGCACAAACGCTACTGCAAAAAAAAATCCTTATTCAAAAAGTCGAAGCTTTTACAAGGGTATTATAGGCTCCCCGGCCTTACAAAATTGCCTGAAGGCTTACAAAAAGAGGAGGAAAAACCAAAAAGGGCGAGCCGTGAGCCCGGCCTAGACCTCGTTTCCATCATCACTGTCGACCGGGGGCATGACCACTGAAAGTGGGGCTCGAGCTCGAAGCTCCCCGTCGGCAAACTCCGGAAGCTGCTCCTTGACGGCATCAAGGGATTTGTTCCCTGCAGTGGCGGAGGCCTCACCGAGGTCGACGTAATACTGATCTGACTCCTTGTAATCCGTCACTGGCTTCTTAGCCCAGATTTTGGCAACCTCCGCCGTCTGAAGAGCCGCCTCGGCATCCCACATGCTGTCATCCCTCGCCCTCTTCATGGCTGCAAAGCGATCAGCCAGTTCCATCAACTTCGCCTCAACGACTCGGTGGGACTCCCTTAGGCAACGATAGGACTCCCGGCATTTTGAAACGGTGAGGTCCGCGGCTTCTAACCGGGATCTGAGGGAGGTTGACCTCTCCCTCTCCAGACGCAGCTCGATTCGCAGACCCTCGACCTCCGAAGAAGACTCTTCTACTGACCTCGCAGCCCAAATAGCCCCCTCGGCTTCCATATGAGTAACAAGGGCGCAGTGCTGAAGGACCTGGAAAAAAACGACAGAGAAACTTAAGGACACCCGAAATAAAAAAAGGTTGCTCGAAGTAACACATGAGGGAGTACATGCCTGAACCGCCTCCTGTGCGATAGCCGCCATTTGGGCCCTCAAGGCCCCCCGCGGCATTTGGCCCCCGGCCGACTCCTCCATACCAGCAAGAAGGCTGGTGGCAACGGAAAGCCCAGATAGGACCACGAACTGGACGTCCCCCTCCTGCACGGGAGTCCCCTCCGGAACCTCCATCGGCAGTGTGCAAGAGACCGTCCTCTTCCGCTTAAGAGGAACCCCATCTTCGCCCTCTCCTGCATCCCTCGTCTGAGATTTAGGAACCCGTGCACGCCTTTGGCCGCCGCCGGAACAATCGTCAGGAGCTCGTGACGGGGCAGGTGGCCCCGTCGTCAAAGGCATATCCGGTGCAGGGCTCGAGTCAGCCGGAGGCACGACCACACCACCGGCACCCCTCCGGGACTGAACGTCGAAGGCACCAAGAGTCTGGGATCGGACCATCTGTCCTGCAGAAAGGGAGAAGAGGCTCGACTCAGAAGGAGAAGAAGCAGAAGGAAGAAGAAGCAAGACATCTAACCTGATGGGAAGAAATCCTCGAGGAAAGAAAAGGCAAGATCCAACCTAATAAGGGAGAGCGCCGAGCTAACAAAACCCAGAATGAGGAAAATGTGAAGGGAGAGAGACCCTGAATCAGGCCTCCTCTCTATTTATGATACCGGCGTCCTCATCCAACGGCGATGGTCATTTCCCGCCAAAACGATTCGGTGCACTCGACGGCCACGATCGCTCCACCTGTCGCAAGCGCACTGGCCGCATCCCATCGAACTCCAGAAGCCTGCGGCACGTCGCAGCAGCCAACCGGTACCCGAAACATGGTCTGTCGCTTCAGCAAAAGTACACACGATCCGGCGTACCCTCTTTAATGCAAATATCTCGCCCTGATTTGCTGGCCTTGTCGAGAAAAGACAACCAATTACCCAGGGACACACCCGACGATATCTTCGAAAAGGAGCTCACCTCGGGTGATCCGGCAAACCACTCTCAACCCGACCCGTTAGCTGGTCGGGATGAGAGTGGGGGGCTAATGATGATGCTCGATATCGGTGATCTCCCAGATCAGGACACGTGGTAGATGACGTATCCCAGAGCATGCAAAGAAAGGACATAAAGTGGCCGACCAGACCACACCTACGCTTGTCCTACCGAGCAAACGCTAGCTCGCCTCCAAGCCCCCGCACAACCGGCCTCACAGATCGCCTCCGAGCTACCGCAGAACCAAGATATCTCGGCTCTCCTGCTCGTCCGCGAGCTCTTCTGCCGAGGTCATCTTTCTCGGTCTCATCGACCAACTAACAACACCGCTTGCTGGCATAACTGCCTGCTGGCATAACCGCCATCCCGGCCGGCCACATCCCACGTTCCACGCCACCACGATCCCCTATTAACGAGCATGTCTCGCCATTAATGGGAGGTCCCGCTCATCACGCGGGCGTGACGTCGGGAGCGTAACTGCCGGTGTGAATCTCGCACCCGCCTTGCCTACTGCCACCGCTATATAAACCCCTCTCCCAGAGGGTTCAAGTAAGCCATTTTTACTCCACTAAGCCGTTACTCTACTCGGATCTCTAGACTAACTTGATCGTCGGAGGGTCCTCGGTGGTACAACAACCCCGGGACTTCCTTACAGTTACCTCAGCAACCACAACCTCAAACCCATTGAGATCCACACGCTTCAGGAGCGACAGCCTTCAGATCCAATCTCAGCCGTCCATCGCCGCCATCAGTAGATCAACGGAAGATAATATCTGAAGGAGATACTCAGCCTCCATCACTTTCCAAAACAAACACTGGAATTCCAACTCTGTATTTATTTTTATGCAATACTTTCAACTCTTAGAAAAATTCTCCAACAAAACAAACATGCCCAAAGTGAAGAAGGTGAGTTATAACCCAAACTTTGGTCCTCCTCTTCCTCCTCTCCTTTTTTTTGTCTTTTTAATCTTAAAGTCACTCACTTATGCCATATACCATATGTGGCTGTTTAGATTAATTCAGCTGAAAACATATTGTTGAGCTATCAATAAACATATGCTCATAATCAATTATTTATATAGTAGCATGTGCATCCGTGCACAGACACAGAAGGATGCCCAAAAATTCAAGAAAAATGTTATTACAGAAATAACCAGCATTTCAACTAAAATATATTGTCTCGCTAATCTTCGAAACTTGGTCCACATTCTTCGAAAAAAAAATTAGAAAAATTTCTTTATTTTTTTTGAAAACAATTTCATGAAGCCTGCATTTGTTAAATGGACCTTAAATGCATTTGAAAATTTCTAGATCAGTCAACGTTTGGAAATTTCAATTCTTTTTACATCTTAAAAAAAATTCAAACTTTATTTTTTTAAAATCTATTTGAACCTATTTGCAGACATCGTTATTTTTGTTTTGAAAAAAACACCTAAACCAAATAGCATGCATAAGTTCCTATATAATGTTATGACTTATGAGATTTCATCAAATATGGAAAAAAAATTTACACATATAAAGTAATTTTTTGAACAACCATAACCACGTGCAATTTATAAAAAACAAATATAAGATGTCAGTAAGCTTATGTAAAGTGTTTACTTATGCGATTTCATTAAATACGATTTCATTAAATATAATTTCAGTCTATTCATTAACGTGAATAAGGCAAATTCATAACAAAAACTATAAGATTTCATCAAATCCAATTTGCATATTAATGTTAATGACAAACAAAGAAGGATTATGACATACCCAAAATGAAAGTTAACGGACCAAATACAAATTTAAAGTCAAAAAGGGGACGTAGAAAATCATGGCAAACTAACAATAAAAGTTGAAGGACCATACACAAAATTAAAATCCAAGAAAGGTTTAAAGAGAATTGTGAGGATGATTTGAAGGTGAGGACCAAAAGGAATTGAAGCTGATGGAGGCTTAGTATCTCCTTCAGATGTTGCCTTCCGTAGATCTGCTGATGGCGGCAATGGGTGGCTGAGATTGGATCTGGAGGCTGTCGCTCCTGAAGCGTGTGGTTCTCAATGGGTTTGAGGTTGTGGTTGCCGAGCTACCTGCAAGGAAGTCCCGGGGTGGTTGTACCACCGAGGACCCTCCGACAATCAAGTTAGTCTAGAGATCCGAGCAGAGTAACGGCTTAGTTGAGTAAAAAATGGCTTACTTGAACCCTCTGGGAAAGGGGTTTATATAGCGGCGGCAGCAGGCAAGGCGGGTGCGAGAATCACGCCGGCAGTTACGCTCCCGACGTCATGCCCGCGTGATGAGCGGGACCTCCCATTAATAGCGAGACAGGCTCGTTAATGGGGGATCGTGGTGGCGTGGAACGTGAGATGTGGCCGGCGGAGATCTTGCGCATGGCGAGATTCGCGGGATGGCGGTTACGCCTACAAGCGGTGTTGTTGGTCGGTCAATGAGACCGAGGAAGATGACCACGGCGGGAGAGCTCGCGGACGAGTGGTAGAGCCGAGGTATCTTGGTTCTGCGGTAGCTCGGAGACGAGCTATGAGGTCGGGGAGGCCAGTTGTGTAGGAGGCTCGGAGACGAGCCAGCATTTGCTCGGTAGGACGAGCGTAAGTGTGGTCTGGTCAGCCACTGCAGGTCCTTTCTTGGGTGCTCTGGGACACATCATCTGCTATGCATCATGATCTGGGAGATCACTGATAGCAAGACTCATTATTAGCCCCCCATTCTCGTCCCGACCAGCTGATGAGTCGGGTCGAGAGTGGTCTGACGGGTCATCCGAGATGAGCTCCCTTTCGAAGATATCGCCGGGCGTGTTCTGGGACGAGTAGTTGTATTTTTTGGATGACGCCAGCGAATCAGAGGCGAGATCTTTGCATTAAATAGGGTGCGTCGGATCGTGTGTACAGACGCTGAAGCGACTGCCCACGTGTCGGGTGCCGGTTAGCTGATGCGACGTGCCGCAGGCTTCTGGCGTCCGATAGGATGCGGCCAGTGCGCTTGCGACAGGTGGAGTGATCGTGGCCGTCGAGTGTGGGAATCGTTTTGGCAGGAAATGATTGTTGTCGTTGGATGAGGACGCCGATATCATAAATAGAGAGGAGGCCTGATTCAGGGTCTCTCTCTCTTCACATTTTCCATTCTGGGTTTTGTTAGCTCGGCGCTCTCCCTTTTTAGGTCGGATCTTGCGTTTTTTTTTCCTCGAGGATTTCTTCCCATCATGTTAGATGTCTTTCTTCTTCTTCCTTCCGCTTCTTCTCCTTCTAAGTCGAGCCTCTTCTCCCTTTCGGCAGGATAGATAGTTCGATCCCAGACTCTTGGTGCCTTCGGGGTTCAGTCCCGGAGGGGCGCCGGCGGTGTGGCTGTACCTCTGGCTGACTTGAGCCCTGCGCCGGATGTGCCTCCGACCGCGGGGCCACCTGCCTCATCACGAGCTCCTGACGATTGTTCCGGCGGCGACTAAAGGCATGCACGGGTTCCCGAATCTCAGACGCGGGATGCAGGAGAGGGCGAAGACGGGATTCCTCTTAAGCGGAAGAGGACGGTCTCTCGCGCGCCGCCGATGGAGGTTCCGAAGGGGACTCCCGTGCAGGAGGGGGACGTCCAGTTCGTAGTCTCGTCTGGGCTTTCCGTTGCCGCCAACCTTCTTGTTGGTATGGAGGAGTCGGCCGCGGGCCAGATGCCGCGGGGGACCTTGAGGGCCCAAATGGAGGCTGTCGCACAGGAGGCGGTTCAGGTATGTACTCCCTCATGTGTTACTTTGAGCGACCTTTTCTTAGTTCGGGTGTTCTTATGTTTCTCTGCCATTTTTCGCCAGGTCCATCAGCACTGTGCCCTCATTACTCGTATGGAAGCCGAGGGGGCTATTCACGCTGCGAGGTCAACAGAAGAGTCATCTTCGGAGGTCGAGGGTCTATGACTCGAGCTGCGTCTGGAGAGGGAGAGGTCGACCGCCCTCAAAGCCCGGTTAGAAGCCGTGGAACTCACCGTTTCAAAGTGCCGGGAGTCTTATCGCCGCCTAAAGGAGTCCCACTGAGTCGTTGAGGCGAAGTTGATGGAACTGGCCGATCGCTTTGCAGCCATGAGGAGGGCGATGGATGCCAGCAGGCGGGATGCCGAGGCGGCGCTTCAGGCGGCGGAGGTTGCCGAAATCTGGGCTAAGAAGGCGGTGACGGATTACAAAGAGTCGGATCAGTATTACGTCGACCTCGGTGAGGTCTCCGCCACTGCATGGAACAAAGCCCTTGATGCCGTCAAGGAGAAGCTTCCGGAGTTTGCTAATGTGGAGCTTCGAGCTCGAGTCCCACTTTCAATGGTCATGCCCCCGGTCGACAGTGATGATGGAAGCGAGGTCTAGGCCGGGCTCGTGGCTCGCCCTTTTTAGTTTTTCTTCCTCCTTTTGTAAGCCTCCGGGAAATTTTGTAAGGCCGGGGAGCCCATAATACTCTTGTAAAAGCTTCAAATTTTTGAATAAAGATTTTTGTTTTTGCAGTAGCGTTTGTGCTCGTATTTTCTTTGTTGGTAGACACTTGTATTTGCACAGTACTGCCTTCACGTTGTGCCGGTTCTTCGTCTAGCGATTACGTGTCGAATTGAATCTGATCTTTTGCCAAGTGTGCGAAGACCGGTAAGAAGACGGTATCTCCATGGCCCCGAAGTCGAGGTGTAGATCGCTAAGACGTTGATAGACCGGATGTTTCTCGTTGCTTCATGTTCCTTAGTTGTTGGAGGGGCCATAATTGGCTAACTAAGGACGGTACCGAGCAGGATAGCTGCTCGGTGCCTCTTGGCGTGGGCTTTGATCCTTAGTTGTTGGAGGGGCCGTAATTGGCCAACTAAGGACGGTGCCAAGCAGGGTAGCTGCTCGGTGCCTCTTGGCGAGGGTTTCGATCCTTAGTTGTTGGAGGGGCCGTAATTGGCCAACTAAGGACAGTGCCGAGCAGGGTAGCTGCTCGGTGCCTCTTGGCGAGGGTTTTGATCCCTGGTTTGTCAGGGTAGGGACCTACCGGCCAGGGATAACCGAGCAAGGGTCAGGCCCGGTTGCCTCCTGTATAGGCTTTGATCCCTGGTTTGTCCGGGTAGGGAGCTACCAGCCAGTGATAACCGAACAAGGGCGGGCCCGATTGCCTCGTGCGAGGGCTTTGATCCTTAAGGACGGGCCGGACAGGGTTGCTGCCCGGTGCCTCTTGGCGAGGGCTTTGATCCCTGGTTTGTTGGGGTAGGGAGCTATCGGCCAGAGATAACTGAGCAAGGGTCGGGCCCGGTTGTCTCCTGTGGGGGCTTTGATCCCTGGTTTTTCGGGGTAGGGAGCTACCAGCCAGGGATAACCGAACAAGGGCGGGTCCAGTTGCCTCTTGCGAGGGCTTTGATCCTTAAGGATGGGCCGGGCAGGGTTACTGCCCGGTGCCTCTTGGCGAGGGCTTTGATCCCTGGTTTGTTGGGGTAGGGAGCTACCGGCCAAGAATAGAACTTGTATCTTTAGTAGAGTTGATAGAAATTCCTAAGTGGAGATGGAACCCTAGAAGGAAAACTTAAGAGATGCCGAAAGCTAAGTAAATCTACAGGATATATATAATCTTAAGTTAAATGATGAGGAAGTGTGAAGAATATGGGTGGATAATTTACAAGTAAAAGATAATAGAATTCTTAGTTAGAAAACCTAATTGGAGAACAAAAGTCGAAAAGGCCGAATTGATAGGATTTTGTGGGTAGTATCCGCTGAAAATCCTCAGGAGACAACACTCCTCCTACTAGGGACACCTAGAGGTTTAACGGCTTGTTGCACGTGCTTAGTGCAATCGCGTTTCCCTGCAAAAGTGCGGTTAGGTTTTTTGTAGAGAATAAAAAATAAGTTTGCTCGAGGACGAGCAAAAGATAAGTTTGGGGGTATTTGTTCACACCGTAATATTGTATTATTATATTCACCATTCTTATTCTTTTTACAAATAAACAGGTGCTTTTGACGCATGTCTGCTACATATTACAGGTTACAGGTTCTTGGACAGAAAACAGTGAAAACGATGAAAAGACGATGCAAAAGTGGACTTTGACCAACAAACAGAAGACTCTTGATCAAGCCTACATCAAAGATAAAATTCACAAAGTACAAGGCAATGCAAGGTCCAAGATTACAAAACGAACTGTTAAAAGTCCACCGCAATTATTCACTGGAGATCTGGAAGAAACATAGAAGCTATTTTAATAAAGAATCAAATAATAAGGAAGCCTAAAGATCCAAGGCCCAATACTTTCTTTTAAAGAGACAGAGACATAAAATTTTACCAAAGCTTGAAGTCTACTTTGACTAGGTCTTCCTAAGGATATTTTAGTAAATGTAGACATGCAAATCAATTGTAACCTAGGGTTTCCTATTCTCTATAAATAGGAACTCTACTCATTGTAATTTCTTATGCCTCCCTTTAATGAATAAAATTTAGAAATCTTTTGGAGAGCATCGGTGTTTCTTCTCCATTCAGAAATTCAGATCTGACAACCCAGCATGGATGATTGGAGGGATGCATCTGTAAGTAATTTAATTTCTTGCCTTAGTGTAGATTTAAATTCCTTGCCCTAGGTAGATTTAATTTCATGCCCTAGGAACTTGTTTAGAGTTAGCTTTGGGGAAGGATTTTGAGAAATGGGATCTCTCATCCCTTTTTTACCCACCAAATATTTACAATAGGACTCCATGCATACATGCACATACCGCTCCCTACGGCACTCTATCCCTCGAGGTAGCGGTGATACCGTAGTATAAAGGCCCGGGTGTGATGTTTTCCATGGAGGTTAGGGTAAGGATCTCTAAAGGAAGGATAAGAACCTAGAGGAAGGATCACCTTCCCGAACGGATCTAATCCACTTTATTGATAATTACCATAACTCCTCACAGATCTTCATTCGGGTATAGAAAGTGTTGAGGTTTACTTGCATTTCCAAACCATCCCTAAACCTAGCCCTAGCAAGAATAGATCTAGATAATTAGTATAGATTAATTAGGTTTTTAGATTTAATAATTAATCCGAACACCCTTTGGAATTAACTCGTAAGCGCGAATCGGAAATTCACAACATCCCTGTGGACCGACCCGTACTCACCGGCTAGCTTCATGCGACGCCGTTCTTGATTGCGGTTACAAATATTTTTGATCTATCTTTTAGAAAGCGCGAGCACGCTAAATCACACAAATCAAATGGCGCCGTTGCCGGGGATGGCATAGAACTTTCCTTTTCGCAATTTCGGGTTAATCATAAAATTTAAAAAAATCATAAAAATCTGAAAAATCCAAAAAAAATATAAAAATATATCATCTGTTATTTTTGGAAAGGGTATCTTTGTGTGAATTTTGCAGGATCTACGCACAAATTCGGATCTGAAAATCTACAGAGATCAAAACAGCAAATATCAAATTCGAACAAACAGAGAAATATCACAACAGAAAACAGAAGAAATTTGGAGGACCGAGTCAACAAGTCAACTGCGCGATCTGCAAAAAAAACAAAAAAAACCTCGACCCTATTCCGGCCGCGGAACCGCCGCCAGATCCTACCTACGACCGCGGAACCGCCGCGTGTCGGTCAAAAAAAAAAACGGGGGGGGGGGGGGGGGAGGGGGGGCAGAAGCGCAGTAAAAAAAAAAAGGGTTCGGCCACTGTAATTCTCTGTGAGTTTTCTCTCTCCTCCTCTGCAAATCTTGATATATCTTCTGTAAATTTGCCTGCAGGATTTCTTTGCGCTTTAAAAATATTACTTTCCAAATAACAAATCTTATGCAGGATTCGTTGCGCTATGCTTAAAATAATAATTGATTGCAAGTGATCTTTTCTGATTTGCATATCCTTAATCTTTTTGCTAAAATATCTTTCCAAATAAAGAGCAAGAGAAAAAAGGAAAGTTTTAATTAGAAAACTTACAAACCTTGAAATTCACAAAAAAGATTTGATTGCAAGTGATTTACTGTTTTGCATATCTTTAATCGGATTTTAAGGGGCTTTTGACCAACTCAGATTGGGTGGGGATTTCATCACCCTTCCTAGGACCCCAGAAAACACCTAAAGCATTTGCATCGACCACGATTAATTAAAAAAAAATACTAGACTCAGCCCTAAGGACATCGAGCTAAATAGGAAAAGGACTAGTATAGACATCGATCGTTTATCCTAACTGACTTTGCGGTGTCTAGGCTAGTGGTTATTAATTAGGCCCACTATTGTGGTTCCTTCCCACTTACCTGGCCGCAATTGGCGGTGAAGAGACGGTTTGAGATCCTATTTCTAGCCCTTTGGAACAGTTAGGAGCTGTCTAGCTGACCTAGGTGGCCCTAGATCTAGGTCTGATTGTGCATTTCTGGTTGATTACATTTGTGTCTAAGCCCTTTATCGAAATATTTTTCTGCAAACAGTCTCAAATAAAGAGAAAAGGGAAAAAGGAAATTTTTTTAAAAAAAGACTTGCAAATTTTGTCGCTCGGAAATCCTTGCACCAACAAACTTTCTTTCTTTCTCCATTTCTTCTAACATGGGTACCCCACATAACAAATCACTTACCGAACTTTGGTATCCCGAACCTAATTTTGCGTCGTTCGGCAATTTGTTCGATCAATTTAAAGAAGATCCTTCCTTGCCTAAAATATCTTTGAAAGATCAAAAAGAGGCGTTTAGGGGAAACAGTTTGACTTTTCAACCCACTTTGTGTCCACCAAGTCAATCTTTACCACCTCCATATGTTGATACCACTTTTTCAAGTCCTACCGTCTCTCCTAAGCCGATGTCCATTGCTCAATCTCGCAGCCGATCTTTCACCCCTCTCCACTCATCTAGTTCTAGGGATCCACAAGACAATTCACCTTTTTATCCATATGTTGATCCTACCCCTGTCCAATCACCCACTTCCTACCAGTCCTACCCGACCTTCCCACCTTCACTAGACACTGCTTCTACACAGCCTTTTGGGAGTTTCACATATCCAAACAATTTCGAATCTTTTGCCAAAACCCATTTACCACCAAAATCTAGTTTGGAAGAGGCGTTGGAGGCGTATATCACAGCAACAAACAAAATGGTTAGGAATGTGGAAGCGTCCGTGGCCGCCCTTATGCAACATGCTGAACCGGTAGCTAGTTTCCCGCTAGCCCCAAATTTTTCAATGTATGAGGAGGCAGTTGGACAGAATGAGAATGTGAGAGGATTTCCAAATCAAACCTACCCTTACCCAATTGAAGCCCACAACTCCAGTTTTCCATCGAATGTCCTAAATGATTCACAAGTTCAAAATAAAAACGAGTTGTGCGACTTTGTAGTGTTTGATTTGCCAAATTATGAGGAACCCCCTTCGAGTGAAACGGCACCTAATCCGTTTGACCTTTACACTTCCACTCTAGAACCTACATTGATAAACATCCATGCTTTTGAGGAGGTGTCTAAAGAAATTGACTTTCACTTGATTGAGGATATAGACACCGGGAATATTTCGGATGATGAACCTGTCGATTTAATTGAAATTTTATGTTCAAATCATCATCCTGAGTTATTAAATGTTTCTCCCGAATCTCATATGCGTCTTGATTTTGATGATAATGGCATGGATGAGTTGAATATTGAGGAGAATTATGAGGATAATATTGAGGAGAGTGGTGAGGATCATATCGAGGTTGAATCATTTTTGTTTGATGTGTCGGATTTTCCAATTCATCCTCTTGAACCTTTACCTAAATCACCTTCCCTCTTTTCCATCGTTCCGACCACACTTCATTTCACGCTTGACGACTGTGAGCTTGAAAACTTTTCCTTTGAATCTGACACAGTTCCCACAGCCGATGACACTTACGAGTGTTTCACTTTTTCGGACGATGTTGAAGTCTCACCGCCCGAGTTTGAGTCCTTTGCATTTTCAGATGAGTTAGTTAATCCATCAGACTCGGTTGCTTACAGTCGTTTCGAACCATTGATGGAATCTTTCCAGTTCGACACAGTTTACTACGGTGAGAATGAGACCATCCCTAATTCACTCCCTTTCGTCTCTCCTATTGTCCCGACCGTACAAATGACCGTTACGCTTTCATCTCCGATACCAAGTTCAGCGTACCCATGTTTTCTTGCAAATCTTGAGGGGTTTGACCCCATTTCTCGACGAGTAGATAGGTTAGCGCAATCGCTTATAACATATCGGTCATCACATATTGCGCTAATTTATTCACTCAATTTACACCCTCAAGATCGTACTCCACTTCCTTCTTCTTTTCGCCATTCTTCTCCCCCACCGAGACCATATTCTACCATTCTTCTTTCCACACGGTCTCACGTGCTTCTTATTTTCTTGCACCAACTATACCATTTCCACGATAAGATTTTTGAATGGTTGGTGCTAACTTTTGGCTTGTGCAAGGCCAAGCTTAAGTTTGGGGGAATCTTTGTATATATGTATATATTTTTTGTTTTCTTTTCTATAAAAAAATTTTAAAAAAAATTCAAAACATTAAAAATATATAAAAAAAAATTATAAATAAATAAACAGGGGAGTATCGGTATTTTGACCCTCTTGGTTTAGCATGACAGTGAGGACTCTGTCAACTTCAAGTTTGGGGGTATGTTCGGTACGTCTTCTTCCTTCGCATTCATTTGTACATATTTTTTTTGCATTTGCATACTTATTTGAAAACCCATAAAAATTTGAAAAATTTGAAAAATTATAAAAATTAATGTATTCAATTTTGGCTAATTGACTTGAGTTTGACAAATAGGTTAACTGGCTAGTACCAACTAGATCTTAGACTTAGTAAATTAAAAACCCTAAAGATAACCGTTCTTAAAGTTTAACGATAGAAAGTATATGCCTTTGTAGTTTATTTAGAAATAGGCAGATTTTGGGTTCACTTCTTGGGCTAAGTCAAAATGAGGGAAGAGTATTGATGTTCTTATTAGAGTATAAGTTTGAAAAATAGTTTCTAACTTAAGTCTAGATTCTGAAAACGTATACCTTACAATTTGCACAATCACGCATCTTGAAACTTGGAATAGTAGAGGAGACCTTGAAATGCTCTTGTCTAAAGTCCTTAGTACGATGAAAATAAAAAAAATGTGAATGAAGAATAAAAAATGGATACTGGTTTTTGTGATTACTTAAGGATGCAAAAATAGAAAAATATTTAGCGAGGGTGCTTCATCACCTAGTGCCTTAGACCAACTGGTTTGGGAGTCACTGTTAAAGCCTTGGGTGTTGCAAAACTAGGAAGTACGCTTTAAAGTGCTAACGCATCTTGTAATCGGTTGTTGGTACCTCAAGAAATATTAACGGTCGCATGAAGGATGTGTAAGCAAAATTCAATTAAAAATTCACCTACTAATAAGTACTTTGGACAACGGACAAGAGTATGATTGGTTGATTTGAATTTCCAAGTGTAGGGGTGATATTTACACACACGTGGGGATATGTGATTGGATTTTAGATGAGAGAAAGGAGTGAAGAATAGAACTTGTATCTTTAGTAGAGTTGATAGAAATTCCTAAGTGGAGATGGAACCCTAGAAGGAAAACTTAAGAGATGCCGAAAGCTAAGTAAGTCTACAGGATATATATAATCTTAAGTTAAATGATGAGGAAGTGTGAAGAATATTGGTGGATAGTTTACAAGTAAAAGATAATAGAATTCTTAGTTAGAAAACCTAATTGGAGAACAAAAGTCGAAAAGGCCGAATTGATAGGATTTTGTGGGTAGTATCCGCTGAAAACCCTCAGGAGACAACACTCCTCCTACTAGGGACACCTAGAGGTTTAACGGCTTGTTGCACGTGCTCAGTGCAATCGCGTTTCCCTGCGAAAGTGCGGTTAGGTTTTTTGTAGAGAATAAAAAATAAGTTTGCTCGAGGACGAGAAAAAGATAAGTTTGGGGGTATTTGTTCACACCGTAATATTGTATTATTATATTCCCCATTCTTATTCTTTTTACAAATAAACAGGTGCTTTTGACGCATGTCTGCTACATATTACAGGTTACAGGTTCTTGGACAGAAAACAGTGAAAACGATGAAAAGACGATGCAAAAGTGGACTTTGACCAACAAACAGAAGACTCTTGATCAAGCCTACATCAAAAATAAAATTCACAAAGTACAAGGCAATGCAAGGTCCAAGATTACAAAGCGAACGGTTAAAAGTCCACCGCAATTATTCACTGGAGATCTGGAAGAAACATAGAAGCTATTTTAATAAAAAACCAAATAATAAGGAAGCCCAAAGATCCAAGGCCCAATACTTTCTTTTAAAGAGACAGAGACATAAAATTTTACCAAAGCTTGAAGTCTACTTTGACTAGGTTTTTCTAAGGATATTTTGGTAAATGTAGACATGCAAATCAATTGTAACCTAGGGTTTCCTATTCTCTATAAATAGGAACTCTACTCATTGTAATTTCTCATGCCTCCTTTTAATAAAAATTCAGAAATCTTTTTTGGAGAGTATCAAGTTGTAAGTTCTTTATTTTCTGCCCTAGGTTAATTTTCTATTCTTGCCCTAGATAAATTTAATTTCTTACCCTAGTTAATTTTTTATTCTTTGCCCTAGATAAATGTATTTTAATTCCCTAATGAGTGAGTAGTTTCCTCGCTTGTTAGGGTTAGATCTGGGGAAGGTTTGAGAGACGAAGATCTCTCATCCCCTTTCTTGCCCGTCATATATTTTCATAGGACTTCATGCATACCTTCTTATTCCGCTCCCTACGGCACTCTACCCACGAGGTAGTAGTGATACCGTAGTTTAAAGGCCCGGATTTTAAGGTTTTCTATGAAGGTTAGGGTAAAGATTAAGAAAGGAAGGACAAGAATCTAGAGGAAGAACAATCTTCCCAATCATCCTAATCCCTTTTATTAATATTTACCATAACACCTAATTAGATCTTCATATGGGTATAGAAAGTGGTGAGATTTATTGACTTTCCAAACTTAACCTAGACCTAATCCTAGCAAGATTTAGATATAGATTAATTCAGTTTTTAGATTTAATAATCAATCCGAACACCCTTCGGAATTAACTCGTAAGCGCGATTAGGAAATTCACAACATCCCTGTGGACCGACCCGTACTCACCGGCTAGCTATCAAGCGACGCCGTTCTTGATTGCGGTTACAAATATTTTTGATCTATCTTTTAGAAAGCGCAAGCACGCTAAATCATTAAATCAGCGGTCATCCCTTCTCCAGCTCCTGATGTACACGATCTGAAGAAAGTCCCCGAGGTTGGATAATCCATTTACTGAGGAGCTTCTGGACGAGGCGCTCGATAAGGTGCATTCGGTCTTCCTGTTCGGCCTCATCTCGGAAGCCAGGCGCCGCCGGTCTTTTCTCCTAATTCTTGAGTGTTTCAAGATGAGGTACATCGTGGGCCAGAGGGCGGTACATCCGGTGCTTCCGTGGCGTCCCGGGTCCACGTACGGCATCGGTAGAAGCGGGCTGTAGCGGCTAGGGCTCGACTGACGGAGATCTACCCCGAGTACCACCGGGAGTATTTCCTCAATTCGGTTCCACCTTTGTTGTAACCTTTTTCTTTTTCTTGTAAGGCTGAGGAGCCCATAGTACATTTCTGAATAAATAAGATTCCTCTTTTTGCAAGGCTCTAGCGCTCCCTTCTTATTACATAAGTAGAAAGAACTTTTTAGGAAAGAAAGAGATTTACGTTGCCTTTGGGAAAACCGGGGGGGGTGGTACACACTTGTAGGTATTCACTTCACTGGTACAGTTTGAGTTTCTCAGCGTTGTATGGCCGTGGAAACTTGCGCCCGTCCGCGTTCTATAAGCGGTAGGCCCCGCTGGGAAGGACCTCGAAGATGAGGAAGGGACCGTCCAATTTCGGGGAGAACTTGTGCAGCTTGCCTTGATCGACGAACTTATTTCGCTGCAGGACTAGATCCCCGGTCTTGAAGGAGAGACGCTTGACCCACGCATTGTAGTATCGGGCAGTTTGCTGCTGATAGGCGGCAACCCTGATCTGAACCTGGTCTCGTTTCTCCAACAAGATGTCCAGGTTGGTCCATAGTACCGTGGTGTTTGCTTCGTCGTCGAAGTGTTCGACCCGATGACTGGGTAGCCCGATCTCCGCTGGTACCATTGCCTCGGTCCCGTAGCAGAGGTTGAAAGGGGTTTCCCCGGTGGGGGTCTTCTTTGACGTGCGCAGGGCCCATAGGTCCCGGGGCAATTCCTCGACCCAACTGCCTTGGCATCCCTCCAATCGAGTCCGAAGACCCCAGAGGACATCTCGGTTAGCGACTTCGGTCTGCCCGTTGCATTGAGGATGTACGACCGCGGCGAACTTCATGAGGATATGATATTCGTTGTAGAAATCCTTCACTTTTTCGTTTTCGAAGTTCGTCCCGTGGTCGGTGTTGATGCACCTCGGGATGCCGAACCGGAGTATTAGGTTGTTCTGCAAGAACTTGATGGTCATGGCGGTGTCTGGTTTCCTAATGGGGACTGCCTCGATCCACTTCGTGAAGTAATCTTCTGCGACGAGAACATATTTATGCCCGCCTGTGCCGGTAGGGAACTGACCTATCATGTCCAACCCCCATTGGGCGAACGGCCATGGGGAGGTCAGCGCAGTCAACTCGGTAGCCGGGAGGCGGGGTACGCTTCCGTAGAGTTGGCAGCTTTTGCATCTCCTGACGAGCTTCTGGGCGTCTTCGTGAATAGTTGGCCAGTAGTACCCCTGGACCAGTGCCTTCTGGATTAGGGTTCGGGCCCCTTGGTGCGCGCCGCCGACCCCATCATGGATTTCACGGAGGACATAGTCGGCTTCGTGGGGTTCGACGCACCGGAGCAAGGGCTGAGTGAAAGATTTCTTGTAAAGGTTCCCATTTCTCTAGACGAAGTGACGGGCTTTGGCCTGGAGACGGCGAGCTGCCCCCCAATCTTCCGGGAGTGTACCATTCCTCAGGAATTCCATGAGGGGCTTCCTCCAGTCTTGGTCATCTTCCTACACCGTATACACCTGAAGTATCGTCGCCCCGTCCTCCACGCTGGGCCGCGGCAAGGTTTCGAAGAGGATGGATCGCTTATTGTTGGCCGGGTAGGATGAAGCCAGCTTGCTCAGGGCGTCGGCTTGGGTATTGAGCTGCCTGGGTATTTGCTCCACCAGGACCTCGTCGAAGTTCTTCCGAAGTTTTCTTACCTCGGCCAGATATTTCACCATCAGAGGTTCCCGAGCCTCGAAGTAGCCGGTCACTTGGCCAACAACCAGGGCTGAGTCACTGCGGATTCGAATTGTCTTCAGCCCCAGCCCGGAGGCCATGCGCAGTCCGACCAGCAGGGCTTCATACTCTGCCGTGTTGTTTGAGGCCTTGAATCCGAGATTTAGGGAGTACTCCATTTCTGCCTCGTTCGGGCCCCGGATGATGAGGCCGGTGCCGCAAACTTTCTCGGTTGAGGACCCGTCGACGTAAATGACCCACTCAGGAACCGAGTCGGGTCTTTCCATGATCGGTTGCTGAGACACGAGGGTCGGCGCGGGCTCTGGTTCCTTGCTGGGAATGGTGCACTTGACGATGAAATCGATCAGGGCTTGCGCCTTGATGGCCTGCCTCGGGCGGTATTTTATGTCAAACTGGGACAACTCCAACCTCCATTTTTCTAAGCGGTCCAAGAACTCGGGCGAGGCGAGAATCACCCTCAGCGGCCGCTCAGTGAGAACGGGGATAGTATGCGCCTGGAAGTAGTGTCATAGCTTCCTTGAGGCAACTATGAGGGCCAGGACGATCTTCTCTATGGCCGGATACCTCATTTCTGCGTCTTTGAAGACATGGCTCACGTAGTATACTGGCTTCTGCACTCCATCGACCTCTCGGACGAGCACCGAGCCTGCCGCCTGGTTGGATACCGCCAGGTACAGCGATAGCTCGTCCCCTTAAACTGGGCGAGTGAGCAGCGGTGGCGTCGCAAGGTGCCTCTTTAACTGGTCGAAGGCGGTCTGACACTCTTCTGACCACTCGAACCTCGGAATCTTCCTTAGAGCTTTGAAGAATGGGAGGCACTTTTCCCTAGACCTCGACATGAAACGGCTCAGAGCGGCCACCCACCCAGTTAGTCGCATGATCTCGACGTTGGTCTTAAGCGCGGTCATGTTGAGGATAGCGTCGATTTTTTCCGGGTTGGCCTCGATCCCACGGTGGGTGACTATGAAACCGAGGAACCATCCCTCGGTGACCCCGTATGCGCACTTGGTGGGGTTCAGCTCCATCTTGAACTTTCGGAGTACCTCGAAGGCCTCGCCCAGGTCCTTGGCATGCTTGGTTGACGAGACTGATTTGACGAGCATGTCGTCGACATAAACTTCCTTGTTCCTGCCGATCTGTGGCTTGAACATGTGGTTGACCAACCGTTGGTATGTAGCCCCGGTGTTCTTGAGGCCGAAGGGCATCACCTTATAGCAGTATACCCCCCAGTCCGTTGTGAATGCGGTAAGATCTTCGTGTGCCGGATTCATACGGATCTGATTGTAGTTGGAGAAGGCATCCATGAAGCTCAACAGCTCGTGGCCTGCCAAGCTGTCGACGAGCTGATCTATCCGAAGTAGGGGATAGTTGTCTTTAGGGCAGGCCTTGTTGAGGTTGGCAAAGTCAACGCATATGCGCCACTTTCTGCTTGATTTCTTGACCAGGACTACGTTTGCTAGCCACTCTGAATAGGGCACGTTCCGAATGAAGTTGGCGGTGAGGAGTTGATCTACCTCGTCCTCGATAGCCTTCTGTTTGACCAGGGTGAAACTTCGCATTTTCTGCCTGACGGGTCGGGCCGTAGGATCAACCCCGAGTTTGTGAGATATAATTTTGGGGTCGATCCCAGGCATGTCAGCAGGCGCCCAGGAAAACACGTCGGGGTTGTTTCTAAGGAACGGATCAGGTATCCCATTGAGTTCCTGTCAGAAGCGACCCGATCTGAATGAGTTTTTCATCGTCTCTTTCCTCTAGGGGAACCTTTGTCAGAGGTTCCACCGGGGTCCCTCGGACCTCGGTTTGTTCGTCTCGAGTGTCTAGAGAACCCATGATGTCACCCTCACCTTCGACATCGTTGACCTTTCTCTCCGACGAAGACGTTGCGGTGAAGCAAACCTTCACAATTCGGTGATCTCCATAGACCCGACCTATCCTGCCCTGGTCGAGAGGGAATTTCATCGCCAGGAGATAGGTCGATATCTGGGCCCGGAGGGAGTTCAGAGTGGGGCGGCCGAGGAGGATGTTGTAGGCTGATGGGATTCTTAATACGATGAATTCCACCGGCACTGTCCGTGTATGGCCGGTCTCCCCGACGTTGAACTGCAGAGTGATTACCCTTTGCGCCGGGATGGATTGGTTGGTGAATCCTGAAAGGACGTGAGAGGTCGGCCTCCGGTCTGTTGTGGTGAGCCCCATGTGCAGAAAGCAGTTGTGGAAGAGAATGTCTGCTGAGCTTCCCGAGTCGACCAGGATCCTGTGCACCTCGTATTGATGGACCCGAGCCGTAATCACCAAAGGGTCATTGTAGGGCAAGGATATGCCGTGGAAGTATCCGTCGTCAAAAATGATCAGCTCGGTATCCCTTGACTTCTTCCTCGGGCGGCTGTTGGCCCCCGCGGCTGGCACGGGATGCTGAGTCTCATATGTACTCGACGTACCCCCGGCCATCGTGACCATGATTTTCGCCGAGCCTTCGCTCCATTTGGTGAGGTCCCTTATGCCCCCCAGTGGGGTTGTTTCTGAGCTGCCGTAGAGAGTCTCGCGTGCGCGACCCCGTCGAGAGACGAGGTGCCGGTCATGCCTAAAAACAGGCGGGCCGACCGCCACTGCCTCGGGAGGGGCAGAGGTGCGACGAGACTCTGGGATAAACTCTTTAGCGTAAGACCTCAGAGCCAGGCATAGCGGGGAAACGGCGATTTGGGGGTCTTGCCCCCTCCCCCCCTCCCGTTTGGACGCGGACGAGCGCCTCCACGATGGACGCGGGTCAGTCTATCCGGTCGGCGAGGGCGTTGATGGCACTCGGCGGGGGAGGTTCGTCCGCGCCTCCGTTGAGGGGAAAGCGGCGGCTGGTGCTTGGATCGTCATTATGATCGCTCGCCATTAGGTTGAGATTGGAAGACGAACTTTTGTTTTTGTAGAATCAAGATGTCCCACAGATGACGCCAGCTGATGGAGGCTTAGTATCTCCTTCAGATGTTGCCTTCCGTAGATCTGCTGATGGTGGCGATGGGTGGCTGAGATTGGATCTGGAGGCCGTCGCTCCTGAAGCGTGTGGATTTCAATGGATTTGAGGTTGTGGTTGCCGAGCTACCTGCAAGGAAGTCCCGGGGTGGTTGTACCACCGAGGACCCTTCGACGATTAAGTTAGTCTAGAGATTCGAGCAGAGTAACGGCTTAGTGGAGTAAAAATAGCTTACTTGAACCCTCTGGGAGAGGGGTTTATATAGCGGCGGCAGCAGGCAAGGCGGGTGCGAGAATCACGCCGGCAGTTACGCTCCCGACGTCACGCCGGCGTGATGAGCGGGACCTCCCATTAATGGTGAGACAAGCTCGTTAATGGGGGATCGTGGTGGCGTGGAACGTGGGATGCGGCCGGCGGAGATCTCACGCATGGCGAGATTCGCATGATGGCGATTACGCCTGCAAGCGGTGCTGTTGGTCGGTCGATGAGACCAAGGAAGATGACCACGGCAGGAGAGCTCGCGGACGAGCGGTAGAGCCGAGGTATCTTGGTTCTGCGGTAGCTCGGAGACGAGCTGTGAGGCCAGGGAGGCCAGTTGTGCAGGGGGCTCGGAGGCGAGCCAGCGTTTGCTCGGTAGAACGAGCGTAAGTGTGGTCTGGTCGGCCACTGCAGGTCCTTTCTTGGGTGCTCTGCGATACGTCATCTGCCACGCGTCATGATCTGGGAGATCACCGATATCAAGCCTCATCAGAAGCAATTATGAAAAGTAAATCTGGAAAAGGCCAAAACTTGATTTCAAGCCAAAAGATTTGAATTTAGGGCTTTAGTGTGTGCGCGTTAGCAAGTGCCCCCGTGTCATACACGGGCACATAAAGTTGCCAAAGAATTTAAAAAGCATATTATTGTAGAAATGATCAGCATTTCAATTAAAATTAATTCTCGCTAATTTTTGAAGCTGGACCTAAATTCTCTAAAAATGATTCGAAAAAATTCTTTATTTTTTTGAAAACAATTTCTTCCGGACTTAACATCTTTATTTATTTTCTGCATTTATTGAATGGACACTAAATAACATTTGAAAAAATTTCTAGACCAGTCAACGTTTTCTAGATGGAGATTTCAATTAATTTTTACATCTTAAAAAACTTCAGACATTATTTTTTTAAAATCTATTTGTAGATATCGTTATTTTGGGATAAAAACGCTTAAACCACGTAACATGCATAAGTTCATGTACAATGTTATGACTTATAAGATTTCATCAAACATGGAAAAAACTAAACAAATATAAAATAGTGTTTTGAACAACTATAACCACACGAAAATTATCAAAAAATATAAAAGGCATAAGTTTCTATAAACTGTTATGACTTTTGAGAATTGATTAAATATATTTTCAGTTTATTCATCAATGGAAATATAGAATAAGGCAAATTTATAATAAAAGGCCGTTAGATTTCATCAAATCCTATTTGCATCGGATCAGTAATGAGAAACAAAGAAAGATTATGGCAAATTCGAAATAAAAGTTAACAGACCAAATACAAATTTAAAGCCCAGATGAGGGGTGAAGAAAATTTACCGCAAACAAAGTTGAGAGGCCAAATACAAAGTAAAAGCGCAAGGAGGGTTTGAAGAGAATTGTGAGAATATTTGAATATGGGAACAAAATTGGGATTGTAGCAATCATGAGGGGTAAATTCAGAAAGTCCAAATGCTTGAATTAAGCTTTTAATAGCTTTATATAATATATTATAATATAATAACATTAACAACAATAACAAATGCTTCATGTGTCATGTCTCATGCTAGGGCTTTGTTTGGATGCCACTATATAGTTTGTAATATCTTTTATAATTTTTTTTTGGATGAAAAGAATAAATTGTAATATCCTCTATCTTTTTTCTTTCCGTTTTACTTTCCCTTTCATTGTTGATAATGATATCCTTCCGTATTTCTTTTTTTTAAAACTTAAATGAAAAATTTGCCAAATGTCCTCATAATTTACAACATGCAGGAAATTATTGTATCTGGATTGTTAACCAGTCATCTACCAAATTCCTGTTAAGATATTGTGCCGTCTTCGATCATGAAGCATTTTTCTCAATTATAAGCCTTAGGTAAAATACTTTTACTTCTTTTTCACCCACCATCTAGCCATCTATAGTTCATCCAATTGGCGATCTCTGTAGGGTTTCTGTATTTAGATCCTGTTACAATTATTGAAAGCGAATTAGTCTGTGAGACAAATTCTAATCCTAACTCAGCCTCAGTAACAAGCTAATTGGATGATATATTGCAGATTAAAACCGAAAAATAAAACTATACGTACTTAATTTTGATTTTATTTCAAAGAAAAACTAGACGAAGCATGTTACGGATGGTATGTATGTGAACACCGCGTCTGGCGAGTGCGATTCAACTTCTCTATAAAAAGAAAGGAAAAAGGTTGACGTGTTTTGTAAATATCAATATTAATGTATTTAAAATAGAAAAATAAAATTATTGCTGGCCTAGTTTAGTTTAATCCACCTGGCCCATTGGGTGCCCATAAGATAGTTAGAATTGTTTTTTTAAAAAGCAATTATCAACCTGCATAATATTCAAATAAAGGTGATAATATTAATTATGATTGGTATGAATGAATACTCACCATTCATTTTCAATAAGCTTCATCCTTTGATTATTATGATTTATGAATGAATTATAAAATCATGATGGAATAAAATAGTAGACACATAATCACAACTTTGGGGGGTCCAAATGCATTAGCTGAACCACTCAAATTATACCCAACCTTGATCTTGATTTCTTTCGTATAGCTATTGCCTTTCTCCCAGGATTTGCCACGAATGTACGAAGAACAAATGGTTAGGTTGTGAATTGGTCAAATGTGGATCCGACCCAAACCAAATGACAATAGAGATGGTCACCTTTATACGAGGGCCATCCTCAATAATAATAGTCAGAGTTATTCTTTATTTTTGGATAATCGTTTTCAGTGTGTCAGCGATATGTGCTTGGATATAAAAAAAAAGAAGAAGAAAAGTCAACCAAACAGACCACTGCTCTTCGAAACCACATGCAAATGTTTCTACATCATATTTCTTCTTCGGCTAGACGTATATATTGGATCTGAATGTTTTCTCATTTCTTACCATAATACAACTTTCGGTAAAAATAAAAATCATTTTTACATATCAAAAATATGTATTGAAAATCATCTTTTTGTACAGTTTTAACTTTTACTATAAACACCAACTTTTTTTTGAGGTAATATAAACACGAATAGGCTTTTATAACTCAAGAAATTATATAGATATTAGATTTTTACTCATGCACTGCAAATTAAATGATAACTTTTAAGAAGAATGCAAAATCAATAGATAAAAAAACAGTTGAAACGAATGGTAAAACTTCTCATAATTTTGAGAAAAAATATTTATAACTTTTCCATTATAGTTAGAACTCAAAAGGTTCATATGTTTGCCTCTGTTTTTGTCAAAAGAAATAATTTAGAAAAATCCACATCATTTTCTAGAAACTAGGAAAAAAATCCACCTCATTAACACCCCCCCTCCCGATCCTCCCACGTCACGCTCCAAAAAAAACACCCAATACATCCAAAAGAAAAAGAAAAAATAATAATATTACAAAAAGAAGCAAGGAATCGTGCATCTTGAAATTTGGTAAGAAAAGTCTACATAATCAACTCAACATTTACATTTTGGGTTTTTGCTTCCCGCCCACTAAAAAAAGAGCTAATATCTAACCCTTCCAAAAAAACTTGATAATTACTTATTACCCCAAAACGTTTAAGTTGCACCATTTTACCTTCCACTAGCTCTTTCGCTTGGCTTCGTCAGTCAATTAATGGAGGATGTCAGGCTAGGGTTATCAAACCCCTAACCCACTCGTATTTACTTTTGTTCATCTAAAATTCTAAATCAGCGACCCTACTCAAAATTAAGTTGAGGAAAAAGACCCATATTACATTGCTAATTGGATTTGAAGTCCTAATTCTGAAGTCCTAATTCTGAAATCCTAATTGAACAGTGGCTCTAATTTGAAATTTAGATGAAGAAGAGTGAATATGAATGGGTTGGAGGGGTCTGATAACCGTAGTCTGATTTTCTCCGTTAATTGACCAACAAAGTGAAGCAAAAATGGCTAGTTGGGGATTAAAATGATGCAGCTTAAATGTTTTAGAGGTAATTAGTAATTATAAAGTTTTGGGTTTTCTTTCAGTAATTAGCTCAAGTTTGGGAGGCTTTAAACCCTTATATTTTATACATATCTTTTTAATATTTCCATGTTATCTTATCTATCACATGCCTCACACGTTACTAAAATCTAATGTGAAAAACTCATTAACTAATTTTTTCCAATCGTATCAAATATTTTCAAATAAAATATTCATAATAAATCTAACTAAATAATAGAATTTTCCATAATGGAATTAATAAATATCATTATTCTTGATCTCTTATCGCATAGATTATGTGGGATGCATGTGCCCAATTGCTAGTATTTTAAATTTAACAACAAGATGGGAAAGATGATATATTTAGAGAGAGATTTTTCATATCGAGATTTTTTCTGGGAAAAACATACCTTTCTTTAAAATTTTAAAATCTTTACTATCATAATTCAAACTCATGGAAGCCACATGTCCACGGCTTCTTTTCTAAGTCAAATCAGAAAAAAAAAGATTAACAATTTCTTTATTTCGAGAGTGTCTACGAGACGTCTTTGTGTCTAAATAATCACCTCTCTTTCCCACCAAAAAAAGGAAAAATATTGAAAACTTAGGTATAACCTCCTATCTTTTCGCATTTATATGTCTAATATTTTTTTCAAGTATGTTTTCCCATACTTTCTCGAAATTTAGAACACTATAAATTTGAATATGCAAACAACAATGAATGGGAAAGAAAAAAATACTAACACAATATATTTTAAAAGGAACGGATGATCTTACATTTTCTAATTTATATACACCTTCAAAAATTCTAGCAAGGAAAAGTTGGTATGAGTTTTTAAGAGCGCGATAAATTTTTAAGATTTTTGTTTTTTGTGCACTTTTTTCTAAGAAAAGAGGCCATCACACACACATGCACAGTTGATTGTAAATTTATCCAGACCATACGAGTTATATAATGGTAAATATATAAATGTATCTAAGCAATTAAAATTAAAATTAAAATTAATAATCGTAATGCTACAACTCTTAATAAATAGATGAGTAAGGCTGCGCTTGGTACATAGAATGGAAGATTACCGAGAATACTTGCATTCCAGGGACTGGGATGACCGGGTTTAATTCGTAAGAATCTTATATTAACGTGCTTTAATCATTCCCGATAATATATGTATGTGCAACCGTCAACCGGTGGAGAGACCGAAGAAGGGCCGGTGGATGACGGTAAGGCCGGCGACGAACGTCCGATCGGTGGCGGACCGGTAAGCTTCTGACAACGGGCGGTGGTGAACGTCCGATCGGCAGCCGGGCTGCCGGTGAACAATCGGTGATGACAGGCGTTGAACGATCCATCGGCGACTGGCCGACAAAGGGCAGCAGATGACTGGCGACGAATGTCTGATAAGTGATGACCAGCGGCGGATTGACGGTGAACGACGAATCGGCGGCGGACCGAAAAGCGTCTAGTAACAGCCGGCAGACGACTGGCGACTAACGTCCGATCGGCGGTCGAGTAGCCGGTGAATGATCGGCGACGAGCTGAGGCCGGCCGGTGGTGACGAGCCGGCCGGAGAACGTCCGACGATGGGCGGCGGGGCCGACCTGCCGACGGATGACGAGGAAGGCCGGCGGCGGATTATCATGGCTCATGTCATGTTAGACGGAAATATTTCGTGGTAATTTAGGATAGACGCATGTTTTGAGGGGAATAGGATTATCATGAAATGAGCTCATTTGATTACCATGATATTCATATATTTGCAGGGCTATTTTTTACACCTAAACAAGTATGGTAATATTTCATGATAATCCAGAATTACAATCTAGATTGCCTCCTACCAAGGAAGCGTATCCTAAAAGCTTAGCATTTGGTTTAACAGCTATGTAAGTATCAATACTAGAAGCAATTATATGGCAGCGGACCATTAAAAAGACAGCCGTTACATTTTATAATAAAAATTGAGTTCATGTGAGTATCATTGCATCTTAGTTGTAAAATCCTTTTGATGTTGAATAAAAAATCCAGGGTTCACGGGTATCAGGTTACAGCCTTTCTATTTTCTTTTTTCGTGGCGTTCCTTTCAAAATATCAATGAACCAAGGCTAGGATGTGAACTAAAAGCAATATATCTATGGTTTATGCTGCAGATGTATGTTTAAACATACAAATTATATATGTTTAAATATACAAATTAGTAAAATAAGCAATGTTTTATATCCATAAAGTAAAAATAATTAGGATGTTGTTAATAAAGGTATATAGAGATAAAGAGAGAAATATAGAAAATTAATATAAAGAAATTATTTGTTTATACTTATTGTATCCAATGTATTTTACAATACCTCTATTTAGAGGCTCATGAAATGAGAAATCAAGAGTTATAAGTTAGAAGGAGTCATCATCCACTCTCTCTACTTTCTCCAGACATAAGTACAAAGAGTTAATTCTGTAGGTTAGGGTAAACCCGACTTATAAAGCGAATCGATGGTGAATCGATTCGCTTCGTTTCCTCACGAAGCGAATAAAATTCGCTTTGTGGTGACGTGGATGAATCGCCTCGCCCGCCACGAATTTGTGAAGCGAGCGGGTTCCCAACTTTCCGGCGGTGTTTCGCCGTAGTTCGTCTCGTTTAATGCCAACTCGCTACGAATTCGACTCGAACTTGCCCCCCAACGGTCACGAACGGCCGCTTGCTCGATGAATCGTCTCGTCCCATCTCGGATTCGCTTTGCCTCATCTTGGAATTCCCATCCAACGGCTCTTAATGGTCGGATCTAAGCGAAGCGAGACGAATTTTGATTCGCCTCATCTTGCCTCGTAATGGCTAGAAACGGGCAAACAATTCAAATAAATCCCCAAAACCTATAAATAACTCCTCAAACCCCATTTCTTCTTATTCTAAATTCTTTTCTCTTTCAATAAAAAAACTCTCATCTCTCAAATAAAAAAAAATCTAAACCTCTGATGCTTTTGTGACAATTTCCATCTCTTTAAAGAATAGAAACTACGATCCGATCCTCCGACAATCCGACTCTGAGTTTTCGAAACTCTGAGCAGCCGATCGACCCATTCTTCTCTCTTTTTTATTTCTTGTTTTTAATTTATTATTTTTAATTTTCTACTCTGACATCTTATTTTAATATTTAGTTAAAATATTGATATGGAGGGTTCATCCGATACGCATCAAACCCAAATTTTTCATCTCGAACAACAAACGGAAGGATCCACTCATACATCAAGAGAAGCTAAAAAACGTGCGACTACTATTTGATGTTTGGGATCACTATAAAATTGAATTTAGGGACGGTGTTAGATACGCCGTTTGCAAATATTGTGGCAATGCATATAAACAAAAAAAATAGTGCCGGCACCGATAGTTTGAATAAACATGCAAAAAACACTTAGAAGTTCCGATCGGTTTCTTCACTACACAAACACAAATGGGTTTCGCCGGTCAAGATCTTTTTCAATATAACTATGATTTAAATATTTCAGAAATGGCAAAATATGTTATGACAGATGAGCTGGATTCGAAGAAAGCGTGGCTTTTGAGCGGTACATTCAAACGGTGTTGCAATCGGCATTCAAAAAGGTTCCGAAGATTACACTTAAAAGTCATTGTTTTAGAGTCTACAACGACGATAAACATGTATTAATTTCTACTCTTATTTTTTTAGATACCGGTATTTCATCAACTTCTGATATTTGGACGGATAGAAGGGAACTTCCCTGAAACTGTGTTACTACATATTGGATAGATTCTGACTGGTTTTTACAAAAAAGAATTATTTCTTTTATACAATTTCCATACTCACACAGTGCTTTTCATATAACTTCTGAAATTAGATTTATTTTAGAAGAATATTATTGTGCAAATAAATTTTTTTTTATTTCTTTCGATAATACTAGCAGCAATAATTCTGCTATTGTTGAACACATTATGCTATGCAAACAAATTTGCAGTGGTTATTTTTTTCATATTCGTTGTGCATGTCATATACTTAACGTTGCGGTTCAGAATGCATACACCGTATGTAATACAAATATTCAAACAATTAAAAATGCACGTAGATTTATTAAAAGTTTTGGAAAAAAAAACTGAATACAAAACTAGATGCCTAGCTATATGTGTAAGGCTGTCTCCTAAAAAAGATGTGGCCACTATGTGGTATAGTACATATGATATTTTTCGTACTGCATTAAAGACCGTCGGAATTATTAGTAATATGTGGAATGAACAAATGCCTGTAGAAAACCACTTAACCCTCGATCATTGGGCGGTTGCAGATCTTTTTAAAGATTTTCTTATGAGTTTTAAAATAGCAACCGAACGATTTTCTGCTTTTTATACCCCCATTTCTCATATTCTTGTCTTTGAATTGTATAATATAGCTAATTGTTTTGCTTGTCACGTCGAAATCCATGTACTTCACGATCTGATACTTACTATGCCGGTTAAGATTTCTAAATATTTCTCTGAAGTTTCAATTATTTACTGTTTATGTTCGGTAATGTACTCTGGAATTAAATTAGAAGGTTTGGAAGCTCTTTTAACTGGGTTCCACACAGCCATGGGACATGGTGTAGATATTGATGCTTATATTAGTGTCGTTAGAAGCAATTTAGATGAAATGTTTGATTTGTATATTGCACGATCTTCTTCTGATAAAACTAATAGACCATCGCCCTCAACCAGTTCGCGTGCTTTGATTCTAGTTTTAGCACTTATTCAATAGAAGAAAAGGGCAAAAGGCCCGGTAACCTCATCATCGTCATCTTTAAATGAGTTATCAATATTTTTACAAACCGAGTCAGATGTAGATTTAACTATAAATGATTTTGATATTTTAGCTTGATGGAAAATTCATGGACATGTAACGACTCTGTTTTAATGTAAAGAAAATTTGTTTAAAAGTTAATGCACAAATAGAGTATTTGCAAAGGTGAGTATGCTATAAGTATTTATTTTGCTTTTTAATGGCAAGAAAGCATTTGTAGCTTATTGGTAAAGCCTTACACTGTTGTGACATAGCCCTATGTTCGAATCCTATTAACCGTATATATTTTTTTGCTGATTTTTCTTTTAAAATTTTAGAAGCTCAAAAGTTTGAACGTGCACTGCACGTAAAATGAAAAGTCACATAAAAACCAAACGTGTGGGAAATGCTAGTTGAACGGCCTAGGACACGTGTCATGAATCCAAGCCCAGACAAACCCCAATGAACTGGTGAGATTGGGTTTGGGGCCGGCGCTGCTGGTCCCCCGTAGCTAATGCTTCAAAATACTTTCCCTAGCACCCTTTGGCCTACCCCATTAACTCTAGTCTGTTTGTTTTCCCTGCACATTTCTAGAGAATTAAAATGAGGCATAAATCCAAAATTTTAATGCATTTTAATTCCATTCTTCAATACTCTAAACCCTAATTTCTCCTATAAATACAAACATCACACTTTAGCCTCCTTATTCTGAAATGCATTGTCAAAACTCTCTAAATTTTCTAAGTTCAAAAATTGTACAGGTGGATTTAGCTCAAGATCAAGTTCCGACGACGACTCGGGACAAATCCGGCGACAACACGACTCCATGTCACCTTCAAAATCTTCTTCCATCTCTCCTCATTACCATCATCCAGTAAGTCCCTTCTTTCCCCCTTTTTTTCTATTAAAAAGAATTCTCTTTCCAAAACTTGTCGGAAGCGAAGTTAATCCAACTTCCTATTCTAATTTAACTAAAAACCCAACTTTTCTAAATAACAAATTTACCATCTTTTTGTATATTGTTTAGAAATCATAAACAAACCCTTTACAATAAGTTTCAAGTCAAAATAATATGTATTGCAACTTTTATTTCATTTTTACGGTAAAATATCATCAAGTTTACATACGACATTACTTTATCGTTTTGCTCATATTATTTTTAGAAAACTCACGAGGTAACGACCTATCTCATCACAACACTCATCATGATATAGTACGATGGCTTGTAAAATATTATGTTGGGACAAAATATGAATTTACATTTAAATACCATAAACTATCAAAAACCGTTTTCTTTAAAAGTGTATTATTTAATTCCTTTCAAATGCGCCTCTACAACCCACTTTTGGGGACCCCGATCGGGATGGTGTGGGTTATCGCACATCTTCGGACCTAATAGAGCGAGATGCAGACCTCCTCACGGAGCATCCGATCTCGATGGAATTTTAATGAAATTTTTAAGAAAAATATGATTTCTATTTAATAAATAAAATTTATTTTTAATAATTATATATATAAATATTATCAAAATATATACTTTAAATATATAAATAAAAATATTCCATGTTTTCTAAACGAAAAGAAAACATTTACATATTTCATGAAATACCACCACTAATCTGTATAATTCCAATTTACAACAAAATACCATATAATATTCAAATTAGGTTTATATCCACCAGAATAAACTCCACATTCAAAAATCACATCCATGAAAACCCTAAAGACGATAAATAAATACTTGAGATTTATTTTGAAAATATACCAAAACTATTTTGCATAAAATCTCCTCAAGTTATATTAATTTACAATAAGGACCCTAGTAAATATAGGTTTAAGCAGGACCAATTCTCTTGAGTCTCAGAGAGCCGGAGAAAGTGGGTGCTTGCCTATTTAAGGTAGAAAACTAAAACGGGGTTATCAATGGTAATTGGCTTGGAAAAATTTATAAATCCTGCCGTCTATGTGCAGCAGTTACCGATAACACCAAAACTAATTCAGGACTTCAATTTCTGTCTAAAATGTCTGACTCATTCTGAGTCTCAGTCAAAACTGAAAACAATCTATATTCAAATACAATTCAAAGATAACTTCAATACAACATGAATCCATCTATACCAGATACAATCTATATCAACTTGACTTGAACTAACCGAACCAGGAGTATTCATTGACTTGATTACATGATTATCCGTTTACATCATTATCCGTTTACATGAACAATTGATATCATAGTTTTGGCAAGCCATCTATCTACAAAGCAATACAATCAATACAAAAGATATTACGGGGTTTTTAAGGGGTAGACCGGTACGGAATGTGTTAGAAGTGGCACGAGACGATCACTTTAATACACCTAACCTGAATATCCATAGCTGTTGTTTCGTGGCTTAACGGTTTCTTGTGCTCCATATATCTTAGTCCACAGAATAGTTGGACTCCTCTAGTATACACTGGCATATTCTGTACCAAGTTACAAACAACTTTGTTAACATAACAAACTCACAATACACTAGTTATATTCTCACATCTGTGTATTTATCTGTATATTCTATTCCACTTTTCTTTGGGACTTACCGAGCGATTGTTCGCTGACGACATTCCTTCTCTTCTTTCTTTGGAATATTGTCAGGTGGATCTGACTCTCTGGAGGTCGAGCCCAGCGAAGAAGAACTGAAGCAGTTCACAGAGGACCCAGAGCTATAGACACTTGTATATACTTTTCTTTTCAGTTTATGCCATTGTTTAGGCATTGTTTTCCGCATTGTATTTACATTTCCAGTTGTATTGTAAAGAAATATTTAATAAATAAAAATTGCCGTTCAATTACATATCTTGTCATTTTTCTTGTGTACTTTATAATATTGCTTATTTACGCTTAGCGTGTTTGCTTCTGAGTAAATACGTAGTGTGCCTCGTCGCGTCCCCTTGTCCGTACAACGGGAAGCGGGGCGTGACATGTTTTGTTGGTGGTCCATGCAGGTCAGTTCTGCGTGGAAACCTACATAACCATGCAGGTCAATTCTACATGAAGTCCTAAGAAATATTACACAAGAATCAGCAACTAAAAACATTATTTACATTTCATATTTCTTGAATCTTACAATTTCATATTCTTTGAATCTATTATAACCCTATTTTTCTTTTAAGATTATGGATTCTCCAAACAACACGAGTACAAACGTCAACAACACACCACCACCTCTTCCACTTATGCCTACCGTTGCAGCTCCGATCAACGAGTAGAAGATATTGCTTGAGGCAATCCGAAGCTTCCTGGAAGGACATCAGCAGCAGACTAGTATATTATTGAACCGTCCAGAAGCGGAAGCACCCGGAGTGAAGTAATTCCGGGCATTACACCTAAAACAATTTTCTGGGAAAGAGAGCCCTTTGGAAGCTAAAGAATGGGCTCAGATTATCGAAAACGATTTGGCAGCAGCACAAGTGCTAGAGCTCGCTTGGGTAAGGGTTGCGAAGTTGCAACTCACCGACAATGCCCGAGTATGGTGGAAGGCGGAAGAAAGCCGTCTTGCCGAACCGATTGAATGGAGTACTTTTCGCGACATATTCGACGCGAAGTATTTTCCAGAGACTGCCCGATTTGACATGGAGCAACAATTCACCCACTTATAACAAGGCTCTATGTGGAGAAAATCTGTGGATGAGTATGGCACCGAGTTCACTATGTTGAGTAGGTAAGATATGTCTCAAATATTCGATTTTCTAATATCACATATCACACCGCTAACACAAGATCTTAACAGGTGCGCGGTACACCTCATTCCGACTACTGAGATCAGGTCCAGAAGATTTCAGCAAGGGTTAGATCTGGAGATCCAAGCTGCCTTAGCTACAGGGGATTTCCAAACCTACGACCTGGCTCTGAAAGATGCACATCGATATGAGGCAGTAGTGAAGATGAAGGGCAGACTCCAATCTGCTGGAGTGAAGTGTCCTTTGTTGGTGATAGTGCCCTCAAGTCAATTATTGGATCGCAGGCACGTGATTGTAATGATTGAGGGAGGACCTATACCGGTAGAACAGTCTTACTCGAGATGATTGTATGCTATCTGGTTTATCTTTATCATTGTGTACATATTTCAGGTGACATTACAGATCACTATCACATGTTGATAGAGCCCATAGGATTCTTGCTTGACTACCAGCAGTATGATGGCGATCACATACGTGAGAGTTGGGTGGTCTATAAGCACATCTTTAAAATGTCCCTAGTCATGGGAGTTTCGAGACTGGGTATCGATTCTCTAAGAGTAGACTAGTGTATACTGATTGAGACCCCGACGAGGGTCGATGGCCGGTCTCACAAGCCATTGGTGTAAGTTGGTTCACCTAAGATGTATACAGGTGCTCATTAGGTTATGAGTACACCGGACGGACTCGCCGGGAACATGCTAGTTGGTATTATACCTATTGTCAGATAGCAGTTCCCTGGTGACATGTGTACAGGTTAGTCTATCGACTTGAGATCGCCATTTGTCTCGTGTGAGTTCCCACTGTGCTTTGATTACTATCCTACCACGGCTCAAAGGAGTCGTGCAAACAGGTTTTAGTTGGGTACAGTCCCGAACCACATGGAGGCAGTGAGCGGATCGTCAGGGGATTCGTCTCTCCCGTTATTGGGGGTTGATGTCGCGGTGTCCACGGGTGGCCATCACCAGAAATCTTTGGCCAAGGTAGTCGAGAATTACTGATTCAGATCAGTAGTTTCTCAGGTGGTGATGGGCTTCATACCGACACTAAATGTCGCGTTATTAGGGGTCTGATTTTATCCACCCCCTAGACTCGATATGCGATACTCATAGACGAACGGACCGGACTGTACGGATATTGTCACTGTCGGGCTCAGTAGAGGTTTCAGGATGAGTTTGCTCGTCGGCCTCCCTTTCGCTCAATACCTGGGTAGCCGTTATGTACAGCTAGTGCCGCTGACGTGCTTGTGGTTAAACCCACTGCCAGCGTATTGATGAGTCTTTAGAGTCCCACACAAAGGGTTTCCCTGCTTCGGGCGAAACGATGTAGAGGCCGTATGGTTTTACGGTACGATCACGTACGTGTACTTGTGCATGCATGATATTTGGACGGATAATACTAGTGGGCTTTGGTTTAAGCCGGATCCTAGTATTATATTGTTGGATTATTTTCGTCTCATTGTATTCGTATTCTTCGGAATACGGATGCGGGTATGTATATACGGTTGAGAGGTATTTTTGTAATTTATTACAAGATCACTTTTAGAAGATTACACCTCATCATGGTTTAGAACTTTTTAGATTAAAAGGTTATTGAGGTGTAGGATGAGGTGTTTATTGCATTTTTGGTGGCATGGCTAATTAGTGACCCTATGGTTACTATTCAAGCACGCTTAGGGTTTTCGTTTGTTGTGAGATTGTTTGTTGACTTGAGATATTTTTATTGACTCTAGATATTTTGGAGACTTGGTATATTTATTGTGATGGCTCCATTATTTCTAATCAACACTCACAACACACAAAAGATTAAGCCATTATTCATTTCTTTTTCTCTCTCTTGAGTTGGTCACAACACCCCATTCTCATGGCATCTTCTTCTTCCTCTAGCTCCACCCAAACTCTCTCATGAGTTGAGAATCCTTGGGTGTCTTAAGACAAATTAATCTTTCATCACTCTCTACTTCATCTACGGTATCTAGAGTAGTGATCTAGGTGCCCTAGTTGCCTCGGATATGAGGTTGGAGCTCGTTGAATAGACTCTCAGGTGGATCATCTTCGATGGAGGGAGACCGGAGATCAAGCTTGTTCAAGGAAGCCCCTAGAAGCTTGGGATGATGGTTGAAGACCGAAGGATATGTATCTATTCGGTATAACCATTCTAACTCCTTTGCATATTTTGTTATCTAGGGCTTATGGATAGATACGGGTAATTGGTTGTGGTAGCGCCAAGTTTTATAAATTTTTGTTCCGCATTTAGTCACGGATTGATGGCCGGGACACTGCCGTAACCCAACACCCTGTCACTCAGATGGAAGGAGGAGCCTCTTCAAGGCCACCTTTTGTGCCCAGGAGACCAGCAGTACCATTCAACCGGCCCAGTCCAGCCTTTTGCACCTACTGCAGGAGGGATGGACACTTGGCGATGGATTGCAGGCATGCTAATCGCCTTTGCTTAGTCTGTGGTTCATCCACACATGATATTGGGTCTTTTCCTTGTAGACTCAATCCAAATGCTGCACTCAAACCAGCAATTATCTATCCGCAGCGGCTAGCTATCCAGGCACCTGCTCCATGACTTGCTCTCTCAGCTCCACCTTCTCGTGGACCAACTGCACCTCCTCCTCGTCAGTTCCATCAAGCACAAAGGAACCTACATCGGGACAAAGGAATAGACAGAGAAATGCTCATCCGGTTAGGAGGAATGTACCGAAACGATAGGCTTTCACAATGATGGTGGAAGAAGCTGAAGCTACTGGCCAAGTCATTACTGGTAACCTTTCAATCTTTCAAAACTGTTCAATACTTGTTATATCCATATATCTTTTTCCTATATCTAAAACCTATCCCATATAACTTAGGTACGATCTTAGTAGACTCACTCCCTGCACTAGCACTCTACGATACTGGAGTATCTCATTACTTTATGTCGCAACGGTTCGTCCGAACCCATGCGATTCCAGTCAAACCACTTGTATCTAGCTGGAATGTCAATTCAGGGAACGACGTTCTAAAGGCAACAATGGGATACGATCTATGACCAGTGGTCGTCTGCAGCAGAGAATTCTATGCTAACTTCAAAGTTCTGGACATACCGAACTTCGATGCAGTTTTGGGTATGGATTGGTTAGGAACCTTTTATGCTACCATCGACTATCGTCAAAGGAGGGTAGTGTTAGTTGTATGTATGCCCTAGAGGCCATTATTGTACATGATTGTATATTATAATGGATGCTTGGACATATATAGGGAGGACTTTCTTGCTCGACATGATAGTATGCTATCTGGTTACTCTTTATCTTAACATGTAGACTAGTATAGTGATACTGTCTTGCTCTCATATGGTGATAAAGCCCTTAGGATGTGTAATTGACTACCAGGATTATGATGCAGATCATACTAGTGGGGCCAGGGTAGTCCATAAGTTCATCCTTTAATTGTTCCTAGTCGTGGGAGTATCGATACAGGGCATCGATATTCCAGAGTAGACTAGTGTGTACGTTTCTTGACCCTGTATGGGGCGATGGATGATCCTACATCTATTGGTGTTTGACATCAAAGATTGTACACAGGTGCTTCTTGGAGAATGGGTGTTTACCACCGAAAGCCGGGGAAGACAAATGTCTTGCCTGCATTTGGGGGCAGATGCTATTTGGTTTTATCCATCCACCTCTTCGAAGATGCCAAGTTGATTTATGTCACCGTATATCGGAGGTCTGGACGGATGCGGCCGTTGTAGCGGACTTCGTCAGATTCCCCCTCGTTGTGAGGGTTTTTTTTTATTGTGGGGACACTCTTCCCTGCAGGTGCAAGTTCCTACAGTTAATTATGTTACCGCGTAGCGATAACCACTTTCTCTTGCTCTAGAAGGTCACTTCGTGTCGTGTTTTTTTTTTAGTTTCCCGTGGATTGTATACGGAGACTAATTTGTGTTGTCGCCCGTAGGGCGTGGATTAGTCCAAATCCGTATTTTCTTAAATTTAGGTTTGGTTTGATTTAAGGATCATTAACCTTGTTTGAGATTAAGATCAACTTAAATATTTTTTGAGGATACGTTTGTCTAATTTTAGACTAAGATCTACTCAACAGGATTTTAGGATTATTCAGACCCAGCAAAAGAGCATTTGGGCTCTATTGCTTTAGTTTAAGGACGTTTTCGGTCCATAGCTAGTTTAAGGACGTTGCGGTCCGTTGTTAGTTAAGGACGTTTCGGTCCATTAGGGTATGTTCATGGGTTTGAGAGTGCATCCCAGAGCTGTTGGTTGTCGGGACCCTCCACCTTTCTGACATTGTTGAAGAATTACAATGACATGCATCAGAGGTGTGGAGAAATGTACCCTTGAACCGAACTCCAGATTGAAGGGAAAGATCATGGTGGAATGATCACCATTTTAGATACCATTTGTTAGGACATCATTTAGAACTAAGATCGATTTGGGGAGACCTGAGCATAGGCAGACTCAGTTGAGAAAAGGGTTTTGGCCTCGGGAGACTTGGCTATGTTTAGGCTAAGGTTGACTTCTCATAGTGTTAAACACTAACATTTGCTTGGTGCTCACGTGCTCCCACGTGATACTCTAAAGCAATGTCAAACACTGCAATTTGGAGCGCTCGCGTGTGGCACGTGAGGCACCCGAGGGTTGGTGTGGTATCCTCGAGTTCAAATCCCCATCTATACATATAAGTGTTAAACACTTAAATCTCATGGCCATCACGTGTGGACACGTGAGGCGCCCCCGAGTTGGGCACTGATTCTTTAGGTTTCTTCACTCTTCCTTTTAAAAGTGATAAGCGCTATTGGGGATCACGTGGGATCACGTGAGGCACCCCAGAATGGGAATTGTCTTTGGAATTTCCTCTTTTTTCATATGAGTGTTGAACAACTGTTTGGAGGTCACGTGGGAGTACGTGGGGCGCCCTAAAATGGGGACTGTCTTTGGGTTTATTCCCTTTTCCTTTTGAAAGTGCTAAGCACTATTAGGGGGCTCACGTGGAATCACGTGACTCGATCTCAGTCGTTCTTTTTTGGTCCTCAGAAGTGCTCACGTAGGAACACATGATCTGTTGTTATAGCGTTGAACGCTAATATGCATGGAGCTCTTGATCTAAGTCTCGAGAATTTCAATTCCTTTGTTTTATAAGAATTAAATTCTTATGTAGGGTTAAACCCTAGTTTAATCAGAGGAATTAAATTCCTATGTCTCTGGAAGAATTAAATTCTTCAAACTTAGTTCTTTCCTCTAAGTTTTTGGACTGCATGACAGAAAATACCCGATGAGAATTAAATTCTTAACTTGTGGGGAGATCTGGTTCTGTAGACTTCAACCAGAGGAAGAACTAAGTTCTTTGTTTGGAAGAGTTAAACTCTTGTAAGAGAAGATAAAATGTTCTATAGGTCTTCTTTCTCACCTAGGGTTTTTTTCCTTCAAAGAGAACTCCTCCTCTTCTTTGTTTTCTCAAATCTTATGGGGGGTCTCCTCTGTCGCTCCTTTTAGTCTCGAGTCCTTTATATAGGAGAGACAAGTTTGTTGATTTAGTTAAGGAAATCTCTTATTGAGAGATTTTTTGATTGATTCGGGGATTTTATCCACCGTTGGATTTCTGATTCAGGGACTTCTGTTTTACAGAAAATATTTTTCTTGTTTTTAACAAGATTGGGAAAATATTTTCCCATACAGAGCTTATTCTGTAGCTTGGTGATTTTTAATCACCATTGGATTTTTAATCCAACGGTGCTCTGTTTTACAGAGCGTAATCTTTCTTATTTAGAAAGATCGGGAAAATATTTTCCCATACAGAGGTTATTCTGTAGCTTGGTGATTTTTAATCACCATTGGATTTTTAATCCAACGGTGCTCTGTTTTACAGAGCGTAATCTTTCTTGTTTAGAAAGATATGAGAAAATAGTTTTCAAATACGGTTTTGATCCCTCTTATTTATAATTTAATTCTATCGGCTCAGAATATATCAGGAACCCTCACGTGTAGCACGTGACCCATAGCATTAGACCGGTTTGCCTATATGCAGCAGTCCCAGAGAAAAACATCACGTGTTGGCACGCGAGCTTTTCTATCCTGTTATTTGTTTTAGGAAGGCACCTATATACTTTGTATATAGATGCTCACATGTCTGCACGTGTGGCTCAATTTCAGCCTTATTTGTTGAGCGCAATACCTATAATCTTTGCTCTAAGGCGCATCACGTATGGGCACGTGATGCTCAATTTGTTGGAATTTTTTCCACCGCTTTTTTGTTCATTATTTATATATTTTTTTATAAGGGAACAAATGCCCCCACATTGTTGTTCTCACGTGGCTTGCACGTGAGTGCAACGCTATCACCTTTACAGCCGTTGGATTGCTTAGGGGAAAGGGGGGGTGAACCGCCCTTGTCACGTCTTATAAATGCAAGGGTTTGGTCTTTGGGAAGCCACTGTTCTTTCATCTTCTTCCTTCCTTGTCTTCTTTGAGAATTTAATTCTCTTCTTCAGATCTTAGTTCTCTGCCCATTGAATTCCAGAGTTAAACTCTGTCAGAAAAAGAAACCCTTTTTAGATAAAGATCTTGAACATCAGAGAAACCCTTTTCTTTAAAAAAAATTCTGCATTTTAAATCCACCATAAGAGCTTTGCTCTCTTCTGAAACCCATCTCTTAGAGATCCAAAGACATGATCTTTGAGTAGTAAACCTCAATGTCTTGGGCATTCCTCCTCTGATCTTTAAGGATTCATGGCATTTTTATTTTTCGTTTCCCCATCATAGGAGTTTCTGGAATTTAATTCCATCGCACAAAAAAGTATTTTAATTCCTCACTGAAGAGCTTCGCTCTGAAGATCAAGAGGGCCTCTCGGGAATTTCATTCCCTGGTGTTCTTGAGCATATTTTCATAGGGTTTTTCCTTACTTGCACAAATTCAAATTTGTTGGGTATTTTAATAGAACTTGTTTTCTTTATGAGGATGTCAAGAGTTGTTTAAACTCCCGTGTTCATTTAATGAGAATCTTTTTTGATTCTTACAATGATGGTCTTGTCTCATCATTGGTGAGCCGCTATATTGATTTTGTGGGGTCCATTAGTTTTGCAATCAGTGGTCCCATGGAACAAACTTTCTGTCATTTCCTTTTATTGTTAAATATATATAACAAACTTTCTGTCGTTTCCTTTTATATATATATATATATATAGGTTTCAGTAACGGCTTTTCTTTTCCCTTTTTCAGGAACAATGGCTTCTCTTCCCTACTTTTCTTTTACTCGCTTGGACGCCGCTTTTCCACAATCGCCGTCGGATGAGGAGGCCATGGCGATGATCAGGGCCCATGACAGGGACTGTACTAGTTTGCTCTTATGGGGAGTTCGGTATGGGCACATTATTCAGGGCCACCACAGATTTACTTGTGAGATGCCAACAGAGCCTCTCCGCCCAATATAGCTGATAGGGCGTCCGCAGACCGCTTATGCGGTGGAGGTGGCTAATTGGACTCCTGCAGGCCGGCTCGAGCCATCAACAACCGGGATACCCAACCAGCCCTTGCCAGCTATAAATATCTTGGGGCCCCGCATCTGTCAAGGTGAAGCCCAACTCTGGGGACAAGTCTATAAAGTATGGCTTACCCCTCATCATCCAATCGGCTATCTTCCTTGGGCTCAATATGTTTTCTTTTCCCATCGTGCACGGTTGCAGAAGGTTGGGTTATATCAAGCGGTGTACGCGTCTCTTTTCCATTACCCAGCTTCTCACGTCTGGTGGGTTAAAACTTTCCTGAACCAATGGAATTTTCCCACCAATACCTTCTTGCTAGGGGATCGTGAGGTCTCGAATTCATTGGAAGAGTTCCGCGAGATCTCTGGATTGCCGATCATGGGAGAGCATTATGAAGAGTTGCTGCCTCCCGATGAATATGTGTTCATGACCGTGCCTGCTACACTTGACGATTTGACTATTGAAAACGCCGTCCGTCATAAGTATCCTAGTCTAATCAAGACTCTAGGTATTTTCAAGAAGCTGTTCGCGGAGTCAAAAGGACAGGGCGTCACCTTTAAAAGTTTCATCGCCTGTTTTCTCCGTGAAGATGTTTTATCAAAAGAGGCCCCGAAATTTGCAAGCATTAATGACCCTTTTGGGTTTGGGCTGAATAAGCTGCCGGCCAAAAAAGAGGACTTGCCAAAGTTTTACATTCCGGCCTCGTCGGCTATGCCTTTCGATGCAATTGCGGCCCCTGGCATGGACGAAGAGACCTTCTTCGTCGTCTTCATCAGTCTTTGGCTCAGTTGGTTTGCCATGCCGACGTATCGACGCTTCATGAGAGCTTCCGTCTTCTACCCCGCCCATCGCGTAGCCGAAGGGGCACGGTTGGCCGTTGTCATCGCGGGACCGTCGCATCTTTATCATGGGTTAAGTGTTGCGGCCAACACTTCAACCCATGGTACAGACGTCGTGAGTTCCTCCCTCCACTACTTCACGTCGTGGATCGAGATGCATGTATTAGGAGCGTTCGCAGCACATCGTAGGCTGGATTTCTATGACTCCTATACCTTCCCACTGGTTATGAGGTTGGTGGATGTTTCTGCTCCCGATCCAATACAGCTAGGAGCCCTCCGCGTGCTGCTTATTTCGTACTCTAACGAGGGCGGGATGGTTTTTAGCGACCGAGTCCTCTCTGTTCCCGCGGGGCCTATCTAGCAGCTGTTTGATTTATCGAAAGGTGGAGCATCATTTTTAAAGCCTAAGAAGATCATGCACCTGTACTCGATTAGGCCGGGCTACTTGGTGTTCAGGCAGAATAACGCAGCACTTTTATGCGGTACAATCCGTATCGCTTCGCCCAGCAGTTGGGTTATAACCAGGGTGTTCCTTTCGAGGAGTTCTTGGTTGAGCCTACTCCGTCTCTGTAAGTCACGCGTGATGTCATCCATCACTTTTTGCGGCCGAACACTGGCTCCCGTTTCATGATCCCCAAGGCTGACTATATTCCAAGGTATGTGGGGTCTTTCACGGGTTGGTATCGTCATCGAGTCTGTCCCATCATTGTCGAGGAGAGGCGGGTACTCTTTGAGTGTCGATCGTCAGCTTCGGCCTAAGCCACTGGTATTCCGTTGCGTCCGCGGACAGTGGTTCGCCCTCCATTGAGAGATAGCGGCGTGGTTCTTATCCCGAAAACGTCAGAAAGAGAATTGACTCCTCGCACTGCTGGGATGCCAGTGCGCACTAGAGCTCAAACAAAGGCCTCCGATGAAGTGCCAGCGGTAGTGCCATTAGTGGCGGTGTCATCAGCGGTTGTATCGCCAAAAGGGGATACAGGAAGCGAGGTTGGGCAACGTCGTGCTAATGCGTTGAGGGGAAGGAAGCGATCCTCTTCCAGTGTTAGCTCCAGCTCGAAAAGGAGGAAGAAAACAGTTGCTGGCTTGCTTGACCTCTTGCTGGAATCTGAGCCGATTGTTCAAGATGAACCCATTTCCATGCAAGATCCGGATGACGGTCTTATTTACCCTGGCTCGTCCGCTGAGGAAGCCGCGCAATTAGCTGAAGCTTTAAGGCGCTCGCAGGATGAGACCGAAAATGTGCACATCCTGAAAAGCCCTACCCTCCGGTTATCTTTTATGAAGATCCCCCATCGCTACGGAGAGTACATATGGGTCCTCTATGAAGGGAAGACGAAAGAGCCTTCAAGCAACCCATTTCGGCTGCTTCTGAAGATGAGCTGGTACTGAAGACCGGTGGGCATGAATCCGCATTTGAAGCCCGGCAAGTACATTTCCTCAGGAAGGAACGACGGCTCGAAAAAGCCATACTAGAAGCATCCCGGCGTATCAGTATGCGAGTTTTCCGTATTTTTCTTTTAGCGAGTAATTTGTATTGCTTTTTATATCTTCTTATCTTTGCGAAAACTTTGCAGGGACTTCAGCAACGAAAGAGGATTTGAGCCCAGGTCGTGCCATGACCGTGGGTTCTATAGATGTCTCCCATGACGCATCGGCAGGTGCAGAAGAGATCAATACGGCCGTCGTTCTTGTTGTGGAGCTTCCGGTGGTGACTCTTGTTCCTTCGGTGTCCATTCCTCGAGCGGAGGCTACCCCCTTGGCTGCGGACCCTATGGATGTCTCTAGTAATGCACTGACGGGTGAAGAAGAGATTGTCAAAGCTGTTAGTGCTATCTTGGATATCCCGGTGATGACCTCCACTTCTTCTGCGTCTGTACTTTCCACAGAGGCGACTTTGCCGGTCGTAGACCCAATGGATCTTTCTGGTAGCGTCTTGAAGATGTAGGAAGGACCACCAAGGCCACTGTTCCCTCTTTGGAGCCTGAAGCGGCGGTTGTCGTTCTGCAACTGGAAGCTGCTACACCAGCAAATATCCCCGGTGATGTGCCTGTTTCCCCCAATCAGAGCAAAGCTCTGTTGAAATTCAAAATTCAAAATTGTGAAGCAACACTTCAAATCCCGGGCGCAACGCGCCACGTGTCTGGTGCAGACGCATCATCGCAGCGCCCAAGGCAGCGCACCCAATCAGAGCAAAGCTCTGTTTTAAACAAAATTAAATAAAGCAACGCTTCAGCTGCGCACTGCGCTGCGCGACACGTGTCAGCGTAGATGCGATAGCGCAGATGCGCTGCGCTGTGCGACACATGACAGTGCAGATGCGCCAGCGCAGTTGCGCTGCGCTGGGCGCTGCGCGACACGTGTCAGCGCAGTTGCGCTCCTCTGTGCGTTGCGCGACATGCGTCACGCGCTGGGGCATCTGCGCCAAACAGAATAAAGATTTTAAAGAAATCTTTCTGTTCTTGTTAAAACAAGGAGATTTTTTCTGTAAAACAGAAGCATTTGGATCAAAGATCCAACGGTGGGAAAATTCCCCAAATCACTCAAAGAAAGATCTCTTTAACTAATTTATGGGTACTATAAAAAGGACCATAGACCTCAATTCAAAGGCATCAACATTTTCTTGAAAAAAGTCAAGAGTTTCAAACAGAGAGAACTCTGAGAAAATTTCAAAGAAAAAGGTAAAAAAACCTTCACGAGAGAGAAGAAATCTCTTTTAATAAACCATTGATCTAAAAACCAGATCAATGATCTTCACATAATAAACAACGCTTTGCACTTCTTATGAACCACTGGTTCTTTAAAACAAGAAAACAACAAAAAAAAATAGTGCTTTGCACTTTTATGAACCTCTGGTTCTTGAAATAAAAAGAAAAACTTGTTTTTCTTTGATCTAAATTAGATCAAGAAAACGAATAGTGCTTTGCACTTGTAAACTGCGCTGTTGCGCTCCTGGATTGGCGCAAGCCACCAGTGTGCGCCACGTGTCAGCAGCGCAGGCGCAACGCATTAGCGCAGCGCACTACGCTTGCGCGACACGTGTCAGCACTATAAGCGCTTGCGCTCTCTGATTGGCGCAAAGAGCCTGATAAATGCAATGCATTTCTCAAAGGGCCAGGCCCAAATCAAAAGACCAAACATGCCTAATTAAATTGATGCTCTGCATCATTTATAAATGGGCAGAGCCCAAACAAAAAAATAAAAATGCTATGCAGATGCCTTGCAGAGCCCAAAATAAATTGATGCTCTGCATCTTTTATGGGCAGAGCCCAAACAAAAAATAGAAAATAATGCAATGCATTATCTAAAAATGGGCCAAGCCCTAGCAAAAGTCTAACAGACCAAAAACAAATAAAAGGTGTTGAATATTTTTCAACTGGACTTAGCCCAATCATGGCCGTAAGTCCTCAAATTAAATTGACTGAGCAAGATTGCTCCCTTAAATCAATTTATATCCTGTTCGAGGGTACATCTCCGAGCTCCTCTGACACCTATCGTTGTAATCCTTCAACGACGCCAGAGAGGTGACGGGTCTCGACGACCACACATCAATACGGATTGCGGGGTCCTTAAACTCGTGGACCGAAACGTCCTTAAAATAATGTTGGACCACCACGTCTTTAAACTGGAATATGGACCACCATGTCCCTAAACTGGAATATGGACCACCATGTCCCTAAACTGGCAATGGACCGCAATGTCCTTAAACTACCTATGGACCACTACGTCCCTAAACTGGAACAATAGAGCCCCTAAACGCTCTTTTGTTGGATCTAAACGATCCCGTTTAAGTTGATCTTAGCCTCAAATATGGCTAACATATTCTTAAACATTCAAACAGACTTTAGTCCCAAATTGGACTATAAGACCCCCAATCAACTTTGGTTCGAGGGTACATCTCCGAGCTCCTCTGATACATGTCGTTGTAATCCTTCAACGACGTTAGAGAGGTGACGAGTCCCGATGGCCAGATATTAAATGGAATATCACGTTAAGTTGATCTTAGTCTCAAACAGAACTAACGTATCCTTAATGAACGTTTAAGTTGATCTTAGTCTCAAATGCGGCTAACGTATCCTTAAACTAAAAACACCAAACCCAAATCTAAGTAAATACGGATTTGGACTAATCCACGTCCTACGGGCGACGGCATTACTTAGTCTCCGTATACAATCCACGGGCAACCACAAACAAAACAAACACCCATGACACGAAGTGAAATTCTGGAGAAGGAGAAAGTTGTTATCGCGATGCGGTAGCGTAATTAACTGCAGGGGCTTGCGCCTGCAGGAAAGAGCATCCCCACAATCAAAAACCCCTCAAGCGAGGGGGGATCTGACGAAGTCTGCTACATCGGCCGCATCCGTCTAAACCTCCGATACATGATGCCATAAATCAACTTGGCATCTTCGGAGAGGTAGACGGATAAAACCAAATAGCATCTGCCCCGAATCTCAAGCCAAGACGTCCTCAGCGTCATCGGCCGCCGTTCGGAGGGGAATAGATTCTGGCACCCCCGGTGGGACCTTTTCCTCTTTCCACTCCACACTTCGTGTATCGTCCTCGCGAACCAATCGCGGTTTGTTAAATGGTTGCCTTCGGATTTCAAGTTACTAAGATTTGGTCTTTTGCCTGGTGCAGAACTCAAGATTCAATGGCCTTTAACTGCACCAACTGCTCGAAATGCCACTGCAACGGACGCTCCACCTCACCGGGAGGTGTAGTATATGGGCCCCAAGCGGCTTCCTTCCTCGCTCTGCCGGTAGACCAGGTGACCCAAGCTACCACTGGCCTGTTCTTCGGGACCATGATCCCACCTACAAGCTTCCCTACGCCAATACCTACACCGGAAGTGAACAAAAAGTCGGTCTTCGACCGGCTCACTTCCACGACGGCCCCTGTCAACGGGTCACCCACTGCCAAACCAACAGCTTCGGTTTTCGCCAGGCTGGATCAGAACTTTAAATTGGCTGTCCTGAGGAAGGCAATGACTACTGCTCCAGATGTTGTCAAGGTGGCTTCCCCTGTCAAAGAGTCAGTCTTTTCAAGACTGACGATTCCTGCTCCTGCCCCTGCTCGAGGATCCGTCTTCGACAGGTTGAATATCATCCCTCAAAAGACAACCTCAGTCTTTAAGAGGTTAACACCGGCGGTGCCTCATTCAGACAGGGGGCAAAAAGAAGATGTCTCAATCTCCGAGCCAGTCCCAACGGCTCGTCATGCTCGACGTCGCCATTGGCAACGAGTGAGGAAGGCAGGGGGTAACTCCCCCTCAGGGCTAACTCCCCCGGCTCCAATGGTAGAAGTCAACGCTGCTGTTCCAACTGGGAACAGCTTTGAACTGCTGAGGAGGGTACGGAAGAACTCTCTAACCGCTACACTGAAGAGATCTCCTCCGCCTGCGGAGAGAATTTCGGAAACAAAAAAAGAACAGCCCCCTCAACGACTGTCTTCAAAAATTTATAAAGTTTGGCGAAGGGTTCAAGACTCCGTGATTGACCCAGATCACTCTCGGCAACAAAAAAAGACGAAGGTGCAAAAAGAAAAAGACCATCCTGTTAAACAGCAGGGGACAACGATCGCTAGGGTGCCCACTGCAACGGCCCCTTCAACTTCAACGGCTCATAAAAGAAGGAGGCCGGAGAAAACCCCTATGCCGGCGACAAATATCCAAGGTGGTGGACCCAAACGCCCTAAGTCAGGGGGCATTGTAGTTCATACCGTCTATGTGACGTCTGGTAAAGAGGACAGTCGCATATCTATAGGTCATCGACCGCTTACGCGATTAGTAACCAAGGCGCAGGAGCAGCAACAAAAGCTCCAAGAAATGATGAACGCTATGGCCGCACTTACAGGGCCAAAAGAAAATCCTGAAACGTCCTCGGATGAACGTCAAGAGGAAGAAACCGACGCCGAATTCCTTCGTCGGATATTGGAGAAGAAGGACAAAGAGGCTGCTGAACAAGCAGCCAACATACAACGTATGGGCCTCCTCTTCTAAGACATGATAGGGATGATGATACAACAAGATCCTCCGGCTGAAGATCCCCCGATCGTCCTTGGCGACGATAGGGGAGAGACATCAAATCCTTCGCCAGCCCTATCAACAGCTAAGGAAGATACAATCTCCAAAGCTGATTTGGATGAGTACATCGCCCAACAAATACGGGTTCATCATGCGACCGAAGCAGCCGGCCAGGTCGTAAAAACGGGGTGGCCATATCCAAGTTGGTACGATCAAATCAAGTACCCGCCCGATTACACAATTCCCAAGTTCCATGTCTACAAGGGGACGGGCAATCCTCACCAGCATGTTGCCCAGTTCAGGGCACTCTGCGGCAACACCGGCGGTGACGATAAGCTGTTGTTTCGCCAGTTTGTTGGAAGTTTATCAGATACGGCGTTCGAGTGGTACTCTGAGCTTCCGAACGACTCTATCAAAACCTTCGCGGAGATGGAGCTACTGTTTACTCAGCGTTTTGCAAGCGCCAGTAAATGTACCCTGATGACGGCACTGATTAACGCCAGGGTAAAGACAGGCGAGACGTGGGTTCAGTACGCTATACGATGGTGGAACTTATGGTCGAAGTGCGAGCAGCGCATTGAAGAAGCTCCCGCAGTGGGTATGTTTGTGGGAACCCTTGATCCATAAGCAACCATCTCGCAATTTATGATGTTTTTCAAGCCGACTACCTTCCAGGCTTTGATTGACAAGATAGCGCAGATGGATCAGATGGGCCATAAACCCCCTCTTCCAAAGCCGGACTCCCGAAATGACAAAGGGAAGGGAAAAGCGATCGTCGTCGCTAATGCTCAACAACAACCGAGCAATTCGAAGCCGGTTGTGCGTCAAAATAATATGCGCCCGTACGTAGACCTTGAGGAGAGACTAGGGCGTCCTTACTCGTTTCCCTGCGATAAAACGAGAAGGTTATTCGAGCTGGCATTACGCAATAGACTCATAAATCTACCGGATCTAAAACGTCCGTTGCAACCAAGCGACGTCAACGAGCCCAACTACTGTCCTTATCATCGAGTACTAGGCCATCCGATCGAAGATTGCTACGTTTTCAAGAATTGGCTTGAAAACCAGTACCGACAGGGCAAGTTCGCGTTATCTGACAAATGGAAGGTGAATCCCCCGCAGCCCCACACCTCTAAGGGGACGAATACGCCGGGGGCAACATGCTCCGTCGTTGAAGAAGCTCCTTGGGAGGTTGTATTATCAGCCAAGACAAAGAGGATGCTAAACGATCTTCAAGTGTGCCCAGCGATCAAGTGGAAGAACCCGTTGGAACCGCAGGTCATTGAAGGGATGTTGAAGCCACGTCCAACTTCAAAGACCAGCCATCAAAATCTTCGAAAAAGAAGAAGAAGAAATCTAAGAAGCCCGTGAAGCCTGGCGACAAGCGCACAGACTTGCAAAAACAAATTGACGCGCTGGAGGCATACAACCAGAGGGCACGGACTCCCATTACACTCCAAGAGTTTCTCAACCATGTCTTTCAAGAGGAAGGTGAGGGAGAAAGTTCGTCAGATGAATCCGAAGAATGCGTGGCGAGCTGTCATGTGATTTCCCATTCGTTCACGAACGGTGAAGAAGTTCCTTGTACTGAAACGCTGGGGGCAGATACCGAATCAAAAATTCCGGTGCCATCAGATGAGATAATTGACGCATTCCTTAATGAGGCTTGGTTGAAAAGTAAAGCTGATCGAGAACGCGAGACGGCCATATTTGAAAGGGCCAAGCGCCAGCGACTTGATGAAAGAGCTGAGATGATCCCGCTGGAGCAAAACACCTCTGTTGCCGACAAAAGCCAATACAAGATGAGAAAAAAGTTTGCTAAGGCCATATCAATGGGCATGAAGCTACCATCCTCTGAAGGAAACATCACCGGTGAAGTGGAAACGCACCCCTCCTATTGCTTATATCATCAGAAGGTTTCGCACCCTACTCAAGAGTGCAAAGCTTTCGATAGATGGTGGCAAGGGTATGTTGCTTATCGACAACGCTTTAAGCGGGAAAAGCGTAAAACTCGTCGGGAGCAAAGAAATACGACCGAAGGGATTAAAAGAACTACCGGCAATTGTCGCATGGTTAACACTAGCGGGACACAAGTGCCTACATTCGGGAGCGATTCTGATGAAGAGCTGGAACTTGCTCCTCTTTTTAAAGAATCCACTTCGGAAAAAGAAGAAGAGCTGAAGGTCTGCGAAAATATCCGGCTGCGGAATCGGACGCTGCCCGAAAAGAATCTCGGACCCTCAAACAGGAAAGATAAAGGGAAAGAAAAGGTCTTTGAAGATATCGTCTTAGATGACCAAGTTCTGGAGGAGCAAAGCGCCAACAACCCGCCGAAGAAGAATAAGGTGGATTACAATGTCCTAGCGCACCTGAGGAAACTACCCTCACAGCTCAGCATCCTTGACGCCCTTTTGCTATCAAAGGAGGCGAGAGATTCGTTGATCAAGGCACTACAAGATCCGGAACAATTCCAAGCTTGCCTGGCCGAGGAAAAGATGAAGGATGAATTGGAGGAAGTGCACACTGCCAATGTCACTTTCGGCGACGAGGACCTTCTCTTTGGGACGTGCGAACACAATCGCCCTCTCTATGTCTCAAGATACTGCCATGATATAAAGATAGGCAAAATACTGATCGATAACGGATCCTCCGTTAATTTCCTTAACGTGCGGGTGTTAAAAAAAATCTGCATGAGCGTCCAGCACCTTGCTCGAGACAAGATCACCATCTCCGGGTTCGACTCCCAATCATCAAAGACTCTTGGATCTGTGATGCTGACGCTACGCTTCGGGCTACTCGTCACGAACATTAAGTTCCACGTCATAGACGCCAAGACATGCTACAACGCTTTGCTCGGCCGACCATGGTTACACGAGTACAACATCATCCCTTCTACACAACATCAGTGTATGAAGTATTTTAAGGATGGTTTCGAGTATACCATGACGGGAGAACTGAACCCATTCTCTGTGAACGAGGTCCGCAAATATGAAGACGCCAAATACTTCTTACCGGATTTCGAAGACACAGAGAAGTGTCACAAGCCGGAGAACAAAGCTAACGCCACCATCCCTGTCTTCGGCAGTGATACCGAGGAAGAAGAGGAGATAGTTTATTCGGGTCCATCTCTACACAACAAGCCAGGACCGTCCGCTCCTACGTTGATCTTTGGTAGCGACTCGGAAGATGAGATCCGTGTTGTATTCTCTGCCCGACCTTCAATACGAACGTCCGCTGACGAAGAGCAAAGTCTATAAGTCGCCATAGTGCCGCTTAAACACCATAAAGAACTGGATGCACTTAATATTTACAATGTAGAAGAGCTGCAAACGTTTTATATCCCTCCCAGGCGAGAAAGCGAGAAAGCAATTCTGTTCTATCGCTCTGAAGAAACCAAGGTGGAAGAAGAAATCTGGCATGGCGCGGATCCTACGCTCGACAGGCTTCAGCCTATCCGTCTTCCCAGATATTATACAGAGGGTTTGAAGAAGCTTCTGAAACGCCAGGGGATATCCTTCAAACAGACCGTTTGAAAAGCCAAGTTTTATGACAAAGTCTGGAATTTTCCCGGGACTCAACGCAAACTGCCTAATGGGAGAATGGAGACGAAAGGACTTGGATACATCCAGTCAAAGAAACGAGAGCTACTAAACAGCTGCTATGTCATGTATGACTTCGATGAAGAAGCGGATGCTCAATGGGAGGACGCTAATCCTAAGACAGTGAAAGTTCCAGATGTAAAAGTACCTAGTCCGTCGTTCGAAGAACGAATGGACAAATTTATAAGGGAAGCTGGTCAAAAAGTCCGAGACGACCATAACCGCGAAATGGCCATCTACGAGAAAGCCGGAACGCAACGCCTTCTCCAACAGTCCGTGAAGGATGAAAATGCCACTCCTTGTCAACCTGTTATAAAGAAGGCTCGACGCAAAAGCAGAATTAAGTCGAAAGGCCAAAAAGGGGCTCAACAGCAACAAAGCAGGGCTAAAAAGCCACGCAAACGGGAGTCGAGCGTTATTGATCTATCCCTCATGAAGAAAATGGGTCGAGCATACTCCTTTCCTCGGGATAAGACGAAGAAGATACTTGACCTTACTCTAAAACATCAAATGCTTACACTGCCGGAGTCTAAACACCTTGAACAAGTGGGCGAAGTCTCTCACCCAAACTATTGCTCTTACTATCGAGTAATAGGACACCTTCTCGAGGACTGCTTCACCTTCAAGAATTGGGTCGAAGATCAGTATCAGCTTGGCAAGTTCGCTCTGTCCGACAACTGGAGGGTAGCGCCACCACAAAAGCACGAGCCCAAGGCCACGAAAGAAAAACCAGTTCCGCATTGGGATTGGAAGCGAATTCGTACTTGTCACGTGATAACGATATCAAGAGAAGAACCCGAGAACATGGATGACCTTCCCTGGTGCTTTGAAAACAGCAACGACGAGGTAATCTCAGAATTTCCACCAGCGCCAAAAGAGCTGGAAGATGGAATCCATACCACTGCAGATAACCTCAAGAAAACTGAGTTGGGGACGGCAAACGATCCACGACCGACATTCACCAGCGAGCTGCTATCTGAAGAAAGGGTGGCTGCATTAAAGGATGTGCTTCTACAGCATAGAGATTGCTTCGTATGGAACTATTCTGAAATGCCGGGACTAGATCTAGAAATTGCTGTGCACAGATTGGCGATATCCCCTGGACATCAAGCCAGTCAAACAGGCGCCGAGGAGAATGCGGCTCGAGCTTGAGATGAGCATCAATGCTGAGGTCAAAAAGTTAATCGACTCTGGCTTCATCCAGGAATTTCAATACCCTGAATGGATCGCCAACATCGTCTCGGTGATGGAGAAAAATGGGACAGTGCGCATATGCGTGGACTTCCGGGATCTCAATAAAGCCTGCCCGAAAGACGATTTCCCAGTGCCAGTCACCGAACTGATGATAGACAACATGTCCACTCATGAGGTTTTCTCCTTTATGGACGGCTCGTCAGGATATAATCAGATAAAAATGCATCCCGAAGACCAGAAGCACACTGCCTTCCGGACTCCTTTGGGTATATTCTGTTACAAGGTGATGCCCTTTGGTCTAAAGAACGCCGGTGCCACCTACCAAAGGGCCATGACGAAGATCTTCGATGACCTTATACATGAAATCGTCGAATGCTATATCGACGATCTCGTGGTTAAAAGCAAATCATACGAGGAACATCTCAAGCATTTGAAGACTGTATTTCAACGCCTTCAACAATATAACTTGAAAATGAACCCGCTCAGGTGTGCATTCGGAGTTTCCTCAGGCAAATTCCTGGGATTCATCGTTCGACACCGGGGTATCGAAATAGATCCGTCAAAGATCAAGGCGATCATGGAAATGCCTCCGCCAAGGACTCTCAAACAGTTGAGGTCTCTCCAAGGGAAGCTCGTGTATATACGGCGATTTATAACCAATCTTTCAGGAAAGTGCCGTCCTTACAGTCACCTGATGAAGAAGGGAACCCCATTTGTCTGGGATAAAAAGTGCCAAAGCGCACTAGATGAGATCAAGCAATACCTGCAGAACCCGCCGGTGTTGGCTGCTCCGGTCAAGGGAAAACCCCTCATTCTTTATACAACCGCCCTCGAAGGTTCCTTAGACGCATTATGGGCACAAGAGAACGATCAAGGGAAAGAAAGAGCACTCTACTACTTAAGTCGAGTTCTGCTGGGGGCAGAAAGCAACTACTCTCCCATTGAAAAACACTGCCTGGCGTTGATCTTCGCGATAACAAAGCTCAGGCACTATGCATTGGCGCACGAGGTCCGTCTCATTTCAAAGGTGGACCCCCTTAAATACTTGATGTCAAAGGCCATATTGACGGGACGACTCGCTAAATGGGCCCTGCTCTTGATGTAGTTCTCGATAACATATCAACCTCTCAAGGCAGTGAAAGGCCAGGCCATTGCCGACTTCCTCGCTGAGCATCCGATACCGGCCGACTCTCCTTTAAACTGCGATCTTCCAGGCAAACATGCGTTTGATGCGATCGACGGTAATAATACCCGATGGGAGCTTTATTTCGACAGAGCATCTTCCATGAAGAAGCGCAAACAAAGTACCCCTATAATCAAATCGGGGGTAGCCCTCATCTTCGTGACTCCATAAAGAGGGATAATGCGCTTCGCTTTCTACTTAACAGAGCCGAGGACAAACAATGAAGCCGAATACGAAGCTTTGATAGCAGGCCTCGAGATCGCCATCGACATGGGAATTGAAGACCTCCTCATATACAGGGATTCTCAACTGGTCGTTAGTCAAGTAAACGGCGACTACCAAACGTGCAAGCCAGAGCTGGTGAAGTACGGCGAAAAGGTGCAACAACTGTTGACCCAAATTCCTTCCTACACTTTGGAAAACATACCGCGCGCGGAAAACAGCGAAGCAGACGCATTAGCCAAACTTGCTAAAGAACTGGCTGACGAGAATCTCGATGACGTTAGAATCGTGGTACAAAGCCGTCGGGTGCTTGCCCCAGCAAAAATATCTCCAGAATCATCCGAAGAAAAACGAGCGAGCGAGCAGACGACCCTGCAAGTAAAAGATTAGGAAAATACTGAGGATTGGAGGGAAGTCTTTATAGACTACTTTAAGTCCCACCGAATGCCCGAAGAAGTGTCCACAAGACATCAGCTCATGAAACGAGCTCTGTCTTTCGCCTTCGTCAATGATACTCTATACAAGAGGTCATTTGATTCTCTGTGGATGAGATGCTTAGGACCTGACGAAGCGAGAAGGGTCGTCCAGGAAGTTCATGACGGACTCTGCGGTTCTCACCAAGCAGGCCCAAAGATGAAGTTGAAGATCAAACGGATGGGCTACTACTGGCCCACGATGATTCAGGACTGCCTCGAATATGCGAAGCAATGCCATTCATGCCAAATTCATGGGGACTTCATCCATCAACATCCAAATCCGTTACATCCAACAGTGGCTAGCTGGCCATTCGAAATGTGGGGAACTGACATAGTCGGCCCCATCGAACCGGCATCGTCCAGGGGACATCGTTTCATCCTGGCGACGACTGATTACTTCTCCAAATGGGCAGAGGCAATACCGCTGAGAGAAGTTAAGACGGAGAATATCCTCCATTTCTTCAAGACGCACGTCATATATCGGTTTGGAACTCCACGACGGATCATCTCCGATAACGGGCCAGCTTACAGAAGCCACAAGATCAGTCGCTTCGCGCAGCAGCACAATATAGACTGGAGATATTCTTCAGTTTACAATCCGCGAGCTAATGGTCTAGCTGAAGCCTTCAACAAGACCCTGACGAAAATCATGAAAAAGACGGTGTCCCGAAATAAAAGAGACTGGCACGAGAGACTGCAAGAGGCCCTTTGGGCGTATCGAACTACGTTCAAGACGGCCACGAACATAACGCCGTATGCGTTGGTATTTAGGACGGAAGCAGTACTCCCCCTCGAGATAGAGTTACCCTCTCTACGAGTGGCAGTCCACTACGAGCTGACGAACGAAGAAAATGCTAACCTTCGGCTTGAGGAGCTTGACGCCCTTGAAGAAACACGGCTCCTAGCGCAACAAAATCTGGAAGCTTATAAAGCAAAGATGACGCGCTCATACGAAAGATTGACCCGACCGAGGACATTCCGCCAAGGCGAACTCGTGCTAGTGGTCAAAAGGCCTATGATCCCCAATCGCGCCAAACGGGGAAAATTCGAGCCAAACTATGAAGGCCCGTACATCATAGATAAGGTCTACCAGGGTGGGGCCTATCTACTCATGGACATGCACGGTGAAAGGCCTTTCAGGCCGATAAATGGTCGCTTCCTAAAGAAATACTACGCTTAATGAGCCACAACCTAGGTCAATGATAGATGACGACGACTATGTCCGCTCGCTATCTTCCTAAGCTCAAGTTTTATAAGCAGTAGCCAGCCTCTCAATGTCGGACCGAAATGTCCTTAAACTAATAGCGGACCGAAACGTCCTTTAAACTACTACCGCAGCATCTTTAAGCTGATGAGATATAAAAAAAATAATATAAAAATAGAATAAAAAAAATGGTATGTCCATAAGCAAAAAGGGCACGGATGAAAACCCGAAAGGGCTCCGTGAGTAAAAACAGCAGGGCTACCGGCGAGTGTTCGTAAAAACCCGAAAGGGCGCGACCTCGTAAAAAATATATAAAAATAAAAAGAATAAAAAAAAAGAATAAGAATAAAAAAAACGGTATGTCCATAAGCAAAAAGGGAACGGATGAAAACCCGAGAGGGCTCCATGAGTAAAAACAGCAGGACTACCGGCGGGTGTTTGTGAAAACCCGAAAGGGCGCAACCTCGTTAAAAGAACACTTACAAGATCCTCTCGACCTTGTAAGGAGAAACCACCCGCGTGAGATCCTTATGACCCACAAGGGAGCAACACACTTAGGGATCCCCACGATTCCTAAGGAGAAAATACACTTGCGATATCCTCACGACTCGTAAGGAGAACTCTTTTATGGGACCCTCACGGCTCATAAGAGTTGAAAGTCTTAAGTTACAGAGACCTAAATCTGTGCTTAAGCAACCCCCACAACTTCCGATATTGCCCTACAAGTGGCTCAATACTGACCCTTATATATAATCCACGGGCACGAATAAACATTTCCCTAACCAAGTCTCATCCCTGACTGGGGATATGTTCGCATGGTGAACAACCCTTGTAAATCCTCTCGATTTATGAAGAGAAAACCCTCCTGTAGGATCCTTACGACTTACAGAGGAAACGAACACTTAGGAATCCTCACGATTCTTAAGGAGAAAATACACCTACAAGATCCTCACGACTTGTAGGAAGAAATACCTTTGTGAGACCCTTACGGCTCATGAAGTCAAAAGCCTTAGTTGACAGGACCTTAACCCTGGTCGCTAAGCCACCTTTGTTCGACATCGACAGAGGCAGATGATGATTCGCTCCTGGCAATATCCCAGTTGTAGCGGTGCTGATTCCGAAATCGGCGTCTAATTCCAGGTTTACGGCGAAAAGCCAGTAGGCCGCACATCCATACGAAATAGCCGAAATGATGGGGCAACTTGCAATAAAAAACAGCAAGTAAGATGTATGCATGCAAAATATCCGAAATGATTGGGCAACTCGCAATAAAAAGCAGCGAGTGAAAATAAAATAAAAAGCCGAAATGATTGGGCACCGCGAAAAATAGCCGAAATGATTGGGCAATCGCGACCTTCGCGATATAAAAGCTAAAATGATAGAGCATCGCACAGATAAAACAAAAAAATGATGATAAAACTTTTGCCCTACGGTTAAGATCACATTGATCCCTGTATACAATCCAAGGGCGTAAACAAAGAGGGAACCATACCTTCCCAACAGGCTCCTCCGGAAGACGAAGCCAAATCTCGACAGTTCAGTCAAACCCCAAGGAAACAAAAAATCCTTGGCGCTAGGGAAACAAATAATCCCTAGCAAATTCCTCGACTCACGGATATAAACACTCCTTGACGAGAGCCTCCTGATCCGCGTCGACTCGCAGAGCAACTAGTGCCTCTGTGGGAAATTCTCGACTCGTTTCAAACCCCAAGGAAACAAATAATCCTTGGCGCTAGGGAAACAAATAATTCCTAGCAAATTCCTTGACTCACGGATACAAACACTCCTTGACGAGAGCCTCCTGATCCGCGTCGACTCGCAGAGCAACCAGTGCCTCCGTGGGAAATTCTCGACTCGTTTCAAACCCCAAGGAAACAAATAATCCTTGGCGCTAGGGAAACAAATAATCCCTAGCAAATTCCTCGACTCACGGATACAAACACTCCTTGACGAGAGCCTCCTGATCCGCGTCGACTCGCAGAGCAACCAGTGCCTCCGTGGGAAATTCTCGACTCGTTTCAAACCCCAAGGAAACAAATAATCCTTGGCGCTAGAGAAACAAATAATCCCTAGCAAATTCCTCGACTCACGGATACAAACACTCCTTGACGAGAGCCTCCTGATCCGCGTCGACTCGCAGAGCAACCAGTGCCTCCGTGGGAAATTCTCGACTCATTTCAAACCCCAAGGAAACAAATAATCCTTGGCGCTAGGGAAACAAATAATCCTTAGCAAATTCCTCAACTCACGGACACAAACACTCCTTGACGAGAGCCTCCTGATCCGCGTCGACTCGCAGAGCCACCAGTGCCTCCGTGGGAAATTCTTGACTCGTTTCAAACCCCAAGGAAACAAATAATCCTTGGTGCTAGGGAAACAAATAATCCTTTGCAAATTCCTCGACTCACAGATACAATCACTCCTTGACGAGAGCCTCCTGATCCGCGTCGACTCGCAGAGCAACCGGTGCCTCCGTGGGAAATTCTTGACTCGTTTCAACCCCAAGGAAACAAATAATCCTTGGCGCTAGGGAAACAAATAATCCTTAGCAAAATCCTTTGACTCAGGGAAACAAACAATCCTTGACGAGAGCCTCCTGATTCGCATCGACTCGCAGAGCAACCAGTGTCTCCGTGAGAAATTCTCGATCCTTGTCAACCCCAAGGAAACAAATAATCCTTGGCGCTAGGGAAACAAATAATCCTTAGCAAATATCTCAACTCAGGGAAACAAATAATCCTTGACGAGAGCCTCCTGATTCGCGTCGGCTCACAGAGAAACCACTGTCTCCGCGGGAAAATTCCCGATTCGTCTCAACTTGCAAGATGAAGCCTTAGGCGGCAGGGACTAAAAAACTTGCTTCCTGAACAATGGGACCCTGCAAGTCGATCTAAAACGGTCTCTTGCATACTATCCACGGGTCTCACTCTCCAAAGTCGAGTTTCGACAAGGAGGGAAACAACCGCTTACGAGTTCTCTCGACTCGTAAGAGGGAAAAATTTTCTTACAGGATCCTTACGACCTATAAGAGAAAACACACTTAGGAATCCTCACGACTCCTAAGGCGAAAAACCCACCTACGAGATCCTCTCGATCCGTAGGGAGAAAAATCTCTACGAGACCCTCACGGCTCATAGAGTTAAGAAGTCTTAGGCAGCAGATCTGAACCTGCGGCCTAAGCCATCGCTGTTTCTTGAGAGGGTCGGGATACTCGCTCTAATCATCCATCAACCATGGTTATTAAAACAGCCTGCTAACGATAAAAGAAAGAAGAAAATGACAGAAAGAACATCCGATTTACATTTGGTCAAGCGTTCGAGACACACTCATTTATGCATGGGCAGAAGACTCAGGACGAGAAATAAGACAAGCTGAAATAAAAAAAAAGGGGTTTCCATTCATATTGCTAAAAATTCTTACAATCATAAAAGCAATGAATAAGAAACATTATTCAAATTATTACAACGGTATAACTTCAGATCCGGGGCACGGATTGAGGAATTCAAAAGTAAGGCCATCCAGAGTTCTTCTGGCCTTTCTAATTATTCTTATGCGCAGCCTCTCGCACTCCTGTGTGCCAAGATCCTCGGCAAGCCCTCCCGGCTTTTGATAAGCAGCAACTATCGTCGTCTGCTGGAAGATTTGATATAGGATGTCAATGAGGCCGTCCCGCCGTTTCTTCGAGATCAGCCCCGCCAGGTACACTGAATGCACCTTGTCTTCGGCATCATCTAGCGCATTGAGCGGTAGGGCCTTGTGAAGACCCGGAAGTGCTCTCCATATTGCTCCCAGCATGACTTTCAAGAGAGCCGAACGACGAGGAAGCAGCCAACCACCGCTTGCGTTCAGACGACCCATGACCTCTGCACATTGAGCATCTGTAAACTCCTGGTTTTGTTGACGACCCTGTGCATGGATATCATCATAGGTGATGAACTTGTGCAAACTGTATAGACGCACCGCCATTATGCCTGGAGGAAATACCACAGGAAGATTAGCGATAGAAGAAAAATAATATACACAGAGGGCTAAATTCCTCGAGAGCAAAGCTCTGTTCAGGGATTAGAACCCATGAACAAAAGCTCTGCAGATCTATAAGTTTTTTTTGAGAGCAAAGCTCTTTGGTTGGGATTAATTTAAATTAATTTGATTTACATTAATTTTACCTAAAGTTTCTAACTTTGAAAATGAGCAAAGCTCTGCTGGTGAAACCCCGAAGGGATTTTCTTTAGATCAGAAGATCTATGAGAGCAAAGCTCTGTTGGTTAAGATTAATTAAAATTAATTTAATCTAAGAATCAATTTTACCTAAAGTTTTTCTAAAAACTTTGGAAAGGAGAGTAAAGCTCTAAAGTTCTGGAAACGAGAGCAAAACTCTGAAGTTCTAAGCAAGAGCAAAGCTCTGGAATCAAAATCTAGAAAATGGTGAAGTTTTCTAAAAGGCCATAGGTCCTATTTATAAGGCGCTTGCGCCCCTTCAGTTCATCCCTTGATCCAACGGTCAGGAGCTTGCCAACGCTGCACTCACGTGCGCGCCACATGAGCGCAACGGTGGGGGGGGGGCATTTGTTTCCCCCGTCAGAGCAAAGCTCTGTTGAAATTCAAAATTCAAAATTGTGAAGCAACGCTTCAAATCCCGGGCGCAACGCGCCACGTGTCTGGCGCAGACGCATCAGCGCAGCGCCCAAGGCAGCGCACCCAATCAGAGCAAAAGCTCTGCTTTAAACAAAATTAAATGAAGCAACGCTTCAGCTGTGCAAGCACTGCGCTGCGCGACACGTGTCAGCGCAGATGCGCTGCGCTGTGCGCTGCGCGACACGTGTCAGCGCAGATGCGCCAGCGCAGTTGCGCTGTGCGCTGCGCGACACATGTCAGCGCAGAAGCGCCAGCGCAGTTGCGCTCCTCTGTGCGCCGAGTGACACGCATCACGCGCTGGGGCATCTGCGCCAAACAGAATAAATATTTTAAAGAAATCTTTCTATTCTTGTTAAAACAAGGAGATTTTTTCTGTAAAACAGAAACCTTTGGATCAAAGATCCAACGGTGGGAAAATTCCCCAAATCACTCAAAGAAAGATCTCTTTAACTAATTTATGGGCACTATAAAAAGGACCCTAGACCTCAATTCAAAGGCATCAACATTTTCTTGAAAAAAGTCAAGAGCTTCAAACAGAGAGAACTCTGAGAAAATTTCAAAGAAAAAGGTAAAAAAACCTTCACGAGAGAGAAGAAATCTCTTTTAATAAATTATTGATCTAAAAACCAGATCAATGATCTTCACATAATAAACAGTGCTTTGCACTTCTTATGAACCACTGGTTCTTTAAAACAAGAAAATAAAAAAAAAATAGTGCTTTGCATTTTTATGAACCTATGGTTCTTGAAATAAAAAGAAAAACTTGTTTTTCTTTGATCTAAATTAGATCAAGGAAACGAATAGTGCTTTGCACTTGTAAACTGCGCTGTTGTGCTCCTGGATTGGCGCAAGCCACCAGAGTGCGTCACGTGTCAGCAACGCAGGCGCAGCGCATTAGCGCAGCGCACCGCGCTTGCGCGACACGTGTCAGCACTATAAGCGCTTGCGCTCTCTGATTGGCGCAAAGCGCCTGATAAATGCAATGCATTTCTCAAAGGGCGAGGCCCAAGTCAAAAGACCAAACATGCCTAATTAAATTGATGCTCTGCATCATTTATAAATAGGCAGAGCCCAAACAAAAAAATAAAAATGCTATACAGATGCCTTGCAGAGCCCAAAATAAATTGATGCTCTGCATCTTTTATGGGCAGAGCCCAAACAATAAATAGAAAATAATGCAATGCATTATCTAAAAATGGGCCAAGCCCCAGCAAAGGTCTAACAGACCAAAAACAAATAAAAGGCGTTGAATATTTTTCAATTGGACTTAGCCCAATCATGGCCGTAAGTCCTCAAATTAAATTGATTGAGCAAGATTGCTCCCTTAAATCAATTTATATCTGGTTCGAGGGTACATCTCCGAGCTCCTCTGACACCTATCGTTGTAATCCTTTAACGACGTCAGAGAGGTGACGGGTCCCGACGACCACACATCAATACGGACTGCGGGGTCCTTAAACTCGTGGACCGAAACGTCCTTAAACTAATGTTGGACCACCACGTCTTTAAACTGGAATATGGACCACCATGTCCCTAAATTGGATATGGACCACCATGTCCCTAAACTGGCAATGGACCGCAATGTCCTTAAACTACTTATGGACCACTACGTCCCTAAACTGGAACAATAGAGCCCCTAAACGCTCTTTTGTTGGATCTAAACGATCCCGTTTAAGTTGATCTTAGCCTCAAATATGGCTAACGTATTCTTAAACATTCAAACAGACTTTAGTCCCAAATTGGACTATAAGACCCCCAATCAACTCTGGCTCCTCTGATACATGTCGTTGTAATCCTTCAAAGATGTTAGAGAGGTGACAAGTCCCGATGGCCAGATATTAAATGGATTATCACGTTAAGTTGATCTTAGTCTCAAACAGGACTAACGTATCCTTAACGAACGTTTAAGTTGATCTTAGTCTCAAATGCGGCTAACGTATCCTTAAACTAAAAACACCAAATCCAAATCTAAGTAAATACGGATTTGGACTAATCCACGTCCTACGGGCGACGGCATTACTTAGTCTCCGTATACAATCCACGGGCAACCACAAACAAAACAAACACCCATGACACGAAGTGAAATTCTGGAGAAGGAGAAAGTTGTTATCGCGATGCGGTAGCATAATTAACTGCAGGGGCTTGCGCCTGCAGGGAAGAGCGTGCCCATAATCAAAAACCCCTCAAGCGAGAGGGAATCTGACGAAGTCTGCTACATCGGCCGCATCCATCTAAACCTCCGATACACGATGCCATAAATCAACTTGGCATCTTCGGAGAGGTAGACGGATAAAACCAAATAGTATCTGCCCCGAATCTCAGGCCAAGACGTCCTCAGCGTCGTCGGTCGCCGTTCGGAGGGGAATAGTCCCTAAGGGGGAAGAGGAGGCTGCCGAAGCTGCTATCCCTCCAGTTCATGACGAGCGGAGCGTTGAAGGGAATCTCTTACATTTTACTTTAATGATCCCCTCGTTATCTGAACTCTTCTTTCCTTCAGAACTGCAGGAATTGGCGGCTTCTATAGTGGACCTATCTCCCAGGAAGTCCTTCCAGCGCTTACTTGATATGGCTGCCCTACAGGCGATATCCCCGCAAAGCATCGTTCTTTCTTCTGGGCAAGGTCGGTGTTCTTTGACCCCTTTGCTTTATTATCATTTTTTTACAATGATGCTAATATACCTTCTACAATTCTGCAAGCCGATGACGAAGTGGAGATCCTTGATGGACCTGGAGATCTTTCAAACCCCCTTTGCATGACTGTGGGTAAGTAACGCTTTACCCTTGGCATTGTTTTGTCTATTATGTGTTTGCTAGTCTCGCTGACTATTCATAAATTTTGACAATTTTTCCAGCTCTGGCTCCGTTAGAGTCCCGAATCTCTATGCCACCGGGCCCATATGCCCAACGTGCGTCTGAAAGGATGGCGAGACAAAGCATTCACTCTTTGTCGGCCCTCATTGAAGATCTTCGTGCTGGTAGTTCTGCTACGGCCGAAGAATTTGCTGCCGAAGCCAATACTTTTTTGCCCTTTCTTGCCACTTATCATGACGAAACATTGGTGCTTGTTTGGGTTGAGTATTGTCGTCGAGTGGAGACTGGCTTACATGATCTTGAGTGCATACGCCTTCCTTCCGAGCTCCTAACTGCAAAGGTGAGCCTACGGGGGTGGATTGAGCGGTGCGCCGCTAATCTACAGTCTTGCGAGAATAGGCTCAGCCAGAAATTTTCGGAGAGAGAGCTAGCTTCAAATGCTTTGGGGGAACTCCGGGGTCAACTCACTACTAAGACCATCCGTGCGTACGAAATTTGGCGTGTGCTTCAAGAAGCTATCACAGAGGTGGTAGCTCTTGATAAAGCCGTTATCTTTACCCGCGAGATGGTTGAAGCTCATAAAGTTGCTGAAAAGGAGCTTGAGAGCCAGTTTACTTCGTATCAGACTCAACAGTCTTAGGCGGAGACCCGTCTTGTGGCAATAACAAAGCTTGAAGCCGAGACCCAGCAGAAGAATGATGAACTGACGAACTTATTGCACCATCCACCGGCTTAAATATTTTTTGTATATTCTCTTTTTTTGTATTCACTCCTGAATGGGAGTATCTTGTATTCATTTTGATTTATGAATAAAAGACAAATTTTATTTCATACTGGCGTGTCCCTTTAGCAAATGCGTCTTGTAGATAGTCTACCTTGATATCCTTGCAGGGCAGCGATGGCTTAGAAGACAGGTTCAGATCTGCCGCCCAAGATTTTTCAACTTTATGAGCCGTGAGGGTCTCATAAAGACTTTTCTCCCTTCGAGTCGAGAGGATTCCGTAGGTGTATTTTCTCCTTAGGAGTCGTGAGGACTACTAAGTGTATGTTTTCTCTGGAGAGTCATAAGGATCTCACAAAAGAATTTTCCCCTTTACAAATCGAGAGGACTCGTAAGTGGTTGTTTCCCTCCTTATCGATATTCGAATTTGGAGAATATGGCCCATGAATAGTATGCAATAGTCCATTTTGGACCGACTTGCAGGGCCCCAGTGCTTAGGAAACAGGTCCTTATCCCTATTGCCTAAGACTTTTCCCTAAGAGTCGTGATGAATCGAGAGATTCTCGCAAGGACACTAATTTCCTCACGAGTTGAGACGAATCGAGAAGTTCTCACAAGGGTGTCCTAACGTCACAGTTAACTCCTGCTAATAGAAGTCTGTTAGGGTCTGTGGTATTAGGGTTTTTTACCCGTCGCACCATCACGTTGGCCGATATATTCCCCGATATGCAATCTTGCTGTTCGGGTAGCCCCGCGACTGACGTGTCTCTGATCCCTTCGGGGGCTGGATAAGACGTCTTCAAGTAATCTTCCAGGTAATATTACCGTCTAAAGAGCAAGCGTTAGGGATATTCCATGTCGCTTTTTACTTGAGGTTAGGCTCAGTTTGGGAGCCCCGATGAGTCATGATCACTCCATGCTAGAGTAGGATGATCTCTGATAGTCTTTCAGGTCTCATTTGAGTTGCCGTCAACACCCTAAAGCTAGGGATCTTCCTTTGCTTCGTTGGTTGACATTGTGTCTGCAATATTGCGACGAATGTCGAGGTTGTCTTTGGGTTGTCTTTGAACCGTCGAGATTTGGAACAAGGGGACTTTGTCATGGCTCCGTTTGTTGATGTCGCGTCTGTATCCTGATGGAGGGAGGAAGAACGTTGTTGTTGGTCTCTAGGCTGTGAATGCTGCCATCGAGACGTGGAATTAGGGACTCTGCCATGGCTCCGAGGTAGTCTCTAGGTTGTCTGTGAACCGTCGAGATTTGGAACTAGGGCAATTTTTCGTGGCTCCGAGGTAGTCTCTAGGCTATCTGTGAACCGTCGAGATTTGGAACTAGGGGATTTTGCCGTGGCTCCAAGGTAGTCTCTAGGCTGTCTGTGAACCGTCGAGATTTGGAACTAGGGGACTTTGCCGTGGCTCCGTTTTGCTGACGTCGTATCTACTTCTGGTTGGAACGAGAAGGAACGCCGTTGTTGATTTCTAGGCTGCAGATATAGCCATCGAGATCCGGCTTCTCTTTGACGAAGCCTGGTGGGACAATGTGGTTCCCTTTTCATTTGTGCCCATGGATTGTATACAGGGGTCGACGTGATCTCACATGCAGGGCGAAAGTTTCATTTCATTTTTTAAATTTCTTTCCGCGATACTCTATCATTTCAGCTTTTTGTATCGTGAAAGTCGCAATTGCCTAATCATTTCGGCTATTTTTTCGCAGTGCCCAATTATTTCGGCTGTTTTTCTTTTTCTTTACTCGCTGCTTTTTATTGCGAGTTGCCCAATCATTTCGGCTATTTTTACATGCATATATTTTACTCGCTGATTTTTGTTGCGAGTTGCCCTATCATTTCGGCTATTTCATATGCATTTTTGGCTCGCTGATTTTTTATTACGAGTTGGAACTCGAGGTCTGATACCAATCTTTACATCAGCATCGCTGCGACTGGAATATTGCCAGGAGTGAATCATCAATTGCCGTGAAAGGACTTGGAATTTGATACCGATTTAGGTATCAGTATCGCTACAACTGGGATATTGCTAGGAGCGGATCATCATTTGCCTTTGTCGATTCGAACAAAGGTGGCTTAACAAACAGGGTTAGGATCCTGTCGACTAAGGCTTTTGACTCCATGAGCCGTAAGGGTCTCATGAAGGTGTTTCTCCCTACGAGTCATGAGGATCCCGTAGGTGTGTTTTCTCCTTAGGAGTCATGAGGATTCCTAAGTGTGTGTTCTCTTATAAGTCGTAAGGATCTTACAAGAGTGTTTTCTCCATATAAGTCGAGAGGACTTATAAGTGTCGTTCACCACATGAGGACATTCCTTATCGTTGGTGGGACTTGGTGGGGGAAAACGTTTATTTGCGTCCGTGGATTGTATACAAGGGTCAACATTGAACCATTTGTAGGGCAAACTGGGGGATGTGATGGCTTAAGAACAGGTTCAGATCCTTGTAACTTAAGGCTTTCGAATCCTATATGATGGTCTCATAAGGGGGATTCTCCATACGAGTCGTGAGGATCCCGTAAGTGTAATTTCTACTTAGGAATTGTGGGGATCTCTAAGTGTGTTGCACCCTTATGAGTCGTAAGGATCTCACGTAGGTATTTTCTTCTTACAAGGTCGAGAGGACCTCGCAAGTGTGCATGAAATTTTTTTACGAGTCTGCTCCCTTTTAGGTTTTCACGAACTCGCCTGCAGTCCTGCTGTTTTTACTCACGTAGCCCTTTCGGGTTTTCATCCGAGCCTATTTTGCTTGTGGACGTACCGTTTTTTTTGCACGAAGAAACTCTCGAGAATAGTTTCGGCGCATGTGACCTATCTGTTTTCCGGTGGGATTTGAGTTGCAGTCCTCACCACTGGGACTTGTGGACTTGCATTACACTATCGCCATGTTTGAGGCGACGTTGGTAGTTTAGGGACATCTCGGTCTAATGTTAGTTTAAGGACATCTCGGTCCGTTGTTAGTTTAAGGACATCTCGGTCCGTTGTTAGTTTAATGACATCTAGGTCCAATGTTAGTTTAAGGACATCTCGGTCCAATGTTAGTTTAAGGACATCTCAGTCCGTAGCATTTTGAGGCGAGGTTTCGCTGGATATTACTTATAGAGTTTGGACTCAGGAAGATAGCGAGCGGAAACGAGCATCGTCATCCATCATTAACCTGAGCCATAACTTGTCAAGCGTAGTATTTCTTAAGGAACCGGCCGTTTATTGGCCTGAAGAGTCTTTCGCCATGCATATCTATAAGTAAGTAGGCCCCACCTTGGTAGACCTTTTCTATGATGTACGGGCCCTCATAGTTCAGCTCGAATTTCCGCCGTTTGGTACAGTTGGGGATCATAAGTCTTTTTACGACTAGCATGAGTTCGCTTTGGCGGAATGTTCTCGGTCTAGTTAGTCTTTCATATAAGCGCGTCATCCTTGCTTGTGAGCTTCTAGGTTTTGTTGCGCCATGAGACTAGTTTCATCGAGGGCATCGAGCTCATCAAGCCGAAGATGGGCATTTTCTTCATCCGTCAGTTTGTACCGAACCGCCACTCATACAGAGGGTAGCTCTATCTCCAAGGGAAGTACCGCTTCCGTGCCGAATAATAACGCAAATGGCATTGTGTTTGTGGACGTCTTGAACGTGGTCCGATAGGACCAGAGAGCTTCATTCAATCTCTCGTGCCAGTCCTTATTTATGGACACCATTTTCTTTATGATCTTCATCAAGGTCTTGTTGAAAGCCTCAGCTAGACCGTTAGCTTGGGGGTTATAAATTGAAGAATACCTCCAATCTATTTTATGCTGCTGTGCGAAGCGGCTGATCTTGTGGTTTCTGTAGGCCAGCCCATTATCCGAGATGATCCATCATGGAGTGCCGAACCGGTAGATGCCACGTGTCTTGAAGAAATGGAGGATGTTCTCCTTCTTCACCTATCTTAACGGTATTACTTCTGCCCACTTAGAGAAGTAATCGGTTGTTGCTAGTATGAACCGATGTCCCTTGGATGATGCTGGTTCGATGGGCCCGATTATATCTGTCCCCCACTTTTCAAATGGCCAGCTATGCAGCGTTGGGTGTAGCGGATTTGGGTGTTGGTGGATGAAGTCCCTGTGAATCTGGCATGAGTGACACTGCTTCGCATATTCATGGCAGTCCTGAATCATCGTGGGCCAATAGTAACCCATTCTTTTGATCTTCAGCTTTATCTTTGGCCCAGCTTGATGGGAACCGCAGAGTCCATCATGAGTTTCTTGAACGACCCTTTTTGCTTCTTCTGGTCCCAGACACCATAGCCACAGGCAATCGAATGATCTCTTATATAGAATATCATTGATGAAGGTGAAAGACAGAGCTCATTTCCGAGACCGATGTTGATCTGGTTCCATTCTTGCCCTATAGATTGCTTTTGGCTCATGCTTTTGTGGCGGGGTTAGCCTCCAACTGTCAGATAGAGCAAACTTGCCCTGTTGATATTGGTCTTCAACCCAGATTTTGAAAGTGAAGCAGTATTCAAGAGGATGTTCTATTGCTCAGTGATAGGGGTAATAAGCCGGGTGATGGACCTCGTCTATTTGTTCGGGACGCCGAGACTCCGGGAGTGTCAGCATTTGATGCTTCATGACAAGGTTGAATATTTTCCTTGTCTTGTCTTGAGGGAAAGAGTACTCTCGACCCATCTTTTTCAAAAGAGACGGGTTCCAGCTGACTTTTTCTCGCTCGCGTGGCTTCTTGGATCCACTTCGCAGTTTTTGAACATCATTCCCGCTCTTCACCTTGCTTTTACTTCTACGTCGGGCTTCTTTCTTGCCACGAAAGCGCACAGCGGGCTGGGGGTGAGAGGCATTGTCATCTTCCGTAGCCTATTGAATGAGACGTTGCGTCCTGGCTTTCTCGTAAATGTCCATTTCACGGCTATGGTCATCCCGAACCTTCTGACCCGCTTCTCTTATTAGCTTGTCAATCTGTTCTTCGAATGTCGGACTCTATATTCGTATGACGGGATTTCGCTCTGTTTCAATATCAGCGATATCTGGATGGGCATTCTCTTTTCCACCGGAATCAACTATAACATGGCAGCCATGGAATGGCTCCCGCTTCTTGGACCGAACGTGTCCAAGGTCAGTCGTCTCCATTCTCCCGTTGGGCATCTTTCGCTGAGTCCCGGGAACATCCTAAATCTTGTTATAGAACTAGGCTTGTCGAGTAGTCTGTTTGAAGGGTATGCCTTGGCATCTCAATAGCCTTTTCAGTCCCTCTGCATAGTATCTGGGCAGACGGATTGGTTGAAGCCTATCGAGCACAGGTTCGGAACCGTGCCAGACTTCTTTCTCCACTTTAGTCTCCGTGGATTGGTAGAAAAGGATCGCCTTTTCACCTCTTTGCTTAGGAGGGATGTAGAAGGTCTGCAACTCTTGCACGCTGTACGTATCAAGTGCATCAAGTTATTTGTAATGCCGCTGCGGAACCATGGTAATTTGTAAAGTTTGGTCAACTCCAGCAAAGGTCTCATTGACAGGCGGACGGAGAACATTGCGTTGGACTCGTCCTCAGAGTCACTGCTAAAGACTAGAATAGGAGTAGATGGTCCTGGCCTATTACCTTGGGGTTGTCCCGAGTAAACCATCTCTTCATCCTCCTTGGTATCGCTCCCAAAGATCGGGATAATGGCGATGGCTTTTTGTTTATTCTCCGGTTTGTGACATCTTTTCATGTCTTCAAAGTCTGGTAAGAAGTACTTGGCGTCTTCATATTTGCGGACTTCATTTACGGAGAATGGGTTTAGCTCCCCTGTAACTATATACTCGAGGCCGTCCTTGAAGTACTTCATACACTGATGTTGTGTAGAAGGGATGATGTTGTACTCATGTAACCAAGGCCTGTCGAGCAAAGCGTTGTAGCAAGTCTTGGCGTCAATAACATGGAACTTAATTTCAGTGACGAGCAGCCTGAAGCGTAATGTCAGTATTACATACTCGAGCGTTTGTGATGATTGGGAGTCAAAACTGGAGATGGTAATTTAATCCCGAGCCAAGTGTTGCACATTCATGCAAATCTCCTTCAACACTCTCACATTGAGAAGGTTAACGGAGGACCCGTTGTTGACCAGGATCTTCCCCATCTTGATGTCGTGACAATACCCAGTTACATACAGCGGACAATTATGCTTGCACGTTCCGAGAAGGAGGTCTTCATCGCTGAAGGTGATGTCAGCCGTGTGGACTTCTTCCAGCTCGTCCTTCATCTTTTCTTCTGCAAGGAAGGTTTGAAACTGATCGGGATCTTGTAACGCCTTGATCAGGGAATCTCGTGCCTCTTTAGATAGGAGAAGGGCATCCAAAATACTCAATTGTGAGGGTATCTTCCTCAGATGTGCCAGGACATTGTAATCCACCTTGTTCTTCTTGGGCGGGTCCTTGGCTGTGAACTCTTCAGCGACTCTATCATCGAGGGCAATCTTCTCAGAGACTTTTTCCTTCCCCTTGTATTTCTTGCACAAACCTTTGTTTGAGGGTCCGAGATTCTTTTCAGGCAACGTACGGTTACGCAGCTGAATATTCTTACAGTTCTTCATCTCTTCTTCTTTTCTGGAGGTGGATTCTTTGAAGAGAGGGTCGAGGGCTATTTCTTCGTCAGAATCGTTCCCGAAGGTTAGAACTTGAGATTTATTTTTGTCAAAATGGCATCAACCATATGACAGTTACCGGCTTTTTCTTTACGCTCACCTATCATGCTTCTCTGTTCCCGACGGGCTTTGCGCTTCATCCGCTTGAAGTATTATTGATGGGTAACGTATCCCTGCCACCATTTCCTGAAGGCATCACACTATTCGGTAGGGTGTGTGACCCTTCGATGGTACAAGCAGTAGTTAGGATGTACATCTGCTCCGTCGGAGCACATACTCCTGAAAGTATTTTCTTTAAAAGGTGGCTGCTTCATTCCCATTGACAGAGCTTTGGCGAACTGCTTCCCTACCTAGATCCTGCTCTTGCTGGTGGCAGGTGCGCTTCGATCTGGTTGGGGTACTTTATGACTTCTCATTACCGGAGCTTCTTCAGCTTGACGCCGGCGCTTAGCCTTTTCTTATATTGCCGTTTCACGTCCTCGGTCAGCTTTGCTCTTTTAAAGGGCTTCGTTCAGCAGCTAGTCGATCAGGTCATCTGACGGTTCCAGGGATTTTGGTTCTAGATCTGCCCCCAGTTTCTCTACATCAGGAGCTTCTTTGCCATCAATCGACGAGCGAGAGATCATGTGGCAACTTGCTACATAATCCTCGGGTTCTTCCGACGAATCGTCTCCTTCATCAATGTCACTGTTTCCGTTCTCAAGAACATGCTTGAAGAATTCTTCCAGTGTGACTGGGGTCCGTGCCTTTTGGTTGTATTCCTCCATTGCATCGATATATTTTTGTAGAGCTGTACGATTGTCGTCAGGCTGCACAGGCTTCTTGGTTTTCTTCTTTTTCTTCGAAGACTTTGATGGCTTGACCTGGGGGTTTTGCCCATTGTTACCAACTTTCGGTGTTGGGCGCGATTTCAACATCCCGTCAATAATCTCAGGCTCCAGCGGTCTTTTTCACCTAATCGCCGGACATGCTTGAAGATCCTTCAGCATTCTTTTAGTGTTAGCCGAATGGACAACTTCCCACGGAGCTTCCTCTACAAATGAGCATGATTCCCCCGGTGTATCCATCTTTTTAGGAGTGTGCTGCTGTGGCGGGTTTACCTTCCAGTTTTCGGACATCGCGAACTTGCCCTGTTGGTACTGGTCTTCAACCCAGTTTTTGAAGACGTGGCAATCTTCGATTGAGTGGCCCACTATTCGGTGGTAGGGGCAGTAATTGGGATTGTTGACATCTCCAGGTTGCAGTAGGCATCTCGGATCCGGCAGAGTGATGAGCCGGTTGCGCACCGCTAGTTTGAATAGACTCCTCGTCTTATCCCGGAGGAATGAGTAAGGATGTCTCAACTTTTCTCCAAGGGATCTTGGTTTATTATTTTGGTGAGCAACCGGTTTCGGGTCACCCGGTTGTTGTTGAGTGTTGGAGACGAAGGTCGCTTTCCCTTTCCCCTTTTCATTTCGGAGATCCGTTTTTGAATAGAATGGCCTATGGCCCATCTGATCCATTTGGGCCAGCTTGTCAATCAAGGCCTGGAAGGTGGTCGGCTTGAAGAACATCATAAATTGGGATATAGTTTCCTGAGGGTCGAGGGTCCCCACGAACATGCCCACGGCAGGAGCTTCCTCTATGCGCTATTCACACTTCGACCATAGGTTTCGCCATCGAATTGTGTACTGAGCCCAGGTTTCTCCCGGCTTCACCCTGGTGTTGATTAATGCCGTGATTGGGGTGCACTTGCTTGCGCTTGCGAACCGCTGTGTGAACAGTAGTTCCATCTCTATAAATGTCTTGACAGAGTCATTTGGGAGCTCGGAGTAACATTCAAATGCCGTCTCCGACAAGCTGCCAACAAACAGGCGAAGTAATAGTTTGTCATCACCCCCAGTATTACCGCACAAAGCTCTGAATTGAGCAACATGCTGATGCGGATTGCCCGTCCCGTTATACACATGGAATTTGGGGATCGTATATCCTGGCGGGTACTTAATTTGGTCGTACCAGTCTGGATAAGGTCGCCCAGTTCTGACGACTTGGCCTGCCTCTTCGTTCAGTTGATGAGCTCGTATTTGTTGAGCTATGTAGTCACTAAGGGTAGTCTTAGAGATCGTCTCCTCCCTGGCTGCTGATAAAACCGGAGGAGGGTTTGATGTCTCCCCTATGTCGTCTTCAATGATTATTGGAGGGTTTTCGGCCGGAGGATCCGGCTGGATCATCATCCCCACCATGTATTGGAAGAGAAGCACCATTTGTTTTATATTATCCGCTTGTTCCGCGACCTCTTTATCTTTCTTTTCAAACACCCTCCGTAGGAATTCGGTGTCGGTCTCCTGCTTCTGGCGTTGTTCCGACGATGTTTCCGGGCTTTCTTTTTGCACAGTAAGTATGGCCATCCTTGTCAACATCTCCTGGAGCTTTTGTTGTTACTCCTAAGCCTTTGTCACAGACCGTGTAAGTGGTCGATGATCCGCAGAAGTACGAATTTCCTCTTTGCTGGAAGCCATGTACACCATGTGCACTGGCATGCCCCCAGACTTGGGCGTTTGGGTCCACTGCCTTTGAAATTTTCCGCGGACAGGGGGATATTCTTCGGCCTTCTCCTCTTATGGGAGGTCGAAGTTGAGGGGGCCATTGCGGTAGGCACCCATAAAGACGATACCTTTCATGGTATGGCAGAGGTATGGTCCTCCTCTTGCCGAGCCTTCGTCTTCTTTAACCGGTGAGAGTAATCTTTGTCAATTACAGAGTCTTGGACTTTCCGCCAAACTCTATGGATCTTGGAGGACAACCGCTGAGGAGGCTGTTCCGGCTTCACCTGGGTTGTGTTTGCGACAGGCGGATGAGACTTCTTCAAGATGGCAGTTGGAGAGTTCTTGCGCACCCTCCTGAGCAGCTCGAAGCTGTTTCCAGTTGGAACAGCAGCATTAATTTCCACCATTGGAGCTGGTGGGGTAAGTCCAGAGGGGGAACTGCCCCCAGCCTTCCTTATTTAGAGCCAGTGGCGACGTCGAGCAAGTCGTGAAGATGGTAATAGTTCAGTTACGGGAGTGGCTTCGTCATTCCCCTTGCTTTGATGAGAGGCTACTTTTTGTGCCAACCTGTCGAAGACTGACATCCGTTGAGAGGGAACGTCTAACCTGTCGAAGACTGACTTTCGAATAGGGAAAGCACTTGTAACGACCTCACCCATAGTAGGAGTTGGAACGGCTAGTCTTGTGAAGACTGATCCTTTAAAATAAGAAGTCCCTTTGACGACTTCGTCTGCCAGAGCTGGAATGGCTATTCGCTTTGGGATAATCCCTTCAGGTATCGCGGGCTTCTTCTTGGGCCCACTTAAGCTTTGGCTCAACCTGTCAAAGACTAAAACGGAGGACTTGGATAACCCGTTGAGAGGGGCCGTGATAATTGCAAGCCGATCGAAGACCGACTTCTTTAGAGCCTCTTGTGATGATATTGAAGCATTAAAGCTCACTGGCGGGAGCATGGTCCCGAAGAACAGTCCAGTGGTGGCCTGAGTCACCTGTTCCACTGGCATTGGGAAGATGGAGGCCGCTTAGAGCCCATAAGTCACTCCTCCACCAGGGATGGTGTGGGAGTTGCTGTTGCAATTGGTGCAGTTGGAAGACATCGATGTCATCTTCTCTTCTGCATGGAGCAAGACACTAAATCTTAGTATCTTGAATTTAGGGGCAACCATATTAAACCGCGATTCGTTCACGAACACGACGCATGAAGTGTGGAGTGGAAAGAGGAAAAGGTCCCACCGGGCGTGCCAGAATCTGTTTACCGTCGAAAGCCGGGGAAGACGAACGTCTTTCCTTCATTTGGTGGCAGATGCTATTTGGTTTTCTTTGTCCACCTCTCCGAAGATGCCAAGTTAATTTATGGCACCATGTATCGGAGGTCTGGACGGATGCGGCTGATGTAGCTGATTTCGTCAGATTCCCCCTCGTTGTGAGGGGTTTTTGATTGTGGGGACGCTCTTCCCTACAGGCACAAGCCCTACCGCGTAGCGATAACCACTTTCTCCTGCTCCAGAAGGTCACTTTGTGTCATGTGTGTTTGTTTTATTTTTGGTTGCCCGTGGATTGTATACGGAGACTAATTTGTGTTGTCGCCTGTAGGGCATGGATTAGTCCAAATCCGTATTTTCTATTATTTGGATTTGGTTTGATTTAAGGATCGTTAACCTTATTTGAGATAAGATCAACTTAAATGTTTGTTGAGGATATGTTAGTCTAATTTTAGACTGAGATTTACTCAACAGGATTTTGGGATCATTCAGACCCAGCAAAAGAGCATTTGGGATTTATTGCTTTAGTTTAAGGACGTTTCGGTCCATAGCTACCTTAAGGACTTTGCGGTCCGTTGTTAGTTTAAGCACGTTTCGGTCTATTGGGGTATGCTCATAGGTTTGAGAGTGCATCCTAGAGCTGTTGGTTATCGGGACCCTCCACCTCTCTGACATCGTTGAAGAATTACAACGACATGCATCAGAGGTGTGGATAGATGTACCCTTGAACTGAACTCCAGATTGAAGGGAAAGATCATGGTGGAATGAGTACCATTTTAGATACCATCTGCTAGGACATTATTTGGAACTAAGATCGATTTGGGGAGACCTGGGCATAGGCAGACTCAGTTGAAAAAAGGGTTTTGGCTTCAGGAGACTTGGCTATATTTAGGCTAAGGTCGACTTCTCATAGTGTTAAACACTAACATTTGCTTGGCGCTCACGTACGCCCATGTGATGCTCTAAAGCAATGTTAAACACTGCAATTTAGAGCACTCACGTGTGGCACGTGAGGCACCCGAGGGTTGGTGTGGTATCCTCGGGTTCAAATCCCCGTCTATACATATAAGTGTTAAACACTTAAATCTCGTAGCCATCACATGTGGACACGTGAGCCGCCCCCGAGTTAGGCACTGATTCTTTGGGTTTATTCCTTTTTCCTTTTAAAAGTGATAAGCGCTATTGGGGGTCACATGGCATCACGTGAGGCGTCCCAGAATGGGAATTGTCTTTGGAATTTCCCCTTTTTTCATATGAGTGTTGAACAACTGTTTGGGGGTCACGTCGGAGCATTTGAGGCACCCTAAAACGGGGACTGTCTTTGGGTTTATTCCCTTTTCCTTTTGAAAGTGCTAAGCACTATTAGGGGGGTCACGTGGAATCACGTGACTCGATCTCAATCGTTCTTTTTTAGTCCTCAGAAGTGCTCACGTGGGAACACGTGATTTGTTGTTATAGCGTTGAACGCTAATATGTATGGAGCTCTTGATCTAAGTCTCGAGAATTTCAATTCCTTTGTTTTATAAGAATTAAATTCTTATACAGGGTTAAACCCTAGTTTTATCAGAGGAATTAAATTCCTATGTCTCTGGAAGAATTAAATTCTTCAAACTTAGTTGTTTCCTCTAAGTTTTTGGACTGCATGACAAAATCTCCCCGATGAGAATTAAATTCTCAATTTGTGGGAAGAACTGCTTCTGCAGACCTCAACCGGAGGAAGAACTGAGTTCTTTTTTTGGAAAAGTTAAACTCGAGGAGATAAAATGATCTCTAGGTCTTCTTTCTCACCTATGGTTTTTTTCTTCAAAGAGAACTCCTTTTCTTCTTTTTTTTCTCAAATCTTATGGGGGGTCTCCTCTGTCTCTCCTTTCAGTCTCGAGTCCTTTATATAGTATAGGCAAGTTTGTTAATTTAGTTAACAAAATCTCTCATTGAGAGATTTTTTGATTGATTCGGGGATTTTATCCACCGTTGGATTTCTGATTCAGGGACTTCTGTTTTACAGAAAATATTTTTCTTGTTTTTAACAAGATTGGGAAATTATTTTCCCATACAGAGCTTATTCTGTAGCTTGGAGATTTTTAATCACCATTGGATCTTTAATCCAACGGTGCTCTGTTTTACAGAGAGTAATCTTTCTTGTTTAGAAAGATCGAGGAAATATTTTCCCATACAGAACTTATTCTGTAGCCTGGTGATTTTTAATCACCATTGGATTTTTAATCCAATGGTGCTCTATTTTACAGAGTAAAATCTTTCTTGTTTAGAAAGATCTGAGGAAATAGTTTCCAAATAGGGTTTTGAACCTCTTATTTAGAATTTAATTCTATCGGCTTAGAAGGCATCAGGAACCCTCACGTGTAGCACGTGACCCATAGCATTAGACCGGTTTGCCTATATGCAACAGTCCCAGAGAAAAGCATCTCGTGTTGGCACGTGAGCTTTTCTAGCCTGTTATTTGTTTTGGGAAGGCATCTATATACTTTGTATATAGATACTCACATGTCTGCACGTGAGCCTCAATTTCAGTCTTATTTGTTGAGCACAATGCCTATAATTTTTGCCCCAAGGCACATCACGTGTGGTACACCGAACAGGACTCGCCGAGAACTCCTAGATGGTATTATACTTAACGTCAAATAGTAGTTCTCTGGTGACACTGGTACAGGTTAGTCTATAGACCCGAGATCGTCATAGAGTCTTGTGTGATTCCAACTGTGCTTTGATGTCCTCCCTACCATGTTCAAGAGAGCGTGCAAACAGGTGGATTTTGGGTACAGTCCCGAGTCATATGGAGGCAATGAGCGATAGGAGGGGTTTTGTCTCTTCCGGTATTGGGGGTTGATGTTGCGCTATGCTCGATTGGCCATAACAGGAAGTCCCTGGCCAGGGCTGATACTGAGATTTACTGGTAAGTGTTATCAGTAGTTTTTCGACCCGTTATGAGCCTCACATCGGCATGACTTATCAAGTTATTAGGGTCTGATGTTTACCACCCCGAGACTTAATATACGACATATCAGACGAAGAGACCGGACTGTACGGTAGTGTTACTTACTGGATTCACGGGAGTATGAACAAGCTTGCTTGTTGATCTTCCGATCGCTTAATACCTGGGTAGCCGTTACGTCCAGCTAGTACCGCTGACGGCTTGTGGGTGACTGATATGATCATCACCTACTGCTGGCATATTGACGAGTCTTTAGAATCATACACAGAGGTTTCCTGGCTCAAGCGAAATGAAGTAGGGCACATATGTGATATGTGCGGGACCGAAGTTGATATGTGTATGTGATACAGTATTCTAATCTCGCGATATAGGTTATATGTGATATAACCGGATTATTGAATCAAGTGTTGATTCGATAATTTATTATATGATATTAGTCGGTTATATGTGATATAGCCGGATTATTAAATCAAGTGTTGATTTAATAATTTAATATATAATTATATATTTGATATATCAATATATATTAACTAATATTATCTCACTTAAGAATTTTTTTCTACAAATACATTTAAATATATATGTGATATATATTAATGTATTTGTTTTTTTTTGTGTCATGCTAAATGATACATTGGACTTGGGTGTATGAGACTCATACCTAACTAAAGATAATTTGGGTGATTAATTATTAAGAGATAAATCAAAATTAGGTGGAAATGGGCATTGTTTAAGATACTTGTGAAAGCATGTAGAAATCTTGACTTAGTCCACTAATTTTGTTTTACTCTAGATATTTATTAACCTAACCATTATGTTTAGCCATGGTTAAGTCACTACAAGAGAATATATGAGATATTTTCTAACCCATGATTCATCACTTGATCACTTGAGTTTCTTTTTCATTTCCTTTTTGCTTTCTAGCTCTTGAGTGAAGTGAAAAAGAAAAAGAGAAAAATAATTCTAAGTGTGCAAAATTCCTACTTTATCAATTTACACAAAACTAGCCATTTAGTATAGGTTGTTTTACTTCACTAATTCATCAATTAGTGAAGAGGTAGCTTGAGTTAGCGATTTTTCGACATAGATCATTTTCGGCCTCGAAGATCTTTGAGTAAGCTCGTTCCTTTCGCCTAGTGGAGCCTAAGGAGAGTCCAGGACACCACTACTTAGAGCAAAGGGACCACTACACAGAGCTTTAGCAGTGAAGGACCGGTCTACAAAGGTTGTATTCCTATATCACTTAGTGTAAAGTTGTTTACTTGCCATAAAAACCCTAATTCTCTAGTTAGATTCTTGGTCGGGCTCGCTCGTCCCCCTAGATTTTTTAAATTGCATAATAGATGCATATAAAAACATTGTCGGGCTGCCAAGCGTACCCAGCAGAGGTATCAGAGACATGCTAGAGCATTTGGAGTAGTCTAGGTAAAGTTAAAGTGTTCGATCGACTTTTCGAAACCCGAAATACCCACTCTCTGGAAATTTTTTCGAAGGTTGGAATTTTTCTAATTAAAAATATTCAGAAAATTATGCAAGGTATTTTATGGATCCCTAAGAAAAACGACGGCCCAACTCGACCAAACGACCGCGGAAGCGCGGCCAAAACAAGCTTTGGCGGCGGTTCCGTGGCGCCGTTGGTGAGGCAGGGAGCGTGCCTTCTTGTGTTGGTCCATAGGTACTTGAGGCACTCTCTGGGTATTTTTAACTATGACTCAAGTGTTGAGGTCTCTGGAAATTTTGGATGTTTGATAAATCGATCGAAATGTTTAACATCGTCTAGATATCTGTGATTTATGATGCAATATTTGGAATCCACAATAATTAGTTTTGTGAAAACTTATTAGTATTTTGTAAATCTAGCAATTTAGTCTCTTTTGATTGGTTGCCGTGGGCTTTTGATTCGGATCAAAACTCCGTCGCAATCTCGTATAGTATGCGAACGCTCGCCGGGTAACATTACTAGATAGCCACGCTCCTGTAAGTCCACGGTAGCGCCCCGACCGTCTAACAGACGCCAAATGCGGAACAAAAACTTTTACAACTGGCCCTATCGCGTACTATAACCCGGATCTGCCATTAAAGCTAAACTAACAAACTACAAAGTGGGTAGAAATGTTATACCTAACGATCCGAGTTCTTTGGTCTTCAACCATCATCCCACGCTTTGTTGCGGCTGCTCCGATCTCCTGAATCTCCAGTCTTCTCGTCCAGGTGGCACCACGTCGACGGATCTTTAAACGGGCTCCCGCCTCTGAACCGAGACAACTCGATCATCAAGTTTGCCAAAGGAGATGACCAAGATTGATGTAGAGAATAAGTAGAACACTTTGTCTCGTTACGTCCAAAGCCATGGACGAACGGTTAATGAAGTAGCCTTTTGGATCGAATGGAAATAAGAAATGGATCACATCTAATTTCTATGCACCAAAACTTATATCTTTTTTCAATCAACAACCATATCCACCACCAAGAGGTGGCTGGCCACTTATAGGAGGAGGGGTGAGTGTAGGAGAGAGAGGGAGGTGACCATAACAATGAATGAAATGAATGAATCATCTAAACATCTTGCACTCTCATTTAATGCATACATTGAATTAAAAACCCTAGTCATCAAAACACATTAAATGAACAATTAATGCAACATGAGTCACTAATCCTGGTCACCACTTCTAGAACCTTCTAGAAGTATGACTCACCCTCATGACTCACCCAAGAAGAGAAGATAAATCCGTATTTAACCGAATGTTAAATACGGCCGATAGAAAACTGGAAACTGGCAACTTCTAAAAGTGATCCTGAAACGAATTTTAGGATAACCCCGTATCAGTATAAACATACCCGCATTTGTATTACGACCGAATACAAATGCAACTGAGACAAATATATTATATCTACATAGCATAATACTCGGATCTGGCTTAAACCAAAACCCACTAGTATTATCTGCCAGAAATATGACACATGCGAAAACGCACGTGCATTTTCCGAACCCTGCCATAAAACCATACGGCCTCTACAACGTTTCGCCCGAACTTGGGAAACGGTCTGTGGGGGACTCTAATCACTCATCAACACACTGGCACTGGGTATAACCACTAGCACGTCAGAGGTACGAGCTGTACTTAACGTTTTCCTATGTATTGATTAGAAGGGAAGCTGACGAGCGAACTCATCCATAAACCCTACTGAGCCTAACAGTGACAATATATATACAGTCCGGTCCGTTCGTCTAAAGAGTATCGCATATCGAGTCTAGGGGGTGGATAAAGTCAGATCCCTAATAACGCGATAAATCGTGTCGGCATGAAGCCCATCACCACCTGAGAAACTACTGATCCAAATCAGTAATTCTCCACTACCTCGGCCGAGAATTTCTAGTGATGGCCACCCGTGCACTGTGCGACATCAACCCCCAATACCGGGATAGACGAATCCCCGACGATCCTCTCACTTCGTCCATGTAGCTCGGGACTGTACCCAAAAAATACCTGTTTGTACGTCTCCTTTGAGCGTGGTAGGGTAGGAATCAAAGCACAGTGGGAACTCACACGAGACAAATGACGACCTTAGGTCGATGAACTAACCTGTACACATGTCACCACGGAACTGCTATCTGACGATATGTATAATACCAACTAGCATGTTCCTGGCGAGTCCTGTCCGGTGTACTCATAACCTAATAAGCACCTGTATACATCTTAGGTGAACCTACTGACACCAGTGGCTTGTAAGACCGGCCACCGCCCCTCGTCGGGGTATCGACTGTATACACTAGTCTACTCTGGAGTATCGATGCCCTGTCTCGAAACTCCCAAGACTAGGGACTCTTTAAGGATGTGCTTACAGACCCCAGCTCCCACGTATATGATCGCCATCATACTGCTGGCAGTCAAGCAAGAATCCTATGGGCTCTATCAACATGAAATAGCGAACTAAATCATGTATACGATGATAAAGACAAACCAGATAGCATACTATCATCTCGCGCAAGACTGTTATATCGGTATAGGTCCTGCCTCAATCATTGCAATCACGTACCTGCGATCCAATAATTGACTTTGAGGGCACTATATCCAAAAATCTCCCACTTGCACTTAAGGCTAATTATTGTGATGCCGCATACTCACAGCCCGTGTGATACCGAACATCCAACTCCTCTACGAATCAGTTTCACAAATCCCATTTGTAAAACTATTGTGTTCGAGAAATAGCCTTAGTGAGTGGATCCGCCTTGATGTTTCTTTCTATGTCTCTCTTAATCTCAAGTTCGCGGAGAATGCCATCTCCCGAATTGAGTAATACCTATCTTAGAATATGTCTGAATATCTGATGGGTCCTAGTTCATAAATGAACTCCAAATTCAAACTTCTTAGACTGTATCAATAACTGAACCTAATCAGTATCCAACACCATGCCTCCCACAGTATCCTCTTGGACCACCTGTCCATAATACTGTCCTTCGTCAGAGAGAAAACTATAACTCTGACAATTACTCTGTCATCTATGTCACCTTTGAAGCCTGGAATGATAACCGTCTCCCGAAGGAGGCTGCCATCATCAAATCCGTAGAACAAGCACTTATGTTCTAAAACTGCTTCCTTATGTTTCTTCAGGATTGGATTAATATAAACTTATCGCATCAAGTGCAAAAACAACATCTGGTGTGGTATTTGACATCTCACGATTGACTCAATTGCCTTAGCAAGTGATCTGCCAATCATGCACATCCCTCTCTCCTTTAGTCTCTAAGACACCTTTAGAGAGGGTGACTCCATCACCTGCAGGTACACCACCATGCCAGGAGTCATCTATTCTAAAATACTATTAGAATATTGTCAAAGTACCCATATTGGGAAACTACCCAAATCCAGATCCAAAACCATAGATCTAGTAACCAGAATGTCAGATATTATATTCATATCCTTTGTGGAGAAACAACTATGTGACAACCACAGTATAACCGATCGTAGTATAGGAATTTTACTTCCTACTCTGTGTGTGTCATCCAAATACCAGGACATCACACCTTACTACCTTCTCAACAGATCCGTCCCCTATTCTGATGAAGTCAAAGCCATGACTGTCTCATCAAAATTAGATGATCTATCTCCGCTATAACTGCTGAAGTCTATAAATAGACATAAGCTACTTGCCCACTATGCTTCCACTGCTCCCACTGACTACGATAACCCTCTGGCAGAATAATATCTACGCACACTTCTAAAGCTTGTTTAGAACGACGCTATACTAATCCTCCTGCCGGGTCTCATAGCCTGGAACAACTGTAGTGTCAAGTCTGGGTAAACAAGAACCTCCCTGTCACCATCCTTGAGGGTACCGGAGTACCTCTCGGGTGTCTGAGGTTACCCATCATATCTGCGGAGTGGCTATTGGAATGTCAAACCTGATTGAATATATAGGTCCTATTAAATTTTCCGTAATCGTTTGCGGTTCTGGAATCACTTCCAGTTCTACCATACTCCCACTACTGTTTTCTGAAAAAAATCCATTTTACTAAAACTGTGGCGAGTCAAGAACAATATCACTATTGATCTTCCAGATGGTAGAAATGTCAACCCTCGTCAAAGCCAGGGTCAACCCACAAACAACCATTATAGAAACGTGCCTTGATTTATCCAGTGTCTGGTTTTAAGCATAAGCTGGACAACTCCCCGTATCTTAACATCTTTAAGATATGAACCATTCTATATACAATATAGAAATAGAGGCACTAATTTAATTGGAACCAGATTCAAATCATGCAGCTATCTCCAGTGCATATCAACTTAATGGAGAGAGGCTAATCAGCATTACTCAACTTAGGAATCCATCCAATTATGAGTAACCTGAAAGAGAAACAAGTTTCTCAAAACCGTTACTATCAACTGAATACCAATCACAAGAATCTACATCTTCGATTTCTTTGAAGAATCCCGATACTTGCGATATTTAGTTCTCTACTTTATTATTATACCCACAACTTCTCAAAACTTAGACATTGTATTTCTACGAAACACTTGTCTAAAAACTAAAGAAGTCATAAGTAAACAGAATATAGTACGAGGACCTACCCCTTTGTCCTGATGGACACTGGATAACATACAATACTCTGTATAAGTCCGCTGAGTTGAATAACTCAAAACCTGTGTGTCGTAGGTTGAAAACTGTACTTATGGTAAAGAACAACTCCGTTGTTCAATGCTCCTTACCCAATCCTATCTGATATAGGTAAATGTCACGGACATAATCTCAAAAAGTTATATCTCACTTTATAAAAATAAACGTACAGATATGTCATTTTGAAATTGGTGCACAACAACGGATATTTAAAACCAAATACATGCCTGCCGGCAATAACCCAGGCGACTTCCTCAAATATCACTAATTACAACGAATTCCGATATAATGAGGATGATCACCTAATTCCCAAAAACTTCCTCCCACTCATCATCTGTAAAACCATACAGATGTGAGAATCATACCTGGTAAATACATACCCTGGAGTAAGTATCTAATCGGGAAAACAGTTTTCCTTTAACAATGCACTGAAACATGAAAACGTTTCGTAGGGGTATCCTGGTATTCTTAGCAATGCCTCTTCCATAATCCAATTCATGACTTTAACCGTATATTTCTTTGCTTTCTCTCCAAATCCCTTTATTTGTCTTCTGTCGTTACCTTCTGTACACCATTTTTAGGCTAAATGGTTTTCTTCCTTTCCTACCGTTCGGCACCAGCCTATGGTTTGGAAGAAGACTATCCAGTAAGCATAATAGGTGTACTCTCCTAATCCTACGAGTACTTGCAACTTGAGAGAAGGTGATGATAAAAGACAACTGAATAATACCTTATTCTATTTCTCCCGAACTGGGAAAAAAGCAAAGGTGAAACAGGAGTGGCGATGAAGTACGTGGTTTGGTCGTGAATGATAACAGTCGCAATTTACTTTGCCCTCTTTCTAATCCCTTTACGTTGTCTTTAGTTATCACCTTCTGTACACCCTACTTAGGCTAATTGGTTTTCTTCATTCCCTACCTTTTGGCACTTGCCTATGGTTTGGAAGAAGACTATCCAATAAGCGTAATAGGTGTACTCTCCTAAACTAAGGAGCCCTCGCAACCTGAGAGAAGGTGATAATAAAAGACAACTGAATAAACCAATTCTATTTCTACTGAACCTGGATCCATCCTCGAAGAAGTCCCTTCGAGTTCGTACATAACCATACGATGGATCTATCCAATGGAAGTGGATGTCCGTAGTAATACGGGGTGTTCTGAGAAATACAAAGGGTAAAAGAAGGAGCGGCAATGACTTATGCAACTATAGATAATCCAAAATCCAGTATTTTAAGAAGGTTCGGTCAACTTGGTCACTGAGTCATAGTCTAGGGTCGGTCAAAAGTCGCTGCCAAAGAGAGAGAGAGAGAAAAGAAACACTCTGCGTGCACTCTAATCTAGATCAGAATGGTTATCAATTTATCTAATCAGGAAACCTCACACTGTAATCTCAAATTCTCCTCCAAACCTGAAAGAAGAATTAGTCGGGATCACCCGAAGAGTAAACCAACTCATCAGTGAGAATCGGGATCCAACTATCATCGCATGATAACTTGATGGAAGCCACTCAAGTTATCACACTCCAGAAGGTATGCGCATGCCTGGCAAGTTTGCCGTATGTTTGAAACTGCCGATGTGATTTTTGCCCCATGCTCTTATGACCTTGGCGTTGGTCAAAATATCATAAGTCACATGCCAAGTTCTACCCGTCACTATCCAGGTCAATTTGAACCCACCCGCACATGCTCTTGACGTTGGCCAAAATGGCAGAACGACTGTCCCAAACCAACTCATCTATCTATGCAACAGATGAATACCCAGCAGCTACCAAACACTATGCCTTGGCGTTGGTCAAAATACATAGCTTGAATACTACTGAATATCCATAAGAAATGACGGAGGGCTACAGCTGGTTTTTGGCGAAAAATCTTTAACGTAATGAACTCGATCTCGTTGAAGGAACCTGATAGCTTTTTATAAAAATATAGTGATGAAAAACCTTTTGCTAAAGAGGTTACTCCCGGTGAAGGGATCTCGGCTCTTTCCTCGTGGAATGAGGTGCAGGATATTCTAACTGAATACCGCGATGCAAAGCAACTTGTAATCGACTATATTGAAGTTACTACCCTGACGTAAACTTCTGCCCAAGGGGTCACTCCCGGTGAAGGGATCTCGGCCCTTGCCTCGTGGAATGCGGTGCAGGATATTCCAACTGAATATCACTATGCAAAACAAAAGGAAACATCTTTGTAATAACACCTTTTAAAATTTGTTCCAACAACATCAAGTATAGGTTTGTTTTATCCTTGTATTGATAAGAATCAATGCAGTCCCATCAATCAATCACATCAGAAAAGAACGAAAATAAAATGTACGTATATGCCATCCGCATTCGTCACTGGGTCCCGTCATCACCCGTTAGGTTACTTAACTAACGACAGAGTGGGGGCTGGACTAGAACGGGTGTAAAACATATACAACATCTAATAGTATATATACCAATATACAATAATCGCTTCAGGCATGATAATATGCAACATTACAGAAAAGTAATAAGCATCACAGAACAATACAGATAATCTGGGATCCCCGGGTTTCACAGAGCCTCTACTGAAACCCGACGTTCCCTTGGTCATGTGGATAGCCTGTGCAATGAAACCTAGACCTCTACGGGTGCGGCAAGTTACCCGCCAAAACCTGAAGCGAAGCAGCCCCCTACAGCAAAATGAATGGACCACCCGGCACTTCATGGAATCCGGTAAATTGAGCACCCCTCCTTGGGTCAACCTGTACCCCCTACGAGTGCGGCGAATAGTCTGCCAATTCTAGAGTAAGGCCCCTCTGCCTCTCAAAGCCATGAGATACGGACCCGTTGCCCTCCAGAACCCGGCTATCCGTACACTCTGTCGCGGGGTAAACCTAGTACAGAAATAAAAATATGTACAACGGGTACATCGACCTCAACCCGGTCATGCCCCAAAAAGAATATTATACAAACTGGCAGTGACGGCAGTTCACATGTTGGACGCTCACCCTGCAATATCAAATGTACAAATAAATCCAAACAACACTATTATTGCACACTTCTATCCACCACGACAAATCCGCAACATCACAGCACAACACAGAACATAACCGGGAATGTCACGTTCGCAAACCCGTCTAAAAGAACTATAGCAATTAGACGCGGTTTACCGCTCGAATGACATTCACGGTCGGAGATATAAAGTAAGTACTGTAAACTAACACGTTTAAATTTCGATCGACAAAATTTCCCAAAGTGGGCTCCACGAACATCTGCTGTACAGTAAGAAAATCTGGTTCCAAAAGAAATATACCAAAAACCACAATTTCCCAAGACTAACATACTGGAAAAAATTGGATCACTGTTCCCACATACTGGCCGCGGTTCCGCGGTCAAACCCTAGCTTTGACCGCGGATCCACGACGGTACTGTGGGATCACGTGCCCAAATTTTCCCAGAATGCTTAAAAAAGCCTGCTTTGTTTTCTGTGATATGTAAAATAATTCTTAGACCCTTTTAAAAATCGACAGAAACTTTTGTACAGAAAATTGCGATTTTTGAAATTCGGTTCGATCGATATTTTAAACGTGTTGGCACAAGTTAGTAAAGCTTAATAGTGAGGCTCTGATACCACTGTAAGTCCACGATAGCGTCCCGGCTGTCTAACAGACGCCAAATGCGGAACAAAAACTTTTACAACTGGCGCTATCGCGTACTATAACCCGGATCTGCCATTAAAGCTAAACTAACAAACTAAAAAGTGGGTAGAAATATTATACTGAACGATCCGAGTCCTTTGGTCTTCAACCATCATCCCACACTTTGTTGCGGCTGCTCCGATCTCCTGAATCTCCAGTCTTCTCGTCCAGGTGGCACCACGTCGACGGATCTTTAAACGGGCTCCCGCCTCTAAACCGAGGCAACTCGATCATCAAGTTTGCCAAAAGAGATGACCAAGATTGATGTAGAGAATGAGTAGAACACTTTGTCTCGTTACGTCCAAAGCCATGGACGAACGGTTAATGAAGTTGCCTTTTGGATCGAATGGAAATGAGAAATGGATCACATCTAATTTCTATGCACCAAAACTTATATTTTTTTCAATCAACAACCATATCCACCACCAAGAGGTGGCCGGCCACTTATAGGAGGAGGGGTGAGTGTAGGAGAGAGAAGGAGGTGACCATAACAATGAATGAAATGAATGAATCATCTAAACACCTTGCACTCTCATTTAATGCATACATTGAACTAAAAACCCTAGTCATCAAAACACATTAAATGAACAATTAATGCAACATGAGTCACTAATCCTAGTCACCACTTCTAGAACCTTCTAGAAGCATGACCCACCCTCATGACTCACCCAAGAAGAAAAGATAAATCCGTATTTTACCGAATGTTAAATACGACCGATAGAAAACTGGAAACTGGCAACATCTAAAAGTGATCCTGAAACGAATTTCAGGATAACCCCGTATCAGTATAAACATACCCACATTTGTATTACGACCGAATACAAATGCAACTGAGACAAAGATATTATATCTACACAGCATAATACTTGGATCCGGCTTAAACCAAAGCCCACTAGTATTATCTGCCCGAAATATGACACGTGCGAAAACGCACGTGCATTTTCCGAACCCTGCCATAAAACTATATGGCCTCTACAACGTTTCCCCGAACTTAGGAAACGGTCTGCGGGGGACTCTAATGACTCATCAACAGACTGGCACTGGGTATAACCACTAGCACGTCAGAGGTACGAGCTGTACGTAACGTTTGCCTATGTATTGATTAGAAGGGAAGCTGACGAGCGAACTCATCCATAAACCCTACTGAGCCTAACAGTGACAATATACATACAGTCCGGTCCGTTCGTCTAAAGAGTATCGCATATCGAGTCTAGGGGGTGGATAAAGTCAGACCCCCTAATAACGCGATAAATCGTGTCGGCATGAAGCCCATCACCACCTGAGAAACTACTGATCCAAATCAGTAATTCTCCACTATCTCGGCCGAGAATTTCTAGTGATGGCTACTCGTGCACTGTGCGACATCAACCTCCAATACCGGGAGTGACGAATCCCCGACGATCCGCTCACTGCCTCCATGTGGCTCGGGACTGTACCCAAAAAATACCTGTTTGCACGTCTCCTTTGAGCGTGGTAGGGTAGGAATCAAAGAACAGTGGGAACTCACACGAGACAAATGACGACCTCAGGTCGATGAACTAACCTGTACACATGTTACCAGGGAACTGCTATCTGACGATATGTATAATACCAACTAGCATATTCCTGGCGAGTCCTGTCCGGTGTACTCATAACCTAATGAGCACCTGTATACATCTTAAGTGATCCTACTGACACCAGTGGCTTGTGAGACCGGCCACCGCCCCTCGTCGGGGTCTCGACTGTATACACTATTCTACTCTGGAGTATCGATGCCCTGTCTCGAAACTTCCACGACTAGGGACTCTTTAAGGATGTGCTTACAGACCCCAACTCCCACGTATATGATCGCCATTATACTGCTGGCAATCAAGCAAGAATCCTATGGGCTCTATCAACATGAAATAGCGAACTAAAGCATGTATACGATGATAAAGACAAACCAGATAGTATACTATCATCTCGAGCAAGACTGTTATATCGGTATAGGTCCTGCCTCAATCATTGCAATCACATACCTGCGATCCAATAATTAACTTTGAGGGCACTATTTCCAACAGCTCCATAGCCGTAACCAAGTGACTGTAGGAGAACCCCGTAGCTAAAAGCATCCGTTCAGGTGCTCGCGGCCGCGGTGTTCCGCCTAAGTTCGCTTCGTTGATGGCATCGGGGGTGTGGCCGTCCACTAATGTTTCCGACGAACATTCGGTCATTTGTTAGGAATCTTGTTGAATTGCCCGACTGGATATTGAAAAGTGTTTTCAATTTGAGACTAAAATGCCGGGTTTATAGTGTTAGGCATGAAATCCGGAGTATGCGATTTCCGGGTTTTTGATGTCCAATGTGGTTGCGGATTCTAATTATTATAGTTTTCATTTCTTTTCTGCGACTGTAAGTGTAATATGTGGTGTATCGCCGGTTTCGTTGCGATATTTCAACGATAATTGTGTTAGTGTATATGCCCTAGAGGCCATTACTGTATCATATTAGTTTGTATATTACTTAATGGAAGCTTGGGATATTCACAGTTGTATAGACAATCTTCCTCAAAATGGTAGTATGCTACTTGGTTTGTTTCTACTTTAATATGTACATGTGTTTCTTTTAGTATATCACCTATACACATTAGTGGAGACCTTAGGATCTTTGTTTGATTACCAGCGTTGTGATAGCAGTCACACTCGTGGGGGCTGGGTAATCCATAAGCACATCCTTATACAGGTCTCTAGTCGTAGGACTATCGAGACAGGGCATCGATACTCCGGAGTAGACTAGCGTATGCGCTTCTCTTTCCAGCAGGGGAGACAGTCTGTCCCACAGCCGTCAGTACGTCGTACTTGAGATAGTATGCGGGTGCTCGTTAGGTTACGAGTACACTGGACAGGACTCGTCGGGAACTGTTGGTTGGTACTATACCTATCGTCGGTTATCAGTTCCCAGGTGATATGAGTACAGCTTAGTCCGCTGACTTGACACTGTCACTTCGCCTCGAGTGTGTTCCCACTGTACTTTGATTTCTACCCTACCACGGCTCAAAGGAGTCGTGCAAACAGGTAGTAGTTGGGTGCAGTCCCGAAGCACTTGGAGGCAGTGACGGTTAGACAGGATTCGTCTCTCCCGGTATTGGGGGTTGATATCACGCTGTGTCTAGGAGAGCCATTACACAAAGTCCCTGGCCAGGGCAAGCGAGATATACTAGTGGGTTTCCAGTGTTATCTCAGGGTGTTCTGGGATACACTCCGACACGACTTGTATCACTATTAGGGGACTGACGTTTACCGCCCCCTAGGCCCGCCATGCGATATTCTCAGACGAACAGACCGGACTGTACGGAGACTGTCACATTCAGGCTCAGTAGGAGTTCTGATGGGTTTCACCTCGTCCGTCTTCTTATCGGAATCTACCTGGGGGCCGTTACACACAGCTAGTGCCGCTTGCGGTCTGTGGTTAAACCCACTACCAGCGTAGTGTCGAGTCTTTAGAGTCCCACACAGAGAGCTATTCGCCTTTAGGCAAAAGAGTAGAGGTCGCATGGTTTTGCGACAGGGTTCGGTCATATCCGTGCACTTGTGCACGTTTAGTGTCCGGGCAGTTATCACTAGCGGGCTTTGGTTTAAGCCAGATCCTAGTGTACATTTTGGGATTGGTTTTATCTCGTTTGTATTCGTGTTCCTCGGAACGCGGATGCGGGTGTGTATGCAAGGTTGACAGAGACAGAGGCAGAGGATTCTCATTAGGGTTGTTGACTGTTGACTTTTGGTAAACCCTAATGAGAATGAGAAATATGATTAATGATAATATTAATTAAGTATTATTGTGCCATGGTTGGGTTGAAAGGTTGACTTTGTTGACTTGTTGACTTAGTTGACCGGTTGAGTAGGTTGGACTTGTTGACCATCATCTTGACAATGGCTATCATTTCTTGGCATTAACCTTTGCTTGCTTGTTTGTTCAAAAATTGCATTTAATGCATGAAATGATATTGCCATTTGATATGATAACAACCATCACATAATACTCAATTATTATTATTTGTTATGATTATTTTGGATTATGAGATCAAGGGTGAGAAAAGTCTTGCATATTCTATCATTTGCTTTCTCTCTAATGAAAGCTCTCTCTCATCTTCAAGCTCTCCCTCTTCCTCTTGCTCTCTCTCTAGTTCATGGTTCTATTGTCTCATGTGTTGAGAAACAAGAACCATAGAGATAAAACCCAAAACACTTCTCTACTCATCCTAGTATACAAGGTCTAGCAAGCCAAGTGTTCTAGTTTCCTCTAGATTGTGGTTGGAGCCAAAGGTAGAAGCTTTCGGGTGGATCCATCTTCGGCATAAGGAGACGACGAGGTGAGGCCGATCCGACCACCACAAGGAGTTGAAGAGAAGGAGTTCAAGTGTAGGTATAACCCTTAACCTAGTTGCTAAACTCTTAGTTAGGTTGTTAGATAATTTGTTTAACAAAGATCCGTTTCTAGAGTCCATGTTACCCCCAAAGAAAAATTGTTTTTCACCATTTCCGCAACCCCAAAGAAGCGGGGACGGGTAACGTGGACTTACAGTGGTATCAGTGCCTAGTTAAACACTATCTAACATGTTAGCAAAGTAACTAGAAGTTCGATCGGAGAAAAAGTCACAAAATGCGCCCGAAATATCAACTTTCTACCAATTTTGTTTTCTGTTCAAAAATCAATAAATCATACACTAAAAATCGGCTCAGGGTTTTTAAAGCACACCCAAGAAAAATGGTCCAGCGACTCAGTCAAAGCGCCACGGAACCGCGGCAGGAGCATGCTCCCGCCGCGGATCCGCAGCCGAGTTGACTCGGCCGTGGGCAATTTTTCCTGCAGTGTTCTTATAAGGGTATTTTGGGATTTTTGGAATATGATTTTTCTACCCAGATTTTCCAGAAAGAAAAAATTTGTTTTTGGGGTCTAAAAATCAGTATTTTGATCGAACTTCGAAAGACTTTAGCTAACGGGTTATATCTGTGATGTGATATATGTATTGAACGTCTGCTAATCGCTATATGTCGATTAGTCGGGGTTATACATATCTGTGATCTATAATGTTGATGGTATGTGTATATGAATTCATTGGATTGTCGCGGATGAATAGCCGGGGGGTTGTGAGATGAGAGTTTTCTTTATCTTTCAATTCATGTAATATGTAAATTGATGTAATATTATTTGTATGGCCGCACATCCGGGATGAGGTTGTAGCCGTCATTGTATAATTTCTTTTTACTGTTTTTGCTCCTAGGATAGACCCATGGAGGGGGTGTACAAACTACCGGGTACCTCGAAGTGCCGAGTGGCCTACTCACGTTGTTGAGGGAGGTTGCTTCACTTCGGGTATTTGGCGGGTAGTTTGCCGCACCTGTAGGGGTCTAGAGTGGGGTATTGGCTATTCATCGCGACCGTGTAATCCGCTCTTCGTTACAGGTTCGTACGGAATGCGGATTCCTAGTATATCCAATGTGTTCATCTATGATCTGGAATGGCTATTATCTCATGTGACGAATGTATATATCTATATATGATATCTATTTAAGCGTTGCTTATGTTTTGCATCCGCGCTAGTCCAACCCCCGCTCTGTCGTTAGTTAAGTAACCTAACGGGTAATGACGGGGCCCCGTGGCGAATGCGGATGGTATAAGCGTACGTCATATTTTCGTTGTTTTCTGCAATGGTAGGATTAAATGATGGGACACATTAAATTAATGCAAGAAAATAAACCAAAGTAGAGTCATTGGAACACTTTCAAAACCACTCGGTTTCTTTTCAAAAACAACTTTTAAACGCGGAGCTTAAGCCACTCCTTTTAAAAGCTATCTTGTTCCATCGATTATATCAAGTTCACTACGTTCACGGTTTCGCCAAAACCATTCGTAGCCCTCCATCATTTCAGTTAAATATTCGGTAGTATTCAAGCTATGTAATTTGACCTCACGCCAAGGCATAGTGATTGGTAGCTGCCGGATATTTATCTGTTGCATAGATAGAATGCGTTGGTTTGATACAGTCGTACTGCCATTTTGGCCTACGTCAAGGGTAGGTACGGGTGGGTTCAAATTAACCTGGATAATGATGGGTAGAACTTGACATGTGACTTATGACATTTTGACCTCACGCCAAGGTCATAAGAGCATCGAGCAAAAAATCCACATCGGGAGTTTCTAAAGAAACTGAAACTTGCTAGCGCTGCATACCATTTGGAGTGTGATGATTCTGGTAGGATTCCTTCAGTTTTGTCACACGATGATATTTGGATCTCGATCCAACTGTGAGTATATGCTACTCCTCCGGAACTTTCTCACTTAACGATCAATCCTATAAACCAAGTAGGTGTCTAGAAAGGTGTTAGCGGGGCTACGCCCACAGGGAAAAGAGGTTATTTAATTAAAGTACTTCGTGAAAGCGTTGGAAAACCTCCCTCGAAGTACCGACACTGGCCTGGCTGAACGGTTAAGCAAGTATTGTACGGTGAGATTGATCCCGACTAATTCTTCCTTTATGGTTTGAGGAGGGATTCGAGAGACAGTGGGAGCCATCCTGTTTAGACAAACTAAAAACCACTCTAAACTTGCAAGAATATCATGCCGAGTGTTTCTTCTCTCTCTCCTAATTGCAGCGACCAATCGTCATGACCGGACTTAAGTTACTACTAGATAAAAACATACTGATAGGGCCAAACTACAAAGATTGGCTCAGAAATATCAAAATGGCAATCACTTATGACAAGTTGGGGTATCTCCTTACCACTAAAGCTCTCCCTGTCCCAGGTCCCAAAACCAGCGTCGCGGATAAGGAAATCCGTAAGACCAGGGAAACCTACTGCGCGAAGGCCAAGTTCCTCGTGCTTGCCTCTATGGGCAATGAACATCAGAGGAGGCAAGAGAATATGGACCTTGAATCCATATTTCTCCATACAAAAGAACTGTATGGAGAGCAATCCCGTATCGCCAGATACGAAGTCTCGAAAAAGCTATTTTCGGCGAGATTGGTCGTCGGATCATCGGTAGCGGAACACGTGCTTAAGATGATTGGCTTCATTGAGGAGCTCGCGGACCTTGGGACCACGTTAGAGAACGAGCTCTACACGGACTTGATTCTCCAGTCCCTTCCTTCCACTTACGCCCAGTTTATCCTGAACTTCAACTTGCAAGAAAAAGAAGTTGAACTTTCAGAACTCCTCAACATGCTGAGGACTGTAGAGGGCACCCTACAGAAAGGTAGGGAAACATCCACTTTGTTTGTAGGAGGATCTTCCTCTTCTAGGTCCAAGGCGAAAGCCAAGGGAAAGAAGAAGAAAACCCCTACCAAACCAAGGGACGGTGTTAGTAAAGTGGATACGAAGGGAAAGACAAAGGCAACAAAGGTAGCGGGAAAGCTTGTGGGAAAGGAAGAACGCTTTTACTGTCACAAGAGTGGATACTGGAAAAGGGATTGCAGGGCTTGGAAGGCCAGAAACCAGGACCCGAAGCAAGTTGCGGCTTCGGTTTCAGGTGTGTATGTTATTGAAAATTGTCTATCAATAAACTCTACTTTCTGGATATTAGATACTGGATCAGGATCTCATATTTGTAATTCTTTGCAGGAACTGAGAAAGCGTAGGGTTTTGAAGGCAGGTGATATGACCCTCAGAGTTGCAAACGGAGCTGGCATGGATGCTGAATCCGTGGGGGACTATCACCTGGGATTGTCAGATGGACACGTTTTGGTTTTGCGTGATTGTTATTTTGTACCCAATGCAACTTGTAATATCATATCTGTATCTTTATTATCTAAAGAAGGTTATGAATTTGCATTTGTAAGTAATGTTGTGAACATTCACCTTAATCAAGTTTTGATTGGGTCGGGTACATTAAACAATGGTATATACGTATTAAACCAACCACAGATTTTCAATGTCCAGAACACACACAAAAGAAAGTCTCTGGAAACAAATCAGGCTTTCTTATGGCATTGTAGACTGGGTCAAATCAATGAGAGAAGGTTGACGAAGTTACATACAGAAGGATATTTGGATCCGTTCGAATATCAATCATATGCAACTTGTCAATCCTGTCTCAAAGGAAAGATGATAAAGACTCCGTTCACTGGACACGGAGTAAGAGCGAGCGAGCTCTTGGGACTCGTGCACAGCGACGTGTGCGGTCCAATGTCTACGCATGCGCGAAGCGGTTATTCTTACTTCATTACTTTTACGGATGACTTTTCAAGGTGCGGATATGTCTTCTTAATGAAACATAAATCCGAAGCCTTTGGAAAATTCCAGGAATATAAGAATGAAGTAGAAAAACAAACAAGCAAAAGTATCAAGACACTGAGATCTGATCGAGGTGGTGAATACTTAAGTGCCGAGTTCCTGGATTACTTAAAAGAGAATGGAATTCTCTCTCAGCTTACTCCTCCGTACACTCCGCAACATAACGGTGTATCAGAGAGAAGGAACCGAACCCTATTGGATATGGTACGGTCCATGATGAGTAACGCTGAGTTGCCGTGATCAATCTGGGGATATGCGCTAGAATCAGCTGCATACCTTTTGAACCGAGTTCCAACTAAGACTGTGCCTACCACACCATATGAGATATGGAGTGGGAAGAAACCCTATTTTCAATATCTGATGATCTGGGGATGTCCAGCTTTTGTCAAAAGCAGCATGCGGACAAACTCGAGGCACGCTCAGTACTGTGCAAGTTTATGGGATACCCAAAGAACTCCAGGGGGTATCTCTTCTATTACGCAGAGGAACAAAAGATCTTTGTTTCTCGTAATGCCCACTTTCTGGAACACCAGTTCTTAGAAAAGGAAATAAGTGGGAGCGCAATAGAACTGGAAGAAATTCCAGAACCACAGACTATTACTGAAAGCTTAGTAGAACCAGAGGGTTCAAAAGAACAGGACATTCCTACGCCGCTCCGCCGGAGTAGTGGGCAGTCTCATCCGCCCGAGAGATACTACAGTTTTCTCATAGACGGGGATAGAGAGGATTGCATCATTGATTATGATGAGCCGACTAGCTTCCAGCAGGCCATTCAGAGCGTTGACTCAGTAAAATGGCTGGATGCAATGCTGACCGAAATGGAGTTCATGTACACCAACAAAGTATGGACGTTGGATGTTGCTCTAGATGGGGTATAACCCGTAGGATGCAAGTGGATCTTCAAAAGGAAGACTGGTGTAGATGGACAGGTTGAGACCTATAAGGCTAGACTTGTTGCAAAGGGTTTTCGTCAAAGACCTGGTTTGGACTATGACGAAACCTTTTCTCCAGTGGCTATGCTGAAATCCATTCAGATCTTTTTTGCCATTGCTGCCTTCCATGATTATGAGATTTAGCAGATGGACATAAAGATCGCTTTTCTAAATAGAAATTTAGAGGAGTGTGTCTATATGGACCAGCCAGAGGGTTTCATTCAGAGTGGGAGCAGCAGAAAGGTGTGCAAGTTGCTTAAGTCCATCTATGGACTAAAGCAGACATCGCGGAGTTGGAACATCTACTTTGATGAGACAGTCAAAGAATTTGGATTTATCAAAAATCCAGATGAGCCATGCATCTATAGTAGATTTGTAGCAAGAACTGTCGTATTCCTCGTATTATACGTGGATGACATTCTTTTGATAGGAAATGACATTCCTATGCTACAATCTGTCAAGGGGTTCTTGTCACACAGGTTCTCCATGAAAGACCTGGGTGATGCCACTTACATTCTGGGGATCCGGATCCATCGTGATAGATCCAAGAGGATGTTAGGACTTTCGCAGTCCAGGTACATCGACACCATACTGAAAATATTCAGTATGGAAGATTCCAAGCGCGGTAATCTGCTGGCTTGTCACGGGATCACCCTCTCCAAAAAGATGTCTCCCAAGTCTGATTTGGAAAGGGATCGCATGTCTATTATACCCTACGCTTCTGCTGTAGGCTCTATAATGTATACGATGTTGTGTACCAGACCAGATGTTGCTTATGCACTAAGTGTGGTAAGCCGGTATCAGTCAAACCCTGGAGAGAAGCACTGGATAGCGGTAAAGAACATTCGCAAGTACCCGAGAAGGACTAAGGAGATGTTCTTGGTGTATGGCGGAAAAGACCTCCAGATCGAGGCCTTTGCTGACTCCAGCTTCCAAAGTGACAAGGATGATTCTAAGTCCATGACGGGTTATGTCTTTACCCTCAATGGAAGGGCGGTGTGTTGGAAGAGTTCCAAACAGGAAACCATTGCTGACTCGACGATGGAAGCGGAATATATCGCTGCTACAGATGCCGCAAAAGAAGCCGTCTGGATGAGGAAGTTCTTAACGAAACTTCAGGTGGTTCCGTCCATTGTTGATCCAATACCTCTGTATTGCGACAACAACGGGGCTATAGCTTTAGCGAAGGAACCCAGGTCCCATCAGAGGTCCAGACACATCTTGAGGCGGTATCACCTGATCAGGAAGATCGTGGGTCCCCAGGAGATCGAGGTTCGGAGAGTTGCTATGGAAGATAACACTGCTGATCCATTCACGAAGGTCTTACCCCAGACTCAGTTCGAGCGGTAGATCGAGATGATAGGTCTTTGATACGCCAGTACATGGCTTTAGTGCAAGTGGGAGATTGTTAGTGTATATGCCCTAGAGGCCATTACTGTATCATACTAGTTTGTATATTACTTAATGGAAGCTTGTGATATTCACAGTTGTATAGACAATCTTGCTGAAAATGGTAGTATACTACTTGGTTTGTTTCTACTTTAATGTGTACATGTGTTTCTTTTTGTATATCACCTATACACATTAGTGGAGACCTTAGGATCTTTGCTTGATTACCAGCGTTATGATGGCAGTCACACTTGTGGGGGCTGGGTAATCCATAAGCACATCCTTATATAGGTCCCTAGTCGTAGGACTATCGAGACAGGTCATCGATACTCCGGAGTAGACTAGCATATGCGCTTCTCATCCCAGCAGGGGAGACGGTCTGTCCCACAGCCGTCAGTACGTCGTACTTGAGATAGTATACGGGTGCTCGTTAGGTTACGAGTACACTGGACAGGACTCATCGGGAACTGTTGGTTGGTACTATACATATCGTCAGTTATCAGTTCCCAGGTGACATGAGTACAGCTTAGTCCGCTGACTTGACACCGTCACTTCGCCTCGAGTGTGTTCACACTGTACTTTGATTACTACCCTACTACGGCTCAAAGGAGTCGTGCAAACAGGTAGTAGTTAGGTGCAGTCCCGAAGCACTTGGAGGCAGTAACGGTTAGACAGGATTCGTCTCTCCCGGTATTGGGGGTTGATATCGCGCTGTGTCTAGGAGAGCCATTACACAAAGTCCCTGGCCAGGGCAAGCGAGATATACTGGTGGGTTTCCAGTGTTATCCCAAGGTGTTCTGGGATACACTCCGACACGACTTGTACCGCTATTAGGGGACTGACGTTTACCGCCCCTAGGCCCGCCATGCGATATTCTCAGACGAAAAGACCGGACTGTACGGAGACTGTCACATTCAGGCTCAGTAGGAGTTCAGATGGGTTTCACCTTGTCCGTCTTCTTATCGGCATCTACCTGGGGGCCGTTACGCATAGCTAGTGCCGCTTGCGGTCTGTGGTTAAACCCACTGCCAGCGTAGTGTCAAGTCTTTAGCGTCCCACACAGAGAGCTATTCGCCTTTAGGCAAAAGAGTAGAGGTCGCATGGTTTTGCGACAGGGTTCGGTCACATCCGTGCACTTGTGCACGTTTAGTGTCCGGGCAGTTATCACTAGCGGGCTTTAGTTTAAGCCAGATCCTAGTGTACGTTTTGGGATTAGTTTTATCTCGTTTGTATTCGTGTTCCTCGGAACGCGGATGCGGGTGTGTATGCACGGTTGACAGAGACAGAGGCAGAGGATTCTCATTAGGGTTGTTGACTGTTGACTTTTGGTAAACCCTAATGAGAATAAGAAATATGATTAATGATAATATTAATTAAGTATTATTATTCCATGGTTGGGTTGAAAGGTTGACTTTGTTGACTTGTTGACTCAGTTGACCGGTTGAGTAGGTTGGACTTGTTGACCATCATCATGACAATGGCTATCATTTCTTGGCATTGACCTTTGCTTGCTTGTTTGTTCACAAATTGCATTTAATGCATGAAATGATATTGCCATTTGATATGATAACAACCATCACATAATACTCAATTATTATTATTTGTTATTATTATTTTGGATTATGAGAGCAAGGGTGAGAAAAGTATTGCTCATTCTATCATTTGCTTTCTCTCTCATGAAAGCTATGTCTCATCCTCAAGCTCTCCCTCTTCCTCTTGCTCTCTCTCTAGTTCATGGTTCTATTGTCTCATGTGTTGAGAAACAAGAACCATAGAGATAAAACCCAAAACACTTCTCTACCCATCTTAGTATACAAGGTCTAGCAAGCCAAGTGTTCTAGTTTCCTCTAGATTGAGGTTGGAGCCAAAGGTAGAAGCTTTCGGGTGGATCCATCTTCGGCACAAGGAGACGACGAGGTGAGGCCGATCCGACCACCACAAGGAGTTGAAGAGAAGGAGTTCAAGTGTAGGTATAACCCTTAACCTAGTAGTTAAACTCTTAGTTAGTTTGTTAGATAGTTTGTTTAACAAAGATCCGTTTCTAGAGTCCATGTTACCCCCAAAGAAAAATTGTTTTTCACCATTTCCGCAACCCCAAAGAACCGGGGACGGGTAACGTGGACTTACAAATTGGGATACACATATTTACTTACGTTGATGACATGCGATATTATGTGTTGCTGTGATATATTATATTGGATCGTCGTGTTTGAATAGCCGGAGGTTTTTGCGTGAGATGAGAGTTTTTCATTTTCATTCATGTAAAAACTTGTATGTAAAATTCTTTTATTTGGACACTTCCGGGTTGAGGATGATGTCACCATTGATGTATATTATTTAATTTTCCGCATTAGGATAGACCAAAGGCGGGGAGCACAAGTAACTGGGTTCTAGATTTCAGTAGGAGACCATCTCGAGGAGTCAAGTCCGGGTCTCCTAACTCTAGAATTGGTAGGGTTGCTTGCCGCTCTCGTAGGGATCTAGGGATGTGGGTTTGGATATTCATCACGACCGTGGAATCTGTGTTTTTTACTGGATTAATTTAAAACACGGACCTCCTAGTATATCCAATATTTCATATGCTGACTTCTGCTGCAATGTTCTGTGATGAGATCATATAACCGCGTGAGACGAATGCTTTATATTATATATATGATGTATAATAAACGTTGCTTATGTTTTGCATCTGCGCTAGTCCTTCCCCCGCTCTGCCATTAGTTAACTCACCTAACGGTGCATGACGGGACCCCGTGGCGACTGCGGATGACATAAGCGTAAGTTGTTTTTTCGTTTCTTTATCTGTGAAGCTTAGGAAGCTTAAATGATAGGACTTCATTAATGAGATTAATGAAAAGGAAAGAAACCTAATGATGTTATGGAATCAAATTTTCAAAACCGGTAGCTCTAGTTCTTGCTTTGCATAGTGGTATTCCTTGATAAATATCCAGCACCTCATTTGATGAAGAAAGAGCCTAGATCCCTTCACCGGAAGTGACCTCTTTAGCAGAAACTAGCGGATGCTATACCCACTCGGTTTATTTTGAAAATATCGATTTTAAAAAGCAGAGATTAAACCACTCCTTTTCAAAATCACTCGATTCTATAACTATATCAAGTTCATTACGCAAAAGGTTTTCTTAAAAACCTGTCATAGCCCTCCGTCATTTCAGATAGTACTACTTAGTATTCGTGCTACATTTGTTGGCTTCTATCAAGGCGTAGTGTGCGATAGCTAATTAGTGCTTATCTGTAGCATATGATGCGATTGGATTAGGTTAGTTGTATAACTTTGTTGGCCTCCATCAAGGGTCGTGCTGGTGGGTTTAATTCAATCATGAAATGTATGGGTTGAACTTGACTAGCAGCCTATGGTTTGTTGGCCTCCGTCAAGGTCATAGGACGCTAGGGGCAAAATATTATTGGGAATTTCAAGTGTTGAAATTTGCAATGAGATTGCATACCTTCTATGAGATTGGTGGATCCCGATACCCATTGCAAGTAAGAGTTACTCCTGGGAGAGTTTTGCACTTTACAATTAGCCGATCAAGTAGGAGATTAGAAAGGTGTCAACGGATTTATGCCTCTGGGAAAACAAGATTTATTTTAATTAGGTCCGTGCAAAAGCACGAGGAACCTCCTTCAAAGTACCGACACTGGCCTGGCTGAAAGATTGGCGAACTTGTAGGGTGTAATTAATCCCGGCTAGTCTTACATTTTAGGGTTTGAAGGAAGATTTGATAAAAACAGTAGGAACCATCCTGATTAGATAAGATAATAACCAATCTAATCTTACAAGAGCATACGCTAAGTGTTTTCTTTTCTCTCTCTCCAGGTAGCGACCATGCCACGCCTTAATCAAGATAATAATATTGATGTATTGACCGAACCTACTTGTTATACTGAGCTGGGGAACGTTGGTTCCGCTCTACCTTATAGTTGTTATAATTCTAAGCAGGAAATAGGGAAATATCCGGATTCTCACGCAACCCGAACGAACCCGAACGAGGAATGAGCAAGTTGATGCATCTTCTTCGGGTGTGTTTATTACTGAAAAGTGTTTCTCAGTGCACTCTACGTCCTGGATATTAGATACTGGATCGGGATCCTACATATGTAATATGTTACATGGGCTAAAAAAGGTAGAGAACTGGGAAAAGGTGATCATTCTCTAAAAGTAGGGAATGGTGCAAGTGTTGCAGCTAAAGCTGTTGGTGAATATCACCTTGTATTACCAAATGGGAATACATTGATCTTGAACGACTGTTATTATGTACCCTCTATGATATGCAATTTAATATAAATTTCTTTATTAGATAAAGAAGGATATAACTTTGTAGTAGAGAATAATGTTATGAACATTTTCCTAAATCAAGTATTGATTGTGTTTGCTACGTTATGTAACGGTTTATACGTTTTGAATCAAAACACAGTTCTTAACGTACAGAACACACACAAGAGGAAGAGTTCAGAAATGAATGAATTCTTCTTGTGGCATTGTAGACTAGGTTATATCAATGCAACACGACTAGCTAAGTTACATAAAGATAAATATTTGAATCAGTTTGAATTTATATCTTATGAAACTTTCCAGTCATGTCTCAAAGGTAAGATGACAAAAACTCCATTTACAGGACACGGGAAAAGAGCTACTGAACTCTTGGGATCGATACATAGTGATGTATGCAGTCCCATGTCTACACATGCTAGGAATGGTTCCTCGTGCTTCATTACATTCACTGATGATCTCTCAAGATTCGGACATGTGTTCCTGTTGAAACATAAGTCTGAAGTTTTTGAGAAATTCAAAGAATATAAATGCGGATTAGAGAACCAAATGGGTTAAAGTATTAAAATCCTTCTATCTGATCGGGGAGGAGAATACTTAAGCTCGGAATTCCTGGATTATTTAAAAGAGAATTGGATTCTCTCTCAGATTACTCCTCCGTAAACACCATAGCACAACAGTGTATCGAAGAGGAGGAATCACACCCTATTAGATATGGTGCGTTCTATGATGAGCACCGCTGAGTTACCTATTTCCTTTTGGGGTTATGCGCTTGAGACAGCCGCATACCTATAGAATAGAGTTCCGACCAAATCAGTGCCTGCCACTCCATATGAGATATGGGAGGGGAAGAGACCGTGTCTTAATTTTATTAAGATGTGGGGTTGTTCAACCTATGTTAAAACAAAAAATCCGGACAAGCTCGAGGCAAGGTCAGTTCTGTATAAGTTTATTGGATATTCCAAACATTCACGAGCGTATATCTTCTACCACACCGAGGAACAAAAGGTGTTTGTTTCTCGGCATGCCATCTTTTTAGAAAAGGAATTTCTTGAAAAAGAAATTAGTAGCAAAGAGGTAGAACTGGAAGAAGTTCCAGCCACACAATCTACAACAGAAGATTTGGTGGAACCGGAGGATTTGATAGTCCCCGACGAACTTCAGCCTCTCCGTAGATATAGTAGGGTTTCTCATTTATGGTGAGAGCGAGAATTGCATCATGGAAGATGATGACCCAACTAGTTTCAAGCAGGCCATCACGAGTGGGGACTTTGTGAAATGGCTGGATGCAATGCGATCTAAGATGGAATCCATATACACCAACAAAGTATGAACTTTGGAAGTTGTTCCTGAAGAGGTAAAACCCATTGGGAGCAAGTGGATCTTTAAGAAGAAACATGGTGTAGATGGAAAAGTTGAAACTTTAAAAGCTAGACATGTTGTAAAAGGTTTTCATCAATGACCAGGTGTCGATTATGAGGAAACCTTTTCTCCAGTGGTTATGCTTAAATCCATCCGGATCCTAATTGCCATTGCTGCATACTATGACTACGAAATCTGGTAGATGGATGTCAAGACCGCTTTTCTAAATGGTGATTTAGAAGAGAGCGTGTAAAAGACTCAGCCAGAGGGCTTCGTAGATAGTGGGAGCAACAGAAGGTGTGCAAACTGCTTAAATCAATCTACGGGTTAAAGCAGGCATCACGGAGTTGGAACATCTATTTTGATGTGGCAGTCAAAGAGTTTGACTTCATCAAAAACGTAGATGAACCTTGTGTATACAAGAAGGTTGCAGAGAGTAAGGTCGTCTTCCTCGTATTGTATGTGGATGACATACTCTTGATAGGAAATGATGTTCTTATGCTGCACTCGGTCAAGCTCTTCTTATCACAAAGGTTCTCCATGAAGGATTTGGGTGATGCCTCCTACATCTTGGGGATTAAGATCTATAGAGATAGATCCAAAAGGATGCTGGGATTGTCCCAATCCAGGTACATTGACACCATAATAAAGAGGTTTAGTATGGAAGATTCCAAGCATGGAAATTTACCCACGATCTCAGGAATCACTCTCTCCAAAGAGATGTCCCCCAAGACTGATTTGGAGAGGGCTCGCATGCAAGGGATACCCTATACATCAACGGGAAGGAGTGCACAATATATTCCACACATCCCAGCTCCGAAGGTATGTGAGTGGCCCCAGCCATATTCTTGATCACTCTGAGCTAACTGTACAGCCAGACTTATCTTGTGAGCAACAACCCGTTGAAATTCTAGACAGAAAGATGAAATCACTTCGGAACAAGGAAGTAAACTTGGTCCGGATGATGTGGAGAAAAGAAACACCGGGAGAATCAACGTGGGAAAGAGAAGACGATATGCGTGCAAGATACCCTTACTTGTTTGTAAATTAGTCCTTAAAATAATTGTAAATTTTGAGGACAAAATTTTTGTAAGGAGAGTAGAATGTAACGACTCTGTTTTAATGTATAGAAAATTTGTTTAAAAGTTAACGTACAAATGGAGTATTTGCAAAGGTGAATATGCTATAACTATTTATTTTTCTTTTAAACAGTAAGAAAGCACTTGTAGCTCATTGGTAAAGCCTTGCACTGCTGTGACATAACCCTGTGTTCGAATCCCATCATCCACATATATTTTTTTGTTGATTTTTCTTTTAAACTTTTAGAAACTCAAAAGTTTGCACGTGCACTGCACGGAAAATGAAAAGTCACATAAAAATCAAACATGTGGGAAATGCTAGTTGAACAGCCTAGGACACATGTCATTAATCCAACCCCAGACTAACCCCAATGAATTGGCGAGATCGGGTTTGGGGCCAGCGCCGCCGGCCCCCTGTAGCTAATGCTTCAAAAACCCTTTAGCCTACCCCATTAACCCTAGTCTGTTTGTTTTACCCACACATTCCCAGAGAATTAAAATGTGTCATTAATCCTAAATTTTAATGCATTTTAATTTCTTCTATAAATACAAATATCACACTTTAGCCTCCTCATTCTGAAATCCATTGTCAAAACTCTCTAAATTTTCTAAGTCCAAAAGTTGTATAAGTGGAGTTAGCTCAAGGTCAAGTTCCGGCGACGACTCGGGACAAATCCGGCGACAACACGACTCCACGCCACCTTCAAAATCTTCCTCCATATCTCCTCGTTACCATCATCCAGTAAGTCTCTTCTTTACCCCTTCTCTTTTATTAAAAAGAATTCTCTTTTCAAAACTTGTCGGAAGCGGAGTTAATCCGACTTCCGATTCTAACTAAAAACCCAACTTTTCTTAATAACAAATTTACCATCTTTTTGTATAATGTTTAGAAATCATAAACAAACCCTTTACAACAAGTTTCAAGTCAAAATAATATGTATTGCAACTTTTATTTCATTTTTACGGTAAAATACCATCATGTTTATATACGACATTATTTTATCGTTTAGCTCATATTACCTTTAGAAAACTTATGAGGTAACGACCTACCTCATCACGACACTCATCATGACATAGCACGATGGCTTGTAAAATATTATTTTGGCACAAAATACGAATTTACATTTAAATACTATAAACTATCAAAAACCATTTTCTTTAAAAGTGTATTATTTAATTCCTTACAAATGCGTCTCTACAACCCACTTTTGGGGACCCCAATCGGGATAGTGTGGGTTATCGCACATCCTAGGGCCTAGTAGAGCAAGATGTAGACATCCTCACGGAGCATTCGATCTCGATGGAATTTTAATGAAATTTTTAAGAAAAATGTGATTTCTATTTAATAAATAAAATTTATTTTTAATAATTATATATATAAATATTATCAAAATATCTAATTTAAATATATAAATAAAAATATTCCATGTTTTCTAAACAAAAAGAAAAGATTTACATATTTCATGAAATACCACCACAAATCCGTATAATTCCAATTTACAACAAAATACCATATAATATTCAAATTAGATTTATATCCACTAGAATACACTCCACATTCAAAAATCACATCCATGAAAACCCTAAAGACGATAAATAAATACTTAAGCTTTATTTTAAAAATATACCAAAACTATTTTGCATAAAACGCCCTCAAGTTATATTAATTTACAATAAGGACCCTAGTAAATATAGGTTTAAGCGGGACCAATTCTCTTGAGTCTTAGGGAGCCGGAGAAAGTGAGTGCTTGCCTATTTAAGGTAGAAAACTAAAACGGGGTTATCAATGGTAATTGTCTTGGAAAAAGTCACAAATCCTGCCGTCCATGTGCAACAGTTATCGATAACACCAAAACTAATTCAGGACGTCAATTTCTGTCTAAAATGTCTGACTCGGTCCGAGTCTCAGTCAAAACTGAAAACAATCTATACTCAAATACAATTCAAAGATAACTTCAATACAATATGAATCCATCTATACCAGATACAATCTATATCAACTTGACTTGAACTAACCAAACCATAGGTATTCATTGACTTGATTACATGACTATCCGTTTACATCACTATCTGTTTACACGAACAATTGATATCATGGCTTCGGCAAGTCATCTATCTACAAAGCAATACAATCAATACAAAAGATATTACGGGGTTTTTAAGGGGTAGACTGGTACAAAATGTGTTAGAAGTGGTACGAGACGGTCACTTTAATACACTTAACCTGAATATCCATTGCTGTTGTTCTGTGGCTTAACTATTCCTTGCGCCCCGTATACCTCAGTCCACGGAATAGTTGGACTCCTCTCGTATACACTGGCATATTCTGTGTCAAGCTATAAACAACTGTGTTAACATAACAAACAAATAATACACCAGTTATATTCTCACATCTGTCTATTCTATTCCACTTTTCTTTGGGACTTATCGAGCGATTGTTCGCTGACGATATTCCTTCTCTTCTTTCTTTGGAATATTATCAGGTGGATCTGAGTCTCTGGAGGTCGAGCCTAGCGAAGAAGACTTGGAGCAGTTCACAGACGACCCAGAGCTATAGACACTTGTATATACTTTTCTTTTTAGTTTATACCATTGTTTAGGCATTGTTTTCCGCATTGTATTTATATTTCCAGTTGTATTGTAAAGAAATGTTTAATAAATAAAAGTTGTTGTTCAATTACATCTCTTGTCATTTTTCTTGCGTACTTTATAATATTGCTTATTTACGCTTAGCGTGTTTGCTTCTGAGTAAATTCGTCGCGTCCTCTTATCCGTACACCGGGAAGCGGCGCGTAACAGGACATTTGTCCGGTGTTTTCTACTATAGCCTGTGATTTACCAACCATTCCCGTGTCCATAGCAGCGTCGGAAAATAATTTTAGTACAGGTGATTGGATATTAAGCAAGAAGAGATGCAGTTTGGCGCACGATATAATGGAGTGCATGGTTTGCTCATAAGATTGGGAAGCAGCAGCTGTCAAGAAACAAAATGCAATCATTTTGGACTCGAATTATCTACCTGAGGAGCTTACAGAATCAGACGAGACCAACACTATAGGAGGAGGAACCACAACCTGTGCCGACGAGCAGTTAGTAAGATTTGTAATAGTAGAAAAAGAATTACGCAGACCTAATTCTCTCTCATTGAGATCAATATTTGGGAAGGATACGTGGGCAGCCCGAGTGGGTTCAGTCTTTAATGTAAAAAAACAACAAAGTGTATTATGAAATTGTAATTTGATTAAGATATTTTTAATATAAAAACTTGTTTAAATTTCAAATTTTTAAGTCTAATTTTAATTTTATTTTTAAAAAAAATAGCAACTGAGCCAGACGAAAAATTCACCTGCCTCGGCAAATTTTCCTCGCCTTGCTTCGTGAACCGGCGAGGCGAAGCGAGCGAGTTCTGACTTCGTTACTGTCACCCTCTCCTCTCCTATCCGGCGAAGCGAGAAAAATTCAGTTCGCCAACTAGGCGAAACAAACGAATTCCGAAGCGAGTTGCTTCGGCTCACTTCATTAGCCACGTCTAGGTTAGGGTAACCAAAAGAAATCCACTATGTCATAATAATACAATTTAAAACACTCCCCTTTAGATGTCCATTTTGCAAAGATATACCTCGTTAAAACCTTACCGGGGAAAACACCACGGGAAAAATCCCAGCTAAGGAAAAAGTGCGCATTATACTTTGCGTTAGATAATACGAACAAATTGTTGTCTCGTTAAAAACCTTGTCAGGAAAACCCAGTAGGAAAAACCATGGACAAGGGGAAAAAATGCACGTATTATCACCCCTTATTAGAAATATCATTGAGCCGATGCATTCTAATATTATAAACCAATTTCTTAAATGTTGAAATCGATAATGCCTTGGTAAAAAAATTAGCTAGATTTTCACTTAAACAAATTTGTTGAACTTTAATTTTGCCCTTTTCTTGAATGTCATGCGTAAAAAAGAATTTTGGTGAAACATGCTTCGTTTTAGCTCCTTTGATAAATCCACTCTTTAGCTGGGCAATGCAAGCAGCATTATCTTCATATTGTGTTGTTGGAATTTCTTTATATGAACGTAGAACACTAGTTTCTTGGATATATTGGGTCATTGATCTTAGTCAAACACATTCCCTACTTACCTCATGAATTGCTAATATATCTGCATAGTAACTAAAGTTTGTGTTGTGGAGCGTCATGATATAGTTGTATCACCATATGTGAATAGATAATCCGTTTGAAATCGAGATTTGTGCGGATCAGATAAATATTCTGCATCTGCATTACCAATTAGTTGAGATTTTGACATATTCGAAAACAAACCCATATCAATCGTTCCTTGAAAATATCGAAATATATACTTAATTCCATTCTAGTGCCTTCGGTTTGGATAAGAACTATATCTTGCTAATAAATTAACAGCAAACGCTATATCAGGCCGTGTTTTTAGCAAAATATATTAGTGCTCCTATTGCACTAAGGTACGGTACTTTAGGACCAAATAATTCTTCGTTATCCTCTCAAGGCCGGAAGGGATCCTTATTCACATCAAGTGACCGAACAACCATTGGAGTACTTAATGGATGTGATTTATCCACGTAGAATCGTTTTAGGACCTTATCTATATCAGTTTATTGATGAATAAAAACTCCATCAACTAAATGCTCGATTTGTAGAACTTTGTTTTTCCAAGGTCTTTCATCTCAAATTCTTTCTTTAAATAATCGACTGCCTTTGGAAGAGTTCTAATAATATTTAAATCATTAACATATATAGTAATTATAGAAAATCCAAATAAAGATTTCTTTATAAAAACACATGGCAAAGTTCGTCATTTATATAACCTTCTTTCAATAAATATTCACTAAGACGATTATACCACATACGTCCAGATTGTTTTAATCCATATAAGAATTTGGATAATTTGATCAAACAAATATCCCGGGATATTGAACTACATGCTTCTGGCATCTTAAAATCTTTGGGGATTTTCATATAAATATCACTATCAATGGATCCATATAAATAAGCTGTAACTACATCCATCAGAAGCATATCAAGTTTTTCTTGTACTGCAAGACTTATAAGATATCGAATTGTAATAGCATCCACCATAAGAGAATACATATTCAGTCGAAAATATCGCATATTTGATATAACATTTTCCTTACTTTTCTTAAATATCTAAAGGTATTTATTATAAATATAGAATATATTTGGGTTTATCTGTAAAAATACTATTTACCATATATTTATATATTATAATTAACATTATGAAGGAAAATATATGCATATAATATTTATATAATATTTTGATAATTTAAATATGCATATCATATCAAATATTCTAATCAATATTCTTAAAATATAATATCATATCAAATTGGTTACGATAATATCTCAAAAATACCAAATAATACTAACATTATTCATTGAGATATTGTGCAAGGTTTAGTTTAGGTCAGGAGATCGAGATGTTGAGATGTCGGGAATTAAAAATCCGTCGATAAAGAAATACAATCGAAGAATCAATATTGGCAAAGAATCAGGAAATATTATCAAATTCCAAATATCAAATAAATCTCCATGTGTCACATTGAAGAAACCCCAGAAAACTGAAGCCAAGATCTCACCAAATGGCCACGGATCCGCGGCCAATCCATACAATATGCGGCGGATCCGCGGCCGATTCACCGAATCAGGAGTTAGGATTTTCAGGTTGGATTTTCTACAACTAACCTTAATTCTGGAGATCTATGGTTTCTGGCTTTGGGGCTATATAAAGGACCGAGAGCTAAACTTAGAAATCATCAATCTTTTACACGAAGCAAATCTCCGTCAAAGAACAAGTGATCCACGATAGGTCTGCGATTCGACGTGATAAGACGACGTGAGATTTGACGGAGCATCTACTTCCTACGAGGCAGAGATCGAGAGCAACTTCTTCTTCCTCTTTTAATCTAAACTCAAAAGTTTTGTAATTGTGAAGTTGATTAATAAAGGTAGATCATTAGATTAATTATTTAGCATTTAATTTCTGCAATAAGATCTCTTTCTCTCTCCGTTCTTCTTCTATCTCCATCATACGTGAGTAATTCTCCGCTTGATAGGGTTCGTAGGATTAGGGTAGAACAATGGATGAGAAAATATTTTAACTCCTTTTAAGTCTTATGAATTTTATAAAATTTAGCAAAATGAATTTTATAAAATTTAGCAAAATAAATTTTAACATTCTTATCGGGCGCGCTACCAATTTATTTCTAGTCTCGATCGCGATTTGAGATCAGATCAACAATTGTTTTGTTAAGGGCTAGACATGAATAAAGATCAATGAAAAGACAAGGGTCAATAGTGGGGAAACCCTAGTTTCTTCCAAGAACCCTAATTCTCATTCATTACTATCTATCTAGTATTAAATCTATCAATAGATAAAAGGAGTAATCTTTATTAGTCATCCATGACTACTAAATCCGAACGAACCCTACAAGCATTCTTCTTATAAAATCTATATCCGTATTCAAACTAGATCTGCATTTTACATCCGTATTTTGACGTAGATCTAGAAACTATTCTCCACTATTCTTTATTCCTCTATTCTTCCTCTTTTTCAACACGTCTAAAGTAAAATTGAAAGATTCCACATATCCCTGAGAACGACCTGTACTCATCTCGGTCTAGCTACACGCGACATCGTTATTTATTGCGGTTACTACAAACACTTCTTTAAATACAGAATCAATCAAATGGCGCTGTTGCCGGGGATACGTGCGTAATTTTTTTATTTTTACTATTTGTGTTGAATTCTTATTCGATCTGTATCATAAAAATAAAACAAAACTGCATCTTGCATATTTAACGATTAGTGTGCGATTTTTGTGAGGGAATCTGGAGTCACTTTAGCGAGGAAATAAAGATTCAGTGACATTCATTAAGACCCAGACGAGCAAAAGAAGCCACAGTAAAAAAATTAAACAAAGAACCCCCTAAAGAGCCCGGAACTGCGGCTATTGTGTGCAAACGGCGGCGGAACCGCGACGGTCTTGGGGAGTTGTGCCCTCAAACTTTTCTGGTATCTTTTCTATCTCTTTCTCTCTCCTCTGAAAAAATACAATAATATATTTTCTGTAGGATTCTTTGCAAAATATCGCCGCTCAAAAATCTTTTTGCGTGTTTTGTTTTGCGGGTTGTTTTTGATTATTTTAATACGGACTTTAAGGGGCAAGACCACAATTCAGATTAGGTGGGGATTTCATCACCCTTCCTAGGCCCCACAAATCATAAAACGAGCATCTGCATAACCCTATATTAATTAAAAATATCTAGATCAAGACCCTAAGGACCGTCGCGCTCAAATAGGACAGAGGAAGGTCGTGGGTAATCTATCGCTTATCCACATTTCTTTTGTGGTGTCTAGGCAAGTGTGTCTAAGGCAAGTGGTTACTTAATTAGGCCCGCTACTTTCGATGATTCGTATAGCGGATACCTCCCACTTACCTGGCATTTACCTGGCCACAAGAGTTACAAGGAGGTGTTAGAGAATTGATCCTGCGGCTTGTCCTTTGGAAGTCTAAGAGCGGTCTATTGGTTGACCTAGGTAACCTTAGTTCTAGGATTTGCTTATGCATTTTGTGATTTGTTGAGTCAACCCTCAAGTCCCACTTTCAAAGCAAAACAATCCAAATAGAGCTTAAATCTTTTCACCCTCCTCCTTCTTTTCACTTTCTTATAATGGGTAACCTAAATAAAAGAACTCTTGCCGAGTTTTGCTATCCAGAACCAGATATTTCTTGTTATCATAATCGCTTCGGTATACTATCCGACTCTACCATGTCTTTTAGAGATCGGATAGAACAAGGGGAAAGAAACAGTTGGCCACCTCACTCCAGGTCCTATCAACCGCATCAAAATTCTACATCTTCTTTTGTTGATACTCCATCTAAAGCGTGTGAGGGAACTCCTAAACGCATGTCCATCACTGAGTATATAGCAAGGACTAACGGCCAAAGTTTCAATCTAGTCAAACCGTTAGGACAACAAACGCCATCACCTTCTAAAGAAGATTTTACTACTCGGTTTGTGGCATATATGAAATCTGTTGATAGTCGCCAACCACACAACCAATATCAATATTCTTCTTATCACAATGTTGATCCTACTCCTGCCAAATTTTCACAAGCTTTCGATTCTTATCAATCCTACCCAACTTTTACCCCTTCTCGAGACATTCCTTCTAATCAGTCATTTGGGAGTTTTACTTATCCACAAAAATTTCAATCTTATGCTGAAACCCCTTACCGACCCATGTCTAGTTTTGAACAGACTGTGGAAGAATAAGTGGTAGCATTACGCCGCGCCAGAGAGGAATTGAATGAGTGCATGGCCGTTCTCAATAAACAAAACGAACGAACAACTAGTTTCAAACCAGCTCAAAATTTTCCAACGTATGATACAGCCATAGGAAAAATTGAGAATTTAGGTAGTGAGAGAGAGAGAGAGAGAGCGGTACACCCTTTCAAATCAAACCTCTCCATCTCAAATTGAAATCCACACCTCCAGTTTCATAGATCTATCGAGTACACCAAATGATTCACCAATTGAAGATAGAATGTCTGATGAGTTGAGTGACTTTGTAGTGTTTGATTTACCCGATTATGAAGGGTCCATTTCAAGTGAAGCCACACCCAACCCTTGTGATCTCTACATCTCCACTCTAGAACAACAATTGATTGAAAACTCTGTTTTTGATGAGGGGTCTGAGACTTGTAACCTTCACTTGATTGAGGATATTGACGTTGGGGATATATTGGATGATGAACCCAAAATTTTTGGATGAGTTTGTCCCATCAATTCATCAGGTCCTTTCACTCCCGTGTGGTCATCATCTCGAACCTTTAACTATTCTTCCCGAATCCCATACGCGTCTTGAAGTTGATGATAAATGTAAAACCAAAAAACAGAACGAAATTCAGCCTTCATTTCCCACATCTGGTTCAACAATACTCGACACACCAATTTGTGTACCTATTTCATCTTCCACTTTCTCTAATTTTTCTTCTAATCTTCCTTTAATGATAGCGAGTATTGATGGATCACAATCCGATATTTCAAGTTCAATAATTCTAAAAAGACAACTTGATTTAGACTCTTTTGAGAATGAGATAGATGAGCTTTATGAGTCTCCTACCTCCATAATTTTTGACAAATCAAGTGTGTTGAATTCTGGCGCGACACTTATTGACATTGAAACGTTTAATTGGACCATCGATGAAAGTTTCGAAGATATTTTCGCCGGCGAACTCGCATTCTTAAACGACACGGATTTTGTGATTAATCAACCTCGTGAAGAAGTTAAACCACCACCATTTCTTCTTATCCCATACGAGAATGTGACCATTCTTTCCATTCCTAATCATTCACATTCTCGTTTTCGTTCACCATCACTATTTTGTGTCTATCAACCGAGACGTAAACCATACCGCCTCCTATCTCCCCACTTCATCAAATCTCTGACCTTCCACCAACCAGTGCGTTACATAGATAAAATATTTGAATGGGTGGTGTTGACTTTTGGTCTTTGTAAGGTTTTACTTTGACCAATAACTTTAACCCCCTTATAATTTTAAATGCTTAATACTATTTTACTCAAGTTTGGGGGGGGGGGGGGAAGGGAAATCTTTTGGCTCTTGAATGGAAAGAAAATTTTTATTGTGAGCCAAAAAATAAGTTTGGGGGAGAATTTTACTTTCACTATTTCATGTCCCCATTACTAACTTTTCCTCCTAAGTCTACAGTTTTTTTAAACTTAACAGATGACATCAGTGAGGACACAGCTGTAAATAGGTTTGGGGGAGGTTTGTGCTTATTCACGCAATACTTTGCATTATACTATATATAAGAATAAAAAAAAATTGATAATGAAAGTTTGAAAGTGAAAATTTACATATGAAAGATAGGAATAGTTTGAGAAAAGCAAGAAAGTTAGATGTTTTCTTAAACGAAACTAGCAATAAATAGTTATGAGCCGTTATCCCAAGGGTTAGTAAGATGAAGGAAATTACTAATCTGAGTATAAAAATAATTCTGAAAAATAGTCACTATTCTTAAGGTCAAACATTTGAACGTTGATACCCTACTATACGCACTTACACACATCTTGAAACTTGGGATAGTAGAGGATACTTTGAAATGCTCTTGTCTAAAAGCCTTAGCATGAAATAAAAAATAAAAAAAAAGTATAAGTGGTGAAGAAAAAAAATGAACACTGGTTTTGTAATTGCTTAAGACAGCATAAAAAAATATAGCGAGGGTACTTTATTACCTAGTGCCTTAGACCAACTGGTTTGGAAGCCATTGCTAAGCCTTAGCTGTTGCAAGACGAGGAATTACGTCTAAATGCGTGAGCACATTTAGTAATCTATTGGTTAGTACCTCAAGAAGTATTAACGATGGTTAGTACCTCAAGAAGTATTAACGGTCGCATGAAGGATGTGTGAGCAATTTCATCAAAAAAATTCACCGACTAAAAAGTACTTTGGAAGATGGACAAGAGTATGATAGCTTGAATTGAATTCTCTAAGTGTAGAGATGTTTTTTACACACACGTAGAGCTATATGATCAATGTTTGGAGGAAAGATAGGGAGGAAAACTAAATACGCTATTTTATTGAAAGATGATATGATTTCTAATATCTTTTCACGACCATTAAGATAAGGCTCATGACAACTAAAAAGCTAGTGTAGTTGGAAACTCTTCTTTTCAAGTTCTTTCTTTTATAGTTCTTATCTTTGTATGTAACTTTCACTATCTTTCTTTTATTATACGATTTTGTGGGCGCAATCCGCTGAAAACCCTCAGGAGACAACACTCCTCCTACCAGGGACTCCTAGAGGTTTAACGGTTTGTTGCACGTGCTTAGTGCAATCGTGTTGCCTATGAAAGTGTGCTACTTAGGTTTTTCTTTTTCTTTTTCTCCCTCTCTTGAATAAATAAGTTTGATCGGGACGATCAAAGTTAAGTTTGGGGGTATTTGTTCAGTCGAAAATATCGTACATTTGATATAACATTTTCCTTACTTTTCTTAAAAATCTAAAGGTGTTTATTATAAATATAGAACATATTTGGGTTTATCTGTAAAAATACTATTTTCCATATATTTATATATTATAATTAATATTATGAAGAAAAATGTATGCATATAATATTTATATAATATTTTGATAATTTAAATATGCATATCATATCAAATATCCTTAATCAATATTCTTAAAATATAATATCATCAAATTGGTTACGATAATATCTCAAAAATACCAAATAATACTAACATTATTCATTGAGATATTGTGCAAGGTTTAGTTCAGGTCAGAAGATCGAGATGTTAAGATGTCGGGAATCAAAAATCTGCCGATAAAGAAATAAAATCGAAGAATCAATACTGGCAAAGACTCAGGAAATATTATCAAATTCCAAATATCAAATAAATCTCCATGTGTCACATTGAAGCAACCCCAGAAAACTGAAGCCAAGATTTCACCAAACGGCCACGGATCCGCGGCCAAACCATGCAATATGCGGCGGATCCGCGGCTGATTCACCGAATCAGGAGTTAGGATTTTCAGGTTGGATTTGCTATAATTAACCCTAATTATGGGGATCTATGGTTTCTGGTTTTGGGGATATATAAAGGACCGAGAGCTAAACTTAGAAATCATCAATCTTTTACATGAAGCAAATCACCGCCAAAGAACAAGTGATCCACGACAGGTCCGCGATGTGACGTGATAAGACGACGCGAGATTCGACGGAGCATCAACTTCCTATGAGGCAGAGATCGAGAGTAACTTCTTCTTTCACTTGTAATCTAAACTCGAAGGTTTTGTAATTGTGAAGTTGATTAATAAAGGTAGATCATTAGATTAATTATTTAGCATTTAATTTCTACATTATGATCTCTTTCTCTCTCCATTCTTCTTCTATCTCCATCATGCTTGAGTAATTCTCCGCTTGATAGGGTTCGTAAGTATATGCGTGAGACACAATCTACTAATTTGATCTATTTTAGATATGGCTAACTTTACCCAGAAGGTTAGGCCCTTCCAAGGCGAACAATGGATGGGAAAATATTTTAACTCTCTTTAAGTCTTATGAATTTTATAAACTTTAGCAAAATAAATGTTAACATTCTTATCGGGCGTGCAATCAATTTATTGCTAGTCTCAACCGCGATTTGAGATCAAATCAACAATTGTTTTGTTAAGGGCTAGACATGAATAGAGATCAATGAAAAGACAAGGGTCAATAGTGGGGAAACCCTAGTTTCTTCCAAGAACCCCAATCATCATTCATCACTATCTATCTAGTATTAAATCTATCAATAAATAAAAAGAGTAATCTTTATTAATCATCCATGAATACTAAATCCGAACGAACCCTACAAGCATTCTTCTTATAAAATCTACATCCGTATTCAAACTAGATCTGTATTTTAATCCGTATTTTGACGTAGATCTAGAAACTATTCTCCATTATTCTTTATTCCTCTATTCTTCCTCTTTTTCAACACGTCTAAAGTAAGATTGAATGATTCCACATATCCCTGAGGATGACCCGTACTCATCTCGGTCTAGCTACACGTGAAACTGTTATTGATTGCGGTTACTACAAACACTTCTTTAAATACAGAATCGATCAATACATTTTTTTAAAATCAATACCGGGTCTTTGGGAAAAACCTTGTGCTACAAGTCGTGCTTTGTATCTAACGACTTCATTTTTCTCATTTCGTTTTCGTACAAATACCCATTTGTACCCCACTGGCTTTACACCTTCATATGTTCAGACTATAGGTCCAAAAAACTCACGTTTTGCAAGTGAGTTTAATTCTTCTTGTATTGTAAACTGATGTCGCACACTCTACTGGGTTTGCAGAGAGCGGAATTTTCAAAAAACAATTTTAAGGCATGCAACACCGACTAAAACCCTAAGAACTACCATAGGCTTTAACTTGCAAAACATACATAGGTTCTAATTTACTATGAGGAGATTTATACCTATGTGCTCAAGTCCTTCGGGTCTTCTTAATTCTCTTCTTATGCTCCTCGTCCGTCATGATCGAACTTGGTCGTCGGTCTCCTTGCGTCAAAGACGATCCACCCGAGAGTCTGATTCAAGCTCTAACCTCAAAAGTGAGGTAAATAAAGTATCTAGCTTGCTAATCTAAATAGTTTAGTGGATGTAGAGTGTGTTAATTGGATTGGTTTATCTCATAAACCCTAGGTTTCTCAACTCATGAGAGGGTTAAGGTTTGAGGAAGAAGAAGAGCTCAAAGGAGGAGAGAGAATGGCTAAGTTCAAGTGATGAATAATGGCTAAGTTCAAGTGTAAAAGAATGACTAAGTTCAAAACTATCAAGCATTTCTTTTTGCAATAAAAATACTAGCCATGCTTGAATAGTAATGACAAAAGAATAAAGAAAGATAACAGCCTTACTTCATACCATGCTTAATAACACCTCAACCCTCCACCTCATTTTCTATTTGCAATAAATATAATTACACAAAATAAGGTGTCCTCTTCTAGAAGCACTCAAATATAAATACAAGAATACCTATACCGTATATATATACTCGTATTCGTACTACAAAAAATATGAATACCAAGTGATAAAATAATCCAATAATATAATACTAGATCATTATTAAATCAATACTTAATTCAATAATGCGGCTTAATCCTAAGCCCGCTAGTATTAACCATCAGAACATAAATCCGTACAGCTAGTATACGTATATGATCGGAACCCAGCACGTATAACCATAAAGCCTCTATATCGTTTCGCCTAAACCAGGGAAATACTCTTTGTGGGACTTTAAAGACTCGACAGTATGCTAGCGGTAGGTTTAACCACAAGCACGTCAGTGACACTAGCTGTACGTAACGGATACCCAGATACCTGTCAAAAAAAGGCCGACTAGCAAACTCATCCGAACCCTTACTGACCCTGTCCATGACAATCTCCGTACAGTCCGGTCTGTTCGTCTGAGAGTATCGCATGCCAGGTTTAGAGGGTGGAAAACGTCAGACCCTTAATAACCTGACAAGTCATGCTGATGTGGTTCAAGACCATCCGAGAATCTATTGATCTAACTATGAGTAATTCTCAATAACCCTGACCAGGGACTTATAGTGTTGTCCAACCAAACGCAACGCGGCATCGACTCCCTATACCGGGAGAGACGAATCCCCAACAATCACTCACTGCCTCCATATGGCTCGGGACTGTACCCAATTAAAACCAGTTTGCATAACTCAGTAGAGCCGTGGTAGGGTAGAAATCAAAACACAGTGGGAACTCACATGACACAAATAACAATCTCAAGTCAACAGACTATCTGTACTCATGTCACCAGAGAACTTCTATCTGACGATAGGTATAATACCATCTAGCATGTTCTCGGCGAGTCCGTCCAGTGTACTCATCCCCAGTGAGCACCTGTATACAATCTTAGGTGAAACACACCAATGGCTGCGGGATCAACCATCGCCCCTTGTCATGGTCTAGAAATTTATACACTAGTCTACTCTGGAGTATCGATGTCCAGTCAAGCAAGAATTTTATGGGCTTTATTAATATGTATAAGCGATATGAAATAACAAGTAAAATATACACACATGTTGAGATAAATTCAAACCAAATAGCATACTATCTTATCGAGCAAGATTGTCCTATACATACATACTACTAGCATCCTATACAATAAAAACCTCTAGGGCATACATATCCAACAATCTTCCACTTGTACTAAGGCCTATTATTGACGTATCGAGTATCCAATGTCTGCTTTAGGGCCAGTTGCCGGTGTACCCCATACCCAACATCTCAAATAGTCTCTCGAACTGGACTTGAGGGATGGTTTTGGTGAAGGGATATGCCATGTTATCTTTTATATCTACTTTCCGCACCTCGGTCTCCCGGCGATCCAATCTCCCAGATCAGGTGATACCGTCTTAAGATATGTTTTGATTTTTGATGGGACTGTGGTTCCTTTGCCAAAACCATGGCTTTATTGTTATCGCAATACAAAGGTATTGGATTAACAATGGATTGAACCACTTGAATTTCAGAAACGAACTTTCTCATCCAGACTGTCTCTTTTGCGGTATCGTTAGCAACGATGTCTCAGCCTCCATCGTCAAGTCTGCTACGGTGTCCTGTTTGGAACTTTTTCAACAGACTTTCCCTCTGTTGAGGGTAAACACATAACCCGGGACGAATTTAGAGTCATCCTTGTCACTTTGGAAGCCAGAGTCGGTAAAATCCTCGATCTGGAGGTCTCCATTACCGTACACAAAGAACATCTCCTTAGTCCTTCTCAGATACTTAAGAATGTTCTTTACTGCTATCTAATACTTCTCACCTGGATTGGACTGATACCTGCTTACGACGCTAAGTGCGTAAACTACATCTAGTTTGGTAAACAACATCGCATACATTATAGACCCTACCGCCAAAGCATAGGGTACAATGCTCATGCAAGCTCTCTCCTTATCAATCTTAAGAGGCATCTCTTTGGAAATGGCGATTCCGTGAAAAGCGGGTAAATTACCATGCTTGGAATCTTCCATACTAAACCTCTTTAGTACGGTGTCTATGTACCTTGACTGTGAATATCCCAACATTCTTTTAGATCTATCATGATTGTAATGACCATGTTTTCTAATACCTAATAAAATATATTTTATTTATATTTCTACTATCAAATAATTATTTACGTATTTCTTTTATATAATACTAATTTTTAAAGTAGTGTTAGTAATTTTCAAAGCATTGAATATGATTAAAGGAATTTTTCTAAAATCTATTTATTGTTTTATAGGCTTAAAATGTTTTAATAAAATTTTATAACGCCTTAAAATAATCTACATATTTCTATCATCAATTATAAATGTTTCAAAGGATAAACTAGATTTTATATAACTTTAATAACTAGCTAAAACCATAGGAACTGTTATATTACTTAGTTTTAGCCCAAAACTATTTTTATACTAAATATAATAATAAAATATATTTTATGAAAATTTTCCACAATTTTCCCGTGTTTTAAACTATTTTTAACAATTTTTTTAAAGCCAAATCCAATTTTGAAATAATAAACAGAATATATATATATATATATATATATATATATATATATATATATATATATATATATATAATTTAAAATCCCTTTGATCTGGACTGTTGGATCCAAGATCCAACGGCCCAGATCACACCGGCGCACCCACGTGGCGGGGACCACGCGGCGGCAGCGCGTTCTGGGCCGTTGGATGCAGATCCAACGGCCACAAATTAGTGGCGGCTGGCGCAATCATCATCTGATGATTAGGGCGGCGCGATCTCAGCCGTTGGATCTCAATCCAACGGCTGAGGTGAAGCGGCGGCGGGCGCAATCATTGAATAATGATTCGCAATCACGAGGGAGCGCGGATTTTTGTGATTTTTTGGATTTTTCTGTTGTTTGGAAAACGCTATAAATAGGCACCTTCAAACCTAAATTTCTCACACCACCGAACTTCAAAGATTCTGAAAAAAATACCGGTGCCTTCATATCGACGACGCCGACGCTACGGCTCTATCCAATCGCAGAGGAAAAATCGGGGCGCGGAGCTATTGAGGATTTAGTACGAGACTACGTTTTCAACTCTTCGGCATCGGACTCAAACAAAAGATAGGATCCACCTCTCTCTCCTTTTCCTGTCACCTTCTTATTTCTCATAACCTAGTTCCAACTTATAATCATCAACCCTATTTAAAAAGTTGTTATTATATTTGTGCATACTTATTCCTTATGCCCTCAATAATGATAATGTTAACCCCCATTTAAAACGATGTTTAAATTTCCTCTGTACACAAAATTATATTGCGCATCCATAATACCTGGAATCTGATGTAACCCATGAATTGTTATTTCACCTCTGTCATACCCATACCATAAAAACGATCTCGAAATAGGTTACTTCCACAAGATACCCTCGTTTAATTGAAATATTATATTTGTTTAAATAACTATAAGAAATAAAGATATGTGAAATAAATATTTTAGATACAGGATGTAATAAAGTTTGGTTAATGGAAATAAAATGCCTTTCGCTTTTATTATTTTTATTTTGGTACACATCCTGCATGTTAAATATTCATACGCTTAACGTAACAATATTGAATAGACCACCTTCAATACAGTTAGGTTGCGGACCATGCCACATCATCCTTCTCCTTCTTTTAGGAAGCGGGGCGTGACAATGATAGATCTTAATTCCCAGAATGTATGAGGCATCATCCAAGTATTTCATAAAGAACTTTTGTGACAAGAAGAGTTTGGTCAATTGTAGCATAAGAATATCATTTCCAATCAGAGAATGTCATCTACGTATAAAATGAGGAATATCACAGTTTTCCATACAATTTTCTTATAAATACAAGGTTCATCTATATTTTTGATAAAGTCAAATTCCATAACCATCTTATCAAAGCAGATGTTATAACTCCACGATGCCTATTTTAAGCCATAAATGGATTTAAGCAACTTGCACACCTTCCCGCTGCTCCCATTGTCAGTGAAACCCTCTGGTTGATTCATATAAACACACTCTTCTAAACTTCTATTTAGAAAAGCGGTTTTAACATCCATCAACCAAATGTTATAGTCCTGGAAGGCAGCAATGGCAAGTAGGATCTGAATGGATTTAAGCATAGCCATTGGTGAAAAAGTTTTGTCATAGTCTAATCCTGATTTTTGATGAAACCTTTAGCAACAAGTATAGCTTTGTAGGTTTCTACTTGTCCATCTACACTAATTTTCTTTTTGAAGATCAATTTGCATCCAATGGGTTTTACCACAGGATGAGCAACATCCAAAGTCCATACTTTACTGGTGTACATGAATTCAATCTCGGATCACATAGCATCCAGCCGCTTCACCGAGTCTCTACTCGTAATGGCTTGCTGAAAACTAGTAGGCTCATCATCATCGATGATGCAATCCTTTCGATCCCCGTTTACAAGAAAACCGTAGTATCTCTCGGGCGGTTGAGACTGCCTACTAGATCTGCAGAGTGGTGTAGGTACGTCCGGTTCTATTGAAACTTTAGGTTTTACTAATCCTTCAGTAATAGTTTGTAGTTCTGAAATTTCTTCCAGTTCTATTGCGCTTCCACCAATTTCTTTAGGTTCTACAAAACCCCAAAAGATGGCGGCAACTGAGCATTACTCATCATGAAATGCACCATATCTACAAGTGCGATTCCGTCTTTCTGATACATCGTTGTGTTGTGGTATGTATGAAGGAGTAAACTAAGAGAGAATTCCATTCTCTTTTAGATATTCCAGGAACTTGGCAGTTAAGTATTCTTTATCCCGATCAAATTGGAGCATCTTGATACTTTTGCCGGTTTGCTTTTCCACTTCATTCTTATACTCCTGGAATTTCTCAAAGTCCTTTGATTTATGTTTTATCAAGAATACATGACCACACCTTGAGAAATTATCGGTAAAAGTGATGAACTAGGAATAACCACTTCTTGCATGTGTAGACATTGGCTCACACACATTGCTGTATATGAGTCCCAGGAGCTCTGTGGCACTTTCTCCGTGTCTAGTGAACGGAGTTTTGGTCATCTTTTCTTTGATACATGATTGACAAGTTGCATATGATTGATATTCAAACGGATCTAAATATCCATCTTTATGTAACTTAGTCAATCGCATTTCATTGATATGACCAAGTCTACAATACCATAAGAAAATTTGATTTAATTCCGGAATCTTTCATTTTAGTGTGTTTTGGACGTTGAAAACTTGATATTGATTGAGTACGTAGTGCACATATTCCGTTATTTAGTGTACCCGACCCAATCATTTCATGATTCAGGCGAATATTTATGACCTTGCTTTCAAGTGCAAAACTATACCCTTCATTAGATAACAAAGATACATAGATAATATTACATATCATACTGGGTACACAAAAGTAGTTATGCAACAAAAAAATATGTCCATTACCTAATCCAAGATGATATTCTCCCACTACAACAGCATCCACATCCTAAGGGTAATATCACATTTTCTTAAAACCCTATGGTTTTTCAGCGTCTGCAAAGAATTACAGAGATCCTGATCCACTATCCAATACCTAGAAAGTAGAATTAATAGAGAAATGGTTTTCAATCAAGAACACACCTGAAATCGAAACCACAACTTGCTTCGTGACCTGATTCTTGGCTTTTAAAACCCGGCAATCTTTCTTCCAATATCCCTTCATATGACAGTAGAAACATTCCTCCTTTGTAGTTGACCCGAATCTTATCCTTTCCCTTTTCCATTCTCTACACCTTCTGCACACATCCTCTCGGTTTGGTAGGGGTCTTCTTCCTTCACCCTTTGGCCTTGGCCTTGGATTTAGAGAAAGAAGATTCCCCAACAAACAGAGCGGGTGTTTCCTTATTTTTCTTCAAAGTGCCATCTGACACCTTCAATATGTTGAGGAGCTCAGGAAGTGTCACTTCTGTCTTTTGCATATTGAAATTCAATACAAATTGGGCATAGGTGGAGGGAAGGGACTGCAGAATCAAGTCGGTATACAACTCATTCTCCAACGAAGTTCGAAGGTCCGCGAGCTCTTCGATGAGAGTAATCATCTTTAGGACGTAGTCCCCTACAGATGATTTGATAGCCAATTTCGCCTGAAATAGTTTCTTCGAGGTCTCGTATCTTGCGATACGAAATTGCTCAACATATAAGTCTTTGGTATAGAGGAAGATAGAAACAAGGTCAATTTTCTCTTGCCATCTCTGATATTCATTATCCATGGAGGCCAGCATGAGACACTTGGTTTTCGTGCAGTCAAGATCCCAATGCTTACATACCTCAATGTCTGTGAATGAGGATTTTAGACCTGGAATATGGAGCTTTAGCTGTGAGGATATATGCAACCTTATCATAAGTAAGAGCCACGTGGACGTTCCTCAGCCAGTCTTTATAATTAGGCCCGGTCAGTTTATTTTTATCTAGTATAAATTTAAATCCCTCCATGGTCGCTATTATTAGGAGAGAGAGAGAAAGGAAACACTCAGCATATGCTCTTCCAAATTTAGATTGGTTATTAGTTTATCTAAACAGGATGGCTCCCACTGTTTCCTCGAATTTTGCTTCAAACCCTAAAAAAAGAATTAGTCGGGATTAATTACACCATACAAGTTCACTTATCTTTCGGCCAGGTCAATGTTGGTACTTTAGAGGGAGGTCCCCCGTGCTTTTTCACGGACCTAATTAAATAAGCTCGTTTTCCCAGAGGCGTACCTGTTAACACCTTTCCAGACACCTACTTAATTAGCTAATTGCAAAGTGAAAACTCTCCCGAAGAGTAGCTGATACTCACGATAAGATCGAGGCCCAACTATCATCGTGTGATAATTTTGAAGGAAGCTTACCAAAATTACAACACTCCAGAAGGTATGCATCACTAGAAAGTTTCCTGTATGTTTGAAACTCCCAATGTGGTTTCCCCCCCAAGCGCTTATAACCTTGACGAAGATCAAAACATCATAAATCGCAAGTCAAGTTCAACCCATCATTGTTCAGATTAATCTGGACCTATTCATATAAGCCATTGACGAAGGTCAGAACAACTGTACGCCTGTCCTAAATTAATGCATCTATCTATGCTATAGATAAGTACCCGCTAGCTACCAAACATTATGCCTTGGCGAAGGTCAAAACATATATCATGAATACTAGTTGATACCTATCTAAAATGAAGGAGGACTACGACTGGTTTTGGCAAAAACCGTTAACGTAATGAACTTGATATAGTCGAAGAAACCGAATAGCTTTGAAAAGGAGTGGTTTAGGATCCGCTTTTAAAAGTTGGTTTTGAAGAAAACCGAATGGTTTTGACATTGTTCGAACGACGTCAAATTTTAGGTTTGTTGCCTTGCATTAAGTGAGATTAATACGGTCCCATCAATTAATCTTATCACACCGGAAAAAGAACGAAAATAGAATTTATGGTATGTACCACCTGCATTTGCCACGGGGCCTTATCATGCACTGTTAGGTTACTTAACTAACGGCAGAGCGGGGGCTGGACTAGCGCGGATGCAAAACATATACAACATTTATTATATATATATATATGTATGTATATATATATATATATATATATATATATATATATATATATATATATATATATATGTATGTATAACCATTCGTCACAGACATGATAAATAACACAGGCAGATATAAGCATCACAAAGAATGGAAAATTAGATCAAATGGGAATATTTGCATTTCATTGAGCCACATATAAAATACAGTCCTCCATGGTCATGTGAATAGCCGTGTGTGAATAATCCTAGATCGTTACGAGTGCGGAAAGCTAACTGCCAATCCTAGGATTGGGTGACTCAGGTTTCGACTCCTCGAGATGGCTACCTACGGAATACTAGACCCCGGTAGCTTGTGCACTCCTCCGTGGGTCAATCTTATATGCGGAAATGGAAAAAAATATATAGTCGGTGACTACATCCTCAATCCGGATGTGCCCCAATAAAAGAATATACATTAATTATTACATGAATTACAAAATCCACTCACATCTCACATCTAAATTCACACCGGGCCATTCACACGACGATCCATTAAACCATTCGCAACAAAAAACATCACACGATATGTGTAACCTCTTCTAATCAACGTATAGCAATTAGAAGACGTTTAAGAACACATATACGCATCACAAAAGAAAGTAAAAAAAACCACGACGTTAGAATTCCGCGCATAATTAGCAAACATTTCCAATTTTCCAAAACTTGAAAATTCAGTCCACTAAAGTCCCAAAAATATTCGTTTTAAGACAATCTTGGAGTCAAAATGAACTCGAAACCCGCCTGAATCTTTGCGGAGGCGAAGGGTACAAAATTAATTGTCACATAGGAGGCCTAGGGGGTATCCACTTCTTGAGGCCACCACGAGGTGGCCCGAAGAGATGGGCAGATTTGAGAGCACCCTTATGGGGTCCTCTCGGGTCCCCAACCCTAAGGCCACCTTGTGGTGGTCTTAAGGGTGGGCACGACCTTTGGTACCCCCTGGGTTTTTCCGGGATGCTCAAGCATCACCCCGCGGCTTCTCGGTTCAAACCGTGAGCCCGCGGAGCGTGCAAATGTGTTAAAACTTCAATTTTAGGGTCTGTTTTTGCTGGCAATTCGTGTGTAACAAAAACAACGGATTTCTAATGTCGCTACAAGCCATCTAAGGTTTATGGAGTAGCTCTGATTCCATGTAAGCCGATGTCGCACAATCTACTGGGTTTGTAGAGAGGCAACATTTTCAAAAAACAATTTTATGGCATGCAACACCGACTAATACCCCAAGAACTACCATAGGCCTTAACTAGCAAAACATACATAGGTTCTAATCTACTATGAAGAGATTTATACTTATGTGCTCAAGTCCTTCGGGTCTTTTTAATCCACTTCTTAAGCTCCCCGTCCATCGGGATCGATCTTGGTTGTCGGCCTCCTCGCGTTGAAGACGATCCGCCCGAGAGTCTTTCATTCAAGCTCCAACCTCAAAAGTGAGGTAACTAAAGTACGTAGTTTGCTAATCTAAGTAGTTTAGTGGATGTAGAGTGTGTTAATTGGATTGGTTTATCTCATAAACCCTATGTTTCTCAACTCATGAGAGGGTTAGGATTTGAGGAGGAAGAAGAGCTCAAAGGAGGAGAGAGAATGGCTAAGTTCAAGTGATGAAGAATGGCTAAGTTCAAAACAATCAAGCATTTCTTTTTTCATTAAAAATACTAGCCATGCTTGAATAGTAATTACAAATGAATAAAGAAAGATAATAGCGATGTTTCATACCATGCTTAATAACACCTCAACCCTCCACCTCATTTTCTATTTGTAATAAATAGAATCACACAAATAAGGCGTCCTTTTCTAGAAGCACTCAAGTATAAATATAAGAATACCTATACCGTATATACATACCCGTATTCGTACCACAAAAAATATGAATACCAAGTGATAAAACAATCCAATAATATAATACTAGATCATTATTAAATCAATACTTGATTCAATAATGCGGCTTAATCCAAAGCCCGCAAGTATTAACCGTCCGAACATAAATCCATATATCTAGTATACGTATATGATCGGAACCCTGCACGTATAACCATACGGCCTCTACATTATTTCGCCTGAAGCAGGGAAACCCTCTGTGTTGGATTCTAAATACTTGACGGTACGATGGCAGTAGGTTTAACCACAAGCACGTCAATGGCACTAGTTGTACGTAACGACTACCCAGGTACCTATCGAAAAGAAGGCTGATGACCAAACTCATCTGAACCCCTACCGAGACTGTCCGTTTCAATCTCCATACAGTCCGGTCTTTTTGTCTGAGAGTGTCACATGCCGAGTCTAGGGGTGGAAAACGTCAGATCCCCAATAACTTGACAAATCGTGCTGATGTGGGTCAAGACCATCCGAGAATCTACTGATGGCCAGGGACTTATGGTGTTGGCCAACCGAACACAGCGCGACATCGACTTTTTATACCGGGAGAGATGAATCCCTAACAATCTCTCACTGCTTCCATTTGGCTCGGGATTGTGCCCAACTAAAAACTGTTTGCACGACTCAATAGAGTCATGGTAGGGTAGTAATCAAAGCACGATAAGAACTCACACGAGACCAATGACGATCTCAGGACGACAGACTATTTGTACTCATGTCACGAGAGAACTTCTATCCGACGATAGGTATAATACCATTTAGCCAGTTCTCGGCGAGTCCGTCCAGTGTACTCACCCTAAGTGAGCATCTGCATACAATCTTAGGTGAAACACACCAATGGCTGCAGAACCAACCAACGCCTTTCGTCATGGTTTAGAAATGTATACACTAGTCTACTCTAGAGTATCGATGCCCAGTCTCTATACTCCTGATATGTATTTTATTAGTCCTTTAATTTTAACCGCAAGTATACAGTTTATCGCAATTGTACTTGAGGATCATTCCCACAGAGAGGTATGTTATCTACTTTTAAACTAAGTTAATGAGTTATATTTTTTTAAAAAGTGAAAATAAAAGTTGGTTTTTTATGAATATAGAAGAATCTAGAGTTTTGTATTTATTTATCTATATTGGTTGGTTTAAAAGATGACACTTTTTTTCTAGATCTATGTTTAATATATTTTCTATTAATTCTATAAAAGTATTGGTTAATTTAATATTATTAAAGTTAACCTATCAATTATAAAAATATCATTTATATAGCAATATTAAAACAATTTTTCTAGTTAATTAAAAATAATCTACGTTAATCTTCAATTAATAGCGGTAGATGATCAATCCACTTCTATCGTCTTATCGAATAACTTAGATCACTCTTAACTACCTAGTTTTAATTTCTTTTAATTAAACTCGTCTCTTACCTTCCCTCATTAGATCTCTAGGGCGTCAACCTATTATTTAACTTAATAAGTTTCTTGGTGTTATCATCTTCCTCTAATTTTCTTTTTAGACGTCAACTATCATTAAAAAAATTAGATTTTTAGATGATAAACTTAATAAGAAGAATTTAAATAATAAGAGATTAATATTTAAGTGCAAAAAGAGAAAGGAATATAACATCCAACCAAATAGAGTAAATAAATATAAAAACCTAGAAGAGAAATTAGTTACGCTTCATATTAAAATAAAGCAAAAATTTATTCATAAAAATTATTTACACTTGTGTTGATCTCTCAAAAGAAAACCCTAAAATTTACTACCAAGAGAGAGATATGAGAGAGAGATGAAACTCTAAAACTATACATGTGCTTATATAGGACTAAGGAAGTTTGGAGAACAAGTAATAAAAAATATAAGAGATTCTACTTGCTAACTATGATAATCTAACCTAATTGCTTTGTTGAATACTGTTGCGAGCCTTTAGAATCTTCGAAAAATAAAAAGATTTATCTCAAAACAATGTACATGCTAAGACGATCATAACCATAAAAATTGAAGATGAACGATCCAGATTGCACCCCGGATCCGCCGCGGTATCTTGGCGTTATAGCTCCAGATTTTTTTTTCTGTGGTTTTATCTTCAATTTAGATGATTTTCTAGCTCATAAAATTTTGAATATCTTTCTATATTTTTTATAGTTGCGTAGATCTCCGAATTATTTCCAAATTTGGTATATAATTAAGTAGGTTGATTTATTGCTTTTGATTTGATTTGGTTTCTCCAACTGATTTGTTGTTATGATAATTGATTCACCTCTATTTGTTGCAATCTTTGCTGATTGTAATGATATTTCCAAATTTGTACCAAATTTGCAAATTGTCTTTTGATTTTCTGAACAATTCCCTTAAATCTCTATTGTACGCACGTAATCCTTATTTTAGCACAACTTTCCATCTTTTTGCATCCAAGCCTTATTATCTGTAATAATTCCCAAAAGATACTCTGAACAGAATAGTATATGACAATAAAATGCTAAATGGGTTAGAAATATGTGCAATAAATTACACCAATAAAATACCCCCACACTTATTTGTTGCTAGTCCTCAAGCAAATTTAGGATTTCAAACTATAAACTAAACTAAACTATTATCTAACTAAATTCCACTCCTCCTCCTATAAAAGAAAATAAACGAAACAAAAGTAAGAAAATGAAAACTATATACAAAGAAAGGAATAGATAAGAAAAATACGGAAAACAGGAGTTTAAATCTTACTAGATTTTCAGTCGTCATGAATCATGCCTTAATAGATTTTGATCTATACCGAAAATTACTTCCTCATCACTCTTCCAATCTTCCCTATCTATTTTGATTCCAAACATGATTATATACCCCTACGTGTGTGAAAAATCATCCCTACACTAGAGAATTCAATTCAAGCTCTTATACTCTTGCCTTGTGCTCCCTATCACTTTTTAATCAGCGGATCAAAATTGATGGATTTGTTCTCATATTTTTCATGCGACTGTTAATACTTCATGAGGTACTAACCAACCGATTACCGAATGTGATCACTTATTGGGCGTAAATAACAGTATCCTAATCTTGCAACTTCTAAGGCACAACAAATGATCCCAAACCAGTTGGTTTAAATCACTAGGTGATGAAGCACCCTCGCTGAATGTTTTTATACTATCTTGATAATTGTAAGAAAGTGTTCATATAATTTTTTTTTGTATTAGGGCATTACAGGCAAGAGCATGACATGTCTCTTTTACTATCTTAAGATTCAAGATGTGTGCATGTGCATATAGTAGGATATCAACGCTCAAATGTTTAGACTAAAAAATAAGCTCTATTTGCATCTTATCAAATCTAGTAACTCCTTTATGATACTAGCCTTTTAGGAATGGGTTCATAATATTTATTACTAGATCCATTTAATCACCCATTTTTCTTAAAAAAAATTCTTTCTTTTATATACATTTTTTATTTTTTCATTTCTATTTTTAAAATTTTCTATCAATTTTTATTATTTTTTATTTTGAAAACTAAAAACTATGTACGAAACCACCTCCGACACTTATTTTAGACAGTGCCATCCCTGCCTACTACCTTCTCGTATTCACGAAATTATTAACCACTCCAAAAAATAATTTACCTAATACTTTTGTTAACCCATATGTTAATATTAACAACTCAAAAATTTTATCTTTAATCATGTAAGATTAGTAAAATAAGTTGTAGCAATAAGCATCAATAAACACCCAAAAATGGATATGCAAAATATTGGTATGGTGTTTATATGTTGATGAAGAATGCTGTGATCCGTGTTTTGCTGAAAAAACTAGTACAGAAATAAATGATGAAAATCTCAAAGAATTATGTAATTGTACCGTCTTGTCGAAATATTAGCTAATTGGATCAAATTCTAAAACTGTAAGTCTACGCTAGCGCCCCGGCAGTCTACAGACGCCAAATGCGGAACAAAAAACTTTTAACTGGCACTATCGTATACTTTAACCCGGATCTGCCATTATTGCTAAACTAACAAACTGTAAAGAGTGTAGGAATGTTATACCGAACGATCCGAGTCCTTCGTTCTTCAACCATCATCCCACGCTCCGTTGCGGCTGCTCCGATCTCGTCGATCTCCGATCTCCTTGTCGAGGTGGCACCACATGATCGGATCTTTAAACGGGCTCCCGCCTCTGACTCGAGGCAACTCGATCGTCAAGTTTGCTAAAAGAGACGACCAAGATTGATGTAGAGAATGAGTAGATGACTTTGTCTCACTTCGTCCAAATCCGTGGACGATCGGTAAATGAAGTTGCCGAAGGAATCGGGTGATGGAATGAAATGGACTGTGAAATTCCATACACCGATAAAACCTATCATAATCTTTTCTAGCAAATGAAAACTCAAGTGAGAGAGAGTATGAGGAGAGAGAGGGGGCCGGCCTCTTATAGGAAGAGGGGGGTGACCGTAGGAGAGGGGGGGTGACCACAAGCAAAAGATATTATGAACAAATATCCTAAGGAAAACAAAACCCATTAATAACAAAGCATGAGTCATTAGGTTAGTCATCAAAAAACCATTAATAACAAAGCATGAGTCATTAGGTTAGTCATCAAAAAACCATTAATGCACTAATGAGTCATGAAGCCTAGTCATCATCTAGAACCTTCTAGAAGCTTCTAGAAGCACTGACTCACCTCAACAGAAGAAAAGATAAATCCGTCTTTAACCGAATGTTAAAAGACGGCTGATAGAAAACTGGAAACTGGCAACTTCCAAAAGTGATCCTGAAACAACTTTCAGGATAACCCCGAAACTGTATAAATATACCCGCATTTGTATTACGACCGAATACAAATGCAACTGAGACAAAGATATTATACCTACTCAATATAATACTCGGATCCGGCTTAAACCAAAGCCGACCAGTATCATCTGTCCGAAAATCGACACGTGCGTAAACGCACGTGCATTTTCCGAACCCTGCCATAAAACCATACGGCCTCTACAACGTTTCGCCCGAACTTGGGAAACTGTCTGTGGGGGACTCTAATGACTCGTCAGCACCCTGGCAGTGGGTTTAACCACAAACCGTCAGCGGCACTAGCAATGCGTAACGGCTGCCCATGGACTGACCTCAAGGGATGCCGATGAGCGCACTCATCCGGAAAACCCTACTGAGCCTAACAGTGACAATGTATATACAGTCCGGTCCGTTCGTCAATGAGTATCGCATATCTGCCTAGGGGGCTAGTAACGTCAGACCCCCAATAGCAGTATAAGTCGTGTCGGAGTGAAGCCTCAATACACCCTGAGATACTACTGGAGTACCTACCAGTAAATCTCCTACCATGGCCATGGATTTGTGTAATGGCTCTCCTAGACACAGCACGACCTCGCCCCCAATACCGGGAGAGACGAATCCCCTGCCGATCCGCTCACGTGCCTCCATATGGCTCGGGACTGTACCCAAAAGCTACCTGTTTGCACGACTCCTTTGAGCCGTGGTAGGGTAGAAATCAAAGCACAGTGGGAACTCACACGAGACAAATGACGACCTCAGGTCGATGAACTAACCTGTACACATGTCACCAGGGAACTGCTATCTGACGGTAGATATAATACTAACTAGCAGATTCGCGGCGAGTCCTGTCCGGTGTACTCATAACCCAATGAGCACCTGTATACATCTTAGGTGATCCAACTGACACCAGTGGCTTGTGAGACCGGCCACCGCCCCTCGTCGGGGTCTCGACTGTACACACTAGTCTACTCCGGAGTATCGATGCCCTGTCTCGAAACTCCCACGACTAGGGACCACAATTAAGGATATGCATATAAACTACCCAACTCTCACGTATATGATCGCCATCATACTGTTGGTAGTAAAGCAAGATCCTAAGGGCTCTATCAAAGTGTAACATGCAATCAGTCATCTGATCATGTACACGACTGATAAAGGCAAACCAGATAGCATACTATCATCTCGAGTAAGACTGTGCTACCGGGATAGGTCCTCCGCAATCATTGCAATCACGTACCTGCGATCCAATAATTGACTATGAGGGCACTATCTCCAACAATATCCCACTTGCACTCAAGGCTAATATTGCGATGTCGACTACTCACAGCCCGTGTGAAACCGAACATCCAACTCCTCTACTAATCAGTTTCACAAAGCCCGTTTGTAAAACTATTGTGTTCGAGAAATAGCCTCAGTGAGTGGATCCGCCTAGAAGTATCTTTCTATATCTCTCTTAATCTCAAGTTCGCGGAGAAAACTATCTCCCGAATTGAGTAACACCTGTCTTAGAACATGTCTGGATATCTGATGGGACCTTAGTTCATAAATGAACTCCATATCCAAACTTCTTAAACTGAATCGATCACTGAACCTAATCAGTATCGGGCACCTTGCTTCCCACAGTATCCTCTTGGACCACCTGTCCATAATACTGTCCCTCTTCGTCAGAGGGAAAAACTAAAACTCTGACAGTCACTCTGTCATCCATGTCACCTTTGAAGCCTGGAATGATAACCGTCTCCCGAAGGAGGCTGCCGTCATCAAATCCGTAGAACATGTACTTATGTTCTAAAACTGCTTCCTAATATTTCTCCAGGATTGGATTAATACAAACTTATTGCATCTAGTGCAAAACCAACATTTGGTGTGGTACTTGACATCTCATGATTGACTCAATTGCCTAAGCAAGTGATCTGCCAATCATGCACATCCCTCTCCCCTTTAGTCTGTAAGACACCTTTAGAGAGGGTGACTCCATCACCTGCAGGTACACCACCATGCAAGGAGTCAACTATTCCAAAAACCATTAGAATATCTGTCAAAGTACCCACATTGGGAAACTACCCAAATCCAGATCTAAAACCATAGATCCAGAAACCAGAATGTCAAATATTATATCCATATCATGTCTGGAGAAACAACTGTGTGACGACCACAGTACAACCGATCGTAGTATAGGAATTTTACTTCCTACTCTGTGTATGTCATCCAGAAAACCATGACATCACATCCTACTACCTTCTTAACTGATCCATCCACTATTCTGATTGAAGTCAAACCCATGACTGTCACATCAAAATTAGATGATCTATCTCCGCTATAACTGCTCAAGTCTATAAATAGATATAAGCTACTTGCCCACTATGCTTCCGTTGCTCCCACTGACTATGACAACCCTCCTACCGGGTCTCATATCCTGGAACAACAGTAGTGTCAAGTCTTGGTAGATAAGAACCTCCCTGTCGCCGTCTCTGAGGCTACCTAAGTACCTCTCGGGCGTCTGAGGTTACCTACCATACCTGCGGAGTGGCTATTGGAATGTCAAACCTGATTGAATGTATAGGTCCTATTAAATTTTCCGTAATCGTTCGCGGTTCTGGAATCACTTCCAGTTCTACCATACTCCCACTATTGTTTTCTGAAAAAGATCCATTTTTTACTAAAACTGTGGCAAGTCAAGAACAATATCACTATTGATCTTCCAAATGGTAGAATATCAACCCTCGTCATAGCCAGGGTCAACCCACAAACAGCCATTACAGAAACGTGCCCTGAGTTATCCAGTGTCTGGTTTTAATCATAAGCTGGACAACTCCCCGTACCTTAACATCTTTTAAGGTACGATCCATTCTATATCCAATACAGAAACTTTGGCACTTATTTAATTGGAACCAAGATTCAATCCATGCAGCTGTCTCCAGTGCATATCAACTTAATGGAAAGAGGCTAATCAGCATTACTCAACTTAGGAATCCATCCAATTATGAGTAATCTGAAAGAGAAACACGTTTCTCAAAACCATCACTATCATCTGAATACCAATCACAAGAATCTACATCTTCGATCTCTTTGAAGAATCCCGATACTTGTGATACCTGGTTCTCTACTTTATTCTTATACCCACAACTTCTCAAAACTTAGACCTTGTATTTCTACGAAACACTCGTCTAAATACTAGAGAAGTTATAAGTAAACAGAACATAGTACGAGGACCTACCCCTTTGTCCTGATGGACACTTGGACAACATACAATACTCTGTATAAGCCCGCTGAGTTAAACAACTCAAAACCTGTGCGTTGTAGGTAGAAAACTGTACCCTGGCGATTTTCTCAAATATCACCAATTACAACGAATTCCGATATAATGAGGATGATCACCTAATTCCCAATATCTTACTCCCACTCATCATCTGTAAAACCATACAGATATGAGAATGAAACCTGGTAAATACATACCCTTGGAGTAAGTGTCTAATCGGGAAAAACAGTTTTTCTTTAACAATGCACTGAAACATGAAAATGTTTCTTAGGGGTATCCTGGTATTCATAGCAATGCCTCTTCCATAATCCAATTCATGACTTCAACCGTATATTTTATTGCCGTCTCTCCAAATCCCTTTATTTGTCTTTAGTCATTACCTTCTGTACACCATCGTTAGGCTAAATGGTTTTCTTCCTTCCCTACCGTTCGGCACCAGCCTATGGTTTGGAAGAAGACTATCCAGTAAGCATAATAGGTGTACCCTCCTAAACCAAGGAGTACTCGCATCTCGAGAGAAGGTGACGATAAAAGAGAACTGAATAATACCTTATTCTTTTTAAAGGTGAAATAGGAGCGGCGATGAAGTACGCGGTTTTGGTCGTGAATGATATCAGTCGCAATTTACTTCGCCCTCTTTCTAATCCCTTTATTTTGTCTTTACATATTACCTTCTGCACACCCTACTTAGGCTAATTGGTTTTCTTCATTCCCTACCTTTCGGCACCAGCCTATGGTTTGGAATAAGACTATCCAATAGGCGTAATAGGTGTACTCTCCTAAACCAAGGAGCTCTCACAACCTGAGAGAAGGTGATAATAAAAGACAACTGAATAAACCAATTCTATTTCTCCTGAACCTGGATCCATCCCCGAAGAAGTCCCTTCGAGTTCGTATATAACCATACGATGGATCTATCCAATGGAAGTGGATATCCGTAGTAATACGGGTGTTCTGAGAAATTCAAAGGGTAAAAGAAGGAGTGGCAATGACTTATGCAACTTAGACAATCCAAAAGCCAGTATTTTAAGACGGTTTGGTCAACTTGGTCACTGAGTCATAGTCTAGGGTCGGTCAAAGGTCGCTGCCAAAGAGAGAGAGAGAAAAGAAACACTCTGCGTGCACTTTAACCTAGATCAGAATGGTCATCACTTTATCTAATCCGGAAACCTCCCACTGTCCTGTCAAATTCTCCTCCAAACCTAAAGAAGAATCAATCGGGATCACCCGAAGAGTAAACCAACTCATCAGTGGGAATCGAGATCCAACTCTCATCGCATGATAACGTGATGGAATGCATCCACGTTACTCATACTCCAGATGGTATGCGCATACTTGACAAGTTTCAGTTTCTTTAGAAACTCCCGATAAAGTTTTTGCCCCATGCTCTTATGATCGTGACTAAGGGCCAGCCCACCATAAGTCACATGTCAAGTTCTTCCCATCATTATCTTGTTAATTTGAACCCACCCGTACTCGCCCTTAACTAAGGGCCAACAAGGCTGTACGACTGTCCCAAACCAACTCATCTATCTATGCAACATGTGAACACCCCAGCAGCTACCAATCACTATGTCCTAGCTAAGGGCTAGACCAACATAGCTTGAATACTACTGACCATCCATATGAAATGACGGAGGGCTACAGCTGGTTTTTGGCGAAAAACCTTTAGCGTAGTGAACTTGATATCGCTGAAGGAACCTGATAGCTTTTTAAAATATAGTGGCGAAAACCTTTTGCTAAAGAGGTCACTCCCGGCAAAGGGATCTCGGCTCTTTCCTCATGGAATGAGGTGCAGGATATTCCACTGAATACCGCTATGCAAAGCAACATGTAATCGACTATAGTGAAGTTATTACCCTGACGCAAACTTCTGCCCAAGGGGTCAGTCCCGGTGAAGGGATATCAACCCTTGCCCCGTCGAATGAGGTGCAGGATATTCCACTGAATACCGCTATGCATAACAAAAGGAAACGTCTTTACAATAACACTTTTTAAATTGTTCCAACAACTGTAAACAGGTTTGTTTTACTTTGCGTTGATCAGAATCAACGCAGTCCCATCAATTAATCACACCAGAAAAGAACGAAAATAAAATGTACGTATATGCCATCCGCATTCGTCACTGGGTCCCGTCATCACCCGTTAGGTTACTTAACTAACGACAGAGCGGGGACTGGACTAGCGCGGGTGTAAAACATATACAACATCTAATAGTATATAAACCAATATACAATAATCGCTCAAGGCGTGATAATATGCAACATTACAGAAAAGTAATAAGCATCACAGAACAATACAGATAATCTGGGATCCCCGAGTTTCACAGAGCCGCTGCTGAAACTCGACGTTCCCCTGTCGTGTGGATAGCCTGTGCAATGAAACCTAGACCCCTACGGGTGCGGCAAGTTACCCGCCAAAACCTGAAGCGAGGTAGTCCCCACAGCATAGTGAATGGAACACCCGGCACTTCACGGAATCCGGTAATCTTGGGCACCCCTCCTTGGGTCAACCTGTACCCCCTACGAGTGCGGCGAATAGTCTGCCAATTCTAGAGTGGGACCCCTCTGCCTCTCAAAGCCATGAGATGCGGACCCGTTGCCCTCCAGAACCCGGCTATCCGTGCACTCCGTCTCGGGGCAAAACCTAGTACAGTAATGAAAAATAGTACAATAGGTACATCGACCGCAACCTGTTCGTGCCCCAAAAGAATATTATACAACAGGCAGTGACGGCAGTCCACAAGTTGAACGCTCGCCCCGCAATATCAAATGTACAAATAAACTCAAACTGTACTACCATTGCTCACTGCTATCCACCACGACAAATCCGCAACATCACAGCACAACACAGAACATCAACGCGAATGTCACGTTCGCAAACCCGTCTAAAAGAACTATAGCAATCGGACGCGGTTTACCGATCAAATGACATTCCCGGTCGGAGATATAATGTAAGCACTGTAAACTAACGTGTTTAAATTTCGATCGACCAAAGACCAAATATCAAAAAGTGGGCCCCACTGCTTACTGGTGAATAGTAACAAAACCTGGGCCAAAACGATATTTACCAAAAACCCCAAAATCCAACAGAGAACACACAGAAAAAATTTGGTGCACTGATCCCCTAGACCGGCCGCGGATAAGCGGCTAAACCATGGGTTTGGCCGCTAATCCGCGGCTCTCTGGTGAGATCATGTGCTCAAATTTTGTCCGTACTCTTAAAAAACCCTGCACAGATTTTTAAGACATCCAGAAATAAATTTTGAGACCGTTTAAAATTAACAGAAACTGTCGGGCTAGGATTTTGCCGTTTTTGATTTTCGGTTCGATCGATGTTTTGAACGCGTTAGCACAAGTTAGTATAGCAAAATGGTGAGGCTCTGATACCACTGTAAGTCTACGCTAGCGCCCCGGCAGTCTACAGACGCCAAATGCGGAACAAAAAACTTTTAACTGGCGCTATCGTATACTTTAACCCGGATCTGCCATTATTGCTAAACTAACAAACTGTAAAGAGTGTAGGAATGTTATACCGAACGATCCGAGTCCTTCGTTCTTCAACCATCATCCCACGCTCCGTTGCGGCTGCTCCGATCTCGTCGATCTCCGATCTCCTCGTCGAGGTGGCACCACATGATCGGATCTTTAAACGGGCTCCCGCCTCTGACTCGAGGCAACTCGATCGTCAAGTTTGCTAAAAGAGACGACCAAGATTGATGTAGAGAATGAGTAGATGACTTTGTCTCACTTCGTCCAAATCCGTGGACGATCGGTAAATGAAGTTGCCGAAGGAATCGGGTGATGGAATGAAATGGACTGTGAAATTCCATACACCGATAAAACCTATCATAATCTTTTCTAGCAAATGAAAACTCAAGTGAGAGAGAGTATGAGGAGAGAGAGGGGGCCGGCCTCTTATAGGAAGAGGGGGGTGACCGTAGGAGAGGGGGGGGGTGACCACAAGCAAAAGATATTATGAACAAATATCCTAAGGAAAACAAAACCCATTAATAACAAAGCATGAGTCATTAGGTTAGTCATCAAAAAACCATACAAAGCATGAGTCATTAGGTTAGTCATCAAAAAACCATTAATTCACTAATGAGTCATGAAGCCTAGTCATCATCTAGAACCTTCTAGAAGCTTCTAGAAGCACTGACTCACCTCAACAGAAGAAAAGATAAATCCCTCTTTAACCGAATGTTAAAAGACGGCTGATAGAAAACTGGAAACTGGCAACTTCCAAAAGTGATCCTGAAACAACTTTCAGGATAACCCCGAAACTGTATAAATATACCCGCATTTGTATTACGACCGAATACAAATGCAACTGAGACAAAGATATTATACCTACTCAATATAATACTCGGATCCGGCTTAAACCAAAGCCGACCAGTATCATCTGTCCGAAAATCGACACGTGCGTAAACGCACGTGCATTTTCTGAACCCTGCCATAAAACCATACGGCCTCTACAACGTTTCGCCCGAACTTGGGAAACTGTCTGTGGGGGACTCTAATGACTCGTCAGCACCCTGGCAGTGGGTTTAACCACAAAACGTCAGCGGCACTAGCAATGCGTAACGGCTGCCCATGGACTGACCTCAAGGGATGCCGATGAGCGCACTCATCCGGAAAACCCTACTGAGCCTAACAGTGACAATGTATATACAGTCCGGTCCGTTCGTCAATGAGTATCGCATATCTGCCTAGGGGGCTAGTAACGTCAGACCCCCAATAGCAGTATAAGTCGTGTCGGAGTGAAGCCTCAATACACCCTGAGATACTACTGGAGTACCTACCAGTAAATCTCCTACCATGGCCATGGATTTGTGTAATGGCTCTCCTAGACACAGCACGACCTCGCCCCCAATACCGGGAGAGACGAATCCCCTGCCGATCCGCTCACGTGCCTCCATATGGCTCGGGACTGTACCCAAAAGCTACCTGTTTGCACGACTCCTTTGAGCCGTGGTAGGGTAGAAATCAAAGCACAGTGGGAACTCACACGAGACAAATGACGACCTCAGGTCGATGAACTAACCTGTACACATGTCACCAGGGAACTGCTATCTGACGGTAGATATAATACTAACTAGCAGATTCCCGGCGAGTCCTGTCCGGTGTACTCATAACCCAATGAGCACCTGTATACATCTTAGGTGATCCAACTGACACCAGTGGCTTGTGAGACCGGCCACCGCCCCTCGTCGGGGTCTCGACTGTACACACTAGTCTACTCCGGAGTATCGATGCCCTGTCTCGAAACTCCCACGACTAGGGACCACAATTAAGGATATGCATATAAACTACCCAACTCTCACGTATATGATCGCCATCATACTGTTGGTAGTAAAGCAAGATCCTAAGGGCTCTATCAAAGTGTAACATGCAATTAGTCAACTGATCATGTACACGACTGATAAAGGCAAACCAGATAGCATACTATCATCTCGAGTAAGACTGTGCTACCGGGATAGGTCCTCCGCAATCATTGCAATCACGTACCTGCGATCCAATAATTGACTATGAGGGCACTATCTCCAACAAAAACACGATCTTACGGAGTATAAATAAATGATCCAGTTATAGAAGTTAAAGGCACAACTTCATCTTGCTTTTCAATATGATTGGTTTTAAAAATCACCGAAAGTAGTGGAGGATTTGATTCGACTGTTAAAGGCTCAAAACGATATTCACAATTTATTGGATGGTTTTGAGAATCTAATTCATCTATAAGATTGAGTTCTTCCTTAAAAAAAATTTCAAAACATTGATCAAAACAACATTCAAAATTAATCACCTCTTCATCATTCAGTTCTTTTATTATAATAGGTTAATATTCTTCATCAAATCTTTCGTCCAATAATTCTTTCGCCTTCTTCTTAAATTGATTTATGTGTTGACTTTTATTTTCTAAAAATGTGGGACCCCCTCTTAATTTTCCTTAAAAATGTCATTATTCGTTCCTAATGAAGGTGTGGGTTCTCTATCAATAGTTTCCATATATATTATATCTAAGTCAACGCCATCAAAATCACAAGTTTCCTTTACAGAAGCGGTTTCTGTATCCAAAATTTTCTCAAAATTTATTTCCGTTACTTTTATTTCATAAAAAACATCTTCCTAAAAAATCTTGCAATCGGTTAAATCAAATATCTTAAGCTCAAACGTATCATCAATTAAATCATTTTCGTCAAAAATTGTCATCATAGTATAATGGTGAGTATTCCCGCCTATCACGCGGGTGACGCGGGTTCGATCCCCGACCACGACGACAAAAACTTGATGTTGATTTTATTTGTCCTCCAATTTTAACCACAAGTATACAGCTTATCGTAGTTGTACTTGAGAATCGTTCCCACAGAGAGGTATATTAACTACTTTTAAACTAAGTTAAAGAGTTGGATTTTTTTTAAAGTGTAAATAAAAGTGGGTTTTCATGAATATAGAAGAATTTAGGGTTTTGTATTTATTTATTTATATTGGTTGGTTTAAAAGACGACTCTTCTTTTCTAGAACTATGTTTAATATATTTTCTATTAATTCTATAAAAGTATAGGTTAATTTAATATTATTAAAATTAACCTATAAATTATAAAAATATCATTTAGATAGCAATATTAAAACACTTTTTCTAGTTAATTAAAACTAATCTACGTTTAATTTTCAATTAATAGTGGTAGCTGATTAATCTATTTCTATCATCTTATCGAATAACTTAGATCACCCTTAATTACCTAGTTTTAATTTCTTTTAATTAAACCCGTCTCTTACCTTCTCTCATTAGATCTCTAGGACATCAACCTATCATTTAACCTAATAAGTTTCTTGGTATTATCATCTTCTCATAATCTTCTTTCTAGGCGTCAACTATCATTAAAAAGATTAGGTTTTTGGATGATAAACTTAATAAGAAGAATTTAAATAATAAGAGATTAATATTTAAGTGCAAGAAAACAAGCAATATAATATCCAACCAAATGGAGTAAATAATACAAAAACCTAGAAGAGAAATTAGTTACGCTTCATATTAAAATAAAGCAAAAATTTATTCAAAATAATTACTTACACTGGTGTTGATCTCTCAAAGAAACCTAAAGTTTATTGCCAAAAGAGAGATATGAGAGAGATATGAAAGTCTAAGACTATACATGTGCTTATATAAAGCTAAGAAAGTTTGGAGAACAAGTAATAAAAAATACAAGAGAATCTACTTACTAACTATGATACTCTAATCTAATTGCTCTGTTGAATATTGTTTCGAGCCTTCAGAATCTTCGGAAAAAAAAAGATATATCTCAAAATAATGTACGTGCCAAGACGATCATAATCATAAAAATTGAAGATGAACGGCCCAGATTTCACAGCAGATCCGCCGGGTTTCTTGGCGTCGTGGTTCCAGATTTTTTTTGTAGTTTTATCTTCAATTTAGATGATTTTTGAGCTCATAAAATCTTGAATATCTCTCTATATTTCTTATAGTTGCGTAGATCTACGAATTGTTCCCAAATTCGGTATATAATTAGGCAGGTTGATTTATTGCTTTTGATTTGATTTGGTTTCTCCAACTGATTTGTTATTATGATAATTGATTCACCTCTATTTGTTGCAACCTTTGCTGATTGTAATGATATTCCCAAATGTGTACCAAATTTGCAAATTGTCTTTTGATTTTCTGAATAATTCTCTTAAATCTCCATAGTACGCACGTAATCCTCATTTTAGCATAATTTTCCATGTTTTTCATCCAAGCCCTGTTATCTGTAATAATTCCCAAAAGATACCCAGAACAACATAATATATGACAATAAAATGATAAATGGGTTAGAAATATATTCAATAAATTACACCAATCAACTCCCACGACTGGGGACATTTATGGATGTGCTTATCGACTACCCATCTCGTACAATTTTGATTGCCACCACAACACTGGTTGTCAAGAAAGGATTCTATGAACTTTATCAACATGTATAAGTGATATGAAAGAACAAGTAAAACATATACACATGTTAAGATAAAGTCAAACCAAATAGTATACTATCATATCGAGCAAGATTGTCCGGTACATACATACCCCTAGCATCCTATACAATAAAGGCCTCTAGGGCATACATATCCAACAATATTGTGTCTTTCCATTTTAACCAATCATTTCTTTTTCGTCATTGACCGACTGATCTTGGTTCAATATCCTCGCTTTCTTTCTTAATATCTAGCGCTATATTATAAACAAAAATATCATTGATGATTTTTTCTTTTCGGTTCATCTTATTTCAGTAAAAACATAATTTATTGAGATCTCTTCATTTTCATTATCTTCGTTATTATTAGGTATTTGAACCTCTTCTCGGGTTTTATCATCAATTATGTCTTGTGTCTCTTCATGATATCTGCCTTCTTAATCTGGGCATTTTGATTATTTGCTCCTTTTCTCTTTTGAGAATTTTTATCTTTGGAACCGAATGGTCTACCACGCTTTAGACGTGTCATAGACTCATTTGCTGTAATATTCAACGATCTCCCTTCCAAGACATCAATTCTAGCTGGAGCATTAACAACAAGAATATGTGATTTAATTACTTTATTTAGGTCAGTAAAGACATCTGGCAGCTTAGTTGCTATAGATTACAACTGTATTATCTTTTGAACTTCTAGTTTACATTGTCTTGTGTGAGAATCAAATTTAGATAAAGATAACACATTCATTGTAACCTATTTATCTTGCTTATTTTCTCCCTCTAATGTTCGGAAAACATATTCATTAAAATGACAGTCGGCAAACCGTACCGTAAATACATCTTCTGTTAATGGTTCGAGGTATCTAATTATGGAGGGGTACTCAAAACCAGCTTATATTCCTTGCCTCCTGTAAGGACCCATCTTAGCGCACTTGGTGGAGCAATTGGAACAAATACCGCAAATCCAAAAATTCTTAAGTGGGAAATATTTGGCTCCTGACCAAAAGCCAATTGTAAAGGGGAGAACTTATGATAACTTATTGGTCTGATGCATACAAGTGTCGTTGCATGCAAAATAGCTTTTCCCGTATCAAAATTGGGAGCTTTGTTCTCATAATTAATGGTCTAACTATTAATTGGTGGCGTTTAATAAATGACTCAGCTAAACCATTTTGTGTATGAACATGAGCAAGAGGATGTTCAACAACTATCCCAATTGACATGCAGTAATCGTTAAATATTTAGGATGTAAATTCATCAGCATTATCAAGACGGATTTTCTTAATTGCATATTCTGAAAATTGTGCTCGTAATCTAATTATTTGAGCAAGTAATCTTGCAAAGACAACGTTGCGATTTGATAATAAACACACATGCGACCATCTTGTAGATGCATTTATTAAAACAATGAAATATTTAAATGGTCGACATGGTGGATAAATAGGCCTACATATATCACCATGAATTCGTTCAAAAAATACAGGAGATTTAATTTCTAGTTTAGATGGTGATGGTTTAATGATTAATTTATCCTAAGAACATGCAGCATATGAGAGTTCATTACATTGAAAAATCTTCTGATTCTTCAATGGATGTCTGTGTGCATTCTCAATAATTTTTCGAATGATTGTTGATCCGGAATGTCCCAGTTGATCATGCCAAATAATAAAAGTATTTGGATCGATGAACTTTTGGTTTACTATAGTATAGGTTACAATTGTATTAATATTTGTGTAGTACAAGCCGGAAGAGAATGTTGATAGTTTTTCAAGTACGCAATTCTTACCCATGGCAAAAAATGTAATATATAGATACTCATTGTTTCTTTCTTTTACATTCTCAATGTGGTATCCGTTAAGAAGAATATTTTTAAAACTTAACAAGTTTCTTTGAGACTTACTTAGGAATAATGCGATATTAATAATAAACTTTGTTTCTCTAGGCAATAATATATTTGATCTTTCAGAGCCTTTGAATAGTTTTGTACTACCAGATATCCTGTTAACATTGGTTTCAGCCATTATTACATAGGAAAAATATTTCATATTTTTAAGTATCGTATGTGTTGTTGCACTATCTACGAGATATGCATCTTCATCATTGATCTTGGATCCGAAAATATCTATATTCTTCATTAAAACAAAATAAAATATATTATAAGAAACACTGCAAATTTAGAAAAGAAAAAGAATAAGAAGATTATATATGAAATGAAACATGAGAATAAAAAGACATATGCTTAAAAGAATCATCGAAATGCTAAAGGAGAATTTTAGTTATTTGGGATACTCTTTAAATTTGTAGTTCTTGCTTCTCGATCTTTGAGAAAGTCCGCTACATCAAAATGTGTTATACTAATAGATCCAATATCGAAATCATCATATTGGAGGCCAAGATTTGTCTTTACATTTTCTCTTTCCTATTCACTAATACTTGATAAAGTTCAACAAGGTTTTTCGGCATACAACAGATACACGACCAATGTCTGTTCATGCCATATCGGTGATAAATATCTTCTAAATTCTTGTCTTGTCCACTTTTGTTCTTTTCTTTCCCATAATTATTATTCATTTTCTGGTGATGATTTTTGTTCTTAAAATTAGAAAAGTTTTTGTTGTAATATTCACGACTATGATGATTATTACGACCACGGTGACGGCGGCGTCCTCATCCACGCCAAGAATTATTAGAAATTATCGAATTCACTTCAGCGAATAGAACAGAGCCAGTAGGATGGGATTCATGATTTTTTATAAATAGCTCGTTATTTTGTTCAGCCACAAGAAGGCATGAAATTAATTCAGAATATTTTTTAAAATCTTTTGTACGATACTGCTGTTGTAGGAGAACATTCGTGACAAGAAAAGTACAATATATTTTTTCTAACAAGTCTACATCAGTAAAATTCTCTCCACATAATTTTAAAATAGAGCTAATTTTAAAAACTGTAGAGTTATTCTCGCTTACTAATTTAAAATCCTAATAACGTAAATGAAACCAGTCATAACGAGCTTTTGGAAGAATTACAGTTTTTTGGTGGTCAAACCTTTCTTTTAAATTTTTCTAAAGTTCAAGAGGATCCTTTATTGTTAGGTGCTCACTTTTTAATGTCTCGTGCAGATGATGACAAAGGAAAATCGTTGCCTTTGCACGAGACTGTGTAGCTTCTTCGTTCTCTTCTTTAATCGTATTTTCAAGTCCTATCGATTCTAGATGAATTTTAGCATCTAGTATGCATGATAAATAGTTCTTGCCCGAAATGTCAAGGGCCACAAATTCTAGCTTTGTGAGATTTCACATGATGAAGTACTATATAAAAAATTGCATGTTAGATCACGAAGATAATGGTTATATTTATAAGGTGATTTAAATATTTAATAAGTCGATAGTACCAAGATATATTGAGGTAAAGAAAAAGAAGGTATATGGAGAGAAAACCAAATTATATATATTGTATGGAAATTAGAGAAACTGTGAAATAATCAACTCTTGTTATTTTATCATTAAAATGAGAAATTAAGGACTAATTAATATGAAATTGGGTATGCATGTCAAAATAACAAAAAAGATTATCTAAAAGAATTACCTTAGCTCTTAAAGATGATGACACTCGTGCTGATAACGTGTTAAGAAAGGTTTATAGAGATAAGAGAGAAATAAGAAAATCAATATAGAGAAAGAATTTGTTTATTCTGATTGTATCAAATGTATTTTACAATACCTATATTTATAAGTTCATGATATAAGAAATGAAGAATCATAAGTTATAAGAAGTTATCATTCACTCTTTCCACCTTTTCAAGTCATAAGTTCAAAGAGTTAATTCCTCATATAAGGATAACCAAAAAACATTCACTATGTTATAATAAAATAATTTATAACAGATGCCACCTTTCTAGAGATCGACCTATCAAATACCAATAAGAGAAATCAAGAGAATCAATTAATTTAATTATCAATAAAAACCAGCAAGAAGCATCCTCAGTTATCCACATGGTCAGCAATTAAAATAAAGCTGCAAATAATTAGCAAACTGTTCAGAATAAAAAGTTTAGTTAGGACCAGAGTTTTCATATATAACCGCATACAAAACGTGATTATCTTTTAACCATACGGTCTCCCATGAATATTTTAGGAACCTAATAGCTCCGACAAAGATTAACGTAGGCAACTATTCTGTTAACTAGCTATAGCGCACGTTACTAAAATTGTACACAAAATCAAAATAGCCTCTAGCTATCCACTGCTCGTATCATAACCAGCGCTGATGATGCTCACGAGTGATTACGACACATAGCGGATGACGTGTCCCGATGGCTGCGGAGGTGAAATAAATGAGTTGCACTAGGAGAATTTCTCGGGACCTCGTCTCCAAGGACATATCCGACCTTTCAGGAGACCTCTCTGAATACTTTCCATATTCATCTAGTAAACTACCAACAGCTCATCTCCGAGCTTTCTGGGCCTCCTTGCTCGTCTCCGAGCCATCTGATAGGCCTAGCTTCCTGGGCCTCCCGGCTCGTCTCCGATCTCTTGACACGCCGAGCTTCCTCGGCCTCCCGACTCATCTCCGAGCTCCTAACGGACCGAGATTCCTCGGTTTCCCCCGATCAATCAGGGGCGCGGAGCCCATGCGTCCCCGTAATGGCTCCGCGTATATCGCCAGGGCAATATATCCGCCTCCCTACGTTCCGCGTCTCACGCTAACGCATCCCCCCCATTAATGGGCGCATCCTGCCATTAAATGCGAGGATAACGCGGGGGCGTAACTGACGGCGATGATCTCGCGCCTGCTCGCTCCACGCGATAACTCTATAAACCCTTCTCTCAGACTACTCAGGTAACTCGAATTCATTCCAATATGCCACTACTCTGCTTTATTCCTTGGCACTAACTTGATCGTCGGAGGGTCTTACCGTGGTCACCCACTCAGGGACTTTGTTTGTAGATAGCTCGGCGTCAGCACCAACCCATTGAGATCCACACTCTACAGCTCCTAAATCAAATCTCAGCCAAACAAGATCGCTCTTGCCTGATCAACGGAGGACAACAGCTGAAGGAGATCACAGCCTCCATCAGTTGCCGCCGTTTGTGGGAATCGAAAGACTTTTCCACCATAAAAGTTAATCTTCCACCCTCGACCCGATGGCGAGCGACGACCGCAACGATCCAAATACGGACTTCCATACTCCTCACAACAAAAGCGGGGGCGACTCGTCTCCCCCTCCTAATGTCATCTACGCCTTATCCGCTCAAATATACAGGCTCACATCGCTGGTGGATGCCCTCGTCTGCATTCAAGCGGCGGGCCCTACCCACCAGACCGCAATCCCCCTCCCCGGGACCACGACGTCCGCAGAAGAACAGATGGGCACGCTCAAGCCCTCCATCTCACTCATGCTCATATCAGCGAAACCAAGTGCCGACGTGCCGACTCTGGCCACCATGGCCTGCATATGGCGAATGATTCCATGACCCGCTGGGCGCCGGACAGCTCTACGCCACGACCACAGGGAAGACTGGGCCGTCTCTCCAATGCCCGCCGCGCGTTCTCTCCCCCTGAGGAGGTGTCGGTCAGCTCGCCTGCTTCCAGGCATGACCGACGCCCCTACTCTCGCCGGGGGCGCGCGAACGACGAGCACAGGGACTACTCGAGATGGGCATCGTCTGAGGATTTGATAAATTTAATAGAGAAGAATCGGAGCCGCCCAATCGCGCAAACCCAAAGCGGAGGAAGCCACTACTCCGACTGTGTAGAATCCTCGGGGTACCACCACCGACTTGAAGCCCTCGAGAAGAAAATCGAAAGGATATGACGGGATGGCCATGAGTCCTGCGAAAGGGCTAGGTACTCCGCCGATTCGCTCACAAAGCCCTTCACAGAGGAGTTGATGGCCGAGCACATCTTGTCCAGGAACAAGACACCAAAAGTGGCCCTCTTCGATGGGAAATCCGACCCGAAGGACCACTTGGACGCATTTACGGCGGGCATGAGCATCCAAGATAACTCAGACGTGGCCCAATGCCGAGCTTTCCCCACTACCCTAATCCGAGCTGGCCGGGATTGGTTCCGAGAACTTACGCTATGCTCTATCTAGACCTTCAACGAGCTAGCAACCCAATTCCTCGGTATTTCGTCGGGAATCAACGACAGAAGAGGACGGTCGACTACATGTTCACTGTCAAGAGCAGATACAAGTAATCCTTCAAATGATACGTCACCCGCTTCTACAACGCCCTCCTAGAGGTCCTCGAGCACTAAGATGAAACAGTTATTACCGTACCAAGGTAGGGTCTTAGGCATAAAGAGTAGCTCCGTTCTTTTGCTTTAGCGCAACCTAAGACCTGTTAGTGATATATTCCCTAGAGGCCATTATTGTATCATACTGGATTGTATATTACTTAATAGGAGCTTAGGATATATACGGATATAGTAACAGTCTTACTCGAAATGGTAGTATGCTACCTGGTTTGTTTCTACCTCAATATATGCATGTGTTTCTTTTAGCATATCGCTTATACATATTGTTAGAGCTTTTAGGATCTTTGCTTGATTACCAGCGTTGTGATGACAGTCACACTAGTGGGGGCTGGGTAATCTATAAGCATATCCTATATAGGTCCCTAGTCGTAGTATTATCGAGATGGAGCATCGATACTCCACAATAGACTAGTGTATACGCTTCTCATCCCAGCAGGAGAGATGGTCTGTCCCACAACCAGCAGTGTGTAGTACTGGAGATAGTATGCAGGTGCTTATTAGGTTATGAGTACACTGGACAGGACTCATCGAAAACTGTTGGTGGGTATTATACCTATCGTCGGGTAGCAGTTCCCAGGTGACATGAGTACAGCTTAGTCCGTCGACTTGACACTGCTGCTTCGCCTCGAGTGGGTTCCCACTGTACTTTGATTACTATCCTACCACGGATCAAAGGAGTCATGCAAATAGGTAGTAGTTGGGTACTATCCGGAAGCACTTGGAGGCAGTGGCGGTTAGATAGGATTCGTCTTTCCCGGTATTGGGGGTTGATATCGCACTGTGTTCGGAAGACCATTACACAAAGTCCTTGGCCAAGGCAAGCGAGATTTACCGGTAGGTATTCCAGTAGTTTCTCAGGGTGTATTGGGCTACTCTCCGACATGAATTATTGCGCTATTAGGGGTCTGACGATTACCGTCCCCTAGGCCCGATATGTGATACTCTTAGACGAACAGACCGGATTGTACAGAGATTTTCACATACAGGCTCAGTAGGAGTTCGGATAGGTTTTCCTCATCGGCCATATTATCAACATCTACCTGCGGACCGCTACGTGCAGCTAGTACCGCTTGCGGCCTGTGGTTAAACCCGCTGCCAGCATAGTGTTGAGTTTTTAGAGTCCCACACAGAGAGTTTCCCTGCACTGGACAAAAGGTGTAGAGGCCGTATGGTTTTACGACAGAGCTTCGATCACTTACATACACTTGTGTGCGTATGATGTTCGAGCGGATAATACTAGTGGGCTTTGGTTTAAAGCAGATCCTAGTATTATATTGATGGATCAGTTTCGTCTCTTTGTATTCGTGTTTCTCGGAACACGAATACGGGTATGTGTATACGGATGAGAGGAGCACAGAAGGAGACACCTCATTAGGGTTTTGACCATTTACTTGATTAAAACAATTATGAGATGGAGGAAATTATTTATTATTTTTGTAAATGATAATTGAGGCATGGCTACTAGTTTTGACTACTTGACTTTGTTTGACCTTTTGACTTGGCTTGACCACTTGACTTCGTTTGACTATTTGACTTAGATATTTTTTGTGAGATATTTTGTGACCTAGATATTTTGATGATATATTTTTCATGCCATGCTTGTGGTCATGTCAAGTTAGCCATCTCATTTTCATTAATCATTATCATTTATCAAAATCATTTCTCTTTCCTCAAGTGAGCTCTCATGTTAGCTCTCTTCTTCTTCCTCACATCAAAACCCTAAAAGCTCTCATGTGTTGAGAATCCTAGGGTTTCAAGAGACAAATAAATCCATCTTTATAATCTACATCACCTAGGCCATCAAGTTTAGCAAGTTTATTGCTCCGGTTACCTCGCTTTTGAGGTGGAGCTCGTACTATAGACTCTCGGGTGGATCGTCTTTGACTCGAGGATGCCGTCGAAGAAGCTACGATCCGGATCGATCCTTGGTGCCTACGTAGACGAGGAGGAAATTAGTGAAGACCCGAAGGACATGTATCGTGAGGTATAATTTCGTATCCGAGTAGTTAAACCTCAACTAGTTTGCCAGCTATGAACGATCCTTAGTTCTAGTCGGTGTTGCGAAGCTTATAAAAATCATTTTTTGCAAATTCCGCATCCCTGCGAACATGTGGGGTGTGCGACATCGACTTACAGTGGTATCAGAGCCTCTCATAAATCTTAGATAGCTTGTAGCGATGTTAGAATTCCTCCGTTTTTGTCATGGAAAAACTGTCGACAAAAACAGTTTTCAAAAGTGAGGTTTTGAGTTATTTGCACACCCCGCGGGCTCACGGTTTGAACCGAGAAGCCACGGGGTGAAGTGTGTGTACCCCGGGGACACCCCGGGGGGGACCAATAGCTGGGACCACCCCCAAGACCACCACTTGGTGGCCTTGGGGGCTGGTGACCCGAGAGCACCAGAAATTGGTGCTCTTGGGTCTGCCCTCCTTTGGAGGCCACCTCATGGTGGCCCCTAGGGGTGGGTACCGCCCCGAGGCCCCCAATTCGATAATTATTTTCGTGTCTTCACCTCCGCAAAGATTCCGGTGGGTTTCGAGTTCATTTCGACTCCCGGATTGACTCAAAACTTTCAGTTTTGGAACTTTAGCTCACTGAATTTTCAAGTCTTGGAAAATTGTTTAAGTTTTTCTAATTGCGTATGGAATTCTAATGTTGTAGTTACTTTACAAGCTTTGTGATGTATATATGTGTTTGGAAACATCGACTAATTGCTATACGTCAATTACTCGGGGTTGCACATATCTGTGATGTTGATGTGATAGTTTGTGTATATGAACTTGTTGGATCGTCGTGGATGAATAGCCGGGGATGTTAGATGAGAGTTTTCATTCTTTCATTCGATGTAAAATTTGTAAAGTGATGTAATATTATTTTGCGGGGTACATCCGGGTTGAGGTTGTATCCACCGTTGTATTATTTCGTTTATTGTTTTTGCTCCTAGGATAGACCCAAGGTGGGGTGCATAAACTACCGGGTACTTTGAAATGCCGAGTGGCCTACTCACTTTGTTGAGGGATGTAGCTTCACTTCGGGTATTTGGAGGGTAGTTTGCCGCACTCATAGGGGTCTAGGGTAGGGTTTGGCTATTCATCACGACCATGGAATCCGTCTTTCATTATGGGTTTAAACGAAGCGCGGAATTCCTAATGTATCCAATATGTTCATCTGTGATCTGGAATGCCTATTATTGAGTGAGGAGAATGTATATATCTATATATGATATTTAGTAGGCGTTGCTTATGTTTTGCACCTGTGCTAGTCCAGCCCCCGCTCTGTCGTTAGTTAAGTAACCTAATGGGTGATGACGGGCCCCGTGGCGAATGCGGATGGCATAAGCGTACATCGTATTTTCGTTTCTTTCTGCAATGGTAGGATTAATTGATGGGACCACATTAATTTTTATTAATGCAAGAAAATAAACCTAAAAGATGTTGTTGGAATTTTTTTTGAAAAACTACAGTTATATTCTTTCGCTTTCATAGTGGTATTCGGTTGTGAATATCCAGCACCTCATTCTAGGAGGCAAGAGTCGAGATCCCTTCACGGGGAGTGACCTCTTGAGCAAAAGCTTAAACTATAGATTACTCGTGTTTTTTTTCAAAACCAGAAATTTTTCAAAAGGCGGAGCTTAAACCACCCCTTTTTCTAAAATTTCTCAGGTTCCTTCAACGATATCAAGTTCATTACGTTAACTGGTTTTTTCGCTAAAAACCCAGCCGTAGCCCTCCGTCATTTCAGATAAATAGCAGTTATTATTCGTGCTATGTACGTTGGTCTCTATTAAGGTATAGGGAATGGTAGCTAAGTGTTACTTATCTGTTGCATTTTAGGATGCGATTGATTAGGACAGTCGCATAGCCACTTTGGTCTCTCTCAAGGGTTTATGCGGGTGGGTCTAAATTAATACAGGATAATGACGGGTTGAATTATGGTACGTTGGTCTCTATCAAGACCATATGTCGTTAGGGGCAAAAACCACATCGGGAGTTTCAAACATACAGGAAACCTGCAGATTTAACATACATTCTGGAGTGTGGTGACTAGAAAGGATTCCATCTAGTACATCACACAATGATAGTTGGATCCCGATCCCACCGATGAGTAGGATTATTCTCGGGAGATTATCACACTTAACAATCAATGCTATAAACCAAGAAGGTGTCAAGAAAAGTGTTAGTGGGGCTACGCCTCCAGGGAAAAAAGGTTATATAATTAAGGAACTTCGCGAAAGCGTTGAAAAACCTCCCTCGAAGTACCAACACTAGCCTGGCTGAAAGGTTAAGCAAGTATTGTGACGTGTGATTAATCCTGACTAGTTCTTCTTTTAAGGTTTGAAGAAAAATTTGAGGAAATAGTGGGAGCTATCCTGTTTAGATAAATTAAAAACCAATCTAAACTTGCAAGAGAATCATGCTGAGTGTATTCTTCTTTCTCTCCTAATAGCAGCAACAAGATAACCAGATTAGGTTACAGATAGATAATAAAATGACTGAGTTATACTATAATGACTGGCAAAGGTTTGTCCAGATGTCCATTACCTATGACAAGTTGGACCACTTAATTACTACTCAAGCCCCCGCCGTCCTAGGTCCAGTTTCTACCGCCGCGGATAAGGATATCCGTAAGACAAGGGAAAAAGAATGTGCGAATGCCAAGTGCCTCGTGTTGGCCTCAGTTGATGGTGTATACCAGAGGCAGCACGAGAAGATGGACTTAGCTTCTATTTTCCTCCATAACAAAGTTTTATATGGAAATCAATCTCATATCGCAAGATATGAGACCTCGAAGGAATTGCTTCAAGTAAGGTTGGTTGTCGGGTCATCTGTAGGGGAAAACATCCTTACGATGACTAGCTATATTGATGAGCTCACGGACCTGGAGACCACGTTGGGAAATGAGTCATATGCTGACTTGATTCTACAATCCGTACCTCCTACTTACGTCCAGGGAAGAAAGTTATACTTCCAATTGAGGGCACCCTGAAGGAAACCAGGGAGACACCCACTCTGCTTATTGGGGAATCTTCCTCTTCTGGATCTAAGGCGGATGCCAAGGGTGAGAAGAAGAAGATCTCCACAAAGCCGATAGGTAGTCGATAAGGTAGAAGAAAAGGGAAGGGCAAAAGTTTCGGGGTTAAAAGTAGGGAAGGAGAGATGTTCCTATTGTTACGGGAAAGGGCATTGGCAGAAGGGATGCAAGGCTTGGAAACCCAGATTCCAGGATCCGAAGCATGTTGTGGCTTCAACTTCGGGTGTGTTTGTGATTGAAAACAGTCTGTCAATTAACTCTACTTCCTAGGTATAAGATACCGGATCAGGATTTCATATCTGTAATTCATTACAGGCTTTGAGAAACTGTAGAGTTATCAGGGCAGGTGATATGACTATCAGGGATGCTAACGGAATGAGCATGGACGCTGTATCCATAGGGTATATCACCTAGGATTGACAAGTGGGCAGATATTGATTCTACGTATTTGTTTGTGTGTACCAAGTCTAGTTTGCAAGCGATGTGGTTCACATCCACCTAAATCAAGGTTTGATTGGGTCAGGTACACTAGAGGATAGTATATACGTGTTTAATCATGCTCAGGTTTTCAACGTCCAGAACACATTTAAAAGAAAGTCTCCCGAATTAAATAAAACTTTCTTATGGCATTATAGACATGGTCACATCAATGAAACACGGTTGTCAAAGTTACATAGAGAGGGATATTTCGATCTGTTTGAATATCAGTCTTATGCAACTTGTCATCTTGTCTCATAGGAAAGATGACAAAGACTCCGTTCACTGGACATGGAGTAAGAGCGAGCTCGCTCTTGGGACTCATACACAGCGGCGTGTGTAGTCCAATATCTACAGATGCACGAAGTGGTTATTCCTATTTCATTACTTTTATGGATGATTTCTCTAGGTTAGGACATGTCTTCTTGATGAAGCATAAATCCGAGACCCTTTGAAAAATTCCAAGAATATACGAATGAAGTGGAAAAACAAACAGACAAAAAGTATCAAGATACTGAGATCTGATCGACGTGGTGAATACTTAAACTGCCGAGTTCCTAGATTACCTAAAAGAGAATAAAATTCTCTCTCAGCTTACTCCTCCATACACACCACAACACAGCGGTGTATAGGAAAGGCGGAACCTATTGAATATTGTTCGTTTCATGATGAGTAATGTTGAGTTACCGCAATCCTTCTGAAGTTATGCACTAAAATAAGCTGCATATCTTTTGAATAAGGTTCCTACCAAGACCGTGACCACCACACCATATCAGATGTAGAGTGGGAAGAAACCTTATCTTCAGTATCTGAAGATATAGGGATGTCCAGCTTTTATTGAAAAGCAGTATGCGGACAAGCTCGAGGCACGCTCTGTACTGTGTAAATTTTTGGGATACCCAAAGGACTCCAGGGGGTATATATCCTATTACGCAGAGGAACAAAAGGTTTTTTGTTCCTCGTCATGCTTATTTTTTAGAAAATCAATTTTTTGTAAAAGGAAATAGTGGGAGAGCAATAGAACTGGGAGAAATTCCAGAACCACAAACTATTACTGAAAGTATGGTAGAACCAGAGGTTTTAAAAGAACCGGACATCCCTACGCCAATCTGCAGGACTAGTAGGCAGTCTCATCTTCCCGAGAGATACTACGGTTTTCTCATAGACGGGGATTGAGAGAATTGCATCATTGAAAATGATGAGCCAACTAGCTTTCAGTAAGCCATTCAGAGCGGTGACTCGGTAAAATGTCTGGATGCAATATGGACCGAAATGGAGTCCATGTACACCAACAAAGTATGCACTTTGAACATTGCTCCAGAAGGGGTAAAACCCGTAGGCTGCAAATGGATCTTCAAAAAGAAGATTGGTGTAGATGGATAGGTTGAAACCTATAAGGCTAGACTTGTTGCAAAAGTTTTTTTTTGTCAAAGCCCTGGTTTGGACTATGGTGAAACCTTTTTCTCCAGTAACTATTCTCAAATCCATTCGGATCCTTCTTGTCATTGCTGCCTTCCAATATTTTGTGATCCGACAGATGGACGTAGAGACGTCTTTTCTAAATGGTATTTTGGAAGGGTGCGTCTATATGGATCAACCAGAGGGTTTCAATCAGAGTAGGAGCAGCAGGATAATGTACAAGTTGCTTAAGTCCATTTATGGACTAAAGCAGGCATCGCAGAGTTGGAACATTTGTTTTTATTGAGACAGTCAAAGAATTTGATTTTATCAAAAATCCAGATGAACCATGCATTTATAGTAAGATTGTAGCAAGAACTGTGGAATTTCTTGTTGAGTACGTGGATAACATTCTCTTGATAGGAAATGACATTCCTATGCTACAATCAGTCAAAGGTTTCTTGTCATAGAGGTTCTCCATGAAGACCTGGGTGATACCAACTACATTCTGGGGATCCAGATCTATTGTGATAGATCAAAGAGGATGGTGGGATTTTTACAGTCAAGGTAAAACAACACCATATTGAAAATATTTAGTATGGATGATTCTAAGCGCGGTGGTCTATCGGCTTGTCACGGAATCACCCCCTCCAAAGAGATGTCTTCCAAGAATGATTTGGAAAGGGCTCACATGTCGATTATACCCTACGCTTCTGCGGTAGTCTCTATAATATATGCGATGTTGTATACTAGACCAGATACAGCTTATGCACTGAGCGTGGTAAGACGGTATCAGTCAAACTCAGGGAAGAAGCACTGGGAAGAAGTAAAGAACATTCTCAAGTATCTGAGAAGGACTACGGAGATGTTCTTGGTATATGGAGCAAAAGGACCTCCAGATCAAGTCCTTTGCTAACTCCAGCTTCTAGAGTGATAAGAATGACTCTAAGTCCATGCCAGGTTATGGCTTTACCGTCAGTGGAGGGGCGGTCTGTTGGAAGATCTCCAAGCAGGACACCGTTGCAAACTCGATGTTGGAAATGGAGTAGTCCGCTGCATGAGACGCCACAAAAGAGGCAGTCTGGATATGGAAGTTCTTAATTGAACTTCAGGTGGTTCCTTCCATTTGTTGGTCCAATACTTTAGTATTGTGACAACATACGGCGCTATAGCTTTAGGGAAGGAACCCAGGTCCCATCAGAGATCCAGACATATCTTGAGGCGGTATCACCTGATCAGGATGATCGTTGATCCCCAGGGGATCGAGGTGAGGAGAGTAGATACAGAGAACAACACTGCAGATCCACTCACAGAGGTCATCCCTCAGACTGTGTTCGAGAGGCCATTCGAGACCTTCGGTCTGCGATATGCCAGTATATGGCCTTAGTGAAAGTGGGAGATTGTTAGTGATTTATGCCCTAGAGGCCATTATTGTATCATACTGGATTGTATATTACTTAATGGGAGCTTGGGATATACACGGATATAGTAACAACCTTGCTCGAAATGGTAGTATGTTACCTGGTTTGTTTCTACCTCAATATGTGCATGTGTTTCTTTTAGCATATCACTTATACATATTGGTAGAGCCCTTAGGATCTTTGCTTGATTACCAGCGTTGTGATGGCAGTCACACTAGTAGGGGTTGGGTAATCTATAAGCACATCCTATACAGGTCCCTAGTCGTAAGATTATCGAGACGGGGCATCGATATTCCATAATAGAGTAGTGTATACGCTTCTCATCCCAGCACGGGAGATGGTCTGTCTCACAGCCATTAGTACGTCGTACTGGAGATAGTATGCAGGTGCTCATTAGGTTTTGAGTACACTGGACAAGACTCATCGGAAACTGTTGGTGGGTATTATACCTATCGTCGGGTAGCAGTTCCCAGATGACATGAGTATAGCTTAGTCCATCGACTTGACATTGCTGCTTCGCCTCGAGTGTGTTCCCACTGTACTTTGATTACTACCCTACCATGGCTCAAAGGATTCATGCAAACAGGTAGTAGTTGGGTGCAGTCCCGAAGCACTTGGAGGCAGTGGCGGTTATATAAGATTCGTCTCTCCCGGTATTGGTGGTTGATATTGAGCTCTGTTCGGAAGGCCATTACACAAAGTCCTTGGCCAAGGCAAGCGAGATTTACCGGTAGGTATTCCAGTAGTTTCTCAGGGTGTATTGGGCTACTCTCCGACACGACTTATTGCGCTATTAGGGGTCTGACGATTACCTCCCCCTTAGGCCGGATATGCGATACTCTTAGACGAACAGATCGTACTGTACAGAGATTGTCATATACAGGCTCAGTAGGAGTTCAGATGGGTTTTCCTCATCGGCCTTCTTATAGACATCTACCTGGGGACCGTTACATGCAGCTAGTACCGCTTGCGGCCTGTGGTTAAACCCACTGCCAGCGTAGTGTCGAGTCTTTAGAGTCCCATACAGAGAGTTTCCCTACACTGGGTAAAAGGTGTAGAGGCCGTATGGTTTTACGGCAGGGCTTCGATCACTTACGTACACTTTTGCGCGCATGATGTTTGGACGGATAATACTAGTGGGTTTTGGTTTAAGCCAGATCCAAGTATTATATTGATGGACCAGTTTCGTCTCTTTATATTCATGTTTCTCGGAACACGAATGCGGGTATGTATATACGGATGAGAGGAGCACCGAAGGAGACACCTCATTAGGGTTTTGACCATTTACTTGATTAAAAAAATTATGAGATGGGGGAAAGTATTTTTTATTTTTGTAAATGATAATTGAGGCATGGCTACTAGTTTTGACTACTTGACTTTGTTTGACCTTTTGACTTGGCTTGACCACTTGACTTGGTTTGACTATTTGACTTAGATATTTTTTGTGAGATATTTTGTGACCTAGATATTTTGATGAGATATTTTTCATGCCATGCTTGTGGTCATGTCAAGTTAGCCATCTCATTTTCATTAATCATTATCATTTATCAAAATCATTTCTCTTTCCTTAAGTGAGCTCTCATGTTAGCTCTCTTCTTCTTCCTCACATCAAAACCCTAAAAGATCTCATGTGTTGAGAATCCTAGGGTTTCAAGAGACAAATAAATCCATCTTTATAATCTACATTACCTAGGACATCATGTTTAGCAAGTTTGTTGCTCTAGATACCTCGCTTTTGAGGTGGAGCTCGTACTATAGACTCTCGGGTGGATCGTCTTTGACTCGAGGATGCCGTCAAAGAAGCTACGATCCCGATCGATCCTTGGAGCCTACGTAGACGAGGAGGACAACGGTGAAGACCCGAAGGACATGTATCATGAGGTATAATTTCGTATCCGAGTAGTTAAACCTCAACTATTTTGCTAGCTAGGGTTTATGAACGATCCTTGGTTCTAGTTGGTGTTGCGAAGCTCATAAAAATCATTTTCTTGCAAATCCCTCTTCCACGCGAACTCGTGGGGGTGCGTGACACCGACATACAAGACCATGGCCGAAGTGAAAGTCTGGACCGAGCGAAAAATCCAACTCGAGTCCGAGGTAAACTGTAACACTTTATAATGCGAATATTGTTAATTAAGTGAAAATACGGTTATATAATGAAATTTAACTAATAAATCTTTTCTTCATATTTTATTTATTTAATTAATATTTTTTAAAATTATTTTTCATGTCATACTTGCACACATATGTGCATGTTGAATTAGGTTGAATAGGGTGTTAACCATACTTATGTAGACATGGCATACTTAAACTTTTCTCTAAACAACCATATTACATCTTAACCTATCTATTTAATTTAAGTTATTCAAACAAGGGTTTATCTTTTTTTAGAAAAGAAAAGAAAAGAAAAGAAAAGAGAATAGAAGGGAATAGAAGAAAGAAAGGAGGTTTGAATTCTAGGGAGACTTAAGGGGGATGGCTGCCATCAATGGCCTTTATGAGGAGGAAAGTGTGTGTAACACTCACCTACACTCACCTCATTCACTCACACTCACATACACAACACCTCACAACAACATATACCCTCATTCCTTCACAATATCCCTCATAATCACCTCACTCTCTCAATTATTAATCCCAACTCTGTTTCTCCTCTCTCTTTCACTACAAATCAAGTTCTTCACTTGATTTATAAGATTTCACCACAAACCAAAGCCAAAACTTCAACCCAACCTCACAAAATCCTTCAAAATTCATGCTAAAGCCCTTGTGATGACTTAGAGCTTGGAAAGCTAGGATTTTTCCCAAGTTTTGGTGAGGTAGTGATCTTTATACCCTTATTAGGTCTAATGGAGTTGTATTCTTATTAGTTTCAATTTTAAAACACTAAAGTTAAGGTTTTGTGCAAATATCGTATTTTTGTATATGTTTTGGTGTCTCTGAGATCTGCTATCACTAAATTAGTCTACGGTAAAATCTAGCAATACAGTAGTATAGCGTTAGAAGCCCTGAGAGTACACCTGAAACCTGAACCCAAACCCTCCTAGTAAAACCGGCGAGAACATGGTGAAATACGGCGACGCCGGCCTTTTTTGAACCAGGGGAGTTGTGACTTTTAGGATAGGTGTCTGTAGCTTATTCTTGGTGTTTGGTACTGCTTGATTTTCCTATATTGACTGTAGGTAAAATCTGGGAGCACTTTGGTAGTTTTTAGTGTTTCGGCAACACGAGATATGGATATCCGACACGGGTTTTGTATTTCGTATAGTTAGCTGCACTTGGGTTGGTTTAGAGTGTCGCTACGCACGTTCGCCACTGAGCTAACACTAATTTATCTTGTGGAAGTCGACACGTTGATTTAAGCGTTGTTTGCGTGCATTATCGGGAAGTTTCTAATTTACACTTATGTTTTTTATGCAATACTAGGATCTATTTCGGGGACTTCGGGCGTTACAAAGAAAGGGAAAGAGGTGGTTGGATTCACCTAGCTCGAGATCATCGGTGAGTAGATTTAACATCTACAGGAGAATCGCTCATATGGCACTAAGCGTCGATGGCTGGATTCAGTGTTATAAATCTATGTTGTTAGTATATACATTGATTGTGTATAAACATCATCTTGCACATCCCATTACCTGTTGTGCATTAATATTGTATTGATTGGACACTACACCATTACTAACGGTTCATATTGCACGAGTACTGAATTGTATGCCACACACACACCGTTAGTAATTGCTATGACACGCACACTTTAGAAATTATTATGGATAACTTATATTGCATCGCTTTCCTTATCATTCACAGTTACATATTTATTGTCGTCCTATTATGCATATGAATTTCATCATGCTTACACACATGTATTGCTAGCCACATATTTACTCTTATATGATGTTGCATTTCGACTTCGGTGATTTAGGAACCCGTAAGATACCTTTGAAAACTTGATATACTTAAAGAGCGGTTTTCCCTTGATATGCTCACATTACTGTTCAGTATTTGCATATCTCGTTTTCATGGACATATGCATTGATGTGTCGATTTTATGCGATTTCCGGATTTGAGAACCGCTATTATATTTAAAAGGGAAAATATCATATATTGCTTATAAAGAAAATGCGGCTTCTTTTGATATGGTATTTCGAGACGTCCACCATGAGTTTTCTCGGTTCTGAGCTTGTTTTCGAGACCCGATTAGAGGAGTTGGCAGATACTGTTTGCGGGTATATGGTGGACCCGGTATGGTACCCTGGGGCAAGAAATGATTTTTGTGGTGTAGACGATGAGCCTGGCAGAGGGAACATTACCTACCGGTGATTGTATAAACTCGATGGATGTCCGGAGGATACCGTCTTGGAGTTATGAGACGATATATATGTATACACATCGGTTTTCCATGATGATGATTCATACATGAGATTTTATGTGTTATTCCATACTCAGGATTTATTAGACATGCATTGTTTCATATAGTTGTTGTACCCCGGCGGTATACCTTGATCATGATTTTACTGTATATTCGTATTGTTATATTTATGCCATCAGATTGCATATTTCAGATTATTGCTTTTCATGAATACTTGCGAGTATTTTTACGATGTTACTTAATATTCACGAGTTGGCAACTCACCCCCGTTGTCCCATAGTGTTTTGCAGGTTTGACTCTCAGTATAGTCGCGGCAGGGCTTCTCATTCTTCTTCTTTTGCGGATACCGTTGCCGTTGGTCGTCATTTTGGATAGGTGGGTGGTTTTGCGGTTATCCGTATGATCTCAGTGTATACCTTATTATATCTAGTTCTCTCCATCTACCACTTTCATCTATATTGACTTAGAGAAAGGTTTGTGAGGATCGGTATTGTATTATTTGTGACTTGGGTATCGAGCTAGTTGAGTCGACTGTTTTATCATGTTGTGATGTTGTTTCACTTCCTTTTTGCTTATTCCTTCACTACGGCGTCGTATATATATTATATAACTTTTTGTGGTTGTGTTCCGCCTTTTGGCATGAGTTGCTCCTATTTGGGATGCTTTATATTTATGTTATACTTGTACCCGTTTGGGGCTAGTTTTTACAAAGGAGATGCTGCTGAAATTTTCAAGAAAATAAATTAACGTAAGGTTTTCAAAATGTTTTAATATGTTATATCTTTATACCTTTTTAATGGTTTAGATTTCTGGGTTGTCGGCTTACTTGAATTACGTTACGTCTTTAGACGTTGCGAGATTTGAATGTCGATCACGTTCCTAATTTGGGTCGTGACAAAGTTGGTATCAGAACGTTAGGTTTTACCTTTCGGAGTGTAGGATGACCTTGGTATGATGGAGTGGATAGCTTAAGCAGAGTGACGTAGCGTGTGTATGTTCCACGGCATACTTACGACACGGTACTCCATCTAAGCGACCTTAGGACATGTTGCTTGAATTCCTTCCTTGATTATATATATCCTTTTTATTTGATTTCTATGTTCTTATCGAATTTTATTTCCTTATTCCAGCCAATATGCCGCCAAAGACTACGAGGACGTAGAGAGCTTCCGCGAAAGCCGAGGTCAGGGTAGGCTCGTCCGAGACGAGGACTGACCGGGGCGGTACGCCTATTTTACAGGAGCAGTTTGTTCCACCTTCTCCGGACCGTGTTCCACCTTCTCCGGATCGTATTACTAGGCTAGAGGCAGGTATGCAGGATTTTCACCAGATGATGGGGTCGTTGGTGGAGGCCAGTCGAGCGTAGAGATCTGAGGTCATCCCACCTATTACAGGGACCGTGATGGTGCCTACTAATCCGGCAGTCGTACCTGCAGCCACGGAGGTTATTGCCGTATCCTTATCTGAGCTCATGAGGCTGAAGCCTCCGATTTTCACAAGCATCGACGCAGCTGAGGATCCACAGTCATTCATCGATTGGATGGCTAGGATCTGTCGTTCGTTGAGATGCTCCGACACGAGATGGGTGGAGTTTGCTAGTTTTCGTCTGGAGGGTCTTGTCCAGACTTGGTGCGAGTTCTTAAAGAGAGGTCAAGCCGCAGGTCTTCCTCTTATGACCTGGATTGAGTTTACAATGGTGTTTCTTTCCCAATTCCTCCCTCAGAGCGTTAGAGATGCTAGAGCTCATAGATTTGAGCTGTTGCGCCAGACTCTGGTTATGACAGTGGCGGAGTATAATGTCCAGTTTACCCAGCTATCGGTGTATGCTCCGTATTTAGTAGACACTGAGGAGAGGTGTGTCAAGAGATTCGTACGAGGGCTGATTACCCAGTTGTTCCTTTCTATCGGCGCCCAGCACTTTGACACATATGTAGCCGCGGTGGACACAACCCTACTGGTTGAAGAGCGTCTTTCCGAGACTTCGGTTGTTCCAGAACCGAAGAGAATTCGTACTGATGTACCAGCCCAGGGACTGATATATAGACGCCGTGATAGATTCTTTTCAGGTCGTGGGGGTAGTGGAGACTCGAGACGAGGCCGGTTATATAGCTCTTACCCACAGGCTCAGCAGCCGTCGTCTGGGTGTTTCTAGTGTGGGAGTCAGTATCATCACATTAGAGATTGTACTGAGGTACACCAAGGCGAGGCAGTGGTTCCACGTGTTACCTTACCACCTTCTCCATTTCAGAAAGTGTTGCCTCTTACACCTGTTGTTGCTCCGCGTCAGACTTATTCTCAGAGAGGTCGCAGTCCCAGAGGTTTTGTTCAGAGGGGACGGGGTGGCAGAGGCGGAGGCCAGCTAGTTGCCGGTAGAGGGTAGGCATGGGTATTTGCTTTGACTCATCAGGACGCACAGGCGTCGAATGCAGTCGTGTTAGGTACTCTTTCTGTATGTTCTTTTGATGCGCATGTTTTATTTGATCTGGGGTTTACTCACTCGTATGTTTCTACACACTTCATGCTGAGGTTGGGCCGAGAGTCATCTTTGTTAGAGCAGCTGCTTGTCGTGACTACTCCTATTGGAGAGACTTTTATTGCACGATATGTGTTTCAGTCATGTGTCGTTCGTATTGGAGATAGGGTGTTGTCCGTCGACTTGATCCTTCTTGATATGTTGGACTTCGATGTTCTCCTTAGCATGGACTGGCTAGCTACTTGCTATGCGTCTGTGGACTGCCGTGAGAAGGCAGTCGGGTTTTGTTTTTCCGGACGAGTCAATTCTTGTTGTGCAGGGGGACCGTAGTGCCGCCCTCACAGTTTGATTTCTGCCATTTGCGCTAGTCGGCTTTTGAGAAGAGGATGTCTGAGATTCTTAGCTTTTATTTGTGATACCGGTGCCGCAGTAGATTTGTTGGACCAGGTTCCCATTGTTAGAGAGTTTCCTAACGTATTTCCTGATGAGTTACCTGGTTTTCCTCTAGAGCGCGATATTGAGTTTTGCATTGATTTGATCCCCGGCACGGGGCCTATTTCTATACCGCCTTATCGGATGGCCCCGGCGGAGCTAAAAGAGCTTAAGGATCAGTTGCAAGGGTTGCTTGATAGGGGACTTGTGCGTCCGAGTGTTTCGTCTTGGGGAGCTCCTATTCTGTTTGTCAAGAAGAAGGACGGCAGTTTGAGCTTGTGCATTGATTTTCGTCAATTGAACCGAGTTACGGTGCGGAATAGGTATCCATTATCTTGCATTGACAATTTGTTTGATCAGCTCCAAGGGGCGGGACATTTTTCTAAGATTGATTTGAGGCCGGGTTATCATCAGTTGCATGTTCGGAATGATGACATTCTAAAGACTGCTTTTCGTACGCGCTACGGGCATTATGTGTTTTTGGTGATGTCGTTCGGACTCACCAATGCCCCAGCAGCGTTCATGGATTTGATGAACCGGATTTTCAGGCCGTTCATCGACCAGTTCATTATTGTGTTTATTGATGACATTCTGGTCTATTCCAGAAGTCGAGAGGAGCATGAGCAGCACATGAGGATTGCTTTGCAGACATTGAGAGAGCACCAGCTGTTTGCTAAATTCTCGAAGTGTGCTTTCTGGCTTGATAGTGTCGACTTCTTGGGTCATGTAGTTACGGGGGACGGTATTCGTGTGGACCCGAAGAAAATCGAGGCTGTGCAGCTTTGGCCCATAACTGTATCGGTGACTGAGGTCTATAGCTTTTTGGGGTTGCTGGTTATTACCGCTGTTTCGTGCATGATTTCTTAAGTATCACTGCACCACTGACCGGACTGACCCAGAAAGGGGTCCCTTTTCTTTGGACTGAGGGATGCGAGCAGAGTTTTCAGCAGTTGAAGACTCGGTTGACGACTGCACCGGTTTTATCTTTGCCTTCTGGATCGGGCAGCTATGTCGTTTACTGTGATGCTTCACGAGTGAGGTTCGATTGTGTATTAATGTAGCATGATAAAGTTATCTCTTACGCTTCTCGGCGGCTGAAAAAGCACAAGCAGAATTATCCCACCCATGATCTTGAGATGGCCGCTGTGGTCTTTGCGCTTAAGATTTGGAGACACTACTTGTACGGAGAGTCGTGTCAGATCTTCACGGACCACAAAAGCTTGAAGTACATCTTCCAGCAGCGGGATCTGAATCTTAGGCAGCACCGTTGGATGGAGCTCGTGAAGGATTATGATTATGAGATACTTTATCACCCGGGCAAGATGAATGTAGTAGCTGATACTTTGAGTCGTAGGCCCGGATGTAGCTTGTCCCAGTTGAGCGTAGTTCAGAGACAGTCTTCTGCAGATTGACAGATCTTGTGCAACAGTAGAGTGCAGTTTGAGTTTACTTCGACTGGGGGACAGCTTGCTCATGTCCGCGTCCGTCCATTTCTACTTGATCGTATTTGTGAGGCGCAAGCCGACGATGCCCGTTTTTCTGATATTTTTTAGCATGTTCGACAGGGTAGGGAGTCGGAGTTTTTGATTGATGACCAGGGTGTACTACGTTTTGGGACTCGTCTGTGTGTACCAGATACCGAGGGGCTGAGACGCGAGATCCTACAGCAGGCACATCAATCAGCTTACAGTATTTATCCCGGTTCCACCAAGATGTATCGTGACTTGAGAGATGTCTACTGGTGGGCAGAGATGAAGAGCGATATTTTGGATTTTGTTTCGAGGTGCTTAACTTGTCAGCAAGTCAAGGCTGAGCATCAGGAAGCTTTGGATACCCGATTGAGTTTTAGCACCACTTTCCATCCGCAGACCGATGGTCAGTCAGAGTGGACTATACAGACTCTGGAGGATATACTTCATGCGTGCGTGCTCAATTTTGGGGGCAGCTGGAACCGACACTTGCCTTTGATAGAGTTGTCCTACAACAACAGCTTTCAGGAGACGGTTCAGATGGCACCTTTTGAGGCCTTGTATGGTAGGAAGTGTCAATCACCAGTCTGTTGGACCGAACTCAGCGAGAGCAGGATCTTGGGACCACAGTTAGTCCAGGAGACTACGGAGAAGATCCAGTTGATCCAGGATAGGATGAGAGCAGCCCAGTGCATGCAGATGTCTTATGCCAACCGTCGTCGTCGCAGACTTGAGTTCGCAGTGGGTGATCATGTATTCCTACGGATTTCTCCGATGAAGGGTGTGATGAGATTTGGCAAGAAGGGGAAGCTTAGTCCCAGATTTATGGGTCCTTTTGAGATCCTGGAGCGAGTTGGTACCGTTGCCTATCGTTTGGCACTCCCGCCTAATTTTCTGGATGTTCACCCCGTTTTTCATGTTTCGATGCTTCGCAAGTACCTTCATGACCCTTCCCATAGGATTCAGTACCAGACCGTTCAGCTTGAGCACGATCTTTCTTTCACCGAGCAGCCGATGGTCATTCTGGATCGGCAGGTCAAGAAACTGAGGTCAAAGGTCTTACCGTCTGTCAAGATCCTTTGGCATGGCCTAAATATTGAAGAGGTCACGTGAGAAGCCGAGAGCAAGATGCGGAAGAAATTCCCTCATCTCTTCGAAGGTATGCCTAGTAAGATTTTTTTTTTAAAATTCGGGGACCGAATTTCTTTAAGGGGGGAAGATTGTAACACTCCAGAATGCGGATAGTGTTAATTAAGAGATAATACGGGTATTTAATGAATTTAACTAAATATTTTCTTCACATTTTATTTAATTATTTTTTTAATACTTGCACATATATGTGCATGTTGAATTAGGTTTAATGGGGTGTTAACCATACTTATGTAGACATGGCACACTTAAACCTTTCTCTAAACAATCATATTACATCTTAACTTATTTATTTAATTTATGTTATTCAAAAAAGAGTTTGTTTTTTTTAGAAAAGAAAAGAAAAGAAAAGAGAATAGAAGGGAATCGAAGAAAGAAAGGAGGTTTGAATTCTAGGGAGACTTGGGGGAGATAGCCGCCATCAATGGCCTTTATGAGGGGGAGAGTGAGTGTAACACTCACCTACACTCACCTCATTTACTCACACTCACATACACAACACCTCACAACACATATACCCTCATTCCTTCACAATATCCCCCATAATCACCTCACTCTCTCAATTATTAATCCCAACTCAGTTTCTCCTCTCTCTTTCACTACAAATCAAGTTCTTCACTTGATTTATAAGATTCCATCACAAACCAAAACCAAAACTTCAACCCAACCTCACAAAATCCCTTCAAAATTCATGCTAAAGCCCTTGTGATGACTTGGAGGTTGGAAAGCTAGGATTTTTCCCAAGTTTTGGTGAGGTAGTGATCTTTATACCCTTATTAGGCTCTAATGAAGTTGTATGCTTATTAGTTTCAGTTTTAAAACACTAAAGTTAAGGTTTTGTGCAAATATCATAATTTTGTATATGTTTTGGTGTCTCTGGGATCTGCTATCACTAGATTAGTGTACTGTAAAATCTAGCAATACGGTAGTATAGTGTTAGAAGTTCTGAGAGTATACCTGAAACCCAAACCCAAACCCTCCTAGTAAAACCGGCGAGAACATGGTGAAATCCGGCGACGCCGGCCTTTTTGGAACCTGGGGAGTTGTGACTATTAGGGTAGGTGTCTGTAGCTTATTCTTGGTGTTTGGTACTTCTTGATTTTCCTATATTGCTTGTAGGTAAAATCTGGGAGCACTTTGGTAGTTTTTAGTGTTTCGGTAACACGCGATACGGATATCCGACACGGGTTTTGTACTTCGTATAGTTAGCTGCACTTGGATTGGTTTAGAGTGTCGCTATGCACGTTCGCCACTAAGTTAACATTAATTTAGCTTGTAGAAGTCGACACGTTGATTTAAGCGTTGTTTGCATGCATTATCGGGAAGTTTCTAATTTACACTTATGTTTTGATGCAATACTAGGATCTATTTTGGGGACTTCGGGCGCTACAAAGAAAGGGAAAGAGGTGGTTGGATTCATCTAGCTCGAGATCATCGGTGAGTTGATTTAACATCTACGGGGGAATCACCCATATGGCGCTAAGCGTCGAGGGCTGGATTCAGTATTATAAATCTATGTTGTTAGTATATACATTGATTGTGCATAAACATCATCTTGCACATCCCATTACCTGTTGTGCATTAATTTTGTATTGATTGGACACTACACCATTACTAACGGTTCATATTGCACGAGTACTGAATTGTATGCCACACACACATCGTTAGTAATTGCTATGACACGCACACTATAGAAATTACTATGGATAATTATATTGCATCGCTTTCCTCATCATTCACAATTACAAATTTATTGTCGTCCTATTGTGCATATGAATTTCATCATGCATACATACATGCATTGCTAGCCACATATTTACTCTTATATGATGTTGCATTTCGACTTCGGTGATTTGGGAACCCGGAAGATACCTTTGAAAACTTGATATACTTAAAGAGCGGTTTCCCTTGATATTCTCACATTACTGTTAGTATTTGCATATCTCGTTTTCATGGACATATGCATTGATGTGTTGATTTTATGCGATTTCCGGATTTGAGAACCGTGATTATATTTAAAAGGGAAAATATCATAAAGAAAATGCAGTTTCTTTTGATATGATATTTCGAGACATCCACCATGAGTTTTCTCGGTTCTGAGCTTGTTTTCGAGACCCGATTCGAGGAGTTGGCAGATGTCGTTTGCGGATGCATGGTGGACCCGGTATAGTACTCCGGGGCAAGAAATGATTTTTATGGTCTAGACGATGAGCTTGGCAGAGGGAACACTACCTACCGATGATTGTATAAACTTAACGGATGTCTGGAGGATACCGTCTTGGAGTTATGAGATGATATATATATATATATATATATATATATATATATATATGAGGGCTGATCAGTGTGACGGCGCCTAACATATTGGGATTTGGGGTGTCGTTGATAGACATCGGTTTTCCATGATGATGATTCATACATGAGATTTTATGTGTTATTCCATACTCAGGATTTATTAGACATGCATTGTTTCATGTAGTTGTTGTACCCCGGTGGTATACCTTGATCATGATTTTACTGTATATCCGTATTGTTATATTTATGCCATCAGATTGCATATTTCAGATTATTGCTTTTCATGCATACTTGCGAGTATCTGTATGATTTTATTTACTATTCATGAGTTGGCAACTCGCCCCCGTTGTGCCACAGTGTTTTGCAGGTTTGACCCTGAGTATAGTCGCGGCAGGGCTTCTCATTCTTCTTCTTTTGCGGATACCGCTGCTGTTGGTCGTCATTTTGGATACATGGGTAGTTTTGCGGTTATCCGTATGATCTCAATGTATACCTTATTGTATCTAGTACTCTCTATCCACCACTTTCATGTATATTGATTTAGAGACAAGTTTTTGGGGATCGGTATTGTATTATTTGTGACTTGGGTGTCGAGCTCGTTGAGTCGACTGTTTTATCATGTGGCGATGTTGTTTCACTTCCTTTTTGCTTATTCCTTCGCTTCGGCGTCGTATATATATATTATATAACTTGTTGTGGTTGTGTTCCGTCTTTTGGCGTGAGTTGCTCCTATTTGGGATGCTTTATATTTATGTTATACTTGTACTCGTTTGGGGCTAGTTTTTACAAAGTGGATGCTGCCGAAATTTTCAAGAAAATAAATTAACTTATGATTTTCAAAATGTTTTAATATGTTATATCTTTCTACCTTTTTAATGGTTTAGATTTCTGGGTTGTCGGCTTACTTGAATTACGTTACGCCTTTAGACGTTGCGAGATTTAAGTGCCGGTCATGTTCCTAATTTAGGTCGTGACATAAACTCAAACTTGCCCCGAGCTGACCAGGCAGACCGGAAGAAAACGGACTGGGAGGAGACAAAGAAAATCGATCGTCCGTAGCCTTACTCCCCGAGGTTTCAGGAGTACACTCCTCTAAACATCTTTCAGATCGAGCTGCTGGAGAAAGCCAAGGGCGAGAGGTTCTTTAAGCTGCCGCCAGTCACCCAACGGGCACGCAAGCATCTCCGCGGCCCTTACTGCACCTTTCACAAGACGCAGGATCATCCGACTGAGCACTGCAAACAACTCCGTGACTACATCGAGGAGTTGATCCGCTCAGGCCACCTGGCGAAATATCTGCGGGATAAGCGACAGGTGGAGCAGGAGCACAAGGACTAAGCTCCTCTCGGGGAATTAACGATCGAGCAGATCACGGTCGTTACCTCGGATCTAGCTCAGGAAAATGGGGGAACCGCCACATCCTCCCAGTCGAGGGTACGAGCGGTATGCCATACAAGAGGTGCAAGAGGGACGAGCAGATCATTTTCACCAATGAAGACCTCCACGGCATATCGCTCCCTCACAATGACCCTCTCGTGATAATAGCCAGAGTCCACCGTTATGAGGTCCAGAGAATATTGGTCGACTCAGGGAGCTCGGCGGATATCCTGTTCTATGACTGCTTCTAGCGTATGGGGCTAGGACTATCTGACCTTCGACCTACCTCCTATGTCCTCTCTGGGTTCACCAATCATTCCATCCCTGCCAAGGGATTGGTCACCTTCCTCCTCAACATCGTGGAAGCGGGCAATACACGAACCGTACCAGTGGACTTCCTCATCGCCAAGGTCCCTTCATCCTACAACATTCTCCTGGGACGTCCTACCTTAAACGCTCTCCGGGCCCAGATCTCAACTTATCACCTTGCTATAAAATTTTCTTTGGATCAAGGGGGAATAGGCCGGATCTATGGAGACCAGCAAATCGCTAAGATTTGCCTCGCCTCGACATCCACCGCTGGAGATCAAGGCAACGATGTTGAGGACACGCATGACTTCCAAGGGTCTTTCGATATACGCGATGACCAAATGGAGGTCAGAGGTGCCCCGGTAGAAGCATTGATAGAAGTACCCCTCTCAGAAGGGTTCGATGGCCGAACAGTCCATATCGGCTCTCTCCTGACTGGGGATCACTGTTGGGTTTTGCCGGCTCCCGGCCATCAAACCGTGGTGAAATGCGAAACAAATTTTTTTTAAAACTTTAGTGCAAACAAAACCCGCACAAGATCGGACAAAAAACCTATACTAGCAAACTTAAAGGAGCTAAACTACTAGGTTAGAATGTTATACCGAATGAACCAAGTCCTTCGGGACTTCATCTATCATCCCAAGCTTCTAGTGGTTGCGGATCGAGTTTGGTTGCCAGTCTTCCTCCATCTACGACGATCCGCCATCGGAAAACAGCGCAAGCTTCAGCCCCGCCAAGCGAGGCAACTGATACTCTAAGGTTGTTAGCAATAGAGCGCGGAGGTGTAGGATTATCTCACTTTTATTTTTCTCTCATCACAAATACTCAAAGTGCAACTCAAGAAGATGAAGAGGTGGTGAATAAACATGTGGCATGAGTAACCATGGAAAAATGGCTAAGTCTCAAGAATGAGAGTGAATGAATCAAGTGAAGAAAGAATAGGTAGCATGGCATCTAAAGAATTGTGGCTACAATAACTTTCATCCATGAAAATATCTCCTCAATTTTCCAATAAACAAATGCGTGCCATGCCTCTCTACATGCCAATCCCATGCTTATGCCAACTCACCCTCCACCTCATTTCCAAAATGATTTTCTAAAATGAAAATCAATTAATGAGGTGGTCATCTTCTAGAAACTATTCCGTATAAATACGGAATACTACCCGGTATACGTATCGAAATACATATACGCGTATTCGTACAAAATTACGAATAGCCAAGAGAGAAAATGATTAGTGAACAATAATACTAGAATACATATATATAAATAAATATATAAATTATTAAATAAATACCTGATTTAATAATCCGGCTTAATCTTAAGCCGCTAGTATTATCAACCGTCCGATTAAAGTCTGTCCAGCCTGTACACATATTTAATCGGACACCTGTATGTACCAACATACGTCATCTACACCATATCGCCTGAACCGTGAAAACCCTCTGTGTGGGACTCTAAAGACTAGTCAATACGCTGGCAGTGTGTTTAACCACAAGCACGTCAGCGGCACTAGTTGTACATAACGGCTACCCAGGTATTGAGCGAAAGGAAGGCCGACGAGCAAACTCATCCAAACCCCTACCGAGCCTGACAGTGACAATATCCGTACAGTCCGGTCTTTTCGTCTAAGAGTATCGCATATCGAGTCTAGGAGGAAGAGTCAGACCCCTAATAACGCGACATTTAGTGTCGGTATGAAATCCATCACCACCTGAGAAACTATCGATCCTGGATCGGTAATTCTCGTCTATCCCGGCCGAGGATTTCTGGTGATGGCCACCCGTGCACAACGTGACATCAACCCCCAGTACCGGGAGAGACGAATCCCCGACGATCCGCTAACTGCCTCCATGTGGCTCGGGACTGTACCCAACTAAAACTTGTTTGCACGACTCCTTTGAGCCGTGGTAGGGTAGTAATCAAAGCATAGTGGGAACTCACACGAAACAAATAACGATCTCATGTCGATAGACTAACCTGTACACATGTCACCTGGAAACTGTTATCTGACAATAAGTATAATACCAACTAGCAAGTTCCCGGCGAGTCCGTCCAGTGTACTCATAACTCAATGAGCACCTGTATACAATCTTAGGTGAACAAACTAACACCAATGGCTTGTGAGACCGGCCACCGCCCCTCATCAGGGTCTGGATAAGTATACACCAGTCTACTATGGAGTATCGATGCCGAGTCTCGAAACTCCGACGACTAGGGACATTTAAGGATGTGCTTATAGACCACCCAGCTCCCACGTATATAATCTCCATCATAATGCTGGGAGTCAAGCAAGAATCATATAGGCTTTATCAACATGTAATAGTGATCTGTAATACCATATAAAGCATGTACATGATGATAAAGACAAACCAGATAGCATACTATCATCTCGAGTAAGACTGTTCTACTGGTATAGGTCCTCCCTCAATCATCACAATCGCATGCCTGCGATTCAATAATTGACTTGAGGGCACTATTGCTAACAATCACCGTGAAGACCTGATCCGGTTCTTCCGAGATAACTCGGACTTATTCGCTTGGGCGCCAGTGGACATGCTCGGAATCGACCCTAGAGTGATCTCCTACAAGCTCGGGGTCGACCCGAAAGCAAAGCCCGCTCGACAAAAGAAGTGAAGCCCTGCGCCGTCTAAGCAAAAAGCGATAGAAGACGAAGTGGATTGACTGCTCGCCGCTAACTTCATCAGAAACCTGGACTACTCAGATTGGCTGGTGAACGTAGTCATAGTCAAAAAGGTAAACGGGAAATGGCGGATGTGCGTCGATTTCACGGATTTAAAGAAGACCTGCCCCAAAGACAACTATCCGCTTCCTCGAATAGACCAGCTTGTAGACAGTTCGGCCGTCCATGAACTATTGAGCTTCATGGACGCTTTCTCCGATTACAATCAGATCAGGATGAACCCGGCCGATGAAAAAATCACCGCCTTCACCACTGACTGGGGGTATACTGCTACAAATTGATGCCCTTCGGACTCAAGAACACTAGGGCCGGATATCAGCACCTGGTCAATAAGTTGTTCAAACCTTAGATCGGCAGAAACATGGAAGTCTACGTCGACGACATGCTCGTGAAATCCATCTTGTCAGCTGGGCACACTAAAGACCTCGGAGAGACATTCGACGTCCTGCGCAGATACAAAATGAAGCCGAATCCAACTAAGTGCGCGTTCGGAGTCACTAGTGGGAAATTCTTCGGGTTCATGGTAACCTACCGAGAAATCGAAGCAAACCCGAAAAAGGTCAGGGCCATCCTCAACATGGCAACGTCCAAGAGAAATGTTGACATCATGCGACTCACGGGAAGGGTCACTGCCCTGAGTCGCTTTATGTCGAGGTCCGGAGAGAAGTGCCTCCCGTTCTTCAAGGCCCTAAGGAAGATCCCTAAATTTGAATGGTTAGAGGAATGCCAGAACGCTTTCGAACAACTTAAGGCGCATCTAGCGACCCCACCGCTACTCACCCGATCAGTCAAGGGTGACGAACTGTCACTATATGTGGCCATCTCCGACCAAGCTGCAGGCTTGGTGCTTGTCAGAGAATGCGAAGGAATACAGAGGCAGGTTTATTACGTAAGCTATGTTTTTAAGGATGCAGAAACGAGGTATCCGGCCATAGAGAAAATAGTCAAGGCACTTGTCGTCGCCTCCAGAAAACTTCGGCACTATTTTAAAGCGCACACGATCCTCGTCCTCACCGAGCACCCATTAGGGTCGATTCTCACCTCCCCCGAGTCATCAGGATGTCTAGAGAAATGGAGGCAGGAACTGTCCCAATTCGATATTAAATACTGCCCTCGACAATCCATCAGAGCACAGGTCTTGGCGAATTTTGTTGTTGAATGCACCATCCTTACTAAAGAAGAAACGCCGACACGGGGCCCCAAACCGCGTCCCTCGGTCGATGAGGTGTACGACCCCATCCCGGATTGGGTGCTCTACGTGGACGGATCTTCTACCATAGAGGGGAGCAGGGCTGACCTGATCATTTGCGGCCCAGATGAAGCGAAAATGGAATACTACCTGAAGCTTTGGTTCAGAGCGTCAAACAACGCCGTGTAATACAAGACCTTGTTAGCAGGACTACGAATCACCTCCGGGGCAGGACTGAAGACCATCAGAATTCGCAGAGACTCCGCACTAGTCGTCGGCCAAGTAACTGGGCGCTTCGAAGCCCAGGAACCGCTCATGATAAAGTATCTAGCCGAGGTAAAATGACTTCGAAAAATTTTCGACGAAGTCCAAGTGGAGAAAATCCCCAGGAACTTGAACACCCGAGCCGATGCTTTGAGCAAGCTCGCTTCTTCCTATTCGGCCACTCGTAAAAGAAACATGCTCTTCAAAATCTTGCCCCGACCCAGCGTGGAGGAGGGAGAGGTAACGCTCCAGATCTACGCAACCTAAGATGAAGGCCAAGATTGGAGGAAACCCCTCGTGGAGTTCCTGAAAGACGGTGTACTCCCCAAAGACCGAGAAGAAGATCACCGGCTACGGGCCAAAGCACGCCATTTCGTCTATGTTAGGTTTACCTAGCACCCTATGTAGAGTTTGGAAGCATCACATGTCACAAAGTTCAAGTTTTTATGGTGCTAAGCAAGCATACATAGGATCGATCCTAGAAAATTAGGGTTTCAAAATGTTAAAGGCAATAAAGACTAGGGTTTCGAGACTACAACCTTTGTAGCTCCCTTCGCTAGACTCTTTGGCCTCTTGGGTGTTGGAGGAAGGTCCTCTTAAAGTCTTCTTGTGTCCACGACGATCCACCCGAAGCTTCTAGTCCAAGCTTGCAACTTCACTTTTCAAGAGGAGAAATGAAGATAACACTCTACACAAGTGGGCTAAACTTGTGTAGAATGATGTTGTAGTTCTAATTCTCACTTCAAAAACCTTTCTTGATGTGTGCTTTACTCACTATAAGAAACTAGAGAGCAAAGGAAGAAGGAGGAGGAAGATGATGGCTTTCCTTTTTTAAGAAGAGAAAGGATTAACCTTAGAAAAGAAATGAAAATATATCTATATATATTTATTTCTTCTCATCTCAAACCATGGTTAGGATATGAAGATATTATTGTATCATTGTTTAAAACACCTAAGGAAAGATAACCAAGGGTTAAAGAGTGGGTGAGCATGGTAAGTTGAAGAAGAGTGTAGAAACAATCCAATAATTAACCCATTTTCTTTCCTTTTTGTTTTAGTATAAATACAATAATAATCCATATTAAAAACCATGGTGTGAGTCTTATATTGCCATCATATTCCATGTATAAGCAACCATGAAGGATGATGTATGCATGCATGTGTGTATGCACATCCATATGTGCATGAAACTAAAAGAAAGAAAGCATACATGCATGCATACATCCATCATGTACAAGAAAAGGTTTCAAGTGAGAAAACTAATGGTTAAATGATAAATCAACACTTGATTTATCAATCTGGCCATATCACATATGACCCCACCAAAAGCAAGCCGCCCGATCAATATACGGTATCCTATACGCGCATTTTAATCGGGTCCATGCGCATATCGCCTACGCGCACCACAACGTTTCTCCTGGACTAGGTAACTCCTTTGTGGGACTCTAAGACTCGTCAATACGCCGACAGTGGGTGATGATCATATCAAGCACCCCCAAGCCGCAAGCGGTCGGCTAAACGTAACGGCCACCCGGGTATTGAGCGATCAGAAGAAAACAAGCGAACCTGCTACAACTTCCGTCGAGCCATCCGGCAACACTACCGTACAGTACGGTCTCTTCGTCAGATATGCGGCATATCGAGCCTAGGGATGGTCACGTCGACCCCAATAACTCAATAAGTCGTGCCGGTGAATGGTCTGTAACAGATCGAGAAACTACTGATAACACTTATCAGCAAATCTCAGCAGCCCTGGCCAGGGACTTACTGATATAACCAGTCGGACACAGCACAGCATCAACTCCCAATACCGGGAGAGACGAAACCCCTCCTATCGCTCATCGCCTTCGTGTGTCTCGGGACTGTACCCAACGGCCACCTGTTTGCCCGACTTAGTAGAGCCGTGGTAGGGTGGAAATCAAAGTACAGTGGGTGAACACACAAGACTCTATGACGATCTCGGGTCTACAGACTAACCTGTACCAGTGTCACCTGAGAACTGCTATCCGACGATTGATATAATTCCATATAGGAGTTCTCGGTGAGTCCGTTCAGTGTACCTAGTCACCACTGAGCACCCGTATATGATCTTGATGTCAAACATCGATGAATGTGGGAACATTCATCGCCCATCGTATGGGTCTAGTATCATATACGCTAGTCTACTCTGGTATATCAATGCCCCATCTCGATATACCTACGACTAGGGACTTTCTAGGATATGCTTATAGACTACAGATGTCCCACTAATATGATCTCCATCATAATCAGAGTAGTCAAGCCGATATCCTCAGGGCTTTATCAGCATGTATGAATGAATAAAAGCATGATCAAATCAACATGTCAGATAAAGAAGAACCAGATAACATACTATCATGTCGAGCAAGAATGCATACTGAACATATATATACATGTATAGATACATCCACTATCAAATAATGGCCTCTAGGGCATACATATATCCAACAATCTCCCACTTACACTAAGGCCAGTAATTGGCGTATCTCATACCCAACATCTCAAAAAGTCGCTCATGCTGCGGCTGAGGGAAGGCCTTGGTGAATAGATCCGCGGCGTTATTCTTTGTGTCTACTCTCCTAATCTCGATCTCACGGCGATCTACAACCTCCCGGATCAAATGAAAACGCCTGAGGATGTGTCTGGATCGTTGATGGGATCTGGGCTCCTTGGCCAACGCCATAGCCCCATTATTATCACAATACAAAGGTATTGGATCAATAATGGTTGGAACTACTCCTAGCTCCGAGACGAATTTCTTCATCTAGACGGCTTCCTTGGCGGCATCATTCGCAGCAATGTACTCAGCTTCCATCGTAGAGTCTGCAACGGTATCTTGTTTGGAACTCTTCCCACTCACCGCCCCTCCATTGAGGGTAAATACAAACCCAGAGATAGATTTGCTATCGTCCTTATCGCTCTGGAAGCTCGAATCGGTAAAGGCCTCCATTTGGAGATCTCCATTACCATACACCAAGAACAATTCTTTAGTCCTTCGCAAGTACTTAAGAATGTTCTTCACAGCTGTCCAGTGATTCTCCCCTGGGTTGGATTGATACCTGCTTACAACACTACGTGCATAAGCTATATCTGGGTATGTACATAACATCGCATACATTATAGATCCTACTGCCGAAGCATAGGGTATAACACTCATGTGAGCTCTCTCTTCATCGGTCTTCGGGCAAGAATCCTTGGAGAGAGTGACCCCATGGCAAGCGGGTAAGGCACCCCGCTTGGAGTCTTCCATACTAAACCTTTTTAGGATGGTGTTAATGTACCTGGTTTGGGACAATCCCAATAACCTTTTGGATCTATCCCTATAGATCCTTATGCCCAGAATGTATGTGGCATCACCCAGGTCCTTCATGGAGAACCTTAGTGATAAGAAAGATTTGACCGACTATAGCATAGGAATATCATTTCCTATCAGAAGAATGTCATCCACGTACAATACGAGGAATGTGACAGCTCTCCCTACAGTCTTCTTATCAACACAAGGTTCATCTGGATTTTTGATGAAATCAAACTCTTTGATGACATCAATGAAACAGATGTTCCAACTCCGTGATGCCTGCTTTAACCCATATATAGATTTAAGCAATTTACATGCTTTCCCGCTGCTCCCACTGTCAATGAAGCCCGCTGGCTGATCCATATAAACACATTCTTCTAAATTTCCATTTAGAAATGCGGTTTTAACGTCCATTTGCCAGATTTCATAGTCGTCGTGAGCAGCAATAGCAAGTACGATCCGAATGGATTTAAGCATGGCTACGGGAGAAAAGGTCTCGTCATAGTCCAAACCTGGTCTTTGACGAAAACCCTTCGCCACAAGTGTTGCCTTATAGGTCTCCACCTGCCCATCTACACCAATCTTTCTTTTAAAGATCCATTTGCACCCTACAGGTTTTATAATACCCAGCCTCTTTTATACCAACTTTGTATTTTGTACTTTAGAATTCTATTTATTTTAATTATAATTTCATTTATTTTATTTAGAATTTTAATTCTTCAAAACCCTATTTTTCTTTTACCAATAAAACCCAAACATATATTCCTTCAGCATATTTTTCCATTAATAAGCTCGGGCCCTCTCCATTATTATTTCTTCCAATCATTAAGATTTAAAACCCAGCCCAACTCCCCTAATCCTTCTATTTGAAAGCAAAACCCTAAAACCCAACACTATTTTTTCCCTTACTATTAAATCTTCCCTCAGCCCAACGTTCTTATAAAATTAAATTCAATTTCTTTTATTTTCTGGCCCGTTTCCTAAACAACCTACACACTTTCCAAATTAAATTCCTAATTGAATCATCAGGCCCGTTCCTATTTTCCAATTAATTTTCTTTTTCTATTTTAATTCTTCCGGCCCGTTTCTCCTTTTCCATTTGATTTTTCCCATTAAATTCTGCAGCCTCAGCCCAGCAGCCCGAGCCCACGAAAATTTATTTAAACCATTTTTTTTCGTTATTTCCCGGCCCGGCCCACTCCTTCTCCTCTCACTCTCGTCTCAACCCGACCCGCTCCTCGACCCGACCCGCCTACCTTTCTTCTCCAACGGCTCTCCCCTTCTCCCGCCAACGCCATTGACTCCCCGACCCGCTTCCTTCGCCCTCGCCCCCGCTCGCGCATGCACAATTACTCCCCACGACGAGCGCGTTTTCCCCCACGACCCTCTCTCCTCTACCCACTACCCTCTTTTCCTCGCTCGCTCTCTCCCTCGTTCTCACCTCCCTCCTCAAACTCTGCTACACCCATTTTTGCCGCCGTCGACGACGACGACAATAGATTCCCCTTTCCTTCAGCACCTCAACGTCGTCACCTTACCCCCTCACCTCCACCCTCGATCACGAGCACCCACTTCCTCTCTCTCACTTCCCTGCACACCGAGCACGAGCCCTGCGCCCCTCGCCGGCAAGCCCCTCTCTATGTCCCGTCGACGACGACGACAACCCTCGCTCGATCCTCCCCCACCAACACGGCTCCTCTACGACTCCACCTTCGTCGACTCGAGCCCCTGCCGAGCACCCCTGCACACCAACCCATTTCATCGAGCCGACCACTACCTTGCACCCCGACGACGGCGACCTCTCCACCCCTCTTTCCGACCACCCTACGACCTCGTCGTCATCTCTCTCTCTCAGCTCTCTCCATCTCTCTCTGTGCTCTCTCTCTCAGCTCTCTCCCACTCTCCCTCTGTGCTCTCTCTCTCTCACTGCATACTCACTCTCTCTCTCCCCCTGCCTAATCACTCTCTCTCTCATTTCCCTCTCTCACTAGCACTCTCTCTCTCCCTCTCCAAATCTCACCGTCCCTCCATTCCCTATCAACCTACACCACCGCACGACATTGTCCGAGCCCGCAACAGCCAACTCCGACAAGCTCGAGCCAAGATCGGGACTTTTGTCACTGTGGTGCTGTGCCGGAATCGGCGTTGCCGTGCCGCGCGTGTGTCGCGTTCGTGCCATTACCACTGTCGTGCATCGCCTAGACGCTTCCAGGAAAGTCCCCACTTGCTACATGCTATTTATTATTAGTTTACAAATTATAATCGTATATATATCCCATGTTTTGCCCCATGTTAAATATTACAACCAAACTGTTCGATACTTGTTCTCATAGAAAATCATTATCAAATTTGGCGGAACTGGATACTTTGCATTGGCCCTTGTAGGTATGGATAACGTGTGAAAATTTCGTTGGATAATTTGATCGTTAATGACTAAAACAACTAACCCCAAGTTTAATCGTAAAACTGTAATTTTATTGTACCTGAAAACCGTTAAATTCACCATAAATCATATAAATACTGGAATGGTGCGTTCGAGGGCTCTAATCAAAGCCGACTCGATGAAATTTAACCCTATACTGGTTTCCTGATATTCCTGTTCTTAAATTGTGATGATATTCGTATCGGAGTGCGACTCTGGACTGCAGTCCAGAGCGAATCCAGTCGTTGCTTGCTGTTCCGTATTGGGTACCACAGGATTCCTTAACTCGTAGATTGCGGACCTCCACTGTTTATTATAGGTAAATCTGTTAGCTAGACAACACAATTGGTTCCATTCTGTTTCGTTACCGTTTGATATTTAATATGTAATTTAGAAGATCGGGACGCATAACAGTCCCAACAGAATCAGAATTGACATATTAATAGTAAACAGTATATATCTCCTGACGTACAGACGCGATCGAAGGTCCGTCTGTTGAGTTGAAAACCTTACTGAAAACCCTAGAATTCTTTCAACTGTAGTGTCGCTAAATTCTGATCCCAACTGGGTTGAAAATGCGTTGCGAAACGGACATCTGATTCTGAAACCGGATTTCCAGCCGCGAACGCTTAAAATGGAATGGTTATAATTAATGATCCTGGAACCCGATTGACTTGAAACTAAATTTGATGGATAGATAACTGAACATACTAATCACTACATGTTTATCGTTTCGCTAAATTATATATGTACGTTTCATGATAAATCGTACGAGTGATAAAATATTGTTTTTGTGACACCTTAATCGTGCTTATATACTGTTCACGCATCATATCATACCCATATCATTGTAGTGATAACCTAGTGATATCGTGCATTTACCCAGTGTTAGATTCTAGTGATGATTGTGGCAAGTACGTCAGTGTTCGTGTATCCGTGATTAAGTGAAAGTGATGCGTACTTGTACACAATCAGTGACCCTATTATTCTATTGCATTGTCGACGTCTGTGGGAGGCGTGTACGTGTGACTATAAGTGGTATGGGACACTTATGGAAGCGCTTGCACGGGTGTCACAGATAAGGCATCCGACACTGCCATTTATCTTAGGTAATAGTCGGGACGTGCTTGATGGAGGTCCTGCCTCCAGTTCTCGCGCAGACTTGTCACGGATCGATTAGTATTTAGGGTTATGGTTAGCGTTTGATGTAGGCCACGGGGTGTGGGGTAGTTTAAGTGTGAATTCAACAGAATCTCGGGAGTCCCATGCCGGCTTATATATTTAGGGAGATATATGGAGATTTACAGGGTATGTGATATACACCTTGATATACATGTTACATGTTGGGCCCGTGGTCCCTTGCCCTTGGGTTCTACCCTTGGATGGAGGACACTCGCGAGTGGTTGACTCTCACACTTGGACTGACGTTAGGCTTAGCGGCCTGTACAGTAAGACTTAGAGACTGATAGGGATACTGGCATTTATATATCATATATACTGTGTGGACATGTGTGACATATCGTTCTACTACTTTACTGTTCCGCTGCATTGATTACTGCACATTCATATTCATGCTGTCATTGGTTTACTGTTTCACATATCTATTACCATTGTAAGAATCGTCACATGATTTACATATATTATATTGCTATTGTGTCGCTCTGACGACCTGAGTATGCATGCTCAGTGTGAGGAGAAGATTTAGCCTAGACCAGAACTAGACGTGCAACACAGACTTCTTGACTTACCATTCCGAATTACTTTCGTTTGTTCCACTTCAGGTCAGTTTTTACATTGTTTCTTTCGGTTACTGCTTTTCTCATTACCTGCGCATCATTTACTGTTTACCATGAAAAACTAGAAGCCGAAGTATGACTACGGCAGGACTTTTCCTTGACCGTAGGAGCATGGCTGGCCTTGTCTACCCCTCGTTTTCCGTATTTTGGGAAGGGGGCGTGACATGGTTTAGTTGGTATCAGAGCCAGGTTTTGCATCGTTTGGGATTGCAGTTTTCCGCGTAGAACTTGACAATCTAAGATATCCCTCAGTCTAGATTGTAAACTTAATATTCTTGATCCATATTCACATCGTGTGTTCAGCTATCCATTCACTATGGTTTCGGGTGACTTGATAAGGTTACGTGGTTTGCAATTGCACTACCGTACTCTGTTTAAGTGACCTAAACAGTTGATTTTCCATTGGTACTAAATTTCATCACATCTGATACTCTTGAATCTTTGTCCAACCCTTATTATATTTGAATCTTATAGCTTGTGCCTTATATAATCTTCAAAATTGTTGTTTCAGGATCATGTCTTCCAACGACTCTTCGTCTATATCCGCTCCCCAGAATCAGACTGTTGAGATCCTTTGCGTGCTGCAAGGTCTAAAGGAAGCCCAGGAGCGAACAAATGACTTGTTGTCTAAAGGACTGAGAAGACAGGTGAATTAGGCATCAACGGCTGTCTCCAATCACGAACGGATCCCCGTTAGACCAGGAAAGGAGAAGAAGATGAAGCGTCAATTTGTTCCCCAGCGACAGAAGCAGCAGAAGACCACATGCTGTCGATACTGTAGGAGGCCAGGACATCTTCAGAAGGATTGTCGCCGCGCCCAGGGGAAATGTCTGATATGCGGGTCCAACAAACATCTTATCAACGGTTGCCCAGAAAGGAAGGAGCTAAAAGGAGGAGACTCATCCACACTCTCCACTTCTGCCAAGTGAGGATTGTCGCGTAGTTCGAACTTCGACGATGAGGCGGACCTAACGCAGGATTCAACTCACGCGACGAGAATGCAACGTTCTAGTAGTCGAAGAAGGATTTTTCATGTCATCTACTTTCAGCAATAATGTTGTCATCTTTTATGAATATTTCTTTCCGTTTGAAATCTTGTATCCGTTGAACTTTTGGTTGAATGCAATAAAATTTGAATCATAATATATGTATCATTCTCATTCTTTCTCTATGTCAATTTCTATTCATTATCACAGTGTTTTCATTCTGATCTTTCAGTTCCTGCAACCGCATATTTCCTATACTTCGTACCCCAAGCTTTTTCCTTGATGTATTCCACTGTCTAATCATGACTTTTCTTTTCAGGCCATGGCCCACCCTGGAGCAGCGCCGCATCTAGACGAGGATGCACAGTCATGCGTTTCCTTAGATCACACACTGACGAGTTCCGATGATGAGGTCAACGGTCCCTAGGCCAACTTCGAAAACAATGATTCAGAGGACGAAGGAGTAGCCGCCCCAGAGTTTGACATGATAGCTGATCCTGACGAAGAAGGAGGAGATCCTGAAGAGAACCCTATAGAGGAAGACCCGATAGAGGAAGATCCCGGTGAAGACCCGATAAAAGAAAATCCAGTTGGGGAAAATCCCGTGGGAGAAAATCCAGAAGAAGAGAATCACATGGAATCGGACCTCGATGAAGAAGCTCCATCCGAGGAAGAAGGACCAGAAGATCAGGACCCTGCTGTGGACGAACTTCCAGTGGCGATGCTTGCGAGGCGATATGGAAACGGACGTCCCTATCTGAGTGCGCGAGCCTACCGCGACCTACTGAATCTCCACAACCGCGACTGACGGGATTTCTTTCGATGTTGTCTTTCTGGCCAAATAAAATGTGTAGAGTTTAGGGCCACTTTTCGTCTTTGGGGAATGCCTTGTTTAAAATCTTTTGAAAATGAAATAAATCTCCTGAATTCGTAAACCTTTTGATTATTGGTTCGCTCGATACTTGTTTACTGCCCATATCCATTTATCTTTCTGCTGAATTCCCTGACTGTCCACCCCTACTCATTGTATAGTTTTCACCCCCGTTTTGATTAGGAAGTACCGCACCCTGATCCTTGGAATGAGCCACCCTCCATCCCTCGTCTGTGCCCCATTGAGATCCTTCTGGGAGGAGAACAGTTCCTGTGAAACTTCCGAGTTCACTAGCTCTTCAAATTTTGATTCGTGTGTTTTACCGACTGTTGTTTCCCCCACACTTTTCCTTTTGTATTCCTTTGTTGCTCATCCTTACAACCTGTGCTGACCCGATCCCAATCTCCTTGATCTTCAGCCTAAAACTGCCACATTCCGACCATTGAGTGAACCACACTTCCTTGAAACCCTTACCCTAGCTAGCCTACATTGTTGTGTTCTTCCTATTACCCTAACTATATAAAGGGACAGTGTTATTCAAAAATTTAGTTTTCGTTATCTTGGTGCGTGTTGTTGATTACTCCGTTTTATGTATTTTAAGTACACTACTATTATTCCCATTTTCAGTAGCGCAACCTCGCACCGCGCATACTTTTGGTCCATGTTTCTTAATTTCACTGTACAAGTTTTCTAAATTATTTTAGACCTATTTTATCGATACATTATCCTAAAATGTTTTAACCTACCGACAAATTTTCCACTACTTTATTACCGTTACCTTATTGCGAGTATTATGCCTATGCTTACTATTATAAGTGGTTGAGCCTTATACTTATTATTTCTGCTTGCTATTTTGATATACTTAGATGTGCACATATTTGAGTTTCGATTTTTATCGAAGTACGTCCCGAATATCATTGTTCATTATTGTCGTTATTGCCATTCTTATATACATATAGGTTACCTTTGTATATTGTTCTTATATATATAAACATTCGTTACCTGCCTATTTCTAACAAAGCATTATGTGTTAGTTGTAATATAAATTGCTTATGCCTATGTTTGTATAACTTATTGTTTATTTTAAATTTCGAGGACGAAATTTTTGTAAGGGTGGTATGATGTAATACCCAGCCTCTTTTATACCAACTTTGTATTTTGTACTTTAGAATTCTATTTATTTTAATTATAATTTAATTTATTTTATTTAGAAATTTAATTCTTCAAAACCCTATTTTTCTTTTACCAATAAAACCCAAACATATATTCCTTCAGCCTATTTTTCCATTAATAAGCCCGGGCCTTCTCCATTATTATTTCTTCCAATCATTAAGATTTAAAATCCAGCCCAACTCCCCTAATCCTTCTATTTGAAAGCTAAACCCTAAAACCCAACACCATTTTTTCCCTTACTATTAAATCTTCCCTCAGCCCAATGTTCTTATAAAATTAAATTCAATTTCTTTTATTTTCTGGCCCGTTTCCAAAACAACCTACACACTTTCCAAATTAAATTCCTAATTGAATCATCAGGCCCGTTCCTATTTTCCAATTAATTTTCTTTTTCTATTTTAATTCTTCCGGCCCGTTTCTCCTTTTCCATTTGATTTTTCCCATTAAATTCTGCAGCCTCAGCCCAGCAGCCCGAGCCCACAAAAATTTATTTAAACCATTTTTTTCTTTATTTCCCGGCCCGGCCCACTCCTTCTCCTCTCACTCTCGTCTCAACCCGACCCGCTCCTCGACCCGACCCGCCTCCCTTTCTTCTCCAACGGCTCTCCCCTTCTCCCGCCCACGCCATTGACTCCCCGACCAGCTTCCTTCGCCCTCGCCCCCGCTCGCGCATGCACAATTACTCCCCACGACGCGCGCGTTTTCCCCCACGACCCTCTCTCCTCTACCCACTACCCTCTTTTCCTCGCTCGCTCTCTCCCTCGTTCTCACCTCCCTCCTCAAACTCTGCTACACCCATTTTTGCCGCCGCCGACGACGACAACAGATTCCCCTTTCCTTCAGCACCTCAACGTCGTCACCTCACCCCCTCACCTCCACCCGCGATCACGAGCACTCACTTCCTCTCTCCCACTTCCCTGCACACCTAGCACGAGCCCTACGCCCCTCGCCGGCGAGCCCCTCTCTACGTCCCGTCGACGACGACGGCAACCCTCGCTCGATCCTCCCCCACCAACACGGCTCCTCTACGACTCCACCTTCGTCGACTCGAGCCCCTGCCGAGCACCCCTACACACCAACCCATTTCATCGAGCCGACCACTACCTTGCACCTCGACGACGGCGACCTCTCCACCCCTCTTTCCGACCACCCTATGACCTCGTCGTCATCTCTCTCTCTTAGCTCTCTCCATCTCTCCCTATGCTCTCTCTCTCAGCTCTCTCCCACTCTCCCTCTGTGCTCTCTCTCTCTCACTGCATACTCTCTCTCTCTCCCTGCCTAATCTCTCTCATTTCCCTCTCTCACTAGCACTCTCTCTCACCCTCTCCAAATCTCACTGTCCCTCCATTCCCTATCAACCTACACCACCGCACGACATTGTCTGAGCCCGCAACAGCCAACTCTGACAAGCTCGAGCCAAGATCGGGACTTTTATCACTGTGGTGCTGTGCCGGAATCGGCGTTGTCGTGCCGCGCGTGTGTCACGTTTGTGCCATTACCACTGCCGTGCATCGCCTAGACGCTTCCAGGAAAGTCCCCACTTGCTACATGCTATTTATTATTAGTTTACAAATTATAATCGTATATATATCCCATGTTTTTCCCCATGTTAAATATTACAACCAAACTGTTCGATACTTGTTCTCATAGAAAATCATTATCAAATTTGGCGGAACTGGATACTTTGCATTGGCCCTTGTAGGGATGGATAACGTGTGAAAATTTCGTTGGATAATTTGATCGTTAATGACTAAAACAACTAACCCCAAGTTTAATCGTAAAACTGTAATTTTATTGTACCTGAAAACTGTTAAATTCACCATAAATCATATACATACTGGAATGGTGCGTTTGAGGGCTCTAATCAAATCCGACTCGATGAACTTTAACCCTATACTGGTTTCCTGATATTCCTGTACTTAAATTGTGATGATATTCGTATCGGAGTGCGACTCTGGACTGCAGTCCAGAGCGAATCCAGTCGTTGCTTTCTGTTCCGTATTGGGTACCACAGGATTTCCTTAACTCTTAGGTTGCGGAACTCCACTGTTTATTATAGGTAAATCTGTTAGCTAGACAACACAACTGGTTCCATTCTGTTTCGTTGCTGTTTGATATTTAATATGTAATTTAGAAGATCGGGACGCATAACAGTCCCAACAGAATCAGAATTGACATATTAATAGTAAACAGTGTATATCTCCTGACGTACAGACGCGATCGAAGGTCCGTCTGTTGAGTTGAAAACCTTACTGAAAACCCTAGAATTCTTTCAACTGTAGTGTCGCTAAATTCTGATCCCAACTGGGGTTAAAATGCGTTGCGAAACGGACATCTGATTCTGAAACCGGATTTCCAGCCGCGAACGCTTAAAATGGAATGGTTATAATTAATGATCCTGGAACCCGATTGGCTTGAAACTAAATTCGATGGATAGATAACTGAACATACTAATCACTACATGGTTATCGTTTCGCTAAATTATATATGTACGTTTCATGATAAATCGTGCGAGTGATAAAATACAGTTTTTGTGACACCTTAATCGTGCTTATATATTGTTCACGCATCATATCATACCCATATCATTGTAGTGATAACCTAGTGATATCGTGCATTTACCCAGTGTTAGATTCTAGCGATGATTGTGGCAAGTACGTCAGTGTTCGTGTATCCGTGATTAAGTGAAAGTGATGCGTACTTGTACACAATCAGTGACCCTATTATTCTATTGCATTGTCGATGTCTGTGGGAGGCGTGTACGTGTGACTATAAGTGGTATGGGACACTTATAGAAGCGCTTGCACGGGTGTCACAGATAAGGCATCCGACACTGCCATTTATCTTAGGTATTAGTCGGGATGTGCTTGATGGAGGTCCTGCCTCCAGTTCTCGCGCAGACTTGTCACGGATCGATTAGTATTTAGGGTTATGGTTAGCGTTTGATGTAGGCCACGGGGTGTGGGGTAGTTTAAGTGTGAATTCAACAGAATCTCGTGAGTCCCATGCCGGCTTATATATTTAGGGAGATATATGGAGATTTACAGGGTATGTGATATACACCGTGATATACATGTTACATGTTGGGCCCGTGGTCCCTTGCCCTTGGGTTCTACCCTTGGGTGGAGGACACTCGCGAGTGGTTGACTCTCACACTTGGACTGACGTTAGGCTTAGTGACCTGTACAGTAAGACTTAGAGACTGATAGGGATACTGGCATTTATATACCATATATACTGTGTGGACATGTGTGACATATCGTTCTACTACTTTACTGTTCCGCTGCATTGATTACTGCACATTCATATTCATGCTGTCATTGGTTTACTGTTTCACATATCTATTACCATTGTAAGAATCGTCACATGATTTACATATATTATATTGCTATTGTGTCGCTCTGACGACCTGAGTATGCATGCTCAGTGTGAGGAGAAGATTTAGCCTAGACCAGAACTAGACGTGCAACACAGACTTCTTGACTTACCATTCCGAATTACTTTCGTTTGTTCCACTTCAGGTCAGTTTTTACATTGTTTCTTTCAGTTACTGCTTTTCTCATTACCTGCGCATCATTTACTGTTTACCATGAAAAACTAGAAGCCGAAGTGTGACTACGGCAGGACTTTTCCTTGACCGTAGGAGCATGGCTGGCCTTGTCTACCCCTCGTTTTCCGTATTTTGGGAAGCGGGGCGTGACAGGTTTTACCCCAGGGGGTACAACGTCCAAAGTCCATACTTTGTTGGTGTACATAGACTCCATTTCATATCTCATGGCATCCATCCACTTCACAGAGTCTCCACTCGTGATAGCTTGCCGAAAACTGGTAGGATCATCATCATCCATGATGCAGTCTTCTCCGTCACCATCAATGAGGAAACTGTAGTACCTCTCTGGTGGGCGAGAAGTCCTACCAGACCTACGGAGTGGCCGAAGTTCCTCAGTTTCTATTGCAACAGCCGGTTCAACCAAATCGTCATTTGTAGTTTGTGTTTCTAGAACCTCTTCTAGATCCACCACCTTGCCATCATCTTTATCTGTGAAAACCTCTTTTTCTAAGAATGTGGCATACTGAGAAACAAACACTTTTTGTTCCTCTTTGTGGTAGAATAGATATCCATAAGAATTCTTTGGATATCCCACAAAGTTACACATGACTGACCGTGTCTCGAGTTTGTCCGGATTCTGCTTTTTAACATAGGCCGGGCAACCCCAAATCTTAATTCTCTTAAGAGATAGTCTCTTCCCATGCCATATCTCATATGGCGTGGTAGACACGGCTTTGGATGGAACCCTGTTTAGTAGAAACGCTGCAGTCTCCAACGCATGCCCCCAAAACGAGACTGGTAACTCAGCATCACTCATCATGGACCGGACCATATCTAATAGGGTCCTAATCTGTCGTTCTGACACACCGTTGTGCTGTGGTGTGTAAGGAGGAGTGAGCTAAGAGAGAATCTCATTCTCTTTTAGGAAATTTGCAAATTCTGTACTGAGATACTCACCACCTCGATCTGATCGAAGCATCTTGATACTCAAGCCGGTTTGTTTTTCTACTTCTTGTTTATATTCAATGAATTTCTCGAAAGCTTCGGACTTGTGCTTTAATAAAAATACATGACCGAATCTTGAGAAATCGTCAGTGAATGTAACGAAGTATGAAAAACCGCCTCTAGCCTGTGTAGACATTGGCCCGCATACATCACTATGTATGAGGCCTAGGAGCTCAGTAGCTCTTTCTCTGTGTCCGGTAAACGGAGTTTTGGTCATTTTACCCTTGATACAAGACTGGCAAGTCGCATAAGATTTATATTCAAAAGAGTTTAAATATCCATCTTTGTGTAACTTGTTTAGTCTTGTTTCGTTAATATGACCAAGTCTACAGTGCCAAAGAAAAGCTTCATTTAATTATGAAAGTTTTCTTTTATTAGTGTGTTGTATACTGAAAACTGTGTGTTGATTTAGGACATATATTCCGTTATTAAGCGTACCATACCCAACCAACATTTGATTCAGGTGAATATTCATAACATTGTTCTGCAATACAAAATTATATCCTTCATTGTCTAACAAAGAAATGGATATTATATTACAAAGCATACTTGGTACAAAATAACATGGATTCAAAACCAAAATACATCCAGATGGCAACCCCAAGTGATACTCTCCCACTGCGACTGTATGTACATTGGAACCATTTCCAACGTGGAGAGTATGGTCACCTGTCTTCAAAACTTTGTTATTTCTCAGCCCTTGCATAGAATTGCAAATGTGAGAACCTGAACCGGTATCCAATACCCAGGAAGCAGAGTTTATTGAAAAACAGTTTTCTGTCACAAACGCACCTGAAGCAGAAGCATCCCCATGCTTCTTCTTGAGACTTAAGTACTCCGTGCAGTTGCGCTTCCAATGTCCAGTCTTGTGGCAATGAAAACATTCACCTTTCCCCGAGTCTCCAGCTTAGGACTTTTCCTTTCCCTTCACCTTTTTAACTCCACCCTTAGGATTGATGGGCTTCTTCTTTTTCTTTCCTTTGGCCTTAGCTTTTGGATGAGAAGAAGAAGATTGCCCAATAGTCATAACGGGAGTTTTCATTGATTTCATAGTGCTCTCTGCACTCCTTAACATATTAAGGAGTTCAGGGAGTTCCTTCTCCATGCTGTGCATGTTGAAGTTCACTATGATTTGAGCAAAGGTGAAGGGGAGGGACTGCAGAATAATATCCGTATATTGTTCATTGTCCATCCTAGGTCCTCAAGCTCTTCTATAAGAGCTATCATCTTCAGAACATGGTCTCCTACTGATGTGCCAGGGGCCATTCGCATCTGAAACAATTTCTTTAATACTTCGTATCGTAATACACGGGATTGTTCTCCATACAACTCCTTTGTATGGAGCAATATACCATTAATGTCCATATCCTCGTGCTGCTTTTGATGTGTGTTATCCATCGATGCAAGCGCGAGGCATTTTGCCGTGGCACAGTCAGCGTCCCATGTCTTGCGGACTTCAATGTCCGCAACTGAGGATTTTGGACCTGGGACGGGCGGGGATGAAGCCGTGAGGACATATGATACTTTATCATAAGTCAAGGCTATTTTCAGATTCCTCAGCCAGTCTTTATAATTGGTGCCATTCAGTTTGTTTTTATCTAGTAGAAGCTTGAGTCCAGTCATGGGTATCTGCCATTAAGAGAGAGAAAAGAATACACTCAGCGAAAGCTCTTGCATAGATCAGATTGGTTATTATCTTGTCTAATCGATGTTTCCCACTGCTTTTATCGAGTATTTCTTTCAAACCTTAAAAAGAAAAACTAGCCAGGAATACTTACAGTCTACAACTTCGCTAACCGTTCAGCCAGGCCAGTGTCGGTACTTGAGGGAGGTTCCCCGTGCTTTCGCACGAACCTAATTAGAGTAAACCTCGTTTTCCCAAAGGCGGAGCCCCGTTAACACCTTTCTAGACACCTAATGAGTTAGCTAATTGTAAACTGTAAAACTGTCCTAGGAGCAACTATTGCCCACAGTGGGATCGGGATCCAACCATCACATGGAAGGTATGCAATCTCATTGCAAATTTCAACTATTGAAATTCCCGATGTTGTTTTTACCCCTAGTACTTATGACCTTAACTAAGGTCAACAAATCATAAGTACCAGTCAAGTTCTACCCATCATTTCTTGATTAATTAGACCCACTTATATGACCCTTAACTATGGTCAACAAAGTCATAAGAATGTCCTAATCAATCTGCATCATATGCAATATAGGAAGACATCACTTAGCTACCGTACACTACGCCTTAACTATAGTCAACAAACGTAGCACGAATACTAAGTACTCTACTTCCTAAAATGACGGAGGGTTGCGGATGATTTTTAAGAAAATCTTTAACGCTTTGAACTTGATATCGTTGTAGAATCAAATGGTTTTCAAAAGGAGTGGCTTAAGCTCCGCAGTTTTGAAATATAGCTTTTTCATAAATAGCCGAGTGGTTTTCAAATCCGATTCTACAACATTTTTTAGGTTTATTTTCTTTACATTAATCACATTAATGTAATCCCATCATTTAAGTCCTTATGCCAATCACAGAAAAGAAACGAAAATAACACTTACGCTTATGCCATCCGCATTCGCCGCAATGTTCCGTTATGCACCGTTAGGTTACTTAACTAACGGCATACCGGGACGGGACTAGTGCGGGTGTAAAACATAAGCAACGTCTACTATATATCATATACATAATATGTCATTCATCTTAGATATCACAGAACACAGGCAGCAGAAACATAGATATAATGTGGGATATACTAGGACGTCCGTATTTAGTATTTAGCCAGAATAGAAAATACGGATTCCACAGTCACGATGAATAGCCAAGCCCACACCCTGGACCCCTACGAGAGCGGCAAGCGAACCTACCAATTCTGGAGTTTAGGAGACCCGGTCTTGACTCCTCGAGATGGCCTCCCACTGAACCCCAGAACCCGGTCACCTGTGCTCCCCTCCTTGGGTCCATCCTAATGCGGAAAAGTAAATAATATACAATATTGGTGGCAGTAACCTCAACCCGGAAGTGCCCCAAATAAAAGAATATTACATTACATTTGAATTTACATGAATGCAAATATAAAACTCTCATCTTACATAAAAACCCCCCGGCTATTCGATCGCGACAATCTTGCACATCATATCTCAGCAACACATAATATCACATATCATCAATGTAAGTAAGTATGCGTACCCCAATTGTCGTTGATGTATAGCAACGAAACCGGCGATATCGAACATACTACACTTACGGTCACAGAAAAGAAAGTGTAAAACTACAATATTTGGAATCCACATACTCTTTAGACATCATAAATGCGAAATATCACATACTTCGTATTTCATGCCTAAACTATATGAATTCCACATATTGTATCACATTCCAGATAAACAGACAGTATTAAAGTTTCCGAAAGAATAATCAAACACCCAAGATTCCCTAAAGCTCAACACTTGAGCAGAGTTCAAAACCCGGAGTGCGACACAGTAGTAGCGGTCCAGCCGTAGAAGGGTCAAGCCAACGCCTCACATGTGGCACGCCATACTGCCCCAAACCCTAAGGTTCAAAGGGCAGTTCAAGACGGTCACATAATCGAGTTAAGGTTTGTTGTCTTCTAGAGGGTCCAGCACAAGACTTGCACGTATCTCAAAAAGATTTAAACCTCGTGAAAAGTGAGCAAATGATAATCGTTCGAACACTTCAATACTTTCTAGTTTACTCCGAAAAGAAACGAAATGAAAATTCCGATCGAATCGTCGAGTCCAAAACCATCTCCAGAAAATACAGTACTATATTCAGATTAAACATACCTAAAACACTATACAAGCAGTTATAAGAATTACTGTACTAATTTGAAGCAATGATACCTCTGTACGGCCGCGGAGCCGCGGCCTAAGCAAGGAATTGCCGCGGTTCCGCGGCACTTTGTATGGATCAGGGGTTCAAATTTCACATAGTTTCTTAGTTTTTCCTACTGTATTTTTTAAGTATTTTTAATCCTGAAAAATGTCAGATTTTAAAATTTGTCCAGAGAGGGTCTCGAAAAATCGTATTTTGATCCGATCGGGATTTTTACTTCGTAAAAGTGTCGCCTAATGTTCTAGGTCGGCTCTGATACCAATGTTAGGTTTACCTAGTACCCTATGTAAAGTTTGGAAGCATCACATGTCACAAAGTTCAAGTTTTTATGGTGCTAAGCAAGCATACATAGGATCGATCCTAGAAAATTAGGGTTTCAAAATGTTAAAGGCAATAAAGACTAGGGTTTCAAGACTACAACCTTTGTAGCTCCCTTCACTAGACTCTTTGGCCTCTTGGGTGTTGGAGGAAGGTCCTCTTGAAGTCTTTTTGTGTCCACGACGATCCACCCGAAGCTCCTAGTCCAAGCTTGCAACTTCACTTTTCAAGAGGAGAAATGAAGATAACACTCTACAAAAGTGGGGCTAAACTTGTGTAGAATGATGTTGTGGTTCTAATTCTCACTTCAAAATCTTTCTTGATGTGTGCTTTACTCACTATAAGAAACTAGAGAGCAAAGGAAGAAGGAGGAGGAAGATGATGGCTTTCCTTTTTTAAGAAGAGAAAGGATTAACCTTAGAAAAGAAATGAAAATATATCTATATATATTTATTTCTTCTCATCTCAAACCATGGTTAGGACATGAAGATATTATTGTATCATAGTTTAAACTACCTAAGGAAAGATAACCAAGGGTTAAAGAGTGGGTGAGCATGGTAGGATGAAGAAGAGTGTAGAAACAATCCAATAATTAACCCTTTTTCTTTCCTTTTTGTTTTAGTATAAATACAATAATAATCCATATTAAAAACCATGGTGTGAGTCTTATATTGCCATCATATTCCATGTATAAGCAACCATGAAGGATGATGCAAGTATGTATGTGTGTATGCATATCCATATGTGCATGAAACTAAAAGAAAGAAAGCATACATGCATGCATACATCCATCATGTACAAGACAAGGTTTCAAGTGAGAAAACTAATGGTTAAATGATAAATCAACACTTGATTTATCAATCTATCCATATCACATATGACCCCACCAAAAGCAAGCCGCCCAATCAATATATGGTATCCTATACGCGCATTTTAATCGGGTCAATGCACATATCGCATACGCGCACCACAACGTTTCACCTGGACTAGGTAACTCCTTTGTGGGACTCTAAGACTCGTCAATATGCCGGCAGTGGGTGATGATCATATCTAGCACCCCCAAGCCGCAAGCAGTCAGCTAAACGTAACGGCCACCCGGGTATTGAGCGATCAGAAGAAAACAAGCGAACATGCTACAACTCCCGTCGAGCCATCCGGCAACACTACCGTACAGTCCGGTCTCTTCGTCAGATATGCTACATATCGATCCTAGGGATGGTCACGTCGACCCCAATAACTCAATAAGTCGTGCCGGTGAATGGTCTATAACAGATCGAGAAACTACTGATAACACTTATCAGCAAATCTCAGCAGCCCTGGCCAGGGACTTACTGATATAACCAGTCGGGCACAGCACAACATCAACTCCCAATACCGGGAGAGACTAAACCCCTCCTATCGCTCATCGCTTTCGTGTGTCTCGGGACTGTACCCAACGGCCACCTGTTTGCACGACTCACTAGAGCCGTGGTAGGGTGGCAATCAAAGTACAGTAGGAGAACACACACGACTCTATGACGATCTCGGGTCTACAGACTAACCTGTACCAGTGTCACCTGATAACTGCTATCCGACGATAGATATAATTCCATATAGGAGTTCTCGGTGAGTCCGTCCAGTGTACCCAGTCACCACTGAGCACCCGTATATGATCTTGATGTCAAACATCGATGAATGTGGGAACATTCATCGCCCATCGTATGGGTCTAGTATCATATACGCTAGTCTACTCTGGTATATCAATGCCCTATCTCGATATACCTACGACTAGGGACTTTCCAGGATATGCTTATAGACTACAGATGTCCCAGTAGTATGATCTCCATCATAATTAGAGTAGTCAAGCCGATATCCTCAGGGCTTTATCAGCATGTATGAATGAATAAAAGCATGATCAAATCAACATGTCAGATAAAGAAGAACCAGATAGCATACTATCATGTCGAGCAAGAATGCATACTGAACATATATATACATATATAGATACATCCACTATCATATAATGGCCTCTAGGGCATACATATATCCAACAGTCTAGAGCAACGGAAAGCTATACAAGAAGTCATACACTCAGTCTCTGCTCTGAGGCATCGACCCCTACAAGGCTGATTACATTATACGAGAAATTACATAAAGGGGTCGGAGGAGCGCATCAAGGAGCCCACACCTTAGTCCAGAAGACGCTGCTCCAGGTGTACTACTGGCCGAAATTACATCAGGATGCCGAGAATCTAGTCAGAAGATGCAAGAACTTCCAACTCTTCGGCAACATACCTCATCTTCCCGCCACCGAACTAACACCACTCAACTCCCCATGGCCGTTTGCGCAATGGGGGATGGATATGGTTAGTCAACTCCCCACCGGCACAGGCGGACACAGATATATCCTCGTCGCTGTGGACTACTTCACAAAATGGATAGAGGCAGTACCCATCAGAAAACCAGACGCCGCCTTTACGATAAAGTTCCTGCAGAACAATATAATTTCTCGATTCAGAATCCCGAAGTGCATAGTTACCGACCATGGGACTAACTTCAAAAACGATAAAGTCAAAGAGTTTTGCAGCGATTACCACATACTGATGAAGTTTGCCGCGGTTGCCCATCCTCAATGCAACGGGCAGGCCGAGGTAGAGAACTGATGCGTCATCCACGGACTCAGAGCCCGTTTGGAAGTAAGGAAAGACGGCTGGGTTGAGGAACTTTCGTGGATGCTTTGGGCATTATGAACATCAAAGAAAACTCCTATGGGAGAAACCCCATTCAGCCTCTGCTACGGTACCAAGGCAATGGTCCTCGAAGAAATTAGACTGCCCAGTTATCGGGTAGAACATTTTGATGATGAAGCCAACACCTCGGCGCTCTGAAGCAACTTGGACATCTTATTAGAAAAACGGGACTGAGCGCAAATCAGAGCGGCCGCCTATCAGCAGCAAACCGCTCGCTACTACAACGCCCGAGTTAAACATCAGGCCTTCAAGAATGAAGATCTGGTCTTACGAAGAAACGAATTCATAGACCCAGGCAGGCTTCCTAAGTTCTCCCCGAAGTTGGATGGACCGTTCCTCGTGAAAGAAGCATTGCCCGGTGGAGCATACCGCCTGCAGGACGCCCGGGGCTATAATTTTCCCCGGCCTTACAACGCTGAAAAGCTCAAGTTGTATAAGTGAACATGTACCCTCTTTTGAAATAATACAATTCCTATTGGCATTTAGTTAAGTCTATAAAATATGTGAGGAGAGAAAAAAAGACAACATACTAGTGCCAAAGACAAATTTATTTATTAAGAGGTATTATGGTCTCCCCAGCCTTACAATAATTAAAACAAAGGGGGACGGAGATTAAGGGCACATTGTTGGAGGTACTTCGAGGAGATCTCCTCCAGCCGAGCCAAAGCATCCTCAGCCCGCTCCTTATGACGAAGCCCGTAGACCCTAGAAGCCACGGAATCGCCGGGGACCCCATCCGCCGAGCAAGAAGCAACGATCAGCCTTTTCTGGAAACACTCAAGAAGAAGATCCACTGATCGTTCCCGTCTTCTCTTCAAGATCAGACCAAGATGGTAGACCGTGTGCATCTTGTCAAACGCCTCGTCCATCAGCTGTAGAAACAGGGCGTTGTACATGTTGGATATGTATGCCTTAGAGGCCAGTATTGTATATGTATACATATGGATGCTGGGGATATGTATATACAAGACAATCTTGCTCAGTATATAGTATATTATTTGACTTGTCTTTATCAGGATATGTGTATTTATTTCTATTAATGTTTTATCCAGCTTGCACATATTGATAAAGACTCGATACAGTAGTATACTACTATGGTTTGTCTTTATCATAACATGTGCATATATTATATATGTCGACCACATGTTGATAAAGCCCGTAGGATCTTGCTTTACTACCAGCATTATGATGGCGATCATACTTATAGGAGCTGGGTATTCTATAAGCACATCCTTAAAAATCCCAAGTCACAACAGTATCGAGATTGGGCATTGATACTCCATAGTAGACTTGCGTATACGTTTCGAGACCCCGACGAAGGGCGGTGGTTGGTACCACAACCATTGGTGTGATCACCTAAGATTGTATACAAGTGCTTACTGGGGGTGAGTACACTGGACGGAATCGCTGAAAATCTCTAGATGGTATTATAACTATCATCGGATAGCAATTCTCTTGTGACATATCTACAGGTTAGTCTTTGGACATGAGATCGTCATTTGTCTCGTGTGAGTTCCCACTGTGCTTTGGTCACTACCCAACCATGGCTTTACTAAGTCATGCAAACATGTTTTAGTTGGGTACAGTCCCGAGCCACATGGAGGCAGTGAGTGATTGTCAGGGATTCGTCTCTCCCGGTATTGGGAGTTGATATCGCACTGTGTTCGATCGGTCAGGACCATAAGACCTTGGCCATGGTAGTTGGGATTTACTGATAGGTTGATCAGTAGTTTCTTGGATTGGTCCCGAACCGCATCAGCACGAATTATCGGGTTATTAGGGTCTGACGTTTCCCACCCCTTATATCCGGTATGTGATAATCTTAGAAGAAAAGACCGGGCTGTATGGATATTGTCACGGATAGGCTCAGTAGGGATCCAGATGAGTTTGCTCGGCTTTCCTTTTCAACAGGTACCAGGGTAGCCGTTACATATAGCTAGTGCCGCTGACGTGCTTGTGGTTAAACCCACTGCCAGCATATTATCGAGTCTTTAGAGTCCCACACAGAGGGTTTCCCTGCTTTGGGCAAAACGATGTAGAGGCCGCATGGTTTTACGACAGGGTTCGATCACATACGTGTACTTGTGCACGCATGATTTTCGGGCGGATAATACTAGAGGGTTTTGGTTTAAATCGGATCCTTGTATTATATTGTTGGATTATTTTTGTCTCTTTTGTATTCGTATTTTTCGGAATACGGATACGGATATGTATATACGGTAAGGTGTATTCTTGTAATTTGTTACAAGAGTGCTTTTAGAAGAAGAAACCTCAATATTTGTTTTAACCATTTAGTTAAATGGTTAATGAGGTGGAGGTATGAGGTGTTGATTTTTCTTAAGTGAACCATGGCTACTTGTTGACTCACTTGGTGAGTCATGGGTTACTATTGAGGCAGGATGACATCTAGATATTTTACATGCTTGCTTTATTAGTCACAAGTCTTAGCCATTCTTCACTTAAGTTTTTTTTATGTTGCTCTCTACAACTCTCTCATCTCCTCCAAGCTTTTCTTCTTCTACCTCAAACCCTAATAGTCTCATGTATTGAGAAATCTAGGGTTCCTGAGACAAAACATTCCATTATCACTCTCTACATCACCTAGGTCACTTAGATTAGCAAACCAAGTAACCTAATTACCTTAGTTTAAATGTAGGAGCTCAAATTAGACACTCTTAGGTGGATCATCTTTGACGCAATGAGCCGTTGATCAAGTTCGATCATGGAGGCTACTAGGATACACTAAAGGAGAGGAGTGAAGACCCGAAGGACATGAGCCTCTTGGTATAACTCTCTTCATAGGAGATAACTTCTATTGTTGCTAGTTAGGTTTATGGTAGAATCGGTTTAGGGTTATTCTAGCGCCAAGCTTAATTCGTAGAAAAAAAATTATTCTGCAATTAGCCACGGAAGATGGCCTGGGCGCTAGCGTAACCTTTCATGGTATAAAACCCAGCCCATAAACCTTATACTGGCAAGTTTAAACAATGTTAAAGTAACGAAACCGAAATAGCTCCGAAACAAAAAATGAAATCCAAGTTTCTGTCGAAATTTTTAGAGGCTCTAAATTTTTTTTAAATAATTGCGGAATTCTCCTTTCATAATGAGATTAACACAGACCAAAAACGAGACAATTCCATCAACTTTTGGCCGGCCAAACATGCAAAATAGCAGGCCTACCGGTTTTATTGAAAGTAATCGAGTTAGGTTTTGGTCTGTGTTCTTGTCTCTTGGATTTTGGGTTTTAGATGTTGTTTGTTTTTGCCCAAATTGAATATTCTGTTATCTTTGAGTTTGGAGCTTTACAGGGCATTTCGAAGTTGTTATATTTGACACTGTTTAATATTTTACAGTACATTCTCTTCTATCTGCGACTGTGAATGTCGTTAGATCGGTATAACTCGTCTAACTGCTATATGTTCCTTTAGACGGGTTTGCGAACATAACATTCACGTTGGTGTTCTGTGTTTGTGCTGTGGTTGTGGTTGGATAGTCACGGTGGATAGCTTGTGGTGCAATATTAGTGGTACAGTTAAAGATTCATTTGTATATTCATATTGCGGGGCGAGCGTCCGACATGTGGACTGTTGTCTTTGCCAGATTGTGTATTATTTGTTTGCGGCACGACCGGGTTGAGGTCGATGTCACTATTGTACATATTATTTTCATTTTCTGTACTTGGATTACCCCACGGTAGAGTGCACGAATAGCCGAGTTCTAGAAAGAAACAAGCCTGCATCTCATGGCATTGAGATGGAGGGGGCTTCATTCTAAAATTGGCGGGCTATTCGCCACACTCGTAGGGGGTATAGGATGACCCACGGAGGGACGATCAAGTTATCGAATTTCGTGGAGTGCTGGGTGGCCCATTCACTTTGTTGATTGGGGTTGCCTCGCTTCTGGTATTGGAGGGTAACTTGCCGCGCTCGTAGGGGTCAAAATTTTCATTGCACAGGCTATCCACACAACCGGGAACATCGGGTCTCATTTGCGACTCAAATGAAACCCGGTGCTCCAAGATTATCTACCATTATGTATTATTGGCTGAGATTCTGTGATATTGCTTATTATCATGCCCGGGATGAATGTTACATATACTTATATATATACTAATAGATATTGTATATGTTTTACACCCATGCTAGTCTTGCTCCGGCTCTGTCGTTAGTTAAGTAACCTAACAGGTGATGATGGGGCCCAGTGGCGAATGCGGATGGCATATACGTACATCATATTTTCGTTCTTTTCTGGTGTGATAGGTTAAATGATGGGACCGCATTAATTTTTATTAATGCAAGAAATGAAACCTAAAAGGATATTGTTAGAACAAATTTCGAAAAACGATAGTTTTATTCTTTCGCTTTGCATAACGGTATTCGGTCGTAAATAACCTCCACCTCATTCAACGAGGCAAGAGCCGAGATCCATTCGCGGGGAGTGACCTCTTGAGCAAAAGCTTATACTATAGATTACTCAGTTTTTTTCAAAACCAGAAGTTTTTAAAAAGCGGAGCCTAAACCACTCCTTTTCAAAACTGCTCAGGTTCCTTCAACGATATCAACTTCATTACGTTAACGGGTTTTTCGCCAAAAACCTAGCCGTAGCCCTTCGTAATTTCTTACAAGTATCACTTAGTATTCGTGCTGCGTATGTTGACTGTGTCAAGGCATAGTGTACGGTAGCTGAGAAATACTTGTTTGTAGCATATTATGCGATTGGTTAGGACAGTCGTATGACTATTTTTACTGTGTCAAGGGTCATACGGGTGGGTCTAATGCAATCCAGGACAATGACGGGTTGAACTTGACTAGTGAATTATGACATGTTAACTGTGTCAAGGTCATAACTAATCAGGGGCAAAAACCACATCGGGAGTTTCAAATATACAGGAAAATTTCAGATTTAGCATACCTTCTGGAATGTGGTGACTAGAGTGGATTCCATCTAGTGCATCATACGATGATAGTTGGATCCCGATCCCACTGATTAGTAGGATTACTCTCGGGAGATTATTTCACTTAACAATCATTGCTATAAACCAAGTAGGTGTCTAGAACGGTGTTAGCGTGGCTAAGCCTCTAGGGAAAAGAGATTATATAATTAAGGAACTTCACGAAAGTGTTGGAAAACCTCTCTCTAAGTACCAACACTACCCTGGCTGAAAGGTTAAGCAAGTATTGTGACGTGCGATTAATCCTGACTAGTTCTTCTTTTAGGGTTTGAAAAAGAATTCGAGGAAACAGTGGGAGCCATCTTTATTAGATAAATTAATAACCAATCTAATCTTGTAAGAGCGCATGCTAAGTGTTTCTTTTCTCTCTCTCCAGGTAGCAACCATTTCACGCCCTAATCAAGATAATAAAATGTATCGCTTGACCGATCCGAATTCTTATTCGGGGCTAGGGAACGTTGGTTTGGTTCTAACTTATGGTGGCGGTCATGAGTATGAGCAAGGGAAAGAGGATTGCAAGAATTCTTTGATGACCCCGATGAAGAAGAAGCATACTATTGCATCTTCTTCAGGTGCTTTTGTTATTGAGAACTGTTTTTTGGTCAGTCCTACCTCCTGGGTACTAGATACCAGATCAGGATCTCATATCTGTAATTTATTGCAGGGATTGAGAAAAAGTAAGATAGTTGGACCTGGTGATATGTGTAGGGTTGCTAGGCACGCGCACAAGGGTCTACGAGGCATCAACCATGCCCGATTAAAAATTTAGTCGTGCCGAACAACCCGAATACGGAACTTTAAACTAGAGATTAGGCGAAAACTATCATGTTAACAACTTTAACACTAAGTGAGAAGGATTACAACCTTTGTAGATCCGGTCCTTCACTTCATATGCTCCGTGTTGTGGTCCCTTCGCTGCGATCATCGGGATCCGGACTCTCGAGAGGTTCCACGAAGAGAAAGATGCAACCTTTGCTTCCGATCTTCGATACTAAGATGATCTACCTTGAAGTTTCTTTAACACAAGATAACACTCATGAAATGATGTGAACACCCTCATCTAAATGGCAAGGGAAGATGAGAATGATGAAGTAGGATTTTTGCTCTCTTTATTTATCTTTTTCTCATATTTATTCATCACCTTTTGAAAAACTAGTAAGCTTTTTCATGAAAGAATGAAGGAGGAAGAAGATGAACAATATTAGAATCCTTTTGTGATGAATAGGAAAAGAAATGATGTGATGAATAATGTAACCATGGTCAAACTAACCCTTGTAGAGATTTGACTAAGGTTAAAGGTTTGGTTAGGTTAAGGAAATATCTAGCATAATATCTTAACAAAGACAAAGAAAGAAAGCTTCTAGAAACTTCTAGAAAACCTTAACCCTAATCAAACCCTAACCATGTTTAATCTCTACTAAACAAGTTGCATTAGTTATCATATCATGTTACAATATTATATATCACATATATAATATTTATCGTAACAAAATAAAATAATACAATTAACATATATCGCATATAAATCAATGTATTATCCGAGTGAGAAAAAGAATCTTTTAGTGAGCAAATATTAGTTAATGTAATTTAATATATCATATATATTATTATACATTAAATTATCGTATCAACACTTGATCCGACAATCCGGCTATATCGCATATAACCGACTAATATTTATCTGTACCGATTCATCGAATCAACACTTGATCCGATGACCCGGCTGATATCAAATATCGCGAGAATATAATACGGTATCATATATCGCATTATCCTCGGTCTCGCACATATCACATATGTGCTCCTACTCCGTTTTGCCTGAGCCAAGAAACCTCTGTGTAGGACTCTAAAGAATCGTCAATACGCCGGCAGTAGGTGATGATCATATCAAACACCCACAAGCTGCAAGCGGTCAGCTAAACGTAACAGCTACCCAGTTATTGAGCTCTCAGAAGATCAACAAGCAAGCCTGTAACTTCTCCTGTGAATCCAAACAGTAACACTCCCGTACAGTCCGGTCTCGTCGTCTGATATGTTGCATATCTCGCCTAGGGGTGGTAAACGTCAGACCCCAGTAGCTCGATAAGTCGTGTCGATATGAGGTCTATAACAGTTCGAGAAACTACTGATAACACTTACCAGTAAATCTCAGCAACCCTGGCCAGGGATTTCCGGTTATAGCCAATCGAACACAGCACAACATCAACTCCCTATACCGGGAGAGACGAATCCCCTCCTATCGCTCATTGCCTCCATGTGATTCGGGACTGTACCCAAAAGCCACCTTTTTGCACGCCCTCTTGGACGTGGTATGATGGAAATCAAAGCACAGTGGGAATCACACAAGGCTCTATGACGATCTCGGGTCAACAGACTACTCTGTACCAGTGTCACCGGAGAACTGCCATCTGACGTGAGGTATAATACCATCTGGGAGTTCTCGGCGAGTCCGTCCAGTGTACCCAGTCTGTACTGAGCACCCGTACACCATCCTTGATGTCAAACACTGATGGATATGGGATCATCCATCGCCCATCATATGGGTCAAGATGCGTATACGCTAGTCTACTCTGGTGTATCGATGCCCTGTCTCGATACACCCTCGACTAGGAACAGTTATAGGATGTACTCGTCGACTACTGTGGCCCCACTAATATGATCTCATCATAGTCCCAGTAGTCGAGTACATATCCTAAGGGCTTTATCAACATGTAATATAGAGACAATCAGAGTACATGTTAAGATAAAGTACAACCAGATAGCATACTATCATGTCGAGCAAGAAAGTCCTCTCTATATATGTCCTAGAATCCACTACAATATACATCGTATGTATAGTAATGGCCTCTAGGGCATACATATAACTAACAATCTCCCACTTGCACTAGGGCCATCTGTTATGGTATCGCATACCCAACAATTAGCTGCGGTTGAAGTATCTCATACTCAACCATCCCATATAAGTCTCTACTGGGAAAAAGGCCCTTGTGAGTGGATCCGCGCTGTTGTCCTCTGTGTCTACTCTCCTAACCTCGATCTCCCTGGAGATCAACCATCTCCATGATCAGGTGATACTGCCTAAGAATTATATCTGGATTTCTGATGGGACGGTAGTTCCTTGGCTAAAGCCACAACTCCATTGTCACACAATGGTAGGAACGAAGTTCATCTTATGAACTTATATATATCCAGACTGCCTCTTTGGTAGCATCCTTGGTAACGATGTATTTTGCCTTTAATCGTCTAGTATGTCACGGTATCTAGCTTGGAACTTTTCCAACATACCGTCCCTCCATTGAGGGTAAGGACAATGCCTGCAACTGACATTCAGTTGTTCTTATCACCCTGGAACCTTTCCAGTGATTCTCCCCAGGATCGATTGATACCATCTCACTACAACTAGTGAGTATCCTAATCACCCATTAGATCTATCTCATAGATCCAAAACCCAGGATTTAGGAGGTATCACTTTTATCCTCTATGGAGAATCCTTGTGATAAGCGGAGATTGACCGAGCGCAGCATAGGAAACTCCTTCCCTATCAAGAGTATGTCATCCACGTACTCTACGAGGATCACCACCATACTCTCTACTACCTTTTTGTATACACAAGGTTCATCTACCATTTTGATGAAGTCAAACTCTTTGACTACCACATCAAAACAGATGTTCCAACTCCGCGATGCCTGTTTTATCATATAAAACATCTTGTACACCTTTCCGCTGCACCCACTGTCTACGAAGCCCTCTGGCTGTGTACTTATAGACGTTCTCTTCTAAAACATCATTTAGAAAAGCAGTCATGACACCCAACCACCAGATATCGTAGTCATGGTATGTAGCTGTGGCAAGTAGGATCTGGATGGACTTAAGCATAGATCCTTAGAAAAGGTTTCAACATAATCCATACCTGGTCAATGATGCAAACCTTTAACAAGTCTAGCTTTGAAAATCTCAACTTTTCCATGCACACCAAGTAATCTTCTCAAGATATACTTGCTCCTGATGGGGATTTAACCCTTCAGATAAAGCAACCAAAGTCCATACTTTGTTGGTGTATAAGGATTCCATCTCAGATCGATAAGCATCCAGCCATTCTTACAGAGTCACACTCCTGATGGCCAGTTCGAAACTAGTTGGGTCATCATCTCATGATGCAATCCTCGCTCCCACTGTCATAGAGAAACCGAAGTATCTCTCAGGTGGGTGAGGAACCCTACTAGATCGGCGAAGAGGCTGAGGTTCGTTGGAAACTATTGAATCCTTTGGTTCTACCAAATCATCAGCTGCAGTTTGTATAGCTCGAACATTTCCAGTTCTACATAACAAATCTTACCTAGAGCTTGTCCGGATTTTGCTTTTAGGCATAGGCCGGACAACCCCAAATCTTAACAAGTTTAAGATATGGGCTCTTCCCTTTCCATATCACATATGAAGTGGCAGGCAACTGATTTGATTTGAACCCTATTCAATAGGTATGCAGCTTCTCAAGTGCATAACTCCCTAAAGGAAATAGGAAACTCAGTAGTACTCATCATAGAGCACACCATATCACATAGGGTGCTATTGCTCCGCCCCGATATACCATCGTGCTATGGTGTATACGGAGGAGTAATGCTGAGAGAAAATCTCATTCTCCTTTAGAATAGTCCAGGAATTCCGTGCCTAAGTATTCTCCTCCTTGATCTCATCAAAGGACATAATACTTATACCCGTATTTTGGTTCTCTACTTCTATCTTATATTCTGTGAATATCTCAAAAGCTTCGGACTTGTGTTTCAACAAGAACATATGTCTGAATCTTGAGAGATCATCAGAGAATATAATGAAGTACAAAGAACCGGTCTTGGCATGTGTAGACAGGGGACTTTCATACATCAGCATGTATCAATCCCAAGAGTTCACTAACTCTTTCTCTGTTTCCAATAAACAGAGCTATGGTCATCTTATCTTTGTGACATGACCGGCAAGTTTCACAAGATGTAAATTCAAACAGATTTAAATATGCATCTATATGTAACTTAGCTGGTCGGGTCGCATTGATATGACCTAGTCTACAATACCTCAAGAAGGATTCGTTCATTTCCGAACTCTTCCTCTTGTGTGTGTTCCGTATACTAAGAACTGTAGTTTGATTTAGAACGTCAATGCTTTTAGATAACGTGCCTGAACCGATGAACTCTTGATATAGGAAATGTTCAAAACATTATCCAACAATACAAAATTATATCCTTTCTTTACTAATAAAGAGAGTGATATGATGTTGTATATCAGGTTCGGTATCTAATAACATTTGTTCAGAATCAATGTATTCCGGTAATACAGGGTGACAGTGACCAACAGACTTGGCTGCAACACTTGCACCGTTTTCTGTCTCATGAAACTTATCACCCGTTCTCAGTTCTCTACCTATCTGTAGCCCATGTAACAGATTACATATGCGGGATCCTGATCCGGTATCACATACCCAGGACGTAAAGGATACTGAGAAACAATTCTGTGTAATGAACACACCCGAAGATGATGCATCAGCATGCACTTTCTTCGTTTGGGCGGCACGAGAAATCTGGTATTCCCCAATTTCCTGCTCTGTCTTATAACAATTATAAGTTGGAGCGGGACCAACGTTCCCCAGCTCAGTATAACAAGCGGGTTCAGTCAATATATCCGTTTTATTATCTTGATTAAGACGTGATATGGTCGCTATCTAGAGAGAGAGAGAAGAAAACACTCAGCGTATGCTCTTGCAAGATTAGATTGGTTATATAATATATCTAATCAGGATGTCTCCCACTGTTTTTGTCAAATCTTTCTTCAAACCCTAAAAGGAAAGACTAGCCGGGATTAATTACACGCTACAAGTTCGCCAATCTTTCGGCCAGGCCAGTGTCGGTACTTTGAGGGAGGTCCCCCGTGCTTTCGCACGAACCTAATTAAAGTAAACCTCGTTTTCCCAGAGGCATAACCCCGTTAACACCTTTCCAGACACTTACTTCATCGGCTAATTGTAATGTGTAAGACTCTCCCAGGAGTAACTCTTACTCGCAGCGGGTATCGGGATCCAACTATCTCATAGAAGGTATGCAATCTCATTGCAAATTTCAACACTTGAAATTCCCAATAATATTTTGCCCCTAGCGATCTATGACCTTAACTAAGTCAACAAACCATAAATCGCAAGTCAAGTTCAACCCGTACATTTCCCGATTGAATTAAACCCACCCGTACGACCCTTAACTGAGTCAACAAGGCCGTACGAATACCCTAATCCAATCACATCTCATGTTTTAGCAGATAAAAATTACTTAGCTACCGTACACTATGCCTTAACTAAGTCAACAAACATAGCACGAATACTAAATAATATCTATCTGAAATGACGGAGGGCTACGCAGGTTTTTCAGAAAACCCTGAGCGTAATGAACTTGATATCGTTGTAGAATCGAGTGATTTTAAATGGAGTGTTTTTGAGGCTTTTCTAGTTTTGCTAAAGGGGTCACTCCCGGTGAAGGGATCGTCGGCCCTTTCCTCATCGAATAAGGTGCAGGATATATCACATATACCGCTGTGCAAAGCAAGAACTATAGAAGCAATCAAAAGACAAACCGAGTTTGTAGCATCTGCCAGTTATTGCTAAAGGAGTCACTCCCGGTGAAGGGATCTCGGTCCTTTCCTTATCGAATAAGGTGCTGGATGTTCTACAAGGAACACCGCTATGCAAAGCAAGAACTAGAGCTACCAGTTTTTATTAAACAAGTTTCTACAACATCTTAGGTTTCTTTTATTTCATTAATCTCAATAATGAAGTCCCATTTTATTATGCTTCACAAGCATCTCTTTTGAAACGAAATCTGCAATATAACATATATCTCATATATATAATATAAACATTCGTCACAGGAAGTAATATGATCTCATCACAGAACATTGCAGCAGAAGAAACATATATGAAATATTGGATATACTAGGACGTCCGTGTTTTCAATACGAGCATGTATAAAACACGGATTCCACGGTCGCGATGAATAGCCAAACCCACATCCTTAGACCCCTACGAGAGCGGCAAGTAACACTGCCAATTCTAGGGTTAGGAGACCCGGTCTCGACTCCTCGAGATGGTCTCCCACTGGACCCTAGAACCCAGTTACTTGTGCTCCCCGCCTTGGGTCTACCTAATGCGGAAAAGTAAATAATATACAACGGTGACATCTTCCGCTACCTGGAAGTGCCCCAATAAAAGAATATTACATACAAATGAATTTTACATGAATGAAAAAGAAAAAAACTCTCATCTCACATAAAACCCCCGGCTATTCAAACGCGACGATCCAATATAACATATCACAGCAACACATAATATCTCATATCATCAACGTAAGCAAGTATGCGTATCCCGATTGTCGTTGATGTATAGCAACGAAGCCGGCGATACACCACATACTACGCTTACGGTCACAGAAAAGAAAGTGTAAAACTACAACAGCTGGAATCCGCAACCTCCTTAGACATCGCATGCCTAACCAAATGAATTCCTTAGACATCACATGCCTAACAATTATAAACCCCGCATTTTAGTCTCATTATCGAAAACTCTTTTCAATATCAAGTCGGGCAATTCAACAAGATTCCCGACATCCTGATCGAATGCTCGTCACAAACTTTAGTAGAAGGCCGCACCCCCAGATGCCGTCGACGAAGTGCACTAAGGCGGAACACCGCTGCCGCGAGCACCCGAACGGATGCTTTCGGCGACGGGGTTCTCCTACAGTCACTTGGTCGGGGCTATGGGGCGTAGCTGTCTATTAAGTTTACCCGACGAGTATCCGCGTACTCTACGTGATTGCGACGGACTTTTGATCACATCAAAATTCCGTGGCAACCGATCATCTGAGACTAAACTGCTATGTTTATAATATTCAAATTAGTTATCTCATAACTACCTGTGGATTCCAAATATTGTATCACATTCCAGATAAATAGAAAAAAGTTAAACTTTCCGATCGAATCATCAAGCACCCAAGATTTCCCCAATATATCTCAACACTTGAAATCGGTTTAAAAACATCCATCACATGCCACAGTACCAATGGTCCAGCCGTAGAAGGGTCAAGCCAACGCCTCACATGTGGCACGCCGTACTGCCTCAAACCCTAAGGTTCAAAAGGCAGTTCAAGACGGTCACATAATCGAGTTAAGGTTTGTTGTCTTCTAGAGCGTCCACCGCGTTACTTGCACGACTTAGAACATTCTTAAACTCGAGAAAAAATCCTACTTTTGAAAAATTTTCCGACTGGGGAAAAAGTAAGTTATTGATATCCGTTCGAACTTTTTAACAGTTTCTAAAAATTATCCGGAACAACTAAACAAAGTTAAAACATCCGATCGAATCAACGATTCCCCAATACAACCCTTGAAAACTCAACACTTGAGTGGAATTAAAATATTCCCAGAATAACTTAACAAGAAAGGGCCTACAAATAATTACATGAAATTTCAGGGACTAGGTCCAAATTTTGGCCGCGGAACCGCCGCAAAACACATGGTTTGGCCGAGGTTCCGCGCTCCAACTTTGGAATTAGAAGTCCGTACTTCACAGTAATTCTTAGTTTTTCCTGCTTATTTTTCTGAGCATTTTTAATTCAGAAAATATCAACATTTTGAAAAATGTACAGAGAGGGTTCCGTGTCGGGGTTTCGGCGTTCGATCGGACTTTAAACTTCGTTTAGACTTCGCCTAAAGCTCTAGCTTGGCTCTGATACCACTGTAGGGTTGCTAGGCACGCGCACAAGGGTCTACGAGGCATCAACCATGCCCGATTAAAAATTTAGCCGTGCCGAACAACCCGAATACGGAACTTTAAACTAGAGATTAGGCGAAAACTATCATGTTAACAACTTTAACACTAAGTGAGAGGGATTACAACCTTTGTAGATCCGGTCCTTCACTTCATATGCTCCGTGTTGTGGTCCCTTCGCTGCGATCATCGGGATCCGGACTCTCGAGAGGTTCCACGAAGAGAAAGATGCAACCTTTGCTTCCGATCTTCGATACTAAGATGATCTACCTTGAAGTTTCTTTGACACAAGATAACACTCATGAAATGATGTGAACACCCTCATCTAAATGGCAAGGGAAGATGAGGATGATGAAGTAGGATTTTTGCTCTCTTTATTTATCTTTTTCTCATATTTATTCATCACCTTTTGAAAAACTAGTAAGCTTTTTCATGAAAGAATGAAGGAGGAAGAAGATGAACAATATTAGAATCCTTTTGTGATGAATAGGAAAAGAAATGATATGATGAATAATGTAACCATGGTCAAACTAACCCTTGTAGAGATTTGACTAAGGTTAAAGGTTTGGTTAGGTTAAGGAAATATCTAGCATAATATCTTAACAAAGACAAAGAAAGAAAGCTTCTAGAAACTTCTAGAAAACCTTAACCCTAATCAAACCCTAACCATGTTTAATCTCTACTAAACAAGTTGCATTAGTTATCATATCATGTTACAATATTATATATCACATATATAATATTTATCGTAACAAAATAAAATAATACAATTAACATATATCGCATATATATCAATATATTATCCGAGTGAGAAAAAGAATCTTTTAGTGAGCAAATATTAGTTAATGTAATTTAATATATCATATATATTATTATACATTAAATTATCGTATCAACACTTGATCCGACAATCCGGCTATATCGCATATAACCGACTAATATTTATCCGTACCGATTCATCGAATCAACACTTGATCCGATGACCCGGCTGATATCAAATATCGCGAGAATATAATACGGTATCATATATCGCATTATCCTCGGTCCCGCACATATCACATATGTGCTCCTACTCCGTTTTTCCTGAGCCAAGAAACCTCTGTGTAGGACTCTAAAGAATCGTCAATACGCCGACAGTAGGTGATGATCATATCAAACACCCACAAGCTGCAAGCGGTCAGCTAAATGTAACAGCTACCCAGTTATTGAGCGCTCAGAAGATCAACAAGCAAGCCTGTAACTTCTCCTGTGAATCCAAACAGTAACACTCCCGTACAGTCCGGTCTCGTCGTCTGATATGTTGCATATCTCGCCTAGGGGTGGTAAACGTCAGACCCCAGTAGCTCGATAAGTCGTGTCGATATGAGGTCTATAACAGTTCGAGAAACTACTGATAACACTTACCAGTAAATCTCAGCAACCCTGGCCATGGATTTCCGGTTATAGCCAATCGAACACAGCACAACATCAACTCCCTATACCGGGAGAGACGAATCCCCTCCTATCGCTCATGCCTCCATGTGATTCGGGACTGTACCCAAAAGCCACCTTTTTGCACGCCCTCTTGGACGTGGTATGATGGAAATCAAAGCACAGTGGGAATCACACAAGGCTCTATGACGATCTCGGGTCAACAGACTACTCTGTACCAGTGTCACCGGAGAACTGCCATCTGACGTGAGGTATAATACCATCTGGGAGTTCTCGGCGAGTCCGTCCAGTGTACCCAGTCTCTACTGAGCACCCGTACACCATCCTTGATGTCAAACACCGATGGATATGGGATCATCCATCGCCCATCATATGGGTCAAGATGCGTATACGCTAGTCTACTCTGGTGTATCGATGCCCTGTCTCGATACACCCTCGACTAGGAACAGTTATAGGATGTACTCGTCGACTACCGTGGCCCCACTAATATGATCTCATCATAGTCCCAGTAGTCGAGTACATATCCTAAGGGCTTTATCAACATGTAATATAGAGAAAATCAGAGTACATGTTAAGATAAAGTACAATCAGATAGCATACTAACATGTCGAGCAAGAAAGTCCTCCCTATATATGTCCTAGCATCCACTACAATATACATCGTATGTATAGTAATGGCCTCTAGGGCATACATATAACTAACAATATGTCCCTCAGAATATGGAACGGAGCACAAGTTGATACTGCTGCCGTCGGTGAATATCACTTGGTGCTGCCAGAAGGCAATACTATGATTTTGAACAGTTGCTACTATGTAGCTTCTATGGTTTGCAACATCATATCAGTTTCTTTACTTGATAAAGATGGATATAAGTTTGTTCTTGATAGAAATATCAGGAACATTTACCTTAATCAGGTATTGGTTACAGAAGGTACACTGTGTAATGGTATCTATGTTCTAAATCAAAACACAGTTTTCAATGTACAAAACACACGCAAGAGAAAGAGTTCAGATACAAACGAATCCTACTTATGGCATTGTAAACTTGGTCATATTGGAGAGAAAAGACTGAGTAAATTGCATAAGAATGGATATTTGAATACGTTCGAATTTTCATCATATGAAATTTGTCAGTCCTGTATCAAAGGAAAAATGACCATATTTCCGTTCACCGGACACGGAGAAAGAGCGACAAAGCTCTTGAGACTCATACACAGTGATATATGTGGTCCGATGTCTATACATGCAAGGGGTGGGTTCTCTTACTTCATCACATTCACTGACGATCTCTCTAGATTCAGGTATGTGTATCTTATGAAACACAAATATGAAGTTTTTGAGAAATTCAAAGAATATAAGAACGAAGTAGAGAACCAGATCGGCAAAAGTATCAAGATTCTCCGATCTGATAGAGGAGGGGAGTACTTAATTACAGAATTCTGGGACTTTCTACAAGAAAATGGTATTCTCTCTCAGCTTACTCCTCCGTATACACCACAGCACAATGGTGTATTGGAGCGGAGGAATCGTACCCTAATGGATATGGTTCGCTCCATGATGAGTAGTGTTGAGTTGCCTCTTTCTTTCTGGGGATATGCGCTTCAGAAAGCAGCACATCTTTTGAATCAAGTTCCATCTAAATCCGTGCTTAAAACTCCATATGAAGTATGGGGTGGCAAGAGTTTGTATCTTAAATGTGTTAAGATTTGGGGTTGCCCTGCTTATGTCAAAAAGCAGAACCCAGAAAAACTTGAGGCGCGATTAGTTTTGTGTAAGTTTGTGGGATACCCAAAGGATTCTAATGGGAATATTTTCTACCACGCAGAGGAACAAAGGATTATTGTTTCTAGGAATGCCAAATTTATGGAATGGCAGTTTCATGCAAAAGAAACCAGCGAGAGCGCGGTAGAACTGGATGAAGTTCCAGAAACATAAACTATAAATGAAGATTTAGTGGAACCGCTAGATTCAGTAATACCCGAAGAACCTCAACCACTCCACAGATCTAGTAGGATTTCTTATCCGCACGAGAGATACTACGGTTTTCTAAAGTATGGACCTTGGAAGTTGCTCCACCTGGGGTAAAACCCGTTGGATGCAAATGGATCTACAAGAAAAAGATTGGTGTAGATGGACAGGTGGAAACCTATAAGGTTAGACTTGTTGCAAAGGCTTTTCGTCAAAGACCAGGATTGGACTTTGTCGAAACTTTTTCTCCAGTGGCTATGCTCAAATCCATTCGGATCCTACTTTCCATTGCTACCTTGCATGACTATGAAATCTGGCAAATGGACGTAAAAACGGCTTTTCTAAACGGAAGTTTGGAAGAGTGCATTTATATGGATCAGCTAGAAGGTTTTGTAGACAGTGGGATTAGCAGGAAGGTGTGTAAGTTACTCAAATCCATTTATGCTTTGAAGCAGGCATCGCAGAGTTGGAACATCTATTTTGATGAACCAGTCAAGGAATTTGACTTCATCAAGAACGAGGATGAGCCATGTATTTATAAGAAGATTGTAGGACGAACTGTCGTATTCCTAGTCTTGTACGTGGACAATATTCTTTTTATAGAAAATGATATTCCTATGCTACAATCGGTCAAGCTATTCTTATCACAAAGGTTCTCCAAGAAGGACCTGGGTGATGCCTCGTACATTCTAGGGATCAAGATCTACAGAGATAGATCTAAGAGATTACTCGGACTCTCGCAGTCAAGATACATAGAGACCATACTAAAGAGATTTAGTATAGAAGATTCCAAGCGCGGTAACATACCCGCATTGCACGGAATCACCCTCTCCAAGGAGATGTCTCCAAAGACTGACAAGGAGAGGGTTCGCATGAGCACTATACCCTACGCTTCGGCGGTAGGATCTATAATGTATGCGATGCTATGTATAAGACTTGATGCAGCTTATGCGCTAAGCGTGGTGAGCCGGTATCAGTCGAACCCAGGTGAGAACCACTGGACGGTAGTGAAGAACATTCTCAAGTACTTGAGAAGGACTAAGGAGATGTTCTTGGTTTTCGGTAATGAAGACCAAAAGGTCGAGTCCTTTACCGATTCAAGCTTCCAGAGTGACAAGGATAACAGCAAGTCTGTCTCGGGTTTTGTGTTTACCCTCAACGGAGGGACGGTGTGTTGTAGGAGCTCCAAAAAGGATACCGTCGCAGACTCGACGATGGAGGCTGAATACATTGTTATGAGCGATGCCGCAAAAGAGGCGGTCTGGATGAAAAAGTTTATTACTGAACTTCAGGTAGTTCCGTCCATTATTGACCCAATACCTTTGTATTGCGATAACGATAGGGCTATAGCTTTAGCGAAGGAACCACGGTCCCATCAGAAGTCCAGATACATCTTAAGGCGGTATCACCTGATTAGGGAGATCATAGATCGCCAGGAGATCGAGGTCCGAAGAGTGGATATAAAAGAGGACATGGTGGATCCATTTACAAAGGCCCTCCCTTAAGCGCAGTTCGAGCGATTTTTGAAGATGTTGAGTATGCGGTACGCCAGCAGCTAGCCTTAGAGCAGACGTTGGGTATTCGGTACGCCAATTACTGGCCTTTTGTGCAAGTGGGAGATTGTTGGATATGTATGCCCTAGAGTCCAGTATTGTATTTGTATACATATGGATGCTGGGGATATGTATGTAAAGGACAATCTTGCTCAGTATATAGTATATTATTTGACTGGTCTTTCTCAAGATATGTGTATTTATTTCTATTGATATTTTATCCAGCTTGCACATATTGATAAAGACTCGATACAGTAGTATACTATTATGGTTTGTCTTTATCTTAACATGTGCATATATTATATATGTCGACCACATGTTGATAAAGCCCGTAGGATCTTTCTTGACTACCAGCGTTTTGATGGCGATCATACTTATGGGAGATGGGTAGTCTATAAGCACATCCTTAAAAGTTCCTAGTCACGGGAGCATCGAGATCGGACATTGGTACTCCAGAGTAGATTTGTGTATACATTTCAAGATCCTGACGAAGGGCGGTGGTTGGTCCCACAACCATTGGTGTGATCACCTAAGATTGTATACGGGTGCTTACTGGGGGTGAGTACACTGGACAGACTCGCTGAGAACCTCTAGATGGTATTATACCTATCGTCGGATAGCGGTTCTCTTATGACATGTGTACAGGTTAGTCTTTGGACCTGAGATCATCATTTGTCTCGTGTGAGTTCCCACTGAGTTTTGATCACCACCCAACCACGGCTCTACTGAGTCGTGAAAACAGGTTTTGGTTGGGCACTATCCCAAGCCACATGGAGGCAGTGAGTGATTGTCAGGGATTCGTCTCTCTGGTATGGGGAGTTGATATCATACTGTGTTCGATCGGTCAAGACCACAAGACCTTGGCCAAGGCAGTTGGGATTTACTGATAGGTTGATCGGTAGTTTTCCGGATTGGTCCTGAGCCGTATCAGCACGAATTATCGGGTTATTAGAGTCTGACATTTACCACCCCCTATATCCGGTATGCGATACTCTTAGATGAAGAGACCGAACTGTACGGATATTGTCACGGATAGGCTTAGTAGGGATCTGGATGAGTTTGCTCGTCGGCTTTCCTTTTCGACAGGTACATGGGTAGCTGTTACGTACAGCTAGTGTCGCTGATGTACTTATGGTTAAACCTACTGACAGCGTACTGTCGAGTCTTTAGAGTCCCATGCAGAGGGTTTCCCTGCTTCGGGCGAAACGATGTAGAAGCCGTATGGTTTTACGGCAGGGTTCGATCACATACGTGTACTTGTGCATGCATGATGTTCGGGCGGATAATACTAGCGGGCTTTGGTTTAAGCCGGATCCTAGTATTATATTGTTGGATTATTTTTGTCTCTTTTGTATTCATATTTTTTGGAATACGGATACGGGTATGTATATACAATAAGGAGTATTCTTGTAATCTGTTACAAGAGTGCTTTTAGAAGAAGAAAACTCATTATTTATTTTAACCATTTAGTTAAATGGTTAATGAGGTGGAGGTATGAGGTGTTGACTTTTCTTAAGTGAACCATGGTTACTTGTTGACTCACTTGGTGAGCCATGGGTTACTATTGAGGCAAGATGGCATCTAGACATTTTGCACAAAATATCTAGATATTTTGTGGTGGAGATAATTTTTATTATTATTTTTGGCATACTTGCTTTATTAGTCACAAGTCTTAGCCATTCTTCACTTAAGTTTTCTTATGTTGCTCTCTACAACTCTCTCATCTCCTCTGAGCTTCTCTTCTTCTACCTCAAACCCTAATAGTCTCATGTGTTGAGAAACCTAAGGTTCTTGAGACAAAACATTCCATCATCACTCTATACATCACCTAGGTCATTTAGATTAGCAAACCAAGTAACCTAGTTACCTTAGTTTAAAGGTAGGAGCCCAAAGTAGACACTCTCGGGTGGATCATCTTTGACGCAAGGAGCCATTGATCAAGCTCTATCATGGAGGCCACTAGGAGCACACTAAAGGAGAGGAGTGAAGACCCAAAGGACTTGAGCCTCTTGGTATAACTCTCTTCATAGTAGATAACTTCTATTGTTGCTAGTTAGGTTTATGGTAGATTCAGTTTAGGGTTATTCTACCGCCAAGTTTAATTTGTAGAAAAAATTTTGTTCCGCAGTTGGCCACGGAAGATGGCCAGAGCGCTAGCGTAACCTTTCAGTACAGACCCGAGGATGTCCTCCAGATTACATATATGAGCACTTGGAGGAGATGAGATTGCTGGGGAAGTAAGTGTCCAAAGTGGTCTTCCACGCGGTCTATCACTGCTTCGTACGTCTGCTCGGAGCAATCGAGGCTATAAAAGTACACGTCGTCACGAGAAATTATTTCCCTGATGGTATAAATGCGCCCGGCCATCTTCAGAAACACAAGGCTAGAAGAAACCAACATGCCTTCGCTATTTATAGCCTCAGTAAAAATCTTTCGACGGCCGAGATTTAATCGCGCAGCGACGCGAATCACGGGATAACTCAATTTCCCGATATAGAACTGCCATGTGTAGGCCATGCCGGTCATCACTTCCGCCTATATGGACCATGGAAGGTTGAACGACGCCGTCACTCCTGCCCATGCGGGCCACGAAATGTTGAACGACGCCCCATGAAGGCAAAAGGGAGTCCAGAAAGCCCTCCTCACGAGGCCGTCAAGTAGCTTCCAGCTCGGTGCATCCGCAGCGGGTAGCTTCCTGCCCGACAAACGCTGTAGATCAAAGCCTTCGCCACGAGGCGACCGAGCAGCTTTCTGCTCGATCCATCCCTAGCGGGTAGACTCCTACCCAACAACGCTAAGGATCCAAAACCCTCCTCATGAGGCCACCGGGTAGATTCCTTCTCGGTCCATCCGCAGTGGGTAGCTTCCTGCCCGACAAACGCTGTGGATCAAAAGCCTTCACCATGAGGCGGCCGAACAGCTTCCTGCTCGGTCCATCCCTAACGAGTAGCCTCCTACCCTACAACGTTAAGGATCTAAAGCCCTCCTCACGAGGCCTCCGGGTAGATTCCTGCTCAGTCTATCCACAGCAGGTTGCTTCCTGCATGACAAATGCTATGGATCAAAAGCCCTCACCACGAGGCAGCCGAGCAGCTTCCTGCTCGGTCCATCCGCAGTGGGTAGCTTCCTGCCCAACAAACGTTGTGGATCAAAATCCCTCCTCACGAGGTCACCGAGTATCTTCTTGCTCTGTCCATCCACAGCGGGTAGCTTCCTACCTAACTACAATGTGGATCAAAAGCCCTCCTTATGAGGCTACCGAGTCGCTTCCTGCTCAGTCCATCCGCAGCGGGTGGCTTCATGCCCAACTACATTGTGGATCAAAAGCCCTTCTTACAAGGCCACTGAGTAGCTTCCTGCTCAGTCCATCCGCAGCGAGTAGCTTCCTGTCCAACTACGCTTTGGATCAAAAGCCCTTCTCTCGAGGCCGCCAAGTAGCTTCCTGCTCAGTCCATCCGCAGCGGGTAGTTTCCTGCCAAACAACGCTGTGAATCAAAAGCCCTCCTCGCAAGGACACTGGGTAGTTTCCTACTCGGTCAACCTGCCACTGGTAGTTTCCTGCCCAACAACACCATGGATCCAAAGCCTTCACCATGAGGCAGTTGAGTAGAAAGGAAGATACCGACTATCCTACACTTGGCCATCAATCGACTCATAATCAATGCGTGATCGCCACCTCGACTCCTAGGAAAAGGAGGGTACCGAGCTTCCTACACTTGGCTATCATTCGGCTCGACGCGTGATCACCACCTTAACTCCGGGGAAAAGGAGAGTACCGACCTTCCTACACTTGGCTGTCATTCAAACTCTACTCGATGAACGGTTGGCAAGTGTGGAAAGGATGGACACCGGCAAAACACATCTGAGATGAAAAGTCCTACGAGCTAAAAATACTTGCAGAATGAAGATCCGAACAAAGTATATGAGCTAAAAGTACTTGCGCGGTGAGCAGACATTTAGGCAAAGGAAAAAGGTGTACTTTATTTATAATCAAAAATAAATACAAGGTATTCTGGGCTCCTCAGCCTTATAAAAAATGCCCGGAGGCTTAGAAAATTTTGAAAAAGAAAAATCCCAAGGAAGGAAAGCTCAGGCCGCCCGCTTGAGGAGGATCTCGCCCTGCTCGATGCCAGCATCGGGGACCAAAACCGTGACCTCAGGGTCAGCACTTCCACCGGCAACCTCCCCCCCAACAGCCACCTCGGCGACTTCCCCCCGCGGCACCTCCTCGGCCAGGGGATACTTAGCGCGGAGCTTACTGATATCGAACCCTGGCACAGACTCCTTGACGGTGTCGAGGGCGCAGTGTCACATGACGGCCTCGGATTCGGCAAGATCGGCGTAAAATTGATCTGACGCCTTATACGCCTCCACGGCCTTCACCGCCCGGCACTTGGCGAGCTTCATCATGTCCAAAGCCACCCAAACGTCTCTCTTGAGGGCGTCTCTCGACTTCTTCATCTCATGGTAGAAGCTGTTCACCTCCTCCAACTTGGCTTGAATAGCCTGATTGGACTCGTCCAGGAGCCGATGAGACTCTTTCAGCTTGGAGTTTGTCAGCCCCTCGGTGACCAGATGAGTGTATAGGAGAGCCTCCTTCTCCTCCGCCTGCCGCAGTCGGAGGCGAAGTTCCTCCTCCAAATTAGAGGATTCACCCGCCTTTTTCATGGCCGGGGCTACCTCCTTAGATTCCATGGCAACGAGAAGGGTGCAGTGATGAAGGACCTGAGGAAAGCAGCAAAACAGGTTAGAAAGCTCAAACCGATAAAATAAGACTTAAGAAATTTTAAGAAAAGTCAAGTACCGACCTGAACCGCATCCTATGCTATGACGACCACCTGAGACTTTATGGTCCCCTGGGGAATCTTGACCCTGGCTGCCTGCTCCATGTCCAAAAGCAAGCTGTCGGCGACAGAGAGCTCTAAGGGCACCTCAATGCAGAAGTCACCCTCCAGCACTGCGGTCCCGGTTGGAGGCGACCGAGAGACCTTCCTCTTCCTTCTTTTGAGGGGGACTTCGGCGGGCTCAGCCCCCTCCTCCTCCCCTCTCGCCCGGGGCGTCGGGTCCCGCGTGTGCTTATGCCCTCCTGCGGCTTTCTTCTGGGGCTTAGAGAGTGGCAGAAGGGTTGGACGGTGGAACTGGCCTCAGGGCCGAGCTCGGACCGGGTCGGGATGAGATTGCGCCCCCGGCCTTCTTTCTTTGGGTCTTAGTGGCCAGGGTGGCTAGGATTTTTGCTCGGTCCATGGGCTCTGCAAAAAGTGAACATGCAAACAAAGGGGGTTAGCGACACTGAAAAGGAAAAGGAAGTTTAACGAAGTCTAGATAGATCGTCGAAAACCCTAACTTACCTAAGAAATGCGTAGGACTGAGCTCGGCCTAGATCAGAACACGCTCGGATAACAGAACATCCGCCCGCTGGATCAGTTCCTATAGGAACACGACCCTTGCCTCGGGGGAAGTCGATTGCTTTACCCTTGGGCAGTCGTCCCTGTGCCACTGTATGGGTACAGGCCAATCCTCGTCCTCATATGGCCCGACGAATACAAACTTCTCCTTCTATTCGTGGATGGAAGAAGGGAAGACAACTACTCCCGACCAGGCCATCCCACCTTTACGTTTTTTGAAGGAAAAATACACCCAGCTCGGCTCTTCCTTGGTGGTGCCAGGGTGATTTTTATAACAGAGGAAAGACACAGGGAGGGTCAAGCTGAAAGGGATCTAATCAAGTTTTAACCGAACCAAAAACCCGAGGAGGATTCTCCACGAGTTCGATACTAGCTGGCCCGGGGTAAGACGGAAGCAACGAAGCACCCCACAAACCTCGGTTGGTAAAGGCATATGCATTCCCTCCCGTAACGCTTCTAAATACAGGGCAATCTCCTTGTCCTTGAAGGGTTTTCTACAGCACCACTACTAGGGTTTGGTAGCATCACACATGCCATATTTAAAATTTATTTGGTGCTAGAGAAAATATCCTAAGGATCATACTAGAAAAGCTAGGGTAACAAAACTTTAGCACAAACACAAGTAGTAAAAGCTAGGGTTTGAGAATACAACCTTTGTAGCTCCCTACGTTAGACTCCTTGGTTCAACTCGAGTTTGCACCGGCTTACTAGAGATTTTCCTTGTCAACGATGATCCACCCGGGGCTCCTTTTCTCAAACTCCAAGCTCCTCTTGATCTTTGAAGAAGATGAGGAACAACACTCTAATATAGTGGGCAATACTAAAGTAGAATGATGATATGGGTTTGGATCTCATATAAAAACCTTTTCCTTTTTGTCAATTTCACTCACTTTTGAAAGGGTAATGAGCTTTTTGGAAGAAGAAGGAGGAGGATGAGAATGCTGGCTCTTTTCTTTTGATAAAGATGATGAATAAAAATGAGAAGAGATAATATATATATTATACTCTCTCATTATCAACCATGGTAAACAAATATCTCTACATTTAACCTTTGAGTTTAAATCCAAATGAAAAATTAGATCATGGTTAAAAGTTAGGAGAGGTCAAATAGTCAACAAGAAGTGTGTAGAAACTCTTCACCATGATCTAATCCTATTTGATTTTCTCAAAAATAAAAACATATAGATATTTGATTCCATGTGAGTATTGCATTCCTATCTCCACTATATCAACAACCATGACAAGTATGTATACATGTATGTGTGCATACACATCAACATGTGCACATACACTCATTCATGCATGCATGCAAAATAGAAAATGTTTTAAATGAAAAATCTAAAAGTCATTAATTAACCAACACTTGATTTAATAACCCGGTCATATCACATACGAACCGACCAATAGAAAACGCCAGATTATAATGCGATATCATATACACGCATTTAATCAAGCATCTGCGCATATCCCCATTTGCACCCCACATCGTTTCACCTGAGCCAGGTAACCCCATTGTGGGACTCTAAGACTCGTCAATATGCTAGCAGTAGATGGTGATCATATCACATACCTGATTGAAAGATTTTTTCCGGTGAAGGGTTGATTCGTTTCCGACTTTGTGTAAAGAACTCAAATGGGTTGGTATTCGGAAACTTTATAAAGAACTTCACAATCAAAAAATATTTTGACCGCAATCAAACTACGGTGTCATCTGTAGTTAGTTGGTGAGTGCGGATCGTCCACAGGGAAAGCACAATTCATTTGAATTTTAATAGGTTTTGAAATGAAATGTTAAGTAACGGTAAAACAAAACATGATTCAAGAATGATTCGTATTCGAGTGTCACTATTCTTTATTCAAGAATCAAGAAACTATAAACAATCAAGAATCAGAGTTTCGATAGTATTTCCAATCAACAATCAAGAATCTAAGAGAGGCTCGTAGGAATCGATCGGATCTTTAGACGTGATGTAATCTAAAAGATTTCGTGTTCTTGTCCTTCGAAGAATTGATACTAGATTAATGATGATCGACGAGAGTTAGGGCTTTCTTGATGAAACTAGGGTTCCATCTCTTAACCCTTGTTCTTTCGTGGATACCATTTATATTCTAGCCTCTTAGCAATTTCAAGAAACGATCGGAACTCCCCAATCTCGAACGATGTCAATCAAGAAAGCATCGCAACGAATTGGGTTGTCGATTCTTGAACTTGCTAGGGTTTACAAACTCGTGGGATTCAAGAATCGATTGGAAATTTGTTACATCATCATACTAAAGATCGTCTCGACTCCTCGACGAGCGGAGTTTTATTCACACATCACCACACAGACAATATTCAAGAATTGTAAAGATAACATGATGCGGAATTTAAAGAAAACAAGATAAAAGAATATCACCTTTATTTATCTCAACAATTTTCGATTACATTCGCTCAAGAACTACAAGAGGATGAATCTAAGCTGTTGATAGGGCGTCGCTCGGCTTCGTGAGTCGTGGATTGGCTTCGGATCGCTTGCTCCGTTGAAGATCGGCTTCGCTCATAAAGGTTGTAGGGCTTCTTGCTTAATGGGTACTCGGGATCTTGATTTTTGCTTGGAGTTAGGGTTAGGGTTTCCTCTCACAAGATTTGTGAAGGAAGAAGAAGATGAAGAGAGAGATTGGCTAAAGAATGATCTAAAATGAGGGGGGCTCTATTCTTTTCTCTCTAAGATGATAGATTGTAAGATTCAATAGATTCCTCTTTGATCCTTGAGTCTAGGGTCTTATTTATAGAGCTCCCAAACCCTAGGTTTAGGTTTGAATTGGTAGTTCCCTCCAAAAGTTTGTTGATAGAGTTTATTAGGAGCTAGCTTAGGGTTTAAGCTAGGTTTAATTAAGGCTTGAAAACCCTTGTTTGCTGATCTGGCAGAAACCCCTGGAGTCTTCTGGAAACTGAGATATATTTCTGAGCAGTGGGCCCTATAAGAAGCATCGTGGGCCAAAATTTAGTGTCTGATTCTCTGTACCCACCGCGGATCCGCGGCACAAGCATGCTCTGGCCGCGGATCCGCGGCTCTTTGATGAGCTTAGACTTTGGGTCTTCTGGTGTGGCCTTGTACTGTATTTTAGGGCTTCTTATGATATGCTGAATTGTAATTGCTCCTTTGGATTGATACCGGATTTGAAATTAGTGAGTTGACGTATCTTTCGAGCGGTGTAATGTTCGAGCGAGCTTCTCCTTTTCCTGCACAGACTTCGAAACACGGGTTGCGATATATAGAAAATATGCCATGTAATGAAATGCAGTCAATTTCCCTAGAAATGCCGGTTTTAAGGTCGAATATATGTAATCTGATATTTTGCGACCGATTTGCTAATATGTGAATTATGAATACCGTACACTTCTATATGTATGCAGATGATGAGGAAATTGCCTGTTAAAATATGCAATATTTTCGACTGATCAAATACCCCCAAACTTAATTTCGATCGTCTCGAGCGAATGTTTTATTAAAGAAAAAGAGATGGAGAAAATAAAGAAAGAGAAAAACTAACTAGCACACTTTCGTAGGCAACACGATTGTACTGAGCACGTGCAACAAGCCTTTAAACCTCTAGGTGTCCCTAGTAGGAGGAGTGTTGTCTCCTGAGGGTTTTCAACGGATTGCACCCACAAAATCCAATAATAAAAGAAAGATCATGAATATTACATTTAAAGACAAGAAGAAAAGCCTTGAAAATTAGGGTTTTCAACTAAGCTAGCTTTTCGGTTGTCATGAGCCCTGTCTTAGTAGTCATGAAAAGATGTTAGAAATCATGTCCTCCCTCAATAAATCATCGTCCTATTCTTCATTTCTATCCTTCTTCCAAACATCGATCATATCACCCTGCGTGTGTATAAAGACATCCCTACACCCGGAGAATTCAATTCAAGCTATCATACTCTTGCCCTTCAGCCTCAGTACTTTTTAATTAATGAATATTTAGATGAGATTGCTCACACACTTTCATGCGACCGTTAATACTTCTTGAGGTACTAACCGACCGATTACTCCTGTGCTTATTTGGTGTATTTTCCTCGTCTTGCACCACCTCAGGCATGGCAGTGACTCCCAGACCAGTTGGCCTTAGGGCACTAGGTGAAGAAGCACCCTCGCTATACATTTTTTATTGCCCTTGGTGATAACAAAACCAGTGTCCATTTTTCTCACCACTTTATATTTTTTTATTCACCTTTTCTTTTTATTTCCTTCATACTTTTGGCTTAAAGACAAGAGCATTTCAAGGTATCCTCTACTATCCCAGGCTTCAAGACGTGTGTAAGTGCGAATAGCAGGGTAGCAACGTTCAAAATGTTTGGCTTCCAGTATAGAAACTATTTTTCAGACTTAGTTTTATCCTCAGATTAGTGACGTCCTTCATCTTACTAACCTTTGGGACAATGGCTCATAACTACTTATTACTAGTTCGTATAAGAAAACTTCTAATTTTCTTAGTTTTCTAAAAATTTTCTAATCTCATGGATGTAATTTTTCACTATCTAAACTTTCATTATCTTATTTATATACAAAAAGTGTAAATATTAAAATTATTTTTATATTTTGAATTTTTTTTTATTTTTTTATGGTTTTTGAAAATTTTTAAATTTTTATAGATTTTTTAAAAGAAATGTTTTGTGCTTATGCAGATGATATGCAGATGATGCAAAAATAAGCATAAACCTCCCCCAAACTTGTTTTCAACAGTTTCCCCACTGTTGCCTTCTGCTAACTCCCGAAAAACCTGTAAGCTTGGGAGGAATTTATTAGTGGAGGCAAAATATTTAAGTGAAGAACCTCCCCCAAACTTATTTTTGGCTCAAAATTTTGTAAAAATTTCATTTTCTTTTTAGGAGCCAGAAAAACATACCCCCCCAAACTTAAGCAATGTTAATCTTTGAATATCACATGAGTGGGTCAAAAATTAGTGGTCGATGCCAAGCTTTGCAAAGACCAAATGTTAACACCAACCATTCAAAATTTTTATCAATGTCGTGCTCGGGTTGGTGGAAGAAGAAGTGGGGAAAGGTTAAGTGGTGGAAGAGAGTGTGTGTGCGTCTCATTTTGTAGAGACGAAGCAGTGAATGTGATGGATTACTCGCATTCTTTTTACAATCCATATGAAGGGGTGGAGGTTCAATTTCATTGAGTGGGATATGATTCATCTCAACTCCCGTATCATTTAAAAATGCGAGTTCATCAGTGAAGATCTCCTCAAAAGTTTCATCTATACCCCGAAGAATAATGTCATCACAAGGTGCGGGGTGATCTTCAGACTCTAAAAACGGTTCATAATCTGTGTTAATTGTTTACCCGGACATCTCGGTGGAAGAGTCCGTATGTGTATGATACATAGTTGGGTCAAACAATAATATATGAAAAGAGTCTAGATCGGTATTGGGAGGATCATCAAATTCGCTGCTGTCGACATCCATTAAGTCGACAGAACAGACCTGAGCAGTAGGTTCGGAGGGTACACTTCCCAACTTATAAATGTTCAGTTCTATTGACCTATTCCCGAAAGATAGGGTCATGGAACCATTACGACAATTGATAATAGCATTGGAAGTGGCCAAAAAGGGGCGACCTAAAATCACCGGAATTTGATTCCGTGAGTTCACTACAGGTTGTGTATCAATTACAATAAAGTCCACAGGGAATATGAATTCCCCGATTTTTATTAACACATCCTCCAATTCACCCCTAGGTTTGGTGATTGATCGGTCAGCCATCTGGAGAGTGCAAGGAGATGGTTTCAACTCTCCGATCCCTAACTGCTCATATACTGAGAAAGGAAGCAGGTTAACACTTGCCCCAAGGTCTAGTAGAGCACGGTTTATGTGTTTCTCCCCAATAGAGATGGAAATCGTAGGATATCCAGGATCCTTACGTTTCCTCGGTAATTGCTGGGGGAAAGCCGTGTCTACAGTCTTTGCCATGAATATCTTCTTGGGCATTTGTTTCTTCCTCTTTCTAGTGCACAAGTCTTTAAGAACTTTTGCATATGCGGGGACTTGTTGGATAGCATCTAGAAGAGGGATGTTTATGTTAACGTGTTTAAACATCTCAGTGATCTTCTCCATATGTGGACTTAGTGTGTTAGCCCTTAACCGATTAGGATAAGGTGCTTTAGCAATAAGCGCTGGGTCCATCATAGGAGAAGGAAGTGTGTGTGGAACCGATCCCAGTATAGAAGTGGGGATCGTCCGTGGAGGAGTAGAAGAGGTGGGCTGTAGTGGCGAGCCTTTTGGGAAACGAAGAATAGGCTCGGAAGAGGGTGGTAGGGTAGAAGAAGTAGGGTCAGAACTAGAAGTGTGTGTGTGTGGAAAGGTCTCAACCGGGGTGTTGACATGATTTTCAGTATCATCAACTTCTTCCCCAACGTGATTGTCAAGCACTCTTCCAGATCTCAACGTGGTGATTGCATTCACATGATGTGAATAGCCAGGATTGGGTAAGGGTTGAGCTGGAAGTTTCCCTTTCTCTCTTGCATGTATTTCGGCTTTTAATTGTGCAATTTCTTCTTCCATCGATTTAATACTCTCGTTTTGGGACGCAGAGTTTTTCTCAATTTTATCGACAGAAGACTTCATTTCAGCCGAAACTTGCATGATATTTGTTAAGACCAAATTCATGTATTGTGCAAAAGAAGAGGATTCATCAGTTCCGGTCAACTGTAAAGGACTAGACGGTGTAAAAGTGTTGATCGGATTTTGAAATTTATGTGCTTGAAAGGGGTGCTGACTTAATTGAAGTTGTGGTTGCTGCTGTGGTGGAGGGAGTGCCCTTTGGAAATTGTTTTGGTTTGGACCCGTGTTTTGAGATTATGATTGGTTCCAAGCAAAATTAGGGTGATTCCTCCAACCTTGATTATATGTGGAAGAAAATGGATCGTTTCTAGGTCTTTGAAATGCGGCTTTAGAATGCTCATGACCTTGAAACAGAGAAGTTCGTGGACATTCTTCCGTTAAATGGGAAGGATCAGAACAACATCCACATACAGTTTTGGAAAGTGACATTTGATTAAGGGAGGCGGCTAAAAATTTGTTTTCCATAGTCTCGAGTTTCTTGTGTATAGCTGAAATTTCAGCTCTAACTCCTATGGAAACATCCGATTGGTTATTGCCACTCCTAAATGATGGACTTTCCCACTGTAAAGATATTTCAGCGAAATCTTCTAAGTATTTCCAAGCTTCCCCATCGTCTTTGTTCATAAAATTTCCTTGACACATATTTTCAAGACTCTGTTTAGTGTTAGGGTTACTGCCCTCATATATGATTCGGCACAGTTCCCATCTCAGGATGCCGTGATGTGGGCATTGAACCAACAGATCCTTGAATCGGTCAAGATATTTTGAAAATGGTTCATTTGGAAGCTGATTGAATTGATTTATTTCGCTGCGGACTCGAGCTGTCTTGTGATAAGGGTAGAATTTCTTAAGGAATGCCGCTACGAATTCTTCCCAACTTATGATTGAATGTGCGGTGGTGTTATATAGCCACTTCTCGGCTATATCGCACAAAGTAAATGGAAGAAGTCGTAGACGCATAGCATCCACTGAAAGTTGTGACGTACCCATCATTGCGCATACGTTTTCAAATTTGGTAATAAAAACGTAAGCGTCCTCAGACTCGAGACTGTGGTATTTAGGTAAAAGGTTGATGTATTGGGGTTTAATTTCAAAATTTTCCCCGTTGGCTGGTGGTGTGGAAAGACAGGTGGATAAGGGACCTCGAGTAGGGTAGCATCTCTCCTGGAGAGAAATGCGGGGTGGATTCTGCGCACCAACGGACGGCGGCAGATTAGGGTTAAAGAAGTTCGATGGATTCGGATCCATCTGTAAGTGCACGGCGGCGCCCCGGCCGTCAATCCGACGGCCAAATGCGGAAGCGGTGATAAACTTTAAATTTTCTTGAACTGGCAAACCGCCGCGCACTAATACCCGTATCGAACCATTAACTAGTCCTAGCTAACTACAAGATGGGGAAGAGAGATATACCGACTGATCCAAGTCCTCCGGTCTTCTCGTCGTCGTCCCGATCTCCTGCGGAAACTCCGGTCTCCACCTCGTCGCCGGAAGTGCACCACATCGCCTACTTCTTTTACGGGCTCCCACCTCAATGCCGAGGCAACTCGGGCACGAAGCTGGCTAGTCGACGTGCCCAAGATGTACTGTAGAATGTAGTGTGGATTACTGTGTCTCATTTTGGGGTTGTAGGAATTGCCTTTGGTGGAGGGATTGAACTTGGAGCTTTTGTGATTGATCTTGTGGGATTTTTGCAACATAAAATGAGCTAAAAACCCACCCTCAAAATTTTGGACAGCCCCCATGCATAGTGGCCGGCCATCTTGGTGAGGGGGGGGAGTGAGAATGAGGGAGTAGTATGATAGAATGAGAGAGCCATCCCAATAATACAATGGAGAGAGAGAGAAGGCTATCATGCAAAAAGAATCATCACAAAATCAAACCCACACTCAACTAACAACCATCTCTCATCATCAACAACCATGTCCACAAAAGTCATGCCATCATGACAAGAAGTCAAGTCAAAAGGTCAAGGTATGGAGCAACCATGATGAAGTCAAAAAGTCAAGTGATCATGACATGGCAATATGCAAAAGACCCCCTCCACAAATGCCTATTTGCAATAATGCAAATAAGCCCTCCTCCACCAATCTTCGGCCAATGAACGATACAAAGGAAATTGGCCGAAACGGAAGGCAAACTGGCAACTCCAGAAAACTGGTCCCGTAATAAATTACAGGAAAACCCCGATACTGTGCATACATACCCGCATTTGTATTCTGACCGAAATACAAATGCAATGAGACAAAATCCACACAGTACTATACTAGGATCCGGCTTAAACCAAAGCCGGCTAGTAATATCCGTTCGATCCTGATCCGTGCAATACCGCACGTATCTGATCGAACCCTGCCATATATCCATACGGCCTATAGTACAAACTGTCCGATCCTGATCCGTGCAATACCGCACGTATCTGATCGGACCTTGCCATATTTCCATACGTCCTCTACAACTTTTCGCCCGAAAGCTGAGTAACTGAATGTGGGGGAATCTAAAGACTCGTCAACACCTTGGTTGTGGATTCAACCACTAGCACGTCAGAGGTATAAGCCAATACGTAACAGGCTACCAGGTATTGACTAAAAGGGACGTCTGTGAGTGAACTCAGCCTGACAACCCTACTGAGCCTGTCAGTGACAATATCCGTACAGTCCGGTCCGTTCGTCTATGAGTATCGCATGGCGGGCCTAGGGGGTTGGTAAAAGTCAGACCCCCAAAAGCGGTACAAGTCGTGTCGGAGTGTAGCCCAGAACACCCTGAGATACTACTGGAATACCTACCAGTAAATCTCCTTGCCTCGGCCGAGGGCTTCGTGTAATGGCTCTCCTTGACACAGTACGACCTCACCCCCAATACCTGGAGAGACGAACCCCTGAAGATACGCTCACTGCCTCCATGTGGCTCGGGACTGTACCCAACTAAAACCTGTTTGCACGACTCCTTTGAGCCGTGGTAGGGTAGTAATCAAAGTACAGTGGGAACTCACACAAGACAAATGATGATCCCCAGGTCGATGAACTAACCTGTACACATGTCACCAGGGAACTGCCATCTGACGTCTGGTATATGACCAACTAGCATGTTCCCGGCAAGTCCTGTCCGGTGTTCTCATAACCCAATGAGCACCTGTATACATCTTAGGTGATCCAACTGACACCTGTGGCTTGTGAGACCGGCCACCGCCCCTCGTCGGGGTCTCGACTGTATACACTAGTCTACTCTGGAGTATCGATGCCCTGTCTCGAAACTCACACGACTAGGGACCATTTAAGGATATGCTTATAGACCCCCAGCTCCCACTTATATGATCGTCCTCATACTGCTGGTGGTCAAGCAAGAATCCTAGGGGCTCTATCAACTTGTAATAGCGACCTGTAAGGTCACCTAAAGCAGTACACGATAATAAAGGTAAACCAGATAGCATACTATCATCTCGAGTAAGATTGTCCTACCGGGATAGGTCCTCCATCAATAATTGCAATCACGTACCTGTGACCTAATAATTGACTCTGATGGCACTATCTCCAACAATCTCCCACTTGCACTCAAGGCTAATTATTGCAATGTCGCATACTCACAGCCCGTGTGATACCGAACACCCAACTCCTCTACTAATCAGTCTCACAAAGCTCGTTTGCGAAACTATTGCGTTCGAGGAATAGCCTTAGTGAGTGGATCCGCTTTGTTGTTTCTTTCTATGTCTCTCTATATCTCAAGTTCGCGGAGAAAGCCATCTCCCAAAATGAGCAATACCTGTCTTAGAATGTCTGGATGTCTGATGGGACCTAGCTCATAAAAGAACTCCAAATCCAAACTTCTTAGACTGTATCGTCAACTGAACTTAATCAGTATCCTGCGCCATGCCACCCTCAGTATTGCCTTGGACCACCTGTCCAAAATACTGCCCCTCGTCAGAAGGAAAAAAAACTATAACTCTGACAACCTCACTTGTCGTCCATGTCACCTTGGAAGCCTGGAATGATAACTGTCTCCTGCATGAGGCTGTCGTTATCATATCCCTAGAACATCCACTTATGTTCTATAACTGCTTCCGACTGTTTCTCCAGGATTGGATCAATGTCAACTTATTGCATCTAGTGCAAGAACAACATCTGGTGTGGTACTTGACATCTCATGATTGACTCAATTGCCTGAGCAAGTGATCTGCCAATCATGCACGTCCCTCTCCCCTTTAGTCTATAAGACACCTTTAGAGAGGGTGACTCCATTACCTGCAGGTTCACTACCGTGCCAGGAGTCGTCCATTCTAAATACTCTTAGAATGCTGTCAAAGTACCCTGATTGGGAAACCACCCAAATCTAGATCTAAAACCATAGATCTAGTAACCAGCATGTCTGATATAAAATCCATTTCCTTTATGGAGAAACCACTGTGTGACGACCAAAGTATAACCGATTGTAGTATAGGAGTTTCTTTTCCTACTCTGTGTATGTCATCCAAATATCAGGATATCACACCCTACTACCTTCTCAACAGATCCATCCCCTATTCTGATGAAGTCAAACCCATGACTGTCACGTCAGAAATAGATGATCTATCTCCGCTACATCTGCTTTAGTCTATAAATAGACATAAGCTACCTGTCCACCAATGCTTCCGCTGCTCCCACTGACTACGATAACCCTCTGGCAGAGTCATATAGACATACACTTCTAAAACTAGTTTAGAACGACGCTATACTCATCCTCCCGCCGGCTCTCGCAGCCTGGAACAACAGCAATGGTAATTGTGGGTAAACAAGAACTTCCCTGTCACCGTCCTTGAGGCTACCGTAGTACCTCTCGGGTGCCTGAAGTTACCCACCGTATCTACGGAGTGGCTAATGGAATGTCAATCCAGATTGAATCTTTAGGTTCCTTATCAAATCTTCAGTAATCATTTGTGGTTCTGGAATCACTTCCAGTTCTACCATACTCCCACTACTGTTTTTCTGAAAAAATCCATTTTTAATAAAACTGTGGCGAGTCTAGAACAATATCGCTATTTGTTCATCCAGATGGTAGAAAGTCAACCCTCGTCATAGCCTGGGTCAACCCACAACCAGCCATTACAGAAACATGCCTTGAGTTTTCCAGTGTCTGGTTTTAAGTATAAACCGGACAACTCCCCGTACCTTAACATCGTTAAGATATGAACTGTTCTATATCCAATATAGAAACAGAGGCACTGATTTAATTGAACCAGATCCAAATCATGCAGCTGTCTCCAGTGCATGTCAACTAAATGGAAGAAGGCCGATCAGCGTTACTCAACTTAGGAATGCTTCCAATTATGAGTAATCTGGAAGAGAAGCAAGTTCTCTTAATCATTACTATCAACTAAATACCATACACAAGTATCTACATCTTCGATCACTTTGAAGAATCCCGATACTTGCTATACCTGGTTCTCTACTCTATTCAAATACCTATAACTTCTCAAAATCCAGACCCTGTGTTTCTACGAAACACCTGTCTAAAAACTAGAGAAGTCATAAGTAAACCGAATATAGTACGAGGACCAACCCCTCTGTCCTGATGGACCCTGGACAATATACAATACTCTGTATAAGTCCCTTGAGTCTGATAACTCATTCACTGTGTGTCGTAGGTTGAAAACTATACTTATGGTCAAGAAGAATTACACCGCTGTTTAATGCTCCTTACCTAACCATCCACTGATATAGGTAAAAGTCACAGACATAATTTCAAAAAGGTATGTCTCACTCTATGAAAATAGACGTACAGATATATCAATTTGAAATTGGTGCATAACAGCGGATATTCAAAACCAAATATTTGCCGACCGGCAAACAGCCCAGGTGATTTCCTCAAATATCACCGATTACAACGAATCCCGATATAATGAGGATGATCACCCAATTCCCAATAACTTACTCCCACTCATCATCTGTAAAACCATACAGATGTGAGAATCAAACCTGGTAAATACATACCCTGGAGTAAGTATCTAATCGGGAAATCAGTTTTCTTTTAATATTACACAGTGAAACTGAAACATTGAAATGTCTCGATGGGGTATCCCGGTATTCCTAGTAATGCCTCTTCCAGATTCACGACTGTAACCGTATAATTCTTTGCCACCTCTCCAAATCCCTTCATATGTCTTTAGTCTTTACCTTCTGCACACCCCTTAGGCCAAATGGTTTTCTTCCTTCCCTACCGTTCGGCACCAGCCTATGGTTTGGAAGAAGACTATCCAATAAGCATAATTGGTGTACTGTCCTAATCCTAGGAGCACTCGCAATGCGAGAGAAGGTAAGGATAAAAGACAACCGAATAAACCTTATTCCTATTTCTCCTGAACCAGAATCCATCCCCGAACTGGAACAAGTTCCCTTCAAGTTCGTATATAACCATACGATGGAGTATCCAAATAAACTGTGGATCTTCGTAGTGATACGGAGTGTCCTGGAGAAATACAAAGGTGATTTAGGATTGGCGAAGGAATACTTGGTTTGGTCGTGAATATCTGTTGCAATTTACTTTGCCCTCTTACTAATCCCTTGCTTTGTCTTAACTTAATACCTTCCGCACACCATCGTTATGCTAATTGGTTTTCTTCATTCCCTACCGGTCGGCACCTGCCTATGGTTTGTAAGAAGACTATCCAATTTGCGTAATAGGTGTACTATCTCCTAAACCAAGGAGTACTCGCAACCTGAAAGAAGGTAAAAGGAAAAGACAACTGAATAATCCTATCCGTTTTCTCCAGAACCGGAAACCATCCTTGAATAAATCCTTTCGAGTTCGTATCTAACCATACGATGGTTTTGTCCAATGGAAGTGGACGTTCGTAGTAATACGGGGTGTCCTGGAGAAAAGGGTAAAAGTAGGAGTGGCAATGAGGTTTGCAACTTTGACAATCCAAAAGCCAGTGTTTAAGAAGGTTCGGTTAACTTGGTCACTGAGTCATAGTCTTAGAGTCGGGTCAATGGTCGCTGCCAAAGAGAGAGAGAAAAGAAACACTCAGCGTGCACTCTAACCTAGATCAGAATGGTTACCAATTTATCTAATCTGGAAACCTCCCACTGTACCTCAAATTCTCCTCCAAACCTGAAAGAAGAATTAGTCGAGATCACCCGAGGAGTAAACCAACTCATCAGTGGGAATCGGGATCCAACTATCATCGCATGATAACGTGACTGAATCCGCTCACGTCATCACACTCCAGAAGGTATGCGCATATCTGGCAAGTTTCAGTTCTTTTGAAACTCCCGATGAGATTTCTGCCCCATGCTCTTATGACCTTGACTTTGGCCAACATATCATAAGTCACATGTCAAGTTCTACCCGTCATTCTCCAGGTTAATTTGAACCCACCCGTACATACCCTTGACTTTGGCCAAAATGGCAGTACGACTGTCCCAAACCAACGCATCTATCTATGCTGCATATGAATGCCCCAATAGCTACCAATCACTGTGCCTTGACTTTGGCCAACATACACAGCTTGAATACTATTGACCACTCATATGAAACGACGGAGGGCTACGAATGGTTTCTGGCGAAAACCTTTAACGTAATGAACTTGATATCGTTGAAGGAACGAATAGCTTTTTGAAAATATAGTGACGAAAACTTTCGCTAATGAGGTCACTCCCGGTGAAGGGATCTCGGCTCTTTCCCCGTAGAATGGGGTGCAGGATATTCCAACTGAATACCACGGTGCAAAGCAAAAGTGATCGGCTATAGTGAAATTAATGCCCTGACGCAAACTTCTGTCCAAGGGGTCACTCCCGGTGAAGGGATCTCGGCCCTTGCCTCGTCGACTAAGGAGCAGGATATTCCATCTGAATACCACGATGCAAAACAAAAGAGAACGTCCTTGCAATAACAGCCTTTTGAAAAAGTGTTCCAACAACATCAGATTAGGTTTGTTTTTAACTTGCATTGATCCGAATCAACGCAGTCCCACCAATTGATCACACCAAAAAGAACGAAAATATATTGATGTACGTATATGCCATCCGCATTCGCCACTGGGTCCCGTCATTACCCGTTAGGTTAGCTCACTAACGACAGAGAGGGGACTGGACTAGCGCGGATGCAAAACATATACAACATCTACTAATATATATATACCAATATATAATATTTCGCTCAAGGCGTGAAAAATGCAACATCACAGAAATGAACAGCATCACAGAAACAATACAGATATCTGGGATCCCCGGGTTTCACAGAGCCACTACTGAAACCCGACGTTCCCCTGGTCGTGTGGATAGCCTGTGCAATGAAATCCTAGACCCCTACGGGCGCGGCAAGTCACCCGCCAAAACCTGAAGCGAGGCAGCCCCCTTCAGCACCGTGAATGGACCACCCAGCACTTCACGGAATCCGGCAACTTGGGCACCCCTCCTGGGTCAACCTGTACCCCCTACGAGTGCGGCGAATAGCCCGCCAATTCTAGAGTGAAGCCCCCTCCGTCTCAATGCTATGAGATGCGGGCTTGTTGCCCTCTAGAACCCGGCTATCCGTGCACCCCTCCGCGGGGTAATCCTAGTACAGAAAGTAAAATATACATACAACGGGTACATCGACCGCAACCTGGCCGTGCCCCAAAATAATAATACAAACGGGCAGCGACGGCAGTCCACATGTCGGACGCTCACCCCGCAATATCAAATGTACATAATACAACCACAACTGTACTAGCATTGCAACCAGGCTATCCCCCACGACCGATCCGCAACATCACAGCAAAAACAGAACATCAACGTGAAAGTCACGTTCGCAAATCCGTCTAACCGGGCTATAGCAGTTAGACCGGATTTACCGATCAAGTGACATTCACGGTCGCAGATATAATGTAAATACTGTGAAATAATGTGTTTAAAATATCCGATCGATCAAATTTTAACAAGTGGGCCCCAAGGCATTACTGTAGCAGATCTAGAAATTCTGGGCCCAATCTTATTATTCCAAAAACCCAATTTTCAACCCAGAAAGCGACTGAAGAAATTTGACACAGCAAGGATACTATTCTGCGGCGGAACCGCGGCCCAGGGGGGGTTTTGCCGCGGTTCCGCGCTCTGGTGGTCGACTTACTGCGTCGAATTTCTACAGTGTGCTTATAACTTCCAGTACATCACTATTTTACAACCTGAAAAATTTTTGGACACCAAAAAATTTCGACAGAAACTGATGCATGAGAAAACGCGGATTTTGGAATTTTTGATCGATCGAAAATGCAAACACATTAAACAAATCTAGACTAAGTTAATGGCGAGGCTCTGATACCACTGTAAGTCCACGGCGGCGCCCCGGCCGTCAATCCGACGGCCAAATGCGGAAGCGGTGATAAATTTTAAATTTTCTTGAACTGGCAAACCGCCGCGCACTAATACCCGGATCGAACCATTAACTAGTCCTAGCTAACTACAAGATGGGGAAGAGAGATATACCGACTGATCCAAGTCCTCCGGTCTTCTCGTCGTCGTCCCGATCTCCTGCGGAAACTCCGGTCTCCACCTCGTCGCCGGAAGTGCACCACATCGCCTACTTCTTTTACGGGCTCCCACCTCAATGCCGAGGCAACTCGGGCACGAAGCTGGCTAGTCGACGTGCCCAAGATGTGCTGTAGAATGTAGTGTGGATTACTGTGTCTCATTTTGGGGTTGTAGGAATTGCCTTTGGTGGAGGGATTGAACTTGGAGCTTTTGTGATTGATCTTGTGGGATTTTTGCAACATGAAATGAGCTAAAAACCCACCCTCAAAATTTTGGACAGCCCCCATGCATAGTGGCCGGCCATCTTGGTGAGGGGGGGAGTGAGAATGAGGGAGTAGTATGATAGAATGAGAGAGCCATCCCAATAATACAATGGAGAGAGAGAGAAGGCTATCATGCAAAAAGAATCATCACAAAATCAAACCCACACTCAACTAACAACCATCTCTCATCATCAACAACCATGTCCACAAAAGTCATGCCATCAAGTCAAAAGGTCAAGGTATGGAGCAACCATGATGAAGTCAAAAAGTCAAGTGATCATGACATGGCAATATGCAAAAGACCCCCTCCATAAATGCCTATTTGCAATAATGCAAATAAGCCCTCCTCCACCAATCTTCGGCCAATGAACGATACAAAGGAAATTGGCCGAAACGGAAGGCAAACTGGCAACTCCAGAAAACTGGTCCCGTAATAAATTACAGGAAAACCCCGATACTGTGCATACACACCCGCATTTGTATTCCGACCGAAATACAAATGCAATGAGACAAAATCCACACTGTACTATACTAGGATCCGGCTTAAACCAAAGCCGGCTAGTAATATCCGTTCGATCCTGATCCGTGCAATACCGCACGTATCTGATCGAACCCTGCCATATATCCATACGGCCTATAGTACAAACTGTCCGATCCTGATCCGTGCAATACCGCACGTATCTGATCGGACCTTGCCATATCTCCATACGGCCTCTACAACTTTTCGCCCGAAAGCTGAGTAACTGAATGTGGGGGACTCTAAAGACTCGTCAACACCTTGGTTGTGGATTCAACCACTAGCACGTCAGAGGTATAAGCCAATACGTAACGGGCTACCCGGTATTGACTAAAAGGGACGTCTGTGAGTGAACTCGGCCTGACAACCCTACTGAGCCTGTCAGTGACAATATTCGTACAGTCCGGTCCGTTCGTCTATGAGTATCGCATGGCGGGCCTAGGGGGTTGGTAAAAGTCAGACCCCCAAAAGCGGTACAAGTCGTGTCGGAGTGTAGCCCAGAACACCCTGAGATACTGCTGGAATACCTACCAGTAAATCTCCTTGCCTCGGCCGAGGGCTTCGTGTAATGGCTCTCCTAGACACAGTACGACCTCACCCCCAATACCGGGAGAGACGAACCCCTGAAGATACGCTCACTGCCTCCATGTGGCTCGGGACTGTACCCAACTAAAACCTGTTTGCACGACTCCTTTGAGCCGTGGTAGGGTAGTAATCAAAGTACAGTGGGAACTCACACAAGACAAATGACGATCCCCAGGTCGATGAACTAACCTGTACACATGTCACCAGGGAACTGCCATCTGACGTCTAGTATATAACCAACTAGCATGTTCCCGGCAAGTCCTGTCCGGTGTACTCATAACCCAATGAGCACCTGTATACATCTTAGGTGATCCAACTGACACCAGTGGCTTGTGAGACCGGCCACCGCCCCTCGTCGGGGTCTCGACTGTATACACTAGTCTACTCTGGAGTATCGATGCCCTGTCTCGAAACTCACACGACTAGGGACCATTTAAGGATATGCTTATAGACCCCCTGCTCCCACTTATATGATCGCCCTCATACTGCTGGTGGTCAAGCAAGAATCCTAGGGGCTCTATCAACGTGTAATAGCGACCTGTAAGGTCACCTAAAGCAGTACACGATGATAAAGGTAAACCAGATAGCATACTATCATCTCGAGTAAGATTGTCCTACCGGGATAGGTCCTCCATCAATCATTGCAATCACATACCTGTGACCTAATAATTGACTCTGAGGGCACTATCTCCAACGCCATCGATATGGGTGTGGTGGTGGGTAAAGAAAAGGTAAGTGTAGAAATACCGACTTTAGGGTCGATCGGAGGTACGCGGACAAATGGGCACTAGAATCCCGTTGTCCAGCCTATCTTGTACTAAAAAGGTTAGTACAAGTGGCAGCGTGGCTTATAATTAGGGGAAAATGAATGAATGCGGTGCTTGCTTTTGAAAAAGGACGGATTTTGAAAAAATGATGCAACACACAAAACCCTAAAATCTACTGGTCACCTAAGTCTGATCTCTAGACCGCTCCTAACTGCCAGAAGACAAGACGCAGGATAGAATCCTCCACTGCCTCCTTGTCCCCCTGTGGCCGGATGAGTGCCAGGTAAGTGGGAAGGTACTCCACTACGTAAGTAGTGGGCCTAATTAATAACCACTAGCCTTAGACACACTCGCCTTAGGCACCACAAGAAAACACGGATAAGCAATGAATTACCCACGGCCTTCTCCTGTCCTAATTGAGCGCGACAGTCCTTAGAGTCATCTCTAGATTTCTTTTAGTTAATGTGGGTCAATGCGTATGGAGGTTTGTGATTTTGGGGGCCTAGGAAGGGTAATGAACTCCCCACCTAATTTGGATTTGGTCTTTGCCCCTTAATTTTCCGTATTAGCAATACAAACAACCACGAAACAAAAATACGCACAAATTTAATTTTCTTTTTAGCGGCGCTGCGATTTTTGCAAAGAAGCCTGCAGAAAAGATTAGTTGGAGCTAAAAAGATGAGAGGGGAGAGAGCAAGAAGTCACCTGCACTCAAAATTTTACAGAGACCCCTTCACCAAGCAGCGGAACCGCCGCACTTGGTAGGCAATGGCCGCGGAAACGCGGTCCTCCAGTGTGATCTCTGCACCAAAATTCACCAGGAAGCTCCTGTTGCTTCCCTCTGTTCTCTGGTATATCCCAAATAATTTTTCCACAGCACAGAATGCTCCAGATCACCTTGCAATCAAATCACAACTCACGTATAAGAGTTTGTACGAATTTTGCTTTCAAGAAGTAGAATGTAATAATTCTTTCACTTCAAACTAAAAATGTAAATGAATTAGCGCTATCCCCGGCAACGGCGCCATTTTGATTGAAAGATTTTTTCCGGTGAAGGGTTGATTCGTTTCCGACTTTGTGTAAAGAACTCAAATGGGTTGGTATTCGGAAACTTTATAAAGAACTTCACAATCAAAAAATATTTTGACCGCAATCAAACTACGGTGTCATCTGTAGTTAGTTGGTGAGTGCGGATCGTCCACAGGGAAAGCACAATTCATTTGAATTTTAATAGGTTTTGAAATGAAATGTTAAGTAACGGTAAAACAAAACATGATTCAAGAATGATTCGTATTCAAGTGTCACTATTCTTTATTCAAGAATCAAGAAACTATAAACAATCAAGAATCAGAGTTTCGATAGTATTTCCAATCAACAATCAAGAATCTAAGAGAGGCTCGTAGGAATCGATCGGATCTTTAGACGTGATGTAATCTAAAAGATTTCGTGTTCTTGTCCTTCGAAGAATTGATACTAGATCAATGATGATCGATGAGAGTTAGGGCTTTCTTGATGAAACTAGGGTTTCATCTCTTAACCCTTGTTCTTTCGTGGATACCATTTATATTCTAGCCTCTTAGCAATTTCAAGAAACGATCGGAACTCCCCAATCTTGAACGATGTCAATCAAGAAAGCATCGCAACGAATTGGGTTGTCGATTCTTGAACTTGCTAGGGTTTACAAACTCGTGGGATTCAAGAATCGATTGGAAATTTGTTACATCATCATACTAAAGATCGTCTCGACTCCTCGACGAGCGGAGTTTTATTCACACATCACCACACAGACAATATTCAAGAATTGTAAAGATAACATGATGCGGAATTTAAAGAAAACAAGATAAAAGAATATCACCTTTATTTATCTCAACAATTTTCGATTACATTCGCTCAAGAACTACAAGAGGATGAATCTAAGCTGTTGATAGGGCGTCGCTCGGCTTCGTGAGTTGTGGATCGGCTTCGGATCACTTGCTCCGTTGAAGATCGGCTTCGCTCATAAAGGTTGTAGGGCTTCTTGCCTAATGGGTACTCGGGATCTTGATTTTTGCTTGGAGTTAGGGTTAGGGTTTCCTCTCACAAGATTTGTGAAGGAAGAAGAAGATGAAGAGAGAGATTGGCTAAAGAATGATCTAAAATGAGGGGGGCTCTCTTCTTTTCTCTCTAAGATGATAGATTGTAAGATTCAATAGATTCCTCTTTGATCCTTGAGTCTAGGGTCTTATTTATAGAGCTCCCAAACCCTAGGTTTAGGTTTGAATTGGTAGTTGCCTCCAAAAGTTTGTTGACAGAGTTTGTTAGGAGCTATCTTAGGGTTTAAGCTAGGTTTAATTAAGGCTTGAAAACCCTTGTTTGCTGATCTGACAGAAACCCCTGGAGTCTTCTGGAAACTGAGATACATTTCTGAGCAGTGGGCCCTATAAGAAGCATCGTGGGCCAAAATTTAGTGTCTGATTCTCTGTACCCACCGCGGATCCGTGGCATAAGCATGCTCTGGCCGCGGATCCGCAGCTCTTTGATGAGCTTGGACTTTGGGTCTTCTGGTGTGGCCTTGTACTGTATTTTAGGGCTTCTTATGATATGCTGAATTGTAATTGCTCCTTTGAATTGATACCAGATTTGAAATTAGTGAGTTGACGTATCTTTCGAGCGGTGTAATGTTCGAGCGAGCTTCTCCTTTTCCTGCACAGACTTTGAAACACGGGTTGCAATATATAGAAAATATGCCATGTAATGAAATGCAGTCAATTTCCCTAGAAATGCCGGTTTTAAGGTCGAATACATGTAATCTGATATTTTGCGACCGATTTGCTAATATGTGAATTATGAATACCGTACACTTCTATATGTATGCAGATGATGAGGAAATTGCCGGTTAAAATATGTAATATTTTCGACTGATCAATACCCACAAACTGTCAGCGGCACCTGCAGTGCATAACGGCTCCTAGGTATTGAACGATCAGAAGAAAAACAAGCAAGCCTGCAAAAACTCCTGTCGAGCCAACCGGTAACACTTCCGTACAGTCTGGTCTTTTCGTCAGATATGCTGCATACTGAGTCTAGGGATGGTAACGTTGACCCCAATAACTCAATAATTCATGCCGATGAATGGTCTATAACAGATCGAGAAACTACTGATAACACTTATCAGTAAATCACAATATCCCTGGCCAGGGACTTACTGATATAGCCAATCGTGCGCAACACAGCATCAACTCCCAATACCTGGAGAGACGAAACCCCTCCTATCGCTCATCGTCTTCATGTGTCTCGGGACTGTACCTAAAAGCCACCTGTTTGTACGACTCGGTAGAGCCGTGGTAGGGTGGTAATCAAAGTACAGTGGGAGAACACACAAAACTCTATGACGATCTCGGGTCTACAGACTAACCTGTACCAGTGACACCTGAGAACTGTTGTCCGACGATAGATATAATACCATATAGGAGTTCTCGGCGAGTCCGTACAGTGTACCCAGTCTCCACTGAGCACCCGTATATGATATCGATGTCAAATATCAATGGATGTGGGATCATCCATCGCCCATGATATGGGTCTAGTATCATATACGCTAGTCTACTCTGTGTAAGTGCACGGCGGCGCCCCGGCCGTCAATCCGACGCCGGAATGCGAAAGCGGTGAAAAACTTTAATTTTGCGGACTTAGCAAACCGGCACCACCGCGCACTAAACATCCGGATCGTAACCATTAACAAGTCTAAGCTACTAACAAGATAGGGAAGAGAAGTATACCGACAGATCCGAGTCCCCCGGTCTTCTCGTCGTCGTCCCGACCTCCTGCGGAATGTCCCGTCTCCTCCTCGTCGCCGGAAGTGCACCACATCGCCTACTTCTTTTACGGGCTCCCACCTCAATGCCGAGGCAACTCGGGCACGAAGCCGGCTACTCGACGTGCCCAAGATATGCTGTAGAATATTTAGGGAAGAAGTCTCATTTGGGGTTTTTGGAGCTTTGCCATTTTGTGGAGGAAGAAGAACTTCGATGAGAACTTGATGAAGAATGGAGCATCCCCTAAAAAATATGAGCTCGGCCAAAGCAAGATTTTGCTCACTGGAGAATAATGATGTGTGTACCCACTTGAAAGAATGTGTGTAGGAATTAATACCAAAGAAAAGAAAATGTCTTCACTGCACACACACACACAAAGAGGGGGGGCCCACGAAAATCATCATGAAGGAAAAACACTCCAGCACACTCATTTCACAATGTAGCCACATTATTAATTAACATTAAAATAATCCCTCATCACCATGATTCCAACAGTGGCCGGCCCATACCCTCTCATGTCAAAATTAATGCATCATGGAGCAAAGATGTAATCATATCTAAACTTATGCAAAGACCCCCTCCACAAATGCTTATTTGCAACAATGCAAATAAACCCTCCTCCACCAAACTTCGGCCAATGAACGAAACAAAGGAAATCGGCCGAAACTAAAAGCAAACTGGCAACTCCAGAAAACTGGTCCCGTAATAAATTACAGGAAAAACCCCGATACTGTGCATACACACCCGCATCTGTATTTCGACCGAAATACAAATGCAATGAGACAAAATCTCAACTATACTATACTAGAATCCGGCTTATACCAAAACTGGCTAGTAATATCTGTTCGATCCTGATCCGTGCAATACCGCACGTATCTGATCGAACCCTGCCATATAACCATACGGCATATAGTACAAACTGTCCAATCCTGATCCGTGCAATACCGCACGTATCTGATCGGACCTTGCCATATCTCCATACGGCCTCTACAACCTTTCGCCCGAAAGCTGAGTAACTGAATGTGGGGGACTCTAAAGACTCGTCAACACCTTGGTTGTGGATTTAACCACTAGCACGTCAGAGGTATAAGCCAATACGTGACGGGCTACCAGGTATTGAGTAAAAGGGATGTCTGTGAGTGAACTCAGCCTGACAACCCTACTGAGCCTGTCAGTGACAATATCCGTGCAGTCCGGTCCGTTCGACTATGAGCATCGCATGGCGGGCCTAGGGGGTTGGTAAAAGTCAGACCCCCAAAAGCGGTACAAGTCGTGTCGGAGTGTAGCCCAGAACACCCTGAGATACTACTGGAATACCTACCAGTAAATCTCCTTGCCTTGGCCAAGGACTTCGTGTAATGGCTCTCCTAGACACAGCACGACCTCACCCCCAATACCGGGAGAGACGAACCCCTGAAGATACGCTCACTGCCTCCATGTGGCTCGGGACTGTACCCAACTAAAACCTGTTTGCACGACTCCTTTGAGCCGTGGTAGGGTAGTAATCAAAGTACAGTGGGAACTCACACGAGACAAATGACGATCCCCAGGTCGATGAACTAACCTGCACACATGTCACCAGGGAACTGCCATCTGACGTCTGGTATATGACCAACTGGCATGTTCCCGGCGAGTCCTGTCCGGTGTACTCATAACCCAATGAGCACCTGTATACATCTTAGGTGATCCAACTGACACCAGTGGCTTGTGAGACCGGCCACCGCCCCTCGTCGGGGTCTCGACTGTATACACTAGTCTACTATGGAGTATCGATGCCCTGTCTCGAAACTCACACGACTAGGGACCATTTAAGGATATGCTTATAGACCCCAGCTCCCACTTATATGATCGCCCTCATACTGCTGGTGGTCAAGCACGAATCCTAGGGGCTCTATCAACGTGTAATAGCAACTTGTCAGGTCACCTATAACAGTACATGATGATAAAGGTAAACCAGATAGCGTACTATCATCTCGAGTAAGACTGTCCTACCGGGATAGGTCCCCCCTCAATCATTGCAATCATGTACCTGTGACCTAATAATTGACTCTGAGGGCACTATCTCCAACAATCTCCCACTTGCACTCAAGGCCAATTATTGCGATGTCGCATACTCACAGCCCGTGTGATACCGAACACCCAACTCCTCTACTAGTCAGTCTCACAAAGCTCGTTTGTGAAACTATTGCGTTCGAGGAACAGCCTCAGTGAGTGGATCCGCTTTGTTGTTTCTTTCTATGTCTCTCTAAATCTCAAGTTCGCGGAGAAACCCATCTCCCGAAATGAGCAACACCTGTCTTAGAATGTGTCTGGATGTCTGATGGGACATAGCTCATAAATGAACTCCAAATCCAAACTTCTTAGACTGTATCGTCAACTGAACTTAATCAGTATCCTGCGCCATGCCACCCTCAGTATTGCCTTGGACCACCTGTCCAAAATACTGCCCCTCATCAGAAGGAAAACTATAACTCTGACAACCTCCTTGTCGTCCATGTCACCTTGGAAGCCTGGAATGATAACTGTCTCCCGAATGAGGCTGTCGTTATCATATCCCTAGAACATCCACTTATGTTCTAAAACTGCTTCCGACTGTTTCTCCTGGATTGGATCAATGTCAACTTATTGCATCTAGTGCAAGAACAACATCTGGTGTGGTACTTGACATCTCATGATTGACTCAATTGCCCGAGCAAGTGATCTGCCAATCATGCGCATCCCTCTCTACTTTAGTCTGTAAGACACCTTTAGAGAGGGTGACTCCATTACCTGCAGGTACACTACCGTGGCAGGAGTCGTTCATCCTAAATACTCATAGAATGCTGTCTAAGTACCCAGATTGGGAAACCACCCAAATCTAGATCTAAAACCATAGATCTAGTAACCAGTATGTCTGACATAATGTCCAAATCCCATATGGAGAAAACACTGTGTGACGACCAAAGTATAACCGACTGTAGTATAGGAGTTTCTTTTCCTACTCTGTGTATGTCATCCAAATACCAGGATATCACACCCTACTACCTTCTCAACAGATCCATCTCCTATTCTGATGAAGTCAAACCTATGACTGTCACGTCAGAAATAGATGATCTATCTCCGCTACATCTGCTTTAGTCTACAAATAGACATAAGCTACCTGTCCACCAATGCTTCCGCTGCTCCCACTGACTACGACAACCCTCTGGCAGAATCATATAGACGTACACTTCTAAAACTAGTTTAGAACGACGCTATACTCATCCTCCCGCCGGGTCTCGCAGCCTGGAACAACAGCAATGATAAGTGTGGGTAAACAAGAACTTCCCTGTCACCGTCCTTGAGACTACCGGAGTACCTCTCGGGTGCCTGAAGTTACCCACCTTATCTGCGGAGTGGCCAATGGAATGTCAAATCAGATTGAATCTTTAGGTTCCTTATCAAATCTTCAGTAATCGTTTGCGGTTCTGGAATTACTTCCAGTTCTACCATACTCCCACTACTGTTTTTCGAAAAAATCCATTTTTAATAAAACTGTGGCGAGTCTAGAACAATACTGCTATTGTTCATCCAGATGGTAGAAAGTCAACCCTCGTCATAGCCTGGGTCAACCCACAAACAGCCATTAGCCTTGAGTTATCCAGAGTCTGGTTTTAATCATAAGCTGGACAACTCCCCGTACCTTAACAACGTTAAGATACGAACTGTTCTATATCCCATATAGGACCAGAGGCACTGATTTAATTGAACCAGATTCAAATCATGCAGCTGTCTCCAGTGCATGTTAACTAAAATGGAAGGAGGCCGATCAGCGTTACTCAACTTAGGAATGCTTCCAATTATGAGTAACCTGAAAGAGAAGCAAAATCTCTTTAATCATTACTATCAACTGAATACCATACACAAGTATCTACATCTTCGATCTCTTTGAAGAGTCCCGATACTTGCTACACCTGGTTCTCTACTCTATTCAAATACCTATAACTTCTCAAAATTCGGACCCTGTGTTTCCACGAAACACCTGTCTAAAAACTAGAGAAGTCATAAGTAAACCGAATATAGTATGAGGACCAAACCCTCTGTCCAGATGGACCCTGGACAACATACAATACTCTGTATAAGTCCCTTGAGTCTGATAACTCATTCACTGTGTGTCGTAGGTTGAAAACTGTACTTATGGTCAAGAAGAGTTACACCGCTGTTTAATGCTCCTTACCTAACCATCCACTGATATAGGTAAATGTCATAGACATAATTTCAGAAAGATATATCTCACTCTATCAAAATAGACGTACAGATATATCAATTTGAAATTGGTGCATAAAAGCGGATATTCAGAACCAAATATTTGCCGACCGGCAAACAACCCAGGCGATTTCCTCAAATATCACCGATTGCAACGAATCCCGATATAATGAGGATAGTCACCCAATTCCCAACAACTTACTCCCACTCATCATCTGTAAAACCATACAGATGTGAGAATCATACCTGGTAAATACATACCCTGGAGTAAGTATCTAGTCGGGAAATCAGCTTTCCTTTAACAGTACACAGTGAGACTGAAACATTGAAATGTTTCGTAGGGGTATTCTGGTATTCCTAGTAATGCCTCTTCCATTATCCAGATTCACAACTGTAATCGTGTAATTCCTTTCCACCTCTCCAAATCCCTTCATATGTCTTTAGCCATTACCTTCTGCACACCCCTTTAGGCCAAATGGTTTTCTTCCTTCCCTACCGTTCGGCACCAGCCTATGGTTTGGAAGAAGACTATCCAATAAGCATAATGGGTGTACTGTCCCAATCCTAGGAACACTCGCAATGCGAGAGAAGGTGAAGATAAAAGACACCTGAATAAATCTTATTCCTATTTCTCCTGAACCAGAATCCATCCCCGAACTGGAACAAGTTCCTTTCGAGTTCGTATATAACCATACGATGGAGTATCCAATAAACTGTGGATCTTCGTAGTGATACGGAGTGTCCTGGAGAAATTCAAAGGTGATTTTAGGATTGGCGAAGAAATACCTGGTTTGGTCATGAATATCTGTTGCAATTTACTTTGCCCTCTTACTAATCCCTTGCTTTGTCTTAACTTAATACCTTCTGCACACCATCGTTATGCTAATTGGTTTTCTTCATTCCCTACCGGTCGGCACCAGCCTAAGGTTTGGAAGAAGACAATCCAATTTGCGTAATAGGTGTACTACCCCTAAACCAAGGAGTACTCGTAACCTGAGAGAGGGTAAAAGGAAAAGACAACTGAATAAACCTATCCGTTTTCTCCAGAACCTGAAACCATCCTCGAATACCTTCGAGTTCGTATCTAACCAAACGATGGTTTTTTCCAATGGAAGTGGACGTTCGTAGTAATACGGGGTGTCCTGGAGGAAAGGGTAAAAGTAGGAGTGGCAATGAGGTCTGCAACTCTGACAATCCAAAAGCCAGTGTAAAGAAGGTTCGGTTAACTTGGTCTCTGAGTCATAGTCTTAGGGTCGGGTCAATGGTCGCTGCCAAAGAGAGAGAGAAAAGAAACACTCAGCGTGCACTCTAACCTAGATCAGAATGGTTACCAATTTATCTAATCTGGAATCCTCCCACTGTACCTCAAATTCTCCTCCAAACCTGAAAGAAGAATTAGTCGGGGTCACCCGAGGAGTAAACCAACTCATCAGTGGGAATCGGGATCCAACTATCATCGCATGATAACGTGACGGAATCCGCTCACGTCATCACACTCCAGAAGGTATGCGCATATCTGGCAAGTTTCAGTTCTTTTGAAACTCCCGATGCGATTTCTGCCCCATGCTCTTATGACCTTGACTTTGGCCAACATATCATAAGTCACATGTCAAGTTCTACCCGTCATTCTCCAGGTTAATTTGAATCCACCCGTACATACCCTTGACTTTGGCCAAAATGGCAGTACGACTGTCCCAAACCAACGCATCTATCTATGCTGCATATGAATACCCCAATAGCTACCAATCACTGTGCCTTGACTTTGGCCAACATACACAGCTTGAATACTATTGACCACCCATATGAAACGACGGAGGGCTACGAATGGTTTCTGGCGAAAACCTTTAACGTAAAGAACTTGATATCGTCGAAGGAACGGATAGCTTTAAAAAAATATAGTGACGAAAACCGTTGCTAAAGAGGTCACTCCCGGTGAAGGGATCTCGGCTCTTTCCCCGTAGAATGGGGTGCAGGATATTCCAAATGAATACCGCGATGCAAAGCAAAAGTAATCGGCTATAGTGAAGTTAATGCCCTGACGCAAACTTTTTGTCCAAGGGGTCACTCCCGGTGAAGGGATCTCGGCCCTTACCTCATCGACTGAGGAGCAGGATATTCCATCTGAATACCACGATGCAAAACAAAAGTGAACGTCCTTGCAATAACAGCTTTTTGAAAAGTGTTCCAACAACATCAGATTAGGTTTGTTTTTAACTTGCATTGATCCGAATCAATGCAGCCCCATCAATTGATCACACCAAAAAGAACGAAAATATACTGATGTACGTATATGCCATCCGCATTCGCCACTGGGTCCCGTCATTACCCGTTAGGTTAGCTAACTAACGACAGAGCGGGGACTGGACTAGCGCGGATGTAAAACATATACAACATCTACTAATATATATACCAATATATTATATTTCGCTCAAGGCGTGAAAAGAAATGCAACATCACAGAAATGTACAGCATCACAGAACAATAGAGATATCTGGGATCCCCGGGTTTCACAGAGCCACTGCTGAAACCCGACGTTCCCTTGGTCGTGTGGATAGCCTGTGCAATGAAATCCTAGACCCCTACGGGCGCGGCAAGTTACCCGCCAAAACCTGAAGCGAGGCAGCCCCCTTCAGCGCCGTGAATGGACCACCCAGCACTTCACGGAATCCGGTAACTTGGGCACCCCTCCTGGGTCAACCTGTACCCCCTACGAGTGCGGCGAATAGCCTGCCAATTCTAGAGTGAAGCCCCCTCCGTCTCAATGCCATGACATGCGGGCCCGTTGCCCTCTGGAATCCGGCTATCCGTGCACCCCTCCGCGGGGTAATCCTAGTACAGAAAGTAAAATATACATACACCGGGTACAACGACCGCAACCTGGCCGTGCCCCAAAATAATAATACAATCAGGCAGTGACGGCAGTCCACATGTCGGACGCTCGCCCCGCAATATCAAATGTACATAATACAACCACAACTGTACTAGCATTGCATCCAGGCTATCCCCCACGACCGATCCGCAATAGCACAGCAAAAACAAAACATCAACGTGAAAGTCACGTTCGCAAATCCGTCTAACCGGGCTATAGCAGTTAGACCGGATTTACCGATCGAGTGACATTCACGGTCGCAGATATAATGTAAATACTATGAAAAATGTGTTTAAAATTTTCCGATTGATCAAATAATTAACAAGTGGGCCCCAAGCAATACTGTAGCACTCACAGAAATTATGGGCCCAAATTTAACATTCCAAAACCCCAATTCTAAGCCCACAAAGACACTGTAGAAATTGGGCGAAGAGATCTCAACAGTTCGCGGCGGAAACGCGGCCCAAAGGGGGTATTGGCCGTGGTTCCGCGCCTGCACTGTCGACTGAACTTGTCGAATTTTTACAGTATCCTTGTAATCTCCAGTACATCAATTTTATACATCCTGAAAAAATTTTCGACACTAAAAATTTCCAACAGAAAACTGATGCTAACAAAATACGGGTTTTGGAACTTTTGATCGATCGGAAATGCAAACACATTACACAAAGCTAGACTAAGTTAATGGCGAGGCTCTGATACCACTGTAAGTGCACGGCGGCACCCCGGCCGTCAATCCGACGCCGGAATGCGGAAGCGGTGAAAAACTTTAATTTTGCGGACTTAGCAAACCGGCACCACCGCGCACTAAACATCCGGATCGTAACCATTAACAAGTCTAAGCTACTAACAAGATAGGAAAGAGAAGTATACCGACAGATCCGAGTCCTCCGGTCTTCTCGTCGTCGTCCCGACCTCCTGCGGAATGTCCCGTCTCCTCCTCGTCGCCGGAAGTGCACCACATCGCCTACTTCTTTTACGGGCTCCCACCTCAATGCCGAGGCAACTCGGGCACGAAGCCGGCTACTCGACGTGCCCAAGATATGCTGTAGAATATTTAGGGAAGAAGTCTCATTTGGGGTTTTTGGAGCTTTGCCATTTTGTGGAGGAAGATGAACTTCGATGAGAACTTGATGAAGAATGGAGCATCCCCTAAAAAATATGAGCTCGGCCAGAGCAAGATTTTGCTCACTGGAAAATAATGATGTGTGTACCCACTTGAAAGAATGTGTGTAGGAATTAATACCAAAGAAAAGAAAATGTCTTCACTGCACACACACACACAAAGAGGGGGGGCCCACGAAATTCATCATGAAGGAAAAACACTCCAGCACACTCATTTCACAATGTAGCCACATTATTAATTAACATTAAAATAATCCCTCATCACCATGATTCCAACAGTGGCCGGCCCATACCCTCTCATGTCAAAATTAATGCATCATGGAGCAAAGATGTAATCATATCAAAACTTATGCAAAGACCCCCTCCACAAATGCTTATTTGCAACAATGCAAATAAACCCTCCTCCACCAAACTTCGGCCAATGAACGAAACAAAGGAAATCGGCCGAAACTAAAAGCAAACTGGCAACTCCAGAAAACTGGTCCCGTAATAAATTACAGGAAAAACCCCGATACTGTGCATACACACCCGCATCTGTATTTCGACCGAAATACAAATGCAATGAGACAAAATCTCAACTATACTATACTAGAATCCGGCTTATACCAAAACTGGCTAGTAATATCTGTTCGATCCTGATCCGTGCAATACCGCACGTATTTGATCGAACCCTGCCGTATAACCATACGGCCTATAGTACAAACTGTCCAATCCTGATCCGTGCAATACCGCACGTATCTGATCGGACCTTGCCATATCTCCATACGGCCTCTACAACCTTTCGCCCGAAAGCTGAGTAACTGAATGTGGGAGACTCTAAAGACTCGTCAACACCTTGGTTGTGGATTTAACCACTAGCACGTCAGAGGTATAAGCCAATACGTGACGGGCTACCAGGTATTGAGTAAAAGGGATGTCTGTGAGTGAACTCAGCCTGACAACCCTACTGAGCCTGTCAGTGACAATATCCGTGCAGTCCGGTCCGTTCGTCTATGAGCATCGCATGGCGGGCCTAGGGGGTTGGTAAAAGTCAGACCCCCAAAAGCGGTACAAGTCGTGTCGGAGTGTAGCCCAGAACACCCTGAGATACTACTGGAATACCTACCAGTAAATCTCCTTGCCTTGGCCAAGGACTTCGTGTAATGGCTCTCCTAGACACAGCACGACCTCACCCCCAATACCGGGAGAGACGAACCCCTGAAGATACGCTCACTGCCTCCATGTGGCTCGGGACTGTACCCAACTAAAACCTGTTTGCACGACTCCTTTGAGCCGTGGTAGGGTAGTAATCAAAGTACAGTGGGAACTCACACGAGACAAATGACGATCCCCAGGTCGATGAACTAACCTGCACACATGTCACCAGGGAACTGCCATCTGACGTCTGGTATATGACCAACTGGCATGTTCCCGGCGAGTCATGTCCGGTGTACTCATAACCCAATGAGCACCTGTATACATCTTAGGTGATCCAACTGACACCAGTGGCTTGTGAGACCGGCCACTGCCCCTCGTCGGGGTCTCGACTGTATACACTAGTCTACTATGGAGTATCGATGCCCTGTCTCGAAACTCACACGACTAGGGACCATTTAAGGATATGCTTATAGACCCCAGCTCCCACTTATATGATCGCCCTCATACTGCTGGTGGTCAAGCACGAATCCTAGGGGCTCTATCAACGTGTAATAGCAACTTGTCAGGTCACCTATAACAGTACATGATGATAAAGGTAAACCAGATAGCGTACTATCATCTCGAGTAAGACTGTCCTACCGGGATAGGTCCTCCCTCAATCATTGCAATCACGTACCTGTGACCTAATAATTGACTCTGAGGGCACTATCTCCAACAATCTCCCACTTGCACTCAAGGCCAATTATTGCGATGTCGCATACTCACAGCCCGTGTGATACCGAACACCCAACTCCTCTACTAGTCAGTCTCACAAAGCTCGTTTGTGAAACTATTGCGTTCGAGGAACAGCCTCAGTGAGTGGATCCGCTTTGTTGTTTCTTTCTATGTCTCTCTAAATCTCAAGTTCGCGGAGAAACCCATCTCCCGAAATGAGCAACACCTGCCTTAAAATGTGTCTGGATGTCTGATGGGACATAGCTCATAAATGAACTCCAAATCCAAACTTCTTAGACTGTATCGTCAACTGAACTTAATCAGTATCCTGCGCCATGCCACCCTCAGTATTGCCTTGGACCACCTGTCCAAAATACTGCCCCTCATCAGAAGGAAAACTATAACTCTGACAACCTCCTTGTCGTCCATGTCACCTTGGAAGCCTGGAATGATAACTGTCTCCCGAATGAGGCTGTCGTTATCATATCCCTAGAACATCCACTTATGTTCTAAAACTGCTTCCGACTGTTTTTCCTGGATTGGATCAATGTCAACTTATTGCATCTAGTGCAAGAACAACATCTGGTGTGGTACTTGACATCTCATGATTGACTCAATTGCCCGAGCAAGTGATCTGCCAATCATGCACATCCCTCTCTACTTTAGTCTGTAAGACACCTTTAGAGAGGGTGACTCCATTACCTGCAGGTACACTACCGTGCCAGGAGTTGTTCATCCTAAATACTCATAGAATGCTGTCTAAGTACCCAGATTGGGAAACCACCCAAATCTAGATCTAAAACCATAGATCTAGTAACCAGTATGTCTGACATAATGTCCAAATCCCATATGGAGAAAACACTGTGTGACGACCAAAGTATAACCGACTGTAGTATAGGAGTTTCTTTTCCTACTCTGTGTATGTCATCCAAATACCAGGATATCACACCCTACTACCTTCTCAACAGATCCATCTCCTATTCTGATGAAGTCAAACCTATGACTGTCACGTCAGAAATAGATGATCTATCTCCGCTACATCTGCTTTAGTCTACAAATAGACATAAGCTACCTGTCCACCAATGCTTCCGCTGCTCCCACTGACTACGACAACCCTCTGGCAGAGTCATATAGACGTACACTACTAAAACTAGTTTAGAACGACGCTATACTCATCCTCCCGCCGGGTCTCGCAGCCTGGAACAACAGCAATGGTAAGTGTGGGTAAACAAGAACTTCCCTGTCACCGTCCTTGAGACTACCGGAGTACCTCTCGGGTGCCTAAAGCTACCCACCTTATCTGCGGAGTGGCCAATGGAATGTCAAATCAGATTGAATCTTTAGGTTCCTTATCAAATCTTCAGTAATCGTTTGCGGTTCTGGAATTACTTCCAGTTCTACCATACTCCCACTACTGTTTTTCGAAAAAATCCATTTTTAATAAAACTGTGGCGAGTCTAGAACAATACTGCTATTGTTCATCCAGATGGTAGAAAGTCAACCCTCGTCATAGCCTGGGTCAACCCACAAACAGCCATTAGCCTTGAGTTATCCAGAGTCTGGTTTTAATCATAAGCTGGACAACTCCCCGTACCTTAACAACGTTAAGATACGAACTGTTCTATATCCCATATAGGACCAGAGGCACTGATTTAATTGAACCAGATTCAAATCATGCAGCTGTCTCCAGTGCATGTTAACTAAAATGGAAGGAGGCCGATCAGCGTTACTCAACTTAGGAATGCTTCCAATTATGAGTAACCTGAAAGAGAAGCAAAATCTCTTTAATCATTACTATCAACTGAATACCATACACAAGTATCTACATCTTCGATCTCTTTGAAGAGTCCCGATACTTGCTACACCTGGTTCTCTACTCTATTCAAATACCTATAACTTCTCAAAATTCGGACCCTGTGTTTCCACGAAACACCTGTCTAAAAACTAGAGAAGTCATAAGTAAACCGAATATAGTATGAGGACCAAACCCTCTGTCCAGATGGACCCTGGACAACATACAATACTCTGTATAAGTCCCTTGAGTCTGATAACTCATTCACTGTGTGTCGTAGGTTGAAAACTGTACTTATGGTCAAGAAGAGTTACACCGCTGTTTAATGCTCCTTACCTAACCATCCACTGATATAGGTAAATGTCATAGACATAATTTCAGAAAGGTATATCTCACTCTATCAAAATAGACGTACAGATATATCAATTTGAAATTGGTGCATAAAAGCGGATATTCAGAACCAAATATTTGCCGACCGGCAAACAACCCAGGCGATTTCCTCAAATATCACCGATTGCAACGAATCCCGATATAATGAGGATAGTCACCCAATTCCCAACAACTTACTCCCACTCATCATCTGTAAAACCATACAGATGTGAGAATCATACCTGGTAAATACATACCCTGGAGTAAGTATCTAGTCGGGAAATCAGCTTTCCTTTAACAGTACACAGTGAGACTGAAACATTGAAATGTTTCGTAGGGGTATTCTGGTATTCCTAGTAATGCCTCTTCCATTATCCAGATTCACAACTGTAATCGTGTAATTCCTTTCCACCTCTCCAAATCCCTTCATATGTCTTTAGTCATTACCTTCTGCACACCCCTTTAGGCCAAATGGTTTTCTTCCTTCCCTACCGTTCGGCACCAGCCTATGGTTTGGAAGAAGACTATCCAATAAGCATAATGGGTGTACTGTCCCAATCCTAGGAACACTCGCAATGCGAGAGAAGGTGAAGATAAAAGACACCTGAATAAATCTTATTCCTATTTCTCCTGAACCAGAATCCATCCCCGAACTGGAACAAGTTCCTTTCGAGTTCGTATATAACCATACGATGGAGTATCCAATAAACTGTGGATCTTCGTAGTGATACGGAGTGTCCTGGAGAAATTCAAAGGTGATTTTAGGATTGGCGAAGAAATACCTGGTTTGGTCATGAATATCTGTTGCAATTTACTTTGCCCTCTTACTAATCCCTTGCTTTGTCTTAACTTAATACCTTCTGCACACCATCGTTATGCTAATTGGTTTTCTTCATTCCCTACCGGTCGGCACCAGCCTAAGGTTTGGAAGAAGACAATCCAATTTGCGTAATAGGTGTACTACCCCTAAACCAAGGAGTACTCGTAACCTGAGAGAGGGTAAAAGGAAAAGACAACTGAATAAACCTATCCGTTTTCTCCAGAACCTGAAACCATCCTCGAATACCTTCGAGTTCGTATCTAACCAAACGATGGTTTTTTCCAATGGAAGTGGACGTTCGTAGTAATACGGGGTGTCCTAGAGGAAAGGGTAAAAGTAGGAGTGGCAATGAGGTCTGCAACTCTGACAATCCAAAAGCCAGTGTAAAGAAGGTTCGGTTAACTTGGTCTCTGAGTCATAGTCTTAGGGTCGGGTCAATGGTCGCTGCCAAAGAGAGAGAGAAAAGAAACACTCAGTGTGCACTCTAACCTAGATCAGAATGGTTACCAATTTATCTAATCTGGAATCCTCCCACTGTACCTCAAATTCTCCTCCAAACCTGAAAGAAGAATTAGTCGGGGTCACCCGAGGAGTAAACCAACTCATCAGTGGGAATCGGGATCCAACTATCATCGCATGATAACGTGACGGAATCCGCTCACGTCATCACACTCCAGAAGGTATGCGCATATCTGGCAAGTTTCAGTTCTTTTGAAACTCCCGATGCGATTTCTGCCCCATGCTCTTATGACCTTGACTTTGGCCAACATATCATAAGTCACATGTCAAGTTCTACCCGTCATTCTCCAGGTTAATTTGAATCCACCCGTACATACCCTTGACTTTGGCCAAAATGGCAGTACGACTGTCCCAAACCAACGCATCTATCTATGCTGCATATGAATACCCCAATAGCTACCAATCACTGTGCATTGACTTTGGCCAACATACACAGCTTGAATACTATTGACCACCCATATGAAACGACGGAGGGCTACGAATGGTTTCTGGCGAAAACCTTTAACGTAAAGAACTTGATATCGTCGAAGGAACGGATAGCTTTAAAAAAATATAGTGACGAAAACCGTTGCTAAAGAGGTCACTCCCGGTGAAGGGATCTCGGCTCTTTCCCCGTAGAATGGGGTGCAGGATATTCCAAATGAATACCGCGATGCAAAGCAAAAGTAATCGGCTATAGTGAAGTTAATGCCCTGACGCAAACTTTTTGTCCAAGGGGTCACTCCCGGTGAAGGGATCTCGGCCCTTGCCTCATCGACTGAGGAGCAGGATATTCCATCTGAATACCACGATGCAAAACAAAAGTGAACGTCCTTGCAATAACATCTTTTTGAAAAGTGTTCCAACAACATCAGATTAGGTTTGTTTTTAACTTGCATTGATCCGAATCAATGCAGCCCCATCAATTGATCACACCAAAAAGAACGAAAATATACTGATGTACGTATATGCCATCCGCATTCGCCACTGGGTCCCGTCATTACCCGTTAGGTTAGCTAACTAACGACAGAGCGGGGACTGGACTAGCGCGGATGTAAAACATATACAACATCTACTAATATATATACCAATATATTATATTTCGCTCAAGGCGTGAAAAGAAATGCAACATCACAGAAATGTACAGCATCACAGAACAATACAGATATCTGGGATCCTCGGGTTTCACAGAGCCACTACTTAAACCCGACGTTCCCCTGGTCGTGTGGATAGCCTGTGCAATGAAATCCTAGACCCCTACGGGCGCGGCAAGTTACCCGCCAAAACCTGAAGCGAGGCAGCCCCCTTCAGCGCCGTGAATGGACCACCCAGCACTTCACGGAATCCGGTAACTTGGGCACCCCTCCTGGGTCAACCTGTACCCCCTACGAGTGCGGCGAATAGCCTGCCAATTCTAGAGTGAAGCCCCCTCCGTCTCAATGCCATGAGATGCGGGCCCGTTGCCCTGTGGAATCCGGCTATCCGTGCACCCCTCCGCGGGGTAATCCTAGTACAGAAAGTAAAATATACATACACCGGGTACAACGACCGCAACCTGGCCGTGCCCCAAAATAATAATACAATCAGGCAGTGACGGCAGTCCACATGTCGGACGCTCGCCCCGCAATATCAAATGTACATAATACAACCACAACTGTACTAGCATTGCATCCAGGCTATCCCCCACGACCGATCCGCAACAGCACAGCAAAAACAAAACATCAACGTGAAAGTCACGTTCGCAAATCCGTCTAACCGGGCTATAGCAGTTAGACCGGATTTACCGATCGAGTGACATTCACGGTCGCAGATATAATGTAAATACTGTGAAAAATGTGTTTAAAATTTTCCGATTGATCAAATAATTAACAAGTGGGCCCCAAGCAATACTGTAGCACTCACAGAAATTATGGGCCCAAATTTAACATTCCAAAACCCCAATTCTAAGCCCACAAAGACACTGTAGAAATTGGGCGAAGAGATCTCAACAGTGCGCGGCAGAAACGCGGTCCAAAGGGGGTATTGGGCGCGGTTCCGCGCCTGCACTGTCGACTGAACCTGTCGAATTTTTACAGTATCCTTGTAATCTCCAGTACATCAATTTTATACATCCTGAAAAAAATTTCGACACTAAAAATTTCCAACAGAAAACTGATGCTAACAAAATACGGGTTTTGGAACTTTTGATCGATCGGAAATGCAAACACATTACACAAAGCTAGACTAAGTTAATGGCGAGGCTCTGATACCACTGTAAGTGCACGGCGGCGCCCCGGCCGTCAATCCGACGCCGGAATGCGGAAGCGGTGAAAAACTTTAATTTTGCGGACTTAGCAAACCGGCACCACCGCGCACTAAACATCCGGATCGTAACCATTATCAAGTCTAAGCTACTAACAAGATAGAGAAGAGAAGTATACCGACAGATCCGAGTCCTCCGGTCTTCTCGTCGTCGTCCCGACCTCCTGCGGAATGTCCCGTCTCCTCCTCGTCGCCCGAAGTGCACCACATCGCCTACTTCTTTTACGGGCTCCCACCTCAATGCCGAGGCAACTCGGGCACGAAGCCGGCTACTCGACGTGCCCAAGATATGCTGTAGAATATTTCGGGAAGAAGTCTCATTTGGGGTTTTTGGAGCTTTGCCATTTTGTGGAGGAAGAAGAACTTCGATGAGAACTTGATGAAGAATGGAGCATCCCCTAAAAAATATGAGCTCGGCCAGAGCAAGATTTTGCTCACTGGAAAATAATGATGTGTGTACCCACTTGAAAGAATGTGTGTAGGAATTAATACCAAAGAAAAGAAAATGTCTTCACTGCACACACACACACAAAGAGGGGGGGGCCCACGAAATTCATCATGAAGGAAAAACACTCCAGCACACTCATTTCACAATGTAGCCACATTATTAATTAACATTAAAATAATCCCTCATCACCATGATTCCAACAGTGGCCGGCCCATACCCTCTCATGTCAAAATTAATGCATCATGGAGCAAAGATGTAATCATATCAAAACTTATGCAAAGACCCCCTCCACAAATGCTTATTTGCAACAATGCAAATAAACCCTCCTCCACCAAACTTCGGCCAATGAACGAAACAAAGGAAATCGGCCGAAACTAAAAGCAAACTGGCAACTCCAGAAAACTGGTCCCGTAATAAATTACAGGAAAAACCCCGATACTGTGCATACACACCCGCATCTGTATTTCGACCGAAATACAAATGCAATGAGACAAAATCTCAACTGTACTATACTAGAATCCGGCTTATACCAAAACCGGCTAGTAATATCTGTTCGATCCTGATCCGTGCAATACCGCACGTATCTGATCGAACCCTGCCATATAACCATACGGCCTATAGTACAAACTGTCCAATCCTGATCCGTGCAATACCGCACGTATCTGATCGGACCTTGTCATATCTCCATACGGCCTCTACAACCTTTCGCCCGAAAGCTGAGTAACTGAATGTGGGGGACTCTAAAGACTCTTCAACACCTTGGTTGTGGATTTAACCACTAGCACGTCAGAGGTATAAGCCAATACGTGACGGGCTACCAGGTATTGAGTAAAAGGGATGTCTGTGAGTGAACTCAGCCTGACAACCCTACTGAGCCTGTCAGTGACAATATCCGTGCAGTCCGGTCCGTTCGTCTATGAGCATCGCATGGCGGGCCTAGGGGGTTGGTAAAAGTCAGACCCCCAAAAGCGGTACAAGTCGTGTCGGAGTGTAGCCCAGAACACCCTGAGATACTACTGGAATACCTACCAGTAAATCTCCTTGCCTTGGCCAAGGACTTCGTGTAATGGCTCTCCTAGACACAGCACGACCTCACCCCCAATACCGGGAGAGACGAACCCCTGAAGATACGCTCACTGCCTCCATGTGGCTCGGGACTGTACCCAACTAAAACCTGTTTGCACGACTCCTTTGAGCCGTGGTAGGGTAGTAATCAAAGTACAGTGGGAACTCACACGAGACAAATGACGATCCCCAGGTCGATGAACTAACCTGCACACATGTCACCAGGGAACTGCCATCTGACGTCTGGTATATGACCAACTGGCATGTTCCCGGCGAGTCCTGTCCGGTGTACTCATAACCCAATGAGCACCTGTATACATCTTAGGTGATCCAACTGACACCAGTGGCTTGTGAGACCGGCCACCGCCCCTCGTCGGGGTCTCGACTGTATACACTAGTCTACTATGGAGTATCGATGCCCTGTCTCGAAACTCACACGACTAGGGACCATTTAAGGATATGCTTATAGACCCCAGCTCCCACTTATATGATCGCCCTCATACTGCTGGTGGTCAAGCACGAATCCTAGGGGCTCTATCAACGTGTAATAGCAACTTGTCAGGTCACCTATAACAGTACACGATGATAAAGGTAAACCAGATAGCGTACTATCATCTCGAGTAAGATTGTCCTACCGGGATAGGTCCTCCCTCAATCATTGCAATCACGTACCTGTGACCTAATAATTGACTCTGAGGGCACTATCTCCAACACTCTGGTATATCGATGCCCCATCTCGATATACCTACGACTAGGGACATTTCAGGATATGCTTATAAACTACAGACGTCCCACTAGTACGATCTCCATCATAATCACAGTAGTCAAGCAGATATCCTCAGGGCTTTATCAACATGTGTGAATGAATAAAAGCATGATCAAATCAACATGTCAGATAAAGAAGAACCAGATAGCATACTATCATGTCGAGCAAGAATGTACACTGAATATATATACATATATAAATACATCCACTATCATATAACGTCCTCTAGGGCATACATATATCCAACAATCTCCCACTTGCACTAAGGTCAGTTATTGGCATATTGCATACCCAACATCTCAAAAAGTCGCTCATGTTGCGGCTGAGGGAGGGACTTGGTGAGTGGATCCGCAGTGTTATTCTTTGTGTCTACTCTCCTAATCTCGATCTCGCAGTGATCTACAATCTCCCGGATCAAATGAAAACGCCTTAGGATGTGTCTGGACCGCTGATGGGACCTGGGCTCCTTGGCTAACGCCATAGCCCTATTATTATCACAATACAATGGTATTGGATCAATAATGGTTGGAACAACTCCTAGCTCCGAGACGAACTTCCTCATCCAGACGGCTTCCTTGGCGGCGTCATTCACAGCAATGTACTCAGCCTCCATCGTAGAGTCTGCAATGGTATCCTGTTTGGAACTCTTCCAACTTACCGCCCTTCCATTGAGGGTAAATACAAACCCAGAGATAGACTTGCTGTCGTCCTTATCACTCTGGAAGCTCGAATCGGTAAAGGCCTCCATTTGGAGATCTCCATTACAATACACTAAGAACAATTCTTTATTCCTTCACAAGTACTTAAGATTGTTCTTCACAGCTATCCAGTGATTCTCCCCTGAGTTGGATTGATACCTGCTTACTACACTAAGTGCATAATCTATATCTGGGCGTGTACATAACATCGCATACATTATAGATCCTATTGCCGAAGTATAGGGTATAATGCTCATGCAAGCTCTCTCTTCATCGGTTTTTGGGTAAGAGTCTTTAGAGAGAGTGACCCCATGGCAAGCGGGTAAGGCACCCCGCTTGGAGTCTTCCATACTAAACCTTTTTAGGATGGTGTTGATGTACCTGGTTTGGGACAATCCCAACAACCTCTTGGATCTATCCCTATAGATCCTAATGCCCAGAATGTATATGGCATCACTCAGGTCCTTCATGGAGAACCTTAGTGATAAGAAAGATTTGACCGACTGTAGCATAGGAATATCATTTCCTATCAGAAGAATGTCATCCACGTACAATACGAGGAATGTGACAGCTCTCTCTACAGCGTTCTTATAAAAATAAGGTTCATCTGGATTTTTGATGAAATCAAACTCTTTGATAACATCATCGAAACAGATGTTCCAACTCCGTGATGACTGCTTTAATCCATAAATGGATTTAAGCTGTCTACATGCTTTCCCGCTGCTCCCACTGTCAATGAAGCCCTCTGGCTGATCCATATAAACGCATTCTTCTAAATCTCCATTTAGAAATTCTGTTTTAACATCCATCTGCCAGATTTCATAGTCGTAGTAAGAAGCGATAGCAAGTAGGATCCGAATGGATTTAAGCATGGCTACGGGAGAAAAAGTTTCGTTATAGTCCAAATTTGGTCTTTGATGAAAACCCTTCGCCACAAGTCTTGCTTTATAGGTCTTTACCTGCCCATCTACACCAATCTTTCTTTTAAAGATCCATTTGCACCCTACGGGTTTTACCCCAGGGGGTACAACATCCAAAGTCCATACTTTGTTGGTGTACATAGACTCCATTTCGGATCTCATGGCATCCAGCCACTTCACAGAATCTCCACTCGTGATAGCTTGCTGATAGCTGGTAGGATCATCATCCTCCATGATGCAGTCTTCTTTGTCACCATCAATGAGGAAACCGTAGTACCTCTCCGGTGGACGAGAAGTCCTACCAGACCTATGGAGTGGCCGAGATTCCTCAGTTTCTGTTGCAACAGCTGGTTCAACTAAGTCGTCATTTGTAGTTTGTGTTTCTAGAACCTCTTCTAGATCTACCACACTGCCATCTGTATCATTTATAAAAAACTCTTTTTCCAAAAACGTGGCATATTGAGAAACAAACACTTTTTGTTCCTCCTTGTGGTAGAAAAGATATCCATAAGAATTCATTGGATATCCTACAAAATTACACATGACTGACTGTGTCTCGAGTTTGTCTGGATTCTGCTTTTTAACATAGGCCGGAAAACCCCAAATATTAATTCGTTTAAGAGATGGTCTCTTCCCATGCCATATCTCATATGGCGTGATAGACACAGTTTTGGTTGGGACCCTGTTCCGTAGAAACGCTGCAGTCTCCAATGCATGCCCCCAAAATGAGACGGGTAACTCAGCATCACTCATCATGGAACAGACCATATCTAATAGGGTCCGATTCTGACGTTCTGACACACCGTTGTGCTGTGGTGTGTAAAGAGGAGTGAGCTGAAAGAGAATCCCATTCTCTTTTAGGAAGTCCGCAAACTCTGTACTGACGTACTCCCCACCTCGATCTGATCGAAGCATTTTTATGCTCAAGCCGGTTTGCTTTTCTACTTCAAGTTTATATTCAGTGAATTTCTCGAAGGCTTCGGACTTGTGCTTTAATAAAAATACATGACCGAATCTTGAGAAATCATTAGTGAAAGTAATGAAGTAAGAAAAACCGCCTCTAGCCTATGTAGACATTGGCCCGCATACATCACTATGTATGAGGCCTAAGAGCTCAGTAGCTCTTTCTCCGTGTCCGGTAAACGGAGTTTTGGTCATTTTACCCTTGATACAAGACTGGCAAGTCGGATAAGATTTATATTCAAAAGAGTTTAAATATCCATCTTTGTGTAACTTGTTTAGTCTTATTTCATTAATATGACCAAGTATACAGTGCCAAAGAAAAGCTTCATTTATTTCTGAAAATTTTCTTTTATTAGTGTGTTGTATGCTGAAAACTGTGTGTTGATTTAGGACGTATATCCCATTATTAAGTGTACCATTCCCAACCAACATTTGATTCAGGTGAATGTTCATAATATTGTTCTGCAATACAAAATTATATCCTTCATTATCCAACAAAGAAACAGATATTATATTACAAAGCATACTAGATACATAATAACATGGGTTCAAAACCAAAATACACCCAGACGACAACCCCAAGTGATACTCTCCCACTGCAACTGTATGTACATTGGAACCATTTCCAACGTGGAGAGTATGGTCACCTGTCTTCAAAACCTTGGTATTCATCAGCCTCTGCATAGAATTGCAAATGTGAGAACCTGAAGCGGTATCTAATACCCAGGAAGTAGAGTTTATTGAAAAACAGTTTTCTGTCACAAACACACCTGAAGCGGGAGCATCCCCATGCTTCTTCTTGAGATCCAAGTACTCCGTGCAGTTGCGCTTCCAGTGTCCTATTTTGTGGCAGTGATAACATTCCCCTTTCCCCGATTCTCCAGCTTTGGACTTGTTTTTCCCCTTAACCTTTTTGACTCCACCCTTAGGTTTGGTGGGTTTCTTCTTTATCTTTCCCTTGGCTTTTGCCTTTGGGTGAGAAGAGGAAGATTTCCCAACACTCAAAACGGGAGTCTTCACTGATTTCAGCGTGCTCTATGCACTCCTTAACATATTAAGGAGTTCAGGTAGTTCCTTATCCATGTTGTGCATGTTGAAGTTAACTATAAATTGAGCAAAGGTGGAGGGGAGAGACTGCAGAATAATATCCGTATATTGTTCATTGCCCATTGTCCACCTAAGGTCCTCAAGCTCTTCTATGAGAGCTATCATCTTCAGAACATGGTCTCTTACTGGTGTGCCAGGGGCCATTCGCATCTGAAACAGCTTTCTGGATGCTTCGTATCTTAATACGCGAGATTGCTCTCCATACAACTCCTTTGTATGGAGAAATATGGCGTGGACGTCCATATTCTCGTGCTACTTTTGATGTGTGGTATCCATCGATACAAGCGCGAGGCACTTGGCCGCGACACAGTTAGCGTCCCATGTCTTGTGGACTTCAATATCCACAACTGAGGATTTAGGGCCTGGGACGGGCATGGCTGGAGCCGTGAGGACATATGATACCTTATCATAAGTCAAGGCAATGTTAAAGTTCCTCAGCCAGTCTTTATAATCCCATTCAGTTTATTTTTATCTAGTAGAAGCTTGAGTCATGTCATTGTTATCTGCCATTAAGAGAGATAAAAGAATACACTCAGCGAAAGCTCTTGCAAAGATCAGATTGGTTATTATCTTATCTAATCGATATCTCCCACTGCTTTAATCAAGTTTTTCTTTCAAATCTTTAAAAAGAAAACTAGCCAGGATTAATTACAGTCTACAACTTTGCTAACCGTTCAGCCAGGCCAGTGTCGGTACTTGAGGGAGGTTCCCCGTGCTTTCGCACGGACCTAATTAATATAAACCTCGTCTTCCCAGAGGCATAGCCCCATTAACACCTTTCTAGACACCTAATAGGTTAGCTAATTGTAAACTGCAAAACTCTCCTGGGAGCAACTATTGCCCATAGTGGGATCGGGATCCAACTATCATATGAAAGGTATGCAATCTCATTGCAAATTTCAACTCTTGAAACTCCCGATGTGGTTTTTACCCCTAGTACCCATGACCTTAACTATGGTCAACAAATCATAAGCACTAGTCAAGTTCTACCCGTTATTTCTTGATTAATTAGACCCACTCATTTGACCCTTAACTATGGTCAACAAAGTCGCATGAATGTCCTAATTAATCTGCATCATATGCAGTGTAGGAAGACATCACTTAGCTACCGTACACTACGCCTTAACTATAGTCAACAAACGTAGCACGAATACTAAGTACTCTACTACCTAAAATGATGGAGGGTTGCGGATGGTTTTTAAGAAAACCTTTAACACTTTGAACTTGATATCGTCGTAGAATCAAATGTTTTCAAAAGGAGTGGCTTAAGCTCCGCAGTTTTGAAATGTAGCTTTTTCATAAAAAGCCGAGTGGCTTTTAAATCCGATTCTACAACATCTTTTTAGGATTATTTTCTTTACATTAATCATATTAATGTAGTCCCATCATTTAAGTCCTTAAGCCAATCACAGAAAAGAAACGAAAATACAACGTACGCTTATGCCATCCGCATTCGCCGCAATGTTCCATTATGCACCGTTAGATTACTTAACTAACGGCATACCGGGACGGGACTAGCGCGGGTGTAAAACATAAACAACGTCTATTATATATCTCATATATAATATAGCTTTCGTCTCAGATATATTAAGCGATCACATCATAGAATATAGGCAGCAGAAACACAGATATGATAATATAGGATATACTAGGATGTCCGTATTTAGTATTTAGCCAACAATAGAAAATACGGATTCCATTGTCGTGATGAATAGTCAATCCCACACCCTAGACCCCTACGAGAGCGGAAAGTGGCCCTTCTAATTCTGGAGTTAGGAAACCCGGTCTCGACGCCTCGAGATGGTCTCACACTGGACCCCAGAACCCGGTCACTTGTGCTCTCCTCCTTGGGTCTATCCTAATGCGGAAAAGTAAATAATATACAACAATGGTGACATCATCCTCAACCCCGAAGTGCCCCAAATAAAAGAATATTATATTACAAATGAATTTTACATGAATGAAAAGTAAAACTCTCATCTCACATAAAACCCCCCAGCTATTCGATCACGACAATCCTATACATCACAATACAGCAATACATAATATCTCATGTCATCAACGTAAGCAAGTATGCGTACCCCAATTGACGTTGACATATAGCAACGAAACCGGCGATACGCATACTACGCTTATGGTCGCAGAAACAAGTATCACATACTATTAGACGATGTTAAATCCTTCGATCGAATTAACGAACACCCATATTCCCCAGCAAGCTCAACACTTGAGCACCGTTAAACTACACCTAAAATCTATGCCGCGGTATTTAATGGACCAACCGTAGAAGGGCAGCCCAAGCCTCATTTGTGGCGCCACTAACTACGGTAAACCCTAAGGTTCAGTCGTAGTTAGGTGGTCACATCTCGAGTTAGGGTTACTTTCTTCTAGAGGGTCCATAAGAATACCTGCATTAGTTATCGAGTACGTTCAACCTGGAAAAATACGAGTGTTTGATAATTCGTTCGACCTGTTTAACGTCGCCAAAATTACCAATACAATGCTATAAAAATACGAATACGAACTATTCCGCAAATTGCCCAATACCAACCTTGCATCATATGCAATTCTGGACAACTAAACAATACTAGAAATCCCAGATCATAATGTACAGAACACTGGAGCAAAACGAGCCAGAGTGGAGCACCAACGGCCGGCGTCGCCGGAAAATTCCTAAGGGTCGCCGGATTTTTCCGAGCCCCTCCACTCGTTTTGCACCAGTTTTCTTATATCATCTTAAATGCCTCTCTGCTGTTGTTTAAATAATTTTCAGGTCACTTTTTAAAAAAATTACAGAGAGCATTTCATGGGTTTTCTAATTTCGTATTTTTTGCGGAAGTTTTCGTTTTCGTATTGTCGTAACATCGTCTAGGCTTCTAGTTAGGCTCTGATACCATGAAGGGTTTTCTATAGCACTATTACTAGGGTTTGGTAGCATCACACATGCCATATTTAAAATTTATAGGGTGCTAGAGAAAATATCATAAAGATCATACTAAAAAAGCTAGGGTAACAAAACTTTAGCACAAACACAAGTAGTAAAAGCTAGGGTTTGAGAATACAACCTTTGTAGCTTCCTACGCTAGACTCGTTGGTTCAACTTGAGTTTGCACCGGCTTGCTAGAGATCTTCCTTGTCAACGATGATCCACCCGGGGCTCCTTTTCTCAAGCTCCAAGCTCCTCTTGATCTTTGAAGAAGATGAGGAACAACACTCTAATCTAGTAGGCAATACTAAAGTAGAATGATGATATGGGTTTGGATCTCATATAAAAACCTTTCCTTTTTGTCAATTTCACTCACTTTTGAAAGGGTAGTGAGCTTTTTGGAAGAAGGAGGATGATGAGAATGCTGGCTCTTTTCTTTTGATAAAGATGATGAATAAAAATGAGAAGAGATAATATATATATTATACTCTCTCATTATCAACCATGGTAAACAAATATCTCTACATTTAACCTTTTAGTTTAAATACAAATGAAAAATTAGATCATGGTTAAAAGTTAGGTGAGGTCAATTAGTCAACAAGAAGTGTGTAGAAACTCTTCACCATGATCTAATCCCATTTGATTTTCTCAAAAATAAAAACATATAGATATTTGATTCAATGTGAGTCTTGCATTCCCATCTCCACTATATTAACAACCATGACAAGTATGTATACATGTATGTGTGCATACACATCAACATGTGCATATACACTCATTCATGCATGCATGCAAAATAGAAAAGGTTTTAACTGAAAAATCTAATAGTCATTAATCAAACCAACACTTGATTTAATAACCCGGTCATATCACATACGACCCGACCAATAGAAAACGCCAGATTATAACGCTGTATCATATACACGCATTTAATCAAGCATCTGCGCATATCCCCATATGCACCCCACATCGTTTTGCCTGAGCCAGGTTACCCCATTGTGGGACTCTAAGACTTGTCAATACGCTAGCAGTAGGTGGTGATCATATCACATACCCACAAACCGTCAGCGGCATCAGCAGTGCATAACGGCTCCTAGGTATTGAACGATCAGAAGAAAAACAAGAAAGCCTGCAAAAACTCCTATCGAGCCAACCGGTAACACTTCCGTACAGTCCGGTCTCTTTGTCAGATATGCTGCATACTGATTCTAGGAATGGTAACGTCGACCCCAATAACTCAATAAGTCGTGCCGATGAATGGTCTATAACAGATCGAGAAACTACTGATAACACTTATCAGCAAATCTCAGCAGCCCTGGCCAGGGACTTACTGATATAACCAGTCGGGCACAGCACAACATCAACTCCCAATACCGGGAGAGACGAAACCCCTCCTATCGCTCATCGCCTTCGTGTGTCTCGGGACTGTACCCAAAAACCACCTGTTTGCATGAATAAGTAGAGCCGTGGTAGGGTGGTAATCAAAGTACAGTGGGAGAACACACAAGACTCTATGGCGATCTCGGGTCTACAGAATAACCTGTACCAGTGTCATCTGAGAACTGCTATCCGACGATAGATATAATACCATATAGGAGTTATCGGTGAGTCCGTCCAGTGTACCCAGTCTCCACTGAGCACCCGTATACGATCTCGATATCAAACATCAATGGATATGGGGATCATCTTTCACCCATCATATGGGTCTAGTATCATATACGCTGGTCTACTCTGGTATATCGATGCCCCATCTCGATATACCTACGACTAGAGACATTTCAGGATATGCTTATAAACTACAGACGTCCCACTAGTATGATCTCCATCATAATCACAGTAGTCAAGCAAATATCCTCAGGGCTTTATCAACATGTGAATGATTAAAAGCATGATCAAGTCAACATGTCAGATAAAGAAGATTCAGATAGCATACTATCATATCGAGAAAGAATGTACACTGAATATTTATACATGTATAAATACATCCACTATCATATAATGGCCTCTAGGGCATACATATATCCAACAGTTCTGCACCTGGTCTGCCCGCTCACCCTCTCTAGCTAGACAGATGGAATAGTTAGAGGGGATATGGAATCGAGTCCAAATTTCGGATAGCTCGTCCGGACTCCTCAAGACGGAGGGCGCATCTCGGGTGTTCCCAATGCGCATCTTGGGGACCTTATCGCCGCCTGATGGCAAGTGACAAGGGCGGCCCTTTCTCTAGGGGCGAGCCAGACATAGAAGACGTAGCAGAAGAGGAACCCTCTTGGCTATCTGAAGCTGAAGAGGAGGAAGACCCATTGGACTCGGCCCAGGCAATCGGAGCCTCATCGTCCGACTCTATCCTTACTACCTATACAGACTCCTCGGATGAAGACATCTAATCTGATTCAAAGGAAGGACTCGCAGAGAAAAAATCAACAGAGGATTCTGTTCTCGCCAAAAAATTTCTGCGCAAAAGAGCCCAAGGTATCAAATTGCAGCGATACGTTTAAGAAATTATGAACCAGTATTTTCCGGGCTGTATTTTGACAAACTCCCGAATGATAAACAGCTAAATTCTGATGGTATTGAAAGCATCTCGAAAAAGCCTTCGATTTGATATATTATGGGCTTCATAATTCATTCGGGATCAAAAGTTATGAGCAAATATGCTATGCACGTGTAATCTAAGGAAGAAAATGCGAACCAGTATTTTCCCGGCTGCATTTTGACAAACTCACGAATGAGAAACAGCTAAATTCTGATGGTATCGAAAGTTTCTCGAAAACTCCTTCGATTTGATATATTATGGGCCTCATAATTCATCCGGGATCAAAAGTTATGAGGCATCACGTGCTCACACGTGACCGGGCATCATGTGCCCATACGTGACCGGGCATCACGTGCCCATACGTGACCGGGCATCACGTGCCCACACGTGACCGGGCATCACGTGCAGACATGTGACCATTTACAGGCAAAGCCTGTAGGTATTGAATAAAATAAATAATTGGAAATAATTAATCAGTGGGGTCACGTGCCTACACGTGATGGGCCTTTAAACCCACTGAAAAGAATTAAAATTATAGTAAAATAACAAGGAAAAACCCAATGGGGTATCACGTGCCAACACGTGACCAAGGGTCACGTGCTGACACGTGATAATTTCTGAGTTCTTTAAAACAATATAATTAAATTCTGGTCAAATGCTTAATCAAGGGGTCACGTGCCAACACGTGATGTGTTCCTAAAGATCTATGAATTAATAGAATTAAATTCTAATTAAGAGGGAATCGAAAACCCTAACTAGAAAAATATTTCTCTAAATCTTTCCAAACAAAAAAGATGGTGCTCTATAAAATGGAACACCGTTGGATTAAAAATATAATGGTGATTAAAAATCACCAATTTATGGAAATATTCTATACAAGGAAAGATTTCCCTGAAATTTGAATAACAGATAAAAGATCTTTTGGATTAAAAATCCAATGGTGAATAAAATTCACTGAGCGATCTAAAAGATCATGTTGGTTACAAAATCAATTAAAATCTTTCAATGAAAGATTGACTAAACAAATTGATTCTTTTCTTTCTCCTATAAATAGGAACCAAGAAAAGAAGAGGGGGATCTACTTTTTTGGGGAGATAACAACAACAGTGAGAAAAAAGAGAGGAGAATTTAATTCTCAAGATAGAAAAAAAGATCTCTTCAGAGAAAAGAAACCCTAGGTGAGAAAGGGGAAAGAGATCTAAGTTCCATAACAAAAAGAGAATTTAATTCTCAATTTAAGAGTTTAACTCTTCTGAATAAGAACTTAGTTCTTCTTTTGGTTGAAGATCTGCAGAAGCAGATCTCCCCACAAGTTAAGAATTTAATTCTCATCGGGAAGATTCTGCTATGTAGACCCAAAACTTAGAGAGAGAATTGAGTTTAAGGAATTTAATTCCCCCAAATTCATAGGAATTTAATTCCTCCAAAATAGAACTAGGGTTTAACCCTATATGAGAATTTAATTCTCCCAAATTCATAGGAATTTAATTCCTCCAAAACAGAACCAGGGTTTAACCCTATATGAGAATTTAATTCTCCCAAATTCATAGAAATTTAATTCCTCCAAAACAGAACTAGAGTTTAACCCTATATGAGAATTTAATTCTCCCAAATTCATAAGAATTCGATTCCTCTAAATAAAACTACGGTTTAACCCTACATAAGAATTTAATTCTTCCATATACATAGGAATTTAATTCCTCTAAAACAAAATCAGGGTTTAATCCTACAAGAAAATTTAATTCTTAAAACAAGAGACTTAAAGCTTTCCATGCACATAAAGATCAAGTATCTAACATGATCACGTGGTAACACGTGACCCTTCATCCCAATGAACAAAAAGGAGAGAACAAAACTAGGTCACGTGTTCCCACGTGACCCTTAAACAGACTCCCCAAAATGAGAAAAAAAAGCTTGGAGGCAATGCCTTACGTGCTCACACGTGACCCTCATAAATGAAGAGAACAAAGCCAAATGCAGTATTGATTTTGGGGGCCCTCACGTGTCCCTACGTGACCCCTTAATAAACACTTTAATAGTCAATACATGGCTACCCATCACGTGCCAACACGTGATGGTCTGAAGACTAAAAGTGTTTAACACTTATTTGAATATTCTAATAATAAAATAAAGGAGGTCTGGCCCCATCTTCAGGCGCCTCACGTGACCCCATGTGACCCCTTCCTTTCTAGTGTTTAACACTATTTTGAGCATTTTGTCTCCAGTCTTTAACACTGTTTTAAATACAGCACGTGAGAACACGTGACCGCCAGATGTCCTCTAGTGTTTAACACTATTTCAAATCAGCTTAGCCCAAATTGGCTAAGTTTTCCAGAGGCAAATCTCCCCTTCAAATGAGCCTTAAAATCCGGAACTATAATGTTTAAGTGCTCAGCCGAAGACAAAATGTTCTCAGAGCCCTCAAACCCTTGTTTTGCATTGCTAAATAATGAGGGGCTGAACCCAGACAAATGCTCAACAGGCCAACAAAGGGCCAACATTTCAAACTTAATTGGATTTAGCCCAAATTGGCCATAAGTCCTCAATTCAGATTTAACTGAGCCAATGTGCTCATAACATAATTAATTAACCTTAGTTCCAAATTGGACTACAGATCTCCTAATCAACTTTGGTTCAAGGGTACATCTCTGAACTCCTCTGATATTTGTCATTGTAATCCTTCAACGTCTTCAGAGAGGTGACGGGTCCCGATAACTAATCATTCCATGGACCGTGGGGTCCTTAAACCCACGGACTATGATGTCCTTAACCTCGGACTGTGGGGTCCCATTAAACCTATAGACTATGATGTCCTTAACTTCGGACTGTGGGGTCCCTTTAAGATGTCCTTAACCTTGGACCACCATGTCTTTAAACTAGCAATTGACCGCAAAGTCCCTAAACTATAACAATAGAGCCCAAATGCTCTTTTGTTGGATCTAAATGATCCCATTAAGTAGATCTTAGTCTAAAATTAGACTAACATATCCTTAACAAATGGTTAAGTTGACCTTAGTTTAAAATTAGACTAGCGTGTCCTTAACAAACTGTTAAGTTGATCTTAGTCTAAAATTAGACTAACGTATCCTTAACAAACGTTTAAGTTGATCTTAGTCTCAAATGAGACTAACGTATCCTTAAACCCAACCTCCAAACCCAAATCTAAGAAAATACGGATTTGGACTAATCCACGCCCTACGGGCGACAACATAAATTAGTCTCCGTATACAATCCATGGGCAACCAAAAATAAAACAAACATACACGACACGAAGTGACAATCAGGAGAAGGAGAAAGTGGTTACCGCGATCCGGTAGCGTAATTAACTGCAGGGGCTTGCACCTGCAGGGAAGAGCGTCCCTACAATTAAAAACCCCTCACAATGAGAGGGAATCTGACGAAGTCTGCTACATCGGCCGCATCCGCTTAAACCTTCGATACATGGTGTCATAAATCAACTTGGCTTCTTCGGAGAGGTGGATGGATAGCACCAATTAGCATCTGCCCCCAAATTCAGGCAAGACGCATGTCTTCTCGGTTTTCAGCGGTGAACAGATTCTGGCACGCCCGGTGGGACATTTTCCTCTTTCCACTCCACACTTCTTGTGTCGTGTTCGCGAACGAATCGCGGTTTGCTATGGTTGCCTATGGATTCGAGGTATTTTCTCCCGTGCAGAAAAAAGAACATCAATGGCCTCTAGCTGTTCCAGCTGCAACAACAACTCTCGTTTCGCCTCATCTGGAGGAGTGACTTACGGGCCCCAAGCGGCCTCCCTTTTCACAATGCCGGTGGAATAAGTGACCTAAGCCACCACTGGGCTATTCTTCGGGACCATGATCCCGTCAACAAGCTTCAGCGCTCCTGTGCCATCGCAAGAAGCTCCGAAAAAGTCGGTCTTTGATCGGCTTGCAACTGTTGCAGCCCCTCTCAACGGGTCGCCCAAGTCCACTGCCTTAGTTTTCAACAGACTGGGTCGAAGCTCAGATGGTCCCATGAAGAAGCCTGCAATACCAGAAGGCGTTATCCCGAAGCAGATAACTATTCCTACTCCTGAAGTCACCAAGGCGGCCTCTCTGGCTAAGAGGTCGGTCTTCACAAGACTGTCCGTTTCAGCTCCCACTCCGCGTGAAGTAACCAAGGCCATTGCCTCTGCATGAAAATCATCCTTCTCAAGATTGGCCGTTCCTCTCAGCGAGCATCTGTCTTTGATAGACTGACGCCAACAACAGACTCTCATCAGAACAGGGGGCATGGAAAAGCTGATCCAACAGCGGAGGTAATCCTGGCCACACGACATGCTCGACGTCGCCACTGACGTCGAGTGAAGAAAGCTGGGGGAAATTCCCCTTCTGGACTGACTCCGCCAGCTCCAACGGTGGAAATCGATGCTGCTGTTCCAACTCGGAACAGCTCTGAACCGCTAAGGAGAGTGCACAAAAACTCTTCGACTGCCGTTCTGAAGAGATCTCCTCCACCCGTGGAGAACGCTATTAAGATGAAGCTAGAGCAGCCCCCTCAGTGGCTGTCCTCTAAAATTTACAAGGTCTGGTGTCAAGTCCAAGACTCGGTAATTGATTAAGATTACTCTCGCCAATCAAAGAAGATTACTCTCGCCAATCAAAGAAGATTCAAGCTCAGCGAGAAGAGAACCATCCTGTCAAGCCACAAAAGGCGACAGCTGTTTGGGTGCCCACTGCAACGGCCCCCTCAACTTCGACCGCCCACAACAGGAGAAGGCCGGAGAAAATCCCTGAGTCTGTGACGAATCGCAAGACCACTGAACCTAAACGCCCTAAGTCTGGGGACATGGTGGTGCACACCGTCTATATGGCATCCGGAAAAGAGGATAGCCGTATCCCCACAGGTCATCGACCGCTTACGCGATCTGTAACAAAGGCCTAGGAGCAACAACATAAGCTCCAGGAAATGTTGACGCAGATGGCCGTACTCACAGGGCCAAAAGAATGCCCGGAAACGTCATCAGAGCAGCGTCATGAACAGGAAACCGATGCTGACTTCCTCCGCAGAATCCTCGAAAAGAAGGACAGAGAAGCAGCGGAACAAGCGGCCAATATAAAATGAATGACGCTTCTCTTCCAGGACATGGTCGGGATGATGATACAACCGGATCCTCCGGCTGAAGACCCTCCAATTGTTCTTGAAGATGACAAAGGGGAGACATCGAACCCTCTTCCGTCTTGTTCAGCAGCCAAAGAGGAGACCATCTCCAAAGCCGCCCTGGATGATTACATCGCTCAACAGATACGAGCTCACCAGGTGAACGAAGCAACCGGTCAGATTGTTAAGACTGGACGACCTATCCGGGTTGGTATGACCAAATAAAGTACCCACCAGGATACACGATCCCCAAATTCCACGTATACAAGGGGACAAGAAATCCCTATCGACATATCGCTCAGTTCAGGGCTCTCTGCGGCAACACTGGAGGGGATGATAAGCTACTGCTTCGCCAATTCGTTGGCAGCTTGGCGGAAATGGCGTTCGAATGGTACTCAGAGCTTCCCAACGACTCCGTCAGAACTTTTACAGAGATGGAATTTCTTTCCACCCATCGTTTTGCAAGCGCTAGCGAACGTACCCCAATCACGGCGTTGATCAATGCCAGAGTGAAGCCGGGAGAAACATGGGTTCGGTATGCAATTCGGTGGAGGAACCTATGGTCAAAGTGCGAACAGCGCATCGAAGAAGCGCCTGCGGTAGGCATGTTTGTAGGAACCCTCGATCCGCAGGCGACCATATCCCAATTCATGATGTTTTTCAAGACAACTACTCTCCAGGCCTTGATTTACAAGCTAGCCCAAATGGACCAGATGGGCCATAGGCCTTCCTCTTCAAAAACGGAGCCTCGGAATGAAAAAGGGCAAAGGAAAAGCAATCTTCTTCGCCAACACTCAATAACAACCGAGTGGCCCGAGACCGGTTGTTCGCCAAAGCAATAAGCGGCAATCCCTTGATGAGAAGTTGAGACGTCCTTACTCGTTTCCCCGAAATAAAACAAGGAAACTGTTTGAACTGGCAGTGCGCTATGGGCTCATTACTCTACCGGAGTCGAGACACCCACCGCAACCAAACGACGTCAACGATCCCAATTACCGCCCCTACCGCCGAGTATTGGGCCATCCGATCAAAGACTGCTACGTCTTCAAAAATTGGGTTGAAGATCAATACCAGCAAGGCAAATTCGCGTTGTTTGAAAATTGGAAGGTGAACCCGCCACAACCACATGCTCTGAAAAGATGGACATGCCGGGGGAATCGTGCCCATTCGTAGAGGAAGCTCCATGGGAAGTCGTTCTTTCGACAAAAACTAAAAAGATGTTAAAAGATCTTCAAACATGTCCGGCAATCAGGTGGAAAAGTCTGCAAGAACCGGAGATTATCGAGGGGATGCTGAAACCACGCCTAACATTGGGAGTTAATAATGATGGTGGACAAAACATTCAGGCCCAGCCGTCAAAGTTTTCAAAGAAAAAGAGGAAGACCAAAAAGCCCACGCAGTTTGATGAAAAGCGCACGGATTTGCAAAAGCATATTGACGCGCTGGAGGAATATAACCAGAAGGCGCGAACCCCGGTCACACTCCAAGAATTTCTCAACAATATCCTTGAGAGTGAAGATAGCAACAATAACGACGGGGATGACTCGTCAGAAGAATCTGAGGACTGTGTGGCAAGTTGCCATATGATTTCTCATTCGGCGTTAACTAACGCAGAAGCTCACTCGGCGATAGTAGACAGCATAATAGAGCAGGGGGCAGGATCGAAACCAAAACCCTTGGAACCGTCTGACAAGATGATCGACTTTCTACTAAACGAAGCCCGTCAGAAAAGCAAAGCCAATCGAGAGCGCGAACTGGCTATATTCGGAAAAGCCAAACGCCGACGACTGAATGAAAAGGTCGAGGCACCCTAACCGGATCGAAGCATCCCTATGGCCAGCAAAAGCAAGCTTAAAGTAAGGAAACGATTCGCTAAGGCCCTATCAATAGGAATGAAGTTGCTCTCTTTCAGAAGAAATTCTCCTGGCAGTATACATCTTGATGAAGCGGACATACATCCTAACTTCTGCTTATACCATCAGAGGATTGCACAACCTACCGAGGAGTGCATAACCTTTAAAAATTGGTGGCAGGGATATGTTTTCCACCGACAACGCGTTCAACGAGTGAAGAGCAAGGCTCGTCGTAAACAGAAAAGTAAGACAGATGAGCGCAAAAGAGCTGCTGGCAACTGTCACATAGTCAACACCAAAGGATCGCAAGATATCACCTTTGGAAGCGACTCTAACGAAGAAATCGCCCTCAGCCCTCTCTTCATGGAATCCATTGTTCCCCTCCGAACGGCGGCCAAGACATGAAGACGTCTTTCCTGGGATTCGAGGCAGATGCTATATGGTTTTATTCTTCTACCTCTCCGAAGATGCCAAATTGATTTATGGCACTATGTATCGGAGGTTTAGACGGATGCGGCCGATGTAGCAGACTTCGTCAGATTCCCCCTCGTTTGAGGGGTTTTTGATTGTGGGGACGATCTTCTCTGCAGGCGCAAGCCCCTGCAGTTAATTACGCTACCGCATCGTGGTAGCCACTTTCTCCTTCTCCAGAATTTCACTTCGTGTCGTGTGTGTTTATTTTGTTTGTGGTTGCCCGTGGATTGTATACGGAGACATTTTATTTCGTCGCCCGTAGGACGTGGATTAGTCCAAATCCATATTTACTTAGATTTGGGTTTGGTGTTTTAGTTTAAGGATACGTTAGCCATATTTAGGCTAAGATCGACTTAAACGTTTGTTAAGGATACGTTAGTCTAATTTGAGACTAAGATCAACTTAACGGGATCATTTGGATCCGACAAAAGAGCATTTAGGAGCTCTATTATTCTAGTTTAGGGATGTAGTGGTCCAAAGGTAGTTTAAGGACATTGTGGTCCATTGCCAGTTTAGGGACGTGGTGGTCCATGTTCCAGTTTAGGGATATAGGGGTCCATATTCCAGTTTAGGGACATAGGGATCCATAGGTAGTTTAAGGACGCTTAAGTCCGTGGGTTTAAGGACCCCACAGTCCGTGTTTTAGTTTAAGGACGCATAAGTCCATGAGTTTAAGGACCCCACAGTCCGTGTTGATATGTGGTTGTCGGGACCCGTCACCTCTCTGACGTCGTTGAAGGATTACAACGATAGGAGTCAGAGGAGTTCGGAGATGTACCCTCGAACCGGATGTAAATTGATTTAAGAGAGCAGCTGTGCTCGGTCAATTTAATTTGAGAACTTACAACCATGATTGGGCTAAGTCCAGTTGAAAAAATGTTCAACACTTTTATTTGTCTTTGGCCTATTAGGCCTGTGCTAGGGCTTTGCCCCTTTTAAATAATGCATTGCATTTTTTTTATTTTGTTTGGGCTCTGCCCATGTATAAATGAGGCAGAACATCAATTTCGTCTGGGCTCTGCCTTTTATTTTGTTTGGGCTCTGCCCTTTTTATAAATGATGCAGAGCATCAATTTTTATTTGGGCTCTGATGCATTGCATCTGTTTGAAAATAATGCATAGCATTTACTAGGACTGTTAGGCCTTTTTAATTGGGCTCAGCCCTTCTTTTTAATGATGCAGTGCATCAATCATCTGACAGTGTCCATGTGGCCTGTCAGGCGCTTTGCGCCAACAAATGAGCGCAAGCGCTTGTGGAGGTGACACGTGTCACGCAAGCGCAGTGCGCTGCGCCAGTGCGCTGCGCTTGCGCTGCTAACACGTGGCATGCTCTGGTGAGTTGCGCCAATTTCAGAGAGCAAGGCTCTTTCTTAAAAGCGCATAGCACAAGTGATTCAGATGCTGACACGTGGCGCTCTCTGGTGGCTTGCGCCAACCCAAGAGCACAACAGTGCAGTTTTTGCAAGTGCAAGGCACTATTTCAATAATCTTGAGAATCTTTAAGATTCCAGAACCAATGGTTCATGAAAAAGTGCAAAGCACTGTTTGATTTCTTGATCTAATTTAGGTCAAAGAAAACAAGTTTTTCTTGTTTTTCTTGTTTCAGAGAACCAGTGGTTCATAAAAAAGTGCAAAGCACTGTTTATTATATGAAGTTCATTGATCTTATTCTTAGATCAATGATCTATTAGAAGAAATTCTTCTATTTTATGAAGGTTTTTACCTTTTTCTTGAAATTTCTTCAGAGTTCTCTCTGTTTTGACGTTCTCAATCTCTCACAATGTTGATTCTCTTTGAATTGGGGTCTAGGGGCCTTTATATAGTGCCCATAGATTTGTTAAGTTTGTTAAAGAGATCCTTCTCTGAGTGATTTGGGAATTTTCCCCACCGTTGGATTTTTGATCCAAGGGCTTCTGTTTTACAGAAGGCAATCTTCTTGTTTTAATAAGAACAGAAGAATCTTACTAAAATTTAATTCTGTTTGGCGCAAATGCCCCAGCGCGTGACACGTGTCAAGCAGTGCAACTGTGCTGACACGTGTCGCGCAGCGCAGAGCGCAGTGCAACTGAGCTGACATGTGTCGCGCAACGCACAGCGCAATGCATCTGCGCTGACACATGTCGCGCAGCGCAACTGCGTTTGCGCTGACACGTGTCGCGCTGCGCTTGCGCAACTGCGCTGACACGTGTTGCGCAGCGCAGCGCTTGTACAACTGAAGTGTTGCTTCCTTTAATCTTGTTTTAAATAGAGCCTTGCTCTGATTGGGCGCGCTGCCTTGGGCGCTGCGCTGGCGTATCAGCTTTTGACACGTGGCGCGTTGCGCATAGCGCAAAGAATTTGAAGCGTTGCTTCGAATTTTGAATTTTGAAATTCAAAAAGTGCTTTGCTCTGATTGGGGGAAACAAATGCCCCCCACCGTTGCGCTCATGTGGCGCGCACGTGAGTGCAGCGGTGGCAAGATCCTGACCGTTGGATCAACTCAGGAGCTGAAGGGGCGCAAGCGCCTATATATAGGACCCCTGGCCTTTAGAAATCTTTACTATTTCCAAGATTTTGATTTTCAGAGCTTTGCTCTTGCTTAAGAACCTCAGAGCTTTGCTCTTGTTTCCAGAACTCTAGAGCTTTGCTCTCATTTCCAAAGTTAGAAAACTTTAAGTAAAATTAATTTAAATTAATTTAAATCAATCTTAACCAACAGAGAGCTTTGCTCTCATAGATATTTTGATCTAAAGAAATCCCCTTTGGGGTTTCATAAACAGAGCCTTGCTCTCAAGAATTTGTTTCAGGGTTTCTTAACCTATGAGCAGAGCTTTGCTCATTAACAGAATATAGATCTTTTGATCTTCTGATGATGAACTCTTAAGAGTTTTTTATATGGATTTTTAAGATCCCAGAACTTTAATTTTTAGGAATTAATTAATTTTTTTCTTTGATGGATTTTTTTATCATTCTTACAGAGCTAGGCTCTTTTAAGGAATTTTATTTCCCTGAGACCAGAGTTTGACAAGTGTCACTCTGTGACAGAGCTTTGCTCTGAAAAAGGAGATTTTCTCCTTGTCTCTAGGGATTTTTTTTATTATTAATGAGAATGTTCTCTTGGGATTTAACTGACAATCTCATCCAATGATGGGGTTGTCTTATTAACTGATGCATTGTCATCCAGATTTTGTGGGTCCCCCTTTGGTCTCCTTCCTACTGCACTGCAGTGTGGTGTAATTAATTTTAATTTAATTTTAATTAATTTTTAAATTTAGTTAATTAATAATTAAAAAATTTAAACGCCAAGCGTTGGAATTGCAACACTGACGGCTAATTTTGTTCCCTTGCAGTGACCATGTTGTTAGTTATATGTATGCCCTAGAGGCCATTACTGTACATTGGATGTATATTGTAGTGGATGCTGGGACATATATAGGGAGGACTTTCTTGCTCGACATGATAGTATGCTATCTGGTTACTCTTTATCTTAACGTGTACACTGATTGTCTCTCTGTTATATGTTGGTAAAGCCCTTAGGATGTGTACTTGACTACCTGGACTATGATGCGGATCATACTAGTGGGGACATGGTAGTCCATAAGTACATCCTTCAAAGTCCCTAGTCGTGGGTATATCGAGACGGGGCATCGATATACCAGAGTAGACTAGCGTATACCTTCTCGACCCATACAGATGGGCGATGGATGATCCCATATCCATTGGTGTTTGACATCGGAGATGATATACTGGTGCTCAATGGAGACTGGGTATACTGGACGGACTCGCCGAGAACTCCCAGATGGTATTATACCTTACGTCAGATGGCAGTTCTCAGGTGACACTGGTACAGAGTAGTCTGTTGACCCGAGATCGTCATAGAGTCTTGTGTGGTTCCCAGTGTGCTTTGATTTCCACCTTACAACGTCCAAGAGGGCGTGCAAAACGGTGGTTTTTGGGTACAGTCCCGAGTCACATGGAGGCAATGAGCGATAGGAGGGGATTCGTCTCTCCCGGTATAGGGAGTTGATGTTGCGCTGTGTTCGACTGGCTATAACCGGAAATCCCTGGCCAGGGTTGCTGAGATTTACTGGTAAGTGTTACCAGTAGTTTCTCGAATTGTTATAGACCTCATATCGACACGACTTATCGAGCTATTGGGGTCTGACGTTTACCACCCCTAGGCAAGATATGCGACATATCAGACGATCAGACCGGACTGTACGGTAAGTGTTACTGGTTGGATTCACAGGAGTGTGAGCATGCTTGCTCGTCGATCTTCTGATCGCTCAATACCCGGGTGGCCGTTACGTTTAGCAGACCGCTTGCGGCTTGTGGGTGATTGATATGATCATCATCTGCTACCGGCGTATTGACGAGTCTTTAGAGTCCTACATAGAGGTTTCCTGGCTCAAGCGAAACGAAATAGGAGCGCATATGAGATGTGTGCGGGACCAAGAATAATGCGTGTATGCGATACCGTATTTCATTCTCGCGATTAATGTTTCGATTGGTTATATGCGATATAACCTAGTTATCGAATCGAAGATCGATTCGATAAGCCGATACATTGGATACTGGTCGGTTATGTGCGACATGACCGGATCATTGAATCAAGTGTTGATTTAATGATTTAATGTATAATTATATATTTGATATATTACTTTGCATTAACTAGTATTGGTTCACTTTAAAGGGATTTTCTCACTTGATGTGCAAGTTGTATATGTGATATACTTTTGTGCACATGTTTGTATCATGTTTGATGATACATGCTCATTTGGTTAAGTGTAAAGAATTAAATCATGGTTAAGTTGATGATTAGGGTTTTGCTTATTCTTTTATTTATTTGTTTATTCATTTTTGATAAATATATTAGAATGGTGGCTTTGTTTGTTTTTTAGTTGAACATTCATGAAGCTTTGACTAAGTCATCATTCTTATCTCTTGCTTAACCCTAACCATTTGAACTAACCCTAGTTCATTCTCTACACTTAACTATGGTTGAGAATATGATAAGAAGGAATTCTTTTTGTTTATTAAAAAAAAACTTATCATATTCTTTCTTTCTTCTTCTTCTTCACTTGAAGAAAGCTTGCTTCATCAATGGCAACTTGAGCAATTGAGTGAGGAATCCAATTCTAAAGTGAACCCACCTCCTATTTCTTCATCCTCTACCTCTTGCCAAGTAGTATAGGGTGTTTTCTTCACAAGTTTCATGACTTGGTGAAGTGGGAGCTTGATCTTGTGATGCCTTGACGTAGATCATCTTCGGCACGAAGCCGACGACCTTGCCCGCCCATTTCTCCGATGAAGCCGACGCTAGAGCCCGGGATTCCATTTGGACAGCGAGGAGACTTCATTGCGGAGCTATGGAGGTGGAGGACCGGATCTACAAAGGTTGTATTTCCGTTCTTTTAGTTAAAGTTGTTAGCTAGTTTCCTTTGTCGCCTAAAATCTAGTCAACGATCTGTAGTCTAGGGTTTCTCGGCACCGTAAAACTTGAAATTGGCATGGTTGATGCCTTGTGAGACTTCATTAGAGTGCCTAGGAACCCTACACATGTCTCTCGATGCTTCATTCACGTTCGCTCGTTCGGAGGAAGGGTTTCCTGAAGCACCCTTGGACCGCGAAGTCCTAGCCATGATCAAGGACCACGACCCAGAATATAAGAGTCTCCACCTTTGGGGGTCGTGGTACAACCAGATTATCATGGGTCGACGGAGCTTCACGTGCGCAGTACCGTCAGAGCCCATTACGGCGATCCACTATGCCAGCCCACCCCCGGTGCAGTATGCCGTGGAGATGGTTGATTGGACTTCGAAAGGCTTTCTTCATCCTGCCATAGATGCAATTCCGGTTCAGTATGGTTTTGGATATCCTGAGACGCCGTATCTGTCAAGGCGAGGCGCGACCCTGGGGGCAATCATATAACATAGGTCTGAGCCCCCGCCACCCGATCGGCTATCTGCCGTGGGCTCGCTATATCCTGTCGGCGAAGAAGTCGTAGTTGATAAGGTTAGGGTTGTACACTGCGGTTTACGTCTCACTCTTCCAGTATCCTACGCTTCCCACCTGGTGGTTCAAGGCCTTCTTGGAGCAGTGGAACATTCCTACTCACACTTTCCTCGCAATGGATCGGGAAGTGTCAATTTCTCTGAAGGAATTCACAGAGGTCTTCGGTTTACCGGTTATAGGGGAGCACTATGAGGATTTGCTTCCAACAGACGAGTATGTCTTCGGTGCTAAGCCGGCGGTAAGGGGCTTCACTCCGGAGAATGCTGTTCAACACCAATTCCCAAGTTTGATCAAGGTGTTGAACATCTATGAGGCCCTTTTCATCGAACGTGGGAGTCACGGAGTTAGCTTTGAGGATTTCATCGCTTGGTTCCTTCACCCAAGCGTCCTCTCGGCAGAAGCTGCCAAGTTTGCCACACTTGATGACCCTTTCGGTCTAGGTTTGGATAACCTGCCGGCGAAGGAAATAGACTAGAAGGGTTTTTTCCTTCCTAACTCCCCGACTGTGTCTTTTGCGGAAGTTGCATCCCCCGGGATGGACGAGGAGGCCTTCTTCTTAGGATTTCTTGGGCTATGGCTGAGTTGGTTTGCGCTCCCGATGCATTCTCGCCATATGCGGCCCTCTGTCTTTTACCCTGCTCACCGGATGACCATCGGGGTAAAAGTGGCCGTTGGGATCGCCGGCTTGGCACACTTATATCACGGCCTCAGTCGAGCGGCGGATGCTAATGAGCCTGGGGTGCTGCACGTGATCTTCCCGATGCACTACTTCGTATCATGGCTCGAGCTACACACATCGGGTGTCTTCGGCATGCACAAAAGGCCCTCGTTCTATGACAGGTGCAGCTTCCCTTGCATCATACAGTTGATTGGCGCATCAATTGTGACACCATCTCCACGGAATGCCAGGGGTTTACTCCTTCGCCCCCACACCGTTGGAGACGGGGTGTCTTTCATCGACAAGGTGTTGACTATTGGAAAGGAATCTACCACTGCAGTGCGGTCATTGCAAGACACTTTCAAGGATGGAACCTCAGTTTTGACGGCCCGCGAGACCCTCCATTTATATTCTATCAGACCGGGCTTCTTGGTGTTCAGGCAGAATGGTGCGTCGATTTTCATGAGATACAGCCCGCATCGTTTCGCACAACAACTGAGCTACAATCAAAGGGTACTACTGGAGGCTTTCCTATCAGAACCTACTGCTACTGAAGAAGGGATGAAGAGAGCGCTGTATCACTTCATGCGCCTGAATACGGGTTCCCACTTTTTTATCAGTGAGCCGGCTTGCGCCCCACGACTCCTCAAGGTATATACAGAATGGTATAGTCATTCGACGGGAGCCGTCATAAAGGAGGAAAAGCGATTGCTGGTCGACCGTAAGGGTGTGCCTCCAGGTAACGACCGCAACGCTCCTTTAGTGCTAAGGACCCCGGTAGTTCCTCCTCTAAAAGATGCTAGAGCTGGACCACCGCGTGCGCAGAGTCCTCCATGCGGATTGCCGCTTCTCGATATTGCGGATGTACCACCAGCGCCCTGTGCTCCAGTGGAGACAGTGGTTGTAGCCTCGCCGGAGTCTGGTGTGGGTGCGGACATCGGGACCCGCCGCCCCAAGGTGCCTGCAAAGCACAAGTCGATCCCGGGTGCACCTAGGGTTAGTGGGCAGAAGAAGAAAAAGAAGTCGCTCTTCGCCGCTGACGTCGCGTTCGGTCAGGAACCCCACGCTCCCTATGGTGAGGGCCTGAGTGAATATATGGGACTAATAGGGGATTAGTCATGCCGCCGGATGACACGGACTTGGAGGCCGCCCTCGTAGCTTCGGAGCGGTTGGCGAAGCGCGACACGTGGCTGGCTAAGCTTGCGGAATCAGGTAATCACTAGTCGCATTTTTTTATTGCATCATATCTTTATTATTGCCTTTGACTAACGTGTTTCCTTCTTTTCTTCCAACAGGCATCACCACTAAAGATGCCATTGCTGCTTCCCTCAAGACTTTCCAAGAGGAGGAACGCCTTAGAGCATCCTTAGGCTTTGGTAAATTTCGATTCATCAAGTCTTTATTTTCCTTGTGTTATGGTCGATCTAATCTCCCCCTTTTTTTATCGCAGGAACCACAATGCCGATCCCGCCAAGTGACGCGGAGACTCTTCCCGTGCCAGCCGCCGATGTTTCTGCCTCCTCGGGGCTACCACGAGAGGCCCGTCTTGAAGAGCCGATGAGAGACGCCTTAAAGGCTCTGGAGGCATCTCTGAACGAGGGCGACGATTCCTTGATGAAGGAAGCGTCGAAGAGGTCTATTGCGACAGCCCGGGAGGAGAGGAAGCGGTTGAGGCGCGAAGCGAAAGCACACAGGGCTGCCTTAGCCATTGGAGCGGGCCCAAGCACCGTCCCTCGTGCTGATACTCCATTAGAAGAGCCCCCGGTCGCCTTGTCTACGGCTCATAGACAGGTGGTGCTCGCCAATAGGGAAGCTAACGATAAGTCCACCTCAGGTAATGTTCCTTTCAGAATTTTGTTGAAAGAATTATGAAGCTATCGGTTCTTATATATTCTGTCCTGCAGGGCCAAGTCCAACCGAGGGGGAGGCGGAGACCGTCGAACCTGAGGGGCTAGAGGGAGAGGTATTGGTCGAAGCCGAGCCGATGGAGGATGACACAACCGGGATTGCTGGGCCCGAGCTAGTGGCTGACGAAATGGTCACATCCACTATACCTGAGAAAGTGGTTGATGTCGAGCCCGAGGTAGCAGCGGACGGAGCACCTGAGACCAATGACCTCGTGGCGACGGTGGATGAGACAACCGTGACTGCTGAGCCCGAGGGAGTAGCGGGTGAGGTGGACATGATTCCTGAGGACGAGCCGACCGCTCTTTCTCAGGATTCTGGCAATGCTCCGGTCATAGCTCTCCCCGCCTATGGCCCTCCGCCGTCTCCTGGCCTCGCGAGCGCAACGACGTCCCCCGTGGAGTCTGGGGATGAGGCCATGGGTGGTGGACTTATGTCGATGGAGGAGAGAGACGCCTCCGTCTCGGCTGGAGACTCATCAAGTAAATTTCGGATTACCGTCCCCTTTTTTTTATCTTGCAATCTTTCCTGACAGGTTTACCCTTGTTTTTTTTAACGCAGGTGCGGCCAGTGTCGATGCTCCATTGCTTGAGGGAACATCGCCAACTACTGCCTTGGCGGTGGTCACCTCTCAGCCCTCTCTCGTACCGTCGAAGATGTTGGAAGGTATGGGTTTGCAACATATGAGTCTTATTTTCCAGACGCATAATTTATGTGCTAAAGTCGTACTGTTGTGTCTTTTTCAGGAGTGCTTTTTGACCATCTTTATCAGGTGTTGCTCCCACACTTCTCCTTCCCATCTGAGCTCGCTTCTCCCTCTAGTGGCGCTGGTGAGTATAATTTCCAACTGATGTCTTTCTTTTTTTAGTAATGGAATTATTTCTAATTTTCCCTTGTCCTGATTGCAGTGCTACAAATCGAAGGAGGGGATGAAAGATCGGCCGCACCACCGGCCCTTCCGGCCTTGCCACCTGCCCCAGCTGGTACAGCAACTATCACATTGATAACTCCCTTTTTTTTATTTCTTGAACTGTTATCTGATCATATCTTGTTTTTTTTAGCTGTCGTTCCGGTCTCGGCGCCCTTCGAGCCTTGTGTCATAATGCCGGCTGGCCCTTTCCTAAGACGTCGGTCCTCGAAAGGCGCCGTGAATAGTCTGCGCATGTTGAGCGACTACATCGAAGAACTCGACGTCGAGACTCCTACATTTGCTGTAGACTTCGCTACGGCGGTTAACCCGATGCTGGTGAAACTCGTAAATTTCCATGTCGAGGGCATCGTTGCGTCTTGGGTTAACCACTGCAGAGAGATCGAGGCTCGCCTGCATCAGCTGGAGTCGATGCGTCCTGCCCCTGAGGTTTTGGCCGTGAGCACTCAACGGGCAGCATGGCTCGAGCAAAGCACTTCTCATTTCCGCCATTTGGAACAAGAAGCAGTTTTAAGGCTGAAGGAGTGTCATGAGTCTTCAAGCAAAACTGCTCGCCTACGTGTCGAAGTTGAGGCAAACGCTGCCGAGGTGAAGGCTATCTTTGAGGGCCTCCTGGAACGCATCTCTCATGGGCTAAACTTGAAGCGAAAGCTTGATGTCGCCGAGCGTGACACCCCAGGCCGTGAAGCTGCTCATCAGGCCGTTAGGGAGCAGCTTGCATCTGTCTTGCAGCAGCAGGCTCAAGTAGAGGCAGAACTGGCGGTGGTGGCCGATCAGGAAAAGGCATGGAAGGAAGTGTGCGAACAACTGATAAAGCTATTTAAGACGCTTCCTTCCCAGTAGCTGCCTTTGTATCAATGTATTTGTAAAATTTTTCTTTTAAATAATATGTATCCATTCTTTATTCTTTTGTACGCTTCCCCTTGTACTTGATTAAATTCAATAAATAAAGATACACATTTTTCTTTGCAATGTCTTGTACTATTTCTTTGCTTTCTCCCTTATCTTATTATCAGCAGGCTGTCTTGATAAACAGATAATAGAGTAAGCATCTAGATTTCTCCAAGAGATAACGATGGCTTAGGCCGCAGTTTCAGATCTACTGCCTAAGACTTTTCAACTCTATGAACCGTGAAGGTCTTATAGAGACTTTTCTCCCTACGGATTGAGAGGATCTCGTAGGTGTATTTTCTCCTTAGGAATCGTGAGGATTCCTAAGTGTGTTTTCTCTTATAAGTCGTAAGGATCTTATAAGAGAATTTTCTCCCTTACAAGTCGAAAGGACTCGTAAGTGGTTGGTGAGTTGACTTGTTTCCGAGTCGAAGTATTGCTCCGACGGGGAGGTCATTGGCTGACTTGTTTCCGGGTCGGAGGTCACTGGTTGACTAGTTTCCGAGACAGAGGTCGTTGGCTGACTTGTTTCCAAGTCGGAGGTCGCTGGTTGACTTGTTTCCGAGACGGAGGTTATTGGCTGACTTGTTTCCTAGACGGAGGTCATTTGTTGACTTATTTCCGAGACGGAGGTCGTTGGTTGACTTGTTTCCACGACGTAGAGGTCATTTGCTGACTTGTTTCCGAGATGGAGGTCGTTGGTTGACTTGTTTTCGCGACGGAGATCATTTGCTGACTTGTTTCTAAGACGGAGGTCGTTGGTTGACTTGTTTCCGTGACGGAGGTCATTGGTTGACTTGTTTCCGTGACGGAGGTCATTGGTTAACTTGTTTCCGCGACGTGGAGGTCATTTGCTGACTTGTTTCCGAGACGGAGGTCGTTGGTTGACTTGTTTCCGCGACGGAGGTCATTTGCTGACTTGTTTCCATGACGGAGGTCGTTGGTTGACTTGTTTCCGCGACGGAGGTCATTTGTTGACTTGTTTCCGAGACGGAGGTCGTTGGCTTATTTCCGAGACGGAGGTCGTTGGCTGACTTGTTTCCGAGATGGAGGTCATTGACTGACTTGTTTCCAGGACGGAGGTCATTGGCTGACTTTTTTTCGAGATGGAGGTCATTGACTGACTTGTTTCCAGGACGGAGGTCATTGGCTGACTTGTTTCCGAGATGGAGGTCATTGACTGACTTGTTTCCGAGACGGAGGTCATTTACTGACTCTAGGTTGTCTGTGAACCGTAGAGTCTTGGAACTGGGGACTTTGCCGTAGCTCCGATTGGTGATGTCACGTCCATGTCCTGCTGGAATGAGGAGGAACGCCGCTGTTGGTCTCCAGGCTGTAGATATGGTCTTCAAGATCTGACTTCCCTTTGACGCAGCCTGGTGGGGAAATGTAGTCCCCTTTTTGTTTGTGCCCCTGGATTGTATACAGGGATCGATGTGATCTCAACTGTAGGGAAAAAGTTTCATTTATTTATATTGTTTTATTTCCGCGATGCTCTATCATTTCAACTTTTATATCGCGAAGGTCGCGATTGCCCAATCATTTCGGCTATTTTTCGTGGTGCCCAATCATTTCGGCTATTTATTTTATTTTTACTCGCTGCTTTTATTGCGAGTTGCCCAATCATTTCGGCTATTTTATATGCATACGTTTTTACTTGCTGCTTTTTATTACAAGTTGCCCCATCATTTCGGCTATTTTGTATGCATGTGTGGCCTACCAGCTTTCCACCGTAAACATGAAATTAGACACCGATTTTGGTATCAGCACCACTACAACTGGGATATTACCAGGAGCGAATCATTATTTGCCTCTGTCGATGTCGAACAAAGGTGGCTTAGCGAACAGGATTAAGGTCCTGTCGACTAAGGCTTTTAACTTCATGAGCCGTAAGGGTCTCACAAAGGTATTTCTCCCCTACAAGTCGTGAGGATCTTGTAGGTGTATTTTCTCCTTAGGAATCGTGAGGATTCCTAAGTGTATGTTCTTCTGTAAGTCGTAAGGATCCTATAAGAGGGTTTTCTCCTTGTAAGTCGAGAGGACTTATAAGGGTTGTTCATCATGCGTATATATCCCTAGTCACGGATGAGACTTGGTTAGGGAAATGTTTATTCGTGCCGGTGGATTGTATACAAGGGTCAGTATTGAGCCACTTGTAGGGCAATATTGAAGGTTGTGGGGGTTTGCTTAAGCACAGGTTTAGGTCTCTGTAACTTAAGACTTTCAAATCTTATGAGCCGTGAGGGTCCCATAAGAGAGTTCTCCTTACGAGTCGTGAGGATCTCGCAAGTGCATTTTCTCCTTAGGAATCGTGGGGATCCCTAAGTGTGCTGCTCCTTTATGAGTCGTAAGGATCTCACGCGGGTGGTTTCTCCTCACAAGGTCGAGAGGACCTTGTAAGTGTCCTTTAAAGAGGTTGCGCCCTTTCGGGTTTTCACAAACACTCGCCGGTAGTCCTGCTGTTTTTACTCACGAAGCCCTTTCGGGTTTTCATCCGTGCCCTTTTTGCTTATGGACATACCCCTTATTTTTTTATTCTTTTTATTTTTATATGTTTTTTTTACGAGGTCGCGCCCTTTCGGGTTTTCACGAACACTCGCCGGTAGCCCTGCTGTTTTTACTCACGGAGCCTTTTCGGGTTTTCATCCGTGTTCTTTTTGCTTATGGACATACCTTTTTATATTATATTTTTTTTATTTTTTTATTTTTTTCTTTTCCTTTTTCATTTACTCATCTCGTCATCCTGAAGATGCTGCGGTAGTAGTTTAAGGACGTTTCGGTCCGTCGTTAGTTTAAGGACGTTTCGGTCCACCCAGGAGAAGGCTGGATACTGCTTATAAAGTTTGAGCTTAGGAAGATAGCGAGCGGACATAGTCGTCGTCATCTATCATTGACCTAGGCAGTAACTCGCTAAGCGTAGTATTTCTTTAGGAATCGGCCATTTATTGGCCTATAAGGCCTTTCACCGTGCATATCCATGAATAGATAGGCTCCACCTTGGTAGACCTTGTCTATGATGTGCGGGCCTTCATAGTTTGGCTCAAATTTTCCCCGTTTGGCGCGATTGGAGATCATAGGCCTTTTGACCACTGGCACGAGTTCGTCTTGGCGGAATGTCCCTGGCCGGGTCAATCTTTCATATGAGCGAGTCATCTTTTCTTTATAGGCCTCCAGATTTTGTTGCGCTATGAGCTGGGTCTCATTAAGGGTATCAAGCTCCTCAAGCCGAAGGTGAGCATTTTCTTCGTCTGTCAGCTCGTAATGGACTGCCACTCGTAGAGAGAGTAACTCTATCTCGAGGGGGAGTACTGCTTCTGTACCGAATACCAACGCATATGGCGTTGTGTTCGTGGCCGTCTTGAACGTAGTTCGATATGCCCAAAGAGCCTCTTGCACCCTCTCATGCCAGTCCTTCTTATTTCGAGACACCGTTTTCTTCATGATCTTTGTTGAAGGCCTCAGCTAGACCGTTAGCTCGCGGATTATAAACCGAGGAATATCTCCAGTCTATATTGTGTTGTTGCGCGAAGCGACTAATCTTGTGGCTTCTGTAAACTGGCTTGTTATCGGAGATGATCCGTCGCGGAGTTCCAAACCGATATATGACGTGCGTTTTGAAGAAATGGATGATATTCTCCGTCTTCACTTCTCTTAACGGTACTGCTTCTGCCCATTTGGAGAAGTAGTCAGTCGTCGCCAGGATGAAACGATGTCCCCTGGACGATACTGGTTCGATGGGGCCGACTATGTCAGTTCCCCACATTTCGAATGGCCAACTAGCCACCGTTGGATGGAGTGGATTTGGATGCTGGTGGATGAAGTCCCCATGAATTTGGCATGAGTGGCACTGCTTTGCATATTCGAGGCAGTCCTGAATCATCGTGGGCCAGTAGTAGCCCATCTGTTTAATCTTCAACTTCATCTTTGGGCCTGCTTGGTGAGAACCACAGAGTCCATCATGAACTTCCTGAACGACTCTTTTCTCTTCATCAGGTCCCAGACATCTCAACCACAGAGAATCAAACGACTTCTTGTACAGAGTATCATTGACGAAGGCGAAAGACAGAGCTCGTTTCATAAGCCGATGTCTTGAGGACGCATCTTCGGGCGTTCGAAGGTATTTGAAGTAGTCTATAAAGACTTCCCACCAATCCTCGGCCTTTTCCCGGTCTTTTATTTGCAGAGCCATTTGCTCAGTCGCTCCCTTTTCTTCGGGTGATTCCGGGGATATTTCCGCTGGGGCGAGCACCCGACGGCTTTGTACCACGATTCTTACGTCATCGAGGTTCTCATCAGCCAATTCTTTAGCGAGTTTGGCCAACGCGTCCGCTTTGCTGTTTTCCGCGAGCGGTATGTTCTCCAAAGTATAGGAAGGAATTTGGGTCAACAGCTGTTGCACCTTCTCGCCGTACTTCGCCAACTCTGGCTTGGATGTTTGGTAGTCGCCGTTTACTTGACTAACGACCAGTTGGGAGTCTCCGTATATGAGGAGGTTTTCAATTCCTATGTCGATGGCGATCTCGAGGCCTGCTATCAAAGCTTCATATTCGGCCTCATTGTTTGTGCTCGGCTCTGTTAGGGAGTAAGCAAAGCGCATTATCCCTCCTTGTGGAGTTACAAAGATGAGTCCTACTCCCGATTTGATTATAGGGGTATTTTGTTTGTGCTTTTTCACGGAGGATGCTCCATCGAAATAAAGCTCCCATCGGGTATCACCACCGTCGATCGCATCAAACGCATGTTCTTCTGGAAGATCGCAATTCAGAGGAGAATCGGCGGGTATCAGATACTCAGCGAGGAAGTCGGCAATGGCCTGGCCTTTCACTGCCTTAAGAGGTTGATACGCTATCGAGAACTCCATCAAGAGCAGGGCCCATTTAGCGAGTCGCCCCATCAATATGGCCTTTGACATTAAATATTTAAGGGGGTCCACCTTCGAAATGAGACGGACTTCATGCGCCAACGCATAGTGTCTGAGCTTTGTTATCGCAAAGATCAATGCCAGGCAGTGTTTTTCAATGGGGGAGTAGTTGCTTTCTGCCTCCAGTAGAACTCGACTTAAGTAGTAGATTGCTCTTTCCTTCCTTTGGTCGTTCTCTTGTACCCATAATGCGCCTAAGGAACCTTCGAGGGCGGTTGTATAAAGAATGAGGGGCTTTCCCTTGACCGGAGCAGCCAACACTGGCGGGTTCTGCAGGTATTGCTTGATCTCGTCTAGCGCGCTTTGGCATTTTTGGTCCCAGACTAACGGGGTTCCCTTCTTCATCAGGTGGCTGTAAGGACGGCACTTGCCTGAAAGGTTGGCTATAAATCGCCGTATATATGCAAGCCTTCCTTGGAGAGACCGCAGCTGTTTGAGAGTTCTTGGAGGAGGCATTTCCATGATCGCTTTGATCTTCGACGGATCTATCTCAATACCTCGATGTCGGACGATGAATCCCAGGAATTTGCCCGAGGAAACTCCGAATGCACACTTGAGAGGGTTCATCTTCAAGTTGTACTGTCGAAGGCGTTGAAATACGGTCTTCAGATGCTCGAGATGTTCCTCGTATGATTTGCTTTTAACCACGAGATCGTCGATATAGCATTCGACGATTTCGTGTATAAGGTCATCAAAGATCTGCGTCATGGCTCTCTGATAAGTAGCGCCGGCGTTCTTTAGACCAAAGGGCATCACCTTGTAGCAGAATATACCCAAAGGGGTCCTAAAAGCGGTGTGCTTCTGATCTTCGGGATGCATCTTTATCTAATTATACCCTGACGAGCCGTCTATGAAGGAGAAAACCTCATGAGTAGACGTGTTGTCTATTATCAGTTCGGTGACTGGCACTGGGAAATCGTCCTTCGGGCAAGCTTTTTGAGATCCCGGAAGTCCACGCATATGCGCACTATCCCATTTTTCTTCATCACCGGGACGATGTTGGCGATCCACTCGGGATACTGGACCTCTTGAATGAAGCCAGAGTCGATCAGCTTCTTGACCTCGGCGTTGATGCTCATTTCAAGCTCGAGCCGCATTCTTCTTGGTGCCTGCTTGACTGGCTTGACGTATGGGGATATTGCCAATTTGTGCACAGCAATTTCTGGATCTAGTCTCGGCATTTCGGAATAGTTCCATGCGAAGCAATCTCTATGCTGCATAAGCAGGTTTTTTAATGAAGCCACCCTCTCTTCAGACAGCAGCTCACTAATGAATGTCGGTCACGGGTCATTCGCCGCCCCCAACTCAATTTTCTTGAGGTTATCTGCAGTGGTATGTATTCCATCTTCCAGCTCTTTCGGTGCTGGCGGAAATTCTGAGATCACCTCGTCGCTGTTATCTTCGAAGCACCAAGGAAGGTCATCCATGTTCTCGGGCTCTTCTTTTGATATTGTTATCATGTGACAAGTACTAATTTGCTTCCAATCCCAATGTGGAACTGGTTCTTCTTTCATGGCCTTAGGTTCGTGCTTCTATGACGGCGCTACCCTCCAGCTGTCGGAGAGAGCGAACCTGCCAAGCTGATATTGATCTTCGACCCAATTCTTGAAGGTGAAGCAGTCCTCGAGAGGATGCCTTACCACTCGGTGATAAAAGCAATAGTCTGGGTGTGAGACTTCGCCTGCTTGTTCGGGGTGTTTAGACTCCGGCAGTATAAGCATCTGATGTTTTAGAGCGAGGTCAAGTATTTTCTTCTTGTCCCGAGGAAAAGAGTACGCCCGACCCATTTTTCTTATGTGGGATAGATCGGAACCGTTCGATTCCCTTTTGTGTGGCTTCTTTGTCCTGCTTTGTTGCTGTTGAGCGTCTTTTTTTTGTTTCGACTTGTTTCTGCCTCTGCGTCATTCCTTTTTTTATAACAGGTTGACAGGGAGCGGCATCTTCATCTTTCACAGCCTGTTGGAGGAGGCGTTGCGTTTTGGCTTTCTCGTAGATGGTCATTTCGCGGTTATGGTCATATCGAACTTTTTGACCAGCTTCCCTTATAAGCTTGTCCATTTGTTCCTCGAACGACAGACTGGGCACTTTTATTTCTAGAACTTTCACTGGTTCAGTAATAACGTCCTCCCATTGAGCATCCGCTTCTTCATCAAAGTCATGTACGACGTAGCAACCGTGGAGTAGCTCTCGTTTCTTGGACCGAATGTATCCAAGCACGATTGTTTCCATTCTCCCATTAGGTAACTTATGCTGAGTCCCGGGAACGTTCCAGACCCTGTCGTAGAATTTGGCTTTCCGAGCGGTCTGTTTGAAGGATATCCCCTGGCGCTTCAGCAATCTCTTCAAGCCTTCTGTATAATATCTGGGAAGACGGATGGGCTGAAGCCTGTCAAGCGTAGGATCCGCGCCGTGCCAGATTTCTTTCTCCACTTTGGTTTCCTCAGAGCGGCAGAATAGAATTGCTTTTTCACCCCATTCGCCTGGGAGGGACATAGAACGTCCGCAGCTCCTCTACGCTGTAGGTATCAAGTGCATCCAGTTCTTTACGGTGTTTAAGTGGGACCATGGCGACTTGCAGACTTTGCTCTTCGTCAGTGGACGTTTGTATTGAAGGTCGAGCAGAGAATACAACATGGACCTCATCTTCCGAGTCGCTACCAAAGATCAACGTAGGAGTAGATGGTCTCGGCTTGTTGTGTTGGGGTGGACCCAAATAAACTATCTCCTCCTCTTCCTCGGTATCACTGCCGAAGATAGGGATGGTGGCATTAACATTGTTCTCCGGCTTGTGACATCTCTCCGTGTCTTCGAAATCCGGTAAAAAGTATTTGGCATCTTCATATTTGCAGACTTCGTTCACAGAGAACGGGTTCAGTTCTCCCGTCACGGTATACTCGAGACCATCCTTAAAATACTTCATACACTGATGTTGTGTAGAAGGGATGATGTTGTACTCGTGTAACCATGGTCGGCCGAGCAGAGCATTGTAGCACGTCTTGGCGTCTATGACGTGGAACTTAATGTCCGTGATGAGTAGCCCGAAGCGTAGCGTCAGTATCACAGACCCAAGAGTTCTTGATGACTGGGAGTCGAACCCGGAGATGGTGATCTTGTCCCGAGCAAGGTGCTGGACGCTCATGCAGATTTCTTTTAACACCCGTACGTTGAGGAGATTAACGGAGGATCTATTGTCGATCAGGATTTTGCCTATCTTTATATCGTGGCAGTATCCCGAGACATAGAGGGGGCTATTGTGTTCGCACGTCCCAAGGAGAAGGTCCTCATCACCAAAAGTGACATCGGCTGTGTGCACTTCCTCTAATTCATCCCTCATCTTTTCTTCGACCAGGAAAGCTTGGAATTGTTCCGGATCCTTTAGGGCCTTGATTAACGAATCTCTCGCCTCTTTTGATAGTAAAAAGGCGTCAAGAATGCTAAGTTGCAAGGGTAGCTTCCTCAAGTGTGCTAGAACGTTGTAGTCCACCTTTTTTCTCTTTGGCGGGTCCTTGGCAATTAGCTCTTCCATGACTTGGTCATCTAGGGCGATCTCCTCAGGGACCTTCTCTTTTATTTGAGGGTCCGAGATTCTTTTCAGGTAGCGTACGATTACGCAGCCGAATATTTTCACAGACCTTCTGCTCTTCTTCTTTCCCCGAGGTGGACTCTTTAAAGAGGGGGCTAAGAGCCATCTCCTCGTCAGATTCGCTCCCAAATGTGAGAACTTGTGATCCCCCGGCATTAATCATGCGACAATCACAGGTAGTTCTGTTAAACCCTTCGGTCGTATTTTTCCGCTCCCGACGAGTTTTGCGCTTCCCCCGCTTAACATGTTGTCGATGAGCAACATATCTTTGCCACCATCTATCGAAAGCTTTGCACTCTTCAATGGGGTGTGAAATCTTCCGATGATATAAAAAATAGGAGGGGTGCATTTCCACTTCACCAGTAATGTTTCCTTCGGAGGATGGTAGCTTCATACCCATTGATATGGCCTTAGCAAACTTTTTCCTCATCTTGAATTTGCTTTTGTCCGTAGTGGATGTATTTTGCTCCAGCGGAAGTGTCTCAGCTCTTTCGTCAAGTCGCCGGCGCTTGGCCCTTTCAAATAGAGCCGTCTCGCGTTCTCGATCAGCTTTACTTTTCAACAAAGCTTCGTAGAGGAATGCGTCAATTACTTCATCAGATGGCCCCAGAATTTTTGGTTCGGGATATGCCCCCAGCTTTCCAGTGCAAGAAGTCTCCTCATAGTCCGTCAATGAATGGGAGATCATATGGCAGCTCTCCACGTATTCCTCAGACTCATCCGACGAACTTTCTCCCTCATCTTCCTCTTGAAAGACGTGGTTGAGAAACTCTTGGAGTGTAATGGAAGTCCGTGCTTTCTAGTTGTATTCCTCCAGCGCGTCAATTTGTTTTTGTAAGTCCGTGCGCCTGTTGCCAGGCTTCACAGGCTTCTTGGATTTCTTCTTCTTCTTCTTCTTCGAAGATTTTGACGGCTGATTGCGAGTGCTTGGGCCACCACCATCGGTCTTTGGAGTTGGACGCGGCTTCAACATCCCCTCAATGACCTGCGGTTCCAACGGGTTCTTCCACTTGATCGCTGAGCATGTCTGAAGATCATTCAGCATCCTCTTTGTATTGGCTGACAGCACAACCTCCCAAAGGGCTTCTTCGACGAGAGAGCACGTTGCCCCCGGCATATTCATCCTCTTAGAGGCGTGAGGTTGCGGCGGATTCACCTTCCATCTGTCGGATAACGCGAACTTGCCCTGCTGGTATTGGTCTTCAAGCCAATTTTTGAAGACGTAGCAATCTTCGATCGGATGACCCAGTACCCGATGATAGGGATAGTAGATGGGCTCATTGACATCATTTGGTTGCGACGGACATTTTGGCTCCGGCAGATTTATGAGTCGGTTGCGCAACGCTACCTCGAATAATCTTCTCGTTTTATCTCGGGAAAACGAGTAAGGACGTCCTAGTCTCTCCTTAAGGGGTACCTGCGGACGCATATTATTTTGACGAACAACCGGCTTCGAATTACTCGGCTGTTGTTGAGCATTAGCGACAACGATCGTTTTTCCCTTCCCCTTGTCATTTCGGGAGTCTGGCTTTGGAAGAGGAGGTCTATGGCCTATCTGATCCATTTACACTAGCTTGTCAATCAAGGCCTGGAAGATAGTCGGCTTGAAGAACATCATAAATTGCGAGCTGGTTACTTGTGGATCAAGGGTTCCCACAAACATACCCACTGCAGGAGCTTCTTCAATGCGCTACTCGCACAGTTCCGCTACTGTATAGCATATTGAACCCATGTCTCTCCTGGCTTTACCCTGGCGTTAATCAGTGCTATCATCGGGGTGCGTTCACGGGCGCTTGCAAAACGCTGGGTAAACAACAGTTCCATCTCCGCAAAGGTCTTGATAGAGTCGTTCGGGAGCTCAGAGTACCACTCGAACGCTGTATCTGATAAGCTTCCAACGAACTGGCGAAGCAACAGTTTGTCATCACCGCCGGTGTTGCCGCAGAGTGCCCTGAACTGGGCAACATGCTGGTGGGGATTTCCCGTCCCATTATAGATATGGAACTTGGGAATAGTGTAGCCCGGTGGGTATTTGATCTGGTCGTACCAGCTCGGATATGGTCGTCCTGTTTTTACGACCTGGCCGGCTGCTTCAGTCGCATGATGAACCCGTATTTGTTGGGCTATGTACTCGTCCAAGTCAGCTTTGGAGATTGTCTCCTCCTTAGCTGTTGACAGAGCTGGTGGAGGATTTGACGTCTCTCCCCTATCGTCTTCAAGGACGATCGGGGGATCTTCGGCCGGAGGATCTTGTTGGATCATCATCCCCACCATGTCTTGGAACAGGAGGCCCATACGCTTTATGTTGGCTGCTTGTTCAGCAGCCTCTTTATCCTTCTTCTCCAATATCCGACGAAGGAATTCGGCGTCAGTTTCTTGCTCCTGGCGTTCATCCGAGGACGTTTCAGGGCTTTCTTTTGGCCCACTAAGTGCGGCCATCGCGTTCATCATCTCTTGGAGCTTCTGCTGCTGCTCCTGCGCTTTGGTCACCGATCGCGTGAGCGGTCTATGACCTATGGATATGCGGCTGTCCTCTTTACTGGACGCCATGTAGATGGTATGAGCTACGATGCCCCCGGACTTAGGGCGTTTGGGTTCACCACCTTTGATATTCGCCGTCGGCGTAAGGACTTTCTCTGGCCTTCTTCTCTTATGGGCCGTTGAAGTTGAGGGGGCCGTTGCTTTGGGCACCTAAGTGGTCGTCGCCTTTCGTTGCTTGACCGGGGGATTTTCTCCTTGCCGACTTTTCGACTTCTTGTGTTGGCGAGAGAAATTAGGATCAATCACAGATTCTCGGACCCGTCGCCATGTCTTGTAGATTCTGGAGGACAGCGATTGAGGAGACTGCTCCGGCTTTTCTGCTTCCACGGCGGTCTCTACCGGTGGAGGAGATCTTTTGAGCACCACAGTTGGCGAGTTTCTGCGTACCCTGTTCAGCAGCTCAAAGCTGTTCCCAGTTGGAACAGCAGCATTAACTTCCACCGTTGGAGCTGGTGGAGTTATCCCAGAGGGGGAGTTGGCCCCAGTCTTCCTTATCCAGCGCCAGTGGCGTCGTCGGGCGCGACGAGTTGTCGGTATTGGTTCAGAGACAGAAACAGCTTCCTCTTGCCCCATGTTCACGTGTGAGGCTGTTGCCGGCGTTAGCCTATTGAAGATTGATGTCTTTTGGGTAGCAGGAGCAGGAGTGGGAGTTGAGACGGCCAGCCTTGTAAAGACCGATCTCTTAGCAGGAGAAGCCGCCTTAACGACTTCAGGAGCAGGTTTGGCTACTCTTTTTGGAATAACCTTTTCTGGGACTGCAAGCTTCATTGTGGGCCCGCAGGAGTTTTGGCCAGTCTGGAGAAGACCGAGGCACTGGTGTTGGGCGACCCGTTGAGAGGGGCTGCAGTAACTATAAGTCGATCGAAGACCGACTTCTTAGGAGCTTCTGGTACGGGCACAGGGGTGTTGAAGCTTGTTGGCGGAAGCATGGTTCCAAAAAACAGCCCTGTGGTGGCTTGAGTAATCTGCTCCACGGGCATCGTGAACAAAGAGGCCGCTTGGGGCCCGTAGGTTATGCCCCCAGTTGAGGCAGGACGCGAGTTGCAGCTGCAGTTGGAGCACTTCGAACAGGTGAATACCATTGATGTTTTGCTTTTTGCGCCAAGCAAGAGACCAAATCTTAGTAACTTGAAACCTAAGGGCAACCATTAACAAACCGCGATTCGTTCGCGAATACGACACATGAAGTGTGGAGTGGAAAGAGGAAAAGATCACACCGGGCGTGCCAGAACCTGTTCCCCTCCGAACGGCGGCCAAGACATGAAGACGTCTTGCCTGGGATTCGGGGCAGATGCTATATGGTTTTATCTGTCTACCTCTCCGAAGATGCCAAGTTTATTTATGGCACCGTGTATCGGAGGTTTAGACGGATGCGGCCGATGTAGCAGACTTCGTCAAATTCCCCCTCGTTTGAGGGGGTTTTGATTGTGGGGACACTCTTCTCTGCAGGCACAGGCCCCTGCAGTTAATTACGCTACCGCATCGCGGTAGCCACTTTCTCCTTCTCCAGAAACGTGTGTGTTTGTTTTGTTTGTGGTTGCCCGTGGATTGTATACGGAGACTATTTATTTCGTCGCCCGTAGGACGTGGATTAGTCCAAATCCGTATTTACTTAGATTTGGGTTTGGTGTTTTAGTTTAAGGATACATTAGCCATATTTAGGCTAAGATCGACTTAAACGTTTGTTAAGGATACGTTAGTCTAATTTGAGACTAAGATCAACTTAACGGGATCGTTTGGATCCGACAAAAGAGCATTTGGGAGCTCTATTGTTCTAGTTTAGGGACGTAGTGGTCCAAAGGTAGTTTAAGGACATTGCGGTCCATTGCCAGTTTAGGGACGTGGTGGTCCATGTTCCAGTTTAGGGACATAGAGGTCCATATTCCAGTTTAGGAACATAGGGGTCCATAGGTAGTTTAAGGACGCTTAAGTCCGTGGGTTTAAGGACCCCACAGTCCTTGTTGATATGTGGTTGCCGGGACCCGTCACCTCTCTGACGTCGTTGTAGGATTACAACGATAGGAGTCAGAGGAGTTCGAAGATGTACCCTCGAACCATATGTAAATTGATTTAAGAGAGCAGCTGTGCTCGGTCAATTTAATTTGAGAATTTACGGCCATGATTGGGCTAAGTCCAGTTGAAAAAATGTTCAATGCTTTTATTTGTCTTTGGCCTATTAGGCTTGTGCTAGGGCTTTCCCCTTTTAAAATAATGCATTGCATTTTTTTTATTTTGTTTGGGCTCTGCCCATGTATAAATGAGGCTTAACATCAATTTTTTCGGGGCTCTTCCTTTTATTTTGTTTGGGCTCTGCCCTTTTTGTAAATGATGCAGAGCATCAATTTTTATTTGGGCTCAGATGCATTGCATCTGTTTGAAAATAATGCATAGAATTTACTAGGCCTGTTAGGCCTTTTTAATTGGGCTCAGCCCTTCTTTTGAATGATGCAGTGCATCAATCATCTGACAGTGTCCATGTGGCCTGTCAGGCGCTTTGCGCCAACAAATGAGCGCAAGCGCTTGTGGAGGTGACACGTGTCACGCAAGCGCAGTGCGTTGCGCCAGTGCGCTGCGCTTGCGCTGCTGACACGTGGCGTGCTCTGGTGAGTTGCGCCAATTTTATAGAGCAAGGCTCTTTCTTAAAAGCGCATAGCGCAAGTGATTCAGATGCTGACACGTGGCGCTCTCTAGTGGCTTGCGCCAACCCAGGAGCGCAAGAGTGCAGTTTTTGCAAGTGCAAGGCACTATTTCAATAATCTTGAGAATCTTTACGATTCCAGAACCAATGGTTCATAAAAAAGTGCAAAACACTGTTTGATTTCTTGATCTAATTTAGATCAAAGTAAACAAGTTTTTCTTATTTCAGAGAACCGGTGGTTCATAAAAAAGTGCAAAGCACTGTTTATTATATGAAGATTATTGATATTGTTCTTAGATCAATGATCTATTAGAAGAAATTCTTCTATTTTATGAAGGTTTTTACCTTTTTCTTGAAATTTCTTCAGAGTTCTATTTGTTTTGAGGTTCTCAATCTCTCACAATGTTGATTCTCTTTGAATTGGGGTCTAGGGGCCTTTATATAGTGCCCATAGATTTGTTAAGTTTGTTAAAGAGATCATTCTCTGAGTGATTTGGGGAATTTTCCCCATCGTTGGATCTTTGATCCAAGGGATTCTGTTTTACAGAAGGCAATCTTCTTGTTTTAACAAGAACAGAAGAATCTTACTATAATTTAATTCTGTTTGGCGCAAACGCCCCAGCGCGTGACACGTGTCAAGCAGCGCAGAGCGCAGCGCACCTGCGCTTGCGCAACTGCGCTGACACGTGTCGCGCAACGCACGGCGCAGCACATCTGCGCTGACACATGTCGCGCAGCGCAACTGCGCTTGCGCTGACACGTGTCGCGCAGCGCTTGCGCAACTGCGCTTGCGCTGACACGTGTCGCGCAGCGCAGCGCAGCGCTTGCGCAACTGAAGCGTTGCTTCCTTTAATCTTGTTTTAAATAGAGCCTTGCTCTGATTGGGCGTTCTGCCTTGGGCGCTGCGCTGGCGTATCAGATTTTGACACGTGGAGCGTTGCGCGCAGCGCAAAGAATTTGAAGCGTTGCTTCGAATTTTGAATTTTGAAATTCAAACAGAGGTTTGTTCTGATTGGAGGAAACATCCACCTCCGACACAAAAGATGCGAAAATTTGCGAGAAAATCTAGCTGCGTAATCGTACATTGCCCGAAAAATCTCAGACCTATGACCGAAACGTCTTTAAACTACAACAGACCCGCGGCATCCCCAGGCTGACGCGGTAAAAAAAAAGAAGGTACGTCCATAAGCGAAATGGGCACGGATGAAAACCTCAAAGGGCTCCGTGAGTAAAAACAGCGGGACTACCGGCGAGTTTTGTGAAAACCCGAAAGGGCGCAATCTTATCAAAAGACACTTGCATGGTCTTCTCGACCCTGTAAGGAGAAACCACCTGCGTGAGATCCTTACGACTCACAAAGGAGAGACACACTTAGGGATTCCCACGATTCTTAAGGAGAACTTACACTTACGAGATTCTCACGACTCGTAAGGAGAATTCCCCTTTGAGACCCTCACGGCTCATAAGGTTCAAAAGCCTTAAGCTACAAGGATCTGAACCTGTTCTTAAGCCATCACAACCCACAGATTGCCTTACAAGCGGTTCAATGTTGACCCTTGTATACAATCCACGGGCACGAATGAACATTTCCCTAACAGAGTCCCACCAGCGACTAGGGATATGATCACGGTGAACAAACACTTGTAGGTCCTCTCGACTTGCAAGGAGAAAACACTCTTGTAAGATCCTTACGACTTATAAGAGAACACACACTTAGGAATCTTCACGATTCCTAAGGAGAAATTGTACCTACAAGATCCTCACGACTCGTAGGGAGAAACACCTTTATGAGACCCTTACGGCTCATGAAGTCAAAAGCCTTAGTCGACGGGATCCTAACCCTGTTTGCTAAGACACCTTTGTTCGACATCGACAGAGGCAAATGATGATTCGCTCATGTCAATATCCCAGTTGTAGCGATGCTGATGCTGGCGGGGCTCCACGTGGCGATTGGCCTTTGGGGGCGTCTCTTCGACTGCAGGAGTCAGAGACAGCCTGTCACTTCTGCAAACCAACGTCCGACATATGGCCCATACCCTAACTGACGAGTTGACTGAAATGGCGCCCCCTCTTTAAAGCGCAATCATTTCACGGATCCGCTGACGCCGTTAGAGATACGCGTGAAAATTCAGGCACACAACGAGACGACACAGGGCCCCAAAGATCGAAACCACACAACAGCCAAACGCCGTGTCATTCCCGGACGATCCGCATTATGATTCTTGACGCCAAACCTAGTAGGCCACTCTCGACCTGATCCATGAATAGGTCGGAACAAGAGTGGGGAGCTAATGATGATGCTCACGAGTGGTATCTCTTCAGATTACGACACGTAGCGGATGACGTGTCCCGAAAGCTGTGTAGGTGGAATAAATGAGTTGCACTAGAAGGATTCTTCTGGATATTGCCTCTAAGGATGTATCCGACCTTTCAGGAGACCTTCCTGATTACTTTCCGCATTCATCCAACAAACTACCAACAGCTCGTCTCCGAGCTTCCTCAGTCTCCTTGCTTGTCTCCGAGCTATCTGACATGCCTAGCTTCCTGGGTCTCCCGGCTCGTCTCCGAGCTCCTGACACGCTGAGCTTCCTCGGCCTCCAGGCTAGTCTTCGAGCTCCTGACGATCCAAGCTTCCTTGGTTTCCCCCGATCAATCAGGGGCGCGGAGCCCATATGCCGCCACAACGGCTCCGTGTATATCGCCAGGGCGAGATATCCGCCTCCCCGCCATTAAATGGGAGGATAACGCGGGGGCGTAACCGACGGTGACGATCTCGTGCCTGCTCACTCCACGCGACCACTGTATAAACCCCTCTCTCAGACGACTCAGGTAACTCAAATTCATTTCAATACGCCACTACTCTTCTTTATTCGTCGGTAACAACTTGATCGTTGGAGGGTCCTGCGGTGGTCACCCATCCCGGGACTTTGTTTGCAGATAGCTTGGCGTCAGTACCAACCCATTGAGATCCACACTCAATAGCTGACAGATCAAATCAGCCATACAAGATCGCTCACGCGTGATTGACGGAGGACAACATCTGAAGGAGATCACAACCTCCATCAAGCACCGATTCTTCTCTTTCAACTCTGCCTCTAGGTCCAAGCACACATCTTAGCCATAAGCTGGCAAGTCAACTCCAGTAATCCCTTGATTTCGAGATAGCTTGCAATGCAGACGAGTTGTTGGAGGGTGCTATGGTCGAGTGCCTTTACAAACTTAGCATCCCATTTCTCAAGTTGGTTGTTGTCCAATTCATTCTTTTTATGCATGTTACGGTATTCGATCAATTTTGGGATTATGCTGCTCTTCACAATTGGAAGAGAGATCTTGGTATGGTTGAATCTAATCACGCGTCTGAAAGTACCATTCTGTGCTACCATAGTTTCGTTCACCTCGAACCACTTTCCATCAGCGTACTTCAATTTTATCTCCATCCGATTAGAAGAAGAAGAAGCAACGGAAAACCCCTCTTGCAAATATAAAGAAAAGTAAACCGAACTTAATTAGAAACGGCTCTTCAACCCACGAATGAATCATGCTTGCTGCATTGTACCATATTTGATATACACTAAAGATAATTCAAGATATTTGATATTTTTAAGCTTGGCTTTTATCGTGTCTTCTGATAGCATTATTGCCGAGGCTATGAGCATTTTGAATTCACTAAAACAAGCGATCACATTGGCTCTGACCTCTATTCATATAGAATCTGACGATTACAATATTGTCAATTACAATATTGTCAATTGGATTCAATCTCCTATCCTTTTTCCTCCTTGAAAGATCCCTCCAATCATCCATTAATGTAGATGCAGATGGTTAATCCAATCTCATCCCCAAGTATCAATTGGTTTCATTCGTCTTAATCTTAACAAAGCGGCACATGATAATTGGCATCATGAGCTAAATCTCTTTATTTGTTTGGATCTTGGAATACTCCATGCATCCTTCTTTCTTTTTCTGTTGCTCTTGAAGTAAGTGAACATTGTTTTTGCATATTATAATATAGTAGGTCAAGACCTTTTCACCAAAAAAGATGTATCAGAAAGTGTGGTGAACCATTGAAGGAGCAAATTCAATAACTATTACCTGTTAAATATCTCTTCCTTATTATTACTATAATGCAAACTCTTCTAATAAATTTACTATTTAACTTAACGTTGAATTAATGTCCTCTCTAAAAAGATGACGCATCACCAAATATATTGCCACATCAACATTATTATACACGTAATTAAGATTGCCACATTAATATTATTTTACACACACCATGCACCTAAATTATAAAAGAATATATCAAAAAATAAAAAGAAATATAATTTTTTTTAGATAATAAAAAGATTTGTTCATTCTATATATATATATATATATATATATATATATATATATATATATATAATTTGTTATCAATTTATTACTCAAAAAATTTATAAATATGCCTTTTTCTCTGCTTTTTAAATTCAAAACTATATGATTATATATCAAAGATAATTCGAAAATAATAAATAAAATTCGAAATAGTAACTATATGTACATCAGAAACGCAGAAATACTAGTAATGCTTACTTACACAAATTAAATTTATGTTCATGAATATACTTGATTATCATATGATTTTTTGATGGCAATTAAAATATTTAATACTTCAATTCTTTATTGGCATAAGTATAGTTACTCGTACTGCATTAATAGCACTTGCAAAACTAGTACAATTAACTACAAGCATATGAAAAGAATTAATATTTTTTTAATTATGCATAAATAAATATATCATAAAATAAGTAACTTTGGACTATATAAGTTGAAAAATATGAGAAAAAAATGAAATATAGTCATATGATTTTAACTTTAGAAGGAGATTTCATTATTATTTGCCAATACAAAAATTCTTTTTGCTATATTTTTCCATTAATCTCTTACTAGTTTTTTTCCCTCTCATCTTGTAACATCTTGCTCTTTTTCATTTTGGTAAACTAAGGTTAATAATCACCCAGTAGACTAATTAAAAATCCATAATTCTTAATAATAAAGAAAATCCATGATTCATAACAATATTTAGATATTCTAACAATATGATAACAATTATAGAAAATGCACTTATTGAACTTTCAAAATTAAAGAATAACTAATCTTTTCTATTGTCTCCATTTTCTCTTACTCCCCCCCCCCCCCCCCCTCCCCTCTTTGTTGTGCCATATTCGTATTGTCTTTATTCCTGTACTAAAGTGAAAATTGAAAATTTAATATTGGTAAAGCATTTAACAATCAAAACACTAACTAAAATCAGCAAATGCATAACAATAAAACAATAAAACATTTTTGTTAGATGATTACAATAATGATTTCTGATTAGAAAAGGATATATGTATGGATCATCTAGGAATATTTTCTATCAAAAGTATAACTGAAGATTAAAAGAGATAGATAAAAAGGTTTTTTATTTGGAGCTCCCCATCATCACCCCTCCCCCTCCACACACACACACAAAAAAAAATCCATAGCAAATTCCTTTCTAATCCCAAAATCTTGATATTTACATTTTATCCCCCAAAACTAATAAAATACATTATTTTACCCCTTACGATTTCTGTCTACTTTTAACGGCATAACATTTGTTTTTTCTTTAAAATATCTCAATCTCTTATCTATTTTGGAAATACTCAATTCCTTTTCCAAATTGAAATTACTGTTTAGGCTAGTGCTGCACCTTTCTCAAAATCGGGCATGAAATCAGAAGCATTTTCAACATACTTCTCTACCTATAAAGAACTTGAACGTTTCTGTGCTCTTACTTGTTGTCTTCGGATAAATAGTAAACATAGAAAATTTAAAACTAAAGTTAACGGGTTTTTTTTCTGACTGAAATCATAAAGGGGGCAAAATGATGTATTGTATTAGTTTTAAGGGGTAAAAAGTAAATATTAAGTTTTGGGGGTGATGAAGGTGAGGGCATATCAACCAAAAGTTGAACCTAAGAAGAAGAAGAGTCCACATATATTTTGAAAGATTAAAAATTGCATATCAATATTTCTTAGCTCAAGGTTAAAGTCGTATAGAAATGAAAAACCCATGGAGTCATCACAAAACGTCTCTTCTTTTTTCATACAATAATGTTGAAAAAAAATCCCTCATGGTTCCAAAGCACGCAGACTCGTTCTTAAACATTTCAACATTTTGAGAAAGCAGCAAACAGCTCATCTATTTGAATTTCAATTTGGAGTTGTGAATGTGAATACTAAACCAAATTAATCAAGCTGTTTCTTGATTTATGTATAAACACTACCTATTATTTCATTTGTAAAATTTGATGGATATGTATGCCCCAGAGACCTTTATAGTATATGATGTTAGGGATAGATATAGACCTTTATAGTATATGATGTTAGGTATATATATATATATATGTGTGTGTGCGCGCGCTGCGCGCGTGATATCGCAAGATTGTTATGCGCGCGCGCGCACACACATAACAATCTTGCGATATGATAATATACTATTTGGTTTGACTTTATCTTAACATGTATGTTTTACTAGTTATTACATATCGTTGGTACATATTGATAAAACCCGTAGAATCTTTGTTGACTGCCAGCGTTATGATGATGATCATACTCATGGGGCTGGGTAGTCCGTAAGCACATCCTTAAATGTCTCTAGTTATGGGAGTATCGAGACTGGGTATCGATATTCCAGAATAGGCTAGTGTATACGTTTATTGACCCCGACGAGAGGCGATGGCTGGTCTCACAACCATTGGTGTACGACAACAAAGATTATATACAGGTGCTCATTAAGTTATGAGTTATACTGGACGAACACGCTGGGAACTTCTAGATGATAATATACCTATCGTCGGATAGCAGTTCTCTGGTGACATAGGTACATGGTAGTTTTTAGACCTGACATCGTCATTTGTCTCGAGTGTGTTCCCACTGTACTTATATTACTACTCTACCATGCTTTTAAAGAGTCGTGCAAACAGGTTTTGGTTGGGTACATGTCCGAAGCACTTGGGAGCAGTGAGCGATAGAAGGGATTCGTTTCTCCCGATATAAGGAGTCGACGATGCGCTGTGTTCGATTGGACATCAGCATAAGACCTTGGCCAAGACAGATGAGATTTACCGATAGTGAGATCGGTAATTTCTCATAATGGTTTTTAGCCACATCGATATGACTTATCGGGTTATTAGAGGTCTGACGTTTTCCATCCCCCCAGATCCAGTATGCAACACTTTTAGAAGAAGAAATCAAACTGTACGAAAATTGTCAGTTTCAGCCTCAGTAGGGATACAGACAAGTTTGCATGTCAACCTTTCTTTCGTACAATACCTGGATAGTCGTTGCATATAGCTAGTGCTACTGACATGATTGTGGTTAAATCCACTAACAGCGTATTGTCGAGTTTTTAGAGTGCCACACAAAGGGTTTCTTGGCTCAGGAGAAACGATGTAGGGTGCATACTTTGATACGTACGGAGGTTTGATTAAATACGTGTTTTTAGTACACGTATTTTATTCGGACATTTTTGTAATACTAACCGGTTTGAAAGATAGTCAGATTATCACATTTAGATAAAAATGTGAGCTAGTATTATATCTCTCATTTTTCTCTCTTTTACGGTATTGGTATTTTGACACGAATACGTTATTTATACGAATATGTGTATTTGTATAAATACGGGTATTTGTGTCTTGATACGAATATGGGTATTTGTATCTTGATGCGAATATGAGTATTTTGTATTTTGATACGAATACAGGTGTATGTATATATATAACACACACATATATGAGTTGACTTCTCATTTTTCTCTCATCTCTTCTTAATCTTTTAAGAAGTATGTAGACTTATGACCCATACTTGTGAGTCACAAATCCACCCGCATGCTTTAAAAAGATCAAGAATAGAAAAGAAAATGAGATTTTAGTTTTTAGTCATGCTTGCTTCTCTTCTTCTCCTCTTGAGTTTCCAAGTTGAGAAAAGAAAAAGAAAAAGAGAGAAAATAAAGAGATTACCGATACTACATTTTTTATGATCAATTCTTAGCAAGTTTTGTTCACAAGTTGCTTCACTTAGTGTTCTTGTGTGAAGTTAGAGCTTGAGCTAGGGTTCTTTCAGATGGATCATCTTCGACAAACGAAAATCGGCATCCAACCTTATTCCTGACGACTTAGGAGCTTAAGAATAGGATATATGAAGACGAAGGACATGACTATAAAGGTTGTAAACCATAACCGAGTATTTAAACTCCTTTTTAGTTTGCTAGTTTAGTGTTTAAAATCGATTCTAGGTCGTAGTACCTTGTGCTCTCGTTTAAATTGTTCGTTTTGCATTCCGCCTTGGCCGCAAGTTAGCGGCACGAGCACGAGCAACTACTTACATGGTATCAGATCCATCCAAACACTTAAATTAGTTGTAAACGATGCTCACGTTTCAAAACCGAAAATTTTCTGTATTTCGAAAACGAAAATCCAAGTTTACATCAATTTTTAAATGGTCTTTGAATTTTTTTTAAAGTATATCAGAAGGCTTGTTTTGTGAAAACTTGGCAAAAAACATGGGGACCTAACTCCCAAATTTGGACGCCTAAAATGGGATTTTTGCCGCTTCTATCGGCCCAAAATTTGATTCAGGTCCCTGATTTTTGTCCAGGGCTTATTCTCAGGGAAACTTGATTTGTGGTAATATTTGTTTTGGCTCAGATTTCATTTGATGTTATCTTTGTTTACGGATAGCAAGGAAAGTTTTAAAATCAAAACTTTAGCATCGTTGATTATCTTTGTGTTTGTATATGTGTTTGTAAACGTCGTCTAATTACTATATATCGATTAGACGGGGTTGCGCATAATTGCTTATGTTGTTGAGATATATATCTTGTGATGGTTTAGCCGGATAATCGTGGTGGATAGCCCTTTATCGTAGATTAGATGTATATTTGTTTATTCGGGGCGAACGTCCGAATTGTGGTCGTCGTTTTCGCGTGATGTATATTATTTTATTGGGACACATCCGGATTGAGGCTGATGTCACCTTTGTATATTATTCATTCATGTATTAGGATAAACCCGTGGAGAAGTGCTCAAGTAGCCAGGTTCTAGAGTGTGTTAGGTGATCGTCTCATGGTAATGAGTTCGAGCTGCCTAGCTCTAGAATTGAAGGGTTATTCGCCACACTTGTAGGAGTTTAGGATAGACCCAAGATGGAGTGCCCAAGTTAACGAATTATAAAAAGTGAGTGGTAGCCTACTCATGTCATTGAGGGAGGGGTACCCCATTTCTAGAATTGGCGGGTATCTTGTCGCGCTTGTATGGGTTTTAGTTCAGGTGATGTTCGAGCTATCCACACGACCAGGGAATGTTGCTTTTCGTTTGCGGCTCAAATGAAACACGGGGCTCCTAATTTATCCGCTATTCCATATTGATTATCGCATGCCTGTGATGTTTATTATCTGCCTGTGATGATGATATATTATAAATGCATTTATATGTTTTGCATCCGCTCTAGCCCTGTCCCCACTCTACCATAAGTTAAGTAAGCTTATGGTAAAGACTCGGAACCCCGTGGCGAATACGGATAACATATAAAGTATTGTATTTTGGTTGTTTCTGGTGTGATTAGGAACATAATTGATGGGTCCACATTAATTTTGATTAATGCAAGAAAATAAACCTAAATTGATGTTGTTGAAATCAAATTTCAAAACCACTCGGGTCTTTTAAAAACTTACTCAGTTTTCCACAAAACCACATGTTTTCGAAATTGAGCTTGAACCATTTGTTTCAAAATCACTAAATTCTTTCAACGATATCAAGTTCATTACGTTAAGGGTTTTTCCGCCAAAAACCAGTCGTAGCCCTCCGTCATTTCAGATTATTAATGCTTAGTATTCGTGCTACACTTGTCGACTAGGTTAAGGCATAGTGTACGGTAGCCAAGTATTGGTTTTCTGTTGTATAGAGATGCGATTGGTTAGGACAGTCGTACAATCTTGTTGACTAAGTTAAGAGTTGTGCGAGTGGGTCTAATACAATCAAGATAATGAAGGGTTGAACTTGACTTGCAACTTATGATTTGTTGACTAAGTTAAGGTCATAAGCCGTATGGGGTAAAAACTATATCGGGAGTTTCAATTATAAGGGAAACTTGAAAGGTGGGTGTATACCTTCTGGAGTATAGTGACTTGAGTGGCTTCCATCAAGGGTATCATGCGATGATAGTTGGGTCTCGATTCCCACTGTGAATAGGATTACTCTCGGGAGATTTTCACTTCATAACTAGCTAACCCATTACGTGTTTAGAAAGATGTTAACGGAGTTATGCCTATGTAGAAATGGGGTTATTTAATTAGGTCCGTGCGAAAGCATGGAGAGCCTTCCTTAGAGTACCAACACCGGCTTAGCTAAACGGTTAGCGAACTTGTGGGGCGTACATGAACCCGACTAGTTTTCCTTTTAAGGTTTGAAGGAGAATTTGAGGAAATAGTGGGAACAATCCTTATTAGATAAATTAAAAACCAATCTAATCTTGCAATAGCGCACGCTAAGTGTTTCTTTTCTTTCTCTCTCTAGATAGCAACCATGTCACACCTTAATCAAGATAATAAAATGTATGACTTGACCAAACCAACTTATTACACTGGGCTGGGAAACGTCGGTTCGGCTCTAACTTATGACAACTGTCACGAGTATGGGCAAGGGAAAGAGAAATGCGAGGACCACCATATGACCATGATGAAGGAGAAGCATTCTTATGCATCTTCTTCAGGTGTATTTGTTATTGAGAACTGTTTTCTCGGTCAGTCCTACCTCCTGGGTACTAGATACCGGATCAGGATCTCATATCTGTAATTTATTATAAGGATTAAGAAAAGTTGGATGGTTGGACTGGGTGATGTCTTTCAGAATAAGGAACGGAGCACAAGTTGATGCTGCTGCCGTCGGCGAATATCACTTGGTATTGCCAACTGGAAACACTATAATTTTGAACAATTGTTACTATGTACCTTTCATGCTTTGCAATATTATATCAGTTTCTTTACTAAATAAAATGGATACAACTTTGTTCTAAATAAAATATCATGAATATTTTACCTCAATCAGGCATTGATTGCAGAAGGTATATTATGTAATGGTATTTATGTTTTTAATCAAAACACAGTTTTCAATATACAAAACATACGCAAGAGGAAGAGTTCAGATATGAACGGAACTTACTTGTGACATTGTATACTTGGTCATATCAATAAGAAAAGACTAGCTAAGTTATATAAAGATGGATATTTGGATCCATTCGAATTTTCATCTTATGAAACTTGTCGGTCTTGTCTCAAAAGAAAGATGACCAAAACCCCGTTCACAGAACACGGAGAAAGAGCTACAGAGCTTTTAGGACCCATACACAGTGATATATGTGGTCCAATGTCTACACATGCAAGGGGTGGGTTCTCGTACTTCATTACATTTACTGATGATCTCTCTAGGTTCGGATATGCAATTCTAATGAAACACAAATCTGAAGCATTTGGGATGTTCAAAGAATATAAAAGCGAAATAGAGAATCAGACAAGAAAAAGTATCAAGATCCTTCGATCTAATCGAGGAGAGGGAGTACTTGAGTACGGTTTTCCTAGACTATTTAAAAGAGAATGCTATTCTCTTTCAGATTACCCCTCCGTATACACCACAACACAACAGTGTATCGGAGCGGAGGAATCGTAGCTTATTAGATATGGTTCGCTCCATGATGAGTGGTGCCGAGTTGCCTCTTTTATTCTATGGATATGCGCTTCAAACAACAACATATCTATTGAATGATATTCCATCTAAATCCGTACCTAAGACACCATTTGATATATGGAATGATAAGAGACCATATCTTAAACGTATTAAGATATGGGGTTGTCCGGCCTATGTAAATCACAAAATCTGGACAAATTTCGAACACGATTAGTTTAATGTAAGTTTGTGGGATATTCAAAAAATTCTGGTGGATATCTTGTCTACCATACCGAGAAACAAAAAGTATTTGTTTCTCAGTATGCCAAGTTTTTAGAAAATGAATTTCTTACAAAACAAGTTAATGGCAGTGCGGTAAAACTGGATGAAGTTCCAGAATCATAAACTACTGAAAATTTGGATGAACTATAGGATTCAATAATACCGGACAAACCTCAGCTACTCCTCGGATCTAGTAGGATTTCTCATCCGCCTGAGAGATACTTCGGTTTTCTCATAAACGAGAATTGAGAGGATTGTATTTTGGAAGAAGATGAACATACTAATTTCGAGTAGACCATTACCGGTAGGGACTCTGTGAAGTGGCTGGATGCTATGCGATCCGAAATGGAGTCCATGTACACCAACAAAGTTTGGACTTTGGACGTTACACAAACCCGTTAGCTACAAATGGATTTTCAAGAAGAAAATTGGTGCAGATGGACAGGTGGAAGCCTATAAAGCTAGACTTGTTGCAAAAGGTTTTCGTCAAAGATCAGGTGTGGACTATGACGAAACTGTTTATCGCCAAAAACAGAAACGAATCGGGATGGTTCGTCTTACCTGAATTTGGGGGCAGATAATATTTGGAACATATCCGTCCACCTCTCCGAAATTGCCAAGTTGATTTATGGCACCGTATATCGGAGATTTGGATAGATGCGACCGATATAGCGTGACTTTATCATATTCCTCCTAATTTGTGAAGGATTTTTTGATTGTGGGGACACTCTTCCTTACAGACGCAAGCCCCTGCAATTAATTACGTTATCGCGTTGCGATAACAACTTTCTCCTGCTCCAGACAGATCACTTCATGTCGTGTTATATATATATATATATTGTTTATTATGGTTGCCCATGGATTGTATACGGAGACTAGTTTATTTCATCGCTCGTAGGGCACAGATTAGTCTAAATCCGTACATATATATTATGGGATTGAACTTAGGAGGCAGATCTCGTGTAAACGAGGTCCATCAGTTCTAAATATGTTATCTAAGAATCATTAGTCATCTTTGAGACTAAGATCAACTCAGGAATATGTGGTTAAAACTCGTTAATTCTGTTTTAGATTAAGATCAACTTAACAAGTATGGATTAAGGACCTTTAGTCATCTTTAAGACTAAGATCACTTTGGTTTAATGATATTTCGATCAATATATATTGCATGTGAGAAACCAAAAGCTTCATTATTCAATTAAACTATTTTTAAATGATTAAATGATATTTTATGGTACAAGTGTGCAGATATATATGACGCACATGCCCGTTTATTTCATTTGAAAAGGGTGCACAAGTGCGTTGCACATAGTTACACATAGTTTTATTTCAAGGATGTTGCGCACATGTGTATCACATGACGCGCATGCCATAATAGGCAATTTTCATTAAGTACGCACACGTGAGTATCACGTGACGTGTATGCCTTCAGAGACAATTTTTATCAAGTGCGTACATGTGGGTATCACGTAATGCGCATGCCTTCGGAGGAAATTTTTACCTAGTGCGCACACGTGGGTATCACGTGATGCACACGCCTTCAGAGGCAATTTTTACCAAGTGTGCATACGTAGGTATCACATGATGCGCACATCCGCAGGGTATTATTTCACAAGAGCAGTAATTTTTATCATTAAGCGCGCACTGATTTTAGTGCGTACTTGTTTTCATCAGAAAGCAAAAGCTTTCGCCAAGAAGCAATAGCTTCTGTTTCATTTTCTTTTCTTGTTCTCTTATTTTCAGAGAAATGAAAACCTCGATTCTCATATATTTTCGAGTCGGCTTTGATGCGTTTTATGGTACGCATCTTATATTTTGAATTTTAGGATCAATCTCTCGCAAAAGTACAAACTTTATGAACGAGGGACAAACCCTAAGATCATTTGATTTTTTAATAACAACCAATAGATTCGAAGAGAAGCAAAAGCTTCTGTATAAAAGAAAAAGTTTTTTAATGGAGGAAAAGAGAAGTTTTTCTCTTTTATCTCTACCTTGCGCACTTGTTCGTTGAGGAAGAAAATGAAGAAGACTTGAGATTTTTTCAAGCTTATGGGGTTTTTTGGCCTTTTTGATTTTGATCTCATGGGTCTTTTATATAGGGTATGAGAAATATCAATCAGTTTGAGAGAATCTCTTATTTAGATATCTCGATTGATATCATGATCAAGTGGTGATCTTTAATCACCGTTAAATGGAGATCATGAATCTTAATAGAAGATTTTGCTTCTAATTTAGGATTTGATTCCTTATCAACAAAATTTATTTCTTGGGTAGAAGCGTCTGCTTCAAGTAACGTACATGTGCGCTTGTGCTCTTTGACACATGCGCACGTGCATCACACGTATAGGTGCACATGTATTATTCAACTTGGCAATCTTTCCAAATGCACATATATAGGTGCGTACAATTTGGGCGTCGCATATGTGATTCAACTTGACCATCTTGCCAAGTATGCATGTATAGGTGCGTGCAACTTGGGCTGAGTCGTTTGACTCATGCGCATGTGCGCTACACGTTATGCACATGCGATTTGTCTTAGCCATCTTACCAAGTGCGCATGTATAGGTGCGCACTAATTGAATATGAGAACAAATGAGCGCTTTGGCCAAATTTTTTTGGCAGGAACAAAAACCTTTTTCTTTAGTGGCTATGCAGAAATCTATTCAGATCCTACTTCCCACTATTGCCTTCCATGACTATGACATCTGGCAGATAGACGTAAAAACGGCTTTTCAAAATGGAAGTTTAGAAAAGTGCATTTATATGGATCAACCAGATAGTTTTATAGATAGTAAGAGCAGCGGAAATGTGTATAAGTTGTTGAAATCCATTTATGGATTAAAACTGGCATCGCGGAGTTGGAACATCTATTTTGATAAGACAGTCAAGGAATTTGTCTTCATCAAAAACTTTGTTGAGCCTTTGTAATATTTCAGAAAATATAAAATATTATTTTTGGTATTTAATATTAAAATAATATTTTTCCCGAAAACTGTCCGATTTACGAAATTGGGGTTTTCGAAAAAGGGTATAAATATATACCAATAATTGTGAAATAAATGGAAATTAAAATGATTTATTCATTTAAAAATATATTTAAAGGATTTGGCATTTTTAAAATTTATTATATGCAGTTTGGATAAAAACCTGATTAGTGCACTACTTATCGCGATTAAGCCAAATCCGTGTTTCTACAGCTTTTCATGGTTAGTACACCATGACATGTTTCATTTGGTTACATGGTTCCTTTGTGTTGTTTTAGTTATGGTTGGTTTTATTTTTGGTAACAAAGAAAAGAAATGGATTATTGGAGAGAGAGAGGGGACACAATGATGAGGGGTGAACATGCTAGGAGAGAGAATGAGAGTGAGAAAGAGAGAGAGAGAGGGAGAGTGCTGCCCCATTCATTTCCTCCCCACCATTTTTTCATCTCCTTCTTGATCTTCAAGCTCCATCATCTACCCTCATGACCCATCTCAAAATACTTCTCAAAACCCTATACCCCTTTCACAAAAAATGATCACCTTCTCACTCTCATCGCATTGGACCAAGTAAAGTGGGATTTTGATGACATTGAGAAGCTAAGGTTTTCTTGAGTGGCCTAAATGAGGTATAATTTCTACCATTTAGATAATTTTAAGTTCCTTTATATTCTAGTTTTAGTTTAGAATTGGTTTAGTGGTGATTTGTGAAGTTAGAAAATTCTAGAGAGGGTTTGAGTGACTTGTGGACTTGTGACCAGTAGTGAGGGTATACAAGACCCTAGAGATCAATTGGTGGACCTAGAATAGAGAATACGTATTTAGGAATTCATTCATGTCGGTTTTGTGTTAAATTGTGTGCCTACAGAGAATCAGGGTTGATCCGGGGAGTTTTTGAGGAAAGCAAACAATACTAAGGACCAAATTAGGACACCGGGAGACCACCCAAACCAGACGAACCCCAACGGAGCTACCCTGGCCGAGCTCACCGGATTTCCAGGCAATGTGGCTGGCAACTTGGTGGCATTTGGTGTCTAGGTTGGTCCAGTAGCTCATATACTCCATATACAACACCATATACTTGTTTGTTTAGCTTGATTTGACCTGAGTCAAAATCTGGGAGCACTTTGGTATGATTTTTGGTTATGTTTTCCGTATTTTGAATGCTTGGTTTTTGTAATTGGTATTGTATTTGGTTGTGGGGCGTTTGTATGTCAACAACAAGGGTTGTTTGATTTTTTTACATGCGTAGGCTATAAGTTCTAACCTATGAGCGCACCGCATGCCGTATTGGTTTTTCGAACTCGATTTTAATGTTGTTGCGATATGTGTGGATATTGTAAGTACCTTCGCGTGGATTCCGAGCGATGGATCATGGCGTCATCGACTTCGGCAAGTAAGGATCAAGATGAGTAGATCTATATCTACGGGGAAAGTCGGGTGGATGGCATATAGCACCCCCGCAAGTTTTTGATGGAAACTGATTCATAGAATATGGTTAAGGAAACCTAGATTATAAAACTATGGATAGGGTTAGAAAGATAGTTAGAGATGATATGAATGATGGAATATGTATATTGAGAGATGGGATGAAAGGTTTAGGGATATGAAAAAGTGAATGTGAATCACGACTTATAGGTATATAGTTGCACTAGAATAAGTATGAGTTTTAGAGTAACAAGACGTTTGATGTATAGGGTAGAATGTATATATAAAATTAACTTGATTTGGGATAATGCGAGGAAAAGAATTTACGATGTGACATGATGACTTGATGATATGTCGGTATACAGATGCGAGTCGATCGAGATGATTGATACCTTGCCAGTCCCCTGATATGAGTTTGTTATGGATGTGACCTGGGACATAGGTATATAGATATATATATAGAATGTCATGAATCATGAATGATATGCCGTACGAGACGTTAGGTCCATACCCCTCATTATCATATAGGATGATAGGATCCCCGATGGTTTAATGACGTCGTACGATGATTTTCCGTACGTGATGAGTTTGACTTGATGTTTGATCCATACCCTTGACTAGAGGATGCCGTACGAAGGATTAAACCGTACGTGGTGTTGTGAGGCTGGATGCCAATTGATAGATTCACCGACTCGGATATATGATAGAGACGTATACCCTTTTAGTATTTTAGCCGACGGTTTATTTTATGCCACGTTCATGTCATTCTCATTGCATTTCATATACATGTGCTAGTACACCTACACCATTATCGATGATGCGTATGTTACACTTACACAGATTGGCCGGCTCACACACTTCATCATCGATAATTGTTATGTCACTACACAGTAGAATTGCTGCATCATAATATGACTCCTTGCATGATTTACCTACTATAGCTACATATACACCTTTATACGATGTTGCTTTTGACTTGGGAGAAATTGGAAACCGCATGATACATATAAAAACTGGATTTATTTAAAAGAGCGGTTTTCCCCTGATATGTGCATATTACTGTTCCTATAAGTCTACGGTAGCGCCCCGACCGTCATTCAGACGCCAAATGCGGAACAAAAACTTTTTAACTGGCGCTATCGTATACTATAACCCGGATCTGCCATTATTGCTAAACTAACAAACTATAAAGTGGGTAGAAAAGCTATACCGAACGATCCGAGTCCATCGGTCTTTAACCATCATCCCATGCTTTGTTGCGGCTGCTCCGATCTCCTGGATCTCCGGTCTCCTCGTCCAGGTGGCACCACGTCAACGGATCTTTAAACGGGCTCCTGCCTTTGAACCGAGGCAACTCGGTCATCAAGTTTGCTAAAAGAGATGACCAAGAATGATGTAGAGAATGAGTAGAACACTTTGTCTCGTTACATCCAAAACCATGGATGAACGGTTAATGAAGTTGCCTTTTGAATCGCGTAGATGAGAAATGAGCATACAAATTTCCATGAATCAAAAACCATAATCTTTCTTCTCTCAACCATTTCTTTTTCAAATCCAACTCCCAACCTCAAATGAACGGGCCGACCACTTAATAGGAGGAGGGGGTGAGTGTAGGAGTAGAAGAGGGTAACCCTAACATTAAATGAATGAATGATTCATTTAAACACCTTGCATAAAACAATTAATGCATACAATGAATCATTAACCCTAGTCATCATCCATCATTTAATGCAATAATGAGTCACTAACCTAGTCACCATCTAGAAGCTTTCACACACATGACTCACCCTCAAGAAAAGATAAATCCGTATTAAACCGAATGTTTAAGACGGGTGATAGAAAACTGGCAACTTCCAAAAGTGATCCCGAAACGAATTTCAGGATAACCCCGTAACAGTATAAACATACCCGCATTTGTATTACGACCGAATACAAATGCAACTGAGACAAAGATATTATATCTACACAGTATAATACATGGATCCGGCTTAAACCAGAGCCCACCAGTATTATCTGCCCGAAATATGACACGTGCGTAAACGCACGTGCATTTTCCGAACCCTGCCATAAAACCATACGGCCTCTACAACGTTTCGCCCAAACTTGGGAAACCATCTGTGGGGGACTCTAATGACTCGTCAGTACCCTGGCAGTGGGTTTAACCACAAGTCGTCAGTACCCTGGCAGTGGGTTCAGCGGCACTAGCTGTGCGTAACGGCTGCCCATGTACTGACCTCAAGGGAAGCCGATGAGCGAACTCATACTGGAATCCTACTGAGCCTAACAGTAACAATATACATACAGTCCGGTCCGTTCATTTATGAGTATCTCATATCGGCCTAGGGGGATGGTAACGTCAGACCCCCAATAGCGGTATAAGTCGTGTCGGAATGTAGCCCAGAACACCCTGAGATACTACTAGAGTACCTACCAGTAAATCTCCTACCTCGGCCAAGGGTTTTGTGTAATGGCTCTCCTAGACACAACGCGATCTCATCCCCAATACCGGGAGAGACGAATCCCCTGCCGATCCGCTCACTTGCCTCCATGTGGCTCAGGACTGTACCCAAAAAAGACCTATTTGCACGACTCCTTTGAGCCGTGGTAGGGTAGAAATCAAAGCATAGTGGGAACTCACACGAGACAAATGAAGACCTCAGGTTGATGAACTAACCTGTACACATGTCACCAGGGAACTGCTATCTGACGCTAGGTATAATACCAACTCGTAGGTCCCCGGCGAGTCCTATCCGGTGTACTCATAACCCAATAAGCACTTGTATACATCTTAGGTCATCCAACTGACACCAGTGGCTTATGAGACCGGCCACCGCCCCTCGTCGGGGCCTCGACTGTATACACTAGTCTACTTCGGAGTATCGATGCCATGTCTCGAAACTCCCACGACTAGGGACCACAATTAGGGATATGCTTATAGACTACCCAACTCTTACGTATATGATCGCCATCATACTGTTGGTAGTCAAGCAAGATCCTAAGGGCTCTATCAACCTGTAACAGTGATCAGTCACCTGAACCTGTACACGACTGATAAAGGCAAACCAGATAGCATATCATCATTATGAGTAAGACTGTGCTGCCGGTATAGGTCCTCCTCAATCATTGCAATCATGTACCCGCGATCAAATAATTGACTTTGAGGGCACTATATCCAACAATCTCCCACTTGCACTTAAGGCTAATTATTGCAATGTCGCATACTCACAGCCCGTGTGATACCGAACATCCAACTCCTCTACTAATCAGTTTCACAAAGCCCGTTTGTAAAACTATTGTGTTCGAGAAATAGCCTCAGTGAGTGGATCCGCCCTGATGTTTCTTTCTATGACTCTCTTAACCTCAAGTTCGCGGAGAAAGCCATCTCCCGAATTGAGTAATACCTGTCTTAGAATATGTCTGGATATCTGATGGGACCTAGTTCATAAATGAACTACAAATCCAAACTTCTTAGACTGTATCGTCAACTGAACCTAAACAGTATCTTGTACCATGCCTCCCACAGTATCCTCTTGGACCACCTGTCCATAATATTGTCCCCTTCGTCAGAGGGAAAACTATCACTCTAACAATCACTCTGTCATCCATGTCACCTTTGAAGCCTGGAACGATAACCGTCTCCAAAGGAGGCTGCCGTCATCAAATCCGTAGAACATGCACTTATGTTCTAAAACTGCTTCCTTATGTCTCTCAAGGATTGGATTAATATAAACGTATCGCATCTGGTGCAAAAACAACATCCGGTGTGGTACTTGACATCTCACGATTGACTCAATTACCTAAGCAAGTGATCTGCCAATCATGCACGTCCTTCTCCCCTTTAGTCTATAAGACACCTTTAGAGAGGGTGACTCCATCACCTGCAGGTACACCACCATGCCAGGAGTCATCTATTCTAAATACCTTTAGAATACTGTCAAAGTACCCACATTGGGAAATTACCCAAATCTAGATCTAAAACCATAGATCTAGAAACCAGAATATCAGATATTATATCCATATCCTTTGTGGAGAAACAACTGTGTGATGACCACAGTACAACCGATCGTAGTATAGGAATTTTACTTCCTACTCTGTGTATGTCATCCAAATACCAGGACATCACACCCTACTACCTTCTTAACAGATCCATCCCCTATTCTGATGAAGTCAAACCGATGACTGTCACATCAAAATTAGATGATCTTATCTCCGCTATATTTGCTCAAGTCTATAAATAGATATAAGCTACTTGCCCACTATGCTTCCGCTGCTCCCACTGACCACAACAACCCTCTGGCAGAATAATATATACATGCACTTCTAAAGCCAGTTTAGAACGACGCTATACTTATCCTCCTGCCGGGTCTCATAGCCTGGAACAACAGTAGTGTCAAGTCTGGATAGATAAGAACCTCCCTGTCACCATCCTTGAAGCTACCGGAGTACCTCTCGGGTGTCTGAGGTTACCCACCATATCTGCAGAGTGGCTAATGGAATGTCAAACCTGATTGAATCTTTAGGTCCTATTAAATTTTCCGTAATCGTTTGCGGTTCTGGAAACACTTCCAGTTCTACCATACTCCCACTACTGTTTTCTGAAAAAATCCATTTTACTAAAACTGTGGCGAGTCAAGAACAATATCACTATTGATCTTCCAGATGGTAGAAAGTCAACCCTCGTCATAACCTGGGTCAACCCACAAACTACCATTACAGAAACGTGCCTTGAGTTATCCAGAGTCTGGTTTTAAGCATAAGCCGGACAACTCCCCGTACCTTAACATCGTTAAGGTATGAACTATTCTATATCCAATATAGAAACATTGGCACTTATTTAATTGGAACCAGATTCTAATCATGCAGCTGTCTCCAATGCATATCAACTTAATGGAGAGAGGTTAATCAGCATTACTCAACTTAGGAATCCATCCAATTATGAGTACCTGAAAGAGAAACAAGTTTCTCAAAACCATTACTATCATACCAATCACAAGAATCTACATTTTCGATCTCTTTGAAGAATCCCGATACTTGCGACACCTGGTTCTCTACTTTATTCTTATACCCACAACTTCTCAAAACTTAGACCTTGTATTTCTACAAAACACTTGTCTAAAAACTAGAGAAGTCATAAGTAAACAGAACATGGTACGGGGACCAACCCCTTTGTCCTGACGGACACTGGACAACATACAACACTTTGTATAAGTCCGCTGAGTTAAATAACTCAAAACCTGTGCGTCGTAGGTTGAAAACTGTACCCAGGCGATTTCCTCAAATATCACCAATTACAATAAATTCTGATATAATGAGGACGATCACCTTATTCCCAATAACTTACTCCCACTCATCATCTGTAAAACCATACAGATGTGAGAATCATACCTGGTAAATACATACCCTAGAGCAAGTATCTAATCGGGAAATTAGTTTTCTTTTAACAATGCACTGAAACATGAAAATGTTTCATAGGGGTATCCTGGTATTCCTAGTAATGCCTCTCCATAATCCAATTCATGACTATAACCGTATATTTCTTTGTCATCTCTCCAAATCCTTTTATTTGTCTTTATTCATTACCTTCTGTACACCCCTTCAGGCTAAGTGGTTTTCTTCCTTCCCTACCATTCGGCACCAGCCTATGGTTTGGAAGAAGACTATCCAGTAAGCATAATATGTATACTCTCCTAAACCAAGGAGTACTCACAACTCGAGAGAAAGTGATAAAAGACAACTGAATAATACCTTATTCTATTTCTCCCAAACTGGGGAAAAAAGCAAAGGTGAAATAGGAGTGGCGATGAAGTACGCGGTTTGATCGTGAATGTTAATAGTCGCAATTTACTTTGCCGTCTTTCTAATCCCTTTATTTTGTCTTTACATATTACCTTCTGCACACCCTACTTAGGCTAATTGGTTTTCTTCATTCCCTACCTTTCGGCACCTGCGTATGGTTTGGAAGAAGACTATCCAATAAGCGTAATAGGTGTACTCTCCTAAACCATGGAGCCCTCGCAACCTGAGAGAAGGTGATAATAAAAGACAACTGAATAAACCAATTCTATTTCTTCTGAACCTGTATCCATCCTCGAAGAAGTCCCTTCGAGTTCGTATATAACCATACGATGGATCTATCCAATAGAAGTGGATGTCCGTAGTAATACGGGGTTCTGAGAAATGCAAAGGGTAAAAGAAGGAGTGACAATGACTTTTGCAACTAAGACAATCCAAAAGCCAGTATTTTAAGAAGGTTTGGTCAACTTGGTCACTGAGTCATAGTCTAGGGTCGGTCAAAGGTCGCTACCAAAGAGAGAGAGAAAAGAAATACTCTGCGTGCACTCTAACATAGATCAGAATGGTTATCACTTTATCTAATCAGGAAACCTCCCACTGTATTGTCAAATTCTCCTCCAAACCTGAAAGAAGAATCAATCGGGATCACTCGAAGAGTAAACCAACTCATCAGTGGGAATCGGGATCCAACTCTCATCGCATGATAACGTGACGGAATCCACTCACGTTATCACACTCCAGAAGGTATGCGCATACTTGGCAAGTTTCAGTTTCTTTAGAAACCCCCGATGTGATTTTTGCCCCATGCTCTTATAACCTTGACTTTGGCCAAAATGCTATAAGTCACATGCCAAGTTCTTCCCGTCATTATCTTGTCAATTTGAACCCACCTGCATATGCCCCTGACTTTAGCCAATCGGCAGAACGAATGTCCCAAACCAACTCATCTATCTATGCAACAAATGAATACCCAGCATCTACCAAACACCATGCCTTGACTTTGGCCAAAATGCATAGCTTGAATACTACTAAATACCCAAAAGAAATGACGGAGGGCTACGACTGGTTTTTGGCGAAAAACCTTTAACGTAATGAACTTGATATCGCTAAAGGAACCTGATAGCTTTTTATAAAATATAGTGGCGAAAACCTTCGCTAAAGAGGTCACTCCCGGTGAAGGGATCTCGGCTCTTTCCTCGTGGAATGAGGTGCAGGATATTCCAACCGAATATCACTATGCAAAGCAACTTGTAATCGACTATAATAAAGTTATTACCCTGATGCAAACTTCTGCCCAAGGGATCACTCCCGGTGAAAGGATATCGGCCCTTGCCTCGTCAAATGAGGTGCAGGATATTCCAACTTAATACCACTATGCATAACAAAAGGAAACGTCTTTGTAATAACACTTTTTAAAACTGTTCCAACAACGTCCAAACAGGTTTGTTTTCCTTTGCATTGATCAAAATCAACGCAGTCCCATCAATTAATCACACCAGAAAAGAACGAAAATAAAATGTACGTATATACCATCCGCATTCGTCACTGGGTCCCGTCATCACTCGTTAGGTTACTTAACTAACGACAGAGCGGGGACTGGACTAGCGCGGGTGTAAAACATATACAACATCTACTAGTATATATACCAATATACAATAATCGCTCCAGGCGTAATAAATGCAACATTACAGAAAAGTAATAAGCATCACAGAACGATACAGATAATCTGGGATCCCCGGGTTTCACAGAGCTGCTACTGAAACCCGACGTTCCCATGGTCATGTGGATAGCCTATGCAATGAAACCTAGACCCCTACGGGTGTGGCAAGTTACCCGCCAAAACCTGAAGCGAGGCAGCCCCGTACAGCAAAGTGAATGGACTACCCTGCACTTCATGGAATCCGGTAACTTGAGCACCCCACCTTGGGTCAACCTGTACCCCCTATGAGTGCGGCGAATAGTCTGCCAATTCTAGAGTGAGGCCCCTCTGCCTCTCAAAGCCATGAGATGCGGACCCGTTGCCCTCCAGAACCCGGCTATCCGTGTAAACCTAGTACAGAATAGAAAAATATGTACAACGGGTACATCGACCTCAGCCCGGTCGTGCCCCAAAAGAATATTATACAAGCAGGCAGTGACGGCAGTCCACATGTTGGACGCTCGCCCAGCAATATCAAATGTACAAATAAATCCAAACCGCACTACCATTGCACACTGCTATCCACCACGACAAATCCGCAATATCACAGCACAACACAGAACATCAACGCGAATGTCACGTTCGCAAACCCGTCTAAAAGGACTATAGCAATTAGACGCGGTTTACCGCTCGAATGGCATTCACGGTCGGAGATATAATGTAAGTACTATAAACCAACACGTTTAAATTTCGATCGACAAAACTTTCCGAAGTAGGCCCCATGTACATCTGCTGTACAGTAACAAAATCTGGGCCCAAAAGAAACATTCCAGAAACCACAATTTACCATGTAGAACACACTGTAGAAATTTGGCTCACTGTTCCCACAAACTGGCGGTGGATCCGCGGCCAAACCGTGGTTTGGGCCGCGGATCCACGGCAGTACTGTGGGATCACGTGACCAAATTTCACCAGTTTTCTACTAAAAGCCTGCACGAATTTCTATGATGCTTAAAATAATTTTTAGACCAAATTTAAAATCGACAGAAACTTTGTACAGAAAATTGTAGTTTTCGAAATTCCGTTCGATCGATATTTTAAATGTGTTAGCACAAGTTAGTAAAGCTTAATGGCGTGGCTCTGATACCATTGTAAGTCTACGGTAGCGCCCCGGCCGTCATTCAGACGCCAAATGCGGAACAAAAACTTTTTAGCTGGCGCTATCGTATACTATAACCCGTATCTGCCATTATTGCTAAACTAACAAACTACAAAGTGGGTAGAAAAGCTATATCGAACGATCCGAGTCCTTCGGTCTTTAACCATAATCCCACGCTTTGTTGCGGCTGCTCCGATCTCCTGGATCTCCGGTCTCCTCGTCCAGGTGGCACCACGTCAACGGATCTTTAAACGGGCTCCCGCCTCTGAACCGAGGCAACTCGGTCATCAAGTTTGCTAAAAGAGATGACCAAGAATGATGTAGAGAATGAGTAGAACACTTTGTCTCGTTACATCCAACATCATGGATGAACGGTTAATGAAGTTTCCTTTTGAATCGAGTAGATGAGAAATGAGCATACAAATTTCCATGAATCAAAAACCATAATCTTTTTTCTCTCAACCATTTCTTTTTCAAATCCAACTCCCAACCTCAAATGAATGGGCTGGCCACTTAATAGGAGGAGGGAGGTGAGTGTAGGAGTAGAAGAGGGTAACCCTAACATTAAATGAATGAATGAGTCATTTAAACACCTTGCATAAAACAATTAATGCATACAATGAATCATTAACCCTAGTCATCATCCATCATATAATGCAATAATGAGTAACTAACCTAGTCACCATCTAGAAGCTTCCACACACATGACTCACCCTCAAGAAAAGATAAATCCGTATTAAACCGAATGTTTAAGACGGGTGATAGAAAACTGGCAACTTCCAAAAGCGATCCCGAAACGAATTTCACGACAGCCCCGTAACAGTATAAACATACCCGTATTTGTATTACGACCGAATACAAATGTAACTGAGACAAAGATATTATATCTATACGGTATAATACATGGATCCGGCTTAAACCAGAGCCCACCAGTATTATCTGCCCGAAATATGACACGTGCATAAACGCACGTGCATTTTCCGAACCCTGCCATAAAACCATACGGCCTCTACAAAGTTTCGCCCGAACTTGGGAAACCATCTGTGGGGGACTCTAATGACTCGTCGGTATCCTGGCAGTGGGTTTAACCACAAGTCGTCAGTGGCACTAGCTGTGCGTAACGGCTGCCCATATACTGACCTCAAGGGAAGCCGATGAGCGAACTCATACTGGAACCCTACTGAGCCTAACAGTGACAATATACATACAGTCCGGTCCGTTCGTCTATGAGTATCGCATATCGGCCTAGGGGGCTGGTAACGTCAGACCCCAATAGCGGTATAAGTCATGTCGGAGTGTAGCCCAGAACACCCTGAGATACTACTGGAGTACCTACCAGTAAATCTCCTACCTCGGTTGAGAGTTTTGTGTAATGGCACTCCTAGACACAGCGCGATCTCACCCCCAATACCGGGAGAGACGAATCCCCTGCCGATCCGCTCACTTGCCTCCATGTGGCTCGGGACTGTACCCAAGAAAGACCTGTTTCCACGACTCCTTTGAGCCGTGGTAGGGTAGAAATCAAAGCACAGTGGGAACTCACACGAGACAAATGACGACCTCATGTCAATGAACTAACCTGTACACATGTCACCAGGGAACTGCTATCTGACGCTAGGTATAATACCAACTAGTAAGTTCCCGGCGAGTCCTGTCCAGTGTACTCATAACCCAATGAGCACCTGTATACATCTTAGATGATCCAACTGACACCAGTGGCTTGTGAGACCAGCCACCGCCCCTCGTCGGGGTCTCGACTATATACACTAGTCTACTCCGGAGTATCGATGCCTTATCTCGAAAGTCCCACGACTAGGGACCACAATTAAGGATATGCTTATAGACTACCCAACTCTCACGTATATGATCGCCATCATACTGTTGGTAGTCAAGCAAGATCCTAAGGGCTCTATCAACATGTAACAGTAATCAGTCACCTGAACCTGTACACGACTGATAAAGGCAAACCATATAGCATACTATCATTACGAGTAAGACTGTGCTACCGGTATAGGTCCTCCTCAATCATTGCAATCATGTACCTGTGATCCAATAATTGACTTTAAGGGCACTATATCCAACAGTTCCATGTTGCATGATATACGGATATGCTTACATTGCTGTTATATGTCGCATACATCATGCTTTACGATTTATACGCATTGAGATATGTTGTTTTCATGAGATTTCTGGATTTGAGAACTGTGGTTATTTTAAAAGAAAGTATGTATTGTTTTAAAAACCCGGTTTCTCTTGATATGATATTTCAGTGCGTCCACCATGGGTTTTCTCGGTTCTGAGACCTGTGACATGTGAAACCCGATTCGAGGAGTGGACGATCCGTTTGCGATTCTTGGTGGATCCGGTATGGTACCCCGGGGAAAGAAAGAGATGTCGTGCAGTAGACGATGAGCCTGGCGAGAGACTACTACCTACCGGTGATTGGTTGGACCTGGCGGTTATCCGGAGGATACCGACCGGAGTCGAGAGATGGTTAGGGGCCGACCCGTCTTTCGAAGCTCGCAGGCCGATCCCGCAGACGGAGCCCGAGGGCCGATCCGGACTGACGGAGCCCGAGATATGAGGATTTACGTGTCGATGCTGGACACGGGTTTCATGATATTTCGAGTGTCGATGCTGGACACTCAGGTTCCAGATTTTGATGTGTCGGGAGGGACACATGTTGATTTATATCCTCATACTTTCACGCATATACTTTTATGATATTTACATGCATGATGTTGTTGTGTCATCGGTTGACACGTGGACGAGATCCACATTCTTACAGGCATTGATTATTTGGTTGGATGATATCTACATGTTGATAGGCGTTTGTTTATATTGTTGGCACATATGCAGATACGGTCACCCTAGATATCATAGTATTACCTTCATGATACAGTTGATCTAGGAGTCGTTGTTTATTCGATTTTTACTTGTTGATGTTTTTCTACTCATGAGTTGGCAAGTCACCCCCGTTGTGCTGCAGCTCTTGCAGGTTGACCGCATGGATCAGTAGCGGTATCGCTGGCACACAGTTGCATTCGGATGATTGCTTTGGTAGGTGGGACATTATATCGTACCCACTCTTGTATTTATATTTCATATTGTATCTAGTCAACTCCATCAATCAAACTAGTATTTGTATAAGTAATGAGACTTAGTGAGACTTGTAGTTGGGATACTTGAGCGATGGGTTTTATGTTTGCGTATTGGGTTGATATCTCATTGTATTCTTTATCTTTTGTGGTGATCTTCGCCGTTGGGCATCATATACTTATATATATACTGTCTTGCGTGGTTGTGATCCGCTGGTTAACGAAGAGCTAGCTCCCGCTTGGGGATGCCTTTATCATTATTATGGATTTGTAGCTTTGGATCAAAATGTACAAAGGAGGTGCTGCCCAAATTTTTAAAAGATGAAACATGTTTTTAAACTTGCATAATCCACTTGCATTTTTCATGTTCCTATTCTATGCATTAAGAAAAATTGATTTCATTATACCCTTATTTCAAAACTTCACCTCTTTTATTTTTCTTAAAAAGGGTTTAGATTTCTGGGCTTCGGCTTACTTGAATTACGTTACGCCTTTAGACGTGGCGTGATTTAAGTGCCGGTCATGAGCTAATTTTGGGTCGTGACAAAGTTGGTATTAGAGCACTAGGTTTAACGTTGGTTCGAGTCTATATTTGACTATGCGGAGTCTAGGGCGGGTATGTATTTCGGAACCTAGGCTTGACCTTACGGAACTTAGACTTGAACATGGGGGTATTAGACCTGAACTTTCGTTTCATAGGTTAACCCTGATTGATAGCGTAGGTAGCTTGAATAGAGTGACGTACTGTATGTATGTTCCGCGGCATATTTACGATACGATACTCCACTTAAGAAACCTTAGGAGGTACATATTTTGAGATCTGTGATTCTCTTCGTACCCATGGTTATACATCCATTTGAGATCCTTGATTCTGTTCGTTTCCATGATCATAATTTCATTGATGCTGTTTCTTTTTATGATCATGTATCCATTCTGGATCTGTTGATTCCTTTCATTCCGTTGATCTACCTTCATCGATACATGCTTGAGGTTCCTGTCACTATGGTTTGAGCATAGATTGAGCCGCTGCAAGTGATGCGGTCAGGGCGAGCTCGTCATTGACGAGGACTGACCATTGTGTTTTCTGGTGACATGGGAATGTATCGAGTTTGTAAGTCCGCGGTGGCGCCCCGGCCATCGATCCGACGCCGGAAACGCGGAAACAAAAACTTTGCAAAACTTGCAACCGGCACCACCGCGCACTTTTCACCCGGATCGGGCCATTAACCTAGCTAACTAGCAAACTAGAAAAGAGTAGAGAAGTTATACCAAGCGATCCGTGTCCTTCGGTCTTCGTCTCCACTCCGATCTCCCGCGGAATCTCCGTCCTTCTCGTCCTCGTCGGAAAGGCACCACGTAGCCGGGTTCGTATACGGGCTCCCACCTCTGGACCGAGGCAACTCGGGCGCGAAGTTGGCTAGCCGACACGTCTAAGGGATGCTATAGAATAGTGTAGAATGCTATGTCTCTTTTGGGGTTTTGTTTCCATGGAGGATGGAGGAAAAGAATGAACTTGAGAGAAAGAAATGGAACTCTCAATGCTTTTTAGATGAATGGAATAATGAGATGAAGATTTTTGCCGCCACCAAAAATGATCCCTCTCCCTCTCCCTAGATGTGGCCGGCCCCCTCTCCTCCATGGTGGAGATGATGGAATAACTAAGGGAGAAAAAGAAAAGATAATGCAAGAATAAAGCCACACTCTTCTCACAATTCAATCCACTTCAATCCTTTCATTTCCAATCTAATAAATGCAATGGAAATGGATAAGAAAAGCATCTCATGATGATGAGGCCACAAAATGCAAGAAAACCCCTCCACTAAATGTTATTCGCAAACTGCAAATAACACCCTCCATCGGAAAGTCCGGCCGCGAAAGAACAAAGGAAAACCGGCCGGAACGGAATGCAAACTGGCAACTTCAGAAAACTGATCCCGTAATAAATTACAGGAAAACCCCGCTACTGCAAATACATGCCCGCATTTGTATTCCCACTGAACACAAATGCAAAGAGACAAAACTACACTATCAAATACTAGAATCCGGCTTAAGCCAAAGCCGGCTAGTAAAAACCGTCCGATCACGATCCGTGCAATACCGCACGTATCTGATCGAACCCTGCCATATCTCCATACAGCCTCTACAGCGTTTCGCCCGAAACCTGAGTAACTGTATGTGGCGGACTCTAAAGACTCGTCAATACTATGGCTGTGGATTTAACCACTAGCACGTCAGAGGTATCAGCCATACGTGACGGGCCACTAGCTATTGACCAAAAGGGACGTCGATAAGCGAACTCATCCTGACACCCTACTGAGCCTGTCAGTGACAATATCCGTATAGTCCGGTCCGTTCGTCTATGAGCATCGCATGGCGGGCCTAGGGGTTGGTAAAAGTCAGACCCCCAATAGCGGTACAAGTCGTGTCGGAGTGTAGCCCAGAACACCCTGAGATACTACTGGAATACCTACCAGCAAATATCCTGCCTTGGCCAAGGACTTTTCATGTTCTGGCTCTCCTAGACACAGCGCGACCTTACCCCCAATACCGGGAGAGACGAACCCCTGCAAATCCGCTCACTGCCTCCATGTGGCTCGGGACTGTACCCAACTAAAACCTGTTTGCACGTCTCTTTTGAGCGTGGTAGGGTAGTAATTAAAGCACAGTGGGAGCTCACACGAGACAAATGACGATCTCAGGTCGATGAACTAACCTGTACACATGTCACCTGGGAACTGCTATCTGACGTCTGGTATAATCCCAACTAGCAGGTTCCCGGCGAGTCCTGTCCGGTGTACTCATAACCCAATGAGCACCTGTATACATCTTAGGTGAACCAACTGACACCAGTGGCTTGTGAAACCGGCCACCGCCCCTCGTCGGGGTCTCGACTGTATACACTAGTCTACTCCGGAGTATCGATGCCCTGTCTCGAAACTCCCACGACTAGGGACCTTTTAAGGATGTGCTTATACACTCCAGCTCTCACTTATATGATCGCCCTCATACTGCTGGTAGTCAAGCAAGAATCCTAGGGGCTCTATCAACGTGTAATAGTGACTCGTAAGGTCACCTAAAGCAGTACACGATGATAAAGATAAACCAGATAGCATACTATCTTCTTGAGTAAGACTGTCCTACTGGGACAGGTCCTCCCCTCAATCATTGCAATCACGTGCCTGTGATCCAATAATTGACTCTGAGGGCACTATCTCCAACAATCTCCTACTTGCACTCAAGGCTAATTATTGCGATGTCGCATACTCACAGCCCGTGTGATACCGAACACCCAACTCCTCTACTAGTCAGTCTCACAAAGCTCGTTTGCGAAATTATTGCGTTCGAGGAATAACCTCAGTGAGTGGATCCGCTCTGATGTTTCTTTCTATGTCTCTCTTTATCTCATGTTCGCGGAGAAAGCCATCTCCCGAAATGAGCAATACCTGTCTTAGAATGTGTCTGGATGTCTGATGGGACCTAGCTCATAAATGAACTCCAAATCCAAATTTCTTAGACTGTATCGTCAACTGAACTTAATCAGTATCCTGCGCCATGCCTTCCCTCAGTATCCACCTGGACCACCTGTCCAAAATACTGCCCCTTGTCAGAGGGAAAACTATAACTCTGACAACCTCTCTGTCATCCACGTCACCTTAGAAGCCTGGAATGATAACTGTCTCCCAAAAGAGAATGCTGTTATCATATCCCTAGAACATCAACTTATGTTCTTTAACTGCTTCCGACTGTTTCTCCAGGATTGGATCAATATCAACTTATTGCACCTACTGCAAGAACAACATCTGGTGTGGTACTTGACATCTCATGATTGACTCAATTGCCTAAGCAAGTGATCTGCCAATCATGTGCATCCCTCTCCCCTTCAGTCTGTAAGACACCTTTAGAGAGGGTGACTCCTTTACCTGCAGGTACACCACCATGCGAGGAGTCGTCCATTCTAAACACTCTTAGAATGCGGTCAAAATACCCAGATTGGGAAACCACCCAAATCTAGATCTAAAACCATAGATCTATTAACCAGAATGTCTGATATAATATCCAAGTCCTATGTGGAGAAACCACTGTGTGACGACCAATGTATAACCGATTGTAGTATAGGAATATCACTTCCAACTCTGTGTATGTCATCAAATACCAAGACATCACACCTTACTACCTTCTTAACAGATCCATCCCCTATTCTGATGAAGTCAAACCTATGACTGTCACACCAGAAATAGATGATCTACCTCCGCTATTTCTGCTTTAGTCTATAAACAGACATAAGCCAACTGTCCACCAATGCTTCCGCTGCTCCCACTGACTACGACAACCCTCTAGCAGAGTCATATACACGTATGCTTCTAAAGCTAGTTTAGAACGACGCTATACTCATCCTCCTGCCGGGTCTCACAGTCTGGAACAACAGCAAAGGTAAGTCTGGGTAAACAAGAACCTCCCTGCCGCCGTCCTTGAGCATACCGAAGTACCTCTCGAGCGCCTGAGGTTACCCACCATATCTGCGGAGTGGCCAATGGAATGTCAAACCAGATTGAATCTTTTGGTTCTTATCAAATCTTCAGTAATCATTTGCGGTTCTGGAATCACTTCCAGCTCTACCATACTCCCACTACGGTTTTCTGAAAAAATCCATTTTTTATTAAAACTGTGGCGAGTCAAGAACAATATCACTATCCGTTTTCTCCAGAACCTGAAACAATCCTCGAATAAATTCCTTCGAGTTCGTATCTAACCATACGATGGTTTTGTCCAATGGAAGTGGACGTTCGTAGTAATACGGGGTGTTCTGGAGAAAAGGGTAAAAGTAGGAGTGGCAATGAGGTCTGCAACTCTGACAATCGAAAAGCCAGTGTTAAGAAGGTTCGGTCAACTTGGTCACTGAGTCATAGTCTAGGGTTGGGTCAATGGTCGCTGCCAAAGAGAGAGAGAAAAGAAACACTCAACGTGCACTCTAACCTAGATCAGAATGGTTATCACTTTATCTAATCTGGAAACCTCCCACTGTAACGTCAAATTCTTCCCCAAACCTGAAAGAAGAATTAGCCGGGATCACCCGAGGAGTAAACCAACTCATCAGTGGGAATCGGGATCCAACTATTATCGCATGATAACGTGACAGAATCCGCTCACGCTATCACACTCCAGAAGGTATGCGCATATCTGGCAAGTTTCAGATCTTTTGAAACTCCCGATGTGATTTTTGCCCCATGCTCTTATGACCTTGACGAAGGTCAACAAATCATAAGTCACATGTCAAGTTCTATCCGTCATTATCCAGGTTAATTTGAACCCACCCGTACAAGCCCTTGACGAAGGTCAACAAGGTTATACGACTGTCCCAAACCAACGCATCTATCTATGGAGGGCTACGAATGGTTTCTGGCGAAAACCTTAAACGTAATGAACTTGATATCGTTGATGGAACTGATAGCTTTTTAGAAAATATAGTAACGAAAACCTTTGCTAAAGAGGTCACTCCCGGTGAAGGGATCTCGGCTCTTTCCCCATGGAATGAGATGCAGGATATTCCAACTGAATACCACGATGCAAAGCAAAAGTAAACGGCTATAGTGAAGTTACTGCCCTGACGCAAACTTTTGTCCAAGGGGTCACTCCCGGTGAAGGGATCTCGGCCCTTGCCTCGTCGTCTGAGGAGATGGATATTCATAACCGAATACCACTGTGCAAAACAAAAGTAAACGCCCTTGCAATAACAGCTTTTTGAAAAAGTGTTCCAACAACATCAGAATAGGTTTGTTTATCTTGCATTGATCCGAATCAACGCAGTCCCATCAATTGATCACACCACAAAAGAACGAAAATAATGATGTACGTATATGCCATCCGCATTCGCCACTGGGTCCCGTCATCACCCGTTAGGTTACTTAACTAACGACAGAGCGGGGACTGGACTAGCGCGGATGCAAAACATATACAACATCTACTAGTATATATATAATATATAATTTTCGCTCAAGGCGTGATAAAATGCAGCAACACAGAAATGTACAGCATCACAGAACAATACAGATATCTGGGATCCTCGGGTTTCACAGAGCCGCTACTGAAACCCGACGTTCCCCTGGTCGTGTGGATAGCCTGTGCAATGAAATCCTAGACGCTTACGGGCCGGCAAGTTACCCGCCAAAACCTGAAGCGAGGCAGCCCCCTTCAGCGACGTGAATGGACCACCCAGCACTTCACGGAATCCGGTAACTTGGGCACCCCTCCTGGGTCAACCTATACCCCCTACGAGTGCGGCGAATAGCCCTCCAATTCTAGAGTAAAGCACCCTCCGTCTCAATGCCATGAGATGCAGGCTCGTTGCCCTCTAGAACCCGGCTATCCGTGCACCCCTCCGCGGGGTAATCCTAGTACAGAAAGTAAAATATACATACAACGGGTACATCCACCGCAACCTGGTCGTGCCCCAAAAGAATAATACAAACAGGCAGCGACGGCAGTCCACATGTCGGACGCTCGCCCCGCAATATCAAATGTACATAATACAACAATACCGTACTAACATTGCAACCAGGTTATCCCCCACGACCGATCCGCAACAACACAGCACAACACAGAACATCAACGTGAATGTCACGTTCGCAAATCCGTATAAAAGGGCTATAGCAGATAGACTGGATTTACCGATCGAGTGACATTCACGGTCGCAGATATAATGTAAATACTGTGAACTAGCATATTTAAACTTTTCGATCGATCAAAAATTATCAAAGTGGGCCCCAAGCAATACTGTAGCACCCACAGAAAATCTGGGCCCAAAAAGAATATTCCAAAACCCCTATTTCCAACTCAGAAGCTTACTGTGAAAATATGGTGCAGCGATTCCACTTACCCACCGCGGAACCGCGGCCAAACCAGGGGTTTGGCCGCGTTTCCGCGGTCAAAGTAAGGAATCACTGAACCGTATGTTCCCAGAATTCTTAGAATTTCTTACATGTCTTTCTACAATGACCCGAAAAATTTTTGGAGCTGGAAAAAATTCAACAGAGAATACATGCACTAGAAATACGGTTTTTGGGGATTTTTGTTCGATCGAGTTCTAAATATACTAGAGCAAGCTAGGCATGGTTAATGGCGTGGCTCTGATACCATTGTAAGTCCGCGGCGGCGCCCCGGCCATCGATCCGACGCCGGAAACGCGGAAACCAAAACTTTGCAAAACTTGCAACCGGCACCACCGCGCACTTTTCACCCGGACCGGGCCATTAACCTAGCTAATTAGCAAACTAAAAAAGAGTAGAGAAGTTATACCAAGCGATCCGTGTCCTTCGGTCTTCATCTCCACTCCGATCTCCCACGGAATCTCCGTCCTTCATGTCCTCGTCGGAAAGGCACCACGTAGCCGAGTTCGTATACGGGCTCCCACCTCTGGACCGAGGCAACTCGGGCGCGAAGTTGGCTAGCCGACGCGTCCAAGGGATACTATAGAATAGTGTAGAATGCTATGTCTCTTTTGGGGTTTTGTTGCCATGGAGGATGGAGGAAAAGAATGAACTTAAGAGAAAGAAATGGAACTCTCAATACTTTTTGGATGAATGGAATAATGAGATGAAGATTTTTGCCACCACCAAAAATGATCCCTCTCCCTCTCCCTAGATGTGGTCGGCCCCCTCTCCTCCATGGTGGAGATGATGGAATAACTAAGGGAGAAAAAGAAAAGATAATGCAAGAATAAAGCCACACTCTTCTCACAATTCAATCCACTTCAATCCTTTCATTTCCAATCTAATAAATGCAATGGAAATGGACAAGAAAACCATCTCATGATGATGAGGCCACAAAATGCAAGAAAACCCCTCCACTAAATGTTATTCGCAAACTGCAAATAACACCCTCCATCGGAAAGTCCGGCCGCGAAAGAACAAAGGAAAACCGGCCGGAATGCAAACTGGCAACTTCAGAAAACTGATCCCGTAATAAATTACAGGAAAACCCCGCTACTGCAAATACATGCCCGCATTTGTATTCCCACTGAACACAAATGCAAAGAGACAAAACTACACTATCAAATACTAGAATCCGGCTTAAGCCAAAGCCGGCTAGTAAAAACCGTCCGATCACGATCCGTGCAATACCGCACGTATCTGATCGAACCCTGCCATATCTCCATACAGCCTCTACAGCGTTTCGCCCGAAACCTGAGTAACTGTATGTGGCGGACTCTAAAGACTCGTCAATACTATGGCTGTGGATTTAACCACTAGCATGTCAGAGGTATCAGCCATACGTGACGGGCCACCAGCTATTGACCAAAAGGGACGTCGATGGGCGAACTCATCCTGACACCCTACTGAGCCTGTCAGTGACAATATTCATACAGTCCAGTCCGTTCGTCTATGAGCATCGCATGGCGGGCCTAGGGGGTTGGTAAAAGTCAGACCCCCAATAGCGGTACAAGTCGTGTCGGAGTGTAGCCCAGAACACCCTGAGATACTACTGGAATACCTACCAGCAAATCTCCTACCTTGGCCAAGGACTTTTCATGTTCTGGCTCTCCTAGACACAGCGCGACCTCACCCCCAATACCGGGAGAGACGAACCCCTGCAGATCCGCTCACTGCCTCCATGAGGCTCAGGACTGTACCTAACTAAAACCTGTTTGCACGTCTCTTTTGAGCGTGGTAGGGTAGTAATCAAAGCACAGTGGGAACTCACACGAGACAAATGACGATCTCAGGTCGATGAACTAACCTGTACACATGTCACCTGGGAACTGCTATCTGACGTCTGGTATAATCCCAACTAGCAGGTTCCCGGCGAGTCCTGTCCGGTGTACTCATAACCCAATGAGCACCTGTATACATCTTAGGTGAACCAACTGACACCAGTGGCTTGTGAAACCGGCCACCGCCCCTCGTCGGGGTCTCGACTGTATACACTAGTCTACTCCGGAGTATCGATGCCCTGTCTCGAAACTCCCACGACCAGGGACCTTTTAAGGATGTGCTTATAGACTCCAGCTCTCACTTATATGATCGCCCTCATACAGCTGGTAGTCAAGCAAGAATCCTAGGGGCTCTATCAATGTGTAATAGCGACTCGTAAGGTCACCTAAAGCAGTACACGATGATAAAGATAAACCAGATAGCATACTATCATCTTGAGTAAGACTGTCCTACTAGGACAGGTCCTCCCCTCAATCATTGCAATCACGTGCCTGTGATCAAATAATTGACTCTGAGGGCACTATCTCCAACAGAGTTAGTGTTTATGTTGTGACCTCTCGGATGAGGCGAGTGTTTGGTTTTGCACCGGATGATCGGGCCAGTGATAGAAGCTGTCAGTTGTGAGAGGACTGTTGATGTACAGCTTACCTCGGAGATTGTGATGTCGTCTACCGTGTGGACAAATGGCCTAGCTGTGGCTGAGATTGATGTGGTGTCGCTTTCAGAGCTTGCGAGCTGAGATCGCTGGAGCTTCCAGACAGAGATGCGACAGATGATAGCTAGTCTATTCCAAGTTGATAGGCGAAGGTGATTCGTCAGATTGATGCGCCGACGCAGGCCCAGTTGAGTTGAAGATTTCCAGTGTGGAGAGTCTTACTCAGATCTAGAGTAGACCGATCCAGAGATAACCGTGATGTATCGTCCTTCCTGGAGGACTGAGGCATTGTTTAGCATGCGGACCAAGGGTATTCGCATATCGTCCAGGCGAAGTTAAAAAGTTCGAACGAATGTCAGAAAGCCATTTTTCCAAGTTTAAAGTATTCGAAGGAACATGCAAGTAATTCTGTGGACCCTCTAGAGGAATGAAACCCTAACTCGACATAATGACCATGGAACCGGCTCTGAACCTTAGGGTTTGAAGCAGTTCAGCGGTGCCATCTGTGAGGCTTGGGTTTGCCCTTCTAGGTTGGTCCATAGGTACTGTGGCATGTACTGGATATTATTAAACCGTGCTCAAGTGTTGAGATTTCGGGAAATTATGGGACTTTGATGAATCGATCGAAACATTTAACGTCATCCGGATATCATGTGATAAGAGATCAGTAAGTGGACCAGCTTCAGATAGAGGACCTCACCCAGATGCGTTGTGAGTTGATCGAGAACGGACGGGTATGAGTATTCCTCCGATGGTTGGGACGAGTCCCCGAGGACGTGTTCGGCTAGATATCTTCCACAGAGTGATGAAGATACCGAGTTCGTGATTTTGAGTCCGTATGAGAGACTCCGGATTGACTGTAGCCGAGAACTATTGGAGTACGCAGATAGCATGACGTGATGTCGAAGTGGACGATAATAAAGACAAGTGGAATAAGAGGTTCGTGCGAGATACTGACGAGATGTTCTTACTTCCCATCGAGATTAGAGATCTGATGTGTATATAGAGGCGTTGGGATACGGCCAATTCCCAAGGAAATGTTGTGCTGAGAACGCAGATGTCCAGAAAACAAGAAAAGATCATGCAAGAGTACTAGCCTCCGTATAGTTCGGCGTAGGTGAGATTGGAAGAGACCCTAAACAGGTTCCTTCCAGGACACTGCTGCAAAAAGATTTGCACCGAGGATTAGACGTATGACGTGTATTCAAAGAGCCAGAGGACGACGCCAGTGACGTGCTGCTTTACGAGTGGTCATGATAATTGGCCGAGAGATGACCAGAGAAGTGCCAGAGCGGAATCATTTCCGTTAGCACACCGGACCGGGCCATGAGCCAATGGATTGCGAGATTGGTAATCCACAGAGAAATGAAGACCCAGAGACAGAAGACGCCAGACCGTGAGCAGGAGGCAAGTGGGTGTTCTTGCTCTGCCAGTTTTGGGCGCACCGATATTTTTTGACATTGTAGGAGGTGTACCTCGATGTCATTTGTTGTGATTTGAGTTTGTGATCCGAGTATCACGCTTATATCGCTTGGATTTGAGTTTTGATGATTGGGTTTCATGATATTGGTTTTCGTGCACCATGGCTGCACCTACTGGGTATTTACATTTTTGTGCATAGTTATTACACTTGATATATATTTTATACACTGTTGTGTTGATTTGCGATTTGTGCATATTTATTGCACTTGATATCAATTTTGTGCCTTGGTAGCACATGTTTATGATTTCATGGACTTCATACAGTAGATTTGATTTTTGCACTCGGTATAGCTCATATATGCTTGCAGTGCATTGATACGTATTTTGTGTACGCGGTTGCACACGTTTATGATTTTATACACCTTGGTACACTCGGTGTTGCCTTTATACGCATTTGAGTTATTGATGAGTTTTTGTGCATTTATTCCACCAGATTTGTATTTTGTACTTTGGTTGCACTCGATTTATGCCTCTGGGCATTCGTTTTACCAAGATTTGGATTTTCGCGCATGTTGGGCGCATGATATGAGATGTAATTTTGTGCACACCGGATGCACTCGATTGGGATTTTCGTGCACTCTAGATGCACTTGACATTGTTTTCGTGCACACCGGTTGCACTAGACAGACGCTTTCGTGCACACCTGTTGCACTTAGTTTTGGTTTTGTGCATATTCGTAGCACTTGTATTTGGATTTAATTTCCATGCGCACCAGACGCACGTGATGTTGGATACGCCTTTTGAGGCTGATTTTGCTTTCGAGCACCTTGTTTTCATGATGGGCACTATGTTATGTAGTAGCCGAACAGGACTGATCTGAGAACGGTGCCTGAGTACTTTGCATGCATTAAAAGCTTAACAAAAGATTTTCAAAAAGGAGCTATAGTCTCGCTATTTCCTATGTGTCCGTGAGTGACACGAACGTTTACAAAGGAAAACCTTTTGGGGTATTTCAAAATGGACGGGACGCATATCTGAGCAAAACATATACGAAACTATATTTATTATTTTACAAATGAGTGTCCGTCACTTTTGCCGTGAGTTACGCATCACACGGTGATTCAAAAAGGATTTTGCATGGGTTTTTATTTAGTTTAAAGGATTTTCCCAGGGATGCGTACTATATGTGTATTATAGTATTTGACTAGTGCATATTGGATTTCAGTAGTGGATTTCGAGATCTGTATCTCCATTGTAACTCCGAGGATATGCGTGCGAATCCGATGATTTGCGTGACACTTGACGGAGTTCGATTTTGAGTTTTATACTCGTTTTCCGGCGCACTCGATGCGCTGCGGTATTTCTGTATCTTCTGTGATTTCGGAGCCCCGCTGATTTAAGTTGATTATTGAAATATTTTAGCGTTTGGGGGTTTAAATTTAAATTCGGGGACCGAATTTATTTAAGGGGTGAAAATTGTAACATTTCAGAAAATATAAAATATTATTTTTGGAATTTAATATTAAAATAATATTTTTCCCGAAAACTGCCCGATTTGCGAAATTGGGGTTTTCGAAAAAGGGTATAAATATATACCAATAATTGTGAAATAAATGGAAATTAAAATGATTTATTCATTTAAAAATATATTTAAAGGATTTGCCATTTTAAAAATTTATTATATGCAGTTTGGATAAAAACCCGATTAGTGCACTGCTAATCGCGATTAAGCTAAATCCGTGTTTCTACAGCTTTTCATGGTTAGTACACCATGACATGTTTCATTTGGCTACATGGTTCCTTTGTGTCGTTTTAGTTATGGTTGGTTTTATTTTTGGAAAGAAAAGAAAAGAAATGGATTAATGGAGAGAGAGGGGGGACACAATGATGAGGGGTGAGCATTCTAAGAAGGAGAATGAGAGTGAGAAAGAGAGGGGGGGAGAGTGCTGCCCCATTTATTTCCCCCCACCATTTTTTCATCTTCTTCTTCATCTTCAAGCTCTATCATCTACCATCATGACCCATCTCAAAATATTTCTCAAAACCTATACCCCTTTCACAAAAAATGATCACCTCCTCACCCTCATCACATTAGACCAAGCAAAGTGGGATTTTGATGACATTGAGAAGCAAGGGTTTTCTTGAGTGGAGTTAATGACGTATAATTTCTACCATTTAGATAGTTTTAAGTTCCTTTATATTCTAGTTTTAGTTTAGAATTGGTTTAGTGGTAATTTGTGAAGTTAGAAAATTCTAGAGAGGGTTTAGGTGACTTGTTGACTTGTGATCAGTAGTGAGGATATAAATGACCCTAGAGATCAATTGGTGGACCTAGAATAGAGAATACGGATTTAGGAATTCATTCATGCCGGTTTTGTGTTAAATTGTGTGCCTACAGGGAATCTGGGTTGTTCCGGGGAGTTTTTGAGGAAAGCAAACAATACCAGAGACCAAATTTGGGCACTAGGAGACCACCCTGACCAGACGAACCCCAACGGAGCTACCATGGCCAAGCTCACGGATTTCCATGCAATGTGGCCGGCCACTTGGTGGCATTTGGTGTCTAGGTTGGTCCAGTCGCTCATATACTCCATATACAACACCCTATACTTGTTTGTTTAGCTTGATTTGACCTGAGTCAAAATATGGGAGCACTTTGGTGTGATTTTTGGTTATGTTTTCCGTATTTTGAATGCTTGGTTTTTGTAATTGGTATTGTATTTGGTTGTGGGGCGTTTGTACGTCAACAACAAGGGTTGTTTGATTTTTTTGCATGCGTAGGCTATAAGTTCTAACCTATGAGCGCACCGCATGCCGTATTGGTTTTCCGAACTCGATTTTAATGTTGTCGCGATATGTGTGGATATTGTAGGTACCTTCGCGTGGATTCCGAGCGATGGAGCATGGCGTCATCGACTTCGGCAAGTAAGGAGCAAGATGAGTAGATCTATATCTACGGGGGAAGTCGGGTGGATGGCGTATAGCACCCCCGCAAGTTTTTGATAGAAACTGATTCATAGAATATGGTTAAAGAAACCTAGATTATAAAACTATGGATAGGATTAGAAAGATAGTTAGAGATGATATGAATGATGGAATATGTATATTGAGAGATGGGATGAAAGGTTTAGGGATATGAAAAAGTGAATGTGAATCACGACTTATAGGTATATAGTTGCACTAGAATAAGTATGAGTTTTAGAGTAACATGACGTTTGATGTATAGGGTAGAATGTATATATAAAATTAACTTGATTTGGGATAATGCGAGGAAAAGAATTTACGATGTGACATGATGACTTGATGATATGTCGGTATACGGATGTGAGTTCGAGATGATTGATATCTTGCCAGTCCCCTGATATGAGTTTGTTATGGATGTAACCTGGGACATAGGTATATAGATATATATAGAATGTCGTGAATCATGAGTGATATACCGTATAAGACGTTAGTTCCGTACCCCTCATTGTCATATAGGATGATAGGATCCCCGATGGTTTAATGCCGCCGTACGATGATTTTCCGTACGTGATGAGTTTGACTTGATGTTTGATCCATACCCTTGACTAGAGGATACCGTACGAAGGATTATATCGTACGTGGTGTTGTGAGACTGGATGCCGATTGATAGATTCACCAACTCGGATATATGATAGAGACGCATACCCTTTTAGCATTTTAGCTGACGATTTACTTTATGCCACGTTCATGTCATTCTCATTGCATTTCATATACATGTGCTAGTACACCTGCACCATTATCGATGATGCGTATGTTACACTTACAAGGATTGGCCGGCTCACACACTTCATCATCGATAATTGCTATGTCACTACACAGTAGAATTGCTGCATCATGATATGACTCCTTGCATGATTTACCTACTATAGCTACATATACACCTTTATACGATGTTGCTTTTGACTTGGGAGAAATTGGGAACCGCATGATATATTTAAAAACTGGATTTATTTAAAAGAGCGGTTTTCCCCTGATATGTGCATATTACTGTTTCATGTTGCATAATATATGGATATGCTTACATTGCTGTTATATGTCGTATACATCATGCTTTACGATTTATACGCATTGAGATATGTTGTTTTCATGAGATTTCTGGATTTGAGAACCGTGGTCATTTTAAAAGAAAGTATGTATTGTTTTAAAAACCCGGTTTCTCTTGATATGATATTTTAGTGCGTCCACCATGCGTTTTCTCGGTTCTGAGACGTGTGACATGTGAAACCCGATTCAAGGAGTGGATGATCCGTTTGCGGGTTCATAGTGGACCCGGTATGGTACCCCGGGGCAAGAAAGGGATGTCGCGTAGTAGACGATGAGCCTGGCAGAGGGACTACTACCTACCAGTGATTGGTTGGACCTGGCGGTTATCCGGAGGATACCGACCATAGATGAGAGATGGTTAGGGGCCGACCTGTCCGCCGGAGCCCGCGGGCCGATCCCGCAGACGGAGCCCGAGGGCCGATCCGGACTGACGGAGCCCGAGATATGAGGATTTACGTATCGATGCTGGACACGGGTTTCATGATGTTTCGAGTGTTGATATTGGATACTCAGGTTCCATGATTTTGATGTGTCGCGAAGGACACACGTTGATTTATATCCTCATACTTTCATACATATACTTTTATGATATTTACATGCATGATGTTGTTGTGTCATCGGTTGACACGTGGACGAGATCCACATGCTTACAGGCATTGATTATTTGGTTGGATGATATCCACGTGCTGATAGGCATTTTTTTATGTTATTGGCACATATGCAGATACGGTCACCCTAGATATCATAGTATTACCTTCATGATACAGTTGACCCAGGAGTCGTTGTTTATTCGATTTCTACTTGTTGATGTTTTTCTACTCACGAGTTGGCAACTCACCCCCGTTGTGCCACAGTTCTTGAAAGTTGACCGCATGGATCAGTAGCGGTATCGCTGGCACACAGTTGCATTCGGGTGATTGCTTTGGTAGGTGGGACATTGTATCGTACCCACTCTTGTATTTATATTTTATATTGTATCTAGTCAACTCCATCAATCAAACTAGTATTTATATAAGTAATGAGACTTAGTGAGACTTGTAGTTGCGAGACTTGAGCGATGGGTTTTATGTTCGCGTATTGGGTTGATATCTCGTTGTATTCTTTATCTTTTATGGTGATCTTCGCCGTTGGGCATCGTATACTTATATATATACTGTCTTGCGTGGTTGTGATCCACTGGTTGGCGAAGAGCTAGCTCCCGCTTGGGGATGCCTTTATCATTATTATGTATTGTGGCTTTGGATCAGAATATATAAAGGAGGTGCTGCCCAAATTTTTAAAAGACGAAACATGTTTTTAAACTTGCATAATCCACTTGCATTTTTCATGTTCCTATTCTATGCATTAAGAAAACTTGATTTCATTATACTCTTATTTCAAAACCTCACCTCTTTTATTTTTCTTAAAAAGGGTTTAGATTTCTGGGCTTCGGCTTACTTGAATTACGTTACGCCTTTAGACGTGGCGTGATTTAAGTGCCGGCCACGAGCTAATTTCGGGTCATGACAGCCTTGTATATATAAGAAGATTGTAGAGAGAGCTGTCGTATTCCTCATTTTGTACGTTGATAACATTCTTCTATAGGAAATGGTTTTCCTATGTTACAGTCGGTCATGCTGTTCTTGTCACAGAAGTTCTTTATGAAAGACCTGGGTGATATTTGCTACATTCTGAGGAAAAAAATCTATAGAGATAGATCCGAGAAAATGTTAGGACTTTCACAGTTCAGGTACATAGACAATATATTAAAAAAGTTTAGTATGGAAAATTCCAAGCGTGGTAATTTACCCTCTTGTCACGGAATCACCCTCTCCAAAGAGATATCTCCCAAGTCTGATAAGGAGAGGGCTCGCATGAGCATTATACCCTACGTTTTGGCGGTAGGATCTATAATGTATGTGATATTTGTAAGTGTATATGTGCTCCTTGCCGTTAATACTACGGCTTTGCAGAATCAAAAACTTTAAAATCTTGAACACGGTACATTAAAAACTCTTGGATACAAGCCCAAATACTAAACTAAACAATTCTAACGAGAGATTTAGCTACTAGGTTAGAATTACAACCTTTGTAGACGGTCCTTCGGGTCTTGAAAGGTTGACTCCTCAAGCTCCATGGGTTGATGGAACAAGCTCTCAAAGTCGATCTTCTGCGCCAAAGACGATCTACCCGAGGATGCTGATTCAAGCGATAGTTTCGTCCAAAGCAACTAAAGATCAAGTCTTGCTAGGACAGAATGCTTAGAGTGGTATAGTTTGTGAACAAGATTCTTTCTTTTAATCCTCAAAACTCGAGCGAAGAAAAATGAGAAAGATGAAGAAGTAAAATGGCTACTTGAGAAAATATCTCAAGACTTGTGATAAAACAACAAAACCATCACCCAAAAATATCTCATACCCTTATCTTATCTCTTCATAGCACAAACAAAGGAGTGGGTGGGCTAGTGACTCACTAGGGTGAGTCACAAGCCCACACACTTCTTCATTTAATGATGGAGAGGTGAGTGAAACAGTGTAGCCATCTCATCAAGTATATATACACATACACATACACATATATAAATATAAATGCATGTATATAAACAAGTATATTCAAACCCGTATAAATACGTATACTGTATTTCTACCAAAATATGAATATCGTATTTGTACTGAAAATACAAAATACGCGTATTCATATTTAGAAATAAATACATGTATTTGTGTCAAAGCACAAATACACGTATTTATACAAATACACGTATTCGTATAAATATTGTATTCATGTTAAAATACAAATACCCAAAAGAGAGTAATATAATACTAGCATCAAAACTGGCTGTTTTTCAAACCTGTTAGTACTACTAAACCGTCCGATTAAAGCATGTGTATAAGTACACGTGTTCAATCAAACACCCGTGTGTAAAACCATACGCAAACTACACCGTTTCGCCTGAACCAGGAAACTCTCTGTATGGAACTTTAAAGACTTGACAATACGCTGGCAGTGGATTTAACCACAAGCACGTCAGTGGCACTAGCTGTATGTAACGGATACCTGTTTCCCCCAATCAGAGCAAAGCTCTGTTGGAATTCAAAATTCAAAATTCTGAAGCAGCGCTTCAAATATCGGGCACAACGCGCCACGTGTCTGGCGCAGACGCATCAGCGCAGCGCCCAAGGCAGCGCACCCAATCAGAGCAAATCTCTGTTTTAAACAAAATTAAATGAAGCAAAGCTTCAGTTGCGCAAGCACTGCGCTGCGTGACACGTGTCAGCGCAGATGCGCTGCGCTGTGCGCTGCGCGACACGTGTCAGCGCAGAGGCGCTACTCTGTGCGCTGCGTGACACGTGTCACGCGCTGAGGCATTTGCGCCAAACAGAATAAAGATTTTCTTCTGTAAAATAGAAGCCCTTGGATCAAAAGATCCAACGGTGGGGAAAATTCCCCAAATCACTCAGAGAAAGATCTCTTTAACAAAATTAACTAATTTATGGGCACTATAAAAAGGACCCTAAGCCTCAATTCAAAGGCATCAATTTTTTTCTAAAAAAGAGATAGTGAGAGAGAGAGAACTCTGAAGAACTCCTCAAGAACGAAAAGGTAAAAACCTTTAGAAAAAGTGAAAGTTCTCTTATGAACAGATCATAGATCTAAAAACAAGATCAATGATCTTTAATAAAAAACAAAAAAATTAAATAGTGCTTTGCACTTTTTATGAACCTTTGGTTCTCTGAGATAAGAAAGACAAGAAAAACTTATTTTTCTTTGATCTAAATTATATCAAGAATTCAAATAGTGCTTTGCACTTCTGTTCTTGAATCTAAAAGATTCTTAGTGCTATGCACTTCCAAACTGCGCTGTTGCGCTCTTGGGAAAGCGCCACGTGTCAACATCTGAACTACTTACGCTATGCGCTTTAAGATAGAACTTTGCTCTTTGTAATTGGCGTATCTCGCCAAAGTACGCCACGTGTCAGCAGCGCAAGCGCAGCGCACTAGCGCAGCGCACTATGCTTGCATGACACGTGTCGTCACCACAAGCGCTTGCGCTCCCTGATTGGCGCAAAGCGCCTGACAAATGCAGTGCATTTCTTAAAGGGCCAGGCCCAAATCAAAAAGACCAACAGGCTGGAATAAATTGCAAAGCAATAAAAAAGGGCAGAGCCCAAACAAAATTGATGCCCTGCATCATTCATAAAAGGGCAGAGCCCAAAATAAATTGATGCTTGGCATCCTTTATGGGTAGAGCCCAAATAAAAATAAAAAAAATACAATGTAAAAACAAATAAAATGTTGAACATTTTCAACTGGACTTAGCCCAATTTTGGCCGTAAGTCCTCAAATTAAATTGACTGAGCAAGATTGCTCTATCTTAAATTAACTTACTTCGGTTCGAGGGTACATCTCCGAACTCCTCTGACACCTGTCGTTGTAATCCTTCAACGACGTCAGAGAGGTGACGAGTCCCGACAACCACACATCAACACGGACTGCGGGGTCCTTAAACTCATGGACCGAGACGTCCCTAAACTAATATTGGACCGAGACGTCCCTAAACTAATATTGGAGCGAGACGTCCCTAAACTAATGTCGGACCGAAACGTCCTTAAACTAATAATGGACCACCACGTCCCTAAACTGGAATATGGACCGAAACGTCCTTAAACTAATGTCGGACCGAAACGTCCTTAAACTAATGTTGGACCGAAACGTTCTTAAACTAATGTCGGACCACCACGTCCCTAAACTAAAATATAGACCGCAACGTCCTTAAACTACCTATGGACCACTACGTCCCTAAACTGGAACAATAGAGCCTCCAAATGCTCTTTTGCCGGATCTAAACGATCCCGTCTAAGTTGATCTTATCCCCAAACATGACTAACGTATCCTTAAACATTCAAATGGACTATAAAACTCCAAATCAACTCTGGTTTGAGGGTACATCTCTGAACTCCTCTGATACCTATCGTTGTAATCCTTCAACGACGTCAGAGAGGTGACGGGTCCCGACGGCCATATATTAAATGGACCACTACGTCCCTAAACTGGAACAATAGAGCCCTCAAATGCTCTTTTGTCGGATCTAAACAATCCCGTTAAGTTGATCTTAGTCTCAAACTGGACTAACGTATCCTTAACAAACGTTTGAGTTGATCTTAGCCTCAAATACGGCTAACGTATCCTCAAACCAAAACCCCAAAACCCAAATCTAAGAAAATACGGATTTGGACTAATCCACGTCCTGCGGGCGACGAAATAAATAGTCTCCGTATACAATCCACGGGCAACCACAAACAAAACAAACACACACGACACGAAGTGAAATTCTGGAGAAGAAGAAAGTGGCTACCTCGACGCGGTAGCGTAATTAACTGCAGGGGCTTGCGCCTGCAGGGAAGAGCGTCCCCATAATCAAAAACCCCTCTAGCGAGGGGGAATCTGACGAAGTCTGCTACATCGGCCGCATCCGTCTAAACCTCCGATACACGGTGCCATAAATCAACTTGGCATCTTCGGAGAGGTAGACGGATAGAACCATATAGCATCTGCCCCGAATCTCAGTGCCAAGACTTCGCAGTCTTGTGCGCCGTCTTTCGGAGGGTAACAGATTCTGGCATGCCCTGTGGGACCTTTTCCTCTTTCCACTCCACACTTCGTGTATCGTCTTCGCGAACGAATCGCGGTTTGTTAAATGGTTGCCTTCGGATTTCAAGTTACTAAGATTTGATCTTTTTGCCTGGCGCAGAACTCCAGCATCAATGGCCTTTAACTGCACCAACTGCTCGAAGTGCCACTGCAACGGACGCTCCACCTCACCGGGAGGTGTAGCATATGGGCTCCAAGCGGCTTCCTTCCTCGCTCTGCCGGTAGACCAGGAGACCCAAGCCACTACTGGCCTGTTCTTCGGGACCATGATCCCACCTATAAGCTTCTCTACGCCAATACCTACACCGGAGGTGAACAAGAAGTCGGTCTTCGACCGGCTCACTGCTACAACGGCCCCTGTCAACGAGTCGCCCACTACCAAGCCAACAGCCTCTGTCTTTGCGAGGCTGGATCAAAACTTTGAGAGGCCCGTCAAGAAGCCCGTGAACTCTAAAATGGCTGTCCCAAGGAGGCAATGACTGCTGCTCCAGAAGTCGTCAAGGCGGCTTCCCCTGTCAAGGAATCAGTCTTTTCAAGACTGACGATTCCTGCTCCTGCCCTTGCTCGAGGATCCGTCTTCGACAGGTTAAATATCACTCCTCAAAAGACAACCTCAGTCTTTAAGAGGTTAACATCGGCGGCGCCTCATTCAGACAAGGGGCAAAAAGAAGCTATCTCTATCTCCGAGCCAGTCCCAACGGCTCGTCGTGCTCGGCGTCGCCATTGGCAACGAGTGAGGAAGGCAGGGGGCAACTCTCCCTCAGGGCTAACTCCACCGGCTCCAGTGGCGGAAGTCAACGCTGCTGTTCCAACTGGGAACAGCTTTGAACTGCTGAGGAGGGTACGTAAGAACTCTCCAACCGCTACACTAAAAAGATCTCCTCCACCTACGGAGAGAGTTCCGGAAACAAAACAGGAACAGCCCCCTCAACGGCTGTCCTCAAAAATTTATAAAGTTTGGCGGAGAGTTCAAGACTCCGTAATTGACCCAGACCGCTTCCGTCAACAGAAAAAGGCGAAAGTGGAAAAGGAAAGGGACTATCCGATCAGACAGGAAAGGATGGCAGTCGCTAGGGTGCCCGCTACAACGGCTCCTTCAACTTCAACGGCCCACAAAAGAAGAAGACCGGAGAAAACCCCCATGCCGGCGACAAATATCAGAGATGGTGAACCCAAATGCCCTAAGTCTGGGGGCATGGTAGTTCATACCGTCTACGTGGCGTATGGTAAAGAGGACAGCTGCATGTCAATAGGTCATAGACCGCACACACGGTCAGTGACCAAAGCTCAGGAGCAACAGCAAAAGCTCCATGAAATGATGACCGCGATGGCCGCACTCACTGGGCCAAAAGAAAATCCTGAAACGTCCTCGGATGAACGTCAGGAGGAAGAAACTGACGCCGAATTCCTTCGTCGAATATTGGAGAAGAAGGACAAAGAGGCTGCGGAACAAGCAGCCAACATACAGCGTATGGGCCTCCTCTTCCAAGACATGATAGGGATGATGATACAACAAGATCCCCCGGCCGAAGAGCCCCCAATCGTCCTTGGGGACGATAGGGGAGAGACATCAAATCCTCCGCCAGCTCTGTCGACGGCTAAAGAGGATACAATCTCCAAAGCTGATTTGGACGAATACATAGCCCAGCAAATACGGGTTCATCATGCGACCAAAGCAGCCGGCCAGGTCGTAAAAATGGGGCGACCGTATCCGGGCTGGTACGACCAGATCAAATACCCGCCGGGTTACACGATACCAAAATTCCATGTGTATAAGGGGACTGGCAATCCCCACCAGCATGTTGCCCAGTTCAGGGCGCTTTGCGGCAACACTGGCGGTGATGATAAATTGTTGCTCCGTCAGTTCGTTGGTAGCTTATCAGATACAACGTTCGAGTGGTATTCTGAGCCCCCGAACGACTCTATCAAGACCTTTGCTGAAATGGAACTGCTGTTTACCCAACGTTTCGCGAGTGCCAGCGAGCGTACTCCGATAACGGCATTGATTAATGCCAGGGTGAAGCCGGGCGAGACATGGGTCCAATATGCTATACGGTGGTGTAATTTATGGTCAAAATGCGAGCAGCGCATAGAAGAAGCTCCTGCAATGGGAATGTTTGTGGGAACCCTCGATCCGCAAGCAACCATCTCGCAATTTATGATGTTCTTCAAGCCGACCACCTTCCAGGCACTAATCGACAAGCTGGCGCAAATGGATCAAATGGGCCATAAACCTCCTCTTCCAAAGCCAGACTCCCGAAATGAGAAGGGAAAGGGGAAAGCGATCGTTGTCGCTAATGCTCAGCAACAGCCGAACAACCCGAAGCCGGTCGTTCGTTAAAATAATATGCGTTCGTACGTACCCCTCGAGGATAGGATGGGACGTCCTTACTCGTTTCCCCGAGATAAAACAAGAAGGTTATTCGAGCTGGCGTTGCGCAATCGACTCATAAATTTGCCGGATCCAAAACGTCCGTCGCAACCAAATGATATCAATGAGCCCAACTACTGTCCTTATCATCGAGTACTCGGCCATCCGATCGAGGATTGCTACGTCTTCAAAAATTGGCTTGAAGACCAGTACCGACAGGGCAAGTTTGCATTGTCCGACAAATGGAAGGTGAATCCACCGCAGCCCCACACCTCTAAAGGAACGAATATGCCGGGGGCAACATGCTCTGTCGTTGAGGAAGATCCTTGGGAGGTTGTATTATCAGCCAAGACAAAGAGAATGCTAAATGATCTTCAAACATGCCCAGCGATTAGGTGGAAGAACCCGTTGGAACCGCAGGTCATTGAAGGGATGTTGAAGCCACGTTCAACTCCGAAGACCGATGGTGGTGGCTCAGACATTCATAACCAGCCGTCGAAATCTTCAAAGAAGAAGAAAAAGAAGTCAAAGAAGCCCGTGAAGACTGGCGACAAGCGCACGGACTTGCAAAAACAAATTGACGCGCTGGAGGAATACAACCAGAAGGCACGGACTCCCATCACATTCCAAGAATTCCTCAATCATGTCTTTCAAGAGGAAGATGAGGGAGAAAGTTCATCTGATGAATCTGGAGAATACGTAGAGAGCTGTCATGTGATTTCCCATTCGTTCATGGGCGACGAAGAGACTCCTTGCACTGGAAAGCTGGGGGAAGACCCTGAATCAAAAATTTTGGGGCCATCAGATGAGGTAATTGACGCATTCCTCAACGAAACTCGATTGAAAAGTAAAGCTAATCAAGAATGCGAGGCGGCTATATTTGAAAGGGCCAAACGCCAGCGACTTGATGAAAGAGCTAAGACGAACTCGCTAGAGCAAAACACCTCCACTACCGACAAAAGCCAATTCAAAATGAGGAAAAAGTTCGCTAAAGCCGTGTCAATGGGTATGAAGCTACCATCCTCTGAGGGAAGTGTTACTGGTGAAGCGAAAATGCACCCCTCCTACTGCTTATATCATCGGAAGATTTCGCACCCCACTGAAGAGTGCAAAGCTTTCGATAGATGGTGGAAAGGATATGTTGCTCATCGACAACATGTTAAGCAGGGAAAGCGCAAGACTCGTCGGGAGCAAAGAAATACGACCGAAGGGCTTAAAAGAAACACCGGCGATTGTCGCATGGTTAACACCAGTGGGTCATAAGTGCCTACATTCAGGAGCGATTATGATGAAGAGCTAGAACTTGCCCCTCTCTTCAAAGAGTCTACTTCGGGAAGAGAAGAGGAACCGAAGGTTTGCGAAAATATCCAGCTGCGCAATCGGATGCTACCTGAAAAGAATCTTGGACCTTCAAATAAGAAAGATAAAGGGAAAGAGAAGGTCTCTGAGGATATTACTCTAGATGACCAAGTTGTGGAGGAGCTAACTGCCAAGAACCCGCCGAAGAGAAATAAGGTGGATTACAACGTTTTAGCGCATCTGAGGAAACTACCCTCACAGCTCAGCATTCTTGATGCCCTGTTACTATCAAAAGAGGCGAGAGACTGGATGATTAAGGCATTACAAGATCCTGAGCAGTTCCAAGCCTTCCTAACCGAAGAAAAGATGAAGGATGAATTGGAAGAGGCGCACACAGCCGATGTTGCTTTTGGCGACGAAGACCTTCTCCTCGGGACGTGCGAACACAATCGTCCCCTTTATGTCTCAGGATACTGCCATGATATAAAGATAAGTAAAATCTTGGTCGATAACGGATCGTCTGTTAATCTACTCAATGTGCGGGTGTTAAAAGAAATTTGCATGAGTGTCCAACACCTCGCCCAAGACAAGATCACCATCTCCGGATTCGATTCCCAATCATCAAAAACTCTTGGATCTGTGATATTGACGCTGCGCTTCGGGTTGCTCGTCACAGACATTAAATTCCACATCATAGATGCCAAGACATGCTACAATGCTCTGCTCGGCCGACCATGGTTACACGAGTACAATATCATCCCTTCTACACAGCATCAGTGTATGAAATATTGTAGGGATGGTCTCGAGTACACCATGGCGGGAGAATTGAATCCGTTTTCCGTGAATGAAGTTCGCAAATATGAAGATGCCAAATACTTCTTGCCAAATTTCGAAGACATGGAAAGGTGTCACAAGCCGGATAACAAAACTAATGCTACCATCCCTGTCTTCGGCAGTGATACTGAGGAGGAAGAGGAGATAATTTACTCGGGTCCGCCCCAATACACCAAGCCTGGACCATCCGCTCCTACGTTGACCTTTGGTAGTGATTCGGAGGATGAAGTCCATACTGTATTCTTTACTCGACCTTCAATACGATCTTCTGCTGATGAAGAGCAAAGTCTGCAAGTCGCCATGGTGCCGCTTAAACATTATAAAGAACTGGATGCACTCGATACCGACAATGTAGAGGAGCTGCAAATGTTCTATATCCCTCCCAGGCGAAAAGGCGAGAAGGCAATCCTATTCTACTGCTCTGAAGAAAACAAAGTGGAGAAAGAAATTTGGCACGGAGCAGATCCAACGCTGGACAGGCTTCAGCCCATTCATCTACCCAGATATTATACAGAAGGCTTGAAGTGGCTGTTAAAGCGCCAAGGGATACCCTTCAAACAGACCGTTAGAAAGGCAAAATTCTATGACAAGGTCTGGAATATTCCCGGAACTCAACACAAGCTGTCCAGTGGGAGGATGGAGACGATCGGGCTCGGATACATCCGCTCCAAGAAACGGGAACTGCTCCGTGACTGTTATGTCGTGTGCGACTGCAATGAAGAAGCAGAGGCTCAACAGGAGGACGCTCCGGTAAAAGTTCCTGATGTAAGAGTGCCCAGTCCGTCGTTTGAAGAACAAATGGACAGGTTTATAAGGGAAGCTGGTCAGAAAGTCCGAGATGATCACAACCGTGAAATGGCAATCTATGAGAAAGCCAAAACGCAACGCCTCCTTCGACAGGCCGTGAAAGACGAAAGTGCCTCCCCATGTCAACTTGTTATAAAAAGGGTTCGATGCAAAGGCAGAAACAAGTCGAAAGGCCAAAAGGGCGTTCAACAGCAACAAAGCGGGGCTAAGAAGCCACGCAAGCGGGAGTCGAGCGTTATTGATCTATCCCTCATGAATAAAATGGGTCGAGCATACTCGTTTCCCCGGGACAAGACAAAGAAGATACTTAATCTTGCTCTAAAACATCGGATGCTTACACTGCCGGAGTCCAAAAACCCCGAACGAGCGGGTGAAGTCTCTGACCCAAATTACTGCTCTTACCATCGAGTAATAGGGCATCCGCTCGAAGACTATTTCACCTTTAAGAATTGGGTCGAAGATCAGTATCAGCTCGGCAAATTCGCTCTGTCTGACAACTGGAAGGTAGTGCCACCACAAAAGCATGAACCCAAAGCCACAAGAATAGAACCAACTCCACATTGGGATTGGAAGCGGATTCGCGCCTGTCACATGATAATAATATTAAAAGAAGAGCCCGAGAACATGGACAGCCTTCCCTGGTGCTTCGAAAACAGCAATGATGAGGTGATTTCAGAATTTCCACCAGCTCCGAAAGAACTGGAGGATGGAATACATACCACTGCAGATAACCTCAAGAAAATCGAGTTGGGAACGACAAGTGACCCACGGCCGACGTTCGTCAGTGAGCTGTTATCTGAAGAGAGGGTGGCTGCGTTGAAAGACGTCCTTGTACAGCATAGAGATTGCTTCGCATGGAACTATTCTGAAATGCCGGGATTGGATCCAGAAGTTGCTGTACACAAATTGGCGATATCCCCGGACATCAAGCCAGTCAAACAAGCGCCGAGAAGAATGCGGCTCGAGCTTGAGATGAGCATCAATGCCGAGGTCAAAAAGCTAATCGACTCTGGCTTTATCCAGGAGGTTCAATATCCTGAATGGATAGCTAACATCATCCCGGTGATGAAGAAAAATGGGACGGTGCACATATGCGTGGATTTTCGGGATCTCAATAAAGCCTGCCCGAAGGATGATTTCCCAGTACCAGTCACCGAACTGATGATAAACAATATATCCACGCATGAGGTTTTCTCCTTCATGGACGGCTCATCAGGGTATAATCAAATAAAAATGCATCCTGAAGACCAGAAATATACGACTTTCCGGACTCCTTTGGGAATATTTTGTTACAAGGTAATGCCCTTCGGTCTAAAGAACGCCGGTGCCACCTATCAGAGGGCTATGACGAAGATTTTCGACGACCTTATACATGAAATCGTCGAGTGCTATATCGATGACCTCGTGGTTAAGAGCAAATCATACGAGGAACATCTCGAGCATTTAAAGACTGTATTTCGACGCCTTCGACAATACAATTTGAAGATGAACCCTCTTAAGTGTGCATTCGGGGTTTCCTTGGGCAAATTCCTGGGATTCATCTTCCGACACCGAGGTATCGAAATAGATCCGTCTAAAATCAAGGCGATCATGGAAATGCCTCCGCCGAGAACTCTCAAACAGCTGCGATCTCTCCAAGGAAAGCTCGCATATATTCGTCGATTTATAGCCAACCTCTCTGGCAAGTGTCGCCCTTATAACCACCTGATGAAAAAAGGGACTCCATTCATCTGGGATCACAAATGCCAAGGCGCACTGGACGAGATCAAGCGGTACCTGCAGAATCCTCCAGTTTTAGTTGCTCCGATCAAGGGAAAGCCTCTCATTCTTTACACAACCGCCCTCGAAGGTTCTTTAGGCGCATTATGGGCGCAAAAGAATGACTAGGGTAAAGAAAGAGCACTCTACTATTTAAGTCGAGTTCTTCTGGGAGCAGAAAGCAATTACTCCCCCATTGAAAAAACACTGCTTAGCGTTGATCTTCGCGATAACGAAGCTCAAGCACTATGCGTTGGCGCACGAAGTCCGTTTCATATCGAAGGTGGACCCTCTTAAATATTTGATGTCGAAGGCCATATTGACGGGACGACTCGCTAAATGGGCTCTGCTCTTGATGGAGTTCTCAATAATGTATCAACTTCTTAAGGCAGTGAAAGGCCAGGCCATCGCCGACTTTCTTGCTGAGCACCCGATACCTGCCGATTCTCCTCTGAATTGCGATTTTCCAGACGAACATGCGTTTGACACTATCGATGGGAACGATACCCGATGGGAGCTCTATTTCGATGGAGCATCTTCCATGAAAAAGCGCAAACAAAGTACCCCTATGATCAAATCGGGGGTAGGACTCATCTTTGTAACTCCACAAGGTGGGATAATGCGTTTTGCCTTCTCCCTGATGGAGCCGAGGACAAACAATGAAGCCGAATACGAAGCTCTGATAGCAGGCCTCGAGATCGCCATCAACATGGGGATTGAAAACCTCCTCATATATGGAGATTCCCAACTGGTCGTTAATCAAGTAAACGGCGACTATCAAACATGCAAACCAGAGTTGGTGAAGTACGGCGAACAAGTGCAACAACTGCTGACCCAAATTCCCTCCTATACTTTGGAGAACATACCGCGTGCGGAAAACTGCAAGGCAAACGCGTTGGCCAAACTTGCTAAAGAACTGGCTGACGAGAACCTCGATGACGTTAGAATCATGGTACAAAGCCGTCGGGTGCTTGCCCCAGCAGAAATATCTCCGGAATCATTCGAAGAAAAGGGAGCGAGCGAGCAGACGACCCTGCAAGTAAAAGATTGGGAAAATACCAAGGATTGGAGAGAAGTCTTCATAGACTACTTTAAATCCCACCGAATGCCTGAAGAAGCGTCCACAAGACATCAGCTCACGAAACGAGCTCTGTCTTTTGCCTTCGTCAACGATACTCTGTACAAGAGGTCATTTAATTCTCTATGGCTAAGATGTCTCGGACCTGACGAAGCGAAAAGAGTCGTTCAAGAAGTTCACGACGGACTCTGTGGTTCTCACCAAGCAGGCCCGAAGATGAAGTTGAAGATTAAACGGATGGGCTACTACTGGCCCACGATGATTCAGGATTGCCTCGAATACGCGAAGCAATGCCACTCATGCCAAATTCATGGGGACTTCATCCACCAGCATCCAAATCCACTCCATCCAACGGTAGCTAGCTGGCCATTCGAGATGTGGGGGACTGATATAGTCGGCCCTATCGAATCAGCATCGTCCAGGGAACATCGTTTCATACTGGCGACGACTGATTACTTCTCTAAGTGGGCAGAAGCAGTACCACTGAGGGAAGTGAAGACGGAGAATATCCTCCATTTCTTCAAGACGCATGTCATATATCGGTTTGGAATGCCAAGACGGATCATCTCCGATAACGGGCCAGCCTACAGAAGCCACAAAATCAGTCGCTTCGCGCAACAGCATAATATAGATTGGAGATATTCCTCAGTTTATAATCCGCGAGCTAACGGTCTAGCCGAGGCCTTCAACAAGACCTTGACAAAGATCATGAAGAAAACGGTGTCCCGAAATAAGAAGGACTGGCACGAGAGACTGCAAAAGGCTCTTTGGGCGTATCGAACTACGTTTAAGACGGCCACAAACACAACGCCGTACGTGTTGATATTTGGGACAGAAGCAGTACTCCCCCTCGAGATAGAGTTACCCTCTCTACGAGTGGCAGTTCACTACGAGCTGACGGACGAAGAAAATGCTCACCTTCGGCTTAAGGAGCTTGATGCCCTCGATGAAACCCGACTCATAGCGCAACAAAATCTGGAGGCTTACAAAGCAAAGATGACGCGCTCATATGAAAAATTGACCCGACCAAGGACATTCCGCCAAGGCGAACTCGTGCTAGTGGTCAAAAGGCCTATGATCCCCAATCGCGCCAAGCGGGGAAAATTCGAGCCAAACTATGAAGGCCCGTACATCATAGATAAGGTGTACCAGGGTGGGGCCTATCTACTCATGGATATGCACGGTGAAAGGCCTTACAGGCCAATAAATGGTCGATTCCTAAAGAAATACTACGCTTAGAAGGTTACCTCCTAGGTCAATGATAGATGACGACGACTATGTCCGCTCGCTATCTTCCTAAGCTCAAGTTTTATAAGCAGTAGCCAGCCTTCTCAATGACGGACCGAGACATCCTTAAACTAGTGACGGACCGAAACGTCCTTAAACTACTACCGCAGCATCCGTAGGCTGACGAGATAAAAAAAAGAAAAAATATCATAAATAAAAGCGGTATGTCCATAAGCAAAAAGGGCACGGATGAAAACCCGAAAGGGCTCCGTGAGTAAAAACAGCAGGGCTACCGGCGAGTGTTCGTGAAAACCCGAAAGGGTGCGACCTCGTAAAAAAAAAGAAGAAAATAAAAAGAATAAAAAAATGGTATGTCCATAAGCAAAATGGGCACGGATGAAAACCCGAAAGGGCTCCGTGAGTAAAAACAGCAGGACTACCGGCGAGTGTTTGTGAAAACCCGAAAGGGCGCAACCTCATTTAAAGACACTTATAGGGTCCTCTTGACCTTGTAAGGAGAAACTACCCGCGTGGGATCCTTACGACTCACAACGGACCAACACACTTAGGGATCCCCACGATTCCTAAGGAGAAAATACACCTGCGAGATCCTCACGACTCGTAAGGAGAACTCTTTTATGGGCCCTCACGGCTCATAAGATTTGAAAGTCTTAAATTACAAAGACCTAAACCTGTGCTTAAGCAACCCCCACAACTTCCGATCTTGCCCTACAAGTAGTCCAATACTGGCCCTTGTATACAATCCACGAGCACGAATAAATATTTCCCTAACCAAGTCCTATCAATGACTGGGGATATGTACGCATGACGAACAACCCTTATAAGTCCTCTCGACTTACAAGGAGAAAACCCTCTTGTAGGATCCTTACGACTTACAGAGGAACATACACTTAGGAATCCTCACGATTTCTAAGGAGAAAATACACCTACAAGATCCTCACGACTTGTAGGGAGAAATACCTTCGTGGGACCCTTATGGCTCATGAAGTCAAAAGCCTTAGTCGACAGGACCTTAACCCTGTTCGCTAAGCACCTTTGTTTGACATCGACAGAGGCAAATGATGATTTGCTCCTGGCCATATCTCAGTTGTAGCGGTGCTGATGCCGAAATCGGTGTCTAATTTCAGGTTTACGGCGGAAAGCCAGTAGGCCGCACATGCATATGAAATAGCCGAAATGATGGGGCAACTTGCAATAAAAAGCAGCAAGTAAAAATGTATCCATGCAAAATAGCCAAAATGATTGGGCAACTCGCAATAAAAAGCAGCGAGTAAAAATAAAATAAACAGCCGAAATGATTGGGCACCGCGAAAAATAGCCGAAATGATTGGGAAATCGCGACCTTCACGATATAAAAGCTGAAATGATAGAGCATCGCGGAAATAAATAAAAAAAGAAGAAATGATAAAAAATTTGGCCCTACAGTTAAGATCACATCGATCCCTATATACAACCTAAGGGCACAAACGAAAAGGGAACCATACTTTCCCAACAGGCCCCCCCCCCCCGAAAACGAAGCCAGATCTCGATGATCCATCCCAACTCCGAAGAAAAACCTGATGCGCGTCGACTCTCAGAGCAACCAGTGTCTCCGCGGGAAATTCTCGATCCGTGTCAACACCAAGGAAACAAATAATCCTTGGCACTAGGGAAACAAATAATCCTTAGCAAACCCTTCAACTCAAGGAAACAAACAATCCTTGACGAGAGCCTCCTGATGCGCGTCGACTCGTAGAGCAACCAGTGTCTCCTCGGGATATTCTCGATCCGTGTCAACACCAAGGAAACAAATAATCCATGGCGCTAAGGAAACAAATAATCCTTAGCAAACCCTTCAACTCAAGGAAACAAACAATCCTTGACGAGAGCCTCCTGATGCGTGTCGACTCGCCGAGCAACCAGTGTCTCCGCGGGAAATTCTCGATCCGTGTCAACACCAAGGAAACAAATAATCCTTAGCAAACCCTTCAACTCAAGGAAACAAACAATCCTTGACGAGAGCCTCCTGATGCACGTCGACTCGCCGAACAACCAGTGTCTCCGCAGGAAATTCTCGATCCGTGTCAACACCAAGGAAACAAATAATCCTTGGCGCTAAGGAAACAAATAATCCTTAGCAAACCCTTCAACTCAAGGAAACAAGCAATCCTTGACGAGAGCCTCCTGATGCGCGTCGACTAGCCGAGCAACCATTGTCTCCGCGGGAAATTCTCGATCCGTATCAACACCAAGGAAACAAATAATCCTTGGCGCTCGGGAAACAAATAATCCTTAGCAAATTCCTCAACTCAGGGAAACAAATAATCCCTGATGAGAGCCTCCTGATTCGCGTCGGCTCGTAGAGAAACCAGCGTCTCCGCGGGAAATTCCCGATTCGTCTCAACTATCAACTCCGCAAGTCGATCTAAAACTTGCTTCCTGAACAATAGGACCCTGCAAGTCGATCTAAAACGGTCTCTTGAATACTATTCACGAGTCTCACTCTCCGAAGTTGAGTTTTGATTAGTCGAAAATATTGCATATTTTAGCCGGCAATTTCCTCATCATTTGCATTCATATAGAAGTGTTCGGCAGTCATATTTTACATATTAGCAAAACTGTCGCAAAATATCAGATTACATGTATTAGACTCTAAAACCGACACTATAAAGGAAATTGACTACATTTCATGGCATCGCATCATCCCTACATTTGTGCAACACTTGTTTTGAGATCTGTACAGAAAAATCCAGAAGAAAGGCCAAAAATGTACATGGTACCGATCAAACATGACGCCAACTCAATAATTTCAGTTCTAGTATCAATACAAAGGGACAAACAAAAATCAACATATCAAAGAAAGCTCCAAATATTAGCCCAAGACCACACCAGAAGTTTGAAGCCATCAAGCCACTACTTGGCCGCGGAACCGCGGCGCAAGCCGGCTTAGGCCGCGGTTCCGCGGCCATCTTGCCACGTCAGCCTTAAATCTTTGGTGTACAATGCTTCATTCTGGGCCCACATTCAGCTCATATACTTCAAATTCCAGAAGACTCCAGAGACTTCTGCCAGATCAGCAAACTTTGGGATCAACACTAAACTAGCCTATCATTCTAGAACCTTCTCCCTAAACCCTAGCTTAAACCCTAAGCTAAGCCTAACAAACTCTTTCTAGAAGTCTTTCAACAAACTTTTGGAGGGAACTCAAGAAGGCTTAGGGTTTGGGTGCTCTATAAATAAGACCCTAGGCTCACTTGTAAAAGAGATAATTCATGAGCTTGGAAAAATCAATCCATTAGTTCATTTGAGAACCATTCTATCTCTTTCTTCATCTTCTTCTTCCACAAGTTTAGTGAGAGGACTTGTGTGAAACCCTAACCCTAAATTCCAATCAAAAGCCAAGATCCCGAGTACCCATTCAAGCAAGAAGCCTTGCAACCTTTTAGGAGCCGAACCGGTCTTCAACAGAGCAAGTGGTCCAAGCCGATCCGCGACTCACGGAGCCGATCGAAGCCAAGTCGACAATTTAATTCTTCCTCTTGTAGTTCTTGAGCGACTGTAATCAAATTGTTGATATAAATAAAAGGTGATATTCTTTTATCTTGTTTTCTTTAAATTCTTGCATCATGAGTCAATCTAAATTTCTAGTTATAATTCTTGTTGTGATGTTTGAGTAATACTCCACAGGTCGAGGAGTCGAGACGATCAATAGAATGATGATGTAATATATCCTAAATCGATTCTTGAATCCTACGAGTTTTGTAAACCCTAGCAAGATCAAGAATTGACGACCCAATTCGTTGCGATGCTTTCTTGATTGATATCGCTCGAGATTGGGGAGTTACGATCGTTTCTTGAAATTGCTAGAGGCTAGAATGTGAATGATAATCAACGAAAAAACAAGGTTTAAACGATGAAACCCTAGTTTCATCAAGAAAGCCCTAACTCTAGTCGATCATCATCGATCTAGTATCAATCCTTCGAAGGACAAGAACACGAAATCTTGAGATTACATCACGTCTATAGATTCGATCGATTCCTACGAGCCTGATTTAGATTCTTGACATTTTGGTTGGAAATATTATCGAAACCCAATTCTTGATTGTTTATCAGTTTCTTGATTCTTGATTAAACTCGTGATACCTGAATCAATTGATAAATTCTTGAATCATGTTTTCTTTTCTTTTCGATTAACTTTTCGATTCAAACAAATCAAATATAAAAACGAATCGTACAATCCCTTTGGACGATCCGCACTCGCTTACGATCTACAACTGACGCCGTAGTTGATTGCGGTCAAATATAATTTTTTGATTGTGAACTTTATTCAATTTTCTAATTACCGACACAAAGAGACTCTTATCGATTGATTTACTTACACAGTCTCGAATTTTACTATCAATCAATAGCGCCGAAATCGGGGACTATTTGAATTAATAATGTTACATTTACACATCTGAAATTGTATCAATCAAAATGGCGCCGTTGCCGGGGATCGCGCGCTAATTCTTTTTATATCAAAGTTTGAATTGAAAGATTTATTTCATTGTGATTTTTGAGATCAAAATTCATGCAAACCCTAAACAATTTGTTGTGTTTCATTGCAAGGAGATCTGGAGCTTGCTGGAAATTAAGAAAAATATTTGGAAAATACCAGAGAGCTGAGGGAGTCTACAGAAGCTCCGTGAAGAATTTTGGTGGCGTGATCTCATCAAGAGACCGTGGAAGCGCGGCATAAGGAAGGAATTGCGGCGGAACCGCGGCCCTTCTGGGGGATCTCTGCAAACTTTTTGCTCCAGGTGATTTCTTATCTTCTCCTCTCTCCTCTTTTTAGCTCCAACTAATAATTTTCTGCAGGATTCTTTGCAAAGAATAGCAGCTCGCAAATTGCAAAAATTAAATTTGTGCGTGATTTTGTTTCTTGGTTGTTTGCATTCTAAATACGGATATTAAGGGGCACGGCCAAATCCAAATTAGGTGGGGATTTCATTACCCTTCCTAGGCCCCGAAAACTACAAAACTTGCATCTGCATTGACCCACATTAACTAAAAGAAATCTAGAGATGACTCTAAGGACTGTCGCGCTCAATTAGGACAGAAGAAGGCCGTGGGTAATTCATTGCTTATCCGCGTTTTCTTGTGGTGCCAAGGAAATTGTGTCGAAGGCTAGTGGTTATTAATTAGGCCCACTACTTACGTAGTGGAGTACCTTCCCACTTACCTGGCACTTACCTGGCCACAGGGTAACAAAGAGGCAGTGGAGGATTCTATCCTGCGACTTGTCTTTTGGCAGTTAGGAGCGATCTAGAGCCGGACCTAGGTGACCACTAGATTCTAGGGTTTGTGTGCTGCATTTGTTGTGTCGCATCATTTTTTCAAAAATCCGTCCCTTTTTCAAAGCAAACACCGCATTCATTCATTTACCCCTAATTATAAGCAAACGCTGCCACTTGTACTAACCCTTTTTAGTACAAGATAGGCTGGACACGGGATTCTAGTGCCCGTTTAGTCCGCGTACCCTTTATCGACTCCGAAGTCGATATTTCTCCATTTACCTTTCCTTTACCTACTACCACACCCACACCGATGGATCTGAATCCGTCAAACTTCTTTAACCCTAATTTGCCGCCGTCCGTTGGTGCGCAGAATCCACCCCGCATCTCTCTCCAGGAGAGGTGCTATCCACTTAGAGGTCCTCTTTCGACCTGCTTATCCACACCACCAGCCAATGGGGATAACTTTGAGATTAAGCCCCAGTATATCAATCTTTTACCCAAATTCCATGGACTCGAGACTGAGGACGCTTACGTTTTCATTACCAAATTTGAAAACGTATGCGCAATGATGGGTACGTCACAACTTTCAGTGGATGCGATGCGTCTACGACTTCTTCCATTTACATTGTGCGATATAGCTGAGAAGTGGCTATATAACACTACCGCACATTCCATTACGAATTGGGAAGAATTCGTCGCTGCATTCCTTAAGAAATTTTACCCAATCCAAAAGACAGCTCGAATCCGTAGCGAACTGAATCAATTTGCCCAGCTCCCTACTGAACCATTCTCTAAATGCTTTGAACGTTTCAAGGATCTATTGGTTCAGTGTCCTCATCACGGCATCCCGAGATGGGAATTGTGCCGAATCATTTACGAGGGCATTAACCCAAGCACTAAATAGAGCCTTGAAAACATGTGTCAAGGTACTTTTATGACCAAGGATGATGGGGAAGCTTGGAAGTGCTTAGAAGAGTTCGCTGAAAAATCACTACAGTGGGAGAGTGGAACCCAACCATTGAATAGGGGTGGCATACACCAAATAGATGTGTCCATAGGTGTTCGAGCTGAGATGGCAGCAATGCAAAAGAAGCTCGACGCTATGGAACACAAATTTTCTGCAGCCTCCCTAAACCCAATGTCGCTCCCCAAAACTGTTTGTGGGTGCTGTTCTGATCCTTCTTATTTAACGGAAGAATGTCCATTAAACTCTGCGTTTCAAGGTCACGAGCATTCTAATGCCGCATTTCAAAGACCTCGAAACGATCCATATTCTTCTACGTACAATCAGGGTTGGAGGAATCACCCGAATTTCGCTTGGAACCTAAACCAATCTCAAAACACGGTTCCAAACACGATAATTTTCAAAGGGCTCTTCCTCCACCACAACAGCAACCCCTTCAACTCACTCAGCACCCCTATCAGTCATAAAATTTCCAAAACCAGGGTAACAATCCTGCACAGTCTAATCCTATGCAGTCGTCATGTTCTGACGAGTTCTCTCAATTCACTCAAACCATGAAATCACTTTTATCAAATTTCATAGAGGTTTCGACTGAGGTTAGATCTTCCGTCAGTGAGATAAAGAAAAACTCAGCGTCTCAAGCTGAGAGTATCAGATCGATGGAAGCTGAAATCACATGCCTTAAAGCCGAAATGAGTGCGAGAGAAAAAGGGAAACTTCCCTCTCAACCCCTACAGAATCCTGGGCATTACAATGTAAATGCCATCACAACGTTGAGATCGGGAAAAGTGCTGAACAATCATGTCGGGGAAGGTATTGATGATACTGAAAATCATATCAACACCCCGGCTGAGACCTTTCATCACACACACACTTCTCCTTCTGATCCTTCTTCTTCTACCACACCATCTTCTCGAGAGCCTATTCTCCATTTCCCATTAGGCTCGACACCTTCTCCCAACCCTTATAGTTCTCCACAGACGGTCCCCACACCTCTTTTGGGACCTCGTTTACCCCCTCTTCCTTCTCCTATGATGGACCCTGCGCTTATTGCGAAAGCTCCTTACCCGAACCGATTAAGGAGTAATAGAACGAGTCCTCATATAGAGAAAATTATAGAAATGTTCAAACAGGTTAACATCAATATCCCTCTCCTAAATGTGATTCAACAAGTCCCCGCTTATGCGAAAATTCTTAAGGACTTGTGCACTAGGAAGAGGAAGACTCAAGTGCCGAAGAAGGTCTTCATGGCTAATAATATCAGCACAGCTTTTATTCCCCAGCTACCAAAGAAACGAAAGGACCCAGGATGTCCTACAATATCGATTTCTATTGGGGGTAAAAACATAAATCGTGCTCTTTTAGACCTTGGCGCAAGTGTTAACCTACTCCCTTATTCTGTCTATGAGCAACTAGGGATTGGAGAGCTGAAACCTGCTCACTGCACTCTTCAGATGGCAGACCGATCTATCACCAAACCAAGGGGTGAATTAGAGGATGTGTTGATAAAGGTCGGGGAATTTGTTTTCCCTGTAGACTTCATTGTGCTCGACACACATCCTGTAGCAAACCCCCGGGGCCAAATTCCGGTGATTCTAGGTCGTCCTTTCCTTTCCACTTCCAACGCTGTTATAAACTGTAGAAATGGTTCAATGAACTTATCATTTGGAAATATGACCATTGAACTAAATATCTACAAAGTTGGAAGTCAGCCATCAGAACCCTCTGCTCATATTTTAGATGTGTGCTCTGTCCATGAGATCGCTCCCGATAGTTGTGGAGCTGAGGAACTTTGCTTTACTGATCTCGATGACATTACCACATCTCTGTTTAACTTTACGCAAGATCTTAGTGAGGACACCTTACCTACACTTGACTCCTGCACTTCTGACTTTTCTCCACCCGAGTCTGTATCTTTCACAGGCTCTGAGCTTCTTTGTAAATCCAAAAATCACTCAATGATCCCTCCTTCTATCATTTCTCCGTCTGAATTAGATCTTAAAATTTTACCGGCTCATCTGAAATATGCTTATTTAGGTGAGAAGGAATCTTTACCGGTTATAATTTCCGCTTCTCTAGCATTAGAGCAAGAGAATGCACTTTTATCGATATTGAGATCTAACAAAGAGGCGTTTGGTTGGAGTATGGCGGACATCAAAGGGATTAGTCCCTTGATAGTTGAACATCATATACATGTGATGGATGATGCCAGACCAACCCGAGAACCACAGAGACGGTTGAATCCCGTCATGAAGGAAGCGGTCATGAAAGAGATCGTCAAATGCTTAGATAATAGTATTATATACCCCATCTCCGATAGCCAGTGGGTGAGTCCTATACATGTCGTTCCTAAGAAATCCGGCATCACTGTTATAACCAATGAGGCGAATGAGTTGATTCAGACACGTGCCCAAACTGGGTGGCGTGTATGTATCGATTATAGAAAACTCAACGCTGCTACGAGGAAAGACCACTTTCCTCTACCATTCATTGATCAGATGATGAAACGCTTAGCGGGACGAGAGTATTATTGTTTTATGATCGGATACTCAGGATATAATCAGGTCCCCATCGCCAAAAAGGATCAAGATAAAACCACTTTTACTTGTCCTTTTGGTACCTTTGCTTACAGTCGCATGCCCTTTGGGCTATGCAATGCTCCCGCTATCTTTCAGCGGTGTACGATGGGGATATTCTCTGATATGGTAGAGAATTTTCTGGAGATCTTTATGGACGATTTCTCGATTTTTGGAGACTCTTTTTTCGATTGCCTAGCGAATCTTGATACTGTTCTTACTCGTTGCAAAGAGAAGAACTTGACTTTGAACTGGGAAAAATGCCATTTTATGGTTCAAGAAGGAATTGTTTTTGGACATGTCATTTCACAGAAAGGCATTGAGGTTGACAGAGCTAAGATAGATGTCATTCAAAACCTCCCTTATCCCAAAAGCGTCAAAGATATTCGCTCTTTCCTTGGCCATGCGGACTTTTATAGGAGATTCATTAAGGATTTTAGCAAAATTGCTAGACCTTTAACTCTTCTCCTGGCCAAGGATACGACCTTCCATTTTGACTCGGACTGCGAGACAGCTTTCGACTCACTTAAACACTCACTCACTTCAGCCCCCGTTTTATCATCACCAAACTGGGACTACCCCTTTGAGCTGATGTGTGACGCATCTGATTTTGCAGTAGGTGCAGTCTTAGGACAACACATTGAAAAGATGCCACACGTGATATACTATGCAAGTAAGACCCTGAATGATGCTCAAATCAATTATACAACCACAGAAAAAGAACTTTTAGCGGTTGTATTTGCATTAGAAAAATTCAGGCCTTACTTAATTGGCTCACCTATAGTTGTGTATACTGACCATTCCGCTCTAAAACATCTTCTGGCGAAGAAAGATGCAAAAGGTCGACTAATACGTTGGATCCTACTGTTACAAGAATTTGATCTTGTTATCAAAGATAAGAAAGGATGTGAAAACGTGGTAGCTGACCATCTTTCACGCATCTCTTCTTCTCCTGTGACCCTGCCGATCAATGATTCGTTCCCTGACGAACAGCTCTTGAGCGTATCCAATGAACCATGGTTCAGGGATATTGTGAACTATCATGCCACGGGACTGATACCCAGCGATTGGTCAAAACAGGACAAATACCGTTTTCTATCCTAAGTAAAACAATTTTACTGGGATGAGCCCTATTTGTTTAAATATTGTCCTGATCAGATCATTCGCCGGTGTGTCCCGAATGAAGAGTTCAAGAGTGTTCTTTCTTTTTGTCATGATCAGGCCTGTGGGGGTCACTTCGGTCCTAGAAAGACAGCGGAGAAGGTTTTGCAATGTGGATTTTATTGGCCGACCTTATTCAAGGACGCATTTGAGTATTGCAAAACCTGTACACAATGTCAGTATACGGGTAGAATCTCCTAGAGGAATGAAATGCCTCAGCAACCCATCTTGGTTGTTGAAATATTCGATGTTTGGGGCATAGATTTTATGGGTCCTTTTCCCAACTCCTTTGGGAATCTGTACATACTGCTGGCGGATGATTATGTCTCAAAGTGGGTAGAAGCCATTCCATGTCGCACTAATGACAAGAAAGTTGTCATTAAGTTCTTGAAAGAGAATATCTTTTCGTGATTTGGACACCCACGCGCTATTATTAGCGATAATGGGACACATTTCTGCAACAGATCTTTCGAGACTCTGATGCGGAAATACTCAATCAACCACCGACTTTCTACACCCTATCACCCACAAACAAGCGGGCAGGCTGAAATCTCAAACAGACAAATCAAACTTATCCTGGAGAAAACTGTTGCTAAAAATAGAAAAGACTGGTCGACCAAACTGACTGATGCTCTTTGGGCATTCAGAACTGCATATAAAACCGACCTAGGAATGTCTCCATATAGGATAGTGTTTGGGAAAGCATGTCATTTACCCGTCGAGATAGAGCATAAAGCATTGTGGGCTATTAAAGAAATAAATTTTGATCTAAACCTTGCTTGCAACTTTCGGAAGCTGCAACTAAATGAGCTAAGCGAACTCCGCGATGAAGCTTATGATAACGCTGTAATCACAAAGAATAGGACTAAGGTTTTTCACGATAAGAACATTTTGAGGAAAACATTTTCACCTGGTCAACAAGTCCTTCTTTATGATTCACGATTACACCTTCATGCGGGTAAGCTCCGATCTCGATGGAAGGGACCTTTTGTTGTGCGGTCTGTATACCCGCACGGGGCAGTAGAAGTAGAAAATGTTAAAAACGGCACCTTTTTCAAAGTGAATGCACATAGACTAAAGCCGTATTTTTCCACTAACCCCACGGAGGAGCTCTTGTTCTTACAAGAGCCAGTTTATTTGGATTAAAATTCCTCCGTCTCACCTTCATATCCTGCATAACATTGCATCATTTTTTGAATGAAGGTGAGTGAAAATAATAAGTTTGGGGGAAGTTCTTCACTTATATATTTTGTCCCCACTAATAATTCCTCCCAGACTTACAGGTTTTGTAGATATAGCTATTGGCAACAGTGAGGACACTGTTGAAAATAAGTTTGGGAGAGGTTTGTGCTTATTTTCGCATCATTTGCATATCATCTGCATAAGCACAAAACAATTCTTTTAAAAATCTATAAAAATTTTAAAATTTTCAAAACCCATAAAAATTTAAAAATTTTCAAAATATAAAAATAATTTTAATATTTACACTTTTTTGTATATAAATAAGATAATGAAAGTTTAGATAGTGAACAATTACATCCATGAGATTAGAAAAATTTAAGAAAACTAAGAAAATTAGAAGTTTTCTTATACGAACTAGTAATAAGTAGTTATGAGCCGTTGTCCCAAGGGTTAGTAAGATGAAGGAAGTCACTAATCTGAGGATAAAAATAAGTCTGAAAAATAGTTTCTATTCTGGAAGCCAAACATTTTGAACGTTGATACCCTGCTATTCGCACTTACACACGTCTTAAAGCCTGGGATAGTAGAGGATACCTTGAAATGCTCTTGTCTTAAAGCCAAAAGTATGAAGGAAATAAAAAAAATGATGAATAAAAAATATATAAAGTGGTGAGAAAAATGGACACTGGTTTTGTTACCACCAAGGGCAATAAAAAAATATATAGCGAGGGTGCCTCTTCACCTAGTGCCCTAAGACCAACTGGTGTGGGAGTCACTGCTATGCCTGAGGTGGTGCAAGACGAGGAAAATACACCAAGTAAGCAAGCACATGAGTAATCGGTCGGTTAGTATCTCAAGAAGTATTAACGGTCGCATGAAAGTGTGTGAGCAATCTCATCTAAATATTCATTAATTAAAAAGTACTAAGGCTGATGGGCAAGAGTATGATAGCTTGAATTGAATTCTCCGGGTGTAGGGATGTCCTTTACACACACGCAGGGTTATATGATCGATGTTTGGAAAACAGATAGGAATGAAGAATAAGACGATGTTTTATTGAGGGAGGACGTGATTTCTGACATCTTTTCATGACCATTAAGATAGGGCTCATGACAACCGAAAAGCTAGCTTAGTTGGAAACCATAATTTTCAAGGCTTTTCTTTTACAATTCTTTTCTTTAAATGTAATATTCATGATCTTTCTTTTATTATTGGATTTTGTGGATGCAATCCGCTGAAAACCCTCAGGAGACAACACTCCTCCTACTAGGGACACCTAGAGGTTTAAAGGCTTGTTGCACATGCTCAGTGCAATCGTGTTGCCTACGAAAGTGTGCTAGTTAGTTTTTCTCTTTCTTTATTTTCTCCTTCTCTTTTAAAACAGTTCGCTCGAGACGATCGAAATTAAGTTTGGGGGAATTTGATTAGTCGAAAATATTGCATATTTTTGCCGGCAATTTCCTCATCATTTGCATTCATATAGAAGTGTTCGGCATTCATATTTTACATATTAGCAAAACTGTCGCAAAATATCAGATTACATATATTAGACTCTAAAACCGACACTATAAAGGAAATTGACTACATTTCATGGCATCGCATCATCCCTACATTTGCGCAACACTTGTTTTGAGATCTGTACAGGAAAATCCAGAAGAAAGGCCAAAAATGTACATGGTACCGATCAAACATGACGCCAACTCAATAATTTCAGTTCTGGTATCAATACAAAGGGACAAACAAAAATCAACATATCAAAGAAAGCTCCAAATATTAGCCCAAGACCACACCAGAAGTTTGAAGCCATCAAGCCTCTACTTGGCCGCGGAACCGCGGCGCAAGACGGCTTAGGCCGCGGTTCCGCGGCCATCTTGCCACGTCAGCCCTAAATCTTTGGTGTACAATGCTTCATTCTGGGCCCACATTCAGCTCATATACTTCAAATTCCAGAAGACTCCAGAGACTTTTGCCAGATCAGCAAACTTTGGGATCAACACTAAACTAGCCTATCATTCTAGAACCTTCTCCCTAAACCCTAGCTTAAACCCTAAGCTAAGCCTAACAAACTCTTTCTAGAAGTCTTTCAACAAACTTTTGGAGGGAACTCAAGAAGGCTTAGGGTTTGGGTGCTCTATAAATAAGACCCTAGGCTCACTTGTAAAAGAGATAATCCATGAGCTTGGAAAAATCAATCCATTAGTTCATTTGAGAGCCATTCTATCTCTTTCTTCATCTTCTTCTTCCACAAGTTTAGTGAGAGGACTTGTGTGAAACCCTAACCCTAAATTCCAATCAAAAGCCAAGATCCCGAGTACCCATTCAAGCAAGAAGCCTTGCAACCTTTTAGGAGCCGAGTCGGTCTTCAACAGAGCAAGTGGTCCAAGCCGATCCGCGACTCACGGAGCCGAGCGAAGCCAAGTCGACAATTTAATTCTTCCTCTTGTAGTTCTTGAGCGACTGTAATCAAATTGTTGATATAAATAAAAGGTGATATTCTTTTATCTTGTTTTCTTTAAATTCTTGCATCATGAGTCAATCTAAATTTCTAGTTATAATTCTTGTTGTGATATTTGAGTAATACTCCGCTCGTCGAGGAGTCGAGACGATCAATAGAATGATGATGTAATATATCCTAAATCGATTCTTGAATCCTACGAGTTTTGTAAACCCTAGCAAGATCAAGAATCGACGACCCAATTCGTTGCGATGCTTTCTTGATTGATATCGCTCGAGATTGGGGAGTTATGATCGTTTCTTGAAATTGCTAGAGGCTAGAATGTGAATGATAATCAACGAAAGAACAAGGGTTAAACGATGAAACCCTAGTTTCATCAAGAAAGCCCTAACTCTCGTCGATCATCATCGATCTAGTATCAATCCTTCGAAGGACAAGAACACGAAATCTTGAGATTACATCACGTCTATAGATTCGATCGATTCCTACGAGCCTCATTTAGATTCTTGACATTTTGGTTGGAAATATTATCGAAACTCAATTCTTGATTGTTTATCAGTTTCTTGATTCTTGATTAAACTCGTGACACCTAAATCAATTGATAAATTCTTGAATCATGTTTTCTTTTCTTTTCGATTAACTTTTCGATTCAAACAAGTCAAATATAAAAACGAATCGCATAATCCCTGTGGATGATCCGCACTCGCTTACGATCTACAACTGACACCGTAGTTGATTGCGGTCAAATATAATTTTTTGATTGTGAACTTTATTCAATTTTCTAATTACCGACACAAAGAGACTCTTATCGATTGATTTACTTACACAGTCTCGAATTTTACTATCAATCAAATAGCGCCGAAATCGGGGACTATTTGACTTGATATTTTTACATTTACACATCAGAAATTGTATCAATCAAGTTTTGACAAGGAGGGAAACAACCGCTTACGGGTCCTCTCGACTCGTAAGAAGGAAAAATTCTCTTGTAGGATCCTTACGACTTATAAGAGAAAACCACACTTAGGAATCCTCACGATTCCTAAGGAGAAAAAAACCACCTACGAGATCCTCTCGATCCGTAGGGAGAAAAGTCTCTATGAGACCCTCACGACTCATAGAGTTGAAAAGTCTTAGGCAGCAGATCTGAACCTGCGGCCTAAGCCATCGCTATTTCTTAAGAAAGTCAGGATACTCGTTCTAATCATCCGTCAACCATGTTTACTAAGGTGGTATGCTGATAATAAAAGAAAGAAAAGACGGAGAAAATGACACAAGACAAGAAATGTTTGTAATCTTTTATTTATAAACTTGATTGGGTACAGGATACATTGTGTTAAAGAATAAAAAAATATACGCATTTTTTTTATCTACAAGTACAAACGATACAAAGAGGGATAGCTACTGAGGAGGAAGTGTCTTTAGTAAATTCACAAGCTGCTCTCGCACTTCCTTCAGCGCCTCCTCCTGGGTGACAGCCGCAGCCACTTCCGCCTCCACTTGGGCCCGCTGCTGCAAGAAGGATGAAAGTTGCTCCTCCGCCGCCTTCTGGGCTGCTTCCTGGCTGGGTGCATCTCGTTCGACAACGTCAAGTTGTTGCCTCAATAATAACCCTTCGGAAAGACATTGCAAAAGGCCCTCAAAGACAACCTTCAGCCGTGCGGCATTGGCCTCCACCCGAACATGTAGTTGGGCAGACTTGCTTGAAGTCTCACCGTGCTCCTTACGCCTTGAAATGACTTCTTGTTCGAGGTGGCGGAAGTAAGTATCGCTCTGCTCAATCCACGCTGTTCTTTGATTGCTAGCGGCCAAGGTCTCAGGAGAGGGACGCAGCGACTCCAACTGATGCAAGCGAGCCTCGATCTCTCTGCAATGGTTAACCCAAGATGCGATGATGCCCTCATTATGAAAGTTCACGAGTATTGCCAGCATCGGGTTAACCACCGTAGCGAAGTCTGCGGCGGATGTAGGAGTTTCAACGTCGAGTTCCTCGACGTAGTCACTCAACATGCGCAGACTATTCGCGGCGCCTTTTGAAGACGGACTTCTCAGATAAGGACCCGCCGGCGTTGTAATACGAGGCTCGAAGGGCGTCGATGCTGGAATGACAGCTGAAATGAAACAGGATGTGATCAGATAACAATACAGAAAATAAAAAGGGGGAAGTTATCGATGTGATAGTCGCTGTACCAGTTGAGACAGGTGGCAAGGCCGGAAGGGCTTGTGGCGCGACCGATCTTTTATCCCCTCCTTCGATCTGTAGCACTGCAGTCGAGATGAGAAAAAAGGGGTTTAGAAGTAATTCCATCAATAAAGAAAGAAGGATATCAATGGAAATCATACTCACCAACGCCACCAGAGGAAGAGGCAAGTTCGGATGGGAAAGAGAAGTGTGGGAGCAACACTTGATATAGATGATCAAAGAGCACTCCTGAAAAGACACACCAGTACGATTTTAGTACACAAATTATACGTCCGAAAGATAAGATCAATAAGTTGCAAACTCATACCTTCCAACATCTTCGATGGTATAAGAGAGGGTTGAGAGGTAACCACCGCTAAGGCAGTAGTTGAAGGCGCTCCCTCGAGCGATGGGGCATCGGCACTGGCTGCACCTGCGTTACAGAAAAATGTGAACTTGTCAGAAATGACTGTAAGATAAAGAGGACGGTAACTTGGGATTTACATGATGAGCTGCCAGCCGAGACAGAGGTGTTTCCCTCCTCCATCGACATAAGACCACCACCCGTGGCCTCATCCCCAGACTCCACGGGGGCCGTTGTCGTGCTTGCGAGACCCGGAGACGCCGGAGGGCCATAGGCAGGGAGAGCTATGACCGGAGCGTTGCCAGACTCCTGAGAAAGAGCGGTTGGCTCATCCTCAGGAATCATGTCTACTTCACCCACTATTCCCTCGAGCTCAGCAGTTACGATGGTCTCGTCCACCGTCATCACGAGGCCATCGGTCTCAGGCACTCCGCTCGCTGCTACCTCGAGCTCGACATCAGCCACTTGCTCAGGCATAGTGAACATGACCAGTTCGTCAGCTATTACCTCGGGCCCAGCAATCCCAGCTGTGTCATCCGCCGCCGGCTCGGGCTCGACCAATGCCTCTTCCTCTGGCCCCTCAGGTTCGATAGTCTCCGCCTCCCCCTCGGTTGGGCTTGGCACTGCAAGGAAGAACATATGAGAACCGACAGCTTTATAATTCTTACAACAATATTCTGAAACAAGTATTACCTGAGGTAAACTTGTCGTTAGCCTCCCTACTGGCGCGAATCGCCTGTCTATGAGCTGTAGACAGGGCGACCGGGGGCTCTTCTGACGGAGTATCGGCATGAGGGATGGTGCTTGGGCCCGCTCCAATGGCCAAGGCAGCCCTGCGTGCCTTTGCTTCGCGCCTCGACCGCTTCCTTTCCTCCCAAGCTGTCGCGATGGACCTCTTCGACGCTTCTTTCATCAAGGCGTCGTCGTCCTCGTTTAAAGATGCCTCCAGAGCCTTTAAGGCGTCTCTCATCGGCTCTTCGAGACGGACCTCCTGCGGTGGCCCAGAAGGGGTAGGAACATCGACGGCTAGCAAAGCAGTTGCATCACTAGGCAGGAACGGCATTGAGGTTTCTGCCATAAAAAGGGAGAGGTTAGATCGACCATAACACAAGGGAAATGAAAGCTTGATGAATCGAAACTTACTAAGGCCCATGGACGCTCTAAGCCGTTCCTCCTCCTGGAAAGTCTTCAGAAAAGCGGCAATGGCTTCTTCATCAGTGATGCCTGTTGGAGGAAAGGAAAGAAAAGCGTTAGTCAAAAGCAACGAGGAGGATGTGTTGTAATAAAGAAAATGCGATTAGTAGTTACCTGATTACGCAAGCTTAGCTAGCCATGCGTCACGCCTTGCCAACCGCGCTGAAGATTTGAGAGCGGCCTCCAAGTCTGTATCGTCCGGCGGCGGCATGACCAATCCCTCGTTAGTCCCATATTCGATCAGGCCCTCGGCATAGGGAGCATGGGGTTCCTGACCGAACACGACATCGGCGGCGAAAAGCGACTTCTTTTTCTTCTGCCCTCCGACCCTAGGTTCACGTGGGATTGACTTACGCTTAGCAACCATCTTGGGACGGCGGGTCCCGAAGTCCGCACCCACGCCAGACTCTGGTGAAACCACCACCACTGTCTCCACTGGAGCACAGGGTGCTGGGGGTGCATCCGCAATATCAATGAGCGGCAATCCGCGTGGAGGACTCTGCGCATGCGGTGGCCCGGTTCTAACCTCTCTCGGAGGAGCGACTACTAGAGTCCTAGGAACCAAAGGAGCGTTGCGATCGGTACCTGGAGGCACACCCATCCGATCGACCAGCAATCGCCTTTCCTCCTTTATAACTGCTCCTGTTGCATGATTGTACCAGTCTTTGTACACATTGAGGGTTCGCGGAGCGTAAGCCGGCGCACTGATAAAAAAATGAGAGCTTGTATTCAGGCGCATGAAATGGTGCAACGCGTTCTCCATCCCTTCTTCAGTGGCAGCGGGTTCCAGCAAGAAGGCTTCCAAGGGGACCCCTTGATCGTAGCCCAGTTGTTGAGCAAAACGATGCGGGTTGTACCTCATAAAAATTGCCACACCATTCTGCCTGAAAACTAGGAAGCCCGGTCTAATGGAATATAAGTGAAGGGTCTTCCGGGCCGTCAAAACTGAGGCTCCATTCTTAAAGACATCTTGTAATGGCCGCATTGCAGTGGTAGACGCCTTTCCAATAGTCAATATCTTATCGACAAAGGACATCCCGGCTCCAACGGTATGAGGGCGAAGGAGTAAACCCCTGGCATTCCGCGATGATGGGGTCACAATTGATGCGCCGATCAGCTGTATAATGCGAGGAAAACCGCACTTGTCAAAGAACGAGGGCCTTTCATGCATGCCGAAGACACCCGCCGTGTGTAGCTCGAGCCACGATGCAAAGTAGTGCATCGGGAAGACCACGTACAGTACCCCGGGCTCATTAGCATCCGCTGCTCAACTGAGGCCATGATATAAGTGCGCCAAGCCAGCGATCCCCACAGCCACCTTTACCCCAATGACTATTCGGTGGGCTGGGTAAAAGACAAAAGGGCGCATACGATGAGAGTGCATTGGGATCGCAAACCAACTCTGCCACAATCCGAGAAATCCTAAGAAAAAGGCCTCCCCGTCCATCCCGGGGGCTGCAATTTCTGCAAAAGATGTAGTCGGGAAGTCCGGAAGAAAAAAACCCTTTTGGTCTGTCTCCTTCGCCGGCAGGTTATCCAAACCTAGGCCGAAAGGGTCATCCAGGGTAGCAAACTTGGCAGCTTCTGATGATAGGACGCTTGGGCGAAGAACCGAGCAATGAAATCCTCAAAATTAACTCCTCGACTCCCATGTTCGATAAAAAGGGACTCGTAGATGTTCAACACCTTGATCAGGCTTGGGAATTGGTGTTGAACAGCGTTTTCCGGCGTGATCCCCCTTACCACCGGCTTAGCACCGAAGACGTACTCATCTGTCGGGAGCAGCTCTTCATAGTGTTCCCCCATGACTGGTAGGCCGGATACCTCCGTGAACTCCTCCAAAGAGATGGACACTTCCTGATCCATGGCAAGGAAGGTGTGGGTAGGAATATTCCACTGCTCCAGGAAAGCCTTGAACCACCAGGTGGGGAGCGTGGGATACTGGAAGAGAGAGACGTAGACCGCGGTGTACAGTCCTAGTCTTATCAACTGCGACTTCTTCATTGACAGGATGTACCGGGCCCACGACAGATAACCGATCGGGTGGCGGGGAATCAGACCAAGGTTATACGATTGCCCCCAGGGTCGCGCTTCACCTTGACAGATACGGCGTCCCAGGATATCCAAAACCATGGGACGCTGAACCGGAATCGCATCTATGGCAGGATGTAGAAAGCCCTTCGATGTCCAATCAACCATCTCCACGGCGTACTGCACCGGGGGTGGGCTGGCGTAATGAATCGCCGTGATGGGTTCTGAAGGCACTGAGCATGTGAAGCTGCGTTGACCCATAATGATCTGGTTATACCACGACCCCCAAAGGTGGAGACTCTTGTACTCCGGGTCGTACTCTTTAATCATGGCCAAGACTTCACGGTCCAAGGGCGCCTCGGGAAATCCCTCTTCCGAGCGGACGAACGGGAATGAAGTGTCTAGAGACATGATTGCTGCAAAAGAAATTAGCCGTTAGTATCGCAATTCCAACGCTTAGCGTTTAAGAAAAAATGCATTAATTAATCAATCAAATTAAAAAATTAATTAAATTAAAATTGATTAATTACACCACACAGCAGTGCAGTGGGTAGGAGACCAAAGGGAGACCCATAAAATCTGGATGACAATACGTCAGTTAATAAGACAAACTCATCATTGGATGGGATTGTCAGTTGGTCCCCAGGAAAACATTCCCACTCATAATTATAATAAAAAAAATCCCTTAGGGACAAGGAGAAAATCTCCTCTTTCAGAGCAAAGCTCTGTCACAGAATGACACTTGTAAAACTTTGGTCTCAGGAAAACAAGATTCCTTAAAAGAGCCTAGCTCTGTGGTAATGGTGAGAAAATTTATTTAAAATTCCTAAGGAAATTAAAAACATTTTGAAGGCCCTTAGAAATTCTTCACTTTTTAGATCAAAAAGATTTATTTTTGGATCCATGAGCAAAGCTCTGCTCATGGGTCAGAACCCATGAACAAGATCTCTCCAGATCTATGGATTCATGAAAGCAAAGCTCTGTTGGTGAAACCCCAATGGGGATCCCTTTAGATCAAAAGATCTGTGAGAGCAAAGCTCTTTGGTTAAGATTAATTAAATTAATTGATTTAAATTAATTTTTACCTAAAGTTCCTAACTCTGAGAATGAGCAAAGCTCTGAAGTTTTTTAAGCAAGAGCAAAGCTCTAGAAAATCAAAAATCTTGAAATAGTGAGATTTTTCTAAGGGCCGTAGGTCCTATTTATAAGGCGTATGCGCCCCTTCAGCTCACCCCTAGATCCAACGATCAGGAGTTTGCCACCGCTGCACTCACGTGCGCGCCACGTGAGCGCAGCGGTGGGGGGAATTTGTTTCCCCCAATCAGAGCAAAGCTCTGTTGGAATTCAAAATTCAAAATTCTGAAACAGCGCTTCAAATATCGGGCGCAACGCGTCACGTGTCTGGCGCAGACGCATCAGCGCAGCGCCCAAGGCAGTGCACCCAATCAGAGCAAAGCACTGTTTTAAACAAAATTAAATGAAGCAAAACTTCAGTTGCACAAGCACTGCGCTGCGCGACACGTGTCAGCGCAGTTGCGCTCCGCTGTGCGCTGCGCGACACGTGTCAGCGCAGTTGCGCTCCGCTGTGCGCTGCGCGACACGTGTCAGCGCAGAGGCGCTAACGCAGTTGCGCTACTCTTTGCGTCGCGTGACACGTGTCACGCGCTGAGGCATTTGCGCCAAACAGAATAAAGATTTTAAAGAAATCTTTCTGTTCTTCTTAAAACAAGAAGATTTTCTTCTGTAAAATAGAAGCCCTTGGATCAAAGATCCAACGGTGGGGAAAATTCCCCAAATCACTCAGAGAAAGATCTCTTTAACAAAATTAACTAATTTATGGGCCTATAAAAAGGACCCTAAGCCTCAATTCAAAGGCATCAATTTTTTCCTAAAAAAAGAGAGAGAGAGAGAACACTGAAGAACTCCTCAAGAACGAAAAGGTAAAAACCTTTAGAAAAAGAGAAAGTTCTCTTATGAACAGATCATAGATCTAAAAACAAGATCAATGATCTTTAATAAAAAAACAAAAAAATTAAATAGTGCTTTGCACTTTTTATGAACCTTTGGTTCTCTGAGATAAGAAAGACAAGAAAAAATTATTTTTCTTTGATCTAAATTAGATCAAGAAATCAAATAGTGCTTTGCACTTCTGTTCTTGAATCTAAAAGATTCTTAGTGCTTTGCACTTCAAAACTGCGCTGTTGCGCTCTTAGGAAAGTGCCACGTGTCAACATCTGAACTACTTGCGCTATGCGCTTTAAGATAGAGCTTTGCTCTCTGTAATTGGCGCATCTCGCCAAAGTACGCCACGTGTCAGCAGCGCAAGAGCAGCGCACTAGCGCAGCGCACTACGCTTGCGTGACACGTGTCGTCACCACAAACGCTTGCGCTCCCTGATTGGCGCAAAGCGCCTGACAAATGCAGTGCATTTCTTAAAGGGCCAGGCCCAAATCAAAAAGACCGACAAGCCCGAATAAATTGCAAAGCAATAAAAAAGGGCAGAGCCCAAACAAAATTGATGCCCTGAATCATTCATAAAAGGGCAGAGCCCAAAATAAATTGATGCTTGGCATCCTTTATGGGTAGAGCCCAAATAAAAAAAAATACAATGTAAAAACAAATAAAATGTTGAACATTTTCAACTGGACTTAGCCTAATTTTGGCCGTAAGTCCTCAAATTAAATTGACTGAGCAAGTTGCTCTCTCTTAAATTAATTTACTTCGGTTCGAGGATACATCTCCGAACTCCTCTGACACCTGTCGTTGTAATCCTTCAACGACGTCAGAGAGGTGACGAGTCCCGACAACCACACATCAACACGGACTGCGGGGTCCTTAAACTCATGGACCGAGACGTCCCTAAACTAATATTGGACCAAGACGTCCCTAAACTAATGTCGGACCGAAACGTCCTTAAACTAATAATGGACCACCACGTCCCTAAACTGGAATATGGACCGAAACGTCCTTAAACTAATGTCGGACCGAAACGTCCTTAAACTAATAATGGACCACCATGTCCCTAAACTGGATTATGGACCGCAACGTCCTTAAACTACCTATGGACCACCACGTCCCTAAACTGGAACAATAGAGCCTCCAAATGCTCTTTTGCCGGATCTAAACGATCCCGTCTAAGTTGATCTTAGCCCCAAACACGGCTAACGTATCCTTAAACATTCAAATGGACTATAAAACTCCAAATCAACTCTGGTTCGAGGGTACATCTCTGAACTTCTCTGATACCTATCGTTGTAATCCTTCAACGATGTCAGAGAGATGACGGGTCCCGACGGCCATATATTAAATGGACCACTACGTCCCTAAACTGGAATAATAGAGCCCTCAAATGCTCTTTTGTCGGATCTAAACGATCTCGTTAAGTTGATCTTAGTCTCAAACTGGACTAACGTATCCTTAACAAACGTTTGAGTTGATCTTAGCCTCAAATACGGCTAACGTATCCTCAAACCAAAACCCCAAAACCCAAATCTAAGAAAATACGGATTTGGACTAATCCACATCCTACGGGCGACGAAATAAATAGTCTCCGTATACAATCCACGGGCAACCACAAACAAAACAAACACACACGACACGAAGTGAAATTCTGGAGAAGGAGAAAGTGGCTACCGCGATGCGGTAGCGTAATTAACTGCAGGGAAGAGCGTCCCCACAATCAAAAACCCCTCTAGCAAGGGGGAATCTAACGAAGTCTGCTACATCGGCAGCATCCGTCTAAACTTCCGAAACACGGTGCCATAAATCAACTTGGCATCTTTAGAGAGGTAGACGGATAGAACCATATAGCATCTGCCCCGAATCTCAGTGCCAAGACTTCGCAGTCTTCTGCGCCGTCTTTCGGAGGGGAACGATACCCAGGTATATGTCGAGGGGAAGATAGACATGATAACTCGTCCGAAAACCCTACTAAGCCTATAGATGACATTCTCCGTACAGTCCGGTATGTTTTTCTAAAACTATCACATATCAGGCCTAAGGGGTGGTAAACATCAGACCCCTAATAGCGCAATAATTCATGTCGATATGGAGCCCAATACAACCTGAAAAACTACCGGTGTACCTACCCGTAAATCTCACTTGCCCTAGACAGGGACCTATAGTATTGGCTAACCGTATACAGCGCGATATCAACTCCCAATATCGGGAGAGACGAATCCCTTCTATCCCCTACTGCTTCCAAGTGCTTCGGGACTGCACCCAACTACTACCGGTTTGCATGACTCATTTGAGCCATGGTAGGGTAGTAATCTAAGTACAGTATGAACACACTCGAGACGAATAGTGATGTCAAGACAATGGACTAACATGTACTCATGTCATCGGGGAACTGCTAACTGACGATAGGTAAAAAACCATTTAGCAGTTCCCAGTGAGTCCGTCCAGTGTAACTCATAACCCAATGAGCACCTGTATACTATTTTTAGTACCGTATACCAATGGCTACGGGACAGAGCACCTCCCCTGACGGGGATAAGAAGCGTATACACTAGTCTACTCTGGAATATTGATGCCCAGTCTCGATAATCTTCCGACTAGGGACAATGTTTAAGGATGTGCATATAGACTATCCAACTCCTACTAATGTGACTGCCATCACAACGCTGGTAGTGAAGCAAAGATTCTAAGGACTCTATCAACATGTATTAGCGATATGTTAAATGAAACACATACACATGTTAAGATAGACTCAAACCAGATAGCATACTATCATGTTGAGCAAGACTGTTATATATCTGTATATATCCCAAGCTTCCAAAATGTAATATACAATCCAGTACTATACAATAATGGCCTTTAGGGCATATATCACTAACAATCTCTCACTTGCACTAAGGCCATGTATTGGCGTATCGCAGACTTATCATCTTGAATAGCCACTCGAACTGCATCTGAGAGATGGCCTTTGTGGGTGGATCTGTAGTGTTGTTCTTCGTGTCTACTCTCTGCACTTCGATCTCCCGACGATCCACGATCTCCCTGATCAGGTGATCCGCCTCAAGATATGTCTAGACTTCTGATGGGATCTTGGTTCCTTCGCTAAAGCTATAGCTCTGTTGTTGTCGCAATATAAAGGTATTGGATCAACAATGGACGGAACCATCTGAAGTTCTTTTATGAACTTTCTCATTTAGACTGCTTCTTTCGCAGCGTCACAAGCAGCGATATATTCTGCCTCCATCGTCAAGTCAGCAACAGTGTCCTGCTTGGAGCTCTTCCAACAGACCGTCCCTGTATTGAGGGTGAAGACATAACCCGACATGGATTTGGAGTCATCCTTGTCACTCTGGAAGCTGGAGTTGGCGAAGGCCTCGATCTGGAGCTCTTTACTGTCGTACACCAAGAACATCTCCTTAGTCCTTCTCAGATACTTGAGAATATTCTTAACTACTATCCAGTGCTTCTTCCTAGGGTTCGACTGATACCTGCTTACCACGCTCAGTGTGTAAGCAACATCTGGTCTGATGCATAACATCGCATACATTATAGATCCTACCGTAGAAGCGTAGGGTATAATACTCATGCGATCCCTTTCCATATCAGTTTTGGGAGACATCTCTTTGGAAAGGGTGATCCCGTGACAAGCCGGTAGATTACCACGCTTGGAATCTTCCATACTCAATTTTTTCAGTATGGTGTCAATGTACCTGGACTATGAAAGTCCTAATATTCTCTTAGATCTATCACGATGGATCTGGATCCCCAGAATGTAGGAGGCATCACCCAGGTTTTTCATGGAAAACTTCTGTGACAAGAAACTTTTGACTTATTGTAGCATAGGAATGCCATTTCCTATCACGAGAATGTCATCCACATACAAGACAAAGAATACCATAGTTCTTGCTACAATCTTACTATAAATGCATGGTTCATCTGGATTTTTGATAAAGTCAAATTCTTTGACCGTCTCATCAAAGCAAATGTTCCAACTCCACGATACCTGCTTTGATCCATAAATGGATTTAAGTAATTTGCACACTCTTCCGCTGCTCCTATTCTCTATGAAGCCCTCTGGCTGATCTATATAAACACACTCTTCCAAATTTCCATTCAGAAAAGCGGTGTTTGCGTCCATCTGCAAAATTTCATAATCATGGAAGGCGGCAATAGCAAGTAGGATCCGAATGGATTTAAGTATAGTCACTGGAGAAAAAGTTTCATCATAGTTTAAGCCAGGTCTTTGACGAAAACCTTTTGCTATAAGTCTAGCATTATAGGTTTCAACTTGTCCATCTGGACCTATCTTCTTTCTGAAGATCCATTTGCAGCCTATGGGTTTTACCCCTTGAGGTGCAATGTCCAAAGTCCAAGCTTTGTTTGTGTACATAGATTCCATCTTGGTTCGCATTGCATCCAGCCACTTTACTGAGTCTCTGCTTGTAATAGCTTGCTGGAAACTAGTTGGCTCATCATCATCGATGATGTAATCCTCTATATCCCCTTCTACGAGAAAATTGTAGTATCTCTCGGGCGGATGAGACTGCCTACTAGATCTGCGGAGTGGCGCAAGGACGCCCGGTTCTTTTGAAACTTCTGGTTCCACCATACTTTCAGTAGTAGATTGTAGTTCAGAAATTTCTTCCAGTTCTATTGCGCTCCCACTCATTTCTTTTTCAAGAAATTGAGTCTCCAGAAAGTGGGCATGCCTAGAAACAAAAACCTTTTTTTCATATACTTAATAGAAAAGATATTCCCTGGAGTTCCTTGGGTATCCCACAAACTTACACAGTATTGATCGTACCTCGAGCTTGTCCGCATACTACTTTTTGACAAAATCTGTACATCCTCATATCTTAAGATTCTTAAGATAGGGTTTCTTCCCACACAATATTTCATATGGTGTGGTAGGCACTGATTTAGTTAGAACTTTGTTCAAAAGATATACAGTAGATTCTAGTGCATAACCCCAGAAAGATCGTGGTAACTGAGGAATACTCATCATGGAACGCACCATATCCAATAAGGTGCAGTTCCGCCTTTTCGATACACCGTTGTGTTGAGGTGTGTATGGAGGAGTAAGCTGAGAGAGAATTCCATTCTCTTTTAAATAACTCAAAAACTCGGCACTTAAGTATTCACCACCTCGATCCGATCGAAATGTCTTGATACTTTTGGTTGTTTGTTTTTCTACTTCATCCTTGTATTCCTGGAATTTCTCAAAGGCCTCGGATTTATGTTTCATCAAGAATACATGTCCATACCTTGAGAAATCATCTGTAAAAGTAATGAAGTAGGAATAGCTGCTTCTTGCATGTGTAGACATTGGACCACACACGTCGCTGTGTATGAGTCTCAAGAGCTCGATGGCTCTTACTCCGTGTCCAGTGAATGTAGTCTTGGTCATCTTTCCTTTGAGACATGATTGACAAGTTGCATAAGACAGATATTCAAACGGATCCAAATACCCTTCTCTATATAACTTCGTCAACCGTGTTTCATTGATGTGACCTATTCTACAACACCTTAAGAAGGCTTGATTTAATTCTGGAGTTTTTCTTTTAAGTGTGTTCTGGACATTGAAAACCTGGTATTGATTTAATACGTATATACCATTGTCTAGCGTACCAGACCCAATCAAATCATGATTAAGGTGAATGTTTACAATATCGCTTACAAATGCAAAATCATAACCTTTTTTAGATAGTAAAGATACAGAAATGATATTACATGTCAAACTTGGTACACAAAAACAGTTACGCAAAGCCAAAATGTGTCCACTTGTCAATCCTAGATGATATTTCCCTACGGAAACAGCATCCACGTTCGCTCCATTAGCAACCCTGAGGGTTATATTACCTGCCTTCAAAACTCTACGGCTTCTTAGTGTCTGCAATGAATTACAGATATGAGATCCTGAACCGGTATCCAATACCTAGGAAATTAGAGTTGATTTACATACAAATTTCAATCATAAACACACCTGAAGCCAAAGCCATAATTTGCTTCGAATCCTGGTTCTTGGCTTTCTAAGCCCTGTAGTCTTTCTTCCAATGAACTTTCTTGTGACAATAGAAGCATTCCTCCTTTGTCACTGTTGTCCCCCTAACTTTTGCCTTACCCTTCCCCTATACCTTATCGACACCACCTTTAGGCTTGGTAGGGGCCTTCTTCTTCTTCCCCTTGGATTTCGTCTTGGATTTAGAGAAAGAAGATTCCCCAATAAGCAGAGCGGGTGTCTCCCTGGTTTTCTTTAGGATGCCCTCTGCACTCCTCAACATGTTGAGAAGCTCTGAAAGTGTAACTTCCTTCCTTTATATATTGAAATTCAATATAAACTGGGCATAGGTAGAGGGGATGGACTGTAGAATCAAGTCCGTGTACAACTCATTCTCCTATGTGGTCCCAAGGTCTACGAGCTCTTCAATGTAGTTGATCATTTTAAGGACGTGGTCCTCTACAGATGACCCGATAACCAATCTCACCTGAAACAATTTCCTTGAGGTCTCGTATCTTGCGATATGAGATTGCTCTCTATATAAATCCTTGGTGTCGGGGTAAAAATTTACACCCCGGTTGACTAAGTCAAAATCAAAGTCAACCCCAAGCCAGGTGGGCCTAAGCCAAGGTCAAGTGGGCCAATGCCCGGATCGAGCCCGAACATGAAGCGACCGGCCTCCCCCCATGCCAAAATAAAAATTTTGTAATAAATAATTTTGTTGTATTTCTTTTATTTTATTTTATGAATAAATGTAAGAAAAGGAGGCATAAAGCCAAATTTTTGTAAAGCTCATGGCTTATGTGCAAAAAGAAATAGCACATGAGGCATGGGATGGGCAAAATGCCATTTTTGTAAAGCCCAAGGGGCTATATGTAAAGTGTATAGCCTATAAAGGCAAAGATAATGAAAATATCTCAACAACTTTTTCTCTCACCCAAAAAAAAGAATCAAGATCTGTGATCTTCTCGTTTCTCAAGGTTCTAAAACCTTCTTCTTTCTTTTGAATTAAATCAAGAGTTTTACTCTTCATTTTCCAAAACTAAATAATTTTTCACCACAAAACCCACAAAAGGGAGCTTGGATCTTCCATTAGATCTCAAAAAGGGGAGATTTTTAAATCTCACCCCCTTTTCTCCAAGATCCGGCCAAACGACAGGAAGAAGAAGGAGGCCCATCTCCAGAAACCCCACTTTGGAGAAGATCCAGGGCTCAAGGGGAGAAACCCCCTTCATCAGCTTCAAAATATCCTAGGAGTTTAACTCCTCATACACACATACACACACACACAAAATAATAAGTGTTCCTTTCTGGGAGTACAACTCCCGTTGCAGGGACCAAGTCTATTTTGCCTCCCGAGTGCCAGCGCCCTTACGCTCGAAGCGCTGGCGCCTGAGCGCCCACATGCATGGCACATGGGCCGCTAGCGCCCTTGCGCTCAAAGCGCTAGCGCCCACGTGCCTGGCACATGAGGCGCTAGCGCCCTGGAGCTCAAAACGCTAGAGCCCAAAGTGCTAGCGCCTGAGCGCCCACATGCCTGGCACCAAAGGCGCTAGCGCCCGAGCGCTTTCTCCCACGCATCCTTTGGATGTCCTTTTCCCTTATGTGTGTGTGTGTGTGTGTGTGTGTGCATATACAAACACACACATACTCCACGACACTGCTCCTGTTAAAAAAAAATTCTAATGGGGCGCTGCCCCGCACCCCGCAAGGGGGCTGCTAGCCCCCTTGACCCCCAACCCACTATCCGAGTAGCGGGACCCCTGTAAAAAACTCTGAGGGGCCCCCGATATATCCAAAACCCCTTCAAAACACAACACTGCACATTGAGTTCGCATGACCTGTTTGACCCGTCAATCGGAGGTTCTCTCGCTCCAAAGGCGAGGGGTAATTAACGGCAGCTTAGTCCGCGGCTGCCGGAGATTTGGAGCCCCACGATCAATAAACCCCTGCCTACCCTAGGTAGGGGGAATCTGTACTGCGCCTGACAAGCGCGCGCATATTCCCATCTCAATGGGGTGACGAAAAATACCCTACAGTCTCTGGCACGCCCGGTGGGACATTTCTCTCCTCCCATATCTCGGGTCAAGTGTTCATGCGAACTCATTTAACATATATGTCGATGTTTGTACTAAAATAATGTTTTTTTCCGTGCAGCAATCAACTTTCAACGACGTTGTCTCCTAAGATGGATCCAGCCTCTGATGCGACCCCGATTCCATACGTGGTCAAGATCAATGCTCGTGTGGTTCTCCCCGCAAGCCTCAGTCGACAATGGGAGGAATTGCCCCGCCAGTTTGGTTCCGTCATCATCTACTCTGCCGGAAGTGCCCATTTGGCAGAAATCCCGGCAAAACAAGTGGCCAAGCCGGTCTTAAAGGGCAAGAGGCCGAATGTTGTGATTGCCAAGGCACCACAACCGAAACTTAAGACTGTGTCTGAACGACTCTTTGGTGCTTCAGCTGGGGGCAAGACTTCCGGTACAAAGGGCAACATCAAACGTTGCGAGCGGGCTCAGGCGATGACTCCAACAAATGCCCGATCGGGCGTCTCCTCTGGCTTCTCTATCAATCGGTCTATGGAGTCTTCCCGAAGAGCTGAAGTCTACCGAGTGCTTAAAACAAAAATGTTAAGGCAGAAGCGGCTTAGGTATCGAGCCAACAAAAGGGCCAGAGCTCCGGCCGGGTGGAATTGTATGAGATTCCAAGAGCAAAGTTATCCTGCAACGACGACTAAATCGGCCGTAAAAATCAGGAATTCCTTCGAACCTCTGAAGTGGGTTTAGAAAAATGCCATGACCGCCAGGATCAAGAAGACAGCGGTCCGAACGTTGCTACAAAGAGACGTGTCCCGGACCCAACAGAAAAAATGTGACACTGTCTCTTCAAGAGTTTATCAGACGCTCTGTGCCGCACGAAAACAGCGGGGCAAAACCAAAAAGAAAGCGTCAACATCATTCAAGAATCCGGCCAGGCCAGCCGCCTTCAGTCGACTGCCCGTTACCAAAACAGGAGGGTCAAGACAGTGATCCAAGAAATCAGTCGCCGATAATAAAAAGACGGCTGGATATATTATCCATACGGTATATATGGCAGGCGGGCACCCCAGCGACAACCTTCGCAGCAAAAGCAAGGATGGGGCCACCACATCTCAAGCCCAATCTGGCTTGAATGTGGTTGCCGCTTCCCAAGAACAGCCGCCTCCGCTGGATGATGAAAACCTCTCGATGAGGACGGTAGGCAGAAAGACCCTTCAGTCCAGACAGAGTCAAGCTCGGACAGCGAGGAAGAGCAGACTTTCCGCCCCAGGACCGCGGAGCAAGAGCTGCTTCAAGAGCTTCGAAAACAGCTCAAGAGCAAAGATAAAGAGATGGCCAAGCTCTATTCGAAAATTGACGACCTAACGAACGTTGTGATGCAGCTTACGGCTCAAATTTCTCGAGCGCCTCCCAATCAAGCACAAGTCGCTACTCATGAGCCGGATGATGACAATCCGAAGCGGCCGATGCCTGTCCCTTTGGGTCCAAGATTCGTCAAGCCGCATGAAAGCCGTCCACATTCCGCTTCTGGGGACGCCTTGGCCCCAGATAACACTATCCCACTAACACAAGATCGGATAATGGATTTTGTCACTAGCAAGGTTAAAACATTGGTGGCCGAAGCTGAAGCTCAGAAAGAAATTGTCAGTAGTGGGCGGCCATACCCCGCACAGTACAATCTGATCGAGTTCCCGAGCAGTTACGTCATTCCTAAGTTTGGAAAATTTGACGGGACGAGAAATGCAAATCAGCACGTCGCCCACTTTAAAGTATCATGCGGAAATACAGGGGGCAATGATGCGCTCCTTCTTCGTCAGTTTGTCAACAGCCTGACCGGTGTCGCTTTTGAATGGTACGCAAGCATACCAGACGGGCCCGTCATTACCTTGCCCAAATGGAGTCTCTATTTCGGCAAAGGTTCATGAGTGTCAGTGATAAAATCTCCATTGCTGACCTTGTGAGGACCAAGTCGGGGAAGAATGAAAGCAACACCGACTTTATCGCCCGATGGCGTAATCTCACGGTCAAGTGCGAACCGCCGCTGGAACAGGACCAGTCCATCAGCCTTCTCATTGGGAACCTCAGCAATTGGATGGTCCCATTCTTGTGTACAGCAGGCCTCAAGACGTTTCAAGAGCTAACCAAGAAAGTCCAAATGTTAGAACGCTCGAAGTAAGAGTCTACCCTGAACTCTCAGAGAGATAAGACTTGGAAAAGCAAGCAGGACGACAACCATAGAAGCGGGAATCCCAGCAGTACCAATATCTTCAATGCGTCCGACAATGAAGAAAAGCGAAAGGCGGGCGAATCCAAAACCAACCGGTCTCGAAAGCCAGTGCTAGGAGGAGAAGGGCCTTCCCTAGATGAGAAAAAGAACAAGGTTTACTATTTCAGGAAGGAAAAGGTCCGAAAGATATTTAAAGATGCCTTGAACAACGGTCTACAATTGCCAGAGTCGAAAAGACCTCAAGAAGAAAAAATGGCCGACAATCCCCTGTATTGCCCGTACCACCGAGTAGTGAGCCATGCGATCGAGGATTGCTATATCTTCAAAGGCTGGGTCGAGAAGCAGTACAAGGCTGGAGAGATCGAGCTGTCCAAAAGTGTGTTGGTGAACAATCAAGTTGCAACCACCAACTTTATACAGACAGAAGCTGAAGCCTTCTGGGAGCAGACAGCCGAATCCACTGCCCTGAGAAATGAAACCTACTCACCCCAGCCTCCTTGGAGTAAGCACGTATCTAACAACACGAAGAAGATGCTAAAGCTACTTCAGAAAGAGCCCAGGACGGAATGGGAAGGGCAGAAGAAGCCTACCATTCCAGCTGCCAATGCGGCTCCATCAGGCTCAAAATCCAAGAAGCTCAAGAAGAAGAAAAGTGCAGCTCGGCGTGAAAAAGAGTCTGCAGGGAGATCGACCATTCAAAAATATATCGATTCCCTCGAAGACTATGAACAAAAGGAAAGAACTCTAATTCAATTGAAAGATTTCTTCCCTGTAGAAGCCCCTGAAATTCTAGAGGAGTTAGAGGAAGACTCGGATGAAGAGATCCCTATGGTGACCTGCTACGCCATCCATCTTGGCAGCGACTCTGAGGAGGAGCTCTGTTTTCCCGAAGAGGACAAGGAGCTCGCCACAAGGGCCAACCAAATCCAGCTCAGAAGCGGCAGGGCTCTGCTGCTAAATCAGGGCAACGCCCCAAAAGGAAAGGAAAAACAGGTGGCTAATGAGGAAGATGGCAGAGAACCGGCTAATGAAAACTCAAGCCCTTCCTCAGTGGACTACAAAGTATTGGCTCATCTCCGGAAGCTTTTGTCTCTCCTGAGCATCTATGATGCCTTGGTCCTATCTAAGGAGCTTAGAGATGTTCTCATTCATGCTTTACAAAACCCCGAGCGGTATCAGGCTCGCTTTGCGGAAATTAATATGAAAGAAGCACAGTACGCTTTGCATGCCACCGCAGTCATGTTTAAGGATGAAGACTTGCTACTGAGAATGGCTGAGCATAATTGGCCGCTTTACGTGACCGGGTACAGCGACGGAGATCGGATTAATCGCATATTGATTGATCCGGGGTCCTCAGTGAACATCATGAACTTGCAAACTCTGAAGAGTTTGTCAATGGAAGTCCGACACCTGTCAAGGGAAAGGATTTTCATTCAAGGCTTCAACCAAAATTGCCAGCAAGTTCTGGGGTCCATAGCTCTGCCAATCAAATTTGGGGATCTGCAGACCGAAGCTAAGATATACGTGATCGACGCTGACACGTCTTATAAAATTCTCTTGGGGCGGCCGTGGCTCCACGATTATGGCATCATTCCGTCAACTCTCCATCAATGCATGAAGTATACTAAAAATGGAGAAGAAAGATGCATTGACGGAGACATCCAGCCGTTCGGTGTGCACGAAGTCCGATATGAGGATTATCAGTACTTTATGAACCACCAAAATGCTAAGCCGCAACCGACTAAGGACAGAGCAGCCCTAAGACTCAAAAGAAAATATGAGCCAGCTGTCACTTTCAGAAGCAAAAACAACAAGGTGAGCCCGCGTTTCGGTAGCGACACTGACGAGTCCGACGCTGGAAGTCCGTCCTTCCGTAAAACTCGCCCTCGTTTCGGTGGCGATTCGATCGAATATGATACTGAAGCTCATCTAGCAGCAAAGTCCGCCCTCATCTGGGCAGCGACACTGAAGAGTCGGAGGAAGAGGACCTGCCTTGCAACAGCTGCGCAGATTGGACCCCCATGCAGCAAGCGAAACTACGAGAGACCTTCAAAATTGTAGAAGGGTCCCTGACCATCACAAGGGTGCCGGAACGGATGTGCAAAGAGCTCGATGCATTGTCAGTCTCTACCGTGGACCGGCTGAAAACTTTCTACGTTCACGGGAGGAAAAATGGACAGAAGGGCATCTTGTTTTATGGGTCAAACCCTGTTGTGCACCCGGACGATTTGTCTATCACGTGCCTTCCCCATGAGAGAGGCATAAGAGCCGTCCTCAATCCCAGATACTATGCACCCAAGATGCGGGAATATTTCAAAAGGTGCGGATGCCGGTTATATCAAACGGAGCCCGAAGCAAAGTTTTATGAAGGGCTATGGCATTCGCCCCAGGTCCGAGCACTCATCGATGGACGAATTCTAGATAGACGGGGCATAGGCTTCATTCTACCTGATTCCAAAGCATGCTACATGATCCATGTTGGTGAAGCCAGCGAATGATCAAATGATGACGACGAGATAGCCGAGCCAGAAGAAGCTCCTCAAGAGCTTGAAGATGGTGGACAAGCAACCTTTGACGAGCTAACCGAGATTGACTTAGGAACGCCCGATAATCCAAGGCCGACCTACATCAGCTCACTCTTATCAGAGGAAATGAAAGCGCAGATAATCGCCCTGCTGCATGAGTTCGTCGACTGCTTTGCGTAGACATATAAAGAAATGCCTGGACTTTCCCCTAAAGTGGCCGTGTATAAACTGGCTATATCTACTGATGCTAAGCCATTCAAACAAGCTCCTCGAAGAATGAGAAGGGAACTAGAAGAATAGGTCATCGAGGAAACCAAGAAGCTCATCGATGCCGGCTTCATCAGGGAAGAGAAATATGCGGACTGGATCGCATGCAAAGTCCCAGTGAAGAAGAAAAATGGGCAGATCCGAGTTTGTGTCGATTTCAGGGACCTCAACAAGGCATGTCCTAAAGACGACTTCCCGCTACCGGTCATGGAAATGATGGTCGATGACACCTCAAATTACGAGCTGTTCACCTTTATGGATGGCTCGTCTGGGTATAATCAGATCAAGATGTCACCTGAGGATGAGAAGCACACAGCATTTCGAACCCCGATCGAAATATACTGCTACAAAGTGATGCCGTTCGGACTGAAGAACGCAGGTGCTACATATCAAAGGGCAATGACCAATATCTTTGATGACCTAATCCATAAAGTCGTCAAATGCTATGTTGATGATCTGGTCGTCAAGGCTAAAGCCAAGGCCGATCACATCCAAGATCTTAGTGTTGCTATAGTGCCCTCAAGGCAATTATCATAGTCGCAGACAGGTGATCATGACGATTGAGGGAGGACCTATACTGATAAAACAGTCTTACTCGAGATGATAGTATGCTATCTGGCTTGTCTTTATCATCATGTATATGTTGATAAAGCCCTTAGGATCTTGCTTAACTACCAGCATTGTGATGGCGATCACATACGTGGGAGCTGGGGGTCTGTAAGCACATCTTTAAATGTCCCTAGTCGTGGGAGTATCGAGACTGGGAATCGATACTCTAGTGTAGACTGGTGTATACTTATCTAGACCCTGACGAGGGGCGGTGGCCGGACTCATAAGCCATTGGTGTTAATTGTTCGCCTAAGATAGTATACAGGTGCTCATTGGGTTATGAGTACACTGGACGGACTCGCCGGGAACATGCTGGTTGGTATTATACCTATAGTAAGATAGCAGTTCCTGTAAGTCTACGGTAGCGCCCCGGCCGTCAACAGACGCCAAATGCGGAACAAAAACTTTGTAACTGACGCTATCGTATAGTATAACCCGGATCTACCATTATTGCTAAACTAACAACCTGTAAAGAGGGTAGAAAGGTTATACCGAACGATCCGAGTCCTTCGTTCTTTAACCATCATCCCACGCTCTGTTGCGGCTGCTCCGATCTCGTCGATCTCCGATCTGCTCGTCCAGGTGGCATCACGTCAACGGATCTTTAAACAGGCTCCCGCCTCTGACTCGAGGCAACTCGGTCATCAAGTTTGCTAAAAGAAATGACCAAGATTGAAGTAGAGAATGAGTATAACACTTTGTCTCACTTCGTCCAAAGTCATGGACGAACGGTTAATGAAGTTGCCACTCGAAATGAAATGGAATGAGAAATGAACTATGAAATTTCCATACATCCAAAACTTTATTCTTTTTCCAAATGAAATCAATCTATCTCTCAAGGGGAGGGGCCGGCCAATATATATGGAGCAAGGGAGGTGAGGGTAGGAGCAAAAAGGAGGGTGACAATAAACATGAAGCTTATCATAACCATGAGTCATGATACACCAAGTATGAACACATTAAATGAAACTAATGAATCACTTAACCTTGTCACCAAAATCATTAATGCAACATATGAGTCATAAGCCTTATCACCACTTCTAGAACCTTCTATAAACATGACTCACCCTCATCCAAGAAAAGATAAATCCGTCTTTAACCGAATGTTAAAAGACGGGCGATAGAAAACTGGAAACTAGAAACTGGCAACTTCCAAAAGCGATCCTGAAACGAATTTCAGGACAACCCTGTAACTGTATAAAAATACCTGCATTTATATTACGACTGAATACAAATGCAACTGAGACAAAGAGATTATATCTACTCAATATAATACTCGGATCCGGCTTAAACTAAAGCCCACCAGTATTATCTGCCTAAAAAATGACACGTGCGTAAACGCACGAGCATTTTCCGAACCCTGCCATAAGACCATACGGCCTCTACAACATTTCGCCCGAACTTTGGAAACTATCTATGGGGGACTCTAATGACTCGTCAGTACTCTGGCAGTGGGTTTAACCATAAGCCGTCAGCAGCACTAGCTGTGCGTAATGGCTGCCCATGAACTGACCTCAAGGGAGACCGATGAGCGAACCCATCCGGAAACCCTACTGAGCCTAACAGTGACAATGTATATGTTGGAGATAGTGCCCTCATAGTCAATTATTGGATCGCAGGTACGTGATTGCAATGATTGCGGAGGACCTATCCCGGTAGGACAGTCTTACTCGAAATGATAGTATGCTATCTGGCTTGCCTTTATCAGTCGTGTACATATTCAGGTGACTGATTGCATGTTACACTTTGATAGAGCCCTTAGGATCTTGCTTTACTACCAACTGTATGATGGCGATCATATATGTGAGATTTGGGTAGTTTATATGCATATCCTTAATTGTGGTCCCTAGTCGTGGGAGTTTCGAGACAGGGCATCGATACTCCGGAGTAGACTAGTGTGTACAGTCGAGACCCCGACGAGGGGCGGTGGCCGGTCTCACAAGCCACTGGTGTCAGTTGGATCACCTAAGATGTATACAGGTGCTCATTGGGTTATGAGTACACCGGACAGGACTCGCCGGGAATCTGCTAGTTAGTACTATACCTATCGTCAGATAGCAGTTCCCTGGTGACATGTGTACAGGTTAGTTCATCGACCTGAGGTCGTCATTTGTCTCGTGTGAGTTCCCACTGTGCTTTGATTTCTACCCTACCACGGCTCAAAGGAGTCGTGCAAACAGGTAGCTTTTAGGTACAGTCCCGAGCCATATGGAGGCACGTGAGCGGATCGGCAGGGGTTTCGTCTCTCCCGGTATTGGGGGCGAGATCGTGCTGTGTCTAGGAGAGCCATTACGCAAAGCCCTCGGCCGAGGCAGGAGATTTACTGGTAGGTATTCCAGTAGTATCTCAGGGCGTTCTGGGCTACACTCAGACACGACTTATACTGCTAATGGGGGTCTGACGTTACTAGCCCCCTAGGCGGATATGCGATACTCATTGACGAACGGACCGGACTGTATATACATTGTCACTGTTAGGCTCAGTAGGGTTTTCGGAGGAGTTCGCTCATCGGTCTCCCTTGAGTTCGCTCCTCGGCCACCCTTGAGGTCAGTCCATGGGCAGCCGTTACGCATAGCTAGTGCCGCTGACGGTTTGTGGTTAAACCCACTGCCAGGGTGCTGACGAGTCATTAGAGTCCCCCACAGACAGTTTCCCAAGTTCGGGCGAAACGTTGTAGAGGCCGTATGGTTTTATGGCAGGGTTCGGAAATTGCACGTGCGTTTACGCACGTGTCAGTTTTCGGGCAGATAATACTGGTCGGCTTTGGTTTAAGCCGGATCCGAGTATTATATTGAGTAGGTTTAATATCTTTGTCTCAGTTGCATTTGTATTCGGTCGTAATACAAATGCGGGTATATTTATACAGTTTCGGGGTTATCCTGAAATTCGTTTCAGGATCACTTTTGGAAGTTGCCAGTTTCCAGTTTTCTATCAGCCGTCTTTTAACATTTGGTTATAGACGGATTTATCTTTTCTTCAGATATGATGAGTCAGTATTCTAGAAGTTTCTAGATGAGGTGACTAGGATTATATGGTGTTGAGTTTTCATTGGATGCATTTAATGGTTCATTAATGCATGATGAGGTGTTTAGTGATTCATGCTTTGTAATTAATGGTTTTGGATTGCTTAAGATATTTTTGAGTGAGAAGCTTTTTCTTAAGGTCACCCTCTTTGCTCCTACGGTTACCTCCCTCTTGCTATATAGATGGCCGGCACTCTCTCTCCTCATTCTCACTCTCACTTGATGTTTCATTTTGACTAGAAAAGATTGTGATAGTATTCGGGGTGTATGGAATTTTACAGTTCATTTCATTCCATCACCCGATTTCCACGGCAACTTCATTAACCGATCGTCCACGGATTTGGACGAAGTGAGACAAAGTCATCTACTCATTCTCTACATCATTCTTGGTCGTCTCTTTTAGCAAACTTGACGATCGAGTTGCCTCGAGTCAGAGGCGGGAGCCCGTTTAAAGAACCGATCATGTGGTGCCACCTCGACGAGGAGATCGGAGATCGACGAGATCGGAGCAGCCGCAACGGAGCGTGGGATGATGGTTGAAGAACGAAGGACTCGGATCGTTCGGTACAATCTTTCTACACTCTTTACAGTTTGTTAGTTTAGCAATAATGGCAGATCCGGGTTAAAGTATACGATAGCGCCAGTTTAAAAGTTTTGTTCCGCATTTTGGCGTCTGTAGACTGCCGGGGCGCTAGCGTAGACTTACAGTGGTATCAGAGCCTAACCATTTTGCTATACTAACTTGTGCTAACGCGTTCAAAACATCGATCGAACCGAAAATCAAAAACGACAAAATCCATGCCCGACAGTTTCTGTTAATTTTAAACGGTCTCAAAATTGAATTCTGGATGTCTTAAAAATCCGTGCAGGCATATTTAAGAACCACGACAAAATTTGGGGTCGTGATCCCTCCATACTGCCGCGGAAGGGCGGCCAAACCCATGGTTTGGCCGCGCATCCGCGGGCACGTGGGGAGCACGTGCTCCCAAATTTGGTCAGTGTGTTCTGTGTTGGATTTTGGGGTTTTTGGTATATATCATTTTGGCCCAGGTTTTGTTACTGTTCACCAGTAAGTCGTGGGGCCCACTTTTTGATATTTGGTCGATCGAAATTTAAACACGTTAGTTTACAGTGCTTACATTATATCTCCGACCGGGAATGTCATTTGATCGGTAAACCGCGTCTGATTGCTATAGTTCTTTTAGACGGGTTTGCGAACGTGACATTCGCGTTGATGTTCTGTGTTGTGCTGTAATGTTGCGGATTTGTCGTGGTGGATAGCAGTGTGCAATGATAGTACAGTTTGAGTTTATTTGTACATTTGATATTGCGGGGCGAGCGTCCAACTTGTGGACTGCCGTCACTGCCTGTTGTATAATATTCTTTTGGGGCACGACCAGGTTGCGGTCGATGTACCTTTTGTACTATTTTTCATTACTGTACTAGGTTTTGCCCCGAGACGGAGTGCACGGATAGCCGGGTTCTGGGGGGCAACGGGTCCGCATCTCATGGCTTTGAGAGGCAGAGGGGTCCCACTTCAGAATTGGCAGACTATTCGCCGCACTCGTAGGGGGTACAGGTTGACCCAAGGAGGGGTGCTCAATTTACCGGATTCCGTGAAGTGCCGGGTGTTCCATTCACTATGCTGTGGGGACTGCCTCGCTTCAGGTTTTGGCGGGTAACTTGCCGCACCCGTAGGGGTCTAGGTTTCATTGCACAGGCTATCCACACGACAGGGGAACGTCGGGTTTCAGCAGCGGCTCTGTGAAACTCGGGGATCCCAGATATCTGTATTGTTCTGAGATGCTTATTACTTTTCTGTAATGTTGCATATTATCACGCCTGGAGCGATTATGTATATTGGTTTATATACTATTAGATGTTGTATATGTTTTACACCCGCGCTAGTCCAGTCCCCGCTCTGTCGTTAGTTAAGTAACCTAACGAGTAATGACGGGACCCAGTGACGAATGCGGATGGCATATCCGTACATTTTATTTTCGTTCTTTTCTGGTGTGATTTATTGATGGGACTGCGTTGATTCTGATCAATGCAAAGTTTAAACAAACCTGTATACAGTTGTTGGAACAATTTAAAAAGTGTTATTGCAAAGACGTTTCCTTTTGTTATGCATAGCGGTATTCAGTGGAATATCCTGCACCTCATTCGACGGGGCAAGGGCCGATATCCCTTTACCGGGACCGACCCCTTGGACAGAAGTTTGCGTCAGGGTAATAACTTTACTATAGTCGATTACAAGTTGCTTTGCATAGCGGTATTCAGTGGAATATCCTGCACCTCATTCCACGAGGAAAGAGCCGAGATCCCTTTACCGGGAGTGACCTCTTTAGCAAAAGGTTTTCGCCGCTATATTTTAAAAAGCTATCAGGTTCCTTCAGCGATATCAAGTTCACTACGCTAAAGGTTTTTCGCCAAAAACCAGTCGTAGCCCTCCGTCACTTCTTTTGGGTATTTAGTAGTATTCAAGCTATGCATTTTAGCCAAAGTTAAGGCATAGTGTTTGGTAGCTGCTGGGTATTCAATTGTTGCATAGATAGATGAGTCAGTTTGGGACAGTCGTTCTGCCGATTGGCCAAAGTCAGGGGCATGTGCGGGTGGGTTCAAATTGACAAGATAGTGACGGGTAGAACTTAGCATGTGACTTATGACACTTTGACCAAAGCCAAGGTTATAAGAGCATGGGGCAAAAATAATATCGGGAGTTTCTAAAGAAACTGAAACTTGCCAAGTATGCGCATACCTTCTGGAGTATGAGTAACGTGGATGCATTCCATCACGTTATCATGCGATGAGAGTTGGATCCCGATTCCCACTGATGAGTTGGTTTACTCTTCGGGTGATCCCGATTGATTCTTCTTTAGGTTTGGAGGAGAATTTGACAGGACAGTGGGAGGTTTCCGGATTAGATAAAGTGATGACCATTCTGATCTGCACGCAGAGTGTTTCTTTTCTCTCTCTCTTTGGCAGCGACCTTTGACCGACCCTAGACTATGACTCAGTGACCAGGTTGACCGAACCTTCTTAAAACACTGGCTTTTGGATTTTCTGAGTTGCATAAGTCATTGCCACTCCTTCTTTTACCCTTTGAATTTCTCAGAACACCCGTATTACTACGGATATCCACTTCCATTGGATAGATCCATCATATGGTTATATACGAACTCGAAGGGATTTCTTCGGGGATGGATCAAGGTTCAGGAGAAATAGAATTGGTTTATTCAGTTGTCTTTTATTATCACCTTCTCTCAGGTTGCGAGAGCTCCTTGGTTTAGGAGAGTACACCTATTACGCTTATTGGATAGTCTTATTCCAAACCATAGGCTGGTGCCGAAAGGTAGGGAATGAAGAAAACCAATTAGCCTAAGTAGGGTGTGCAGAAGGTAATATGTAAAGACAAAATAAAGGGATTAGAAAGAGGGCAAAGTAAATTGCGACTGATATCATTCACGACCAAAACCGCGTACTTCATCGCCACTCCTATTTCACCTTTAAAGGAATAAGGTATTATTCAGTTGTCTTTTATCGTCACCTTCTCTCAGTTGCGAGTACTCCTTGGTTTAGGAGGGTAAACCTATTATGCTTACTGGATAGTCTTCTTCCAAACCATAGGCTGGTGCCGAACGGTAGGGAAGGAAGAAAACCATTTAGCCTAACGATGGTGTACAGAAGGTAACGACTAAAGACAAATAAAGGGATTTGGAGAGATGGCAATAAAATATACGGTTGAAGTCATGAATTGGATTATGGAAGAGGCATTACTATGAATACCAGGATACCCCTACGAAACATTTTCATGTTTCAGTGCATTGTTAAAGGAAAAACTGTTTTCCCGATTAAACACTTACTCCAAGGGTATGTATTTACCAGGTTTCATTCTCATATCTGTATGGTTTTACAGATGATGAGTGGGAGTAAGATATTGGGAATTAGATGATTATCCTCATTATATCGGAATTCGTTGTAATTGGTGATATTTGAGGAAATCGCCAGGGTACAGTTTTCCACCTACAACGCACAGGTTATGAGTTGTTTAACTCAGCGGACTTATACAGAGTATTGTATGTTGTCCAGTGTCCATCAGGACAAAGGGGTAGGTCCTCGTACTATGTTCTGTTTACTTATAACTTCTCTAGTATTTAGACGAGTGTTTCGTAGAAATACAAGGTCTAAGTTTTGAGAAGTTGTGGGTATAAGAATAAAGTAGAGAACCAGGTATCACAAGTATCGGGATTCTTCAAAGAGATCGAAGATGTAGATTCTTGTATTCAGATGATAGTGATGGTTTTGAGAAACGTGTTTCTCTTTCAGGTTACTCATAATTGGATGGATTCCTAAGTTGAGTAATGCTGATTAGCCTCTTTCCATTAAGTTGATGTGCACTGGAGACAGCTGCATGGTTTGAATATGGTTCCAATTAAATAAGTGCCAAAGTTTCTATATTGGATATAGAATAGTTTGTACCTTAAAAGAAATTAAGGTACGGGGAGTTGTCCAGCTTATGATTAAAACCAGACACCGGATAACTCAGGGCACGTTTCTGTAATGGCTGTTTGTGGGTTGACCCTGGCTATGACGAGGGTTGATATTCTACCATTTGGAAGATCAATAGTGATATTGTTCTTGACTCGCCACAGTTTTAGTAAAACAGATCTTTTTCAGAAAACAGTAGTGGGAGTATGGTAGAACTAGAAGTGATTCCAGAACCGCGAACGATTACGGAAAATTTAATAGGACCTATACATTCAATCAGGTTTGACATTCCAATAGCCACTCCGCAGGTATGGTAGGTAACCTCAGACACCCGAGAGGTACTTCGGTAGGCTCAAGGACGGTGACAGGGAGGTTCTTATCTACCCAGACTTGACACTACTGTTGTTCCAGGATATGAGACCCGGTAGGAGGGTTGTCGTAGTCAGTGGGAGCAACGGAAGCATAGTGGGCAAGTAGCTTATGTCTATTTATAGACTTGAGTAGTTATAGCGGAGATAGATCATCTAATTTTGATGTGACAGTCATGGGTTTGACTTCAATCAGAATAGGGGATGGATCAGTTAATAAGGTAGTAGGGTGTGATGTCATGGTATCTGGATGACATACACAGAGTGGGAAGTAAAATTCCTATACTACGATCGGTTGTACTGTGGTCGTCACACAGTTGTTTCTCCAGACAGGATATGGATATAATATTTGACATTATGGTCTCTAGATCTATGGTTTTACATCTGGATTTGGGTAGTTTCCCAATGTGGGTACTTTGACAATATTCTAATGGTTTTTGGAATAGTTGACTCCTAGCATGGTGGTGTACCTGCAGGTGATGGAGTCACCCTCTCTAAAGATGTCGTATAGACTAAAGGGGAGAGGGATGTGCATGATTGGCAGATCACTTGCTTAGGCAATAGAGTCAATCATGAGATGTCAAGTACCACACCAAATGTTGGTTTTGCACTAGATGCAATAAGTTTGTATTAATCCAATCCTGGAGAAACATAAGGAAGCAGTTATAGAACATAAGTACATGTTCTACGGATTTGATGACGGCAGCCTCCTTCGGGAGACGATTATCATTCCAGGCTTCAAAGGTGACGTGGATGACAGAGTGACTGTCAGAGTTTTAGTTTTTCCCTCTGACGAAGAGGGACAGTATTGTGGACAGGTGGTCCAATAGGATACTGTGGGAAGCAAGGTGCCCGATACTGATTAGGTTCAGTGATCGATTCAGTCTAAGAAGTTTGGATATGGAGTTCATTTATGAACTAAGGTCCCATCAGATATCCAGACATGTTCTAAGACATGTACTACTCAATTCGGGAGATGGCTTTCTCCGCGAACTTGAGATTAAGAGAGATATAGAAAGATACTTCTAGGCGGATCCACTCACCGAGGCTATTTCTCGAACACAATAGTTTTACAAACGGGCTTTGTGAAACTGATTAGTAGAGGAGTTGGATGTTCGGTTTCACACGAGCTGTGAGTAGTCGACATCGCAATATTAGCCTTGAGTGCAAGTGGGAGATTGTTGGAGATAGTGCCCTCATAATCAATTATTGGATCGCAGGTACGTGATTGCAATGATTGCGGAGGACCTATCCCGGTAGGACAGTCTTACTCGAAATGATAGTATGCTATCTGGCTTGCCTTTATCAGTCGTGTACATGTTCAGGTGACTGATTGCATGTTACACTTTGATAGAGCCCTTAGGATCTTGCTTTACTACCAACTGTATGATGGCGATCATATACGTGAGAGTTGGGTAGTTTATATGCATATCCTTAATTGTGGTCCCTAGTCGTGGGAGTTTCGAGACAGGGCATTGATACTCCGGAGTAGACTAGTGTGTACAGTCGAGACCCCGACGAGGGGCGGTGGCCGGTCTCACAAGCCACTGGTGTCAGTTGGATCACCTAAGATGTATACAGGTGCTCATTGGGTTATGAGTACACCGGACAGGACTCGCCGGGAATCTGCTAGTTAGTACTATACCTATCGTCAGATAGCAGTTCCCTGGTGACATGTGTACAGGTTAGTTCATCGACCTGAGGTCGTCATTTGTCTCGTGTGAGTTCCCACTGTGCTTTGATTTCTACCCTACCACGGCTCAAAGGAGTCGTGCAAACAGGTAGCTTTTGGGTACAGTCCCGAGCCATATGGAGGCACGTGAGCGGATCGGCAGGGGTTTCGTCTCTCCCGGTATTGGGGGCGAGATCGTGCTGTGTCTAGGAGAGCCATTACGCAAAGCCCTCGGCCGAGGCAGGAGATTTACTGGTAGGTATTCCAGTAGTATCTCAGGGCGTTCTGGGCTACACTCCGACACGACTTATACTGCTAATGGGGGTCTGACGTTACTAGCCCCCTAGGCGGATATGCGATACTCATTGACGAACGGACCGGACTGTATATACATTGTCACTGTTAGGCTCAGTAGGGTTTTCGGAGGAGTTCGCTCATCGGTCTCCCTTGAGTTCGCTCCTCGGCCACCCTTGAGGTCAGTCCATGGGTAGCCGTTACGCATAGCTAGTGCCGCTGACGGTTTGTGGTTAAACCCACTGCCAGGGTGCTGACGAGTCATTAGAGTCCCCCACAGACAGTTTCCCAAGTTCGGGCGAAACGTTGTAGAGGCCGTATGGTTTTATGGCAGGGTTCGGAAATTGCACGTGCGTTTACGCACGTGTCAGTTTTCGGGCAGATAATACTGGTCGGCTTTGGTTTAAGCCGGATCCGAGTATTATATTGAGTAGGTTTAATATCTTTGTCTCGGTTGCATTTGTATTCGGTCGTAATACAAATGCGGGTATATTTATACAGTTTCGGGGTTATCCTGAAATTCGTTTCAGGATCACTTTTGGAAGTTGCCAGTTTCCAGTTTTCTATCAGCCGTCTTTTAACATTTGGTTAAAGGCGGATTTATCTTTTCTTCAGATATGATGAGTCAGTATTCTAGAAGTTTCTAGATGAGGTGACTAGGATTATATGGTGTTGAGTTTTCATTGGATGCATTTAATGGTTCATTAATGCATGATGAGGTGTTTAGTGATTCATGCTTTGTAATTAATGGTTTTGGATTGCTTAAGATATTTTTGAGTGAGAAGCTTTTTCTTAAGGTCACCCTCTTTGCTCCTACGGTCACCTCCCTCTTGCTATATAGATGGCCGGCACTCTCTCTCCTCATTCTCACTCTCACTTGATGTTTCATTTTGACTAGAAAAGATTGTGATAGTATTCGGGGTGTATAGAATTTTACAGTTCATTTCATTCCATCACCCGATTTCCACGGCAACTTCATTAACCGATCGTCCACGGATTTGGACGAAGTGAGACAAAGTCATCTACTCATTCTCTACATCATTCTTGGTCGTCTCTTTTAGCAAACTTGACGATCGAGTTGCCTCGAGTCAGAGGCGGGAGCCCGTTTAAAGAACCGATCATGTGGTGCCACCTCGACGAGGAGATCGGAGATCGACGAGATCGGAGCAGCCGCAACGGAGCGTGGGATGATGGTTGAAGAACGAAGGACTCGGATCGTTCGGTACAATCTTTCTACACTCTTTACAGTTTGTTAGTTTAGCAATAATGGCAGATCCGGGTTAAAGTATACGATAGCGCCAGTTTAAAAGTTTTGTTCCGCATTTTGGCGTCTGTAGACTGCCGGGGCGCTAGCGTAGACTTACAGTATATACAGTCCGGTCCGTTCGTCTATGAGTATCGTATATCTGCCTAGGGGGCTGGTAACGTCAGACCCAAAATAGCAGTATAAGTCGTGTCGGAGTGTAGCCCAAAAACACCCTGAGATACTACTGGAGTACCTACCAGTAAATCTCCTGCCACGGCCGTGGGTTTTGTCTAATGGATCTCCTAGACACGGCACGATCTCACCCCCAATACTGGGAGAGACGAATCCCCTGCCGATCCGCTCACGTGCCTCCATATGGCTCGGGACTGTACCCAAAAACTACATGTTTGCACGACTCCTTTGAGCCGTGATAGGGTAGAAATCAAAGCACAGTGGGAACTCACACGAGACAAATGACGACCTCAGGTTGATGAACTAACCTGTACACATGTCACCAGGGAACTGCTATCTGACAATAAGTATAATACCAACTAGCAGATTCCCGGCGAGTCATGTCCGGTGTACTCATAACCCAATGAGCACCTGTATACATCTTAGGTGATCCAACTGACACCAGTGGCTTGTGAGACCGGCCACCGCCCCTCGTCGGGGTCTCGACTGTATATACTAGTCTACTCCAGAGTATCGATGCCCTGTCTCGAAACTCCCACGACTAGGGACCACAATTAAGGATATGCGTATAAACCACTCAACTCTCACGTATATGATCGCTATCATACTGTTGGTAGTAAAGCAAGATCCTAAGGGCTCTATCAAAGTGTAACGGTGACCAGTCACCTGAACCTGTACACGACTGATAAAGGCAAACCAGATAGCATGCTATCATCTCGAGTAAGACTGTCCCACCGGTATAGGTCCTCCGCAATCATTGCAATCACGTGCCTGCGATCCAATAATTGACTTTAAGGGCACTATATCCAACAGTTCCCTGGTGACATGTGTACAGGTTTGTCTATCGACGTGAGATCGTCATTTGTCTCGTGTGAGTTCCCATTGTGCTTTGATTACTACCCTACCACGGCTCAAAGGAGTCGCGCAAATAGGTTTTAGTTGGGTACAGTCTCGAGCCATATGGAGGCAGTGAGCGGATCGTCGGGGATTCGTCTCTCACGGTATTGGGGGTTGATGTCGTGCAGTGCACGGGTGGCCATCACTTGAAATCCTCGGCCGGGGTGTGTGAGAACTACCGATCCAGGATTGATAGTTTCTCAGGTAGTGACGGGTTTCATACCGACATGAATTATCGCGTTGTTAGGGGTCTGACTTTATCCACCCCCCTAGACTCGATATGTGATACTCTTAGACGAACAGACCGGACTGTACGGATATTGTCACTGACAGGCTTAGTAGGGGTTCGGATGAGTTTGCTCATCGGCCTTCCTTTCGCTCAATACCTGGGTAGCCGTTACATACAGCTAGGGCCGCTGACGTGCTTGTGGTTAAACCTACTGCTAGCGTATTGACAAGTCTTTAGAGTCCCACACAGAGGGTTTTCAGGGTTCAGGCGATATGGTGTAAGTGACGTATGTTGATACATACAGGTGTCTGATTGAATATGTGCACAGGCTGCACAGACTTTAATCGGACGGTTGATAATACTAGCGACTTAGGATTAAGCCAGATTGTTAAATCAAGTTTTGATTTAATAATTTACATATGTATTTATATATATGTATTCTAGTATTATTGCTCACTATTTATTTTCTCTCTTTGGCTATTCGTATTTTTCATACGAATACGCGTATGTGTATTTCGATACATGTACCAGGAAGCATTCCGTATTTATACGGAATGGCTTCTATAAGATGCCACCTCATTATTGATTTTCTTTTGGAAAATCATTTTGTTTATAATGAGGTGGAAAAGGTGACATGGCATGGCATGGTCATTTGGGTCAAAGCATGGCTTTTTCATGTAGTGATTAGTATGGGCTTGGTAATTGTTTATTGCTTAATTTGGAAAGTGTTTTTCGGGTGCATTATTTTTTTAGAGAGGAGAGAGGGGCCGGCCACATGAGATGTGTGGGGTTTTCTTGCTCATTTTTGATTCACTTGAGGCTCTCTCTCTAGCTCACATTCATATTCAAACACCCAAAAGAAACATAGCCAATTTTAGCTCATGCCTTTGATCATCATCTCCACATCCTCCCTGGTTGCTCTATGAGCTTTAGATTTTGAGAAAGAATTATAGTGACACTATCCTACACCCCCCACTCTCTACTATTAACAATCCTAGAGAGTCGGTTGGTTCGCTTGGCGAACCTGGAGCTTGTGCCGTTTCCCTCGGGTGGATCATCAGAGACGAAGGAAGACCGGCGACCAAACCACATCCGTATCACTAGGAGCTTGGAGATGGTTGAAGACCCGAAGGACTTGGTTCATTAGGTATAACTATTCCAATCTCCTTTCTTAGATTGCCAGTTTTAGGGTTAATGGTTTCGATCTTCTTTATCGGGTAATGGTAGCGCCGGGTTTTAAGAAATTTTTGTTCCGCATTTGGCCACGGTTCGATGGCCGGGGCGCTCCCATAACCCAACAATGGTATCAGAGCCACCCATTAAACCCTACTAGCTAGTTTGCACAAGCTTAAAATCTCGATCGATCAAAATTTCAAAAACAATTTTCCGATTTCCCAAGTTTCTGTCGATTTTAAAACTTGCTCGAAAATTTTTTCTTTATAGCTTAAAAATCCGTGCAGGCAAATATAGGGCACCACAAGAAATTTGGGAACATGATTCAAGATTTTGGACGCGGAACCGCCGTGAAACATGCCATTTGGCGGCGGTTCCACTACGCTTTTGTGGCAACATGCCTCCAAATTTCTTCTGGAGCTATCTGACAAGGAAAAATGATTTTTGTGATGTTTTGTTTTGGCCCAGAATTTTTTGACTACTGGATTTGCTTTTGGGGCCTTTGCGGATAAATTTAGTCGATCGAAATTTTAACTGTGTAATTTTTCAGTACTGTACATTTCTATCTGTGACCGTGAATGTCATTTGATCGGTAAATCTTGTCTAATCGCTATAGTCCTTTTAGACGGGTTTGCAAACGTGACATTCACGTTGATATTTTGTGTTGTGCTGTGATGTTGCGGATTATCGTGGTGGATAACTTGTGTGCAATGGTAGTGCAGTTCGAATTTATTTGTACATTTGATATTGCGGGGCGAGCGTCCGACATGTGGACTGCCGTCACTGCCTGTTTGTATATTATTCTTTTGGGGCACGACCGGGCTGAGGTCAATGTCACCCTTGTATATTATTTTCTTTTCTATACTAGGATTACCCCCAAGGTGGGGTGCACGGATAGCCGGGTTCTAGAGGGCAACGGGCCCGCATCTCATGGCGTTGATACGGAGGGGGCTTCACTCTAGAATTGGCGGGCTATTCGCCGCACCCGTAGGGGATACAGGTTGACCCAAGGAGGGGTGCTCAAGTTACCAGATTCTGTGAAGTGCTGGGTGGTCCATTCACTTTCCTGAAGGGGCTGCCTCGCTTCAGGTTTTGGCGGGTAACTTGCCGCGCTCGTAGGGGTCTAGGAGTTCATTGCACAGGCTATCCACACGACCAAGGGAACGTCGGGTTTTCAGTTGTGGCTCAATGGAAACCCGGGGCTCCCAGATTATCTGTATTGTTCTTTTATGCTTATTACTTTTTTGTGATGTTGCATTTATCATGCCTAGGACGATTGTTATATATATACATCTATACTAGTAGATGTTGTATATGTTTTGCACCCGCGCTAGCCCAGTCCCCGCTTTGTCGTTAGTTAAGTAACCTAACGGGTGATGACGGGACCCAGTGGCGAATACGGATGGCATATACGTACATTTTATTTTCGTTCTTTTTGGTGTGATTAATTGATGGGACTGTGTTGATTCTTATCAATGCAAGGAAAACAAACCTATATATATGATGTTGTTGGAACCAAGTTTTTTAAAACTGACATTACAGACGTACGCTTTTGCTTTGCACAGTGGTATTCAGTTTGGAATATCCCGCACCTCATTCGACGAGGCAAGGGCCGAGATCCCTTCATCGGGAGTGACCCCTTGGGCAGAAGTTTGCGTCAACGTTATAACTTTACTATAGTCAATTACTTTTTGCTTTACATCGTGGTATTCAGTTTGGAATATCTTGCACCCCATTCGACGGGGAAAGAGCCGAGATCCTTTCACCGGGAGTGACCTCTTTAGCAAAAATTTTCGCTGCTATACTTTTATAAAACCACTTGGATTCCTTCAACAATATCAAGTTCATTACGTTAAAGGTTTTTCACCAGAAACCAGTCGTAGCCCTCCGTCATTTCTTACAGGTATTGCTTAGTATTCATGTTGTGTATGTTGACCTCTGTCAAGGCACAATGCTTGGTAGTTGGGTAATGCTTGTTTGTTTCATAGATATGTGATTATTTAGGACAGTCGCACGGTCATTTTGACTTCTGTCAAGGGCACGTGCGGGTGGGTCTAAGTTAATCCAGGACAATGACAGGTTGAACTTGACTTGCGACTTATGATATGTTGACCTCTATCAAGGTCATAAGCCGCTTGGGGTAAAAATCATATCGGGAGTTTCGAACATACAGGAAACTTGCCAGGCTTACGCATACCTTCTGGAGTGTGGTGACTTGAGTGTCTTCCATCAAGTTATCATGCGATGATAGTTGGATCCCGATTCCCACTGATGAGTAGGATTACTCTTCGGGTAATTCCGACTAATTCTCCTTTTAGGTTTGGAGGAGAATTCGAGGAAACAATGGGAGCCGTCCAGATTAGATAAAATGATTATCCATTCTGATCTAGGTTAGAGTGCACGCTGAGTGGTTCTTTTCTCTCTCTCTCTCTTTGGCATCGACCATAGCCCGACCCTAGACTATGACTCAGTGACCAAGTTAAACCGAACTTTCTTAAAAACACTGGTTTTTGGATTGTCCAAGTTGCATACATCATTGCCACTCCTTCTTTTACCCTTTGCTTTTCTCCAGAACACCCTGTATCAGTACGTATATCCACTTCCATTGGATAAAACTATCGTATGGTTATATACGAACTCGAAGGAACTTTTTCGAGGATGGTTTCTGGTTCTGAAGAAAATGAATAGGACTATTCAGTTGTCTTTTCCTTTTACCTTCTCTCATGTTGTGAGGGCTCCTAGGATTGGGAAACGGTACACCTATTACGCTTATTAGATAGTCTTCTTCTAAACCATAGGCAGGTGCTGAACGGTAGGGAATGAAGAAAACCAATTAGCCTAAGTGTGGTGTACAGAAAGTAATAAGTAAAGACAAAATAAAATGATTAGAAAGAGGGCAAAGTAAATTGCGACTGCTATTCACGACCAAACCAAGTTTTTCAACGCCACTCCTACTTCACATTTGTATTTCTCCAGAACACCCCGTATCACTACGAACATCCAATTCCATTGGATAAATCCATCGTATGGTTATATACGAACTCGAAGGAAACTTTTTCGAGGATGGATTCTGGTTCAGGAGAAATAGGAATAAGGTTTATCCAGTTGTCTTTTATCATCACCTTCTCTCAGGTTGCGAGTACTCCTAGGATTAGGAGAGTACACCTATTACTCTTATTGGATAGTTTTCATCCAAACCATAGGCCGATGTCGAACGGTAGGGAAGGAAGAAAACCATTTAAGCCTAACGAAGGTGTACAGAAGGTAACGACTAAAGACCAAAAAAGGGATTTGGAGAGATGGCAAGGAAACATATGGTTTCAGTCATGAATCTGGATAATGGAAGAGGCATTACTATGAATACCAGGATACCCCTACAAAATATTTTTAATGTTTCAGTTTTACTATGCGATGTAATTGAAAACTGATTTCCCAACTAAGTCCTTACCCCAGGGTATGTATTTACCAGATTTGATTCTCACATATGTATAGTTTTACAAATGATGAGTGGGAGTAAGTTATTGGGAATTAGGTGATCATCCTCATTATATCGGAATTCGTTGTAATTGGTGATATTTGAGGAAATCGCCTGGGTTGTTTGCCGGACGGCAAGCATTTTGTTTTGAATACCTGTTGTTATGCACCAATTTCAAACTGATATATCCGTACATTTATTTTTATAAAGTGGGATATAACTTTTTGAAATTATATCCATGATATTTACCTATATCTGTTGATGGTTAGGTAAGGAGCATTCAACAGCGGTGTAAGTCTTCATAACCATAGTACAGTTTTCGACCTACGACGCACAGGGTTTGAGTTTTTCAACTCAGGGGACTTATATAATGTATTGTATGTTGTCCAGTGTCCATTAGGATAAAGGGGTTGGTACTCGTACTATATTCTGTTTACTTGTGACTTCTCCAGTTTTAGACATGTGTATCGTAGAAATACAAAGTCTAAGTTTTAAGAAGTTATAGGTATAAGAATAAAGTAGAGAACCACGTGATGCAAGTATCGGGATTCTTCAAGGTAATCGAAGATGTAGATACTTGTGTATGGTATTCATTTGATAGTAATGGTTTTGAGAAACTTGTTTCTCTTTCAGGTTACTCATAATTGGACCCACTCCTAAGTTGAGTAATGCTGATCGGCCTCTCTCCATTTAGTTCACATGCACTTGAGACAGCTGCATGATTTGAATCTGGTTCCAATCAAATTAGTGCTCTTGTTTCTATATTAGATATATATAGAATCAATTTATATCTTAACGATTTTAAGGTATAGGGAGTCGTCCGGCTGATGCTTAAAACCAGAATCCGGATAAACTCAAGGCACGTTTCAGTAATGGCTGTTTGTGGGTTATCCCGGGCTTTGACGAGGGTTAAATTTCTACCATCTGGAAGATCAATAGTAATATTGTTCTAGCCTCGCCACGGTTTTAGTAAAATGGATTTTTTCAGAAAAAACAGAAGTGGGAGTATGGTAGAACTGGAAGTGATTCCAGAACCACAAACGATTACTGAAAATTTAATAAGAACCTAAAAATTCAATCAGGTTTGACATTCCATTGGCCACTCCGCAGATATGGTGGGTAACCTCAGGCGCCCGAGAGGTAGTTTGGTATCCTCAAGGACGGTGACAGGGAGGTTCTTGTTTACCCAAACTTGACACTACTGTTGTTCCAGACTATGAAACCCGGCAGGAGGATGAGTATAGCGTCATTCTAAACTAGACTTAGAAGTGCACATGTATATGATTCTGCCAGAGGGTTGTCGTAATCAGTGGGAGCAGCGGAAGCGTAGTGGACAAGTAGCTTGTGTCTATTTATAGACTAAAGCAGATATAGCGGAAATAGATCATCTATTTTTGATGTGACAGTCATAGTTTTTTTTACTTCATCGAAATAGGGGATGGATCTGTTAAGAAGGTAGTAGGGTGTGATGTCCTGGTATTTGGATGACATACACATAATAGGAAGTGAAATTCCTATACTACGATCGGTTATACTTTTGGTTGTCACACTGTGTTTTCTCCACATAGGTTATGGATATAATATCAGGCATTCTGGTAACTAGATCTGTAGTTTTAGATCTAGATTTGGGAAGTGTCCCAATCTGGGTACATAGACAATATTCTAAAAGTATTTTAGAATGGACGGCTCCTGGCATGGTGGTGAACCTGCAGGTGATGGAGTCACCCTCTCTAAAGGTGTCTTACAAACTAAAGGGGAGAGGGATGTGCATGATTGACATATCACTTTCTTAAGCAATTGAGTCAGTCATGACATGTCAAGTACCACACAAGATGTTGTTTTTGCACTAGATGCAAAAGGTTGATATATTAATCCAATCCTGGAGAAAAACGATTGGAAGCAGTTTATGAACATAAGTGGATGTTCTAGGGATTTGATAACGGCAGCCTCCTTCGGGAGACGGTTATCATTCCAGGCTTCCAAGGTGACTTGGATGACAGAGTGACTGCCATAGTTCTAGTTTTCCCTCTGAAGAGGAGCAGTAGTTTGGACAGGTGCTCCAAGCGGATACTGAGGAAGGTATTGCGCAGCATACTGATTAAGTTCAGTAGACGATACAGTCTAAGGAGCTTGTTGGATTTGGAGTTCATTTCTGAACTGGGTCCCATCAGATATCCAGAAATATTCTAAGACGGGTATTGCTCATTTCGAGAGATAGTTTTCTCCGCGAAGTTGAGATAAAGAAAGACATAGAAAGAAACACTGGAGCGGATCCACTCACTGAGGCTATTTCTCGAACGTAATAGTTTTACAAACGAGGTTTGTGAAACTGATTAGTAGAGGAGTTGGGTGTTCGGTATCACACGGGCTGTGAGTATGCGACATCGCAATAATTAGCCTTAAGTGCAAGCGGGAGATTGTTGGCTATAGTGCCCTCAAGGCAATTATCATAGTCGCGGACAGATGATCATGATGATTGAGGGAGGACCTATACCGATAAAACAGTCTTACTCGAGATGATAGTATGCTATCTGGTTTGTCTTTATCATCATGTATACGTTGATAAAGCCCTTAGGATCTTGCTTGACTACCAGCATTGTGATGGCGATCACATACGTAGGAGCTGGGGGTCTGTAAGCACATCCTTAAATGTCCCTAGTCATGGGAGTATCGAGACTGGGCATCGATACTCCACTGTAGACTGGTGTATACTTATCTAGACCCTGACGAGGGGCGATGGCCGGTTTCACAAGCCATTAGTGTTAGTTGTTGTTCATATCAGATTTTTGCATTTTCATACCGCCCAATTTTTGTCACATTGCATATCGGTAGATACTCTTGAGCCGTGTTTGCTAGTCAATTGCAGGATACAGGTTCTCGGTTCTAAAACGGTGAAATTCATGGAAAACACGAAAAAATCCGGGTTCCTGCCTATCACAGATAAAACACGGTCTCCGCTCTTCATCCGTAGCTGCCAGATACCAGTTTAGGAAGACAAAAGGTCAAATCAATGTCACCTTCATGCGCAAGGCTCAATGGTAGCACAAAATCCAAGAGATCTACGCGGAGCTCGAGGCAATCATGACAAAATCTTGACAAAAAGTCCACCTTTCCCTCAACAGAAATTCTGGAAAAATCGGGGAGCCAAATTGAGAAAATACATATGCCAAAATAATGTACACAGCAAAACAGGAAAACCCAAAAAAGCAGAAGGCCCAATTCCTCCAATGGGCCGCGGATCCGCGGCCAAAGAGGGGTCCAGGCCGCGGATCCGCGGCCATTCTGGCGCCAAACACAGAGAGTTTTTTTGGGGTATTTTGGTCTTTGTACAGGTGTTCTGGTGGTTGCCCTAGGTTTTCAGTTTTTGGCCTATAAATAGCCCAGAACTTTGTGAAGGAAAGGATCCATGCTTGTATTTTCTTTTTCTAGGATTTAGTTCACTTCTTCTTCCTCTTCTCACCTCTTCTCCATTAAACTTGTAGTGAGCTTTTGAGTGAAGAGTGATGAATAAAGAAGAACCATTTATTATCATGCTTATCTCTTTATTTTGTTAAATGCTCTTTCTTTACTTGTTGTAATTTTAATTGTTAAGTAGTTGTTGTTATTTTCTTGTTATTTCTTTCTTCTCTCTTTTTCTTTATCATTCATACGACAATGATACTTACGCTTGATCCTCGCCAAGGTGAGGTCGCAAATAGTTAGTCGTATTCTTCTAGTCTCCTTCTTTCTATCTTCCTCTTTTGTTTGTTTTATTTTTCCGTATTATGAAGTGTGAGTAGTTTTATACTTGTTAGGGTAGGATAAGGGAAGTTTGAGAGAAGGAAATCTCTCTCACTCTTTCCTTGCCCAACAACTTAAATCGACTTCCGTTAATTGAACCACAATCCGCTCCTTACGGCACCCTATCCTACATGATAGCGGTGATTCCGTAGTGAGACCGGTTGTGGTTGAATTAACCGGAGGTTATGGATAAGAGCCAAGAACGGACGGACAAGCACCAAAAGGAAGGACTATACGTTGGAAAGCCTAGCTTATACTCGCAAGTTCCTTCCTAGTCGTGCTAATCCCCGTTGTTGCCGATTACCGTAACACCGATATTAAGTGGGGCAACGAAAGATGTGGAGACTCCTAACTCAAACTAACCTAATCCTCACTCTAACAAGCTCTCTTTAAATATCAACTTACACTTAGATAACCACAACAAAATCTGAAAACAGGACTTAACTCGTTAAAACACTTTGAAAAAGACTCCCATCTCCCTGCGGACGACCCGTATTCAACCGGCTAGCTACAAGCGAAACCGTCTTGATTGCGGTATTTAAACTAAACTTGAATACGCACGTAACCTAACAATCAAATGGCGCCGTTGCCGGGGAGACAATAGTTTGTTTCTTTGTGTAATTTCGGGTTAATTTGTAAGTATAAAAAAAAAACCGAAAAAACGAAAAAAAAATACATACTTTGTAAAAAAAAATCATCTTGTTATTTTTTATTAGCTTTTGTGCAAGTGTGCAGGAAAATACAAGTTTCGAGTTCAGTGGCCAAGACGTTGAAAATACGGAGTTCAAGTACAGTGCTAAAGACGTGGGAAGATAGACCCACATTTCGCGGCTACACCGCGACGGACAAAACGAAGCATACGGTCTACTGTCAAGATCTGGAGCTGTTTCAGTGAGCAAATCAAGATTCAAAACATCCAGACAAGCAGAAGACTCCCAGACCAGCACACAGAAGAAAATTGAAATCCCAACCTCTCTGTTCCGCCGCGGAACCGCGGCCTAAGCAGGTGTTTGGCCGCGGAACCGCGGCCATTTGGGGCCTTCAGGGTTTCAAATTTTTTGTGAGTTTTTCTGACTTCTCTCCCACTCCTCTGAACTCCAATAAACTGTGTTTTCTGCAGGCTTCTTTGCGCAAACTCTTCTCCCCCTTCCAATAAACTGTTCTTGTGCAGGATTCTTTGCGCCGCAAATAAAAATTGTTTGCAGTTGATTTGTTACTGTTTTGCATTCTTTAATACGGACTTAAGGGGCTTGAAACCAATCCAGATTGGGTGGGGATTTCATCACCCTTCCCAGGACCCCAAAAATCACTAAAGCATATGCATTGTCCATTGTAAATTAAAAAATACTAGACTTCAGCCCTAAGGACTTCGCGCTCATTAGGAGAAGATAAACCGTGTTTAGAACCTCGCTTAACCGTATATTGATTACGGGGTGTCTAAGAAAGTGTTAAAGGCGCAACCGCCGAAAGAGAAAGGGTTATTTAATTAAGGAACTTCACGAAAGCGTTGGACAACCTCCCCTTATCTCTGCACTTACCTGCCCCCGTGATCGGTGTATTTTTAAGCCTGTTTCTCGACACTGTTTAACTTCGAAAATCAAGTTCAGGAGCAGGTCTAGTAGACCTAGGTTACCCTAGATCTAGGTGTGATTGTGCATATCTTGTTTGTGATTGCTTAAGCCGTATTTCCGTACATATTTCTATAAATCTCTTTCAAAAAAAAAAAAGAAAAAAAATCAAAAAAATCAAAACTTTTATAAAAACTTGCCCTTTGTCGCCAAATCCATTTTCACCCACCACCCATCGCCTTTCTTCATTGACGTTTTCTTACCCTCACCTTCTTCGCTTTGACTATACTAAACTCGTTTAGTGTATGTCCGCTTGGACTCGGGACACTAGCGCCCGTCTAGTCCGCGTTACGTTAGTCGCGACCAACTATGCGATCGACTCCGAAGTCGATACTCCGTCCACTCCTCTTTCACCCCTTCCTTTGCCGGCCAACTCCGACGTTGACCGGAATTCTGTTCATACATCTTCACCTTCACCTTCACCTTCACCAACCTCTTCTTCCGCGATGTCGGGATTTAATCCGAACATCTCTTTGACCACCGCTGGATTGGCTCCACCTCTTACGGAGACCAATCTTCCACCACCTCCGCCTATTGTAGCGCCGCAGCGAATTGCGCTCCAGGATCGTTTCTACCCCACCCGTTCTGCACTTCCCACCTGCCTTTCTCTTCCTCCGGCCAATGGGGACAACTTTGAAATTAAGCCCCATTTCATCAACATGCTTCCACGTTTTCATGGGCTTGAATCTGAAGATGCCTATATCTTCATCAACAAATTTCAAAACGTCTGTGCCATGATGAAAACCACCCAGCTGTCGGACGATGCTATACGTCTACGGGTCATTCCGTTCACTTTATGTGATCTCGCTGAAAAATGGCTGTATAGCACCGCTTCCCACTCAATCACCAGCTGGGACGAGTTTGTTAAAGCGTTTCTGAAAAAATTCTATCCAAATCATAAGACCGCAAGAATTCGAAATGAAATCAACCAATTCTCCCAGCTTCCTTCTGAACCCTTCTGGAAGTGCTTTGACCGGTACAAAGACCTTCTTGTTCAGTGTCCTCACCACGGTATAGAGAAATGGCAACTCTGCCAAACCTTATACGAGGGACTGAACCCAGCAACGAAGCTGTTGCTGGAAACCATCTTTCAGGGCCACTTCCTATCGAAATCTGACGAGGAAGCGTGGCAGTTCTTTGACGACCTTGCGGAGCAAACGCTACAGTGGGAGAGCACCAGACCGACTTCTTCTTCTTCTTCTACCTCCACTTCTACCGGTCAGTCTAGGGTAGGAATTCACCAGCTTGATGTCTCTATTGCGATGAGAGCTGAAATGGCTGCAATAACAAAAAAGCTTGAAGCAATAGAGAGCAAATTTTCTTCTCCTACTCCTGCCCCTGTTCTCCCCCTTCGTACCATCTGCGCTTGTTGTTCCGATCCTTCTCACTTGACCGAAGAGTGTCCTTACAATCCACCATCGCAAGGACAGGATCAGGTTAATGCATTCCAGCAAAGACCGAGGAATGATCCATACTCTTCCACCTACAATCCCGGTTGGAGGAACCACCCCAATTTCGTCTGGAATCAGAATCAGAATCAATTCCAAGGCAACAATTTCCAAAGGGCCCCTCCGCCGCAACAACAAGCGCAGCAACAAACTCAACACCAATATCAGCAGCCCTTCCAACCCCAACCTTTCCAAAATCAGACGAACAACTTTGCACCCAACAACTCTTTTCCACCAAACAACTTTGTTCCATCGAACAACGATAAGGTTTCCTCGCTCGAGTGAAGTCTGGAGGCGTTTGTTAAACAATCGACTCAATCCACCGCCAACATCCAGTCTTCGATCCAATCTTTAGTGCAACACACCGCCGCACACGGGCAGAGCATCAAGACCATCGAGGCCCAGATTGCACAGCTGAACGCGGCCTTAAGCGAGTGAGAGAAGGGGAAGCTCCCGTCCCAGCCACTTCCAAATCCCGGTCACCCACATAATGCACATGTTGCTCTTGAACAACAAAACCATAATGTGAGTGCCGTGACCACACTGAGATCGGGAAGGATGCTGCAAAACAACATTGGCAAACGAATCAACGATGATACCCCGGCCGCCGCTTCTTCTTCTTCTTCTTCTTCGTCTTCTGAGCCTATTCTCCGTTCTTCAACAGGCTCTCCTTCCTCTTCTTCTCTGAACGGACCCACTTCTCACTCCACGAAAACACCTATTCTGGGATCCGTTCCAACTCCACAATCTCCTCCTCCAGCATTAGACTCAACCAATTTTCAAAATGTTCCATTTCCAAACCGGTTGAGATCTAATAAACAAAATCCTCAAATGGAGAAGATTCTGGAGTTATTTAAGCAAGTTAACATTAACATTCCTCTTTTAGATGCTGTCCAACAAGTCCCGTCTTACGCAAAAATCTTAAAGGACTTGTGCACGAAAAATAGGAAGTCTCAGGTACCCAAGAAAGTTTTCTTGGCTAGTGCTGTGAGTGATGCCCTTACCCAATCTTTACCACAAAAACGGAAGGACCCTGGCTGTCCTACGATTTCTATTACTATTGGGGATAAGAACATCAACCGCGCACTATTAGATCTTGGTGCCAGTGTTAACTTGCTTCCGTATTCAGTATACGAGCAATTAGGCGTCGGAGAGTTGAAACTCACACACTGCACTCTCCAAATGGCCAACCGATCGATCACCCACCCTAGGGGTGAGCTAGAGGATGTGTTGATAAGAGTCGGGGACTTCATATTCCCCGTTGACTTCATTGTATTAGATACACAGCCTGTAGCTAACCCCCGGAATCAAATTCCGGTGATACTCGGTCGACCATTTCTCGCAACCTCAAATGCTGTGATCAATTGTCGCAATGGTTCGATGAACCTCTCTTTTGGAAATATGACGATTGAACTCAACATTTTTAGGTTGGGGAATCAGCCCGCCGAACCTAATGCTCATATACTGGACGTCTGCTCGATCCAGGAGATCACCCCAGAAGAGTGTGAATTCGAGGAGTTTCTGTTTGAACACGATAATCTTGACGCCACTAGTGCGTTTCTCTTCGAACCTGCTGCTGTTTCTGCGCCCGACAACGAATACGAGTGTTTCACGTTCTTGAACGATCTTAGCCGCACACAACCCGAGTTTGAATCTTTCGACTTTCCGGATGAGTTACCTGAACCATCCAACTCGGTTGCCTACACTCGCTTTGAACCTTTGCTGGAGTCCTTTGAGTTCGAGACCTTTGCACCGGTCTTGGCTTCCATCGTTTCACCTCCAACGCTCGAGCTCAAGCCGTTGCCGTCCCACCTTAAGTATGCTTACTTAGGTGAGAACGAGACCCTCCCTGTCATCATCTCGGCTTCTCTAGCTCCCGAGCAAGAGAAAGCCCTTCTCGCGGTCTTGCACGGCAACAGGCAAGCTTTTGGCTGGTCCATGGCGGACATCAAGGGGATTAGTCCCCTCATCGTTGAGCATCACATTCATCTGATGGATGATGCCAAACCAGCCCGGGATCCATAAAGACGTCTTAATCCAGTCATGAAGGAGGCTGTGAAGAAGGAGATCGTCAAATGTCTAGATAGTGGTATCATTTACCCTATCTCTGATAGCCAGTGGGTTAGCCCCATTCACGTTGTCCCCAAGAAGTAGGGCATCACGGTCATCACCAACGAGGCGAATGAGTTAATCCCTACTCGCACCCAAACTGGGTGGCGAGTTTGCATTGATTACAGAAAACTCAACGCCGCAACGCGGAAGGACCACTTTCCGCTACCCTTCATTGACCAGATGCTTGAACGATTGGACGGACATGAGCACTATTGTTTTCTTGATGGCTACTCTGGCTATAATCAAATTCCCATCGCCGAAAAAGACCAGGACAAGACCACTTTCACTTGTCCTTTCGGCACGTTTGCATATCGACGCATGCCCTTTGGGTTATGCAATGCGCCCGCTACCTTCCAGCGGTGTATGATGGGAATTTTCTCTGACATGGTGGAAAAATTTCTGGAGATTTTCATGGATGACTTCTCCATCTTCGGCGACTCCTTTGACGAGTGTTTGCTGCATCTTGACGCTGTCCTTACCCGATGTAAGGACAAGAATCTCACTTTGAACTGGGAGAAATGCCACTTCATGGTGCGCGAAGGTATTGTCTTAAGACATATCATCTCGCAAAATGGCATAGAGGTTGACAAAGCAAAGATTGAGGTCATTTCCAATCTGCATCCTCCCCGATGCGTCAGAGATATCCGAGCCTTCCTTGGCCATGCCGGTTTCTATAGACGGTTTATCAAGGACTTTAGCAAGATTGCTAGGCCCTTGACTCTTTTGCTGGCCAAGGACACGCCATTCGACTTCAGCTCGAGCTGTGTGACTGCATTCGAATCATTGAAACGCTCCCTCACTTCTGCTCCCGTTCTTTCTTCACCTGACTGGACGCACCCATTCGAGATTATGTGCGATGCATCCGACTTTGCCATCGGTGCTGTCCTTGGACAGCACATCAACAAGATGCCGCACGTAATCTATTACGCGAGCCGAACCCTGAACGACGCCCAACTCAACTATACAACAACTGAAAAGGAATTCTTAGCTGTTGTATTTGCTTTAGAAAAGTTCATGCCCTACCTCATCGGCTCTCCAGTCATTGTCTACACTGACCATTCAGCTCTGCGCCATCTTTTTGCGAAGAAAGATGCAAAATCTCGGTTAATACGTTGGATCCTCTTGCTTCAAGAGTTTGACCTTGTCATTAAGGAAAAACGAGGATGTGAAAACGTAGTTGCCGACCATCTCTCACGACTTCCTTCTTCGCCTTCGCTTCCAATTCCGATCAACGACGTTTTCCCGGATGAACAGCTCTTGACAGTATCATGCGAACCCTGGTTCGCAGATATTGTGAACTATTTGGCCACGGGATTACTACCGACCGAATGGTCAAGTCATGACAGACTTCGCTTCTTATCCCAAGTAAAACACTTTTACTGGGACGAACCCTACTTGTTCAAGTACTGTCCCGACCAGATTATTCGTCGGTGTGTCCCTGATGAGGAATTCAAGAGTGTGCTGTCATTTTGCCACGATCAAGCGTGTGGCGGGCATTTTGGGCCCAGAAAGACAGCTGAGAAGATCTTGCAATGTGGTTTCTACTGGCCACAACTGTTCAAAGACGCTCATGACTATTGCAAGACTTGCTCCCGGTGCCAACACATGGGCCGGATATCCCGGAAGAACGAGATGCCGCTCCAACCGATCTTGGTTGTGGAGATTTTCGATGTTTGGGGGATAGACTTCATGGGGCCGTTTCCCAGCTCTTTTGGGAACTTGTACATTCTTCTAGCTGTTGATTACGTCTCTAAATGGGTCGAGGCTGTGCCCAGCCGGAATAATGACAACAAGGTTGTCGTTAGGTTCCTTAAAGAAAACATTTTCTCACGGTTTGGGCACCCCCGAGCGATCATTAGCGAATTGGGAAGTCATTTCTGCAATAGGACTTTCGAGGCCCTGATGCGGAAATACTCCATTAATCATAAGATTTCTACGCCCTACCACCCCCAAACCTGCGGGCAGGCCGAAGTTTCAAATCGGCAAATCAAGCAGATACTGGAGAAGACGGTTTCCAAGAACCGTAAGGATTGGTCTCTGAAACTCACTGATGCCCTTTGGGCATTTAGAACCGCTTATAAGACCGACCTTGGCATGTCTCCCTATCGGCTTGTGTACGGAAAAGCCTGCCACCTTCCTGTCGAAATAGAGCATCGCGCATTTTGGGCGATAAAGGAGCTGAATCTGTCTCTTGAGGATGCGGGCAGCCATCGGAAGCTGCAGCTGAACGAACTGAGCGAGCTTAGGGATGAGGCTTACGATAACGCGGTTGTCGTTAAGAATCGAACGAAGGTGTTTCACGATAAACACCTTTTGCGCAAAACCTTCGTACCTGGTCAGCAGGTACTGCTTTACGACACCCGACTTCATTTCCATCCAGGAAAGCTCCGATCTCGCTGGAAAGGGCCGTATTTTGTGCGGAATGTGTATCCGCAGGGCGCTGTGGATTTGGAGAATCCAAAGGACGGTTCAATTTTCAAAGTGAACGGACACCGCTGCAAACCGTACCTTAGCGCCGAACCAACAGAGGAGCTCCTGTTCTTACAGGAGCCGGTTTACCCTGCATGATCTTCCTCTGCCTACCTCCAAACTTCGGTTATCCAGCCAAGAACAGCGGACACTGTTCCAAATAAGTTTGGGAGTATGTACATACCATTTTGTATATATTTGTGTATATTCTTTTGCTTTTCTTTAAAAACAAAAACAAATAAAAATTGTGTATCACTAACCGACAATTTTGAACCTTCCAACTGCTCTCTTCATGCTACGACAGTGAGGACACTATCCAGTTTAAGTTTGGGGGTACACTCGGTACGCATTTCTTACCTTCGCATTCATATGTATATTTTGCATCTGCATATTAATATCCATAAAATCCATAAAAATTTGAAAATTTTCTTAAAAAATATAAAAACTTTTTGGTCAAGTTAGCTTGTGGAAGAACTCTGATTCAACATTCGACGGTTTTTGTTTGAAAAAATAGGAATAACTAGATCTTATGTTTGGAGTTTGAAAACCTGAAAGATAACTCTCCTTTGAAGTTAACTATAGCTGATATACGTCTTTACATCACACTACACGTGTCGTAAGATTTTGGGAATTAGATGACAAGTCTTTCATGTTTAAACTTTTAAACAGATAAATGATTTTCTGAGGATCAAATAGGTTTGTTCTGAAATAAGTAATGTCAAGAATAGTTTATGAAGTAAAGAGAATATGAAGGAATGTTATTGATGCCGTAATTGGAGCTAAGTCGGAAAAATAACCCATCTAAAACTTGATTGGAATGATTACACACCAAACCCACTAAACACGTCTTTTATCCAAAAAATATTTGAACTGCCGGTTATATCTCCGTTCGTATTGAATCATCTGATTTTCACGACAAACTGTCTTTTGTTTTTGGACCTAGGTAACTTGAGTAATTAAGTCCGCTGGGGTGTTTCTACACCTAATGCCCTAAAACCAACTGGTTTGGGTGCATTGGCCCAAAGCTCGCTAAGAAGCCTAGAAAGTCCAGTTTTAAAATAAAGTCAAGCAAGTGTTCTCTCCGAGTTAAAATTCCTAACGGTTCTTTGTGTGAGAATAATCTTGATAAAAGACAGGCTTTTATAAAAAAAAATTTAACGGAGATATGAAGGTTTTACTCTTTGATAAAGACTATTGCACGTTCACAGAGGTGTGTATGAAATGAAAACAAGAAAAAGGTGGAGTGAAAAATACGACTTAGTTTCCTGTTAAGGAAGATAGAAATTCTGAAGTTGAAACCTTACTGGAAAACGAAACTTGAAAAATGCTTAACTCTCTATAAAACTTATGTGATCCTTTTAAAATTGTTATCTGGGCTTTATTGTGCGACATGATGACTTTAATCGACCTTTCGGGAACTTAACGACACTATTTGCACTGCACGTAAAGACATATAAAATCTGTAGTTAAATAAGAAGCAAGGTGTGAAAAATAAAGGTTCGATGGTCTAGACTTAGGATTATAGAATTGTTATTTTCTAAAACAAAACTTTAGGGTTTGAAGCTTAGTTATTTTACAAAACCAACTTGACCGGATTTTGTGGGTAGTATCCGCTGAAAACCCTCAGGAGACAACACTCCTCCTACTAGGGACACCTAGAGGTTTAACGGCTTGTTGCACATGCTCAGTGCAATCGCATTCCCTGCGAAAGTGAGGTTAGGAAATTTTTTGTGAATAAATGGGCTTTGCTCGGGACGAGCAAATGATAAGTTTGGGGGTATTTGTTCATATCAGATTTTTGCATTTTCATACCGCCCAATTTTTGTCACATTGCATATCGGTAGATACTCTTGAGCCGTGTTTGCTAGTCAATTGCAGGATACAGGTTCTCGGTTCTAAAACGGTGAAATTCATGGAAAACACGAAAAAATCCGGGTTCCTGCCTATCACAGATAAAACACGGTCTCCGCTCTTCATCCGTATGCTGCCAGATACCAGTTTAGGAAGACAAAAGGTCAAATCAATGTCACCTTCATGCACAAGGCTCAATGGTAGCACAAAATCCAAGAGATCTACGCGGAGCTCGAGGCAATCATGACAAAATCTTGACAAAAAGTCCACCTTTCCCTCAACAGAAATTCTGAAAAAATCGGGGAGCCAAATTGAGAAAATACATATGCCAAAATAATGTACACAGCAAAACAGGAAAACCCAAAAAAGCAGAAGGCCCAATTCCTCCAATGGGCCGCGGATCCGCGGCCAAAGAGGGGTCCAGGCCGCGGATCCGCGGCCATTCTGGCGCCAAACACAGAGAGTTTTTTTGGGGTATTTTGGTCTTTGTACAGGTGTTCTGGTGGTTGCCCTAGGTTTTCAGTTTTTGGCTTATAAATAGCCCAGAACTTTGTGAAGGAAAGGATCCATGCTTGTATTTTCTTTTTCTAGGATTTAGTTCACTTCTTCTTCCTCTTCTCACCTCTTCTCCATTAAACTTGTAGTGAGCTTTTGAGTGAAGAGTGATGAATAAAGAAGAACCATTTATTATCATGCTTATCTCTTTATTTTGTTAAATGCTCTTTCTTTACTTGTTGTAATTTTAATTGTTAAGTAGTTGTTGTTATTTTCTTGTTATTTCTTTCTTCTCTCTTTTTCTTTATCATTCATACGACAATGATACTTACGCTTGATCCTCGCCAAGGTGAGGTCGCAAATAGTTACTCGTATTCTTCTAGTCTCCTTCTTTCTATCTTCCTCTTTTGTTTGTTTTATTTTTCCGTATTATGAAGTGTGAGTAGTTTTATACTTGTTAGGGTAGGATAAGGGAAGTTTGAGAGAAGGAAATCTCTCTCACTCTTTCCTTGCCCAACAACTTAAATCGACTCCCGTTAATTGAACCACAATCCGCTCCTTACGGCACCCTATCCTACATGATAGCGGTGATTCCGTAGTGAGACCGGTTGTGGTTGAATTAACCGGAGGTTATGGATAAGAGCCAAGAACGGACGGACAAGCACCAAAAGGAAGGACTATGCATTGGAAAGCCTAGCTTATACTCGCAAGTTCCTTCCTAGTCGTGCTAATCCCCGTTGTTGCCGATTACCGTAACACCGATATTAAGTGGGGCAACGAAAGATGTGGAGGCTCCTAACTCAAACTAACCTAATCCTCACCCTAACAAGCTCTCTTTAAATATCAACTTACACTTAGATAACCACAACAAAATCTGAAAACAGGACTTAACTCGTTAAAACACTTTGAAAAAGACTCCCATCTCCCTGCGGACGACCCGTACTCAACCGGCTAGCTACAAGCGAAACCGTCTTGATTGCGGTATTTAAACTAAACTTGAACACGCACGTAACCTAACAATCAGTTGTTCACCTAAGATAGTATACAGGTGCTCATTGGGTTATGAGTACACTGGACGGACTCGCCGGGAACATGCTGGTTGGTATTATACCTATAGTCAGATAGCAGTTCCCTGGTGACATGTGTACAGGTTTGTCTGTCGACCTGAGATCATCATTTATCTCGTGTAAGTTCCCACCATGCTTTGATTACTACCCTACCACGGCTCAAAGGAGTCGTGCAAACAGGTTTTAGTTGGGTACAGTCCCGAGCCACATGGAGGCAGTGAGCGGATCGTCGGGGATTCGTCTCTCCCGGTATTGGGGGTTGATGTCGCGCAGTGCACGGGTGGCCATCACTAGAAATCCTCGGCCGGGGTGTGTGAGAACTACCGATCCAGGATCGATAGTTTCTCAGGTAGTGATGGGTTTCATACCGACACGAATTATCGCGTTGTTAGGGGTCTAACTTTATCCACCCCCTAGACTCGATATGCGAGACTCTTAGGCGAACAGACCGGACTGTACGGATATTGTCACTAACAAGCTCAGTAGGGGTTCGGATGAGTTTGCTTGTCGGCCTTCCTTTCGCTCAATACCTGGGTAGCCGTTCCGTACAGCTAGTTCCGCTGACGTGCTTGTGGTTAAACCCACTGCCGGCGTATTGACAAGTCTTTAGAGTCCCACACAGAGGGTTTTCACGGTTCAGGCGATATGGTGTAGGTGATGTATGTTGATACATACAGGTGTCCGATTGAATATGTGCACAGGCTGCACAGACTTTAATCGGACGGTTGATAATACTAGCGGCTTAGGATTAAGCCAGATTGTTAAATCAAGTTTTGATTTAATAATTTATATATGTATTTATATATATGTATTCTAGTATTATTGCTCACTATTTATTTTCTCTTTTTGGCTATTCGTATTTTTCGTACGAATACGCGTATGAGTATTTCGATACATGTACCGGGAAGCATTCCGTATTTATACGGAATGGCTTCTAGAAGATGCCACCTCATTATTGATTTTCTTTTGGAAAATCATTTTGTTTATAATGAGGTGGAAAAGGTGACATGTCATGGCATGGTCATTTGGGTCAAAGCATGGCTTTTTCATGTAGTGATTGGTATGGGCTTGGTAATTGTTTATTGCTTAATTTGGAAAGTGTTTTTTGGGTGCATTATTTTTGGAGAGAGGAGAGAGGGACCGGCCACATGAGATGTGTGGGGTTTTCTTGCTCATTTTTGATTCACTTGAGGCTCTCTCTCTAGCTCACATTCATATTCAAACACCCAAAAGAAACATAGCCAATTTTAGCTCATGCCTTTGATCATCACCTCCACATCTTCCATGGTTGCTCTATGAGCTTTAGATTTTGAGAGAGAATTATAGTGACACTATCCTACACCCCCCACTCTCTACTATTAGCAATCCTAGAGAGTCGGTTGGTCCGCTTGGCGAACCTGGAGCTTGTGCCGTTTCCCTCGGGTTGATCATCGGAGACGAAGGAAGACCGGCGACCAAACCACATCCGCATCACTAGGAGCTTGGAGATGGTTGAAGACCCAAAGGACTTGGTTTATTAGGTATAACCATTCCTATCTCCTTTCTTAGATTGCTAGTTTTAGGGTTAATGGTTTCGATCTTGTTTATCGGGTAATGGTAGCGCCGAGTTTTAAGAAATTTTTGTTCCGTATTTGGCCACGGTTCGATGGCCGGGGCGCTCCCATAACCCAACACTTAGGACCGTTCTCTCCCGACTGAGGGAGTATGATCTAAAAACAAATCCTCTGAAGTGCGCTTTTAGGGTGTCATCGGGAAAATTCTTAGGCTTCATAGTCCGACATCGAGGGATTGAAGTTGACCCATCCAAGATAAAGGCCATCATGGAGATGCCCCCTCCGAAGAATTTGACGCAGCTAAAATCTTTTCAAGGCATGCTTGCTTATATGCGAAGATTTATCTCAAATTTATCGGGGAGATGTAGGCCCTTATCAAAGCTTATGAAGAAAGGAGCTCCTTTTATCTGGGATGCTGAATGTCAAGAAGCGTTCGAAAGCATCAAGCAGTACTTATTGCACGCTCCAGTGCTGGCCGCTCCCATTCCAAATAAACCATTGATTCTCTATACTGCCGCGCTAGATGAGTCACTCGGTGCACTCCTTTCCCAGAACAACAAGCAGGGAAAAGAAAATGCCCTCTACTACCTCAGTCGAACTCTAGTCGGGGTGGAACAAAACTATTCCCCAATCGAAAAGCAATGCCTGGCTCTGATATTTGCTGTGAAGAAACTGAGGCACTATCTGCTCGCTCATCGGGTTATGCTGATCTCCAAGGTCGACCCGCTCAAAAACTTGATGACCAAAGCAAGCCTAGCCGGCAGAAAGGCAAGATGGGCTGTCATGATACTTGAGTTTGACATAGTGTATACTCCTCAGAAAGCAGCAAAAGGGCAAGCTCTTGCAGACTTTCTCGCTGCCCATCCTATACCAGAAGGGTCACCACTCAATTGCGAGTTACCCGACGAACAAGTGCTACACCTCGAGAATGATGAGCCATGTTGGGAGCTCTACTTCGATAGGGCCTCATCGATGAGGACCTCCGGTAAATTAAGCGTCTCGGAGATAAAAGAAGGGATAGGATTGGTGTTCATCACGCCATCGATGGGAACCCTACGGCGTTCTTTTGCTCTCACCGAGCCTCACACAAACAATGAGGCTGAGTATGAAGCTCCGATAGCTGGTCTGGAGCTCGCCATAGAAATGGTAATCCTTCGGCTACGGGTTTACGGTGACTCGCAGCTTATCGTCAACCAAGTAAGCGGCGACTATAAGATATACAAACCCGAGTTAGCTCGGTACAAAAGCCGGGTAGTGGAGCTTATGAAACAGTTCACCCGTATTGAGCTGATGAAAGTTCCTAGGGCTTTGAATGGAAAGGCTGACGTACTCGCTCGCTTAGCCAAGGAGCTGACTGATCCTAACATGGACGAAATTCTGATCACAGTCAGGAGCCGGCAAATTCTACCCCCAGTCTCTCTATGAGAAGAGAAAAGCGCGGAACAGAAGAGCAGTCCTGCCGAAGAAGCTTCGATCATCCAAGACGAGCCCGATTGGAGAGAACCCTTCATAGAGTACCTCCGATACGACAAGCTGCCCGAAGGAAAATCTGCAAGGATTCAGCTGAAGAAGAGAGCTCTCCGATACGTGTTTGTAAATGACACGCTATACCGCAGGTCATATGACCAACTCTGGGTTAGGTGTCTGTCATTGGCCGAAGCCCAAAAGGTCATGAAAGAAGTTCACTCGGGCGTTTGCGGTGCTCACCAATCTTGCCCCAAAATGCGACTTCAAATTAAATGGCTTGGGTATTACTGGCCCACCATGATACAGGATTGCGGAGAGCATGCAAAGAAATGTCATATCTGCCAAATTCACGGTGATTTCATTCACAAGCATTCTAATCCGTTGCATCCTACGGTGGCGTCGTAACCCTTCGAAGTCTGGGGGACCGACATAGTTGGCCCAATTGATCCTCTGTCATCCAGAGGCCACCGGTTCATATTGGCCGCAACTGACTATTTATCCAGATGGGCTGAAGCTGTCCCGCTAAAGGAAGTCAAGACAGAAGATATTCTAACATTCTTCTAGCATAATATTCTATACCGCTTCGGTACACCAAGAAGAATCATTTCTGACAACGGGACTTCTTTCAAGAGCTTCAAAATCTCAAGGTTCGCTACTCAGCACAAGATAGACTGGAGATATTCCTCCATCTATAATCCAAGAGCCAATGGGCTATCTGAAGCTTTCAATAAGACTCTATGTAAGCTCCTGAGGAAAAATGCTTCAGCCAACAAGAGAGACTGGAATCTCAAACTTCATAAGGCGTTGTGGGCATATCGTACCACGCACCATACTCCGACTCAGTCCACTCCATACTCATTGCTCTTCGGAGTGGAGGTGATCCTTCCCCTCGAAATCGAGGTTCCAAGTTTAAGAATGGCCATCCAGCACGACTTGACGGAAGAGGAAAACATGCTCCTTCGTCTTGAAGAGCTCGACGCGCTCGAAGAATAGAGGCTCACGGTGCAGCAAAATCTAGAGCTATACCGAGCCCAAATGTCACGGGCCTATAACAAGATGACCCGTCTCCGCGCTTTCAAGAAAGGCGAATTGGTGTTGGTCCTCAAAAGACCTATCATCCTCAATCGACATGCCGAGGGAAAATTCGAGCCAAACTGGGAAGGACCATACGTCATCGAAAAAGTGTTCGACGGAGAATCCTACCAACTAATAAGTGCCGAAGGAGAAAGGCCCATGCCACCCATTAATGGTCGATATCTTAAGAAATACCACGCGTGAATGCTCTAAGTCGCAGGAGAATTGATCACACCGGCCCTACGGTCTGGATCACACATCCTGCAAAACCGTATACAATCTACGGGCGTAAACGACCCCTATCCCTCCCAAGTCCTGCCAGTGAGACTTCTTCTAAAGTCCCACCAGCGGCAAAAAAAATGGTATGTCCACAAGCAAAACGGGCACGGATGAAAACCCGAAAGGGCTCCGAGAGTAAAATCAGCAGGACTGCCGGCGAGTTTGTGAAAACCTGAAAGGGTGCAAACTAGTGAAAAGAGATAAAATACACTCGCAAAGTCCTCTCGACCTTGTGAGGAGAAAATCCCTGCATGAGATCCTTACGACTCACAAAGGAGCAACACACTTAGGAATCCTCACGATTCCTAAGGAGAACATACACCTGCAAAATCCTCTCGACTCGTAGGGAGAAAATGCTTTTATGAGACCCTTACGGCTTATAAAATTGAAAAGTCTTAGGTGACAGGGAATTAAACCTGTCTCCTAAGCCATCGCTCCCCAACGGAAAACGGCAAATGATGAGTCGCTCCTGGCATTTCGCTTCAGTGTTAGCGGTGCTGATGCCGACCCAAAAACCAAATCCCAAGTCCTCCCGGGGCAAATGATGAGTTGCTCCTGGCACTGCCAAACAAGATCCAAATTCCAAGTCCCCAAACGGCGGATGATGAGTCGCTCCTGGTACCATATTCCAGTGCAGCGATGCAGAAGCCAACCAAAATCCAATTTCTCAAAATTCTCCCGGCCCTACGGTTAGTCCCCAAATTGACTACCGTATACAATCCATGGGCTCAAATAATTCTCATCATACCCATACCCCACCGCAATCACCAGTCCAGCGGCCAGTCTCTGCCCTTGGACTTATGCTCCATTTTGGAAGACCCGCTCATATGTTCTCACGATACAAGAGGAGAACCAACTTACGGGATCCTCACGACTCGTAAAAAAACACTTTCGTGGGATCCTTACGACTCATAAAGGAAAAACACACTTGGGAGTCCCTACGACTCCTAAGAAGAAAGTGCACCTACGAGATCCTTTCGACTCGTAGGGAGAAAATGCTTTTATGAGACCCTTACGGCTCATAAAATTGAAAAGCCTTAGGTGATAGGGACCTAAACCTGTCTCCTAAGCCATCGCTTCCCAATAGGAACAGGCAAATGATGAATTGCTCCTGGCACATGTGCTTCAGTGTTAGCAACGCTGATGCCTACCCAAACCCCAAAATTCAAAACTCCAATCCAATAGACCCCTAAGTTTTTAAACTGGAAGCAGATGACCTCTAGTCATTAAACTGGGAACAGATGACCCCTAAGTCATTAAATTGGGAACGAGGGAAATCAAGTCATCGAGTGTCCAAGTCGCTAAAAGGGCAGCACCGACCGTCCAAGTCGCTAAAAGGGCAGCACCGATCGTCCAAGTCGCAAAAAGGACAGAACCGACTGTCCAAGTCGCAAAAAGGGAGCACCGACCGTCCAAGTCGCTAAAAAGGCAACACCGACCATCCAAGTCGCAAAAAGAGCAGAGCCGACCGTCCAAGTCGCAAAAGGGTAGAACCGACCGTCCAAGTCGCAAAAAGGGCAGAACCGACCGTCCAAATCGCTAAAAGGGCAGCACCGACCATCCAAGTCACTAAAAGGGAAGAACCGACCGTCCAAGTCGCAAAAAGGGCAGAACCGACCGTCCACGTCGCTAAAAGAGCACATCGACCGTCCAAGTCGCTAAAAGGGCACCACCGACTGTCCACGTCGCTAAAATGGCAGCACCGACCGTCCACGTCGCAAAAAGGGTAGAATCGACCGTCCAGGTCGCTTAAAGGGCAGCATCGACAGTCCAAGTCGCTAAAAGGGCAGCACCGACCGTCCACGTCTCTAAAATGGCAGCACGGACCGTCCACGTCGCAAAAAGGGCAGCATCGACCGTCCAAGTCGCTAAAAGAGAGCATCGACCATCCACGTCGCTAAAAGGGCAGCATTGATCGTCCAAGTCGCTAAAAGGGCAGCATCGACTGTCCAAGTCGCTAAAAGGGCAGCACCGACCGTCCACGTCGCTAAAATGGCAGCACCGACCGTCCATGTGCAAAAAGGGCAGCATCGACCGTTCAGTCGCTAAAAGGGCATCAGCGACCTTCCACGTCGCTAAAAGGGCAGCACCGACCGTCCACGTCGCTAAAAGGGCAGCAACGACCTCCTCGTCGGAATTATGCTCCGCCTTGGAATCAAGTTAACCAGACACTCCATCTCGGAGACACATCAAGCATCGACCGTCCATGTCGTAAAAAGGGCAGTGCCATCTTCCCAAAAAGCGGGAACCGAATCAAGTCGCCTCCACGTGAAAGAGATCCATCAATTTCATGCACTCAACCCACATATGTTGTGTGCATTTATTGATGGGGGCAATTTGTTGGGGTAAAATTTACACCCCGGTTGACCAAGTCAAAATCAAAGTCAACCCCAAGCCAGGTGGGCCTAAGTCCAGGTCAAGTGGGCCAATGCCCGGATCGATCCCGAACATGAAGCGGCCGGCCTCCCCCATGCCAAAATAAAAATTTTGTAATAAATAATTTTGTTGTATTTCTTTAATTTTATTTTATGAATAAATGTAAGAAAAGGGGGCATAAAGCCAAATTTTTGTTAAGCTCATGGCTTATGTGCAAAAAGAAATAGCACATGAGGCATGGGATGGGCAAAATGCCATTTTTGTAAAGCCCAAGGGGCTATATGAAAAGTGTATAGCCTATAAAGGCAAAAATAATGAAAATATCTCAACAACTTTTTCTCTCTCCCGAAAAAAAGAATCAAGATCTGTGAACTTCTCCTTCCTCAAGGTTCCAAAACCTTCTTTTTTCTTTTGAATTAAATCAAGAGTTTTACTCTTCCTTTTCTAAAACCAAATAGTTTTTCATCACAAAACCCACAAAGGGGAGCTTGGATCTTCCATTAGATCTCAAAAAGGGAGATTTTTAAATCTCACCCCCTTTTCTCCAAGATCCGGCCAAACGACAGGAAGAAGAAGGAGGCCCATCTCCAGAAACCCCACTTTGGAGAAGATCCAGGGCTCAAGGGGAGAAGCCCCCTTCACCAACTTCAAAATATCCTAGGAGTTTAACTCCTCATATATATATATATATATATATACAAAATAATAAGTGTTCCTTTCTGGGAGTACAACTCCCGTTGCAGGGACCAAGTCCCTTTGCTTCCCGAGCGCCCCGAGCGCCAGCGCCGTTGCGCTCGAAGCGCTAGCGCCCGAGCGCCCACGTGCATGGCACGTGGGGCGCTTGCGCCCAAAGCGCTAGCGCCTTTGTTCTCAAAGCGCTAGCGCCCGAGCGCCCACGTGCCTGTCACGTGAAGCGCTAGCGCCCTGGCGCCCGAGCGCCGGCGCCCGAGCGCCGGCGCCCGAGCGCCCAAAGGCGCTAGCGTCCGAGCACTTTCTCCCATGCATCCTTTGGATGCCCGTTCCCCTTATGTGTGTGTGTGTATGTGTGTGTGTGTATATATACATATACAAACACACACACACATACTCCACAACACTGCCCCTGTTAAAAAAAATTCTAACGGGGCGCTGCCCCGCACCTCGCAAGGTGGCTGCTAGCCCCCTTGACCCCGAGCCCGCTATCCGGGTAGCGGGATCCCTGTAAAAAACTCTGCGGTGCCCCCGATATATCCAAAACCCCTTCAAAACACAACACTGCACATTGAGTTCGCATAACCTATTTGACCCGTCAATCAGAGGTTCTCTCGCTCCAAAGGCGAGGGGTAATTAACGGCAGCTTAGTCCGCGGCTGCCGGAGATTTGGAGCCTCATGATCAATAAACCCCTGCCTACCCTAGGTAGGGGGAATCTGTACTGTGCCTGACAAGCGCGCGCGCATTCCCATCTCAATTGGATGACGAAAAACACCCTGCACTTGGTATGGAGGAAGATGGAAGCTAAATCCATCTTCTCGTGTCGCCTCTGGTGTTCATTATCCATTGAGGCTGGCATGAGGTACTTGGCTTTCACACAGTCTATTTCCCATGTCTTACGGATCTCAATATCCGCGAAGGTGGAATCTGGACCTGGGACGGCAGGGGCTTTAGTAGTAAGGAGGTAACCCATCTTATCATAAGTAATGGCCATCTGGAAATTTCTTAGCCAATCTTTATAGTTTGGCCCCGTCAATATATTTTTATCTAGTAGTAACTTATGCTCGGTCATCTTGGTCGCTGCAATTAGGAGAGACAGAGAGAAGAAACACTCAGTATGATGCTTTTGCAAATTTAAATTGGTTATTAGTTTATCTAAACAGGATGGCTCCCAATGTTTTATCGAATCCTCCTTTAAACTATAAAAGAAGAATTAGTCGGGATTAATCGCACCCTACAATTCTTACTTAACCTTTCAGTCAGGCTAGGGTTGGTACTTCGAGAGAGGTTTTACAATGCTTTCATGAAATTTCTTAATTAAATAAATTCTTTTTCGTGGAGGCGTATCCCCGCTAACACCGTTCTAGACACCCACTTGGTTTATAGCATTGATTGTAAAGTAAAAAACTTTCCCGAAGAGTAAAATACTCACGGTGGGATCGGGATCTAATTATCATTGTGTGACAAATTTGAAAGAATACTACCAAAATTATCACACTCCATATGGTATGCAAAACAATCAAGTTTTTTTTCCTTGAAACACCCGATGTGGATTTTTGCCCCAGGCGCTTATGACCTTGACGAAGGCCAAAATATCATAAGGCGCAAGTCAAGTTCTACCCATCATTGTCCAGGTTAATTTGAACCCATTCGTACAAACCCTTGATGAAGGACAAAATATAAGTACGTCTGTCCCAGATTAACGCATCTATCTATGCTATAGATAAATACCCAGCCGCTACCAATCACTATTCCGAGGCGAAGGTCAAAATACATAGCTTGAATACAACTGAATACCCATCTGAAATGACGGAGGGTTACGACTGGTTTTGGCGAAAGCCGTGAACGTAATGAACATGATATAGTCGAAGGAATCATGATACCCTTTAAAAGGAGTAGTTTAGGCTTTGCATTTAAAAGTTACTTTTTAAAGAAAACCGAGTGGTTTAAAAATTGTTCCAACGATTTAAGTTTTGGTTTGTTTTCTTTGCATTAATCAATATTAATACGGTCTCATCATTTAACCCTATCATTGCAGAAAGAAACGAAAATAGAACGTACGCTTATACCACCCGCATTCGCCACGGGGCCCCGTCATGCACCGTTAGGTTACTTAACTAACGGCAGAGCAGGGGCAGAGCTAGCGTGGGTGCAAAACATAAGCAACGTTTATTTTATATATGTGTGTGTGTGTGTGTGTGTGCGTGTGTGTGTGTGTGTAGCCATTCGTCTCATGCAATAATAGCCATTCTAGATCACAGAACACAGCAGAAGCAACACAGATGAATATATTGGATATACTAGGATTTCCGTGTTTCGTTTTAGCCTTTTAACGAAAAACGGATTCCACGGTCGTAATAAATAGCCAAACCCTCACCCTAGACCCCTACAGATACGGCAAACTACCCGCTAAATTCCTAAAGCAACCTCCCTCAATGAAATGAGTAGGCTACTCGGTACTTCAAGAATCTGGTAGTTTGTCCACCCCACCTTGGGTCTATCCTAGGTGCAAGAAAATAAACAAAATAATACAACGGTGGCTACAATCTCAATCCGAATGTGCCCCGCAAAAGAATATTACATCATATTTATAAATTACATGAATGAAAGAAAAAAACACTCTTCTCACATCCCCGGCTATTCAACCACGACGATCCAATACTTTATATTCACAAACCGCAAACACAAGATACTAGATATGTGCAACCCCTACTAATCGATGTATAGCAATTAGTCGACGTAACACATATACAAACTTAAAGCGAAAAAACGATGTATAAATTTCAACTTAGAAATACACCATATTGCCCAAGCACAAAGATAACATTAGATGAAATCTGGGCAAAATCAAATAATACCATAAATCCTAAATCCAAGAGTACAAAATACAACAAAAAGCACAAGATCAGATGCTACAGTAAAACCGCCAGAAACGGGATTTTGAGGAAATCTGGCGGTTCAATTTTTGAATTATGGTCTTGTTCTTCTCTGATGTTTTAGTTATATCATAAAGAGCACTCTGTAATTGTTTTGAAAAAAATTTAGAGGCTCTGAAAAATTCGACAGTAACTTGGATTTAGGTTTTACCGATACGGAGTTATTTTGGTTTCGAAACTCTAGACTTCGTCTAAACCATTAGTTAAGTGTTTGGGTAGGTTCTGATACCAGTGTAAGTGTATATGTGCTTCTTGCCGTTAATACTACGGCTTTGCAGAATCAAAAACTTTAAATCTTGGGCACAATACACTAAAAACCCTAGGATACAAGCTCAAACACTAAACTAAATAATTCTAACTAGAGATTTAGCTACTAGGTTAGAATTGCAACTTTTGTAGACGGTCTTTCGGGTCTTGAAAGGTTGACCCCTTAAGTTCCTTGGGTTGATCGAACGAGCTCTCGAAGTCGATCTTCCACACCAAAGACGATCCACCCAAGGATGCCGATTCAAGCGATAGTTTCATCCGAAACAACTAAAATCAAGTCTTGCTAGGATAAGATGTTTAGAGTGGTGTAGTTTGTGAACAAGATTCTCTTTTTTAATCCTCAAAACTCAAGTGAAGAAAAATGAGGAAGATGAAGAAGGAAAATGGCTACTTGAGAAAATATCTCGAGACTTGTGATAAAACAACAAAACCATCACCCAAAATTATCTCATACCTTCATCTTATCTCTTCATAGCACAAACAAAGGAGTGGGTGGGCTAGTGACTCACTAGGATGAGTCACAAGCCCACACACTTCTTCATTTAATGATGGAGAGGTGAGTAAGAGAGTGTAGCCACCTCATCAAGTATACATACACAAACACATATATAAATATAAATGCATGTATATAAATAAGTATACTCAAACCCGTATAAATATGTATACTGTATTTCTACCAAAATATGAATACCGTATTTGTACCGAAAATACAAAATACGCGTATTCATATTTAGAAAGAAATACATGCATTTGTATCAAATCACAAATACCCGTATTTATACAAATACACGTATTTGTATAAATACCGTATTTGTGTTAAAATAAAAATACCCAAAAGAGAGCAATATAATACTAGTATCAAAACTGGTTGTCTTTCAAACCTGTTAGTACTACTAAACCATATGATTAAAGCACGTGTATAAATACACGTGTTCAATCAAACACCCGTGCATAAAACCATACGCAAACTATATCGTTTCGCTTGAACCGGGAAACCCTCTATATGGGACTCTAAAGACTCGACAATACGCTGGCATTGGGTTTAACCACAAGCACGTTAGTGGCACTAGCTGTACGTAACAGCTACCCAGGTATCTGTCGAAGGGAAGATCAACACGATAACTTGTCCGAAAACCCTACCGAGCCTATATGTGACATTCTCCGTATAGTCTGGTCTATTTGTCTATGATTATCGCATATCGGGCCTAGAGGGTGGTAAACGTCAGACCCGTAATAGGACAATAAGTCGTGTCAGTGTGAAACCCAATACAACCTGAGAAACTACTGGTGTACCTACCAGTAAATCTCACTTGTCCTAACCAGGGACCTATAGTATTAGTCAACCGTACACAACGCGATATCAACTCTCAATACTAAGATAGACGAATCCCTTCTATCTCTTACTGCCTCCAAGTGCTTCGGGACTTCACCCAACTACTACCTGTTTGCACGACTCATTTGAGCCGTGGTAGGGTACTAATCTAAGTACAGTAGGAACACACTCGAGACTAATAGTGATGTCAAGTCAACGGACTAACATGTACTCATGTCACCGGGGAATTGCTAACTGACGATAGATATAATACCATCCAGCAGTTCCCAGCGTGTCCGTCAAGTGTAACTCATAACCCAATGAGCATCTGTATACTATCTTTGGTACTGTATACCAATGGCTACGGGATATGCCACCTCCCTTGACGGGGATAAGAAGCGTATACACTAGTCTACTCTGGAGTATCGATGCTCAGTCTTGATAATTCTATGACCAAAGACAATGTTTTAGGATGTGTTTATAGACTACCCAGCCCCCACTAGTGTGACTGCCTTCACAACGCTGGTAGTGAAGCAAAAATCCTAAGGGCTCTATCAACATGTATTAATGATATGTTAAAAGAAACACATACACATATTAAGATAGACTCAAACCAGATAGCATACTATCATGTTGAGTAAGACTGTTATATATCTGTATATATCCCAAGCTTTCAAAATGTAATATACAATTCAATACTATACAATAATGGCCTCTAGGGCATATATCACTAACAATATTATGTACCAGACCAGATATAGTTTACGCACTTAGCATGATAAGCAGGTATCAGTCAAACCCAAGGAAGAAACATTAGACAACTGTGAACATTTTGAAGTACTTGAGAAGGACTAAGGAGATATTCTTAGTGTACGGTAATGGAGACCTCTAGATAGATTCGTTTACCGATTCAAGCTACTAAAGTGATAAGAACGACAGCAAGTCCGTCTCGAGTTATGTGTATACTCTCAATGGAGGGGCAGTATGTTGGAAAAGTTCCAAACATGATATTTTATCAGACTTGACGATGTAGGCTGAGTACATTGCTACCAACGATACCGCAAAAGAAGCAGTCTGGATGAGAAAGTTCATTACAGAACTTGAGGTGGTTCCGTATATTATTAATCCAATACCTTTATATTGTGATAACAATGGGGCTATGGTATTAGCGAAGGAACCACGGTCCTATCAGCGATCCAGACACATTTTGAGGTAGTATCACCTGATCGGGGAGATCGTTGATCGCCGGGAGATCGAGGTCCGGAGAGGAGACGAAAGAGAATACGACAGATCCATTCACAAAGGCCCTCCCTCAAACACAGTTCGATCGACTTTTTTAGATGTTGGGTATGCAATACGCTAACAACTGGCCCTAGAGCAGACGTTGGTTATTCGATACGCCAATAACAGGCCTTAGTGTAAGTGGGAGATTGTTGGATATGTATGCCCTAGAGGCCTTTATTGTATATGATGCTAAGGATATATATATACTGGACAATCTTGCTCGATATGATAGTATGCTAGTTGGTTTGATTTTATCTTAACATGTATGTTTTACTAGTTATTATATATCGTTGGTACATGTTGATAAAACCCATAGGATCTTTGCTTGACTACCAGCGTTATGAAGGCGATCATACTTGTGGGGGCTGGGTAGTTCGTAAGCACATTCTTAAATGTCCCCAGTCGTGGGAGTATCAAGACTGGGCATCGATATTCCAGAGTAGATTAGTGTATACATCTCTTGACCCCGACGAGGGGCAATGGTTGGTCCCACAGTCATTGATGTACGGCACCAAAAATTGTATACACGTGCTCATTAGGTTATGAGTTACGCTGGATGGACTCGTCGAGAACTTCTAGATGGTAATATACCTATCGTCGGATAGCAGTTCTCTGGTGACATAGGTATAGGGTAGTCTTTAGACCCAACATCGACATTTGTCTCGAGTGTGTTCTCACTGTACTTAGATTACTACCCTACCATGGCTTTAAAGAGTCATGGAAACAGGTTTTGGTTGGGTATAGTACCGAAGCACTTGGGGGCAGTGAGTGATAGAAGGGATTTGTCTCTTTCGGTATAGGGAGTCGATATTGCGCTGTGTTCGATTGGTTATCACCATAAGACCTTGGCCAAGGCAGGTAAGATTTACTGATAGTGAGATCAGTAGTTTCTCAGGATGGTTTTGAGCCACATCGATACAACTTATCGGGTTATTAGGGGTCTGGCGTTTTCCCCCCTAGACCCAGTATGCGACACTTTCAAACGAAGAGACCGGACTGTACGAAGATTGTCACTTTCAGGCTCGGTAGGGATACGAACAAGTTTGCTTGTCGACCTTCCTTTTATACAATGCTTGGATAGTCGTTACGTACATCTAGTGCCGCTGACGTGTTTGTGGTTAAGCTCACTACCAGCGTATTGTCGAGTTTTTAGAGTCCCACACAGAGGGTTTCCAGGCTCAGGCAAAACAATATACTGTGCATATTTTGATACGCACGGAGGTTCGATTAAAAACATGTTTTTAGTACACGTACTTTAATCAGATATTTTGTTAATACTAGCCGGTTTGAAAGATGGTCAGATTATCACTTTAGATGAAATGTGAGTTAGTATTATATCTCTCATTTTTCTCTCTTTCACGGTATTTGTATTTTGACACGAATATGGTATTTATACGAATACGGGTATTTATATAAATACAGGTATTTGTATCTTGATGTGAATACGGGTTGGTATCTTGATACGAATACGGTATTCATATTTTGATACGATTACGGGTGTATGTATTTAAATCATATACTTGTATATATGTATGTGTGTGTATATGTATGTATGCATATGTATATGTATGCGCGCGCGCACGCGCGCACGCATTTGTGTTGGCTTCACATTTTTCTCTTATCTCTTCCTTATCTTTTAAGAAGTGTGTGGACTTATGACTCACACCTCTGAGCCACAAATTCACTCGCTTGCTTTAAAAAGATCAAGAATAAAAAAGAAAATGAGATTTTAGATTTTAGCCATGCTTGCTTCTCTTCTTCTCTTGAGTTTTTCAAGTTGAGAAAAGAAAAAGAAAAATAGAGAAAATAAAGAGATACCAATACTATATCTCTTGTGATTAATTCTTAGTAAGTTCTGTTCACATGCTTCTTCACTTAGTGTTCTTGTGTGAAGCTAGAGCTTGAGATAGGATTCTTTTGGGTGGATCATCTTCGACAAATGAAGATCGGTATCCAAGCTTATTCCCTACGATCTAGGAGCTTAAGAAGATGATATATGAAGACGAAGGACGTGACTATAAAGGTTGCAAACCATAACCGAGTAGTTAAACTCTTTTTAAATTTGCTAGTTTAGTATTTGGAATCGATTCTGGGTCGTAGTAGCTTGTGCTATCATTTAAATTTTTCGTTTTGCATTCCGCCTTCACCACAAGTTAAAGGCACGAACACGAGCAACTACTTACAAAAATATAGTACTAGCAACCACATATCAAGGAAAAAAACAAGGTTTGGAATACAGTAAATGTGAATGTACTTTCTACTCCACCCAGACTTGGAAGTTATGACAAGAGCCGAGTGATTTTTTTTAATATTCTAATAGTAAATACCATTAAGATTTGACCTGTTAAATAAAATAACAAATTTGTGCCTACTTCGCTCGCGTGTATTTTTTCCGGTATCCATTTCAATAGTTATCAAAATATGAATAGTGATATCATTTACGCCAACTATTTGTATCCACATCCATCAGCAGCACGAATATGGTTACACATACATCTCCTTTCTTAGGGCTTTGGGCCATCACTGGTCCAATGAGCCAGCAAGAATTCGGATCGGGGGTAAACTCGCACCCGCAACCAAATGGGATTGGGTCGGAGCGAGAAGCCCTTCTTCTTTCCCCAAGACACGAAGCTCGAGCGCTCTCTCCCTCTCCTCTCTCTAAAATTACTATTTTTGAGAATTGATCGTGGGGAGGGAGAGAGAGAGGAGAGAGAGATGTTGACGAAAGGGCGAGCGATCTTTCGAAGTGAGAATCTCAGGCACAGATTGAGTAGAAGCAGAGACGATGCATCGATCGATCGAGCTATCGCGATCGCAAACATGAGAAGGAGAGCCTCCAACACTTGGTCTGCGATCAAAGACACTTTTTTCTCTACTAAGGTTCGATTCATACCCATTACTGTTTATTTTTTAAAATATTTTTTAGGGTTTTAATATCTGAAGTTTAATTCTAGTTGTTCTTATCAGAATATGGAGATTTTGGAGTGATATAGAGATTCTAGGGTGAAGAAAAGAGAAAGAAATTGATGGAGGATTTGGAGGGGGATTCGTTAAAAAAGAAGAAGAAGGACCTTTTAGCTATTTTCTTGTTAAAAATGCAATAAACCCCCATTAAACAAGCAATGTTGTCTGAAATTATTAGTTTCGTCAGCTCGCACAAACCATGAGTGGACTGAATAACCCCACAATGCCTTGTACGTAGACTGAACAACTTTAGGGGGTTCATGCAACCTTTGAAGTTTAATGGTGTTACTTCAAAAAACCTGGAAAGTCGATGGTGTCTTATCAAAATTAAGGGTTTTCATATTGAAGTTTAATCCTAGTCATAATTAACAGACTTCAGAGTTGACTAATATGAGAGTTTGAAATGTGTTAGTTTAAGTTTCAATTTTCTTATTTAGGCATCAGATTATATGGGCTTTTGATGTTTTAGTTTGTAGTCATTGAACATTCGCGATCACTTCATGACCTAAATTTTGTTGGAATCGGAACCATGGTGATTGTTTTGTATTGATTTTTAAGTGGGTATAAATTTCATATCCTAGCTCATTGGTCCTTTTGTTTCTTCTTCTTTTTTTGAATGATCAGGAAGTTTTTGAGAATCATCGAGTGGTATTTACAGTTGGGACATCTATAGCATCTATTTTGACTGCATGGGCAGGTTAGTGCTTGCTAATTACTTCCCTCTCGTTTGAGTTTTGAGAATGTAGAACTTGTATGGTATTATCAAGGGAACATAAAACTCTGGAATAAAGTTAAACTATCATTTGTGCATACAGAACCATCGGTTACTATGATCATTTACACCTCTATTTTCATAACGCATCATATGATAATTTGTTTAACCACCTGTCTAGTATAATAATCTGTGCGGTTATTTTTAAATTTCACTTGCGTCTTATCATTTCGAATGAGGGTTCATCGTTTATTTATCGATTTTCAGTATCGATACATATTCCGAACTTCTTAGATTGATTTTAATTGCCATATAATTGTCCAGGTTACACTTTGAGGCAAATGCATCAAGCCAGTATTGAGAAAAGGCTTGGATCAATTGAAGAAGCTGTAAGTACTGATCCTTATGCAAGTTACTTGCACTTTTCCCCTTTTCTTAGATAGTGGTGTTATTGCTCTGTTTGAATTTGGGAGGCAGCAACTCGACTTTAACTCTACCTCTTGCCTATGCTAGCTACTACACAACCGTCTAGGTTTCTTTTCTTTAAAAGAGCCACTATGGCCATCATATTTTCAGTTTTGCGAAAATGAACTAATTTTGGCCAGTTTATTTATCATTGTGTATTTCTTACTCATTTCAATTCATGCTTTAGTTATCTTCCCTGCCATTTGACCATTAATTTGCTAGATGAACTTTAACTATGTTTGAGGCATGATTTAATTCAAAGAGGCAAACTAGAAGACATCCCCTTATAAGTCTAACCTAGATATTCATACTGAGGAACAGTGTCATTAAGACAATCACATATTGATTATATGTGAGGATGTTGAGCAAAGATACGAGTTATCTTTTGAAGATGCACCTAATAATATGATCAGTGAACTGAATATAAAACCCAACCTAAATCTTAGTAAACGGAAAAGCAGGTTCCATCCCTATACTTGTCCCAGTTTGGATATTGTTATATCAAATGTCAATCCCAAAGATCCAGTCATTGCTTGTGAACTTGGAAAAAAAATGATTTTACACCAGCCAATTCAGAACTCTTCTTTCCATCTTCTAGTATCATAAATTCATACTCCTGATGTAAGGAGCTTGATACAGCAATACAAGAGTTAATTTCTAGGAATTAGCATGCGTAGTAGAATAGCCTATACAAAATGTTTGATACATCAGTTACAGTTCAAGGATCTCGATGTTGCAAACTTCCTAGTTCTATGTATTTTTACAAACCTCATAAGTTATAATGAAGTAACATGATTATTTCAACAAGTTACCATTTGCATTGTCTCTAGTATTTATCAAGCTTCTTTAAAATTCTAGGTATGGTTAATGCTCGAGTTCGTTGGCACATCGTATTCGGGAATATTCACTTTTGGGTTTGTGAGTATTTGTCTATTTGATTAACTACACTGGCATATCGTTATTTGCCTTTTTCCCCCCTCTCTTTTAAATTTTCATGAGAAGATAGTTTCTTTATAATCTAGTTTTGGATCGCTTTGATATCAGTGTCATGCCTGCAAGTCATCTCCACGCTATGCAACTTTTCATCTGGATCAATTCTGTCAAAATCTCATTTACATGTCTCTTTAGCATTTATGTATCGTTGAATCAAGTTTATTTGCTTTTAGGCTACATGTCTTGTCTTAAGTGGTTCTTTTATATGTATTATATATTTATATAATGTTGGCTAAGATTATGCTAATACGATGAGCAGATGAAGAAGAATTACAATGTGGAACACGAAGAAATAAAAAAAATTGTTAGTTCTGGAACCGTTACCACTACAGCTTGCATTGCTACTGCAGGGACTTCTTTGTTGCTAGGGTTTGTTCCTAACCTTTTCATTTCTTCAATTTTTGATACAACTCTTGACATGCTTACTACTTTTGTATAATATGCAAATAGGCACAACAGTATACACGACAAAAATGATAAGTTTAATATTTAATATCAATTTAGAATAAAGATTCATTGAGAAGAGATTCTCATCCCTTCACTTGACCAAAAAATAATTTGATAAGAATGTTGAGCAGTTAGGAAATCTGTCCAAAATATGAGGTCTAGGCAAATGAGAACATTGAGATGGATGAATGGTATTACTCTAAAAGATGGATAAGAATTGAGTGTATACATAACAACTAACAAGTTGGAATTTGCTCCCTTAGAGGATAAATGACAGAAGCGATTGAGATGGTTTGGACACATGCAATGGAGATCAATGAATGTTCCGATTGAGAGAAGTGACAAAAAGCAGCGAGGGCTAGAGGTAGATCTATACAAACATGGATAGAGACAGATGGAAATGATATGCTAATTGTCAATTTAACTGAGAAGAGACCCTTAACACTGGAAGAAACGGATTCATATCGCTGACCCAAAAATTTGGAATTAGAGGCTTCTTGTTGCACTTGACCAAAATCAATCCGGCTTGTCATCCTTCTTTAACTGAAGGATATTTCTAAATGCATGAAAATACCATCAGTTGTCCCTCTAGAGCAGGATAGCTCAATCTCTTTTCAAAAGTGCATTTCCCCTCTGCAGTATTTTAATTTCTACAGCATTGTCCCTAAATTACCTTGATTTTTCTGTCATTTATCTGCCAAACTGCATATATCTAATCCTTTCACTTAGGGGTATTTTTGGGGACATATGGCTGTTCGAGTAGAGGTTGAAGGGCATTGTTTGTAAACAGGGTAATATCCTGCTATTTTTCTTAAATAGGAGGGAGGTTACCTTCAAATTAGATTTTAGGTTTTATGACAGACGCATCTGTCCAATATTATTGCATATTTTTTCTTTGAACTTGTTGTTTTAGTTCGTTTCTTTTAAAATTGATATTCTGAACATACTTTTTGTGATCTAAATGCTTCAGGTATGGCTTAGGCTGGCGAGGTGGAGCATGGTTTGTAAACAGAAAATTCCGAAGAGAGCAACTCAAATTGTTGGGTCAAATGAAGCCAAACAGATGGCAAATCTTGAGAAAACCTTTTCATCGTCTCCGAAGATTTCGAGCTTCCAAGAAAACTACTGAACCTCAATCCTGTGCTGCCCCTGCACCTGCCCGTTGTTTGGAACCAGCGATCAACTCTTCTTGACATAGTGATTATGTATAACTTTGCTGTTTTTTTTAAATAAAAGATATTGTGATTGTTAAAAGGCTACTTCAAGTCAGGTGGCCCATTTATTTGTTCTCATTTTAACTCCGCTCTTTTTTTGTTGTATGCCAGTTGCTTTTCTGGCTTCTACATCACCTGTGCTGCAAACATTTACTATATGCTTGGTAAAAAGATTTCATCTTTATCAAATAGCAAGTTGTTTGGCATGTACATGTTTTTTTTTAAAAAAAAATTATTGACAATGATCAGATGTGCACTTTGGGATTTGTTGACCATGGAATTATTTGTTCTTAAATGAAGTAATGATTCATGTATAAGATCATGAAGAATCACCTTTGATTCATGCAAGAGAGGAAGATTTTAATTTTAGTTTTTTGTTAATCATATTGGTAGTGTTACTATCTGCTAAATATACATTGTTAGGTCAAAATTTGTTTGTTTTTGTTACGTATCAATTTGCTTGATATAAATGGTCCATCTACAATCCAATTACTTCAGAATTCACTTGTGAAGTGTCCCAGTGCATCTCCAGAGTAGAGGCGTGCCTTGTTGAAAAGAAAAGTAAGTTTCGTAACCCTGGAGGTGACTTGCAATCTGTTCACTAGCTGATAATTTCATAATTTGTATTGTGCCTCTCAAGATTTATTTCAACAGAGAGAAGTCGAAACTCGCTGAAGCGGAAGATAGGTACAGAAAAATGCCTGCATCTTGTTTTCTTTGGTGTCACATAAGTGTAAATATTAATTTTTGGAGGGTTGTCATGCAGGGAACTTATATGATGTGTTCCTAAACATCGGAGATGAGTAGGGAGAAAACTGCAAATCAACGAGGACATGTCAGATTCAAGGGAATTCTTTATTTCTTGCGGATGAATCCAGGTATCTGAATGCATATCCGACTGTGCAACAATGAATGTAGCAGAATAGAAATGCATCCCTTTTCTGTTTTCTTCACACCTTTTTAAATATATAGATAACATATATATGTTGTAAATATAAGAATAGCTTCAATTATTTCATATAAATTATCATTTTGCTCCTGCTCCCTCCATTACCCATCTTGTATACCATATTATCTTGTTATGACTAAAGAAATCGGTGATACATTTCTCTTTCTATGTTACACATGAAAATGGAAGGAGGAAGTTTATGAAGAAAATGAACATATGATGGCTGCGTAATCCCTTGGATCTACGAGGAGGCATTTGTAAGTGAACTCGGTCTTTTCAGCACTCTCCTTTATAGTCTCTGTTGTTTTAAAATTATAGGAGGATTTTATGGGCTTTGATATTATTTGTTAAGATTGCACTTCGGAGATGTATCTATCAAATGACATCATTTGCGTAGAGACCTAAAGGTTCAGATAGGTTTTAGTCCAAGCTTAATATTTGTGTCTTACACTAGCTACTCATATTTTTCAATGTGGGACTGCTTCAATCACACATAAGAATTGCAGTCTAAAGATGTACTGTTCTTTAGTTGTCAACTGCTAATTGATGGGAATGAGACAAATACTCTATTCATAATCTTCTTATTGGCCATCTTACTTGCTTTCTAACAAGCAACCAATAGCATGTGGAAGTGTGAGGCTCAGCATGTTACCAGTACAAGGTGTCACATTGTCTTTGGCTGAGATAGAAGAATAAGGAACTAATCTGCCAGCTGGGTTTCCTCAAAATGTGACGGTGTTATTCTAACAGGTTATTAGCATCCATGGGACCCAACAGTCACATGGTTTTAGACCCATTCCTTGAAATGCAAAGCCCAAATATTTTGAAAAGTTCATACGTATAAAAATAAAGTAGAGAAGCAGATGTTAGAACTATTAAGATTCTTCGAAATGATCGAAAATGTAAATATTTATACTAAATATTCTGTTATAGTAATGATGAGAATATTATTTCTCTCACAGGTTAGTGGATACGCTTCTTGATGAATAATGTTATATACTCTTTTTCCATTTAAAGATATGCACTGGAAATCTTGTTTCATCTAAATTAGTGCTTTTGATTTTATATGGATATAGAATGATAGCATATCTTATGGTTGTTAAGATATGGAGTTATCCGTTTTTTTTAAAACAGAATCCGGACGAACTCAAGACACGCTTCAGTAATGACAGTTTGTGGGTTATCCCAAATTTTTGCAAGGGTTTAATTTCTACCATTTGCAAGAACAATAATTGTATTGTTCTTGACTCGCCATTTTTTTATAGAAGGATTTCTTTGCAAAAGAATTTAGTGGGAGTATGGTAGAACTGGAAGTGATTTCAGAACTACAAACGATTGCCGAAAATTTAGTAGAACCTAAAAATTTAATTGGATTCGACAACGCATAGCCACTCTGCGGATTTTAGTAGGTAACTTCAGCCACCCGAAAGTTACTTCGGTTTCCTCGTAGATGGTGACGGAGAAGTTTGCATTATTGTTATGATGACTCTACTAGTTATCAGCTGGCCATTGGAAATTGGTGACTTCCGGATGATGGCCAGATGCCAAATATCCAAGTTGCACTCCATGTACATCAGCAAATTATAGAATTTGCTGGGTGCTCCTGAAGGGATTGTAAGTCGATGTACAACACCCCACGACTTGCGGGGAGGCGGAGTAATGAAAAACGATCTTGTTTTAGGCGTAAATATCGACTAACCGAGAATCTTTGCATAAACAATAACTAACAACTAACATAGGAGTTAACAACTACTATGAAAAGTGATTATACCTGTAGAACCGAGTCCCTCGTCTTGTCGTTCTCCACGTCGTCTCCGGCCTTCTCTAAGTAGTAGAAGATCCACCCGAGAGCTTTACTACAAGCTTCACCTCAAGCTAGAGGTAACTAGGTTTCTTAAATCGCTAATCTAAGCAACCTAGGTGATATAGAGAATGGTTAAGGATTAAGTAGTTTAATCTAATCCTTGTACTCAACACATGAGAGGGGAGAATTAGGGTTTGAAGAGGGAGAGCTTGAGGAGAGAGAAAGTGAGCAAGAGAATGGAATGGGATAATGATCTCTCATAATATATATGAAGCATAAATAATAACAAGATAAATCAAGTAAATCATTTAACAACCATGCTCCATAAATATCTAATGGGTGATTCATCTCCATGAGTCATTAAGCATTTATGATGCATTAATGACATGGATGAATCACTCAAATGAGTCACTAATCCCATTTAATGTATATGCCACCTTAACCCCCAAGTCACCATCTTCTAGAAGCTTCTCGCACAATTACGAGAACGCCCCTCCTATCCGTGAAAACACGGAAAAACTTTAGACTATATAAATCCAATAACCGGATACTAGGAACTGGCTTAAACCAAATCCGACTAGTAAAAACTGTCCGGATGTCGTACGTGCGTAAACACACGTATGCGCCCGAACCCTTGTCGTAAAACCATACGACCTCTATATCGTTTCGCCTGGAGTAGGGAAACTCTCTGTGTGGGACTCTAGAGACTCGACTACTACGCTGGTAGTGGGTTTAACCACAGACCGTAAGCGGCACTAGCTGTACGTAACGGTCCCCAGGTAGATGTCGATAAAAAGGCCGATGAGGAAACCCATCCGAACTCCTACTGAGTCTGATGTGACAATCTCCGTACAGTCTGGTCTGTTCGTCTATGACTATCGCATATCGGGCCTAGGGGGGCGGCAACCATCAGTCCCCTAATAGCGGTATAAGTCGTGTCGGAGTGAAGCCCATTACACCCTGAGAAACTACTAGAACCTACCAGCAAATCTCGCTTGCCCTGGCCAGGGACTTTGCGTAATGGCTCTCTGACACAGCACGATATCAACCCCCAATACCGGGAGAGACGAATCCTGTCTAACCGCCACTGTCTCCAAGTGCTCGGGACTGCACCCAACTGCTACCTGTTTTAACGACTCCTTTGAGCCATGGTAGGGTAGCAATCTAAGAACAATAGGACACACTCGAGGCGAAGCAGCAGTGTCAAGTCTGCGGACTATGCTGTACTCATGTCACCTGGGAACTGTTCACTGACGACTGGTATAAAACCAACCAACAGTTCCCTGTGAGTCCTGTCCGGTGTACCCGTAACCTAACGAGCACCTGCATACTATCTCCAGTACGACGTACTGACGGCTGTAGGACAGACCATCTTCCCAACTGGGATGAGAAGCGTACACACTAGTATACTCCGAAGTATCGATGCCCTGTCTCGATAATCCAACGACTAGGGACCTGAATAAGGATGTGCTTGTAGACTATCCAGCCCCCACTAGTGTGACTGCCATCACAACGCTGGTAGTCAAGCAAGATCCTAAGAGCTCTATCAATACGTATACTCACATATTAAGATAGAAAAACCAAGTAGCATACTACCATGTTTAGCAAGACTGTTATATACATGTGAATATCCCAAGCTTTCATTAAGTAATATACAAACTAGTATGATACAATAATGGCCCCTAGGGCATATACACTAACAGGGATAAAACCCATTAGGAGCAAGTAGATATTTCGATATCAGTGCAGGTGGAAAGGTAGTAACCTAATAAGGCTAGATTTGTAATAAAGAGTTTTCATCAATTTGTGCCATGTTTGTGATGAAACTTTTTCTTCAATATCTGTGCTGAATCCATACATATATTACTTGCCGCTGCTACTATTCATGAGTATGAGATCTTGCAAGTAGATAACTATAACGTCTTTTTAAGTGGGAATTTAGAAGTGCACATGTATATGACTCTGTCAGAGAGTTGTCATGGTCAGTGGAAGCAGCGAAAGGTGTGTAAGTTGCTTATGTCTATTCATAAACTAAAGAGGGCACAGGGAAAATAGATCATCTATTTTGATGTGAAAGTTAAGCTGTTTGTCTTCATCAAAGAAACAGATGAACCAAGTAAGAAAGTTGTAAGGAGTACTGTCCTGAGATTTGGATGATATACTCTAGATAGGAAGTGATATTCCTATACTACAATCGGTTAAACTGTGGTTTTCACAAAAGTTTCTCCATATAAGATTTGGATAATATATCAGGGATTCTGGTAACTATATCTATATCGTTAGATCAAGATTTGGGAAGTGTTCCAATTTGGGTATTTGGACACCATTCTAAAAGATTTTAGAATGGAGAACTCCTGGCATGGTGGTGTACCCGTAGGTGATGGAATCACGCTCTAAAAAGATGTCTTCTAGACTGATGAGGAAAGGGACTAGCATTAATGACAAACCAATTGTTTTTCTAAATGGGTCAATCATGCAGTACCAGATCAGAAGTTGCTTTTACACTTAATGTAGTAAAACAGATATTAATCCCGGAGAAACAAAAGGAAGCGGTGAAGAATATATCAAGATGGTATTAGGATGTGGTAGTGGCTGCCTCCTTCAGGAGGCGATTACTGGTTTTAGCTTCCAAAGTGACCTGGATGACAGAATGACTTTCAGAGTTATAACTTTATCCTCTTCAGCGGAACAGTATGTTGGACAGAGTTTCAAACAGAATACTGAAGTAGACATGGTGCGGGTTGCTGATTATGATCAGCGGATGATACAACACAAAAAGTTTGTTGGATGAAATTGTTCATTTATGAACTTGGTCCTATCAGGTATCCGGACAAATTCTAAGGAAGAGTATCGCTTAGTTCGGGAGATATTTGATCTTCGCAAAGTTGAGATATAGAGAGAAAGTTAGAAGCATTGTAGTGGATCCACTCACTGTGGCTATTTCTTGAACACACGAGTTGTTAGTAGATAAGTTGGGTATTCGGTAGTACACGAGGTGTGGGTATGCGATACCGCAATAATTGGCCTTAAGTGCAAGTGGTAGATTGTTGGTTATAGTGCACTCAATGCAATTATTGTAATCTAAAGTAGGCGATTATGATAATTGAAGGAGGATCTATACAGATAAAACGGTCTTACTCGAGATGATAGTATACTCTCTGGTTTGTCTTTATCATTGACGTGTTTACATTTTACTTGTTATTACGTGTCGTTAATACATAATGATAAAGTCCGTAGGATCTTTTCTTGATTACCAGAGTTATGATGGCGATCATACTAGCAAGAGCTTGGTAATTCATAAGCACATCCTTAAATGTCCCTAGTCGTGGGAGTATCGAGACTGGGCATCGATATTCCAGAGTAGACTAGTGTATACATTTCTAGATCCCGACGAAGGTCGGTGGCAGGTATTATAACCATTGGTGTGTTGCATCTAAGATTGTATACAGATGCTTACTGGAGGTGAGTACACCGGACGGACTCACCGAGAACTTCTAGATGGTATTATACCTATCGTCGGATAGCAGTTCTCAGTTGACACGAGTACAGGTAGTCTGTTGACATGAGATCGTCATTTGTCTTGTGTGAGTTCCACTGTACTTAGATTGCTACCTTACCATGGCTCTATTGAATTGTGTAAACAAGTTTTTGTTGGGTACGTCTCGAGCCACATGGAGGCGTGAGCGATCATCAGGAATTCGTCTCTCCCGGTATAAAGAGTCGATGTCGTGCTATATTCTGTTGGCCATCACCATAAGTCCATGACTAGGACGGATGAGATTTACTGATCGAAGATCAGAAGTTTCTCGGTTGATAGGCTTGACACAGACATGACTTATCGGGTTATTAGGGGTCTGACGTTATCCATCACCTAGAACCGGTATGCGATACTCTTTAGGCGAAGAGACTGGACTATACGGAGATTGTCACTTACAGGCTTGGTAGAGGTACAGATGAGTTTGCTCGTCGACCTTTATTTCGTTCAATACTTGGGTGGCCGTTACGTACAGCTAGTGCAGCCGACGTGCTTGTGGCTAAATCCACTGCCAACGTATTGTCGAGTTTTTAGAGTCCCATACATAGGGTTTTCCGGTTCAGGCGAAACGATGTAGTATGTGCATATTTTGATACACACCAGGTTCGATTAAATACGTGTATTTGATGTACGTACTTTAATCGGACGTTTTGATAATACTAGTAGATTTGAAAGATAGGCAGGATGATCACATATGTTATCTAGTATTATATCTCTCATTTTCTCTCTTTTGGGTATCTTTATTTTGACACGAATACGGTATTTATACGAATACAAGTATCTGATTAAATATGGGTATCTGTATTTTAATACGAATACGAGTATTTTTATCTCAATATGAATACATATATTCGTATTTTGATACGAATATGGGTATATGTATTTATTGCATATTTGATTATATGTGTGAGTGTGTTTTTTTTTTTTGTTTATACACATTTTTTGCTTATCCTCTTGGAACCTTGGTGAAGTGTGTGGGTTTGTGACTCACACTAGTGAGTCACAATTCCACCCACTTCACAAAAGATAAGAGAAAAAGAAGTTAAAAGAGATGGTTAAGTTTTTGAAGACATATCTTCTTCTCACTTGCTTCTTCTCTTTTCTCTTTAGATTTTGGTTTCCAAGTTAGAAAAGAAAAAGAGAGAATTCAAAGAGATTACAACCACTACATCACTCTTATAATCAATTCCTAACAAGTTTTGATTGTGAGTTGCTTTACTTGAGCACTTGACGTGAAGCTAAAACTTGTATTCGTGTTCTCTTGGGTGGATCATCTTCGGCGAGGAAGATCGGCTTGCATGTTTGTTCCCGGCAACTTCGGAGCCTAGTTATAGTCCATGGAATGGTGTAGGGGTATTCCGCAATTCTGTGGACACGCTACAAAGGTAGTTTGCCCTCTAACCTTGTATGTTTAGTTATCTCATTTAGTATTTGGAATCGATTCTAGGGTCGCTAGTGCTTGTATAAATTTTTTTTTTTCCGCTTTCGTCTTCGCCGCGAGTCTTGCAGTGTGATTACCAGGGTCCTTACAGTGGTATCAAAGCCATGCCAAACACTTTAACTAGTTGTAGACTATGTTTACGTTTCGAAACCGAAATTTTAACCGTATTCGATCACAAAAACCAAGTTTTTGTACATTTTTTCAAATGACACCCGAAATTTTTTTAAACAGTGCCAGAGAACTCATCTTTAAAAAAGAAAACATGGCACAAAATTCAAGGAATTTTGGCCCGTTTTGGCCGCCCGTTTTACATTTTTGTTGGCCCAAATTTTGAATTAGGTCCCTGGGTTTTTACAGGTGCTTGGTTGTTTGGAAACTTGATTTTTGGTTATGTTTGTTTTTGTCCAGATTTCGGTTTATGTTATTTTTGTTAGTTGTATGTATGCTATAGAGGCCATTATTGTACATGATTGTATATTATAATGGATGCTTGGACATATATAGGGAGGTTTTTCTTGCTCGACATAATAGTATGCTATCTGATTGCTCTTTATCTTAATATGTAGAGTAGTATTGTGATACAGTCTTTTCTCTCACATGTTGATAAAACCCTTATGATGTGTACTTGACTGCCAGGATTATGATGCAGATCATTCTAGTGGGGCCAGGGTAGTCCACAAGTTATCCTTTAATTGTTCCTAGTCGTAGGAGTATTGAGACAGGGCATCGGTATTCCAGAGTAGACTAGTGTGTACGTTTCTTGACTCTATATGGGGCGGTGGATGATCCCACATCCATTGGTGTTTGATATCAAAGATTGTACACATGTGCTCATTGAAGAATGGGTATACCGAACAAGACTCGCCGAAAACTCTTAGATGGTATTATACCTAACGTCAGATAGTAGTTTTCTAGTGACACTGGTATATGTTAGTCTGTAGACCCGAGATCGTCATATAGTCTTGTGTGATTTCCACTGTGCTTTGATTTCCTCCTTACCACGTTCAAGAGAGCGTGCAAACAGGTGAATTTTGGATACAGTCCCGAGTCACATGGAGGAAATGAGCGATTGGAAGGGTTTCGTCTCTCCCGGTATTGGGGGTTGATGTTGCGCTGTACTTGATTGGCTATAGCAGGAAGTCCTTGGCCAGGACTGATGATGAGATTTACTGGTAAGTGTTATAAGTGGTTTCTCGACCCGTTATGAGGCTCACATCGGCATGACTTATCGGGTTATTGGGGTCTGACGTTTACCACCCCCAGACTCGGTATACGACATATCAGACGAAGAGACCGGACTGTACGGTAATGTTACTTACTGGATTCACGGGAGTATGAACAAGCTTGCTTGTTGATCTTTTGATCGTTCAATACCTGGGTAGCCGTTACGTCCAGCTAGTACCGTTGACGGCTTGTGGGTGACTGATATGATTATCACCTACTACTGGCGTATTGACGAGTCTTTAGAGTCCTACACAAAGGTTTCTTGGCTCAAGCGAAATGAAGTAGGGCACATATGTGATATAGTATTCTAATCTTGGGATATAGGTTATATGTGATATAACCGGATTATTGAATCAAGTATTGATTCAATAATTTGTTATATGTATATTTGATATATGTGTAAATGATATTAGTCTGTTGTATGTGATATAGCCGGGTTATTAAATCAAGTGTTGATTTAATAATTTAATATATATAATTATATATTTGATATATTAATATATATTAACTAATATTAGCTCACTTAAAAATTTCTTTTCTCTAAATACATTTAAATATATATGTGATATATATTAATGTATTTATATTTTGTGTCATGCCAGATGATACATTGGACTTGGGTGTATGAGACTCATACCTAAATAAAGATAATTTGGGTGATTAATAATTAAGAGATAAATCAAAATTAGGTGGAAGTTGGCACGGTTTAAGATGCTTGTGGAAGCATATAGAAATCTTGACTTAGTCCACTAATTTTGTTTTACTCTAGGTATTTATTAACTAAACCATTATCTTTAGCCATGGTTAAGTCTCTACAAGAGGTTATATGAGATATTTTCTTCCCCCGTGGTTTATCACTTGAGCTTATTCTTTATCTCATTTTTCTTCTCTTGATTTCTAGTGAGGTGAAAAAGAAAAAGAGAAAAATAATTCTAAAGTGAGCAAAATTCCTACTTCATCAATCTATACCAAACTAGACATTTAGTATAGGTTGTTTGCTGTTGGAGATAGTCCCCTCAGAGTTAATTATTTGATCACAGGCACATGATTACAATGATTGAGGGAGTACCTGTCCCAGTAGAACAGTCTTACTCAAGATGATAGTATGCTATCTGGTTTATCTTTATCATCGTGTACTGGTCTAGGTGACCATACAGGTCGCTATTACGCGTTGATAGAGCCCCTAGGATTCTTTCTTGACTGCCAGCTGTATGAGGGCGATCATATACGTAGGAGCTGGTAGTCTATAAGCACATCCTTAAAAGGTCCCTAGTCGTGGGAGTTTCGAGACAGGGCATCGATTCTCCAGAGTAGACTAGTGTATACAGTCGAGACCCCGACGAGGGGCGGTGGCTGGTCTCACAAGCCACTGGTGTCAGTTGGTTCACCTAAGCTGTATACAGGTGCTCATTGGGTTATGAGTACACCGGACAGGACTCGCCGGGAACATGCTAGTTGGTCTTATACCTGACGTCAGATAGCAGTTCCCTGGTGACATGTGTACAGGTTAGTTCATCGACCTGAGGATCGTCATTTGTCTCGTGTGAGTTCCCACTGTACTTTGATTACTACCCTACCACGCTCAAAGGAGACGTGCAAACAGGTTTTAGTTGGGTACAGTCCCGAGCCACATGGAGGCAGTGGGCGGATCTTCAGGGGTTCGTCTCTCCCGGTATTGGGGGTGAGGCCGCGCTGTGTCTAGGAGAGCCATTACACGAAGTTCTTGGCCAAGGCAGGAGATTTACTGGTAGGTATTCCAGTAGTATCTCAGGGTGTTCTGGGCTACACTCCGACACGACTTGTACCGCTTTTGGGGGTCTGACTTTTACCAACCCCCTAGGCCCGCCATGCGATGCTCATAAACGAACGGACCGGACTGTACGGATATTGTCACTGACAGGCTCAATAGGGTGTCAGGATGAGTTCGCTCATCGACGTCCCTTTTGGTCAATAGCTGGTAGCCCATCACGTATGGCTAATACCTCTGACGTGCTAGTGGTTAAATCCACAGCCATAGTATTGACGAGTCTTTAGAGTCCCCCACATTCAGTTACTCAAGTTTCGGGCGAAACGCTGTAGAGGCCGTATGGAGATATGGCAGGGTTCGATCAGATACGTGCGGTATTGCACGGATCAGGATCGGACGGTTAGTACTAGAGGCCGTATGGATATATGGCAGGGTTCGATCAGATACGTGCGGTATTGCACGGATCAGGATCGGACGGACAATACTACCAGGCTTTGGTTTAAGCCGGATGCTAGTATAGTACAGTGTAGATTTTGTCTCATTGCATTTGTACTTCGGTTGGAATACAAATGCGGGTGTGTATACACAGTATCGGGGTTTTCCTGTAATTTATTACGGGACCAGTTTTCTGGAGTTGCCAGTTTGCTTTCCGTTTCGGCCATATTTCTTTGTATCCTTCATTGGCCGAAGATTGGTGGAGGAGGGCTTATATGCATTTATGCAAATAAGCATTTGTGGAGGGTGTTCTTTGCATTTTGTTGCTTCATGATAGCTCTTGTTTGACCTTGACTTCTTGACTTCATGATGCTTCACAGATAAATATAACGTACGCTTATGCCATCCGCATTCGCCTCGATGTCCCGTCTGCACCATTAGGTTAGGTAACTAACGGCAAAGCGGGGCAGGGCTAGCGCGGGTGTAAAACATAAGCAACGTTTATATAATATATCATACATACTATATAAAATATCTGTCACAGAACATCACATGATCACATTACAGATAACGCAGCAGAAAATATCATATGAAATATTGGATATACTAGGACGTCCGTGTTTTCAATACGAGCCAGTATAAAACACGGATTCCACGGTCGTGATGAATAGCCAATCCCACACCCCTAGACCCCTACGAGAGCGGCAAGCAACCCTACCAATTCTAGGGTTAGGAGACCCGGACTCGACACCTCGAGATGGTCTCCCACTGGACCCTAGAACCCGGTTACTTGTGCTCCTCTCCTTGGGTCTATCCTAATGCGGAAAAGTAAATAATATACAATGGGTGACATCTTCCGCAACCTGGAAGTGCCCCAATAAAAGAATATTACATACAAGTTTTTACATGAATGAAAAGGAAAAACACTCATCTCACATAAAAAAACCCCGGCTATTCAAACACGACGATCCAATATAACATATCCAGCAACACATAACATCACATGTCATCAACGTAAGTAAATATGCGCATCCCAATTGTCATTGACATATAGCAACGAAACCGGCGATATCACATATTACACTTACGGTCACAGAAAAGAAAGTGTAAAACTACAACAGTTGGAATCCGCAATCTCTTTAGACATCGCATGCCTAATCAAATGAATTTCTTAGACATCGCATGCCTAACAATTATAAACCCCGCATTTTAGTCTCATTATCGAAAACACTTTTCAATATCAAGTCGGGCAATTCAACAAGATTCCCGAAAAACTGATCGAATGCTCGTCGCAAACTTTAGTAGACGGCCGCACCCCTGACGCCGTTGACAAAGTGCACCAAGGCGGAACACCGCTACCGCGAGCACCCGAACGGATGCTTTCGGCGACGGGATTCTCCTACAGTCACTTGGTCGGGGCTATGGAGTGAGGCTGTCTATTAAGTTTACCCGGCGAGTATCCGCGTACACTACGTGATTGCGACGGACTTTTGATCACATCAAAATCCCGTGGCAACCGATCAAGTGAGACTAAACTGCTATGTTTATAACATTCATTCCGTTATCTCATAATTTCTTGTGAATTCCAATTATTGTATCACATTCCGAATAAATAGAAAACGCCAAACTTTTCGATCGAACAATCGAACACCCAATTTTTCCCGATACAACTCAACACATGAAATAAGTCTAACAGCATTCAGTTCGTGCCTCAGTACCAACGGTCCAGCCGTAGAAGGGTCAAGCCAACGCCTCACATGTGGCACGCCGTACTGTCCCAAACCCGAAGGTTCAAAGGGCAGTTCAAGACGGTCACATAATCGAGTTAAGGTTTGTTGTCTTCTAGAGGGTCCATCGCGTTACTTGCACTACTTAGAACGTCGTTAAACTACGGAAAAATCCAACAATTGGAAATTTCCCGGCAGGGGAAAAAGTGGGTATTTATATCCGGTCGAACTTTTTAACATATTCTAAAAAAATACCCGGAAAAACACACAGACAAAATTAGACAGTCCGATCGAATCTCCGAATCCCCAATACAACCCAGAAAATACAACTCTGGAAAAAATATTAAAAATTCCCAGGAAAACCAGCATAGAAAACTAAGAATTACTGTGCAGAATTAGACACACAAAACGACAAAATAGCCGCGGAACCGCCGCATGAGCATGCTCATGCCGCGGATCCGCGGCGACTTTGAGGAATCATGCTATCGAATTTTACAGTAACCCTTACAATCCCCTGCTGATTTTTCTGCATATTTTTAATTCTCAAAATTCCACGATTTCAGAAAAAGTACAGAGAGCAATATTAGGGTTTGGGTTTTGATTCGATCGGAGTTCTAATTCCATCTGGACTTCGCCTAAGGCTCTAACCTGTCTCTGATACCAATGAAAGGTTCCTAGGCACCCTAATGAGGTCTCACAAGGCATCATTCATGCCAATTTCTAAAAATTACGGTGCCGAGAAACCCTAGAACGGATCGTTGGCTAGAAGTATAGGCGATAAAATGAAAACTAGTTAACAAATTTAACTAAAAGAAAGGGGCTACAACCTTTGTAGATCCGGTCCTCCACCTCCTAGGCTCCGTGATGAAGTCCTCTCCGCTGTCCAAATTGAACCATGGCTCTAGCGTCGGCTTCATCGGAGAAAAACGGGCTAGGTCATCGACGACGATGCCGAAGATGATCTACGTCGAGGCATCGCTAGATCAAGCTCCAACTTCACCAAGTCAAGAAAACTTGTGAAGGAAACACCCTATACTACTTGGCAAGAGGTAGAGGATGAAGAAATAGGAAGTGGGTAGACTTTAAATTTGGATTTCTCACACTTTTTCATCAATCACCATTGTTGTAGCAAGCTTTCTTCTCATGGAAGAAGCAGATGAAGAAGAAGATATGATAAGTTATTTAAAATATAAAGTAAAATGATACTTATCATATCTTTAACCTTAGTTAGGTGTAGAGAATTGACTAAGGTTAGTTTGAAGGGTTAGGGTTAAGCATGAAGACAAAATGGTCACTTAGTCAAAGTTTCAAGAAACTTCAACTACAAACAAATCAAGCCACCATTTCATTTTCTTTATCATTTTCTTTTTCCAAAATAAACAAAAAGAATAAATAAATGAATAAGTAACTAAAATGAAACCCTAACCATTCATATAACCATGGTCAATTCTTTACACAAACCCAAGCTTGCATGTATCATCAAACATGATACAATCTTGTGCACAAAAATTATATCACATATACAATATGCACATCAAGTGAGAAAATCCATTTAAAGTGAACCAATACTAGTTAATGCAAAGTAATATATCAAATACATAATTATACATTAAATCATTAAATCAACACTTGATTCAATGATCCGGTCATGTCGCATATAACCGGCCAGTATCCAATATATCGGCTTATCGAATCAATCCTTGATTCGATAACTAGGTTATATCGCATATAACTAATCGATACATTCATCGCGAGAATATAATACGATATCACATACACGCATTATTCTCGGTCCCGCACATATCCCATATGTGCTCCTATTTCGTTTCGCTTGAGCCAGGAAACCTCTGTGTAGGACTCTAAAGACTCGTCAATACGCCGGCAGCAGGTGATGATCATATCAAACACCCACAAGCCGCAAGCGGTCTGCTAAACGTAACGGTCACCCGGGTATTGAGCGATCAGAAGATCGACGAGCAAGCCCGCTCATACTCCTGTGAATCCAACCAGTAATACTTACCGTACAGTCCGGTCTGTTCGTCTGATATGCCGCATATCTCGCCTAGGGGTGGTAAACGTCAGACCCCAATAGCTCGATAAGTTATGCCGACGTGAAGTCCATGACATGTGTGAAACTACTGATAACACTTACCAGTAGGTCACTGCAACCCTGGCCAGGGATTTCCTGTTATGGCCAGTCGAGCATAGCGCAACATCAACCCCAATACCGAGAGAGACGAATCCCCTCCTATCGCTCATTGCCTCCATGTGAATCGGGACTGTACCCAAAAACCACCTGTTTGCACGACTCAGTAGAGCCGTGGTAGGGTGTAAATTAAAGCACAGTGGGAGACACACAAGACTCTATGACGATCTCGGGTCTACAGACTAAGCTGCACCAGTGTCACCAGAGAACTGCCATCTGACGTGAGGTATAATACCATCTGGGAGTTCTCGGCGAGTCCGTTCAGTGTACCCAGTCTCCAGTGAGCACCCGTATACCATCTCTAATGTCAAACACCAATGGATATGGGATCATCCATCGCCCATCGCATGGGTCGAGAAGATATATGCTAGTCTACTCTAGAATATCGATGCCCCGTCTCGATATTCCCTCGACTAGGAACATTGAAGGATGTACTCATGGACTATCCAGGCCCCACTAGTATGATCTGCATCACAGTCCTGGAAGTCGAGTACACATTCTAAGGGCTTTATCAACATGTAACAGAGAGACAGAAAGTATACACGTTAAGATAAAGAGTAACCAGATAGCGTACTATCATGTCGAGCAAGAAAGTCCTACCTATATATGTCCCAGCATCCACTACAATATACATCCAATGTACAGTAATGGCCTCTAGGGCATACATATAACTAACAATTCCATTGGCCACTCCGCAGATATAGTGGGTAATTTCAGGCACCCGAGAGGTACTCCGGTAGCCTTAAGGACGGTGACAGGGAGGTTCTTGTTTACCCACACTTGCCATTGCTGTTGTTCCAGACTGTGAGACCCGGCAGGAGGATGAGTATAGCGTCGTTCTAAACTTGCTTTAGAAGTGTACGTGTATATGACTCTGCCAGAGGGTTGTCTTAGTCAGTGGGAGCAGCGGAAGCATTGGTGGACAGGTGGCTTATGTCTGTTTATAGACTAAAGCAGATGTAGCGGAGATAGATCATCTATTTCTGATGTGACAGTCATAGGTTTGACTTCATCAGAATAGGGGATGGATCTGTTAAGAAGGTAGTAGGATGTGTTGTCATGGTATTTGGATGACATGCACAGAGTAGGAAGTGATATTCCTATACTACGATCGGTTATACTTTGGTCATCACAAAGTGGTTTCTCCATATGGGACTTGGACATTATATCAGACATACTGGATCTATGGTTTTAGATCTAGATTTGGGTGGTTTCCTAATCAGGGTACTTAGACAGCATTCTAAGAGTATTTAGAATGGACGACTCCTGGCACGGTAGTGTACCTGCAGGTGATGGAGTCACCCTCTCTAAAGGTGTCTTACAGACTAAAGGGGAGAGAGATGTGCATGATTGGCAGATCACTTGCTTAGGCAATTGAGTCAATCATGAGATGTCAAGTACCACACCAGATGTTGTTCTTGCACTAGATGCAATAAGTTGATATTGATCCAATCCTGGAGAAGCAATCGGAAGCAGTTTTAGAACATAAGTGAATGTTCTAGGGATATAATAACGACAGCCTCATTCGGGAGACAGTTATCATTCCAGGCTTCGAAGGTGACCTGGACGACAGGGAGGTTGTCAGAGTTATAGTTTTTCCTTCTGACGAGGGGTAGTATTTTGGACAGGTGGTCCAAGGCAATACTGAGGGAGGCATGGCACAGGATATTGATTAAGTTCAGTTGACGATACAGTCTAAGAAGTTTGGATTTGGAGTTCATTTATGAGCTAGGTCCCATCAGACATCCAGACATATTCTAAGACAGGTATTGCTCATTTCGGGAGATGGGTTTCTCCGCGAACTTGGGATATAGAGAGACATAGAAAGAAACATCAAAGCGGATCCACTCGCTGAGGCTATTCCTCGAACGCAATAGTTTCGCAAACGAGCTTTGTGAGACTGACTAGTAGAGGAATTGGGTGTTCGGTATCTCACGGGCTGTGAGTATGCGACATCGCAATAATTAGCCTTGAGTGCAAGTGGGAGATTGTTGGAGATAGTGCCCTCAGAGTCAATTATTGGATCACAGGCACGTGATTGCAATGATTGAGGGAGGACCTGTCCCAGTAGAACAGTCTTACTCAAGATGATAGTATGCTATCTGGTTTATCTTTATCATCGTGTACTGCTTTAGGTGACCATACAGGTTGCTATTACGCGTTGATAGAGCCCCTAGGATTCTTTCTTGACTGCCAGCAGTATGAGGGCGATCATATACGTGGGAGCTGGTAGTCTATAAGCACATCCTTAAAAGGTCCCTAGTCGTAGGAGTTTCGAGATAGGGCATCGATTCTCCAGAGTAGACTAGTGTATACAGTCGAGACCCCGACAAGGGGCGGTGGCCGGTCTCACAAGCCACTGGTGTCAGTTGGTTCACCTAAGCTGTATACAGGTGCTCATTGGGTTATGAGTACACCGGACAGGACTCGCCGGGAACATGCTAGTTGGTCTTATACCTGACGTCAGATAGCAGTTCCCTGGTGACATGTGTATATGTTAGTTCATCGACCTGAGAATTGTCATTTGTCTCGTGTGAGTTCCCACTGTACTTTGATTACTACCCTACCACGCTCAAAGGAGACGTGCAAACAGGTTTTAGTTGGGTACAGTCCCGAGCCACATGGAGGCAGTGAGCGGATCTTCAGGGGTTCGTCTCTCCCGGTATTGGGGGTGAGGTCGCGCTGTGTCTAGGAGAGCCATTACACGAAGTCCTTGGCCAAGGCAGGAGATTTACTGGTAGGTATTCCAGTAGTATCTCAGGGTGTTCTGGGCTACACTCCGACACGACTTGTACCGCTTTTGGGGGTCTGACTTTTGCCAACCCCCTAGGCCCGCCATGCGATGCTCATAGACGAACGGACCGGACTGTACGGATATTGTCACTGACAGGCTCAGTAGGGTGTCAGGATGAGTTCGCTCATCGACGTCCCTTTTGGTCAATAGCTGGTAGCCCGTCACGTATGGCTAATACCTCTGACGTGCTAGTGGTTAAATCCACAGCCATAGTATTGACGAGTTTTTAGAGTCCCCCACATTCAGTTACTCAAGTTTCGGGCGAAACGCTGTAGAGGCCGTATGGAGATATGGCAGGGTTCGATCAGATACGTGCGGTATTGCACGGATCAGGATCGGACGGTTAGTACTAGAGGCCGTATGGATATATGGCAGGGTTCGATCAGATACGTGCGGTATTGCACGGATCAGGATCGGACAGACAATACTAGCAGGCTTTGGTTTAAGCCGGATGCTAGTATAGTACAGTGTAGATTTTGTCTCATTGCATTTGTACTTCGGTTGGAATACAATTGCGGGTGTGTATACACAGTATCGGGGTTTTCCTGTAATTTATTACTGGACCAGTTTTCTGGAGTTGCCAGTTTGCTTTCCGTTTCGGCCATATTTCTTTGTATCCTTCATTGGCCGAAGATTGGTGGAGGAGGGCTTATTTGCATTTGTGCAAATAAGCATTTGTGGAGGGTGTTCTTTACATTTTGTTGCTTCATGATAGCTCTTGTTTGACCTTGACTTCTTGACTTCATGATTGCTTGACTTTTGGAAGTCATGATAGTTGTTTGAGTATTGGTTTTGTATGGTGATCATTTTCTTTTCATGATCACAATTTGATTCCTCTCCCTTGTATGATTGTGAGGCTCCCCTCATTTTGTTACTCTCTCCCATTCTTGAGGGGATCATGGCCGGCCAAGCTCCTTGGGGGCTGTCCAAAATTTGGGTGGGGTTTTTGGCTCTTTTTGGCTTGCCAAAAATCCCTAAAGTTCATCTCATTAGTTCACAACTTCATCCCTCCACTAAAAGGCAACGTCCACTACCCCAAAATGAGACATGAGTTCTACACACATTCTACAGCAAACCTTGGGCATGTCGGCTCGCCAACTTCGTGCTCGAGTTGCCTCGGTATAGAGGTGGGAGCCCGTAAAAGAAGCAGGCGACGTGGTGCCCTTCCGGCGACTTGGTGGAGACCGCAGATTCCGCGGGGAGATCGGGACGACGGCGAGAAGACCGGAGGACACGGATCGCTCGGTATATCTCTCTTCCCCATCTTGTAGTTAGCTAGGACTAGTTTAATGGCACGATCCGGGTTTATAGTGCGCGGTGGTGCCGGTTTGAAAAGTTAAAGTAAATCACCGCTTCCGCATTCCGGCGTCGGATTGACGGCCGGGGCGCCGCCGTGCACTTACATTTGCTTCACTAATTTCTCAATTAGTGAAGAGGTAGCTTGAGTTAGAGATTCTTCGACGTAGATCATTTTCGGTCTCGAAGATCCTTAAGCAAGCGTGTTCCTTTCGTTTAGTGGAGCCTAAGAAGAGTTCGGGGACCACTATTTGGAGCAAAGGGACTACTACACGGAGGTTTAGAAGTGAAGGATCGGTCTATAAAGGTTGTATTCCTATTTCACTTAGTGTAAAGTTTGTTTACATGCATATAAAACTCTAATTCTCTAGTTAGATCCTTGGTTTGGGTTCCTTGGCATCCTAGATTTTTTGAAATTGCATACTTGATGCTTGTCGAAACCTATCTGGGGTGCTAAGCGAACCCAGCAGCGGTATCAGAGCCAAGCTAGAGCATTATAGGTCGTCTAGGCGAAGTTAAAGTGTTCAATCGAACATCGAAACCGGGTTTTTACATGCTCTCTGGAAATTTTTCAATAGTTGGAATTTTTCATATTAAAAATATTCAGAAAATTGTGCAGGGTTTTCTATGGATCCCCAAGAAAAACGACGGCCCAACTCGACCAAATGACCGCGGAAGCGCGTCCAAAATATGCTTTTGGCGGCGTTTCCGCGGCACCGTTGGTGAGGCAGAGAGCGTGCTTTCTTGTGTTAGTCCGTAGGTGTTGGATATAGTGCCCTCAGAGTCAATTATTGGATCGCAGGCACGTGATTGAAATGATTGAGGGAGGACCTATACCGGTAGGACAGTCTTACTCGAGAGCTTTGTATACTATCTGGTTTGTCTTTATCATTGTATACATGCTTTAAGTGACATTGTAGTTCACTATTACACGTTGATAGAGAATAGTATGCTACCATGGTTTATCTTTATCATCGTGTACTGCTTTAGGTGACCTTACAGGTCACTATTACACATTGATAGAGCCCTTAGGATTCTTGCTTGACTGCCAGCAGTATGATGGCGATCATATACGTGGAAGCCGGGGTCTATAAGCACATCCTTAAAAGGTCCCTAGTCGTGGGAGTTTTTCGAGACAGGGCATCGATACTCCGGAGTAGCCTAGTGTATACAGTTGAGACCCCGATGAGGGGCAGTGGCCGGTCTCACAAGCCATTGGTGTCAGTTGGTTCACCTAAGATGTATATAGGTGCTCATTGGGTTATGAGTACACCGGACATGACTCGCCGGGAACATGCTAGTTGGTATTATACCTGACGTCAGATAGCAGTTCCCTGGTGACATGTGTACAAGTTAGTTCATCGACCTGAGATCGTCATTTGTCTCGTGTGAGTTGCCACTGTACTTTGATTACTACCCTACCACGGCTCAAAGGAGTCGTGCAAACAGATTTTAGTTGGGTATAGTCCCGAGCCACATGGAGGCAGTGAGCGGATCGGCAGGGGTTTCGTCTCTCCCGGTATTGGGGGTGAGGTCGCGCTGTGTCTAAGAGAGACATTACACGAAGTCCTTGGCCAAGGCAGGTGATTTACTGGTAGGTATTCCAGTAGTATCTCAGGGTGTTCTGTGCTACACTCCGACACGACTTGTACCGCTTTTGGGGGTCTGATTTTTACCAACCCCCTAGGCCCGACATGCGATACTCATAGACGAATGGACCTGACTGTACGGATATTGTCACTGACAGGCTCAGTAGGGTGTCAGAATGAGTTCGCTCATCGACTTTCCTTTTGGTCAATACCTAGTAGCCCGTTACGTACAGCTAGTACCACTGACGTGCCAGTGGTTAAATCCACAGCCAAAGTATTGACGAGTCTTTAGAGTCCCCCACAGACAGTTTCTCAAGTTTCGGACGAAACGTTGTAGAGGCTGTATGGTATTATGGCAGTGTTCGATCATATATGTGCAGTCGCGCACGGATCATGATCGTACGGATCATACTAGTGGGCTTTGGTTTAAGCCGGATCCTAGTATTAGATTTGTTGGATTATTTTAGTCTCATCGCATTCGCATTCAGTCGGAATGCGGATGCAGGTATGTATATACATGTGAGGGGTATCCTTGTGATCCGTCACGAGTTTACTTTAGATGTTGCCGTATCTTTTTATTGTTGTAAACATTTGGGTTAATGTTTACAAATGGAAATTGTGAGCTTAAATCATCATTTTGAGCATTTAATGTGACATAGACTTCATTAGTGACTCATGGTCTATTTTTATATGCTAATGTTATATTATGTGATTGATTTGTAGATGAAATGAGAGGAAGAGAGAGAAGGGCAGCCATATCCTTTTGGGTTTGCTCTTGTATGATTCATTCTTGCTCTCATTTTATCATACAACAAAAGAAAGAAATGGCTCCTTCTTCTTCTTCCTCCTCTAGCTCACAACCTCCATTAATGGCATCATCTCTAACCTCCATCCATACAATGGATGCAAGAGACAAAGTTGTCACACACATACTCTACTTCACCTTGGGCACGTCGGCTAGCAAACTTCGTGCCCGAGTTGCTTCGGATGAAGGGGAGCCCGTAAAAAGACTCGAAGATGTGGTGCCCTTTCCGACGAGGAGATCGATCTCGGAGATGCCGCGAGGAGCTTGGGATGGTGGCTAAAGAGCGAAGGACACGGATCGATCGGTATAGCTTTCCAACCCTTCTCTTGTTTACTAGTTATAGGTTAATGGTTCGATCCGGGTTTTAAGCATACGATAGTGCCGGTTTCTAGTTAAGAAAAAGTTTTCGTTTCTGCATTTTGTCCTCGGAAAGACGGCTGGGGCGCTACCGTACACTTACATGGTATCAGAGCCACGCCATTAACCTTTACTAGCTTGCTCTAACGTGTTTAGAACTTCGATCGAACGAAATTTCCAAAGTCGCGATTCTAATTTGTGCAGTTTCTGTCGAAAATTTTTTGTCGTCGAAAAATTATTTTGAGTGTTGCAGAAATACGGGTAGTTTTTTTTTAAGAAATCTGAGAAAATTTGGTACACTGTTTTTACTGTAGCGCGGCGGAACCGCGGTCGTACCCACGTTTTGGCTGCGGTTCCGCCGCCGTACTATAGCTTCACTTCACCAAATTTTCTACAGTGGTTCTTAACTAGGAATTGGGGTTTCTGGAATGTTTATTTTTGGCCCAGATTATTTTGAGTGTAGCAGTTGTGCTTGGGGCCCACTTCGGGAAATTTTGTGGATCGAAAATTTTAAATATGTTAGTTCACAGTATTTTCATTATATCTGCGACCGTGAATGTCATTTGATCGGTAAATCTTGTCTAATTGCTATAGCCCTTTTAGACGGATTTGCGAATGTGACATTCCCGTTGATGTTCTGTGTTGTGCTGTGATGTTGCAGATTTGTCATGGTGGATAGCCTGGATGCAATTTTAGTACAGTTTGGTTATATTTGTACATTTGATATTGCGGGGCGAGCGTCCGACATGTAGACTGCCGCCACTGCCTGTTTGTATATTATTCTTTTGGGGCACGACCGGGCCGAGGTCGATGTACCCGTTGTATATATTTTACTTTCTATACTAGGATACCCCAAGGTGGAGTGCACGGATAGCCGGGTTCTAGAGGGCAACGAGCCCGCATCTCATGGCTTTGAGGCGGATGAGGCTTTACTCTCGAATTGGTGGGCTATTCGCCGCACTTGTAGGGGGTATAGGTTGACCCAAGGAGGGGTGCCCAAGTTACCGGATTCCGTGAAGTGTTGGGTGATCCATTCACTTTGTTGAAGGGGGCTGCCTCGCTTCAGGTTTTGGCGGGTAACTTGTCGTGCCCTTAGGGGTCTAGGATTTCATTGCACAGGATATCCACACGACCAGGGGAACGTCGGGTTTCAGTTGCGGCTCTGTGAAACCCGGGGCTTCCAGATTATCTGTTTTGTTCTGTGATGCTTATTACATTTCTGTGATGTTGCTTTTATCATGCCTTAAGCGAATATTATATATTGATATATATACTAGTAGATATTGTATATGTTTTACACCCGCGCTAGTCCGGTCCCCGCTCTGTCGTTAGTTAAGTAACCTAACGGGTGATGACGGGACCCAGTGGCGAATGCGGATGGCATATACGTACATCGTATTTTCGTTCTTTATTGGTGTGATTAATTGATGGGACTGCATTGATTCGGATCAATGCAAGCTAAACAAACCTATTCTGATGTTGTTGGAACATTTTTCAAAAAGCTGTTATTTCAAGGACGTTCTCTTTTGTTTTGCACAGTGGTATTCAGTTATGAATATCCAGCACCTCAGTCGACGAGGCAAGGGCCGAGATCCCTTCACCGGGAGTGACCCCTTGGACAGAAGTTCGCGTCAGGGTAACAACTTCACTATAGTCGATTACTTTTTGCTTTGCATCGTTGTATTCAGTTGGAATATCCTGCACCTCATTCTACGGGGAAAGAGCCGAGATCCCTTCACCGGGAGTGACCTTTTTAGCAAAGGTTTTCATCACTATATTTTTATAAAAAGCTATCCGGTTCCTTCAACGATATCAAGTTCATTACGTTAAAGGTTTTTCGCCAAAAACCATTCGTAGCCTTCGTCATTTCAGACGGGTAGCACTTAGTATTCATGCTATGTTTGTTGGCCAAAGTCAAGGCATATTGTATGGTAGCTATTTGTTACTTTTCTGTTGTATAGATAGATGCGTTGGTATGGGACAGTCGTACTGCTTTGTTAGCCAAAGTCAAGGGTAGGTATGGGTGGGTTCAAATCAACCTGGATAATGACGGGTAGAACTTGACATGTGACTTATGATTTGTTAACCAAAGTCAAGGTCATAAGAGCATGGGGTAAAAATCACATCGGGAGTTTCTAAAGAAACTGAAACTTGCCAGATATGCGCATACCTTCTGGAGTGTGATAACGTGAGTGGATTCCATCACGTTATCATGCGATGATAGTTGGATCCCGATTCCCACTGATGAGTTGGTTTACTCCTCGGGTGATCCCGACTAATTCTTCTTTCAGGTTTGGAGGAGAATTTGAGGTTACAGTGAGAGGTTTCCTGATTAGATAAATTGACAACCATTCTGATCTAGGTTAGAGTGCACGCTGAGTGTTTCTTTTCTCTCCCTCTTTAGCAGCGACCATGACCCGACCCTAGACTATAACTCAGTGACCAAGTTAACCGAACTTTCTTAAAATACTGACTTTTGGATTGTCTGAGTTGCATACCTCATTGCCACTCCTACTTTTACCCTTTTCTCCAGAACACCCTGTATTACTACGAACATCCATTTCCATTGGATAAAACCATCGTATGGTTATAAACGAACTCGAAAGAACTTGTTCCAGATTCGAGGATGGTTTCCGGTTCTGGAGAAAATGAATAGGACTATTCAGTTGTCTTTTCTTTTTACCTTCTCTCACGTTGCGAGTGCTCCTTGGATTAGGACGATACACCTATTATGCTAATTGGACAGTTTTCTTCCAAACCATAGGTAGGTGCCGAACGGTGGGGAATGAAGAAAACCAATTAGCCTAACGATGGTGTACAGAAAGTAATAAGTTAAGACAAATAAAGGGATTAGAAAGAGGGAAAAGTAAACTGCGACTGCCATTCACGACCAAACCAAGTATTTCATCGCCACTCCTACTTCACCTTTATATTTCTCTAAAACACTCCGTATCACTATGAAGATCCACAGTTATTTGGATACTCCATCGTATGGTTATATACAAACTCGAAGGAACTTGTTCCAGTTCGAGGATGGATTCTAGTTCAGGAGAAATAGGAATAAGGTTTTATTCAGTTGTCTTTTATCTTTACCTTCTCTCGGGTTGCGAGTGCTCCTAGGATTAGGACAGTACACCCATTATGCTTATTGGATAGTCTTCTTCCATACCATAGGCTGGTGCCAAACGGTAGGGAAGGAAGAAAACCATTTGGCCTAAAGGGGTGTACAGAAGGCAATGACTAAAGACATATATAAGGATTTGGAGAGATGGCAAAGAAATAATGGTTGCAGTTGTGAATCTGGATAATGGAAGACACATTACTAGGAATACCCGGATACCCCTACGAAACATTTCAATGTTTCAGTTTCACTGTGTACTGTTAAAAGAAAACTGATTTCCCAATTAGCCCTTGCTCCAGGGTATGTATTTACCAGGTTTGATTCTCACATCTGTATGGTTTTACAGATGATGAGTGAGAGTAAGTTATTGGGAATTGGGTGATCATCCTCATTTTATCGGGTTTCGTTGTAATTGGTGATATTTGAGAAAATCGCCTGGGTTGTTTGCCGGACGGCAAATATTTGGTTTTGAATATGCACCAATTTCAAATTTATATATCTGTACGTTTATTTTTATAAAGTGAGATATAACTTTTTGAAATTATGTCTATGACATTTACCTATATCAGTGGATGGGTAAGAAGTATTAAACAGCGGTGTAATTCTTCTTAACCATAAGTACAGTTTTCAACCTACGACACACAAGGAATGAGTTATTAGACTCAGGGGACTTATACAGAGTATTGTATGTTGTCCAGTGTCCATGAGGACAGAGGGGTTGTTCCTCGTACTATATTCTGTTTACTTATGACTTCTCTAGTTTTTAGACATGTGTTTCGTAGAAATGCAAGGTCTAAGTTTTGAGAAGTTATAGGTATAAGAGTAAATTAGAGAACCAGATGTTGCAAGTATCGGGATTCTTCAAGGAGATCGAAGATGGAGATACTTATGTATGGTATTCAGTTGATAGTAATGATTATGAGAAACTTGTTTCTCTTTCAGGTTACTCATATCTGGATGCATTCCTAAGTTGAGTAACGCTGATCGGTCTCCTTTCATTTAGTTGACATGCACTGGAGATAGCTGCATGATTTGAATCTGGTTCCAATTAAATCAGTTCCTTTGTTTCTATATTGGATATAGAACGGTTCATATCTTAACGATGTTAAGGTACGGGGAGTTGTCCGGCTTATGCTTAAAACCAGACTCTGGATAACTCAAGGCACGTTTCTGTAATGACAGTTTGTGGGTTGACCCGGGCTATGACGATGGTTGACTTTCTACCATCTGGAAGATCAATAGTGATATTGTTCTTGACTCGCCACAGTTTTAATAAAAATGGATTTTTTTTCAGAAAACAGTAGTGGGAGTATGGTAGAACTGGAAGTGATTCCAGAACCACAAACGATTACTGAAAATTTGATAAGAACCTAAACATTCAATTTGGTTTGACATTCCATTGGCCACTCCGCAGATATGGTGGGTAACCTCAGGCACCCGAGAGGTACTCCGGTAGCCTCAAAGACGGTGACAGGGAGGTTCTTGTTTACCCAGACTTGCCATTGCTGTTGCTCCAGACTGTGAGACCCGGCAGGAGGATGAGTATAGCGTCGTTCTAAACAAGCTTTAGAAATGCACGTCTATATGACTCTGCCGGAGGGTTGTCGTGGTCAGTGGGAGCAGCGGAAGCTAAGTGGGGACTTGACACTACTGTTGTTCCAGGCTATGAGACCCGGCGGGAGGATGAGTATAGAGTCGTTCTGAACTGGCTTTAGAAGTGCACGTGTATATGACTCTGCCAGAGGGTTGTCGTAGTCAGTGGGAGCAGCGGAAGCATAGTGGACAAGTGGCTTATGTCTATTTATAGACTAAAGCAGAAATAGCGGAGATAGATCATCTATTTCTGATGTGACAATCATAGGTTTGACTTCATCAGAATAGGGGATGGATCTGTTAAGAAGGTAGTAGGGTGTGATGTCCTGGTATTTGGATGACATACACAGAGTAGGAAGTGAAATTCCTATATTACGATCGGTTATATTTTTGTTGTCATACAGTGGTTTCTCTACAAAGGACATGGATTTCATATCAGACATTCTGGTTACTGGATCTATGGTTTTAGATCTAGATTTGGGTAGTTTCCCAATCAGGGTACTTAGACAGCATTCTAAAGGTGCTTTAGAATGGACGACTCCTGGCACGGTAGCATACCTGCAGGTAATGGAGTCACCCTCTCTAAAGGAGTCTCACGGACTAAAGGGGAGAGGGATGTGCATGATTGGCAGATCACTTGCTTAGGCAATTGAGTTGATCATGAGATATCAAGTATCACACCAGATGTTGTTTTTGCACGAGATGCAATATGTTGATATTGATCCAATCCTGGAGAAACGATCGGAAGCAGTTTTAGAACATAAGTGGATGTTCTAAGGAAATGATAACGGCAGCCGCATTCGGGAGACGGTTATCATTCCAGGCTTCCAAGGTGACCTGGATGACAGAGTGACTACCAGAGTTATAGTTTTCCATCTGACGAGGGGCAGTATTTTGGACAGGTGGTCCAAGCGGATACTGAGGGAGGCATAGCGCAGGATACTGATTAAGTTCAGTTGACGATACAGTCTAAGAAATTTGGATTTGGAGTTCATATATGAACTAGGTCCCATCTGATATCCAGACATATTCTAAGACAGGTATTGCTCATTTCCGGAGATGGCTTTCTCCGCGAACTTGAGATAAAGAGAGACATAGAAAGAAACATCAGGGCGAATCCACTCACTGAGGCTATTCCTTGAACGCAATAGTTTCGCAAATAGGCTTTGTGAGACTGATTAGTATAGGAGTTGGGTGTTCGGTATCACACGGGCTGTGAGTATGCGACATCGCAATAATTAGCCTTGAGTGCAAGTGGGAGATTGTTGGATATAGTGCCCTCAGAGTCACTTATTGGATCACAGGCACGTGATTGCAATGATTGAGGGAGGACCTATACCGGTAGGACAGTCTTACTCGAGAGGTTTGTATACTATCTGATTTGTTTTTATCATCGTGTACATGCTTTAGGTGACATTGTAGTTCACTATTACACGTTGATAGAGAATAGTATGCTACCATGGTTTATCTTTATCATCGTGTACTGCTTTAAGTGACCTTACAGGTCACTATTACACATTGATAGAGCCCTTAGGATTCTTGCTTGACTGCCAGCAGTATGATGGCGATCATATACGTGGGAGCTGGGGTCTATAAGCACATCCTTAAAAGGTCCATAGTCGTGGGAGTTTTTCGAGACAGGGCATCGATACTCCGGAGTAGCCCAGTGTATACAGTCGAGACCCCGACGAGGGGCGGTGGCCGGTCTCACAAGCCATTGGTGTCAGTTGGTTCACCTAAGATGTATACAGGTGCTCATTGGGTTATGAGTACACCGGACAAGACTCGCCGGGAACATGCTAGTTGGTATTATACCTGACGTCAGATAGCAGTTCCCTAGTGAAATGTGTACAGGTTAGTTCATCGACCTGAGATCGTCATTTGTCTCGTGTGAGTTCCCACTGTACTTTGATTACTACCCTACCACGGCTCAAAGGAGTCGTGCAAACAGGTTTTAGTTGGGTACAGTCCCGAGCCATATGGAAGCAGTGAGCGGATCGGCATGGGTTTCTTCTCTCCCGGTATTGGGGGTGAGGTCACGCTATCTCTAGGAGAGCCATTACACGAAGTCCTTAGCCAAGGCAGGAGATTTACTGGTAGGTATTCCAATAGTATCTCAGGGTGTTCTGTGCTACACTCCGACACGACTTGTACCACTTTTGGGGGTCTGACTTTTACCAACCCCCTAGGCCCGACATGCGATGCTCATAGACGAACGAACCGGACTGTACGGATATTGTCACTGACAGGCTCAGTAGGGTGTCAGGATGAGTTCACTCATCGACTTCCCTTTTGGTCAATACCTGGTAGCCCGTTACGTACAGCTAGTACCACTGACGTGCCGGTGGTTAAATCCACAGCCAAAGTATTGATGAGTCTTTAGTGTCCCCCACAGACAGTTTCTCAAGTTTCGGGCGAAACGTTGTAGAGGCCGTATGGTATTATGGCAGAGTTCGATCATATACGTGCAGTCGCGCACGGATCATGATTGGACGGATCATACTAGTGGGCTTTGGTTTAAGCCGGATCCTAGTATTAGATTTGTTGGATTACTTTAGTCTCATCGCATTCGCATTCAGTCGGAATACGGATGCAGGTATGTATATACAAGTGAGGGGTATCCTTGTGATCCGTCACGAGTTTACTTTAGATGTTGCCGTATCTTTTTATTGTTGTAAACATTTGGGTTAATGTTTACAAATGGAAATTGTGAGCCTAAATCATCATTTTGAGCATTTAATGTGACATAGACTTCATTAGTGACTCTTGGTCTCTTTTTATGTGCTAATGTCACATTATGTGATTGATTTGTGAGATGAAATGAGAGGAAGAGAGAGAAGGGCAGCTATATCCCTTTGGGTTTGCTCTTGTATGATTCATTCTTGCTCTCATTTTATCATACAACAAAAGAAAGAAATGGCTCCTTCTTCTTCTTCCTCCTCTAGCTCACAACCTCCATTAATGGCATCATCTCTAACCTCCATCCATACAATGGATGCAAGAGACAAAGTTGTCACACAGATACTCTACTTCACCTTGGGCACGTCGGCTAGCAAATTTCGTGCCCGAGTTGCTTCGGATAAAGCGGGAGCCCGTAAAAAGATTCGAAGATGTGGTGTCCTTTCCGACGAGGAGATCGAGCTCGGAGATGCCGCGAGGAGCTTGGGATGGTGGCCAAAGACCGAAGGACACGGATCGATCGGTATAGCTTTCCAACCCTTCTCTTGTTTACTAGTTATAGATTAATGGTTCTATCCGGGTTTTAAGCATACGATAACGCTGGTTTCTAGTTTAGAAAAATTTTCGTTTCCGCATTTTGGCCTCGGAAAAACGGCCGGGGTGCTACCGTACACTTACAATAGGTACTTAGAGCACTCTCTGGGTATTTTTTACAGTGACTCAAGTGTTGAGGTCTCTGGGAATTTTGGATGTTTGATAAATCGATCGAAATGTTTAACATCGTCTAGATATCTGTGCTTTATGATACAATATTTGGAATCCACAATAATTAGTTTTGTGAAAACTAGTTAGAACTTTGTAAATCTAGCAATTTAGTCTCTTTTGATCGGTTGCCGCGGGGTTTTGATTCGGATCAAAACTCCGTCGCAATCTCATATAGTACGCGAACGTTCGTCGGGTAACACTACTGGATAGCCACGCCCTATAGCCCCGACCAAGTGACTGTAGGAGAACCCCGTAGTCAAAAGCATCCATTCGGGTGCTCGTGGCCGCGGTGTTCCGCCTAAGTGCACTTCGTCGACGGCATCGGGGGTGCGGCTGCCTACTAATGTTTTCGACGAGCATTCGATCGGTTGTTGGGAATCTTGTTGAATTTTCCGACTAGATATTGAAAAGTGTTTTCAATTTGAGACTAAAGTGCCGGGTTTATAATGTTAGGCATGAAATTCAGAATATGTGATATTCCGGGTTTATGATGTCTAAGGAATTTATACGGTTAGGCATGAAATCCAAAGTATGTGATATTTCGGGTTTATGATGTCTAAGGTGGTTGCGGATTCCAATTATTGTAGTTTTCACTTTCTTTTCTGTGACCGTAAGTGTAATATATGGTGTATCGCCGGTTTCGTTGCTATACGTCAACGACAATTGGGATACACATATTTACTTACGTTGATGACATGTGATGTTATGTGTTGCTGGGATATGTTATATTGGATCGTCGTGTTTGAATAGCCAGGGTTTTTTTTTGCGTGAAATGAGAGTTTTTCATCTTCATTCATGTAAAAACTTGTTTGTAATATTCTTTTATTGGGACACTTCCGGGTTCAGGATGATGTCACCATTGATGTATATTATATACTTTTCCGTATTAGGATAGACTCAAGGCGGGGAGCACAAGTAACCGGGTTCTAGAGTCCAGTAGGAGACCATCTCGAGGAGTCGAGTCCGGGTCTCCTAACTCTAGAATTGGCAGAGTTGCTTGTTTCTCTCGCAGGGGTCTAGGGATGTGGGTTTGGCTATTCATCACGACCGTGGAATCCGTGTTTTTACTGGTTTAATTTAAAAGATGGACCTCCTAGTATATTCTATATTTTAGATGTTGACTTCTGCTGTAATGTTCTATGATGAGATCATATAATTGCGTCAGACGAATACTTTATATTATATATATGATATATAATAAACGTTGCTTATGTTTTGCATCCGCGCTAGTCCTGCCCCCGCTCTGCCGTTAGTCAACTAACCTAACGGTGCATGACGGGACCCGTGGCGAATGCGGATGGTATAAGCGTACGTTGTATTTTCGTTTCTTTATCTGTGATGCTTAGGAAGCATAAATTATGGGACTTCATTAATGAGATTAATGAAAAGGAAAGAAACCTAATGATGTTGTGGAATCAAAATTTCAAAACTGGTAGCTCTAGTTCTTGCTTTACATAGTTGTATTCCTTGATGAATATTCAACACCTCATTCGATGAGTAAAGAGCCTAAATCCCTTCACCGAGAGTGACCTCTTTAGCAAAAGCTAGCAGATACTACACGTACTCGCTTCATTTTGAAAACCTCGATTTTAAAAAGCGGAACTTGAACCACTCCTTTTCAAAATCACTCGATTCTACAACGATATCAAGTTCATTACGCAAAAGGTTTTCTTAAAAACCTGCCGTAGCCCTCCGTCATTTCAGATGAGTACTATTTAGTATTCGTGCTGCACTTGTTGGCCTTTGTCAAGACGTATTATGCGGTAGCTGATTAGTGCTTATCTGCAACCATATGATACGATTGGATTAGGATAGTCGTACGACCTTATTGACCTTTGTCAAGGGTCGTACGAGTGGGTTTAATTCAATCAGGAAATGACGGGTTGAACTTGATTAGCGCCCTATGGTTTGTTAGCCTTTGTCAAGGGTATACGACGTTAGGGGAAAAACATTATTGGGAATTTCAAGTGTTGAAATTTGCAATGAGATTGCATAGCTTCTATAAGATAGTTGGATTCAGATACCCACTGTGAGTAAGAGTTACACCTGGGAGAGTTTTGCACTTTACAATTAGCTAATCCAGTAGGTGTCAAGAAAGGTGTTAACGGGGTTATGCCTCTTGGAAAACAAGGTTTATTTTAATTAGGTCCATGCAAAAGCACAGGGAACTTCCCTCAAAGTACCGACACTGGCCTGACTGACCGGTTAGCGAACTTGTAGGGTGTAATTAATCCCGGCTAGTCTTACCTTTTAGGGTTTGAAGGAAGATTTGATAAAAACAGTGGGAGCCTTCCTGATTAGATAAAATAATAACCAATCTAATCTTGCAAGAGCGCACGCAGTGTTTTCTTCTCTCTCTCTCTCTCATTGTAGCGACCATGCCATACCTTAATCAAGATAATAATATGGATGTATTGACCGAACCCGCTTTTTATACTGAGTTGGTGAACGTTGGTTCCGCTCTATCTTATAACTGTTATAAATCTGAACAGGAAATAGGGGAATATTCGGATTCCCACACGACCTGAACGAGGAATGAGCATGTTGATGCATCTTCTTCGGGTGTGTTCGTTACCGAGAACTGTTTCTCAGTACACTCTACGTATTGGGTATTAGATTTCGGATCAGGATCCCATATTTGTAATATGTTACATGGGTTAAAGAAAGGTAGACAACTGGGAAAGAGTGATCTTTTTCTAAAAATAGGGACTGGTGCAAATGTTGCAGCCAAAGCAGTTGACGAATATCACCTTTTATTACCAAATGTGAATACATTGATCTTGAACGACTGTTATTATGTACCATCTATGATATGCAATTTAATATCAATTTATTTATTAGATAAAGAAGGATATAACTTTATAGTGGAGAATAATGTTATGAACATTTATCTAAATCTAGTGTTGATTGGGTTTGGTACATTATGTAACGGTTTATACGTTCTGAATCAAAATACAGTTCTTAACGTACAGAACACATACAAAAGAAAAAGTTCAGAAATGAATGAATCCTTCTTATGGTATTATAGACTAGGTTATATCAATGCGACACGACTAGCTAAGTTACATAAGGATGGATATTTGAACCCGTTTGAATTTACATTTTATGAAACTTGCAAATCATGTCTCAAAGGCAAAATGACAAAACTCCGTTTACTGGACATGGAGAAAGAGCTACTGAACTCCTGGGACTGATACATAGTGATGTATGCGATCCTATGTCTACACATGCCAGGAATGGTTCTTCGTACTTCATTACATTCACCGATGATCTCTCAAGATTCGGACATATGTTCCTATTGAAACACAAGTCTGAAGCTTTTGAGAAATTCAAGGAATATAAGTGTGAAGTAGAGAACCAAACGGGTAGAAGTATTAAAATTCTTTGATCTGATCGGGGAGGAGAATACTTAAGCACGGAGTTCCTGGATTATTTAAAAAGAGAATGGGATTCTCTCTCTGCTTACTCCTCCGTATATATCACAGCACAACGGTGTATCGGAGCGGAGAAATCGCACCCTATTAGATATGGTGTGCTCTATGATGAGTACTGCTGAATTACCTATTTCCTTTTGGGGTTATGCACTTGAGAAGCCGCATACCTATTGGATAAAGTTCCGACCAATTCAGTGCCTACCACTCCATATGAGATATGGGAAGGGAAGAGACCATATCTTAAACGAGTTAAGATATGGGGTTGTCCGGTCTATGTCAAAAAGAAAAATCCGGACAAACTCGAAGCAAGATCAGTTCTTTGCAAGTTTGTGGGGTATTCAAAGAATTCATATGGATATCTTTTCTACCACAGTGAGGAACAAAAGGTGTTTGTTGCTCGACATGCCACCTTTTTAGAAAAGGAATTTCTTGTAAAAGAAATTAGTGGTCATGAGGTAGAACTGAAGAGGTTCCAGCTACACAAACTACAACTGATGATTTGGTGGAACCGGAGGATTCGATAGTCGTCGACGAACCTCAGCCTCTCTGCCGATCTAGTAGGGTTCCTCATCCACCTGAGAGATACTACGGTTTTCTCATTGATGGTGGGAGCGAGGATTGCATCACGGAAGATGATGACCCAACTAGTTTCGAGTAGGCCATCACGAATGGGGACTTTTTGGAATGGCTGGATGCAATGCGGTCTGAGATGGAATCCATATACACCAACAAAGTATAGACTTTGAAAGTTGCTCCTGAAGAGGTAAAACCCGTTGGGAGCAAATGGATCTTTAAGAAGAAACTTGGTGTAGATGGAAAAGTTGAGACTTTCAAAGCTAGACTTGTTGCAGAAGGTTTTCGTAAACGACCAGGTGTCGATTATGATGAGACCTTTTCTCTAGTGGCTATGCTTAAGTCCATCCGGATCCTATCTGCCATCGTTGCATACCATGACTACGAAATCTGGCAGATGGATGTCAAGACCGTTTTTCTAAATGGTGATTTAGAAGAGAGCGTGTACATGACACAGCCAAAGGGCTTCGTAGATAGTGGGAGCAACGGAAAGGTGTGAAAGCCACCTAAATTAATCTACGGGTTAAAGCAGACATCGCGGAGTTGGAACATCTGTTTTGATGCGGCAGTCAAAAAGTTTGACTTCAAGAAGAACGTAGATGGACCTTGTATATACAAAAAGGTTATAGAGAGTAAGGTTGTCTTCCTCGTATTGTACGTGGATGACATACTCTTGATAGGAAATGATGCTCCTATGCTACACTTGGTCAAGCTCTCCTTATCACAAAGTTTCTCCATGAAGGATATGGGTGATATCTCTTACATCCTGGGGAGAAATACTGGACACCTGTGAAGAACATTCTTAAGTACTTGAGAAGGACTAAAGAAATGTTCTTGGTGTATGATAACGGTGAACTCCAGATGGAGTCCTTTACCGATTCGAGCTTCCAGAGTGATAAGGTCGACTGTAAGACAATCTCGGATTTTGTTTTTACCCTCAGTGGAGGGACGGTATGTTGGAAGAGTTCCAATCTAGATACCGTAGCAGACTCGACGATAAAGACTGAATACATCGCTACCAACGATGCTGCCAAAGAGGCTGTCTAGATGAAGAAGTTCATGAGATGAACTTGGTGTGGTTCCTACCATTATCCAATACTTGTGTATTGTGATAACAATGGAGTTGTGGTTTAGGCCTAGAAATCCCGGTCGCATCAGTGATCCAGACATTTTTTAGGCAGTATCACCTGATCAGGGAGATAGTTCATCTCTGGGTGATCGAGGTCAGGAGAGTTGAGACGAAGAATAACACGGAGGATCCACTCACGAAGGCCATACCCCATATACAATTTGACAGATTTTGGGATGTTGGGTATGAGATAATACAACAGCTGGCCTTAGTGCAAGTGGAAGATTGTTAGTTGTATATATACCCTAGAGGCCATTATTGTACATGATTGTATATTATAATGGATGCTTGGACATATATAGGGATGACTTTCTTGCTCGACACGATAGTATGCTATCTGGTTGCTCTTTATCTTAATATGTAGACTAGTATTATGATACTGTCTTTTCTCTCACATGTTGATAAAGCCCTTAGAATGTGTACTTGACTACCGGGATTATGATGCGGATCATACAAGTGGGTCCAGGGTAGTCCACAAGTTCATCCTTTAATTGTTCCTAGTCGTGCGAGTATCGAGACGGGGTATCGGTATTCCAGAGTAGACTAGTGTGTACGTTTCTTGACCCTGTATGGGGCGGTGGATAATCCTACATCCATTGGTGTTTGACATCAAAGATTGTACACATGTACTCGTTGGAGAATGGGTACACCGAACATGACTCGCCGAGAACTCCTAGATGGTATTATACCTAACGTCATATAGCAGTTCTCTAGTGACACCGGTATAGGTTAGTTTGTAAACCCGAGATCGTCATAGAGTCTTGTGTGATTCCCATTATGCTTTGATTTCCTCCCTACCATGTTCAAGAAAGCATGCAAATTGGTGGATTTTGGGTACAGTCCCGAGTCATATGGAGGCAATGAGCGATAGGAGGGGTTTCGTCTCTCCTGGTATTGGGGCTTGATGTTGCGCTGTGCTCGATTGGCTATAACAGGAAGTCCTTGGCCAGGGCTGATGATGAGATTTACTGGTAAGTGTTATCAGTAGTTTCTCGACCCGTTATGAGCCTTACATCGGCATGACTTATCATGTTATTGGGGTATGACGTTTACTACCCCCAGACTCGATATGCGACATATCAAACAAAGAGACCGGACTGTACAGTAGTGTTACTTACTGGATTCACGGAAGTATGAACAAGCTTGCTTGTTGATCTTCTGATCGTTTAATACCTCGGTAGCCGTTACGTCCAGCTAGTACCGCTGATGGCTTGTGGGTGACTGATATGATCATCACCTACTGCTGGCGTATTGACGAGTCTTTAGAGTCCTACACAGAGATTTCCTGGCTCAAGCAAAACGAAGTAAGGCACATATATGATATGTGCGGGACCGAGATTGATACTTGTATGTGATACAATTTCTAATCTCGCGATATAGGTTATATGTGATATAACCGGATTATTGAATCAAATGTTGATTCAATAATTTGTTATATGCATATTTGATATATATGTAAATGATATTAGTCGGTTGTATGTAATATAGCTGGGTTATTAAATCAAGTGTTGATTTAATAATTTAATATATATAATTATATATTTGATATATTAATATATATTAACTAATATTAGCTCAATTAAGAATTTCTCTTCTCTAAATACATTTATATATATATGTGTATGTGTGTGTGATATATATATATATATATATATATATATATATATATATATATATTAATATATTTATATTTTGTGTCATGCTAGATGATACTTTGGACTTGGGTGTATGAGACTCATACCTAACTAAAGATAATTTGGGTGATTAATTATTAAGAGATAAATTAAAATCAGATGGAAATTGGCATGATTTAAGATGCTTGTGGAAGCATGTAGAAACCTTGACTTAGTCCACTAATTTTATTTTACTGTAGATATTTATTAACCTAACCATTATCTTTAGTCATGATTAAGTCTCTACAAAAGATTATATGAGATATTTTCTTCACCCATGATTCATCACTTGAGCTTTTTCTTCATCTCATTTTTCTTCTTTTGATTTCTAGTGAGGTGAAAAAGAAAAAGAGAAAAATAATTCTAAAGTGAGAAAAATTCCTACTTCATCAATCTATACCAAACTAGCCATTTAGTATAGATTGTTTGCTTCACTAATTTCTCAATTAGTGAAGAGCTAGTTTGAGTTAGAGATTCTTCGACGTAAATCATTTTCGGCCTCGAAGATCCTTAAGTAAGCTCGTTCCTTTCGCCTAGTGGAGCCTAAGAAGAGTTCGGGGACCACTGCTTGGAGTAAAGGGACTATTATATGGAACTTTAGAAGTGAAGGACCGGTCTACAAAGGTTGTATTCCTATTTCACTTAGTGTAAAGTTTGTTTACATGCATATAAAACCCTAATTCTCTAGTTAGATCCTTGGTTCGGATTTCTTGGCATCCTAGATTTTTTGAAATTGCATACTTGATGCTTGTCGGAACCTATCGAGGGTGCTAAGCGAACCCAGCAATTTTTTTATTCGGGCAAGTTCGGGAAACTTTTCGGTCGAAATAATAACATCGTTTATGATCCATATTTTTGTTTGTGTGTTTGATAATGTCTTCTAATTGTTATATGTTCAATTAGACGATCTTGCATATTGGTTACTTGTTATGTTGTTCGAATATATATCTTGTGATGTTTTAGCCAGATAGTCATGATTGGATAACCCCTCGTGCGATTTGTGTGTACAATTTTGATTCATGTATTTGTTTATTCGGGACGAGCGGCCAGATTATGGTCATCGTTGCCGCTTGATGTGTATTCATTTTAGGACACGTCCGGGTTGAGGTCGTTGTCGCCATTGTATATATTTTTTTACCTGTACTAGGATACCCCATGACGGAGTGCTCGGGTAGCTGGATTCGAGAATGCAGCGGGTGACCATCTCCTGGAGTCGAAACCGGGCCACCTCATTCTCGGACTGGCGGGTTGCTCGCCGCACTTATAGGGGGTGTAGTTCTGACCTACGGAGGAATGCTCAAGTTACTGGATTCCAAGAAGTGCCGGGTGGCCCTCTCATAACATTGAGTGAGGGTTGCCTCACTTCTAGAATTGGCGGGTAACTTGCCGCACTCGTAGGGGTCTTGATTCGAGTTTGTACGGGCTATCCACGTGACCGGGGAACATTGGTTTTCGTTTGCGGCTCAAACGAAACGAGGGGCTCCTAACTTATCCGCTATTCCATCTTATTTGTTGTTTATCACATGTCTATGATGTTTGATATTGATATTTATATTTATATTTATATGCTTCTATATGTTTTGCATCTGCGCTAGCCCTGTCCCCGTCCTGCCGTAAGTTAAGTAGCCTTACGGTGAAGACCCGGGACCCCATGGCGAACGCGGATGACATATAAAAGCATACTATTTTGGTTGTTTTTGTTGTGGCTAGAAACATAGTTTGATAGGATCATATTATAAGTTTAATGCAAGGAAAACAATGCTAAATGATGTTGTCAGAACCAATTTTTAAAACTACTCGGTTTTCTTCAAAACCAATCATTTTTCTACAAAACCACCCGTTTTAAAAACAGAGCCTAAACCACTCTTTTTCAAAGTCACTCGAGTTCCTTTAACGATATCAAGTTTATTATATTAAATTTTTTTTTCGCCAAAAACCAGTCGTAACCCTCCGTCATTTCAGACGGGTAGTGCCTAGTATTCATGCTATGTATGTTGGTTTTCATCAAGGCATGGTGTATGGCAGCTATGTGTTGCTTTTCTGTAGCATAGAGATGCATTAATGTAGGACAGGTACATCTATTTTAGCCTTCGTCAAGAGTTAGTACGGGTAGGTCTAGATTAATCAAGCCAATGACTGGTTGAACTTGACTAGCGACTTATGATATTTTGGCCTTCGTTAAGGTCATAAGACACTTGGGGTAAAAATGATATCGGGAGTTTCAAATATAAGGGAAACTTTCCTAATACATGCATACCTTCTGGAGTGTGGTAATTTTGGTCGGCATCCGTCAAAATTATCACACAGTGATAGTTGGGCCCTAATTCCCACTGTGAGCAAGTATTACTCTTCAGAAGATTTTCACTTCACAACTAGCTAACCCATTAGGTGTCTAGAAAAGTGTTAACGAGATTATGCCTCTGTGGAAACGGGGTTATTTAATTAGGTCTGTATGAAAGCACATGGAGCCTCCCTTGGAGTACCAACACTTGCTTGGCTGAACGGTTAGCAAATTTATAAGGTGTAAATGATCCCGACCAGTTTTTCTTTTAGGGTTTGATTACATAAAATGATTAACTGATTTAATCTTGATAGAGTGCACGTTAAGTGTTTCTTTTCTCTCTCTTTGGTAGCGAATATGACTAACCTTAAACTAAAACTCGTAAACCAAGTTGATCGAACCATTTTACAAACCTGGCTTTTGATTGTCATGATTTACGACAAAATCACATATATCCTTGCCACTCCCACTTTACCCTTTGCCTTCTTCAGAATACTTCGTATCACAACGGAGATCCATATTGCTTCAAATGACCATCTCGTATAGTTACATATGAACTCGAAGAAATTTATTTCAGTTCGAGAATGGCCATGGGTTCTAGAGAAATTGAAATGCATAATTCGGTTGTCTCCGTTTGTTTGCCTTCTATTTAGTTGAGAGCTCCATATATTAGGAGAATACATCTGTTACGCTTGTTGGATAGTCTTCTTTTAAACTTTAAGCAGGTGCCGAAAGGCAGGGAATGAAGAAAACCAACTAGCCTAAGTATGGTGTACAGAGATAAGATGCGGAGACATATAAAGTGTTGGATATAGTGCCCTCAAAGCAATTATTATCATTGCATGTAGGCAATTATGATAATTGAACGATGACCTATATAAGTAGAACGGTTTTATTTGAGATGATAGTATACTATCTGGTTTGTCATTATCATTATGTGTATAAGTTTTGATAAAGCCCGTAGGATTATTGCTTGAATACCAGCATTATGATGAAGATCATATATGTGGGAGCTGGATGGTCCATAAATACATCCTTAAATATCCATAATCGAGAGAGTATCGAGACTGGGCATCGATACTCCGGAGTAGACTAATGTATACTTTTCAAGAATCCAACGAGGGGCGGTGGCCGGTCTCACAAACCATTGGTGTTGAGTCTATACAGGTGCTCGCTGGAGGTAAGTACACCGGACGGACTTGCCGAGAACTTCAAGATGGTATTATACCTATTGTCGGATGGATGTTTTTTGTGGCATGAGTACATGTTAGTCCTTTGACCTGATATTTTCATTTGTCTCGTGTGAGTTCCCACTGTGCTTAGATTACTACCATACCACGGCTCAAAGGAGTCATGCAAACATGCTTTATTTGGGTACAGTCCCGAGCCATATGGAGGCAGTGAACAATCGTCAGGGATTCGTCTCTCCCGGTATTGGGAGTCGTTGTCGCACTGTGTTTGTTAGTGTTTATGCTCTAGAGGCCATTACTGTATCATACTAGTTTGTATATTACTTAGTGGAAGCTTGGGATATTCACAGATGTATTGACAGTCTTGCTAAAAATGATAGTATGCTACTTGGTTTATGTCTATTTTAATATGTGCATATGTTTCTTTTAACGTATCGCTTATACATATTAGTAGAGCCCGTAGGATCTTTGCTTGATTACCAGCGTTGTGATGGCAGTCACACTAGTGGGGGCTGGGTAGTCTATAAGCAACATCCTATACAGGTCCCTGGTCGTAAGATTATCGAGATGGGGCATCGATACTCCGGAGTAGACTGGTGTATACGCTTCTCATCCCAGCATAGGGAGATGGTCTGTCCCACAGCCATCAGTACGTCGTACTGGAGATAGTATGCAGGTACTCGTTAGGTTACGGGTACACCGGACAGGACTCGCCGGGAACTGCAGGTTGGTATTATACCCATCGTCAGATAGCAGTTCCCAGGTGACATGAGTACAGCATAGTCCGTCGACTTGAGACTGCTACTTCGCCTCGGGTGTGTTCCCACTGTACTTAGATTACTACCCTACCACGGCTCAAAGGAGTCGTGCAAACAGGGTGCAGTCCCGAAGCACTTGGAGGTAGTGGCGGTTAGACAGGATTCGTCTCTCCCGATATTGGGGGTTGATATCGCGCTGTGTATGGAGAGCCATTACGCAAAGTCCCTGGCCAGGGAAAGCCAGATTTACTGGTGGCTTCCAGTAGTTTCTCAAGGTGTAATGGGCTTCACTCCGACACGACTTATACCGCTATTAGGGGTCTGACGTTTGCCGCCCCCTAGGCCCGATATGCGATAGTCCTAGACGAACGGACCAGACTGTACGGAGATTGTCATATCAGGCTCAGTAGGAGTTCGGATGGGTTTCCTCATCGTCCTTCTTATCGACATCTACCTGGGGACCGTTACGTACGGCTAGTACGGTTTGCGGCTTATGGTTAAACCCACTGCCAGCGTAGTGTCGAGTCTTTAGAGTCCCACACAGAGAGTTTCCTTACACCGGGCAAAAGGTGTAGAGGCCGTATGGTTTTACGGCAGGGCCACGATCACTTACGTACACTTGTGCATGTATTATGATCGAGCAGATAATACTAGCGGGCTTTGGTTTAAGCCAGATTCTAGTATTATACAGATGGATTTATTTAGTCAAAGATTATCCGTGTTTTTCGGAAATACGGATGGGAGGGGCAGTCTCGTAATTTGTCGGGAAGCTTCTAGAAGAAGATGACTCATTTGTGTTTAATTCTTTTTAGGATCTAAACAAATGAGGTGGAGAGATGAGGTGTAGGTTTTCATTAAATGGATAATGACTCATGAGATGATTCATCTCAAATGAATTAAATGAAGCATGCTTGATATTATGATAGATATTTGTTATGATATTTTGATGCCTCATATTATTCTAAGATGAGACATTATTCATATCATTATCACAAAAGCTTTCTCTCTCCTCAAGTCTTCATCTTCTTCCTCAAAATCCTAATGGCTCTCATGAGTTGAGAAACCTAGGGTTTAAGTGACTAACTAATCCATCTTATTACTCTACACCCTTTAGGACTTCTGGATTAGCGATCTAGAAGCCGTAGTTATCTCAGATTCGGGATAGGAGCTCGGACTATAGACTCTCGGGTGGATCGTCTTTGACTCGAGAAGGCGTTTGAGGTGCCCTTGTTCCATAGAGCCTACGAGATGTGAAGGACAGCGATGAAGACCCGAAGGACAAGTAAAGTGAGGTATAACTTCGAATCCGAGTAGTTAAACCTCTCATAGTTTGCTAGTAATGGTTTAGACACGATCTGTGTGCTCAAGTCCGTGTTACGAAGCTTTGATAATTGTTTTTCATATATTCCGCCTCCCCGCGAGCTAGAGGGTTGTGTGATATGGACTTACAGTGGTATCAGAGACTACTAAACCTTTACTAGCTTGTTAGCAACTAATTAGAACTTCGATCGTCGGAAAAACACGAAAACTTAACCCCGGACCCCTCAAGTTTCTGTCAATTCTAAACGTGTCGAAAAAATTATTTGATAGGTATGAAAATTCACAGCAGGGAATTCTAAGAATACTGGAGAAATACGAGGAGGTAACTCGATTGGACTGCCGCGGAAGCGCGGCGGATTGGTGCGATCCGCCGCGGATCCGCGGCCGAGTCAACTCAGAGTTGACTCGTATTTGCACAGTAACTCTTAGTTTTGGATGTTCTGTTTTTCTGTATATTTTGTTTCCGCCCAGGTTACTTCAGTGCTGGCTTGCATTTGGGGTAGAGATGGAAAAAGATTGTCGATCGATATTCTAAGTTATTTGCTAATCGGGTCTTATCTGTAATGTTTAATGTGTTCGTAAACCTCCCCTAATTGATAGTATGTCGGTTAGCAGGGGGTTGCACATTTCTGTAATGGTTTTTACTGGTTTGTGTATATGAACTTCATTGGATCGTTGTGATGATTAGCCGGGGTTTGAGATCAGTTTTTATATTCATCCATTCGATGTAAATTGTAATATGATGTAATATTCTTTTGCGGGGCACATCCGGGCTGAGGTTGTAGCCACCGTTGTATTATTTCATTTACTGTTTTATGCTCCTATGATAGACCCAAGGTGGGGTACACAAACTACCGGGTACTTTGAAGTGTTTAGTGGCCTACTTACGTTGTTGAGGGATACCGCTTCACTTCGAGTACTTTGCGGGTAGTTTGCCGTACCCGTAGGGGTCTAGGGTGGGGTAATGGCTATTCATCACAACTGTGTAATCCGTCTTTCGTTGCAGGCTTAAAGGAAACGCGGATTGCTTGTATATCCAATAATGTTCATCAGTGATCTGGAATGCCTATTATTGCGTCTGACGAATGTACAATATCTATATATGATAGCTATTAGACGTCACTTATGTTTTACACCCGCGCTAACCCAGCCCCCGCTCTGTCGTTAGTTAAGTAACCTAACGGGTGAATGACGGGGCCCAGTGGCGAATGCGGATGGCATAAGAGGACGTTGTATTTTCGTTGTTTTCTGCAATGATAGGATAAATGATGGGATGCATTATTTTAATGTAAAGAAAATAAACCAAAGTTGAATCGTTGGAACAAATTTAAAAGAAACCACTCGGTTATTTTAAAATAGCAGATTTTTTTAATTGCGGAGCTTTAACCACTCCTTTTAAAAAGCTATCAGGTTCCTTCGATTATATCAAGTTCACTACGTTCACGGTTTCGCCAAAACCAGTCGTAGCCCTCCGTCATTTCTTATGGATGGTCAGTAGTATTCAAGCTGTGTTTATTGGCCTTCGTCAAGGCATAGTGTTTGGTAGCTGCTAGGGTATTCATTTGTTGCATAGATAGATGAGTTGGTTTGGGACAGTCGTATTACCTTGTTGGCCTTCGTCAAGGGTATGTACGGGTGGGTTCAAATTAACAAGATAATGATGGACAGAACTTGACATGTGACTTATGATTTGTTGGCCTTCGTCAAGGTCATAAGAAACATGGGGCAAATATCCACATCGGGAGTTTCTAAAGAAACTGAAACTTTCTAGTGTTGCATACCATTTGGAGTTTAATGAATGTTGGTAGGATTCCTTCAGCATTATCACACGATGATATTTGGATCTCGATCCTACTGTGAGTATCCGCTACTCATCAGGAGATTCGTCACTTAACGAGCAATGCTATAAACCAAGTAGGTGTCGAGAAAGGTGTGAGCGGGGCTACGCCCCCAGAAAAGAGGTTATTTAATTAAGGAACTTCGCGAAAGCGTTGGAAAACCTCCTTCGAAGTACCGACACCGGCCTGGCTGAACGGTTAAGCAAGTATTGTACGATGAGATCAGTCCTGGCTAATTCTTCTTTTATGGTTTGAGGAAGGATTCGAGAAACAGTGGGAGCCATCCAGTTTAGATAAACTAAAAACCAATCTAAACTTGCAAGAGCATCATGCCAACGTGTTTTCTTCTCTCTCTCAACTGCAGCAACCTTATGACCATGACTAGGTTACATCTAGATAATAAGTTGACTGAATCTAACTTTTATGACTGGCAAAGGTCTGTCCAGATGTCCATTGTCTATGACAAGCTGGACCACCCTATTACTACTCAAGATCCCGCCGTCCCAGGTCTAGTTTCCACCGTCGCGGATATGGATATCCGTAAGACTAGGGAAAAGGACAGTGCGAAAGCCAGGTGCCTCGTGTTGGCTTCAGTTGATGGTGTATACCAAAAGCAGCACGAGAAGATGGACTTAGTTTCCGTCTTTCTCCATAACAAAGATTTATATGGAGAGCAATCTCGTATCGCAAGATATGAGACCTCGAACGAATTATTTCAAGCGTGGTTGGCTGTCGGATCATCTGTAGGGGACGACGTCCTTACGATGACTAGCTATGTTGATGAGCTCAAGGACCTGAAGACTACGTTGGGAAACAGGTCATATGCTGACTTATTTCCACAGTCCCTACCCTCTACTTACACTCTGAAAGAAACTAGGGAGACACCCGCTCTGCTTAATGGGGGACATTCTTCTTCTACATCCAGGGCGAAAGCAAAGGGTGAAAAGAGGAAAACCTCCACAAAGCCGATATACGGTGTCAGTAAAGTAGAAGGAAAGGGAAGAGGAAAAGTTTCGGGACTTGGTGTAGGGAAGGAGGGATGTTCCTATTGTTATGGGAATGGACATTGGCTGAAGGATTGCAGGGCTTTGGAAGCCAGTAGCCAGGATACGAAGCATGTTGTGGCTTCGTCCTCGAGTGTGTATGTAATTGAGAACTGTTTGTCAATTAACTCTACTTCTTGGGTACTAGATACCGGAGCAGGATCTCATATCTGTAATTCATTACATGCTTTTAGAAACCGTAGAGTTATCAGGGTAGGTGATTTGTCTCTCAGAGTTGCAAACGGAATAAGCGTGGACGCTGAATCCGTGGGAGAATATCGCCTAGGTTTGACAAGTGGGCAGATATTGATTCTACGTAACTGTTTGTATGTACCTAGTTTTACTTGTAATATTATATCAGTGTCCTCACTTACGAGAAAGGGATATGATTTTACATTCGTAAGCGATCTAGTTCACATCCACCTAAATCAAGTTCCGATTGGGTCCGGTATATTAGATGACGGTATATACGTATTGAGTCAAGCTCAGGTTTTCAATATTCAGAACACACTTAAAAGAAAGTCTCCAGAAGTAAATCAGGCTTTCTTATGGCATTGTAGACTAGGTCACATCAATGAAACACGATTAACTAAGTTACATATAGAAGGATATTTGAATCCGTTCGAATATCAATCTTATACTACTTGTGAATCTTGTCTCATAGGAAAGATGACAAAAACTCCGTTTACTGGACACGGAGTAAGAGCGAGCGAGCTCTTGGGACTCATACACAGCGATGTGTGTGGTCCAATGTCTATACATGCGCGAGGTGGTTATTCCTACTTCATTACTCTTACGGATGATTTCTCTAGGTATGGACATATCTTCCCGATGAAGCATAAATCCGAGGCCTTTGAGAAATTCCGCGAATACAAGAATGAAGTGGAAAACCAAACAGGAAAAAGTATCAAGACACTGAGATCTGATCGAGGTGGTGAATACTTAAGTGCCGAGTTCCTAGGTTACTTAAAAGAGAATGGAATTCTCTCTCAGCTTACTCCTCCATACACACCACAACACAACGGTGTATCGGAAAGGAGGAATCGAACCCTATTGGATATGGTTCGTTCCATGATGAGTAAGGCTGAGTTACCGCGATCTTTCTGGAGTTATGCACTAGAATCAGCTGCATATCTTTTGAACAAGGTTCCAATCAAGACTGTGCCTGAAAGTATGGTAGAACCAGAAGTTTCAGAAGAAAGGGACATACCAGCGCCTATCCGCAGAAGTAGTAGGCAGTCTCATCCGCCCGAGAGATACTACGGTTTTCTCATAGACGGGGATCGAGAAGATTGCATCATTAATAATGATGACCCTACTAGCTTCCAGCAAGCCAGTCAGAGCGGCGACTCGGTAAAATGGCTGAATGCAATGCGGACCGAAATGGAGTCCATGCACACTAACAAAGTATGGACTTTGGAAATTGCTCCAGATGGGGTAAAACCCGTAGGATGCAAAGTGATCTTTAGAAAGAAGATTGGTGTAGATGGACAGGTTGAAACCTATAAGGCTAGACTTGTTGCAAAGGGTTTTCGTCAAAGACCTGGTTTGGACTATGACGAAACCTTTTCTCCAGTGGCTATGCTCAAATCCATTCGGATCCTTCTTGCTTTTGCTGCCTTCCACGATTATGAGATCTGGTAGATGGACGTAAAGACGGTCTTTCTAAATGGAAATTTGGAAGAGTGCGTCTATATGGATCAGCCAGAGGGATTCATTCAGAGTGGGAGCAGCGGTAAAGTGTGCAAGTTGCTTAAGTCCATTTATGGACTAAAGCAGGCATCGCGGAGTTGGAACATCTGTTTTGATGATACTGTCAAAGAATTCGACTTTATCAAGAATCCAGATGAACCATGCATATACAGTAAGATTGTAGGGAGAGCTGTTATATTCCTCGTCTTGTACGTGGATGACATTCTCCTAATAGGAAATGATATTCCTATACTACAGTCAGTCAAAAGATTCTTGTCACAGATGTTCTCCATGACGGACCTGGGTGATGCCACCTACATTCTGGGGATCCAGATCTATCGTGATAGATCAAAGATGATGTTGGGACTTTCGCAGTCCAGGTACATAGACACCATATTAAAAAGATTCAGTATAGAAGATTCTAAGCGCGGTAACCTACCGGCTTGTCACGGAATCAACCTCTCCAAAGAGATGTCTCCCAAGACTGATTTGGAAACGGATCGCATGTCGATTATACCCTACGCTTCTGTGGTAGGCTCTATAATGTATGCGATGTTATGTACCAGACCAGATGTAGCATACGCATTGAGCGTTGTAAGCCGGTATCAGGCAAACCCAGGGGAGAAGCACTGGATAGCAGTAAAGAACATTCTCAAATACCTGAGGAGGACTAAGGAGATGTTCTTGGTGTATGGCGGAAAAGACCTCCAGATCGAGGCCTTTGCTGACTCCAGCTTCCAGAGTGACAATGATGACTCCAAATCCATGTCGGGTTATGTCTTTACCCTCAATGGAGGGGCGGTATGTTGGAAGAGTTCCAAGCAGGACACCGTTGCTGACTCAACGATGGAAGCGGAGTACATAGCTGCTTGCGATGCCGCAAAAGAAGCTGTCTGGATGAAGAAGTTCCTAACAGAACTTCAGGTGGTTCCTACCAGTGTTGATCCAATACCTCTGTATTGCGACAACAACGGCGCTATAGCTTTAGCGAAGGAACCCAGGTCCCATCAGAAGTCCAGACACATCTTAAGGCGGTATCACCTGATCAGGGAGATCGTAGATCGCCGGGAGATCGAGGTAAAGAGAGTAGATACGGAGAATAACATTGCTGATCCATTCACAAAGGCCATTCCTCAGCCGCAGTTCGAGAAGCTATTCGAGATGATAGGTCTGCGATATGCCAGTACATGGCCCTAATGCAAGTGGGAGATTATTAGTGTTTATGCCCTAGAGGCCATTACTGTATCATACTAGTTTGTATATTACTTAATGGAAGCTTGGGATATTCACAGATGTATTGACAGTCTAGCTAAAAATGGTAGTATACTACTTGGTTTATGTCTACTTTAAAATGTGCATATGTTTCTTTTAACGTATCACTTATACATATTAGTAGAGCCCTTAGGATCTTTGCTTGATTACCAGCGTTGTGATGGAAGTCATGCTAGTAAGGGCTGGGTAGTCTATAAGCAACATCCTATACAGGTCCCTGGTCATAGGATTATCGAGATGGGGCATCAATACTCCGGAGTAGACTGGTGTATACGTTTCTCATCCCAGCATATGGAGATGGTCTGTCCCACAGCCATCAGTACGTCGTACTGGAGATAGTATGCAGGTGCTCGTTAGGTTACGGGTACACCGGACAGGACTCGCCGGGAACTGCAGGTTGGTATTATACCCATCGTCAGATAGCAGTTCCAGGTGACATAAGTACAGCATAGTCCGTCGACTTGATACTGCTACTTCGCCTCGGGTGTGTTCCCACTGTACTTAGATTACTACCCTACCACGGCTCAAAGGAGTCGTGCAAACAGGTAGCAGTTGGGTGCAGTCCCGAAGCACTTGGAGGCAGTGGCGGTTAGACATGATTCGTCTCTTCCGGTATCGGGGGTTGATATCGTGCTGTGTATGGAGAGCCACTACGCAAAGTCCCTGGCCAGGGCAAGCGAGATTTACTGGTGGCTTCCAGTAGTTTCTCAAGGTGTAATGGGCTTCACTCCGACACGACTTATACCGCTATTAGGGGTCTGACGTTTGCCGCCCCCTAGGCCCGATATGCGATAGTCCTAGACGAACGGACCGGACTGTACGGAGATTGTCACATCAGGCTCAGTAGGAGTTCGGATGTGTTTCCTCATCGTCCTTCTTATCGACATCTACCTGGGAACCGTTACGTACAGCTAGTACCACTTGCGGCCTGTGGTTAAACCCACTGCCAGCGTAGTGTCGAGTCGTTAGAGTCCCACACAGAGAGTTTCCTTGCACCGGGCAAAAGGTGTAGAGTCCGTATGGTTTTACGGCAGGGCCGTGATCACTTACGTACACTTGTGCACGTATTATGATTGGGCAGATAATACTAGCGGGCTTTGGTTTAAGCCAGATTCTAGTATTATACAGATAGATTTATTCAGTCAAAAATTATCCGTGTTTTTCGGAAATACGGATGGGAGGGGCAGTCTCGTAATTTGTCGGGAAGTTTCTAGAAGAAGGTGACTCATTTGTGTTTAATTCTTTTTAGGATTTAAACAAATGAGGTGGAGAGATGAGGTGTAGGTTTTCATTAAATGGATAATGGTACTCATGAGATGATTCATCTCAAATGAATTAAATGAAGCATGCTTGATATTATGATAGATATTTGTTATGATATTTTGATGCTTCATATTATTCTAAGATGAGACATTATTCATATCTTTATCACAAAAGTTTTCTCTTTCCTCAAGTCTTCATCTTCTTCCTCAAAACCCTAATAGCTCTCATGAGTTGAGAAACCGAGGGTTTAAGTGACTAACTAATCCATCTTATTACTCTACACCCTCTAGGACTTCTAGATTAGCGATCTAGAAGCCGTAGTTATCTCAGATTCGAGATAGGAGCTCGGACTATAGACTCTCGGGTGGATCGTCTTTGACTCGAGGAGGCGTTTGAGGTGCCCTTGTTCCATAGAGCCTACGAGGTGTGGAGGACAGCGATGAAGACCCGAATGACAAGTAAAGTGAGGTATAACTTTGAATCCGAGTAGTTAAACCTCTCGTAGTTTGCTAGTAATGGTTTAGACACGATCCGTGTGCTCAAGTCCGTGTTACGAAGCTTTGATAATTGTTTTTCATATATTCCGCCTCCCCGCGAGCTAGTGGGTTGTGTGACATGGACTTACAGTGTTGGGTCAGTCATCACCAGAAATTCTTGGCCAAGGTGGATAAGATTTATTGATGTAATATCAGTTGTTTCTCGGTGGGTGATGAGCTTCAGACCGGTACGACTTATCGGGTTAATAGGGGTCTGACATTATCCACCCCTAGACCCGATATGTGATTATCTCAGACGAAGAGACCGGACTGTATGGAGATTGTCACAGACAAGTTCAGTAAAGGTACGGTTGTATTTTCTCGTCGACCTTTCATTCGCTCAATACCTGGGTAGCCGTTACGTACAGCCTGTGCTGCCGACTAGCTTATGGTTAAACCCGCTGCCAGCGTATTGACGAGTCTCAGACAAAGGGTTTTCCTAGTTCAGGAAAAATGATGTAGTGGTCGTATATTGATACGTGCAGAATTCCTATTGGGTATGTGTGCTAGCCACACAGACTTCAATCGGGCGGATGATAATACTGGCCGGTTTAGGATTAAGCCGGATTATTAAATCAAGTTTTGATTTAATTATTTACATATATATTTCGATATGTGTATTCGAGTATTATGTTCATTATATTTTTCTATCTCTTGGGTATTCGTATTTTGATACAAATACGAGCATGTATTTATGGGGTCGTATTTTTGTATTTATAAAAGAATACTTCTAGAAGGACAACTCATTTCAAGGTTTTTCTTTTTAAGAAATGAGATGGAAAAGAGAAATGGTAGAAGGTATGGGCAATTGAATCAAATCCTATTCAAGTATGGTCGTAGTTTTAAAATGGAGAAAATCTTTTAACAAAAGAATGCAAGCATGCTTGAATTTGTTAAGAAAATTTTCATTCTACCATTTAGTTTCTCTCTTTTCCATTGCTCCTCCTCCTTCCTTTACCTTCTCATGAGTTGAGATTCAAGAGGAATAATAGAAAGAAAAATCATTAGAACACTCACCCACATCACTAAACATCCTAGATTAGCATCCTAGGATCTTTAGTTACTTCATGGATGAAGTTGAAACTTGAACTTGGTTCCCTCGGGTAGATCATCTTCGGCGAATGGAGATTGGCTTGCAAGCACGATCCGGAACTCTTGAGTGCATGCTAGAGTCCAACCCAATTGGAGCAAATGAAGACGCTACAAAAGCTGTGATTTCAATCTTTTTGTTCATACTAGTTTAGGCGTTTGGTTTAGATTTTAGGGTATAAGTTTTTAGTGCCTTGAAAATTTTTGTTTTCGGATTCTGCATCGGCCGAGAGTTAGCGGCGAGAGCATTAGGATCTTTCAATGGTATTAGAGCTAATCCATACACCTAAACTAGCTCGTATGACTATAGAATATGTTACATTTTAGAAAATAAAAAATATTATTTTTGGAATTTAAATAATAAAATAATAAATTTTATGAATATTATGCAAGTATGGAAATAAGTTTATAGTAAAATGGTATAATTATATACCTATATTTTGGAAAATATTTGGAAATTAAAATGAATTATTATTTATGGAAACATTTATTTATTGGGCTTTTCAGGAATTAATATATATATATATTTACATACAAGTTTAATGTTAAACTTGATTAGTATTTCATTAATTATGCATTAAACAAATTTTTTTTTTTGCTAATCAAGTTTTTAAGTGTCATGACATGTTAATATGTTAATTGCCATGACAAGTTAACAAATTATTATGAATTTTATTTGGTTTTATTTGTAATAAAATAATAAAAAGAAAGATAATAAAGAGGGGACATGATATAATGGTGCAATAAATGAAGGAATTATTGATGCATGGCTAATATTAGCCATTCATATCCTCTTTCTCTCTTTCTCTTCTTCATTTCTTCTTCCCCTTTTCTTCACCCCTCACAAACCTTCACTACTACCCCCACAAACACCCTCAAAACCACTACAAAACCTCACATAACCTTCACAAAAAATGTTCACAATCTCATCCTACACCTCTTAGCATGATCAAGGTTGGGTTTTGAGCTTCCTTGGTCATCTTAGAAATTTCTTCAGTTGCTATTCAAGGCAAAACACTTACCTTTTGTTAGGTTTTTAAGTTTCCTTACCTTCACAACTAGTTTAGAGTTAATATAAACATGTTTTATGAACTTAGAATTTTTTAGGGTGATCTTTAGTGGATAAAACTTATAGTGGAGATATAGGACACGGTGTAATGAGTGTCTACTGCCCTAGTAGTGGTGGTAGCCTTGATTAAAATGAGTTTAGAAGGTTCAAAGACGAACTTAGAATTTCCCGATGTCGGTTTTGTGGGGATATTGATGATCAATTGGAATCTGGTATTACTCAGAAACTCTGAAAATTTAATAGCAGATACAGTGAGATGTGCAGACTACTAAGAAGCCACCTTAGAAACCCGAGCCCAAGCCCTCATCTTTTGGCCGCCGTTTTATTCGATTTAGCTACAATTTGCGGCCCAATTTTGGAGTCAGGGTCTGAAACATGGTCTGTAGCTCACTCATTAGATAACTAGACCTACCCTATGGAAAAAGTCTAATTTTAGTTTTACTTGAGTTCTGGCGATATTTTGCGACTTTTGAAAACTTAACTTTTGATATTTGAGTTTTGACTCGATAGTTTGACGTTCGTACGTCGACGTCAGGGGTTGCTTTGTTGTTTTAGCTCGTGTCGGCCATAAGTTCTAACCTATGTGCGCTTCGTGTGTCGTGTCAGTTTTTGAATTTGATTTTGATGCGATACGATATGTTTTAATTTGTAGGTACGAGCGTGTGGACTTCCGGGACGACGAAGAAGGGCAAGGCATCTGTTGGGATCGACTAGAGCGAGACGTTGCATGTGAGTAGATATATATCTATAGGGAAGTCAGGTGGATGGTGTATAGCACCTCCGCAACTGTAGTATTAGGGTATATATGAATATATATATATATATATATATATATATATATATATATATATATATATATATTTAAGATACAAATACTTAGCTAATAGTGTTTCTAGAATATTATAGGTAATAGTAGTATATTAGTAGAATGACATATCCCTGGTACTAGTTCTTAGCCTATGATCTATATCTACTCATGAAAGTATATAACTACATATATTTACAATTTGATGAGGATATGATCTGATATGATGAAACTAGTCGATATGATAGGATATGATGATATGAAGCGATATATATATATATATATATATATATATATATATATATATATATTATCGACTAGAGCGAGGCATTGGATGTGAGTATATGTATATCTATAGGGAAGTCAGGTGGATGGTGTATAGCACCTCCGCAACTGTAGTATTAGGGTATATATGAATATATATATATATATATATATTTAAGATACAAATACTTAGCTAATAGTGTTTCTAGAATATTATAGGTAATAGTAGTATATTAGTAGAATGACATTTCCCTAGTACTAGTTCTTAGCCTATGATCTATATCTACTCATGAAAGTATATAACTACATATATTTATAATTTGATGAGGATATGATCTGATATGATGAAACTAGTCGATATGATAGGATATGATGATATGAAGCGATATATATATATATATATATATATATATATATATATATATATAATGCGATACAAGATGATAAGACATATGATGATATATGACGAGATGAGATGATATGATGTACGTGACGATAGATCCGTATTACTTGATTGATGATATCGTACGATAGATAATACCGTATGTGATATGATGTACATGACGATATATCCGTACTATTTGATTTGATGATATCGTACAATGGATTATACCGTACGTGATATGATGAGGATGAATCGCCGACTTATGTATATATCGACTCGAGATATATTGTTTTTAGATCACTTAAGTAGATATTAGGATATATTTAGAGCTATACCTATTTTCAAAACTAACGAATCGTTATGCACTTTTAATGATAACTTCAAGGGACGCTACGGATTTTCAAATGGTATCTTTTTTTCAAAAATATCGTAGCCTCTATTTTCAAAAACAATGATTCGTACTATTTTAAACTATAACTATATGGCTCATACGAAGTTACGTGTTTTATACTGTTCGCGTTTATATTTTCTTTATTCTTTTTACACTCGCGCTACGAAAGAGTTTGATCCTAAAATCCAGAAGTTGAACAACAAATTTGCTCATCATCATCATCGAGTATGAATTTTTATTTCCGCATACGCTCGTATTATTTTCATTTACGGCATATATACAACGTTTCTTGTATTTATCTTTATACGACTTCGTCTATTAGGACACACGCACCATTACCGATGATACACGTTGCATGTGCACATACTCGCCGGCTCACACACACATCATCAGTAATTGCCATGCTGCGTGCACGTTGGAAATCGCTATGTCACTGTATCGTCTTATTAACTTGTAGAATTTTAGTTATTGTTTAGTACCTAGTACCATACATACTAGTTCAGATATTGCACTTCCTCACCTAGTTACACGACACGCTCATATGAACACACTTGCTATACTTTACAGTATTGTTCTGTGCCTATACATATTGTTTCGTCATTGTTACATACTTATGAGATTCTGTTTTCATGAGATTTTCTGGATATGAGAAACCACAGATACATATTAAAAACTTATAATTGTTTTAAAAACGCAGTTTATCTTGATATGATATTTCGACGTCCACCATGTGTTTTCTCAGTACTGAGTTATAATGATTACTCTATTCGAGGAGTGAGGAGTCATCGTCTACGAGTACATGGTGGACTCAGTACGGTACTCCAGTGCAAGAAGATCGTATAGAAAGGCGTTGAGCCTGGCAGGGGAACACTACCTACCGGTGACAGTACTGGACTCAGCGGATATCTAGAGGATACCGACCAGAATGATATGAAACAGATGGATATAAGGGCCGATCCGATGAGACGACGCCTAAGATATAAGGATTTACGTGTCGATGCTGGATACGGGTTTTATGATGATTTCGAGTGTCAATACTGGGCACTCAGGTTTTATGATGGTTTGATGTGGCGTTGATGTACACATGTTGGATGATACACATATATATGATACAGATGACATTGTACCAAATATTGACATGGCATGATATTATTATTATTATACTTATGTATACACGATCATTCACGTTACCACACGGTATTATATTATCATTACTATGTGACTTAGGAGATCATCATATATTTGATTTCTATCTACTGATATCTTCTACTCACGAGTTGGCAACGCACCCCCGTTGTTCCATAGTTTTCTTGCAGGATTGATCGCTCGGATCAGTAGCGGTTTGTTGGCACATCTTTTCTTCTGGGTGATTTGCATTGGTAAGTGGGTTACTCCTCGGATCGTAACCGCCATTGTATACATTTATTATTTATTTGTATCTAGTTAAAAGCTCTATCAACCAGACTATGTATATCTGGTAGACCTAGAGTGTAACAGCCCTATTTGAATACAGTAGTCCAAGATTTTTATCAAGATTCTTTTTACATAATTTTAGAACCTTTAATTGGCTGCTAATATATTTTATTTTGAATTTTTACTGTAACCAATTTTAATATGGGAAAATATTCAGTTTTTATATTATATAAACAATATTTTCTTAGTGGCAGCAAAATAGCATTTTTTGCGTATCAGTTTACTGTTAATATGAGAACAAAAAAATTTGTGCCGAATCTCTAAATGCAACCAATTGAAGATATGTATCTTTATAAATATATTTATAAAATTAGTTTTTATATACAAAACAAATCTCTCTCTCTCTCTCATACTCACATCTCTCTCTCCCCCGCTGCTCCTCAAATTTCCTTTTCTGACCCCGACCCCTCCTCTCGCCACCATCACCGCCGCAGACCCCGACCCCTCCTCTCGCCTCCGTCAACGCCGCGACCCTCGCCTCCCTCCTTCGCCGTCGCCTTCGCCCTCGCCCTCGTCCTCATCCCACCGACGCCGCCCCATCCCTCATCGTGACTACAATCCCAACGATCTGTACAGAGCCCTCGTCTTCGCCTCGCAGCTGCTCCCCTCTCTCCTCCTCCGACGATGTCGCCTGCTCCACCATCAGCCCAGCCTTTCAATCACCAGATCTGAACCCTCGACGCTTCCTCGGCTCGACCCAGGACTCATCCAAACCCTAGCAACTGCAACGATCATCCTCTGTAAGCTTTCCCTGATCTCTGTTTCCTTTAATTAGTATCAAACCCCTAAATTAAGATAATTGTGTTTTGGTTGCGTGCCAATGTTTATGTAGATATTTATGGTTAATCGATGAAATTTATCTAGGCGGATCGTATAACTCAGATCCAAAGTCACACCTTAGCTGAGATCGTGCTCCGCATTTTCGTACATCGTTTTCTGTGATCGTTATCCTCAGGCAAGTACTCTTGCTCTTTTCATTTTTGTCGATGCAACATCGGCAATTATCTAAATTAGTTCTTAACCTGTACAAGTTTGGATATTAGAGGAAAGAGGTTTGTTTCACAGTTTTATCATATGTCCTTATCGGAACACTTGCTGATATATTGCTGACTGTTAACTTGCAACTACAAAATTTCATTATAAATTAGGTGCAATTTGGTTGTATAAAATATTGTTAAATTTCCCCCCTAAAGTATGAGTGAGTATAGGCATAAAGTTATGAACTTTTTCTGAGGCTAATGGTCACATAAATTTTCCCCTATCGAGCTATACCTGAAAACTATTTCTTTTGCTAAGTACCAATTGCTACTTGCTTTTTCTTTATGTGATGCTATGACATGATTACTATGCACAAGAATCCTTTTACATGCTTTATACACATTGTAGACTCATGTTGATTTACATGTATAAACCACCTTGATTTGACATGCCTATTCACGATCCTTATTATTTATTTTAAAATGAAATCATTAATTAGAATGCTGGACTACATGCCATGACACCACTATTCACCAGTTTTATTTCCATACAATTACCATACCACAAGTTCCTGTCTTTTCAGCATTCTTAATTAGTGATTTTAATCTTTACCATAGCAGCTATAAATACGTGGGTGTTGGGGTAGTTTGAGTGTGCGTTGTACAACAGGATCTCAGGAGTCCCATGCCGGCAGCTCGTACCGGGCTATAGCGGTCTCATGTTTACAGCTCGTACCGGGCTATAGCGGTCTCATATTTATAGCTCGTACCGGGCTATAGAGGTCTCTTGTTCATTCCACGGTTGGGCCCGTGTTTCCTAGCCCCTGGGGCATCACTCTTGGGTTAGGAATACTCCTGCAGAGGTTGACGCACACACTCAAGCTTACGATAGGATAGTTTAGCTTTTAGTGACCAGTTAGGTTATGACCTGATCCCTTACATACATGTTTCATAGTGTTAGTGCATTTAATTATTTATATACATGTTTTTCTTGCGCACCGGGCTTCTCTACATTCTTATATTCTTGTTATTATACTATACACACCTTATACGTTGAGTACTTATTGGGATGTTCTGACATCCCTGAGATTTGCCATCTCAGGTTTAGAGACAGATTCGCAGGCTGAGCAGGATCAGAGCGGCTACCAGGACCTTGCCGAAGATCAGTAATCGTAGGTTTATTTTTCTTTCAATTAGCTTTTAGCATGTGCGCCCTTATGGGACATTAGGACTTATGTATCTCTTTCGGATCTTATTTTATTCTGAATCTTTTGTTTTGGATCTTTAATTGCATCAATTATCTAGTGGACCCATTTTTAGGATTTCTTGTGGTTTCATTGCAGCATGATTATCAGTATTATTTCTTTTGGTATTGGATTTTATTTTTGACAGGTTAATCTAGACAGCCTTATGTGACTATGGAAGGACTTTTCCTTACCGTAGGTAGCACGGCTGGCCTTCGTCGCTTCCCGTATTCCATATTTTGGGAAGCGGAGCGTGACATAGAGACCGGTTTGTATATTCTTTGGATTTAAAGTCGAGACTTGTATATATATATCCTTTATATCTGAAGTTTGATGTGTTTTAGTTTTCTTTATTTTCATTTTTGTGATTGATCTTCGTCTCGGGCGTCATATATTCATATTGCGTGGTTGTGATTCCGCCAATTGACGAAGAGCTAGCTCCCTCTTGGGAATGTCATATTATTATTGATTATTTACTTGTTTTTATCAAAATTTACAAAGGAGGTGCTACCCAAATTTCAAATGATGAAAACGTTTTCAAATTATAGCATATAATTCACTTGCATTTCAAACGTGCTTTATATATACTTTAAAAAGAAAGAATTTGATTTCATTATACATTTATTTCAAAACTTCACCTCCATTATTTTCCTAAAAAGTTTTAGATTTCTGGCATTCGGCTTACTTAGGTTACGGTGGGGTCCTATACACTTCACGTGATTCAAGTGCCGTTCACGTGCCAATTCCGGGTCGTGATAGAATATCATCACAAAACCCAAACGAAAAGTTGTTGTTTTCTGTCCAAAAAAATCAGCCATGTTTTGTTTAGAAAATTTGTCTTTTAAAGCTTGATCTCGATGCCTGGAGCTCTCGTTTTGGAATGGGGACTCCGTAGGGTATTGAAGGTGACCCATAGGGTCGGGTCTCGGAAACCTTTTTTCTAAACCATTTTTCAGAAAACATGGCCGTTTTTACGGAGCTCAAAACTGCATATGGCTGTCCAAAAATTCAGCAGCCTATTTTGTTTTCAAAATCGATTTCTAAAGCTTGTACTCGATGCACGGATCTCTCTTTTTGGAACGGGGACTCCGTAGGGTATTCAGGGTGACTCGTAGGGTGTCGGGAACCCATTTTCTAAGCCGTTTTTATAACTAATAGGGACTGTTTTTTGAAGACGCAAAACTGTTTCGTGTGGCTGTCCAAAACTGTAACTTATTGTCATGTTTTCAATCCCCGTGAGCTCTTGGTTTAGACCGAGAGCCCATGTAAGGGATAAGGGATCTAGGGTACCCCATGTTTCCGGGATGTGCTTGAACGCCCCATCGGGCTTTTGGGCAAGTTTGGGATCTTTCGGGATTCAAGTTTTGGCAATATGATTAGTTTTTGGATGGCGGAGTGCACTTGATTTTTGCCGTTTGCAAAATTCGAGCGTTAACTTCACGGGTAATGAATTCTATGGTCATGGTTTTAGTGATGGTTGCGTGTATCATAACGTTTGGTAAAATGTCGTCTAATTGCTATATGTATCATTTAGACGTGATTACGGAATTGATACTCGCATGTTTGCATGTTCTGTGATGGATATTACTTAGTGGTCATGGTTATGTTGGATTTGTCGTGATGGGTAGACCGGAGTGTGTAGTATTAGATGTAATTCTCTGTGATGTAATGTATATTCATATTGCATGGTGAGCGTTCGACATGTGGACTGCCGTCACTGCGGTTTATATTATTCTTTGGGGGCGCGTCCAGGTTGGGGACGTAATCACCGTTGTATATTCAGTTTTTCATTACATGCACTAGGATTACTCCGCGGCGGAGTGCTCGAATAGCCGGATTCTAAAGGGCAACGAGCCTCCATCTCATAGCGTTGAGACCGAGGTGCCATACTCTAGAATTAGCGGGCTATTCGCCGTACTCGTAGAGGGTATATGATTGGCCTGTGGAGGGATTTTGGAAGTGCCGGATGGCTTACTCACTTTGTTGTTGGGATTTCCTCGCTTCTACAATTGGCAGGTGGCTTGCCCTACTCGTAGGGGTCTAGGATTTGATACCACGGGCTATCCACACGACGGGGAAAATTGCATTTCATAATTGGCTCCATTGAAATGTATTTTTCCTTGATTATCCGCATTTCCATGCTGTGTCTGCTTCTATGATATTACTTGATATCATGCGTGAAACGAATGTTGCTATATATATTATATATATATATCTAATAGACGCTATATATGTTTTGCATCCGCGCTAATCCTTTCCCCCCTGCCGTAAGTTAAGTAACCTTACGGTAAAGACCCGAGATCCCGTGGCGAATACGGATGACATATATGTGAGTGCTTATTTTTGTTTCTTTTCTGGCATGATATGTTTAATTGATAGGACTGCATTAATTCTAATTAATGCAAGGAAAATAAACCTAAATGATATTGTCGGAATCAATTTTTAAAACTACTCGGTTTTCTTCAAAACCATAGTTGTATTCTTTTGTTTTGCATAGAGCTATTCGGTTAGGAATATCATGTACCTCATTCGACGAGGGAAGAGCCTTGATCTCTTTACGGGGATTCCACTCTTAAGCAAAATTTTATGTTACTAGTTTTAAAAGCGGTGCCTAAACCACTCCTTTTTAAAACTGCTCGAGTTCCTTCAACAATATCGAGTTCATTACGTTAAAGGTTTTTCGCCAAAAACTAGCCTTAGCCCTCCATCATTTCAGATTAGTATTGCTTAGTATTCGTGTTGTGTATGTTGACTGTGTCAAGGCGTAGTGTTCGGTATCTATGTAATACTTTTCTGCAGTATTGGATGTGATTAGTTATGACAGCTATATAACTATTTTGACTGTGTCAAGGGTATTATGTGGGTGGGTTTAATGCAATCAAGATAATGACCGGTTGAACTTGACTAGGACCTTTTGATATGTTGATTGTGTCAAGCTCACTTGGGTCATAGGGGTAAAAAATCATATCCGGAATTTCAAATATAGAGGAATCTTGCGAGGCATACACATACCTTCTGGAGTGTGCTGACTTGAGTGCCTTCCATCAAGTTATCATGTGATAATAGCTGGGTCCCGATTCTCACTGATGAGTTACTATTACTCCTCGGGTTATCCCGACTAATTCTCCTTTTAAGTTTTGAAGGAGAATTCGAGAAAACAGTGGGAGCCATCCAGATTATATAAAGTGATTAACCAATCTAATGTAGGTTAGAGTGCACGCTGAGTGTTTCTTTTCTCTCTTTCTAGTTTGCGACCATGACCTATTTCAAACTATAACTCAACACCTAGTTGACCGGACTTTTTACCATCCGGTTTTGGATTGTCATGATTCACAACAAAGTCATATATATCCCTGCTACTCCTACTTTTCCTTTGCTTTTCTCCATAACATTCCGAATCTCTATGGAGATGCATATTGTTTGGAAAGACCATCTCATATAGTTACATACGAACTTGAAGAAACTTGTTTCATTTCGAGGATGGCTACAGGTTCTAGAGAAATTGAATAGAATTATCCGGTTGTCTTTTCTCTTTACCTTCTCTCAGATTGTGAGGGCTTCTAGTATTAGGAGAGTACACCTATTACTCTTATTGAATAGTTTTCTTCCAAACCTTAGCCTGGTGCCGAATGGTAGGGAAAGAAGAAAACCAATTAGCCTAAATGTGGTGTACAGAAGGTATAAAGTAAAGACATATAAAGGGATTGGAGTGAGGTCAAAAAAATTTGCGACCACGGTCATGATCTGGATAGTGGAAGAGGCATTAATCAGAATACCCGATCTCCCCCTCGAAACATTTTCATGTTTTAGTTTTCTTATGCGATGTCAATTGAAAACTGCTTTTCTAATTAGATTCTGACTTCAGGGTATGTATTTACCAGACTTGATTCTCGCATCTGTACTGCATTACAGATGCTGAGTGGGAGTAGAATATTGAGAATTGGATGATTAGATTCTCAATATCAGAATTCTTTGTAATTGATGATATTTGAGGAAATCACCTGGGTTTTACTTTACGGCAAATATTTGGTTTTGAATAACTGTTATGCACTAATTTGTAAAATTGAATATATGTATCTTTATTTTATAAAATGAGATATAAATTTTAAGAATTGTGTTTTAAACATTTACCTTTATCGGTTGATGATAAAGTAAGATATATTGATTAACGATATAGACATTCTTAACCAAAAATACAGTTTTCAACTTACAACACACGGAATTTGATTTAGAATAATCTAGGGACTTATACATAGAAATGTATGTTATCCAGTGTCCTTCGGGACAAAGGGGTTGGTAATCTTATTTCATTCAGTTTACTTATGAGTTCTATGATTTTAGACATACATTCGTTGTAATGCAAGGTCCATATTTTGAGAAGTTATAGGTATAAAAATAAAGTAGTGAACCAAGCGTTGGAAGTATCAAGATTCTTAGAGATGATCAAAGATGTATATAATTATGTTAGCTATTCCATTATAATAATATTGAGAACATGATTCTTTTATAGGTTACTCATTCATGAGTGCGCTCCTTGATGAGTAATGTTGCATGGCCTTTTTCATATGGGATATGCACTAGACACGGTTGCATAACAATTGAATATGGTTCCATCTAAATTAGTGCATTTGTTTCTATTTGGACATAGAATGGTTACATATCTTGAGGATGTTAAGATATGGAGTTATCCGGTTTCTATTTGAAAGCTGAATCCAGACAAACTCAAGGCACATTTCTGTAATGGAAGTTTGTGGGTTATTCCAGGATTTTTAGTAAGGCTAACATTCTACCATTTGTAAGATTAAAAGTTATTTTGTTCTTGACTCGCAACCTTTTTCAAAAGAAATACGTGGGAGTATGGTAGAACTGGAAGTGATTCCAGAAACACAAATAGTTACTGAAAATTTAGTAGAACCTGGAGATTCAATTGGATTGAACAATCCATTAGCCATTCCGCAGTTTTGGTAGGCAGCCTCAGCAACCCAAGAGGTACTTCGGCCTACTCAAAGACGGTGATAGGGAGGTTTTAATGACCCAAACTTGCCACTACTGCTGTTCTAGACTATGAGATCTGGCAGGTAGATGACTATAACATCATTCTAAATTGGATTTAGTAGTGCATGTGTATATGACTCTGCCAGAGGGTTTTTGTAGTCAATGGGAGTAGTAGAAGCGTGATGGGCAAGTTTCTTACGTCTATTTCTAGACTAATGCAAAAGGAGTGGAGACGGATCATCTGTTTTGATGTGACACTCATAGAGTTTGACTTCATCAGAACAATAGATGGACCTGGTAAGAAGGTAATAGGGAGTAATGTCCTGGTATTTGGATGACGTGCTCCTGATAGGAAGTGTTGTTCCTATACTATGGTTGTTACAAGGCGTTTCTCCACATAAGATCTAGACAAAATATCAGAGATTCTGGTGACTAGATCTATGGTTTTCGATCTAGATTTGGAAAGTATCCCAAGTAGGTACCTTAACACTATTCTAAAGTGTTTTAGAATAGACGAATCCTGGCATGGTGGTGTACCCACAGGTGAGGGAGTCATCCTTTCTAAAGAGATGTCTTCTAGACTGATGAGAAGAAGGATTTGCATGAATGACATATCACTTTCTCAGGCAATGGAGTCAATCATGCTTTGTCAAGTACCACACCAGATATTGCTTTTTGCACTAGCAGCAATAAGCAGATATCAATCCAATCCTGGAGAAACATTGGGAAGCAGTTATGAACATATGATGATGTTCTTGGTGTATGGTAACGGCAACCTCCTGCAGGAGGTGGGTACCGGTTTAAGTTTCCAATGTGATTTGGATGATAGAGTAGCTGTCAGAGTAGTAAGTTTATCCTCTTCTAAGGTGCAGTATGTTGGATAGTTTTCCAAGCAGGATACTGAGATGGTCATGGCGCTGGGTGCTGATTACATCAGCAATGGCTACCGTCTAAAAAGCTTGTTGGATTTGGTGTTCATGTTATGAACAAGGTTGCATCAGATATCCAGACAAGTTCTAAGATAGGTATTACTCTTTTTGGGAGATAGTCGCTCTCCGCGAAGTTGAGATATAGAGAGATAAAGATAGAAATATTGGAGCGGATCCACTCACTGAGGCTATTTCTCGAACACGTAAGTTTCTTAAAACGATTTTTGAGAAACTAACTAGTAGAGAAGATCCGTATTCGGTAGCACACGAGCTGTGAGTATGCGATACCGCAGTAATTAGCCTTAAGTGCAAGTGGGAGATTGTTGGATATAGTGCCCTCAAGAAAATTATTGTAATTGCAAGTTAGCGATTATGATAATTGAACGATGACCTATACAGGTAGAACAGTCTTACTTGAGATGATAGTATACTTTCTAGTTTGTCTTTACATTATGTGTATACGTTTTGATAAAGCCCATAGGATTATTGCTTGACTACCAGCATTATGATGGCGATCATATATGTGGGAGCTAGGTGGTGCATAAGCACATCCTTAAATGTCCCTAGTCGAGGGAGTATCAAGACTGAGCATCGATACTCCGGAGTAGACTAGTGTATATTTTTCGAGACCTCGACGAGGGACAGTGGCTGGTCTCACAAGCCATTGGTGTGTCGCTGGTCTCACAAGCCATTGGTGTTGATTCGCCTAAGATAGTATACAGGTACCCACTAGAGGTGAGTACACTGGATGGACTCGCCGAGAACTTATAGATGGTATTATACCTATTGTCAGATGGAAGTTCTCTTGTGCAGAGTAAAAGTTAGTCCTTTGACATGGGATTTTCATTTGTCTCGTGTAAGTTCCCACTATGCTTAGATTACTACCCTACCATGACATAAATGAGTCTTGCAAACAGGTTTTAGTTGGGTACAGTCCCAAACCATATGAAGGCAGTAAACAATCATCAGGGATTTGTCTCTCCCGATATTGGGAGTCGATGTCGCGCTGTGTTGGGTCAGTCATCACAAGAAATTCTTGGTCAAGGTGGATGAGATTTACCGATGTGGTATCAGTAGTTTCTTAGTGGGTGATGAGTTTTAGACTGGCATGACTTATCGGGTTCGTAGGGGTATGACGTTATCCACCCCTAGATCTATTATGCAATTATCTCAGACGAAAAGACCAGACTGTATGGAGATTGTCACAGACAGGCTCAGTAGGGGTATGGATGAGTTTGCTCGTCGGCCTTCCTTTCACTCAATATCTAGGTAGCCGTTACGTACAGCTAGTGTCGCTGACGTGCTTGTGGTTAATCCACTGCCAGCGTATTGACGAGTCTTTAGAGTCCCACACAGAGGGTTTTCCCAGTTCAGGCAAAATGATGTAGTGGCCTATATTGATACATGCAGGGTTCCGATTAGGTATGTGTGCTAGCCATGCGGACTTCAATCGGGCAAATGATAATACTGGCCGGTTTAAGATTAAGCCGGATTATTAAATCAAGTTTTGATTTAACAATTTACATACATACATACATACATATATATATATATATATATATATATATATATATATATTTCGATATGTATATTCTAGTATTATGTTCATTGTATTTTTCTATCTCTTGGGTATTCATATTTTGATACGAATATGGGCATGTATTTGTGGGGACGTATTCTTGTATTTTATACAAGAATACTTATAGAAGAAGGACAACTCATTTCAAGTTTTTTTAAGAAATTAAGAAATGAGATGGAAAAGAGAAATGGTGGACGGTATGGGCAAAAAAAATTATAATTCATTTACAAATACTATTCAAGTATGGTTGTAGTTTTAAAATGGAGAAAATCTTTTAACAAAAGAATGCAAATATGCTTGAATTTGTTAAGAAAATTTTCATTCTATCATCTAGCTTCTCTCTCTTCCATGGCTCCTCCTCTTTCTTCTTCCTTCACCTTCTCATGAGTTGGGATTCAAGAGGATTAAGAGAAAGAAAAATTATTAGAACACTCACAAACATCACTCAGCATCCTAGATTAGCATCTTAGGATCTTTAGTTACTTCATGGATGAAATTGAAGCTTGAACTTGGTTCCCTCGGATAGATCATCTTCGACGAAGGGAGATCGGCTTGTAAGCACGATCCGGAGCTCTTGAGAGCATCCTAGAGTCCAACCCAGTTGGTGTGATTTCTATCTTTTTGTTCATGCTAGTTTAGGTGTTTAGTTTAGATTCTAGGGTATAAGTTTTTTAGTGTCTTGAAAATTTTTGTTTTCGGATTTCGTATTGGCCACGGGTTAGCGGCGAGGGCACTAGGAAATTTCATAAAGGGATTGAACTGAGGGCAAAGAAAATTGCAACTAATGTCATGAATCTGAGCATCGAAAAAGGCATTACTAGGAATACCTGGCCACCCCTTGAAACATTTTAAATGTTTCGGTTTTCCTGTGTAGTTATTATTGAAAACTGTTTTCCCAATTAATTCTGACTCCAGGGTATGTGTATACTGGTTATGGAACTCACATGTATATCGTTACAGATGCTGAAAAGGAATAAAATATTGGAAAATAAGTAATTTGATCCTCAGTATCTGAATTCAGTTCAATTAGTGATATTGGATTTAATCACCTGGTTTTTACCTAATGGCAAATATTGGGTTTTGAATAACCGTTATGCACCAATTTTTAAAATTATATATCCGTATATTTATTTTATAAAGTGGGATATAATTTTCTGAAAATTGTGTGCTAGACGTTTACCTTTATCAGTTGAGAATGAGGTAAGATGTATTGAATAATGGTATCGATGTTCTTAACCAAAATACAATTCTCAATTTCCAAACACACGGAGTTTGAATTAGTATACTCTTGGAACTTATACATGGTTATGTATGTTCTCCGGTGTCCTTTAGGATAAGGGAATGGTACTCTTACTTCATTCCATTTTACCTGTGAGTTCTTTGGTTTTAGACACGCATTCTTTAAAATGCAAAATCCAAACATTTTGAGAAGTTCATAGGTATAAGAATAAGGTAAGTATCAAGATTTTTCGAAATGATTGAAAATGTAGATACTTATACTAGATATTCTGTTATAGTAATAATGAGAATATTATTTCTCTCACAGGTTATTTATCCTTGGGTACGCTCCCTGATGAGTAATGCTATATTGTATTTTTTCATTTAGAGATATGCACTAGAAACAACTGCATAACATTTGAATATGGTTTTATCTAAATTAGTGCTTTTAATTCTATATGGATATAGAATGATAGCATATCTTATGCTTAAGATATAGAGTTATCCGGTTTTTATTTAAAAGCAGAATCCGGACGAACTCAAGACACGCTTCAGTAATGATAGTTTGTAGGTTATCCCAAGCTTTCGCAAGGGTTTAATTTCTACCATTTGCAAGATTAATAGCTGCATTGTTCTTGACTCGCCATTTTTTTTTATAAAAGGACATCTTTGCAGAAGAATTTAGTGGGAGTATGGTAGAACTGGAAATGATTCCAGAACCACAAACGATTACTGAAAATTTAGTAAAACCTAAGGATTCAATTAGATTCGACAAACCATAACTACTCCACGGATTTTAGTAGGCAACCTCAGCTACTCAAAAGCTATTTCGGTTTCCTCGTAGACGGTGACAGGGAGATTTGCATCAAAGTTATGATGGCCCTAGTAGTTATCAGCTGTCCATTGGGAAGTGGTGACTTCCGGATGATGGCCAGATACCAAATATCCAAGTAGGCCTCCACACGCATCAGCAAATTATAGAATTTGTTGTGTCCTCCTGAAGGGGTAAAACCCATTAGGAGTAAGTAGATATGTCGATATTAGTGCAGGTGGAAACATAGTAACCTGATGAGGCTAGACTTATAGTAAAGAGTTTTCATCAAATTGTGCCATGTTTGTGTTGATACTTTTTCTTCAATGTCTGTGCTGAAATCCATACGGATATTACTTACCACTGTTGCTATTAATGACTATGAGATCTGACAGGTGGATGTTATAACGTCTTTCTAAATAGGAATTTAGAAGTGGTCAGTGGGAGCAGTGGAAGGTGTGCAAATTGCTTATGTATATTCATAGACTAAAGCGGGCATAGGGAAGACGGATCATCTGTTTTGATATGAAAGTCAAGGTGTTTGACTTCATCAAAGGAACAGATGAACCTAGTAAAAAAGTTGTAGGGAGTATTGTCTTGGGATTTGGATGATATACTCCAGATAGGAAGTGATATTCCTATACTAAAATCGGTTAAATTGTGGTTGTCACAAAAGTTTCTCCATATAAGATTTGGATAATATATCAGGGATTCTGGTAACTAGATCTATATCGCTAGATCAAGATTTGGGAAGTGTCTCAATTTGGGTATTTGGACACCATTCTAAAAGATTTTAGAATGGAGAACTCCTAGGGTGGTGGTGTACCCGTAGGTGATGGAATCACCCTCTAAAAAGATGTCTTCTAGACTGATGAGGAGAGAGACTGACATGAATGACATACCAATTGCTTTGCTAAATGGGTCAATTATGCAATGTCAAGTACCAGACCAAAAGTTGCTTTTACACTTAATGTAGTAAAACAGATATTAATTCTGGAGAAACCAAAGGAAGCGGTGAAGAACATATCAAGATGTTCTTAGGATGTGGTGGTGGCTACCTTTTTCAGGAGGCAATTACTGGTTTTAGCTTCCAAAGTGACCTGGATGACAGAATGGCTGTCAAAGTTGTAAGTTTATCCTATTCTGCGGAGTAGTATGTTGGACGGAGTTCCAAACAGAATACTGAGGTAGACATGGCGCGAGTTGTTAATTATGATCAACGGATGATACAGCATAAGAAGTTTGTTGGATAAACTTGATCATTTATGAACTTGGTTCAATCAGGTATCCAGACAAATTCTAAAGCAGGTTATCGCTTAGTTTGGGAGATATTTGATCTCCGCGAAATTAAGATATAGAAAGAAAGTTAGAACGATTGTAACAGATCCATTCACTGAGGTTATTTTTCGAACACATGAGCTGTTAGTAGAGAAGTTGGGTGTTCGGTAACACACGAGCTGTGGGTATGTGATACCGCAATAATTGGCCTTAAATGCAAGTGGGAGATTGTTGGCTATATTGCATTCAAGACAATTATTGTAATCGAAAGTATGTGATTATGATAATTGAAAGAGGACCTATATAGGTAAAACAGTCTTACTCGAGATGATAGTATGCTATATGGTTTGTCTTTATCATTGATGTGTATACGTTTTATTGGTTATTACATGTTAATATATAATGATGAAACCTGTAGGATCTTTGCTTGACTATCAAAGTTATGATGGCGATCATACTAGCGAGAGCTTGGTAGTCCATAAGTATATTCTTAAATGTCCCTAGTCATAGGAGTATCGAGACTGGATATCAATATTTCAGAGTAGATTATATACGTTTCTAGATCCTGACGAGGGGCGGTGGCAGGTCTCATAACCATTGGTGTGTTGCATCGAAGCTTGTATACAGGTGCCCAGTAGAGGTGAGTACACCGTACAGACTCGCCGAGAACTTCTAGATGGTTTTATACCTATGGTCAGATAACCGTTCTTAGTTGACACGAGTACAGGTAGTCTGTTGACCTGAGTTTGTCATTTGTCTCGTATGAGTTCCATTGTACTTAGATTGCTACCCTACCATGGCTTTACTGAGTCGTGCAAATAGGTTTTTGTTGGGTACAATCCCGAGCCACATGAAGGCAGTGAGCGATCGTCAGGGATTCGTCTCTCCCGGTATAGCGAGTCGATATTGCGTTGTGTTCGGTTGGCCACCAGCATAAGTCTCTGGAAAGGGCGGATGAGATTTATTGATCAAGGATCAGTAGTTTCTCGGTTGATTGGGTTGACACCGACATGACTTATTGGGTTATTAGGGGTCTGACGTTATCCACCCCTAGACCCGGTATGCAATACTCTTAGGCGAAGAGACCAGACTGTACAGATATTGTCACTTACAGACTCAGTAGGAGAATGGATGAGTTTGCTCGTTGACCATCCTTTCGTTCAATACCTGAGTAGCCGTTACATACAGCTAGTGTCACTGACGTGCTTGTGGTTAAAACCACTGCCAGTGTATTGTCGAGTCTTTAAAATCCCACACAGAGGGTTTCCCGGTTCAGACGGAACGATGTAGTATGTGCGTATTTGGATACGCACTCAGATTCGATTAAATATGTGTATTTGATGCATGTATTTTAATCGGACGTTTTAATAATACTAGTCGGTTTGAAAGATAGCAGGATGATCACATATGTGAGGTAGTATTATATCTCTCATTTTTCTCTTTTAGGTATTTGTATTTTGATACGAATATACTATTTATATGAATACGAGTATTTGTATGAATACGAGTATTTATATTTTAATACGAATACGTGTATTTTTATCTCAATACGAATATTTTTATATGAATACGGTATTCGTATTTTGATACAAATGCGGGTATATGTATTTGTTGCATATTTGGTTATATGTATATATGTATATATTTATATATATGTGTGTGTGTGTGTGTGTGTGTGTGTGTGTGTTTATACACTCATTTCTTATCCTCTTGAAACCTTGGTGAAGTGTGTGGCCCCGTGACTTAAACCAGTGAGTCATAATTCTACCCACTTCACAAAAGATATGAGAAAAAGAAGTAAAAAGAGATGATTAAGTTTTTGAAGACACATCTTCTCACTTGCTTCTTCTCTCTTCTCTTTAGTTTTTGGTTTCCAAGTTAGAAAATAAAAGGAGAGAATTCAAAAAGATTGCAACCACTACATCACTCTCACAATCAATTCCTAGCAAGTTTTGATTGTGAGTTGCTTTACTTGATCACTTGATGTGAAGCTAAAGCTTGTATTTATGTTTTCTTGGGTGCATCATCTTCGGCGAGGAAGATCGGTGTGCAAGTTTGTTCCCGACGACTTCGGAGCCTAACTAGAGTCCATGAAGCGGTGTAAGGGTCTTCCGCAATTACGCGGACACGCTACAAAGGTTGTTTACATCCCAACCTTGTATTTTTAGTTTTGTAGTTTAATGTTTGAAATCGATTTTAGGGTTTTGGTTGTTAGTACTTGCATAAAAGTTTTTGTTTTTGCTTCCGCCTTCGCCGTGAGTCTTGTGGCTCGAGCACTAGGGTCCTTACACCTCTTCTGCCCCTGAAAACTTCCGCATTCATGCAATGTGTCTCTTGACCAGATGACGAGCTCAGGTGATTCCGTTCGTGCCTCCGTTGGATGTGTGTCGACCAATCCAACATGTGGCGCGTGCTTTTCTCGTGGTCACTTTTTTTGTTGTTAGCCATCGCCGTTCCGTTTGTCTCTCACTTCTTTCTTGACTTCTCCGAGTATCGTAGGCCCTACGATGATGTTCAGTTGTCGCTCACGGTTGTTTCTTCCTTGTCCTTTATATGTCTTTCTGCTGCTTTGTGGAAGCATGGACTCTGTCGGTTCCTGTTCATGGATAAAATTTGTGGAGAGGGCAAGAGAGTCCGGGTTGGGTATTCAGCAGAACTCAATCGGTGTTTCAGGATTCTTTCTTGGTTTGTTATGCCTTGCTTTTATTGCGGCATGTGGGTAATGTTGAGCAAAACCGTGGTACATAACAGTTATGGTTTATCTGGGTTAAATTAACATCTAATACATGTTTTTAAGCATGGACTGTGAATTGCTTAGCAGTAAGCCCCCGCCTGCTCGAGAGTTGTGTAAAATCCTTTGTAATTTTTGAAATTGTTGGGAAGGGCCTACTGTTCAAAATATTTGTCGAAAAACCTTTGGGCTGTATTTTATTTAGGTTCTGTATTCTTTCGCCCACTGTTCAAAATCTTTGTCGAAAAACCTTTGGGCTGTATTTCATTTAGGTTTTGTATTCTCTCAACTGCTTGAATATTACATACAACGGTTCAGCTATTACAGTCAATTGCAGCTGCTTAGAGACAATTTGTATACACGGGTTTTTGATTGGGCCCATGGTTTTTGCACAAGCTTGAAGCGGACCCTTGCCTTTTTGACAATTTACCCTTGCTTTTAGGGCATGCAAAATAGACCGTCTATATGGCTGGATAATTTTTTTCATTTGATGTATGGTATCAATTTAGAAGGTAGACTGGTAGAGGTAGTTTTAAGATTCTGAAAATACACCCTCCCCTCGATGGCATGCATTTATCTGTTTACTATTTTGCCCTTGCCACATGTAATTCTCCATTGTTGACGAACACTATGAAATTTATAAACTCAATCTCAATTATAACATTACAGAATCCCAATACCAGTTCTATCTTACTAATCTTTTACTGTTAATTCTGAATGCCCACTCACTTCAACGGATCACAACTGGTACAAAGTATGGTGGTACTCTGCTGGAGCTCGACGGATCCCATTTCTGGGAAACCCTATTGCAAGCGACGCGTTGGCGTGCACCTTGGAGCTCGCATCATGGACAATCGCACGGCGATCTTCTTTACTCGTTTGCATGCTCTTTCACCTCATCTGTCACCTGCAGATCCTAAGACTTTAAGATTCACCAAAAATTCAGGAAGAATCAGATAGGGTGACTGTGCTCAAAGATCATTTGAAGATTAGGAGGCAGTTGATGGTCATTAGCCACAGGTTTAGCAAGTTCATCATCGGTGGATTGGTTATTGTTACTGCAAGCCAGTTTGCTGCATTGGTTTTGACCACTCGGCCCAGTGCAGTTGTTAATCTGTTCAATACAGGGGAGCTGGCGGTAAGTGTCATCGCTTAATTGATGCATGGAGTACATTTTCTAAAATAAGATGGAATAATCGTTGATATTTTCGCTGTGAGTTTTATAAAATAGAATTCCCTCAATATTTTATACAGGGGAGCTCGCGGTGAGTTATATAAGCAAAAATATCGATGATTATTCCATCTTATTTTAGAAAAATCATTGATATTTTCGCTTAATTGATGCATGGAGTTATATAAGCGATGACACTTACCGTGAGTTTTACAAAATAGAATTTACAAGGAAAGTAAGCTTCAAATAGGAATCCTTGTAGTCATATTTGACTACTCATATAGGGCATACTTTCGTTAAATAAGGAAGCCAACATCGTCCAAATCGACGAGTCTCATATCATCCATATATGTTGCCGTATTGGGTGACTAATTGCCATTGCTGAAGATTTGGTGATATAATCCAGAGTTACAAATACATGAAATAAATCAGAACAATCATATCACCAAGTTAAGTTAATCCATACAAATACTTTTCCTGAGAATGTTCTTTCTACAGCAACTAACCAAAAAGTGTAGAAGCAGTTTGATAATTTGATGCTAAGGCACTACAAGTTCCCAAGCTAACTAAAAAAAGATATATTTTCTTGCCTATACGTTTGTTTATATTCTACCCATTTATTTAACGGCACATATGTTCAGTGGGGCTTGTGACTGGAGTTCTCGTGTGCTTATGTAGCAGGTAGCACGTAGTGCTTATAAAGCCCAAGCAATCACATGCCATGTCGCAAAATGGCATGTGATCACGACCATCGAGTGCTTCACTGGTCACCCTGAGGCACCTCCTGCGCTTGAGAATGGAGAAGAGTCCGACGAATGCGAAGATGGCGACGAGGATGAGATTGAAGGAACAAAGATTGTGCAGCCTCATGCCAACACCATCTCCTTCCAAAACAGACAAGCACTAGGTTACCGATGAGTACTGATAATACTCGATATTGGCCACCTCCAAGATCAGGACGCGTGGCAGATGACGTGTCCCGAGACTCGGAAGGAGGGGCCCACGGGGGCTGACCAGGCCACCCCGCGCCCGACCTACAAGCCCGAGCTGACCATCCTCGGGTCCCCCTGCAAATCAGCTTCCTCGGCCCCTCGGGTCGCCCCGAGCTGCCGCAGGATCAAGGCTCCTCGACCTCCTCGCTCGTCCCCGAGCTCCCGGCCGAGGCCGTCTTCTTCGGCCCTCCGATCAACTCTACCGCTCACAAGCGTAACCGCCACTCCGCGAATCTCGTCGTGCGCAGATTCAACGCCAACAATATCCCACATTCCACGCCATCACGATCCCCGTTAATGGGCGATCCGCTCATTACGCGGGCGTGACGTCGGGAGCGTAACTGCCGGCGAGATTTTCGCTCCTGCTGCTGCGCGCCGCCGCCACTATATAAGCCCCCATTACAGAGGGGTCAAGTAAGCAATTCTTTACACTTACGCCGTTACTCTGCTCGGATCTTGTCACTGACTTGAGCGTCGGAGGGTCCTCGGTGGTACCAAACCATCCCGGGACTTCTTTGTAGATATACGGCGGCAGCCTCCTCATCCCACTTTGTCCTCTAAAAACCCATTGAGACCCACACGCAACGAAAGACAATCAACCCAGTTCACCTCGAGATCAACGGAAGACAACATCTGACGGAGGCCCGAAAAGGAGCCCCATCAGTTGGCGCCCTCTGTGGGAAACTTAAGTTCCACAAAATACAAAGTTGACCTTCCTATCTCCTCTCTCTTGGCAGACGACCATCATAGGGATCCCAGTACCAGCCGCCGCCTTCCGCTCATCGAAGGCGGGGATGAACCTGTAAGTCTACGCTAGCGCCCCGGCAGTCTACAGACGCCAAAATGCGGAACAAAACTTTTAAACTGGCGCTATCGTATACTTTAACCCGGATCTGCCATTATTGCTAAACTAACAAACTGTAAAAAGTGTAGAAAGATTGTACCGAACGATCCGAGTCCTTCGTTCTTCAACCATCATCCCACGCTCCGTTGCGGCTGCTCCGATCTCGTCGATCTCCATTATCCTCGTCGAGGTGGCACCACATCACCGATTCTTTAAACGGGCTCCCGCCTCTGACTCGAGGCAACTCGATCGTCAAGTTTGCTAAAAGAGACGACCAAGAATGATGTAGAGAATGAGTAGATGACTTTGTCTCACTTCGTCCAAATCCGTGGACGATCGGTTAATGAAGTTGCCGTGGAAATCGGGTGATGGAATGAAATGAGCTGTAAATTCCATACACCCCAAACTATCATAATCTTTGTCTACAAATGAAATCAACAACCATGAGAGAGAGAGGAGGGGGCCGGCCTCTTATAAAGAGAGAGGGGGTGACCGTAGGAGAGGGGAGGTAACCTTAAGTAAATATCATGTGTGAACACAAAACAAATATCTTGCTTAAAGATCTTAAGCAAAACAAGAAAGTAATGAAATCAAAGCATGAGTCACAAAGCTTAGTCACAAATTCTAGAACCTTCTAGAACTATCTAGAAGCACGACTCACTCTCATCCAAGAAAAGATAAATCCGTCTTTAACCGAATGTTAAAAGAAGGCTGATAGAAAACTGGAAACTGGCAACTTCCAAAAGTGATCCTGAAACGAATTTCAGGATAACCCCGAAACTGTATAAAAATACCCGCATTTATATTACGACCGAATATAAATGCAACTGAGACAAAGATATTAAACCTACTCAATATAATACTCGGATCCGGCTTAAACCAAAGCCGACCAGTATCATCTGCCCGAAAAATAACACGTGCGTAAACGCACGTGCATTTTCCGAACCCTGCCATAAAACCATACGGCCTCTACAACGTTTCGCCCGAACTTGGGAAACTGTCTGTGGGGGACTCTAATGACTCGTCAGCACCCTGGCAGTGGGTTTAACCACAAACCGTCAGCGGCACTAGCAATGCGTAACGGCTGCCCATGGACTGACCTCAAGGGATGCCGATGAGCGCACTCATCCGGAAAACCCTACTGAGCCTAACAGTGACAATGTATATACAGTCCGGTCCGTTCGTCAATGAGTATCGCATATCCGCCTAGGGGGCTAGTAACGTCAGACCCCCAATAGCAGTATAAGTCATGTCGGAGTGAAGCCCAATACACCCTGAGATACTACTGGAGTACCTACCAGTAAATCTCCTACCATGGCCATGGATTTGTGTAATGGCTCTCCTAGACACAGCACGACCTCGCCCCCAATACCGGGAGAGACGAATCCCCTGCCGATCCGCTCACGTGCCTCCATATGGCTCGGGACTGTACCTAAAAACTACCTGTTTTCACGACTCCTTTGAGCCGTGGTAGGGTAGAAATCAAAGCACAGTGGGAACTCACACGAGACAAATGACGACCTCAGGTCGATGAACTAACCTGTACACATGTCACCAGGGAACTGCTATCTGACGATAGGTATAGTACTAACTAGCAGATTCCCGGCGAGTCCTGTCCGGTGTACTCATAACCCAATGAGCACCTGTATACATCTTAGATGATCCAACTGACACCAGTGGCTTGTGAGACCGGCCACCGCCCCTCGTCGGGGTCTCGACTGTACACACTAGTCTACTCCGGAGTATCGATGCCCTGTCTCGAAACTCCCACGACTAGGGACCACAATTAAGGATATGCATATAAACTACTCAACTCTCACGTATATGATCGCCATCATACTGTTGGTAGTAAAGCAAGATCCTAAGGGCTCTATCAAAGTGTAACATGCAATCAGTCACCTGAACATGTACACGACTGATAAAGGCAAACCAGATAGCATACTATCATCTCGAGTAAGACTGTGCTACCGGGATAGGTCCTCCGCAATCATTGCAATCACGTACCTGCGATCCAATAATTGACTATGAGGGCACTATCTCCAACAATCTCCCACTTGCACTCAAGGCTAATATTGCGATGTCGACTACTCACAGCCCGTGTGAAACCGAACATCCAACTCCTCTACTAATCAGTTTCACAAAGCCCGTTTGTAAAACTATTGTGTTCGAGAAATAGCCTCGGTGAGTGGATCCGCCTAGAAGTTTCTTTCTGTATCTCTCTTAATCTCAAGTTCGCGGAGAAAGCCATCTCCCGAATTGAGTAGTACCTGTCTTAGAATGTCTGGATATCTGATGGGACCTTAGTTCATAAATGAACTCCATATCCAAACTTCTTAGACTGTATGGATCATTGAACCTAATCAGTATCCGGCACCATGCCACCCACAGTATCCTCTGGAACCACCTGTCCATAATACTGTCCCTCGTCAGAGGGAAAACTAAAACTCTGACAATCACTCTGTCATCCATGTCACCTTTGAAGCCTGGAATGATAATCGTCTCCCGAAGGAGGCTGCCGTCATCAAATCCGTAGAACATGTACTTATGTTCTAAAACTGCTTCCTTATGTTTCTCCAGGATTGGATTAATACAAACTTATTGCATCTAGTGCAAAAACAACATTTGGTGTGGTGCTTGACATCTCATGATTGACTCAATTGCCTAAGCAAGTGATCTGCCAATCATGCACATCCCTCTCCTCTTTAGTCTGTAAGACACCTTTAGAGAGGGTGACTCCATCACCTGCAGGTACACCACCATGCTAGGAGTCAACTATTCCAAAAACCATTAGAATATTTGTCAAAGTACCCACATTGGGAAACTACCCAAATCCAGATCTAAAACCATAGATCTAGAAACCAGAATGTCAAATATTATATCCATATCCTGTCTGGAGAAACAACTGTGTGACGACCACAGTACAACCGATCGTAGTATAGGAATTTTACTTCCTACTCTGTGTATGTCATCCAGATACCATGACATCACACCCTACTGCCTTCTTAACTGATCCATCCCCTATTCTGATTGAAGTCAAACCCATGACAGTCACATCAAAATTAGATGATCTATCTCCGCTATAACCGCTCTAGTCTATAAATAGACATAAGCTACTTGCCCACCATGCTTCCGCTGCTCCCACTGACTACGACAACCCTCCTACCGGGTCTCATATCCTGGAACAACAGTAGTGTCAAGTCTGGGTAGATAAGAACCTCCCTGTCACCGTCCTTGAGCCTACCGAAGTACCTCTCGGGTGTCTGAGGTTACCTACCATACCTGCGGAGTGGCTATTGGAATGTCAAACCTGATTGAATGTATAGGTCCTATTAAATTTTCCGTAATCATTCGCGGTTCTGGAATCACTTCCAGTTCTACCATACTCCCACTACTGTTTTCTGAAAAAGATCTGTTTTACTAAAACTGTGGCGAGTCAAGAACAATATCACTATTGATCTTCCAAATGGTAGAATATCAACCCTCGTCATAGTTAGGGTCAACCCACAAACAGCCATTACAGAAACGTGCCCTGAGTTATCCAGTGTCTGGTTTTAATCATAAGCTGGACAACTCCACGTACCTCAATATCTTTTAAGGTACGAACTATTCTATATCCAATATAGAAACTTTGGCACTAATTTAATTGGAACCATATTCGAATCATGCAGCTGTCTCCAGTGCATATCTACTTAATGGAAAGAGGCTAATCAGCATTACTCAACTTAGGAATCCATCCAATTATGAGTAACCTGAAAGAGAAACACGTTTCTCAAAACCATCACTATCATCTGAATACCAATCACAAGAATCTACATCTTCGATCTCTTTGAAGAATCCCGATACTTGTGATACCTGGTTCTCTACTTTATTCTTATACCCACAACTTCTCAAAACTTAGACCTTGTATTTCTACGAAACACTCGTCTAAATACTAGAGAAGTTATAAGTAAATAGAACATAGTACTAGGACCTACCCCTTTGTCCTGATGGACACTTGGACAACATACAATACTCTGTATAAGTCCACTGAGTTGAACAACTCAAAACCTGTGCGTTGTAGGTGGAAAACTGTACCCTGGCGATTTCCTCAAATATCACCAATTACAACGAATTCCGATATAATGAGGATGATCACCTAATTCCCAATATCTTACTCCCACTCATCATCTGTAAAACCATACAGATATGAGAATGAAACCTGGTAAATACATACCCTTGGAGTAAGTGTCTAATCGGGAAAAACAGTTTTTCCTTTAACAATGCACTGAAACATGAAAATGTTTCGTAGGGGTATCCTGGTATTCATAGCAATGCCTCTTCCATAATCCAATTCATGACTTCAACCGTATATTTTATTGCCATCTCTCCAAATCCCTTTATTTGTCTTTAGTCGTTACCTTCTGTACACCATCGTTAGGCTAAATGGTTTTCTTCCTTCCCTACCGTTCGGCACCAGCCTATGGTTTGGAAGAAGACTATCCAGTAAGCATAATAGGTGTACCCTCCTAAACCAAGGAGTACTCGCAACTGAGAGAAGGTGACGATAAAAGACAACTGAATAATACCTTATTCCTTTAAAGGTGAAATAGGAGTGGCGATGAAGTATGCGGTTTTTGGTCGTGAATGATATCAGTCGCAATTTACTTTGCCCTCTTTCTAATCCCTTTATTTTGTCTTTACATATTACCTTCTGCACACCCTACTTAGGCTAATTGGTTTTCTTCATTCCCTACCTTTCGGCACCAGCCTATGGTTTGGAATAAGACTATCCAATAAGCGTAATAGGTGTACTCTCCTAAACCAAAGAGCTCTCGCAACCTGAGAGAAGGTGATAATAAAAGACAACTGAATAAACCAATTCTATTTCTCCTGAACCTGGATCCATCCTCGAAGAAGTTCCTTCGAGTTCGTATATAACCATACGATGGATCTATCCAATGGAAGTGGATATCCGTAGTAATACGGGTGTTCTGAGAAATTCAACGGGTAAAAGAAGGAGTGGCAATGACTTATGCAACTCAGACAATCCAAAAGCCAGTATTTTAAGAAGGTTTGGTCAACCTGGTCACTGAGTCATAGTCTAGGGTCGGTCAAAGGTCGCTGCCAAAGAGAGAGAGAGAAAAGAAACACTCTGCGTGCACTCTAACCTAGATCAGAACGGTCATCATTTTATCTAATCCGGAAACCTCCCACTGTCCTGTCAAATTCTCCTCCAAACCTAAAGAAGAATCAATCGGGATCACCCGAAGAGTAAACCAACTCATCAGTGGGAATCAGGATCCAACTCTCATCGCATGATAACGTGATGGAATGCATCTACGTTACTCATACTCCAGAAGGTATGCGCATACTCGGCAAGTTTCAGTTTCTTTAGAAACTCCTGATATAGTTTTTGCCCCATGCTCTTATGATCGTGACTAAGGGCCACCCCACCATAAGTCACATGTCAAGTTCTTCCCATCATTATCTTGTTAATTTGAACCCACCCGTACTCGCCCTTGACTAGGGGCCAACAAGGCTGTACGACTGTCCCAAACCAACTCATCTATCTATGCAACATGTGAACATCCCAGCAGCTACCAATCACTATGTCCTAGCTAAGGGCTAGACCAACATAGCTTGAATACTACTGACCATCCATATGAAATGACGGAGGGCTACGGCTGGTTTTTGGCGAAAAACCTTTAGCGTAGTGAACTTGATATCGCTGAAGGAACCTGATAGCTTTTTAAAATATAGTGGCGAAAACCTTTTGCTAAAGAGGTCACTCCCGGTAAAGGGATCTCGGCTCTTTCCTCGTGGAATGAGGTGCAGGATATTCCACTGAATACCGCTATGCAAAGCAACTTGTAATCGACTATAGTGAAGTTATTACTCTGACGCAAACTTCTGTCCAAGGGGTCAGTCCCGGTGAAGGGATATCGGCCCTTGCCCCGTCGAATGAGGTGCAGGATATTCCACTGAATACCGCTATGCATAACAAAAGAAAACGTCTTTGCAATAACACTTTTTAAATTGTTCCAACAACTGTAAACAGGTTTGTTTTACTTTGCGTTGATCAGAATCAACGCAGTCCCATCATTCAATCACACCAGAAAAGAACGAAAATAAAATGTACATATATGCCATCCGCATTCGTCACTGGGTCCCGTCATCACCCGTTAGGTTACTTAACTAACGACAGAGCGGGGGCTGGACTAGCGCGGGTGTAAAACATATACAACATCTAATAGTATATAAACCAATATACAATAATCGCTCCAGGCGTGATAGTATGCAACATTACAGAAAAGTAATAAGCATCACAGAACAATACAGATATCTGGGATCCCCGAGTTTCACAGAGCCGCTGCTGAAACCCGACGTTCCCCTGTCGTGTGGATAGCCTGTGCAATGAAACCTAGACCCCTACGGGTGCGGCAAGTTACCCGCCAAAACCTGAAGCGAGGTAGTCCCCACAGCATAGTGAATGGAACACCCGGCACTTCACGGAATCCGGTAAATTGAGCACCCCTCCTTGGGTCAACCTGTACCTCCTACAAGTACGGCGAATAGTCTGTCAATTCTGAAGTGGGACCCCTCTGCCTCTCAAAGCCATGAGATGCGGACCCGTTGCTTTCCCGAACCCGGCTATCCGTGCACTCCGTCGCGGGGTAAAACCTAGTACAGTAATGAAAAATAGTACAATATGTACATCGACCGCAACCTGGTCGTGCCCCAAAAGAATATTATACAACAGGCAGTGACGGCTGTCCACAAGTTGGACGCTCGCCCCGCAATATCAAATGTACAAATAAACTCAAACTGTACTACCATTGCATACTGCTATCCACCACGACAAATCCGCAACATCACAGCACAACACAGAACATCAACGCGAATGTCATGTTCGCAAACCCGTCTAAAAGAACTATAGCAATCAGACGCGGTTTACCGATCAAATGACATTCCCGGTCGGAGATATAATGTAAGCACTGTAAACTAACGTGTTTAAATTTCGATCGACCAAAGTCCAAATATCAAAAAGTGGGCCCCACTGCTTACTGGTGAACAGTAACAAAACCTGGGCCAAAAAGATATATACTAAAAATCACAAAATCTAACAGAAAACCCACTGACCAAATTTGGGAGCACGTGCTCCCCACGTGGCCGCGGATGCGCGGCCAAACCATGGGTTTGGCCGCCCTTCCGCGGCGGCTTGGAGGGATCACGACCCCAAATTTTGTCGTGGCTCTTAGAATTCCCTGCACGGATTTTTAAGACATGCAAAAATTGATTTTGAGACCATTTAAAATTAACAGAACTGTCGAGCTAGGATTTTGTGTTTTTCGATTTTCGGTCGGATCGATGTTTTAAACACGTTAACACAAGTTAGTATAGCAAAATGGTTAGGCTCTGATACCACTGTAAGTCTACGCTAGCGCCCCGGCAGTCTACAGACGCCAAAATGCGGAACAAAACTTTTAAACTGGCGCTATCGTATACTTTAACCCGGATCTGCCATTATTGCTAAACTAACAAACTGTAAAGAGTGTAGAAAGATTGTACCGAACGATCCGAGTCCTTCATTCTTCAACCATCATCCCACGCTCCGTTGCGGCTGCTCCGATCTCGTCGATCTCCGTTATCCTCGTCGAGGTGGCACCACATCACCGATTCTTTAAACGGGCTCCCGCCTCTGACTCGAGGCAACTCGATCGTCAAGTTTGCTAAAAGAGACGACCAAGAATGATGTAGAGAATGAGTAGATGACTTTGTCTCACTTCGTCCAAATCCGTGGACGATCGGTTAATGAAGTTGCCGTGGAAATCGGGTGATGGAATGAAATGAGCTGTAAATTCCATACACCCCAAACTATCATAATCTTTTTCTACAAATGAAATCAACAACCATGAGAGAGAGAGGAGGGGGCCGGCCTCTTATAAAGAGAGAGGGGGTGACCGTAGGAGAGGGGGGGTAACCTTAAGTAAATATCATGTGTGAACACAAAACAAATATCTTGCTTAAAGATCTTAAGCAAAACAAGAAAGTAATGAAATCAAAGCATGAGTCACAAAGCTTAGTCACAAATTCTAGAACCTTCTAGAACCATCTAGAAGCACGACTCACTCTCATCCAAGAAAAGATAAATCCGTCTTTAACCGAATGTTAAAAGAAGGCTGATAGAAAACTGGAAACTGGCAACTTCCAAAAGTGATCCTGAAACGAATTTCAGGATAACCCCGAAACTGTATAAAAATACCCGCATTTATATTACGACCGAATATAAATGCAACTGAGACAAAGATATTAAACCTACTCAATATAATACTCGGATCCGGCTTAAACCAAAGCCGACCAGTATCATCTGCCCGAAAAATAACACGTGCGTAAACGCACGTGCATTTTCCGAACCCTGCCATAAAACCATACGGCCTCTACAACGTTTCGCCCGAACTTGGGAAACTGTCTGTGGGGGACTCTAATGACTCGTCAGCACCCTGGCAGTGGGTTTAACCACAAACCGTCAGCAGCACTAGCAATGCGTAACGGCTGCCCATGGACTGACCTCAAGGGATGCCGATGAGCGCACTCATCCGGAAAACCCTACTGAGCCTAACAGTGACAATGTATATACAGTCTGGTCCGTTCGTCAATGAGTATCGCATATCCGCCTAGGGGGCTAGTAACGTCAGACCCCCAATAGCAGTATAAGTCATGTCGGAGTGAAGCCCAATACACCCTGAGATACTACTGGAGTACCTACCAGTAAATCTCCTACCATGGCCATGGATTTGTGTAATGGCTCTCCTAGACACAGCACGACCTCGCCCCCAATACCGGGAGAGACGAATCCCCTGCCGATCCGCTCACGTGCCTCCATATGGCTCAGGACTGTACCCAAAAACTACCTGTTTGCACGACTCCTTTGAGCCGTGGTAGGGTAGAAATCAAAGCACAGTGGGAACTCACACGAGACAAATGACGACCTCAGGTCGATGAACTAACCTGTACACATGTCACCAGGGAACTGCTATCTGACGATAGGTATAGTACTAACTAGCAGATTCCTGGCGAGTCCTGTCCGGTGTACTCATAACCCAATGAGCACCTGTATACATCTTAGGTGATCCAACTGACACCAGTGGCTTGTGAGACCGGCCACCGCCCCTCGTCGGGGTCTCGACTGTACACACTAGTCTACTCCGGAGTATCGATGCCCTGTCTCGAAACTCCCACGACTAGGGACCACAATTAAGGATATGCATATAAACTACCCAACTCTCACGTATATGATCGCCATCATACTGTTGGTAGTAAAGCAAGATCCTAAGGGCTCTATCAAAGTGTAACATGCAATCAGTCACCTGAACATGTACACGACTGATAAAGGCAAACCAGATAGCATACTATCATCTCGAGTAAGACTGTGCTACCGGGATAGGTCCTCCGCAATCATTGCAATCACGTACCTGCGATCCAATAATTGACTATGAGGGCACTATCTCCAACAGAACCTCCCCCCATGACCGTCATCAACGCCCTCACAGACAAGATAGATCGCCTGCAATCCCTCGTAGAGGCCCTCGTTCGCATCCAAACGACCGCGCCCGGGCCCCCGATCGCTGCTCCTCCGCCTCCAGAAGACTCCGTCCCTGCTTGGACGACCAACCACCAGCGGGCTGCATCCCCTCACCACCGGTCCCTCGAACCGGTGCTCCTTGAGACCCGCTGGGCGCCCCAGGGCTCAACGCCGAGATCCGCTGCCCGGGAGCCTCGCCCCGAGCCACCTCGCGACCCTTACCCCCTGAGGAAATGTCAGTCACCTCTCCTATCCGCGAGCGTGGCCGGCCCCACCGTGGTCGGCGGGAACACACTGAAGGGGTCCACGCCGGCGACTCAAGAGCTAACCCGTCCCGGGACCTGAGGCACCTTATCGAGAGGAACCGGGGCCGCTCCCAGACGCAGTCCACCCGCAGCGGGGACCGGGAATTCGGAGGCGCCCATTCCTCAAGGTACCACGGTCGGCTCGACGCCCTCGAGAAGAAGATCGAGGGCATTCGCCGAGAAGCTCACCTCTCGAGCGACGGGGCTAAGTACGCCTCCGACTCGCTCACGAAGCCATTCACCGAGGAACTGTTCACCGTGCACGTCTCCTCGCGCAATAAGCCCCCGAAGGTCTCTCTGTTCGACGAGAAAACCGACCCGAAGGACCACTTGGACGCTTTCACCGCAGGAATGAGCTTCCAAGATCACTTCGACGCCGCCCAGTGCAGAGCCTTCCCGGCCACCCTCATCCGCACGGGTCGGGACTGGTTCCGGGGGCTTGAGCCCCGCTCAATTTCAACCTTCGACGAGCTGGCCACCCAGTTCCTCGGCCACTTCGTGGGGAACCGTTGACAGAAGCGCACGGTCGACTACCTCTTCACGGTTAAAAGCGGGGATAAGGAAACGTTCAAGGCCTATATTGCCCGCTTCTACAACGCCCTCCTCGAGGTGCCTGAGCACCGGGACGAGACCGTCATAACGGCACTCAGATCCGGTCTGAGGCACAAAGAATGGTTGCGTTCCTTCGTGCTGGCTCAACCTAAGACCATGGCCAAAGTCAAAGCGTGGACAGAGCGCGAGGTCCAGCTGGAATCCGAAGTGAATGCCAACCTTACCCGGGCGGATCGGTCCGACCAGAAGAAAAGAATTCGGGAGGACAGGCCGGAGCGTCAGCAGCCCTACCACCCGAAGTTCTAAGAATATACCCCCCTCAACGTCTCCCTCGTGGTGTTGCTGGAGGAGGCCCAGAATGAGGGGTTCTTCAAGTTCCCCCCGGTCCCACGTCAAGCTGCTAAACGAACCCGGGGCCCCTACTGCGCTTTCCACCGGGTACTGGGCCACGCCACGGAGGACTTCAAACAATTGAGGGACTACGTCAAGGAGCTCATCCGGTCTGGGCACCTCGCCACCTACCTAAGGGACAAACGGCAGGCCGACCGTGAACGAGAGCATCCTCGCCCTTCCACCGACCTGACCATCGGCCAGATCATGCTTGTCTCAGCAGACAGCCGTCCCGGGGCTCAGGGGGCCCCACGCCCTACGCCAGCCACGGGGGCTGACAGCCCTTCAGGGAGCTCGGCCCAAGCCGACCAAGTCATACTTTAACCTGTACCTGTCCTTTTTCTTTCCTTTTTCTAAAAGCAATATAAATTCTTCCTAGGATCTACTGTTGACTAAATAAAGATCAATGGAACTTTGCGAAAAAGAAAGGAAATCTTTGTTCATTCAAAAGGGTATTATGGGCTCCCAGCCATACATGCAAAAAAAGAGGGTGTTACAATAGTGGGGGTAAGGGGTGCACCGAGCACTGCTCGTGTTACTCGGCGAAGTTCTCCGCCAACCGGGGGTGCCCGAGTTCCAGCCTCTGCTCCCGGTTCCCCCCATGGGCGTCAACCTCGAGCCTTAGCTCGTAGCATTGCCGGATGAGCGCCTCCGAGCGCGCCAGTCGGTTTGCGAAGATCAAGCCGAAGCGCCTCAAGGACCGCAGCTTGCCTATGGCCTCGTCGAAGAGCTTCTCTGATAGGGGGTTGTAAAGCCCCGGTGATGCCCTCCAGATGGAGTACATCAATAGCTGCAGCAGCGAGGAGCGCCTAGGGAGCAGCTGACCGAAGTGCTCCTCAATGCGAGCAACCACCAACTGCACCGTGTCCTCGGTGCGGTCACGGTCATAGAGGTACACGTCTACATAACTGATGATTTCGGTGATGGTGAAGGGGAAATCCTCCATTTTGATGGCTTATCTGTGAAGGGGAAGAACCAGTGCCCCTTATATAGCCCGCTGTGCAGCCCAACGGCTGCCACACGGCGTCCATCGAGTGTCGCCCGGTCGGAACGAAGCGACGCGCCACGTGGCGTCCATCGAACGTTACCCGGTGGAAACGAAACGATGCGTCCCTGTCGCTTCACCTCCCTCGGCATTCAATGCGCTAGATGCCGCGCCTCGTGAAAGATTCAACTCAGCAACCGCCCTGCTCAAACATCCCCGGCCGGCAGCTGCCCTGCCACATGCCGGGGATCAAAAAGCCCTCCCAAAGGCGGCCGAGCCAGAGGTTCCCTCGCTCGACTATCCACCGCGGGCAGCTTCCCTGCCACAACACCGGAGATCAAAAAAGCCCTCCAAGAGGCAGTCGAAGCGCGAGGTTCCCTCGCTCGGCTATCCCCCGCGGGCAGCTTCTCTACCACAACACCGGGGATCAAACAAGCCCTCCCAAAGGCAATTGAGCCCCGAGGATCCCTCGCTCGGCTATCCGCCGCGGGCAGCTTCCCTGCCACAACGCCGGGGATCAAACAAGCCCTCCCAGAGGCAGTCGAGGCATGAGGATCCCTCGCTCGGCTATCCCCTGCGGGCAGCTTCCCTGCCACAACGCCGGGGATCAAAAAGCCCTCCCAGAGGCAGTCGAGGCACGAAGTTCCCTCACTCGGCTATCCTTCAGGACAAAAGCCCTCGCCAAGAGGCACCGGGCAGTAACCCTGCCCGGCCAAGGGTCCTTGGTGGCTTCCTACAGCCTTATAGCTTTCCTCGCACCAAGGTCCAAAGTCCTCCCAGAGGCAGTCGGGTCCTTGCCCGGCTATCCCCGGCTGGTAGCTTCCTACCACAACCGACAGGGATCAAAGTCCTCGCCAAGAGGCACTGGGCAGTAACCCTGCTCGGTCCCCGTCCCGAAGGATCAAAAAGCCCCCCAGAGGCGGTCGAGGCCCAAGGTTCCCTCGCTCGGCTATCCCCCGCGGGAAGCTCCCCTGCCACGACGCCGGGGATCAAACAGCCCTCATACTGAGGCACCCGAGCAGCTACCCTGCTCGGTCAAACAATGGCAACTACCCTCTATGCCAGGGATCAAAAGACCTCAAAAGAAGCATCGGAACAACTACCCCGCCCAACCCCCAAAGCTGGTAGTCGCCTACACACAACTCTAACGAATCGAGCCTTCAAAATATATGACCGATCGGCTACCCTGCTCGGCCACCCTTGGCCCCCCTTAACGTCGAAACAGATGCATGAAGCCTTAGCAGGAGATGACAGCGCAGCTACACTGCCCGGTCACCCCCAGTGACGGCCGATACTCTAATTAGAAACGGAGGTCAGAGCTGTCCAAATCTAAACGATCTCCCCTCGACTCCGGGGCCCATAGAGACACCTCTTCGGAAAAGCTCGTCGGCAAGCGATTGCAGCCAACTCGACGGACGATCGTTAGACAGAGGGTCAACCTGACAGAAAATCACGACGGCCCAAGATAAATATCCCAAAATGAGTATTCGTCACGAACAGATGGCAAAAAGAAAAACTTTATTACTACTGCCAAACATAAGTTTTTTACAAATGTATTCTCTGGCTCCTTAGCATTACAAAATTCAAAAGAAGAACAAGATGAAGACAGGAGGGCGGGGGCTCTACGCCTCGGGCCCGGGTACGGCTTCGAGGTCCTCAACCTCTACCACTGGGGGCGCTGGTCCCTCGGCCCCCTTCCCGCCGGGAGCCTCTCCCCCTTGCTCATCGATGCCCGCGAGGGGGAACACGGCTCGCAGATCCGCGTCGTCGAGCTCCGGCAACCTAGACTTGACGGCATCAAGGGCGTCGTGCCAAATGCGAGTCGTGGCCACGGCCATGTCGTCATAAAAGTCCCTCGACCCCTTGTAGCTTGCCACGACCCTCGATTCCGTTGACTTACAGGCTTCGGCCGCCGCCCCCAGCTCCCTTCGGAGGGTCTTCACCGTCTTCTTGGGGTTGCCGGCGAGCACCTAGGAGTCCTCGAACTTGCCCTCGGCGATAGCGGCGGCCTCGCGATGCCGGGCGACCTCTCTCTTCTTGGCATTCACCTCGCCCTCCATGGAGGCGATCCCCGCCGACATCGCCTCCTGCTCCCGTCTAGAGCTCTCTCGCAACGTGGCGAGCTGGCCTGCGGCCTCCACCGCCTGTGCTACCACCTCGGTCTCCATGCGAAGGGCAAGGGCCACGTACTGGAGAGTCTGGGAAGACATAAAAAGGGGAGGGATAAGAAATATGAAGGAGAACAGTAAATCTTGCCGCACACTGGGGGCTTACCTGCACGGCTTCCTGGGCGATCGACGCCAGCCGAGCCTTGAAGGTTCCTCCAGGAACCCGACCCTTAGTCGATGTCTCTATCTAATGGAGGAGGCTGTCTGCGACCGACATCCCGGATGGCACCGTGAACTGGAACCCCCTTCCTCCATCACGGTCGGCGAAGACCGGCCCCGGGAAACTCTCCGGGAACTCCTCCTAAGCGGCTCCGAGGGGTAGCCGATCTCCTCTTCCGAGGCCGTGTCCTCCACAATCAGGGCCCGATTCCGGCCCGACGCTCTGCTGGGGCCCGGGGCGGGATCCGCCACCAGGCGTCTTCGGGGCACCGCCGCCGGGGTGGCGGGAGCGGGGGCGGCCTGCGCCCGGGAAGAGCTGGCGCCCCCGCCACTAGAAGGCTACCTCGGTTGGCGCATAGCGTTTCGGAGAACGCCGAAGTCCATAGATCCTGCATAAAACAAACACCCCACTTATCAGCAACGCGAGTAAAGCATAAACCCAGAAACGCAAGCCTAACTTACCAAGGAACTCGACGGGGCTAAGCCCGGCCCAGCTCAGAACCCTCTCGGACAGCAGCACGTCGTATCGAGGGATAGGTTCCCACGACTCCACTCTCACCGCGGCGGGGTCATCGGATAGGTTCTGCGGCAGACTCTTCTCCCTCGACCACTTGGTAGGCACTAGACAGTCCTCGCCCTCGGGAGGGGAGACGAAGAAAAACTTCTTCTTCCAGTCGTGAATGGAGGAGGGCAAGGCTATGACCCCAGCCCCGGCGGCGACCCCGGGCCGCTTCCTAAAGGTAATATAGACCCACCTCAGGTCGCCAGCCCGACCGCCGGGATGACTCTTAATAGCAAGAGAGGAATCGAGAAGGGAAAGGCTGAAAAGGACCGCCTGCAGCTTCAGGCGGATCAGGAACCCAAGAAGGATCCTCCACGCGTTCGGCACTAATTGGCCGGGGGCCAAGCCGAAGAAATTCAGAGTGTCGACAACCTCAGGAGAGAAGGGCAAGCGCATTCCACCCTAAAAACCTTCTAAATACAAGGCAATCTCCCTGTCCTGTACCTGGTCTGCCCTCTCTCCCTCCTCGGCCAGACGAAGCGTGTAATGCGGATGAATGTGAAAGCGAGCTCGAGCATTGGCGAGCTCGTCCTCGTGCCTCACCCAGCACGGGGTGCTGGGGGCTACGTTTACCGCCTCCTCTCTGGAGGCGGCCCCCGCCTCACGGCCTCGAGGAGAGGGCCCAGCCCCCGCTCCCCGAGGGGACTCGGACACATCTAAAGGAACCCTATCATCTACTCCTACGACGTGTACTGATTCTACAGAGGAAGACATCTAACCTGGGAAGGAAACTCTTCAAGGGTTGGGAATGAGAGAGGGGAGACGAGCGCCGAGCAGCTGGGGCTTGAGTATGAGGAATATGAGAGAGTAAGGGCTCCAGGGCAGGCCCCACCCGTATTTATTACCGCATACGGCCTCATCCAACGGCGCCTACCGTCTCCCGCCGAAACGGTCCCTTGCGCCCAGCGGCTCCGATCGCTCAACGTGGCAGCCCAACGATTGCCCGCGTCCCGTCAGACGTCGCAGACCTACGCACGTCACATCAGCCGGTTGGCGCTCGACACGTGGACCGCCGCTTCAACTGCAGAGTGCACGAACCGGCGCACCCTCCTTAAATGCAAAGACCTCGCCTCGATTCGCTAGCGGAAAAGACAATCGACGGTTCAAGGACTCGTCCCGGCATAACCCTGAGAAGGAGCTCATCTCGGGAGGCCCAGCAGTCCACTCCTGACCCGACCACGACAAGAGTGGGGGGCTAATGATAATACTCAATATTGGCCGCCTCCAAGATCGGGACGCGTGGCAGATGACGTGTCCCGAGACTCGGAAGGAGGGGCCAACAAGGGCTGACCAGGCCACCCCACGCCCGACCTGCAAGCCCGAGCTGACCATCCTCGGGGCCCCCAGCAAATCAGCTTCCTCGGCCCCTCGGGTCACCCCGAGCTGCTGCAGGATCAAGGCTCCTCGACCTCCTCACTTGTCCCCTAGCTCCCGGCCGAGGCCGTCTTCTTCGGCCCTCCGACCAATTCCACCGCTCACAAGCGTTACCGCCACTCCGCGAATCTCGCCGTGTGCAAATTCAACGCCAACATCCCACGTTCCACGCCATCACGAACCCCGTTAATGGGCGATCCGCTCATTACGCGGGCGTGACGTTGGGAGCGTAACTGCCGGCGAGATTCTCGCTCCTGCTGCTGCGCGCTGCCGCCATTATATAAGCCCCCATCACAAAGGAGTCAAGTAAGCCATTCTTTACACTTACGCCGTTACTCTGCTCGGATCTTGTCACTGACTTGAGCGTCGGAGGGTCCTCGGTGGTACCAAACCACTCCGGGACATCTTTGCAGGTATACGGCGGCAGCCTCCTCATCCCACTTTGTCCTCTCAAAACCCATTGAGACCCACACGCAACGAAGGACAATCAACCCAGTTCACCTCGAGATCAACGGAAGACAACATCTGACGGAGGCCCGAAAAGGAGCCCCATCAAGTGCATCATAAAATTTAGAGTATATTGCCTCTTAACTATCTTTTTTCACAAAAATACCTCAATAATTTGGATTGCATGGAACACCTGCCCCCCCCACCCCCCACAAAAAAATAGAAGAAGAAGACTCCCTCAAAACTAAAGTTTAAAGGAGAGTTAATAAATAATTGTAAGGTACTTTAGTGAAAAACAACGATAATTATGGTACATTAATGGAAATTTAGCCTAAAATTTATGCTATTAGTTAATGGTTTTCTATTTCTAACCTTCTGTTTATAAACCCCGCAGAATATGTCAGGGATTACTCTATTTGGTTTTGTGGTTGATAGGGGTTATCTTCATACGGTTTTCATGTTTGAGCTTAGTTTGGTCTTGTGGCTGCTGGGAAAGACTATCGGGATCATTTGAAGCCGATAATTTTATTTTCACATTTCTCAATTTCATCTTCTTGGTTCCAATTTGATTCATTCTTTCTTTTGTACATTTATTTTTCTACTTGTAGCAACATCATGGTTGTGTGTTTTAGTGATCTCATGTGATTAACTGGTGGTGTTTTGCTTTCCATTTGCTTATATACTTTGCCAACATTTCATTACCTCTTTTGAGACAAAAGATGGATCAATGACATGGAAAGAATCTCTCTCTCAGCCGGTCAAAAAGTCATCTTTTCACAACTTATTTTGATGATTAGCATAGCCAGAGATCAATTTTTATATAATTTTGATACTTGTCGATGTAGAGTGTTTTTCGTCACCCTATTGAGATAAGAATGCGCGTCGTTTATCAGACATATTACAGGTCCTCATGCCTGGATAGACAGATGTTTATTGATTGTGGGGATCCAAACCTTCGGCAACCGCGGACTAAACTGCCGTTAATTACCCCTCTCTTTTGGAGCGAGAGAACCCCCGATTAACAGGTCAAACAGATCATGCAAACTCAATATGCAATATATGCGTGTTATATGTGGGAACAAGTTTGAGAGTATTTCGGGCATATCAGGGGCTTCGCAGAGTTTTTACGAGGGTCTTACTATCCGAATAGCGGGCTTGTGGGATGCGGGGCAGCGCCCCGTTAGAAATTTTTTTCTAAGAGAAGAGGTGATGAGTGTATATGTGCCACGTGTGCTCTTAGTAAAGTGAACACGTGGTAAAGTACACACATGACAAGGTGTGCAACGAGCAAGGTGCGCTCCCGCCGAAATGCGCCCATGGCAAGGTGCGAGAGAATGAAGGGGGCTAAAGGGTCCAGAATAGGCCAAAAAGTCCAGATCTCTGTTTCCCAGTCACAGCTGTTCTGTTAAGCTGCGTACTTAGGGAAGTGCGCATCTAGCGAGGTGCGCACTTGGCCTGATGTGCACCCAACATGGTGCGCACCTAATCAAATGGGCACCTACCACAGTGTGCACCTAGCACGGTGCAAATAGGGTCGAAACCTAATGGATTAACAGTCCAAAAATAGAAAGACTTTGACTTTTTAAGATCAAAAGGGGCTATTTGTCCTTTTTTGAGGCTTTCTGACGTGCACACTTGGATTTAATTGAAAAAAGAAAGGAGGAAGGAGAAAGAGACCTGCGCAATAAAGAGTGGCTCAAAACTCAAGAATTTTTAGAGGAGAATCAGTATTAAGATTAGTTTTCAAATCATCCAAGAGGGCCTTTTATAGGCTTACATCTTTTACATTTAGCCCCATGGCTTGTATAAAAATTGGCTTATTGTCTATTAAAAACAAAATTACATTTAGTTTTTCTGTCTCTTTTCTTTTCTTTGGTCGGTCCCCTCTTCAAGCTTGAGCTTGACTTGGGCTTGGGTTTGGAACTGAGACCACTTGGTTTTTTGATTTTTAATTTTGGCTCTGACTTTGTGCTTGATTTTGAATTTTGAGTTTAGCAACGGGGATTAAATTTTGACCCCAACAAAGTACCCCCCATCAATGAATGCGGACGGCATACATGGGCCATGTATATGAAATTGATGGATCTTCTTCCGTAGGAAATTTGACTTCGAGGTAGAGCATCATTCCAGGACGCGGAGCCTAATTCCAGGAGCATAATTCTGAAGTGCGGAGCATCATTCTGAAATGCGGAGCATAATTCATGAGTGGAGCATAATTCCGACAATGGAATAAGATATTCCGAGATGAAGCACGATTTCGATGCAGGACATATATTTTGAGACGAAGTATGGTTTCGATGTAGAGGTTGGTTCTGAGGCGAAACATAATTCCAACAGGGAAGGCAGATATTACGAGATGAAGCATGATTTCGACGCGGGGCATATATTCTGAGACGAAGTATGGTTCCGATTCAGAGGTAGACATTCTGAACGAAGTATAGTTCCGATGCAGAGGTTGATTCCGAGACGAAGCAAAATTCCGACAGGGAAGGAAGATATTCCAAGGCGAAGCATGATTCCGACACATGGCATATATTCTGAGACGAAGTATGGTTCCGACGCAAAGGTTGGTTCCAAGGCAAAACATAATTCCGACAGGGAAGGCAGATACTCTGAGGCGAAGCATGATTCCGACACGGGACAGATATACTCTGAGATGAAGTTTAATTCCGACGCAGGGTTCCGGGACGAAGCATAATTCCGATGTGAGATGAGTATATCCTGAGACGAAGCATAATTCCGATGCTGTAGGGTTACTAAGCACACTAATAAGGTTCTACAACGCATCAACCATGCCCGTTTAAAATTTTAGCCGTGCCGAATAACCCTAAACAAGATCGTTGCTAGAAAATTAGGGTTTCATATGCTAGTAAACTATGTTTACGACTAAGTGAATACAAAATACAACCTTTGTAGATCGGTCCTTCACTTCTTTAGCTCCTTGTTGAAGTCCCTTCGCTGCGATCGTGGTTCTCCCGGACTTTTGCATGGCTTCACGAGGCTAAAGGAGCGTCCGTGCTTGAAGTTTTCGAGACTGAAGATGATCTACGTCGAGGGGATGCCAACTCAAGCTTCCACTTCACCAACTAGAGAATTAGTGAAGCAAACACTCTAAACTAAAGTGCTAGTCTACTAGAGGATGGAGAAATGGGAAGTGGGTTTTCTTTAGAATTTTATTTCTCTCAATGTTTCTCACTTTGGATCAAACCCTAGCTTGCTTTTCTTTTGAACAAAGAAGAAGAAGATGAACAAAAGAAAGAGATGAGGATAATGATCAAGTAAGAAAGCTAACCATGGTGAGTGAGTATCATATACTAACTCATGTAGAGACATAACCATGGCTAATACTTATGGTTGGGTTAAGAAATATCCATAGTAAAAACAAATTTAGTGGAATTAGTCAATGCATCCACAAGCTTCCACAAGTTTCATGCATTTTCTCTAATCCTCCACTAATTTTGTAATTACTTTAAATATTAAAACCCAACATAATAAATAGCATGGTGTAAGTCTCATACACCCAAGTCATGTGTATCATTAACCATGATACAAAAAGAAAACACATTTTTAATATATATCATATATACATTAAAGTTGTGCTCATGTGAGAAAAACCCTTAAGTGAACAAATGTTAGTTAATGTAAATTAGTATATCCGATATAAAATTATACAATAAATTATTAAATCAACACTTGACTTAATAATCCGGTCATATCGCATATAACCGACCAACATCCAATGTATCGACTTATCGAATCAACACTTGATTCGATAACCCGGCTATATCACATATAACCTCGCGATACAAAAAGTCGCGAGAATAGAATACGGTATCACATACACGCATCATTCTCGGTCCCGCACATATCACATATGCACTCCTATTTCGTTTTGCCTGAGCCAGTAAAACCTTTATGTAGGACTCTAAAGACTCGTCAATACGCCGGCAGTAGGTGATGATCACATCAAGCACCCACAAGCCGTCAGCGGTACTAGCTGGACGCAACGGCCACCCGGGTATTGAGCGATCAGAAGATCAGCAAGGAAGCCCGCTCCAAATCCTGTAAAAATCCTGCTGGTAACACTTCCCGTACAGTCCGGTCTCCTCGTCTGATATGTCGCATATCAAGTCTATGGGTGGTAAACGTCAGATCCCAATAACCGATAAGTCGTGCCGATGTGAGGCTCATAACGGACCGAGAAACTACTGGTAACACTTACCAGTAAATCTCTAACTCAAACCTGTCCAGGGACTTCCCTGTTATGGCCAATCGAGCACAGCGCAACATCAACCCCCAATACCGGAAGAGAAGAAAACCTCTCCTATCGCTCATTGCCTCCATGTGACTCGGAACTGTACCTAAAAACCACCGTTTTGCACGCCCTCTTGGACGTGGTAAGGTGGAAATCAAAGCATAGTGAGAATCACATAAGACTCTATGACGATCTCGGGTCTACAGACTAACCTGCACAAGTGTCACCAGAGAACTGCCATCTGACGTGAGATATAATACCATCTGGGAGTTCTCGGCGAGTCCGTCCTGTGTACCCAGTCTCTACTGGGCACCCGTATGCCATCTCTGATGTCAAACACCAATGGATATAGGATTATCCATTCGTCCATCTCATGGGTCGAGAAGCGTATACGCTAGTCTACACTGGTATATCGATGCCCCGTCTCGATACACCCACGACTACGGACCTTGATGGATGTACTTATTGTAAGTCTACGCTAGCGCCCCGGCCGTCTACAGACGCCAAATGCGAAACAAAAACTTTTAAACTTGGCGCTATCGTATACTTTAACCCGGATCTGCCATTATTGCTAAACTAACAAACTGTAAAGAGTGTAGAAAAGGTATACCGAACGATCCGAGTCCTTCGTTCTTCAACCATCATCCCACGCTCCGTTGCGGCTGCTCCGATCTCGTCGATCTCCGATCTCCTCGTCGAGGTGGCACCACATGATCGGTTCTTTAAACGGGCTCCCGCCTCTGACTCGAGGCAACTCGATCGTCAAGTTTGCTAAAAGAGACGACCAAGATTGATGTAGAGAATGAGTAGATGACTTTGTCTCACTTCGTCCAAATCCGTGGACGATCGGTTAATGAAGTTGCCGTGGAAATCGGGTGATGGAATGAAATGAACTGTAAAATTCCATACACCCCGAATACTATCATAATCTTTTCTAACCGAAATGAAACATCAAGTGAGAGTGTATGAGAGAGAGAGGAGGCTTATCATATATATATAATGAGGAGGGTGAGTGTAGGAGCAAAGGTGGTGACTATAAGAGAAAAGCTTCTCACAAAAGATCTTAACCAAAACAAGAATCATTAAAGAAAACAATGACTCACTAATAACACCTCATCAAGTAATAAATGCAACCAATTAGAACACAACACCAATTAGCCTCATCATCACTTCTAGAAGCTTCTAGAATGATGACTCACTCATATCAGAAGAAAAGATAAATCCGTCTTTAACCGAATGTTAAAAGACGGCTGATAGAAAACTGGAAACTGGCAACTTCCAAAAGTGATCCTGAAACGAATTTCAGGACAACCCCGAAACTGTATAAATATACCCGTATTTGTATTACGACCGAATACAAATGCAACTGAGACAAAGATATTATACCTACTCAATATAATACTCGGATCCGGCTTAAACCAAAGCCGACCAGTATTATCTGCCCGAAAAATAACACGTGCGTAAACGCACGTGCATTTTCCGAACCCTGCCATAAAACCATACGGCCTCTACAACGTTTCGCCCGAACTTGGGAAACTGTCTGTGGGGGACTCTAATGACTCGTCAGCACCCTGGCAGTGGGTTTAACCACAAACCGTCAGCGGCACTAGCTATGCGTAACGGCTGCCCATGGACTGACCTCAAGGGTGGCCGAGGAGCGAACTCAAGGGAGACCGATGAGCGAACTCCTCCGAAAACCCTACTGAGCCTAACAGTGACAATGTATATACAGTCCGGTCCGTTCGTCAATGAGTATCGCATATCTGCCTAGGGGGCTAGTAACGTCAGACCCCCAATAGCAGTATAAATCGTGTCGGAGTGAAGCCCAATAACACCCTGAGATACTACTGGAGTACCTACCAGTAAATCTCCTGCCATGGCCATGGACTTTGTGTAATGGCTCTCCTAGACACAGCACGACCTCGCCCCCAATACCGGGAGAGACGAATCCCCTGCCGATCCGCTCACGTGCCTCCATATGGCTCGGGACTGTACCCAAAAGCTACCTGTTTGCACGACTCCTTTGAGCCGTGGTAGGGTAGAAATCAAAGCACAGTGGGAACTCACACGAGACAAATGACGACCTCAGGTCGATGAACTAACCTGTACACATGTCACCGGGGAACTGCTATCTGACGGTAGATATAATACTAACTAGCAGATTCCCGGCGAGTCCTGTCCGGTGTACTCATAACCCAATGAGCACCTGTATACATCTTAGGTGATCCAACTGACACCAGTGGCTTGTGAGACCGGCCACCGCCCCTCGTCGGGGTCTCGACTGTACACACTAGTCTACTCCGGAGTATCGATGCCCTGTCTCGAAACTCCCACGACTAGGGACCACAATTAAGGATATGCATATAAACTACCCAACTCTCACGTATATGATCGCCATCATACTGTTGGTAGTAAAGCAAGATCCTAAGGGCTCTATCAAAGTGTAACATGCAATCAGTCACCTGAACATGTACACGACTGATAAAGGCAAACCAGATAGCATACTATCATCTCGAGTAAGACTGTGCTACCGGGATAGGTCCTCCGCAATCATTGCAATCACGTACCTGCGATCCAATAATTGACTATGAGGGCACTATCTCCAACAATCTCCCACTTGCACTCAAGGCTAATATTGCGATGTCGACTACTCACAGGCCGTGTGAAACCGAACATCCAACTCCTCTACTAATCAGTTTCACAAAGCCCGTTTGTAAAACTATTGTGTTCGAGAAATAGCCTCAGTGAGTGGATCCGCCTAGAAGTATCTTTCTATATCTCTCTTAATCTCAAGTTCGCGGAGAAAGCCATCTCCCGAATTGAGTAATACCTGTCTTAGAACATGTCTGGATATCTGATGGGACCTTAGTTCATCAATGAACTCCATATCCAAACTCCTTAGACTGAATCGATCACTGAACCTAATCAGTATCGGGCACCTTGCTTCCCACAGTATCCTCTTGGACCACCTGTCCATAATACTGTCCCTCTTCGTCAGAGGGAAAAACTAAAACTCTGACAATCACTCTGTCATCCACGTCACCTTTGAAGCCTGGAATGATAATCGTCTCCCGAAGGAGGCTGCCGTCATCAAATCCGTAGAACATGTACTTATGTTCTAAAACTGCTTCCTTATGTTTCTCCAGGATTGGATTAATACAAACTTATTGCATCTAGTGCAAAAACAACATCTGATGTGGTACTTGACATTTCATGATTGACTCAGTTGCCTAAGCAAGTGATCTGCCAATCATGCACATCCCTCTCCCCTTTAGTCTATACGACACCTTTAGAGAGGGTGACTCCATCACCTGCAGGTACACTACCATGCTAGGAGTCAACTATTCTAAAAACCATTAGAATATCTGTCAAAGTACCCACATTGGGAAACCACCCAAATCTAGATCTAAAACCATAGATCCAGAAACCATAATGTCAAATATTATATCCATATCCTGTCTGGAGAAACAACTGTGTGACGATCACAGTACAACCGATCGTAGTATAGGAATTTTACTTCCTACTATGTGTATGTCATCCTGATACCATGACATCACACCCTACTACCTTCTTAACAGATGCATCCCTTATTCTGATTGAAGTCAAACCCATGACTGTCACATCAAAATTAGATGATCTATCTCCGCTATAACTGCTCAAGTCTATAAATAGATATAAGCATCTTGCCCACTATGCTTCCGCTGCTCCCACTGACTATGACAACCCTCATACCGGGTCTCATATCCTGGAACAACAGTAGTGACAAGTCTGGATAGATAAGAACCTCCCTGTCACCGTCCTTGAGGCTACCGAAGTACCTCTCGGGTGTCTGAGGTTACCTACCATACCTGCGGAGTGGCTATTGGAATGTCAAACCTGATTGAATGTATAGGTCCTATTAAATTTTCCGTAATCGTTCGTGGTTCTGGAATCACTTCCAGTTCTACCATACTCCCACTACTGTTTTCTGAAAAAGATCCATTTTTACTAAAACTGTGGCGAGTCAAGAACAATATCACTATTGATCTTCTAAATGGTAGAATATCAACCCTCGTCATAGCCAGGGTCAACCCACAAACAGCCATTACAGAAACGTGCCCTGAGTTATCCAGTGTCTGGTTTTAATCATAAGCTGGACAACTCCCCGTACCTTAATTTCTTTTAAGGTACGAGCCATTCTATATCCAATACAGAAACTTTGGCACTTATTTAATTGGAACCATATTCAAACTATGCAGCTGTCTCCAGTGCATATCAACTTAATGGTAAGAGGCTAATCAGCATTACTCAACTTAGGAATCCATCCAATTATGAGTAACCTGAAAGAGAAACACGTTTCTCAAAACCATCACTATCATCTGAATACCAATCACAAGAATCTACATCTTCGATCTCTTTGAAGAATCCCGATACTTGTGATACCTGGTTCTCTACTTTATTCTTATACCCACAACTTCTCAAAACTTAGACCATGTATTTCTACGAAACACTAGTCTAAAAACTAGAGAAGTTATAAGTAAACAGAACATAGTACGAGGACCTACCCCTTTGTCCTGATGGACACTGGACAACATACAATACTCTGTATAAGTCCGCTGAGTTGAACAACTCAAAACCTGTGCGTTGTAGGTGGAAAACTGTACCCTGGCGATTTCCTTAAATATCACCAATTACAACGAATTCAGATATAATGAGGATGATCACCTAATTCCCAATATCTTACTCCCACTCATCATCTGTAAAACCATACAGATATGAGAATGAAACCTGGTAAATACATACCCTTGGAGTAAGTGTCTAATCGGGAAAACAGTTTTTCCTATAACAATGCACTGAAACATGAAAATGTTTCGTAGGGGTATCCTGGTATTCATAGCAATGCCTCTTCCATAATCCAATTCATGACTTCAACCGTATATCTCTTTGCCATCTCTCCAAATCCCCTTTATTTGTCTTTAGTCGTTACCTTCTGTACACCATCGTTAGGCTAAATGGTTTTCTTCCTTCCCTACCGTTCGGCACTAGCCTATGGTTTGGAAGAAGACTATCCAGTAAGCATAATAGGTGTACCCTCCTAAACCAAGGAGTACTCGCATCTCGAGAGAAGGTGACGATAAAAGACAACTGAATAATACCTTATTCTTTTAAAGATGAAATAGGAGCGGCGATGAAGTACGCGGTTTTGGTCGTGAATGATATCAGTCGCAATTTACTTTGCCCTCTTTTTAATCCCTTTATTTTGTCTTTACATATTACCTTCTGCACACCCTACTTAGGCTAATTGGTTTTCTTCATTCCCTACCTTTCGGCACCAGCCTATGGTTTGGAATAAGAATATCCAATAAGCGTAATAGGTGTACTCTCCTAAACCAAGGAGCTCTCGCAACCTGAGAGAAGGTGATAATAAAAGACAACTGAATAAACCAATTCTATTTCTCCTGAACCTGGATCCATCCTCGAAGAAGTCCCTTCGAGTTCGTATATAACCATACGATGGCTCTATCCAATGGAAGTGGATATCCGTAGTAATACGGGTGTTCTGAGAAATTCAAAGGGTAAAAGAAGGAGTGGCAATGACTTATGCAACTAAGACAATCCAAAAGCCAGTATTTTAAGAAGGTTCGGTCGACCTGGTCACTGAGTCATAGTCTAGGGTCGGTCAAAGGTCGCTGCCAAAGAGAGAGAGAGAAAAGAAACACTCTGCGTGCACTCTATCCTAGATCAGAATGGTCATCACTTTATCTAATCCGGAAACCTCCCACTGTCCTGTCAAATTCTCCTCCAAACCTAAAGAAGAATCAATCGGGATCACCCGAAGAGTAAACCAACTCATCAGTGGGAATCGGGATCCAACTCTCATCGCATGTTAACGTGATGGAATGCATCCACGTTATTCATACTCCAGAAGGTATGCGCATACTTGGCAAGTTTCAGTTTCTTTAGAAACTCCCGATATCATTTTCTTGCCCCATGCTCTTATGACCTTGGCGAAAGTCAACAAATCATAAGTCACATGTCAAGTTCTGCCCGTCATTATCTTGTTAATTTGAATCCACCCGTACATACCCTTGACGAAAGCCAACAAGGTAATACGACTGTCCCAAACCAACTCATCTATCTATGCAACAAATGAATACCCAGCAGCTACCAAACACTATGCCTTGACGAAAGCCAACAAACATAGCTTGAATACTACTGACCATCCATAAGAAACGACGGAGGGCTACGACTGGTTTTTGGTGAAAAACCTTTAACGTAGTGAACTTGATATCGCTGAAGGAACCTGATAGCTTTTTATAAAAATATAGTGGCGAAAACCTTTTGCTAAAGAGGTCGCTCCCGGTCAAGGGATCTCGGCTCTTTCCTCGTGGAATGAGGTGCAGGATATTCCACTGAATACCGCTATGCAAAGCAACATGTAATCGACTATAGTGAAGTTATTACTCTGACGCAAACTTCTGTCCAAGGGGTCTTTCCCGGTGAAGGGATATCAGCCCTTGCCTCGTCGAATGAGGTGCTGGATATTCACACCGAATACCGCTATGCATAACAAAAAGAAACGTCTTTGTAATAACACCTTTTTTAAAATTGTTCCAACAACTCAAACAGGTTTGTTTTACTTTGCATTGATCAGAATCAACGCAGTCCCATCATTCAATCACACCAGAAAAGAACGAAAATAAAATGTACGTATATGCCATCCGCATTCGTCACTGGGTCCCGTCATCACCCGTTAGGTTACTTAACTAACGACAGAGCGGGGGCTGGACTAGCGCGGGTGTAAAACATATACAACATCTAATAGTATATAAACCAATATACAATAATCGCTCCAGGCGTGATAGTATGCAACATTACAGAAAAGTAATAAGCATTACAGAACAATACAGATATCTGGGATCCCCGGGTTTCACAGAGCCGCTGCTGAAACCCGACGTTCCCCTGTCGTGTGGATAGCCTGTGCAATGAAACCTAAACCCCTACGGGTGCGACAAGTTACCCGCCAAAACCTGAAGCGAGGTAGTCCCCACAGCATAGTGAATGGAACACCCGGCACTTCACGGAATCCGGTAAATTGAGCACCCCTCCTTGGGTCAACCTGTACCCCCTACGAGTGCGGCGAATAGTCTGCCAATTCTGAAGTGGGGCCCCTCTGCCTCTCAAAGCCATGAGATGCGGACCCGTTGCTTTCCCGAACCCAGCTATCCGTGCACTCCATCGCGGGGCAAAACCTAGTACAGTAATGAAAAATAGTACAATAGGTACATCGACCGCAACCTGGTCGTGCCCCAAAAGAATATTATACAACAGGCAGTGACGGCTGTCCACAAGTTGGACGCTCGCCCCGCAATATCAAATGTACAAATGAACACAAACTGTACTACCATTACACACTGCTATCCACCACGACAAATCCGCAACATCACAGCACAACACAGAACATCAACGCGAATGTCACGTTCGCAAACCCGTCTAAAAGAACTATAGCAGTTAAACGCGGTTTACCGATCAAATGACATTCCCGGTCGGAGATATAATGTAAGCACTGTAAACTAACGTGTTTAAATTTCGATCGACCAAAGACCAAAAATCAAAAAGTGGGCCCCACTGCTTACTGGTGAACAGTAACAAAATCTGGGCCAAAACTTTATATACCAAAAACCCCAAAATCCAACACAGAGCTCACTGACCAAATTTGGGAGCACGTGCTCCCCACGTGGCCGCGGAAGTGCGGCCAAACCATGGGTTTGGCCGCCCTTCCGCGGCAGCTTGGAGGGATCACGACCCCAAATTTTGTCGTGGTTCTTAAATTTGCCTGCACGGATTTTTAAGATATACAGAAATGAATTTTGAGACCGTTTAAAATTAACAGAAACTGTCGGCATAGGATTTTGTAGTTTTCGATTTCCGGTCGGATCGATGTTTTAAACGCGTTAGCACAAGTTAGAATAGCAAAATGGTGAGGCTCTGATACCACTGTAAGTCTACGCTAGCGCCCCGGCCGTCTACAGACGCCAAATGCGAAACAAAAACTTTTAAACTTGGCGCTATCGTATACTTTAACCCGGATCTGCCATTATTGCTAAACTAACAAACTGTAAAGAGTGTAGAAAAGGTATACCGAACGATCCGAGTCCTTCGTTCTTCAACCATCATCCCACGCTCCGTTGCGGCTGCTCCGATCTCGTCGATCTCCGATCTCCTCGTCGAGGTGGCACCACATGATCGGTTCTTTAAACGGGCTCCCGCCTCTGACTCGAGGCAACTCGATCGTCAAGTTTGCTAAAAGAGACGACCAAGATTGATGTAGAGAATGAGTAGATGACTTTGTCTCACTTTGTCCAAATCCGTGGACGATCGGTTAATGAAGTTGCCGTGGAAATCGGGTGATGGAATGAAATGAACTGTAAAATTCCATACACCCCGAATACTATCATAATCTTTTCTAACCGAAATGAAACATCAAGTGAGAGTGTATGAGAGAGAGAGGAGGCTTATCATATATATATAATGAGGAGGGTGAGTGTAGGAGCAAAGGTGGTGACTATAAGAGAAAAGCTTCTCACAAAAGATCTTAACCAAAACAAGAATCATTAAAGAAAACAATGACTCACTAATAACACCTCATCAAGTAATAAATGCAACCAATTAGAACACAACACCAATTAGCCTCATCATCACTTCTAGAAGCTTCTAGAATGATGACTCACTCATATCAGAAGAAAAGATAAATCCGTCTTTAACCGAATGTTAAAAGACGGCTGATAGAAAACTGGAAACTGGCAACTTCCAAAAGTGATCCTGAAACGAATTTCAGGACAACCCCGAAACTGTATAAATATACCCGTATTTGTATTACGACCGAATACAAATGCAACTGAGACAAAGATATTATACCTACTCAATATAATACTCGGATCCGGCTTAAACCAAAGCCGACCAGTATTATCTGCCCGAAAAATAACACGTGCGTAAACGCACGTGCATTTTCCGAACCCTGCCATAAAACCATACGGCCTCTACAACGTTTCGCCCGAACTTGGGAAACTGTCTGTGGGGGACTCTAATGACTCGTCAGCACCCTGGCAGTGGGTTTAACCACAAACCGTCAGCGGCACTAGCTATGCGTAACGGCTGCCCATGGACTGACCTCAAGGGTGGCCGAGGAGCGAACTCAAGGGAGACCGATGAGCGAACTCCTCCGAAAACCCTACTGAGCCTAACAGTGACAATGTATATACAGTCCGGTCCGTTCGTCAATGAGTATCGCATATCTGCCTAGGGGGCTAGTAACGTCAGACCCCCAATAGCAGTATAAATCGTGTCGGAGTGAAGCCCAATAACACCCTGAGATACTACTGGAGTACCTACCAGTAAATCTCCTGCCATGGCCATGGACTTTGTGTAATGGCTCTCCTAGACACAGCACGACCTCGCCCCCAATACCGGGAGAGACGAATCCCCTGCCGATCCGCTCACGTGCCTCCATATGGCTCGGGACTGTACCCAAAAGCTACCTGTTTGCACGACTCCTTTGAGCCGTGGTAGGGTAGAAATCAAAGCACAGTGGGAACTCACACGAGACAAATGACGACCTCAGGTCGATGAACTAACCTGTACACATGTCACCGGGGAACTGCTATCTGACGGTAGATATAATACTAACTAGCAGATTCCCGGCGAGTCCTGTCCGGTGTACTCATAACCCAATGAGCACCTGTATACATCTTAGGTGATCCAACTGACACCAGTGGCTTGTGAGACCGGCCACCGCCCCTCGTCGGGGTCTCGACTGTACACACTAGTCTACTCCGGAGTATCGATGCCCTGTCTCGAAACTCCCACGACTAGGGACCACAATTAAGGATATGCATATAAACTACCCAACTCTCACGTATATGATCGCCATCATACTGTTGGTAGTAAAGCAAGATCCTAAGGGCTCTATCAAAGTGTAACATGCAATCAGTCACCTGAACATGTACACGACTGATAAAGGCAAACCAGATAGCATACTATCATCTCGAGTAAGACTGTGCTACCGGGATAGGTCCTCCGCAATCATTGCAATCACGTACCTGCGATCCAATAATTGACTATGAGGGCACTATCTCCAACACTTATGGACTACCATGTCTCCACTAGTATGATTCGCATCATAGTCCAGGTAGTCAAGTACGCATCCTAAGGGCTTTACCAACATGTAACTATAAGACGGTATAAAGAGACAAGTATACATGTTAAGATAAAGAGCAACCAGATAGCATACTATCATGTCGAGCAAGAAAGTCCTCTCTATATATATGTCCAAGCATCCAATATAATATACATCATCTGTACAATACTGGCCTCTAGGGCATATATACAACTAACAATCTCCCACTTGCACTAGGGTCAGCTGCTGTAGTATCGCATACCTAGCATCCCGAAGAGTCTCTCAAACTGTATCTGGGGTATGGCCTTCGTGAGTGGATCCGCTGTGTTGTTCTTCATGTCATCCCTCCTGACCTCGATCTCCCGGCGATTTACTATCTCCCGGATCAAGTGATACCGCCTCAGAATATGCCTGGATCGCTGATAGGACCTGGGTTCCTTGGCCAAAGCCACCTCTCCATTGTTATCGCAATACAAAGGTATTGGATGCTCAATGGATGGAACCACTCCAAGTTCAGTAATGAACTTCTTGATCCAGATAGCCTCTTTGGCAGCATCGTTGGCAGTGATGTATTCAGCCTCCATCGTCGAGTCTGCCACAGTTTCCTGCTTGGAACTCTTCCAGCTAACCGCCCCCCCTAAAAGGGTAAAGGCAAATCCCGAGTGCGACTTAGAGTCGTCCTTATCACTCTGGAAGCTCGAATCGGTAAAGGACTCCACTTGGAGTTTTCCGTTACCATACACCAAGAGCATCTCTTTAGTCCTTCGCAAGTACTTGATAATGCTCTTCACAGCTGTCCAGTGACTCTCTCCACGATCAGCTTTATACCTACTCACTACACTTAGTGAGTATGCTACATCGGGTCTGGTACATAGCATCGCGTACATGATAGAGCCTACAGCCGAAGCATAGGGTATCCCTTGCATGCGAGATCTCTCCAAATCAGTCTTGGGAGACATCTTTTTGGAGAGAGTGAGCCCTGAGATCGTGGGTAAAAACCCACGTTTGGACTCTTCCATACTAAACCTCTTTAGTATGGTGTCAATGTATTTGGATTGGGACAATCCCAATATCCTTTTAGATCTATCTCTATAGATCATAATTCCCAGTATGCAGGAGGCATCACCTAGATCTTTTATTGAGAATCTTTGTGATAAGAAGAGCTTGACCGATTACAGCATAGGAATGTCATTTCCTATCAAGAGTATGTCGTCCACATACAATACGAGGAAGACAACCTTACTCTCTACCACCTTCTTGTAGACACAAGGTTCATCTACGTTTTTGACGAAATCAAACTCTTTGATAACGACGTCAAAGCAGATGTTCCAACTCCGCAATGCTTGCTTTAATCCATAAATGGATTTAAGCATCTTGCACACCTTCCTGCTGCTCCCACTATCTACGAAGCCCTCTGACTGAGTCATGTACACGCACTCTTCTAAATCACCGTTTAGAAAGGCGGTCTTAACATCCATTTGCCAGATTTCGTAGTCATGATATGTAGCAATGGCAAGCATGATCCGGATGGATTTAAGCATAGCCACTGGAGAAAAGGTTTCGTCATAGTCCACACCTGGTCTTTGACGAAAACCCTTTGCAACAAGTCTAGCTTTGAAAGTCTCCACTTTCCCATTTACACCAAGTTTTTTCTTGAAGATCCACTTGCTCCCAATGGGTTTTACCCCTTCAGGAGCATCTTCCAAAGTCCACACTTTGTTGGTGTACATGGATTCCATCTCGGACCGCATTGCATCCAGCCATTTCACTGAGTCCCCACCCGTGATGGCCTGCTCGAAGCTAGTTGGGTCATCATCAACCATGATGCAATCCTCGCTCCCACCATCCATGAGAAAACCGTAGTATCTCTCAGGTGGGTGAGGAACCCTACTAGATCGGCGGAGTGGCTGGGGTTCATCGGGAACTATCGAATCCTCTGGTTCCACTAAATCTTCAGTTTGAGTTTGTGTAGCCGGAATTTCTTCCAGTTCTACCTTGTCGCCACTAATTTCTTTTGCAAGAAATTCCTTTTCTAAAAAGGTGGCATGTCGAGAAACAAACACCTTTTGTTCCTCGCTATGGTAGAAAAGATATCCATGTGAATGTTTGGGATATCCCACAAACTTGCATAAAACTGACCGTGCCTCGAGTTTGTCCGGATTTTGCCTTTTGACATAGGCCGGACAACCCCATATCTTAACTCGTTTAAGACATGGTCTCTTCCCATTCCTTATCTCATATGGTGTGGTAGGTACAGATTTAGATGGAACTTGATTCAATAGGTATGCTGCTGTCTCCAGTGCATACCCCCAGAAGGAAATAGGTAACTCAGCTGTGCTCATCATAGAGCGCACCATATCTAATAGGGTGCGGTTTCTCCGTTCCGATACACCGTTGTACTGTGGTGTATATGGAGGAGTCAGCTGAGAGAGAATCCCATTCTCTTTTAGGAAGTCCGGGAATTCATTGCTCAAGTATTCTCCTCCTCGATCAGATCGAAGGATTTTAATACCTTTTCCGGTTTGGTTCTCGACTTCTTGTTTATATTCTCTAAATTTCTCAAAAGCTTCTGATTTGTGTTTCATCAGGAACACATATCCGAATCTAGAGAGATCGTCAGTGAATGTAATGAAGTACGCAGAACCATTCCTGGCATGTGTAGACATAGGGCCGCATACATCACTATGTACCAGTCCCAAGAGTTCCGTAACTCTTTCTCCGTGTCCCGTAAACGGAGTTTTGGTCATCTTGCCTTTGAGACATGACAGACAAGTGTCATAAGATGAAAATTCAAACGGATTTAAATATCCATCCTTATGCAACTTAGCTAGTCGTGTCGCATTGATGTGACCCAGTCTACAATGCCACAAGAAGGATTCGTTCATTTCTGAACTCTTCCTCTTGTGTGTGTTTGTTATGCTCAGAACTGTTGATTGATTTAGAACATAAATGCCATTGCACAACGTGCCTGATCCAACCAACTTTTGGTTAAGGAAAATGTTCATAACATTATCCTGTAATACAAAATTATATCCCTCTTTACTCAACAAAGAAACTGATATAATGTTGCATATCAGGTTCGGCATGTAATAACATTCGTTCAGAATCAATCTATTACCAGTTGGCAATACAAGGTGATATTCCCCGACGGTTTTAGCTGCAACAATTGCACCATTTCCAACCCTTATGTCTTTATCACCTTCTCCAAGTTCTATACCTTTCCTAAGCCCATGTAACTGATTACATATATGGGATCCTGACCCGGTATCTAATACCCAGGACGTAGAGGAAATGGAGAAACAGTTCTCTATAACGAACACACCCGAAGAAAATGCATCAACATGTATTTTCTTCATTCGGGTGGCATGGGAATCCTGGTATTCTCCTATATCCTGTTCTGTCTTATAACTTTTATAAGAAAGAACGGAACCAACGTTCCCCAGCACAGTATAACATGCGGGTTCGGTCAATACATCCATATTATTATCTTGATTAAGGCATGATATGGTCGCTACCTGGAGAGAGAGAGAGAAGAAAACATTTTAGCGTATACTCTTGCAAGATCAGATTGGTTATTATTTTATCTAATCAGGATGGCTCCCACTGTTTTTATCAAATCTTCCTTCAAACTCTAAAAGGAAAGACTAGCCGGGATTAATTACATCCTACAATTTCGCCAATCTTTCAGCTAGGCCAGTATCGGTACTTTGAGGGAGGTTCTCCGTGCTTTCGCACGGACCTAATTAAAGTAAACCTCGTTTTCCCAGAGGCGTAACCCCGTTGACACCTTTCTAGACACCTACTTGATCGGCTAATTGTTCTGTGTAAAACTCTCCCAGGAGTAACAATTACTCGCAGTGGGTATCAGGATCCAACTATCTCATAGAAGGTATGCAATCTCATTGCAAATTTCAACACTTGAAATTCCCGATAATATTTTGCCCCTAACCCCTATGACCTTGACAAAGGCCAACAAATCATAGGATGCTAGTCAAGTTCAACCCGTCATTTCTTGATTGAATCAAACCCACCCGCACGACCTTTGACAAAGGCTAACAAGATCGTACGACTACCCCAAAACAATCCGCACCATATGCATAAGCAGATAAGCACCATTCAGCTACCGCACACTACGCCTTGACAAAGGCCAACAAACGCAGCACGAATACTAAACAGTTCCTATTTGAAATGACGGAGGGCTACGACAGGTTTTTTTGAAAACCTATTGCGTATCGAACTTGATATCGTTGTAGAATCGAGTGAATTTTGAAATGGAGTGATTTTGAGGCTTTTATTAGTTTTGCTAAAGAGGCCACTCCCGGTGAAGGGATCTCGGCTCTTTCCTCATCGAATAAGGTGTGGGATATATCATATATATCACTATGCAAAGCAAAACTCCAAAAGCAATAAAAAACAAACCGAGTGTTGTAGCATCTGCCAGTTTTGCTAAAGAGGTCACTCCCGGTGAAGGGATTGTTAGTTGTATGTATGCCCTAGAGGCCAGTATTGTACAGATGATGTATATTATATTGGATGCTTGGACATATATAAAGATGACTTTCTTGCTCGATATGATAGTATGCTATCTGGTTACTCTTTATCTTAACATGTATACTAGTCTCTTTAAACTGTCTTATGGTTACATGTTGGTAAAGCCCTTAGGATGTGTATTTGACTACCTGGACTATGATGCAGATCATACTAGTGGGGACATGGTAGTCCATAAGTACATCCTTCAAGGTCCCTAATCGTGGGTGTATCGAGACGGGGCATCGATATACCAGAGTAGACTAGCGTATACGCTTCTCGACCCATGAGATGGGCGATGGATGATCCCATATCCATTGGTGTTTGACATCAGAGATGGTGTACGGGTGCTCAGTGGAGACTGGGTACACTGGACGGACTCGCCGAGAACTCCCAGATGGTATTATACCTCACGTCAGATGGCAGTTCTCAGGTGACACTTGTACAGGTTAGTCTGTAGACCCGAGATCGTCATAGAGCCTTGTGTGATTCCCACTGTGCTCTGATACCACTGAAAGGTTCCTAGGCACACTATAGAGGTCTCACAAGGCATCAACCATGCCAATTTACAAAAATTATGGTGCCGAGAAACCCTAATACGGATCGTCGGCTAGAATCCTAGGCGTGGCTTCTGCGGCGGTTCCGCCGCACAATGATGACATCATCATCCCCTGTTTGCACAGTAACTCCTATTTGATTATGCTAGATTTTCTGGGAATTTTTAATATTTATTCAAGAGTTGAATTTTCTGGAATTGTTTTGGGGATTCGGTGTTTCGATCGGAGTATCAGATTTTGTCTATGTGGCTTTCCGGATAAATTTTAGAATATGTTAAAAAGTTCGACCGGATATAAATACCCAATTTTTCCCCTGTCGGGAAATTTCCAAGTGTTGGATTTTTCCGTAGTTTAACGACGTTCTAAGTAGTGCAAGTAACGCGATGGACCCTCTAGAAGACAACAAACCTTAACTCGATTATGTGACCGTCTTGAACTGCCCTTTGAACCTTCGGGTTTGGGGCAGTACGGCGTGCCACATGTGAGGCGTTGGCTTGACCCTTCTACGGCTGGACCGTTGGTACTGAGGCACGAACTGAATGTTGTTAGACTTATTTCATGTGTTGAGCTGTATCGGGAAAACTTGGGTATTCGACTGTTCGATCGGAAAGTTTAACATTTTCTGTTTATCTGGAATGTGATACAATAATTGGAATTCACAAACAGTTATGAGATAACTGAATGAATGTTATAAATCTAGCGGTTTAGTTTCACTTGATATTGAAAAGAGTTTTCGATAATGAGACTAAAATGCGGGGTTTATAACTGTTAGGCATGTGATGTCTAAGTATTTCATTTGATTAGGCATGTGATGTCTAAAGAGATTGCGGATTCCAACTGTTGTAGTTTTACACTTTCTTTTTTGTGACCGTAAGTGTAATATGTGATTTCGCCGGTTTCGTTGCTGTATGTCAACGACAATTGAGATGCGCAAATTTACTTACGTTGATGACATGTGATGTTATGTGTTGCTGGATATGTTATATTGGATTGTCGTGTTTGAATAGCCGGGTTTTTTTTATTTGAGATGAGTGTTTTTCATTTTCATTCATGTAAAGACTTGTATGTAATATTCTTTTATTTGGGGCACTTCCAGGTAGCGGAAGTTGTCATCCTTTGTATATTATTTACTTTTCCGCATTAGGATAGGCCCAAGGAGGGGAGCACAAGTAACCGGGTTCTGGGGTCCAGTGGGAGACCAACTCGAGGAGTCGAGTCCGGGTCTCCTAACCCTAGAATTGGTAGGGTTGCTTGCCTCTCTCGTAGGGGTCTAGGGGTGTGGGATTGGCTATTCACCACGACCGTGGAATCCGTGTTTTATACTGGCTCGTCTTGAAAACACGGACGTCCTAGTATATCCAATATTTCATATGTTTCTTCTGCTGCTTTATCTATGATGTGATCATGTGATGTTCTGTGATAGATACAGTATATAGTATATATGATATATTATATAGACGTTACTTATGTTTTGCACCCGCACTAGCCCTGTCCTGCTCTGTCGTTAGTTACCTAACCTAACGGTGCACGGGGGGACATTCAGGCGAATGCGGATGGCATAAGTGTACGTCGTATTTATCTGTGATGTTTAGGTATTTAAATGATGGGACTTCATTAATGTGATTAATGAAAGAAAAGAAACCTAAGATGTTGTAGAATCAAATTTTAAATAAAACAGGTAGCTACAGTTCTTGCTTTGCATAGCGGTATATGTGATATATCCTGCACCTTATTCGATGAGGAAAGGACTGAGATCCCTTCACCGGGAGTGACTCCTTTAGCAATAACTGGCAGATGCTACACACTCGGTTTGCTTTTGACTGCTTTTGGGTTTTTGCTTTGCACAGCGATATATATGATATATCCCGCACCTCATTCGACGAGGAAAGGACCGAGATCCCTTCACCAGGAGTGACTCCTTTAGCAAAACTAGAAAAGCCTCAAAATCACTACATTTCAAAACTTCATTTGATTCTACAACGATATCAAGTTCATTACGCTTATGGTTTTCAGAAAAACCTGCGTAGCCCTCCGTCAATTCAGATATGTAATATTCAGTATTAGTGCTACGGTTGTTTGGCATGCGTCAAGGCGTAGTGTACGGTAGCTGATTATTACTTATCTGTAGCATGAGATGCGATTGGATTAAGGTATTCGTACGGCGTTGTTTGGCATGCGTCAAGGGTCGTACGGGTGGGTTTAATTCGATCACGAATTGTACGGGTTGAACATGACTAGCGGACTATGGGTTGTTTGGCATGCGTCAAGGTCATAGCACGCTAGGGGCAAAAGCATTATCGGGAATTTCAAGTGTTGAAATTTGCAATGAGATTGCATACCTTCTATGAGATAGTTGGATCCCGATACCCACTGCGAGTAAGAGTTACTCCTGGGAGAGTTTTGCACACTACAATTAGCCGATCAAGTAGGTGTCTAGAAAGGTGTCAACGGGGTTACGCCTATGGGAAAACGAGGTTTTACATTAATTAGGTTCGTGCGAAACCACGGGGGACCTCCCTCAAAGTACCGACACTGGCCTGGCTGAAAGATCGACGAAGTTGTAGGGTGTAATTAATCCCGGCTAATCTTTCCTTTTAGGGTTTGAAGGAAGATTTGATAAAAAGCAGTGGGATCCATCATGATTAGATAAGATAATAACCAATCTGATCTTGCACGAGCATACGCTAAAGTGTTTTCTTCTCTCTCTCTCCAGGTAGCGACCATTTCATGCCTTAATCAAGATAATAATATGGATGTATTGACCGAACCCGCATGTTATACTGTGCTGGGGAACGTTGGTTCCGTTCTTTCTTATAAGAGTTATAGGAATGAACAGGATATAGGGGAATACCAGGATTCCTATGCCACCTGAATGAAGAAAGTACATGTTGATGCATTTTCTTCGGGTGTGTTCGTTACTGAGAACTGTTTCTCCATTTGCTCTACGTCCTGGGTATTAGATACCGGGTCAGGATCCCATATATGTAATCAGTTACATGGGCTAAGGAAAGGTAGAGACTTGGAGAAGGTGAAAAAGACATTAGAGTTGGAAATGGTGCAATTGTTGCAGCTAAGACTGTCGGGGAATATCACCTTGAATTACCAACCGGTAATACATTGGTCCTGAACGAATGCTATTACATGCCGAACCTGATATGCAACATTATATCAGTCTCTTTATTGAGTAAAGAGGGATATAATTTTGTATTACAGGACAATGTTATGAACATTTTCCGTAACCAAAAGTTGGTTGGATCAGGCACGTTGTGCATTGGCATTTATGTTCTTAATCAATCAACAGTTCTGAGTATAACAAACACACACAAGAGGAAGAGTTCTGAACTGAATGAATCCTTCTTGTGGCATTGTAGACTGGGTCACATCAATGCGACACGACTAGCTAAGTTGCATAAAGATGGATATTTAAATTCGTTTGAATTTTCATCTTATGACACTTGCCAGTCATGTCTCAAAGGCAAGATGACCAAAACTCCGTTTACGGGACACGGAGAAAGAGTTACCGAACTCTTGGGACTGATACATAGTGATGTATGCGGTCCCATGTCTACACATGCCAGGGATGGTTCTTCGTACTTCATTATATTCACTGACGATCTCTCAAGATACGGACATGTGTACTTGATAAGACACAAGTCTGAAGCTTTTGAGAAATTTAGAGAATATAAACAAGAAGTCGAGAACCAAACCGGAAAAAGTATTAAAATCCTTCGATCTGATCGAGGAGGTGAATACTTGAGCAATGAATTCCTGGACTTCCTAAAAGAGAATGGGATTCTCTCTCAGTTGACTCCTCCCTATACACCACAGCACAACGGTGTATCAGAACGGAGGAACCGCACCCTATTAGATATGGTGCACTCTATGATGAGCACAGCTGAGTTACCTATTTCCTTCTGGGGATATGCGCTTGAGACAGCCATGGACCTATTGAATAGAGTTCCTACCAAATTAGTGCCTACCACTCTATATGAGATATGGAAAGGGAAGAGACCACATCTTAATTACATTAAGATATGGGGTTGTCCAGCCTATGTCAAAAGACAAAATCCGGACAAACTCGAGGCAAGATCAGTCTTGTGTAAGTTTGTAAGATATTCCAAAAATTCACAAGGGTATATCTTCTACCATCCCGAGGAACAAAACGTGTTTGTTTCTCGACATGCCACTTTCTTAGAAAAGAGTTTTCTTATGAAACAAACAAGTGGCATTGAGGTAGAACTGGAAGAGGTTCCAGCGGGACAAACTATAACAGAAGACTTGGTAGAACCAGAGGATTCAGTAGTACCTGACGAACCCCAGCCTCTCCGCCGATCTAGTAGGGTTCTTCGCCAACCTGAGAGATACTACGGTTTTCTCATGGATGGAGGGAGCGAGGATTGCATCATGGATGATGATGACCCAACTAGCTTCGAGCAGGCCATCACGAGTAGGGACTCAGTGAAATGGCTGGATGCTATGCGGTCTGAGATGGAATCCATGTACACCAACAAAGTATGGACTTTGGAAGTTGCTCCTGAAGGGGTAAAACCCATTGGGAGCAAGTGGATCTTCAAGAAGAAACTTGGTGTAGATGGGAAAGTGGAGACTTTCAAAGCTAGACTTGTTGCAAAAGGTTTTCGCCAAAGACCAGGTGTGGACTATGACGAAACCTTTTCTCCAGTGGCTATGCTTAAATCCATCCGGATCATGCTTGCCATCGCTGCATATCATGATTACGAAATCTGGCAAATGGATGTTAAGACCGCCTTTCTAAACGGTGATTTAGAAGAGTGCGTGTACATGACTCAGCCAGAGGGCTTCGTAGATAGTGGGAGCAGCGGGAAGGTGTGCAAGCTGCTTAAATCCATTTATGGATTAAAGCAAGCATTGCGGAGTTGGAACATCTGCTTTGACGTCGTTATCAAAGAGTTTGATTTCGTCAAAAATCCAGATGAACCTTGTATCTACAAGAAGGTGGCAGAGAGTAAGGTAGTCTTCCTCGTATTGTACGTGGACGACATACTCTTGATAGGAAATGATACTCCTATGCTGCAATCGGTCAAGCTCTTCTTATCACAAAGATTCTCAATGAAAGATCTTGGTGATGCCTCATGCATATTGGGAATTAGGATCTATAGAGATAGATCCAAACGGATTTTGGGATTGTCCTAATCCAGGTACATTGACACCATACTAAAGAGGTTTAGTATGGAAGAATCCAAGCGTGGGAACTTGCCCACGATCTCTGGACTCACTCTCTCCAAAGAGATGTCTCCCAAGACTGATTTGGAGAGAGCTCGCATGCAAGGGATACCCTATGCTTCGGCAGTAGGCTCTATCATGTATGCGATGCTATGTACCAGACCCGATGTTGCATACTCACTAAGTATAGTGAGTCGGTATTAAGCAGATCCTGGAGAGAGTCACTGGACAGCTGTGAAGAACATTCTCAAGTACTTGCGAAGGACTAGAGATATGTTCTTGGTGTATGGTAACGGAGAACTCCAAGTGGAGTCCTTTACCGATTCGAGCTTTCAGAGTGATAAGGACGACTCTAAGTCGCAGTCGGGATTTGTCTTTACCCTTTACGGAGGGGCGGTTAGCTGGAAGAGTTCCAAGCAGGAAACCGTGGCAGACTCGACGATGGAGGCTGAATACATCGCTGCCAACGATGCTGCCAACGATGCTGCCAAAGAGGCTGTCTGGATCAAGAAGTTCATTACTGAACTTGGAGTGGTTCCATCCATTGAGCATCCAATACCTTTGTATTGTGATAACAATGGAGCGGTGGCTTTGGCCAAGGAACCCAGGTCCCATCAGCGATCCAGGCATATTCTGAGGCGGTATCACCTGATCCGGGAGATAGTTGATCGCCGGGAGATCGAGGTTAGGAGGGTTGACACGAAGAACAACGCGGCGGATCCACTCACGAAGGCCATTCCCCAGATACAGTTTGAGAGACTCTTCGGGATGCTCGGTATGCGATACTACAACAGCTGGCCCTAGTGCAAGTGGGAGATTGTTAGTTGTATGTATGCCTTAGAGGCCAGTATTGTACAGATGATGTATATTATATTGGATGCTTGGACATATATAGAGATGACTTTCTTGCTCGATATGATAGTATGCTATCTGGTTACTCTTTATCTTAACATGTACACTAGTCTCTTTAAACTGTCTTATGGTTACATGTTGGTAAAGCCCTTAGGATGTGTACTTGACTACCTGGACTATGATGCAGATCATACTAGTGGGGACATGGTAGTCCATAAGTACATCCTTCAAGGTCCCTAGTCGTGGGTGTATCGAGACGGGGCATCGATATACCAGAGTAGACTAGCGTATACGCTTCTTGACCCATGAGATGGGCGATGGATGATCCCATATCCATTGGTGTTTGACATCAGAGATGGTGTATGGGTGCTCAGTGGAGACTGGGTACACTGGACGGACTCGCCGAGAACTATCAGATGGTATTATACATCACGTCAGATGGCAGTTCTCAGGTGACACTTGTACAGGTTAGTCTGTAGACCCGAGATCGTCATAGAGTCTTGTGTGATTCCCACTGTGCTTTGATCTCCACCTTACCACATCCATGAGGGCGTGCAAAACGGTGGTCTTTGGGTACAGTCCCGAGTCACATGGAGGCAATGAGCGATAGGAGGGGTTTCGTCTCTCCCGGTATAGGGGGTTGATGTTGCGCTGTGCTCGATTGGCCGTAACAGGGAAGTCCCTGGCCAGGGATGATCAGAGATTTGCTGGTAAGTGTTACCAGTAGTTTCTCGACCTGTTATGAGCCTCACATCGGCACGACTTATCGGTTATTGGGGTCTGACGTTTACCACCCCTAGACTTGATATGCGACGTATCAGACGAACAGACCGGACTGTACGATAAGTGTTACTGGTTGGATTCACAGGAGTGTGAGCGGGCTAGCTCGTCGATCTTCTAATCGCTCAATACCCGGATGGCCGTTACGTTTTGCAGACCGCTTGCGGCTTGTGGGTGCTTGATATGATCATCATCTGCTACCGGCGTATTGACGAGTCTTTAGAGTCCTATACAGAGGTTTCCTGGCTCAAGCGAAACGAAATAGGAGCGCATATGAGATATGTGCGGGAGCGAGAATAATGCGTGTATGTGATACCGCATTTCATTCTCGCGATAAATGTTTCGATTGGTTATATTCGATATGACCTAGTTATCGAATCATTGATTCGATAAATCGGTACATTGGATACTAGTCGGTTATATGCGATATAACGATATAACCAGTTCGTTAAATCAAGTGTTGATTTAATGATTTAATTTATAATTATATATTTGATATATTATTTTGCATTAGCTAGTATTGGTTCACTTTATATGGATTTTCTCACTTGATGTGCAAGAAGTATATGTGATATACTTTTGTGCACATATTTGTATCATGTTTGATGATACTTGATCATTTTGTTAAGTGTAAAGAATTAAAACCATGGTTAAGTGTTGATTAGGTTTTTGCATATTCATTTATTTATTTATTTATTTATTTGAAAATGATTTAATGAGAATGGTGGCTTTCTTTTGTCATTAGTTGAAGCTTCATGAAGCCTTGACTTTTGCAACCATTCTTGTCCTCATGCTTAACCCTAACTCTCCAAATGACCATGGTTTATTCTCTACACTTAACCCTAGTTAGATTATGATAAGTATGAATTTTCTTTTCATTTTAAATAACTTATCATAAAACTAGCTTCATCTTCTCCTTCTTCTTCAAGATAGAAACCTTGATGCCATCAATGGCAACTTGAGTTCTAGTGAGAGAAATCCAATTCTAAAGTGAACCCACCTCCTATTTCTTCACCCTCTACCTCTTGCCAAGTTGTTTTGGGTGTTTTCTTCACATGTTTCACAACTTTGTGAAGTCGGAGCTTGAACTTGTGATGCCTCGACGTAGATCGTCTTTGACACGAAGCCGACGACCTAACTCGCCCGTTTCTCCGATGAAGCCGACAATTGAGTTCGGGATTCATGATGGACAGCGAGAGGACACCCACGTGGAGCTAAGGAAGTGGAGAACCGGATCTACAAAGGTTGTAGCATCTAACTTTTAGTTAAGTAGCTAACTAGATTCGTTTTTCGCCTAGGATTCTAGCCGACGATCCGTATTAGGGTTTCTCGGCACATAATTTTTGTAAATTGGCATGGTTGATGCCTTGTGAGACCTCTATAGTGTGCCTAGGAACCTTTCAGGATCTCGGCTCTTTCCTCATCGAATAAGGTGCAGGATATATCATATATATCACTATGCAAAGCAAAAATTGTAGCTACCCTTTTTGAAAATTTGATTCTACAAAATCTTTTAGGTTTCTTTTCTTTCATTAATCACATTAATGAAGTCCTATCATTTAAGTAACCTAAACATCACAGATAAATACGACGTACACTTATGCCATCCGCATTCACCTCGATGTCCCCTCGTGCACCGTTAGGTTAGGTAACTAACAGCAGAGCGGGGCAGGGCTAGCGCAGGTGTAAAACATAAGTAACGTCTATATAATATATCATATATACTATATACAGTATTTATCAGAACATATCAAATGATCACATCACAGATATCGCAGCAGAAGAAACATATGAAACATTGGATATACTAGGACGCCCGTGTTTTATTTGAGCCTCTATAAAACACGGATTCCACGGTCGCGATGAATAGCCAAACCCACACCCCTAGACCCTTACGAGAGCGGCAAGCAACCCTACCAATTCTAGAGTTAGGAGACCCGGACTCGACTCCTCGAGTTGGTCTCCCACTGGACTCTAGAACCCGGTTACTTGTGCTCTCCTCCTTGGGTCTATCCTAGTGCGGAAAAGTAAATAATATACAAATGGTGACATCAACCTTATCCCGGAAGTGCCCCAATAAAAGAATATTACATACATTTAATTTTACATGAATGAAAATAAAAACCCTCATCTCACATAAAAAAAACCCGGCTATTCATAACGCGACGATCCAATATAACATATCCAGCAACACATAACATCACATGTCATCAACGTATGTAAATATGCGTATCCCAATTGTCGTTGACATATAGCAACGAAACCGTCGATATCACATATTACACTTATGGTCGCAGAAAAGAAAGTGTAAAACTCCAACATTTGGAATCCACAATCTCTTTAGACATCGTAAATCCGAAATATCACATATTTCGCATTTCATGCCTAACTGTATGAATTCCACATATTGTATCACATTCCAGATAAATAGGCAGTATTAAAATTTCCGATCGAATAATCAAATACCCAAGATTTCCTAATAGCTCAACACTTGAGCGGAGTTCAAAAATTCCAGAATACGTCACAGTAGCAACGGTCCAGCCGTAGAAGGGTCAATCCAACGCCTCACATGTGGCACGCCGTACTACCCCAAACCCTAAGGTTCAAAAGGCAGTTCAAGACGGTCACATAATCGAGTTAAGGTTTGTTGTCTTCTAGAGGGTCAATCGCGTTACATGCACGTTTTTCCGAAAGATTTAAACCCGAGAAAAATTCAACACTTGAATGTTTTTCGTGCCGGAAAAAATTGAGTTAATGATATCCGTTCGAACATTTTAATACTTTCTAAATTATCCGGAATAACAAAACAAATTAAATTCTCCGATCGAATCGACGATTACAAAATAACCCTAAAATACTCAACACTTGAGTCAGAATAAAAATACCCAGAAAGATGCAGGAATGGTAATGGATATTACTGCATAAAGAACCGTCCCCAATACTCCTTTTCTACCGCGGAACCGCGCGAAAGGTGGCATAGTGCCGCGGTTCCGCAGCCACGTGGAGGATTTGAGGGCTCGTTTTTCATGGTAACCCTTAGAATTCCCAGCTGATTTTTTTAGGTATTTTTAATTCAGAAAAAACCCAGTTTTTAAAAAATGTACAGAAAGGGGGTTATCTTGACGTTTCCGGGTTCGATCGGGGTTTTAACTTCGTTAACACATCGCCTAATTCTCTAGCTAGGCTCTGATACCACTGTAGGTTTACTAGGCACTCTAATAAGGTTCTACAATGCATCAACCCTGCCCGTTTAAAATTTTAGCCGTGCGGAATAACCCTAAACAAGATCGTTGCTAGAAAATTAAGGTTTCAAATGCTAGTAAACTACGTTTACGACTAAGTGAATACGAAATACAACCTTTGTAGATCGGTCCTTCACTTCTTTAGCTCCTTGTTGAAGTCCCTTCGCTGCGATCGTGGTTCTCCGGACTCTTGCATCGCTTCACGAGGCTAAAGGAGCGTCCTTGCTTGAAGTCTTTGAGGCTGAAGATGATCTACGTCGAGGGGATGCCAACTCAAGCTTCTACTTCACCAACTAGAGAATTAGTGAAGAAAACACCTAAAGAAGTGGGTTCTCTTTAGAATTTATTCTCTCTTAATGTTTCTCACTTTAGATCAAACCCTAGCTTGCTTTTCTTTTGAACAAAGAAGAAAAAGATGAACAAAAGAAAGAGATGAGGATAATGATCAAGTAAGAAAGCTAACCATGGTGAGTGAGTATCATATACTAACTCATGTAGAGACATAACCATGGCTAATACTTATGGTTGGGTTAAGAAATATCCATAGTAAAAACAAATTTAGTGGAATTAGTCAATGCATCCACAAGCTTCAACAAGCTTCATGCATTTTCTCTAATCCTCCACTAATTTTGTAATTACTTTAAATATTAAAACCCAACATAATAAATAGTATGTGTAAGTCTCATACACCCAAGTCATGTGTATCATCAACCATGATACAAAAAGAAAACACATTTTTAATATATATCATATATACATTAAAGTTGTGCTCATATGAGAAAAACCCTTAAGTGAACAAATGTTAGTTAATGTAAATTAGTATATCCAATATACAATTATACAATAAATTATTAAATCAACACCTGACTTAATAATCCGGTCATATCGCATATAACCGACTAACATCCAATGTATTGACTTATCGAATCAACACTTGATTCGATAACCCGGTTATATCACATATAACCCCGCGGTACAAAAAGTCGCGAGAATAGAATACGGTATCACATACACGCATCATAATCGGTCCCGCACATATCACATATGCACTCCTATTTCGTTTTGCCTGAGCCAGTAAAACCTCTATGTAGGACTCTAAAGACTTGTCAATACGCCGGCAGTAGGTGATGATCACATCAAGCACCCACAAGCCGTCAGCGGTACTAGCTGGACGTAACGGCTACCTGGGTATTGAGCAATCAGAAGATCAGCAAGGAAGCCCGCTCCAACTCCTGTAAAAAGCCTGCTGGTAACACTTCCCATACAATCCGGTCTCCTCGTCTGATATGTCGCATATCAAGTCTAGGGGTGGTAAACGTCAGACCCCAATAACCGATAAGTCGTGCCGATGTGAGGCTCATAACGGGTGAGAAACTACTGGTAACACTTACCAGTAAATCTCTAACTCATCCCTGGCTAGGGACTTCCCTATTATGGCCAATCGAGCACAGCGCAACATCAACCTCCAGTACCGGGAGAGACGAAAACCCCTCTATCGCTCATTGCCTCCACGTGACTCGGAACTGTACCCAAAAACCACCGTTTTGCACGCTCTCTTGGACATGGTAAGGTGGAAATCAAAGCACAGTGGGAATCACACAAGACTCTATGACGATCTCGGGTCTACAGACTAACCTGCATAAGTGTCACCAGAGAACTGCCATCTGACGTGAGGTATAATACCATCTGGGAGTTCTCGGCGAATCCGTCCAGTGTACCCAGTCTCTACTGAGCACCCATATACCATCTCTGATATCAAACACCAATGGATATGGGATCATCCATCTCCCATCTCATGGGTCGAGAAGCGTATACGCTAGTCTACACTGGTATATCGATGCCCTGTCTCGATACACCCATGACTAGGGACCTTGAAGGATGTACTTATGGACTACCATGTCCCCACTAGTATGATCCACATCATAGTCCAGGTAGTCAAGTACACATCCTAAAGGCTTTACCAACATGTAACTATAAGACAGTATAAAGAGACAAGTATACATGTTAAGATAAAGAGCAACCAGATAGCATACTATCATGTCGAGCAAGAAAGTACTCTCTATATATATGTCCAAGCATCCAATATAATATACATCATCTGTACAATACTGGCCTCTAGGGCATACATACAACTAACAGATACAGGGGTAGACATTCTGAATGATGGATAGTACCGATGCAGAGGCAGACATTAATTGACTCGTTCATTTGACTTGGATTTTGGTTTGACATTAGCATCGCTACACTAGAATATGGTACCATGAGTGAATCATCATTTTCCATCAGAGGATTTGCGAATTTTGGTTTTGGTTTGGTATCAACATTGCTACACTAGAATATGGTACCAGGAGCAAATTATCACTTACCGTGAGGATTTGGGGATTTTGGTTTTGGTTTGGCATCATCATCACTATATTGGAATATGGTACTAGGAGCGAATCATCACTTGCCGTGAGAGTTTAGGGATTTTGGTTTTGGTTTGGTATCTGCATCGCTACACTGGTATATTGTACCAGGAGTGAATCATCATTTGCCGTGAGGGGATTTCCCTCGTTCCCAGTTTAGCGACTTAAGGGTTTATCAGATTGAAAGTTTGGAATTTTGGGGTTGGGGTTGGTATCAACGTTGCTAATACTGGAGCACAGGTACCAGGAGCAATTCATCATTTGCCTTTGCCTGCTGGAGAGCGAAGGTTTAAGAGACAGGTTTAGGTCCCTGTCACCTCAGACTTTTCAATTTTATGAGCCGTAAGCGTTTCATAAAAGCATTTTCTCCCTACGAGTCGAGAGGATCTCGTAGGTGTATTTTCTCCTTAGGAGTCGTAAGGATCCCAAGTGTATTTTTCCCTTATAAGTCATAAGGATCCCACGAAGGTGTTTTCTTACGTGTCGAGAGGATCTCGTAAGCTCTGTTCTTCTTATGTATCGTGAGGACATATGAGTGGGTCTTCCAAAATGGAGCATAATTCTATGGGCCAAGACCGGCCGCAGGGCTGATGATTGCGGTGGGACATAGGTATGATTTAGCTCATTTATATTCGTGGATTATATACGGCGCACGCGAAGCGTCGGACCTGTAGGGCTGGGAGAATTTAGGAAAATTGGATTTTGGTTTTGGGTGGCATCTACATCGCTACATTGGAATAGTGCCAGGAGCGACTTATCATTTGCCGTTAGGACATTTAGGAATTTGAAATTTTGTAGGCATCTGCATCGCTACACTGGAATATGAAACCAGGAGCAACTCATCATTTGCCATTGAAGGGGTTGGGATGTTTATATATATATATATATATATATATATATATATATATATATATATATATATATATATATATATATATATATATATATATTCCTAGTTTAACGATTTAAAGGTCAAGTTCTTTTTACCTCAATTGCTTTATCATCTCAACTTTTCCTATGGTGAAAGTCGTGATTGTCCTATCATTTTGGCCATTCATTCGCGGTTGCCCCATCATTTTGGATTTTCATCTTTATTTTTACTCGCTGATTTTTATCGCGAGCTGCTCCATCATTTCGGCTTTTTATTTATTTATTTATACACAATTTTTTCTCCCAGTTTAACGATGTAGAGGTCATGAAGTGTTTGCTTATTCAAACTTCTCGAACTTTGATCTTGGTGGAGCTGTGTTGATGACCATAACTTGGTGGTTTTCCAGTACATTCGAGGACGGTAAGGTTTTCCAAACCTTGTATTGGTTCTCCACATAATCTTTGAAAATATAGTAGTTTTTGATGGTATAATTCACCATCCTATGATATAGACAGTATATTGGATCGTAGGTCATGTTCATTTTATGTAGTCTCTTTGGAATAGATAGTTGCAGACCGCTGTTCAATACGTCCTCAAATATTTTGCGGATTTCGTCCATCCTGAAGGAGTAGACTTTCTTCCCCCTCTCCATTAGAGTCGGTGCCTTCCCTGATACTGGCCTTCGAGGCCGATTGTTCTTTGGTTTGCTTGTTGTCCGCTTACTCCAGTCAGTATATGTATCGGAGGGACTGGAAGCTAATCGCGGCCGTTTTTCGCAAAGGTGTTCTACTCTTGGACTGGAGGGAGTATTAATCGGCTGTATCAGGATATCAATTCCTGGCTCATGAACCAAATTTTTATTTTGTTGTGATTGTGTTCGCACGACTTGGGTCGTGAGATCTGCCACGATATTCGCCAGCTCGTCGACTTTGGAATGGACCTTATGGGGCCGGGAAGGGATATAACTCAGCGGTAGAGTGTCACCTTGACGTGGTGGAAGTCATCAATTCGAGCCTGATTATCCCTAAACCCAATGTGAGTTTTTCTATTTTGACTTGCTCCCCCGCAGCGATCGAACGAGAATGGATAAGAGGCTTGTGGGATTGACGTGATAGGGTAGGGATGGCTATATTGCTGGGAGCGAACTCCAGGCTAATATGAAGTGCATGGATCCAAGTTATGCTTGGAATGAAAGAAATTCCGAATCAGCTTTTCCTACGAACAAGGAAGCTATACAACTCCTCGTCCCTGTCCTGAAGTTGCTTTTGAAGCCATTAGAATAATACTTGTTCTATAGTTCCGGGTATAATAACCGGGTTATCCTTATTATCTGAGCTCGATTCTGCAGGAATCATAGGCTCCATTTGCTTAATGGCCTGAGCGGGCTCTTCATCATCTGGACCAAGCCGCTGTTGGATAGAAACAACCACGTCATTTTCATGGCTATGAGGTGTAGGAGGATTTGTTCCTCTGGGCTCCACCATGTAGATCGTATGGATTGTGTACCCGTCTATTGCCTCCTTGTTGGTAATATTGCTCGTTGGCCTTTTAGCTTGTTGCCTTAGTCCGTTCCTTTCAGAGAAGGGAAGATGACTGAGAGCAGTAGATTCCCGAAGGGCTTCAGTCTCTGTTTGTATGAAATTGGCGGTCGCAACTTGATTGTTCTCTAACACGTCCTTAGACAGTTCTATCTCTTCTGCCTTGTATTATTTTTCGACCCAATCTTTAAAGATAAAGCAGTCCTCAATGGCATGATCTATCACTCTGTGATAGGGGCAATATTAGATTATATTCTTCTTGCGGTCTCTTTGATTCTGGCAACTGTAGACCGTTTCTTAGGGCGTCTTTGAATATTTTATGGACTTTGTCCCTTCTGAAGGAATAATCTTATCCAGCTTCTCTTTCAGGGGCGATTCTCTTCCCCCTCCAAACACTGGCTTTCGAGGCTGGTTGGCATTAGACCCACTCACCCCTCGCTTATTTCGGTCAGCCGAAGTGCTAAAAGATTCAGCATCATCGAAATTTCCGCCATTGCGACTATTGTACTTTCGGTTTCTCCAGGATTTATTATTATTTTGGGAATCTGAGGTAAATTCTTTCTTTGAGCGCTCCAACATTTGAACTTTCTTGGTCAGCTCTTAGAATGTCTTGAGAACCGCGGTGCATAGAAAAAGATTCATCCAGGTGCCGAGATTTCCGAGTAGGAGATTGACATATTAGTCTTGTTCTAACGATGGCTTACATTTGACGGAGAGATTGCGAAATCGGGTTATAAAATCCATGCTATTTTCATTGTTCTTTGGTTTGGTCCTTACGAGATCTTTCTTGTTTAGAAAGATTTGATGAGTATTTCGTCAATCAGAATTTAATTCTGTATCTTGGTGATTTTTAATCACCATTGGATCTTTGATCCAACGGTGCTCTGGTTTACAGAGCACAATCTTTCTTGTTTAGAAATATTTGAGGAGTATTTTCTCAATCAGAATTTCTTGTCCGTAGCTAGTTTAAGGACATTACGGTCCGTAACTAGTTTAAGGACATTACAGTCCGTTGTTTTCCGTGTTTGGGACAGGGTATCGTTGGATACTGCTTTTAGAGTCTTGGCTCAAGAAGATAGCGAGCGGACATAGGCGCCGTTATCTATTATTGACCTTAGTCGTGACTTGTTAGGCGTAGTATTTTTTAAGGAACCGGCCATTTATTGGCCGGAACGGTCTTCCGCTATGCATATCCATGAGCAAATAAGCCCCACCATGGTGAACTTTATCTATGATGTACGGGCCCTCATAGTTTGGCTCGAACTTCCTCCGTTTGGCACGATTGGGGATCATAGGTCTCTTGACAACTAGCACAAGTTCGCCTTGGCGGAATGTTTTTGGCCTAGTCAATCTTTCATATGAGCGTGTCATCCTTACTTTGTAAGCTTCTAGGTTTTGCTGCACTATGAGACAAGTTTCAATGAGGGCGTCGAGGTCCTCAAGCTGAAGATGAGCATTCTCTTCATCTGTTAGTTCGTAATGAACCGCCACTCGTAGAGAGGGTAGCTCTATCTCCAAGGGGAGTACCGCTTCCGTGCCGAATACCAATGCATACGGTGTTGTATTCGTAGCCGTTTTGAACGTAGTTCGATACACCCAGAGAGCTTCATGCAGTCTCTCGTGCCAGTCCTTTTTATTTTTGGACACTGTCTTCTTTATGATCTTTGTCAAGGTTTTGTTGAAAACCTCAGCTAGACTGTTAGCTCGGGGATTATAGACCGAAGAGTATCTCCAGTTTATATTATGTTGCTGTGCGAAGCGGCTGATTCTGTGACTTCTGTAGGCCGACCCGTTATCGGAGATAATCTGTCGCGAAGTGTCGAACCGATAGATGACGTGCGTCTTGAAGAAATGGAGGATATTCTTTGTCTTCACTTCTTTTAGCGGTACTGCTTCTGCCCATTTAGAGAAGTAATCAGTTGTCGCCAATATGAACCGATGTCCTTTGGATGACGATGGTTCGATAGGCCCAATTATATCGGTTCCCCACATTTCAAACGGCCAGCTAGCCACTGTTGGGTGTAGTGGTTTTGGATGCTGGTGGATGAAGTCCCCATGAATTTGGCACGAGTGGCACCGCTTCGCGTATTTGAGATAGTCTTGAATCATCGTGGGCCAATAGTAGCCCATTCTTTTGATCTTCAGCTTCATCTTTGGCCCGGCTTGATGAGAACCGCAAAGTCCGTCGTGAGTTTCCTGGACAACTCTCCTTGCTTCTTCCGGTCCCAGGCACCTTAACCACAAAGAGTTGAACGATCTCTTATATAGAGTATCATTGACGAAGGCGAAAGACAGAGCTCGTTTCATGAGCCGATGTCGTGAGGATGCGTCTTTAGGTATTCGGTGGGATTTGAAGTAGTCTATAAAGACTTCTCTCCAATCCTTAGCCTTTTCTTGGTCCTCTATTTGTAGGGCTGTTTGCTTGGTTGCTTCCTTTTCTTCAGACGACTCCGGAGATATTTCTGCTGGTGCAAGAACCCGACGGCTTCGTACAATGATCCTTACGTCATTGAGGTTTTCGTCAGTCAGTTCTTTAGCGAGTTTGGCTAATGCGTCCGCCTTGCTATTTTCTATATGCGGTATGCTTTCCAAGACGCAGGAGGGAATTTGAGTTAGTAACTGTTGCACTCTTTCGCCGTACTTTACCAACTTTGGTTTGCATGTTTGATAGTCACCGTTTACTTGGCTAACGACCAGCTGGGAGTCTCCGTATATGAGGAGGTTTTCGATTCCCATGTCGATAGCGATCTCAAGACCTTCTATCAAAGCCTCATATTCTGCTTCATTATTTGTCCTCGGTTCTGTTAAGGAAAAGGCAAAGCGCATTATCCCTCCTTGTAGAGTCATGAAGATGAGGCCTACCCCAGATTTGATTATGGAGGAGGTGTGCTTTCGCTTCTTCATGGAAGATTCCCCATCGAAGTAGAGTTCCCATCAGGTATCACCCTCTCCTCTCTCCCTGTCGATCGTGTCAAACGCGTGCTCATATGGCAATTCGCAATTTAGGTATCGGATGCTCAGCGAGAAAGTCAGCGATTGCCTGGCCTTTCATTGCCATGAGAGGTCGATATACTATCGAGAACTCCATCAAAAGGAGGGCCCATTTAGCGATCCGTCTGTTATTATGTCTTTTGACATCAAATATTTGAGAGGATCTACTTTTGATATGAGACGGGCCTCATGCGCCAAAGCATAATGCCGAAGCTTCATGACCCGCAAAGATTAACATCAGGCAGTGTTTTTCGATAGGGGAGTAGTTGTTTTCTGCCCCCAAGAGAACTCGAATCAAATAGTAGAGGGCTCTCTCCTTCCCTTGGTCGTTCTCCTACGCCCATAGCGTGCCTAAGGAACATTCAAGGGCGTTGTGTACAGGATAAGAGGCTTTCCCTTGACTGGAGTGGTCAAGTACCGGTGGATTCTGCAGGTATTGCTTGATTTCATCCAGTGCGCTTTGGTATTTACGATCCTAGACGAATGGGGTCCCCTTCTTCATCAGGTGACTGTAGGGACGATATTTTCCGGAGAGGTTGGCTATGAACCAGTCGAATATACATGAGCTTCCCTTGTAGAGACCGCAATTGTTTTAAAGTTCTTGGAGTGGAAATTTCCGCTTTGATCTTCGACGGATCTATTTCGATGCCCCGATGTCATACGATGAATCTTAGAAATTTGCCTAAGGAAACTCCTAATGCGCATTTCAGAGGGTTCATCTTCAGGTTCTATTTTCGAAGGCACCTGAAACACTATCTTCAGATGCTCCCAGTGCTTCTCATACGATTTTCTTTTCACCACGAGGTCATCAATATATCATTCGAAAATCTTGTGTATGAGGTCATCAAAGATCTTTGTCATGGCTCTCTGGTAGGGAGCGCCGGCGTTCTTTAGACCGAAAGGCATCACTTTGTAGCAGAATATGCCCAGAGGGGTCCGGAAAGCGGTATGCTTCTGGTCTTCGGGGAGCATCGTTATTTGATTGCACCCCGATGATCCGTCCATGAAGAAGAAGACTTCATGGGTGGATATTTTATCGATCATCAGCTCGGTAACAGGCACCGGGAAGTCATCCTTCGGGCAAACTTTGTTGAGGTCCCGAAAGTCCACTCAGATGCGCACCGTCCCATTTTTCTTCATCATTGGGACAATGTTGGCGATCCAGTCAAGGTATTGAACTTCTTGGATGAAGCTGGAGTCGATTAGCTTCTTGGCTTCAGCGTCGATACTCATTTCAAGTTCAAGCCGCATTCTTCTTGGTTCTTGTTTGACTGGCTTGACGTCTGGAGATATCACCAATTTATGCACAGCTATTTCCGGATCTAGCCCCGGCATCTCGGAATAGTTCCATGCGAAGCAATGTTTATACTGCATGAGCACGTCTTTTAGCGTAGCCACCTGCTCTTTAGACAGCAGCTCACTGACAAACATTGGTCGTGGGTCGTTTGCCGTCCCCAAGTCGATTTTCTTTAGGTTGTCCGCAGTAGTATATATTCTATCTTCCAGCTCTTTTGGCGCCGGTGGAAATTCTGAGATTAACTCATCTTCACCCTCATTTTCGAAGCACCAGGAGAGGTCATCCATATTCTCGGGCATTCCTTCTTCTGACAGCGTTATCACGTGACAGGTACGAGATCGTTTCCAAGACCGGTGTTGATCTGGTTCCACTCTCACTATATACGTTGCTTTTGGCACATGCCTTTGTGGTGGGGCTACCCTCCAACTGTTGGATAGAGCAAATCTACTGAGTTGATATTGGTCTTCGACCCAGTTTTTGAAAGTGAAGCAGTCTTCAAGAGGATGTCCTATCGCTCGGTGATAGGAGCAATAATCCGGGTGATGAACTTCGTTTGCTTGATCGGGGTGCCGAGACTCCGGAGTGTCATCATCTGATGTTTCATGACAAGGTCAAAGATTCTCCTTATCTTGTCTCATGGGAAAGAATATGCTCGACCCATCTTTTTTCTAAGAGACGGATTCCGGCTGACCTTTTCTCGATTGCGTGGCCTTTTGGATCCGTCTTGCCGCCGTCTAACGTTTTTTCCGTTCTTTAACTTGTTTTTGCCTCCGCTTCGGGCCCTTTTCTTGTCTTGGGAATGCATGGCGGGCTGACGGTGGAGGGCATTGTCATCCTCCGTAGCCTGCTGAAGGAGGCGTTGTGTCTTGGCTTTCTTGTAAATAGCCATTTCACGGATGTGGTCATTCCGAACCCTTTGACCCGCTTCCCTTACTAGCTTATCAATCTGTTCTTCAAACGATGGACTCGGCATTTTTATGGCAGGTCTTCGTTCTGGTTCAACGTCAGCGTCTTTTAAAAGAGCATCCCCTTCTTCATCGAGGTCATATATGACATGGTGGCCATTGAATTGCTCCCGTTTCTTTGACTGGACATATCCAAGCCCAATCGTTTCCATTTTTCAGTTGGGCAATTTTTGCTGAGTTCCGGGGATGTTCCAAATCCTGTTGTAGAACTGAGCCTGTCGAGCAGTTTGTTTAAAAGGTACGCCTTGGCATCTTAATAACCTTTTCAATCCCTCGGCGTAGTATCTGGGCAGACGGATTGGTTGGAGCCTGTCGAGCGTGAAATTGGCACCATGCCAGACTTCTCTTTCGACTTTGGTCTCCATGGATCGATAGAATAGGATCGTCTTTTCGCCTCTTCGCCTAGGAGGGACGTAGAATGTCTGCAGCTCCCGCACACTATATATCTCAATCGCATCAATCTTTTTGTAGTGTTGCCGCGGAACCATGGCAATTCGCAAACTCTGATCATCTCCAGTGAAGGCCTGCACTATGTTAGTTATATGTATGCCCTAGAGGCCATTACTATACATAGGATGTATATTGTAGTGGATGCTGGGACATATATAGGGAGGACTTTCTTGCTCGACATGATAGTATGCTATCTGGTTACTCTTTACCTTAACGTGTACACTGATTGTCTCTCTGTTACATGTTGGTAAAGCCCTTAGGATGTGTACTTGACTACCTGGACTATGATGCGGATCATACTAGTGGGGACGTGGTAGTCCAGAAGTACATCCTTCAAGGTCCCTAGTCGTGGGTGTATCGAGACGGGACATCGATATACCAGAGTAGACTAGCGTATACCTTCTCGACCCATACAGATGGGCGATGGATGATCCCATATCCATTGGTGTTTGATATCAGAGATGATATACGGGTGCTCAGTGGAGACTGGGTACACTGGACGGACTCGCCGAGAACTCCCAGATGGTATTATACCTTACGTCAGATAGCAGTTCTCTGGTGACACTGGTACAGGTTAGTCTGTAGACCCGAGATCGTCATAGAGTCTTGTGTGATTCCCACCGTGCTTTGATTTCCACCTTACCATGTCCAAGAGGGCGTGCAAAACGGTGGCTTTTGGGTACAGTCCCGAATCACATGGAGGCAATGAGAGATAGGAGTGGACTCGTCTCTCCCGGTATAGCGAGTTGATGTTGCGCTGTGTTCGATTGGCTATAACCGGAAATCCCTGGCCAGGGTTGCTGAGATTTACTGGTAAGTGTTACCAGTAGTTTCTCGAACTGTTATAGACCTCATATCGACACGACTTATCGAGCTACTGGGGTCTGACGTTTACCACCCCTAGGCAAGATATGGGACATATCAGATGAACAGACCGGACTGTACGGTAAGTGTTACTGGTTGGATTCACAGGAGTGTGAGCGGGCTTGCTCGTTGATCTTCTGATCGCTCAATACCCGGGTGGCCGTTACGTTTAGCAGACCGCTTGCGGCTTGTGGGTGTTTGATATGATCATCACCTGCTGCCGGCGTATTGACGAGTCTTTAGAGTCCTACACAGAGGTTTCCTGGCTCAAACGAAACGAAATAGGAGCGCATATGAGATGTGTGCGGGATCGAGAATAATGCGTGTATGTGATACCGTATTCTATTCTCGCGATGAATGTATCGATTGGTTGTATGCGATATAACCTGGTTATCGAATCGAGGATTGATTCGATAAGTCGATACATTAGATATTAGTCGGTTATATGCGATATGACCGGATCGTTAAATCAAGTGTTGATTTAATGATTTAATGTATAATTATATATTTGATATATTACTTTACATTAACTAGTATTGGTTCACTTAAGATTATTTTCTCACTTGAATGTGCACATTGTATATATGATATAGTTTTGTGCACTAGTTTGTATCATGTTTGATGATACATGCAAACTTGGGTGTGTATGCTTTAAACCATGGTTTAGGTTAATGGTTAAGGTTTATATTTAATTTATTTATTTATTTATTTAAGCAAGGAAATTGAAATGGTTGCTTGCTTTGACTTTTCTTTAATGCTTCATGAAGCTTTGAAAAGTTCAACCATTTTTGTTTCTTTTGCTTAACCTAACCATTCACCTAACCCTAGTTTATTCTCTACACTTAACCATGGTTGCATTATGATAACCATCACTTGTTTTTCAATTATTGATAATTCTTTTTCCTTCTTCTTCTTCTTCTTCAAGAGGAAAAAGAAAACCCTTGCTTGAAAAAGATAAAGTGATGATTCCAAGTAAGAAATCAAAATCCAAAGTGAACCCACTTCTTATTTCTTCATCCTCTACCACTTGCCATGTAGTATAGGATGTTTTCTTCACAAGTTTCATGACTTGGTGAAGTTGGAGCTTGATCTTGAGTTGCCTCAACGTAGATCATCTTCGGCATCGAAGTCGACGACCTAACCCGATCATTTCTTCGATGAAACCACCGCGAGAATCCGGGATCCGAAGGGTACAGCGGAGGGACATCATCACGGAGCTAAGGAAGTGGAGGACCGGATCAACAAAAGTGTAGGGTTCCTAGGCACTCTCAAGGGGTCTCACAAGGCATCAACCATGCCCGTTTCAAATTTTACGGTGCCGAGAAACCCTAGACTACGGATCGTTAGCTAGATGTTTAGGCGAAAAAGCAAACTAGTTAACACTTAACTACTAGAATACGGAAATACAACCTTTGTAGATCCATTTCTCCACCTCCATAGCTCCGCAATGAAGTCTCTTCGCTGTCCAAGTCGAACCCCGGGCTCTAGCGTCAGCTTCATCGGAGAATGGACGGGCTAGGTCATCGACGACGTGCCGAAGATGATCTACGTCGAAGCATCACTAGATCAAGCTCCACCTTCACCAAGCCTTGAAAACTTATGAAGGAAACACACTCTACTACTTGGCAAGAGGTAGAGGATGAAGAAATAGGAAGTGGGTAGACTTTAGAATTGGATTTCTCACTCATTTTCATCAATCACCATTGATGAAGCATGCTTTTCTTCTTGTGAAGAAGAAGAAGAAGATGAAGATAATATTATGATAAGTTTTTTTGGAATAAGAAATAATATGATACTTATCATAATTTTAACCAAAGTTAGGTGTAGAGAATAGACCATGGTTAGAGTTAATGGTTAGGTTTAGGAAAAGAACAAGAATGGTTAAGCTTTCAACACTTCAAGAAGTTTCCACAAAATAACAAAATAAGCCACCATTCTTTTTAATTTCCATAATGAATAAATAAACAAATAAATAAATAAGAAATTTAAACACAACCCTAACCATTTACTTAACCAAGGTTTAAACTAAACATACACCTAAACAAGCATGTATCATCAAACATGATACAAACAAATGCACAAAAGTATATCACATATACAATGTGCACATCAAGTGAGAAAATCCATTTAAAGTGAACCAATACTAGTTAATGCAAAGTAATATATCAAATATATAAATATACATTAAATCATTAAATCAACACTTGATTTAACGACCCGGTCATATCGCATATAACCGACTAGTATACAATGTATCGGCTTATCGAATCAATCCTTGATTCGATAACTAGGTTATATCGCATACAACCATTCGATACATTCATCGCGAGAATGGAATACGGTATCATATACACGCATTATTCTCGGTCCCGCACATATCTCATATGCGCTCCTATTTCGTTTCGCTTGAGCCAGGAAACCTCTGTGTAGGACTCTAAAGACTCGTCAATACGCCGGCAGTAGGTGATGATCATATCAAACACCCACAAGCCGCAAGCGGTCTGCTAAACGTAACGGCCACCCGGGTATTAAGCGATGAGAAGATCGACGAGCAAGCCCGCTCACCCTCCAGTGAATCCAACCAGTAACACTACCATACAGTCCGGTCTATTCTTCTGATATGTCCCATATCTTCCCTAGGGGTGGTAAACGTCAGACCCCAATAGCTCGATAAGTCGTGTCGATATGAGGCCTATAACAGTTCGAGATACTACAGGTAACACTTACCAGTAAATCTCAGCAACCCTGGCCAGGGATTTCCGGTTATAGCCAATCGAACACAGCGCAACATCAACTCCCTATACCGGGAGAGACGAATCCCCTCCTATCGCTCATTGCCTCCATGTGACTCGGGACTGTACCCAAAAACCACCGTTTTGCACGCCCTCTTGGACGTGGTAAGGTGGAAATCAAAGCACAGTGGGAACCACACAAGACTCTATGACGATCTCGGATCAACAGACTACTCTGTACCAGTGTCACCAGAGAACTGCCATCTGACGTAAGGTATAATACCATCTGGGAGTTCTCGGCAAGTCCGTCCAGTGTACCCAGTCTCTACTGAGCACCCGTATATCATCTCTGATGTCAAACACCAATGGATATGGGATCATCCATCGCCCATCTGTATGGGTCGAGAAGGTACACGCTAGTCTACTCTGGTATATCGATGCCCCGTCTCGATACACCCATGACTAGGGACTTTGAAGGATGTACTTATGGACTACCATGTCCCCACTAGTATGATCCGCATCATAGTCCAGGTAGTCAAGTACACATCCTAAGGGCTTTACCAACATGTAACAGAGAGACAATCAGTATACACGTTAAGGTAAAGAGTAACCAGATAGCATACTATCATGTCGAGCAAGAAAATCCTCCCTATATGTGTCCCAGCATCCACTACAATATACATCCTATGTACAGTAATGGCCTCTAGGGAATACATATAACTAACAATCTCCCACTTGCACTAGGGCCATCTGTAGCAGTGGTTGTAGTATCTCATACTCAACCATCCCATAAAAGTCTCTCTTTGGGAATAGGCCTTCGTGAGTGGATCCGTCGTGTTATCCTCTGAGTCTGCTCTCCTAACCTCGATCACCCTGGAGATCAACCATCTCCATGATCAGATGATACTGCCTTAGAATATGTCTGGATCACTGATGGGACGGACGTTCCTTGGCATAAGCCACAACTCCATTGTCACACAATGGGAGGAACTAGGTTCATCTCATGAACCAATATACACCCAAACAGCCTCTTTGGTAGCATCTTAAGTAGCGATGTATCCAGCCTTTATCGTCTAGTATGCCACGGTATCTAGCTTGGAACTCTTCCAACATACCGTCCCTCCACTGAGGGTAAAGACAATGCCTGTGACTGACATTCAGTCATTTTTATCACCCTGGAACACTTCCAGTGATTCTCCCCAGGATCGATTGATACCATCTCACTACATCTAGTGAGAATCCTAGCATCCAATTACATCTATCTCATAGATGAAAACTCAGGATTTAGGAGGTATCACTTTGATCCTATATGGAGAATCCTTGTGATAAGCGGAGATTGACCGAGCGTAGCATAGGAAACTCCTTCCCTATCTTGAGTATGTCATCCACGTACTCTACGAGGATCGTCACCATACTCCCTACTACCTTTTTGTTTATACAAGGTTCATCTACCATTTTGATGATGTCAAACTCTTTGACTAATCCATCAAAACAGATGTTCCAACTCCGCGATGCCTGCTTTATCAGATAAAGCATCTTGCTCACGTTTCCGCTGCTCCCACTGTCTACGAGGCCCTCTGGCTGTGTACTTATAGACACACTCTTCTAAAACATCATTTAGAAAAGGAGTCATGGCAACCAACCGCCATATATCGTAGTCATGGTATGTAGCCGTGGCAAGTAGGATCTGGATGGACTTAAGCATAGCCACTGGAAAAAGGTTTCATCATTATCCACGCCTGGTTGACGACAAAAACCTTTAACAAGTCTAGCTTTGAAAGTCTCAACTTTTCCATGTACACCAAGTAATCTTCTCAAGATATACTTGCTCCTGATGGGGATTTAACCCTTCAGATATAGCAACCAAAGTCCATAATTTGTTGGTGTATAAGGATTCCATCTCAGATCGCTAAGCATCCAGCCATTCTTACAGAGTCTTACTCCTGATGGCCAGCTCGAAACTAGTTGGGTTATCATCTCATGACGCAATCCTCGCTCCCACTGTCATAGAGAAACCGAAGTATCTCTCAGGTGGGTGAGGAACCCTGCTAGATCGGCGGAGAGGCTGAGGTTCGTTGGTTACTATCGAATCCTTTAGTTCTACCAAATCATCTGCTGTAGTTTGTATAGCTGGAACATTTCCAGTTCTACATAACAGATCTTGCCTCGAGCTTGTCCGGATTTTGCTTTTAGACATAGGCCGGAAAACCCCAAATCTTAACCAATTTAAGAGATGGGCTCTTCCCTTTCCATATCTCATATGGAGTGGTAGGCAACTGATTTGATTTGAACCCTATTCAATAGGTATGCAACTTCTCAAGTGCATAACTCCCAAAAGGAAAAAGGTAACTCAGTAGTACTCATCATAGAGCACACCTTATCATATAGGGTGTGATCGCTCCGCCCTGATATACCATCGTGCTATAGTGTATACGGAGGAGTAATGCTGAGAGAGAATCTCATTCTCCTTTAGAATAGTCCAGGATTTCCGTGCTCGAGTATTCTCCTCCTTGGTCACATCAAAGGACATAATACTTATACCCATATTTTGGTTCTCTACTTCTAACTTATATTCTGTGAATATCTCAAAAGGTTCGGACTTATGTTTCAACAGGAACATATGTCTGAATCTTGAGAGATTATCAGAGAATGTAATGAAGTACAAAGAACCGGTCTTGGTATGTGTAGATAGGGGACCTTACATACATCAACATGTATCGATCCCAAGAGTTCACTAACTCTTTCTGTCACGACCCGAAAGAGCACGTGACTGGCCCTTGAACCATATGAAGTCTATAGGACTCCATCTGATCCAAGTAAGCCAAAAGCCCAGAAATCTAAAACCATTTTAGGAATAAGTAAAGAAAACTGGTTTAAAGAAGTGAAGAATACAGGTTTGAAATCAAGGTTTTTAAATAACTAAGCCGAAGGTACATTTTGAAAACAATAAAGTCTTTTTCTAAAAATTTCGGCAGAGTTTCTCTTGTAAAACTGGCCCTGAATGGGGTACAACATGAATAACAATATATAAAATGATAAAGGCATCCCCAAGCGGGAGCTAGCTCTTCGTCAATCGACGGTCACAACCACGCAATGATATGATAATATACAACGCCAAGTGGCGAGGATCAAAACCAAAAGAAAGCTCAAAAGTAGCAAGAAAACCGCAATACTACTAAACGCGACTCTAAGGTCGAATAATACAACACTGTCTCTGAGTCTGAAAGAATATACAAGTTTTGGTTGATGGACAATTTCTAGATACAATGAAATAAATAAATACAAAGGTGATTCCTGATACGAAAGAATCTACCTACCAAAGCAAATCACCCGCAAGAAGATAGTGTGCCAGAAATGCCGCAATAGGACCTGTACGGCAGAACCTGCAAGAACTGTGGCACAACGGGGGTGAGTTGCCAACTCGTGAATAGAAACATCTACAAGCAGAAACCGAATGCAAGACATAAACCTAAGTCAACGATCAGTAATATAATCCACAAGAGTACATCTGAGTGTAACAAGGTGGCAAGGTAACATCTAATCATGTATGTAGTGCCAGGTACTCAGGTAATAACATGTCATCAATATAAGGTATGTCTGCATGAAGTAAATATGGTGAAATATCAAAGATATCAATACACATATATTAGCGTCCCATACCACTAATATTGGTGTAAGATAAGTGTAAATCCAGTCTGTATATGATCCATATCTGTATATCTGTGGAACCCGTCCACCTGTCACCTACTGACAGCAAGCATCATGTATGCAATGTGAGGATATAACCAAAATCATGGAAAACTCATCATGAAACCCGTGCCAAGCATCGACACGTAAATCCTCATCCATATGGGGCTCCGTCTGCGGTATCGGCCCTCGGCCCCCGGCAGTACGAGTCAACCCATGTCCATCTCTGGGCTCCGTCTGCGGTATCGGCCCGTCGGCCCCCCGGCAGTACGCCCATCTCTCAGCTCCAGGCGGTATCCCCCGGATATCCGCCGAGCTCAAATACAATCACCGGTAGGTACTCGCCCGCCTCCAGGCTCAATCGGCATAACCCATCGATCATCTCGCCGAGGGGAACCATACCGGGCCCACCACGAACCCGCAAACGGTACATCACCTCCTCGAATCGGGTTTCAAGCACACGTCTCAGCACCGAGAAAACGCGTGGTGGACGCACCGAAATATCATATCACGAGGTACCGGTTTTCATAAAAGTGCCACTTTTATTAAATAATCCCACGGTCCTCAAAACCAGAAATCACATGAAAATCCACATCGAGAAGTAAATCCAATGCAACGTGCTATATAATCAATCCATGATGTATGCGACCAGTAAAGAGAGGTAATCATATCGGAAATCATGTAACATGGAATATCTTGCAGTCCTCAATCTCAATCAAGTATGAATCATCTATGTTTGTGTACAGGTACATGTGTACAATATGCCAAGCAGTAATCATATCATGAATGCAACAGTACTACAGTGTAGTGGCATGGCAATTATCGATGATGAAGTGTGTGAGCCGGCAAATAGTGTACGTGAAACATACGCATCATCGATAATGGTGCTGGTGTCCTAACAGCATGATAATAGCATAATAATGAGCATATGCCAGCAATGCGAATAGTAGGAAAATGCAGATATCTAGTAGTCAACACCACAGTGAAGTATCTACTATGCAAACTACATCTAAGTATCCGGTCGATCAGGAGGGGTAGGTGTAGAAACCACCTAAATCTGAGTCAATGTATATATATATACATAGATATGTAGTCGGTGATCTCGCCTCAATGTCATATCGTAAGATATCCTCGAGTTATGAGTGCGGATCTATCATCAATATTGGCTCGTACGGTAAATCATCGTACGGCATCCCCGATAGCTGGGTAGGGGTCAACATCTCACTGTCTCATCACATAACAGATATCACCATCATCAGATCATATAGTCTGGGGTACTACTCTATGTCTAGTACAAAACGGTAACATCAGTAAATATGCATGCGGGGGTAAACACATATCCCAAGCCCGCAAGAAGCACAAGTCATCTCCCACGTATGAATCGTATAGAATCACCGATCCCAGGGCACCAAGCCCACATCATCGACTCATCTCCAAAGTCATCACATATCGTCAATCACAGTGCAAGTACAAGTGATAAGCAAGGATGTGTGTATAGGTGTAATTCTATCCTAGGGTTCGCGACTATGAACTACACTAGTCACTTCTAACCCTATACTATCCACAATACACCTATATCACAATAAACTGCAAAATAATCTATCTACGGACTGCGGGGGTGCTATACGCCATCCACCCGACTTCCCCCTGTAGATATAATCTACTCACCTTGCATCACCAATTGCGGACGTCACCACGTATGCTTGTCGTCCCGAAGTCTTCATGGGTACCTACACATCAAAATATCGTATATGCGCATTAAAACCAAATCCAATCTAAAACGGCGCATGAAATCCAAAACGATACGATAAGGGGCCTATAGGTGAAAACCTATGGCACGCCTTCAAAACCATCAATAAATCCTCTATATCGTCGTATAAACGACAAATAGTCGAGGCAAAACACGTTCCACCATTTCAGAATCAAAAATACGGAATACGGAAATACGAATCCAAAACAACAACTTAGGATATATGTCCCAGATTTCATCCTAGAAAGAATCTGTCAAAACTAGAAGTACCCAGGGCCAAGAATTGATGAAATGGGGCCAGGCACGCAAAACGAGGAATTTCCTCACTGGTCTGGCCGCAATTTGCTGCCAGAATGGAGGTTTTGGCGGCTGTACGGAGGAGCTTGGGGCTAGGGTTTTGGGGTTAGTTTCCTGGGTGCCTGCACATGCTACTGTCCACTCAATTTTATTTTAGGATACCTCGTATGATAGCAGATTCCAAATAACAGTGACAGAATACACAATTTCCCCGATATCGGTTTCTAAAATCTGTATTATGGGTTTAAACTTCAGGTTAGGGTCTCAATTCATACACTAGGGTGTTGGTGTATCCTCAATTGAACTCAATTTCACAATACAACCCAAGTTCCTCTCAAACCCTAACTAGGTTTTCATCAAATCCATAATATCACACAATATCGATTAAATCTTAACATGGGGTTATAGGAAAAGCTATAATTAAGCAAATGGTTCAGAAATTACCTTCATTAGCAACTCAAGAAAATTCTTGAGTTGCCCTCTAGTGGCCAAATCCATGCTTCTTTAGCTCCATGTGTAGATCTAGGGATTTTGCACAATTTTAATGAAAGGAGTTTGGGGTTTTGGGTATGTTTTTGAGATGAAGTGAGAGGATTTAGTGGAGGGGAGAGAGGGCTAGGGCAGCAGCAGCAAGGGAGAGGAAGAGGGAGACAAAATGATGGGAGAATGGCTAAGTCTCAAGGTCAATGGTACCCCATGTCTCTCTCTCACCTACCCTCATCATTACATTTTCTTTTCTTTTCCTTTTCTTTTAAAAACCAAACCTTCTCACATCAATAGTAACCCCAAAAGAAATCCATGGCTAGAAAAATGCACAAGTGTAGAAAAGGTGATATGTGCAAGTTTTGCACAAAATTACCAAAAACCCGATTAGCGATTTTAATCGCGATTAGCACTAAATTAGTGTCAAAATGATCACAACAACTTAAAAATGTCATAATTTCAATAATTAACCCATTTTAGAATTTTCCATAATTTTTCATAATTTTTCTAACATTTTTCCTAATTAATTGCATTTAATATTAAAATAATCAATAAAATAATATTAAATTATAAAAATTCCCAAAATTAATATTTTGTATTTTTGAAAATGTTACACTTTCTCTATTACCAATAAACAGAGCTATGGTCATCTTATCTTTGTGACATGACTGGCGAGTTTCACAAGATGTAAATTCAAACTGCTTTAAATATGCATCTAGGTGTAACTCTAGCTAGTCGGGTCGCATTGATATGACCTAGTCTACAATACCTCAAGAAGGATTCGTTCATTTCTGAACTCTTCTTCTTGTGTGTGTTCCGTATACTAAGAACTGTAGTTTGATTTAGAACATCAATGCTTTTAGATAACGTGCCTGAAGCGATCAACTTTTGATATAGGAAATGTTCAAAACATTATCCAACAATACAAAATTTTATCATTTCTTTACTAAATAAAGAAACTGATATGATTATGTATATCAGGTTCGGTATCTAATAACATTCGTTCAGAATCAATGTATTGGTAATACAGGGTGACAGTGACCGACAGACTTGGCTGCAACTCTTGCCCCGTTTTCTGCCTCATGAAACTTATCATCCGTTCTCAGTTTTTCTACCCTTTTGTAGCCCTATGTAACAGATTACATATCTGGGATCCTGATCCGGTATCAAATACCCAGGATGCAGAGGATACTGAGAAACAGTTCTTTATAATGAACACACCCAAAGATGATGCATCATCATGCACTCTCTTCGTTTGGGCGGCACGGGAATTCTGGTATTCCCCAATTTCCTGCTCTGTCTTATAACAATTATAAGTTGGAGCGGGACCAACGTTCCCCAGCTCAGTAAAACAAGCGGGTTCGGTCAATAATCCGTATTATTATCTTGATTAAGGCGTGATATGGTCGCTACCAGGAGAGAGAGAGAAGAAAACACTCTGCGTGCGCTCTTGCAAGAATAGATTGGTTATTATTTTATCTAATCAGGATGGCTCCCACTGCTTTTTATCAAATCTTCCTTCAAACCTTAAAAGGAAAGACTAGCCGGGATTAATTACACACTACAAGTTCGCCAATCTTTCAGCCAGGCTAGTGTCGGTACTTTGAGGGAGGTCCCCCGTGCTTTCGCACGAACCTAATTAATGTAAACCTCGTTTTCCCAGAGGCGTAACCCCGTTAACACCTTTCTAGACACCTACTTGATCGGCTAATTATAATGTATAAAACTCTCCCAGGAGTAACTCTTACTCGCAGCGGGTATCGGGATCCAACTATCTCATAGAAGGTATGCAATCTCATTGCAAATTTCAACACTTGAAATTCCCGATAATATTTTGCCCCTAGCGTCCTATGACCTTGACGCAGGCCAACAAACCATAGTCCGCTAGTCAAGTTCAACCCGTCATTTCCTGATTGAATTAAACCCATCCGCACGACCCTTGACGCAGGCCAACAAAGTCGCACGACTACCCTAATCCAATCTGCATCATATTCATAAGCAGATAAATACTAGTTAGCTACCGCACACTACGCCTTGACGCAGGCCAACAAACGTAGCACGAATACTAAATAGGACTTATCTGAAATGACGGAGGACTACGACAGGTTTTTCTGAAAACCTATTGCGTAATGAACTTGATATCGTTGTAGAATCAAATGATTTTTAAAATGGAGTGCTTTTGAGGCTTTTCTAGTTTTGCTAAAGGAGTCACTCCCGGTGAAGGGATCGTCGGTCCTTTCCTCGTCGAATGAGGTGCGGGATATATCATATATATCACTGTGCAAAGCAAAAACACTTAAAAGCTATCAAAAGACAAACCGAGTGTGTAGCATCTGCCAGTTATTGCTAAAGGAGTCACTCCCGGTGAAGGGATCTCGGTCCTTTCCTCATCGAATAAGGTGCATGATATATCACATATACCGCTGTGCAAAGCAAGAACTGTAGCTACCTGTTTTATTTTGAAATTCGATTCCACAACATCTTAGGTTTCTTTTATTTCATTAATCACATTAATGAAGTCCCATCATTTAAGTACCTAAACATCACAGATAAATACGACGTACACTTATGCCATCCGCATTCGCCTCGATGTCCCCTCGTGCACCGTTAGGTTAGGTAACTAATGGCAGAGCAGGGCAGGGCTAGCGCGGGTGTAAAACATAAGTAACGTCTATATAATATATCATATATACTATATACTGTATCTATCACAGAACTTCACATGATCACATCACAGATATCGCAGCAGAAGAATCATATGAAATATTGGATATACTAGGATGTCCGTGTTTTCAATACGAGCCAGTATAAAACACGGATTCCACGGTCGCGATGAATATCCAAACCCACACCCCTAGACCCCTACGAGAGCGGAAAGCAACCCTACCAATTCTAGAGTTAGGAGACCCGGACTCGACTCCTCGAGTTGGTCTCCCACTGGACTCCAGAACCCGGTTACTTGTGCCCTCCTCCTTGGGTCTATCCTAGTGCGGAAAAGTAAATAATATACAAAAGGTGACAACTTCCGCAACCTGGAAGTGCCCCAATAAAAGAATATTACATACAAGTTTTTACATGAATGAAAATGAAAAAACACTCATCTCACATAAAAAACCCCGGCTATTCAAACACGACTATCCAATATAACATATCCAGCAACACATAACATCACATGTCATCAACGTAAGTAAATATGCGCATCCCAATTGTCGTTGACATATAGCAACGAAACCGGCGATATCACATATTACACTTACGGTCACAGAAAAGAAAGTGTAAAACTACAACAGTTGGAATCCGCAACCACCTCAGACATCGCATGCCTGACCAAATGAATTCCTTAGACATCGCATGCCTAACAATTATAAACTCCGCATTTTAGTCTCATTATCGAAAACTCTTTTCAATGTCAAGTCGGGCAATTCAACAAGATTCCCGACATCCTGATCGAATACTCGTCGCAAACTTTAGTAGACGGCCGCACCCCCGACGCCGTCGACGAAGTGCACCAAGGCGGAACACCGCTACCGCGAGCACCCGAACGGATGCTTTCGGCGACGGGGTTCTCCTACAGTCACTTGGTCGGGGCTATGGAGTGAGGCTGTCTATTAAGTTTATCCGGCGAATATCCGCGTACGCTACATGATTGCGACGGACTTTTGATCACATCAAAATTCCGTGGTAACCGATCAAGTGAGACTAAAGTGCTACGTTTATAACATTCATTCAGTTATCTCATAACTCCTTGTGAATTCCAATTATTGTATCCCATTCCGGATAAATAGAAAATGTTAAACTTTCCGATCGAACAGTCGAACACCCAAGTTTTCCCGATACAGATCAACACATGAAACAAGTCTAAAAACATTCAGTTCGTGCCTCAGTACCAACGGTCCAGCCGTAGAAGGGTCAAGCCAACGCCTCACATGTGGCACGCCGTATTGCCCCAAACCCGAAAGTTCAAAGGGCAGTTCAAGACGGTCACATAATCGAGTTAAGGTTTGTTGTCTTCTAGAGGGTCCATCGAGTTACTTGCACTACTTAGAACGTCTTTAAACCACGGAAAAATCCAACTTTTGGAAATTTCCCGAAAGGGGAAAAATTGGGTATTTATATCCGGTCGAACTTTTTAACATATTCTAAAATTTATCCGGAAAGCCACATAGACAAAATCTGATACTCCGATCGAAACACCGAATCCCCAAAACAACCCCAGAAAATTCAACTCTTGAATAATATTTAAAAATACCCAGAGAACTCAGCACTGAATAAAATAAGTTACTGTGCAAAAATGGGAGTGTGACGTCACACTATTGCCGCGGAACTGCCGTATACACTGTTCATGAAATAATTTTTGCGCCGTAATTCTTATAATTCCCCGCTGAATTTTTTAAGCATTTTTAATCTGGAAAAAACCACGATTTTAGAAAATGTCCAGAGAGCATGGAAATTTTGGGGTTTCGGTTCGTTCGGACTTCAAACTCCGTCTAAACTTCGCCTAAGGCTCTATCTAGGCTCTGATACCACTGTAGGGTTCCTAGGCACTCTCAAGGGGTCTCACAAGGCATCAACCATGCCCGTTTCAAATTTTACGATGCCGAGAAACCCTAGACTACGGATCGTTAGCTAGATGTTTAGGCGAAAAAGCAAACTAGTTAACACTTAACTACTAGAATACGGAAATACAACCTTTGTAGATCCGTTTCTCCACCTCCATAGCTCCGCAATGAAGTCTCCTCGCTGTCCAAGTCGACCCCGGGCTCTAGCGTCGGCTTCATCGGAGAATGGACGGGCTAGGTCATCGACGACGTGCCGAAGATGATCTACGTCGAAGCATCACTAGATCAAGCTCCACCTTCACCAAGCCTTGAAAACTTGTGAAGGAAACACACTCTACTACTTGGCAAGAGGTAGAGGATGAAGAAATAGGAAGTGGGTAGACTTTAGAATTGGATTTCTCACTCATTTTCATCAATCACCATTGATGAAGCATGCTTTTCTTCTTGTGAAGAAGAAGAAGAAGAAGAAGATGAAGATAATATTATGATAAGTTTTTTTGGAATAAGAAATAATATGATACTTATCATAATTTTAACCAAAGTTAGGTGTAGAGAATAGACCATGGTTAGAGTTAATGGTTAGGTTTAGGAAAAGAACAAGAATGGTTAAGCTTTCAACACTTCAAGAAGTTTCCACAAAATAACAAAATAAGCCACCATTCTTTTTAATTTCCATAATGAATAAATAAACAAATAAATAAATAAGAAATTTAAACACAACTCTAACCATTTACTTAACTAAGGTTTTGTTGCGCCACGGCAGCGCCCCGGCCTCGTACTCGAGGCCAAAATGCGGAATCAAAAATTTTCCTTACTCGGAAACCGGCGCTACCGCGGACAATGAAAACCCGGATCGTTTACCATTAACCTAAACTAGCTATCAAAAGATGGGAAGAGATGTATACCGAGTGATCCGAGTCCTCCGGTCTTCTCGTCATCGTCCCGATCTCCCGCGGAAAGTGTAGTCTCCATATCGTCGCCTCCTCGCCGGAAAGGGCACCATATCGCCTGCGTCTTTTACGGGCTCCCGCCTCGATACCGAGGCAACTCGGGCATGAAGCCGGCAACTCGACATGCTCAAGATTTGCTGTAGAATGTAGTGTAGATGATGCTAGTCTCATTTGGGGTTTGTAGTTGCCTTGATGGAGGAATGGGGTTAGGAAAAATGGTGCTTTCATTTTTCCGAAACAAGAAGAAGAAGGAGATGAAGAATTCCTCACAAATCAAAGATGAACTCTCTCATTCTTTTCTTTCTCTCTCAAATGTTTTTCAACCATCTCTTAGAATGAGAATGGTGGAGGAAGAATACTAATACAAAGGGAGGTGAGTGTAGGAGAATAGAAGAGGTGACCATATCCAAGACAAAGAAACATCAACCATGCTTCTAACACCATACCCTTTCATGTCTTAATTAATGCAAGTGATGGATGAAAGATATCATAAACCCACAATTGCAAGAAACCCCTCCACAAATGTTATTTGCACAATTGCAAAGAACCCCCCTCCATCGGAAAAGTCCGGCCGGGAAAGAACAAAGGAAAACCGGCCGGAACGGAATGCAAACTGGCAACTCCAGAAAACTGGTCCCGTAATAAATTACAGGAAAACCCCGATACTGTGCATACACACCCGCATCTGTATTCCGTCCGGATACAAATGCAAAGAGACAAAATCTACACTGTACTATACTAGGATCCGGCTTAAAACAAAGCCGGCTAGTAATATCCGTCCGATCCTGATCCGTGCAATACCGCACGTATCTGATCGAACCCTGCCATATATCCATACGGCCACTAGTACAAACCGTCCGATCCTGACCCGTGCAATACCGCACGTATCTGATCGGACCTTGCCATATCTCCATACGGCCTCTACAGCGTTTCGCCCGAAAGCTTGAGTAACTGTAAGTGTGGTGGACTCTAAAGACTCGTCAATACTATGGCTGTGGATTTAACCACTAGCACGTCAGAGGTATAAGCCAATACGTGACGGGCCACCAGCTATTGACCAAAAAGGGACGTCGATGAGGAAGCTCACCCCGACACCCAACTGAGCCTGTCAGTGACAATATCCGTACAGTCCGGTCCGTTCGTCTATGAGCATCGCATGTCGGGCCTAGGGGGTTGGTAAAAGTCAGACCCCCAAAAGTGGTACAAGTCGTGTCGGAGTGTAGCCCAGAACGCCCTGAGATACTACTGGAATACCTACCAGTAAATCTCCTGCCTCGGCCGAGGGCTTTGCGTAATGGCTCTCCTAGACACAGCGCGAACTCACCCCCAATACCGGGAGAGACGAACCCCTGAAGATCCGCTCACTGCCTCCATGTGGCTCGGGACTGTACCCAACTAAAACCTGTTTGCACGACTCCTTTGAGCCGTGGTAGGGTAGTAATCAAAGCACAGTGGGAACTCACACGAGACAAATGACGATCCTCAGGTCGATGAACTAACCTGTACACATGTCACCAGGGAACTGCTATCTGACGTCAGGTATAAGACCAACTAGCATGTTCCCGGCGAGTCCTGTCCGGTGTACTCATAACCCAATGAGCACCTGTATACATCTTAGGTGAACCAACTGACACCGGTGGCTTGTGAGACCGGCCACCGCCCCTCGTCGGGGTCTCGACTGTATACACTAGTCTACTCTGGAGAATCGATGCCCTGTCTCGAAACTCCTACGACTAGGGACCTTTTAAGGATGTGCTTATAGACTACCAGCTCCCACGTATATGATCGCCATCATACTGCTGGTAGTCAAGCAAGAATCCTAGGGGCTCTATCAACATGCAATAGCGACATGTCATGTCACCTAAAGCAGTACACGATGATAAAGGTAAACCAGATAGCATACTATCATCTCGAGTAAGACTGTCCTACCGGGATAGGTCCTCCCTCAATCATTGCAATCACGTGCCTGTGATCCAATAATTGACTCTGAGGGCACTATCTCCAACAGGTTTAAACTAAACATACACCTAAACAAGCATGTATCATCAAACATGATACAAACAAATGCACAAAAGTATATCACATATACAATGTGCACATCAAGTGAGAAAATCCATTTAAAGTGAACCAATACTAGTTAATGCAAAGTAATATATCAAATATATAATTATACATTAAATCATTAAATCAACACTTGATTTAACGACCCGGTCATATCGCATATAACCGACTAGTATACAATGTATCGGCTTATCGAATCAATCCTTGATTCGATAACTAGGTTATATCGCATACAACCATTCGATACATTCATCGCGAGAATGGAATACGGTATCACATACACGCATTATTCTCGGTCCCGCACATATCTCATATGCGCTCCTATTTCGTTTCGCTTGAGCCAGGAAACCTCTGTGTAGGACTCTAAAGACTCGTCAATACGCCGGCAGTAGGTGATGATCATATCAAACACCCACAAGCCGCAAGCGGTCTGCTAAACGTAACGGCCACCCGGGTATTGAGCGATGAGAAGATCGACGAGCAAGCCCGCTCACCCTCCAGTGAATCCAACTAGTAACACTACCGTACAGTCCGGTCTGTTCGTCTGATATGTCGCATATCTTGCCTAGGGGTGGTAAACGTCAGACCCCAATAGCTCGATAAGTCATGTCGATATGAGGCCTATAACAGTTCGAGATACTACAGGTAACACTTACCAGTAAATCTCAGCAACCCTGGCCAAGGATTTCCGGTTATAGCCAATCGAACACAGCGCAACATCAACTCCCTATACCGGGAGAGACGAATCCCCTCCTATCGCTCATTGCCTCCATGTGACTCGGGACTGTACCCAAAAATCACCGTTTTGCACGCCCTCTTGGACGTGGTAAGGTGGAAATCAAAGCACAGTGGGAACCACACAAGACTCTATGACGATCTCGGATCAACAGACTACTCTGTACCAGTGTCACCAGAGAACTGCCATCTGGCGTAAGGTATAATACCATCTGGGAGTTCTCGGCGAGTTCGTCCAGTGTACCCAGTCTCCACTGAGCACCCGTATATCATCTCTGATGTCAAACACCAATGGATATGGGATCATCCATCGCCCATCTGTATGGGTCGAGAAGGTACACGCTAGTCTACTCTGGTATATCGATGCCCCGTCTCGATACACCCATGACTAGGGACTTTGAAGGATGTACTTATGGACTACCATGTCCCCACTAGTATGATCCGCATCATAGTCCAGGTAGTCAAGTACACATCCTAAGGGCTTTACCAACATGTAACAGAGAGACAATCAGTATACACGTTAAGGTAAAGAGTAACCAGATAACATACTATCATGTCGAGCAAGAAAGTCCTCCCTATATATGTCCCAGCATCCACTACAATATACATCCTATGTATAGTAATGGCCTCTAGGGCATACATATAACTAACAAAAAGTTGTAGTCTCTTTCACTTTAGTGTAAAGTTGTTTACTACTTGCATGTTTCGCCTAATCTCTAGTTAACGAATCCGTATTAGGGTTTCTCGGCACTTGTAAAATTTGAAATTGGCAAGGTTGATGTATTGTAAGACCTCATTAGTGTGCCTAGGAACCCTACACACTGATGGACGGACCGAGAAACCGCGTTGACTTCGTCTTCAGAGTCGCTGCCAAAGACCAGAACAGGGGTAGATGGTCCCGGCCTGTTGCATTGGGGCGGCCCTGAATAGACATCTCTTCTTCCTCCTCGGTATCGCTCCTAAAGACCAGAATAGTGGTGATAGCTTTTTGCTTATTCTCCGGTTTATGGCATCTTTCCGTGTCTTCAAAGTCTGGTAGGAAATACTTTGCATCTTCATACTTTCGAACTTCATTTACGGAGAATGGGTTTAGTTCCCCCATCACGGTATACTCGAGACAATCATTGAAATACTTCATACACTGATATTATGTAGAAAGGATGATGTTGTACTCGTGTAACCAAGACCTGCCGAGCAAAGCATTGTAGCAGGTCTTGGCATCAATGACATGAAATTTGATGTCAGTGACGAGCAACCCAAAGCGTAACGTCAGTATTACAGACCTAAGCGTCCGTGATGACTGGGAGTCGAACCCGGAGATGGTGATTTTATCCCGAGCGAGGTGCTGAACGCTCATACAGATTTCTTTTAGCACCCTCACATTTACGAGGTTGACAGAGAACCCGTTGTCAACTAAGATCTTCCCTATCTTGATATCATGGCAGTACCCGGTGACATACAGGGGACGGTTGTGCTCGCACGTTTCGAGGAGGAGATCTTCATCGCCGAAAGTGTCAGCTGTGTGCACTTCTTCCAGCTTGTCCTTCATCTTTTCTTCGGCAAGGAAAGCTTGAAACTGCTCGGGCTCTTGTAATTCCTTGATCAGAGAATCTCGTGCCTCTTTAGACAACATGAGAGCATCCAAAACGCTTAACTATGAGGGAATCTTTCTCAGGTGTGATAGGACATTGTAATCCACTTTGTTTTTCTTGGGCAGATCCTTGGCTGCCAGCTCTTCGACGACTCGATCATTGAGGGTGATATCCTCAGGGACTTTTTCCTTCCCCTTATTTTTTTTGTTCGATCCCTTGTTCGTAGGTTCGAGATTCTTTTCGGGCAACGTACGATTATACAGCTGAATGTTTTCACAGCTCTTCATCTCTTCCTCTTCTCCTGAGGTGGATTCCTTGAAGAGAGGGCCGAGGGCTACTTCTTCGTCAGAATCGCTTCTGAAGGTGAGAACTTGAGATCCCCTGGTATCAACCATGTGACAGTTGTCGACAGTTCTTTTGTGCTCATCTGTCGCATTTCTCTGCTCCCGATGAGTTTTGCACTTCATCCGTTTAAAATGTTGTCGGTGAGTAACATATCCCTGTCACCACTCTTTAAAGGCCATGCATTCTTCGGTAGGGTGTGCAATCGTTTGATGGTATAAGCAGTAGTTAGGATATATATCCGCTTCGTCAAGGTGTATACCGCCAGGAGTATTTCCTTTGAAAGATGGCAGCTTCATTCCCATTGACAGGGCTTTAGTGAACCGTTTCCTCGTTTTAAGCCTATTTTTGTCTACCGCAGGCATGCTTCGATCTGGTTGGAGCGCTTTGCGATTTATCCCTACCATGAGTTCTTCAACTTGATGCTGACGTCTGGCCTTTTCGAATATGGCCATTTCACGCTCTTGATCAGCTTTGCTCTTCTGACGGGCTTTGTTCAGCATCATGTCAATCATCTCGTCTATGGGTTCCAAGGATTTTGGCACCGATCCTGCCCCCAACTCCTCTACATTATCTTCTGACGCCGAGTGAGCTTCTTCGTCATTTATTAGCGAATGAGAGATCATGTGACAACTTGCCACATAATCCTCGGGTTCTTCTGACGAGTCGTTCCCGTCGTCATTGTCATTATCTCCGCTTTTAAGGATATGGTTGAGAAACTCTTGGAGTGTGACCGGGGTTCGCACCTTCTGGTTATATTCCTCCAGTGCATCAATATGCCTTTGCAAATCCGTGCATTTGTCATCAGACTGCGCGGGATTTTTGGTCCTCTTCTTCTTTTTCGAAGATTTCGACGGCTGGGTCTGGGTATTTTGCCCATCGCTACCAACTCCCGATGTTGGGCGCGGTTTCAGCATCCCCTCAATAATCTCTGGCTCTAGCGGGCTTTTCCACCTGATCGCCGGACATACTTGAAAATCCTTCAGCATTTTTTTAGTTTTAGACGACAGAACAACTTCCCAGGGAGCTTCCTCTATAAATGAGCATGATGCCCCCGGTGTGTCCATCTTTTTAGGAGCGTGTGATTGTGGCGGGTTCACCCTCCAGTTTTCAGACAACGCGAATTTTCCTTGTTCGTGCTGGTCCTCAATCCATTTTTTTGAAGACGTAGCAATATTCGATTGGGTGACCCACTACTCTGTGGTAGGGACAATAATTAGGATTGTTGACGTCGCCTGGTTGTAGCGGGCATCTCGGATCCGGCAGAGTGATGAGCCTGTTGCGCACCGCCAGTTCGAACAGTCTTCTCGTTTTATCCTGAGGGAATGAGTAAGGACGTCTCAGCTTTTCTCCGAGTGATCGCTTTTTATCGTTTTGGCGAGCAGCCGGCTTCGGACACTCTGCTGCTGTTGAGCATTAGAGACGAAGGTAGCTTTCCCTTTGCCCTTTTCATTTCGAAGCTCCGTTTTCGAGGAGGGGGGTCTATGGCCCATCTGGTCCATTTAGGCCAGCTTGTCAATCAAGACTTGGAAAGAGGTCAGCTTGAAAAACATCATAAACTGGGATATAGTTGCCTGCGGATCTAGCGTCCCCACGAACATGCCCACGACAGGAGCTTCTTCTATGATTTTTTCGCATCTCGACCATAGGTTCCGCTACCGAATTGCATACTGAACCCATGTCTCTCCTGGCTTCACCCAGGCATTGATCAATGTCGTGATCGGGGTGCGCTCGCTAGCGCTTGTGAAATACTGGGTGAAAAGCAACTCTATTTCCATAAATGTTTTGATGGAATCATTCGGAAGCTCCGAGTACCATTCAAAAGCTGTCTCTGCTAGGCTGCCGACGAACTGGCGAAGTAGCAGTTTATCATCACCTCCAGTATTACCGCAGTGAGCCCTGAACTGAGCGACGTGCTGATGGGGATTGCCTGTCCCCTTATACACGTGAAATTTAGGGATCGTATATCCCGGGGGGTACTTAATTTGATCGTACCAGCTTGGATAGGGTCTCCCAGTTCTGACGACTTGACCAGTAGCTTCATTTACCTCATGAGCTCGTATTTGTTGAGCTATGTAGTCATCAAGCGCAGCTTTTGAGATCGTCTCCTCCCTGGCTGCTGATAAAGCCGGAAGAGGGTTTGATATCTCCCCTCTGTCGTCTTCAATGGTTATTTGGGGATCTTCGGTTGGATGGTCCGACTGGATCATCATCCCCACTATATCTTGGAACAGGAACGCCATTTGTTTTATGTTAGCTGCTTGTTCCACAGCTTCTTTATCTTTCTTTTCGAGCATTCTTCGGAGGAACTTGGCGTCGGTTTCCTGCTCCTGGCGTTGATCCGACGATACTTCCGGGCTTTCTTTTTACCCAGTAAGTGCGGCCATCTTTGTCAGCATCTCCTGAAGTTTCTGTTGTTGCTCCTAAGCCTTTGTTATGGACCGCGTAAGTTGTCGATGACCCCCAGAAGCATGGCTTTCCTCTTTTCCGGAAGCCATGTAGATGGTGTGCACTACCATGCCCCCAGACTTAGGGTATTTAGGTTCAGTGCCCTTGAGATTTGTCGTAGACACAGGGATCTTCTCCGACCTCCTCCTTTTATGGGTGGTCGAAGTTGAGGGAGCTGTTGCAGAAGATGCTTTCCATGGTACAACGGCAGGATGACACTCCTCTTGCCGGACCTTCATTTTCTTCTATTGGCGGAAGTAGTCTTTGTCGATCACAGAGTCTTGGACTCTTCGCCAGACCCTGTGGATTTTGGAGGACAGCCCCTGAGGGGGATGTTCCGGCTTTGCTTTAGTGACATTTTCCATAAGTGGAGGAGACTTTTTCAAAACGACAGTTGGAGAGTTCTTGCGCACCCTCCTGAGCAGCTCAAAGCTGTTTCCAGTTGGAACAACAGCTTCAACTTCCACCATTGGAGCTGGTAGGGTAAGTCCAGAAGGGGAATTGCCCCCAGCTTTCCTCACTCAGCGCCAGTGACAACGTCGAGCATGTCGTGTAGTCGGGATCACCTTTATCATCAAAGTTGCTTCGTTCTGCACCCTGCTTTGAAGAGAGGCAGTTATTGGCGCCAGCCTGTCAAAGACTGACATCCGCTGGGAAGGAATGGTCAACCTGTCGAAGGCCAACTTTCGAGTAGGGGAAGTAGTTTGGACGACTTCACCCGCAGCAGAAGTTGGGATAGCCCTCTCCAGTGTTGTGAGCCTCTTCGCTGGCCCATTTGAGCTTAGACTTAGCCTGTCAAAGACTGAAGCAGTTGACTTATACGACCTATTGAGAGGGGCCACGGTAGTTGCAAGCCGATCGAAGACCGACTTCTTTGGAGCTTCCTATGATGGCACTGGGACGCTGAAGTTTTTTGGCGGGATCATGGTCCCGAAGAACAACCCAGTGGTGGCCTGTGTCACCTGTTCCACCGGCATTGCGAAGATGGAGGCCGCATGGAGCCCGTAAGTTACTCCTCCAGACGGGACGGAGCAGGAGTTGTTGTTTCAGTTGGTGCAGCTGGAATCCATTGATCTTCTTTTCTCTGCGCGGGAGCAAGACACCAAATCTTAGTACCTCGAATCCATAAGCAACCATAGCAGACTGCGATTTGTTCACGAAACACGACACATGAAGTGTGGAATGGAAAGAGAAAAAGGTCCCACCGGGCATGCCAGAATCTGTACACCGCCGAAAGACGCGACCGGGACGTTGGAACGTCTGGCCTAAATTTTGGGGGCAGATGCTATTTGGTTTTATCTGTCTACCTCACCGAAGATGCCAAGTTGATTTATGGCACTATGCATCGAAGGTTTAAACAAATGCGGCCGTTGTAGCAGCCTTCGTCAGATTCCCCCTCGTTTACGAGGGGTTTTTGATTGTGGGGATGCTCTTCCCTGCAGGCGCAAGCCCCTGCAGTTAATTACGTTACCGCGTAGCGATAACCAGTTTCTCCTTCTCCAGATGTTCAATTCGTGTTGTGTGTGTTTGTTTTGTTTTAAGTTGCCCGTGGATTGTATACGGAGACTAATTTATGTTGTCGCCCGTAGGGCGGGGATTAGTCCAAATCCGTATTTTCTTAGATTTGGGTTTTTTGGATTTAAAGCTCGTTAATCTCGTTAGAAATTAAGATCAACTTAAATGTTTGTTAAGGATACGTTAGTCTAATTTTAGACTAAGATCTACTTAATAAGGTTTTAGGATCATTCAGATCTAACGAAAGAGATTTGGGCTCTATCATTTTAGTTTAGGGAAGTTTAGGGACATTACGGTCCATTGGGTTTAAAGACATCATAGTCCATAGAGTTTAGTTTAGGGACTTTGCGGTCCATTGGGTTTAAGGACATCATAGTCCATATTTAAGGACATCATAGTCCATGGTTTAAGGATATCATAGTCCATAGAGTTTAGTTTAGGGACGTTACGGCCCATTGGGTTTAAGGACATCATAGTCCATAGATTTTAGTTTAGGGAAGTTGCGGTCCATTGGGTTTAAGGACATCATAGTCCATATTTAAGGACATCATAGTCCATGGAGTTTAGTTTAGGGACGTTGCGGTCCACAATTAGTTTAAGGACATTACGGTCCATGTTTAAGGACATCATAGTCCATGGAGTTTAGTTTAGGGACGTTGCGGTCCAAAATTAGTTTAAGGACATTATGGTCCATGGAGTTTTGTTGTTGGTTGTCGGGACCCACCACCTCTCTGAAGACGTTGAAGAATTACAAAGACATATATCAGAGGTGTGGGGAGATGTACCCTTGAACCAAAGAATGTTCATCAGGGACTTGGTAGTCCTGTTTGGCACTAAGGCCAATATAAAAGAAGACCTATAGGCTCGGTCGATTTGGGGTTTGGCCAACCTTGGGCTCAGTCCACTTGATTACTTATTTGGACTTAATCCCTTTTTGTTCAACAATGCTGAGCATTGACATAGGTTTTGATGCCCACCCTTTTTTCTTTGTTTTGTATTGAGTGTTGAACACTCTTTATGGATATCACTTGGTGTTCATATTTTTTGTAGTACGAATACGGGTATGTATATACGGTATAGGTATTCTTATGTTTATACTTGAGTGCTTCTAGAAAAGGACGCCTTATTTGTGTAATTCTATTTATTACAAATAGAAAATGAGGTGGAAGGTTGAGGTGTTATTAAGCATGGTATGAAACATCACTATTATCTTTCTTTATTCATTTGTAATTACTATTCAAGCATGGCTAGTATTTTTAATCCAAAAAGAAATGCTTGATTGTTTTGAACTTAGCCATTCTTCTGCACTTGAACTTAGCCATTCTTCATCACTTGAACTTAGCCATTCTCTCTCCTCATTTGAGCTCTTCTTCCTCCTCAAACCCTAACCCTCTCATGAGATAAGAAATCTAGGGTTTATAAGATAAAACAATCCAATTAAAACACTTTACATCCACAAAACTGCTTAGATTAGCAAACTACGTACTTTAGTTACCTCACTTTTGAGGTTGGAGCTTGAATGAAAGACTCTCGGGCGGATCGTCTTCAACGCGAGGAGGACGACAACCAAGATCGATCCTGACGGACGGGGAGCTTAATAAGTGGATTAAGAAGACCCAAAGGACTTGAGCACATAGGTATAAATCTCTTCATAGTAGATTAGAACCTATGTATGTTTTGCTAGTTAAGGCCTATGGTAGTTCTTGGGGTACTAGTCGGTGTTGCATGCCTTAAAATTGTTTTTTGAAAATTCTGCCTCTCTACAAATCCAGTAGAGTGTGTGACATCGGCTTACATGGAATCAGAGCCACTCCATAAACCTTAGATAGCTTGCAACGACATTAGAAATCCGATGTTTTAGTCACGCAAGAATTGCCAGCAAAAACAGACCCTAAAATTGAAGTTTTAACACATTTGCACACTCTGCGGGGTCACGGTTTGAACCGAGAAGCCGCGGGGTGATGCTTGAGCACCCTGGGAAAACCCAGGGGGGACCAAAGGTCAAGCCCACCCACAAGACCACCACAAGGTGGCCTTAGGGGTGGGGACCCGAGAGCACCCCATAAAGGTGCTCTCGGGTCCGCCCATCTCTTGAGGCCACCTCATGGTGGCCTCCAGGGGTGTACACCCCCTAGGCCTCCTATATGACAGTTAATTTTGTACCCTTCGCCTCCGCAAAGATTCAGGCGAGTTTCGAGTTCATTTCGACTCCCAGATTGGCTTAAAACGAATATTTTTGGGACTTTAGTGGACTGAATTTTCAAGTTTTGGAAAATTGGAAATGTTTGCTAATTATGCTCGGAATTCTAACATCGAAGTTTTTTTTACTTTCTTTTATGATGCGTATATGTGTTCTTAAACGTCTTCTAATTGATATACGTTGATTAGAAGAGGTTACACATATCGTGTGATGTTTTTGTTGCAAATGGTTTGATGGATCGTCGTGTGAATGGCCCGGTGTGAATTTAGATGTGAGATGTGAGTGGATTTTATAATTCATGTAATAATTGATGTATATTCTTTTATTGGGACACATCTGGATTGAGGATGTAGTCGCCGGCTATAAATGTTTTTCCATTTCCGCATATAAGATTGACCCACGGAGGAGTGCACCAGCTACCGGGTTCTAGGATTCAGTAGGTGGCCATCTCGAGAAGTTAAAACCCGGGTCACCCAATTCTAGGATTGGCGGGTAGCTTGCCGCACTCGTAACGGTCTAGGATTATTCATACACGGCTATTCACACGACCATGGAGGACTGTATTTTATAGGTGGCTCAATAAAATGCAAATATTCCCATTTGATCTAATTTTCCATTCTTTGTGATGCTTATATCTGCATGTGTTATTTATCATGCCTGTGACGAATGGTTATATATATATATATATATATATATATATATATATATATATATATATATATATATATATATATATATATATATATATATAATTTTGTATATGTTTTACATCCGCACTAGTCCAGCCCCCGCTCTGCCGTTAGTTTAGTAACCTAACAGTGCATGATAGGGCCCCGTGGCAAATGCAGGTGGCATATACTATACATTCTATTTTCGTTCTTTTTCTGGTGTGATAAGGTTAATTGATGGGACCGTATTAATCTCACTTAATGCAAGGCAACAAACCTAAAATTTAACGTCGTTCGAATAATAGCAAAACCATTCGGTTTTCTTCAAAACCAACTTTTAAAAGCGGATCCTAAACCACTCCTTTTCAAAAGCTATTCGGTTTCTTCGACTATATCAAGTTCATTACGTTAACGGTTTTTTCCAAAACCAGCCGTAGCCCTCCTTCATTTTAGATAGGTATCAACTAGTATTCATGCTATATGTTTTGGCCTTCGCCAAGGCATAGTGTTTGGTAGCTAGCGGGCACTTATCTATAGCATAGATAGATGCATTAATTTAGGACAGGCGTACAGTTGTTCTGACCTTCGTCAATGGATTATATGAATAGGTCCAGATTAATCTGAACAATGATGGGTTGAACTTGACTTGCGATTTATGATGTTTTGATCTTCGTCAAGGTTATAAGCGCTTGGGGCAAAAACTACATTAGGAGTTTCAAACATACAGGAAACTTGCTGTTGATGCATACCTTCTGGAGTGTTGTAATTTTGGTAGGCTTCCTTCAAAATTATCACACGATGATGGTTGGGCCTCGATCCTACCGTGAGTATCAGCTACTCTTCGGGAGATTTTTCACTTTGTAATTAGCTAATTAAGTAGATGTCTAGAAAGGTGTTAACGGGTACGCCTATGGGGAAAAGAGCTTATTTAATTAGGTCCATGAAAAAGCACGGGGGACCTCCCTCTAAAGTACCAACATTGGCCTGGCCGAAAGATAAACGAACTTGTAGGGTGTAATTAATCCCGACTAATTCTTCTTTTAGGATTTGAAGCAGAATTCGAGGAAACAGTGGGAGCCATCCTGTTTAGATAAACTAATAACCAATCTAAATTTGAAAGAGCATATGCTGAGTGTTTCTTTTTTCTCTCTCCTAATTGTAGCGACCATGGCGGGACTTAAATTTATACTAGATAAAAACAAACTGACCGGGCCTAATTATAAAGACTGGCTGAAGAACGTCCACGTGGCTCTTACTTATGATAAGGTTGCATATATCCTCACGGCTAAAGCTCCCTATTCCATGTCCAAAATCCTCATTCGCAGACATTGAGGTCCATAAGACTTGGGATCTTGACAGCGCGAAAACCAAGTGCCTCATGCTAGACTCCATGGATACTGAACATCAGAGATGGAAAGAGAAAATTGACCTTGCTTCCATCTTCCTCTATACCAAAGACTTATATGTTGAGCAATTTCGTATCGCAAGATACGAGACCTCGAAGAAACTATTTCAGGTGAGATTCGCTGTCGAATCATCTGTAAGGGACTACGTCCTAAAGATGATTACTCTCATCGAAGAGCTCGCAGACCTTCGATCTAAGTTGGAGAATGAGTTGTATACCGACTTGATTCTGCAGTTCCTTCCCACCACCTATGCCCAATTTGTATTGAATTTCAATATGAAAAAGACAAAAGTGACACTTCCTGAGCTACTCAACATATTGAGGGTGGCAGATGGCACTTTGAAGAAAAATAAGGAAACACCCGCTCTATTTGTTGGGGAATCTTCTTCCTCTAAATTCAAGGCCAAGGCCAAAGGGAGAAGGAAGAAGACCCCCACCAAACCGAGAGGAGGTGTGCAGAAGGTGTAGAGAATGGGAAAGGGAAAGGATAAGATTCGAGTCAACTACAAAGAAGGAATGTTTCTACTGTCATAAGAAGGGACATTGGAAGAAAGATTGCCGGGCTTTAAAAGCCAAGAATCAGGTCACGAAGCAAGTTGTGGTTTCGATTTCAGGTGTGTTCGTGATTGAAAACTGTTTCTCTATTAATTTTACTTTCTAGGTATTGGATAGCGGATCAGGATCTCTGTAATTCTTTGCAGACGCTGAAAAACCGTAGAGTTTTAAGAAAATGTGATATGACCCTTAGGATTGGCAGCGGAACCGGTGTGGATGCTGTTGCAGTGGGAGAATATCATCTTGGATTAGCGAATGGACATATTTTTTGTTGCATAACTACTTTTGTGTATAGGGTGTTTTTCGTCACCCCATTGAGATGGGAATACGCGCGCGCTCGTAAGGCGCATTACAGATTCCCTATCTAAGGTAGGCTGGGGTTTATTGATTGTGGGGATCCGAATCTCCGGCAGCAGCGGACTAAGCTGCCGTTAATTACCCCTCGCCTTTGGAGCGAGAGAACCTCCGATTAACGGATCAAATAGGTCATACGAACTCAATGTGAAGTGTTGTATTTTGAAGGGGTTTTGGACATATTGAGGGCCCCACAGAGTTTTTACGGAGGTCCCGCTATCCGGATAGTGGGCTGGGGGTCAAGAGGGCTAGAAACCCCCTTGCGGGATGCGGGACAGCGTCCCGTTAGAAGTTTTCTCTGATAGGGGAGGTGTTTTTAGTGTGGAGTACATGTAAGAATGAGGGGAAAAGGGAGTCCAAAGGATGCGTGAGCGCCAGCGCTTGGGTTAGCGCTAGCGCTTTAGGCGCTAGCGCTAGCGCTTTGGGCGCCAGCGCCTCACGTGCCCGGCACGTGGGCGCTCGAGCGCTAGCGTTATGGGCGCTCGGCGTAGCGCTAGCGCCTCACGTGCTCGGCACGTGGGCGTTCGGGCGCTAGCGCCTCACGTGCCCGGCACATGGGCGCTCGGGAGCTAGCGCTTTGGGCGCTAGCGCCTCATGTGCTCGGCACGTGGGTGCTCAGGCGCTACCGAAAGGAGAGGATTTTACCCCAGAAACAGGAGTTAAACTCCAAAACGAGGATCTTGAGTGGAGTTAAACTCCAAAAGAATTAGATTTGGAGTCAAACTACTAAGGATCTGGATTAGGAGTTAAACTCCTCTGAGGATATGGGTCTTAGAGTTGAACTCCCTAAAAATCTTCAGAGATTCTTCTCTCTTGAGTCTTGGATCTTCTCTTGACTGGGATTTTTTCCACGGTTGGATTTTTGGAGATGGGTCTCTTTCTTCCTCTTCTTGATCGGCTGGATCTTGGAGAAAAGGGGGTGAGACTTAAAAGTCTCCCCCTTTTTGAGATCTAATAGAAGATCTCAGCTCCCCTTTGTGGGTTTTGTGGTGAGAAACTATTTAGTTTTTGAAAAGAAAGAGTAAAACTCTTGATTTAATTCAACGGAAAGGAGAAGGTTTGGAACCTTGAGAAAGGAGAAGGAGGCACAAACCCTAGAGTTTTTGAGAGGAATGAACAGTGTCTATTTTGTTCATCATCATGTTGCCATATATAGGCTTACACATTTACATATAGCCTCTTGGGTTTTACAAAATGACATTTTTCCCATCCTATGGCTTATATGCCATTTCTTTTTGCACATAAGCCATGGGTTTTACAAAAATTTGGCTTTATGCCTATTCATGCATAAAAAATTACATAAAAATTATTTATTACATAATTTCATTTTGGCATGGAGGAGGCTGGCCGCGGGGCTCGACTTGGGCATGGGCCTACTTGACCTGGGCTCGGGCCCACCTGGCTTGGGGTTGACCGTGACTTTGACTTGGTCAACCGGGGTGTAAATTTTAACCCCAACATTGTGTACCCGGTATGATATGTAATATTATCTATGTATCTTTGTTATCTAATGAAGGGTATAGTTTTGCACTTGAAAGCAAGGTCATAAATATTCGCCTAAATCATGAAATGATTGGGTCGGGTACACTAAATAATGGAATATACGCACTAAGTACTCAATCAACATCAAGTTTTCAACGTCCAAAACACACTAAAACGAAAGACTCTGGAATTAAATCAAGTGTTCTTATGGTATTGTAGACTTAGTCATATCAATGAAATGCGATTGACTAAGTTACATAAAGACGGATATTTAGATCCATTTGAATATCAATAATATGCAACTTGTCAATCATGTATCAAAGAAAAGATGACCAAAACTCCGTTCAGTGGACACGGAGAAAGAGCCACGAGCTCTTGGGACTCATACACAGCGATGTGTGTGAGCCAATGTCTACACATGCAAGAAGTGGTTATTCCTACTTCATCACTTTTACCGATAATTTCTCAAGGTGTGGTCATGTATTCTTGATAAAACATAAATCAGAGGCCTTTGAGAAATTCCAGGAGTATAAGAATGAAGTGGAAAAGTAAACCGGCAAAAATATCAAGATGCTCCGATTTGATCGGGATGAAGAATACTTAAGTGCCAAGTTCCTGGAATATCTAAAAGGGAATGGAATTCTCTCTTAGTTTACTCCTTCATACATACCACAACACAACGGTGTATCAGAAAGACGGAATCGCACTTGTAGATATGGTGCGTTCCATGATGAGTAATGCTGAGTTGCCGCCATCTTTTGGGGTTTTGCACTAGAATCTGCTGCATACCTATTGAATAATGTTCCAACTAAGTCTGTGCCTACCACTCCATATGAAATGTGGAGTGAGAAGAAAACATGTCTTAACTATCTTAAGATATAGGGGTGTCCTGTTTTTGTCAAAAAGATTCATCCGAACAAGTTCGGGGCATACTCAGTATTGTGTAATTTTGTGAGATATCCTAAGAATTCTAGGGGTAATTTTGGAAACTTAATTTCTTGAAAAAGAAATTGGTGGGATCGCAATAGAACTGGAAGAAATTCCAGAACTACAAACTATTACTGAAGACTTAGTAGAACCTGAAGTTTCAATAGAACCGGACGTACTTACACCAGTCTGCAGATCTAGTAAGCAGTCTCATCTGCCTGAGAGATACTACGATTTTCTTGTAAACAGGGATCGCGAGGATTTCATCATCGATGATGATAAGCCTACTAGTTTTCAGCAATCCATCACGAGTAGAGACTCGGTGAAGCGGCTGGATGTTATGCGATCCGAGATTGAATTCATGTACACCAATAATGTATGGACTTTGGATGTTGCTCATCCTGTGGTAAAACTCATTGGATGCAAATGGATCTTCAAAAGGAAAATTAGTGTAGATGGACAAATAGAAACCTACAAAGCTAGACTTGTTGCTAAAGGTTTTCGTCAAAAATCAGGATTAGACTATGACAAAACTTTTTCACTAATGGCTATGCTTAAATCCATTCGGATCCTACTTTCCATTGCTGCCTTCCATGACTATGACATCTGGCTGATGGATGTTAAAACCTCTTTTCTAAATAGAAGTTTAGAAGAGTGTGTTTATATGGATCAACCAGAGGGTTTCACTGACAGTGGGAGCAACGGGAAGGTGTGCAAGTTGCTTAAATCCATTTATGGCTTAAAGTAGGCATCGTGGAGTTAGAACATCTGCTTTGATGAGATGGTTATGGAATTTGACTTTATCAAAAATATAGATGAACCATGTATTTAAAAGAAAATTGTAGGGAGAACTGTGATATTCCTCATTTTATACATAGATGACATTCTCCTAATTGGAAATGATATTCCTATGCTACAATTGGCCAAACTCTTCTCGTCACAAAAGTTTTTTATGAAATACTTGGATGATGCCTCATACATTCTGGGGATTAAGATCTATCATGATAGATCTAAAAGAATGTTGGGATTTTCACAGTCAAGATACATAGACACCGTACTAAAGAGGTTTAGTATGGAAGATTCCAAGCGCGGCAATTTACCCGCTTGTCACAGAATCACCTTTCCAAAGAGATGCCTCTTAAGATTGATAAGGAGAGAGCTTGCATGAGCATTGTACCATATGCTTTGACGGTAGGGTCTATAATATATGCGATGTTGTTTACCAGACTAGATGTAGTTTACGCACTTAGCGTCGTAAGCAGGTATCAGTCCAACCCAGGTGAGAAGTATTGGATAGCAGTAAAGAACATTCTTAAGTATCTGAGAAGGACTAAGGAGATGTTCTTTATGTACGGTAATGGAGACCTCCAGATCGAGGATTTTACCGACTCTGGCTTCCAAAGTGATAAGGATGACTCTAAATTCTTCTGGGGTTATGTGTTTACCCTCAACGGAGGCGAGGTCTGTTGAAAAAGTTCCAAACATGACACCGTAGCAGGCTTAACGATGGAGGCTGAGACACCGTTGCTAACGATACCACAAAAGAGACAGTCTGGATGAGAAATTTTGTTTCTGAAATTCAAGTGGTTCCATCCATTGTTAATCCAATACCTTTGTATTGTAATAACAATGGAGCCATGGTTTTTACAAAGAAACCACGATCCTATAAAAAATCAAAACATATCTTGAGACGGTATCACCTGGTCAGGGAGATTGGATCGCCGGGAGATCGAGGTGCAAAAAGTAGATATAAAGGACAACATGGCAGATCCCTTCACCAAGACCATCCCTCAAGTCCAGTTCGAGAGACTATTTGAGATGTTGGGTATGGGTTACACCAGCAACTGGCCCTAGAGAAGATATTGGATACTCGATACGCCAATAATAGGCCTTAGTTCAAGTGGAAGATTGTTGGATATGTTTGCCCAAGAGGCCTTTATTGTATAGGATGTTAGTAGTATGTATGTATAGGACAATCTTGCTCGATATAATAGTACATTATTTGGTTTGAATTTATCTTAACATGTGTGTATATTTTACTTGTTATTTCATATCGCTTATACATATTAATAAAGCCCGTAGGATTCTTGCTTGACTGGGCATCGATACTCCAGATTAGACTAGTATATAAATTTCTAGACCATGACAAAGGGCGATGGTTTGTCCTGCAGCCATTGGTGTGTTTCACCTAAGATTGTATACAGGTGCTCACTGGGGGTGAGTACACTGGACGGACTCGCCGAGAACAGGCTAGATGGTATTATACCTATCGTCAGATAGAAGTTCTCTGGTGACATGAGTACAGATAGTCTGTTGACCTGAGATCGTTATTTGTGTTATGTGGGTTCCCACTGTGCTTTGATTGCTATCCTACCACGTCTCTACTGAGTTATGCAAACAGGTTTTAATTGGGTACAGTCCCGAGCCACATGGAGGCAGTGAGTGATTATTGGGGATTCGTCTCTCCCGGTATAGGGAGTCGATGCCGCGTTGTGTTTGGTTGGACAACACCATAAGTCCCTGATCAGGGTTATTGAGAATTACTCATAGTTAGATCAATAGATACTCGGATGGTCTTGAACCACATCAGCACGACTTGTCAGGTTATTAAGGGTCTGATGTTTTCCACCCTCTAAACTCAGCATGCGATACTCTCAGACGAACAGACCGGACTGTACGGAGATTGTCATGGACATGCTCAGTAAGGGTTCGGATGAGTTTTCTAGTCGGCCTTTTTTCGACAGGTATCTGGGTATCCGTTACGTACAGCTAGTGTCACTGATGTGCTTGTGGTTAAACCTACCGCTAGCATACTGTCGAGTCTTTAGAGTCCTACACAGAGTATTTCCATGGTTTAGGCGAAACGATATAGAGACCGTATGGTTATACATGCTAGGTTCTGATCATATACGTATACTAGCTATACGGATTTATGTTCTGACGGTTAATACTGGCGGGCTTAGGATTAAGCCGCATTATTGAATTAAGTATTGATTTAATAATGATCTAGTATTATATTATTGGATTATTTTATCTCTTGGTATTCGTATTTTTTATTGTACGAATACGGGTGTATATATATATATATATATATATATATATATATATATATATATATATATATATATATATATATATATACGGTATAGGTATTCTTGAATTTATACTTGAGTGCTTCCAGAAGAGGACACCTTATTTTGTGTAATTCTATTTATTGCAAATAGAAAATGAGGTGAAGGGTTGAGGTGTTATTAAACATGGTATGAAGTAAGGCTATTATCTTTCTTTATTCATTTGTCATTACTATTCAAGCATGGCTAGTATTTTTATTGCAAAAAGAAATGCTTGACAGTTTTGAACTCAGTCATCCTTCTACACTTGAACTTAGCCATTATTCATCACTTGAACTTAGCCATTCTCCCTCCTCCTTTGAGCTCTTCTTCTTCCTCAAACCTTAACCCTCTCATGAGTTGAGAAACCTAGGGTTTATGAGATAAACCAATCCAATTAACACACTCTACATCCACTAAACTATTTAGATTAGCAAACTAGATACTTTAGTTACCTCACTTTTGAGGTTGGAGCTTGAATCAAAGACTCTCGGGTGGATCGTCTTCGATGCAAGGAGGCCGACAACCAAGCTCGATCCTGACAGACGAGGAGCATAAGAAGAGAATTAAGAAGACTCGATGGACTTGAGCTCATAGGTATAAATCTCCTCATAGTAAATTAGAACCTATGTATGTATTGAAAGTTAAGGCCTATGGTAGTTCTTAGGGTTTTAGTCGGTGTTGCATGCCTTAAAATTGTTTTTTGAAAATTCCTCTCTCTAAAAACCCAGTAGAGTGTGCGACATCGGTTTACAATACAAGAAGAATTAAACTCAATTGCAAAACGGGAGGTTTTTAGACCTGTAGTCTGAACATCTGAAGGTGTAAAGCCAGTGGGGTACAAATGGGTATTTGTGTGAAAACGAAATGAGAAAAATGAAGTCGTTAGATACAAAGCACGACTTATAGCACAAGGTTTTTCCCAAAGACCCGGTATTGATTTTAAAAAAACTTATTGATTGATTCTGTATTTAAAGAAGTGTCTGTAGTAATCTCAATCAATAACGGTGTCGCGTGTAGCTAGACTGAGATGAGTACGGGTCGTCCTCAGGGATATGTGGAATCTTTCAATCTTACTTTAGACGTGTTGAAAAAGAAGAAGAATAGAGAAATAAAAAATAATGAAGAATAGTTTCTAGATCTACGTCAAAATACGGATGTAAAATGCAGATCTAGTTTGAATACGAACATAGATTTTACAAGAAGAATGCTTGTAGGGTTCATTCGGATTTAGTAGTCATGGATGACTAATAAAGATTACTCCTTTTATCTATTGATAGATTTAATACTAGATAGATAATGATGAATGAGGATTGGGGTTCTTGGAAGAAACTAGGGTTTCCCTACTATTGACCCTTATCTTTTCATTGATCTCTATTCATGTCTAGCCCTTAACAAAACAATTGTTGATCTGATCTCAAATCGCGGTCGAGACTAGCAATAAATTGATAGCGCGCCCGATAAAAATGTTAACATTTATTTTGCTAAAGTTTATAAAATTCATAAGACTTAAAGGGAGTAAAAATATTTTCTCATCTATTGTTCTACCATAATCCTGCGAACCCTATCAAGCGGAGAATTACTCACGCATGATGGAGATAGAAGAAGAACGGATAAAGAAAGAGATCATAATGTTGAAATTAAATGCTAAATAATTAATCTAATGATTTACCTTTATTAATCAACTTCACAATTACAAAACCTTCGAGTTTAGATTACAAGAGGAAGAAAAGTTGCTCTCGATCTCTCTCTCGTAGGAAGTAGACGCTTCGTCGAATCTCACATCGTCTTATCATGTCGAATCGCGGACCTGTCGTGGATCACTTGTTCTTTGACGGTGATTTGCTTCGTGTAAAAGATTGATGATTTCTAAGTTTAGCTCTGGGTCTTTTATATAGCCCCAAAGCCAGAAACCATAGATCCCCAGAATTAGGGTTAGTTGTAGCAAATCCAGTCTGAAAATCCTAACTCCTGATTCGGTGAATCAGCCGCGGATCCGCCGCATATTGCATGGTTTGGCCATGGATCCGCATCCGTTTGGTGAGATCTTGGATTCAGTTTCTGGGGTTGCTTCAATGTGACACGTGGAGATTTATTTGATGTCTGGAATTTGATAATATTTCCTGAGTCTCTGCCAGTATTGATTTTTCGATTTTATTTATTTATCGGCAGATTTTTGATTCCCGACATCTCAACATCTCGATCTCCTGACCTGAACTAAACCTTGCACAATATCTCAATGAATAATGCTAGTATTATTTGGTATTTTTGAGATATTATCGTAACTAATTTGATATGATATTATATTAAGGATATTTGATATGATATGCATATTTAAATTATCAAAATATTATATGCATACATTTTCCTTCATAATATTAATTATAATATATAAATATATGGTATATAGTGTTTTTACAAATAAACCCAAATATGTTCTATATTTATAATAAACGCCTTTAGATTATTTAGAAAAGTAAGGAAAATGTTATATTAAATGTGCGATATTTTTGAATGAGCAAATACCCCCAAACTTAACTTTGATCGTCCCGAGCAAACTTATTTATTCAAGAGAGGGAGAAAAAGAAAAAGAAAAACCTAAGTAGCACACTTTCGTAGGCAACACGATTGCACTGAGCACGTACAACAAGCCGTTAAACCTCTAGGTGTCCCTAGTAGGAGGAGTGTTGTCTCCTGAGGGTTTTCAACGGATTGCACTCACAAAATCCTATAATAAAAGAAAGATAGTGAAAGTTACATACAAAGATAAGAACTATAAAAGAAAGAACTTGAAAAGAAGAGTTTCCAACTACACTAGCTTTTTAGTTGCCATGAGCCTTATCTTAATGGTCGTGAAAAGATATTAGAAATCATATCATCTTTCAATAAAACATCGTCTTTAGTTTTCCTCCCTATCTTTCCTCCAAACATTGATCATATACCCCTACGTGTGTGTAAAAAATATCTCTACACTTAGAAAATTCAATTCAAGCTATCATACTCTTGTCCATCTTCCGAAGTACTTTTTAGTCGGTGAATTTTTTTAATGAAATTGCTCACATATTCTTCATGCGACCGTTAATACTTCTTGAGGTACTAACCAACCGATTACTAAATGTGCTCACGCATTTAGACGTAATTCCTCGTCTTGCAACACCTAAGGCTCAGTAGTGGCTCCCAAACCAGTTGGTCTAAGGCACTAGGTAATAAAGTACCCTCGCTATATTTTTTTATGCTGTCTTAAGAAATTACAAAACTAGTGTTCATTTTTTTTCTTCACCACTTATACTTTTTTTTATTTTTTATTTCATACTAAGGCTTTTAGACAAGAGGATTTCAATGTATCCTCCACTATCCCAAGATTCAAGATGTGTGTAAGTGCGTATAGTAGGGTATCAACGTTCAAATATTTGACCTTAAGAATAGGGACTATTTTTCAGACTTATTTTTATCCTCAGATTAGTAATTTCCTTCATCTAACCCGTGGGACAACGGCTCATAACTATTTATTGCTAGTTTCGTTCAAGAAAACATCTAATTTTCTTGCTTTTCTCAAACTATTCCTATCTTTCATATGTAAATTTTCACTTTCAAACTTTCATTATCAAATTTTTTTTGTGCTTATATATAGTATAATGCAAAGTATTGCCTGAATAAGCACAAACCTCCCCCAAACCTGTTTACAGCAGTGTCCTCATTGATGTCATCTGTTAAGCTTAAAAAAACTGTAAGCTTAGGAGGAAAAGTTAGTAATAGGGACATGAAATAGTGAAAGTAAAATTCTCCCCCAAACTTACTTTTTGGCTCACAATAAAAATTTTCTTTTCGTTCAAGAGCCAAAAGATTTCCCCTTCCCCTCCCCCCCCAAACTTGAGTAAAATAGTATTAAGCATTTAAAATTATGAGGGGGTTAAAATTATTGGTCAAAGTAAAACCTTACAAAAACCAAAAGTCAACACCAACCATTCGAATATTTTATCTATGTAACGCACTGATTGGTGGAAGATCAGATATTTGAAAAAGTGAGGAGATAGGAGGCAATATGGTTTACGTCTCGGTTGATAGAGACGAAACAGTGATGGTGAACGAAAACGAGAATGTGAATGATTAGAAATGGAAAGAATGGTCACATTCTCGTATGGGATAAGAAATGGTGGTGGTTCAACTTCTTCAGGAGATTGATTAATCACAAAATCTGTGTCGTTTAGGAATGCGAGTTCGTATGGGTCTTGTGAATGTCACTAAATCTTTATTTCCTCGCTAAAGTGACTCCAAATTCTCTCGCAAAAATCGCACACTAATCGTTAAATATGCAAGATGCGGTTTTGTTTTATTTTTATGATATAGATCGAATAAGAATTCAACACAAATAGTAAGAATAAAAAAATTACGCACGTATCCCCAGCAACAGCGCTATTTGATTGATTCTGTATTTAAAGAAGTGTTTAACCGCAATCAATAACGGTGTCGCGTGTAGATAGACCGAGATGAGTACGGGTCATCCTCAGGGATATGTGGAATCTTTCAATCTTACTTTAGACGTGTTGAAAAAGAGGAAGAATAGAGGAATAAAGAATAGTTTCTAGATCTACGTTAAAATACGGATGTAAAATGCGGATCTAGTTTGAATACGGATATAGATTTTATAAGAAGAATGCTTGTAGGGTTCGTTCGAATTTAGTAGTCATGGATGACTAATAAAGATTACTCCTTTTATCTATTGATAGATTTAATACTAGATAGATAGTGATGAATGAGAATTAGGGTTCTTGGAAGAAACTAGGGTTTCCCCACTATTGACCCTTGTCTTTTCATTGATCTCTATTCATGTCTAGCCCTTAACAAAACAATTGTTGATCTGATCTCAAATAGCGGTCGAGACTAGCAATAAATTGGTAGCGCGCCCGATAAGAACGTTAACATTTATTTTGCTAAAGTTTATAAAATTCATAAGACTTAAAACGAGTTAAAATATTTTCTCATCCATTGTTCTACTCTAATCCTACGAACCTTATCAAGCGGAGAATTACTCACGCATGATGGAGATAGAAGAAGAACGGATAGAGAAAGAGATCATAATGCAGAAATTAAATGCTAAATAATTAATCTAATGATCTACCTTTATTAATCAACTTCACAATTACAAAACCTTCGAGTTTAGATTACAAGAGAAAGAAAAAGTTGCTCTCGATCTCTACCTCGTAGGAAGTAGATGCTCCGTCGATTCTCACGTCGTCTTATCACGTCGAATCGCGGGCCTGTCGTGGATCACTTGTTCTTTGACGGTGATTTGCTTCATGTAAAAGATTGATGATTTCTAAGTTTAGCTCTCGATCCTTTATATAGCCCCAAAGCTAGAAACCATAGATCCCCAGAATTAGGGTTAGTTGTAGCAAATCCAACCTGAAAATCCTAACTCCTGATTCGGTGAATCGGCAGCGGATCCGCCGCATATTGCATGGTTTGGCCGCGGATCCATGGCCGTTTGGTAAGATCTTGGCTTCAGTTTTCTAGGGTTGCTTCAATGTGACATATAGAGATTTATTTGATGTCTGGAATTTGATAATATTTCCTGAGTCTCTGCCAATATTGATTCTTCGATTTTATTTCTTTATCGGCAGATTTTTTATTCCCGACATCTCAACATCTCGATCTCCTGACCTGAACTAAACCTTGCACAATATCACAATGAATAATGTTAGTATTATTTGGTATTTTTGAGATATTATCGTGACCAATTTGATATGATATTATATTTTAAGAATATTGATTAAGGATATTTGATATGATATGCATATTTAAATTATCAAAATATTATATGCATATATTTTCCTTCATAATGTTAATTATAATATATAAATATATGGTAAATAGTATTTTTACAGATAAACCCAAATATGTTCTATATTTATAATAAACACCTTTAGATTTTTAAGAAAAGTAAGGAAAATGTTATATCAAATGTACGATATTTTCGACTGAACATGTAATCTCTTGTGGTGGATGCTATTACAATTCGATATCTTATAAGTCTGGCAGTACAAGAAAAACTTGATATGCTTCTAATGGATGTAGTTACAGCTTATTTATATGGATCCATTGATAGTGATATTTATATGAAAATCCCCAAAGATTTTAAGATGCCAGAAGCATGTAGTTCAATATCCCGGGATATTTGTTCATCAAATTATACAAATTCTTATATGGATTAAAACAATCTGTACGTATGTGGTATAATCGTCTTAGTGAATATTTATTAAAAGAAGGTTATATAAATGACGAACTTTGCCCATGTGTTTTTATAAAGAAATCTTTATTTGGACTTTCCATAATTATTGTATATGTTGATGATTTAAATATTATTAGAACTCTTCCAAAGGCAGTCGATTATTTAAAGAAAGAATTTGAGATGAAAGACCTTGGAAAAACAAAGTTCTACAAATCGAGCATTTAGCTGATGGAGTTTTTATTAATCAATCAACTTATATAGATAAGGTTCTAAAACGATTCTACGTGGATAAATCACATCCATTAAGTACTCCAATGGTTGTTCGGTCACTTGATGTGAATAAGAACCCCTTCCGGCCTTGAGAGGATAACGAAGAATTATTTGGTCCTAAAGTACCGTACCTTAATGCAATAGGAGCACTAATATGTTTTGCTAAAAACATGGCTTGATATAGCGTTTGCTGTTAATTTATTAGCAGGATATAGTTCTTATCCAAACTGAAGGCACTAGAATGGAATTAAGCATATATTTCGATATCTCCAAGAAACGATTGATATGGGTTTGTTTTATTCGAATATGTCAAAATCTCAACTAATTGGTTATCCAGATGCAGAATATTTATCTGATCCGCACAAATCTCGATTTCAAACAGATTATCTATTCACGTATGGTGATACAATTATATCATGACGCTCCACGACACAAACTTTAGTTACTATGCAGAGATATTAGCAATTCATGAGGTAAGTAGGGAATGTGTTTGGCTAAGATCAATGACCCAATATATCCAAGAAACTAGTGGTCTACGTTCATATAAAGAAATTCCAACAACACTATATGAAGATAATGCTGCTTGCATTGCCCAGCTAAAGAGTGGATTTATCAAAGGAGCTAAAACGAAGCATGTTTCACCAAAGTCCTTTTTCCGCATGACATTCAAGAAAAGGGCAAAATTAAAGTTCAACAAATTTGTTTAAGTGAAAATTCAGCTAATTTGTTTACTAAGGCATTACCGATTTCAACATTTAAGAAATTGGTTTATAATATTAGAATGCATCGGCTCAAGGATATTTCTAATAGGGGGTGATAATACGCGCACTTTTCCCCCCTTGTCTAAGGTTTTTCCCACTAGGTTTTCTTGACAAGGTTTTTAACGAGACAACAATTTGTTCGTATTATCTAATGCAAAGTATAATGCGCACTTTTTCCTTAGCTGGGATTTTTCCCGCTGGGTTTTCCCCGGTAAGGTTTTAACGAGGCATATCTTTGCAAAATGGACATCTAAGGGGGAGTGTTTTAAATTGTATTATTATGACATAGTGGATTTCTTTTGGTTACCCTAACCTAGACGTGGCTAATGAAGTGAGCCGAAGCAACTCGCTTCGGAATTCGTTAGTTTCGCCTAGCTGGCGAAGCAAATTTTTCTTACTTCGCCGACTAGGCGAGGAGAGGGCAGCAGTAACGAAGTCAGAACCCGCTCGCTTCGCCTTGCGGGTTCACGAAGCAAGGCGAGGAAAATTCGCCGAGGCAGGCGAATTTTTCGTCTGGCTCAGTTGCTATTTTTTTTTAAATTAAAATTAAACTTAAAAATTTGAAATTTAAACAAGTTTTTATATTATAAAAAATCTTAATCAAATTACAATTTCATAATACACTTTGTTGTTTTTTTACATTAAAGACAGAACCCACTCGCGCTGCCCACGTATCCTTCCCAAATATTGATCTCAATGAGAGAGAATTAGGTCTGCGTAGTTTTTTTCTACTATTACAAATCTTACTAACTACTCATCGGCGTTGGTTGTGGTTCCTCCTCCTACGGTATTGATCTCGTCCGATTCTGTAAGCTCCTCAGGTAGATAATTCGTCCAAAGTGATTGCATTTTGTTTCTTGACAGCTGCTGCTTCCTAATCTTACTAGCAAACCATGCACTCCATTATGTCGTGCGCCAAACTGCATCTCTTCTTGCTTAATATCTAGTCACCTGTACTAAAAGTATTTTCCGACGCTGCTATGGATACGGGAATGGTTAGTGAATTGCAGGCTATAGTAGAAAACACCCGACAAATGTCCTGTCACGCCCCGCTTCCCGGTGTACGGACAAGAGGACACAACGAATTTACTCAGAAGCAAACACGCTAAGCGTAAATAAGCAATATTATAAAGTACGCAAGAAAAATGACAAGAGATGTAATCGAACAACTTTTATTTATTAAACACTTCTTTACAATACAACTGGATAAATACAATATGGAAAACAATGGCATAAACTGAAAAGAAAAGTATATACAAGTTTCTATAGCTCTGGATCGTCTGTGAACTGCTCCAAGTCTTGTTCGCTAGACTCGACCTCCTAAAAGTCATATCCACCTGACAACATTCCAAAGAAAGAAGAGAAGGAATGTCGTCAGCGAATAATCGCTCAATAAGTCCAAAAGAAAAGTGGAATAGAATAGACAGATAAATAGACAGATGTGAGAATATAACTGGTGTATTATGAGTTTGTTATGTTAACACAGTTGTTTGTAGCTTGATACAGAATATGCCAGTGTATACGAGAGGAGTCCAACTATTCCGTAGACTGAGGTATACGGAGCACAAGGAACAGTTAAGCCACGGAACAACAACAATGGATATTCTGGTTAAGTGTATTAAAGTGACCGTCTCGTGCCACTTGTAACACATTCTGTACCAGTCTACCCCTTAAAAACCCCGTAATATCTTTTGTATTGATTGTATTGCTTTGTAGATAGATGACTTGCCGAAGCCATGATATCAATTGTTCGTGTAAACAAATAATGATGTAAACGGATAGTCATGTAATCAAGTCAATGAATACCCATGGTTCGGTTAGTTCAAGTCAAGTTGATATAGATTGTATCTGGTATATACGGATTCATATTGTATTGAAGTTATCTTTGAATTGTATTTGAGTATAGATTATTTTCAGTTTTGACAAAGAATCAGACTGAGTCAGACATTTTAGACAGAAATTGAAATCCTGAATTAGTTTTGGTGTTATCGATAACTGCTACACATGGACGGCAGGATTTGTGACTTTTTCCAAGCCAATTACCATTGATAACCCCGTTTTAGTTTTCTACCTTAAATAGGCAAGAACCCACTTTCTCCAGCTCCCTGAGACTCAAGAGAATTGGTCCCGTTTAAACCTATATTTACTAGGGTCATTATTGTAAATTAATATAACTTGAGGGGGTTTATGCAAAATAGTTTTGGTATATTTTCAAAATAAATCTCAAGTATTTATTTATTATCTTTAGGGTTTTCATGGATGTGATTTTTGAATGTGGAGTTTATTCTAGTGGATATAAATCTAATTTGAATATTATATGGTATTTTGTTGTAAATTGGAATTATACGGATTTGTGGTGGTATTTCCTGAAATATGTAAATCTTTTCTTTTTGTTTAGAAAACATGGAATATTTTTATTTAAATATTTAAAGTAGATATTTTGATAATATTTATATATATAATTATTAAAAATAAGTTTTATTTATTAAATAGAAATCACATTTTTCTTAAAAATTTCATTAAAATTCCATCGAGATCGGATGCTCCGTGAGGAGGTCTGCATCTCGCTCTACTAGGCCCAAGAATGTGCGATAATCCACCCATCCAAATCGGGGTCCCCAAAAGTGGATTGTAGAGACGCATTTGCAAGGAATTAAATAATATACTTTTAAAGAAAACGGTTTTTTATAGTTTATGGTATTTAAATGTAAATTCGTATTTTGTCCCAAAATAATATTTTACAAGCCATCGTGCTATGTCATGATGAGTATTGTGATGATGTAGGTTGTTACCTCATGAGTTTTCTAAAGGTAATATGAGCAAAACGATAAAGTAATGTCGTATGTAAACTTGATGGTATTTTACCGTAAAAATGAAATAAAAGTTACAATACATATTATTTTCACTTGAAACTTGTTATAAAGGTTTTTTTTATGATTTCTAAACAATATAAAAAAAGATGGTAAATTTGTTATCAAGAAAAGTTGGGCTTATAGTTAAATTAGAATCGGAAGTCGGATTAACTCTGCTTCCGACAAGTTTTGAAAAGAGAATTCTTTTTAATAGAAGAGAAGGGGGAAAGAAAGGACTTACTGGATGATGGTAACGAGGAGATATGGAAGAAGATTTTGAAGGTGGCGTGTAGTCGTGTTGTCTCCGGATTTGTTCCGAATCGTCGCCGGAACTTGACCTTGAGCTAACTCCACTTGTACAACTTTTGGACTTAGAAAATTTAGAGAGTTTTGACAATGGATTTCAGAATGAGGAGGCTAAAGTGTGATATTTTTATTTATAGAAGAAATTAAAATGCATTAAAATTTTGGATTAATGCCTCATTTTAATTCTCTGGAATGTGTGGGGAAAACAAACAGACTAGGGTTAATGGGGTAGGCTAAAGGGTTTTTGAAGCATTAGCTATGGAGGGACCGGCGGTGCTGGCCCCAAACCCGATCTCGCCGATTCATTGGGGTTGGTCTAGGCTTGGATTCATGACACGTGTCCTAGGCTGTTCAACTAGCATTTCCCACATTTTTGATTTTTATGTGACTTTTCATTTTACGTGCAGTGCACGTGCAAACTTTTGAGTTTTTAAAAGTTTATAAGAAAAATCAACAAAAAAATATATGTGGCTGATAGGATTCGAACACAGGGTTATGTCACAGTAGTGCAAGGCTTTACCAATGAACTACAAGTGCTTTCTTGCTGTTTAAAAGAAAAATAAATACTTATAGCATATTCACCTTTGCAAATACTCCATTTGTACGTTAACTTTTGAACAAATTTTCTGTACATTAAAACAGAGTCGTTACATTCTACCCTCCTTACAAAAATTGTCCTCAAAATTTACAATTATTTTAAAGACTAATTTACAAACAAGTAAGGGTATCTTGCACGCATATCGTCTTCTTTTTCCCACGTTGATTCTCCCGGTGTGTCTTTTCTCCACATCATCCGGACCACGTTTACTTCCTTGTTCCGAAGTGACTTCACCTTTCTGTCCAGAATTTCAATGGGTTGTTGCTCACAGGATAAGTCTGGCTGTACAGTTAGCTCAGAGTGATCAAGAATGTGGCTGGGGCCACTCACATACCTTCGGAGCTGGGATGTGTGGAATACATTGTGCACTCCTTCCAATGAGGGTGGAAGTGCCAAATGATAAGTCACTTCTCCGACTCGTTAGAAAATGTCGAACGGTCTAATGTACCTCGGACTGAGCTTACCCCTTCTTCCAAAGAGAATCACTCCACGATTTGGAGAAATCTTTAGAAAAACATGATCTCCGGGATGGAACTCCAAGTGACGGCGCTTTGCATCAGCCCAGTGTTTCTGTCGGTCTTGGGCTATGCGCATTATTTTCCTGATTGTGCGTACTACATCGACAGTTGCTACTATCATCTCAGGTCCAAGGAGTTCTCTAACTCTGATGTCGTCCCAACTTAATGGTGATCGACACTTCCTTCCATATAGAGCTGCAAATGGTGACATTCCAATACTTTCTTGGTAGCTGTTGTTGTATGAAAACTCCACAAGATGTAGGTGATCTTCCCACGATCCCCCGAACTCTAACATATACGCTCTTAGCATATCTTCAAGTATCTGAATCGTTCAATCAGACTGTCCATCTGTTTGTGGGTGGTAACCTGTGCTAAAGTTCAGACTTGTTTCCAAGCTAGCTTGCAGGCTCTGCCAAAATTGCGATCGGAATCTGGTGTCACGATCGGAGACAATACAAACCGGTACTCCATGTAATCTCACAATCTCCTGCATGAGTTCATGGGTATCAGAAATAGTACATTATGAAGAGTTTAAATCTTACTTAGATTCTTACCCCCATGTACTTCTTTGCTACTGTCTCAGTAGATTGGCCAACTTGAAATGGGATGAAGTGAGCCGACTTTGTGAGTCGATCCACAATAACCCATACAGCATCATTACCTTTCGTGCTGCGAGATAATGTAGTCACGAAATCCATAGTGATGTGTTGCCACTTCCATTATGGGATAGGTAACGGTTAAAGTAAACCAGCAGTCCTGTGATGTTCCAATTTCACTTGCTGACACACCAAACATTTAGCGACGCTTCTAACTACTTCATGCTTCATTCCATGCCACCAGTAATATTGACGCAGATCCTTGTACATCTTTGTACCACCAGGATGTATTGAATAGGGAAAGCTGTGAGCTTCTTTCATCAACTCTTCCCATACTGAACCTTTTGGTACAAACAACCTGCTTCCGTATCTTACAGATCCGTCGTCATGTATAATGAAGTCTGTTCTAAGTCCACTTTCTATTTGTTCTCTGATCTTTTGCAACTTGGCATCACTTTCTTGAGCTTCTTTGATCTGATTGACAATAGTAGACTGAACTTGTAAGTTCATCAAACTTGAGGCGTTGCATGGCATGACCACTTCAATCTCCATCCGGTGTAAATCTTGTTGAAGCTTCCACTGTGCGGTGAGATTCATAGATAGTGGTTGGAGACTAAGGGTATCAGGTACTACATTCACCTTTCCTGGATGATATTGTAGGTTGATGTCGAAGTCCGCCATAAGTTCTAACCATCTTCTTTACCGCATATTCAACTCTTCAGATTTTTGTGGTCTGTGTAGATATCTACCCATTATCTAAGAAGATAATGGCGCCAAATCTTGAGAGCAAAGATAACGGCTGCCAACTCTAGATCATGTGTTGGATAGTTGCGCTCATGAACCTTCAGCTGTTTTGATGCATAAGCCACAACTTTACCGTGCTGATGTAGAACACATCCTAATTCCTTACTGGATGCATCGCAATGCACTACAAAACATCCAGACGGGTCCGGTATGACAAGGATAGGTGATGATGTCAATCTTGACTTGAGTTCTACGAAAACTTGTTCACATGCTTCTGACCACACGAATTCTTCATCTTTACGTGTGAGCTTGGTCAGGGGTGTTGCGATTTTCGAAAATCCTTCAATTAATCTTCTGTAATATCCTGCTAGACCCAAGAAACTTCGAATGTCCTTCACTGTTTTTGGTGTCGGCCATTCGCTTACTGCTGATACTTTAGCTGGATCTACAGAGATTCCATCGCCTGAAATGATATGTCCGAGAAATCCGACCTGATCTAGCCAAAACTCGCACTTGTTGTATTTGGTATAGAGTGTAGGGTTACTAGGCACACGCAAGAGGTTCCACAAGGCATCAACCATGCCAAATTCAAATTTTCCGGTGCCGAGAAACCCTAAACTAGATCGTTGACTAGAGATTAGGCAAAACAATAAGCAAGCAAATTACTTTGCTTCTAACTGAATGGAAATACAACCTTTGTAGATCCGGTCCTCCACTTCTAAAGCTCCGTGTTGACGTCCCTCCACTGCGATCATCGGATCCCAGACTCTAGCAATGGTTTCGTCGGAGAAATGATCGGGCTAGGTCATCGACTTCGAGGCCGAAGATGATCTACGTCGGGGAGACTCAAACTCAAGCTATTCCTTCACTTGGTCAAAAACTTTGTGAAGAGAACACCCTATACTACATGGCAAGTGGTAGAGGATGAAGAAATAGGAAGTGGGTTCACTTTAGAATTGGATTTCTCACTCTTTTTCTCATGACACCATTGGAGCTAGCAAGCTTTTGTGAGCTTGATGAAGGAGAAGAAGAAGAAAAGAATCATGTGAATCATTATCCAAATGAAACTTATCCAATAAATAATGGCACCATGGTTGAGTTAAGCCCTCATGCTTAACTCATGTAGAGAATTAACCAAAGCATCAGGTTAAGGGTTGGGTTAACTAATATCTTGAACAAATGACAAAAGAGTTGACTTTGTCAATGTTTATCAAGCTTCATGAAGCTTGATAACTTTGACCAAAGTCACTCTCTTTTGTTATATTCTAGGAAAATAGTAAACCCTAATTTAACCTTGATTTGGTTCAAGTCTCATACACACAACTTGTTTGTATCATCAAGCATGATACAAACATGTACACTTGCATATATCACATATAAACAATGTGCACATTCAAGTAAGAAAATCAATCTTAAATGAACCAATACTAGTTAATGTAAAGCAATATATCAAATATATAATTATACATTAAATCATTAAATCAACACTTGATTTAACGATCCGGTCATATTGTATATAACCGACTAATATCAATAGTAACAACTTATCGAATCAACACTTGATCCGATAACCCGGCTATATCGCATACAACCGATCAATGTCACAAATTGCGAGAATAGAATACAGTATCACATACTGGTATTATTCTCGGTCCCGCACATATCTCATATGTGCTCCTATTTCGTTTCGCTTGAGCCAGGAAACCCCTGTGTAGGACTCTAAAGACTCGTCAATACGCCGGCAGTAGGTGATGATCATATCAAACACCCACAAGCCGCAAGCGGTCTGCCAAACGTAACGGCCGCCCGGGTATTGAGCGATCAGAAGATCAACGAGCAAGCCCGCTCACACTCCTGTGAATCCAAACAGTAACACTACCGTACAGTCCAGTCTCTTCGTCTGATATGTCGCATATCTCGTCTAGGGGTGGTAAACGTCAGACCCCAATAACTCGATAAGTCGTGTCGATATGAGGCTCATAACGGGTCGAGAAACTACTGGTAACACTTACCAGTAAATCCCTAAAGCAACCTTGGCCAAGGACTTCCTGTTATAGCCAATCGAGCACAGCGCAACATCAACTCCCTATACCGGGAGAGACGAAACCCCTCCTATCGCTCATTGCCTCTATGTGATTCGGGACTGTACCCAAAAACCACCGTTTTGCACGCCCTCTTGGACGTGGTAAGGTGGAAATCAAAGCACAGTGGGAATCACACAAGACTCTATGACGATCTCGGGTATACAGACTAACATGTACCAGTGTCACCAGAGAACTGCCATCTGACGTAAGGTATAATATCATCTGGGAGTTCTCGGTGAGTCCGTCCAGTGTACCCAGTCTCCACTGAGCACCCGTATATCATCTCTGATGTCAAACACCAATGGATATGGGATCATCCATCGCCCATCTATATGGGTCGAGAAGATACACGCTAGTCTACTCTGGTATATCGATGCCCTGTCTCGATACACCCACGACTAGGTAGTTTGAAGGATGTACTTATGGACTACCATGTCCCCACTAGTATGATCCGCATCATAGTCCAGGTAGTCAAGTACACATCCTAAGGGCTTTACCAACATGTAACAGAGAGACAATCAGTGTACACGTTAAAGTAAAGAGTAACCAGATAGCATACTATCATATCGAGCAAGAAAGTCATCCCTATATATGTCCAAGCATCCACTACAATATACATCCTATGTATAGTAATGGCCTCTAGGGCATACATATAACTAACATAGAGTTGATGCTGTCGCAAAGTCTCCAGGACAATCCTTAAATGCTCGACGTGTTCTTTCCAACTCTTTGAATATACCAGGATGTCGTCGATGAAAATGACAACAAACCTGTCTAGGTACTCTCGGAAAACTTGATTCATTAAGTTCATGAATATAGCTGGTGCGCTGGTCACTCCAAATGGCATCACGAGATATTCGTAATGTCCATAACGAGTTCTGAATGACGTTTTAAGAATATCATATTCTTTGACCTTCACCTGATGATAACCCGAACGAAAATCTAATTTTAAGAAAATGCAAGACCCACTTAATTGATTGAACAGATCGTCGATACGCGGTAGTGGATACTTGTTCTTTATCGTTATTTCGTTCAGAGCTCTATAATCCACGCACATTCGGTATGAACCTTCCTTCTTCTTCACGAGAAAAAATGGAGATCCCCAACTTGAAATGCTGAGACGAATCCATCATTTCTTCAATAATTTGTCCAATTGGGTATGGATCACCTTCAAACCTTCTGAACTTAGTCGATACGGTGCTTTGATCATCGATTGTGCTCCAGGTAATAAATCAATTTAGAATTCAAGAGCTCGATCGGGAGGAAAACCTGATATGTCTTCAGGAAATACGTCGTCGAACTCTCAAACTACCTCTGGCTTTTCTTCTCCTGCCAGAAGTGTAGCAATCACTACCTTCTTCGGTTTAGCATTGTAAATACCAGGCTTCAGGGTACGGTCTCCGCTTTTGAAATAAAAGACCGGATGATCTAGAATCTCGAATACTACCTGCAGGGTATGATTGGCACCCCGACAACGTTTCGGCATGCATCTAGTATTCAATTTTAAAAAATCTAGGGGGCCGAGCGAGCCCGACCAAGGATCTAACTAAAGAAGTAGGATTTTTATAGCAAGTAAACAACTTTACACTAAGTGATATAGGAATACAACCTTTGTAGACCGGTCCTTCACTTCTAAAGCTCCGTGTAGTAGTCCCTTTGCTCTAAGTAATAGTGTCCCGGACTCTCCTTAGGCTCCACTAGCGAAAGGAACGAGCTTGCTCAAAGATCTTCGGGGCCGAAGATGATCTACGTCAAAGAATCGCTAACTCAAGCTAACTCTTCACTAATTGATGAATTAGTAAAGTAAACAATCTATATTAAATGGTTAGTTTGGTATAGATTGATGAAGTAGGAATTTTTCTCACTTTAGAATTATTTTTCTCTTTTTCTATTTCACTTCACTCAAGAGCTAGAAAGCAAAAAGGAGATGAAGAAGAAACTCAAGTCATCAAGTGATGAACCATGGGTGAGAAAATATCTCATACATTCTCTTGTAGAGACTTAACCATGGCTAAACATAATGGTTAGATTAATAAATATCTAGAGTAAAACAAAATTAGTGGACTATGTCAAGGTTTCCATATGCTTCCACATGTATCTTAAACCATGACAATTTCCACCTAATTTTGATTTATCTCTTAATAATTAATCACCCAAATTATCTTTAGTTAGGTATGAGTCTCATATACCCAAGTCCAATGTATCATTTAGCATGACACAAAAAAAACAAATGCATTAATATATATCACATATATATTTAAATGTATTTGTAGAAAACAAATTCTTAAGTGAGATAATATTAGTTAATATATATTAATATATCAAATATATAATTATATATTAAATTATTAAATCAACACTTAATTTAATAATCCGACTATATCACATACAACCAACTAATATCATATAATAAATTATTGAATCAACACTTGATTCAACAATCCGGTTATATCACATATAATCTATATCGCGATATTAGAATATTGTATCACATACACTTATCAATCTCGGTCCCGCACATATCATATATGTGCCCTACTTCGTTTCGCTTGAGCCAGGAAACCTCTGTGTAGGACTCTAAAGACTCGTCAATACGCTAACAGTAGGTGATGATCATATCAGTCACCCACAAGCCGTCAGCGGTACTAGCTGGACGTAACGACTACCCAGGTATTGAACGATAAGAAGATCAACAAGCAAGCTTGTTCATACTCCCGTGAATCCAGTAAGTAACACTACCGTACAGTCCGGTCTCTTCGTCTGATATGTCGCATATCGAGTCTGGGGATGGTAAACGTCAGACCCCAATAACTTGATAAGTCATGCTGATGTGAGGCTCATAACGGGTTGAGAAACTACTGATAACACTTACTAGTAAATCTCGGTATCAGCCCTGACTAGGGACTTCCTGTTATGGCCAACCGAGCATAGCGTAACATCAACCCCCAATACCGAGAGAGACGAAACCCCTCATATCACTCATTACCTCCATGTGACTCGGGAATGTACCCAAAATCCACCTGTTTGCACGCTTTCTTGAACGTGGTAGGGAGGAAATCAAAGCACAGTGGGAATCACACAAGACTCTATGACGATCTCGGGTCTACAGACTAACCTGTACCGGTGTCACCAGAGAACCGCTATCTGACGTTAGCTATAATACCATCTACGAGTTCTCGGCGAGTCCTGTTCGGTGTACCCATTTTCCAATGAGCGGTTGTGTACAATCTTTGATGTCAAACACCAGTAGATGTGGGATCATCCATCGCCCCATACAAGGTCAAGAAATGTACACACTAATCTTCTCTGAAATATCGATGCCCTGACTCGATACTCACACGACTAAGAACAATTAAAGGATGAACTTATGGACTACTCTGGCCCCACTAGTATGATCTGCATCATAATCCTGGTAGTCAAGTACACATCCTAAGGGCTTTATCAACATGTGAGAGCAAGAAAGTATCACTATACTAGTCTACATATTAAGATAAAGAGTAACCAGATAGCATACTATCATGTCGAGAAAGAAAGTCTTCCCTATATATATCCAAGCATCTATTATAATATACAATTATGTACAATAATGGCCTCTAGGACATACATACAACTATCAATCTCCCACTTGCACTAAGGCCAGTTGTTGTAGTATCTCATACCCAACATCACAAAAACTCTCAAATTATATCTGTTGTTTGGCCTATGTGAGTGGATCCGCCGTGTTATTCTTCGTCTCAACTCTCCTGACCTCGATCCCCGGAGATCAACTATCTCCCTGATCAGGTGATACCGCCTCAGAATATCCCTGGATTGTTGATGGGACCTGGGTTCCTTAGCTAAAGCCACAACTCCATTGTTATCGCAATACAAAGGTATTGGATTCTCAATGGATGCAACTACTCCAAGTTCAGTTATGAACTTCTTCATCCAGACAGCATCTTTGGCGGCATCATTGGCAGCGATGTATTTAGCCTCCATCGTCGAGTCTGCCACAGTATCTTTCTTGGGACTTTTCCAACATACCACCCCTCTATTGATGGTAAAGACAAAAATCGAGACTGACTTAGAGTCGTACTTCTCACTCTTGAAGCTCGAATCTGTAAAGGACTCCACATGGAGTTCACCGTTACCATACACCAAGAATATTTCTTTAGTCCTTCTCAAGTACTTAAGAATGTTCTTCATAGTTGTCCAGTAATTCTCCATAGGATCCGATTGATACCTGCTTACAACACAAAATGCGTATGTTACATCCGGTCGGATACATAACATCGCATACATAATAAACCTGTTCCCTAATTAAAAAATCAGGAAAAACTTCAAAAGAGGCATCACGTGCTCACACGTAACCAATGGTCACGTGTTGACACGTGATGGTTAAAGCAGCAGCGCAAATGAGCTGGCAGAAGAAGTCAACTTGAGGGTCACGTGCTCACACGTGACCGGGGGTCACGTGCTCACACGTGACCAAAGGTCACGTGTCAGCACGCGACTGGCTTTACAGGCCTCACAGTTTAACAGAATTAAAATTCTGAATTTTCTCTGAAATCTTTCCAAATAGGAAAGGAATAAGGAGAACCGTTGGATTAAGAATCCAGGGGTGATTAAATATCACCAATTTATTGAAAAATCTTGGACAAGGAAAGATTTCCCCTAAATCTCACCAGAAATAACAAATAGAATATCTTTGGATTAAGAATCCAATGGTGAATAAAATTCACCTAATAATCTAAAGGCTCAGATTAATGATGAAAACAAACAAAATCTTTCAATGAATGATTTGCTAAACAAATTGATTCTTTTCCTCCTCCTATAAACAGGAGCCAAGGGGAGAATAGAAGAGAGAGAGAACTTTGGAGAGAAACTTGGCAGAGAATTTTGGCATCTTGAAAATTCAGAAAGAAAACCCTAGGTAAGAAAAAGAAAGGGGGATCAAAACTTCAAAAAAAAAGAGAATTTAATTCTCAAAAATCTAAGAGTTTAACTCCTTTGCAAAGAACTTAGTTCTTCCTCTAGTTGAAGATTCGCAAAGCGCACATCTCCCCATAAGTTGAGAATTTAATTCTCATCAGGTCGAGATCCTACCATGCAGATCCAAAACTTAGAGGGGAAATTGAGTTTAGAGAATTTAATTCTCCCAAAACAAAACTAGGGTTTAACCCTATATGAGAATTCAATTCTCCAAAATTATAGGAATTTAATTCCTTCAAGATGGACAGAACTAGGGTTTAACCCTAATTGAGAAGTTAATTCTCTCAAGCCCACAGGAATATAATTCCTCTTAAAATGAAATTAGGGTTTCACCCTATGCAAGAAATTAATTCTTTTACATATATGGGAATTTAATTCCTCTGAAAAGAAAATTAGGGTTTAACCCTACATGAGAATTTAATTTTTTCATAAGAGGGGTTTTAATCCCCCCAGAATCATAATTAGGGTTTAACCCTATGAAAAATTTAATTCTTAAAAAGGATAAAGAGATCTTCAAGCATGCAAAGAACCAGGGTCACGTGTCCCCACGTGACCCCTGTAAAGATCCACAGAAATAAGGAGGAAAGAGCTCAGAGGCAACGCCTCACGTGCTCCACGTGACCCCCGAAACACAGAAAGAAAAAGTAAAAGAAATAAAGGCCTTGGACGCTCTCACGTGTTCCCACGTGACCCCTTGGCAGACGCTCTAACAATCAGTGCATGAATCCTCCTCACGTGTCAGCACGTGATGCTCCAAAAATAAAATATAAAAAGTGTTTAACACGTAATCGCAGAACGAAGAAAAGTAGATATGTCCCCACCTTCGGGCGCCCTCACGTGTCTCCATGTGACCCTTTTTTTCTTTAGTGTTTAAACACTAATTCGAGAGATTTATTCTCAGTGTTTAACACTAATCATCTTTTAGTGTTTAACACTAATTTGAGACTCTTACTTCCGGTGTTTAACACTGATTATCTTTTAGTGTTTAAAACTAATTCAAGAATCCTATTTTCAGTGTTTAACACTATTATCCTCTAGTGTTTAACACTAATTTGAGAGCTTTATTCCCAGTGTTTAACACTGATCATCTTTTAGTGTTTAACACTAATTTGAGACTCTTACTTTCAGTGTTTAACACTGATTATATTTCAGTGTTTAACACTAATTCGAGAATCCTATTTCCAGTGTTTAACACTGTTATCCTCTAGTGTTTAACACTAATTTGAGAGCGTTATTTCCAGTGGTTAACACTGTTGTTTCCTATTGTCTAATACTACTTTTAGCCAAACTAGCTAATTTTCCAAAGGCAAAAGTCCCTCCTCCAAATGAATCTCAAAATTAAGAAAATCAAAGATTGAAAATGTTTAGCATTGCTAAATAATGTGGGATTGAACACAGACAAGCGTTAATGGTCTAACAAAGGGCCGATATGTCAAACTTAATTGGACTTAGCCCAAATAGGCCATAAGTCCTCAACCCAGACTTAACTGAGCCAATGTGCTCATAATATAATCACTTGGTCTTAGCTCCAAACTGGGCTACAGATCATTTAATCCACCTTGGTTCAAGGGTACATCTCTTCACTCCTTTGATATTTGTCGTTGTAATTCCTCAACGTCTTCAAAGAGGTGACGGGTCCCAACAACCATACATTTCATGGACTGTGGGGTCCTTAAACTCATGGACTATGATGTCCTTAACCTCGACCGTGATGTCTTAAAACTAACATTGGACTGTAGGGTCCTTAAACTCATGGACTATGATGTCCTTAACCTCGACCGTGATGTCTTAAAACTAACATTGGACTGTGGAGTCCTTAAATCCACGGACTATGATGTCCTTAACCTCGACCGTGATGTCTTAAAACTAACATTGGATTGTGGGGTCCTTAAACTCATGGACTATGATGTCCTTAACCTCGACCGTGATGTCTTTAAACTAACATTGGACTGTGGGGTCTTTAAACTCATGGACTATGATGTCCTTAACCTCGACCGTGATGTCTTAAAACTAACGTCGGACTGTGGAGTCCTTAAATCCACGGACTATGATGTCCTTAACCTTGAACGCGATGTCTTAAAACTAACATTGGACCACCAGGTCCTTAAACTGGTAATCGACCGCAATATCATTAAACTAAACGATAGAGCCCAACTGCCCTCTTGTTGGATCCAAACGATCCCGTTAAGTTGATCTTAGTCTAAAATTAGACTAACATGTCCTTAACAAACGTTTAAGTTGATCTTAGTCTCAAATGAGGCTAACGTATCCTTAAACACAACCCCCCAAACCCAAATCTAAGAAAGATACGGATTTTGACTAGTCCACGCCCTATGGGAGACAACATAACTTAGTCTCCATATACAATCCATAGGCAACCAAACACAAAAACAAACACCCACGACACGAAATGATCAAATGGTGAAGGAGAAAGTTGTTACCACGATGCGGTGGCGTAATTAACTGCAGGGGCTGTTCATATCATAATATTGCATTATTATATTCCCCATTCTTATGCATTTTACAAATAAACAGGTGTTTTTGACCCATGTCTGCTACATAGTATAGGTTACAGGTTCTCGGAGCAAAAACAGTGAAATTGATGAAAAAGATGATACAAAGTGAGACTACGACCAATAAATGGTGGAATCTTGGTCAAGCTTACACGAAGATCAGTTCACAAAGTACAAGGCAGCGCAAGATTCAAGACTTCGTCACGAAGCAACGGTCAAAGTCCACTACATTACTCACTGTGGAGATCTGGAAGAGAAATGGAAAACATTCTGAAGAACCAACCTAAGAAATAGGAAGCAAAAGTCAACCAGAAGCATTGAAGCAAAATTGAGCCTCTACCATCACTGTTTGGCTGCGGAACCGTGGCCAAACCTTGCCTATGGCCGCGGTTCCGCGGCCGGGTAGAGCCCGTAGTGGCGGAAAATTTTACCAAAATTCATGGCGGCGCTGACTAGTCTTCCTAGGGGTATTTTTGTAAAAGCATACATGCGGCGATTGTAAACCTAGGATTTTCTATGTCCTATAAATAGAGACCCAAATTCTTGTATTAGGTCATGCCTCCTTTCATTAATAAAATTCAGAATTCTTTTTGGAGAGCATCAAATGTAAGTGGATCTTTTTATTTGCCCTAGTTAATTTTATTATCCGCCCTAGGTAATTTCTATTCTTGCCCTAGTTTAGATTTAATTCCTTGCCCCAGATAGATAGTTTAGATCTGTTCTTCAATTTCCTAATGAGCGAGTAGTCTCCTCGCTTGTTAGGGTTAACTTTGGGGAAGGCTTGAGAGATGAAGATCTCTCACCCCTTTCTTGCCCGTCATATATTTTCATAGGACTCCATGCATACATGCACACACCGCTCCCTACGACACCTTATCCCACGAGGTAGCGGTGATACCGTAGTATAAAGGCCCGGTTGAGCGTGTTTTCCATGGAGGTTAGGATGAGGATTGATAAAGGAAGGACAAGAACCTAGAGGAAGAAACATCTTCCCGAATTAATCCTCTTTATTAATAATTATCATAACTCCTAATAGATCTTAATATGGGTATAGAAAGCGGTGAGATTTATTGACTTTCCAAACTTAAGCTAAACCTAACCCTAGCAAGATTTAGATCTAGATTAATTTAGGTTTTAGATTTAATCAATCCGACACCCATCGGAATTAACTCGTTAGAGCAATTAGGAAATTCACAAAATCCCTGTGGACCGACCCGTACTCACCGGCTAGTTACCAACCGACGCCGTTCTTAATTGCGGTTTAGAAATATTTTTGACATACAAATCAAATGGCGCCGTTGCCGGGGATCGAACCCGGGTCACCCGCGTGACAGGCGGGAATACTTACCACTATACTACAACGACTAGGTAAACATAGGTACGTCGAACTTGGTATTAGAGATGAAAGTTTCGAAAATATTTTCGCCGACAAACTCGCATTCTTAAGCGATACGAATTTTATGATTAATCAACCTCCACTCGAAGAAGTAGAACCACTACCATTTCCTTTTTCCCTCCGCCATTCTCCTCCACCGAGACCGTATACCGTGTCTATCTCCACACGGTCTCGTGTGGTTCTCATTTCTTTTCTTTACACTCCATTCTTTCACCAACCCTACCATTATCACGATAGAATATTTGAATGGTTGGTGCTAACTTTTGGTCTGTGTAAGGCCTTGTATAGTTTGATTTTTCTCCTCCCTAACTCTGAACTTTAACGCTGTTTTACTTAAGTTTGGGAGGAACCTTGTTGTATATATATTTTTTGGTTTTTTTTCTTTTAACAATAAAAAAAATTTGTAAATAAATAAACAGGGGAGTGCCAACATTTTTAACCATCTTGGTGTAGCATGACAGTGAGGACACTATCAAGTTTAAGTTTGGGGGTATGCTCGGTAAGCCTTCTTCCTTCGCATTCATATGTACATTTTTTTTTGCATTTGCATACTTATTTTAAAACCCATAAAAATTGAAAATTTTCAAAAATTATAAAAATTAATGTATTCAATTTTGGCCATATTTGACTTGAGTTTGACAAATAAGTTAACTAGCTAAGAACAACTAGATCTTAGACTTAGTAAATTAAAAATCCTAAAAATAATCTTTCTTAAAGTTTAACGGTAGAAAGTATATGTCTTTGTAGTTTATTTAGAAATAGGCAAATTTTGAGTTCACTTCTTGGGTTAAGTTAAAACAAAGGAAAAGTATTGATATTTTTATTAAAGTATAAGTTTGAAAAATAATTCCTATCTTAAGTCTAAATTCTGAAAATGTATACCCTACAATTTGCACAAACACAAACCTTGAAACTTGGAATAGTAGAGCAGACCTTGAAATGCTCTTGTCTAAAGTCCTTAGTATGAAGGAAAATAAAAAAAATATACAAGTGTGAATAAAGAGATAATAAAAAAAAATGAACACTGGTTTTTGTGATTACTTAAAGCTGCAAAAAATCGAAAAATATTTAGCGAGGATGCTTCATCACCTAGTACCTTAGACCAACTGGTTTGGGAGTCACTGCAAAAGCCTTAGGTGTTACAAGACTAGGAATTACGCTTTAATGTGCAAACACATCTTGTAATCGGTTGTTGTACCTCAAGAAGTATTAACAGTCGCATGAAGGATCTGTGAGCGAAATTCATCTAAAAATTCACCAATTAAGAAGTGTTTTAGACAACGGACAAGAGTATGATTGCTTGATTTGAATTTCCAAGTGTAGGGGTGATTTATACACACACGTAGGGGTATGTGATTGGAATTTAGATAAGAGAAATGAATGAAGAATAGGACTTATATCTTTAGTAGGGATGATAAAAATTCCTAAGTTGAGATAGAACCCTAGAAGGAAAATTTTAGAGATGCCAAAAGCTAAATAGGTCTGCAGAACATATATAATCTTAAGTTAAATAATAAGGAAGCGTGAATAATACGGGTGGATGATTTATGAGTCAAAGATAATAGAATTCCTTGTTGGAAAACCTAATTGGAGAATAAAAGTCAATGGGCCTAATTGATAGGATTTTGTGGGTAGTATCCGCTGAAAACACTCAGGAGACAACACTCCTCCTACTAGGGACGCCTAGAGGTTTAACGGCTTATTGCATGAGCTCAGTGCAATCGCGATTCCCTGCAAAAGTGAGGTTAGGATTTTGTTGAGAATAAAACTAGGTTTGCTCGAAGACGAGCAAAAGATAAGTTTGGGGGTATTTGTTCATATCATAATATTGCATTATTATATTCCCCATTCTTATGCATTTTATAAATAAACAGGTTCTTTTGACCCATGTCTGCTACATAGTACAGGTTACAGGTTCTCGGAGCAAAAACAGTGAAATTGATGAAAAAGATGATACAAAGTGAGACTATGACCAATAAATGGTGGAATCTTGGTCAAGCCTACACGAAGATCAGTTCACAAAGTACAAGGCAGTGCAAGGTTCAAGACTTCGTCACGAAGCAACGGTCAAAGTCCACTACATTACTCACTGTGGAGATCTGGAAGAGAAATGGAAAACATTCTGAAGAACCAACCTAAGAAATAGGAAGCAAAAGTCAACCAGAAGCATTGAAGCAAAATTGAGCCTCTACCATCACTGTTTGGCCGCAGAACCACGGCCAAACCTTGCCTATGGCCGCGGTTCCGCGGCCGGGTAGAGCCCGTAGTGGCGGAAAATTTTACCAAAATTCGTGGCGGCGCTGACTAGTCTTCCTAGGGGTATTTTTGTAAAAGCATACATGCGGCGATTGTAAACCTAGGGTTTTTTCTATGTCCTATAAATAGAGACCTAAATTCTTGTATTAGGTCATGCCTCCTTTCATTAATAAAATTCAGAATTCTTTTTGGAAAGCATCAAATGTAAGTAGAACTTTTTATTTGCCCTAGTTAATTTTATTATCCGCCCTAGGTAATTTCTATTCTTGCCCTAGTTAATTTTATTATCCGCCCTAGGTAATTTCTATTCTTGCCCTAGTTTAGATTTAATTCCTTGCCCTAGATAGATAGTTTAGATCTGTTCTTCAATTCCCTAATGAGCGAATAGTCTCCTCGCTTGTTAGGGTTAGTTTTGGGGAAGGCTTGAGAGATGAAGATCTCTCACCCCTTTCTTGCCCGTCATATATTTTCATAGGACTCCATGCATATATGCACACACCGCTCCCTACGGCACCCTATCCCACGAGGTAGCGGTGATACCGTAGTATAAAGGCCCGGTTGAGCGTGTTTTCCATGGAGATTAGGGTAAGGATTGATAAAGGAAAGACAAGAACCTAGAGGAAGAAACATCTTCCCGAATGGTTCTAATCCACTTTATTAATAATTACCATAACTCCTAATAGATCTTAATATGGGTATAGAAAGCGGTGAGATTTATTGACTTTCCAAACTTAACCTAAACCTAACCCTAGCAAGATTTAGATCTAGATTAATTTAGTTTTTAGATTTAATCAATCCGACACCCATCGGAATTAACTCGTTAGAGCAATTAGGAAATCACAAAATCCCTGTGGACCAACCCGTACTCACCGGCTAGCTACCAAGCGACGTCGTTCTTGATTGCGGTTTAGAAATATTTTTAACATACAAATCAGGGGCTTGCGCCTGCAGGGAAGAGCGTCCCCACAATCAAAAACCCCTCAAACGAGGGGGAATCTGACGAACTCTGCTACATCGGCCGCATCCGTTTAAACCTTCGATACATGGTGCCATAAATCAACTTGGCATCTTCGGATAGGTGGACGGATAGCACCAATTAGCATCTGCTCCGAATCTCAGGCAAGACGTCTGTCGTGCCGTCTTTCGGAGGGGAACAGATTCTGGCACGCCCGGTGGGACCTTTTCCTCTTTCCACTCCACACTTCGTGTGTCGTGTTCACGAACCAATCGTGGTTTGCTAATGGTTGCCCTTGGGTTTCGAGGTACTAAGATTTGGCGTTTTGCTTGGTGCAGAAAGCAAAGGATCAATGGCATTCACCTGCTCGAAGTGTTCCACATGCAAATGCAACTCACGTCCGGCCTCAGCTGGGGGCATAACCTACGGGCCCAAAGCGGCTTCTCTGTTCACGATGCCCGTAGAGCAGATTACTCAAGCCACCACATGGCTGTTTTTCGGGACCACGCTCCCGCCAACGAGCTTCATTTCTCCCGTGCCCATACCGGAATCTCCCAAGAAGTCGGTCTTCGATTGACTTACAGCTACTGCGGCCCTTCTCAACGGGTCGTCCAGCACCGGCGCCTCGGTCTTCTCCGGATTGGGCCAAAATTCCTGTGGGCCTACAATGAAGCCTGCAATCCTAGAGAAGGTTATTCCGAAGAAAGTAAACAACCCTACTCCTGAAGGTGTCAAGGCGTCTTCTCCTGCCAAGGGGTCGGTCTTTACAAGACTGACTATCCCAACTCCCACTCCCGCTTTTGCCACTCAAAGGACATCAGTCTTTAATAGGATGACATCGGCAACAACCCCTCACTTGAACAGGGGGTAAGACAAAGTCATCCCCGTCACCGAGCCAATTCCATTAGCGCGACATGCTCGACGTTGCCACTGGCGCCGAGTGAGGAAGGCCGGAGGCAACTCCCCTTCTAGGCTAAATCCACCAGCCCCGACGGCGGAAATTAATGCTGCTGTTCCAACTGGGAACGGTTTTGAGCTGCTGAATAAGGTGCGTAGGAATTCTCCTACCGCCGTACTGAAAAGGTCGCCTCCTCCACTGGAGAAGGTTGCGGAAACAAAGCCAGAACAGTCCCCGCAGTGGCTGTCCACCAAGATCTACAAAGTCTGGCGTCAAGTCCAAGACTCGGTGATTGATCCAAATTTCTCCCGCCAACAGAAAAGGGTAAAGGTTCAAAAAGAAGGAAGCCATCCTGCCATGCCACGAAAAGCTGTCTGGGTGCCCACTGTGACGGCCCCCTCAACTTCGACCGCTCCTAAGAAAAGAAGGCCAGAGAAGATCCCCGTGCCTGCGACAAAAGTCAAAGGCACTGAGCCAAAACGCCCTAAGTCTGGGGGTATGGTGGTCCATACCGTTTACATGGCATCTGGGAAGGAAGATAGCCGCGCTTCGACGGGCCACCGACCGCTTACCCGATCCATCACAAGAGCCCAGGAACAACAACAGCAGAAGCTCCAGGAGATGCTAACTGCGATGGCGGCACTCACCGGACCAAAAGAAAGCCCGGAGGCGTCGTCGGAACAACGTCATGAGCATGAGACTGATGCTGAATTCCTTCGAAGAATGCTCGAGAAGAAGGACAAGGAGGCTGCGGAACAAGCGGCCAATATAAAGCAAATGGCTCTTCTCTTCCAAGACATGGTCGGGATGATGATACAGCCGGATCCTCCAGCCGAAGATCCTCCGATTATCCTCGAAAACGACAGAGGAGAAACATCAAATCCACCTCCGGTTCTTTCAACAGCCAAAGAGGAAACAATCTCTAAGGCCGCCCTGGATGATTATATTGCTCAACAAATAAGAGTTCACCAGGAAAATGAGGCAGCCGGCCAAGTTGTCAAAACAGGGCGACCATATCCGGGCTGGTATGATCAGATAAAATACCCGTCGGGCTACACGATCCCGAAATTCCATGTCTACAAGGGGACAGGCGATCCCCACCAGCATGTCGCCCAGTTCAGAGCTCTTTGTGGCAACACCGGCGGCGATGATAAACTCTTGCTTTGCCAATTCGTCGGCAGCTTATCGGAGACGGCGTTTGAGTGGTACTCCGAGCTTCCAAACGACTCCGTCAAAACTTTGGCAGAGATGGAGTTGCTATTCACTCAAAGATTCACGAGCGCCAGCGAACTCACCCCAATAATGGCATTGATTAATGCAAGGGTGAAGCCGGGCGAAACTTGGCTCCAATATGCAATCCGATGGCGGAACCTGTGGTCGAAGTGCGAACAGCGCATCGAGAAAACACCAGCGGTGGGCATGTTCGTGGGCACCCTAGACCCTCATGCAACTATTTCACGGTTCATAATGTTCTTTAAACCGACCACGTTCCAGGCTTTAATCAATAAGCTAGCCCAGATGGATCAAATGGGTCACAGATCGTCTCCCCCGAAGCCGGAACCGCGGAACGACAAGGGTAAAAGGAAGGCGGCCTTCGTTGCGAACACCCAACCGCAGCCCAGTGCCCTAAAGCTAGCAGATCAACTGGAAGAGAGACGACGCTATTATAATGAGAAAATGAAGCGTCCTTACTCATTCCCGCGGGATAAAACAAAGAGGCTGTTTGAGCTGGCGATGCGCAACAGGCTTATCAACTTGCCAAATCTAAGGCGACCACCACAACTCGGCGAAGTGAATAATCCCAATTATGCCCTTACCACCAAACGGTAAGCCATCCAATCGAGGATTGCTTCGTCTTTAAGGGATGGATCGAGGATCAGTACCTACAAGGCAAGTTCGCGTTGTCTGAGAAGTGGAAAGTAAACCCACCGCAACCGCACACTCCTAAGAAGACGGACACACCGGGGCAACGTGTTCTTTTGTTGAAGAAGCTTCATGGGAAGTCGTGCTTTCAGCCAAAACCAAAAGGATGCTGAATGATCTTCAGACATGCCCGGCGATCAGATGAAAGAACTCACTAGAACCCCAGATCATCGAAGGGATGCTGAAGCCGCGCCCAACTCCAAAGATTGGTGGTGATGGCCCAAGCACTCACACCCAGCCGTCAAAATCTTCAAAGAAGAAGAAGAAGAAATCCAAGAAGCACGTGAAGCCTGGCGACGAACGCACGGATCTACAGAAACAGATTGACGCGCTGGAAGAGTACAACCAGAAGGCGTGAACCCTAATCACGCTTCAAGAGTTCCTCGGCCACGTCCTTGAGGACGAAGATGATGGAGAAGACTCGTCGGATGGATCTGAGGATTATATAGCAAGCTGCCATGTGATCTCTCACTCATCAATAAATGATGAAGAAGCCCTTTGTACCAAGGGACCGGGGGCAGGGCCTGAACCGGAACTTCCAGGGCCATCAGATGAAGTGATCGACGCATTCCTAAACGAAGCTCTTCTGAAGAGTAAAGCTGACCGGGAGCGTGAGATGGCCATATTTGAAAGGGCCAAATGCCAACGACTGGGCGAAAGAGTTGAAGCACTCCCACCGAGTCAAGGGACATCCGTCGCGGATAAAAAAAAGTTCAAGACGAGGAAAAGGTTCGCTAAAGCCATATCAATGGGAATGAAGCTACCACCCTCCGAAGGAAACACTCCTGGTGAAACAGAGAGGCATCCTAGCTACTGCTCATATCATCGAAAGATTTCGCACCCCACTGAAGAATGCGATGCTTTTAAAAGATGGTGGCAAGGATATGTTGCTCACCGGCAACATTTTAAGCGGATGAAACGCAAAACTCGTCGGGAGCAAAGAAGTACGACCGAGAAGTATAAAAGAACTACCGGTAATTGTCGCACGGTCAGCGCCGGAGGATCGCAGGTTCTCACTTTCGGGAGCGACTCTGACGAGGAAATGGCTCTGGGCTCTCTCTTTAAAGAATCCATCTTGGGGAAAGAGGAAGAACCGAAGGCCTGCGAAAACATTCAGCTGCGTAATCGCACGCTTCCAGAAAAGAATCTCGGACCCACGAGTAGAAAAGATAAGGGAAAAGAAAAGGCCTCTGAGGATATCGCCCTGGATGACCAAGTCATGAAAGAGCTGACTGCCAAGGACCCGCCAAAGAAGAGTAAGGTGGACTACAACGTTCTGGCGAGGTGATCTCAGAGTTTCTACCGGCGCCAAAAGAGCTGAAAGATGGAATACACACCACTGCAGATAACCTCAAGATAATTGATTTGGGGACAACAAATGACCCGCGACCGACATTCGTTAGTGAGCTGCTATATGAAGAAAGGGTGGCCGCACTAAAAGACGTGCTTATGCGGCATAAAGATTTCTTCGCATGGAACTATTCCGAAATTCCAGGATTAGATCCAGAGATTGTTGTGCACAAACTGGCCATATCCCTGGACGTCAAGCCAGTCAAACAGGCGCCGAGAAGAATGCGGCTCGAGCTTGAGATGAGCATCAACGCCAAGGATAAGAAACTAATCGACTCTGGCTTCATCCAAGAAGTGCAGTACCCTGATTGGATCGCCAACATCGTCCTGGTAATGAAGAAAAATGGGACAGTGCACATATGCGTAGACTTCCCGGATCTCAATAAAGCCTGCCCGAAGGACGACTTCCCAGTACCGGTCACTGAGCTGATGATAGACAATACGTCCACTCACGAAGTTTTCTCCTTCATGGATGGCTCATCGGGATATAATCAGATAAAGATGCATCCTGGAGACCAGAAGCATACTGCTTTCCGAACCCCTCTGGGAATATTCTGCTATAAGGTGATGCCTTTCGGTTTAAAGAATGCCGGTGCCACCTATCAGAGGGCCATGACGAAGATCTTCGATGACCTTATACATGAAATCATCGAATGCTACATCGACGACCTCATGGTGAAAAGCAAATCATACGAGGAGCATCTCGAGCATCTGAAGATCGTGTTTCAGCGCCTTCGGCAATACAATCTGAAGATGAACCCTCTCAAATGCGCGTTTGGGGTGTCCTCAGGTAAATTCCTAGGATTCGTCATCCGACACCGAGGTATCGAAATAGATCCGTCAAAGATCAAGGAGATCATGGAAATGCCTCCGCCAAGGACTCTCAAACAATTGCGGTCTCTCCAAGGGAAGCTCGCGTATATCCGGCGATTTATAGCCAATCTCTCTGGCAAGTGCCGCCCCTACAGTCACTTGATGAAAAAGGGGACCCCGTTTGTCTGGGATCACAAATGCCAAGGTGCGCTGGACGAAATCAAGCAGTATCTGCAGAACCCGCCAGTGCTGGCCGTTCCGGTCAAGGGAAAGCCTCTCATTCTTTATACAATAGCCCTCGAAGGTTCTTTAGGCGCATTATGGGCATAAGAGAACGAAAAAGGGAAAGAAAGAGCTCTCTATTACTTGATTCAATTTCTCCTGGGGGTAGAAAGCAATTATTTTCCCATCGAAAAACACTGCTTGGCGTTGATCTTCGCGATAACGAAACTCTGGCACTATGCATTGGCGCATGAAGTCCGTCTCATATCGAAGGTGGACCCTCTCAAATATTTGATGTCAAAGGTCGTATTGACAGGGCGACTCGCTAAATGGGCCCTGCTCTTGATGGAGTTCTCAATAACCTATCAGCCTCTTAAGGCAGTGAAAGGCCAGGTTATCGCCAACTTCCTTGACGAGCATCCAATACCTGCCGATTCTCCTTTGAATTGCGAGCTGCCAGACGAACATGCGTTTGATGCGGTCGACGGTGGTGATGCCCGATGGGAACTTTATTTTGATGGAGCGTCCTCCATAAAGAAGCGCAAATAGAACACCCCTATAATCAAATCAGGGGTAGGCCTTATCCTCGTGACCCCACAAGGAAGGATAATCCGCTTCGCCTTCTCCTTGACAGAGCCGAGGACGAACAATGAAGCTGAATACGAAGCTTTGATAGCAGGCCTCGAGATCTCCATCGACATGGGAATTGAAAACCTCCTCATATACGGAAACTCCCAACTGGCCGTTAGTCAAGTAAACGGCGACCACCAGACGTGCAAGCCAGAGCTAGTGAAGTATGGCGAGAGAGTACAGCAACTGCTGACTCAAATTCCCTCCTACATGCTGGAAAGCATACCGCGTGCAGAAGATAGCAAGGCGGACGCGTTAGCCAAGCTCGCTAAAGAACTGGTTGATGAGAACCTCGATGACGTTAGAATCGTGGTACAAAGCCGTCGGGTCCTCGCACCGGCAGAAATATCTCCGGAATCATCTGAGGAAAAGGAAGCGATTGAACAGACGGCCCTGCAAATAAAAGACCTGGAGAAGGTTGAAGATTGCAGAGAAATCTTTATAAACTACTTCAAATCCCGTCGAACGCCTGAAGATGCGTCCTCAAAACATTAGCTCATGAAGCGAGCCCTATCTTTCGCCTTCGTCAATGATACTATATACAAGAGGTCGTTTGATTCTTTGTGGTTGAGATGCCTAGGACCTGAAGAGGCAAAAAGAGTCGTCTAAGAAGTTCACGACGGACTCTGCGGTTCTCACTAAGATGGGACGAAGATGAAGCTGAAGATCAAGCGGATGGGTTATTATTGGCCCACGATGATCCAAGACTGCCTCGAGTATGCGAAGCAATGCCACTCATGCCAGATCCATGGGGACTTTATCCACCAGCACCCGAATCCATTACACCCGATAATGGCTAGCTGGCCGTTTGAAATGTGGGGAACTGACATAATCCTCCCCATCGAGCCAGCATCGTCCAGAGGACATCGTTTCATTTTGGCGACAACTGATTACTTCTCTAAATGGGCAGAAGCAGTACCGCTGAGGGAAGTGAAGACGGAGAATATCCTCCATTTCTTCAAGACGCACGTTATTTATCGGTTTGGAACTCCGCGACGGATCATCTCCAATAACGGGCCAGACTACAGAAGCCACAAGATCAGTCGCTTCGCATAACAGCACAACATAGACTGGAGATACTCCTCAGTTTATAATCCCCGAGCTAACGGTCTAGCTGAGGCTTTCAATAAGACCTTGACGAAGATCGTGAAAAGACGGTGTCCCGAAATAAGAAGGACTGGCACGAGAGACTGCATGAAGCTCTTTAGGCGTATCGAACTACGTTCAAAACGGCCACAAACACAACGCCGTATGCATTGGTATTCGGTATAGAAGCGGTACTCCCCCTCGAGATAGAGTTACCCTCTCTACGAGTGGCGGTTCATTACGAGCTAACAGACGAAGAGAATGCTTACCTTCGGCTCGAGGAGCTCGATGCCCTGGATGAAACCCGGCTCATGGCGCAACAAAATCTGGAAGCCTATAAAGCAAAGATGACGTGCTCCTACGAAAGATTGACCAGGCCAAGGACATTCCGCCTGGGCGAACTCGTGTTGGTAGTAAAAAGACCCATGATCCCCAATCGTGCTAAACGAGGGAAATTCGAGCCGAATTATGAAGGCCCGTACATTATAGACAAGGTCTACCAGGGTGGAGCCTATCTGCTCATGGACATGCATGGCGAGAGGCCCTTCAGGCCAATAAATGGTCGCTTCTTGAAGAAATACTACGCCTAACGAGTCACGGCCCAGGTCAATGATAGATGACGACGACTATGTCCACTCGCTATCTTCCTAAGCCTAAACTCTATAAAGTAGTGACATGCCTTCTTCAACAACGGACCGAAACATCCTTAAACTAACGGACTGAAACGTCCTCAAACTATACCGAAACGTTCTTAAACTAACGACAAACCACTATGTCCTAAAACTATCTGTTGACCGAAATGTCGAGAAACTACGGTGGATTGCAGCATCCCAAAGATGATACAAAAAAAAGAATAAAAAAAAAAGTAAACGATATGTCCATAAGCAAAATGGGCGCGGATGAAACCCCGAAAGGGCTCCGTGAGTAAAAACAGCAGGGCTACCGGCGAGTATTGTGAAAACCCGAAAGGGCGCAACCTCGTTAAAAAAAGGGGAATAAAAAAAAAAAGAAAACGGTATGTCCATAAGCAAAATGGGCACGGATGAAAACCCGAAAGGGCTCCGTGAGTAAAAACAGCAGGGCTACCGGCGAGTGTTTGTGAAAACCCGGAAGGGCGCAACCTCGTTAAAAGACACTTACAGGGTCCTCTCTACCTTGTGAGGAGAAACCACCCGCGTGAGATCCTTACGACTCACAAGGGAGCAACACACTTAGGGATCCCCACGATTCCAAAGGAGAAATTACTCTTGCGAGATCCTCACGACTCGTAAGGAGAATCCCCTTATGAGACCCTCACGGCTTATAAGATTTGAAAATCTTAAGTTACAGAGACCTGAACATGTTCTTAAGCAACCCCCACAACCTCCGATACTGCCCAACAAGCGGCTCAATACTGACTCTTGTATACAATCCACAGGCGCGAATAAACATTTCCCTCCATAAAGTCCCATCCGTGACTAGGGATATGTCCATACGGTGAACAGCCCTTGTGAGTCCTCTCGACTTATAAGGAGAAATCACTCTTGTCAGATCCTTACGACTTATAAGAGACCATGCACTTAGGAATCCTCACGATTCTTAAGGAGAAATTACACCTACGAGATCCTCACGACTCAAAGGGAGAAATGCCTTTATGAGACCCTTACGGCTTATGAAGTCAAAAGCCTTAGTCGACAGGATCTTAACCCTATTCGCTAAGCCACCTTTGTTCGATAACGACAGAGGCAAATGATGATTCGCTCCTGGCAATATCCCAGTTGTAGCAGTGCTGATGCCGAAATCGGTGTCTAATCCCAAGCTTGCGGCAAAAAGCTAGCGAGCCACACATGCATACGAAATAGCCGAAATGATGGGGCAACTTGCAACAGAAGAAGCAAGTAAAAAAAATGTATGCATGCAAAATAGCCGAAATGGTTGGGCAACTCGCAATAAAAAGCAGCGAGTAAAAATAAAATAAATAGCCGAAATGATTGGGCACCGCGAAAAATAACCGAAATGATGGGGCAATCGCGACCTTCGTGATATAAAAGCTGAAATGATAGAGCATCGCGGAAAGAAATAAAATAAAAAAAATGAAATTTATGCCGTACAGGTGATATCATGTCAATCCATGTATACAATCCAGGGGTGCAAACAAAGAAGGAATCACACTCTTCCTCCCCAGATTTCATCAGAAGAAGAAGCCAAATCTCGATGGTTCACAGACAGCCTAGAGATCATCTCAACACTCGTCTCATTACAGCAGACATAACATCAAGCAAAGCGGAACAGCAGCAACTCCCAGTTCCATGACTCGGCGGCGTACAGCCAACCGAGAGTCAAATTCCGACTTCGTGAAATACAGACAGAGTCAAAAATTCCTGGTTACGTGGAATACGGATAACGTCACTTCTGACCCCGTGGAAAACGTTCAGAGCGGATCCTGGTCCTCACAGAGCACGGCAGTGAACCCGTATGAAGCATCCAGAGCGGAGCCTGGTCCTCGCCGAACACGGCAGTGAAACCGTGGGAAGCATCCAGAGCAAAATTCCTGGTCACATGGAACGCGGATAACGTCACTTCTGACCCCGTGGAAAACGTCCAGAGCGGAGCCTAGTCTTCGCCGAACACGGCAGTGAACCCGTGGGAAGCATCTAGAGCAAAATTCCTGGTTACGTGGAACGCGGATAACGTCACTTTTGACCCCGTGGAAAACGTCCAGAGCGGAGCCTGGTCCTCGCCGAACACGGCAGTGAACCCGTGGGAACCATCCAGAGCAAAATTCCTGGTCACGTGGAACACGGATAACGTCATTTCTGACCCCGTGGAAAACGTCCAGAGCGGAGCCTAGTCCTCGCCGATCACGGCAGTGAACCCGTGGGAAGCATCTAGAGCAAAATTCCTGGTTACGTGGAACGTGGATAACGTCACTTCTGACCCCGCGGAAAACGTCCAGAGCGGATCCTGGTCCTCGTAGAGCACGGCAGTGAACCCGTGTGAAGCATCCAGAGTGGAGCCTAGTCCTCGCCGAACACGGCAGTGAACCCGTGGGAAGCATCCAGAGAAAAATTCCTGGTCACTTGGAACGCGGATAACGACACTTCTGACCCCGTAGAAAACGTCCAGAGCGGAGCCTAGTCCTCGCCAAACACGGCAGTGAACCCGTGGGAAGCATCTAGAGCAAAATTCCTGATTATGTGGAACTCAGATAACGTCACTTCTGACCCCATGGAAAACGTCCAGAGCGGATCCTGGTCCTCGCAGAGCACGGCAGTGAACCCGTGTGAAGCATCCAGAGCGGAGCCTGGTCCTCGCCGAACACGGCAGTGAACCCATGAGAAGCATCCAGAGCAAAATTCCTGGTCACGTGGAACGCGGATAAAGTCACTTTTGACCCCGTGGAAAACGTCCAGAGCGGATCCTGGTCCTCGCAGAGAACGGCAGTGAACCCGTGTGAAGCATCCAGAGCGGAGCCTGGTCCTCGCCGAACACGGCAGTGAACCCGTGGGAAGCATCCAGAGCAAACATCGGACTGTGGAGTCCCTAAATACACGGACTATGATGTCCTTAACCTCGACCGTGATGTCTTAAAACTAACAATCAACCATAATGATTTTTAACTGATTTTACCTTGGTTCAAGGGTACATCTCTTCACTCCTTTGATATTTGTCGTTGTAATTCCTCAACGTCTTCAAAGAGGTGACAGGTCCCAATAACCACACATTTCGCGGACTGTGGAGTCCTTAAATCCACGGACTATGATGTTCTTAACCTCGACCGTGATGTCTTAAAACTAACATTGGACTGTGGAGTCCTTAAATCCACGGACTATAATGTCCTTAACCTCGACCGTGATGTCTTAAAACTAACATTGGACTGTGGAGTCCTTAAATCCACGGACTATGATGTCCTTAATCTCGACCGTGATGTCTTAAAACTAACATTGGACTGTAGAGTCCTTAAATCCACGGACTATGATGTCCTTAACCTCGACCGTGATGTCTTAAAACTAACATTGGACTGTGGAGTCCTTAAATCCACGGACTATGATGTCCTTAACCTCGACCGTAATGTCTTAAAACTAACATTGGACTATGGAGTCCTTAAATCCACGGACTATGATGTCCTTAACCTCGACCGTAATGTCTTAAAACTAGAAACGGACGGTGGATTCCTTAAACCCACGGACTATGATGTCCTTAATCTTGACCGCGATGTCTTTAAACTACGGTATCCTGGAAAACATCCAGAGCAACCCCTGACCCCGTGAAATACAGATAAGGGCAACTGCACCCAGCACTTGCGAGTCCTCACGACCCGTAGGGAAGCAAATTCTCTTGTGAGATCCTTACGACTTTCAAGGGAAAACACGCTTAAGAATCCTCACGATTCTTAAGAAGAAATTAAACCTATGGGATCCTCTCGACCTGTAGGGAGAAAAACTCTTTATGAGACCCTCACGGCTCATAAAACTCAAAAGTCTTAGGAGGCAAATCTTAACCCTGAATCCTAAGCCATCGCTGCCCTGCAAAGAGATCAAGAGAGACTATCCGCAGAATGCATTTAATAAAAAGGGACACACCATTGAGAAGGAAAAATATGTCTTTTATTCATAAACCAAAATGGATACAAAGTACAATTCATGAAAGAACAAAAAATATATACTCTCATTCAGGAGTATGTACAAAGCAAGAAAAAAAAATATACAAGTCTTTAGCCCGGCGGGCGATTTAGCAGCTTCACCAGCTCATCCTTCTTTCGCTGGGTCACGCCTTCGTGATTCAGTATCGCTAGAAGATGGGCCTCCGCCTGAGCCTGTTGAGCCTGATATGAGGCAAGCCGACCTTCGAGCTCTTTCTCGGTAGCCTTGTGAGCCTCAACCCTTTCGCGAGTGAACACGGCAGCTTTATCGAGGGCCACCACCTCTTTGATAGACTCTTGAAGTACTCGCCAAAGTTCATGCGCTTTGTTGGCTTTGGCTGTAAGGTTGGCCTGGAGCTCGTTCAGTGCCTTAGAGTCCAGCTCCCTCTCCGAGAATTTACGGCCGAGCCTCTTCTCGCACGACACCATGTTCGCCGCGCACCGCTCTATCAGACCCCGCAAGTCCGCCTTTGCAGCCACAGCCTCCGAAGAAAGGCGGGAACACTCAAGTACGTGCAAGCAAGCCTCCACCTGCCGACAGAACTCAACCCAGACTCGCACCACCGCTTCGCTATGGTAGGTGGCAAGAAAAGAAAGAGAACCGTTAGCTTCGGCAGAAAATGCTTCAACTGTGATTGCGCTGCCAGCGCGAAGCTCCTCGATCAAAGATGACAGGGAGACAATGCTTAGCTTGGCCAAGCATTCTGAGGCTCGCAAAGCATAAGGGCCGGGCGGAATGGCGATGCGCGAGTCCAGCGCTGTGAGAGCTGGCAGGGCTGTTCAGATTTATAAAAGATCGGTGAAACTTTTAAGCAACGGAATAGGTGGGACCATATTGAGACTTCACTTACCCACAGTCATGCAGGAAGGAGCTGAAGGTTCCCCTGGCCTTTCGAGGACCTCAACCTCGTCATCGGCCTCCAGAACTGTAAAGAACATCAATGTCATTTTGCGAAATAACAACAATGCTATGAAACGGTGAACGACACTAACCTTGCCCAGACGAGAGGACGATGCGTTGAGGAGATATCGCCTGTGGGGCGGCCATCTCCAGCAAGCGATGAAAGGATTGCCAGGGAGACAGATCGGCAATAGAGGCCGCCAGTCCGCGCAGTTCTGAAAAGATAAAATAATTCAGATAACAAAAAGATCACTAGTTTAAAATGTGGAAGGTTACCTTCGACGCTCCTCCCATTTTGAGCTGGAGGGATAGCATCTTCAACGGCCTCCGCCGCGACCTCAGGTACAGTACCAAGGACACGAGCCGGTGTAACGGCCTAGGAGGAAAGAGCAGCGGTAGCCACTGCGGGTTCCAACGAAGGGAGGGTAGCCTCGATTATCTCCGTCCCAGCCTCCGAGCCGCCCTCAGGAAGATCCATTGGGACGGCGACCACAAAGGGTGCCTCTCCCAAAGGAGCAAGTGCTTCGGAATCAAGAACCGCCACAGGAGGCTCTATCGCGAGAGGGATAGCGTCGTTAACCCCTTCCGCATCGAGCAATGTTTCATTGGGGGTGTCAACAGGCTCTACCATCAACAAGCCCGTAGGAACCGCCCCCATCGCCGAAGTCTCTGCACAATTCACGCAAGAATAAGGATACATATATACAAGTGCAAGCAATATGAAGTGCTGCAAAGAAGTATAAGAACATACCAATGTGTAAGGAAGCCTTCAATATGGCTTCTTCAAGCCGATGCTCCTTCTCAAGGAGGTGTGCTCGCCGGGGTTCAAGGGTAGACTCGTGGCCTCCAGTCCATAAGGAAAGCGCGTCCGCAGCATCCTCCGAAGCGGCCTGCTTCAGGGCTCTTTCTCCCCATTCCTCCAAAAGGCCAATGAACCGCTGCCGGATCCACGAGGGGTCTTCATAGAAGATTACGGCAGGATAGGGCTTCTTCGGAACCCTTACATTCTGAGACTCATCTTTAGAACGTCTTATAGCCTCAGCCAATTGTGCGGCTTCCTCGGCAGCTGAACCCGGAAAAAGTAGGCCAACATCCGACTCTTGCACTGTCAACGGTTCATCCTGAAGTATGGGCTCAGACTATACTAAAGAGTCAAGTAGGTTGGTAGCCACCTTACTCCGCCGCTTAGATACAGAACCGACCGCCGAAGATGACCGTTTCCTCCCCCGTAGAGCCTTGGCACGACGCCGACCCACCTCATCTTCAACACCCTCGTACCTACCACCCCCGCATAGCGCTACAACTGAGGATTACACAGCCATTGTCGACGCCACGAGTGGTGGTGCTGCTACCAGAGCCCGATTAGCCCGCGACCGGGTGCCCAATGGCATACCAACTGTGGGAGTGAGGTCTACTCCCGACTCTCCCGGAATAAGTGCAACACCGGTATCCCTCAAGGGAAAGCGAACCGGTGCGCGGGGTCGCAGCGTAGCTCTTGTGGCCGGAACCTGAGTAGGAGCGCCATATCGAAGGAGTACCCTTCTCTCCTAAAAAATAATCGGGTTGACCCGATGAAGGTACCAGCCCGTAAACGACCCCACGCACCGGGGAAGATGGTCAGCTTCAGGGATCATGAAGTGGGAGCCGGTGTTCAACCTCACGAAATGATGAGCGGTATCACGAACGGCTTCGAGTGAAGGGACCGGCGCAACTATGAAAGCCTCGAAAGGGACGCCCTGGTCGTATCCAAGCTGCCGGGCGAAGCGATGCGGGTTGTACCACATGAAAAGGGCCGCACTATCCTAGAGAAATACCAGATAGCCTGGTCTGATTGCATACAAGTGTGTGGCCTCCCGGGGCCTCAAAGAAGGCACATTGTCTTTTGACTGGTCCCGGAGTTGCTGAGCTGGACCTGAAGGAGAAGATAAAACCCGGTCGGTAAAAACCAATCCGCCAGCAGTAGCATAAGGAGCAATCAACGCTCGAATGGGCCCAAATTGAGTTGGGTCAGAGACAGAAGCATTCACCAATCGCATAAGTCGCGGGAAGATGTAGGCGCCATAAAATGCGGGCCTCTGATGCATAGCAAAAGCACCCAACACATGCATTTCTATCCAAGACGTGAAATAATGGAGAGAAAAGTTTACTACATCCACGCCAGGAGTAGAGGTATTAGCCACAGCGCCCAACCCATGATAGAGATGCGCCAATGCCGGGATGCCGATGGCCAGCCGTGTCCCCTCAGCAATACGATGAGCCGGATAGATAACCGAGACTCTCATGAAGCGGCGATGCATGGGGATGACGAACCAGCTGAGCCAGACACTGACGAAGCCCATGAAGAATGTCTCCTCATCCATGCCGGGAGCTGCAATGGATTCGAAAGACACCGGCGACATAATTGGAATGTAATACTGTGGTAAATCTGATTCCTTGGTCGGCAGCTTCTTTTGACCAAACCCAAAGGGGTCATTGATATTTGCGAACTTCGGAGCCGTCTTCGACAGGACATCCTCGCAAAGGAAGCAAGCAATGAAGCGCTTAAAAGTAACGCCTTGTTCCTCTGATTCTGTGAATAGCCGGTCAAAGATACCCAACGCCTTGATCAGACTTGGACGCTTGTGGCGGACGGCGTTCTCACTAGACAAGCCGTCGAGGATTGCGGGCTCAGTCTCAAAGACGTACTCATCGGGAGGCAGCAACTCCACATAAAGTGTCCCCCGGATTGGCAGCCCCGAGATTTCATAAAATTCTTCCAAAGAGATCGAAACCTCGCGGTCCCCTAGAAGAGAAGTGTTGGTAGGGAGATTCCACTGGTTCAAGAACGCCTTAACCCACCAGACATACGGGGATTGGTAGTAGAAGAGCGACGCATACATCGCCTGGTAAAGCCCGACCTTCTGCAGCCGCGCGCGATGGGCAGAAAGGATGTAACGAGCCCAGAGAAGGTAGCCAGTAGGGTGTCGAGGGGTGAGCCCTATCTTGTAGATTTATCTCCATGGTTGGGCCTCACCCTGGCAAATACGCCGTCCCAGAATATCTATAGCTGGGATCGGATGGTTCGGGATACTAGTTGTCGAAGGCTCAAGCCGCCCCATCGGAGTCCAATTCGGTATCTCTACGGCAAAGACTGTCCTTGGAGGGTCCATTGGCAGAAACGGAAAGGTGCGCTCCGTTGGTACTTCGCAAAGGAAACTCCGGCGCCCCCGGATAATATGACCGTACCAGGTCCCCCACAAAAGCAAGTTGGTGCAGTTCGGGTCTTGAGCCCTGATCATCGCCATCACTTCCTCATCAGATGGTGACTGAGGAAAGGCGGCCTCCGAGCGAGTGAAAGGAAAGTATGGAACGGAAGTCATTTTACCTGAAGTAAAATAAGGGGAAACTGTTAAAAGCGAAGCCAGCAGTGTATATATATATATATATATAAAGACAGCGGAAGAAAGCGACAGCGGACTCCTTTTTATGGGACCATTGGTTACAAAACACATGGGTCCCACAGAATCAAGATGACGGCTTGTTAAATAATGAGGCCAAGCAATTATAATGAGACAAAAGGAAGATTCTCATTAAATAAGCAGTGGATTTCAAATGACCCTATACATTCCCCTAAAAAGAAATCCATTTTGGACTCTGTGACAAATCAAACAGAATTAAGGGAATTAAATTCCCAGGAAGAGACATTGCAAACTTCTTCTTCTCGGATGTGAGAGAGACAACTCAGGGCAAGAAAACCCAAGAAGTCCCCTGAGAAGAACTAAGTTCTTCATAGGAATTAAATTCCTTTTTGAAAAAAGGGAATTAAATTCCCAGAAATTCTTTCCCCATAGCCGGAGCTTTTTATGATGGAATTAAACTCCATGGAAAAGACAAACACCACCACCGATCCCTAAAGATTAGAGAAACCCTAAGAGATTCTACTATTTGAAGGTTAAATGGTTTTCTGTTCTTGCTAAAGAACTTAAAGAAAAATGGGTTCTCGTTAAAAGGGGAAAACCCTTGGTGTGGATTTAAAATCCAAGGAGTTTATATGTATGAAAGTTCTTCGATTGTCCAAAGCCATTACCTGAAGAGACGGGTCTTTCTTCAACAGAGTTAAACTCTGGAAAATTTGAAAGGAAGAGAACTAAGCTCTGAGAAAAGAGAATTAAATTCTCAAAAGGAAAGGAAATCGCAACGAGGAAGATGAAAGAGTGGAGGCGCTTCTGAAGAGACCCCTGCATTTATAGGATGTGATGGAAACGCTTCATCTCCGCGATTCTCGAGATGGATCCAACGGTCACAAAAGTGACAGCGTTGCACTCACGTGCAAACACGTGAGAGCAACGCTGTAGGGGCATTTGTTCCCTGATTAAAAATCAGGAAAAACTTCAAAAGAGGCATCACGTACTCACACGTGACCAATGGTCACGTGTTGACACGTGATGGTTAAAGCAGCAGCGCAAATGAGCTGGCAGAAGAAGTCAACTTGAGGGTCACGTGTTCACACGTGACTGGCTTTAAAGGCCTCACAGTTTAACAGAATTAAAATTCTGAATTTTCTCTGAAATCTTTCCAAATGGGAAAGGAATCAGGAGAACCATTGGATTAAGAATCCAGGGGTGATTAAATATCACCAATTTATGGAAAAATCTTGGACAAGGAAAGATTTTCCCTAAATCTCATCAGAAATAACAAATAGAATATCTTTGGATTAAAAATCCAACGGTGAATAAAATTCACCTAATAATCTAAAGGCTCAGATTAATGATGAAAACAAACAAAATCTTTCAATGAAAGATTTGCTAAACAAATTGATTCTTTTCCTCCTTCTATAAATAGGAGTCAAGGGGAGAATAGAAGAGAGAGAGAACTTTGGAGAAAAAACTTGGCAGAGAATTTTGGCATCTTGAAAATTCAGAAAGAAAACCCTAAGTGAGAAAAAGAAAGGGGGATCAAAACTTCAAAAAAAAAGAGAATTTAATTCTCAAAAATCTAAGAGTTTAACTCTTTTGCAAAGAACTTAGTTCTTCCTCTAGTTGAAGATTCGCAAAGCGCACATCTCCCCATAAGTTGAGAATTTAATTCTCATCGGGTCGAGATCCTGCCATGCAGATCCAAAACTTAGAGAGGGAATTAAGTTTAGAGAATTTAATTCTCCCAAAACAAAACTAGGGTTTAACCCTATATGAGAATTCAATTCTCCAAAATTATAGGAATTTAATTCCTTCAAGATGGACAGAACTAGGGTTTAACCCTAATTGAGAAGTTAATTCTCTCAAGCTCACAGGAATATAATTCCTCTTAAAATGAAATTAGGGTTTCACCCAATGCAAGAACTTAATTCTTTTACATATATGGAAATTTAATTCCTCTGAAAAGAAAATTAGGGTTTAACCCTACATGAGAATTTAATTTTTTCATAAGAGGGGTTTTAATCCCCCCAGAATCACAATTAGGGTTTAACCCTATGAAGAATTTAATTCTTAAAACGGATAAAGAGATCTTCAAGCGTGCAAAGAACCAGGGTCACGTGTCCCCACGTGACCCCTGTAAAGATCCACAGAAATAAGGAGGAAAGAGCTCAGAGGCAACGCCTCACGTGCTCCACGTGACCCCCGAAACACAGAAAGAAAAAGTAAAAGAAATAAAGGCCTTGGGCGCTCTCACGTGTTCCCACGTGACCCTTGGCAGACGCTCTAACAATCAGTGCATGAATCCTCCTCACGTGTCAGCACGTAATGCTCCAAAAATAAAATATACAAAGTGTTTAACACTTAATCGCAGAACGAAGAAAAGGAGATCCGGCCCCACCTTTGGCCGCCCTCACGTGTCTCCACGTGACCCTTTTTTTCTTTAGTGTTTAAACACTAATTCGAGAGCTTTATTCCCAGTGTTTAATACTGATCATCTTTTAGTGTTTAACACTAATTGAGACTCTTACTTCCAGTGTTTAACACTGATTATCTTTTAGTGTTTAACACTAATTCAAGAATCCTATTTTCAGTGTTTAACACTGTTATCCTCTAGTGTTTAACACTAATTGAGACTCTTACTTCCAGTGTTTAACACTGATTATCTTTTAGTGTTTAACACTAATTCAAGAATCCTATTTTCAGTGTTTAACACTAATTGGAGAGCTTTATTCCCGGTGTTTAACATTGATCATCTTTTAGTGTTTAACACTAATTTGAGACTCTTACTTTCAGTGTTTAACACTGATTATCTTTCAGTGTTTAACACTAATTCGAGAATCCTATTTCCAGTGTTTAACACTGTTATCCTCTAGTGTTTGACACTAATTTGAGAGTGTTATTTCCAGTGGTTAACACTGCTGTTTCCTATTGTCTAACACTACTTTTAGCCAAACTGGCTAATTTTCCAAAAGAAAAAGTCCCTTCTCCAAATGAATCTCAAAATTGAGAAAATCAAAGATTGAAAATGTTTAGCATTGCTAAATAATGTAGGATTGACAAGCGTTAATGGTCTAACAAAGGGCCAATATGTCAAACTTAATTGGACTTAGCCCAAATTGGCCATAAGTCCTCAACCCAGACTTAACTGAGCCAATGTGCTCATAATATAATCAATTGGTCTTAGCTCCAAACTGGGCTACAGATCATTTAATCCACCTTGATTCAAGGGTACATCTCTTCACTCCTTTGATATTTGCCGTTGTAATTCCTCAACGTCTTCAAAGAGGTGGCGGGTCCCAACAACCATACATTTCATTTACTGTGGGGTTCTTAAACTCATGGACTATGATGTCCTTAACCTCGACCATGATGTCTTAAAACTAACATTGGACTGTGAGGTCCTTAAACTCAAGGACTATGATGTCCTTAACCTTGACCGTGATGTCTTAAAACTAACATTGGACTGTGGGGTCCTTAAACTCATGGACTATGATGTCCTTAATCTCGACCGTGATGTCTTAAAACTAACATTGGACTGTGGGGTCCTTAAACTCATGGACTATGATATCCTTAACCTCGACCGTGATGTCTTAAAACTAATGTCGGACTGTGGAGTCCTTAAATCCACGGACTATGATGTCCTTAAACTCGACCGCGATGTCTTAAAACTAACATTGGACCACCATGTCCTTAAACTGGTAATCGACCGCAATATCATTAAACTAAACGATAGAGCCCAACTGCCCTCTTGTCGGATCCAAACGATCCCGTTAAGTTGATATTAGTCTAAAATTAGACTAACGTGTCCTTAACAAACGTTTAAGTTGATCTTAGTCTCAAATGAGGCTGATGTATTAAACACAACCCTCCCAAACCCAAATCTAAGAAAGATACGGATTTGGAATAGTCCACGCCCTACGGGCGACAACATAACTTAGTCTCCGTATACAATCCACGGGCAACCAAACACAAAAACAAACACCCACGACACGAAATGACCATATGGAGAAGGAGAAAGTTGTTACCGCGATGCGGTAGCGTAATTAACTGCAGGGGCTTGCGCCTGCAGGGAAGAGCGTCCCCACAATCAAAAACCCCTCTAACGAGGGGGAATCTGACGAAGTCTTCTACATCGGTTGCATCCGTTTAAATCTTCGATACATGGTGTCATAAATCAACTTGGCATCTTCGGAGAGGTGGACGGATATCACCTATTAGCATCTGCCTCGAATCTCAGGCAAGACGTCTGTCGTGCCGTCTTTCGGAAGGGAACAGATTCCCGACGCAGAGGCAAAAACAAACCAAAGAACGGGAAAGGCGTTCGACAGCGACAAAGCGGGACCAAGAAGCCACGCGATCGGGAATCGAGCAATCCGGACTCGTCTCTTATAAAGAAGATGGGTCGAGCATACTCTTTTCCTCAGAATAAAACAAGGAAGATACTTGATCTCGCTATAAAACATCAAATGATTACACTCCCGGAGTCCAAGCACCTCGAGAAAGCTAACGAGGTCTCTCATCCAGACTATTGCTCTTATCACCGAGCAATAGGACACCCTCTCAAAGACTGCTTCACCTTCAAGAACTGGGTCGAAGACCAATATCAGCTTGGCAAGTTCGCTCTATCCGACAGTTGGAGGATAACTCCGCCGCAGAAGCATGAACCCAAATCTACGAAGGTAGACCCAGATCTACATCGGTCTTGGAAGCGAGCTCGTACTTGTCATGTGATAACACTATCAAAAGAAGAGCCCAAGAATATGGATGACCTCCCCTGGTGCTTCGAAAACAATGATGACGAGGTAATCTCAGAGTTTCCACCGGCGCCAAAAGAGCTAAAAGATGGAATACATACTACTGCAGATAACCTCAAGAAGATTGATTTGGGGACGGCAAGTGACCCGCGACCGACATTCGTCAGTGAGTTGCTATCTGAAGAAAGGGTGGCTACACTAAAAGACGTACTCCTGCAGCATAGAGATTGCTTTGCATGGAACTATTCCGAAATGCCAGGATTAGATCCAGAGATTGTTGTTCACAAATTGGCGATATCCCCGGACGTTAAGCCAATTAAACAAGCACTAAGAAGAATGCGGCTCGAGCTTGAGATGAGCATCAACGCCGAGGTCAAGAAGCTAATCTATTCTGGCTTCATCCAAGAGGTTCAGTATCCTGACTGGATCGCCAATATCGTCCCGGTGATGAAGAAAAATGGGACAGTGCGCATATGCGTGGACTTCGGGAATCTCAATAAAGCCTGCCCGAAGGACGATTTCCCAGTACCAGTCACTTAGCTGATGATAGATAACACGTCCACTCACGAAGTCTTCTTCTTCATGGACGGATCATCAGGATATAATCAGATAAAGATGCATCCCGAAGACCAGAAGCACACCGCTTTCCGGACCCCTTTGGGTATATTCCGCTACAAGGTGATGCCCTTCGGTCTAAAGAACGCCGGTGCCACCTATCAGAGGGACATGATGAAGATCTTCGATAACCTTATACATGAAATCGTCAAATGCTATATCGACGACCTCGTGGTGAAAAGAAAATCATACGAGGAACATCTCGAGCATCTGAAGATCGTGTTTCAACGCCTTCGGCAATACAACTTGAAGATGAACCCTCTCAAATGCGCGTTCGGGGTCTCCTCGGGCAAATTTTTAGGATTCATTGTCCGACACCGAAGTATCGAAATAGATCCGTCAAAGATTAAGGCGATCATGGAAATGCCTCCGCCAAGGATTCTTAAACAATTGCGGTCTCTCCAAGGGAAGCTCGTGTATATTCGGCGATTTATAGCCAATCTCTCCGGCAAGTTCCGCCCCTACAGTCACTTGATGAAAAAAGGGACCCCGTTCGTCTGGGATCACAAATGCCAAGGCGCACTAGACGAAATCAAGCAGTATCTGCAGAATCCGCCAGTGCTGGCTGCTCCGGTCAAGGGAAGCCTCTCGTTCTGTACACAACCGCCCTTGAAGGTTTCTTAGGCGCATTATGGGCACAAAAGAACGACCAAGGGAAAGAAAGAGCTTTCTACTACTTGAGTCGAGTTCTCCTGGGGGTAGAAAGCAATTATTCTCCCATCAAAAAATACTGCCTGGCGTTGATCTTCGCGATAACGAAACTCAGGCACTATGCATTGGCGCATGAAGTCCGTCTCATATCGAAGGTGGACCTCCTCAAGTACTTGATGTCAAAGGCCATATTGACAGGACAGCTTGCTAAATGGGCCTTGCTCTTGATGGAGTTCTCAATAACTTACCGACCTCTTAAGGCAGTGAAAGGCCAGGCCATCGCCGATTTCCTCACTGAACATCCGATACCGGCCGATTCCCCTTTGAATTGCGAACTGCCAGACGAACATGCGTTTGATTCGATCGACGGTGGTGGTATCCGGTGGGAACTTTATTTCGATGGAGCATCCTTCATGAAGAAGCGCAAACAGAATACGCCCATAATCAAATCGGGGGTAGGCCTTATCTTCGTGACCCCACAAGGAGGGATAATGCGCTTTGCTTTCTCCTTAACAGAGCCGGGGACAAACAATGAAGCCGAGTATGAAGCTTTGATCGCAGGCCTCGAGTGTAAGTTGATGTACAACACCCCAATACTTGTGGGGAGGCGGAAACTTTAAAAACAAACTTATTTAAAACACAAACATCGACTAACCGCTTGAATCAAAGCTAAACGATAACTAACTACAAACATAGAGTTTCTATGCTACTTTGTTTAAGGATTATACCTAACGAATCGTGTCCTTCGTCTTTGCGAACTCCACCTCCTCCTCGGCCTTCTCGAAGTAGTAGACGATCCACCCGAGAGCTTTACTCCAAGCTTAGCCTCTAAACTTGAGGCAACTAAACTTCTTTAAGTGCTAATCAAAGAAGCTAGTTAAAATAGAGTGAGGGTTATGGTTTAATTAGTCTAACTAATCCTTGTACTCAACACATGAGAGGGGATGATTAGGGTTTGAAGAGGGAGAGCTTGAGGAGAGAGAAGGTGAGGATAATAATGAAGTGAGAATAATGAGTTATGATAATATATATCAAGCATTTCTTTTATCAAGAAAAGAAAAGAAATGAATTTAACAACCATGCTTGATAATATCTAGTGATGATTCACATCCATGAGTCATTAAGCATTTATGATGCTTTAATGACATGGATGAATCATCCATATGATTCACTAATCACATTCATTGTATATGCCACCTAAACCCCCTTAGTCACCACCTTCTAGAAGCTTCTTGCGCAATTATGAGAACGCCCCTCCTTTCCGCAAAAATATGGAAAAACTTTAGACTGTATAAATCCAATAACCGGATACCAGTAACTGGCTTAAACCAAAGCCGACTGGTAAAAACTGTCCGAAAGTCGTACGTGCGTAAACACACGTATGCGTCCGAACCCTTGTCGTAAAACCATACGACCTCTATATCGTTTCGTCTGGAGTAGGGAAACTCTCTGTGTGGGACTCTAGAGACTCGACTACTACACTGGCAGTGGGTTTAACCACAGACCGCAAGCGGCACTAGCTGTACGTAACGGTCCCCAGGTAGATGTCGATAAGAAGGCCGATGAGGAAACCCATCCGAACTCCTACTGAGTCTGATGTGACAATCTCCATACAGTCCGGTCCGTTCGTCTAAGACTATCGCATATCGGGCCTAGGGGGCGGCAAGCGTCAGTCCCCTAATAGCGGTATAAGTCGTGTCGGAGGGAAGCCCATTACATCCTGAGAAACTACTGGAACCTACCAGCAAATCTCGCTTGCCCTGGCCAGGGACTTTGCGTAATGTCTCTCTGACACAGCGCGATATCAACTCCCAATACCGGGAGAGACGAATCATGTCTAACCGCCACTGCCTCCAAGTGCTCGGGACTGCACCCAACTGCTACCTGTTTGCACGACTCCTTTGAGCCGTGGTAGGGTAGCAATCTAAGAACAGTGGGACACACTCGAGGTGAAGCAGCAGTGTCAAGTCTGCGGACTATGCTGTACTCATGTCACCTGGGAACTGCTCACTGACGACTGGTATAAAACCAACCAACAGTTCCCTGTGAGTCCTGTCCGGTGTACCCGTAACCTAACGAGCACCTGCACACTATCTCCAGTACAACTTACTGACGGCTGTGGGACAGACCATCTCCCCAACTGGGATGAGAAGCGTACACACTAGTCTACTCCGGAGTATCGATGCTCTGTCTCGATAATCCAACGACTAGGGACCTGAATAAGGATGTGCTTGTAGACTACCCAGCCCCCACTAGTGTGGCTGCCATCACAACGCTGGTAGTCAAGCAAGATCCTAAGAGCTCTATCAATACGTATACTCACATATTAAGATAGAAAAACCAAGTAGCATACTACCATGTTTAGCAAGACTGTTATATACATGTGAATATCCCAAGCTTCCATTAAGTAATAAACAAACTAGTATGATACAATAATGGCCCCTAGGGCCTATACACTAACAATCTCCCACTTGCACTAGGGCCATGTACCGGCATATCGAAGACCGATGATCTCGAGTAGCCTCTCGAACTGAATCTGAGGTAGGGCCTTCGTGAATGGATCAGCAATGTTCTCTTCAGAAGCAACTCTCCGAACCTCGATCTCCTGACGATCAATGATCTCCCTGATCAGGTGATACCGCCTTAAGATGTGTCTGGACTTCTGATGGGACCTTGGTTCCTTCGCTAAAGCTATAGCTCCGTTGTTGTCGCAATACAGAGGTATTGGATCAACTATGGTAGGAACCACCTGAAGTTCTGTTAGGAACTTCTTCATCTAGACTGCTTCTTTTGCGGCATCGCAAGCAGCTATATACTCCGCTTCCATCGTCGAGTCAGCAACGGTGTCCTGCTTGGAACTCTTCCAGCACACCGCCCCTCCATTGAGGGTAAAGACATAACCCGACATGGACTTGGAATCGTCCTTATCACTCTGGAAGCCGGAATCAGCAAAGGCCTCCAACCTGAGGTCTTTTCCACCGTAAACCAAGAACATCTCCTTTGTCCTTCTCAGGTACTTGAGAATGTTCTTTACTGCTATCCAGTGCTTCTCCCCTGGGTCTGACTGATACCGGCTTACCACGCTCAGTGCGTGAGCTACATCTGGTCTGGTGCACAACATCGCATACATTATAGAGCCTACCGCAGAAGCGTAGGGTATAATAGACATGCGTTCCCTTTCCAAATCAGTCTTGGGAGACATCTCTTTGGAGAGGGTGATTCCGTGACAAGCCGGTAGATTACCGCGCTTAGAATCTTTCATACTGAATCTTTTCAGTACAGTGTCGATATACCTGGACTGCGAAAGTCCCAACATCCTCTTGGATCTATCACGATAGATCCGGATCCCCAGAATGTAAGAGGCATCACCCAGGTCTTTCATGGAGAACCTGTGTGACAAGAATCCTTTGACAGATTGTAGCATAGGAATGTCATTTCCTATCAATAGAATGTCATCCACGTACAAGACGAGGAATACGACACTTCTGGCTACAACTTTACTATATATGCACGGTTCATCTGGATTTTTGATAAAGTCATATTCTTTGACTGTCTCATCAAAACAGATGTTCCAACTCCGCGATGCCTGCTTTAGTCCATAAATGGACTTAAGCAGCTTGCATACTTTCCCGCTGCTCCCACTCTGATTGAAACCCTCTGGCTGATCTATATAGACGCACTCTTCTAAATTCCCATTCAGAAAGGCCGTCTTTACGTCCATCTGTCAGATTTCATAATCATGGAAGGCAGCAATAGCAAGAAGGACCCGAATGGATTTGAGCATAGCCACTGGAGAAAAAGTTTCGTCATAGTCCAAACCAGGTCTTTGACGAAAACCCTTTGCAACAAGTCTAGCCTTATAGGTTTCCACCTGCCCATCTACACCAATCTTTTTCTTGAAGATCCATTTGCATCCTATGGGTTTTACCCCATCTGGAGCAAAGTCCAAAGTCCATACTTTGTTGGTGTACATGGACTCCATTTCGGTCCGCATTGCATCTAGCCATCGTACCGAGTCGCCGCTCTGGATGGCCTGCTGGAAGTCAGTAGGTTCATCATCATCTATGATGCAATCCTCTCTATCCCCATCTATGAGAAAACCGTAGTATCTCTCAGGCGGATGAGACGACCTACTACTCCTGCGGAGGGGTGCTGGAATGTCCTGTTCTTCTTGAACTTCCGGTTCTACCAAACTTTCAGTAGCAGTTTGTGGTTCTGGAATTTCTTCCAGTTCTATTTCGCTCCCATTTTTTTCCTTTTCTAAAAACTGATATTCTAGAAAATGGGCATTACGAGAAACAAACACCTTTTGTTCCTCTGCGTAATAGAATAGATACCCCTTGGAGTTCTTTGGATATCCCACAAACATACACTTTACTGATCGTGCCTCGAGCTTGTCCACATGCTGCTTTTTAACAAAAGCTGGACATCCCCATATTTTCAGATACTGAAGATAGGGTTTCTTCCCACTCCACATCTGATATGGCGTGGTAGGTACAGTCTTGGTAGGAACCATGTTCAAAAGATATGCCGCTGATTCTAGCGCATAACCCCAGAAAGATCGCGGTAACTCAGCATTACTCATCATGGATCGTACCATATACAATAGGGTTCGATTCCGTCTCTCTGATACACCGTTGTGCTGTGGAGTGTATGGAGGAGTAAGCTGAGAGAGAATTCCTTTCTCTTTTAGGTAACTTAGGAACTCGGCACTCAAGTATTCACCACCTCGATCAGATCTAAGTGTCTTGATACTTTTGCCGGTTTGGTTTTCTACTTCATTCTTATATTCTTGGAATTTCTCAAAAGCCTCGGATTTATGTTTCATCAGATAAATGAATCTGTATCTTGAGTAATCATCCGTGAAAGTAATGAAATAGGAAAAACCACCTCTTGCATATGTAGACATTGGACCACATACATCGCTGTGTATGAGTCCTAAGAGCTCGCTCGCTCTTACTCCTTGTCCAGTGAATGGAGTCTTTGTCATCTTTCCTTTGAGACAAGATTGACAAGTGTCATAAGTTTGATATTCGAATGAGTCCAAATATCCTTCTCTATGCAACTTAGTCAACATTCTCTCATTGATGTGACCCAGTCTACAATACCATAAGAAAGCTTTATTTAAATCTGGAGACTTTCTTTTTAGTGTGTTCTGGACATTGAAAATTTGGAGTTGGTTTAAAACATATATACCGTTATTTAGTGTACCGGACCCAATCAAATCATGATTAAGGTGGATGTTAACAACATCTCTTATAAACGTGAAATCATAACCTTTATTTGATAACAAGGAAACTGATATGATATTACACGTTAAGCTTGGTACAAAAAAACAGTTATGTAAAACCAAAATGTGTCCACTCGGCAATCCTAGGTGATAATCCCCGACGGACGCAGCTCCCACGCTAGCTCCGTTAGCAACCTTTAGGGTCATATCACCTTCCTTCAGCACTCTACGGTTTCTCAGTGCCTGCAATGAATTGCAAATATGAGATCCTGATCCGGTATCCAATACCCAGGAAGTAGAGTTGATCGACAGACAATTCTCAATTACAAACACACCTGAAGTCGAAGCCACAGCTTGCTTCGGTCCTTGGTTCTTGGCGTTCCACGCCTTGCAATCCTTCTTCCAGTGCCCTTTCCTGTGACAATGGAAGCACTCATCCTGGTCCACTACCGGTACCGCAAACTTTTTCTTTCCCTTCCCTCCCACCTTACTTACACCTCCTCTAGGTCTGGGGACGGCCTTCTTCTTCCTTCCTTTGGCCCTAGCCTTGGACCCGGAAGAAGATGCACCGCCAACAAACATAGCGGGTGTTTCCCTTGCCTTCTGCAAGGTGCCCTCTGCACTCCTTAACATGTTTAGGAGTTCTGGAAGTTCAACTTCTTTTCTTTGAATATTGAAGTTCAGGATAAACTGGGCGTAGGTGGAAGGAAGGGACTGGAGAATAAGGTCTGTATAGAGCTCATTATCCAAAGTCGTCCCAAGGTCTGCGAGCTCTTCTATATAGTCGATCATCTTTAGGACATGTTCTCCTACCGATGACCCGACAGCCAACCTCGCTCGAAACAAGTTCTTTGAGGTCTCGTATCTAGCTATACGAGATTGCTCTCCATAAAGTTCCTTTGTATGGAGAAATATGGCGTCTAGTTCCATATCCTCGTGCCTCCTCTGATGTTCATTGTTCATCGAGGCAAGCACGATGCACTTGGCTTTCGCGCAATCTAAATCCCAGGTTTTGCAGATTTCCTTATCCGCATTGCTGGATTTGGGACCAGGGACAGCAGGTGCGTAGCGGTGAGGACGTACCCCAATTTGTCATAGGTCAAAGCCATTTTGACATTCCGCGGCCAATCTTTATAGTTTGGCCATGTCAGTATATTTTTCTCTAAAAGTAACTTAAGTCCAGTCATTTTCAGGGTCGCTGCAATTAGGAGAGAGAGAAGAAAACTCTTTAGCATGATGCTCTTGCAAGTTTAGAGTGGTTTTTAGTTTATCTAAACTGGATGGCTCCCACTGTTTCTCGAATCCTTCCTCAAACCATAAAAGAAGAATTAGCCAGGACTATTCTCACTGTACAAGTCTTGCTTAACCGTTCAGCCAGGCTAGTGTCGATACTTCGAGGGAGGTTTTCCAACGCTTTCGCAAAGTTCCTTAATTAAAGAACCTCTTTTCTCTGGGGGCGTAACCCCGCTGACACTTTTCTTGACACCTACTTGGTTTATAGCATTGATCGTTAAGTGACGAATATCCTGATAAGTAGCATATACTCACAGTAGGATCGGGATCCAAATATCATCGTCTGATAATGCTGTAGGAATGCTACCAACATTCATCAAACTCAAAATGGTATGCATCTCTTTGCAAATTTCAGTTTCTTTAGAAATTCCCGATATTTATTTTTGCCCCATGCTCTTATAACCTTGGCGTTGGTCAAAATATCATAAGTCACATGTCAAGTTCTACCCATCATTATCTTGTTAATTTGAACCCATCCGTACATATCCTTGACGTTGGCCAAAATGATCATACGACTGTCCCAAACTAACTCATCTATCTATGCAACAAATGAATATCCAGCAGCTACCAAACACTATGCCTTGGCGTTGGTCAAAATACATAGCTTGAATACTACTGAATACCCAGATGAAATGACGGAGGGCTACGAATGGTTTTGGCGAAACCGTGAACGTAGTGAACTTGATATAACCGAAGGAACCTGATAGCTTTTAAAAGGAGTGGTTAAAGCTCCGCATTTAAAAATATCTGTTTTTAAAATTAACCGAGTGGTTTCTTTTAAATTGTTCCAACGATTAAAACTTTGGTTTATTTTCTTTGCATTATAGATAATGCGTCCCATCATTAACCTATCATTGCAGAGAACAACGAAAATATGACGTCCTCTTATGCCATCCGCATTCGCCACTGGGTCCCGTCATTACCCGTTAGGTTACTTAACTAACGACAGAGCGGGGACTGGGCTAGCGCGGGTGTAAAACATAAGTGACGTCTAAATAGCTATCATATATATAGATATTTTACATTCGTCTGACGCAATGATATTCATTCCAGATCACAGATGAACTTAATTGGATTTGCTAGCAATCCGTGTTTGTTTTGAGCCTGCAACAAAAGACGGATTACACAGTTGTGATGAATAGCCATTACCCCACCCTAGACCCCTACGGGTACGGCAAACTACCCGCCCGGCAGTTTATGTACCCCACCTTGGGTCTGTCCTAGGAGCAAAAACAGTAAAATGAAATAATACAACGGTGGCTACAACCGCAACCTGGATGTGCCCCGCAAAATAATATTACAACAAATTACATTTACATCAAATGAATTAAATAATAACCCATCACATAACCCCGGCTATACATCACAACAGTCCAACACAGTTCATATGCACAAACAGATAAAATCCATTACAGAAATGTGCAACCCCCTGCCAACCGACATACTAGCAGTTAGGGGAGGTTTACGAACACGTTATACAAACACAGATATAATCCAACAAGCAAATACTGTATAATTTCGATCGATTAAACACTTTTAATTTTGCTCCAATACTTCTCTGTAAATCTGAAACCTGAGCAAAAATTAAAAATTTCCAGAAAATACCAAATATCACAGAGAAGCAACACAGGAAAATTGGGTTCCTGAATCGCCAACTCGGCGGCGGAATCGCGGCGGATCGGTGGGATCCGCCGCGGTTCCGCGGCGCTTTAGGCGATTCAGGGGCCCAAATTTCTTGGGTGTTCTTCTACTGTCTTTTCAAGCTTTCTGAACATCCCTGAAAAAATTTTAGACTTCATTTAAAAATCGACAGAAACTTGTGATTTCGGGTTTTTCCGGTTTCGTTTTTTTCGTTCGAAATTCATACAAGTTTGCAAGTAAGTTATTTATTGTTTAGCGAGGCTCTGATACCAATGTAAGTCGATGTACAACACCCCAATACTTGTGGGGAGGCGGAAACTTTAAAAACGAACTTGTTTAAAACACAAATATCGACTAACCGCTTGAATCGAAGCTAAACGATAACTAACTACAAACATAGAGTTTCTATGCTACTATGTTTAGGGATTATACCTAACGAATCGTGTCCTTCGTCTTTGCGAACTCCACCTCCTCCTCGGCCTTCTCGAAGTAGTAGACGATCCACCCGAGAGCTTTACTCCAAGCTTAGCCTCTAAACTTGAGGCAACTAAACTTCTTTAAGTGCTAATCAAAGAAGCTAGGTGAAATAGAATGAGGGTTATGGTTTAATTAGTCTAACTAATCCTTGTACTCAACACATGAGAGGGGAGGATTAGGGTTTGAAGAGGGAGAGCTTGAGGAGAGAGAAGGTGAGGATAATAATGAAGTGAGAATAATGAGTTATGATAATATATATCAAGCATTTTTTTTATCAAGAAAAGAAAAGAAATGAATTTAACAACCATGCTTGATAATATCTAGTGATGATTCACATCCCTGAGTCATTAAGCATTTATGATGCTTTAATGACATGGATGAATCATCCATATGACTCACTAATCACATTCATTGTATATGCCACCTAAACCCCCTTAGTCACCACCTTCTAGAAGCTTCTCGCGCAATTACGAGAACGCCCCTCCTTTCCGCAAAAATACGGAAAAACTTTAGACTGTATAAATCCAATAACCGGATACCAGTAACTGGCTTAATCCAAAGCCGACTGGTAAAAACTGTCTGAAAGTCGTACGTGCGTAAACACACGTATGCGTCTGAACCCTTGTCGTAAAACCATACGACCTCTATATCGTTTCGCCTGGAGTAGGGAAACTCTCTGTGTGGGACTCTAGAGACTCGACTACTACGCTGGCAGTGGGTTTAACCACAGACCGTAAGCGGCACTAGCTGTACGTAACGGTCCCCAGGTAGATGTCGATAAGAAGGCCGATGAGGAAACCCATCCGAACTCCTACTGAGTCTGATGTGACAATCTCCATACAGTCCGGTCCGTTCGTCTAAGACTATCGCATATCGGACCTAGGGGGCGGCAAGCGTCAGTCCCCTAATAGCGGTATAAGTCGTGTCGGAGGGAAGCCCATTACACCCTGAGAAACTACTGGAACCTACCAGCAAATCTCGCTTGCCCTGGCCAGGGACTTTGCGTAATGGCTCTCTGACACAGCGCGATATCAACTCCCAATACCGGGAGAGACGAATACTGTCTAACCGCCACTGCCTCCAAGTGCTCAGGACTGCACCCAACTGCTACCTGTTTGCACGACTCCTTTGAGCCGTGGTAGAGTAGCAATCTAAGAACAGTAGGACACACTCGAGGCGAAGCAGCAGTGTCAAGTCTGCGGACTATGCTGTACTCATGTCACTTGGGAACTGCTCACTGACGACTGGTATAAAACCAACCAACAGTTCCCTGTGAGTCATGTCCGGTGTACCCGTAACCTAACGAGCACCTGCATACTATCTCCAGTACAACGTACTGACGGCTGTGGGACAGACCATCTCCCCAACTGGGATGAGAAGCGTACACACTAGTCTACTCCGGAGTATCGATGCTCTGTCTAAGAGACTATCGGAGATCATCCCACACTGGCTCGGAGTGGTTATGACTCATCGGGGCTCCAAACTGAGCCTAACCTCAAGTAAAAAGCGACATGGAAAATTCCTAACGCTTGCTCTTCTGACGGTCATATAGCCTAAGGATATTACTTGAAGACATCTTTTCTAGCCCCCGAAGGGATTAGAGACACGATAGTTGCGGGGCTACTCGAACAACAGATTAAAGACTGTATATCGAGGAATACATCAGCCAACGAGACAGCACCACGGACCGAAGCTCTAGTACTACAAAACCTAACAAACCTCTGTCACAAAGGGCAGGGGTTATCTATATATAACGTTAGGATAAGTTTTCCTATAAACCCAAAGGAGGTAAACTAAACAAACTCCGAAATGAGTTCATAAACTAGAGACTCCGAAATGAGTGAATAAACTACAAACTCCGAAATGAGTTTATAAACTAGAGACTCCAAAATGAGTTCATAAACTACAAGCTCCGAAATGAGTTCATAAACTATAAGCTCCGAAATGAGTTCAAAAACTAGAGACTCCGAAATGAGTAAATAAACTACAAGCTCCGAAATGAGTACATAAACTACTTTACGTCAAATCAAGACATCGAAGGATAGAGAGACACAAATATGAAATGAAATATGTCTTTTTTCATAAATCAAAATGAATACAAGATGCTTTTATTCATGAATCAAAATGAATACAAGGTGTAAAAAGTTTCTAAGCTGGTGGGTGATTCAATAAGCCAACAAATTCATCATTTTTCCACCGGACATCTGCTTCGAGCTCTATCAATGTCGCGAGCCGAGTCCCTGCCTGTGTCTGTTGGTTCTGATATGAAGCAAATCGGCTCTCAAGCTCTTTCTCGGCAACCTTGTGGGCTTCAACCATCTCACGTGTAAAAATAACGGCTTTATCAAAAGCCACAACCTAAGTAATGGCTTCTTGAAGCACCCACCAAATTTCATATGCACGAGTGGTCTTGGCAATGAGCTGAGCTTGAAGTTCCTTTAAAGCCAACTCCCTTGCCGAAAACTTCCGGTTGAGCCTTTTCTCGCACGACTGGAGATTGGCTGCACATCGTTCGATCCACCCACGCAAGCTCATCTTTACAGACAAGATGTCGGAGGGAAGGCGTATGCATTCAATCCCATGTAAACAGGCCTCGACTCGGCAGCAGTACTCAACCAAAAACGCACCAATGCCTCATCATGATAAGTGGAAAGAACAAATAGGGAAGCATTGGCTTCAGCAGTGAATTCTTCGGCAGTGACAGAAGTAGCAGCGCGAAGGTCTTCTATGAGAGCCGCCAGAGAATAAATGCCATGTTTTGTCATCCTCTCAGACACGCGTCGGGCATAAGGGCCTGGCGGCATGAAAATCCGGGACTCTAATGGAGTCAAGGCTGGAAAAGCAGTGAAGATATATGTACGGTTAGTTGCCTTTTCCAAATATAGAATGGGAAGAACGATGCCAAGTATAAAGCATCACTTACCCACAGTCATGCAAGGCAGGTTTGAGAGATTCCCAGGTTTATCAAGAATCTCGACTTCGTCGTCGGCTTCCAGAACTGTGGTTTAAAATGAAGGGCATATCAACAGCATTATAAAAATATAAAACAAAAAAGGCAGAAGAATACCAACCTTGGCCAGAAGAAAGGACTATGCTTTGTGGGGGTATCGCTTGTGAGGCCGCCATGTCAAGCAAACGCTGGAAGGTTTTTCTCGGAGAAAGATCCACGATGGAAGACGTTAACTCCCACAATTCTGAGGGAGAGAAAGGTTCAGATAATGCAGGGGTCATTAAACAAAATTTATATGTTTATAAGATTACCTTCGATACTTCGCCCGCCGTGAACTGGAGGGATAGCAGCTTCGGCAGCTTCCTTTACACCCTCAGGTGCGTCATTGGAGATATTCGTGAAATCTACAGTCGACGTGGCAGTCTCCAATAGAGGACAAAATCCATCGCTGAAGGCTCCTAGACGGGGATGGCGTCTTCGACAATCTCCTCTACACCCTCCGGTGCATCACTAGAGATGTCCATGGGATCTACAGCCGGTGAGGCCACCTCTCCTGAAAGAACAGATGCTGAAGGAATGGAAGCCGTCATCGGGAGCTCCACAGTGGGGGTAACAGTTTCAGTAATCTCCTCTGCACCCTCAGGTGCATCACGGTAGATATTTGTAGAATCTACATCCATGGTGCGATCTGGGCTCGAACATACTCCCGCTGCAAAAGTCCCTGCAAAGATAAGGTGATATGAAAGTAATACAAATTATTTGCAAAAAAAAAAACATGAGAAATTGGCATACCAATACGCCAGGGAGCCTGAAGTATGGCTTGTTCGAGCCGCCATTCTTTTCTGATCAATTGCGCTCGTCGGGTTTCGATCGCAAGCAAATGCCTGCCCGTCTTCAGAGCGATCTCGTCTTCAGAAACAGCCGAGATGGGCTGTTTAAGAGCTTATTCTTCTTCCATCGTTAGAGGTTCCATGGGTACCCTAGGTATCAACGGATCGACATCATAGAATACAACTGGGGGGAATCCTTTCATCCTGGGGCGCACGTTTTCAGCCTCATCTTGTGAGCGCCTTAAAGCCTCGGACAACTGAGCAGCCTCCTCGGTAGAGGAACCGAGGAAAAGAAGACCGTCGTCCGGCTCCCGCATGGATATCGTCTCATCCTGGATAAGGGGCTCAGATTCAAGCAAGGCGTTGAGTAGGCCAGCGACTGATTTCTTTCTCCTTTTTGAGCCGAAGCTAACATTACTGGAAGATAGCTTCCTCCCCTTCGGTGCTTTCGCACGGCGCTGCCCAACCCCGCCTTCGGTATCATCCTTCGGGGACGCCACTGCTGGTGCTTTATCAGGAACTTTCGCCTCGGCTCTAGCATGCATCGGCATACCAGCAGTGTGAGGGACTGATTCTGCTTCTGTGGCTTTAGGGATAAGCACTGAACCGCTGTCTCTCAGATGAGGTTGAACCACCGACCGCGGCCTCAATGGGGCGCTGGTGATTTGAGCTGGGGCGGGAGCTTTACACTCGAAAAGCACCCGTCTCTCCTTTACAATGACGGGACCGACCCGATGGCGATACCGGCCCTTGAAGGATCCCACAGGCCTCGGAAGATAGTCGGGCTCCAGGATCATGAAGAGGGAGCCAGTGTTTAAACGCATGAAATGATGGATGACATCGCGGGTAACCTCCAGGGAGAGAGTAGGCTCAACTAAAAATGCCTCGAGAGGGACGCCCCGGTTGTAACCTAATTGATGGGAAAAGCGATGCGGATTATACCACATGAAGATAGCAGTGTCATTCTGGTGGAAAACTAAATACCCCGGCCTGATTGAGTATAGGTGCATGATCTCCTTATGCTTTAGAGATGATGCTCCATCCTTCGACAAATCAAACAACTGCTGAATGGGCCCTGCTGGAGCAGAAAGGACTCGGTTACTGAAAACCATTCCGCCTTCATTTGAATATGGATTGAGCAGTACGCGGAGAGCCCCTAACTGGTTCGTTCGGGAGCGGAAGCATCAACCAACCTCATGACCCGCGGGAAGGTACATGATTCATAAAAATCTAGCTGTCGATGCGCAATGAACGCTCCTAACACGTGCATCTCGATCCACGACGTGAAGTGGTGGAGGGAGAAATTCACGGTATTCACACCCGGATTCGAAGTATTAGCGGCTATGCTTAACCCGTGATATAAATGCGACAATCCCGCAACACCAACAGCTAATCACGCTCCTTCAGCTATGCGGTGAGCAGGGTAGAAGATGGATGCTCTCATGAAACGTCGATGAATCGGCATGGCAAACCAGCTAAACCAGAGACAGATAAAGCCAACAAAGAAATTTCTTCATCCATGCCAGGGGCCGCGATCGGATCAAAAGCCACGGCCGACGAGTTTGGAATATAAAACTGCGACAGGTCTTCTTCTTTGGCAGGCAATTTCTTCGACCCAAATCCAAAAGGATATTCAATTTTTGCGAATTTTGAAGCCTTCTTGGATAAGTCATCTTTGCGTAGAAAGCAAGAAATAAAAGCATCAAAAGTGACACCTTACCCTTCCGATGTCACGAACGGTTTTTTGAAAATACCTAGGGCCCTGATTAGACTCGGGTGCTTATGACGAACAGCGTTCTCAGTCGTCAGGCCATCAAGCATAGCGGGCACTGTAGCAAATACGTACTCATCAGGAAGCAGTAATTCTTCGTAATGCTCTCCCCTAATCGGCAACCCTGAAATTTCACGAAACTCCTCCAGTGAGATCGAGACTTCGCCATCCCCTAGCAAGAACATGTTTGTGGAAAGATTCCATTGGTTCAAGAAGTCCTTGACCCACCATACGTGATGAGCATGATAGTAGAATAATGACGCATATACTGCTTGGTACAACCCAATCTTCTGTAGCCGTGCGCGTTGGACAAAGAGAATGTATCGAGCCCAAAGAAGGTAGCCCACTGGGTGGCGTGGGATAACACCTACCTTATAAACTTGCCCCCAGGGTCGAGCTTCACCCTGACATATTCAGCACCCTAAAATATCAATGGCCAGCAGGGGCTGGTTGGGTATCCCGGTCGTTGAAGGCTCGAGCCGGCCCGTGGGAGTCTAATTGGTCGCCTCCACCACATAAGCAGTCTGTGGGCGCTCCATCAATGATATTGAGCGGATGGGTTCTGTTGGCACTTCACAAGTAAACCTACGGTAGCCCCTAATGATGTGACTGTACCAAACTCCCCACAAGAGAAGACTTGTATGGTCCTTGTCATGTGCCCTAATCATCTTCATAACTTTCTCGTCCGATGGCGATTGCGGAAAAGTGACTTCTGAGCAAGTGTAAGGGAAGTAAAGAAGTAAGACCATTGTTCCTGAAATAAGAGGGGAAATGAAAACCCATTATAAAAAACGATGGGACCACTGGCCGCAAAACTAATGGACCCCAAAAAATCGATTTGGAGGCTCACCAATGATGAAGCAAGATAATCATTGCGAGAATCAAAAAGGATTCTCATTAAATAGACACTGGAGTTTAAACAACCCTTAACACCCTAAAAAAATGAGTCCTGTTAAAATACCCAACAAATTCAAATCTGTGAAAAGGGTATTAAAACCCTAAAAATATATAATGAGAAAAATATATATGCTCAAGAACACCAGGGAATAAATTTCCCAAAAGCCTCCCAGTCTTTCAGAGCTAAGCTCTGTAATATGGAATTAAATTCCTTTAATAATGGGATTAAATCCCAGAAACCCTCACGATGGGGTAACAAATGAAATGGAATTAAATTCTAGAGATCCTCAAAGATTAGAGGAGAACTCACGATCCTCAAGACTTTAGGGTTTACTACAGAAAAAATGTCTTTTTGGATCTCTAAGAGATCGTTCCAAGAAAAAGAGCAAAACTCTGTTGATGGATTTAAAATCCAAGACAAGAACAAAAAGGATTTCCTAAGAAATGAATTACGTTCATCATCCTTACCAGAGAAAGAGTTCTTACAGAGGTTAACTCTGGAGTTCTACAGACAGAGAACTAAGCTCTGAAAAAGAGAATTAAATTTCCAAAGAAAATAAGAAAGGAAGGATATGAAAGAACAGTGGTCATCTCAAGGGCCAAGCCCTCGCATTTATAAAACATGATGGGAGCTGTTCATCTTCCCGTTCCCTTAGGAAATCCAACGGTTGTAAAAGTGGACAGCGTTGCACTCACATGCAAGCCACATGAGAGCAACGCTGTGGGGGCATTTGTTCCCTCATAAAAAAGGGGAGAGTAAGAAAGGGGGAAACTCCTCACTATTCGAGTCTCACGTGTTAAACACGTGAGTGCCTATATGCAAAACATATAGGTGCTGCAATTAAACTACTGATAGGCTAAACAATCCTCACGTGTTAAACACGTGAGCGCCTATATGCGGAGCATATAGGTGCTGCAACTAAACTACTGATAGGCTAAACAAGCCTCACGTGCTAAACACGTGAGCGCCTATATGCAAAGCATATAGGCGCTGCAACTAAACTACTGATAAGCTAAACATGCCTCACGTGTTAAACACGTGAGCGCCTATATCCAGAGCATATAGACGTTACAATTAAACTACTGATAGGCTAAACAAGCCTTACGTGTTAAACACGTTAGTGCCTATATGTAAGGCATATAGGCGCTGCAACTAAACTACTGATAGGCTAAAAATTCTCATGTGGTAAGCACGTGAGCGCCTATATGCAAAGCATATAGGCACTACAATCAAAACAGCTAAGAGGGCCAAATTAAGTCCTACGTGCTAAACACGTGAGGACACCTCCTTGCGTAAAATTAAATTCTACTTAATGAACCGTTGGATCAAGGATCCAACGGTGATTAAAAATAGAATTGAATTCTATTAGGAAGAATATTTTCTGTTAAACAGAGAGTTAGTGGATCAAAGATCCAAAATATTTTCTGTATCTTTCTAAACAGAGAAAGATTATACTATGTTAAACTGAGCACCATTGGATTAAAAATCCAATAGTGATTAAAATGTCATCGCTTGATAGAATTTTATTCTGTATATGGGAGAATATCCCCAATCTTGTTAAAAACAAGAACGATATCTTCTGTAAAAACAGAAGTCCTTGGATCAAAAATCCAAAGGTGGGTAAAATTCCCCAAATCAATTCTGAGACCCATTAGATCAATTTGGATCTCTCAATGAAAAATTTTCTCAAAATTAAACAAACTTCTCTCCACTATATAAAGAACCAAAGACTTCAAGTCTTAGAGACAGACAAACACAGAGAGAGAGAACTCTCCAGAGGCTTAAAAAAGCATATACGGTGAGCTTTTGAGGATGAGGAGAATTTAATTCTCGAAGGAAAGACTTGCTTCCTTGAAACATTAGGAAAAAAGAAAACACTTTTTCTTTGCCTCCCTAAGAGTTTAATCCTTCATATAAGAACTTAGTTCTTTCCTCTAGTTGAGATTTGCAGAAGAAAATCTCCCTACAAGTTGAGAATTTAATTCTCATCGGAGAGATTTTGCTCTGTAAGATTCAAAACCTAGGGGAAAAGAACTAAGTTACATAAAAAGAAAGGGGGGTGGGAAGATATAGGAATTTAATTCCTCCAAGAATTAGGGTTTAACCCTATATAAAGAACTTAGTTCTTCAATAAAATGAAAACAGTGATCCAAGATCTCCAAGGCCAAATCGTTGGTGCTTAGCACTGTTTTGAAGCCCCACGTGTTTCCCACGTGAATGCTTCAAACAAACAGAGAGAACAATTAAAACTGCCTCGCGTGTTTTCCACGTAAGTGTTAAAGCACCCCAGTATAAAAAAAAAAAAAGACAGCCATATGCTTTGCATGAGAACTCCAACCAAGTGCTTTGCGCTTATAAGAAAAGAGGGGGGAGATAAAACCCAAAGGGCAATGCCCATATTTGGGGTGCCTCATGTGTGTCACGTGAGCGCCATAAAACTCTAGTGTTTAACACTAGTCTAGCGCTCATATTTGGGGTGCCTCACATGTGTTACGTGAGCGCCATAAAACTCTAGTGTTTAACACTAGTCCGGCACCTATATTTGGGGTGCCTCACATATGTCACGTGAGCACCATAAAACTCTAGTGTTTAACACTAATCCAGTGCCTCACGTGTGTCACGTGAGCCCCATAAAACTATAGTGTTTAACACTAATCCAGCACCCACATAAAACGCACGTGAGCACTGTATTCCTCAGTGCTTAGCACTGTTGGAGACTCAATTTTAGCCCAAATTAGCTAAGTTTCCTAATGAATATACCTATTTGGTACTAAAACAACCGAGATCATATTGCTCATGTTTTCTCGAGCTAACCCCAGTCTCAAAAATGACTAGGGGTCTCCCATTGATGATATCCTAAATGATATTCATCTTATGTCTCCTAAGATAATTTTAGTCTCAAACATGAATAATATTTCTTAGGTCTACAACAACCCTTTTCCCCTTCAAATACAGGATTTGGTTTTAAAGATACATCTCTCTACACCTCTGATATATGTCGTTGTAATTCTTCAACGTCTTCAGTGAGGTAGCGGGTCTTGATAACCAACAACTCTTTGGTGCACTTCCAAATTGATGTGCACACCTCAAATTAGACCGCACCCCAAATTGGGTGCATTCCATATCACCAGTGTTCATTCCATCACGTAACAAATACACGTGCGCGCAAGATGAATAATGGACCAAAACGTCCTTAAACTAAAATAATAGAGCCCAAATGCTCTTTTTTATTGGATCTGAAATAAAAATGATCCTAAAAATTGTTAAGTGGATCTTAGTCTCAAATTGGACTAATATATCCTTAACAAAAAAAAATCGAGCCCCAAATGCTCACATACATTTAAGTTGATCTTAATCTCAAAATAGATTAACGGTCCTTAAATCAACCCAAACCCAAATATAAAAATATACGGATTTGGACTAATCCATGCCCTATGGGCGACAACATAAATTAGTCTCCGTATACAATCCACGGGTAACCTAAACAAACAAAAACACATACGACACGAAGTGAACATCTGGAGCAGGAGAAATTGGTTAAACAATAGGTTCTGAAGAAATTGAATAGGATTATTCGGTTGTCTCTTCCCTTTATCTTCTCTCAGGTTGCGAGAGCTCTTTGATTAGGAGAGTACACCTGTTACGCTTATTGGATAGTCTTCTTCCAAACCTCAGGTTAATGCCGAAAGGTAGAGAAGGAAGAAAACCAGTTAGCGCAGGGATGGTGTGCAGAGGTAAGATGTAGAGACATATAAAGGGACTGAAGTGAGGGCAAAGGAAATTGCGACTACTGTCATGAATCTGGATAATAGAAAAAGCATTACTAGAAATACCTGACCATCCCCTATGAAACATTTTCATGTTTCATTTTTTCTGTGTATGTGTAATAGAGAACTGTTTTCCCAATCAATTCTGACTCCAGGGTATGTATTTACCAGTTTTGGATCTCACATCTGTACGGTGTTACAGATGATGAGTAGGAGTAGAATATTTGGAAATGGGCGATTTGATCCTCAATATCGGAATTCGTTGTAATTGGTGATATTGGATTAAATCGCCTAGCTTTTTGCCTGACGGCAAATATTTGGTTTCGAATAACGGTGTAAGACATTCTTAACCAAGTTACATTTTTCAATTTACAAGACACAGAATTTGAGTTAGTATACTCTTGGGACTTAAACATGGAGGTGTATGTTGTCCAGTGTCCTTCGGGACAAGGGGTTGGTACTCTTACTTCATTCAGGATTACCTATGAGTTCTCTAGTTTTAGACACGCATTCGTAGCAATGCAAGGTCAAAGATTTTGAGAAGTTTGTAGGTATAAGAATAAAGTAGAGAACCATACATTGAAAGTATCGGGATTATTCTAGGTAATCAAAGATATAGATACTTATGCTAGGTATTCCATTATAGTAATATCGAGAACTTGATTCTCTTACAGGTTACTCATCCGTGGGTGCTCTCCATGGTAAGTAATGCTGTATTAGCCTTGTTCCATTATGTGATATGCACTGGAAACAGTTGTGTGACTTTTGAATCTGGTTCCATCTAAATTAGTGCCTTGATTCTATATGCATATAGAATGATTGCATATCTTCAGGTTGTTAAGATATGGAGTTATCCAATTTCTATCTAAAAGCAAAATCCGAACAAACTCGAGGCACGCTTCAGTAATGGAAGTTTGTGGATTATCCCAAACATTCGCTAGGATTATGTTTCTACCAATTTCAAGTTCAATGGTTATATTGTTTTTGACTCGCCACATTTTTATAAAAGAATCTTTTTGCAAAAATAGTGGGAGTATGGTAGAATTGAAAGTAATTCCAGGACCATAAATGGTTACCGAAAATTTAGTAGAACCTAAGAATTCAATTAGACCTGACAAACCGTTAGCCACTCCGCAGATTTTAGTAGGTGACCTCAGACATCCGAGAGATGTTTCGATTTTCTCGTAGACGGTGATAGGGAGGTCAACATCATGGTAATGATGGCCCTACTAGTTGTTAGCAGGTCACAGAAAGTGGAAACTTCCAGGTGACCAGATGCTTCATATCCAAGATGGAATCTACGCACTTCAGCAAATTATGGATTTTGGATTTTCCTAGGTGCTCCTTAAGGGGTAAAATCCATTAGGAGCAGGTAGATCTTTCGAGATCTGTGTAAGTGGAAAGGTACTATGCTGAAGTCCATATGGATATGACTTGAAGTGGTAACTTCCAGGTAACCAGGTATTTCATACCCAAGATGGACTCCACGCACTTCAGCAAATCATGGATTTTGGACTTTGCTGGGCACTCCTGAAGGGGTAAAACCCATTAGGAGAAAATAGATCTTTCGAGATCTGTGCAGGTGGAAAAGTGCTAACCTAATAAGACTATACTTATTGTAAAAATTTTTCATCAAATACCCGTTGTGGATTGTGATGTGAATTTTACATCAGTGCCTATGATGAAGTCCATATGGATATGTTTTGACGCCGATGCAGTTCATGGCTATGATATCTGGCAGGTGGGTGACTATAACAACTTTCCAACTGGGATTTTGGAAGTGCATGTGTATATGACTCTGCCAGAGGGTTATCGTAGTCAATGGGAGCAGCGGAAGGTGTGCAAGATGCATATGTCTATTCGTAGACTAAAGCAAGGATAGCGGAGATGGATCATCTATTATTGATGTGACAGTCAAGGTGATTGACTTCGTCAAAACAAAGGTGAACCTAGTAAGAAGGATGTAGGGAGTACTGTCCATATTTTAGATAACATACTCCAGATAGGAAGTGATGTTCCTATACTACAATCGGTCAGATTTTAGTTGTCACACAGTATTTTCTCCACATTGGATATGGATAGTATATCAGGAGTTCTGGTGACTAGATCTATGGTTTTAGATATAGATTTGGGAAGTTCCCCAATCAGGTACTTGAACAACATTCTAAAAGTATCTTAGAATAGACGACTCCTAGCGTGGTGGTGTACCCGCAAATGATGGAGTCACCCTCTCTAAAAGGATATTTTTTGACTGATGAAGAGAGGGACATGCATGAATGACACATTATTTGCTTATGCAATTGAGTCAATCATGTAAAGTCTTGTACAACACCAGATATTGCTTTTGCACTAGTTGCAACAAACAGATATTAATCCATTCCTAGATAAACAAAGGAAAGCAATTAAGAACATAAGAGGATGTTCTTGGTATATGATAACGGCAGCTTCCTACGGGAGGCGGTTATCAGTTCAGGCTTTTAAGGTGATATGGATGATATAGATGTTGTCAAAGTTTTGAGTTTAGCATCTTCTGAGGATCAGTATATAGGATAGTGTTCCAATAGAGATATTGAGGTAGGTATGGTTCAGGATGCTGGTTATAACTCAACAGAGGATACAAACCAAGAAGTTTGTTGGATAGGAGTTGTTCATTGATGAACTTGGCCCCATCAGGTATCCAGACAATTCTTGCGGCGGAGTATCGCTCAGTTTAGGAGATTGTTGATCTCTGCAAAGTTGAGATATAGAGAGAAGAAGTTGAAACATTATAGCGGATCCACTCACTGAGGCTATTTCTCGAACACGGATGTTTCTCAAACGAGATTTGAGAAACTGATTAGTAGAGAAGTTGAGTATTCGATAGTACACGAGCTGTGGGTATGCGATACTGCAATAATTATCCTTAAGTACAAGTGGGAGATTGTTGGATATAGTGCCCTCAAGATAATTATTGTAATTGCAGGCACGCGATTAAGATAATTGAGGGAGGACCTATACAGGAAGAACAATCTTACTCAAAATAATAGTATGCTATTTGGTTTGTCTTTATCATTGATGTATACACGTTTTACTTGTTATTTCGTGTCACTAATACATAATGATGAAGCCCGTAGGATTCTTGCTTGACTACCAGCATTATGATGGCGATCATATACGTGAGAGCTGGGTGGTCTATAAGCACATCCTTAAATGTCCCTACTCGTGGGAGTATCGAGACTGGGTATCGATAGTTCGGAGTAGACTAGTGTATACGCTTTGAGACCCCGACGAGGGGCAGTGGCTGGTCTCACAAGCCATTGGTGTTGTATCATCTAAGATAGTATACAGGTGCACTGGAGGTGAGTACACTGGACGGACTCGCCGAGAACATCTAGATGGTATTATACCTATCGTCAAATGGAAGTTCTCAGGTGGCATGAGTACAGGTTAGTCCTTTGACCTGAAGTCGTCATTTGTCTCGTGTGAGTTCCTACTGTACTTTGATTACTGCCCTACCACGGCTCAAAGGAGTCGTGCAAACAAGTTTTAGTTGGGTACAGTCCCGAGCCACATGGAGGCAGTGGTCGACTGTCAGGGATTCGTCTCTCCTGGTATTAGGAGTCGATGTCGCGCTGTGTTCGGTTGTCTATCACCAGAAATCAGTGGCCACGGTAGGGGAGATTTACTGATAGTTGATCAGTAGTATCTCAGTTGGTGATGAGCTTGACTCAGACACGACTTATCGGATTAGTATGGGTCTGACGTTATCCACCCCTTAGACCCGATATGCGATACTCTTTCACGAAGAGACCGGACTATATGGAGATTGTCATATTCAGGCTCAGTAAAGTAAAGAAGCACTTGATTGTCGACCCCCCTTTCGACAAGTACCTGGGTAGCCGTTATGTACAGCTAGTGCTGCTGACGTGCTTGTGGTTAAACTCACTGCCAACGTATTTTCAAGTCTTTAGAGTCCCACACATAGCGTTTTTCCGGTTCAGGCGACAGATGTAGGAGCCGTACGGTGGTACGTGTAGGGGTCCGATTAAATACGTGTACACAGTATACGGACTTTAATCGGACAGTTAATAATACTAGCCGGCTTAGGATTAAACCGGATTATTAAATCAAGTTTTGATTTAATAATTTATATATGTATTTCGATACATATATTTTATTATTATTATTCACTATTTATTTTCTTTCTCTGGTGCTATCCGTATTTTTATACGCATACGTGTATATGTAGAGATACATATACCAGGTGAAGTATTCCGTATATGTACGAGAATACTTCTAAAAGAATGACACTTCATATTTAATTTTCTATTTTGGAAATTAAATGGAAAATGAGGTGGCATTGGAGACAATGAGGCATGGTGCAAACATGGTTGAAAGGCATGACTTTGTTTTTTAAATGATTATTTCATTTGGTTGCACTATTAGTGCATGGTTGATTTTTGATAGCCATTCTCTTTCTACTAGTTGACTTGATTACTTGAGGATTTTTCTTCATCTCCTCCATGGATGCTTCATGCTCTTCTCTAGCTCTTCTCCTTCTTCTTCTTGCTCTCATTTTTAAGAAAGATTCTAGAGAGAAAATTTAGTAGAGTATTCCTACATCATCGGACATCCAAACCTAGCAACTTTGGACCGTCGGATAGAGCCTCCTCCGCGTTCTCTTAGGTGGATCGTCTTCGGCAAAGGGTGGTCGATGCTCAAGCGCGATTCCGGCAGTTACGAGCTTAGAGGGGTCTTCCACAGTTGGGTGGACACGTGACAAAGGTTGTATTTCTCAAAACTTGCATGTTTCAGTATTTCTAGTTTAGTGTGTTTGGTTTGAATCCTCGGGTGTGAGAGTCCGGTGCCCACAAAATGTTTTTGTTTTCTCTTCCGCATCGCCCGCGGCCTCCGCGGTGTGGGTGCCGGATCCCAACATGTGTGTCTCTATCTAGTCTAGATAAAGCTTTTGCACTTATTTAAAAAAAATTTAGAAACAATATCGACGTCTATCTCCCACCTTTGATCGATGAGTTAATCTTTATTCATTGATGGTGTAGAGACTTATGATGCAAACACAGATACAACCTTCACGATGTGTGCGGCTTTAATGTGGACAATTAATGACTTTCTTGTGTATGGAATGCTAACAGGTTGGTCCGTACATAGTCACAAAGCATGCCCTTATTGCCATCAAGATACAATATCGAAATGGTTGAATTTTAGCAGGAAGGTTTGTTATTGCGATCATCGGTGTTTCCTGCCACTAAACCATCCCTACAGATTAGACAATGCTCACTTTAATGGTCATCAGGAGCTTCTTAAGCCTCTAGCCTCATTATCCGGAGAGGACGTGATTCTCTCATATTGCTCATCCGCGGATGCACTCCATGTTGAGTAGAGCTGAATTGCCTTCTTCAATTTTAGGGATGCACTAGAAATATATGCATATCAGTTGATATTGGTTCCACCTAAATAAGTGCCTTTGTTTCTATATATGATATAGAATGGTGTTCATCTTAAAGTTGTTAAGATATTGAGTTATTCGGTTTGTGCTTAAAATCATAATCCGGACAAACTCAAAGCACGTTTCGGTAATAACAGTTTATGGGTTATCCCAAGCTTTCACGAGGGATAGCTTCTATCATTTTTCAAGTTCAAAAGTGTTTTGTTCTTGACTCTCCATCTCCTTGGTAAAGAAATTTATTGCAAAAGAAATTAGTGGAAGTATAGTAGAACTGAAAGTGATTCCAGAACCGCAAACGGTTACTGAAAGTTTAGTAGATATTAATGGTCCAATTGACCCTGACAGACCATAGCTACTCTACAGATTTAATGGGTGACCTCCGCCACCCAAGAGATACTTCGTTTTTCTCGTAGATGGTGGATAGGAAGCTTGCATCATGTGATGATGACCCTACTAGTTATCAGCAGGCCATAAGAAGCGGTGACATCCGGATGATGGTTGGATGCCAAATTATCCAAGTTGGACTCCATGCACTACAACAAATTATTGACTTTGTTGTGTGCTTCTAAAAAGGGTAAAACCCATAAGGAGAAAGAAGATCTTTCGAGATCAGTGCAAATGGAAAGGTATTAACCTAATAAGAACAGACTTGTAGTATACAGGTATTCATCAAATACCCGATGTAGATTGTGATGATATTGTTACTTCAAAAGCTGGGTTGAAGTCCATACGGATAAAATTTGCCACTGCTATTTTCATGACTATGATATCTGGTAAGAGTGTGATTATAACGTCTTTCTAAATTAGATTTAGAAATGTACACATATATGACTCTACCAGAGAGTTTTCTTAGTCAATGGAAGCAGCGGATAGTGTGCAAGTTGCTTAAGTCTATTTGTAGACCAAACAGGCATAGCGGAGACGGGTCATCTGTTTTGATGTTGTGGTCAAAGTGTTTGACTTCATCAAAATACGAGATGGACCTGGTATTTATAAGAAGGCAGTAGGGAGTAGTGTCAGGTTCCTCATATTGATGTGGATGGCATACTCTTGATAGGAAGTGATGTTCCTATACTACAATTCGGTCAAACATTGGTTGTCAATGTTTCTTCTTTATGGATAATAAATATATCATTGATTCTGGTGACTAGATCTATAGATTTAGATCTAGTAAAGGTTTTCGGATAATCCCAATTCAGGTATAATGACACCATTCTAAAGTGGTTTAGAATAGAGAACTCCTAGTGAGATAATGTACCCACAGATAATGGGGTCACTCTCTCTAAAATGATGTCTTTCGGGACTAATGAAGAGAGAAACTCGCATAAATGACATTCGACATGCTACGACAGTGAGGTCAATCATGCGGTGTTATATACCGGACTAGATGATGCTTTTATACTTGGTGTAGTAAGTAGATATTAGTCGAATCTTGGAGAGACATAGGAAGAAGTGAAGAACATATGAGATGTTCTTCGTGTATGGTAATGGCACCCTCCTTCGGGAGGAGATTACCGATTCCATCTTCCGAGGTGATAAGGTAGACAGAGTATCTGTCGCGAATCATTAGTTTGCCCTCTTATGAGAAGCAGTATATTGGAAAAGTTCCAAGCGGGATACTGGGGTAGTCAAGATGCTAGATGCTGATTTGGAATTAGCAGAGGATACATCCTAAGTATTTGTTGGGATAAATACGTTCATTTGTGAACAAGGTCTCATCATCTATCCAAGCAATATTCTAAGGTAAGTATCGCTCATTTCGTGAAATAATTGATCTCCGCGAAATTGAGACTCAGAAAGATACAGTTAGAAACTTTATAGCAGATCCACTCACTTAGGCTATTTCTCGAACACATTTTGTGAAACTGTTAGTACAGAAGTTGGGTATCCAGTAGCACATGAGATGTGTGTATGCGATACCGCAATAATTGGCCTTGAGTGCAAGTGGAAGATTGTTGGATATAGTTTCCCTTAAAGCAATTATCATAATTGTAGGAATGCAATTACTGAGGATCTATACAGAGAACAGTCTTACTCGTGATGATAGTATACTATCCGGTTTGTCTTTATCTGTTATGTGTATACGTGTTACTAGTTATCACGTATCGCTAATACATAAGATAAGCCCATACGATCTTTCCTTGACTACCAGGATTATAATAGGGATCATACTAGCGAGGCCTGGTAGTTTATAAGAATATTCTTAAATGTCCTTAGTCGTAAGAGTATCGAAACTTGATATCGGTACTCCAGTTTAGACTAGTGTATATGTTTCATGACCCTGTATGGGGCGATGGGACACCGATGATTGTATATAAGTGCTCATTGGATGAGTTACACTAGACGGACTCGCCGAGAACTCCTACTTGGTATTATACCAATGTCAGATGGCAGTTATCTAGTGACATGAGTACAAGGTAGTCTCTTGACCTGAGATCGCCATAGTGTCTTGTATGTGTTCCTACTGTACTTAGATCACTACCCTACCACAGCTCTACTGAGTCGTGCAAAAAAGTTTTAGTTGAGTATAGTCTCGAAGCACATAGAGGCAGTGAGCGGTCGAGAGTATTCTTCACTCCTGGTATTGGGAGTCGATATCGCACTATGCAGGACACGACTATAATCAGAAGTCTGTGGCCACGGCAGTAGGGATAAACCGTTAAGAGTTACCGGTTGTATCTCTTTGGTTATGAGTCATCTATCGGCATGACTTATCGGATTATTAGGTGTCTGATAAATTCCACTCCCCAGACTCGGTATGCGATACTCTTTGACAAAGAGACTAAACTGTACAGTGACTATCACTTATATATTTTGTTGGGTCTGGATGAGTTCATTCGTCAACCTACTTTTATCTTACTCATACCTGGATAGCCGTTACATACAGCTAGTACTACTGACGAGCTTGTGAGTTAACCCGAAAGGGGGTTGAATCTGAAATTGTTTCAGATTCAATCAGATGCGGTCCTGTATAACCTACTGCCGGCGAGTCCTACAACGAAAGTGCCTTCCCGAGCAAATCGTGATGTGACATGTATATAGGGATACGTGCATGAATTCGATTAAACATATATATATATATATATATATATATATATATATATATATATATATTAGTACATGTATTCTATACACGTACACATCATGTATCACATATATATATATTAGTACATGTATTCTATACACGTACACATCATGTATCACATACAAGAATGCATATATATATATATATATATATATATATATATATATATATATATATATATATATATATATATATATATATATATTGCCACCATTTTATATTATGTATAAACTAATATGCATTTATATGTTTGTGTGTATATATTAATGTATATATATTATATTATTTATTATATTTAAATAATGGTAGGGCCCACCTTCTCTCTTGTGTGTGTGACACACACATGAGAGAGAGTGTGTGGGAGAGTGACTCATGTCATGTTATAATGACATGGGTGGAAAAATTAAGAAGATAAGAATTATTATTTTTCAAGCCATCAAATATCTTCTTTTTCCTCCTATATGAGCTTGAAGCTCTCTTGATTAATAGCAAGTATAGCCATGGTGAAGGAGAGAAAAAGTGAGAGTACCCCAGAATTCGCATCATCTGTCTCTGTGCTTAGCAAGCCTTTAGAGTAGTTTCTTCATCCGGTGATGGAGTTGAAGTTCGGGCAGCCCGCTTTCAACGCGGATCATCTACGGCGAGATGGTCAGCCTTCAGACGCGTCTGGGAGCTCATGAAATAAAGATGGGGTCTTCTGGGATCAGCCGAACACGCTACAAAGATTGTAGCTCTCTTGACTTTTCTCTTTACTCTTTTCTAGTTTGCACACTTCATTGCATTTGATGATCTTGGTGATGGATTGGGGTTATACTTTGTGAAATTGTTATTTTTCAAATTTCGCCGCGGCCGTGATTGTCATGACCCTAACCCCCGTCCATTTACAGGGCTCATGTAGGGGTTGACCATATTGGGGCCGGCTCCTGTAGGGAGTCAGTTTAGGAGTGAGGTCTGCCTATTAATAAAAAGTAAGTCCTATTAGGACTTGACGTCCAAGATGTAATTTAGGTCGTCCGTTGTCTTGCCTTTTGCTATATATATGCATGAAAAGGTTATGGTTTGTAATTAAGGGTTTCGTATGAGGTAGAAAAACAAGAGAGAGAACTTGGCCTGGTTTTCTAGGTTTATCTTTTTCCACATAGCAGCAGCAAAGATGAACAAGAGAGCTTTTCGACAAACGTTGTGATGGTCTCTCGTCGACCATCACGAAGAGGAAAGAAGAAACATGACAAGGACTAAAAATCAAAGATCCACCAATCGATAAGGAAGATCTTCTATCCCGGTAAGGTTTGCAAGATTCTAATATTCGTGTAAGCCACTGGTTACATATTTGCTTCCGCTGTATTTGTGATGATCCTCCAATGGATATGAATCCATGGATAGACACAAGATGTAGTCATACATCACAATTAGCCTACAGAAATAAATCATGAGATATCCATCAAAATTCCGTAGATATATATATATATATAGTATTAATCAACCAATAAAATATTATAATTGCATTTATGATTCTTCTTCATCCTCAGGGTTACCATCCTTTGTTGTGGGTTCTAATCCAGGGGATGTTGGTATCATTAGGATGGGGAGCCATGTTGATGTCATTAGGATGGATTCTGCACTGTTATGATTAGATAGCATTTGGCCTTTGGGTTAACTAGCATAGGATTATGCATTTAGATCCATAATAATATTAATGTATTAAAGAGCCAATGTCAGTATCTGCGATAAGTAGATTGGTACTCAAATGTTATAGGCGCGCGGAGACTAAAATCGGCAGTTTTATAATCAGCTTAAGATCGTTTAATTATTCACTCATTAAATGACTGTTTCAGCAATAATTTCGCAGAAGTCTGTTGTTAATGCCACTGTTTAAGCATTATGTTGCTTCTGCTGCTGAATCCCGCCGCCGCGGATACAGCTGAAATTCGCCGTGTTGCGGCCGCTGCATTTGAGATCTATTGCTGCGGCGCCTTAATTCCGCTGTTGTTGCAGCGATCTTCTATAGCTACTGCAGTAATTTGCGCTTGCCGCTGATTTTGATATATGCTTCAACTTCTGCTGCACGAATCTTCTGCTGTCGCTGCAATAACTGCTCATGTTGCTGCTGCTGCTGCAATAATTGCTCCTTCCACTGCCACTGCCGCCACTTCAGGAATCTGCCACTGTTTTCTTTTTTTGCCTCTGCAACTGCTGCAGTAATCTGCTGCTGTTGCTCTAGTAATTGCTGTTGTTGCTCCAGCAGTTGCTTTAGCCGCCACAGTAATTGGTCCTGCTGGTACCGTAGTAATTGGTCTTGTTGCTGTGGCCGCTGCACTAATAGTTCCTTCCACTGCTGATGCTGCCCTTCTAGGAATTTGTTGTCGCTGTGGCCACTGCTTCTGAATTTTGCATCTGCTGCTTCTGCTGCGGCTACTGTATCCTGTAGGAACTGCTCCTGCCTGTCCAGAGATTCCTCAAGCTGCTGCTGCAACTGCAGCGATTCCTCGTGTCGCTGCTGCCACTGCAGTAACCTCTTGTCGCCAACAATATATTTTTCTCGTAATGTCACTGCGGAAATAACCTTGATATTATTAGCATGAAACTATAACATTTTCTGAAAGTTCAGAGTTCTCATTCAAATTTTTAATCTTTAGGTTTTATTATTCTTAACTGTAAGAATTTTATTTTGATGTAGGATACCACTGTTTTTCCCCCCTTAAAATGTACTTACTAATACTTTATTTATATCATTAGTTAAAATGAGAATACCGTTTTCTTTGATAAAGTAATTAAGCGATAATTTTATTTCGGTTTCTCAAGTTATATGAAAATATAATGGGTCTGTTTCGATCCCACGCGTTAGGGTGGGTCCACGCTAGTATAATACAAAGTTGGGAGATTATTCCCTTAAAAGCACTGTTTATCATCTTTCCCTTTTTGTCCTTCTTCGATTTATTCAAAATAATTTGCAAATACCCTTTGCTATTAGCTCATTCATGGCCCAACGGCAAAAATATTAGTTATGGGTTATTTTTTTAATTATTTGTTTTTTATTTTATTTAGGTCTTTTTTATATAGACCTCCTAAAATATTGCTATTTTGAAAAACGCTCCCTAAAACTTTATATTTTTAAATACACCAAATAGAACTCTTAATTAAACTAAATCGGCCCCTATGGCTAATTGCCATCCCTAACTTCTTTAAAAATCTCCGTTAAGAAGTTAAAATGATAACTTGAATATGAGAGTTTGAAAGAGTAAAACTAATGTATTTTGTACAAAAATGAAAAGAATCGAAGGTTTTGATGTTACATAAGACTTTTTATCTCATAATTCATTATATTAACTCTAATCCAATCATTAATCCTCATTAACTTAAGTAAAGTGGTATTTTTAGTTAACAGAGAGGTTTTAGAGGGTGTATTTAAAAATATGAAGTTTTAGAAAGTGTTTCTCAAAATACCGATGTTTTAAAGGTGCTATATTAAAAAAGCTCTTTTATTTATTGCTACAAAGCTTTTCCAGCCTTAATAAATATAAACAAGTAATTTTTCCTTATTTTTCTTTTTTAATCTTTGGGAAAGTTTTTGATTTAATTTTCATGAAAAAAAAATGAAATTACAAATAAGCATGTAATCTTTTTCTTATTTTTCCTTTTTAATCTTTGGAAAAAAATTCGATTTAATTTTCATGCAAAAAATTTCCATGCAAAAATCACAAAGTATATGTTATTTATGTTAAAAAACCGAAAACTTTTCATATATTCATTTGTCTATCCCTTGGCATATTCACACGAGGCCCAAAAGGAATTGACATTTTGTCGTTTTTCTTAATTATTTGGTTTTCAATTTTTATAGTTTTGTTCTTCGCTAATATTTCTATTTTTCTAATTTATCCTTTATCCTATCTCTTGCAATGATTTTCTATTGATTTAGAAACGAAAATTTTGATATTTTTTCAAGAGAACCAATAATATTTTTATCTTAATAATTTTTTTTAAAAGATCATGACAGAATAAAATATGTTTGCTAAATAATCCATTCTTTACATCTTCTTATAAAAATTATAATTTCTATAAAGTTGATGCTCGAATTTTATTATTTAAATAATTATTATTGCTTAAATTTTTTTTTGATACTTTCAAAAAAAATCATAACATGGAATTTTAGAACCAAAAGTATTTTTTTTTATTTCATTATAAGTTAAAATGATACTCCTTTCTTCTTAAGAAAATAAATGAATATTGATTTTCTATTTACTTTTTCAATTATATTTATTGATGATAGAATGGGCCCAACCTTTAAATCTACATTGCTGCCCCCTAAGTTAAGCGTTGTGTGCTGCATAATACTTGAGGGTTATATATCCAAGCGTGACTCCAAACATTAGAAGAAAAGGAAAAGAAACAAAACAGATTGCATTGCCTTGGATTTGAATTATAGATAAAAGCTTTTACATCCATATCAACCAAGATTCTTGGTACTTACCTACGATTTCACTTTTCATCTTGTCTAGATCTGCTTGCCTTTTCGTTTGTCTAAATCCATCAATATCATTCCTGTCAAAAATAAAAAAGAATATCGGCATAAATCATGCAGGTAAATAAGTTGCGAACCCCGCGGACACAAGGTATGTGTAAAATACTACCAATGTTTCGAAAAGTAAAGAAAATCACCTTCCCAAATGATAATTGTATTCTGAATTGTCACATTTGTGGTATTCTACATAGTCAAGATTTGGAAATGCATCAATTAGCTCTTCCAAATCCGCTTTGTCCAGGAATCGTAAACGTAGAACCTTAACACTAGGCCAAGTGAGATTTGAGTCACTTAAAGTACGAGCACTCAGCTTTCCACCTCTGATATACAATCTTTCCAACTTTGTCAATTTAGACGGAAGCAACCACTGCGGTAGCTTTCCTTCTGGAATACATCGTACGTCTAGCTTCTTAAGATTTGGAGGAGGAGAGACATCCATCGCATTCGCTGTTGATAATGTGGCATCCCCGTTGCTTGAAGATGGCCCGCCGGTCGACCATGTTATTGTGAGCGAGACTAGGGATGTCAAGCTATTGAGTTTTCTGAATTCCCCTTCTTCGAGCACAGATTCTCTTCCAATGTAAATGCTTAATTTTTTTAGGATGTTTAATTTGGAAAGCTCACCGAGTTGACACGATTCTTGTCTTTGTAAATGATCGACAACGAAACCCTTTAACACTTTTAACCTCGAAAGAACACCGATATCCCGAGGCATGTGACTTAGAAAGTAACATTCTGATGTATCCAAATGTTCAAGCAGCTGGAGATTTTTGATCTCTACCGGCAACCTTTGTAGATCATAGCACGCTTGGAGATCGAGGACACAAAGGCTTTTTAATTCGCCAATTTCACGTGGAAGCTCAATGATTCTTGAAATGCCTCGAAGGCTGAGATACCTCAAGGAATTGAAACGCCCAAACCATGTGAGGAATTCTGTGTTTTCTACTTCAACATGATGCTTGAATGAGTTTTGCCACCTTCCGAGCATTAGAATAGCGAATCCTTTCATATTTTCCATCTTTTCTCTCTCAAATTTTAAGCAGCTATTGTTTACGTTGAAGCAAGCGTTACCCAATAAATTATTTAGCCCAAACCGGGATTGATGTATTGCATGATTTGATTCTGACGATGGCGACAAGAATGGGCGAATTGATAGAGGATCATATATCGAGTCGATATACCTTTTAACGGTTTGATGCTCCTTAAGTTTGATTACAGCTTTTGGAACTAATGGGTTAATGATGCAGCAATCAATAACATTTGGTTTATGCTCTTTATATGTATGTCTTATTAATCCATAACCAGCTAGCTCAGCCAAAATCTGGTTTAGTCGCAACTCTTCATTATCTGAGTGGGATCCTATCCACCAGTAATATATCATCCTTTTCTTTATCAAAGAACCAATCGGGAAGATGCTCAAGTATACCAATACTTGTATATTGTATTTGTCAAATTTTTTTATGTTCTCTTCTATTTGACCTAATGATTTGGTTCCATCAAACTGTAGCTTGAGAGGCTCCACACTATCAGAGGTTGTTTGATGACTGCTAATGTTTATCAATGGTATTTCATAGGAGTTCGATTTAATATAGGCATCAAGACGCTCCAAAAAGAGTGGGGAATCATGGGTCATTTCTCCTCTAAAGTCAGAGGCCTCCTTCTTCACATCAAGAAGCTTGGAGTGGAATTCTTCCTCATCGGTGCCATGTTCCAAAGCCTTATCAAGGTCCTTGACAATGTCTTCGAATCTATTCTTCATGTCTTGCTCCCATAACTCGAGTTTTTGAAAAATTCTAGCAACAAAACAGATATCTCCATCGACTTCCTCGATAACGTTGTCTATCAATGATATGCTAGAGCGTTCTGCACCATTCTTCTTATATCTTGTAGCAAACTTTCGAGCTTTTTCCAATTGCACTGTTAGCGGACGCACCACGTCTACGATCCTTTGTTTCAGCATTCTGTAAATGAAAAAGCACATATCTAGTAATCCTAATTTGAATAGCCATTGATTAAGGGTTTATTCTAATTATTTGTTGTCAGCCTTTGACATCAATATGCAATTATGTTGTTTAGTTTATATGCTATCTGATCATTGATCCTTTTTTAAGTTCATATAAATAAGATTGCTCAGCCTTTAATCATTTTGAATATATAAAACATGTGTTTTAGAAGAAAATGTGGGTTATTTATTAAGACGATTGATAGAGAAATATGTAGAAAAGAAAGAAGATCTACATGTGTTTTTTATTGATTTAGAAAAGGCTTATAATGAGATTTCTAAAGAGATATTGTTGTGGTCTGTATGACAGAAACTAGTGTCTCGTGAGTATATTGAAATGATTAAAGATATGTATGATATAGCAATAACTAGAATTAAGATAAAGAATGTGTGAAAGAGAGAAAGAGAGAATTTTCCTATCATAATAGGTGTACACTAGGGATCAACATTAAGTCCTTGCTTCTTTACTTCTGTTGTGGATAAGGTTAATAAACATATTCCGGATGGTGTGCCATAGTATAGCTTGTTTGTTGATGATATTGTTTTGGTGGATGACTCTAAAGAAGGGATAATTACTAAATTAGAAAAACGTACAAAGGCCTTTGAATTAAAAGGATTTAGAATTAACAGAACACAAACTAAATATATGAAATATAATTTCAGCAAAACAATATGAAGAAATGAGTGTCCGGTGAAAATTCATGGACATGAAATAAGCAACAAGAAATATTTTTTTACTTAGAAACTATAATTATTCATGATGGGAAGATTGAGGATGTATTCATAGATTAAAGCGGGATGATTGAAATGAAGAAATGCTTCAGGATATTATGGGATCATAAGGTTGTTGGGAAAGTAAGGAGAATAAAGAACTATACTAAACGGCCAGCCACGTAATAAATAACGAAAGATAAAACAACGCAAGAATAAGATAATCAAACCAGAAAGAGACACAGTATTTGTTTACGAGATTCATCCACCGTATGACTAGTCTCCGGAAAAGCGGAATCTGCAAAACTTATACTAGATCTTTAGTCAAGAATACACCAAGAGCAAACCCGAAGAGATTTCTTTCAAATCTTTCTTAGCCGTCACCCTCTTTCTATACAATTTAATAGCCTTTCTTAATAGCATCATATTTAATCTCTCATTAGAAACCCTATTTATAGCCAAACTCTAACCCCTTTATATTAGGATTAAAAAGAATATATAAAATATCTTATTCGCATGAAAGATCCATGTCTGATGACTTTGAGCCGGCTCAACGTTTCTATGAGCTGTCTCATACGAACAGAGAAGAATTGGTAATTCTAGATATCTTGTGAGCCGGCTCAACAAATCTATAAACCGTCTCAACTTGAAGAAACTCCACGATACCAACATTCTCCCACTTGGAGATTCTTCTATCTTGACTCCCAAAAAACCAGTAGACTCCACACGATTCCGCTATCTACTCTCTCCTCATCAAATTTTCTTGGAGAGGTTCATCAAGCTGCAACAGAGATCAAGCTTATCTCTGACTACAACCTTAGTGAACATATCTGCATGATTCTTCTCTCCTGCGATCTTCTGCAATGTCAAATCACCGTCTTCTAACGCTATATGTATGAAATGATACCACGCCTTAATATGGTTTGTCCTAGAGTGATATGCAGCATTCTTGGCCAAATATATTGCATTTTGACTATCGCTCCACAAGGTATTGAACTTCTGTTTCTTACCCAATTCTTCAAGTAATCCTTGTAACCATATCATCTCTTTGTTGGCTTCCATGATGGCCATATATTTGGCATTTTTCATTGACAACGCAACAATCTTTTGCAACTGGGAAATCCAACTGACTGCTATTTCCCCAACCGTGAATACATACCATGCTGTGCTTTTCTTACTATCTCGATCACCTGAGTAGTTTGCATCAACATAACCTTGCAAATTGAGTGTATCACCCTCGAAACATAAGCCATGAGTGGATGTTCCCCTGAGATATCTCAATATCCACTTCACTGCATTGCAATGCTCCTTCCCCGGGTTTTGCATGTAACTGCTTACAACTCTCACTGCTTGTGCAATATCTGGTCGTGTACTCACCATTGCATATATCAAACTCCCAACCGCCAATACATATGGCATTCATGCTATGTCATCCTTCTTCTCTTGAGTTGTCGGGCACAACTCTTTGCCGAGTTTGAAATACTTCGTTAAAGGCGTACTTACCGGTTTTGCTTTGTCCATGTTGAACCACTTCAAAACCGTCTCCACGCAGTCCTATTGCGACAGCCACATCATTCGTTGCTATCTATCTCTAATGATCTTCATGCCTATAATTTTCTTGGCTGCTCCCAAATCCTTCATGGAGAATTATTCAACCATCAGCTTCTTCAGACTTTGAATTTTCTTGAAATTCAGACCTGCCACCAACATATCATCCACATAGAGTGATAAAATAATGTAGTCGCCGTCTTTAAGTGTCTAAATGTAAACACAATGATCTGAATCACATATCATAAATCCTGACTCCAACATGAATCGATCAAACTTGCCTTGGAGCTTGCTTATGGCCATACAAACTCTTTTGCAATCTACAAACCAAATTTTCATTCCCTTTAGTCTCGTATCCTGGTGGTTGCATGATATAAATTTCCTTTTCAAAATATCGACAAAGGAACGCTGTTTTTACATATAGCTGTTCTAAATGCAAATCTTCCACTGCCACCATACTAAGTATAACCCAAATTGAAGTCATCTTCACCACTGGGGAAAATATTTCTTGATAGTCTATTTCATGCTATTACGCGTATCCCTTGATTACCAAAAGATCTTTGTACCGCTTCATACCATCGGCCCTATTCTTGATTCTATACACCCACTTATTCAGCAATGCCTTTCTACCCTTGGGTAGCTTCACTAGATCCCATATACGATTCTTTTTCAATGAATCCATCTCTTCATCCATGGCTTGCTCCCATAGCTTGCTATCACTGTCCCGTGCTGCATCAATGAAGTATTCGGGCTCTCCCGAATCAGTGTAAAATATGAAGTCGGTAATTAATCTTTCAGGTGGTCTCCTCTCTCGTGTAAATCTCTTCAGAATTGGGATATTTGGTTGCTGAATCTGGTCTTCAACCGGTTCCTGAACCTGATCCTGCACTGCAGTGCTTGTCTCCTCCATATTCTGATATGCACCTGTGGGCACTTGACTATTCTCCTGAGTTTCATCTAACTCAACGAACTTAGATACTGCACCAATCTTAACATTGGCTTGTTTTGCTTCCTTGTACAAGTGTTGCTCATCAAAGACGACGTTCTAGCTCTGTATTATCTTCTTTCTTGAGTAATCCCACAGCCTATATCCAAACTCATCTTCTCTATAACTAATGAATGCCCTCTTTCTTGATTTAGAGTCAAGTATACTCATTTCCACCTTATCTATCAGCGATTAAACAATACAACCAAAAACTTTAAGGTGCGAGTAATTTATTGGTTTACCTGACCAAATTTCTTCTGGAATTCCTCCATCGAGTGCACTTGCTGGGCTTCAATTGATTATATACACAGCAGCATTGACATCTGCCGCCCATAGGAATTTGGGTACATCTGCATCCAAGGCCATGCTCCTTACCCGCTCTAGAATCGTCATGTTCATCCTTTCAACGATGCCCATCTATTGTGGTGTCCCCGGTACCGTCTTTAACCAACGTATACCCTTTGGTGAGCAAAACCCCTCGAACTCTTGTGTGCAATATTCCCGACATTGTTGGATTTTAGGCACTTAACCTTCTTCCCTATTTGGTTTTCCACCTGTGTAATCCAGTGTTTGAAGTGACCAAACACATCGGACTTTTTCTTCATTGCATAAACCCAGGTCTTTCTGCTTGCATCATCAATAAACGTAACAAAGTACCGATTTCTACCATATGACTCTACAGATACTGGTCCCCATACATTCGTATGCACCAACTCTATTTTCTTAGTTTTCTTTGCTACACCGCCAATCTAAAACCTGAGTGCGCTTTGCTTTTCACAAACACACCTCTCACAGAGTTCCAACTCTACCTTCTTCAGCCCAGATAAAAGCCCCTTACCCTGAAGAATCTTCATATTCTTCTCGCTAAGGTGCCCCAATCTCTTCTGCCACAACAAAGTCTCAGAATCCGCATCTGAACATGTCGTCAATGCAATCGAAACGCCATTGCTCCCACTGAAGGAATACAATGAACCGATCAATTTTCCTTTTGCGACTACCAATAATCCTTTGGGAATCTTCCACCAAGAGTTCCCAAATACCGGAACGTACCCTTCATTGTCTAGTTGACTTATAGATATTAGACTCATCTTCAGATCTGGTATGTGTCCAGCGTTCTTCAGTTTTATTTGACCTCCTCCTGACGAATGCAATATAATCATCCATTTTCCAATGATTTTGCACGACTGAGCGTTTCCCACTGTCACATACCCAAAATCCTCTTGTATATAATCTCTAAAATGATACCGACATTAAGTGCAGTGAAAGGATGATCTCGAATCTAGAAATCAGATATCTCCTTTTGTACTCTTGCTCTCCGAAAGATAAAGTCCTTATTCCCATTGTTCATATGTAAACACCACATTGGCTTTCTTATCATCTGAATTTTCATCCGAGCCTTTTTCTTTCTTCAAGAGTCTGCAGTCCATCTTCTTGTGATCTTTCTTTCCACAGTTCCAATAGTCATCTTAGATCTGTCCTTTTGACTTTTCTCGGCTCTTTGACTTGCCCTTCTTCCTTTTTCCCCCTTTCCATTTTCCTGCCACGATTCTCTACTAAGAGTGCTGAAGTTTCTGAACTTCCATTTTTAGCCTTTCTCCTCATCGCATCATTTAATATGAAACTCACCGCATTATTAAATGTGAGAGTCCCTGAGATCGAGTTGTTGACTGCCATAACCAGGTTTTCCCAACTCTCCGGCAATGAACATAGAAATATTAGGGTTCAAATCTCATCTTCAAACGTGATTGAGACTAATTCAAGTTGGCTTGTCATATTGTTGAACTCGTTCAGATACTCTATCAGTGAACAGTTTTCTGCCATCTTCATGTTGAAAAACTTTTTCATTAGAAATATCTTATTTGACGTTGAAGGCTTTTCATACAATTTTGCTAATGTTTTCATTAGTCCCATGGTTGTTTTCTCATTCGAAATATTAAAAGCTAATTGCAGAGTCAATGATAACCTAATCGTCGCCAAGGCTTTCCTATCGAGTAGATTCCATACATCATCGGACATCTTCTTGGGCCTGTCGCCCAATAACGGAAGATACAAATCTTTCTGATATAGTTAGTCCTCTATCTGCATACGTTACTAACCATAGTTATGACCATTAAACTTCTCGATTATGATCTTATTCTCAGCCATCTTTCATTTACCGCCGCGGCAAACTTAACCTTCTCCCTCGGATCTTTTGAAACAACACCTTCGAAATTACAATCTAAGAAGATTGGGAGCAGACACAAGCGTCGTCACCCACCATAAACTTAGACAGTAGAATCGAAGACTCTTCGGTTCCCTTCGTTCTGATACCACTTTGTTGGGATAGCAAGGAGAATCAAGAACTATGCTAAATGGCCAACCACGCAATACACAATAAACAACGGAAGAATAAGATAATCAAACCAGAGAGACACACAATATTTGTTTACGAGGTTCACCTATTATATGGCTAGTCCCCAGCAGAGTGGGATCTGTAAAATTTCTACAAGATCTTTAGTCAAGAATACACTAAGAGCAAACCTTAGGAGATTTCTTTCAAATCTCCCTAATCTCCCTTAGTCGTTACCCTCTCTCTATATAATTTAATAGCCTTTCTCGATGGCATCATATTTAATCTCTTATGAGAAATCCTATTTATAAACAAACCCTAATCCCCTTTATATTAGGATTAAACAGAATATGTAAAATATCCTCTTCGCACGAAAGATCCGTGTTTGATGACTTTGAGCCGACTCAACATTTTTATGAGCCGTCTCATATGAACAGAAGAGAATTGATAATTCCAGAAATTTTGTGAGCTGTCCAACATAACTATGATCCGTCTCAACATGAAGAAACTCCACGATATCAACAAAGGTACCTTTGAAGTTGAAAGGAAAATATTAGGCTAAATGACAGGAAATACGCTGAGTTGATTGATATTTGTAATAATTTCGGACGGCAGAATAGAAATCTCACTACTAGATTTTAGTCTTAAGCAAGAATTACCCCTAATATTTACCCAAATAGGAGGAAATATCCCTAACTTTATAAAACCATCACTTTCCTCTTGACTTTAATTGATTCCCAAAATGCCCTTTATATAAGTTTTTACGTAAAAAATATTTCTTTCTCTCTCTTTCTTATATACGCTCATTATTTTTTTTATATTACCTAAACTTTTCAAAATTCTTTAGCTCTTGTTAAATATCCCCAAACTTATAAAGTGACTGCTAAGTTTATTTTTTCAATTTAATTTATTTTTCAAATATCAAATTTACTATCATCATCATCTTCATCATAATTTAATATTCATCACAGCCCGACAAAACCCCACTTTCATCTTCTTTTCTCTCATCCCTTAGTTTTATTTATTCTAATTCTCTTCTCTTCCTCTTTGTTCTTATAAGCTCTTTGTTTTTTCTGCTCTTCTCTTTTCCTCTATTTACTTCCAAATTAAGAAACCCTGCTATAAAAAAATTTAGAAAATTTTAACCCAAAAGAAATCTAGAATCATGCAAATTCTAACATAAATAAACCAAATCAATCAACACTTACAAAATAAAACACGTAAATCAATCAAATCTGATAAGAAAACCTAACTCGATCAGACAATTTTTGTTTTGGGAATTTGAAAGTATGTAAGGAATAAGAAGGGATTATGAGGATATTTACATTTTATTTTATTGATTTATTCAAAATTAACTATCATTTAATGATGTTTTATTTATAAAAAACTTAAAGAATTTTGTGAGGTGTAGGTGATATTGAAGAATTATGGAGGTACATCAATCGAATTTTAGGGGGTATATGAAAAAACCCTTAATATAAATATCTAAATGAAGGGTATATTGGAAGTCAATTAATGTTAAGAAGGGCAAATTGCTGGTTTTAGAAAGTCATGGATATTTTCTACTATTGGGATAAATGTTTGGGGTATTTCTTGCCATTTAGCCAAAAATATATAGGAGACCATAAAAGCCACACTTCTTTATAGATAAGAATGGTAGGCAATTAAGAAACAACATGTCTAAAAATTGGTTATGGTGAAAATCAAATACTAAGATGGATGAGAGGTAATACACTAAAAGATAGGATTAGGCGTGAGTGTATTCGTAACAAGTTAGGAATAGCTCAATTGAGGACAAGACGCGAAGGGGAACTGATTATGATGGTTTGGACATGTGCAATGAAGATCAATCGACGTCTCGGTTAGAAAAAATGATAAAATTATAGTTAGTGACGTAACTAAGAGTAGGGATAGATCTAAACGAACATGGATTGAGGTTATTAAGAACGATATGAAAAGTGTAAGTTTAATATAAAAGATGGCCCCTGACATAACAGAATGGAAAAAGGGCTCATATAATTGATCCCCAAAAAATTAGAATGAATACTTGTTGTTGTTTTATGGTTTGTTAGAGGAATACGATCGTATTCATATAATTTGTCCAATGATTTTGTAGATAATTGTAGAGGAAGTATTGTTTTAAAATTGCTATGCAATCGATATTTTTGTTTCCTTCCTTTCTATATAGGTGTCAAACAAGTTGATCGAGTACATTTGCGGTTAAGTCATTGCATGTGGAGGGTAAAACGGATACAGGTAAAAATACCCATAATCACCAGCTTAAATTTTATGCTCATTAGCCGACTCGTATATGGTAAGTGGATATACGGATAACCCATCCATGGATAAACAGGGTCATGTGGGTAGGGAGGAAGCCATTACACGGAACAATACTCGCGATAACACAATCATGCAATCAACACAACCACGTAATTAATCAACGAAAGATAAAATCAATAACGATACGAGAATAAATAAGAAATTAAACACAAACAAGAGAGGATTTGTTAACAAGATTCGCCCACCGTATGGCTAGTCCCCGGCAGAGCGGAATCTGCAAACGTCTACTAGATTGCTTGAATCAATTACAAGCACGAGCAACACTGAGAGATTTCTCTCAAATCTCTCTAGATCTCACAAACCCTAGTCATCACCCTCTCAATACAATGATCACTCCTTTTGGCAGTTATGTATAATACATATGAGAGGTTCTCTTATATAAGTAAGCCCTAAACCTACCTTAAACACGAGATAAATATAATTTTACCAAAATAGGTTCTCTTCGTTTTCCTTTTGCAGACGTCTGGCTTGTCCCCAGACGTCTGGTCTCGAGTCTCGGGTTGGGCTTTATCTCTTCACCAAACATCTGAATCACACTTGGTCAGATGTCTGGACTTCATTCTCTGGTCTTAGGTTTGTCTTTTGCAGACGTCTGCCGTGCTGGACTTCAGATGTTTACCGTTACTCTGTGTTTCTATCATGGGCATGTCCAGACGTCTGCTGTTGTCCCCAAAAGACTTTGACCTAAAGGAAACCCCATAATTTCTAACAATCTCCCACTTGGAAATCCTTCAGCCTTGATTCCTAACGCTGGTGGATTTTACACGACTGTGCTCTCCTCTCTCCTCATCAAATTTTCATGGAGAAGTTCACCAACTCGCAACAGAGCTCCAGCTTGTCTCTGTTTATGACTTTGGTGAACATATTCGCCGGATTCTTTTCTCCCGCAGTCTTTTGCAATGTCAACTCGTCTTCTTCCACCGCTATGCATATGAAGTGGTACTGTATCTTGATGTGCTTCGTCCGAGAGTGATATGCCACGTTCTTCGCCAAATGTATCGCACTTTGGCTGTCACTCCACAAAATATTGAAATCTTATTTCTTGCCTAATTCATCAAGTAGCCCTTGCAACCATATCATCTCCTTACTGGCTTCCGTGATCGCCACGTACTTTGCCTCCGTAGTCAGACCCAACTCACCGCTATTCCCCCAACCGTAAATACGTACCCCATTGTACTCTTCCCGCTATCTCGATCACCCGAGTAGTCTGCATCAGTGTAACCTTGCACTTTTAGAATCACCCCCAAAGTATAAACAGTGACTTGAAGTACCCCTTAAATACCTCAACATCCACTTCACCGCATTCCAATGCTCCTTACCCGGGTTCTGCATGTACCAGCTAACAACTCCCACTGCATATGCAATATTAGGTCTCGTACTCACCATCGCATACATCAAATTCCCCACCGCAGAAGCATAATGCATGCTTTCCATCTCATCTTTCTGCTCTTGAGTTGTTAGGCACAATTCCTTACTGAGTTTGAAGTGTTTCACTAAGGGCGTACTCACCGGTTTTGACTTGTTTATATTGAACCACTTCAAAACCTTCTTAATATAGTCTTTTTGCGATAACCACAGTTTCCGCTGCTTCATATCTCTCACGATCTTCATGCCTAAGATTTGCTTTACCGCTCCCAAATCTTTCAGCCATCGTCTTCTTCAGATTTTGAATCTTCTCGAAATTCGGACCCGCTACTAGCATATCATCCACGTACAGTGATAGAATAATGTAGTCTCCATCCTTAAAACTTTGAATGTAGACGCAGTGATCGGATTCACATCTCACAAATCCCATCTCTAACATGAATAGATTGAATTTGAGGTACCACTGTCTAGGAGGTTGCTTGAGACTATACAAGCTCTTTCGCAGTTTACACACCATTGTATCTTTCCCCTTCACCTCGTATCCCGGTGGTTGTATCATATAGATCTCCTCCTCCAAGTCTCCCTGAAGGAACGCGGTCTTGACATCCAGCTGCTCTAAGTGCAAGTCCTCCACCGCCACGATACTGAAAATCACCCGAATAGATGTCATCTTTACAACTTGGGAAATATTTCTTGATAGTCAATATCTTGCTTTTGTGCATAATCCTTGACTAGCAAACGATCCTTGTACCGCTTAACACCATTGGCCTTATCTTTAATTCTATACACCCATCTGTTTAGCAACGGCTTTCGACCCTTAAGTAGCTTCGCTAGCTCCCACGTACGATTCTTCTTCAAAGAATCCATATGCTCGTCCATAGCTCGCTCCCATTGCTTGCTAGCACCGTCATTTGTTACTTCATAAAAGGATTCGGGCTCCCCTGAATCTGTGTACAATACGAAGTTGGTCACATGTATTTCGGGCAGCCGCCTATCTTGCGTAGATTTCCTCAGAATTAGTATATCCGGTTACTGAAACTGGTCACCATCCTATTCTTGAACCTGATCCTGCACTATAGCTTCCTCCATATTCTGATCTACACCTATAGGTATCTGAATGCTCTTTTGAGTTCCGTCAAACTCGACGAACTCCGATACCGCACCATCTTTGGCCTGCTTATCTTCTTTGTACAAGTGTTGCTCATCAAAAACAACGTTTCGGATTCGTATTACTTTCTTTCTTCTGTACTCTCACAGCCGATATCTGAACTCGTCTCCACAATACCTGATGAAAGCACACTTCCTAGACTTGAAGTCAAGCTTACTCCTTTCTGTCTTATCAATCAAAAAATACGCAATGCAACCAAAAACTTTGAGGTGCATATAATTAACCGGTTTATCAGACCAATTTTCTTCCGGAATACCTCTATCAAGCGCACTTATCGGGTTTCTGTTGATCAAGCACAGGAGCATCGACCGTCGCTGCCCATAGGAACTTTGGCACATCCGCATCCAAGATCATGCTCCGCACTCGCTCTAAGATCGTCGTGTTCATACTTTCAGCGATTGCATTCTGCTATGATGTCCCTGGTATTGTCTTCATCAAATGAATACCCTTCTGCGAGCAAAACGCCTCGAACTCCTACGTGCAGTATTCCCCTCCATTATTGGACTTAAGGCATTTGACCTTAGTCCCCATTTGGTTCTCAACCTGCACAATCTGGTGTTTGAAGATACCAAACACATCAAACTTCTTCTTCACAGCATACACCTATGTCTTACGGTTTACATCGTCGATGAACGTCATGAAGTACTAATTCCCTGCATAAGACTCTACCGAGGCTGGACCCTATACGTCCATATGCACCATCTCCAGCTTCTTGGTTTTCTTAGCAACGCCTCCAATTTTAAATCTAAGTGCACTTTATTTTCCGCAAACCCAGCTCTCGCAAAGACCCAACTCCACCTTCTTCAGCCCCGAAGAAGCCCCATACCCTGAAGAATCATCATATTCTTCTCACTGAGGTGCCCCAATCTTCTATGACACAACTGAGTTTCCGAATTTATCTACGAATTTTCCGACAACGCAACCGAACCTCCGCTGCTCCTACTGAATGAGTACAATGAACCGCTCAACTTACCTCTAGCGACCACCAATGATCCTTTGGAAATCTTCCGCCGCGAATTCCTAAATATCTTCATATAACCTTCATTGTCCAGCTGACTTGTGAAAATAAGACTTTTCTTCAAATCTGGAATATGTCACGCGTTCTTCAGCTTAATTTGACCTCCTCCTGACGGTTGGAAGATGATCATCTCTTTGCCAACAATCTTACACGGCTGACCGTTTCCCACCGTCACATGTCCAAGACTGCCTTGAACATACTCGCTAAATTGATGCCGGCCCAAAGTGCAATGAAAGAATGCCCCCGAATCTAGTAACCAGGTAGCAACATTTGTGTTCTTGTTCGCCAATAGACAAAACCCTTGTTCCCCTTGTTCTTGTGTAGACACCATATTCGCTTCCTTTTCATCCGCCTTCTCATCTGAGCCTTTCTTTGGAGATTTGAAGTCGCTTTTCCTATGACCCTTCTTCTTACAATTCCAACATACGCCTTGGATTTTTCCTTGAGATTTTCTTTGGCTTTTAGACTTACCCTTCTTTCGATTTCCTCTTTTCATTTCCTCTTTCTATCGTTCTACCACGATTCTCCACTGAAAGTGCAGAAGTTCCAAAAATCCAACTTACGGCCTTTCTCTATATCTCATTGTTTAATATGTAACTCACCACATCATTAAATGTACGAGTCCCTGAGATAGAGTTGCTAACCACCTAACTAGGTTCTCCTAACTCTCCGGCAACGAACAAAAAAATACCAGGGCTCGAATCTCGTCTTCAAACGCAATTGAAAAGGAGTTTAATTGGATCTTCACACTGTTGAATTCATTCAAGTCTTCTGTCACCGAACCACTTTCTGCCATCTTTATGTTGAAAAGCTTCTTCATCAGGAATATCTTGTTTGATGTCGAAAGCTTCTTATACAACTTGGCTAACGTCGTCATTAGATCCATGATTGTCTTCTCTTTTGAGATATTAAAGGCCACCTGCGGAGTCAATGACGACCTGCTTGTCGCCAAGTCTTTCCTATCCAAAATGTTCCACGCCTCATTGACCATCTTCTCGGGCTTTACGTCTATCAACGGAAGATAAAGATCATTTTGATATAGGTAGTCCTCCATTTGCATGCGCCACCAACCATAATTGTAACCATTGAACTTCTCGATCCTTATTTTATTCTCCGCTATCTTTTCTTCTAATGTCGCAGAAAACACAACTTCTTCTTTGGATCTGAACTAATGCCTTCAAAATGACGATCTAAGAAAGTGAGGAAGATGACATAGTTTTCGTTACCCACCGCTGTCCTAGATCATAGAATTGAAGAACCCTAAGTTCCTTAACCTGTCTCTGATACCAGTTGTTGGTATCAGATAAACGCAACTCCGGATCTGATACCAGTTGTTGGGATAGGAAGGACGCCGTTACACGGAAAATGCTCACGACAACACAATCACACAATCAATCATTGAAAGATAAAATCAATAACCATGCGAGAATAAATAAGAAATCAAACACAAACAAGAGAGTATTTGTTAACGAGGTTCAACCACCATATGGCTAGTTCCCGGCAGAGCGGAATCTGCAAACGTCCACTAGAATCCTTGGATCAATTACAAGCACGAGCAACCCTAGGAGATTTCTCTCAAATCTCTTTAGATCTCATGTTGTCACCCTCTCAATACAATGATCTCTCCTTTTGGCAGTTGTGTATAATACATATAAGAGGTCCTCTTATATAGGCAAGTCCTAAACCTATCTTAAACAAGAGATAAATCTAATTTTACCAAAATAGATTCGCAGCTGATTCACCGTCGGCAGTGATGACTTACAGATTTTCATAATCCTACTATTTAGTTTTGATAATGTTACACAATATTAATAGATTTATACGGTGTTTCAAATTGCATATTTCATAATACTGTATATGAGCTTGGTCGGGTTTAAGAAAAATTTCAGGGTATCAAACGATACAAGAGTATGATGGAGGATGAGGAAATTGAGTTAAAAAGGAAAATCTATTGGAGGTTGGAGGATAATAGACTAGAGATCCTTAAAGTTCAAGTTCAAACTTCACGAAGCTAAGGAACTAAAGTCCAAGTTTAAAGAATTCAAGAATCGAAGAAATCAAAGAATTCAAGAGTTCGAGCTAAAAACGCAAAATCTCTAAGAAATCAGTATAAGTACTTCATGGCCTATGAGATTATTCAATAAGAGCTTAAGCACACACACAAAATCTTGCATAAAACATTTGGTAAACCTTGCATGGTTTTATCATTCAAAATGTTTTTTTTTGTTTCAAAAGGCAATTTTTCCAGGTTTTTACACTTCAGACGTCTGGCCTCTGTAGACTTTGAAATATCAGAAAGTGTGCAGGTTTCCTGACGTCTGAAGGTCATTTTTAGCAGACTTCTGAAGGTCTTTTAATACTGCATGATTTTGAACGTCAGACGTCTGGCTGTTGAACTTCAGACGTCTAGGGTGCGCTCTGTTCTTTGGAGGCCCCTTACTAGACGTCTGCAGTTGATCGTGGCAGACGTCTAAAGCATTATTTTGACAAAAGTCTTTCTTGATCAAACGTCTGCCTATTTACTCTTCCGACATCTGCCTTGCAAAACTTTCTAAAATGTTACCGTTACGTGCATTAAATGTTCCAATGGCTCTATTTTTTAAAGGAGGAGACATCTGACCCGTTAACCTTTAGACGTCTTCCCCTTCTGTCAAAACTTCATTATTTAATTCTTTTTTCTTGGCTTTTGTGTGGGGCTATAAAAGGGTGTTTTGGTGAGAATTTACGGGCATCTATTAACTGAGCATTTCATTGAAATTTATCATCTTCCTCACCAAACAAAATACATAAAATCTTGAGCTCTTAATTGAAAATTTTATACTCATTGCAGTATATCTAGATCATTGATTGTAAAACTCTTGAGAGAGTTGTTTGGATTGTAATTTTCTTTCTTGTGTGAGTGAGATCTCTTTAGTGTGAGATAGCCTTTGTAAAGAGGAAGAACTTATTGAAGAAGCAAGTGGTGTGTCGGGTGACGTGGTGTAAGGAGTTGAAAGTGTGCAACGTGTTTTTCCTATCGGAGACATGAATTAGTGGAATGGGCTCGTACGCCTAAAGAAATTGGTCTAGAGGATCTCCCGAACCACTCTAAAACTCTTATGTTTGCATTTGCTTCTCTATCACTCTCATTATATTACTTGGTCTTTAAGTGTTTGTTTAATTGCTTGCAAGTAAAATTTTAATTTGTGGGTATTGTTAGCTTAATACTATTCACCCCCTCTAGGATTATTTCAATTGGTATCAGACGGAGGTGCTCTTCTTGTTAGGTTTAATATCGTAGAGAGATCATATGGCCTTTACCTCTTCACATTGTATGGGATATTCCCAATCCATCACTAAACCACCATACTTTGATGGCATTAATTTTACCATTTGGAAAATTAAGATGGAGTCCTTCCTAGAATCCCAAGTGAAAGATATTTGGAGATACACCTTCTTGAAGGAATACTTGTTACCCGATCTTGATGAAGATAGTCAGACCATAGAACACAAAAAGGCATATGAAGCTAATCATAAGGCCAAGTTTTCTTTCTTTTCTTGTCTCAATGAAAATGATTTAGCTCATGTTATTAAATGTAAAAATACATATTCTATGTGGAAAGCTTTTTTAATTGCTCATGAAGGTAGCTCCAATGTTAAGAAGGTAAAAATTGATCTTTTGAAAATGGAGTACGAAAATTTTCGAATGCTAACCGATGAAAACATTGATGACATGTTTAGTCGTTTTATTTGCATTACTAATTCTCTTGAATTCTTGTTAGATGATTCCATGAAGAATGAGGAAAAGGTGAGAAAGATATTTCGATCACTCGCCAAAAAATGGCAAATAAAGGAAACTACTCTCAAGAAAATAGTCGACATTGAGATCATGTCTTTTGAAGAGCTCCAAGGGAATCTCAAGACCTATGAGATGGAACTCAAAGCCTATGAATTGGAAGATGAAAAAAAGGAGAAGAAAGATAAGCTAAAAAGTATCACTCTCAAGGCTACTTCCAAGGCTTCACCTTAATTCAAAGATCCATCCAAACCTAGTGACGATAAGGAGCTTAGCGGAGATGACGAGGATATCGCTCTTGTGATAAGGCAATTCAACAAATTCCTCAAGTTTCGAAGAAATTTCAAGAGAAGAAACTTTCCAAAAGATCTTACCTACAACAACAAAGAAATTGGCCATTTTTTCAAGTGTAGGAAGCCCGACTATCTTGTTGCTGATTGTACTCTCAATAACGAAAAGGAAGCTCTTTAAAGACCCAATCGAAGAGCGTTCAATGCTAGAATGGATGATTCGGAAGGAAGCGATAATGAAGATCGCTCATACGATCAAGAAAAAGCTAATATGTGTCTCATGGAACATGAGGATGAGGTGAACCGCAAATTGCGACATGAGGATCATTGGTACCTTGATAGTTGTTGCTCAAGGCATATGACCGAAAAAATTAAGAGCTTTGCAACCCTATCAAGAGAGGAAGGTGGCATGGTCATCTTTGGAGATGATGGTAAAGGTAAAATTATTTGTAAAGGTAATATTAAGTTTAATGCTACTACTTTAGAAAATGTTCTTCTTATTGATGGCTTAAAACATAATTTTCTAAGCATTTAGTCAATTTTGTGATAAAGGTTTTAAAGTTGTCTTCGATAAAAAGTTTGGAAAAATTCTTGATTCAAAAGATGATGTTGTTCTTTATGAGGAAAAAAGTGGTAATGTTTATTCCATTGATGCATGTGAAATTTCTAATGAAAATTTTGAGTACTTAAGTGTTGTAGAGAATGATAGTTGGTTATAGCACCGACGGTTTGGACATACTTCCATGGACCTACTATCAAGCATCACAAATAAGGACTTGGTCATTGGCATCCCAAATCTCAAATTTGTAAGAGACAAGTTATGTAATGCATATCAAATGGGTAAGTAAGTCAAAAGCCCGTTCAAGTCGAAAGTTGTGGTATCAATTTCCAACTCTCTTAAATTGATTCACATGGATTTATTTGGTCCTTCTAAGACTTTGAGTTTTAGTGGTAAATCTTATGTCTTTGTGGTTATTGATAATTTTTCTACATTTACTTGGGTTCTTTTCCTTGCTAACAAAAATGATGTCTTTGTTGCTTTCAAAACCTTATTTAATAAAGTACAAAATGAAAAACAACTTCCTATTGTGAAAATCCATAGTGATCACGGAGATGAATTTCAAAACGCTTTCTTTGAAAAAAATTTTAATGATCGCGGAATCAAACATGAATTTTCTTGTTCTAGAACTCCACAACAAAATGGAGTCGTTGAACGGAAAAATCGATCTCTTCAAGAAATGGCTAGGATAATACTAAATGAACATAGTTTGCTTCATTATTTTTGGGCCGAAGCGGTCAATACCGCATCGTATATTATAAATAGGGTTGTTATTCATAAAGGACTTGAGAAAACTCCTTACAAATTGTATTATGGTAGAAAACCCAACATTGGATATTTTAAAGTTTTCGGAAGAAAGTGTTATATTTTAAATACTAAAGACCCTCTTAGAAAATTTGATGCAAAAAGTATTTTGGGTATTTTTCTTGGCAACTCTTCCACTAGTAAAGCTTTTCGTATTTTCAACAAAATCTCTAATACTATGGAAGAGAGTATGTGTGTTAAGTTTGATGAAACTAACCCTTTTTCCAAGAATATTGTAGTACTTAAGGAAGAAGATGATGAAGTGATTCGAGTTCGCTTGGAGAAACTTGACATCTCAAAAGAAAATTCTAAACAACAGCCTCCTTCAAGTGAAATGGTAGAAATGGATGATGAATCCGTGCTAACTCTTCCCAAAGATTGGGGATACAAAAAGAATCATCCACCTATTCAAATCATCGGTGATGTATCAAAAGGGTAACCACTCATTCTACATAATCCAAATTTCTTTACTAACATAGTTTTCTTGTCTCATATTGAACCTAAGAATACTAAAATACTATCATGGATGAGAATTGGATTTGTGCTATGCAAGAGAAGCTTGTCCAATTTGAACGAAACAATGTATAGATATTGGTTCCAAGGCTTAGTGATAGACACATTATAAGCAAAAAATGTGTCTTCAAGAAAAAACTTGATGAATTAGGTGTGATCACTAAGAACAAGGCAAGAGTCGTAGTACAAGGTTACAATCAAGATGAAGGTATCGACTTCAATGAAACATTTGTTCCGGTAGGTAGATTAGAAACCATTCGCATTTTACTCTCATATGCATGTTTTAAAAATTTCAAAGTTTATCAAATAAATGTTAAAAGTGTTTTCTTGAATGGTGTTCTTGAGAAGGAAGTTTTTGTATAACAACTGTCTGGTTTTCAAGATTTTAAGCATCCTAATCATGTTTATAAGTTGCATAAAACTTTGTATGGTTTAAAATAAGCCCATAGAGCTTGGTATGCTAGATTGAGCTCATTTCTTCTTGAAAGTGGTTTTTCAAAGGGCAAGGTTGACACAACACATTTTATTAAAAAGAAAAATGGTAAGATTTTCCTTGTACAAATCTATGTTGATGATATTATTTTTGTGTCTACTAATGAATCTCTATGTAAGGAATTTACGTATAGCATTCAAAAGAGTTTGAACTGAGCATGATGGGTGAATTCGATTATTTTCTTGGGCTACAAATCATGTAATACCTGGTTCTTTTATATACGCCTAAATCCGTATTTTTCTTTAAACTATAAATTTTGTTATTTTTAAGTATTTAATTATTTTAAAGAAACTCCATTAAACCCTAAAACACCAAACCTTAAATCTTTACTTTTTTCCATAATTCCACAACCAATCCAATCCCTCAGCCCAACATCGTTTTTCCCTTTTAAATTCACTCAGCCCATTTCTTTTATTAAAATTAAACCCAGCCCATTACCTATTTATTAAACTTAAGTTTCCCTATTATTTTTAAATCCCCAGCCCGCTTCTTTGCTTCCCATTTGAATTCTTTTCCCTCGGCCCAACCACAGCCCGGCCCTTTCTTTTCCCTCATTTCTAATAAAATCCCTCTGGCCCAAATCCCCGAGCCCAGCACCATTTTCTCAGCCCACCTTCTTTATTTAAACCCCATTTTTAAATCCCCAATCCCTGGCCCGGCCCACTCTTCTCATCCCCTCACTCCGCGCTTCAACCCGACCCGGCCCACAAACCCTTCTTCCTCCAACGGCTTTCTCCGCCCTTCCCGCGCGCCTGTTCCGCCTCCGTCGCCTACGCCCACGCTCCCGCTCGCGAGTGTTACCCACGACGCGCGACCCCCGTCTCCCCTATCTCTCCTCTCGTACACACCCACACCCTCTCTTCCTCATCTCGCTCTCTCTCTCTCCCTCGTCTTCTTCCTCCTTCTCTCTCGCTCCCACTCCTGACCCACACCACATCACACCGACGCCGTGCGCGCCTCGTCACCATCGCCGGCGTCGCTCTTCTCTCCTCTCCCCTAAAACCTCGAGCTTCTCTCCTCCTCTCCGCTCCCCATCCCACCTGCAAACCGTCAACCCATCATCGTCGACGAGCTCCCCACTGCCCCGAGCCGTCTCGTCGACTCCGCCGCACCCTCCTCGTCGTCAGCTGTACCACCATCGCCTCCCCTGATCAAACGCAGCTCTTGTCTCCACCCTCCTTCAGCCTCCACAGAACCCCACACTGCACACCCGAGCTCGGCCACCGTACCTCTCGTCGGCGAGCCTCCCCTGCACCCTCCTCGTCAACATCATCATCATCGTCGTCGTAATCCCTATCTCACTCTCTCCTGATCCCCTCACTCCCGATCTCCCTCTCTCTTTCTCGATCTATTTTCCCTCTCTATCACACTCTCTCTGTTCTCACTCCCTCTCTCTGTTCTCACTCTCCCTCTTTCTGATCTCTCTCTCTCTCTCTGATCTCTACTCTCTCTCTCTCCCTAACTCTCCCTCTCTAAAAATCCCTCTCTCTTCCTCTACAGCCCCTCTCCGTCGCACACGCAAACAACCACTGCACCGAGCCGTCATGCGAAGCTCGAGCCGAGGCCAATCTTTGTCGTATTTGCGCCGTGATCGCGTCGTGCCATTGCAATAGATCGCGTCGCTGCCGTGCATCCCCGAGACTTTTCCAGACAAGTTCTTTACTTGCTACATGCTAATTTATTCGAGTTACGAACTTCTATTATCTAGATTACAAGTTTACATCATCCAATAGATTATATACTAAATCTGTTCGATGCATGATCCCTAAGAGATTGTTCATCTGTTTTGGCGGAACTGGATTGTTTATATTGGCCCGGGTAGTGATGAATACCTTGTATAAATTTCTCTGGAAAATACGACTATTAACGACTAAAACGACCACCCCCAAGTATACCTGTAAAACTGGAAATTTCTTGTACCTGAAAACCGTTAAAATCACCATAAATTATATATATACTGGAATGATACGTTCGAGGGCTCAAATCGAATTTGACTCGATGAACTATAACCCTATGTAAATTTCTAGTTGTTTCTGTACTTAAACTGTGACAATATTTGGATCGGAGTGCAACTCTGGACTGCAGTCCAGAGCGACTCTGTTTACTGTGTGCTTTCCCGTAATGGGTACCACCTTGTTTTCTTAACTCGTATGTTGCGGAACTCTGCTGTTTATTAAAGTTGAATCTGTTATCTAGGTAACACAAGTGGTTTCATTCTGTTTCGTCATCGTTTGCTATTTAATCTGTAATTTAAAAGATGGGGACGTATAACAGTCCCAACAGAATCAGAATTGACATACTAGTATTGAACAGTGTATATCTCCTGACGTGCAGACGCGATTGAGGATCCGTCTGATGCGTTGAAAGCCTTACTGAAAACCCTAGATTTCATTCAACTGTAGTATCGCTAAATTCTGATCCCAAAGAGGATTAAAATGCGTTGCGGAACGGACTTCTGATTCTGAAACCGGATTTCCAACCGTGAACGCTTAAAAGGAAATGGCCATAACTAATGATCCTGAAACCCGATTGCCGTGAAACCAAATTCGCTGGTTAGATAATTAATCATACTATTTATTCTCCTTTTATTGTTTCGCTAAACTGTACACGTTTTATTTATGATAAATATTGCAAGTGGTAGAATACTGATTTATAATATTTTAATCATGCTTTATATACCGTTTCCTCATCATATCATACTTATGTCATTGCATTGATAGCGTAGTGATCATGTGTATTAACCAGTGTTAGGTATTAGTGATGATTGTGGCAAGTACGTTAGTGTTCGTGTATAAGTGAATAAGTGAAAGTGACACGTACTTGTACACAATCAGTGAACCTTATTATTCTATTGCATTGTCGACGTCTGTGGGACGCGTGTACGTGTGACTATAAGTGGTATGGGACACTTATGGAAGCTCTTGCATGGGTGTCACAGATAAGGCACCAGACACTGCCATTTATCTTAGGTATTAGTCGGGACGTGCTTGATGGAGGTCCTGCCTCCAGTTCTCGTGCAGACTTGTCACAGACCGATTAGTATTTGAGGTTATGGTTAGCGTTTGATGTAGACCATGGGGTGTGGGGTAGTTTGAGTGTGAGTTCAACAGAATCTCGGGAGTCCCTTGCCGGCTTATATATATGGAGATATATGGAGATTTACAGGGTACATGATTATTACCGTGAGTTACATGTTGGGCCCGTGGTCCCTTGCCCTTGGGTCCTACCCTTGGGTGGAGGACACTCGCGAGTGGTTGACTCTCACACTTGGACTGACGATAGGCATAGTGACCTGTACAGTGAGACTTAGAGACTGATAGGGATAATGGAATTGATATACATTACTTACCGTTGTTGACATACCCGGCATATTATTTTACTGCTTTACTGTCCATTTGATTTATTAGACACTTCTTTGGTTACTGCATGTTCATACCTATACCTTCTTGATTTACTGTCATATATAATTATTATCACTGTTAGAGTTGTCACTTGGATTTATATATTATATTGCTATTGTGTCGCTCTGACGACCTGAGTATGCATGCTCAGTGTGAGGAGTGGATTTAGCCGGGACCAGGACCAGACGCACACCACGGATATCTTGATCAGCTATCCAGAGTTATACTCTTTTGTATTGTTGGAGATGGTGCCCTCAGAGTCAATTATTGGATCACAGGCACGTGATTGCGATGATTGAGGGAGGACCTGTCCCTGTAGGACAGTCTTACTCGAGATGATAGTATGCTATCTGGTTTATCTTTATCATCGTGTACTGTTTTAGGTGACCTGACATGTCGCTATTACACGTTGAGAGAGCCCCTAGGATTCTTGCTTGACCACCAGCAGTATAAGGGCGATCATATAAGTGGGAGCTGGGGGTCTATAAGCACATCCTTAAATGGTCCCTAGTCATGGGAGTTTCGAGACAGGGCATCGATACTCCAGAGTAGACTAGTGTATACAGTCGAGATCCCGACGAGGGGCGGTGGCCGGTCTCACAAGCCACTGGTGTCAGTTGGTTCACCTAAGATGTATACAGGTGCTCATTGGGTTATGAGTACACCGGACAGGACTCGCCGGGAACATGCTAGTTGGTCTTATACCTGACGTCAGATAGCAGTTCCCTGGTGACATGTGTACAGGTTAGTTCATCGACCTAGGGATCGTCATCTGTCTCGTGTGAGTTCCCACTGTACTTTGATTACTATCCTACCACGCTCAAAGGAGACGTGCAAACAGGTTTTAGTTGGATACAGTCCCGAGCCACATGGAGGCAGTGAGCGGATCTTCAGGGGTTCGTCTCTCCCGGTATTGGGGGTGAGGTCGCGCTGTGTCTAGGAGAGCTATTACACGAAGCCCTCGGCCGAGGCAGGAGATTTACTGGTAGGTATTCCAGTAGTATCTCAGGGTGTTCTGGGCTACACTCTGACACGACTTGTACCGCTTTTGGGAGTCTGACTTTACCAACCCCCTAGGCCCGCCATGCGATGCTCATAGACGAACGGACCGGACTGTACGGATATTGTCACTGACAGGCTCAGTAGGATGTCAGGATGAGTTCGCGCATCGACGTCCCTTTTGGTCAATACCTGGTAGCCCGTTACGTATTGTCTTATACCTCTGACGTGCTAGTGGTTAAATCCACAACCAAGGTGTTGACGAGTCTTTAGAGTCCCCCACATTCAGTTGCTCGAGTTTTCGGGCGAAACGCTGTAGAGGCCGTATGGAGATATGGCAGTGTTCGATCAGATACGTGCGGTATTGCACGGATAAGGATCGAACAGATAATACTAGCCGGCTTTGGTTTAAGTCGGATCCTAGTATAGTACAGTGTAGATTTTGTCTCATTGCATTTGTATTTCGGTCGGAATACAAATGCGGGTCTGTATGCACAGTTGCGGGGTTTTCCTGTAATTTATTACGGGACCAGTTTTCTGGAGTTGCCAGCTTGCTTTCCATTTCGGCCATATTTCTTTGTATCTTTCATTGGCCGAAGATTGGTAGAGGGGGGCTTATTTGCATTTGTGCAAATAAGCAATTTGGAAGGGGGTCTTTGCATATTCTTGTGTCATGATGGTTGCACCATTCTTTGACCTTGACTTCTTCTTCTTTCATGATGGCTTGACCTTTTTGAAGTCATCATGCTTGATGATGATAGATTATGATGGTGGAGTGTGGGTTTGTGTTTTTGATCATTTCCTTTCATGATATCCTTTGACCTCTTTCTCACTTGGATTTTTAGGGGGTGGCTCCATTGATTTTTGATACACACTCACTCTCATTCTCTCCTCCCCATTAGCATGGCCGGCCAAGCTTTAGGTGGGCTGTCCCGATTTTTGGTGTAGGGATTTACACCCATTTGGCTTGGCAAAAATCATATTAGCTCCTCCTCCAAAAGCTTGTATCATTTCCTCCACCAAATGGCAACCTCCTACAACCCCAAATGAGACATAGCACTCTACACTATATTCTACAGCAAACCTTGGGCACGTCGGCTCGCCAACTTCGTGCCCGAGTTGCCTCGGTATAGAGGTGGGAGCCCGTAAAAGAAGAAGGCGACGTGGTGCCCTTCCGGCGACGAGGTGGAGATTGGACATTCCGCGGGAGATCGAGATGACGACGAGAAGACCGGAGGACACGGATCAGTCGGTATATCTCTCTTCCCCATCTTGTAGTTAGCTAGGACTAGTTAATGGTTCGATCCGGGTTTTAGTGCGCGGTGGTGCCGGTTCAAGAAAATTTAAAGTTAACCATCGCTTCCGCATTTGGCCTCGGGATGGAGGCCGGGGCGCCGCCGTGCACTTATATTTGTATCAGAGCCTCGCCATTAACATAGTCTAGCTTTGTCTAATGTGTTTTACATTTCCGATCGAACAATTTTCCAAAAATTGTATTTTTCTTCACATCAGTTTCTGTCGAAATTTTTTGAAGTCCAAAAATTTTTCAGGTTGTTTCAGAATGATGTTTAGAAAATTCTAAGAGTTCTGGGAAAATTTGGTTTCGTGAACAGTCTAAAAGACCGCGGAACCGCGGCCAAACCCATGCTTGGGCCGCGGTTCCGCCACGACTTTAACTGTTCAGTCCTCCAAACTTTTGCAGAATGTTCCTGAGTTGAAAATGTGGTTTCTAGAATGTTATTTTTGGGCCCAGAATTTCTTGATGTGCTACAGTTGTACTTGGGGGCCCACTTGGTAATTTTTGATCGATCGGACATTTTAAACACATTATTCCACAGTATTTACATTATATCTGCGACCGTGAATGTCACTCGATCGGTAAATCCTGTCTAACTGCTGTAGCCCGGTTAGACGGATTTGCGAACGTGACATTCACGTCGATGTTCTTTGTATTGCTGTGATGTTGCGGATTGGTCGTGGGGATAGCCTGGTTGCAATGCTAGTACAGTTTTTTGTTGTATTATGTACATTTGATTTTGCGGGGCGAGCGTCCGACATATGGACTGCCGTCACTGCCTGTTTGTATTATTTTTTTGGGGCACGACCAGGTTGCGGTCGATGTACCCATTGTATGTATATTTTACTTTCTGTACTAGGATTACCCCGCGGAGGGATGCACGGATAGCCGGGTTCTAGAGGGCAACAAGCCCGCATCTCATGGCATTGAGACGGAGGGGGCTTCACTCTAGAATTGGCGGGCTATTCGCCGCACTCGTAGGGGGTGCAGTTTGACCCAGGAGGGGTGCCCAAGTTACCAGATTCCGTGAAGTGCTGGGTGGTCCATTCACCGAGCTGAAGGGGGCTGCCTCGCTTCAGGTTTCGGCGGGTAACTTGCCGCGCCCGTAGGGGTCTAGGATTTCATTGCACAGGCTATCCACACGACCGGAGGAACGTCGGGTTTCAGTAGTGGCTCTATGAAACCCGGGGATCCCAGATATCTGTATTGTTCTGTGATGCTGTACATTTCTGTGATGTTGCATTTTATCACGCTTTGAGCGAAATATAATATATTGGTATATATATTAGTAGATGTTGTATATGTTTTGCATCCGCGCTAGTCCAGTCCCCACTCTGTCGTTAGTTAGATAACCTAACGGGTAATGACGGGACCCAGTGGCGAATGCGGATGGCATATACGTACGTCATATTATTTTCGTTCTTTGTGGTGTGATCAATTGATGGGACTGCGTTGATTCGGATCAATGCAAGTTAAAAACAAACCTAATCTGATGTTGTTGGAACACTTTTCAAAAAGCTGTTATTGCAAGGACGTTCTCTTTTGTTTTGCACAGTGATGTTCGGTTATGAATATCCATCTCCTCAGTCGACGAGGCAAGGGCCGAGATCCCTTCACCGGGAGTGACCCCTTGGACAAAAGTTTGCGTCAGGGCATTAACTTCACTATAGCCGATTACTTTTGTTTTGCACCGTGGTATTCAGTTGGAATATCCTGCACCTCATTCTACGGGGAAAGAGCCGAGATCCCTTCACCGGGAGTGACCTCTTTAGCAAAGGTTTTCGTCACTATATTTTTAAAAGCTATCCGTTCCTTCAACGATATCAAGTTCATTACGTTAAAGGTTTTCGCCAGAAACCATTCGTAGCCCTCCGTCATTTCAGTTAAATATTCGGTAGTATTCAAGCTATGTATTTTGACCTCACGTCAAGGCATAGTGATTGGTAGCTTCCAGGTATTTATCTGTTATATAGATAGATGTGTTGGTTTGGGACAGTCGTACTACTATTTTGGCCTACGTCAAGGGTATGTACGGGTGGGTTCAAATTAACCTGGATAATGACGGGTAGAACTTGACATGTGACTTATGATATTTTGACCTCACGCCAAGGTCATAAGAGCATGGGGTAAAAATCACATTGGGAGTTTCAAAAGAACTAAAACTTGCCAGATATGCGCATACCTTCTGGAGTGTAATAGCGTGAGCGGATTCCGTCACGTTATCATGCGATGATAATTGGATCCCGATTCCCACTGATGAGTTAGTTTACTCCTCGGGTGACCCCGACTAATTCTTCTTTCAGGTTTGGAGGAGAATTTGAGGTGACAGTGGGAGGTTTCCAGATTAGATAAATTGGTAACTATTCTGATCTAGGTTAGAGTGCACGCTGAGTGTTTCTTTTCTCTCTCTCTTCGGCAGCGACCATTGACCCGACCCTAAGACTATGACTCAGAGACCAAAATTAACTGAACCTTCTTAAACACTGGCTTTTGGATTGTCAGAGTTGCTAACCTCATTGCCACTCCTACTTTTACCCTTTTCTCCAGGACACCCCGTATTACTACGAACGTCCACTTCCATTGGACAAAACCATCGTATGGTTAGATACGAACTCGAAAGAATTTATTCGAGGATGGTTTCAGGTTCTGGAGGAAACGAATAGGACTATTCAGTTGTCTTTTCCTTTTACCTTCTCTCAGATTGCGAGTATTCCTTGGTTTAGGAGATAGTACACCTATTATGCAAATTGGATTGTCTTCTTCCAAACCATAGGCAGGTTCCGAACGGTGGGGAATGAAGAAAACCAATTAGCATAACGATGGTGTGCAGAAGGTATTAAGTTAAGACAAAGAAAGGGATTAGAAAGAGGGCAAAGTAAATTGCGACTGCTATTCACGACCAAACCAAGTATTTCATTTCCACTCCCACTTTACCTTTGTATTTCTCCAGGACACTCCGTATCACTACGAAGATCCACAGTTTATTGGATACTCCATCGTATGGTTATATACGAACTCGAAAGGAACTTGTTCCAGTTCGGGGATGGATTCTGGTTCAGGAGAAATAGGAATAAGGTTTATTCAGGTGTCTTTTATTTTCACCTTCTCTCGCATTGCGAGTGTTCCTAGGATTGGGACAGTACACCCATTATGCTTATTGGATAGTCTTCTTCCAAACCATAGGCTGGTGCCGAACGGTAGGGAAGGAAGAAAACCATTTGGCCTAAAGGGGTGTACAGAAGGTAATGACTAAAGACATATGAAGGGATTTGGAGAGATGGCAAAGAATTATACGGTTACAGTCGTGAATCTGGAAAAGGCATTACTAGGAATACCGGGATACCCCATCGAAACATTTCAATGTTTCAGTTTCACTGTGTACTGTTAAAACTGATTTCCCAGTTAGACACTTGCTCCAGGGTATATATTTACCAGGTATGATTCTCACATCTGTATGGTCTTACAGATGATGAGTGGGAGTAGGTTATTGGGAATTGGGTGATCATCCTCATTATATCGGGATTCGTTGTAATCGGTGATATTTGAGGAGATCACCTGGGCTGTTTGCCGGTCGGCAAATATTTGGTTTTGAATATCCGCTGTTATGCACCAATTTCAAATTGACATATTTATACGTCTATTTTTATAGAGTGAGATATACCTTTTTGATATTATGTCTATGATATTTACCTATATCAGTGGATGGTTAGGTAAGGAGCATTGAACAACGGTGTAATTCTTCTTAACCATAAGTACAGTTTTCAACCTACGACATACAGTGAATGAGTTATCAGACTCAACGGACTTATACAGAGTATTGTATGTTGTCCAGGTCCATCAGGACAGAGTGGTTGGTCCTCGTACTACATTCAGTTTACTTATGACTTCTCTAGTTTTTAGACAGGTGTTTCGTGGAAACACAGGGTCCGAATTTTGAGAAGTTATAGGTATTTGAATAAAGTAGAGAACCAGGTGTTGCAAGTATCAGGATTCTTCAAAGTGATCGAAGATGTAGATACTTGTGTGTGGTATTCAGTTGATAGTAATGATTAGGAGTACTTGCTTCTCTTTCAGATTACTCATAATTGGAAGCATTCCTAAGTTGAGTAACGCTGATCGGCCTCTTTCCATTTAGTTGACATGCACTGGAGACAGCTGCATGATTTGAATCTGGTTCAATTAAATCAGTGCCTCTGGTTCTATATTGGATATAGAACAGTTCGTATCTTAACGTACGGGGAGTTGTCCGGATTATGATTAAAACCAGACACTGGACAACTCAAGGCACGATTCTGTAATGGCTGTTTGTGGGTTGACCCAGGCTATGACGAGGGTTGACTTTCTACCATAAGAAAGATCAATAGTGATATTGTTCTTGACTCGCCACAGTTTTAATAAAAGTAGATTTTTTCAGAAAACAGTAGTGGGAGTATGGTAGAACTGGAAGTGATTCCAGAACCACAAACGATTACTGAAGATTTGACAAGAACCTAAAGATTCAATCTGGTTTGACATTCCATTGGCCACTCCGCAGATACGGTGGGTAACTTCAGGCACCCGAGAGGTACTCCGGTAGCCTCAAGGACGGTGACATGGAAGTTCTTGTTTACCCACACTTGCCATTGCTGTTGTTCCAGGCTGCGAAACCCGGCGGGAGGATGAGTATAGCGTCGTTCTAAACTAGCTTTAGAAGTGTACGTGTATATGACTCTGCCAGAGGGTTGTCGTAGTCAGTGGGAGCAGCGGAAGCATTGGTGGACAGGTAGCTTATGTCTATTTATAGACTAAAGCAGATATAGCGGAGATAGATCATCAATTTCTGATGTGACAGTCATAGGTTTGACTTCATCAGAATAGGGGATGGATCTGTTAAGAAGGTAGTAGGGTGTGATGTCCTGGTATTTGGATGACATACACAGAGTAGGAAGTGATATTCCTATACTACGATCGGTTATAATTTGGTCGTCACACAGTGGTTTCTCCACATGGGACTTGGACATTATATCAGACATACTGGTTACTAGATCTATGGTTTTAGATCTAGATTTGGGTGGTTTCCCAATTATGGGTACTTAGACAGCATTCTAAGAGTATTTAGAATGGACGACTCCTGGCACGGTAGTGTACCTGCAGGTAATGGAGTCTCCCTCTCTAAAGATGTCTTACAGACTAAAGGGGAGAGGGATGTGCATGATTGGTAGATCACTTGCTCAGGCAATTGAGTCAATCATGAGATGTCAAGTACCACACCAGATATTGTTCTTGCACTAGATGCAATAAGTTGACATTGATCCAATCCTGGAGAAACAGTCGGAGGCAGTTTTAGAACATAAGTGGATGTTCTAGGGAAGTGATAACGACAGCCTCTTTCGGGAGACAGTTATCATTCCAGGCTTCCAAGGTGACCTGGACGACAAGGAAGTTGTCAGAGTTATAGTTTTTCCTTCTGACGAGGGGCAGTATTATGGACAGGTGGTCCAGGAGGATACTGAGGGAGGCATGGCGCAGGATACTGATTAAGTTCAGTTGACGATACAGTCTAAGAAGTTTGGATTTGGAGTATGAGCTAGGTCCCATCAGACATCCAGACACATTCTAAGACAGGTATTGCTCATTTCGGGAGATGGCTTTCTCCGCGAACTTGAGATATAGAGAGACATAGAAAGAAACATCCAAGCGGATCCACTCACTGAGGCTATTCCTCGAACGCAAAAGTTTCGCAAACAGGCTTTGTGAGACTGACTAGTAGAGGAGTTGGGTGTTCGGTATCACACGGGCTGTGAGTATGCGACATCGCAATAATTAGCCTTGAGTGCAAGTGGGAGATTGTTAGAGATGGTGCCCTCAGAGTCAATTATTGGATCACAGGCACGTGATTGCGATGATTGAGGGAGGACCTGTCCCAGTAGGACAGTCTTACTCGAGATGATAGTATGCTATCTGGTTTATCTTTATCATCGTGTACTGCTTTAGGTGACCTGACATGTCGCTATTACACGTTGATAGAGCCCCTAGGATTCTTGCTTGACCACCAGCAGTATGAGGGCGATCATATAAGTGGGAGCTGGGGGTCTATAAGCACATCCTTAAATGGACCCTAGTCGTGGGAGTTTCGAGACAGGGCATCGATACTCCAGAGTAGACTAGTGTATACAGTCGAGACCCCGACGAGGGGCGGTGGCCGGTCTCACAAGCCACTGGTGTCAGTTGGTTCACCTAAGATGTATACATGTGTTCATTGGGTTATGAGTACACCGGACAGGACTCGCCGGGAACATGCTAGTTGGTCTTATACCTGACGTCAGATAGCAGTTCCCTGGTGACATGTGTACAGGTTAGTTCATCTACCTGGGGATCGTCATCTGTCTCGTGTGAGTTCCCACTGTACTTTGATTACTACCCTACCACGCTCAAAGGAGACGTGCAAACAGGTTTTAGTTGGGTACAGTCCCGAGCCACATGGAGGCAGTGAGCGGATCTTCAGGGGTTCGTCTCTCCCGGTATTGGGGGTGAGGTCGCGTTGTGTCTAGGAGAGCCATTACACGAAGCCCTCGACCAGGCAGTAGATTTACTGGTAGGTATTCCAGTAGTATCTCAGGGTGTTCTGGGCTACACTCTGACACGACTTGTACCGCTTTTGGGGGTCTGACTTTACCAATCCCCTAGGCCCGCCATGCGATGCTCATAGACGAACGGACCGGACTGTACGGATATTGTCACTGACAGGCTCAGTAGGGTGTCAGGATGAGTTCGCACATCGACGTCCCTTTTGGTCAATACCTGGTAGCCCGTTATGTATTGGCTTATACCTCTGACGTGCTAGTGGTTAAATCCACAACCAAGGTGTTGACGAGTCTTTAGAGTCCCACACATTCAGTTGCTCGAGTTTTCGGGCGAAACGCTGTAGAGGCCGTATGGAGATATGGCAGTGTTCGATCAGATACGTGCGGTATTGCACGGATCAGGATCGAACGGATAATATTAGCCGGCTTTGGTTTAAGCCGGATCCTAGTATAGTACAGTGTAGATTTTGTCTCATTGCATTTGTATTTTGGTCGAAATACAAATGCGGGTGTGTATGCACAGTTGCGGGGTTTTCCTGTAATTTATTACGGGACCAGTTTTCTAGAGTTGCCAGCTTGCTTTCCGTTTAGGCCATATTTCTTTGTATCTTTCATTGGCCGAAGATTGGTGGAGGGGGGCTTATTTGCATTTGTGCAAATAAGCAATTTGGAAGGGGGGTCTTTGCATATTCTTGTGTCATGATGGTTGCACCATTCTTTGACCTTGACTTCTTCTTCTTTCATGATGGCTTGACATTTTTGAAGTCATCATGCTTGATGATGATAGATTATGATGGTGGAGTGTGGGTTTGTGTTTTTGATCATTTCCTTTCATGATATCCTTTGACCTCTTTCTCACTTGGATTTTTGGGGGGTGGCTCCATTGATTTTTGATACACACTCACTCTCATTCTCTCCTCCCCATTAGCATGGTCGGCCAAGCTCTAGGTGGGCTGTCCCGATTTTTGGTGTAGGGATTTACACCCATTTGGCTTGGCAAAAATCATATTAGCTCCTCCTCCAAAAGCTTGTATCATTTCCTCCACCAAATGGCAACCTCCTACAACCCCAAATGAGACATAGCACTCTACACTATATTCTACAGCAAACCTTGGGCACGTCGGCTCGCCAACTTCGTGCCCGAGTTGCCTCGGTATAGAGGTGGGAGCCCGTAAAAGAAGCAGGCGACATGGTGCCCTTCCGGCGACGAGGTGGAGATTGGACATTCCGCGGGAGATCGGGACGACGACGAGAAGACCGGAGGACACGGATCAGTCGGTATATCTCTCTTCCCCATCTTGTAGTTAGCTAGGACTAGTTAATGGTTCGATCCGGGTTTTAGTGCGCGGTGGTGCCGGTTCAAGAAAATTTAAAGTTAACCATCGCTTCCGCATTTGGCCTCGGGATGGAGGCCGGGGCGCCGCCGTGCACTTACATGTTTCTCATCAGGTCAGTTCTTCATATCGTTTTGTTTCAGTTACTGCATTTCTCATTACCTGCGCATTATTTACTGTTTACCACGTAAAGCTAGAAGCCGAAGTGTGACTACGGCAGGACATTTCCTTGACCGTAGGAGCATGGCTGACCTTGTCAACCCCTCGTATTCCATATTTTGGGAAGCGGGGTGTGACATGGTTTAGTTGGTATCATAGCCCAGGTTTTGCTTCGATTGGGATTGCAGTTTTCCATGTAGAGCTTGACAATCTATGACATCCCTCAGTCTAGATTGTAAACTTGATATCCTTGATCCATATTCACATTGAGTGTTCTGCTATCCATTCGCTAGGGTTTCGGGTGACTTGGCAAGGTTACGTGGTTGTAATTGCACTACCGTACTCTGTTTAAGTGACTTAGAATCCTACCGTTGATTTTCCACTTGTAATGAATTTCATCACATCTGATATTCTTGAATCTTTGTCCAGCCCGTATTATATTTTGATTCTTATAGCTTGTGCCTTATATTATCCTGAAAATTATTGTTTCAGGATCATGTCTTCCAACGATTTTTCCTCTATCTCCACTCCCCAGAATCAGACCGTTGAGATCCTGAGTGTACTGCAAGGTTTGAAGGAAGCCCAGGAGAAAACAAACGACTTGTTAGCTGAAGGACTGAGAAGGCAGGTGAATCAGGCACCAGCGGGAGTCTCCAATCATAAAGGGATTCATGTTAGACGAGGAAAAGAGAAGAAGATGAAGCGCAAAATTGTTTCCCCGCGACAGAAGCAATAGAAGACCCAGTGTTGCGGGTACTGTAAGAGGCCAGGACATCTTCAGAGGGATTGTCGCCGCGTCCAAGGGAAATGTCTGATTTGCGGATCCAGCAAACATCTCATCAACGGTTGCCCAAAAAGGAAAGAGCTACAAGGAGGAGGCTCGTCCACACTCCCCACTTCTGCCAAGTGATGATTATTGCGTAGTTCGAACTTTGAGATTAAGGCGGACCCAACCCAGGATTCAACTCGCATGACGAGAATGCAGCGGTCTAGTAATCAAAGAAGAATTTTTCATGTTTTCTACTTTCAGTAGTAATGTTGTCATTCTCTTATAAACATTTCTTTCCGTTTGAAATCTTGTATCCGTCGAACTTTTAGTTGAATGCAATAAAAACTTTGAATCGTAGCATGTGTAACATTCTATTGCTTTCCCCTATTCATACTATTCATTATCACAGCATTTTAATTTTGATTTTTCAGTTCCTGCCACCGCATATCTTTCTATACATCGTACACTTAACTATTTTCTTGATGTATTCCACTGTCTAATCATGACTCTTTTTTTTCAGGCCATGGCCCACCCTGGAGCAGCGCCGCATCTGGACGAGGATGCACAGTCATGCGTTTCCTTAGACCGCACGCTGATGAATTCTGACGATGAGATCAACGGTCCCCAGGTCATTTTCGGGAACAGCGATTCCGAGGACGAAGGAGCAGCCGCCCCAGGGTTGGACATGATAGACGATTCCGACGAAGAGGAAGAAGACCCTGAAGAGAACCCGATAGAGAAAGATTCCGACGAAGAGGAAGAAGACCCTGAAGAGAACCCGATAGAGAAAGATCCCGAGAAAGATCCGATAGAAGAAAATCTAGTGGAGGAAAATCTCAGGGAAGAGAATCCAGAAGAATAAAACCACATGGAGGCAGACCTCGATGAAGAAGCTCCAGCCGAGGAAGAAGGACCAGAAGAACAAGACTCTGCGGTGGAAGAACTCCCAATGGCGATCCCTGCGAGGCGATATGGGAATGGACGCCCCTACCTGAGCGTGCGAGCCTACCGCAACCTGCTGAACCTCCACAACCGCGACTGACAGAATTTTTTTTTAGATGTTGTCTTCTCTGGCCAAATAAATTTATGTATAGTTTAGGGCCACCTTCGTTTTTCGAGAGTGCCTTGTTTCGAATTTTCTTGAATGAAATAAATCTTCTGAGTTTGCAAATCTTTTGTTTACTGGTTCACTCGATGCTTTGATTTTTCATTTACCGTTTTCCTCCTGAGACCCCTGACTGTCCACCCCGATACCCTGTGCTGTTTCGACCCTCACTGAGATTAACAAGTACCGCACCCGATCTTTTAGTGGGTCCACCCTTCATCCTTCGTCTGTGCCCCGTTTGAGATCCTTCTGGGAGGAGAAGTTCATAGTGAAATCTCCGAGTTCGCTAACCCTTCGAAATTTTCGATTCGCTTGATGTATCGACCGTTGTTCTCCCCATACATTCTTCCACCTGTAGCCCTTTACTGCTCACCCTTACTTCCTGTGCTGATCCGACCCCAATCTCTTTGACCTTCAGCCTAAAGCCGCCACACTCCGACCCTTCGAATGAGCCACACTCCATTGTAATCCCCACCCTAGCTAGCCCTATACATTTTTTTCGTTTTTCCTATTACCCTAACTATATTTAGAGACAGTGTTATTCGAAAATTTAGTTTCATTATTTTGTATTTATCGAAGAGTGCGTTTTATTGACTATCCCCGTTTTACGCATTTCAGGTACTTCACTACTAGCTATCCCATTATTTTCAGTAGCGCAACCTTATATCGCGCATATTTTCGTTATATGTTTCTTATTTTCACTATGTGGGTTTTCTAAGTTATTTTAAAAACTATTGAATCGATACATTACCCTAAAATGTTTTAACCTACCGACAAATCCTTCACTATTTTATAATTGTTACTTTATTCCCGGGTATTGTGCCTATGCTTACTATTATAAATGATTGTGCCTTATACTTATTATTTCTGCCGTGCTACCTTTGATATACTTATACGTGCACATATTTGAGTTTCGATTTTATCGAGTACGCCTCGAATAATATTGTTCGTTATTGTTGTTATTTATATTCCCGTATATATGTAGTTTGCTCCTATAGTTGTTCCTGCCTTATACTTATTTGGACCTATCCTTTTGTATGTTGTTCTTACATATATATAAACCTTCAAAATTTCTTCATCTGCTTATTTCAAGTAAAGCATTATGTGTTAGTTTGCGATATAGTAGCTTTCGCTTATTGTTTTATAGCTTATCGTTTATTGTAAATTTCGAGGACGGAATTTTTGTAAGGGTGGTATGATGCAATACCCGGTTTTTTTATATACGCCTAAATCCGTATTTCTCTTTAAAATATAAATTTTGTTATTTTTAAGTATTTAATTATTTTAAAGAAACTCCATTAAACCCTAAAACACCAAACCTTAAATCTTTACTTTTTTCTATAATTCCACAACCAATCCAATCCCTCAGCCCAACACCATTTTTCCCTTTTAAATTCACTCGGCCCATTTCTTTTATTAAAATTAAACCCAGCCCATTCCCTATTTATTAAACTTAAGTTTCCCTATTATTTTTAAATCCCCAGCCCGCTTCTTTACTTCCCATTTGAATTCTTTTCCCTCGGCCCAACCACAGCCCGGCCCTTTCTTTTCCCTCATTTCTAATAAAATCCCTCTGGCCCAAATCCCCGAGCCCAGCACCATTTTCTCAGCCCACCTTCTTTATTTAAACCCCATTTTTAAATCCCCAATCCCTGGCCCGGCCCACTCTTCTCATCCCCTCACCCCGCGCTTCAACCCGACCTGGCCCACAAACCCTTCTTCCTCCAACGGTTCTCTCCGCCCTTCCCGCGCGCCCGTTCCGCCTCCGTCGCCCACGCCCACGCTCCTGCTCGCGAGCGTTACCCACGACGCGCGACCCCCGTCTCCCCTATCTCTCCTCTCGTACATACCCACACCCTCTCTTCCTCATCTTGCTCTCTCTCCCCCTCGTCTTCTTCCTCCTTCTCTCTCACTCCCACTCCCGACCCACGCCACATCACACCGACGCCGCGCTCGCCTCGTCACCATCGTCGGCGTCGCTCTTCTCTCCTCTCCCCTAAAACCTCGAGCTTCTCTTGTCCTCTCCGCTCCCCATCCCACATGCAAACCGTAAAACCCATCATCGTCGACGAGCTCCCCACTGCCCCGAGCCGTCTCGTCAACTCCGCCGCACCCTCCTCGTCGTTAGCTGAACCACCATCGCCTCCCCTGATCAAACGCAGCTCTTGTCTCCACCCTCCTTCAGCCTCCACAGAACCCCACACTGCATACCCGAGCTCGGCCACCGTACCTCTCGCCGGCGAGCCTCCCCTGCACCCTCCTCGTCAACATCATCATCATCGTCGTCATAATCCCTATCTCTCTCTCTCTCTCTTGATCCCCTCACTCCCGATCTCCCTCTCTCTTTCTCGATCTCTTTTCCCTCTCTATCACACTCTCTCTGTTCTCACTCTCTCTCTTTCTGATCTCTCTCTCTCTCTCTCTCTCCCTAACTCTCTCTCTCTCAAAATCCCTCTCTCTTCTTCTACAGCCCCTCTCCGTCGCACACGCAAACAACCACTGCACCGAGCCGTCATGCGAAGCTCGAGCCGAGGCCAATCTTTGTCGTATTTGCGTCGTGATCGCGTCGTGCCATTGCAATAGATCGCGTCGCTGCCGTGCATCCCCGAGATGTTTCCAGGCAAGTTTCTTTACTTGCTACATGCTAATTTATTCGAGTTACGAACTTATATTTTCTAGATTACAAGTTTACATCATCCAATAGTTTATATACTAAACCTGTTCGATGCATGATGCCTAAGAGATTGTTCATCTGTTTTGGCGGAACTGGATTGTTTATATTGGCCCGGGTAGTGATGAATACCTTGTACAAATTTCGCTGGAAAATACGACTATTAACAACTAAAACGACTACCCCCAAGTATACCTGTAAAACTGGAAATTTCTTGTACCTGAAAACCGTTAAAATCACCATAAATTATATATATACTGGAATGATGCGTTCGAGGGCTCAAATCGAAGACGACTCGACGAAATATAACCCAATGTAAATTTCTAGTTGTTTCTGTACTTAAACTGTGACAATATTTGGATCGGAATGCGACTCTGGACTGCAGTCCAGAGCGACTCTGTTTACTGTGTGCTGTACCGTAATGGGTACCACCTTGTTTCCTTAACTCGTATGTTGCGAAACTCCACTGTTTATTAAATTTGAATCTGTTATCTAGGTAACACAAGTGGTTTCATTCTGTTTCGTCATCGTTTGCTATTTAATCTGTAATTTAAAAGATCGGGACGTATAACAGTCCCAACAGAATCAGAATTGACATACTAGTGTTGAACAGTGTATATCTCCTGACGTACAGACTCGATTGAGGATCTGTCTGATGCGTTGAAAGACTTACTAAAAACCCTAGATTTCATTCAACTGTAGCATCGCTAAATTCTGATCCCAACTGAGATTAAAATGCGTTGCGAAACGGACTTCTGATTCTGAAACCGGATTTCCAACCGTGAACGCTTAAAAGGAAATGGCCATAACTAATGATCCTGAAACCCGATTGCCGTGAAACCAAATTCGCTGGTTAGATAATTAATCATACTATTTATTCTCCTTTTATCGTTTCGCTAAACTGTACACGTTTTATTTATGATAAATATTGCAAGTGGTAGAATACTGATTTATAATATTTTAATCATGCTTTATATACCGTTTCCTCATCATATCATACTATGTCATTGCATTGATAGTGTAGTGATCATGTGTATTAACCAGTGTTAGGTATTAGTGATGATTGTGGCAAGTACGTTAGCGTTCGTGTATAAGTGAATAAGTGAAAGTGACACGTATTTGTACACAATCAGTGAACCTTATTATTCTATTGCATTGTCGACGTCTGTGGGACGCGTGTACGTGTGACTATAAGTGGTATGGGACACTTATGGAAGCTCTTGCATGGGTGTCACAGATAAGACACTAGACACTGCCATTTATCTTAGGTATTAGTCGGGACGTGCTTGATGGAGGTCCTGCCTCCAGTTCTCGCGCAGACTTGTCACAGACCGATTAGTATTTGAGGTTATGGTTAGCGTTTGATGTAGACTACGGGGGGGTGGGGTAGTTTGAGTGTGAGTTCAACAGAATCTCGGGAGTCCCTTGCCGGCTTATATATATGGAGATATATGGAGATTTACAGGGTACATGATTATTACTGTGAGTTACATGTTGGGCCCGTGGTCCTTTGCCCTTGGGTCCTACCCTTGGGTGGAGGACACTCGCGAGTGGTTGACTCTCACACTTGGACTGACGATAGGCATAGTGACCTGTACAGTGAGACTTAGAAACTGATAGGGATAATGGCATTGATATACATTACTTACCGTTGTTGACATACCTGGCATATTATTTTACTGCTTTACTGTCCATTTGATTTATTAGACACTTCTTTGGTTACTGCATGTTCATACCTATACCTTCTTGATTTACTGTCATATATAATTATTATCACTGTTAGAGTTGTCACTTGGATTTATATATTATATTGCTATTGTGTCGCTCTGACGACCTGAGTATGCATGCTCAGTGTGAGGAGTGGATTTAGCCGGGATCAGGACCAGACGCACACCACGGATATCTTGATCAGCTATCCAGAGTTATACTCTTTTGTTTCCCATCAGGTCAGTTCTTCATATCGTTTTGTTTCAGTTACTGCATTTCTCATTACCTGCGCATTATTTACTGTTTACCACGTAAAGCTCGAAGCCGAAGTGTGACTACGGCAGGACATTTTCTTGACCGTAGGAGCATGGCTGGCCTTGTCAACCCCTCGTATTCCGTATTTTGGGAAGCAGGGCGTGACAAATCAAGTAACTCAAAAATGATATCTTCATCAATCAAGCCAAGTACACGAAAGAGCTTATCAAGAAGTTTGATTTTGAGGATGCAAACCAAGAAACACTTCTATGGCCACTACAATAAAGTTTTCAAAAGATGAATCCGGTAAGGATGTGGTATCACTAAATATCGTAGTATGATTGATAGCTTACTTTACTTAACCGCTAGTGGACTCGAAATAATGTTTAATGTTTGTTTATGTGCTCATTTCCAATCGTATCCCAAAGAATCGTATATAAGTGTGGTGAAAAGAATCTTTAGATATCTTAAGAGAACGATTGGTTTAGGTTTGTGGTATCCGAAGAATAAAATTTTTGATTTTAAATTTTATTCGAATGCGGACTATGCGGGGAGCTAAATAGACCGTAAGAGCAGGAGTGGAACGTGTCAATTTCTTAGAAATTTTCTAGTCTCTTGGTCATCCAAGAAACAAAACTCAATTGCTCTTTCCACGGCCGAAACGGAATATATAGCTGCGGGTGCTTGTTGTGCTCAAATCTTTTGGATGAAGTATACACTAGAAGATTTTGATTTGCATGTAGATCATATCTCTATTCTTTGTGATAACACCGGCCCGATGTACATGACTAAGAATGCAAATCAATATAGTCGCACCAAACACATTGATGTCCACTATCATTTTCTTCATGATCATCATGAAAAAGAGGACATAATTATTGAGCACATACCAACACAACACCAATTGCCGATATCTTTACAAAACCCCTCGATGCTAAACGTTTTGTTTATTTTAGGGGAGAGCTTAATATGTGTTCAATTAATTGATGTTGTGATTAAGTATCATCTTGCCGAAATGGCCTCCGCAACACTCTTTAGGGAAACTTAATTGTTGATTTATTGTTTATAACATATCTTAGGATCTAGCGGGGGGTGTTTAGGGCCTTTATGGGTTTGACGACACTAAAAATGAGAAAATCCTATTTTGCCTATATCTTTATCTCATCTTTGTAATCATATGATATTAGAACTTGAGTATATATTGCATATGACCATGTTGCATGTATCAATTTTTTTTCTTCTTATCTTATATACATGCTTGTTGATGTGAGCCATATACTTGTCTTGAAAGTTATTCAAACGTTTAACCTTACTCTTACTCATATTAACGCCTATTAGTTTTCTATGTATACATTTAGGGCGAGTTATTCAAATGTTTAACTTATTTTTGGATGTACGCATGTGTTTAGGGAGAGCTATTCAAACGTTTAACTTATTATGACACCCTTTTTTATTATGTCAAAAATAGGGAGAGTAATAGGTTTTATCAATATATTGAAGTTATTCAAACATTTGACTTTAATATATTGGTCTTTTATCGATTATTGAAATTATTCAAACGTTTAAATTTCAATATATCGATATCTTCTATTAATATTTTTACATCATCAAAAGGGGGAGATTGATGGTTTATGCATTTTCATAATCCTACTATTTAGTTTTGATGATTTTACACAATATTAATAGATTTATATTGTGTTTTATATTGCATATTTCATAACACTGTATATGAGCTTGGTCGTATTTGAGAAAGATTTCAGATTATCAAACGACACAAACCTAAGATAGAGGATGGAGGAAAATGAGCGAAAACGGCAAATCTATTGGAGGTTGGAGGATAATAGACTAGAGCTCCTCAAAATTCAAGTTCAAGCTTCAAAAAGCTAAGGAGCTAAAGTCCAAGTTTAAACAATTTACGAATCGAAGAATTCAAGAGTTCGAGCTAAAAGTGCAAAATCTCTAGGAAATCATTGCAAGTACTTCATGACCTATGAGATTATCCAATAAGAGCTCAAGCAAATACACAAAATCTTGCATAAAACATTTGGTTTATACCTTGTATGGTTTTATCGTTCAAAATGTTTTTTGTTTCAAAAGGAAATTTTTCCAGGTTTTTACACTTCAAACGTCTGCCCGTTATGCTTCATACGTCTGGTCTCTGTAGACTTCGAAATATCAGAAAGTGTGCAGGTTTCCAGAAGTCCGAAGGTTATTTTTGGCAGACGTCTGAAGGTCTTTTAATACTGCATGATTTTGAACGTCAGACGTCTGCCTGTTAAACTTCAGACGTTTGGAGTGCGCTCTGTTCTTCGAAGGTCCCTTGCCAGACGTCTGCAGTTGATCGTGGCAGACGTCTAAAGCTTTATTTTGAAAAAAATCTTTCTTGTTCAGACGTCTGCCTATTTACTCTTTAAACGAATGCCTCGCAAAACTTTTCAAAAAGTTACTGTGACTGTGATTAAATGTTCCAACGGTTCTATTTTTTAAAGGAGAAGATGTCTGGCCCGTTGACCTTCAGATGTCTGCCCCTTTTGTCAAAACTGCATTTAGTTCTTTTTCCTTGATTTTTGTGTGGGGCTATAAAATGGTGTTTAGGTAAGAATTTATGGGCATCTATTAACTGAGTATTTCATTGAAATTTATCATCTTCCTTACCAAACAAAATACACAAAATCTTGTGCTCTTAATTGCAAATCTTACACTCATTGAAGTATATCTAGAGCATTGATTGTAAAACTCTTGAGAGGGTGATTTAGATTGTAATTTTTCTTCTTTTTCTTTTGTGTGAGCTCTCTTTAGTATGAGAGAGCCTTTGTAACGAGGAAGAACTTGTTAAAGAAGTAAGTCACTCGTGTGTCGAGTGACGTGGTGTAAGGAGTTGCAAGTGTGCAACGTATTTGTCTCATTGGAGACATGAATTAGTGGAACGGGCCCGTACGCCTAAATAAAGTGGATAGGGGACCTCCCGAACCATTCTAAAATTCTTGTGTTTGCATTTGCTTCTCTATCTCTCTCATTATATTACTTTCTTTTTAAGTATTTGTTTAATTGCTTGCAAGAAGATTTTTAATTTGTGGGTATTATTAGCTTAATCTTATTCATCCCCTCTAGGATTATTTCAGGCAAACATCTGACCCACGTTTGGGCAGACGTCTGTCTCTAATCTATATCTTTTCATTTTCCTTGTGCAGACGTCTGACTTGTCCCCAATCGTCTGGTCACGAGTCTCAGGTTGGGTTTCATCTCTTCACCAAACGTCTGAACCATACTTGGTCAGACGTCTGGCCTTCAGTCTCCGGTCTTGGTTTGTCTTCTGTAGACGTCTCCCGTGCTGGCCTTCAGACGTCTGCCGTTGCTCTATGTTTCTGACATGGGTATGTCTAGATGTCTGCTGTTGTCCGAGACAGACATTTGACCTAAAGGAAACACCACAATTTCTAACAGGTCATACATTAACCCGTGCATTTTCATATGATTTAGTGTCAAATTATATCATAGTATATCAATATCTTAAAAACCGGCCTCACATATTATTATATCTAGTCTCATCCATAAGTATAAGAAGAGACATGATCAGTTGGAGGGGAAAAAAGACTTCCGGAACAAGGAATTGACCAGACCAAATCAAAGAAACATCATACCGATTAGCAAATTATAATTAAATACTAAATTGCGGTGAAAAGCAACCTACAAATCATTGCTATGATCAATAACCAATAGTCATTAAAAGGTAAGAAAATAGTCATTTATCGGAAGAAAAAATAACAGAAAAGAAAAAAAAATTATGTCTTCTGGAACATAAATGAACTCAAGAGAGGAATATTAACCTTGATGCAAATGAATTCTTGTGAGCTTGAACTCCCTATGCCTAAAGAAAAACCGTAGTATAAGCATGGATTCTTCAGTATTTTAAGCCCTATTAGGTCCCTTGCTTGAGTTAAGGGTGAACTCCATGTGATGTGACGTTTAAGTTAGTTATTCCTTTCTTGGATCGGGTACTTTAGCTGCTTGCATATGAAACTAAGGATTTGAGAAAAGTAACTTGCAAGTCGCATCAAGAAATATTCAGTTAAGAAATTTGATCTTTGTGGCAATATATAAAATTAATCAATGTGATGCAAATTTGATGAATTATGAGTTCTAGGGATCTAGTACTTATCATGAACAAAACATAACTAATATTATGTAATGTGATCGACCTAATGTTAATGTTATGAATTATAAACTTCTGCATGCAGATCAAAAGAATGATATATTTTATGATTATACAAGGACCTGAAGTTTTCAGTCCCTATTGGTCCCTATACGGTTTACAATGTAACCAAAATTAAATGATATTTCATACAAACGGAATTACAATACATAATCGAATGAAACATATAATAAAGAAAAGGTGGATGATCATGATGAGGCCCGGTATCTCAGTTTCTTTAAGGAAATTCGTATCACCGCAGTCCAAGATGCTAGTGGTCTCTAAACAATACAATAATCTCCGGCACGTCGTCTCCAGGATAACACAGCCACGATCATATATATATAGCCGATCCTATGAGGTCTTGCCTCATTTTTTATTTTGAGGTCTAATTTTCAAACACGGTCAGTGACCAAATCTCAGGAGCAACAGCAGAAGCTCCAAGAAATGATGAACGCGATGGCCGCACTCACTGGGCCAAAAGAAAGCCCCGAAGCGTTCTCGGATCAACGACAGGAACAAGAAACTGACGCTGAATTCCTTCCCAGGATAATGGAAAAGAAAGATAAATAAGCTGCGGAACAAGCAACCAAGATAAAGCGAATAGCCCTCCTGTTCCAGGACATGGTGGGTATGATGATCCAACAAGATCCTCCTGCTGAAGATCCTCCGATCGTCCTTGAAGACGACGGGGGAGAAACGTCAAATCCTCCACCGGCTCTGTCAACAGCCAAGGAGAAGACAATCTCCAAAGCTGACCTGGACGAATATATAGCTCAGCAGATACGGGTTCATCAGGCGACTGAAGCAGCCGGTCAGGTCGTAAAAAGGGAACGACCATATCCGAGCTGGTACGATCAGATCAAGTACCCGTCAGGCTATACAATACCGAAATTCCATGTCTATAAGGGGACGGGCAATCCCCACCAGCATGTTGCCCAGTTCAGGGCGCTTTGTGGCAACACCGACGGTGATGATAAATTGTTGCTTCGCCAGTTCGTTGGTAGCTTATCGGATACAGCATTCGAGTGGTACTCCGAGCTCCCAAACGACTCTATCAAGACATTTGCGGAGATGGAGCTGCTGTTTACCCAGTGATTCGCAAGCGTCAGCGAACGCACCCCGATAACAGCATTGATTAATGCCAGAGTGAAGCCGGGCGAGACGTGGGTCCAATACGTGATACGGTGGAGGAACCTATGGTCAAAGTGCGAATAACGCATAGAAGAGGCTCCTGCAGTAGGCATGTTCGTGGGCACTCTTGATCCGCAGGCGACCATATCTCAATTCATGATGTTCTTCAAACCGACTACCTTCCAGGCCCTGATCGACAAGCTAGCTCAAATGGACCAAATAGGCCATAGACCGCCCCTTCCAAAGCCGGACTCTCGAAACGAGAAGGGGAAGGGAAAAGCGATCGTTGTCGTCAATGCTCAACAACAGCCGAGCAACTTGAAGCCGGTTGTCCGTCAAAATAATATGCGTCCACGCGCACCCCTTGAGGAGAGGCTAGGACGTCCTTACTCGTTTCCTCAAGATAAAACGAGAAGACTATTTGAGCTGGCATTACGCAACCGACTCATCAATCTGCCGGATCCAAGACGTCCGTCACAGCCAAACGACGTCAATGATCCCAATTACTGTCCCTATCACCGAGTACTGGGTCATCCGATCGAGGATTGCTACGTCTTCAAAAATTGTATTGAAGACCAGTACCAACAGGGCAAGTTCGCTTTGTCCGAAAGATAGAAGGTGAACCCGCCGCAGCCTCACACCCTTAAAAAAGTGAACACACCGCGGGCAACGTGCTCCCTCGTTGAAGAAAGCTCCATGGGAGGTTGTGCTATCAGCCAAAACAAAGAGGATGCTGAACGATCTTCAAACTTGCCCAGCGATCAGGTGGAAAAACCCGTTGAAACCTCAGATCATTGAAGGGATGTTGAAGCCGCGCCTAACTCCAAAGATCGATGGTGGTGGCCCAAGCACTCACAACCAGCCGTCAAAATCTTTGAAGAAGAAGAAGAAGAAATCCAAGAAGCCCGTGAAGCCTGGCGACAAGTGCACAGACTTACAAAAATAAATTGACGCACTGGAGGAGTACAACTAGAAAGGACGGACTCCCATCACACTTCAAGAATTCTTAAACCACGTATTTCAAGAAGAAGATGAGGGGGAGAGCTCGTCGGATGAATCCGAAGAATACGTGGCGAGCTGTCATATGATCTCCCACTCGTTTACAGACGATGAGGAAACTCCTTGCACTGAGAAGCTGGGTGTAGATCCTGAACCGGAAATTCTGGGGCCATCGGATGAAACAATTGACGCATTCCTCAACGAAGCTCTGTTGAAAAGTAAAGCTGACCGGGAACGCGAGGCGGTCATATTTGAAAGGGCCAAGCACCAGCGACTAGACGAAAGAGTTGAGACACTCCCGCTGGAGCAAAATACATCCACCGCAGATAAAAGCAAATTCAAGACGAGGAAAAGTTTGCTAAAGCCATATCAATGGGTATAAAGCTACCACCCTCTGAAGGAAATATTGCTGGTGAAGCAGAAATGCATCCTTCCTACTGCTTGTATCATCGGAAGATTTCGCACCCCACCGAAAAGTGAAAAGCTTTCAATAGATGGTGGCAGGGATATGTTGCTCACCGACAACATTTTAAGTGGGAAAAGCGCAAAACTCGTCGGGAGCGGAAAAATAAGACCGAGGGGCTTAACAGAACTACCGGCGATTGTCGCATGGTTAATGCCGGGAAAGCGCAAGTTCTCACATTCGGAAGTGACTCTGACGAGGAAATGGAGCTTAACCCTCTCTTTAAAGAGTCCACCTCGGGAAAAAAGGATAAGCCAAAAGCCTGCGAAAATATCCGGCTGCGTAGTCGTACGCTACCCGAAAAGAATCTCGGACCCTCAAACAAAAAAGATAAGGGAAAAGAGAAGGTCTCTGAGGATATCGCCCTAGATGACCAAGTTGTGGAAGAGTTAACCGCCAAGGACACGCCAAAGAAAAATAAGGTGGACTATAATGTTCTGGCACATCTGAGGAAGCTATCCTCGCAGCTCAACATTCTTGACGCCCTTTTACTATCAAAAGAGGCAAGGGATTCATTAATCAAGGCACTACAGGACCCCGAGCAATTCCAAGCTTTCCTTGCAGAAGAAAAAATGAAGGATGAGTTGGAAGAAGTACACACGGCCAATGTCACTTTTGGTGACGAGGACCTTCTCCTTGGGACGTGCGAACACAATCGCCCCCTCTATGTCTCAGGGTATTGCCATGATATAAAGATAGGAAAAATCTTGGTCGACAATGGATCTTCCGTTAATCTCCTTAACGTGCGGGTGTTAAAGGAAATCTGCATGAGCGTCCAGCACCTTGCTCGGGATAAGATCACCATCTCCGGTTTTGATTCTCAATCATCACAAACTCTTGGATCTGTGATACTGACGCTACGCTTTAGGCTGCTCGTCATAGATATTAAATTTCACGTCATAGACGCCAAGACATGCTACAATGCTCTGCTCGGCCGACCATGGTTACACGAGTACAACATCATCCCTTCTACACAGCATCAGTGTATGAAATATTTTAAGGATGGTCTCGAGTATACCGTGACGGGAGAACTGAACCCGTTCTCCGTGAACGAAGTCTGCAAATATGAAGATGCAAAATACTTCTTACCGGATTTCGAAGACACGGAGAGGTGTCACAAGCCGGAGAACAAAACTGACGCCACCATCCCTGTCTTCGGGAGTGATACCGAGGAGGAAGAGGAGATAGTTTATTCGGGTCCGCCCCAATACAACAAGCCAGGACCATCCGCTCCTACGTTGATCTTTGGCAGTGACTCGGAAGATGAAGTCCATGCCATATTCTCCGCTCGACCTTCAATACAAACTGTCGCTGATGAAGAGCAAAGCCTACAAGTTACCATGGTTCCACTTAAACACCATAAAGAACTGGAACCTACAGTGTAGAGGAGCTGCGGACGTTCTATGTCCCTCCCAGGCGAAAAGGCAAAAAGGCAATTCTATTCTACCGCTCTGAAGAAACCAAAGTGGAGAAAGAAATCTGGCACGGCACAGATCCTACGCTTGACAGGCTTCAGCCCATCCATTTACCTATGTATTATACAGAAGGCTTGAAGAGGCTGTTGAAGCGCCAGGGGATATCCTTCAAACAGACCGCTCGAAAAGCTAAATTCTATGACAGGGTCTGGAACGTCCCCGGAACTCAGCATAAGTTGCCTAGTGGGAGGATGGAAACAATCGGGCTTGGATACATTCGGTCCAAGAAATGAGAGCCACTCCGCGATTGCTACGTCGTGCATGACTTCAATGAAGAAGGGGATGCTCAATGGGAGGACGCTAATTCTGAACCAGTAAAAGTTCCTGATGCAAAGGTGCCCAGTCCGTCATTCGAAGAACAAATGAACAGGCTTATAAGGGAAGCTGGTCAAAAAGTCCGAGACGACCACAACCGCGAAATGGCCATCTACGAGAAAACCAAAATGCAACGTCTCCTACAACAGACCGCGAAAGATGAAAGTGACGCTCCTTGTCAACCTGTGGTAAAAAAGGCTCGGCGCAGAAGCAGAAACAAGTCGAAAAGCGAAAAGGGCGCTGGACGGCAACAAAGCGGGGCTAAGAAGCCACACAGTCGGGAATTGAACGGTCCGGATCTATCCCTTGTAAAGAAGATGAGTCGAGCATACTCTTTTCCTCGGGACAAGACGAAGAAGATACTTGACCGAGCTATAAAATACCAGATGCTTACACTGCCGGAGTCTAGACACCCCGAACAAGCAGGTGAAGTCTCTCACCCGAACAATTGCTCCTATCACCGAGCAATAGGGTACCCTCTCGAAGACTGCTTCACCTTCAAGAACTGGGTTGAAAATCAGTATCAGCTCGGCAAGTTCACTCTATCTGACAGTTGGAGGGTAACGCTGCCATAAAAGCACGAACCCAAAGCCACGAAAGCAGAACCAGATCCATATCGGTCTTGGAAGCGAACCCGTACTTGTCACATGATAACAATATCAAAAGAAGGGTCCGAGAACATGGATGACCTTCCCTGGTGTTTCGAAAACAGCAATGACGAGGTGATCTCAGAATTTCCACCAGCGCCAAAAGAGCTGGAAGATGGAATACATACTACTGCAGATAACCTCAAGAAAATTGAGTTGGGGACGGCGAACGACCCGCGACCGACATTTGTCAGCGAGCTGCTATCTGAAGAAAGGGTGGCTGCGTTAAAAGATGTGCTTGTACAGCATAGAGATTGCTTCGCATGGAACTATTCTGAAATGCCGGGACTAGATCCAGAAATTGCTGTGCATAAATTGACGATATCCCCGGACGCCAAGCCAGTCAAACAGGTGCCGAGAAGAATGCGGCTCGAGCTTGAGATGAGTATCAACGCCAAGGTCAAGAAGTTAATCGACTCTGGCTTCATCCAAGAAATTCAATATCCCGACTGGATCGCCAACATCGTCCCGGAGATGAAGAAGAATGGGACAGTGCGCATATGCGTGGACTTCCGGGATCTCAATAAAGCATGCCCAAAGGATGATTTCCCAGTGCCAGTCCCTGAATTGATGATAGATAACACGTCCACTCACGAGGTTTTCTCCTTCATGGACAGCTCATCAGGATATAACCAAATAAAGATGCATCCCGAAGATCAGAAGCACACCGCCTTCAGGACTCCGCTAGGCATATTCTGCTACAAGGTGATGCCCTTCGGTCTAAAGAACGCCGGTGCCACTTATCAGAAGTCTATGACAACGATCTTCGATGACCTTATACATGAAATCGTCGAATGCTATATCGACGACCTCGTGGTTAAGAGCAAGTCATACGAACAGCATCTGGAGCATCTGAAGACCGTATTTCAACGCCTTCGACGATACAACTTGAAGATGAACCCTTTCAAGTGCGCATTCGGAGTTTCCTCAGGGAAATTCCTAGGATTCATCGTCCGACACCGGGGTATCGAAATAGATCCGTTGAAGATCAAGGAGATCATGAAAATGCCTCCGCCTAGAACTCTCAAGCAATTGCGATCTCTCCAAGAGAAGCTCGCGTACATACGGCGATTTATAGCCAATCTTTCAGGCAAGTGCCGTCCCTACAGTCACCTGATGAAGAAGGGAACCCCTTTCATTTGGGATCACAAATGCCAGAGTGTGGATGAAATCAAGCAATACCTGCAAAATCCGCCAGTGTTGGCTGCTCCGGCCAAGGGAAAACCACTCATCCTTTATACAACCGCCCTCGAAGGTTCCTTAGGCGCATTGTGGGCACAAGAGAACGACTAAGGAAAAGAAAGAGCACTCTACTATTTGAGTCGAGTTCTACTGGGGGCAGAAAACAACTATTCTCCCATCAAAAAACACTGCCTAGCATTGATCTTTGCGATAACAAAGCTCAGGCACTATGCGTTGGTGCATGAAGTCTGTCTCATTTCGAAAGTGGACCCTCTCAAATATTTGATGTCAAAGGCCATATTGACGGGGCGACTCGCTAAATGGGCCCTACTCTTGATGGAGTTGTCGATAACTTATCAACCTCTCAAGGCAGTAAAAGGCCAGGCCATTTCCGACTTCCTCGCTGAGCATTCGATACCTGCCGATTCCCCTCTGAATTGCGAACTGCCGGACGAACATGCGTTTGACGCGATCGATGGGAGCGATACCCGATGGGAGCTTTATTTCGATGGAGCGTCTTCCATAAAGAAGCGCAAACAAAGTACCCCTATAATCAAATCGGGGGTAGGCCTTATCTTCGTGACTCCACAAGGAGGGATAATGCGCTTTGCTTTCTCCTTAACAGAACCGAGGACGAACAATGAAGCCGAATACGAAGCTTTGATAGCAGGCCTCGAGATCGCCATCGACATGGGAATTGAAGACCTCCTCATATATGGAGACTCCCAACTGGTCGTCAGTCAAGTAAATGGCGACTACCAAACGTGCAAACCAGAGCTGGTAAAGTACGGCGAAAAGGTGCAACAACTGTTGACCCAAATTCCCTCCTACACTTTGGAAAATATACCGCGTGTGGAAAACAGCAAAGCGGACGCATTAGCCAAGCTCGCTAAAGAACTGGCTGACGAGAATCTCGATGACGTCAGAATTGTGGTACAAAGCCGTCGGGTGCTTCCCCTAGCAGAAATATCTCCGCAATCATCCGAAGAAAAGGGAGCGACTGAGCAGACGACCCTGCAAATAAAAGACCGGGAAAAGGCCGAGGATTGGAGAGAAGTCTTTATAGACTACTTCAAATACCGTCGAACGCCCGAAGATGCGTTCTCAAGACATCAGCTTATGAAACGAGCTCTGTCTTTCGCCTTCATCAATGATACTCTGTACAAGAGGTCGTTTAATTCTCTGTGGTTGAGATGCCTAGGACCTGACGAAGCGAAAATAGTCGTTCAAGAAGTTCATGACGGACTCTGTGGTTCTCACCAAGCAGGCCCAAAGATGAAGTTGAAGATTAAACGGATGTGTTACTACTGGCCCACGATGATTCAGGATTGTCTCGAATATGCGAAGCAATGCCACTCATGCCAAATCCATGGGGACTTCATCCACCAGCATCCAAATCCACTACATCCAACGGTGGCTAGCTGGTCGTTCGAAATGTGGGGAACTGACATAGTCGGCCCTATCGAACCAGCATCGTCCAGGGGACATCGTTTCATCTTGGCGACGACTGATTACTTCTCCAAATGGGCAGAAGCGGTACCGCTGAGGGAAGTGAAGACGGAGAATATCCTCCATTTCTTCAAGACGCGCGTCATTTACCAGTTTGGAACTCCGCGACGGATCATCTCCGATAACGGGCCAGCCTACAGGAGCCACAAGATCGGCCGCTTTGCGCAACAGCATAACATAGACCGGAGATATTCCTCAGTTTATAATCCGCGAGCTAACGGTCTAGCTGAGGCCTTCAACAAGGCCTTGACAAAGATCATGAAGAAGACGGTGTCCCGAAATAAGAAGGACTGGCACGAGAGACTGCAAGAGGCTCTCTGGGCGTATCGAACTAAGTTCAAGACGGCCACGAACACAATGCCGTACGCGTTGGTATTCGGTACAGAAGCAGTACTCCCCCTCGAGATGGAGTTACCCTCTCTGCGAGTGGCAGTCCACTACGAGCTGACTGGCGAAGAAAATGCTCACCTTCGGCTTGAGGAGCTTGATGCCCTTGATGAAACCCGGCTCATAGCGCAACAAAATCCAGAAGCTTATAACGCAAAGATGACGCGCTCATATGAAAGATTGATCCGGCCGAGGACATTCCGTCAAGGCGAACTCGTGCTAGTGGTCAAAAGGCCTATGATCCCCAATCGCGCCAAGCGGGGAAAATTCGAGCCGAACTATGAAGGCTCGTACATAATAGACAAGGTCTACCAGGTGGAGCCTATCTACTCATGGATATGCACGGTGAAAGGCCTTTCAGGCCAATAAACGGTCGCTTCCGGAAGAAATACTATGCTTAATGAGCCACAGCCTAGGTCAATGATAGATGACGACGACTATATCCGCTCGCTATCTTCCTAAGCTCAAACTCTATAAGCGGTAGCCGGCCTTCTCCTGACCGGACCGAAACGTCCTTAAACTAATGGCGGACCGAAATGTCCTTAAACTAATGACGGACCACTACGTCCAAAAACTAGCTATTGACCGAGACGTCGATAAACTACGGTGGATTGAAACATCATAAAGCCGATACAAAAAAAGTAAAAAAAAAAGAATAAAAAAAGAATTAAAAAAAATATAAAAAAAATATAAACGGTATGTCCATAAGCAAAATGGGCACGGATGAAACCCGAAAGGGCTCCGTGAGTAAAAACAGCAGGACTACCGGCGAGTGTTTGTGAAAACCCGAAAGGGCGCAACCTCGTTAAAGGACACTTACAGGGTCCTCTCGACCGTGTAAGGAGAAACCGCCCGCGTGAGATCCTTACGATTCACAAGGGAGCAACACACTTAGGGATCCCCACGATTCCTAAGGAGAAAATACACTTGCGAGATCCTCACGACTCGTAAGGAGAACTCTCTTATGGGACCCTCACGGCTCATAAGATTTGAAAGTCTTAAGTTACAGAGACCTAAACCTATGCTTAAGCAACCCCCACAACCTTCGATATTGCCCTACAAGTGGTTCAATACTGACCCTTGTATATAATCCACGGGCGCGAATAAACATTTCCCTAACCAAGTCCCGTCCGTGACTGGGGTTATGTTCGCATGGTGAACAACCCTTGTAAGTCCTCTCGACTTACAAGGAGAAAACCCTCTTGTAGGATCCTTACGACTTACAGAGGAACATACACTTAGGAATCCTCACGATTCCTAAGGAGAAAATACACCTACAAGATCCTCACGACTTGTAGGGAGAAATACCTTTGTGGGACCCTTACGGCTCATGAAGTCAAAACCCTTAGTCGACAGGACCTTAACCCTATTCGCTAAGCCACCTTTGTTCGACATCGACAGAGGCAAATGATGATTCTCTCCTGGCAATATCCCAGTTGTAGCGGTGCTGATGCCGAAATCGGTGTCTAATTTCAGGTTTACGGTGAAAAGCCAGTAGGCCGCACATGCATACGAAATAGCCGAAATGATGGGGCAACTCGCAATAAAAAGCAGTGAGTAAAAATAAAATAAATAGCCGAAATGATTGGGCACCGCGAAAAATAGCCGAAATGATTGGGCAATCGCGACCTTTGTGATATAAAAGCTGAAATGATAGAGCATCGCGGAAATAAAACAATAATAAAACAAAATATGATGAAACTTTTGCCCTACATATGAGATCACGTCGATCCCTGTATACAATCCAAGGGCATAAACAAAGAGGGCACCATACCTTCCCAACAGGCTCCACCAGAAAGCGAAGCCAAATCTCGACGGTTCACCAACAACCTAGAGACAACCGTGATATTCGTCTCGATACAGCAGACGCAGTGCCAGCAAGCGAAGCGAAGATCAAACTTCTAGCTTCACGGTTTTGACGGTAACTCATATAAAACCTGAAAGACCACCAAAGATCATTTCAACCCCCAGGGGAATCAGCGTCCTTGGAAACTTCCTCAAGTCGGGAAACCAGTGTCCTTGACGAGAGCACCTCGATTCGCGTCGACCCGCAGAGAAACCAGTGTCTTTGCAGGAATACCTCGACTCGTCTCAACCCCAGGGAAATCAGTGTCCTTGGTAGCATCCTCGATTCAGGGAAACCAGTGTCCTTGATGAGAGCTTCTTGATTCGAGTCGACCCACAGAGAAACTAGCGTCTTTGCAGGAACACCTTGACTCGTTTCAACCCCAGGGAAACCAGTGTCCTTGGCAAATACCTCAATTCAGGGAAACTAGCATCCTTGATGAGAGCTTCTTGATTCGCGTCGGCCAGCAGAGAAACCAGTGTCTTTGCAGGAATACTCCGATTCGTTTCAACCTCGAGGAAAGCAGCGTCCTTGGCAAAATACTTCGACTCAGGGAAACCAGTGTCCTTGACGAGAACCTCTTGATTCGCGTCGACCCGCAGAGAAACTAGCGTCTTTGCAGGAATACCTCGACTCGTTTCAACCCCAGGGAAACCAGTGTCCTTGGCAGCATCCTCGATTCAGGGAAACCAGCGTCCTTGATTCGCGTCGGCCCGCAGAGAAACCAGTGTCTCCGCAGGAATACTCCGATTCGTTTCAACTTCGAGGAAACCAGCGTCCTCGGTAAAATACTTCGACTCAGGAAAACCAGTGTCCTTGACGAGAACATCTTGATTCGCGTCGACCCGCAGAGAAATCAGTGTCTTTGCAGGAATACTTCGATTCGTTTCAACTCCAGGGAAATCAGTGTCCTTGGCAACCTCCTCAACTCAGGGAAACCAGCGTCCTTGATGAGAGCTTCTTGATTCGCGTCGACCCGCAGAGAAACCAGTGTCTTTACAGGAGTACTTCGATTCATTTCAACCCCGAGGAAACCAGTGCCCTCGGCAAAATACTTCAACTCAGGGAAATCAGTGTCCTTGATGAGAGCTGCTCGATTCGTCTCGACTCGTGAGGAAATTAGTGTCTTCGCGAGGACTTCCTGATTCGTCTAAACTTGCAAGATAAAGCCTTAGGCAGCAGGGATTAAAAAAAAAATTTCCTAAGCACTGGGACCCTGCAAGTCGGTCTAAAACGGTCTCTTGCATACTATTCACGGGTCTCACTCTCCAAAGTCGAATTTCGACAAAGAGGGAAACAACCGCTTTCGGTTTCTCTCAACTCGTAAGAGGGAAAATTCTCTTATAAGATCCTTACGACTTATAAGAGAAAACGCACTTAGGAATCCTCACGATTCCTAAGGAGAAAATCCACCTACGAGATCCTCTCGATCCGTAGGGAGAAAAGTCTCTATGAGACCCTCACGGCTCATAGAGTTGAAAAGTCTTAGGCAGCAGATCTGAACCTACGGCCTAAGCCATCTCTATCTCGTGAAGAAACTAAGATACTTACTCTATTATCTGTCAACCATGTTTATCAAGACAGCATGCTGATAATAAGAGAAGGGAGAAAGCAAAGAAATGATACAAGACATTGCAAAGAAAAAAATGTGTATCTTTATTTATTAATTCAATCAAGTACAAAGTGAATCGTACAAAAGAATAAAGAATGGATACATCTTATTCGAAAAAGAAATTTTTTTACAAGTATATCAATACAAGGGCAGCTACTGAGAAGGAAGTGTCTTAAATAGCCCTATCAGTTGTTCGCTCACTTCCTTCCATGCCTTCTCCTGATCGGCCACCACTGCCAGTTCCGCTTCCACTTGAGCCCACTGCTGCAAGAAGGATGCAAGCTGCTCCCCAACGGCCTGCTGAGCTGCTTCGCGACCTCGGGCATCACGCTCGGCGGCATCGAGCTTCTGCTTCAGATTTAGCCATTTGAGATATGTTCCAGAAGGCCCTCGAAGATAGCCTTCACCTGGGCAGCGTTCGCCTCAACCTCAGCAAGCAGACGAGCCGTCTCGCTTGAGGTCTCTTGGCATTCCCTCAGCCTTAAAGTCGCTTCTTGTTCCATGTGACGGAAGTAAGAAGCGCTTTGCTCGATCCATGCTGCTCTTTGATTGCTTGCAGCTAAGGTCTCGGGAGCAGGGCGCATAAACTCCGATTGATGCAGGCGGACCTCGATTTCCATGCAGTGATTAACCCAAAGCTTGACGACGCCTCCATCATGAAAATTCACAAGCGCCGCCAACATCGGGTTAACCTCCGCAGCGAAATCCGCTGCAGATGGGAGAGCGTATGCGTCAAGTTCTTCGACGTATCCGCTCAGCATGCCCAAGCTCATTACGGCACCCTTTGAAGACGGACGTCTCAGGAAAGGGCCTGCCGGCATTATGACGCGAGACTCAAAGGGCGCCGGAATCGGAACGACAGCTGAAAAAACAAAATACGATTAGATGACGGTTCAAGAAATATGAAAAAGTCATCGATGGGATAGTTTACTATACCAGCTGCGACAGGCGGCAAGGCCGGGAGGGCCGGTGGTGCGACCGATCTTTCATCTCCTCCTTCGATTTGTAGCACTGCAATCAGGACAAGGAAGGGTCAGAAATGATTCCATTATTGAAAAAAGAAAGGCATCAATTGGAAACTATACTCACCAGCACCACTGGAGGAAGAAGCGAGTTCAGATGGGAAGGAGAAGTGCGGGTGCAACACCTGGTAGAGGTGATCAAAAAGCACTCCTGCAAAGACGCAGTAGTACAACATCAGTACATAGATCATGCGGCCGAAAGATGAAACTGATGGGTCACGAATCCATACCTTCCAACATCTGCGATAGTATAAGAGAAGGCTGATAGGTGGCCACAGCCAAGGCAGTAGTTGACGGCGCCCCCTCGAGCAATGGAGCGTCAGCACTGGCCGCACCTGCGTTAAACAAATAAAGATACACATGTCAGGAAGGATTGTAAGATAAAAAAAGGGACAGTAACTCGAAATTTACCTGATGAGCCGCCAGCCGAAACGGAGGCGTCTCCCTCCTCCATCGACATGAGTCCACCGCCCGTGGCCTCATCACCCGACTCAATGGGGGCTGTCATTATGCTCGCGCGGCCAGGAGACGGCGGAGGACCGTAGACGGGGAGAGCAATGATTGGAGCATTGCCAGACTCTTGAGAAAGAGCGGCTGGCTTGTCCCCGCGAGTCACGCCCGTCTCACCCGCTACTCCTTCAAGCTCGGCGGTCGCTGTTGTCTCGTCCGCCATCGCCATGGGGTCGCCGATCTCAGGCGCTCCATCCGCCGCTGCCCCAAGCTCGGTGGTAGCAGTCGTCTCATTTGTCGCTACCTCAGGCTCGGCATCAACGACCTTCTCTGGTGCAGTTCCCTCAGCCCCCAGCTCAGGTCCAGCAACCCCGGCGACTTCGCCCACCGTCGGCTCGGGTTCAGCCGGTGCCTCTTCCTCTGTCCCCTTAGGTTCGACGGTTTCCGCCTCCCCTTCGGTTGGACTTGGCCCTGCAGGACAAGATATATAAGAACCGACAGGTTCACAATTCTTACATCAAAATCTTCAAAGACACGTTACCTGAGGTGGACTGATCATTAGCCTCACGAGCTGCACGCACCGCACGTCTATGAGCGGTAGACAAAGCGATCGGGGGCTCTTCCGTGGGAGTATCAGCATGAGGAACGGTGCTTGGGCCCGCTCCCACGGCCAAAGCAGCTCTGCGTGCCTTCACCTCACGCCTCAACCGCTTTCTCTCCTCCCGAGCCGTCAAGACGGAGCTCTTCAAAGCTTCCTTCATTGAGGCATCATCATCCATGAACAGAGATGCCTCCAAATTCTTCAAGGCATCCCTCACCGACTTTTCGAGTTGAGGCTCTCGCGGTAGCCCCGAAGAGACCGGGACTTCAGTAGCTGGCCCGGGGAGAGTCCTCGCATCAGCTGGCACAGCCCCTGCAAAGAGACAAAGGAAGAAGGTTAGGTTGGCCATCAGAAAAGAGGACAAAAACTTAATAAGGCAAGACGTACCAACGCCCATTAAAGCGCGCTTCTTTTCCTCCTCCTGGAAGGTTTTTAAAGAGGCAGCGATGGCTTCTTCAGTAGTAACACCTGTTAAAAAAAGGGGGGAAAGCATTAGTCGAAGATAATGATAAGAATGCGATAAAATGATGAAGAGTGCAGCTAATGATTACCTGCTTGAGCGAGTTTATCCAACAACGCTTCGAGTCTGGCTGATCGCTCAGAAGCCGCAATGGCGGCCGCCAGATCGGTGTCTGCTGGATCTACCGAGAAGCCCTTATTGCTTCCATACTCGCTTATACCTTCGGTAAGAGGGGCCTGAGGCTCTAAACCGAGGATAGCATCGAGAGAGAGGAGCGACTTCTTCTTCCTCTTCTGCCTGCCAGCCCTGGGTGCACCCAAGATCGACTTGCGCTTGGCAGGCACCTTAGGGCGGCGGGTCCTGATATCCACGCCCACGCCAGACTTCGGCGAAACCACATTTACCGTCTCCACTAGAGCACGGGGCGCTAGTGGCACATCCACAGTATCAGGAGGCGGCAATTCGCGCGGAGGGCTTAATACGCGCGGTGGCCCAGCTCCGGCATCTTTCAGCGAAGGAATGACTGGGGTCCTTGGCTTCAAGGGAGCCTTACGATCGCCGCCGGGAGGCGCACCCTATCGGTCAACCAGCATGCGCTTCTCCATATGGATAACTGGACCTATTGCATGCGCGTACCAAGCCATGTACGCGTTGAGGACCTTAGGAACGCAGCTCGGCTCGCTGATGAAGAAATAGGAGCCCGTGTTAAGCCGCATGAAATGGTGCATCGCACTCCTTATCCCCTCCCAGCTGGCCATGGGCTCTTCCAAAAACGCTTCCATCGGGATCCCCTGGTGATAGCTCGATTGTTGAGCGAACCGGTGGGGGTTATACCTCATGAAAAGTGCCGTCTCGTTCTGCCTGACACCAGGTAGCCCGGCCGAATGGAGTAGAGGTGAAGAATCTCCCGGGCTTTCAGTACGGAGGCCCCGTCCTTGAAGTCGTCGCGCAGCGCCACCACCGACTTGGAGGTCTCTGAGCCTATGGTTATGACTTTATCCAAAAAAGAAACCTTCGCTCCGACCAGGTGTGGACGAAGGAGCAACCCCCTAGCCTCCCACGGAGGCGCAACCACGATCGAGGTGCCGACCAGCCGCATGACTCTTGGGAGTCTGCACTTCTTAAAAAATGGAGGGATCTTATGGACGCCGAACACCCCATTCACATGCATTTCCATCCACGAGGTGAAGTAGTGCATCGGGAAATTAGCAGGCTGCACCCCAGGTTCATTAGCACCCGCCGCCACGCTAAGTCCATTATATAGGTGAGCCAACCCGGCGATTCCTATTGTCAACTGCAGGCCAACCACCATCCGATGCGCTGGGTAGAAAACGGACGGACGCATGTGGCGCGGGTGCATGGGGAGCGCGAAGCTGCACAGCCACAATCCCAGGAACCCTACAAAAAAGGTCTCCTCATCCATGCCCGGGACGGTGATTTCTGACAAGGGCATGACGGCGGCGCCGGGGAGATAAAAATCCTTTTGATCGTCCTCCGCTGTTAGTTGACGGTCCAAGCCGAAGCCGAAAGGGTCTGTTTACCCCAATCAGAGCAAAGCTCTGTTCAAATTCCAAGGAGGGAAACGAAGCAACGCTTCTGTTTCCCCCAATTAGAGCAAAGCCCTGTTTTGAAAATTAAAGTGAAAATTAACATTATAATAAATGAAGCAACGCTTCAGCTGACTTGCGCTCTGCGCTGTGCGCCACGTGGCAGCGCAGTTGCGCTGCGCTCTACTCTGCACGCCACGTGGCAGCGCAGTTGCGCTAGCGCAGTTGCGCTGCGCTGTGCGACACGTGTCAAGCGCCGGTGCATCTGCGCCAAACAGAATTAAAATTCCAGTAAGATCTTTCTATTCTTGTTAAAATAAGAAAATTGTCTCCTGTAAAAACAGAAGCCCTTGGATCAAAAATCCAACGGTGGGGAAAATTCCCCAAATCACTCAGAGAATGATCTTTTTAACAAATTTAACAAACTAATTGGCACTATAAAAAGGCCCCCAGACCCCAACACATGAACAAAGAGAGAAAAACAGAGGACTCCTCTAAAGAAAATTTGGAGAATAACTCAAAAGAAAGAAAGGTATAACCTTTGAATAAGAAAAAAAGAACTTCTTCTGAGTAGATCATTGATCTAAGAACAAGATCAATGATCTTCAATAAAAATTAAATAATAACAGTGCCTTGTACTTTTTTATGAACCATTGGTTCTGGAATCTTAAAGATTCTCAAGTTATTGAAACAGTGCCTTGCACTTGCAAAAACTGCACCGTTGCGCTCCTGGGTCGGCGCAAGCCACCAGAGAGCGCCACGTGTCAGCTCCAGAACCACTTGCGTTATGTGCTTTTAAGATAGAGCATTGCTCTCTGAAGTTGGCGCAACGCACTAGAGCGCGCCACGTGTCAGCAGCGCAACAGCGCAGCGCCCTGCACTGTTGCGCTTGCACTCATCAGAGCATGATACGTGTCACCTCCACATGCGCTTGCGCTCAATGATTGGCGGAAAGCGCCTGACAAATGCACTGCGTTGTTTACTGAAGGGCCAAGCCCAAATCAAAAAGGCCTAGCAGGCCAAAATAAAATGCAATGCATTAAAAGGGCAGAGCCCAAACAAGATAGATGCTCTGCATCATTTATAAAAAGGGCAGAGCCCAAACAAAATAGATGCTCTGCATCATTTATAAAAGGGCAGAGCCCAAACAAAACAAAAAATGCAGTGCATTATTAAAAAGGGGCAAAGCCCTATCACAGGCCTAATAGGCCAAAGACAAATAAAAATGTAGAATATTTTTTCAACTGGACTTAGCCCAATCATGGCCGTAAGTTCTCAAATTAAATTGACTGAGCACGGCTGCTCTCCTAAATCAATTCACATCTGGTTCAAGGGTACATCTTCGAACTCCTCTGACCCCTATCGTTGTAATCCTTCAATGACGTCAGAGAGATGACGGGTCCCAACAACCACACATCTATACGGACTGCGGGGTCCTCAAACTCGTGGACCGAAACGTCCCTAAACTAATATTCGTCCCAAAACGGGAATGTTGGACCGAAATGTCCTTAAACTAATGCTCGTCCCTAAATGGGAATGATGGACCACCATGTCCCTAAACTGGAAATCGACCGCAATGTCATTAAACTAAATAAGAGAGCCAATTGCTCTCTTGTCGGATCTAAACGATCCAGTTTAAGTTGATCTTAGCCTCAATATGGCTAATGTATCCTTAAACTAAAACACCAAATCCAAATCTAAGTAAATACGGATTTGGACTAATCCACGTCCTACGGGCGACGGTATAACTTAGTCTCCGTATACAATCCACGGGCATCCACAAACAAACAAACACACACGACACGAAGTGAAATTTCTGGAGAAGGAGAAAGTTGTTACCGCGACGCGGTAGCGTAATTAACTGCAGGGTCTTGCGCCTGCAGGGAAGAGCGTCCCCACAATAAAAAACCCCTCAAGCGAGGGGGAATCTGATGAAGTCTGCTACATCGGCCGCATCCGTCTAAACCTCCGATACACGGTGCCATAAATTAACTTGGCATCTTCGGTGAGGTAGACGAATAAAACCAATTAGCATCTGCCCCGAATTTTAGGCAAGACGTTCACCTTGTCTCGGCCGCCTTTCGGAGGGGAACAGATTCTGGCACGCCCGGTGGGACATTTTTCTCTTTCCACTCCACACTTCGTGTGTCGTGTTCGCGAACGAATCGCGGTTTGCTGTGGTTGCCTGTGGATTCGAGGTACTAAGATTTGGTGTCTTGCTCCGTGCAGAAAACAGAAGATCAATGGCTTCAAACTGCACTGCTTGCAACTGCAACTCTCGCTCCGTCCTTGCTGGAGGAGTGACTTACGGGTCCAAAGTGGCCTTTCTTTTTAAGATGCCAGTGGAGCAGATAACTCAAGCCACCACTGGATTATTCTTCGGGACCATGCTCCCACCGTTTAGCTTCAATGCCACAATGACGTTGCAAGAAGCCCCAAAGAAGTCGGTCTTTGATCGGCTTACCACTGCCGCGACCCCTCTCAACGGGTCGCCCAACTTCAATACTTCAGTTTTCAACAGACTGGGCCAGAATGTCTACAAGCTCGCGATACCCGAAGTTTCCATCTCAAAGCGGATATCCATCCCGGCTCAAGCGAACGAAATCATTGGAAAGGCTCCTCCTTCCAAGAAGTCAGTTTTTACAAGGCTGGCCATTCCGGTTGCTGCTCCAGGCGAGGTCATCAAAGCTGCCCAGAGGGGGCATGACGACGTTACCCTTATAGCCGCAACAACTCCATCCGCACGACACGCTCGACGTCGCCACTGGCACCGAGTAAGGAAGGCTGGGGGTAACTCCCCTTATGGGATAACTCCGCCAGCTCCAACGGTGGGGATCGATGCTGCTGTTCCAACCGGGAACAGCTTTGAATTGCTGAACACGGTGCACAGAAACTCTCTTACTACAGTGCTGAAGAGAACTCCTTCACCTGTGGAGAATACTCCAGAGAAGAAGCTGGGGCAGCCCCCTCAACAGCTGTCCTCTGAAATTTACAAGGTCTGGAGATAGGTCCAGGAGTCGATGATTGATCAAGACTATCCCCGCCGACAGAAAAAGATGAAGGTTCGGCAGGAGAAGGACTACTCCGTCAAGCCACAAAAAGCAACAGCCACTTGGGTGCCCACTACAACGGCCACACGATGGCGGAACCTATGGTCGAAATGTGAACAACGCATAGAAGAGGTACCTGCGTAGGTATGTTCGTGGGCACTCTTAATCCGCAAGCGACCATCTCGCAATTCATGATGTTCTTCAGGCCGACCACTTTCCAGGGCTTGATCGACAAATTAGCCCAAATAGACCAGATGGGCCATAGACCGTCTCCTCCAAAACTGGACTCTCGAAACGAGAAGAAAGGAAAAGCGGTCATTGTTGCCAATACTCAACAACAGCCGAGCAAATCAAAGCCGGTTGCTCGCCAAAACAACGTGCATCCACGCCCATCCCTCGAGGAGAGACTGGGACGTCCTTACTCGTTTCCTCAGAATAAAACAAGGAAACTGTTCGAGCTGGCCACGCGCAACGGACTCATCAATTTGCCGAGTCCAAAACGTCTGTTGCAGCCAGGCGATCTCAATAATCCCGATTATTGCCCTTACCACCACACGGTAAGTCACCCGATCGAGGACTGTTTCGTCTTTAAGGGATGGATCGAAGATCAGTACCTACAAGGCAAGTTCGCGCTGTCTGAAAAGTGGAAAGTAAACCCACCACAGCCGCACACTTCAAAGAAGACAGACACGTCGGGGGCAGCTTGTTCTTTTGTTGAGGACGAAAACGATAGAAAAGACTCATCATATGAATCCGAAGACTACGTAGCGAGTTGTCATGTGATCTCTCACTCATTGATAGATGATGAAGAGGCTCCTTGCGCCGAGAAACCGAGGGAGGACCCTGAACCAGAAATTCCGCGGCCGTCAGACGAGTTGATCGATGCCTTCCTGAATGAGATTCGTTTGAAAGTTAAAGACAATCAAGAGCCTGAGATGGCCATATTGGAAGGAGCCAAACACCGACGACTGGACCAAAGAGTCGAGGCACTCCTGTCAAATCAAAAGCCATCTGCTGCAGATAAAAACAAATTCAAGACGAGGAAAAGGTTTGCTAAAGCCCTGTCAACAGGAATGAAGCTACCACCCTCCAAAGAAAATACTCTCGGTGGAGCCGAGATGCATCCTAACTTTTGCTTATATCATCAGAAGATCATACATCCTACCGAAGACTGCGACTCTTTTAAGTGTTGGTGGCAAGGGTATGTCGCTTAAAAGCAACACTTCAACAGGACAAAGCGTGGAGCTCGTAGATATCAGAAAAATGCGATAGATGAGCGCAAAAGAGCCGCCGACGACTGTCACATAACCGACTCCAAGGGATCGCAAATTATCACTTTCGGAAGTGACTCTGACGAAGAAGCTGCCCTCAACCCTCTCCTCAAGGAATCCATTTCAAAAATGAAAGAATTGAGGAGTTGCGAGAACGTTCAGCCGTGCAATCGCACGCTACTCGAAAAAAATCTCGGCCTTGCAAATAAAGGATCGAGCAAAAAGGATAAAGAGAAGGGAAAAACAGCCTTCGTAGCAATACTCAACAGCAATCGAGTGGCCCTAGACCGGTTGTTTGCCGAAACAACAAGCGGCAACCCCTCTATGAAAAGTTGAAACGTCCTTACTCGTTTCCTCAAGATAAAGCAAGGAAACTGTTCGAGCTAGCAGTGCGCGACATGCTCATCAATCTGCCGAGTCCAAAACGTCCGTTGCGGCCAGGAGATGCTAACGATCTCGATTATTGCCCTTACCACCAAACGGTAGGTCACCTGATCGAGAATTGCTACATCTTCAAAAACTGGGTTGAAGATCAATACCAACAAGGCAAGTTCGTCATCTCCGAAAACTGGAAGGTGAGCCCGCCACAACCACATGCTCCGAGAAAGATGGACACGCCGGGGGCATCATGCTCAGTCATAGAGAAATCCCCATAAACCGTAAAGTTAGTAAACCAGAGATTCGCCTCAAATACGGTGGCAACGGACCGAAACGTCCTTAAACTAATGACGGACCGAAACATCCTTAAACTAATGATGGACCGCAATGTCCTAAAACTTGCAAATGACCGAAACGTCGTTAAACTACTACCAACCCATGGCATCCTCAAGCTGACGTGGTAAAAAAACGGTATGTCCATAAGAAAAATGGGTACGGATGAAAACCCGAAAGGGCTCCGTAAGTAAAAACAGCAGGGCTACCGGCGAGTGTTCGTGAAAGCCCTAAAAGACGCAACCTCGTTAAAAAAAAGAATAAAAAGAATAAAAGAATAAAAAAAAAGAGAGAGACGGTATGTCCATAAGCAAAATGGGCACGGATGAAAACCCGAAAGGGCTCCGTGAGTAAAAACAGCAGGGCTACCGGCGAGTGTTTGTGAAAACCCGAAAGGGCGCAATCTCGTTAATAGACACTTGCAGGGTCCTCTCGACCTTGTAAGGAGAAACCACCCGCGTGAGATCCTTACGACTCACAGGGGAGCAACACACTTAGGGATCTTCACGATTCCTAAGGAGAAATTACACTTGCGAGATCCTCACGACTCGTAAGGAAAACTCTCTTATGGGACCCTCACGGCTCATAAGATTTGAAAGTCTTGAGTTACAGAGACCTGAACATGTTCTTAAGCAACTCCCATAACCTTCGATATTGCCCTACAAGTGGCTCAGTATTGACCCTTGTATACAATCCACGGGCGCGAATAAACATTTCCCTAACCAAGTCCCATCCGTGACTAAGGATATGTCCATACGGTGAACAACCCTTGTAAGTCCTCTCGGCTTATAAGGAGAAAACCCTTTTGTAAGATCCTTACGACTTACAGGGGAATATACACTTAGGAATCCTCACGATCCCTAGGGAGAAAACACACTTATAAGATCCTCACAAGTTGTAGGGAGAAATACCTTTGTGAGACCCTTACGGCTCATGAAGTCAAAAGCCTTAGTCGACGGGATCCTAACCCTGTTCGCTAAGCCACCTTTGTTCAACGTCGACAGGGGCAAATGATGATTCGCTCCTGGAAATATCCCAGTTGTAGCGATGCTGATGCCTAAACCGGTATCAAATTCCAAAGTCCTTTCATGGTAAATGATGATTCGCTCCTGGCAATATTCCAGTTGTAGCGATGCTGATGCTGAGATTGGCACCAGATTCCAAATTCCACACTCGCGATAAAAAAAAATCAGCGAGCTATACATGCATACGAAATAGCCGAAATGATGGGGCAACTTGCAATAAAAATCAGCAAGTAGAAATGTATGCATGCAAAATAGCCGAAACGATTGGGCAACTTGCAATAAAAAGCAGCGAGTAAATATAAAATAAACAGCCGAAATGATTGGGCACCGCGAAAAATAGCCGAAATGATTGGGCAATCGCGACTTTCGCGATATAAAAGCTGAAATGATAGAGCATCGCGGAAATAAAACAATAAAAAAATATATGAAACTTTTGCCCTACAGATGAGATCACGTCGATCCCTGTATACAATCCAGGGGCGCAAACAAAGAAGGGATCATACTCCTTCCCCTAGGTTTCATCATAAGAAGAAGCCAAATCTCAACGTGCCACAAATAGCCTAGAGAACACCTCAACACTCGTCTCGTCACAACGGACACAACATCAAGCAAAGCGGAGAGACGACAAAATCCCAGCTCCACCTCAACATTCGCCTCGTTACAGTAGACGAGATGTCAACAACGGCGTCCCTTCGCAATCCATCAAGATACGGATACAACGCCGACGAAAGACCCCATGGTCAAACAAGCGGAGTGACGGCAAAATCCCAGCTCCACCTTGGCATTCGTCTCGATACAGCAGACGAGATGCCACGACATTGTTATTCCTCCAACAGGGTTCGAACGTGACAAAGCAAACGAAGCGAAGGCCAAATTCCTAGCTTCAAGGTCTTAACGACGAGTCATATAAAGCCTGAAAGACAACTGGAGATCATCCCGCACCAGTGCGGAATGGTCACCACTTCGACGTTCGTCTCGACACAGTAGACGCAACATCATCAAATAACGGAGCCACGGCAAAATCCCTAGTTCCAAACCTCGACGGTTCACCAGCAACCTAGAGACAACCGTGACGTTTGTCTCGATACAGCAGACGAGATGTCACCCCAGCGTTCTTCCTCCAACGGGGTTCGAACGTGACAAAGCAAACGAAGCAAAGGCCAAATTCCTAGCTTCAGGGTCTTGACGACAACTCACATAAAACCTGAAAGACTATCGGAGATCATCCCACACCAGCGCGGAGTGGTTATGACTCATCGGGGCTCTCCAAAATGAGCCTAACCTCAAGTAAAAAGCGGCATGGCAAAATTCCTAACGCTTGCTCTTCCGACGGTCAAACTGCCAAGGAGGATTGCTTGAAGACGTCTTGTCCAGCCCCCGAAGGGATCAGAAACACGGCAGTCGCAGGGCTACTCGAACAGCACGATTGCCTATCGAGGAATATATCAGCTGATGCGACGGTACGACGGCCAAAACCCTAAGTACCACAGACCCTAACGGACTTCTGTCGTAAAGAGCAGAGGTTAACTGCGACGTTAGGATATTCTTGCGAGAAATGCTCGATTCGTCTCAACTTGTGAAGAAATTGATGTCTTTGCGAGAACTTCTCGATGCGGCTCGACTCGTAAGATAAAGCCTTCGGCAGTAAGAATTAAAAAACTTATTCCCTAAGCACTGGGACCCTGCAAGTTGGCCCAAAACAGTCTCTTGCATACTATCCACGGGTCTCACTCTCCAAACTCGAATCTCGACAAGGAAGGAAACAACCACTTACGGGTCCTCTCGACTCGTAAGAGGGAAAATTCTCTTATAGGATCCTTACGACTTATAAGAGAAAACGCATTTAGGAATCCTCACGATCCTTAAGGAGAAAATACACCTACGAGATCCTCTCGATCCGTAGGGAGAAAAGTCTTTATGAGACCCTTACGGCTCATAAAGTTGAAAAGTCTTAGGCAGCAGATCTGAACCTGCGTCCTAAGCCCTCATTACCTCTTGAAGGAGCCAATACAGAATGCTCGCTCTATCATCCATCGACCATGTTTACTAAAGTAACATGTTGGCAATAAAAGAAAGAAGAAAGCGACAGAAAGGACACCCGATGTGCATTTGATCGAGCATTTAAGACACATTCATTCATGCATGCATGTGCAAAAGACTCAGAGCGAGAAATAAGACAAGCCGAGACAAAAAATTTCCATTAATATTGCAAAGGGTTCTTACAATCATAAAGAAATAAATAGAGACATTGGCCAAATGATTACAATGGCAAAACCTCAGATCCTGGACAGGGATTGAGGAACTCGAAAGTGACCTTGTCCAAGACTTTCCAAGCTTGGCGAACCATCCTGGTGTGCTTCCTTTCACGAGCACAGGCGTCGGGATCCCCACTGATGTCCTCTACCCTCCGATAGGCAACAAGAATGGCGGACTATTGAAAGGCTTCGTGCAAGAGATCGATAAGATTGTCACGCCGTCTCTTCGAGATTAAATTCATCAGGTACACTGAGTGCACCTTGTCCTCGGCGGCGTTCAATGCTCTAAGCGGCACGCCGGTAAAGAATAGGGGAAGCGCTTTCCAGATGGCTCCCACAATAAGCTTCAACAGAGGGGAGCACCGAGGAAGCAGTTGACCGTTGTACACATCGAAGCGACTCATGATCTCTGCACATTCGGAATTAGTAAATTCTTGATTTTGGGAATGGCCGAGTCGACGGATGTCCCCGTAGGAGATAATCTCGTCGAGATCGTACATGTGGGCGTCCATCACTCCTATAAAAGAAGATCGACAAAATTAGCAACTCGTAAGAGTTTTGCTATATGATTTAAAAAGGAGCAAATCTCCATCAATGAATCAAGAAGTTATAAATAAAATCCTCTCCAAAGAACAGAACTTTATTAATGGAACTCTAATAGAGTTCCCCTTAGTTCTCTTTAGACCCCTTTAGTGCAAAGCTCTGCTAAGTGAAACCCTAAATGGGTTTTCTTTAGATCAGGGATCCATTGAAAGCAAGGCTCTTAAAATTGATTTAATTTAATCCAAATTAATTTTTACCTAAAATTCTCTAGAGTTTGAACTTTTAAAAGTGCTTAAAACAAGAAAGCAAGGCCCTGGATAAAAATTCTTATGAAGAGATGAAAATCATCTTAGGGGCCAAAGGTCCTATTTATAGGCATCAAATGTCCTTTCAACTTCCAAAAGTTGCCGCGACGGTTGGAATTCTGCTACCGCTGCGCTCACGTTTGGGAGGCCACGTAAGCGCAATGGTGGGGGGGCATTTGTTTACCCCAATCAGAGCAAAACTCTGTTCAAATTCCAAGGCGGGAAACGAAGCAACGCTTATGTTTCCCCCAATCAGAGCAAAGCTCTGTTTTGAAAATTAAAGTGAAAATTAAAATTATAATAAATGAAGCAACGCTTCAGCTGACTTGCACTCTGCGCTGTGCGCCACGTGCAGCATAGTTGCGCTGCGCTCTACTCTGCGCGCCACGTGGCAGCGCAGTTGCGCTAGCACAGTTGCGCTGCACTCTGCGCTGCGCGACACGTGGCAGCGCAGTTGCGCTGCGCTGTGCACTGCGTGATACGTGGCAGCGCAGTTGCGCTGCGCTGTGCGCTGCGCGACACGTGTCAAGCGCTGGTGCATCTGCGCCAAACAGAATTAAAATTCCAATAAGATCTTTCTGTTCTTGTTAAAACAAGAAAATTGTCTTCTGTAAAACAGAAGCCCTTGGATCAAAGATCCAACGGTGGGAAAAATTCCCCAAATCACTCAGAGAATGATCTCTTTAACAAATTTAACAAACTAATTGGCACTATAAAATGGCCCCCAGACCTCAACACATGAACAGAGAGAGAAAAACAGAGAACTCCTCTAAAGAAAATTTGGAGAAGAACTCAAAAAGAAATAAAGGTAAAACCTTTGAATAAGAAAAAAAGAACTTCTTCTGAATAGATCATTGATCTAAGAACAAGATCAATGATCTTCAATAAAAATTAAATAATAACAGTGCCTTGTATTTTTTTATGAACCATTGGTTCTGGAATCTTAAAGATTCTCAAGTTATTGAAACAGTGCCTTGCACTTGCAAAAACTGCACTGTTGCGCTCCTGGGTCGGCGTAAGCCACCAGAGACCGCCACGTGTCAGCTCCAGAACCACTTGCGCTATGCGCTTTTAAGATAGAGCATTGCTCTCTGAAGTTGGCGCAACGCACTAGAGCGCGCCACGTGTCAGCAGCGCAACAGCGCAGCGCACTGCACTGTTGTGCTTGCGCTCACCAGAGTATGATGCGTGTCACCTCCACATGCGCTTGCGCTCAATGATTGGCGCAAAGTGCCTGACAAATGCACTGCGTTGTTTACTGAAGGGCCAAGCCCAAATCAAAAAGCAGGCCAAAATAAAATGCAATGCATTAAAAGGGCAGAGCCCAAACAAGATAGATGCTCTGCATCATTTATAAAAAGGGCAGAGCCCAAACAAAATAGATGCTCTGCATCATTTATAAAAGGTCACAGCCCAAACAAAACAAAAAATGCAGTGCATTATTAAAAAGGGGCAAAGCCCTATCACAGGCCTAATAGGCCAAAGACAAATAAAAATGTTGAACATTTTTTCAACTGGACTTAGCCCAATCATGGCCGTAAGTCCTCAAATTAAATTGACTGAGCACGGCTGCTCTCCTAAATCAATTTACATCCGGTTCAAGGGTACATCTCCGAACTCCTCTGACCCCTATCGTTGTAATCCTTCAACGACGTCAGAGAGGTGACGGGTTCCAACAACCACACATCTATACGGACTGCGGGGTCCTCAAAATCGTGGACCGAAACGTCCCTAAACTAATATTCGTCCCAAAACGGGAATGTTGGACCAAAATGTCCTTAAACTAATGCTCGTCCCTAAATGGGAATGATGAACCACCATGTCCCTAAACTGGAAATCGACCGCAATGTCATTAAACTAAATAAGAGAGCCAATTGCTCTCTTGTCGGATCTAAACGGTCCAGTTTAAGTTGATCTTAGCCTCAATATGGCTAATGTATCCTTAAACTAAAACACCAAACCCAAATCTAAGTAAATACGGATTTGGACTAATCCACGTCCTACGGGCGACGGTATAACTTAGTCTCCGTATACAATCCACGGGCATCCATAAACAAACAAACACACACGACACGAAGTGAAATTTCTGGAGAAGGAGAAAGTTGTTACCGTGACGCGGTAGCGTAATTAACTGCAGGGGCTTGCGCCTGCAGGAAAGAGCATCCCCGCAATCAAAAACCCCTCAAGCGAGGGGGAATCTGACGAAATCTGCTACATCGGCCGCATCCGTCTAAACCTCTGATACACAGTGCCATAAATCAACTTGGCATCTTCGGAGAGGTAGACGGATAAAACTAATTAGCATCTGCCCCGAATTTCAGGCAAGACGTTCACCTTGTCTCGGCCGCCTTTCGGAGGGGAACAGGGTCATCAAGCTTAGCGAACTTCTCGCTCCGCTCCGATAGAAACTCCGGTCGAATGAAGTGGGCGATAAAATCTGCGAAACTAACTCCCCGGACGCTTGATTCCAGATAGAGCCCTTCATATATGTCCAGCACCTTCACTAAGCCCGGAAACTGGTGCTGAATAGCATTCTCCGGCGTCAGATCAAACATCAGCGGCTTGGTGGCGAAGACGTATTCGTCAGGAGGAAGCAGCTCCTCATAATGCTCCCTCATCATCGGCAGACCTGAGATTTCAGCAAACTCTTCCAGGGAGATGGAGACTTCCTTGTCCGTCATAAGGAAGGTGTGAGTGGGGATATTCCATTGTTCGATAAAAGCCTTAATCCACCACGTTGGAGGAGAGGGGTGCTCAAAAAGCGGGATGTAGATTGCCGAATACAAACCAATCTTCATCAGATGAGTCCTCTTTGCTGATAAGATGTACCGGGCCCACTGCAAATATCCGGCGGGTGGTCGCAGGGTCAATCCAATGTTATAAGCCTGTCCCCAAGGGCGTGCTTCACCCTGACATATTCGCCTCCCCAAAATGTCTATTGCCGGAGGCGGCTGCATGGGAATAGCACCAATCGCAGGTTGGAGAAGATCATCTGAATTCCAGTCTTTGACCTCCACGGCATACTTCACCGGGGGTTCATCCGCATAGGGGATCGAAAATATGGGCTCAGACGGCGTAGAGGAACCGAAGCTTCGGCGACCCTGGATGATCTCGTTATACCACCTACCATACAGGTGAAGGTTCTTGTGCTCGGGCTCATGATCCTTGATGAGAGCGAGCACCTCTCGGTCCACTGGTGCCTGGGGAAATCCTCCCTCCGAGCGAACAAACGGGAATGACAGGTCAGCAGACATGTTTCCTGCGGAGGGACAAAAATCAGCCGTCAGTGTTGTAATTCCAACGCTTGGCATTTTAAAATTTATACCACACTGCAATGCAGTGGGTAGGGGACCGAAAGGGGACCCACAAATTCTGGATGACAGTGCATCAGTTAATAAGATAGTCCCATCATTGGATGAAACTGTCAATTAATGAAGAGATCCCCAAAAGAATATTATCATTAATGGGAAATCCCTAGAGCCAAGGAGAAAATCTCCTCTTTCAGAGCAAAGCTCTGTCACAGAGTGACATTTGTCAAACTCTGGTCTCAAGGGAATAAAATTCCCTAAAAAGAGCCTAGCTCTGTAATAATGATGGAAAGATCCATCAAAAGAAAAATTTAACTGTTGAAAAAATTAAAAAAATTTAGGATCTTAAAGATCCATGAAAACTCTTAGGAGTTCTTCATTTTCAAATCAAAAAGATCTACATTTGATCCATGAGCAAAGCTCTGTTCATGGGTTAAAACCCATGAAACAAGATCTCTTTAGATCTATTGATTCTTGAGAGCAAGACTATGTTGATGAAACCCCAAAGGGGTTTTCTTTAGATCAAAGATCTATAAGAGCAAGGCTCTGTTGATTAAAATTAATTTAATTTAAGTTAAGTTAAGTTAAATTTTATCTAAGATGGTTCTAGATTTTGAACTATGAAGTTCTTGGAAAAATGAGAGCAAGGCTCTGAAGTTCTTAAAAGCAAGAGCAAGGCTCTGAAAATCAAAGTTCTTGAAAATGGTAACTATTTACTGAGGACCAAGGGTCCTATTTATAGGCGCTTGTGCCCCTTCAACTCACCAGTTGATCCAATGGCTAGGATCTTGCCACCGCTGCACTCACGTGTGCACCACGTGAGCGCAATGGTGGGGGGGCATTTGTTTCCCCCAATCAGAGCAAAGCTCTGTTTGAATTTCAAAAATTCAAAAATTTGAAGCTACGCTTCAAATTCCTTGCGCCGCGCGCTACGCACCACGTGCCAAAAGCTGATACGTCAGCGCAGTGCCCAAGGCAGCGCACCCAATCAGAGCAAGGCTCTATTTAAAACAAAATTAAAAGAAGCAACGCTTCAGATGCGCTGCGCTCTGCGCTGCGCGACACGTGTCAGCGCAGTTGCGCTGCGCTCTACACTGCGCGACACGTGTCGAGCGCAGGAGCATTTGCGCCAAACAGAATTAAAATTCCAGTAAGATCTTTCTGTTCTTGTTAAAACAAGAAGATTGTCTTCTGTAAAACAGAAGCTCTTGGATCAAAGATCCAACGGTGGGGAAAAATCCCCAAATCACTCAGAGAATGATCTCTTTAACGAATTTAACAAATTAATGGGCACTATATAAAGGCCCCTAGACCCCAATTCCAAAAGACATACACAGAGAGACAGAAAAAACACAGAAAAAAAAGAGAGAACTCCTCTAAAGAACTTTGAAAAGAATTCAGAAAGGAAAAAGAAGGTAAAACCTTTATAAAAAGAAGAATTTCTTCTGAAAAGATCATTGATCTAAGAACAAGATCAAGGATCTTAAATAAAAAAATATAATAAATAACAAAGGCATTGCCTTTTTATGAACCATTGGTTCTGGAATCTTAAAGATTCATTTCTTGAATCCAAAATTGGATCAAGATATTAAAACAGTGCCTTGCACTTGTAAATCTGCACTGTTGCGCTCCTGGGTTGGCGCAAGCCACCAGAGAGCGCCACGTGTCAGCTCCAGAATAACTTGCGCTATGCGCTTTTAAAAATAGAGCATTGCTCTCTTAAATTGGTGCACCTCACCAGAGCGCGCCACGTGTCAGCAGCGCAATGCGCTTGCGCTTACCAGAGCGTGACACATGTTACCTCCACATGTGCTTGCGCTCATTAATTGGAGCAAAGCGCCTGACAGGCCACGTGGCACTCTGTCAGTTTAATCAATGCTCTGCATTATTTAAAGAAGGGTTGAGCCCAATTAAAAAAGGCCTGACAGGCCTAATAAAATGCCATGCATTATTTTAAAGAAGGGCAGAGCCCAAACAAAAACAGATCTTGCGCATCATTTAAAAGGGACAGAGCCCAAATCAAAAAGGCCTAGCAGGCCAAAAGAAAATGCAGTGCATTATTAAACAGGGGCAAAGCCCTAGCACAGGCCTAATAGGCCAAAGATAAAAACGTTGAATATTCTCAACTGGACTTAGCCCAATCATGACCATAAGTCCTCAAATTAAATTGACTGAGCAAGTCTGCTCTCTTAAATCAATTTACATCCGGCTCAAGGGTACATCTCCGAACTCCTCTGACACCTATCGTTGTAATCCTTCAACGACGTCAGAGAGGTGACGGGTCCCGACAACCACACATTAATACAGACTGTGGGGTCCTTAAACCCATGGACTTATGCGTCCTTAAACTAATGGACTAATGCGTCCTTAAACACATCTATATGGACTATGGGGTCCTTAAACCCATGGACTAATGCGTCCTTAAACTAATATCTGTCCCTAAAACGGGAACGATGGACCCCTATGTCCCTAAACTGGAAATGGACCACCATGTCCCTAAACTGGCAATGGACCGCAATGTCCTTAAATTACCTATGGACCACTATGTCCCTAAACTGGAACAATAGAGCCTCTAAATGCTCTTTTGTCGGATCTAAACGATCCCGTTTAAGTTGATCTTAGCCTCAAATATGGCTAACGTATCCTTAAACCTTCAAACAGACTTTAGTCCCAAATTGGACTATAGATCCCCCAATCAACTTTGGTTCAAGGGTACATCTCTGAACTCCTCTGATATCTGTCGTTGTAATCCTTCAACGTCGTCAGAGAGGTGACGGGTCCCGACGGCCATACATTCAATGGACCGCAATGTCCTTAAACTACCTATGGACCACTATGTCCCTAAACTGGAACAATCGAGCCCCCAAATGCTTTTTTGTCGGATCTAAACGATCCAGTTAAGTTGAGCTTAGTCTCAAATTGGACTAACGTATCCTTAACAAACGTTTAAGTTGATCTTAGCCTCAAATATGGCTAACGTATCCTTAAACCAAAACCCCAAAACCAAATCTAAGAAAATACGGATTTGGACTAATCCACGTCCTACGGGCGACGACATAAATTAGTCTCCGTATACAATCCATGGGCAACCACAAACAAAACAAACACCCACGACACGAAGTGAAATTCTGGAGAAAGAGAAAGTTGTTACAGCGATGCGGTAGCGTAATTAACTGTAGGGGCTTGCGCCTGCAGGGAAGAGCGTCCCCACAATCAAAAACCCTCTAACGAGGTGGAATCTGACGAAGTCTGCTACATCGGCCGCATCCGTCTAAACCTCCGATACATGGTGCCATAAATCAACTTGGCATCTTCGGAGAGGTGGACGGATAAAACCAAATAGCATCTGCCCCGAATCACAGGCAAGACGCCCATGTCCTGGCCGCCGTTCGGAGGGGAACAGATTCTGGCACGCCCGGTGGGACCTTTTCCTCTTTCCACTCCACACTTCGTGTGTCGTCTTCACGAACGAATCGCGGTTTGTTAATGGTTGCTTTTGGGTTTCAAGTTACTAATATTTGGTCTTTTACCTGACAGAAATCAAGTATCAATGGCATCCAACTGCTCAAACTGCTCCAAATGCAAGTGCAACCAACGCTCCGCCTCACCTGGAGGTGTAGCCTATGGGTCTCAAGCGGCCTCCATCCTTGCAATGCCGGTGGAACAAGTAACTCAGGCCACCACCGGTCTGTTTTTCGGGACCATGCTCCCGCCATCAAGCTTCACTATTCCAGTGCCCGCACCGGAAGCGCACAAGAAGTCGGTCTTCGATCGGCTTACTGCTACAACGGCCCCTTTCAACGGGTCGTCCAATATCAAGCCGGCAGCTTCTGTCTTTACCAGGCTGAACCAGAACTCCGATGGGCCCGCCAAGAAGCCCATGAACCCTGAAGTGGTCGTCCCGAGGAAGATAGCCACCTCTGCTCCTGAAGTCGTCAAGGCGGCTTCTCCTGTTAAAGAGTCGGTCTTTTCAAGGCTGACTATTCCGGCTTCTGCTCCTGCTCGAGGGTCTGTCTTTGACAGATTGGACATCGCCACTCAAAAGACAACATCAGTCTTTAAGAGGCTGGCACCAGCGGCGCCTCATCTGGACAGAGGGAAAGATGAAACTATCCCAATCGCCGCACCAACCCCAATAGCTCGTCACGCTCAACGTCGCCACTGGCGCCGAGTAAGGAAGGTCGGGGGCAACTCCCCCTCTGGGTTAACTCCAATGGCTCCAATGGTGGAAGTCAATGCTGCTGTTCCAACTGGGAACAACTTTGAACCGCTAAGGAGGGTACACAAGAACTCTCCGACTGCCACGCTAAAAAGATCTCCTCCACCTGCGGAGAGGGTTCCAGAAACAAAGCTGGAGTAGCCCCCTCAACGGCTGTCCTCCAAAATTTATAAGGTCTGGCGGAGGGTTCAAGAGTCCGTAATCGACCAAGATCACTCTCGCCGGCAGAAAAGGGCGAAAGTGCAGGAAGAAAAGAACCGTCCTGTCAAACAACAAAGGACGACAACCGCCAGGGTGCCCACTGCAACGGCCCCCTCAAGTTCAACGGCCCACAAGAGAAGAAGGCCGGAGAAGATCCCCACGCCCGAAGCAAATGTCAAAGGCAGTGAACCTAAACGCCCTAAGTCCGGGGGCATCATGGTACACACGGTATACATGGCGTCTGGTAAAGAGGACAGCCGTACATCTACAGATCATAGACCGCTTACACGGTCAGTGACCAAAGCTCAGGAGCAACAGCAGAAGCTCCAAGAAATGATGAACGTGATGGCCGCACTCACTGGGCCAAAAGAAAGCCCCGAAGCGTCCTCGGATCAACGCCAGGAACAAGAAACTGACGCTGAATTCCTTCGCAGGATACTGGAAAAGAAAGATAAAGAGGCTGCGGAACAAGCAGCCAACATAAAGCGAATGGCCCTCCTGTTCCAGGATATGGTGGGTATGATGATCCAACAAGATCCTCCGATCATCCTTGAAGACGACAGGGGAGAAACGTCAAATCCTCCACCGGCTCTGTCAACAGCCAAGGAGGAGACAATCTCCAAAGCTGACCTGGACGAATATATAGCTCAGCAGATACGGGTTCATCAGGCGACTGAAGCAGCCGGACAGGTCGTAAAAATGGGACGACCATATCCGAGCTGGTACAATCAAATCAAGTACCCGCCAGGCTATACAATACCGAAATTCCATGTCTATAAGAAGACGGGCAATCCCCACCAGCATGTTGCCCAGTTCAGGGCGCTTTGCGGCAACACCGGCGGTGATGATAAATTGTTGCTTCGCCAGTTCGTTGGTAGCTTATCGGATACAGCATTCGAGTGGTACTCCGAGCTCCCAAACGACTCTATCAAGACATTTGCGGAGATGGAGCTGCTGTTTACCCAACGATTCGCAAGCGCCAGCGAACGCACCCCGATAACAGTATTGATTAATGCCAGGGTGAAGCCGGGCGAGACATGGGTCCAATACGCGATACGGTGGAGGAACCTATGGTCAAAGTGCGAACAACGCATAGAAGAGGCTCCTGCAGTAGGCATGTTCGTGGGCACTCTTGCTCCGCAGGCGACCATATCTCAATTCATGATGTTTTTCAAGCCGACTACCTTCCAGGCCCTGATCGACAAGCTAGCTCAAATGGACCAAATGGGCCATAGACCGCCCCCTCCAAATCCGGACTCTCGAAACGAGAAAGGGAAGGGAAAAGCGATCGTTTTCGCCAATGCTCAACCCCCTATTTAAAATGTTGTTATAATATTCGTGCATGCCTATTCCTTGTACCCTCAATAATGATAATGTTAACCCATGTTTTAAAACGGTGTTTAATTTTCTCTGTACACAAAAATATATTGCACTCTCATACTACCTGAAATCTGATATGCTTAATGTCATAACCCATGAGTTGTCAATTCACCTCTAACATACCCACACTTACCCATACTATCAAAATAATCTCGAAATAGGTTACTTCCACAAAATACCCTCGTTTAATTATAATGTTATATTTGTTTAAAATATCTATAAGAGATAAGATATGTGAAATAAATATTTTAGATACGACATACATATATTTTACTTACACTTTCTCATCAACTACTATAATATTGTTAAACCCCCTTCAACCTTTTTAAAGAAGAAAATACTAAATTTAAATAACGGCTTATGCTTTTTCCAAAACGAACGTATTTTTCTAAAACGTTGCCCCGAATCTAAAACACTATAATTTCATAAAATTATTAATTTCATTTAAATATCTCGACCTTTATTGAAAGGCCATTTTTCCACAAGGATTATAATCCGTATAACGATATCTTTTCAAAACGAATATCTAGTATCTTATTAAAAGGAAATTTTCAAATAAAACCAATCTAGGACAAAGGAAAGGTTATAGGCATCGGTTGTTTATCTAAACCAGAGTTTGTGGTGCCTAGGCTAGACAAGTGGGAAAGGTAATTTTAAAAGGCCCGTCTCACGGTGATTCGTGAGCGGATCCCTCCTTTCTTTACTTATGCTTACCTGGCAACAATTGGCGATGAAGAGGCAATTTGAGAATCTCACAACTTGCCCTTTGGAACAGTTAGGAACAGTCTAGTTTTTCAAATAAAAACCTCTTGCAAGTTGTTCTTATAAAAATCTCTTACAAAAGATTTCTAAATAAACACCACAACCTTTTATCGAAAGGATATTTTTCCGTAAAACATTATGTTTTTCCAAAATGATAAATATCCCAAATCTCATGATTTTTCTTAGAAATAATAAAAGATAATTAAACACTATTATTCTTTTTACTAAGCATTCCCTAAGATGACACGAAGTACTTTACGAAATATAGAAAATAAAACGAGTGGTTGTGGAAGGCCATATTAAACGAGATCAATACTTTTTAAAAATTTCCAGTTTATGAAATACCTGATATATGATACGGTTAAGGTTAGAATACGCGGACCTAGGTATGGAATACTTATTATGAAGATCCCGATATTCCGGATGACCAGTCCAATATATGAGCGACTATACAAATATGAAGATCCCGATATTCCGGGTGATCGGTCCAATATATGGGCGACTATATAAATATGAAAATCCCGATATTTCGGGTGACCAGTCCAATATATGGGCGACTATACAAATATGAAGATCCCGATATTCCGGATGACCGGTCCAAAATGTGGATGACTATACAATGTGGAAATTCCTTGTCTAGAGATATACACACTAACTCTAATTCATCCGAACCTTTATACTGAATCACGGGGATGGGTAGTTTGATTAGACAAGGAAATTCGGAACTCGGATTCCCCTACTACTCGATCATGATCCCGGGAAGTGAAACGGTACATTTCACTTCCCCAGTTGTTGTTCCATGGCCACAACGGAATAATCGCGAGTATCCGGACCCTTGTTTATCAAACTAATACGAACTTTTACCTTCACTTCCTACTACTTATCTACATATAACTTACAACATACTCATGCTCATATATATCTCTCTTCAAAACGTCTTAAGTTTGTGCATTTCAAACATTTACACCCCTTACTTTATGTCTGCATGCATACATCATACTCTTATATACACCTGTTCATTTGTATACTCCTATTTCCTTATGAGGCAATCCTACCCGAGTCTAACTCGCTGACGGACCTTCCTTTTCTTCCTCTATCTTTGGATTGTCCGTCAGATAAGAATGAGTATTATGGTGAGAATCAAGGTGTGAAGCCAGCTTATGAAGATTATGCAGGCTGAACGATGGAAAATTAGCTAGTTTTAATTTTTGCTGTTTGCCCACATGTTTAGGGCTTTTGTTCTTCTCGATATAATTAAACTACTTAGTTTATTTTACTCTTTCTTTTGGGATGTAATAAAGTTTGGTTAATGGAAATAAATGCCTTTCGCTTTTATTATTTTTATTTTGGTACAAATCCTGCATGTTAAATATTCATACGCTTAACGTAACTATATTGAATAGACCACCTTCAATACAGTTAGGTTACGGACCATGCCACGTCATCCTTCTCCTTCTTCTGGGAAGCAGGGCGTGACAGGATTTTTATGGTGGCCCATGCAGGTCCTTATGTGTACTAAAATGAAACCGTTAACTGACTTATTATATTTGTGAATCTCATCCATCGATACCGATATCATAGTTTTCCTATGTCCCTTGTCCCTTCCTTGACATTCTATACCATTTCCATGACCTTCTGTTCAAGTCATGGAAAATCTTTCTGACGAGGATGACATGTCCGATATTACTTTTGAATCTACATCTAGAGATTCAGATGACGAAGTCATAAACTCTCAGGCGGTTATTTCCGACAGCGACTCGGAAGACGAAGAAGTCGATGCTGCAACTCCGGAGCCTGTGATGGCTAATGACTCCGAAGATGAAGAAGAAGATCCTATAGAAGAGGAGTATATACAGGAGGGGCCAGAAAAAGAGGCTATTGCGGCGGAAGAGAATCCTATGGAATATGATCCGGATGAGGATATTCATGCAAAGGAACAAAACCCTATATAGAGGGGGAATCGGAGGGCGAGGCTCCTGCCAGGGATGAGCCGAAGGACGAAGTTTCGAGTGAGGAGGAACTCAAGACCGAAGAAACTTAGGCAGTTGTCCCCACAAGGCACCGTGGGAATGGTCGTACCTTTCTTAGTGCGAGGACCTATCATCACTTGTTGAACTCTCATAATCGAGACTAATAAGTCTTTTTCCTTTCTTTGGCCGAATAAAATGATGTAAGAATAGTATGGGCATGCTCTTACTTTTCTGTTGTACTCTCCATATTGAAGTTGGATAATAAAATCTTAGTTTCGAGCAAAAATCTCTCTTGTGTCTCTTGCTCTTCTTATTAGTCTCTCTTTTGCATTAATTGTTGTTCTTCCATGCAAGTTATTATCCTGTCTCATCCCTCAGCATGATTGTAACCTAACCTATTCTGATTCAGATCATCAATGGCTAGACGACACCATCACCGCAACCGAAGAGGAAATAGAGTCAATGAAGCCACTGCTCAGCAAGCAGCTATGCTACAAATGATGCAAGGACTATTGGAGCAACAGCAGTAGCAGACAGCTGCCCTTCATCAGGAGCTGCGAGAAAGTAGGCAGCAACAAGCAGAGATTTTAAGTAAGGCACTAACCCCAGTTCCTCAAGGTTCGGCGGGAGTGAAACAGTTCAGATCACTCCACCCTAAGACTTTTCGGAGAAGGAAACTCCTTTAGAAGCTGAAGAATGGCTCAAGGGAACAGTCAATGATCTCAGTGCCGCTCAAATTCCGAAGGACGCGTGGGTGAACATCGCTAAGCTACAACTTACGGATAATGCCAGGATATGGTGGGAGGCAGAAGAAAGTAGATCGAAGGAGCCCATCGACTGGGAAAGGTTCAAACAGCATTTTGATACCCAGTACTTTCCAGTCGTGGCACACTTAAAAATAGAACGGGAGTTTATACAGTTCCAACAAAGGAGCATGTGGGATAAGTCGGTGGACGAGTACGCTTCGGAGTTCGCAAGGTTAAGTCGGTTCGCGCATCATCTGGTGGCAACCCCAGAACTTTATGCTAAGAGATCTCGATAAGGATTGGACCTGAAGACGCAGTCCTCCATGTCTTCTGCTACCTTATCAACTTATAATGAAATCTTAGAGGCGTCACGAAACTTTGAAGACCTTCAGAGACGCATAAGGAAGGATGACCGTTTGTCTGGTATTAAGTGACCAGCCAATCAAATTCTTAAGGGATCATCTTCCAGATTCAACGGGAGACAACAACCCAAGAGACCAGTCGGACCAACTATCTTCGGAAAATCAGCCGTTATATGCAACCATTGTGGTAGGACCGGACACTACAGGAGAGACTGTCGCATTTTGAACAAACTTTGCATAGTCCGTGGGTCTCCGGATCATGCCATTAGGGACTGTCCTCAGAGAGGGAGACAATCAGGCCCCGTCAACAAGCCGGCTAACTATGTGGCACCAACACAGGGAAACCGGTCACTTTCCGCCACTAAACTAACCAGGCAAGGGGCATCACTAAAAGGACCACCATTGCCATCACAGGAGCGTATTTTTCAGCAAGCGCAGAAGAATGAACCCAAACGCCAGATTTTCACCATAACAGCCGAGAAGGCTGAAACCACGTGGCAAGACAGAAGAGATACTCTTTTCTTTTTCAACCTTTCTTTTTGATACCATACTTGCTTATCTTTCGATACAAATCTTAGTTAAACTCACCATAATTCCCCTAGTTTCCGTATTTTCGACCAGTTTCCTTTATGTTATAGCTCTCATGTTTTCCATCAATTCACATCTTTCCTTCAACTTCCAAATTTTTCCATCTGGAAGCAACTACTGATTTTACTTTTTCTGATTCCTTGTACCTAAACTCTTCAGAGACTTTCCATGCATCAAGTGATACACCAACTCGCGGGAGCGACACTTGCAGCAAAGAGGATTCATGACAGCGTTACTGATTTCCGTGCCTAGTAGTGGCTACTCCTTTGAAAATTTCAAATATGGAATTATTTTAAGGAGGGTAGATCGTAACTATCACAACCATTCTTGCAATTCTTAGCAAACCCAGAAGTTTTAAACATCCACAACGATTTTTCGGAGAAGGGACTTGGTGGTGTGATGTATCAGCACGGCGATATAGTTGTATATGCGTCAAGACAACTAACGACTTGTGGATACAACTATCATGTTCAGATTTAGAACCGGCAAGGGTAATTTTCATCTTGAAAATATAGAAACAATACTCTAAGGAGAACGTGAGGACACGAATGGTTGAAACACATGAAGCGGATGAGAGGGGTCAAGTTTTATATGGGAGAAGTGCCGATCGATTAGGACGACCCTGAAGATGGAGAATTGTAAGATTGACACAATTGTAGGAAAAAAAATGGAGATGGTGATTCAATGCAGCGAGCACGAAAAGCTCAGCCCACGACTCATCGGCCGTTTAACATCTTGGAAGGAGAAGGCAGGTTTATGTATAGCCTACTTTTGCTCCTTTCGTTGGAGGGTATGCTGGAAACGCTATCCATACTTTGATCGTTCCGAGTTCACGAAAAGGCGAGCATAATCTACGAGCGGCAACCGGTCGGAATACTAGAAAGATGAAACCTTGACCGACAAGACAATCCAGCTGGTTAAAGCTATATGGAGAAAGAACTACTAGGCAGATATACACGGAAGCGAGAAGACGGGACGAGAGAGCGAGACCCAAAATATTTAACCGCGATAATCCCTTCTTAGTGATTTCTTTCTTTCCTTGACCTACCTTCTGAAATTTCGAGGACGAAATTATTTTAAGGAAGGTAGATTGTAATAACCGTGTTTTCTAATACCTAATAAAATATATTTTATTTAAAATTTTCTACTATCAAATAATTATTTATGTGTTTCGTTAATAGAATAATAATTTTTAAAGTAATGTTATTAATTTTCAAAGCATTGAATATGATTAAAGGAATTTTCTAAAATCTATTTATTATTTTTATAGGCTTAAATTGTTTTAATAAAATTTTATAACGCCTTAAAATAATCTACATATTTTTATTATCAATTAAAGTAATTAATTCGTAATTAAAAATATTTTAAGGGTTAAACTAGATATTATATAACTTTAATGACTAACTAAAACCATAAGAATGGTTATATTACTTAGTTTTAGCCAAAAATTATTTTTATACTAAATATAACAATAAAATATATTTTCTGAAATTTTTCCATAATTTTCTCGTATTTTGAACTATTTTTAACAATTTTTTTAAAAGCAAATTCAATTTTTAAATAATAAACAGTAAATTATTTTTATTTAAAAAATAAATAAATAAATAAATAATTAAATTCCCCTTAATCCTGGACAGTTGGATCATAAGATCCAACGGCCCAGAACCCACAGATGCGCCCACGTGGTAGGGACCACGCGTGATCCCCCCACGCGTGACACGTGGCGGCGGCGGGGCTCTTGGCGGCGCGATCTCGCCCGTTGGATCATGATCCAATAGGTGAGATGAGAGGCGGCGGGCGCAATCACGAGCTGATGATTCTGCAATCATTGGCAGCGCGGATTTTTGCGTTGATTTAACCGATATTTTGGATTTTATGGTTATTGAAAAAGCCCTATAAATAGACACCTTCAAACACCGATTTCTCACATCTCAGAACTCCAAAAATTCTGAAAAAAATACCGGTGCCTTTATATCGACGACGCCGATCCTACGGCTCCACCCAATCGCCGAGGAAAAATCTGAACGCGGAGCTATTGTGGATTTTTTACACGCCTACGTTTTCAACCGTTCGGCATCCGACTCAAACAAAAGGTAGGATCCGCCTCTCTCCCCTCTTTTTGTCGCCTTCTTCTTTTCTCAATAACCTAATTCCAACTTCTAATCATCAACCCCTTATTTAAAATGTTGTTATAATATTCGTGCATGCATATTCCTTATACCCTCAATAATGATAATGTTAACCCATGTTTTAAAATGGTGTTTAATTTCCTCTGTACACAAAAATATATTGCACTCTCATACTACCTGAAATCTGATATGCTTAATGTCATAACCCATGAATTGTCAATTCACCTCTAACATACCCACACTTACCCATACTATCAAAATAATCTCGAAATAGGTTACTTCCACCAAATACCCTCGTTTAATTAAAATGTTATATTTATTTAAAATATCCATAAGAGATAAGATATGTGAAATAAATATTTTAGATACGACATACATATATTTTACTTACACTTTCTCATCAACTACTATAATATTGTTAAACCCCCTTCAACCTTTTTAAAAAAGAAAATACTAAATTTAAATAACGGCTTATGCTTTTTCCAAAACAAACGTATTTTTCTAAAACGTTGCCCCGAATCTAAAACACTATAATTTCATAAAATTATTAATTTCATTTAAATATCTCGACCTTTATTGAAAGGCCATTTTTCCACAAGGATTATAATCCGTATAACGATATCTTTTCAAAACGAATATCTAGTATCTTATTAAAAGGAAATTTTCAAATAAAACCAATCTAGGACAAAGGAAAGGTTATAGGCATCGGTCATTTATCTAAACCATACTTTGTGGTGCCTAGGCTAGACAAGTGGGAAAGGTAATTTTAAAAGGCCCGTCTCACGGTGATTCGTGAGCGGATCCCTCCTTTCTTTACTTATGCTTAACTGGCCACAATTGGCGATGAAGAGGCGATTTGAGGATCTCACAACTTGCCCTTTGGAACAGCTAGGAACAGTCTAGTTTTTCAAATAAAAACCTCTTGCAAGTTGTTCTTATAAAAATCTCTTACAAAAGATTTCTAAATAAACACCACAACCTTTTATCGAAAGGATATTTTTCCGTAAAACATTATGTTTTTCCAAAATGATAAATATCCCAAATCTCATGGTTTTTCTTAGAAATAATAAAAGATAATTAAACACTATTATTCTTTTTACTAAGCATTCCCTAAGATGACACGAAGTACTTTACGAACTTTAGAAAATAAAACGAGTGGTTGTGGAAGACCGTATTAAACGAGATCAATACTTTTTAAAAATTTCCAGTTTATGACATACCTGATATATGATACGGTTAGGGTTAGAATACGCGGACCTAGGTATGGAATACTTCTTATGAAGATCCCGATATTCCGGATGACCAGTCCAATATATGAGCGACTACACAAATATGAAGATCCCGATATTCCGGGTGACCAGTCCAATATATGGGCGACTATATAAATATGAAGATCCCGATATTCCGGGTGACCAGTCCAATATACGGGCGACTATACAAATATGAAGATCTCGATATTCCGGATGACCGGTCCAAAATGTGGATGACTATACAATATGGAAATTCCTTGTCTAGAGATATACACACTAACTCTAATTCATCCGAACCTTTATACTGAATCACGGGGATGGGTAGTTTGATTAGTCAAGGAAATTCGGAACTCGGATTCCCCTACTACTCGATCATGATCCCGGGAAGTGAAACGGTACATTTCACTTCCCCAGTTGTTGTTCCGTGGCCACAACGGAATAATCGCGAGTATCCGGACCCTTGTTTATCAAACTAATACGAACTTTTACCTTCACTTCCTACTACTTATCTACATATAACTTACAACATACTCATGCTCATATATATCTCTCTTCAAAACGTCTTAAGTTTGTGCATTTCAAACATTTACACCCCTTACTTTATGTCTGCATGCATACATCATACTCTTATATACACCTGTTCATTTTTATACTCCTATTTCCTTATGAGGCAATCCTACCCGAGTCTAACTCGCTGACGGACCTTCCTTTTCTTTCTCTATCTTTGGAATGTCCGTCAGATAAGAATGAGTATTATGGAGAGGATCAAGGTGTGAAGCCAGCTTATGAAGATTATGCAGGCTGGACGATGGAAAATTGGCTATTTTTAATTTTTGCTGTTTACCCACATGTTTAGGGCTTTTGTTCTCCTCGATGTAATTAAACTACATAGTTTATTTTACTCTTTCTTTTGGGATGTAATAAAGTTTGGTTAATGGAAATAAATGCCTTTCGCTTTTATTATTTTTGTTTTGGTACACATCCTGCATGTTAAATATTCATACGCTTAACGTAACTGTATTGAATTCACCATCTTCAATACAGTCAGGTTGCGGACCATGCCACGTCATCCTTCTCCTTCTTTTGGGAAGCGGGGCGTGACACATTCCACTAATATATATATATATATATATATATATATATATATATAACAGCGTCCCATTCCACTGTTATATATATTTAGGAGTAAAATATCATGAAAACAATATATCAAGCATCGACACAGAAAGGCTGATCTATCAGGTGCTGTCATCATGACTGGCACCCTGATAGGTACGTATCATACGCTATACCGAAAGCTCGAGTGCCTAGCTCTGACCCTCGCCTCTCGACGTATCCATACGTACATGACTCCCGTCGGTATCCCCATGATAACCGCCGAGTCATTGGTAATGTCACCGGTAGGTATGATTCCCCCACTAACTTATCTCCTCACTGAGATTCTTGCCCCGGGGTACCTCCGGATGCCATCATGTACCCACACACGGACCCCTCCTTTTCTCGCGTGGGGTATATATATATCAGAACCGATAAATCTCATGGTGGATGCTGAAATATCATATCAAGAGAAACCGGGTTTTTCAAATAATGCATAATTTCATGAAACTACCACGGTCCTCAAATCCAGAAAACATCATGAAAAATCCATATCTCAATGCGAAAATCCATGAATATAATATACGCAACATAAAAATGAAATGCGAGCATATAAAGGAAAAGCCGCTATTTAACTGCAACAAGTTAATATAAATATCATGCGGTTCCTAATTTCTCCAATTCTATATAACACCAATTAAAGGTAACATGTAGCTAAAGCTAGATATATGTGTAAACATAAAGGTATAGCAAGGAATACATGTAGCTATGTCATTATGTGAGTATGTACCTGTCGCTAATGGTACAATACCCTATAGGTATCTGGTATCTAGCATGTAAGCATGTCAAGGCATATGTGTAAGCATGTAGGTATACAGGTATGCTATATGTCATATGCGTAAAGAAATATGAATCAATGTCTCAATGTCCCCAAGCAACAATATCATTTCTATATGTGGGTTGTGCGTGACATGGCAATTATTGACGGTGTGTATGGTATACAATCAGTGCTCGTGCTTCATAAGCCGTCAATAATAGTGCAGTGTCCTAAGGATACTAGTCCAAGCACAACAATTAACTAAGCAGTAGGGTATATGCGCAACTCCATAAATGAAATAGAATATGCGACAGAATTAACATCTCTAGCCTAGACGCATAACGCCATGCGGGCGATTCCCCTATAGATGTTAAATCTACTCACCAACACTCCTGGCTAAGTGAAGCCTACCACCAGTTTTCCTTTTGTAGCAGTGTCCGAAGTCCCCGCCTGCGAACCTATAATATTAAAACAATAAAACAAGTGTATATTAGTAAAAGACCCAAAACACGTACAAACTACATTTGACCGACGCAACAACCCAACACATACTCTCAAATGTTCGTATTGTGGCTAACGTGCGTAGCGACACGACGAAAACAACCTAAGGGAAAAATCACACAAAGTGCACGATCCGTATCGTATAACGTATCGTGCTTAAACGAAACACAAGAAACTACCTAGGTAATCCCAGATTTTGTATACTGAGAAAACTCAACAACCAAACAAGACCAAAAACACCTAAACCACTGCAGACACCTACCCACAAAAACCCAAACCTAACTCCACTCAAGAACCGACGTCGCCGGAATTGCCCTTAAAGTCGCCGGCCGAGTCTGAGCTCCATGGGTTCGTGCTCCAGGTGATGTCCTATAGTCTCAGGTACAGCACAACTATATTGTTTGGTTTTCTCGTGCACACCCCGGGTCACAGCAGAACACAGATATCATACACGACACTAAAAAAATACGATATTATGCACAAAACTTAACTTACGCTATCTAAACTGAAACTAGAAGTCTACACAACACAAAAACTACTTAAAGAACAGATAGGGATCATTACTTACACAAAAGAACTCAAAGATCCAAGCTTTGCATGCTCCAAGGCATCCAAGAGGCAAAAGGTGATCAAAGATGTGATTTTTGATGAGATTGTGAATATTTGTGATGGATTTGATGAAGAAAATGAGAGTGTTCAGTTTGATGAGAGAGGAATGAGAGAAAAAGAAAAGAGATAGAGAAATGAGAGAGTGTGTGAGGATAAGAGAGAGGAGGGGTGAGTGTAGGGTGAGGTTTTAGGTGAGTGAAACCATAGCATCGATTCTCACATTAATGCATTCACACCGCTATTGCCACCTCCTCACTTCCAAATAAATATATCTCTCTCTCACACAAAAGGTCTAGGAATGGTTAAGGATTGGATTAGGGTTAAGGCAAAAGATTAAAGCAAGGATTAGATTAGGTTAAGTGTCAAGATTGCTAAGAACTAAATTAGCACAAACAAACCCTCACATTAACGTGCACACGTGCGTGCATGTCCATAACAAATAATAATAAATTATTAATTAAATGTTATAAAATGTGAGGAACCCGAATTGATAAACTTTTTACAGTAAACCCGCATTAACGTCTAAACGAACACTAACTGAAATCTAAGGCGTTACAGGCACTTAATCTGGAAAAGTTGGACGAACCATGAGAGGGTGGAATACTTTGCATTCTCATAAATTGGTTTTCTAGCATCATTCATGAAATTTTCATATTTATCCGCACGCGGTCCTTGACTAGAAGGAATGTCATCTTCGGTACGAATAGATTCACCTAGGGCAGCCTCTACCATATCCTCCATTTCTTCTGATGGAAAGAAATTACCATCTTCTTCTTCTACCGCATTACCGTCTTCTCCTTCTTCTCCTGCCGCATTATCGTGTTCTCCTTCTTCTCCTGCCACATTACTGCGTTCTTCTCCTTTCCCGTGATATTTCCAAGTTGTATAAAGTCTAGTAAAACCATATTTTACGATATGAAGCTCTGCCAATTCTACCTTCTACCAGTACTTATTCCCACATCTATCGCACGGGCAGAGAATCTTCTCTATCACGATCTTATTATGTGCGCGTGCAAATTCAATAAAAGCAGCAACTCTTGCGACAAACTTAGGTTGCATACGTTGTTACCAATCCACATACATCCAGTCCTTAACTCTGACGTACTCATGGGCCATGTTAGACTGTATAACAAATAAATTGTAGGTTATGATGACTATATTGAGAAATCTAAGAACGGGATGGTTACTGACAAAGGAGAAAATCCGTGTATATACTTTGTGTGTGCGTTTGTCGTTGAAAAAAATAAATTATCGATAATCAAAGTTAGATTTGAGGATACTCATGTATCGCAGACTACGCTCTTGGCATTGCTTTGTTTTTCTCTCCTTTCCTATCAGCGAGAGGAGGCGAATAGAGGTCAGACAGGTAGAGTCCGACAGGTCAGTTAGTTTATGCATAAGTGAAAGGAGGGGTTCAATATCGGGAACTAGAGTCCAACTCCCAAATGTCGTCTCAACGGTTGTTAGTATCGAGCTATACCGTCCGATATTTAACAACCTTCGTATAGTTCTATGTCACGACGAACATCGAACGTATGTTAACCGATAGACGGGGACTAAGTGGCGCTTTGAGTTTCATATATGAGTATCGATGAGAATATGAAAGTTTCATATTATCATCGAGTATCATATATTGGTTTTAACTTGAACATCTTGAATCACTCTCTAATGATGCGTTTGTTGTGTATTCTTGTTGTATGCATGTGTTTCGGCTGTCGGGGGTAAGGCTTCTATCCCATTAAGAATGTATAGAGCGAACACCCATTCGCTTGTGCTTTCAACCGTTTCGAGTAAATTTCGGCAGCACCTCCCCGCCGTTCTCCGAGTACACTGTAATAGAATAGATAATCATTTCAAAGCTATGAAACAACGTTAAAATGAACATCTAATCTATCTTTGTACACGGAGAACCAGCGGAAAGGTACCGACGAAATATCTCGAAACGGATGAAAACACAAGTGAATGAAGGTGTTTGCTTTATACATTCCTAAGTTGTCCATACGGGACAAATCTATCGGTTATCATACGATTGAATCTTCTCGTCACATAAACTATACGACGGTTGTTAGTATCGAGCTATACCGTCCGATATTAAACAACTTTCGTATTGTTCTATGTCACGACACGACGAATATCGAACGTATGTTAACCGATAGATGGGGCCTAAGTGGCGCTTTGAGTTTCATATATGAGTATCGATGAGAATATGAAAGTTTCATATTATCATCGAGTATCATATATTGGTTTTAACTTGAACATCTTGAATCACTCTCTAATGATGCGTTTGTTGTGTATTCTTGTTGTATGTGTGTGTTTCGGCTGTCGGGGGTAAGGCTTCTATCCCATTAAGAATGTATAGAGCGAACACCCATTCGCGTGTGCTTTCAACCGTTTCGAGTAAATTTCGGCAGCACCTCCCCGCCGTTCTCTGAGTACACTGTAATAGAATAGATAATCATTTCAAAGCTGTGAAACAACGTTAAAATGAACATCTAATCTATCTTTGTACACGGAGAACTAGAGGAAAGGTACCGACGAAATATCTCGAAACGGATGAAAACACAAGTGAATGAAAGTGTCTGTTTTATACATTCCTAACTTGTCCACACGGGACAAATCTATCGGTTATCATACAATTGAATCTTCTCGTCGCATAGACTATACGACGGTTGTTAGTATCGAGCTATACCGTCTGATATTTAACAACCTTCGTATAGTTCTATATCACGACGAACATCGAACGTATGTTAACCGATAGACGGGGACTAAGTGGCGCTTTGAGTTTCATAAATGAGTATCGACGAGAATATGAAAGTTTCATATTATCATCGAATATCATATATTGGTTTTAACTTGAATATCTTGAATCACACTCTAATGATGTGTTTGTTGTGTATTCTTGTTGTATGTATGTGTTTCGGCTGTCGGGGGTAAGGCTTCTATCGGTTATCATACGATTGAATCTTCTCGTCACATAGACCATACAACGGTTGTTAGTATCGAGCTATACTGTAACAACTCCAATTTTTGTATACCAAAATTTGATTTAAAATTGAAGTATACTTGGAGTATTAATGTTGCTGATAACACTTTAAGTATCTATCTCTTTACAATAATTACAAGAAGGAGCTTGTAGCTCATTGGTAATACCTTGCACTGCTGAACTAAGCCACCAGAGTTCGAATCCCATACCCCACATTATTTTTATTATTGATTTTTTAAAAAAACCTTTAGAATACCAAGAGTTTACACGTGCATATCTCACAAAAACCCCACTACACCCAAAGATGTAACACTTGCAGAGGGTAGATGGACCGTCGGGGGAGATCCAGGTCACCGGACTCGGTCGGGAATCGGCCAACTCGGCCTTGACTCGGCCGACTCAGTGATCCGACCGAGTCACGGCCGAGTCACCCCCTTTTAGGCCGATTCCGGCAAGGGTCACAACATGAAAGTTGTGTCTTTTGGTATTCCCTACTCACCTGCAAAGTTTCAGCCCAATCCCACTTCCATAGATCTTTAAAACCCCCAATTACTCCACTTTTAATACATTTTTATTACATTTTATCACATTTTTATTTTTTAACTTTTCATCTACCCTAACCCTAACCCTAGACTAGCCCTATATAAAGGCCCCTACCCTCTACCTTTTCCCCTCACAACTCTAAGCATACTCTCTAAAACTCTTGAGAACTTGGTGCAAAGAGCGAGAAGCGAAGCGCTGCCGAAACCGACGACGGATTCCGGCGACCGGATCAAGACCGACGTGACGTTTCCAACGAATCGGCAGCCACCACACCGTTTAGAACGCTTAGCTTGTCCAAACCCGTAAGTCCCAACCTTCTACCTCTCTTTTCTATATTTGCAAAATACGACTTTTTGAAACCCGACGGAAATCGGACAAACCGATTTCCGATTCGGTTTTTCTTAAAATTCCACTTGTCACCTAATACATATTATCAACCCTCTTGCATGTTGACTATTAATCACCCTTAAATCAAATTTAATTGTACTTTTCCACATGAAATGATAAGTTCTTTAGAAAACCGTATTTCTTGCATAAAAATACCATCAAGTTAAATTTTAATGTTCTATTTAGATACCCCACTCATAATCATGTTTATTTTGATAACAAAACTTGTTTCATTCAATTTGGATGAAATTTCACACATGAAATGATAACGTTTATGAATACCGTATTCTTGCACCTTAATACCCTTAAGTTTAACATAGCTTATTTCACCTTGAAACTTCACCAAAATTTAATATAAGTCACGGGGTAATGACCTACCCTTACACACACTCATTATAACCCTAATTGATAAATAACAAAAATACAGAATACGATATTATAGGACTTTTTCACTAAAATACCATAACCTTTATAACTTTTAGTTTAACCCTTAAATTGTAAACTTTTCTAAATAAAACTTATATAAAATGAAAGCACGATTGGTCATGGACATCGATCGTTTATCTAAACTGTCTTGTTGGTCTAGGCAAGTGTGTCTAAGGCTAGTGGTTTTTAATTAGGCCCACGACGTGGTTCCTTCCCACTTACCTGGCACTTACCTGGCTGCATGATGGTGAAGAGGCGATTTGAGGCTCTAATGATTCATCGTTTAGACCATAGAAGATAGGTTAGATGGTCTAGGAAACCCTAACAACTAAAATATGGAGAACTATATACTTTTACAAATAAATACCCTATATTTAGAAAATCTTTTCCCTAAATTAAAAGTATTTATAAAACCTGAGCAAAGTGCCATTACAACCCATTCGTGGGGAACCTGTTAGGGATAGCACGGTTCATCGTGCACCCGCAGGCTAGTAGTGCGAGATTCAGACCTCCGCAAGGAGCATTCGGTCTCGAAAGGTTTAAATACAATATTTAAGGAAAGTAATATTTTTTTTTTGTAAATAAAATATTCATTTAAAAATCATTTAAGTGTTTTATTATATATAATTATCATTTAAACACTTATTTTGTTATAATATCAAGTTTCCACTTTTTCCTAAAAATCATAGATTAAAAGTTACATTAAAATACCACGAATTTCAAATAAACAATTAATACTTTTATTAGGATATATTCACTAGAATAACACAAATAAAATTCACATCCATTACAATAATAAAGACGATTATTAAATACTTGAGGTATATTTTGAAAACTATACAAAAGTACTTTTTACATAAAACCCCCTCAAGTTTCACAAATTACAATAAGGCCCCTAGCTAATATTGAACTTCAAATTATCTTTCTTTTAGTCTGACTCGGGTTAGAGTCTGACTAATTCTGACTTGAATATAATTCAAGTCAACCTATATTTCAATCATATTCCAACACAACTTGAAATCATGAATCCCTGAATACAGTTAACAATATATTCATTTTTGACTGAATCAAACCATGGATATTCATTCCATTATCCTGATATTCCATTTACCTGATTATACAGTTGCAACATGTTTGCTGATATCATGGTTTTGGTCAGTCACTCAATTTACATATTCCATTAGTACAACACTGTTAAAACATTACGGGGTTTAAAGGGGTAGATTGGTACGGAAGATGTTAAAAGTGGAATGAGGTGGTCAGATTAAGACACCTAACATGAATACTGTTGCTGTTGTACCGTGGCATAACGGTTCCTTGTACTCTCCGTTTGCACTGATCTCTAGCATATAGAGATCCCCCTCGTATACACTGGCATTCTTCTGTACCAAGCTACAAACAACTGCGTTAAACAATATTCCATAATATTCTATAACATAATACTCTAGAAAATACTGTTACTCTGCCATTCTCACTCCACTTTTCTTTGGGACTTACCGAGCGACCTGTTCGCTGACGACATTCTATTTCTTTCTTCTTTGAATGTCGTCAGGTGCGTTGGACCAAGTTGAGACCGAACCAACAACTGAAGATTTGGAGCAGTTCCAAGAAGATCCAGAGCTCTAGACTTTGTACTTGTTCTTTCCAGTATTTCCTTTTATTATTATGCCACTGTTTAGGCATTGCTTTCTTTTTTCATTCCAGTTGTATTTTCATTTCATGCATTGTATAAAGAATGTTATTAATGAAAGTTGTTGTTATCTCAATCTCATTTGTCTCTTGTGATTATTTTATATTGCTTAGTTACGCTTAGCGTATGTACTTCTGAGTACATACGTAGCGGGCCTCGTCACGACCACTTCGCCGTACATTGGGAAGCGGGGCGTGACAGGTTTTGTTGGTGGCCCATGCAGGTCAGAGCTGTATGAATCCCTGTCATGCAGTTCTGGTCTGCGTGAACAACCTAAGCAATATAACACAAGAAACTGCAACTAAAACATTCTTTACAATTCATGTTCTTTGAATCTTACAAGTCTTTATTCCTTGAATCTTATCATTTCATTTGAATCTGTCTTAATCCAAACTTTCTTCAGGATTATGGATTCCCCAAGCAATTCCCCGAACAACACCAGCACCAATGCCAACAACACCCCTTCAGCACTACCTCTCACTCCAGTTGTTCCCGCACCATCCACTGAGCAAACCATGCTTTTCGATGCGATCCGCAGTCTGCTAGAGGGACAGCAACAACTTCTGAGTCGTCCTGAGACAGATGCACCGGGAATCAAACAGTTCAGAGCGTTGCACCCGAAGCAATTCTCGGGAAAAGGGAGCCCTCTTGAAGCAGAAGAATGGGCACAAAGTATTGAAGATGATCTGGCAGCAGCTCAAGTGCCAGATAATGCCTGGGTCCGTGTAGCGAAGCTACAGCTCACGGATAACGCTCGAAATTGGTGGAAGGCGGAAGAGACCCGTCTAGCCCAGCCGATTGAATGGAAAACATTTCGCGAGAAGTTCGACGCGAAATATTTCCCTCTGACCGCCAGGTTCGCTATGGAACAGCAATTTATTCACCTACAACAAGGATCTATGTGGGAGAAATCTGTAGATGAGTATGATGCTGAGTTTACTATGTTGAGCCGGTAAGATCTGTCACAGTAGTTCAATTTTTTTAATATCACCTACTACACAGCTAACACAACCTTTAATCAGATTCGCGGCACACCTGATACCGACGGACGAGATCAGAGCCCGTCGTTTTCAGCAAGGTTTGGACACCGAAATCAAGGCTGCTCTAGCCACTGGGAAGTTTTTGACTCACGAGGAAGCCCTGGAAGCTGCCCGCAGTTACGAGGCAGTGATAAAAGAGAGGGGAAGACCTCACTCTGTAGGAGTCAAGCGTCCTGCCAACCAGATGGCAGGTGGAGCCACGTCCAGACCATCCTTCGTGCCGAGGCGTCCCGGAGTACCAACTCATCACCCTAGCCCAGCCTTTTGCACCTACTGTAAGAGAAAGGGACATATGATGAAGGATTGCCGTCGAGCCAACCGCCTTTGCTTGATCTGCGGTTCAGCCACTCATGACATTGGGTCCTGTCCTCAAAGGCAGAACTCGGTTGCTGCAACCCGGCCAGCTAACAACTATCAGCAGCGACCAGCTCTTCCAGCACCTGCTACCAGACTTGCACTACCTGCACCACCTAGAGGACCACAAGCTGCACCACCTCCTCGACAGTTCCATCAAGCACAAAGAAACGTTCAGAGGAATGCTCCTCAGGCCAGGAGGAATGTGCCGAAGCGCCAGGCTTTTATGATGTCTGTTGAAGAAGCTGAGGCCACTGGCCAAGTCATTACTGGTAAATTTCCTTCCCAAATTTATCTTCTAGTTTTGGTTACCTACACACTTTCCCTATACCTAAAACCTATCCCATATACCTTAGGTACAATTCTAGTAGCTTTACTACCTGCACTTGCACTGTTTGATACTGGAGCATCCCACTGCTTTATGTCGCAACGGTTTGTCCGAACCCATGCGATTCCAGTCTCACCGCTTGTATCCTGCTGGAACGTCAGTTCCGGAAATGGTGTTCTAAAGGCAACTATGGGATACAGCATGTGTCCGGTCATCGTCTGCAGTCGAGAATTTTACGCTGACTTCAAAGTACTGGACATACCGAACTTTGATGTGGTTCTAGGAATGGACTGGCTTGGAACCTTTTATGCTACCATCGACTGTCGCCAAAGGAGGGTAGTATTTGAGATTCCAGATCATCCGATCTTTTACTTTAAGAGTGGAGACCGTACATTGGAGCCAAGCACTTACAAAGCAAAGTCAAGGGAAGCAATAGTTGCGGCAGCTCATGCAGAAGAAGAAGCAAGACCGGAGGTAGTTCGAGAGTTCGATGACGTATTCCCTGACGATATATCAGGTTTGCCTCCTGATCGAGCTCTTGAATTTAGCATTGACTTAGTACCAGGAGCACAACCAGTAATCAAAGCACCATATAGACTAAGTCCAGAAGGTTTGAAGGAAGTACGAACACAGTTGGACGAATTACTGGCGAAAGGATGGATTCGTCCCAGCACTTCCAGTTGGGGAGCACCTGTGCTACTGGTGAAGAAGAAGGAAGGTTCATATAGAATGTGCATCGACTATAGAGCCTTGAACGAAGTTACTATTAAGAACAAGTATCCACTTCCGCGCATCGACGATTTATTCGATCAGCTAAGTGGATCTTGTGTCTTCTCTAAACTAGATCTTCGTTCAGGTTATCACCAAGTGAAGGTCAAGGAAGCTGATATTCACAAAACATCTTTCAGAACTCGTTATGGACATTATGAATTTTTAGTAATGCCATTCGGAGTGACCAATGCACCAGCAATCTTTATGAATCTTATGAACCAAGTTTTCCGGGAGTATTTAGACAGATTCGTTGTCATCTTCATCGACGACATCCTGGTATATTCTAAGAATCGGAAAGAGCATGCGGAGCACTTACGAATTGTCCTGGAAACCCTTCGACAACATAAGCTTTATGCCAAATACAGCAAGTGCGAGTTTTGGCTAAAACATGTTGGTTTTCTTGGACACATCGTATCAGGAGAAGGAATTTCTGTGGATCCAACAAAAGTCTCAGCAGTCAGCGAATGGCCTACACCAAAGTCTGTGAAGGATATTCGGAGTTTCTTGGGTTTAGCTGGATATTACAGAAGATTCATTGAAGGCTTTTCGAAGATAGCAACACCCCTGACCAAGCTCACACGAAAAGATGAAGAATTTGTGTGGTCAGAAGCATGCGAGCAAGCTTTCGTAGAACTTAAGTCGAGACTGACTTCTGCACCTATTCTTGTAATACCGGATCAATCTGGAGAATTTGAAGTGCATTGCGATGCATCCGGTAAAGGATTAGGATGTGTTCTACATCAGCACGGTAAGGTTGTGGCTTATGCTTCCAGACAACTGAAGACTCATGAGCGCAATTACCCGACGCATGATCTAGAGTTGGCAGCCGTTATTTTTGCTCTCAAGATTTGGCGCCACTACTTACTTGGCGAACGAGTGAACATCTACACAGACCACAAAAGTCTGAAGTATGTGTTTACTCAGAAGGAGTTGAATATGCGGCAGAGAAGATGGTTAGAACTTATGGCGGACTTCGACATCAATTTGCAATATCATCCAGGAAAGGTGAACGTAGTACCTGATGCTCTTAGTCGCCAACCATTAGCAATGAATCTCACCGCCCAGTGGAAGCTTCAGCAAGACCTACATCAGATGGAGATCGAACTAGTCATGCCAGGTGATGTTTCAAATTTGATGAATCTACAAGTTCAATCAACTATTGTCAATCAGATCAAAGCAGCTCAAGCCAGCGATGCTAAGTTGCAAAAGATCAGAGAACAAGTGGAGAATGGACTCAGAATAGATTTCATCATCCATGAAGACGGATCTTTGAGATACGGCAGCAGATTGTGTGTACCAAAGGGTCCTGTTCGGGAAGAGTTAATGAAAGAAGCTCACAGCTCTCCCTATTCAGTACATCCTGGAGGTACCAAAATGTACAAAGATCTACGTCAGAATTATTGGTGGCATGGAATGAAGCGGGAAGTAGCCAGGAGTGTCGCAAAATGTTTGGTGTGTCAGCAGGTAAAGGCTGAACATCATAGGACAGCTGGACTACTTCAACCGTTACCAATCCCAGAATGGAAGTGGCAGCACATCACGATGGACTTTGTAACTGCTCTTCCTCGCAGCACAAAAGGTAACGATGCGATTTGGGTCATTGTGGATCGACTCACAAAGTCGGCTCACTTCATCCCATTTCGAGTTGGCCAATCAACTGAGACATTAGCGAAGAAGTACATGGAGGTAATAATCTAATTTAGATTTAAACGAAATTCTTCATAATGTACTATCTCTGATACCCATGAACTCAAACAGGAAATTGTGAGACTTCATGGAGTACCAGTCTGCATTGTCTCCGATCGTGACACTAGGTTCCGATCGCAATTTTGGCAAAGTCTGCAAGCTAGCTTGGGAACAAGTCTGAACTTCAGCACGGCTTATCATCCACAAACAGATGGTCAGTCGGAACGAACTATTCAGATCTTGGAGGATATGCTCAGAGCATGTATGCTCGACTTTAAAGGATCGTGGGAAGATCACTTGCATCTTGTGGAGTTCGCGTACAACAACAGCTACCAAGCAAGCATAGGAATGACACCTTTTGCAGCATTATATGGAAGGAAATGTCGATCGCCATTAAGTTGGGACGACATCGGAGATAGGGAACTCCTTGGACCAGAGATGATAGTAGCGACCGTGGATGTGGTTCGTACTATCAGAGAAAGAATGCGCATAGCCCAAGATAGACAGAAACATTGGGCTGATGCAAAGAGACGACACTTGGAGTTCCAGCCAGGAGACCATGTATTCTTGAAGATATCTCCGAACCGCAGAGTGATCAGATTTGGAAGACGGGGAAAGTTGAGTCCGAGATACATTGGACCGTTCGATATACTCGAACGAGTCGGTGAAGTGGCATACCGATTAGCGCTTCCACCCTCATTGGAAGGAGTGCATAACGTGTTCCACATATCCCAACTCAGAAGGTATGTGAGTGACCCCAGCCATGTACTTGATCATTCCGAACTCACGATACAACCCGATTTGTCTTGTGAGCAACAACCTGTGGAGATCCTGGATAGAAAGGTAAAAACACTTCGGAACAAGGAAGTTAATTTGGTCCGGATAATGTGGAGAAAAGACACTCCAGGAGAATCCACGTGGGAAAGGGAAGATGAGATGCGTGCAAGATATCCGCACCTTTTTGTAAATTAGTCCTTAAATAAAAGTTGTAAATTTCAAGGACGAAATTTTTTGTAAGGAGGGTAGATTGTAACAACTCCAATTTTTGTATACCAAAATTTGATTTAAAATTGAAGTATACTTGGAGTATTAATGTTGCTGATAACACTTTAAGTATCTATCTCTTTACAATAATTACAAGAAGGAGCTTGTAGCTCATTGGTAATACCTTGCACTGCTGAACTAAGCCACCAGAGTTCGAATCCCATACCCCACATTATTTTTATTATTGATTTTTTAAAAAAACCTTTAGAATACCAAGAGTTTACACGTGCATATCTCACAAAAACCCCACTACACCCAAAGATGTAACACTTGCAGAGGGTAGATGGACCGTCGGGGGAGATCCAGGTCACCGGACTCGGTCGGGAATCGGCCAACTCGGCCTTGACTCGGCCGACTCAGTGATCCGACCGAGTCACGGCCGAGTCACCCCCTTTTAGGCCGATTCCGGCAAGGGTCACAACATGAAAGTTGTGTCTTTTGGTATTCCCTACTCACCTGCAAAGTTTCAGCCCAATCCCACTTCCAGAGATCTTTAAAACCCCCAATTACTCCACTTTTAATACATTTTTATTACATTTTATCACATTTTTATTTTTTAACTTTTCATCTACCCTAACCCTAACCCTAGCCTAGCCCTATATAAAGGCCCCTACCCTCTACCTTTTCCCCTCACAACTCTAAGCATACTCTCTAAAACTCTTGAGAACTTGGTGCAAAGAGCGAGAAGCGAAGCGCTGCCGAAACCGACGACGGATTCCGGCGACCGGATCAAGACCGACGTGACGTTTCCAACGAATCGGCAGCCACCACACCTTTTAGAACGCTTAGCTTGTCCAAACCCGTAAGTCCCAACCTTCTACCTCTCTTTTCTATATTTGCAAAATACGACTTTTTGAAACCCGACGGAAATCGGACAAACCGATTTCCGATTCGGTTTTTCTTAAAATTCCACTTGTCACCTAATACATATTATCAACCCTCTTGCATGTTGACTATTAATCACCCTTAAATCAAATTTAATTGTACTTTTCCACATGAAATGATAAGTTCTTTAGAAAACCGTATTTCTTGCATAAAAATACCATCAAGTTAAATTTTAATGTTCTATTTAGATACCCCACTCATAATCATGTTTATTTTGATAACAAAACTTGTTTCATTCAATTTGGATGAAATTTCACACATGAAATGATAACGTTTATGAATACCGTATTCTTGCACCTTAATACCCTTAAGTTTAACATAGCTTATTTCACCTTGAAACTTCACCAAAATTTAATATAAGTCACGGGGTAATGACCTACCCTTACACACACTCATTATAACCCTAATTGATAAATAACAAAAATACAGAATACGATATTATAGGACTTTTTCACTAAAATACCATAACCTTTATAACTTTTAGTTTAACCCTTAAATTGTAAACTTTTCTAAATAAAACTTATATAAAATGAAAGCACGATTGGTTATGGACATCGATCGTTTATCTAAACTGTCTTGTTGGTCTAGGCAAGTGTGTCTAAGGCTAGTGGTTTTTAATTAGGCCCACGACGTGGTTCCTTCCCACTTACCTGGCACTTACCTGGCTGCATGATGGTGAAGAGGCGATTTGAGGCTCTAATGATTCATCGTTTAGACCATAGAAGATAGGTTAGATGGTCTAGGAAACCCTAACAACTAAAATATGGAGAACTATATACTTTTACAAATAAATACCCTATATTTAGAAAATCTTTTCCCTAAATTAAAAGTATTTATAAAACCTGAGCAAAGTGCCATTACAACCCATTCGTGGGGAACCTGTTAGGGATAGCACGGTTCATCGTGCACCCGCAGGCTAGTAGTGCGAGATTCAGACCTCCGCAAGGAGCATTCGGTCTCGAAAGGTTTAAATACAATATTTAAGAAAAGTAATATTTTTTTTTTGTAAATAAAATATTCATTTAAAAATCATTTAAGTGTTTTATTATATATAATTATCATTTAAACACTTATTTTGTTATAATATCAAGTTTCCACTTTTTCCTAAAAATCATAGATTAAAAGTTACATTAAAATACCACGAATTTCAAATAAACAATTAATACTTTTATTAGGATATATTCACTAGAATAACACAAATAAAATTCACATCCATTACAATAATAAAGACGATTATTAAATACTTGAGGTATATTTTGAAAACTATACAAAAGTACTTTTTACATAAAACCCCCTCATGTTTCACAAATTACAATAAGGCCCCTAGCTAATATTGAACTTCAAATTATCTTTCTTTTAGTCTGACTCGGGTTAGAGTCTGACTAATTCTGACTTGAATATAATTCAAGTCAACCTATATTTCAATCATATTCCAACACAACTTGAAATCATGAATCCCTGAATACAGTTAACAATATATTCATTTTTGACTGAATCAAACCATGGATATTCATTCCATTATCCTGATATTCCATTTACCTGATTATACAGTTGCAACATGTTTACTGATATCATGGTTTTGGTCAGTCGCTCAATTTACATATTCCATTAGTACAACACTGTTAAAACATTACGGGGTTTAAAGGGGTAGATTGGTACGGAAGATGTTAAAAGTGGAATGAGGTGGTCAGATTAAGACACCTAACATGAATACTGTTGCTGTTGTACCGTGGCATAACGGTTCCTTGTACTCTCCGTTTGCACTGATCTCTAGCATATAGAGATCCCCCTCGTATACACTGGCATTCTTCTGTACCAAGCTACAAACAACTGCGTTAAACAATATTCCATAATATTCTATAACATAATACTCTAGAAAATACTGTTACTCTGCCATTCTCACTCCACTTTTCTTTGGGACTTACCGAGCGACCTGTTCGCTGACGACATTCTATTTCTTTCTTCTTTGAATGTCGTCAGGTGCGTTGGACCAAGTTGAGACCGAGCCAACAACTGAAGATTTGGAGCAGTTCCAAGAAGATCCAGAGCTCTAGACTTTGTACTTGTTCTTTCCACTATTTCCTTTTATTATTATGCCACTGTTTAGGCATTGCTTTCTTTTTGCATTCCAGTTGTATTTTCATTTCATGCATTGTATAAAGAATGTTATTAATGAAAGTTGCTGTTATCTCAATCTCATTTGTCTCTTGTGATTATTTTATATTGCTTAGTTACGCTTAGCGTATGTACTTCTGAGTACATACGTAGCGGGCCTCGTCACGACCACTTCGCCGTACATTGGGAAGCGGGGCGTGACATATACCGTCCGAAATTTAACAACCTTCGTATAGTTCTAAACCGACGACGGTAAATAGTGAAGCATGAAACAACGGGTATAAAGCACTAACATGAATGTATAAAATAACATAAACAGGTAGCTGTAATGGGCATGGATCATGACAGTACTCTAGGTTAATATGCAAGTCACTAAACTAACAGTATTTATCTCATTTGAAATCGATTGGTGGAATACATTCTCATATTTAGACTCCTGAACTCCACAGGCTTATGTGAGAGGCCAACCCAATATTTTTTCAAGGACCCTCCAACCCAATTTTTTTTCCTTTTATGAAACCTAAACCTACCCAAATAAGATCAGGCAGGTTTATACAGACGAAAACACCCCTAATTTATTGGACGGGTTAGGGTTAAGTCTAACCTGACTTCACCATACTTAGCTGTTAGAATATATATGAATACGGATAATTCGAGCTAACTCCGTATCCGTATTTGATTTGAATAGTGATTTTCATTTTTGACGACCATCCATATCCGTATATGAAAATGATAACACCTATTTCGTTCCGTATCTGATACCAAAAATAGTAATTTTTGGCTTTATCGAGTTAAATTTTCCTAAAAATCACAACCCGACCCTAACTCTAGCCCCAGCCCTAGCCCCAGCCGAACCCCAACCCCTACCCTAACCCTAACCCCAGCCCCAGCCGAACCCCAACCCTAACCCTAACCCCAACCCAACCCCAACCGCAACCCCAGCCGAACCCCAGCCCCAACCGCAACCCCAACCCTAACCCTAACGCTTACTCCAACCGATGCCTAACCCTAACCCTCATCAGTACCCAAACCCTGAACCTTAGCCCTAAAATCATCAAAATTATATTTAATTGAAGATTTACTAACCTGTAGGCGATGGAGGAGATGACGGAGACGCTCGATCGGTGGTCGACAACGCGCGCAATCGACGACGAGGAAGAATGAAGGCGGTGGCAACGACGAAACGGAGGGCGGTGACGACGACGAGAACGGCGACGTGGCGGGAAGGAGAGATTTGGGGATTTTCAGAGTTAACACGCGCGAGAGAGAGATGATCAGCGTAGGGCATTTCTGTGCCTTTTTAATTAAATTCCCATTTATATGCCCCTACGGATTAGTCCGTAGGTCATTGGTTTGCGGCTCCGTAAGGGCAAACAATAAATTACGATTTAATATTTTTAAATTAAAACGTCTGGAACCGTAGGGGCAACAGTCGGGCCCTACGGATTAGTCCGTAGGGCCAAAATAAATATGCCCCTACGGATTTCATTATCCGTAGGGGCAACCCCCTATTGTAGTAGTGGATGAGAAATCCCTATGATTAGTGTTTCGATCATTATTTGTCTCTGATCAATTTTAATCGAAGTGTGTTGTGTTGATTTAGAAAAGATATACCAACAATGCATTCTAATTGGTAATGTCAAATTTATTTGGTTGATGTATATAGTTTTATTTCACCAATGTTTTGGCTTGCTTTTATGTTTGCTAACTTTATATTGTTGACGTTAATTGATGAATGTTGTATGCTAGTAGTTATGTGTACAGATATTACAAGCAGCTGCTTAGATATTACAGGCAACCGGTTGGATGCACACATGCATCTATGTAGATATTATAAGCAATTTATTAGATATTACATACATCTGTCTCGATATTATAAGCAACTAAGTAGATATTACAGGCAACTGTTTCGATATTGCAACCAAGTTGTTAGATATTACAGGTAACTGTTTTAAAATTCTGTTTCGGATGAAAAATGCAAAATGAATGCAATGTGTTAGGAAAACACATAGCAAACAAACAACCACATGAATCTATCATCTAATGATTTATTGATATTGATTTGATGAAGTCTTTGGTCACTCAAACAGAAGTACCTACATTTGCCTTCGTCAAGCCGTGGATAATTATAATGTCTACTCATCTTATCCAGCTCTCATGATTACATTCATCAAATTATTAACAAATTAAATACTTGTGGCTATGCATGATTATTGATCCTCAAGATACCGGAAAGCTGCGTATGAATACAAGTGGATGGAATACATACATTGACGATGCATGGAATTCCGCCTCTACTCGTATTATGACCCCGATATGTCATAACTCTCATTGGATGTTGCTTATTATAGACTTTACCGAAAAGGAATTGTTGCATTATTCTTCACTTATGTGAAAACCCCATTGGAAGGAAAAGATTAGGCTATATTTGCGGTACCTATTTAATTTTAGGGCAAATAAATTCAAGTATGGGGGCTTCAATGAATTTCCCTTTATTAGTGTCTCTTGCCCCATACAAAAGAATTCGTAAGCAATATTTTCTTTATTTAAACTTCTTACTTATACTTTTAGAGTCTTATTTTACCTCTTGAATGTTAGGAGTTATAACCATATGCGTTTGTTAACCATGTTGTATAACAGTTTTGATTGTGAAGTGTTTGTGTACTTATTCATGAAGGCCTTGATTGAGAGCCGGACAATAGTGGATGCTATGAAAGGAAAAGGTTCGCTGCAATGGCGGCCAAAAATTTCGGCAAAAATTCTATTGTCAAACAAGCAAGAAGCGTGTTGATATTACTTGATTTAAATTCTATTTTCGAACGAACAATGACGACAAATTGATGATGTTACTGGTTTTATTTCGTCGATGTTGGCCGATGCTATATATTGTCTAATGAATGAGAAAAATTGTTGATGTATTTACCTTAATATCGCCAATATTGGTCTATATTGTCGGTTATATTATGAATGACTATTTTTGTTGATGTAAATACTTTGATTTCGCCGATATTGGCCGATACAATTACTGTGGATTGTATTATACTTCACTTTTGTTTAGAGGATATACACTTGGTTTTTACAAGGAAATGCTTAAAATGTTACATGCAACTTAGTAGATGTTACAGGCAACTGCTTAGATATTACAAGCAGCCTTTATAGATGTTATAGGCAAATGGTTAGATGTTACATGCAAGTACTTATAGATGTTACAGGCAACCTTTTGGATGTTACAAGTAACTGTTTAGAAATTACAGGCAAGTGGTTAGATATTACAAGCAACTGCTTATAAAAGTTACAGGTAACATTTTAGATATTATAGGTAAGTGGTTAGATGTTACAGACAACTGCTAAGATGTTATAGGCAACTGCAAATGCTTTTTTTAAAACAATTTCTAAATTTCATTCAGATGCATACTTAAGTAAGGACAATTTTTACTGCAAAATTATAACAAATATCATAATATTTTAGTACAAAAAGTCCATGAAACTTGACGGTGGATATATAAACATAAAACAAAATACTAAACAACCAGCGTGTCACTATTTTAAACTAAATCGATAGGAGCGGTGCATGTCGCTCGAGTGTGACCCTCGTTGCAACACCTAATGCAATTCATCTTCCTTTTTTGAACATCCATGATGTTTATCCACCTTGTAGAGGACCTATCCAGCCGTTTTCTCGTCAAATGAGACTGAATCTCAATGTTCTCTTTCGTCACTGTCGTCTTATCAAATGTAGGTATTGGGTATATTGTATTCGCGTAAGTACCCATAAAATATTGAATCGTCAAGAAAGGGTCACCGTAGTTATACATTAATTGCCTCAAGAAATTGATAATGGTGCAAGCATGCCTACAAGGAATTCTAGTAACATCTCTTTCTCGCCATGTACATGATTGAGCCGACACGGTGATCCGAATCGTTTTAATGTCGAACACATCATAGTGCTCCGTATCAGTTTGGTGAACAGAAAAAACTCTCGCAGCTTCCAATTTTTTTTCCAGAATTTCCTCCGGATTGGGACATAACACTCAATTTCGCCCTTCGCATTTTTCTCGACGACTATTGAAGAGATCCATCAAACATACTCTTATATGGTCCACCATTTGAAGATTAGAAAAAGTGCAAGCCTCACGTATCCAGTTATTATATGATTCAGCAACATTGAATATAATATGACCATACCTATATTCGATAAACAGATAAAAAAATAAAGACCACATGATGACCATGACTATCTAATTGCCGAAGAGAGTCTCTTGTGCCAATTCTCTTGTATTCCACGCAACATCGTATGAAATCTTGATCTCGAACCTTTGATGGAAGTTCTTCTTAGCCTCGATCGGCCGATAGCCCGATCGTGACCTCAAAATATCTACAAGCATGTCGGTTACCAATTTTTTAGTAGCCCGAGAATGTCTGTCGCTTGAAATTCCTCCGGAACATGTGTGCGTCGGGTATTACCTTTTTATAGCCCATAGAGAACTACTCATAGATGACAAACATGCAAAACTTAGTATAACTTAACAGTTAAAATAATCAACAATTTGAAAAGACGATAATTAATTTTTTATATTACAAACGTATATATTAACTCTATACCTCCGAGTACAAAATGCATGCAATCTCTATTGGCATCCTTTATCCTTTTGGGAACAAGTCATTGTTACCCTCGAGCAATCGTTTTTAATGTAATCAAAGTTGAATTGTTTCGCAATAACAAATTCTTAAAGAGCCATCCCAACTTCAGAAGAACCCTTGAATATTTGAGATGAGCCCTCAATTGCGTCATGCCATGCAATCGGGATATTGTTCCTCATTATTTAATCATCTTGCACTACCAGTAATAACCTTAACTCCAAATCATGTATTCGGTCATACGCAATTGCTGGAGCGGAAGACAATGATGTGTATTGACTGTTACATAGAAAACTCTTACGTTAATATATTATTACTTGCATCTCTGTAGATATTACATGCAACTTATTAGATATTACAGGCAATTCTTCTTAGATATTAGGACATGCAACAGCTTAGAAGTTATAGGCAAGTGATTAAATTTTACACTCAACTTTTTTAGATGTTAAAGGCAATTGTCTAGATATGATAGGTAACTTCTAAAATGTTACATGCAACTGCTTAAATGCTCTTCTAAACAAAAATAAAGTCAAAGACCAAACCTGCTATAACGATCCTAAAATTTCTATACCTTTGTATTATCTTTTTTTTTTAATAAAATACTGTATTTATTGTTTTTGTTTTTTCCGTATATTTTTGTTAAGTATATTATTTTATTATTTCTATTTAATCACTCCATCTATTTTTCCTATTGTTTTCCCTAAGCCCATGAACCTAAATTCCTTTCTTCTCATTTTTCCTTTTTTGTTCTTTTTCTTCCCTTTTTTTCTATTTCCTTGAGCCCAAAGCCCACTCCTCCCTTGTTCTTTTCTTTTATTTTCTTGCTCTCCCAGACCAATCAGGCCCAACCCTTTTCCTACTTTTCCCTTCTTCTTCTTTTTCTTTTCCTTCACTGTTCATTTTCTCATTTTGAGAAACACATGAACGTTTCAACATGTTGAAACGCCACCCTCTTTTCTCCTTCCCTCCCATTCTCTTCATCTCCCGTAATCGACCTCACACAGTCTCTCTCTCTCCCCTTCACTTCTTCCTATATACAACCCCCATGCAGTCTCACTTCTCCTTCATCTCTCTCCTCGTCTTGAACACGCATGGTTCTCTTAGAGGTGATGACGCTGATTCTTCCCCTAAAAAACACAAGAGCACCCGAGCTCTTCCTCTTCAAGAACCGAGTCATTTCCAACAACAACTCCATCATCATCATCTCCGCTTCCTTCTTCCCCTCCTCTGCAAATCTCTCCATCTTCAACACCAAAACCAAGAGCAAACACCAGCCTAACTCAAAGACCGACAACACCAAACCCTCGACCTTCGACCGTCTTTTCAACACGTTCCAGGCCGAGAATCGAGGGTCCAAGACTGAGCCCGAGTCTGCATGAGCGCCACGATCGTTTCCCCGTCTCTGGATCTCCGTTCCGACCACGTTTCAATTTTGCACGCGAAAGTGTTCGATGCAATTCCCCAATGAGAATTCTGTCGTTTCCTACGTTCTAATCGCATGCAAGTCCCCATCTCTTTCCCTGTCTCCTACATGAATTCGCTTGTCTTATCATGCCCTAGAATATATACACAGATATGTAAATTAAGTATTTTTAATACTAGGTTTATTCGTAACTTATATAGTTATAATTATTAAGTGTTATTTATCATTTTAGTAAATTTCTGGAGCATCTACCTCTACTATTCTCAGTAAATGTTTGCAATTTAAATTATATTTAGTAGTTTAAAAGTGTATTAATTATTTTAGCCAGGTATTTTATTATTTATCTGTCTCTGTAACATATTAGAAAATGGAAAATATTATTTTAGAATTTAAATAATAATATAATGAGTTTTACGGATATTATACCGAGTATGGGTTTGTGTTTTCATAAATTGGTATAATTATATACCTCTATCTTTAGAAAAAAACTAGAATTTAAAATGAATTATTATTTATGAAAGCATTTATTAATTGGGCTTTTCATGAAATAACATATAATTATATCCATATAAGGTTTTAATGTTAAAACTAAATTATGTTTTCCTATTTTGTGTACTAAACCAAATTTGATTTTTGTTAACCATGCTTAAATGCTATGTCATATTTATATGAGAGGGTTAGCATTTTATTTGGTTTTATATTTTTTAAAGAAAAGGAAAAAGAAAAGAAAATGGAAGACATGAGAGTATGGTTGTAATTTAAAAGTGAGGTATGGGCAGGTTGTAATTTAAACGTGAGAGAGAGAGAGAGAGAGGAGGGAGTTATGGTTAGCAACCATATCGTTGTTTCCTCCATATAATTTCCTTATCTTTTCCTCTTCTTCCTCTTCTCCTTTTCCATCTTCTCCGTCTCTAACTCCTAAACTCCAAACACCCACACAAATACATACGCTGATTCCTCTATCTCAAAGAACCCTACAACAAAAACGTAGCTCCTCTCCAAATACTTCAAATTTACAACTCAAATCAACCTAGTAGGCTAGAAATCAGTGACAGGTTTGAGTTTCAAATTATTTTGAGGACTTTCTATTGAGAATTAGCTAATGTTTAAAACAACAAAGTTGTAAATAATTGGTTTATTTTTTAGCATAAAAAATTTGGTTAAGTTTTACAGTAAAATGAATTTTATACAAATTTTTAAAGAAAGGGTTTCCAAACTGGAAATTTCATTTCCAGTGGCTGTTTTTCACTCAAATTGTAACAATTTTCTTAATTTTTATATTAATAATTTGGAAAATCTAAAATTTGGAGATAGTAGATAATTTTGTGTAGATATGTTTAGAATTTTTATTTACCATATTTACTTTAAAAAAATCTAGAGATATCAATATTTTTGTGAATGTTGTTTTCTGGTTTCTGCAGAATGCCCAGAAACATATTTAAAGTTTGTATTTTATTTTATGTCGTATACTTTGATTCTGAAAATGATATTTTGGGATATCAAAATTAACTCATTTATCTATATGTAGAATTTTAGTTTGAGTTCAAATATCGTGTTTACTATTTTTGGTGATTTTTCAAAGTGAACTCAAAACCGCCAGATTCAGAATTCCATTATAAAATCTGCAAGCGTTTAAAGTTGAAATTCGACGATATTTTACGGGTTTTTAATTTGGTTTTTGGATTTCTATATCATGACTTGGTCGTACGATGTTTAGACGTCGACGTCGAGCGTATTTTGACATATTTAGCATACGTTGACCATAGGTTCGAAGTTATGTGCGCGTAACTCGATTGCGTCGTTTTCAATTTAGATTTTCATGCGGTTTGTGTTATGATTCGATTGTAGGTACAATCGTGGGGAATTTCGAGACGACGAAGAAGGGCAAAGTGCTCGTCGGCTTTGACTAAGACGAGGCATATAGGTGAGTAGATATATATGTACGGGAGAAGTCGAGTGAATGGCGTGTAGCACCCCCGCAACCGTAGCAATTATGATACTATATATATTAGAATCGTATATTTAACCTATACGGTTGCTAGAACACCGTATAGGTATATTCATATAACATTTATATACTTAGTCTCTATTTTATAGTCATTGAGCTACACACACACACATGAGCATATTATACGATATAAGTATATATATGACATGAGAATGGATACGGTATGAGTATAAATGATATGAGTTGAGTTGAGTTGACGTACGTGACTATTGATCCGTACCGCGTTGATTGGATGATTTCGTACGAGAGATATTCCGTACGTGATATGATGTGAATTGATTGCCGAATACTGCCGATATTTATTTCGACTTGATGAGTCTTACCAAAATCATAAAAGGGAAATTCATGAAATCTTTAGCCATACTTACTTTCAAAACTAGTGATTTTTTATGTACTTTTAAATGATAACGTCGACGGTGCGCTACGAATTTTCAAACGATATTTATTTCAAAAACATCGTAGTTTTTTATTTTCAAAACAACGTTTCGTGCTATTTTAAACTATAAGTGTATGGCTCATACGTAGTTGGATATTTTAATACTTGTTTACGTTACGATTTCATTATTCTGCATACGCTCGCATTTCAATTTCTTATGATATATACCATGTTTATACCTTTAACGCTACTTAACTTCTTTTGCTAGGACACACGTACCATTATCGATGATTTCATATTGCACTTGTACATACTAGCATGTTACACCTACGTCTCATCAGTAATTGTCATGCCGTGTACACATATAGAACTTGCGATGTCATCCGTATCACACTATACCCTGCCAGCATCATAGATTACTGTTTAGTACCCAGCATCACGTACTGTTCCGAATATTGTACTTTCTTTATATTGCTTATATGAACACGCTTATATGAACACACTTACCATGCTATATCACATCATACTATATTCCTGCCAGGACCTTAGATTGCTGTTCAATTCACATCAGCATGCATTATATTACTGTTGTGTGCCTTTACATATTGTTCTGTTATTGCCATGTTTTTATGAAATGGCGTTTTCATGGGATTTCCGAGAATTGAGAAACCGTGGATACGATTTTATAAAACTTGTTAATGTTTTTAAAATGCGGTTTTCTCTTGATATAATATTTTGGCGTCCAGCATGAGTTTTCTCGAATCTGAGATATGGGTATTATTCAATTTGAAGAGTGAGAAGCCACCATTTGCGGATACATGGTGGATCCGGTACGGTATCCAGAGGTAAGAAAATCGTATAAAAAGACGTTGAGCCTGACTGGGAACACAACCTACCAGTGATAGTATGAGACTTGACGAATATCGATACTGACCAGAATGATATGATACAGATAGATATGATGCCCGATCCGAGAGACGGCACCTGAGATATGGGGATTTCGAATGTCGATATTGGACACGGGATTTATAAGGATTTCGAGTGTTAATGCTGGACACTCAGTGTTTTATGATGATTTCGAGTGTCGTTGATGAACACTCATTGGATGATATATAGATAAATATGCTATGTATGGATGACATGTTACCACATATTGATACAGATACGATATTATATATACACACGTTCACTTTCATTACCATATAACATGATATTATTATGTGGTATAACCTAGGAGGTCATTATGCATTCGATTTCTATCTGATGATGTACTCTACTCACGAGTTGGCAACACACCCTTATTGTACCATAGTTTTCTTGCAGGACCGACCACTCGAATCAGTAGCGGCTTGCTGGCACACTTCTTCTTCGGGTGATTGCTCTAATAGTTAGGTTACATTCCATATCGTAACCGCCGCTTGTATACTTATATTCATTTGTAATCTTTTTTAAATTCTATCAACCAGACTTGTATATTTTGTGAAATTAGAAACCAAACTTGTATATTCTTTTGGACTTAGAGACGAGACTTCTATGTTATATTATTTTATGCGTCGATTTGGATATAGTTGAGTTGATGATACTTTGGTATTCTTTTACTTTTTCTTGTTTTAATTTTCGTCTTGGACATCGTATATTACTGCGTGGTTGTGTTTCCGCCAATTGGACGATGAGATAGCTCCCATTAAGGATGATGATATTATATATATTTGTATGTATTGGTTTTATTAAAATTTATAAAGGAGGTGCTGCCAAAATTTTAAATAACGAAAATGTTTTCAAATCTTAATCTACAACCCTCTTGCATTTTCAAACAAACTTTAAGTATGTTTTAAAAAATGGAACTTGATTTCATAATTAACCATTTTCCAAAACTTTACCTCCACTGTTTACTTAAAACGGTTTAGATACCTGGTTTTCGGCTTAATTGGATTACGGTAGAGTTCTATAAATTTCACGTGATTCAAGAACCAGTCGCGTGCCGTTTCCGGGCCGTGACAGTCACATTTATGGTTATTTTAAGTATTATAGGATTACATATGTGGTTATTTTAACATAAGTTCATTGTATTTGATTGAATATTATAACAACTTATGTCAAACAGTCAACTAAACAAAAGATCGTGACATTCAATCTCCTAAATATGTATACTGCAGAATGATTACTATTGCATAGATTCACTAAAACTGTTCTGTAGCTAGTATTATTAAAATATTTAGTCATAACATAACTTTGAGTTTATTTGTTTATCATTATATATATATATAGAGAGAGTGTGTGTGTTAACGGAGGAAAGGTGCCATTGGAGGGGATTTTCTCCTATGGCGTCGGAAAAATACACCCTCCGTGATTTTTTTCGACGATCGGCATACACTACCTCCATCTTTATCATCTAAGATGTGGAGGTTGTATTTTTTCGACGCCATAGGAGAAAATCCCCTCCTATGGCCTTTTCCCTCCAGATTTTATATATGTTATATGAGAATAATGGAGGAAAGAGGCCATAGGAGGGAATTTCCTCTTATGGAGTTGAAAAAATACCCCCTCCCTTATTTCTTCCAACGAGCGGCACCCATCATCTTCATCATTATCATCTAAGATATGGGTACACCAAATTTCATGTGATTCTACAACTTTTTCACCGTTGATTTAGTGGGTTCAAAATTAACGGTTTACCGTCAATAGAACTTTTTACATTGCTAAATCAACGGTGAAAAAGTTGTAGAATCACATTAAATTTGGTGTACCCACATCTTAGATGATAAGGATGAAGATGGTGGATGCCGATCGTCGGAAAAAATGATGGAGGATATATTTTTTCGACGCCAGGAGGAAATTCCCTCCTATGGCCTTTTTCCTCCATGCTATATAGAATTGCCATGCTTATATTAATTGTCATGTTTAATTCTCATATCACACTCGTTCACTGCTTCATGATTTCCATTTCCACATATATAATTTGTCATTATACACTTATGTTATAATCCCACCTTTCCTGGGGACATATCGAGCGCAAGTTCACCGACGTGCATTCCACCATGTTTTCTTTTTATTCTTGGAATGTTCGTCAGGTTATCTTTAGACAGAGGAGATAGAAGTAACGGAAAAGAAGTACAATCATCTTGCATCACAAGCAAACGACCAGTTTCCTTTCCAGCTTTACATTTCTGTATGCTTTTTCTAAGGCTTATTCATGAAATTTCCTGGTACCATCGCCGCTAACCCACGGCCAATGCGGAATTCAAAAACAAAAATTTTCGTGGCATTAGAAACTAAAACCCAAGAATCGAACCAAACACTTAAACTAGAACCATAACAAGTAGAAATCACAATCTTTGTAGCGTCTTCATTTACTCCAATTGGGTTAGACTCTCGCATGCTCTCAAGAGCTCCGGGTCGTGTTTGCAAGCGGTCCTCCTTCGCCGAAGATGATCCACCCGAGAGAACCAATCTAAACTCCAGTTTCATCTAGTGAACCGACGCTCCAAGCTCGCTAGAATGAAGAGTGCGGATGTAGGAATTTTCCACTATCCTTTTCTCTCAAATTTAAACTCAAGAGAGCATCTAAAAAGGAGGAGAAGGTGAGAAAAGATAACTATGAGCAAGTATTGAAGGCGTGAGTGAAGAATGAATCAAGTGTAACATGAAGAATGACTTCATAATTTTTTTTAGCAACCATACAAATAAAAAACTCAAATCAATATGTAATAAAATAAAGAAGCCCATTTCTCTCTATATTTCTTCAACCAGGCTCAATGTCACCACACCTTCCATCTCATTTCATGAATATTCAAAAATGAGTTGTCTATCTTCTAGAATAAATTCCGTATAAATATGGAATATAACCCGGTATACGTATTGAGATACATATATGTGTATCCGTATAAAAATACGAATAGCCAAGAGAGAAAATGAATAGTGGATAATAATACTAGAATACATATAATTATATATATATATATATATATATATATATATATAAATTATTAAATCAAAATTTGATTTAATAATTCGGTTTAATCTTAAACCGCTAGTGTTATCAATCGTCCGATTAAATTCCGTGTAGCATGTACACATATTTAATCGGACACCTTTATATACCAACATATGTTATCTACATCATATCGCTTGAATCGAAAAAACCCTCTGTATGGGACTTTAAAGACCCGTCAATACGCTGGCAGTGGATTTAACCACAAGCACGTCAGCGGCACTAGCTGTACGTAACGGCTACCTAGGTATTGAGCGAAAAGAAGGCCGATGAGTAAACTCATTTGTATCCCTACTGAGCCTGTCTGTGACAATCTTCGTACAGTTTGGTCTATTTGTTTAAGAGTATCGCATATCAAGTCTAGAAGGTGTATAAAGTCAGACCCCTAATAACTCGATATTTTGTGTCGGTGGGAAGCCCATCACCCACTGAGAAACTGCTGATCCAAATCAGTAATTCTCATCCATCTTGACAAGGATTTCTGATGATGGCCACCCGTGTACAGCGCGACATCTACCCCCAATACCGGGAGAGACGGATCCCCGACAATCCGCCCACTGCCTCCATGTGGCTCGGGACTGCACTCAACTAAAACCTGTTTGCATGACCCCTCTGAGCCATGGTAGGGTAGTAATCAAAGCACACTGAGAACTCACACAAGATAGATAACAATCTCAGATCGACAGACTAACATGTACTCATGTCACCTAAGAGCTGCTATCTGATAATAGATATAATACAATCTAGCATGTTCCCGGCGAGTCCGTCCAGTATAACTCATAACCCAATGAGCACATGTATACTATCTTAGGTGACCATCTGACACTAATGACTTGTGAGATCGGCTACTGCCCCTCGTCGGGGTCTCGAAAAGTATACACTAGTTTATTCCGGAGTATCGATGCCCAATCTCGATACTCACTCGACTTGGGACATTTAAGGATGTGCTTATGGACTACCCATCTCCCACGTATATAATCGCCATCATAATGCTGGTGGTGAAGCAAGAATCTTATGGGATCTATCAACATGTAATAGTGATCTGTAATACCATATAATGCATATACTTGATGATAAAGTCAAAGCAGATAGCATACTATCATTTCAAGCAAGACCGTTCTACTCGTATAGGTCCTCCCTCAATCATCATTATCGCCTGTCTGCAATTATAATTAACTTGAGGGTACTATATCCAACAATCTCCCACTTGCACTTAAGACTAATTATTGCGGTGTCGCATACTCACAGCCCGTGCGCTACCGAATACCCAACTTCTCTACTAATCAGTCTCGCAAAGCATATTTGTGAAACTATCACGTTCGAGAAATAGCCTCGGGGAGTGGATCTACTCCAATGTTTCTATCTTTACCTCTCTATATCTCAAATTCGCGGAGAAAGACTATCTCCCGAAATGAGCGATGCCTGTCTTAGAATTTGTCTGGATATCTGATGGGGACCAAGTTTATAAATGAACTACAAATCCAATAAACTTTTTAGACTGTATTTTCCACTGAATTTAATCAGTATCCTGCGTCATGCCTTCCTTAGTATCCATTTGGACCCTCTGTCCAACATACTTCCCCTCAGAAGAGGGTAAACTTTAACTCTGACAGTCACTCTGTCATCCAGGTCATTTTGGAAGCCTGAAATGATAACCGCCTCCTTAAGGAGGCTGTTGTTATCATCTACCAAGAATATTCTCTTATGTTCATAACTGCTTCCTAATGTTTCTCCAGGATTTGATTAATATGTGTTTATTGCATCCAGTGCAAAAGCCATATCCGGTGCGGTACTTGATATTTCATGATTGACTCAACTGCCTAAACAAGTGATATGCCATTCATACAAATCCCTCTCCTCATTAGTCTAGAACACATCTCTTTAGAGAGGGTGGCTCCATCACCTGCGGGTACACCACCATGTCAGGAGTCGTCCATTCTAAAACACTTTAGAATAGTGTCAAAATACCGGAATTAGGACACTTCCCAAATCTAGATCTAAAACCATAGATCTAGTCACCATAATGCCTGATATTTTATCCAGATCCTATATGGAGAAAACACCTTGTGACAACCACAGTATAACCGATCATAGTATAGGAATATCACTTCCTATAAGGAGTACGTCATCCAAATACCAGGACATCACTCCCTACTACTTTCTTACAAGGTCCATCTATTGTTCTGATGAAGTCAAACTCTAAAACTGTCACATAAAAAATAGATGATCTATCTCCGCTATACTTGCTTTAGTCTATAAATATGCATAAGCTACTGGCCAACCACACTTCCGTTGCTTCCACTGACTACAACAACCCTCTGGCAGAGTCATATATACGTACACTTCTAAAGATAATTTAGAACGACGTTATAGTTATCCACCTGCCAGAACTTATAGTCTAGGATAGCAGTAGTGGCAATCTTGGGTCATCAAAACCTTCATGTCACCGTCTTTGAGGAGACCGAAATATCTCTCGGGTGGCTGAGATTACCTACCATATCTGTGGAGTGGATAATGGATTGTTGAATCCAATTGAATTCTTAGTTTCTACTAAATTTTTAGTAATTGTTTGTGGTTCTGGAATCATTTCCAGTTCTACCATACTCCAACTAACGTTTTCTGAAAAGAATTCATTTTACTAAAATAGGTGGCGAGTCAAGAACAGTATAACTATTGATCCTTCCAAATGGTAGAATGTTAACTCTCGTTAAAGCCTGAGATAACTCACAAACTACTATTAGTGAAACGTGCCTTGAATTTATCCGAATTCTGGTTTTAAGCATAAGCCGGACTTCTCCATATACCTTAACATCGTTAAGGTATGAATCAATTCTATATCCAATATAAAAATAAAGACACTAATTTAATTGAAACCAGATTCAAAAATTATGCAGCTGTTTCCAATGCATATCGACTAAATGGAAGAAGGCCATGCAGTATTACTCATCAACGAGCGCACCCGCGGATGAGTAAGCTGAGAGAGAAGTAAGTTCTCAAATATATTACTTACGATGGAATACCTAGCATAAGTATATATATCTTTGATCACCTCGAAGAATCATGATACTTCCAACGCATGATTCTCTACTTTATTTTTATACCTATAACTTCTCAAAATTTTGACCTTGTATTTCAACGAAATGCGCGTCTAAAACTAGAGAAGTCATAAGTATACGGAATATAGTGCGAGTACTAACTCCTTGTCCTAATAGACATCGGACAACATACAATATTTTGTATAAACCCTCTGAATTTAATAATTCAAATCTTGTGCGTTGTAGGTTGAAAATTGTATTATGGTTTGAAGAAATAAACCATTATTGAATGCACCTTACATAATCATCAACTGATAAATGTAAATGTCATAAACATAATTTCAAAAACTTATATCTCACTTTAAAAAATAAACGTAAAGATATATCAGTTTGAAATTGGTGTATAATAACGGATATTCAAAACAAAAAATTTGCCGTTAGGGAAAACCTAGATGATTTTTTCAAATATCATCAATTACAAAAAATTCTAATATTGAGGATCCAATCATCTAAATCCCAATATTCTACTCCTACTCAATATCTGTAACGCCATACAGATGTGAGAATCAAGTCTGGTATGTTAGGAATATATATGCCCTAGAGGTCATTATTGTTGATACAGTGGATGCTTGGACACACACACACACACACACATATATAGGACTTTCTTGCTTAACATGATAGTATGCTATCTAGTTACTCTTAATCTTAACATGCGGATTGGTATTATTATACTGTATGTCTTTTACATGTTAATAAAGCCCTTAGGATATGTACTTGACTACCACGATTATGATGAGATCATACTAGTGGGGCCAGGGTGGTCCAAAAATACATCCTTTAACAGTTTCTAATCGAGGGGATATTGAGACAAGGGCATCGATATTCCAGAATAGACTAGTGTGTATGTTTCTTGTCCCTTAGAGGACTGTTCCCCGCCGAAACACGGGGGCGCGACCGCCCAGGTCTGACTTGCCTGAATTTCGGGGCAGATGCTAATTGGTGCTATCTGTCTACCTCTCCGAAGATACCAAGTTGATTTATGACACCATGTATCGAAGGTTTATACAGACGCGGCCGATATAACAGACTTTGTCAGATTCCCCCTCATTTGAGGGGTTTTTTGATTGTGGGGACGCTCTTCCCTGCAGGCACAAGCCCCTGCAGTTAATTACGCTACCGCATCGCGGTAACCACTTTCTCCTTCTCCAGATGGTCACTTCGTGTCATGGGTGTTTGTTTTGTTTTTGGTTGCCCGTGGATTGTATACGGAGACTAATGTATGTTGTCGCCCGTAGGGCGTGGATTAGTCCAAATCCGTATTCTCTTAGATTTGGGTTTGGGGGTTGGGTTTAAGGATACGCTAGTTTCATTTAAGACTAAGATCAACTTAAACATTTGTTAAGGATACGTTAGTCTAATTTTTAGACTAAGATCAACTTAACGGGATCGTTTAGATCCAACAAAGGAGCATTTGGGCTCTATTGTTTAGTTTAGGGACATTGCGGTCCATAATTAGTTTAAGGACATTACGGTCCATTATTAGTTTAAAGACATCTCGGTCCAAGGTTAAGGACATCATAGTCCGTGGGTTTTAAAGGATCCTACAGTCTGAGGTTAAGGACATCATAGTCCATGGGCTTAAGGACCCCACAGTCCAGTTTAAAGACATCATAGTTTATGAAATGTATGGTTGTCTGGACCCGTCACATTTCTGAAGACGTTGAAGGATTACAACGACAAATATCATAGGAGTAAAGAGATGTACCCTCGAACCAATTAAAGTTGGTTGAAAGATCTGTAGTCCGATTTGGGGCTAAGATCTGTTAAAATGTTTATGAGCAGACGGACTCAATTAATATGAGTTGAGAACTTATGGCCAATCTTGGGCTAAGTCCAATCGAGTTAAAATGTTTATCATTTATTTTGGGCTACTGAGCATTTTCTTGGGCTTGGCCCTGTTAAAAATGCTGAGCATTGACTTGAATTCTGACAATATTTTGTCTTTTATTGAATGCTGGGCATTCATCAAAGCTCTGGACTTATTAAAGAACAATTTATGTTCTATCAGCGCGACGCGTGGCGCGCTTGGAGCTTTGCGCCAGTCAAAGAGCGCAGTGCGCTTCTGCTGTGTAGCGTACACGTGAGGGACACGTGTCGTGCTTGGCGCTGAGCGCCAGATGATGGGCGCATTGCGCCAATTTATGAGCGCAGAGCGCTATTAGTTCAGTGGCGCACACGTGATTGACACGTGGTGCGCCTGGCGCTGAGCGCCAGCCCATGAGCGCAGTGCGCTATTTCAAGAGCGTAACGCGACACGTGTCGTGCTCGGCGCTGACCGCCAGTCTAAGAGCGCAGGAGCGCAGTTCAAGAGCGCAAAGCGCAGTTCCAGAGCGCAAAGGCGCATACGATCAATTTTGTGATCTAAAAAGAGACTTTATCTCAAGATTCTAAGAACAAAAGTTCTTCAATCTCTTATGTTGATGAAAGGCTTTGCCTTTATGGATCTGTGATCTGTGAGAAAGAAGTAAATTCTTCTTTTATTTTATGATGAGATATTTTGATCTCTATGTGAAAGACTTTTTGTCTTTGTAGATCTATGATCTTTTAAAGAAGTGGATCCTTCTTTTTAAATTATGAGATGATTTCATCTCTATGTTCATCATTATCATTTCTTTACCTTGAAGAAAGTTTTCTTCTTCTGAGAGCTTGCTTTTTTTTTTCTTTGAATTTCTCAAAGTTTTTAAGGAGGTTTCTCTTTATGCTTCTCTGTATATGAGACTTGAAGTCTAGGGACCTTTATATAGGGCAAGCTGATCAGTTCAATCAGTTAAGGAGATCTTTTCTCCAATTGATTTGGGGAATTTCCCATCATTGGATCTTTGATCCAAGGGCTTCTGATTTACAGAAAGCAATCTTCTTATTTTTTAACAAGAATGGGAAATCTTTCCATACAAATTTATTCTGTACTTTTGGTAATTTTTAATCACCATTGGATCATTGATCCAACGGTGCTCTGATTTACATAGCACAATTTTATTGTTTGGAAAGATTTTAAGAAATCTTTCCTTAACAGAATTTAATTCTGGTCAATTAATGGTTTATCATCATTATTAGATATTTGATCTAACAGTGGGGAGCTTTTAGTTCCAGCGCTAGCGCACCCGTGCTTTGCACGTGGCGCGCTGCTTAGAGCGCAGCGCATCTAGCGCTAGCGCACCCGTGCTTTGCACGTGGCGCGCTTCTTAGAACGCAGCGCACCTAGAGCTAGCGCATACGTGCTTTGCACATGGCGCACTGCTTAGGGCGCAGCGCATTTGACGCTGCATCTGAAGCGTTGCTTCATTTCAAAATCTAAATTTCAAACAGAGCTTTGCTCTGATTGGGGGAAACAAATGCCCCCCCCCCACCATTGCGCTCATGTGGCCCACATGTGAGTGCGACGGTGGCAGCATTTGCGCCCTTGGATCAACTCAGAAGTTGAAAAGGCATCTCAGTGCCTATAAATAGGACCCTTGGCCCTCTGAGATGACCATTGTTCATCTTCTTCCTTCTGAGAATTATTATTCTCTTGCAGAGCATAACTCTTTGGCTTTAGAACTTTCTTAAGGACAGAACTCTGTCAAAATTTAGGTAAGGATTAAATTTTTTAATAATTTAGGGTTTCACCCATTAACAGAACTTTGCTCTTCATAGATCTTAGATCTAACAAATGTTATTAGGGTTTTACCCATAACAGAGCTTTGCTCTTCATAGATTTTAGATCTAAAGAAAACCTTTTGAGGGTTTCTTGACCCATTAATGGAGATTTGTTAATCTCTTATGAAGACCCACAGAGTTTGTTCATAGATCTTGAAGATCTCAAAATTTTAATTCATATAAAAAATTGATTTCAATTTTTTTTCTGATGGGTTTTTTTCATCATTTTTACAGAGCCAGGCTCTTGAGGAATTTTTATTCCTTCATCATTAGAACTTGACATGTGTCATTCTATCATAGAGCACTGCTCTCAAGGGGAGATTTACTCCTTAGCCCGAGAGATTTCTCATTAAATGAGAATAATTTGAGGATTTCCTCATTTAATTGACAGTCTCATCAAATGATGAGGCTATCTTATTAACGATGAACTGTCATCTAGATTTTGTGGGTCCCCCTTTGGTCCCCTTTTTACTGCATTGCAGTGCGATACGAATTTTAAAGTACCAAGTGTCAGAGTTTAAATTATAGCACCGAGGGTTGACTTTTGTTCTTTTTCGCGCAGGTGACATGTCTTTCGACACTTCTTTTCCGTTTATCCGCTCAGAAGGCGGATTTCCTGAGGCGCCCGTAGACCGAGAGATTCTTGCACTGATCAAAGACCATGACCCGGAATATAAGAATCTACACCTATGGGGTAGATGGTATGATCAAATTATCAGAGGCCGCCGGAGCTTTTCTTGTGCGACACCCTCGAAGCCTATCTCTGCGATCCCTTATGCAGATGCACCCCCGATCAATTATACTGTAGAGGAGGTAAATTGGACTTCAGAAGGTCTCCTTCGGCCTTCTATTGCCGCAGTACCCGTGCAGCCGCCGGTGGCTTTGGACACCCTAAGGCGGCGCATATGTCAGGACGAGTCGCGCCCTTAGGGACATCCCTACAACATCGGACTAACACCCCGTCATCCAGCCGGATACTTGCAGTGGGCATGATATATCTTATCGGCAAAGAAATCGCAGTTGCTGAAGCTTGGCTTATACCCTGCGATCTATGCTTCCTTGTTCCAGTATTCTGCACCTCCCACATGGTGGATCAAGACATTTTTAGAGCAGTGGAACATTCCGACTCACACCTTCCTCCTATTGGATAGAGAGGTCTCCATTTCCTTGGAGGAATTTGCCGATGTTTCTGGTTTACCAGTCAGGGGGGCACTACGAGGAGCTGCTTCCTCCGAATGAGTATGTTTTTGCCACCAAATCAGTGGTAATGGGTCTTATCCCAGAGAATGCCATTCAGCACCAGTTCCCAAGTCTGATAAAGGTGTTGAACATGTATGAGAGCCTCTTTCTTGAATCCGGGGAGGGGGGGCGGTCAGCTTTGCGGACTTCATTGCCCGTTTTCTTCGCCCAGATATTTTGTCGCGACAAGGTAAAAAGTTTGCTAAACTTGATGATCCTTTCGGCTTTGGCTTGGATCGTCGGCCAATATTGGAAGCCGATCAAAAGGATTTTTTTTCTTCCCGACGTCGCGATCGTCCCCCTGTCAGAAATCGCCGCTCCAGGCATTGATGAGGAAGCTTTCTTTCTTGGGTTCCTCGGTTTATGGTTAAGCTGGTTCGCGCTTCCTATGCACTCTCGTTACATGAGACCTTCTGTCTTCTACCCTGCGCATCGAATGGTTGCCGGAATACAAGTGGCCATCGGGATCGCCGGGTTAGCCCACCTATATCACGGCCTCAGCTTGGCAGCGGATACCACTGAACCAGGGTGCATCCTGCCAACTTCTTAATGCATTACTTCACCTTATGGCTAGAGTTGCACGTGCTTGGGGTCTTCGGTATCCACAAAAGACCTTCTTTTTACGACAGATGCAAGTTCCCTAGGATAAGTCCGTCACCGCGGGAAGCTAGGGGTTTGCTCCTTTGTCCGCGCACGGTTGGAGATGGTATGTCTTTCACCGACAAAGTCTTGACCATCGGCCAGGAAACTTCAAAAGCGGTGTTGCCATTGCAAGACATTTTTAAAGACGGGGCCTTTGTGTTGAAAGCTCGGGAGATTCTTCATCTGCACTCCATCAGGCCGGGCTTTCTCGTATTCAGGTAAAATGATGCGGCGTTATTCATGAGATACAACCCGCATCGTTTCGCCCAGCAGCCGAGTTACAATCAGGGCGTCCCACTTGAGGCTCTCTTGGCAGAACCTGCTGCTACCGAAGAGGGAATGCGAAGCGCGCTGCATCATTTTATGCGCCTGAACACAGGGTCCCACTTCTATATTAGCGAACCGAGCTGTATTCCGAAGGCCCTAAATGTGCATGTGGCTTGGTATCAGCATTCAATGGATGACGTCATCAGGGAGGAGAAGCGATTGCTGCTTGATCGCAAGGGTACCGCTCCGGCCGTTAATCCAAGTGTTCCTCTGAAGCGACGGACCATTGTTCGTCCTCCCTTAAGAGAAGTTGCTGCGGTCGAGGTCCCGCATGATAGGACCGAGCTACCGATGCCCCGTGCTCTCGTGGAAACGGTGACTGTAGCTTCCCCCGAGTCTGGCGTGGGTTCAGATATTGGGACTCGTCGTCCTAAAGTGCTCGCCAAGCGTAAGCTAGTGCTAGACGCGACCGGAGCTCGCTCGCAGAAGAGGAAGAAGAAGTCGATCCTCTCTGCCGACGCTGTATTTGGTCAGGAGCCTCATGCTCCTTATAGTGAGGGCTTGGGCGAATATGGGACCAACGAGGGTCTATTCATAGCGCCGGACGATACCAACCTCGAGGCTGCTATTGCAGCTTCCGAACGACTAGCAAGCTACAAAACGGGACTGGCCATCCTCACGCAATCAAGTAAACATCAGCCGTACCTTTTATCATTGCATCATATTTTTATCATCATGTTTTGACTGACACTTTTCCTTCTTTAACAGGCATTTCCACCGAAGAAGCTCTCGCCGCTTCTTTCAAGACTTTTGAGGAAGAGTAAAGACTTCGAGCATCCTTAGGCATCGGTACATTTCGGTTCACCGCGTCTCCACTCCCGTTTCTTATGGGTAATCTGACCCCTCCTTTTCATCTTATTACAGGAACTATCTCTACTCAGGTTATTCCAGGTGTGGTACCGACTTCGCAGGGCGGTGCGGAGACGCTTCCAGGGTCGGCTATCGAAGTCTCAGTTCCACCGGTATTGCCGAAAGAAGCTTCACTTAAGCAACCGATGACGGATGCCATAACGGCTCCAGAGGTAATCCTTGGCGCGGACGATGATGTCCTGTTGATGGAGGTCTTGAGAAGATCCACTCTTACAGCCCGAGCGGAAGGGAAGCGTAGAATGTGCGCAGCAAGGGAGCGTAACGCTACCTTGGCCGCGGGTGCAGGTTCGAGCGCTGCTACCTTTGCCCCTACTCCTTCAGAGGATGCTTCAGCTGCCTTGTCTACCGCCCACATACAGGCAGCATGTGTGGCTCGGGAAGCAGTCGAAAGACCGACCCAAGGTAACGTGACATTGAGTTCTTTTTGTCAAAGTTTTAATTTTTAGATTCTCATATATCCTATCCTGCAGGGCCGAGTCTTGACGAGGTAGTGGTAAGTGAGATGACTACAATCGCCGAGCCTGAGGTAGCGGTAGGTGAGATGGCTATAATCGCCGAGCCTGAGGTAGCCACTCTTTCTCAAGAGTCTGGCACTGCTCCAATCGCCACTCTTTCCCCTTGCGGCTCCTTGCCGTTGCTGGGCGCTGCGAGTGTCACGACGATTCTCGTGGAGTCGGGGGATGAGGCTACGGGTGGCAAGACCGTTCCGGTGGAGGAGGGTGAAGCATTCACTGCATCCAGTGACGCCCTTGTCGCGGTCTCAACCGACGACTCACCAGGTAGATTTTGGGTCATTGCTCTCTCTTTTATTCTGCAATCCCTTTCAATCTCTTTTGACAATGTTTCTCTTATTTCTAATGCAGGTGTGGTGAGCGTTGAGGTTGTGCCACCCGAGGATGCATCTCCAGTTGCCGCTTTAACGGTGACCGCCCCTTTGCCTTCTCTCGTACCCTCTCAAATGCTGGAAGGTGCGGATTTGTGACCCATCAGTTTCATTGTAGGCAGTATACTTTATGTACTGACATTGCATTATTATATCCTTGCAGGAGTCCTTTTTGATCACCTGTATCAGGTGCTGCACCCACATTTCTCCTTCAAGTCAGAGATTGCCTCTTCTAGCGGAGCTGGTGAGTACAGCCTTTAGCTAACATCTTTTCTTTTCTTTTACTGGTAGTCAAATCGTTTCTAATTCTTCTTTGTTTTGATTACAGCCCTACAGATCGAAGGAGGAGACGAAAGAACAGTTGCACCACCGGTACTCCCGGTCTTGCCACCTGCTGCAGCCGGTATAGTAAACTCCGTTGTTCATGAACCTCCTTTATTTCCTGAACCGTTATTTGACTGTGATTTGCTTTGTAGCTGTGATACCGACTTCAGCTCTGTTCGAATCTCAAGTCATAATGCCAGCAGGCCCCTTTTCTCGATGTCCCTCTTCAAAAGGCGCTGTGAATAGTCTGCGCATGTTGATCGATCACCTCGAGGAGCTTGACCCGGAGACTCCTGCTCTTTCTGCAGATATTGCGGGTGAGGTTAATCCCATGCCGGCGACGCTCGTGCACTTTCATAGTGAAGGCGTCATGGAGTCTTGGGTTAATCACTGCAGAAAAATTGAGGCTTGTCTGCATGAGCTCGAGGTCGAACGTCCTGCTTCCGAGGTCCTAGCTGTGAACTCTCAATGGGCTGCATGGGTCGAGGAGAGCACTCCCTACTTCCTCCATATTGAACAGGAAACGGCCTTAAAGCGTAAGGAGTGCGAAGAGACTTCAAGCGAATCTGCTCGATTGCATGATCAAGTTGATGCAAACGCTGCACAGCTGAAAGCTATCTTCGAAAGCCTTCTGCGATGTATTTCTGATGGGCTAACGCTGAGGCAGAAACTCGAACTCACTGAACGGGATGTGCAGAGTCGTGGGGTGGCTCAGCAAGTCATTGATGAGTAACTTTCATCCTACTTGCAGCAACAGGCTCAAGTTGAAGCGGAGTTGGCTGCGGCAGCTGACCGTGAGAAGATACTGAGGGGAGTGCACGAGCGGCTGATTGGTCTATTGAAAACGTTTCCTTCCCAATAGTTGTTCTTGCACCAATTTGTAAATTTTGAATAATATGTATCCATTTTTTTATTCTTTCATATGATGTATTTTGTACCCAATTGAATTTACGAATAAAATGTACATTTCTTTCGTAATATCTCGTGTCATCTTTCGCTTTCTTCTCTTTTCTTTGTTACCGGCATGTCACTTTAGTAATCGTAGCCTGCAGATGATAGAGAGAGCATTCTGTTTTGAATTCTTCGGGAAGTAGCGATGGCTTAGGAAGCAGGTTCAGATCTGCTGCCTAAAGCTTTTCAACTTTATGAGCCGTGGGGGTCTCATTAAGACTTTTCTCCCTACGAGTCGAGAGGATCTCGTAGGTGTATTTTCTCCTTAGGAATCGTGAGGATTCCTAAGTGGGTTTTCTCTTGAGAGTCGTGACGATCTCACAAGAGAGTTTTCTTCCTTACGGGTCGAGAGGAACCGTAAGTGATTGATGAGGTTGACATTATTCGCATTTTACGGAGTCAGGGGTTGCTCTGGGCATTTCCCAGGGGTCGAGATTGACTCTAGCTGTGTTCCACGGGACCAGGATTTGCTCTGGATGCTTCCCACGGGGTCAGGATTGACATAGCCGTATTCTGCGAGGACCAAGATCCGCTCTGGACGTTTCCCACGGGGTCAGGATTGACATAGGCCGTGTTCCACGAAACCAGAAATTTGCTCTGGATGTTCCCACGGGGTCAGGATTGACATAGCCGTGTTCTGCAAGAACCAGGCTCCGCTCTGGATGTTTCCTACGGGGTCAGGATTGACATAGGTCGTGTTCCACATGACCAGGAATTTGCTCTGGATGCTTTCCACGGGGTCAGGATTGATATAACTGTGTTCCGCAAGGACCAGGATCCGCTCTGGACGTTTCCCACGGGGTCAGGATTGACATAGGCCGTGTTCCATGTGACCAGGAATTTGCTCTGGATGCTTCCCACGGGGTCAGGATTGACATAGCCATGTTCTGCGAGGACCAGGCTCCGCTCTGGATATTTCCCACGGGGTCAGGATTGACATAGGCCGTGTTCCAAGTTACCAGGAATTTGCTCTGGATGCTTCCCGCGGGGTCAGGATTGACATAGCCGTGTTCTGTGAGGATCAGGCTCCGCTCTAGACGTTTCCCACGGGGTCAGGATTGACATAGGCCGTGTTCCACGTGACCAGGAATTTGCTCTGGATGCTTCCCATGGATCAGGATTGACATAGCCGTGTTCTGCGAGGACCAGGCTCCGCTCTGGACGTTTCCCACGGGGTCAGGATTGACATAGACCGTGTTCCACATGACCAGGAATTTGCTCTAGATGCTTCCTACGGGGTCAGGATTGACATAGCCGTGTTCTGCGAGGACCAGGCTCTGCTCTGGACGTTTTCTACGGGGTCAGGATTGACATAGGCCGTGTTCCACGTGACCAGGAATTTGCTTTGATGCTTCCCACGGGGTCAGGATTGACATAGCCGTGTTCTGCGAGGACCAGGCTCCGCTCTGGACGTTTCCCACGGGGTCAGGATTGACATAGGCCGTGTTCCACGTGACCAGGAATTTGCTCTGGATGCTTCCCACGGGGTCAGGATTGACATAGTCATGTTCTGCGAGGACCAGGCTCCGCTCTGGACGTTTCCCACGGGGTCGGGATTGACATAGGCTGTGTTCTACGTGACCAGGAATTTGCTCTGGATGCTTCCCACGAGGTCGGATTGACATAGCCGTGTTCCGCAAGGACCAGGTTCCGCTCTGGACGTTTCCCATGGGGTCAGGATTGACATAGACCGTGTTCCACGTGACCAGGAATTTGCTCTAGATGCTTCCCACGGGGTCAGGATTGACATAGCCGTGTTCTGCAAGGACCAGGATCCGCTCTGGATATTTCCCACGGGGTCAGGATTGACATAGGCCGTGTTCCACATGACCAGGAAAGGTTGACTCTCGATTGTTTATGCATCGTCGAGTCATGGAACTGGGAATTTTGCCGCAGCTCCGATTTGTTGATGTTGTGTCTGTTGAAATGAGACGGATGTTGAGATGATCTCCAGGCTGTCTGCAAACCATTGAGACTTGACTCTCTTTCGGATAGAGTCTGGTGGGAAGGTATGGTTCTCTCTTAATTTGTGCCCCTGGATTGTATACAGGGATCGATGTGATCTCACCTGTAGGGCAAAAGTTTCATTCTTTCAGAACTTTTTTAATTTCTTTCTTTCCGCGATGCTCTATCATTTCAGCTTTTTATATCGCGAAAGTCGCGATTGCCCAATCATTTCGGCTATTTGTTTTATTTTTACTCGCTGCTTTTTATTGCGAGTTGCCCAATCATTTCGGCTATTTTGTATGTAGGGTTGCTAGGCACGCTCACAAGAGTCTACGAGCCATCGACCATGCCCGATTAAAATTTTAGCCGTGCCGAACAACCCAAAGCCGGATCTTTAAACTAGAGTTTATGCGAAACTAAGCATGTTAAACACTTTAACACTAAGTGAGAGATATTACAACCTTTGTAGATCCGGTCCTTCACTTTTTAAGCTCCGTGTTGAGGTTCCTTCACTGCGATCATCATGTTTCGGACTCTCGAGAGGCTCCACGAAGAGAAAGATGCAGTCTTGCTTCCGATCTTCGATAACAAAGATAATCTACCTTGAAGTTTCATTAACACAAGCTAACACTCACTAAATGAAGTGAACACTCTCATCTAAAGGGCAAGGGTAGATGAAGATGATGAAGTAGGATTTTTGCTCTCATTTATAATCTTTTTCTCACTCATTTTTCATCACAAAATCAAAGCAAGAAAGGTTTGCATCAAGAAAGAAGAAGAAGAAGAATAGTAAACCTTTTGTGATGAATAATGAAAGGATGATAATGATGAATAATGCAACTATGGTCAAACTAACCCTTGTAGAGATTTGATTAAGGTTAAAGGTTTGGTTGGGTTAAGGAAATATCTTTCAAAAATATCTTTTTCATGAAAAAATAAAAAACCTTCTAGAAACTTCTAGAAAGCATTAACCCAAATCAAACCCTAATCTTGTTTAATCTCCACTAATCATGTTGCTTTAGTTATCATATCATTTTACAATATTATATATCACATATATAATATTTATTGTAAAAAAATAAAATAATACAATTAACATATATCGCATATATATCAATGTATTACCCGAGTGAGAAAAAGAATCTTTTAGTGAGCTAATATTAGTTAATGTAATTTAATATATTATATATATTATTATACATTAAATTATCGAATCAACACTTGATCCGACAATCCGGCTATATCGCATATAACCGACTAATATCTCATTTACCGATTCATCGAATCAACACTTGATCCGATGAGCCGGCTGATATCAAATATCGCGAGAATAGAATACGGTATCTCATATCGCATTATCCTCGGTCCCGCACATATCACATATGTGCCCCTACTCCATTTTGCCTGAGTCAAGAAACCTCTGTGTAGGACTCTAAAGAATCGTCAATACGCCGGCAGTGGGTGATGATCATATCAAACACCTACAAGCTGCAAGCGGTCAGCTAAACATAACAGCCACCCAGGTATTGAGTGCTCAAAAGATCAACAAGGAAGCCTGTACATTCTCCTGTGAATCCAATCAGTAACACTCCCGTACAGTCCGGTCTCGTCGTCTGATATGTCGCATATCTCGCCTAGGGGTGGTAAACGTCAGACCCCAGTAGCTTGATAAGTCGTGTCGATATGAGGTCTATAACAGTTCGAGAAACTACTGATAACACTTACCAGTAAATCTCAGCAACCCTGGCCAGGGATTTCCAGTTATAGCCAATCGAACACAGCGCAACATCAACTCCCTATACCGAGAGAGACGAATCCCCTTCTATCGCTCATTGCCTCCATGTGATTCGGGACTGTACCCAAAAGCCACCTTTTTGCACGACCTCTTGGACGTGGTATGATGGAAATCAAAGCACAGTGGGAATCACACAAGACTCTATGACGATCTCGGGTCAACAGACTACTCTGTACCAGTGTCACCGGAGAACTGCCATTTGACGTGAGGTATAATACCATCTGGGAGTTCTCGGCGAGTCCGTCCAGTGTACCCAGTCTCTACTGAGCACCCGTACACCATCCTTGATGTCAAACACCGATGGATATGGGATCATCCATCGCCCATCATATGGGTCAAGATGCGTATACGCTAGTCTACACTGGTGTATCGATGCCCTATCTCGATACACCCTCGACTAGGAACAGTTATAGGATGTACTCGCCGACTACCGTGGCCCCACTAGTATGATCTCATCATAGTCCCAGTAATCGAGTATATATTCTAAGGGCTTCATCAACATGTAACATAGAGACAATCAGAGTACATGTTAAGATAAAGTACAACCAGATAGCATACTATCATGTCGAGCGAGAAAGTCCTCCTTATATATGTCCAAGCATCCACTACAATGTACATCATATGTACAGTAATGGCCTCTAGGGCATACATATAACTAACAATCTCCCACTTGCACTAGGGCCATCTGTTGTGATATCACATACCCAACAATTAGCTGTGGTTGAAGTATCTCATACTCAACCATCCCATAAAAGTCTCTACTGGGAAAAAGGCCTTCGTGAGTGGATCCGCGCTGTTGTTCTCTATGTCTACTCTCCTAACCTTGATCACCCTGGAGATCAACCATCTCCATGATCAGGTGATACTGCCTAAGAATTATATCTGGATTTCTGATGGGACGGGGGGTTCTTTGGCAAAAGCCACAACTCCATTGTCACACAATGGTAGGAACGAAGTTCATCTCATGAACTTATATATATATCCAGACTGCCTCTTTGGTAGCATCCTTAGTAACGATGTATCTTGCCTTTAATCGTCTAGTAAGTCACAGTATCTAGCTTGGAACTCTTCCAACATACCGTCCCTCCACTGAGGGTAAAGATAATGCCTGCGACTGATATTCAGTCGTCCTTATCACCCTGGAACTTTTCCAATGATTCTCCCTAGGATCGATTGATACCATCTCACTACAACTAGTGAGAATCCTAATATCCAATTAGATCTATCTCATAGATCCAAAACCCAGGATTTAGTAAGAATCACTTTGATCCTATATGGAGAATCCTTGTGATAAGCGGAGATTGACCGAGCGTAGCATAGGAAACTCCTTCCCTATCAAGAGTATGTCATCCATGTACTCTACGAGGATCACCACCATACTCCCCACTACCTTTTTGTGTATACAAGGTTCATCTACCATTTTGATGAAGTCAAACTCTTTGACTACCTCATCAAAACAGATGTTCCAACTCCGCGATGCCTGTTTTATCACATAAAACATCTTGCACACGTTTCCGCTTCTCCTACTGTCTACGAAGCCCTCTGGCTGTGTACTTATAGACGCTCTCTTCTAAAACATCATTTAGAAAAGCAGTCATGACACCCAACCACCAGATATCGTAGTCATGGTATGTAGTCGTGGCAAGTAGGATCTGGATGGACTTAAGCATAGCTTTGAAAGTCTTAACTTTTCTATGTACACCAAGTAATCTTCTCAAGATATACTTGCTCCTGATGGGGATTTAACCTTTCAGATAAAGCAACCAAAGTCCATACTTTGTTGGTGTATAAGGATTCCATCTCAGATCGCTAAGCATCCAGCCATTCTTACAGAGTCCTACTCTTGATGGCCAGCTCGAAACTAGTTGGGTCATCATCTCATGATGTAATCCTCGCTCCCACTATCATAGAGAAACCGAAGTATCTCTCGGGTGGGTGAGGAACCCTACTAGATCGGCGGAGAGGCTTAGGTTCGTTGGTTACTATTGAATCCACATTCAATAGGTATGCAGCTTCTCAAGTGCATAACTCCCTAAAAGGAAATAGGAAACTCAGTAGTACTCATCATAGAGCACACCATATCATATAGGGTGCTATTGCTCCGCCCCGATATACCATCGTGCTATGGTGTATACGGAGGAGTAATGCTGAGAGAGAATCTCATTCTCCTTTAGAATAGTCCAGAAATTCCGTGCTCAAGTATTCTCCTCCTTGATCTCATCAAAGGACATAATACTTATACCCGTTTTTGGTTCTCTACTTCTAACTTATATTCTGTGATTATCTCAAAAGTTTCAGACTTGTGTTTCAACAGGAACATATGTCTGAATCTTGAGAGATCATCAGTGAATGTAATGAAGTACAAAGAACTGGTCTTGGCATGTGTAGACAGGGGACTTTCATACATCAGCATGTATCAATCCCAAGAGTTTACCAACTCTTTCTCTGTTTCCAATAAACAGAGCTGTGGTCATCTTATCTCTGTGACATGACCGGCAAGTTTCACAAGATGTAAATTCAAACTAATTTAAATATGCATCTATATGTAACTTCAGCTAGTCGGGTCGCATTGATATGACCTAGTCTACAATACCTCAAGAAGGATCCGTTCATTTCTGAACTCTTCCTTTTGTGTGTGTTCTGTATACTAAGAACTGTATTTTGATTTAGAACGTCAATGCTTTTAGATAACGTGCCTGAACCGATAAACTCTTGATATAGGAAATGTTCAAAACATTATCCAACAATACAAAATTATATCCTTTCTTTAATAATAAAGAGACTGATATGATGTTGTATATCAGGTTCGGTATCTAATAACATTCGTTCAGAATCAATATATTCTGGTAATACAGGGTGATAGTGACCAACAGACTTGGCTACAACGCTTGTACCGTTTTCTGCCTCATGAAACTTATCACCCGTTCTCAGTTTTCTACCTTTCTGTAGCCCATGTAACAGATTACATATGCGGGATCCTGATCCGGTATCTCATACCCAGGATGTAAAGGACATTGAGAAACAGTTCTCTGTAATGAACACACCCGAAGATGATGCATCGGTATGCACTTTCTTTGTTTGGGCGGCACGGGAAATCTGGTATTCCCCAATTTCTTGCTCTGTCTTATAACAATTATAAGTTGGAGCGGGACTAACGTTCCCCAGCTCAATATAACAAGTGGGTTCGGTCAATATATCCGTATTATTATCTTGATTAAGGCGTGATATGGTTGCTACCTGCAGAGAGAGAGAAGAAAACACTCAGAGTATGCTCTCGCAAGATTAGATTGGTTATTTAATATATCTAATCAAGATGTCTCCCACTGTTTTAATCAAATCTTCCTTCAAACCCTAAAAGGAAAGACTAGCCGGGATCAATTACACGCTACAAGTTCGCCAATCTTTCAGCCAGACCAGTGCCGGTACTTTGAAGGAGGTCCCCCGTGCTTTCGCACGAAGCTAATTAAAGTAAATCTCATTTTCCCAGGGACATAACCCCGTTAACACCTTTCTAGACACCTACTTGATCGGCTAATTGTAATGTGTAAAACTCTCCCAGGAGTCACTCTTACTCGCAGCGGGTATCGGGATCCAACTATCTCATAGAAGGTATGCAATCTCATTGCAAATTTCAACACTTGAAATTCCCAATAATATTTTGCCCCTAGTGACTTATGATCTTAACTATGGTCAACAAATCATAAGCACTAGTCAAGTTCTACCCGTCATTTCTTGATTAAAAAGATCCACCCACATGACCCTTAACTAAGGTCAACAAAGTCACATGACTGTCCTAACTAATCGAATCATATGCTGTATGGGAAGACATCACTTAGCTACCGTACACTGTGCCTGAACTAAGGTCAACAAACACAGCACGAATACTAAGTACTCTACTTCCTAAAATGACGGAGGGTTACGACAGGTTTTTAAGAAAACCTTTTGCGTAATGAACTTGAAATCGTTGTAGAATCGAGAGATTTTAAATGGAGTGTTTTTTAGGCTTTTCTAGTTTTGCTAAAGAGGTCACTCCCGGTGAAGGGATCGTCGGCTCTTTCCTCATCGAATAAGGTGCAGGATATTTCACAAATACCGCTGTGCAAAGCAAGAACTATAGAAGCAATCAAAAGACAAACCGAGTTTGTAGTATCTGCTAGTTTCGCTAAAGAGGTCACTCCCGGTGAAGGGATCTCGGCTCTTTCCTTATCGAATAAGATGCTGGATGTTCTACAAGGAACACTGCTATGCAAAGCAAAAACTAGAGCTACCAGTTTTTAAACAAGTTTCTACAACATCTTAGGTTTCTTTTAGTTTCATTAATCTCATTAATAAAGTCCCATTTTATTATGCTTCACAAGCATCACATTTGAAACGAAATCTGCAATATAACATATATCTCATATATATAATATAAACATTCGTCTCAGGCAGTAATATGATCTTATCACAGAACATTGCAGCAGAAGAACATATATGAAATATTGGATATACTAGGACGTCTGTGTTTTTAATACGAGCCTGTATAAAACACGGATTCCACGGTCGCGATGAATAGCCAAACCCACATCCCTAGTCCCCTACGAGAGCGGCAAGCAACACTGCCAATTCTAGGGTTAGAAGACCCGGTCTCGACTCCTCGAGATGGTCTCCCACTGGACCCTAGAACCTGGTTACTTGTGCTCCCCGCCTTGGGTCTACTTAATGCGGAAAAGTAAATAATATACAATGGTGACATCATCCTCAGCCCGGAAGTGCCCCAATAAAAGAATATTACATACAAATGAATTTTACATGAATGAAAAAGAAAAACTCTCATCTCACATAAAACCCCTGGCTATTTAGAACGCGACGATCCAATATAACATATCACAGTAACACATAATATCTCATATCATCAACGTAAGCAAGTATGCGTATACCGATTGTCGTTGATGTATAGCAACGAAGCCGGCGATACACCACATACTACGCTTACGGTCACAGAAAAGAAAATGTAAAACTACAACAGTTGGAATCCGCAACCTCTTTAGACATCGCATGCCTAACCAAATGAATTCCTTAGACATCGCATGCCTAACAATTATAAACCCCGCATTTTAGTCTCATTATCGAAAACTCTTTTCAATATCATGTCGGGCAATTCAACAAGATTCCCGACATACTGATCGAATGCTCGTCGCAAACTTTAGTAGACGGCCGCACCCCCGATGCCGTCGACGAAGTGTACTAAGGCGAAACACCGCTGTCGCGAGCACCCGAACGGATGCTTTTGGCGACGGGGTTCTCCTACAGTCACTTGGTCAGGGCTATGGGGCATGGTTGTCTACTAAGTTTATCCGACGAGTATCCGCGTACGCTACGTGATTGCAACGGACTTTTGATCACATCAAAATCCCGTGGCAACCGATCAATTGAGACTAAACTGCTATGTTTATAATATTCAAATTAGTTATCTCATAACTACTTGTGGATTCCAAATATTGGATCACATTCCAGATAAATAGACAGTGTTAAACATTCCGATCGAATAAGCAAACACCCAAGATTTCCTTTTAAGTTCTCAACACTTGAAATAAGTTCAAAAACATTCATCACGTGCCACAGTACCAATGGTCCAGCCATAGAAGGGTCAAGCCAACGCCTCACATGTGGCACGCCGTACTGCCACAAACCCTAAGGTTTAGAGGCAGTTCAAGACGGTCACATAATCGAGTTAAGGTTTGTTGTCTTCTAGAGGGTCCACCGCGTTACTTGCACGACTTAGAACGTTCTTAAACAACGGAAAAATCCAACTTTTGAAAAAATTTCCGACAAGGGAAAAATTGAGTTATTGATATCCGTTCGAACTTTTTAACAGTTTCTAAAATTATCCGGAAAAAACTTAAACGAAGTTTTATTATCCGATCGAATCAACGAGTCCCCAATACAACCCTAGAAAACTCAACACTTGAGTGGAATTAAAAAATTCCCAGAAAAAAATGATAAGAAAGGACCTAAGAATAAATATATGAAGTTCCAGGGACTAATTCAAAATTTTGGCCGCGGAACCTCGGCCAAACCAAGGGTTTGGCCGCGATTCCACGGCCGAATGAGCGAGTTAGTGGGCCGTACTTCACAGTAATTCTTAGTTTTTCTTTCTTGTTTTTCTGAGCATTTTTAATTCATAAAAAATCACATTTTTGGAAAATGTCCAGAGAAGGGTTCGTGTCGGGGTTTCCGGGTTCGATCGGACTTTAAACTTCGCTCAGATTTCGCCTAAAGCTCCAGCTTGGCTCTGATACCATTGTAGGGTTGCTAGGCACGCTCACAAGGGTCTACGAGATATCAACCATGCCCGATTAAAATTTTAGCCGTGCCGAACAACCCAAAGCCGGATCTTTAAACTAGAGTTTATGCGAAACTAAGCATGTTAAACACTTTAACACTAAGTGAGAGAGATTACAACCTTTGTAGATCCGGTCCTTCACTTCTTAAGCTCCGTGTTGAGGTCCCTTCGCTGCGATCATCGTGTTCCGGACTCTCGAGAGGCTCCACGAAGAGAAAGATGCAGTCTTGCTTCCGATCTTCGATAACAAAGATGATCTACCTTGAAGTTTCATTAACACAAGCTAACACTCACTAAATGAAGTGAACACTCTCATCTAAAGGACAATGGTAGACGAGTATGATGAAGTAGGATTTTTGCTCTCATTTATAATCTTTTTCTCACTCATTTTTCATCACAAAATCAAAGCAAGAAAGGGTTGCATCAAGGAAGAAGAAGAAGAAGAATAGTAAACCTTTTATGATGAATAATGAAAGGATAATAATGATGAATAATGCAACCACGGTCAAACTAACCCTTGTAGAGATTTGACTAAAGTTAAAGGTTTGGTTGGGTTAAGGAAATATCTTTCAAAAATATCTTTTTCATGACAAAATAAAAAACCTTCTAGAAACTTCTAGAAAGCATTAACCCAAATCAAACCCTAATCTTGTTTAATCTCCACTAATCATGTTGCATTAGTTATCATATCATATTACAATATTATATATCACATATATAATATTTATTGTAACAAAATAAAATAATACAATTAATATATATCGCATATATATCAATGTATTACCCGAGTGAGAAAAAGAATCTTTTAGTGAGATAATATTAGTTAATGTAATTTAATATATCATATATATTATTATACATTAAATTATCGAATCAACACTTGATCCGACAATCCGGTTATATCGCATATAACCGACTAATATCCGATTCATCGAATCAACACTTGATCCGATAAGCCGGCTGATATCAAATATCGCGAGAATAGAATACGGTATCTCATATCGCATTATGCTCGGTCCCGCACATATCACATATGTTCCCCTACTCCGTTTTGCCCGAGTTAAGAAAGCTCTGTGTAGGACTCTAAAGAATCGTCAATACGCCGGCAGTGGGTGATGATCATATCAAACACCCACAAGCTGCAAGCGGTCAGCTAAACGTAACAGCCACCCAGGTATTGAGCGCTCAGAAGATCAACAAGCAAGCCTGTACATTCTCCTGTGAATCCAATCAATAACACTCCCGTACAGTCCGGTCTCGTCGTCTGATATGTCGCATATCTCGCCTAGGGGTGGTAAACGTCAGACCCCAGTAGCTTAATAAGTCGTGTCGATATGAGGTCTATAACAGTTCGAGAAACTACTGATAAAACTTACCAGTAAATCTCAGCAACCCTGGCCAGGGATTTCCAGTTATAGCCAATCGAACACAGCGCAACATCAACTCCCTATACCGGGAGAGACGAATACCCTCCTATCGCTCATTGCCTCCTGTGATTCGGGACTGTACCCAAAAGCCACATTTTTGCACGCCCTCTTGGACGTGGTATGATGGAAATTAAAGCACAGTGGGAATCACACAAGACTTTATGACGATCTTGGGTCAATAGACTACTCTGTACCAGTGTCACCGGAGAACTGCCATCTGATATGAGGTATAATACCATCTGGAAGTTCTCGACGAGTCCGTCCAGTGTACCCAGTCTCTACTGAGCACCCGTACACCATCCTTGATGTCAAACACCGATGGATATGGGATCATCCATCACCCATCATATGGGTCAAGATGCGTATACGCTAGTCTACACTGGTATATCGATGCCCTGTCTCGATACACCCTCGACTAGGAACAGTTATAGGATGTACTCGCTGATTACTGTGGCCCCACTAGTATGATCTCATCATAGTCCCAGTAGTCGAGTACATATCCTAAGGGCTTTATCAACATGTAATATAGAGACAATCAGAGTACATGTTAAGATAAAGTACAACCAGATAGCATACTATCATGTCGAGCGAGAAAGTCCTCCCTATATATGTCCAAGCATCCACTACAATGTACATCGTATGTATAGTAATGGCCTCTACGGCATACATATAACTAACATTGTATGCATACATTTTTACTTGCTGATTTGCAAGTTGCCCCATCATTTCGACTATTTCGTTTGCATGTGTGGCTCGCTGGCTTTTCGCTGCAAACTTGGAATTAGACACTGATTTCGGCATCAGCACCGCTACAACTGGGATATTACCAGGAGCGAATCATCATTTATTTCTGTCGATGTCGAACAAAGGTGGCTTAGCAAACATGGTTAAGATCCTGTCGACTAAGGCTTTTGACTTCATGAGCCGTAAGGGTCTCATAAAGATTTTTCTCCCTACGAGTCGTGAGGATCTTGTAAGTGCGCTTTCTCCTTAAGAATCATGAGGATTCCCAAGTGTATGGCTTCTCGTAAGTTGTAAGGATCTTACAAGAGTGCTTTCTCCTTATAAGTCGAGAGGACTTACGAGGGCTGTTCACTGTGTAAACATATCCCTAGTCACGGGCGGGACTTTATTAGGGAAATGTTTATTCGCGCCCGTAGATTGTATACAAGGGTCAATATTGAACCACTTGTAGGGCAGCATTGGAGGTTGTGATGGCTGCTTAAGAACAGGTTCAGATCTCTGTAGTTTAAGGCTTTTAAATCCTATGAGCCGTGAGGGTCTCAAGGGGGGAATTCTCCCTACGAGTCATGAAGATCTCGTAAGTGTAATTTCTCCTTAGGGATTGTGGGGATCCCTATGTGTGTTGCTCCCTTGTGAGTCGTAAGGATCTCATGCAGGTGGTTTCTCTTCACAAGGTCGAGAGGACCTTGCAAGTGTCTTTTAACGAGATTGCGCCCTTTCATATTTTCACAAAACTCGCCGGTAGCCCTGCTATTTTTACTCACGGAGCCCTTTCGGGTTTTCATCCGTGCCCATTTTTCTTATGGACATACCGTTTTCTTTTTTTTCTTTTTATTTTTTTTTTGTGTCAGCCTTAGAATGCTGCGGTCTGTAGTAGTTTATCGACGTCTCGGTTAACAGCCAGTTTTAGGACATAGTGGTCCATTGTTAGTTTAAGGACGTTTCGGTCCAACGCCAGTTTTAGGACATAGTGGTCCATCGTTAGTTTAAGGACATTTCGGTCCGAGAAAAGGAATCCGGCTACTACTTACAGAGTTTAGGCTTAGGAAGATAGCGAGCGGACATAGGCGTCGTCATCTATCGTTGACCTAGGCCGTGACTCGTCAGGCGTAGTATTTCTTTAGGAAGCAACCGTTTATTGGTCTGAAAGGTCTTTGACCATGCATGTCCATGAGTAGATATGCTCCATCCTGGTAAACTTTGTCTATGATATACGGGCCTTCATAGTTCGGCTCGAATTTCCCCCGCTTGGCACGATTGGGGATCATAGACCTTTTGACCACTAGCACGAGTTCGCCTTGGCGGAATGTTCTCGGCCTAGTCAATCTCTCATATGAGCGCATCATCTTTGCTTTATAAACCTCCAGATTTTGCTGCGTTATGAGCCTTGTTTCATCAAGGGCATCGAGCTCCTCAAGCCGACGGTGATCATTTTCTTCGTCTGTTAGCTCGTAGTGAACCGCCACTCGTAGAGAGGGTAACTTTATCTCGAGAGGGAGTACCGCTTTTGTGCCGAACACCAATTCATACGGCGTTATGTTTGTGGCTGTTTTGAACGTAGTTCGATACGCCCAAAGAGCTTCATGCAGTCTCTCGTGCCAGTCCCTCTTATTTCGAGACACCATCTTTTTCACGATCTTCGTCAAGGTTTTGTTGAAAGCCTCAGCTAGACCATTAGCTCGGGGATTATAGACTGATGAATATCTCCAGTCTATGTTATACTGTTGTGCGAAGCGGCTGATCTTGTGGCTTCTATAGGCTGACCCGTTATCGGAGATAATCCGCCGCGGAGTGCCAAACCAATAAATGACGTGTGTCTTGAAGAAATGGAGAATATTCCCCGTCTTCACTACCCTTAGCGGTACTGCTTCTGCCCATTTGGAGAAATAATCAGTTGTCGCCAAAATGAATTGATGTCCTCGGGACAATGATGGTTTGATGGGGCTAATTATGTCAGTCCCCCATATTTCGAACGGCCAGCTAGCCACTGTTGGATGTAGTGGATTTGGATGCTGGTGAATAAAGTCTCCATGAATTTGGCACGAGTGGCACTGCTTCGCATATTCGAGGCAGTCCTGGATCATCGGGGGCCAATAGTAGCCCATCCTTTTGATCTTCAGCTTCATCTTCGGGCCGGCTTGGTGAGAACCGCAGAGTCCATCGTGAGTTTCTTGGACGACTCTCTTTGCCTCTTCAGGTCCCAGGCATCTTAACCACAGAGAATCAAATGACCTATTATACAGAGTATTATTGACGAAGGCGAAAGACAGAGCTCGTTTCATAAGCTGATGTCTTGAGGACGTAGCTTCAGGTGTTCGACGGGATTTGAAGTAGTCTATAAAGACTTCTCTCCAATTCTCAGCCGTTTCCTGGTCTTTTATTTGCAGAGCCATTTGCTCGATCGCTCTCTTTTCTTCGGACGACCCCGGAGATATTTCTTCCGGTGCAAGAACCCGACGGCTTTGCACAACGATCCTCACGTCATCGAGGTTATCATCGGCCAATTCTTTAGCGAGCTTGGTTAATGCATTCGCTTTGCTATTTTCCGCGCACGGTATGCTTTCCAGGGTGTAGGAAGGAATTCGAGTCAGCAGTTGTTGCACTCTCTCACCGTACTTTACCAAATCTGGTTTGCACGTTTGATAGTCACCGTTTACTTGGCCAACAACCAGCTGGGAGTCTCCGTATATGAGGAGGTTTTCAATTCCCATATCGACAGCGATCTCAAGACCTGTTTGTTGGAGATAGTGCCCTCAAAGTCAATTATTGGATCGCAGGTACGTGATTGCAATGATTGAGGCATGACCTATACCGATATGACAGTCTTGCTCGAGATGATAGTATGCTATCTGGTTTGTCTTTATCATCGTATACATACTTTAGTTCACTATTGCATGATGATAGAGCCCATAGAATTCTTTCTTGACTACCAGAAGTATGATGGCGATCATATACGTGGGAGTTGGGGTCTGTAAGCACATCCTTAAAGTGTCCCTAGTCGTGGGAGTTTCGAGACAGGGCATCGATACTCCAGAGTAGACTAGTGTATACAGTCGAGACCCCGACGAGGGGCAGTGGCCGGTCTCACAAGCCACTGGTGTCGGTTGGATCACCTAAGATGTATACAGGTGCTCATTAGGTTATGAGTACACCGGACAAGACTCGCCGGGAACATGCAAGTTGGTATTATACATATCGTCAGATAGCAGTTCCCTGGTGACATGTGTACAGGTTAGTTCATCGACCTGAGATCGTCATTTGTCTCTTGTGAGTTCCCACTGTGCTTAGATTACTACCCTATCACGCTCAAAGGAGTTGTGCAAACAGGTTTTAGTTGGGTACAGTCCCGAGCCACATGGAGGCAGTGAGCGGATCGGCAGGGGATTCGTCTCTCCCGGGATTGGGGTGAGATCGTGCTGTGTCTAGGAGAGCCATTACATAAAGCCCTCGGCCGAGGCAGGAAATTTACTGGTAGGTACTCCAGTAGTATCTCAGGGTGTTCTGGGCCACTCTCTGACACGACTTATACCGCTAATGGGGGTCTGACGTTACCAGCCCCCTAAGCAGATATGCGATACTCATAGACGAACGGACCGGACTGTATGTATATTGTCACTGTTAGGCTCAGTAAGGTTTATGGATGAGTTCGCTCGTCAGATTCCCTTCCAATCAGTACATAGGCAAACCGTTACGTACAGCTTGTACCTCTGACGTGCCAGTGGTTATATCCAGTGCTAGTGTGTTGATGAGTCATTAGAGTCCCCCAAAGACACTTTCCCAAGTTCGGGCGAAACGTTGTAGAGGCCGTATGGGTTTATGGCAGGGTTCGGAAAATGCACGTGCGTTTTCGCACGTGTCATTTTTCGGGCAGATAATACTGGTAGGCTTTGGTTTAAGCCGGAACCCAGTATTATACCGTGTAGATATAATATCTTTATCTCAGATGCATTTGTATTCGGTCATAATACAAATGCGGGTATGTTTATACTGATACGGGGTTATCCTGAAATTCATTTCAGGATCACTTTTGGAAGTAGCCAATTTCCAGTTTTCCATCAGCCGTATTTTGACATTCGGTTAAATGCGAATTTATCTTTCTTCTCTTGGGTGAGTCATGAGGGTGATGTGTGTGGAAGCTTCTAGGGTTTGTGAGGTGTTCTTTGTTCATTGGTAGCATTTAATGAAATGGTGACTAAGGTTTATGAGTCACCATTTGCATTAATGAGTTTTGGTTTTGCTTAGGATATTTTGATCAAGATCTTTTGCTTTATGGTCACCCCCCCTCTTCTACACTCACCCTCCTCCTTCTATATATGTGGCCGGCCCCCTCCCCTCCTCTCTCACTCTCTCACTTGTTGATTAAAAGATTATGATAGTTTGGACTCATGGAAATTAGATAGCCTCATTTCTCATTTCACCCGATTCCAAAAGGCAACTTCATTAACCGTTCGTCCGTGACTTTAGACGTGATGAGACAAAGTGTTCTACTCATTCTCTACTTCATCTTGGTCGTCTCTTTTAGCAAACTTGACGACCGAGTTGCCTCGGTTCAGAGGCGGGAGCCCGTTTAAAAATCCGTCGACGTGGTTCCACCTGGACGACGAGACTAGAGATTCAGGAGATCGGAGCAGCCGCAACAAAGCGTGGGATGATGGTTGAAGACCGAAGGACTCGGATCGTTCGGTATAACTCTTCTACCCACTTTGTAGTTTGTTAGTTTAGCTTTAATGGCAGATCCGGGTTATAGTACGCGATAGCGCCAGTTGTAAAAAGTTTTTGTTCCGCATCTGGCGTCTGTTAGATGGCCGGGACGCTACCGTGGACTTACAGTGGTATCAGAGCCTCACCATTAAGCTATACTAACTTGTGCTAACGCGTTTAAAATACTGATCGAACGGATTTTCGAAAACCGCAAATTCCAAGTTCAAAGTTTCCGTTAATTTTAAATGATGTCTAAAAATAATTTTACATATACCAGAAAATCAAGCAGGGTTTTTATAGAAAACTGGAGAAAAATGACCAACTGCTCCGACCGTACGGCCGCGGAAACGCGGTCAAAGCCTGGCTTTGACCGCGGAACCGCGGCGGTTTTGGTGACTCAGATGGCAATTTTTCTCCTGTTGTTTCTATATTGGAAATTGTGGTTTTTAGTACTATTCTTTTGGGCCCAGATTTTGTTACTGTACAACAGATGTACGTGGGGCCCACTTCGGGAAATTTAGTCGATCGAAATTTTAAACTTGTTAGTATACAGTACTTACTTTATATCTCCGACCGGGAATGTCATTTGATCGGTAAACCGCGTCTGATTGCTATAGTTCTTTTAGACGGGTTTGCGAACGTGACATTCGCGTTGATGCTCTGTGTTGTGCTGTGATGTTGCGGATATGTCGTGGTTGATAGCGGTGTGCAATGATAGTGCAGTTTGGATTTATTTGTACATTTGTTATTGCGGGGCGAGCGTCCAACATGTGGACTGTCGTTACTGCCTGTTTGTATAATATTCTTTTGGGGCACGACCGGGTTAAGGTCGATGTATCCGTTGTACATATTTTTATTTCTGTACTAGGTTTATCCCGCGACGGAGTGTACGGATAGCCGGGTTCTGGAGGGCAACGGGTCCGTATCTCATGGCTTTGAGAGGCAGAGGGACCTCACTCTAGAATTGGCAGACTATTCGCCGCACTCGTAGGGGGTACAGGTTGACCCAAGGAGGGGTGCTCAATTTACCGGATTCCGTGAAGTGCCGGGTGTTCCATTCACTATGCTGTGGGGGACTACCTCGCTTCAGGTTTTGGCGGGTAACTTGCCGCACCCGTAGGGGTCTAGGTTTCATTGCACAGGCTATCCACACGACCAGGGGAACGTCGGGTTTCAGCAGCGGCTCTGTGAAACCCGGGGATCCCAGATTATCTGTATTGTTCTGTGATGCTTATTACTTTTTTGTAATGCTGCATATTATCACGCCTGGAGCGATTATTGTATATTGATATATATACTATTAGATATTTTATATGTTTTGCACCCGCGCTAGTACAGCCCCCGTTCTATCGTTAGTTAAGTAACCTAACGGGTGATGACGGGAGTAGCGAATGCGGATGGCATATACGTACATTTTATTTTCGTTCTTTTCTGGTGTGATTGATTGATGGGACTGCATTGATTCTTATCAATTCAAGGATAAAACAAACCTATATTTGATGTTGTTGGAACAAATTTTAAAAAGTGTTATTACAAAGATGTTTACTTTTGTTTTGCATGGTAATATACAGTTAGAATATCCCGCACCTCATTCGACGAGGCAAGGGCCGAGATCCCTTCACCGGGAGTGACCCCTTGGGCAGAAGTTTACGTCAGGGTAATAACTTCAATATAGTCGATTACAAGTTACTTTGCATCGCGGTATTCAGTTGGAATATCCTGCACCTCATTCCACGAGGAAAGAGCCGAGATCCCTTCACAGGGAGTGACCTCTTTAGAAAAAGGTTTTCGCCAATATATTTTTATAAAAAGCTATCAGGTTCCTTCAATGAGATCAAGTTCATTACGTTAAAGGTTTTTCACCAAAAACCAGCCGTAGCCCTCCGTCATTTCTTTTGGGTATTCAGTAGTATTCAAGCTATGCATTTGACCAACGCCAGGGCATAGTGTTTGGTAGCTGCTAGGGTATTCATATGTTGCATAGATACATGCGTTGGTTTGGGACAGTCGTTCTGCCATTTGGCCAACGTCAGGGGCATGTGCGGGTGGGTTCAAATTGACCTGGATAGTGACGGGTAGAACTTGGCATGTGACTTATGATATTTTGACCAACGCCAAGGTCATAAGAGCATGGGGCAAAAATCATATCGGGAGTTTCAAACATACAGCAAACTTGCCAGGCATGCGCATACCTTCTGGAGTGTGATAACTTGAGTGGCTTCCATAAAGTTATCATGCGATGATAGTTGGATCCCGATTCTCACTGATGAGATCGTTTACTCTTCGGGTGATCCCGACTAATTCTTCTTTCAGGTTTGGAGGAGAATTTGAGATTACAGTGGGAGGTTTCCTGATTAGATAAATTGATAACCATTCTGATCTAGGTTAGAGTGCACGCAGAGTGTTTCTTTTCTCTCTCTCTTTGGCAGCGACCTTTGACCGACCCTAGATTATGACTCAGTGACCAAGTTGACCGAACCTTCTTAAAATACTGGCTTTTGGATTGTCTATAGTTGCATAAGTCATTGCCACTCCTTCTTTTACCCTTTGTATTTCTCAGAACACCCCGTATTACTATGGACATCCACTTCCATTGGATAGATCCATCGTATGGTTATATACGAACTCGAAGGTACTACTTCGAGGATGGATCCAGGTTCAGGAGAAATAGAATTGGTTTATTCAGTTGTCTTTTATTATCACCTTCTCTCAGGTTGCGAGGGCTCCTTAGTTTAGGAGAGTACACCTATTACGCTTATTGGATAGTCTTATTCTAAACCATAGGCTGGTGCCGAAAGGTAGGGAATGAAGAAAACCAATTAGCCTAAGTAGGGTGTACAGAAGGTAATATGTAAAGAAAAAATGAAGGGATTAGAAAGAGGGCAAAGTAAATTGCGACTGTTATCATTCACGACCAAACCGCGTACTTCATCGCCACTCCTATTTCACCTTTGCTTTTTCCCAGTTCGGGAGAAATAGAATAAGGTATTATTCAGTAGTCTTTTATCATCACCTTCTCTCAAGTTGCGAGTACTCCTAGAATTAGGAGGGTACACCTATTATGCTTACTGGATAGTCTTCTTCCAAACTATTGGCTGGTGCCGAACGGTAGGGAAGGAAGAAAACCACTTAGCCTAAAAGGGGTGTACAGAAGGAAATGACTAAAGACAAATAAAGGGATTTGGAGAGATGGCAAAGAATTATACGGTTACAGTCATGAATTGGATTATAGAAGAGGCATTACTAGGAATACCAGGATACCCCTACGAAACATTTTCATGTTTCAGTTACACTGTGCATTGTTAAAATAAAACTGATTTCCCGATTAGATGCTTACTCCAGGGTATGAATTTACCAGGTGAGATTCTCACATCTGTATGGTTTTACAGATGATGAGTGGGAGTAAGTTATTGGGAATTTGGTGATCATCCGCATTATATCGGAATTCGTTGTAATTGGTGATATTTGAGGAAATCGCCTAAGTACAGTTTTCAATCTATGATGCACTAGTTTTGAGTTATTCGACTCAGCGGACTTATACAGAGTATTGTATGTTGTCCAGTGTCCGTCAGGACAAAGGGGTAGGTTCTCATACTATGTTCTGTTTACTTATGACTTCTCTAGTTTTTAGACAAGTGTTTCGAAGAAATACAATGTCTAAGTTTTGAGAAGTTGTGGGTATAAGAAAAAAGTAGAGAACCAGGTATCGCAAGTATCGGGATTCTTCAAAGAGATCGAAGATGTAGATTCTTGTGGTTGGTATTCAGAAAATAGTAATGGTTTTGAGAAACTTGTTTCTCTTTCGGGTTACTCATAATTGGATGGATTCCTAAGTTGAGTAATGCTGATTAAGCCTCTCTCCATTAAGTTGATATGCACTGGAGACAGCTGCATGTTTTTGAATATGGTTCCAATTAAATTAGTATCTCTATTTCTATATTGTATATAGAATGGTTCATATCTTAACGATGTTAAGATACGGGGAGTTGTCCGGCTTATGCTTAAAACCAGATACTGGATAACTCAAGGCACATTTCTGTAATGGCAGTTTGTGGGTTGACCCTGGTTTTGATGAGGCTTGACATTTCTACCATCTGGAAGATCAATAGTGATATTGTTCTTGACTCGCCACGGTTTTATTAAAATGGATTTTTTCAGAAAATAGTAGTGGGAGTATGGTAGAACTGGAAGTGATTCCAGAACCGCAAACGATTACGGAAAATTTAATAGGACATATATATTCAATCAGGTTTGGCATTTCATTAGCTACTCCGCAGATATGGTAGGTAACCTCAGACACCCGAGAGGTACTCAGGTAGCCTCAAGGACGGTGATAGGAAGGTTCTTGTTTACCCAGACTTGACACTACGGTTGTTCCAGGCTATGAGACCCGGCAGGAGATTATGTATAGCGTCGTTCTAAACTAGCTTTAGAAGTGTACGTATATATTATTCTGCCAGAGGGTTGTCGTAGTCAGTGGGAGCAGCGGAAGCATTGTGGGCAAGTAGCTTATGTCAATTTATAGACTTAAGCAGTTATAGCGGAGATAAGATCATCTATTTTTGATGTGACAGTCATGGGTTTGACTTCATCAGAATAGGGGATGGATTTGATAAGGAGGTAGTAGGGTGTGATGTCCTGGTATTTGGATGACATACACAGAGTAGGAAGTAAAATTCCTATACTACGATCGGTTGTACTGTGGTTGTCACACAGATGTTTCTCCAGACAGGACATGGATATAATATCAGACATTCTGGTTTCTAGATCTATGGTTTTAGATCTGGATTTGGGTAGTTTCCTAATATGGGTACTTTGACAGTATTCTAATGGTATTTAGAATAGATTACTCCTGGCATGGTGGTGTACCTGCAGGTAATGGAGTCACCCTCTTTAAGGGTGTCTTAGAGACTAAAGGAGAGAGGGATGTGCATGATTGGCAGATCACTTGCTTAGGCAAATTGAGTCAATCATGAAATGTCAAGTACCACACCAGATGTTGTTTTTGCACTTGATGCGATAAGTTTATATTAATCCAATCGTGGAGAAACATAAGGAAGCAGTTTTAGAACATGAGTGAATGTTCTACGGATTTGATGATGACAGCCTCCTTCGAGAGACGGTTATCATTCCAGGCTTCCAAGGTGACATGGATGACAGAGTGATTATCAGAGTTATAGTTTTCCCTCTGACGAGAGATAGTATTATAGACAGGTGGTCCAAGAGGATACTGTGGGAGGCATGGTGATGGATACTGATTAGGTTCAGTGATCGATACAGTCTAAGAAGTTTGGATTTGGAGTTCATTTATGAACTAGGTCCCATCAGATATCCAGACATATTTTAAGATAGGTATTACTCGATTCGGGAGATGGCTTTCTCCGCAAACTTGAGATTTAGAGAGATATAGAAAGAAACATCAGGGCGGATCCACTCACTAAGGCTATTTCTCGAACACAAGAGTTTTACAAACTAGCTTTGTGAAACTGATTAGTAGAGGAGTTAGATGTTCGGTATCACACGGGCTGTGAGTATGCGACATCCCAATAATTAGCCTTAAATGCAAGTGGGAGATTGTTGGAGATAGTGCGCTCAAAGTAAATTATTGGATCGCAGGTACGTGATTGTAATGATTGAGGCAGAACCTATACCGATATGACAGTCTTGCTCTAGATGATAGTATGCTATCTAGTTTGTCTTTATCATCGTATACATACTTTAGTTCACTATTGCATGATGATAGAGCCCATAGGATTCTTGCTTGACTACCAGCAGTATGATGGCGATCATATACGTGGGAGCTGGGGTCTGTAAGCACATCCTTAAAGTGTCCCAGTCGTGGGAGTTTCGAGACAGGGCATCGATACTCCAGAGTAGACTAGTGTATACAATCGAGACCCCGACGAGGGGCGGTGGCCGGTCTCACAAGCCACTGGTGTCAGTTGGATCACCTAAGATGTATACAGGTGCTCATTAGGTTATGAGTACACCAGACAGGGCTCGCCGGGAACATACTAGTTGGTATTATACATATCGTCAGATAGCAGTTCCCTGGTGACATGTGTACAGGTTAGTTCATCGACCTGAGATCGTCATTTGTCTCGTGTGAGTTCCTACTGTGCTTAGATTACTACCCTACCACGATCAAAGGAGTTGTGCAAACAGGTTTTAGTTGGGTATGTAGGGTGTTTTTCGTCACCCCATTGAGATGGGAATACGCGCGCGCTTGTCAGGCGCAGTACAGATCCCCCCTGCCTATGGTAGGCTGGGGTTTATTGATTGTGGGGATCCGAATCTCCGGCAGCCGCGAACTAAGCTGCCGTTAATTACCCCTCGCATTTGGAGCGAAGGAACCTCCGATTGACGGGTTAAACTGGTCATGCAAACTCAATATACAGTGCGTTGGTGCGTGTGTATTTTTTTGTTTTTTTCCACTTGTAAAAAAAAGATATATACATATATATATATTTTCTATATATAAAAACAAAAATAAATAAGTAAATAAATATTTGAAGAATTTTTTAAATTTATTATTATTTTTTAATTTTAAAATAATATTTATAATTTAATTTTATTTATTTAATTTTTATTTAATATTTTTTTAAATAAAAAAAGGGATTAAATAAAGAAAAGAAGAAAAGAAAATAATTTTGTTTTTAAATATTATTTATTTTTATTTTAAATAAAAAAAGAAGGAAGAAAGAAGAAAAAAAGAAAAGAGAATTTTTTATTTTTTTTAAAAGTAGGGTCATATATTAGCATGTGACCCCTGATATGAGGGGGGGTCACATGCTAGCATGTGACATGGAGGGTCACATGTTAGCATGTGACCCCTCATGTGAGGGGGGAGGGTCACATGCTAGCATGTGACATGGAGGGTCACATGCTAGCATGTGACCCCTCACATGCTAAGGGAGACTCACATGCTAGCATGTGACCCCTCACATACTAGCATGTGAAAGGGGGTCACATGCTGGGGGGAGTCACATGCTAGCATGTGAGGGGGGTCACATGCTAGCATGTGACCCCTCACAAGCTGGAGGGAAAAAGGGCTTCAGATTTTATTTATTTATTTTTTTTTTCTTAACGTGGAGTTCAACTCCAAAAGAATTTTATATGGCTAAAAAAAAATATAATGTGGAGTTAGACTCCCTAAAAAAAGTATTTTTTTTTGTGGAGTTAAACTCCAAAAGAATTTCTGCAGTGGAGTTAAACTCCAAAAGAATTTTATTTGTGGAGTTGAACTCCAAAAGAATTTTATTTGTGGAGTTGAACTCCAAAACATTTTCTGTAGTAGAGTTAAACTCCAAGAGGATTTTATTTGTGGAGTTGAACTCTAAAAGATTTTCTCCTTTCTCCTTTGAGAAGAAACCCAAAATGGGTTCTCTTGAAACTCCAAGATCTAGATTTTGGATGATAAAAAAAGAGACCCTTTTTCTTCTCTTGATGGAGTTTTGGGAGATGAGTTTATGGTAAAACTTTGTTTAGTTTTAAAAAAAAGGAGAGCTAAGCTCTTGATTTATTTAGAAAATGAAAAGGAAGAGGAAGAACTTGAAGAAGAGAGAGTGGAGGCACAAACCCTAGTTTTTTTTAGGGGAATGAAAAGTCTTGCTTTATTCATCATCATGTTGCCTTTTATAGGCTTACATATTTACATATAGCCCCTTGGGCTTTACAAAATGGCATTTTGCCTATCCCATGACTCATGTGCCATTTCATTTTTTTGCACATAAGCCATGGGCTTACAAAATATTGGCTTTATGTCCATTTTGCATACATTCATGTATAAAAAATTACATAAAAAATATTTATTATATGATCTATATTTTAGCATGGAGGAGGCTGGACGTGGGCTTGACTTGGGCATGGGTCCGCTTGACCTGGGCTTGGGCCCACCTATCTTGGGGGTTGACCTTGACTTTGACTCGGTCAACCGGGGTGTAAATTTTTACCCCAACAAATTGCCCCCCAACAATGAATGCACACCGCATATGTGGGTCGTGTGCATGAAATTGATGGATCTTCTTTCACGTGGAGGCGACTTGCTTTGGTTCCCACTTTTTGGGATGCACTGTCCTTTTTACGACGTGGACGGTCGACGCTTGACGCGTCTCCGAGACAGAGTGTCCGTGGTAGACGTTTCCCTGGCCCGGAGCGATTTGGTTCCTATTTTGTAGGAAGCCTGCACTGCCCTTTTTGCGACACGGATGGTCGACGCTCTGATCCGGAGCGATTTGGTAGACGTGCCCCCGGCACGGAGTGTCGCTGGTCGACGTTTCCCCGAGACGGAGTGCCACTGGTTGACGTGTCCCCGGCACGGAGTGTCTGCTTGACGTTTCCCCAGCACGGAGTGTCGCTGTCGGACGTTTCCCTGATGCGGAGTGTCTGTGTTGGACGTTTCCCCAATGCAGAGTGTCGCTGGTTGACGTGTCTGTTAGTTATATGTATGCCCTAGAGGCCATTACTATATATAGGATGTATATTGTAGTGGATGCTTGGACATATATAGGGAGGACTTTCTTGCTCGACATGATAGTATGCTATCTGGTTGCTCTTTACCTTAACGTGTACACTGATTGTCTCTCTGTTACATGTTGGTAAAGCCCTTAAGATGTGTACTTGACTACCTGGACTATAATGTGGATCATACTAGTGGGGACATGGTAGTCCATAAGTACATCCTTCAAGGTCCCTAGTCGTGGGTGTATCGAGACAGGGCATCGATATACCAGAGTAGACTAGCGTATACCTTCTCGACCCATACAGATGATCGATGGATGATCCCATATCCATTGGTGTTTGACATCAGAGATGATATACGGGTGCTCAGTGGAGACTGGGTACACTGGACGGACTCGCCGAGAACTCCCAGATGGTATTATACCTTACGTCAGATGGCAGTTCTCTGGTGACACTGGTACAGAGTAGTCTGTTGACCCGAGATCGTCATAGAGTCTTGTGTGATTCCTACTGTGCTTTGATTTCCACCTTACCACGTCCAAGAGGGCGTGCAAAACGGTGGTTTTTGGGTACAGTCCCGAGTCACATGGAGGCAATGAGCGATAGGAGGGGATTCGTCTCTCCCGGTATAGGGAGTTGATGTTGCGCTGTGTTCGATTGGCTATAACCGGAAATCCCTGGCCAGGCTTGCTGAGATTTACTGGTAAGAGTTACCTGTAGTTTCTCGAATTGTTATAGACCTCATATCGACACGACTTATCGAGCTATTGGGGTCTGACGTTTACCACCCCTAGGCGAGATATGCGACATATCAGACGAACAGACCGGACTGTACGGTAAGTGTTACTGGTTGGATTCACAGGAGTGTGAGCAGGCTTGCTCGTCGATCTTCTGATCGCTCAATACCCGGGTAGCCGTTACGTTTAGCAGACCGCTTGCGGCTTGTGGGTGTTTGATATGATCATTACCTGCTGTCGGCGTATTGACGAGTCTTTAGAGTCCTACACAGAGGTTTCCTGGCTCAAGCGAAACGAAATAGGAGCGCATATGAGATATGTGCGGGACCAAGAATGATACCAGTATGTGATACTGTATTCGATTCTCGCGATTTGTGACATTGATCGGTTATATGTGATATAGCCGGGTTATCGGATCAAGTGTTGATTCGATAAGTTGTTACTATAGATATTAGTCGGTTATATGTGATATGACCGGATCGTTAAATCAAGTATTGATTTAATGATTTAATGTATAATTATATATTAGATATATTACTTTACATTAACTAATATTTGTTCACTTAAAAAGGATTTTCTCACTTGATGTGCACATTGTATATGTGATATACTTTTGTGCATTTGATTGTATCATGTTTGATGATACATGAGGGTTTGTGTGTGTGATTAAACCATGGTTATGTTAATGGTTAGGGTTTTGATTTACTTACTTATTCATTTATTTATTTATTCATTTTGGAAAGATGAAGAGAAATGGTGGCTTGACTTGTTTTCTAGTTGAAGCTTCATGAAGCTTTGAATAAGTCCACCATTTTTGTTTCATGCTTAACCCTAACCATTCAACCTAACCTTAGTTTATTCTCTACACCTAACTATGGTTGCAAATATGATAAGTATCATATTATTTCCTATTTTTCATATACTTATGATATTCTTTTTCTTCTTCTTCTTCTTTTTCTTGAAGAAGAGAGCTTGCAACCTTTAATGGTGATTTCATGAAAAGAGTGAGAAATCCAATTCTTAAGTGAACCCACTTCCTATTTCTTCATCCTCTACCACTTGCCAAGTAGTATAGGGTGTTTTCTTCACAAGTTTCATGGCTTGGTGAAGTTGGAGCTTGATCTTGTGTTGCCTCGACGTAGATCATCTTCGGCATCGAAGTCGACGACCTAGCCCACCCATTTCTCCGATGAAGCCGACGCTAGAGCCCGGGATCCGATGATCGCAGCAAGGGGACATCGTCACGGAGCTATGGAGGTGGAGGACCGGATCTACAAAGGTTGTATTTCCGTTCACTCTTAGTTAAGTTGTTAACTAGTTGCTTGTTTCGCCTAAAATTCTAGTTAACGATCGCATTAGGGTTTCTCGGCACCGGAAATTTTTGAAATTGGCATGGTTGATGCCCTGTGAGACCTCATTTGTGTGATTAGGAACCCTACAATGGTATCAGAGCCTAGCTAGAGCCTTAGGCGATGCGTAGACGATGTTAGAATTCCGATCGAACCCCGAAACCCTAAAAATGACCCCTCTCTGTACATTTTTACAAAACTGGGTTTTTTCCAGATTAAAAATTCTTAAAAAATTCAGCAGGAAATTCTAAGAATTACGGTGCAAAAATTACCAAAAGTTACGGCTGAAGAGCGGCGGAACCGCGGCAGAAGCTTGGCTTCTGCGGCGGTTCCGCGGCCATATAATGAGACCATCCCTCTATTTTTGCACAGTAATTTGTTTCTTCAGGTGCTGAGTTTTCTGGGAATTTTTAATTTGCACTCAAGAGTTGAGTTTTCTGGGGTGTTTTGGAGCTTCGATGATTCGATCAGAAATTTCAAACTTTGTCTATGTGCTTTTCCGGGTAATTTTAGAATATGTTAAAATGTTCCACCGGATATAAATACCCAATTTTTCCCCCGTCGGGAAATTTCCAAGTGTTGGATTTTTCCGTAGTTTAATGACGTTCTAAGTAGTGCAAGTAACGCGATGGTCCCTCTAGAAGACAACAAACCTTAACTCGATTATGTGACCGTCTTGAACTACCTTTTGAACCTTAGGGTTTGGGGCAGTACGGCGTGCCACATGTGAGGCGTTGGCTTGACCCTTCTACGGCTGGACCGTTGGTACCGAGACATGGACTGGATGTTTTTAAACTTGTTTCATGTGTTGAGCTGTTTCGGGAAAACTTGGGTGTTTGAATGTTCGATCGGAAAGTTTAACATTTTCTAATTATCTGGAATGTGATACAATAATTAGAATTCACAAGTAGTTATGAGATAACTGAATGAATATTATAAACATAGCAGTTTAGTCTCACTTGATCGGTTGCCACGGAATTTTGATGTGATCAAAAGTCTGTCGCAATCACGTAGCGTACGCGGATACTCGCCGGGTAAACTTAATAGACAACCTCACTCCATAGCCCCGACCAAGTGACTGTAGGAGAACCCCGTCGCCGAAAGCATCCGTTCGGGTGCTCGCGGCAGCGGTGTTCCGCCTTGGTGCACTTCGTCGGAGGCATCGGGGGTGCAGCCGTCTACTGAAGTTTGCGACGAGCATTCGATCAGGATGTCGGGAATCTTGTTGAATTGCCCGACTTGATATTGAAAAGTGTTTTCGATTTTGAGACTAAAATGCGGGGTTTATAATTGTTAGGCATCCGATGTCTAAGGAATTCATTTGGTCAGGCATGCGATGTCTGAGGAGGTTGCAGATTCCAACTGTTGTAGTTTTACACTTTCTTTTCTGTGACCGTAAGTGTAATATGTGATATCGCCGGTTTCGTTGCTATATGTCAACGAAAATTGGGATGCGCATATTTACTTACGTTGATGACATATGATGTTATGTGTTGCTGGATATGTTATATTGGATCGTCGTGTTTGAATAGCCGGGGGGTTTTATGTGAGATGAGTGTTTTTCATTTTCATTCATGTAAAAACTTGTATGTAATATTCTTTTATTGGGGCACTTCCAGGTTGCGGAAGATGTCACCTTTTGTATATTATTTACTTTTCGGCACTAGGATAGACCCAAGGAGGAGGGCACAAGTAACCGGGTTCTGGAGTCCAGTGGGAGACCAACTCGAGGAGTCGAGTCCGGGTCTCCTAACTCTAGAATTGGTAGGGTTGCTTGCCTCTCTCGTAGGGGTCTAGGGGTGTGGGTTTGGCTATTCATCGCGACCGTGGAATCCGTGTTTTATACTGGCTCGTATTGAAAACACGGACGTCCTAGTATATCCAATGTTTCATATGATTCTTCTGCTGCGATATCTGTGATGTGATCATGTGATATGTTCTATGATGGATACAGTATATAGTATATATGATATATTATATAGACGTTACTTATGTTTTACACCCGCGCTAGCCCTGCCCCGCTCTGCCGTTAGTTACCTAACCTAACGGTGCACGAGGGGACATCGAGGCGAATGCGGATGGCATAAGTGTACGTCGTATTTATCTGTGATGTTTAGGTACTTAAAAGATGGGACTTCATTAATATGATTAATGAAAGTAAAAGAAACCTAAAGATGTTGTAGAATCGAATTTCAAAAATAAAACAGGTAGCTACAGTTCTTCTTTGCACAGCGGTATATATGATATATCCTGCACCTTATTCGATAAGGAAAGGACCGAGATCCCTTCACCGGGAGTGACTCCTTTAGCAATAACTGGCAGATGCTACACCCCTCGGTTTGTCTTTTGATAGCTTCTATAGTTTCTGCTTTGCACAGTGATATATATGATATATCCCGCACCTTATTCGACGAGGAAAGGGCCGACGATCCCTTCACCGGGAGTGACCCCTTTAGCAAAACTAGAGAAGCCTAAAAAACACTCAATTTCAAAATCATTTGATTCTACAACGATATCAAGTTCATTACGCAATAGGTTTTCACAAAAACCTGTCGTAGCCCTCCGTCTTTTCAGATAAGTAATAGTTAGTATCCGTGCTACGTTTGTTGGCCTGCGTCAAGGCGTAGTGTGCGGTAGCTAACTAGTATTTATCTGCTTATGCATATGATGCAGATTGGATTAGGGTAGTCGTGCGACTTTGTTGGCCTGCGTCAAGGGTCGTGCGGGTGGGTTTAATTCAATCAGGAAATGACGGGTTGAACTTGACTAGCGCACTATGGTTTGTTGGCCTGCGTCAAGGTCATAGGACGCTAGGGGCAAAATATTATCGGGAATTTCAAGTGTTGAAATTTGCAATAAGATTGCATACCTTCTATGAGATAGTTGGATCCCGATACCCGCTGCGAGTAAGAGTTACTCCTGAGAGAGTTTTACACATTACAATTAGCCGATCAAGTAGGTGTCTAGAAAGGTGTTAACGAGGTTACGCCTCTGGGAAAACGAGATTTACATTAATTAGGTTCGTGCGAAAGCACGGGGGACCTCCCTCAAAGTACCGACACTGGCCTGGCTGAAAGATTGGCAAACTTGTAGTGTGTAATTAATCCCGGCTAGTCTTTCCTTTTAGGGTTTGAAGGAAGATTTGATTAAAACAGTGGGAGCCATCCTGATTAGATAAAATAATAACCAATCTATTCTTGCCAGAGCGCACGCTGAGTGTTTTCTTCTCTCTCTCTCTAGGTAGCGACCATATCACGCCTTAATCAAGATAATAATACGGAATATTGACCGAACCCGCTTGTTATACTGAGCTGGGGAACGTTGGTCCCGCTCCAACTTATAATTGTTATAAGACAGAGCAGGAAATATGGGAATAACAGATTTCCCGTGCCGCCCAAACGAAGAAAGTGCGTGCTGATGCATCATCTTCGGGTGTGTTCATTACAAAGAACTGTTTCTCAATGTCCTCTACGTCCTGGGTATTTGATACCGGATCAGGATCCCGCATATGTAATTTGTTACATGGGCTACAAATAGGTAAAGAACTGAGAACGGGTGATAAGTTTCATGAGACAGAAAACGGGGCAAGTGTTGCAGCCAAGTCTGTTGGTCATTGTCACCCTGTATTCCAAATACATTGATTCTGAACGAATGTTATTAGATACCGAACCTGATATACAAAATCATATCAGTCTCTTTATTAGTAAAGAAATGATAAAATTTTGTATTGTTGGATAATGTTTTGAACATTTCCTATATCAAAAGTTGATCGGTTCAGGCACGTTATCTAAAAGCATTGATGTTCTAAATCAAACTACAGTTCCTAGGATACAGAACACACACAAGAGGAAGAGTTCAGAAATGAACGAATCCTTCTTGAGGCATTATAGACTAGGTCATATCAATGCGACCCGACTGGCTGAAGTTACATTTAGATGTATATTTAAATTAGTTTGAATTTACAACTTGTGAAACTTGCCAGTCATGTCACAAAGATTAGATGACCGTAGCTCTGTTTATTGGAAACAGAGAAAGAGTTAGTAAACTCTTGGGATTGATACATGTTGATGTATGTAGGTCCCCTGTCTACACATGCCAAGACCGGTTCTTTATACTTCATTACATTCTCTGATGATCTCTTTAGATTCAGACATATGTTCCTGTTGAAACACAAGTCAGAACCTTTTGAGATATTCACAGAATATAAGTTAGAAGTAGACAACCAATACGGGTATAAGTATTATGTCCTTTGATGAGATCAAGGAGGAGAATACTTGAGCACGGAATTCTTGGACTTTTCTAAAGGAGAATGAGATTCTCTCTCAGCATTACTCCTCCGTATACACCATAGCATGCTGGTATATCGGGGCAGAGCAATCACACCCTATATGATAAGGTGTGCTCTATGATGAGTACTACTGAGTTACCTGTTTCCTTTTTGGGAGTTATGCACTTGTGAAGCTGCATACCTATTGAATAGGGTTCAAATCAAATCAGTTGCCTACCACTCCATATGTGATATGGTATGGGAAAAGCCCATGACTTAAGCTAGTTAAGATTTGGGGTTGTCCGGCCTATGTCTAAAAGCAAAATCCGGACAAGCTCGAGGCAAGGTCAGTTATATAGAATTAGAAGTGTTTCAGCTATACAAACTACAGCAGATGATTTGGTAGAACTGAAGGATTCAATAGTAACCAACGAACCTCAGCCTCTCCGCCGATCTAGTAGGGTTCCTCACCCACCTGAGAGATACTTTGGTTTTTCTATGACAGTGGGAGCGAGGATTGCATCATGAGATGATGATCCAACTAGTTTCGAGCAGACCATCAGGAGTGCTACTCTGTAAGAATGGCTGGATGCTTAGCGATCTGAGATGGAATCCATGTACACCAACAAAGTATGGACTTTGGTTGCTATATCTGAAGGGTTAAATCCCCATCAGGAGCAAGTATATCTAGAGAAGATTACTAGGTGTAGATGGAAAAGTTGAGACTTTCAAAGTTAGACTTGTTAAAGGTTTTCGTCATCGACCAGGCGTGGATAATGATGAAACCTTTTCTAAGGAGCTATGCTTAAGTCCATCCAGATCCTACTTGCCACGGCTACATACCATGACTACGATATCTGGCGGTTGGGTGCCATGACTGCTTTTCTAGATGGTGTTTTAGAAGAGTGCGTCTATAAGTACACAGCCAGAGGGCCTCGTAGCTAGTGGGAGCAGCGGAAACGTGCACAAGTTGCTTTATAGGATAAAGCAGACATCGCGGAGTTGGAACGTCTATTTTGATGTAGTTGTCAAAAAGCTTGACTTCATCAAAATGGTAGATGAATCTTGTATATACAAAAAGGTAGTAGGGAGTATGGTGGTGATCCTCGTAGAGTACGTGGATGACATACTCTTGATAGGGAAGGATTTTCCTATGCTACGCTCGATCAATCTCCGCTTATCACAATGATTCTCCATATAGGATCAAAGTGATACCTCCTAAATCCTGGGTTTTGGATCTATGAGATAGATCTAAATGGATGTTAGGATTCTCACTAGTTGAAGTGAGATGGTATCAATTGATCCAGGGGAGAATCACTGGAAAAGTTCCAGAGTGATAAGGACGACTGAATGTCACTCACAGGCATTGTCTTTACCCTCAGTAAAGGGACGGTATGTTGGAAGAGTTCCAAGCTAGATACCGTGGCATACTAGACGATTATAGGCAAGATATATCGCTACTTAAGATGCTACCAACGAGGCAGTCTGGGTGTATAGTGGTTCATGAGATGAACTTAGTTCCTCCCATTGTGTGACAATGGAGATGTAGCTTATGCCAAGGAACGTCCGTCCCATCAGTGATCCAGACATATTCTAAGGCAGTATCACCTGATCATGGAGATGGCTGATCTTCAAGGAGATCGAGGTTAGGAGAGTAGACTCAGAGGACAACACGACGGATCCACACACAAAGGCCTTTTCCCAGAGAGAGACTTTTATGGGATGGTTGAGTATGAGATACTACAACCACTGCTATCAGATGGCCCTAGTGTAAGTGGGAGATTATTAGTTATATGTATGCCCTAGAGGCCATTACTATACGTAGGATGTATATTGTAGTGGATGCTTGGACATATATAGGGAGGAATTTCTTGCTCGACATGATAGTATGCTATCTGGTTGCTCTTTACCTTAACGTGTACACTGATTGTCTCTCTGCTACATGTTGGTAAAGCCCTTAGGATGTGTACTTGACTACCTGGACTATGATGCAGATCATACTAGTAGGGACATGGTAGTCCATAAGTACATCCTTCAAGGTCCCTAATCGTGGGTGTATCGAGACAGGGCATCGATATACCAGAGAAGACTAGCATATACCTTCTCGACCCATACATATGGGCGATGGATGATCCCATATCCATTGGTGTTTGACATCAGAGATGATATACGGGTGCTCAGTGGAGACCGGTTACACTGGACGGACTCGCCGAGAACTCCCAGATGGTATTATACCTTACGTCAGATGGCAGTTCTCTGGTGACACTGGTACAGAGTAGTCTGTTGACCCGAGATCGTCATAGAGTCTTGTGTGATTCCCACTGTGCTTTGATTTCCACCTTACCACGTCCAAGAGGGCGTGCAAAACGGTGGTTTTTGGGTACAGTCCCGAGTCACATGGAGGCAATGAGCGATAGGAGGGGATTCGTTTCTCCCGGTATAGGGAGTTGATGTTGCGCTGTGTTCGATTGGCTATAACCGGAAATCCCTGGCCAGGGTTATTGAGATTTACTGGTAAGTGTTACCTGTAGTTTCTCGAATTGTTATAGACCTCATATCGACACGACTTATCGAGCTATTGGGGTCTGACGTTTACCACCCCTAGGCGAGATATGCGACATATCAGACGAACAGACCGGACTGTACGGTAAGTGTTACTGGTTGGATTCACAGGAGTGTGAGCGGGCTTGCTCGTCAATCTTCTGATCGCTCAATACCCGGGTGGCCGTTACGTTTAGCAGACCACTTGCGGCTTGTGGGTGTTTGATATGATCATCACCTGCTGCCGGCGTATTGACGAGTCTTTAGAGTCCTACACAGAGGTTTCCTGGCTCAAGCGAAACGAAATAGGAGCGCATATGAGATATGTGCGGGACCGAGAATGATACCAGTATGTGATACTGTATTCGATTCTCGCGATTTGTGACATTGATCGGTTATATGTGATATAGCCGGGTTATCGGATCAAGTGTTGATTCGATAAGTTGTTACTATAGATATTAGTCGGTTATATGTGATATGACCGGATCGTTAAATCAAGTATTGATTTAATGATTTAATGTATAATTATATATTAGATATATTACTTTATATTAACTAATATTTGTTCACTTAAAAAGGATTTTCTCACTTGATGTGCACATTGTATATGTGATATACTTTTGTGCATTTGATTGTATCATGTTTGATGATACATGAGGGTTTGTGTGTGTGATTAAACCATGGTTATGTTAATGGTTAGGGTTTTGATTTACTTACTTATTCATTTATTTATTTATTCATTTTGGAAAGATGAAGAGAAATGGTGGCTTGATTTGTTTTCTAGTTGAAGCTTCATGAAGCTTTGAATAAGTCCACCATTTTTGTTTCATGCTTAACCCTAACCATTCAACCTAACCTTAGTTTATTCTCTACACCTAACTATGGTTGAAAATATGATAAGTATCATATTATTTCCTATTTTTCATATACTTATGATATTTTTCTTCTTCTTCTTCTTCTTCTTCTTCAAGAAGAAGAGAGCTTGCAACCTTCAATGGTGATTTCATGAAAAGAGTGAGAAATCCAATTCTAAAGTGAACCCACTTCCGATTTCTTCATCCTCTACCACTTGCCAAGTAGTATAGGGTGTTTTCTTCACAAGTTTCATGGCTTGGTGAAGTTGGAGCTTGATCTTGTATTGCCTCGACGTAGATCATCTTCGGCATCGAAGTCGACGACCTAACCCGCCCATTTCTCCGATGAAGCCGACGCTAGAGCCCGGGATCCGATGATCGCAGCGAGGGGACATCGTCACGAAGCTATGGAGGTGGAGGACTGGATCTACAAAGGTTGTATTTCCGTTCACTCTTAGTTAAGTTGTTAACTAGTTGCTTGTTTCGCCTAAAATTCTAGTTAACGATCGCATTAGGGTTTCTCGACACCGGAAATTTTTGAAATTGGCATGGTTGATGCCTTGTGAGACATCATTAGTGTGCCTAGGAACCCTACAGTGTCCCCGGCACGGAGTGTCTGCTTGACGTTTCCCTGGCACGGAGTGTCGCTGGTTGACGTTTCCCTGATGCGGAGTGTCCGTGTTGGACGTTTCCCCGATGCAGAGTGTCGCTGGTTGACGTGTCCCCTGCACGGAGTGTCTGCTTGAAGTTTCCCCGGCACGGAGTGTTGCTGTTGGACGTTTCCCTGATGCGGAGTGTCTGTGTTGGACGTTTCCCCGATGCAGAGTGTCGCTGGTTGGCGTTTCCCTGATGCGGAGTGTCTGTGTTGGACGTTTTCCCGATGCAGAGTGTCGCTGGTTGACGTGTCCCCGGCACGGAGTGTCGCTGATCGACTTTTCCCCGGCGCGGAGTGTCGGTGGTTGACTTTTCCCCGGCACGGAGTGTCGCTGATCGACTTTTTCCCGGCGCGGAGTGTCGGGTTGACTTTTCCCCGGCACGGAGTGTCGCTGATCGACTTTTCCCCGGCGCGGAGTATCGGTGGTTGACTTTTCCCGGCACGGAGTGTCGCTGATGGACTTTTCCCCGGCGCGGAGTGTCGGGTTGACTTTTCCCCGGCATGGAGTGTCGCTGATGGTCTTTTCCCCGGCACGGAGTGTCGCTGATGGTCTTTTCCCCGGCACGGAGTGTCGCTAGTTGACTTTTCCCCGGCACGGAGTGTCGCTGATCGACTTTTCCCCGGTGCGGAGTGTCGGGTTGACTTTTCCGCGCGGAGTGTCGCTGGTTGACTTTTCCCAGGCACGGAGTGTCACTGATCGACTTTTCCCCGGCGCGGAGTGTCGGGTTGACTTTTCCCCGGCACGGAGTGTCGCTGATCGACTTTTCCCCGGTGCGGAGTGTCGGTGGTTGACTTTTCCCCGGCACGGAGTGTTGCTGATGGAATTTTCCCCGGCGCGGAGTGTCGGGTTGACTTTTCCCTGGCATGGAATGTCGCTGATGGACTTTTCCCCGGCGCGGAGTGTCGCTGGTTGACTTTTCCCCGGCACGGAGTGTCGCTGATCGACTTTTCCCTGGCGCAGAGTGTTAGGTTGACTTTTCCCCGGCACGGAGTGTCGCTGATCGACTTTTCCCCGACGCGGAGTGTCGTGGGTTGACTTTTCCCTGGCACGGAGTGTCGCTGATCGACTTTTCCCCGGCGCGGAGTGTCGATGGTTGACTTGATTCCGAGACGAAGCATAATTTCGACAGGGTAGGCAGGTACACCGAGGCGAAGCATCATTTCGACACGGGGTGCATTCTGAGACGAAGCATAATTCCGACGCAGAGCTTGCTGGTTGACTTGATTCCGAGGCGGAGCATAATTCCGGCAGGGAAGGTAGATATCCCGAGGCGAAGCATGATTTCGACACGAGGTAAATTCTGGAACGGAGCATGATTCCGCCAAAGAGGTTGTTGGTTTGATTTGAATTGGGTTGACATCAGCATCGCTACACTGGAATATGGTACCAGGAGCGAATCATCATTTGTTCCGAGAGGATTTGGGAATTGGGGTTTTTGTTTGGCATCTGCATTGCTGCACTGGAATAATGCCAGGAGCAACTCATCATTTGCCTTGAGAGGATTTGGGAATTGGGGTTTTTGTTTGGCATCTGCATTGCTGCACTGAAATAATGCCAGGAGCAACTCATCATTTGCCCCGGAAGGATTTGGGAATTGGTGGCTTAGGAGACAGGTTTAGATCCTTATCACCTAAGGCTTTTCAATTTTATGGGCCGTGAGGGTCCCATAAAAGCATTTTCTCCCTACGGGTCGTAAGGATCCCGTAGGTGTATTTTCTCCCTAGGAGTCGTGAGGACTCCTAAGTGTGTGGCTCCTTTGTGAGTCGTCGGGATCTCACGCGGGAATTTTCTCCTCACAAAGTCGAGAGGACTTTGCGAGTGCATTTCATCTCTTTTTCACGAGTTTACGCCCTTTCGGGTTTTCACAAACTCGCAGGCAGTCCTGCTGTTTTTACTCACGGAGCCCTTTCGGGTTTTCATCCGTGCCCATTTTGCTTGTGGACATACCTTCTTTTTTTTCTCCTCTTTTTTTTTCTTTTTTTTTTGAATCTTCCCTGCCGGTGGGACTTTGAATGTGGTCTTGCCGGTAGGACTTGGGAGAGATTGTGATCGTTTTACGCCCGTGGATTGTATACGGTTTGCAGGATGTATGATCCAAACTGTAGGGCCAAAAACATTTCGGGGCTTTGTTGGCGTCTGCATCGCTGCACTGGAATATGGTACCAAGAGCGACTCATCATTCGTCGTTGGGGTATGGGAGTTGGAATTTGGTTGGCGTCTGTATCGCTGCACTGGAATATGGTACCAAGAGCGACTCATCATTCGTCGTTGGGGTATGGGAGTTGGAATTTGGTTGGCGTCTGCATCGCTGCACTGGAATATGGTGCCAGGAGCGACTCATCATTCGCCGCTTGGGAATTTAAGTTTGGAATTTGGTTGGCGTCTGCATCGCTGCACTGGAATATGGTACCAGGAGCGACTCATCATTCGCCGTTTTGGGGTATGGGATTTGGAATTTGGTTGGCGTCTGCATCGCTGCACTGGAATATGGTACCAGGAGTGACTCATCATTCGCCGTTGGGGTATGGGATTTGGAATTTGGTTGGCGTCTGCATCGCTGCACTGGAATATGGTACCAGGAGCGACTCATCATTCGCCACTTGGGGATTTGGATTTGGAATTTGGTTGGCGTCTGCATCGCTGCACTGGAATATGGTACCAGGAGCGACTCATCATTCGCCACTTGGGGACTGGGGAGCGATGGCTTAGGAGACAGGTTTTGATCCCTATCGCCTAAGGCTTTTCAATTTTATGGGCCGTGAGGGTCCCATAAAGGTATTTTCTCCCTGCGAGTCGTAAGGATCCCGCAGGTGTATGTTCTCCTTAGGAGTCGTGAGGACTCCTAAGTGTGCTTTTCCTTTGTGAGTCGTAAGGATCCCACAAAGGTTTGTTCTCCTCATGTATCGTGGGGACACATGAGTGGATTTCTTTCGTTCCCCTTAGAGGTCATCTGTTTCCAGTTTAACGACATGGCGGTCATCTGTTTCCAGTTTAATAACGTGGAGGTCTACTGTTTCCAGTTTAAAGACTTAGAGGTCTACTGTTTCCAGTTTAACGACTTAGAGGTCTACTGTCTCCAGTTTAACGACTTAGAGATCTACTGTCTCCAGTTTGACGACTTAGAGGTCATCTGTTTCCAGTTTAAAGACTTAGATGTCTACTATTTCCAGTTTAACGACTTAGAGGTCATCTGTTTCCAGTTTAAAGACGTAGAGGTCATCTGTTTCCAGTTTAACGACGTAGAGGTCTGCTGTTTCCAATTTAACGACTTAGAGGTCATCTGTTTCCAGTTTAAAGACGTAGAGGTCATCTGTCTCCAATTTAACGACGTAGAGGTCATTTGTTTCCAGTTTAACGACTTAGAGGTCTGTTGTTTCCAGTTTAACGACTTAGAGGTCATCTGTTTCCAGTTTAAAGACTTAGAGGTCTGCTGTTTCCAGTCTAAAGACGTAGAGGTCATCTGTTTCCAGTTTAACGACTTAGTAGTCATCTATTTCCAGTTTAACGACGTAGAGGTCATCTGTTTCCAGTTTAACGACGTGGTGGTCATCTGTTTCCAGTTTAACGACTTGGAGGTCATCTGTTTCCAGTTTAACGACTTGGTGGTCATCTGTTTCCAGTTTAACGACTTAGAGGTCGTCTGTTTCCAGTTTAACGACTTAGAGGTCTATTGTGCCCAGTTTAACGACGTAGTGGTCATCTGTTTCTAGTTTAACGACGTGGTGGTCATCTGTTTCCAATTTAACGACTTGGAGGTCATCTGTTTCCAGTTTAACGACGTGGTGGTCGTCTGTTTCCAGTTTAACGACGTGGTGGTCATCTGTTTCCAGTTTAACGACTTGGAGGTCGTCTGTTTCCAGTTTAACGACTTGGAGGTCATCTGTTTCCAGTTTAACGATGTGGATGTCATCTGTTTCCAGTTTAACGACGTGGAGGTCATGTGACGAGGAGCTTAGAGAAGATACCTGATCGGGCAGTTGTCGGTGGTACCGCTGGAGCTTGCATGAGATGCCTTATTACTTTGTCGGTGTTGATGGCCTTTCCCCCAGCTGAGGCCAAGGAAAGCCGTTCAAACACCGACTTGTGTTGGAGTTGGGGCGCCTTCGAGACCACCACATTTGGCCTCTTTCCCTTTGAGACCGGTTTGTCTGTTACTGGAGCTTGAGGAGCTGGGACGGCGTTAGCTGACTCAAACATGATAGAGCCAAATGGTAGCGGCTCTTCCTCCTATTGTCGCCCGAGACTTGCCGGGAGGACCGTCCTCGAGTCTATCTTCATTGTGTAGGAGACGGGAGCTGAGCTGATCCTTGGAGACATCGTTGAGAAGTGATTGCTTGGAAAACCCTGCATGAAAAAGCATTATTTTAGTATAAATATAGATATGTATATTGATTGAGTTCGCATGAACGTTTAACCCGAAATATGGGAGGAGAGATAGGGTCCTACCGGGCGTGCCAGAATCTGTAGGGTGTTTTTCGTCACCCCATTGAGATGGGAATACGCGCGCGCTTGTCAGGCGCAGTACAGATTCCCCCTGCCTAGGGTAGGCTGGGATTTATTGATTGTGGGGATCCGAATCTCCGGCAGCCGCGAACTAAGCTGCCGTTAATTATCCCTCGCATTTGGAGCGAAAGAACCTCCGATTGATGGGTTAAACTGGTCATGCGAACTCAATATAGAGTGCGTTGGTGCGTGTGTATTTTTTTGTTTTGTTCCACTTGTAAAAAAAGATATATACATATATATATATATATTTTCTATATATAAAAACAAAAATAAATAAGTAAATAAATATTTGGAGAATTTTTTTAATTTATTATTATTTTTTTAATTTTAAAATATTATTTATAATTTAATTTTATTTATTTAATATTTATTCAATATTTTTTTAAATAAAAAAAGGGATTAAATAAAGAAAAGAAGAAAAGAAATTAATTATGTTTTTATTTTAATTTTTAAATATTATTTATTTTTATTTATTTAATATTTATTTATTTTTATTTTAAATAAAAAAAGAAGGAAGAAAGAAGAAAAAAAGAAAAGAGAATTTTTTTTTTAAAAGTAGGGTCACATATTAGCATGTGATCCCTCATATGAGGGGGGTCACATGCTAGCATGTGACATGGAGGGTCACATGCTAGCATGTGACCACTCATGTAAAGGGGGAGTCACATGCTAGCATGTGACATGGAGGGTCACATGCTAGCATGTGACCCCTCACATGCTAAGGGGGAGTCACATGCTAGCATGTGACCCCTCACATGCTAGCATGTGAAAGGGGGTCACATGCTAGCATGTGACCCCTCACATGCTGGGGGGAGTCACATGCTAGCATGTGAGGGGGGTCACATGCTAGCATGTGACCCCTCACATGCTGGGGGCAAAAAGGGCTCCAGATTTTTATTTTTTTTTTTAACTTTTTTTTAAACGTGGAGTTCAACTCCAAAGGAATTTTATATGGCTAAAAAAAATTATAATGTGGAGTTAAACTCCCTAAAAAAAGTATTTTTTTTTGTGGAGTTAAACTCCAAAAGAATTTCTGCAGTGGAGTTAAACTCCAAAAGAATTTTATTTGTAGAGTTGAACTCCTAAAGAATTTTATTTGTGGAGTTGAAATCCAAAAGATTTTCTGTAGTGGAGTTAAACTCCAAGAGGATTTTATTTGTGGAGTTGAACTCCAAAAGAATTTTATTTGTAGAGTTGAACTCCAAAAGATTTTCTCCTTTCTCCTTTGAGAAGAAACCCAAAATGGGTTCTCTTGAAACTCCAAGATCTAGATCTTGGATGATAAAAAAAGAGACCCTTTTCTTCTCTTGATGGAGTTTTGGCAGATGGGTTTATGGTAAAACTTTGTTTAGTTTTAAAAAAAAAGAGAGCTAAGCTCTTGATTTATTTGGAAAATGAAAAGGAAGAGGAAGAACATGAAGAAGAGAGAGTGGAGGCACAAACCCTAGTTTTTTTTAGAAGAATGAAAAGTCTTGCTTTATTCATCATCATGTTGTCTTTTATAGGCTTACATATTTACATATAGCCCCTTGGGCTTTACAAAATGGCATTTTGCCTATCCCATGGCTCATGTGCCATTTCATTTTTTTGCACATAAGCCATGGGCTTACAAAATATTGGCTTTATGCCCATTTTGCATACATTCATGTATAAAAAATTACATAAAAATTATTTATTACATGATCTATATTTTAGCATGGAGGAGGCTGGACGTGGGCTTGACTTGGGCATGGGTCCGCTTGACCTGGGCTTGGGCCCACCTAGCTTGGGGGTTGCTCTTGACTTTGACTCGGTCAACCGGGGTGTAAATTTTTACCCCAACAGGGTACAGTCCCGAGCCACATGGAGGCAGTGAGCGGATCGGTAGGGGATTCGTCTCTCCCGGTATTGGGGTGAGATCGCGCTGTGTCTAGGAGAGACATTACACAAAGCCCTCGGCCGAGACAGGAGATTTACTGGTAGGTACTCCAGTAGTATCTCAGGGTGTTCTGGGCCACTCTCTGACACGACTTATACCGCTAATGGGGGTCTGACGTTACCAGCCCCTAGGCAGATATGCGATACTCATAGACGAACGGACCGGACTGTATGTATATTGTCATTGTTAGGCTCAGTAGGGTTTATGGATGAGTTCGCTCATCAGATTCCCTTCCAATCAATACATAGGCAAACCGTTACGTACAGCTTGTACCTCTGACGTGCCAGTGGTTATACCCAGTGCCAGTGTGTTGATGAGTCATTAGAGTCCCCCACAGACACTTTCCCAAGTTCGGGCGAAACGTTGTAGAGTCCGTATGGGTTTATTGAAGGGTTTGGAAAATGCACGTGCGTTTTCGCACGTGTCATTTTTCGGGCAGATAATACTGGTAGGCTTTGGTATAAGCCGGAACCCAGTATTATACCGTGTAGATATAATATCTTTGTCTCAGATGCATTTGTATTCGGTCGTAATACAAATGCGGGTATGTTTATACTGATACGGGGTTATCCTGAAATTCGTTTCAGGATCACTTTTGGAAGTTGCCAGTTTCCAGTTTTCTATCAGCCGTATTTTGACATTCGGTTAAATGCGGATTTATCTTTTCTTCTCTTGGGTGAGTCATGAGGGTGATGTGTGTGGAAGCTTCTAGGATATGTGAGGTGTTCTTTGTTCATTGGTAGCATTTAATGAAATGGTGACTAAGGTTTATGAGTCACCATTTGTATTAATGAGTTTTGGTTTTGCTTAGGATATTTTGATCAAGATCTTTTGCTTTATGGTCACCCTCCCTCTCCTACACTCACCCTCCCCCTTCTATATATGTGGTCGGCCCCCTCCCCTCCTCTACTCACTCTCTCACTTGTTGATTAAAAGATTATGATAGTTTGGACTCATGGAAATTAGATAGCCTCATTTCTCATTTCACCCGATTCCAAAAGGCAACTTCATTAACCGTTCGTCCGTGACTTTGGATGTGACAAGACAAAGTGTTCTACTCATTCTCTACGTCATCTTGGTCGTCTCTTTTAGCAAACTTGACAACCGAGTTGCCTCGGTTCAGAGGCGGGAGCCCGTTTAAAGATCCGTCGACGTGGTGCCACCTGGACGACGAGACTGGAGATTCAGGAGATCGGAGAAGCCGCAACAAAGCGTGGGATGATGGTTGAAGACCGAAGGACTCGGATCGTTCGGTATAACTCTTCTACCCACTTTGTAGTTTGTTAGTTTAGCTTTAATGGCAGATCCGGGTTATAGTACGCGATAGCGCCGGTTGTAAAAAGTTTTTGTTCCGCATCTGGCGTCTGTTAGACGGCTGGGGCACTACCGTGGACTTACACTGCTATCAAAGCTTCATATTTGGCTTCATTATTCGTCCTCGGCTCTGTTAAGGAGAAGGCAAAGCGCATTATCCCTCCTCGTAGAGTCACGAAGATGAGGCCTACCCCTGATTTGATTATAGGGGTGCTTTGTTTGCGCTTCTTCATGGACGATGCTCCGTTGAAGTAAAGTTCCCAACGGGTATCATTCTCTCTTCTCTCCCCGTCGATCGTGTCAAACGCGTACTCGTTGGGCAATTCGCAGTTCAAAAGAGAATCGGTGGGTATCGGATGTTCAGCGAGGAAGTCGGCGATGGCCTGGCCTTTCACTGCCTTGAGGGGTCGATAAGTTATCGAGAACTCCATCAAGAGTAGGGCCCACTTAGCGAGTTGTCCCGTTAATATGGCCTTTGACATCAGATACAGGATCCACCTTTGATATGAGATGGACCTCATGTGCCAACTCGTAGTGTCTGAGCTTCGTTATCGCTAAGATCAACGCCAGGCAGTGTTTTTCGATGGGAGAGTAATTATTTTCTGCCCCTAGAAGAACTCGACTCAAATAGTAGAAGGCTCTCTCCTTTCCTTGGTCATTCTCTTGTGCCCATAATGCGCCTAGAGAATCTTCGAGGGCTGTTGTATACAGAATAAGAGGTTTTCCTTTGATTGGAGCAGTCAGCACCGGATGATTCTGCAGGTATTGCTTGATTTCGTCGAGTGCGCTTTGGCATTTACGATCCCAGACGAAAGGGGTTCCCTTCTTCATCAGGTGACTGTAAGGACGGCAATTGCCGGAGAGGTTGGCTATGAATCACCGGATATACGCGAGCTTCCCTTGGAGAGACCGCAGTTGCTTGAGAGTTCTTGGCGGAGGCATTTCCATAATCGCCTTGACCTTCGACGGGTCTATTTCGATGCCTCGGTGTCGGACGACGAATCCTAAGAACTTGCCCGAGGAAACTCCGAACGTGCATTTGAGAGGATTCATCTTCAAGTTGTATTTCCGAAGGCGCTGAAACACGACCTTCAGATGCTCTAAATGTTCCTCGTATGATTTTCTTTTAACTATGAGGTCGTCGATATAGCATTCGACGATTTCATGTATGAGGTCATCGAAAATCTTTGTCATGGCCCTCTGATAGGTGGCACCGGCGTTCTTTAGACCGAAAGGCATCACCTTGTAGCAGAATATGCCCAAAGGGGTCCGGAAAGCGGTATGCTTCTGGTTCTCAGGATGCATCTTTATCTGATTGTATTCTGATGAGCCGTCCATGAAGGAGAAAACTTCGTGTGTGGACGTGTTGTCTATCATTAGCTCAGTGATTGGTACTGGAAAGTCGTCCTTCGGGCAAGCTTTGTTGAGATCCCTAAAGTCCACACATACGCGCACCGTCCCATTTTTCTTTATCACCGGGACAATGTTGGCGATCCAATCAGGATATTAAACCTCTTGGATGAAGCCAGAGTCGATTAGCTTCTTGACCTCGGCGTTGATGCTCATCTCAAGCAAGAGCCTCATTCTTCTCGGTGCTTGTTTGATCGGCTTGACGTCCGGAGAAATCGCCAATTTGTGGACATCAATCTCTAGATCGAGTCCCGGCATCTCTGAATAGTTCTATGCGAAGCAATCTTTATACTGCATGAGCACGTCTTTAAGCGAAGCCACCTTTTCTTCAGACAATAGCTCACTGACGAACGTCGGCCGCGGGTCACTTGTCGTCCCCAAGTCGATCTTTCTGAGGTTGTCTGCAGTAGTATGTATCCCATCTTCCAGCTCCTTTGGCGCCGGTGGAAATTCTGATATCACTTCGTCATCATTATTTTCGAACCACCAGGGGAGGTCATCCATATTCTCGGATCCTTCTTCTGACAGCATTATCACGTGACAGGTGCGAGATCGCTTCCAAGACCGAGTTGATCCGACTCTGCTTTCGTGGCTTTCGGTTCATGCTTCTGCGGCGGGGTTACCCTCCAGCTGCTGGATAGAACGAACATGCCTTGCTGATACTGGTCTTCTACCCAATCTTTGAATGTGAAACAATCTTCGAGAGGATGTCCTATTGCCCGGTGATAGGAGCAATAGTCCGGGTGAGAGACCGCGTCTGCTTGCTCGGGGTGCTTGGACTCCGGGAGTGTCATCATCTGGTGTTTCATGACAAGATCGAATATCTTCTTTGTCTTGTCTTGAGAAAAAGAATATTCTCGACCCGTCTTCTTTATAAGAGATGAATCTTGGTTGCTCGATTCTCGATCGCGTGGATTCTTTGTCCCACTTTGTCGCAGTCGAACGCTTTTCCTATTCTTTGGTTTCTTTTTGCCTTTGTGTCGGGCCTTTTGTGTGACGGGTTGACGAGGAAGAGCATTTTCATTTTTCGCAGCCTGCTGAAGAAGGCGTTGCGTTCTGGCTTTCTCGTAGATGGCCATTTCGCGATTATGGTCGTCTCGAACCTTTTGACCCACTTCCCTTATAAGCTTGTCCATTTGTTCTTCGAACGACGGGCTTGGCATTTTCACGACGGGAGCTCATTTTGGTTCAGGGTTAGCATCTTCCCATATAGCATCTCCTTCTTCGTCAAAGTCATGTATGACGTAGCAGCCGCGGAATCGCTCTCATTCCCTGGATTGAACATACCCAAGCCCGATCGTTTCCATTCTCCCATTGGGCAACTTTCGTTGAGTTCCGGGGACGCTCCAGATCCTGTTGTAGAACTGAGCTTGTCGAGCAGTCTGCTTAAGGGGTACGTCTTGGCACCTCAACAGTCTTTTTAATCCGTCTGTTTAATATCTGGGCAGACATATGGGCTGGAGCTTGTCAAGTGTAGAATCCGCGCCATGCCAGATTTCTTTCTTCACTTTGGTTTTCCCGGATCGGTAGAATAGGATCGCCTTTTCACCCTTTCGCCTTGGAGGGACGTAGAATGTCTGCAGTTCCTGCACACTATAGGCATTAAGTGCTTCGAGCTCTTTATAATGCTCCCGCGGAACCATGGCGATTTGCAGACTCCGCCTATCATCAGCAAAGGCTTGAATTGACGGCCGAATAGAAAATATGGCATTGACTTCATCTTCCGAGTCCCTGCCGAAGATCAACGTAGGGGTGGACGGTCCCGGCTTGTTGCATTGGGGCGGCCTTGAGTAGACTATTTCTTCTTCCTCCTCGGTATCACTCCGGAAGACCGGAACAGTAGTGATAGATTTTTTCTTCGATTTATAGCATCTCTCCTTGTCTTCAAAGTCCAGCAAGAAATACTTTGCATCCTCATATTTGCGAACTTCGTTTACGGAGAACGGGTTAAGTTCCCCTTTTACGGTATAGTCGAGACCATCCTTGAAATATTTTATACACTGATGTTGTGTAGAGGGGATGATGTTGTACTCATGTAACCAAGGCCGGCCGAGCAAAGCGTTATAGCAGGTATTAGCGTCAATCACGTGAAACTTGATGTCAGTGACCAGCAGCCCAAAGCACAGCGTCAGTATCACAGACCCGAGCGTCCGTGATGACTGGGAGTCGAACCCGGAGATAGTGATCTTATCCCGAGCGAGGTGTTGAACGCTCATGCATATCTCCTTCAATACTCTTACGTTAAAGAGATTGACAGAGGACCCATTGTCGACCAGGATTTTACCTATCTTGATATCATGACAGTATCCGGAGACATAAAAGGGACGGTTATGCTCACACGTCCCGAGGAGGAGGTCTTCATCGCCGAAGGTGATATCGGCCGTGTATACTTCTTCCAGCTCGTCCTTCATCTTTTCTTCGGCGAGAAAAGCTTGGAATTGCTCAGGCTCTTGCAGTGCCTTGATCAAAAAATCTCTTGCTTCTTTTGATAGCAGAAGGGCGTTGAGAATGCTGAGCTGTGAGGGTATCCTCTTCAGGTGTGCCAGAACGTTGTAGTCCACCTTATTTTTCTTTGGCGGGTCCTTGGCTGTCAGCTCTTTGAAGACTTGATCTTCTACGGCGATGTCCTCAGGGACCTTTTCTTTTCCCTTATCCTTTTTGTTTGAAGCCTGGTTGGCGGGTCTGAGATTTTTTTCCGGAAGCGTACGATTGCGCAGCTGAATATTTTCACAAGTCTTCCTCTCTTCCGTTTCGGATGTGGGTTCTTTGAAGAGAAGGCCAAGGGCTATTTCTTCATCAGAATCGCTCCTAAAGGTGAGAACTTGTGATCCCCCAGCGTTGACCATGCGACAGTTGCTGGTGGTTCTTTTATGCTCCTCGGTCGTGTTTCTTTGCTCCCGATGAGTTTTGCGTTTCATCCGCTTGAAATGTTGTCGGTGAGCAACATATCCCTGCCACCAGCTTTTAAAAGCGTTGCACTCTTCGATGGAGTACGCAATCTTTAGATGATATAAGCAGTAGTTAGGATGTATATCCGCTTCATCAGGAGTGTGTTCTTCGGAGGGTGGCAGCTTCATTCCCATCGATATGGCTTTGGCGAACCTTTTCCTCGTCTTGAACCTGCTTTTATTTACGGCGGATATACTTTGATCTGGTGAAAGTGTTTCGACCCTTTCGTCCAGTCGCCGACGCTTGTCCTTTTCAAATATGGCCATCTTGCGCTCTCGATCAGCTTTGCTTTTCAAAAGAGCTTCGTTTAGGAATGCATCAATCATTTCGTCTGATGGTCCTAGAAGTTCAGGCTCAGGATCTGCCCCCGGTTTCTCTGTGTAAGGATCTTCTTCGTCGTTTATCGACGAGTTGGAGATTACATGGCAACTTGCCACATAATCTTCAGGTTTATCCGACGAGTCTTCTCCATTGTCATCACTTCCGTCCTCAAGGACGTGGCTGAGAAATTCTTGGAGTGTGACCGGGGTCCGCGCCTTCTGGTTATATTCTTCCAGCGCGTCAATCTGTTTTTGCAGGTCCGTGCGCTTGTCATCATGCTTCACGGGCTTTTGGTCTTCTTCTTCTTTTTCGAAGACTTTGACAGCTGGGTGTGAGCGCTTTGACTATCATCACCAATTTTTGGAGTTGAGCGCGGCTTCAGCATTCCCTCGATAATCTTGGGTTCCAGTGGATTCTTCCACCTGATCGCCGGGCATGTGTGGAGATCCTTCAGCATTCTTTTAGTCTTGGCTGAAAGAACGACCTCCCATGGGGCTTCTTCTACGAAAGAACATGATGCCCCCGGTGTGTCCGTCATCTTGGGAGCGTGTGGCTGTGGCGGGTTCACCTTCCAATTCTCAGACAGGGCAAATTTGCCCTGTTGGTATTGATCTTCAATCTAGCCTTTGAAGACGAAGCAATTTTCAATTGGATGGCTTACCGTTTGATGGTAGGGGCAATAATTGGGACTATTAGCCTCACCAGGTTGCAACGGTCGTTTTGGATTCGGCAGATTGATGAGCCTGTTGTGCACCGCCAACTCAAACAATCTCCTCGTTTTGTCCCGGGGAAATGAATAAGGGCGTCTCATTTTCTCATTATAGTATCGCCGTCTCTCTTCTAGTCGATCCGTTAATTTTGGACCACTGGGCTGCTGTTGAGCATTGGCGACGAAGGTCGCTTTCCCTTTTTCATTCCGCGGCTCCGGCTTCGAAGAGAAAGGCCTATGGCCCATCTGGTCCATCTGAGCTAGCTTGTCAATCAGGGCCTGGAACGTGGTTGGCTTAAAAAACATCATGAATTGTGAGATGGTCGCTTGAGGGTCAAGAGTGCCCACAAACATGCCCACTGCCAGCGCTTCTTCGATGCGCTACTCTCATTTTGACCATAAATTTTGCCACCGTATTGCGTACTAGACCCAAGTTTCGCCTGGCTTCACCCTTGCATTAATTGTACGGTAATCGGAGTACGCTCGCCGGTGCTCGCGAATCTCCGCGTAAACAGCAGCTCCATCTCCGCAAATGTCTTAACAGAATCGTTCGGGAGTTCAGAGTACCATTCTAATGCCGTCTCTGACAAGCTGCCGACGAACTGGCGAAGTAGCAGTTTATCGTCACCTCCCGTGTTGCTCCATAGAGCCATGAACTGGGCAACATGCTGATGCGGATTTCCCGTCCCTTTATATACATGGAATTTGGGAATCGTGTATCCCGGCGGGTACCTTATTTGGTCATACCATCCTGGATATGGTTGCCCAGTTTTAACAATTTGGCCGGCCGCTTCATTCGCCTGGTGAGCTCGTATTTGCTGAGCGATGTAATCATCCAGGGCAGCTTTGGAGATGGTCTCCTCTTTGGCCGCTGAAAGAGCCGGTGGAGGGTTCGATGTCTCCTCTCTGTCATCTTCAATGATAATCGGGGGGACTTCAGCTGGAGGTTCCGCCTGTAACATCATCCCGGCCATGTCTTGAAACAAAAGAGCCATTTGTTTTATGTTGGCTGCTTGTTCCGCGGCCTCTTTTTCTTTCCTCTCAAGGATTCTTCGGAGGAATTCAGTATCAGTCTCTTGTTCCTGACGCTGCTCTGAGGTCTCCGGATTTTCTTTCGGCCCAGTGAGTGCGGCCATTGCAATTAGCATCTCCTGAAGTTTTTGCTGCTGCTGCTCCTGAGCCTTTGTTATCGATTGAGTAAGCGGTCGATGACCCGTAGAAGCACGGCTTTCCTCTTTTCCGGAAGCCATATAAATGGTATGTATCACCATGCCCCGAGACTTGGGGCGTTTAAATTCAGCGTCTTTACGATTCGCCGTGGTCACAGGGGCTTTCTCCGGTCTACTTCTCTTATGAACGGTTGAAGTTGAGGGAGCCGTTGCAGCAGGCACCCAGACAGATGACATCTTCAGTGGTACCACGGGATGGCTCTTTTCTTGCTGGGCCTTAAGCTTCTTTGACCGACTAGAGTAGTCCTGGTTAATCACCGATTCCTGGACCTATCGCTAGACTTTGTAAATCTTGGAAGAAAGCCGCTGAGGGGGCTTCTCCGGCTTCTTTCTGTAGTAATCTCCATAGGCAAAGGAGATCTCTTCAGCACGGCAGTCGGAGTTTTCTTGCGAACCCTTCTAAGCAGTTCAAACCTATTCCCAGTTGGAACAGCAGCATTGATTTCCACCATGGGAGCTAGCGGAGTTAGTCCCGACGGGGAATTGCCCCCAGCCTTCCTTACTCGGCGCTAGTAACGATGGCGAGCATGTCGTGCGGATGGAGTTAGTTTAGTTGTAGGGGTGACTTCCTCATGCCCCCTGTTTTGGCGAAGGGTTGTCACCGGCGTCAGCCTCTTAAAAACCGATGCCCGTTGAGAAGCGGTGTCCAATTCGTCAAAGACAGACCTCTGGGCGGGGGAAGCAGCTTTGATGACTTCGCCTGGAGCGGGAGCCGGAACGGCCAGCCTTGTGAAGACTGACTTCTTGGCGGAAGAAACTTCTCTAATAATTTTGTCCGCTTGAGCCGGGATGGCTATCCGCTTTGGGATGGCTGGTTCGGGTATCACGGGCTTGTTGGCGTTCTGGCCCAGTCTGCTGAAAACTGAGGCAGTGGAGTTGGGCAACCCGTTGAGAGGGGCCGCAGCAGTGGTAAGTCGATCAAAAACCGACTTCTTTGGGGCTTCTTGTGATGGTACAGGGGTGCTGAAGCTCGTTGGTGGGAGCATGGTCCTTAAGAACAATCCAGTGGTGGCCTGAGCGACCTGTTCCACCAGCATAGCGAAGATGGAGGCCGCTTGGGGCCCGTAAGTCACTTCTCCGGACGGGATGGAGCGAGAGTTGCAGTTGCAGTTAGTGCATGTTGAAGCCATTGATCTTCTGTTTTCTATACGGAACAAGACACCAAATCTTAGTAATTCGAACCCATGGGCAACCATATCAAACCGTGATTCGTTCGCGAACACGACACACGAAGTGTGGAGTGGAAAGAGGAAAAGGTCCCACCGGGCGTGCCAAAATCTGTTCCCCGCCGAAACACGGGGGCGCGATCGCGCGGGTCCGTCTTGCCTGAATTTCGGGGCAGATGCTAATTTGTGCCATCCGTCTACCTCTCTGAAGATGCCAAGTTGATTTATGACACCATGTATCGAAAGTTTAAATGGACGCAGCCGATGTAGTAGACTTCGTCAGATTCCCTCTCATTTGAGGGGTTTTTTTTTATTGTGGGGACGCTCTTCCCTATAGGCGCAAGCCCCTGCAGTTAATTACGCTACCGCATCGCGGTAACCACTTTCTCCTTCTCCAGATGGTCACTTCGTGTCGTGGGTGTTTGTTTTGTTTTTGGTTGCCCGTGGATTGTATACGGAGACTAATGTATATTGTCGCCCGTAGGGCGTGAATTAGTCCAAATCCTTATTCTCTTAGATTTGGGTTTGGGGGTTGGGTTTAAGGATACATTAGACTCATTTAAGACTAAGATCAACTTAAACGTTTGTTAAGGATACGTTAGTCTAATTTTTAGACTAAGATCAACTTAAAGGGATCGTTTAGATCCAACAAAGGAGCATTTGGGCTCTATTGTTTAGTTTAGGGACATTGCGGTCAATAATTAGTTTAAGGACATTATGGTCCATTATTAGTTTAAGGACATCTCGGTCCAAAGTTAAGGACATCATAGTCCATGGGTTTTAAAGGATCCCACAGTCCGAGGTTAAGGACATCATAGTCCATGGGCTTAAGGACCCCACAGTCCAGTTTAAAGATGTCATAGTCTATGAAATGTATGGTTGTCGGGACCCGTCACCTCTCTGAAGACGTTGAAGGATTACAACGACAAATATTAGAGGAGTAAAGAGATGTACCCTCGAACCAATTAAAGTTGGTTGAAAGATCTGTAGTACGATTTTGGGCTAAGATCTGTTAAAATGTTTATGAGCAAACGGACTCAATTAATATGAGTTGAGCACTTATGGACAATCTTGGGCTAAGTCTAATCGAGTTAAAATGTTTATCATTTATTTTGGGCTACTGAGCATTTGCTTGGGCTTGGCCCTGTTAACAATGCTGGGCATTGACTTGAATTCTGACAATATTTTGTCTTTTATTGAATGTTGGGCATTCATCATAGCTCTGGGCTTATTAAAGAACAATTTATGTTCTATCAGCGCGACACGTGGCGTGCTTGGCGTTTTGCGCCAGTCAAAGAGCGCAGTGCGCTTCTGCCGAGTAGCGCACACGTGAGGAACACGTGTCGCTCTTGGCGCTGAGTGCCAGATGATGGGCGCATTGCGCCAGTTTATGAGCGCAGAGCGCTATTAGTCCAGTGGCGCACACGTGATTGACACGTGGTGCGCCTGGCGCTGAGCGCCAGCCCATGAGCGCAGTGCGCTATTTCAAGAGCATAAAGCGACACGTGCCACGCTTGGCGCTGACCGCCAGTCTAAGAGCGCAGAAGCGCAGTTCAAGAGCACAAAGCGCAGTTCCAGAGCGCAAAGGCGCATATGATCAATTTTGTGATTTAAAAAAAGACTTTATCTCAAGATTCTAAGAACAAAAGTTCTTCAATCTCTTATGTTGATGAAAGGCTTTGCTTTTATGGATCTGTAATCTGTGAGAAAGAAGTAAATTCTTCTTTTATTTTATGATGAGATCTTTTGATCTCTCTGTGAAAAACTTTTTGTCTTTGTAGATCTATAATCTTTTAAAGAAGTGAATCCTTCTTTTTAAATTATGAGATGATTTCATCTCTATGTTCATCATTATCATTTCTTTACCTTGAAGAAAGTTTTCTTTTTCTGAGAGCTTGCTTTTTTCTTCTTTGAATTTCTCAAAGTTTTTGAGGAGATTTCTCTTTATGCTTCTCTGTATATGAGACTTGAAGTCTAGGGGCCTTTATATATGGCAAGCTGATCAGTTCAATCAATTAAGGAGATCTTTTCTCCAATTGATTTGGAGAATTTCCCATCGTTGGATTTTTGATCAAAGGGCTTCTGATTTACAGAAGGCAATCTTCTTGTTTTTAACAAGAATGGGAAATCTTTCCATACAGAATTTATTCTGTACTTTTGGTAATTTTTAATCACCATTGGATCATTGATCCAACGGTGCTCTGATTTACAGAGCACAATTTTGTTGTTTGGAAAGATTTTAAGAAATCTTTCCTTAACAGAATTTAATTCTGGTCAATTAATGGTTTATCATTATTATTAGATTTTTGATCTAACGGTGGGGAGCTTTTGTTCCAGCGCTAGCCCACCCGTGCTTTGCACGTGGCGCACTGCTTAGAGCGCAGCGCACCTAGCGCTAGCGCACACGTGCTTTGCACGTGGCGCGCTGCTTAGGGCGCAGCGCACCTAGCGCTAGCGCACACGTTCTTTGCACGTGGCGCGCTGCTTAGCGCTGCAGCGCAAGCGTTGTTTCATTTCAAATTTTAAATTTCAAACAGAGTTTTGCTCTGATTGGGGGAAACAAGGACGATGGTTGATCCCACAACCATTCGTGTGTGACATCAAAAATTGTACACAGGTGCTCATTGGAGAATGGGTACACCAAACATGACTCGCCGAGGACTCCTAATTGGTAGTATACCTATCGTCAGATAGCAGTCCTTTGGTGACACTGATACAGGTTAGTCTGTAGACCCGAGATCGTCATAGAGTCTTGTGTGGCTCCTACTGTGCTTTGATTTCCTCACTACCACGCTCAAAGGAGACGTGCAAACAGGTGGATTTTGGGTGCAGTCCCGAGTCACATGGAGGTAATGAGCGATACGAGGGGTTTCGTCTCTCCCGGTATTGGGGGTTGATATTGGGCTATGCTCGATTAGCTATAACTGGAAGTCCCTGGCCAGAGCTACTGCTGAGATTTACTGATAAGAGTTATCAGTAGTTTCTCGAACTGTTATAGGCCAGGTATCGGCATGACTTATCAAGTTACTGGGGTCTGACGTTTACCACCCGTAGACTCGATATGCGACATATCAGATGAAGAGACCGGACTGTACAGTAGTGTTACTGATAGGCTTCATGGAGAGCATGAACAAGCTTTCTTGTTGATCTTCATATCGCTCAATACCCGGATAGCCGTTATGTCCAGCTAGTACTGCTGACGGCTTGTAGGTGACTGATGTGATCATCACTTACTGCTGGCGTATTGACGAGTTTTTAGAGTCCCATACAGAAGTTTCCTGGTTCATGCGAAACGAAGTAGGGCGCATATGTGATATGTATGGGGGCCAGATTAAATACGAGTATGTGATACCGTATTGTAATCTGGCAGTTATCTGATGTAGGTCAGGTTATATGTGATATAACCGGATTATCGAATCAAGTGTTGATTTGATATGTGATACACAGATAAATGATATTAGTCGGTTATATGTGATATAACCGGATTATTAAATCAAGTGTTGATTTAATAATTTGATATATATTTATATTTGATATAATTATATAATAATTAATATCATTAGCTCATTAATTATTCTTCATAATATATATTACTATGATATATATATATATATATATATATATATATATATATATATATATATATTTTATGAAGCATGGCATGAATTTCTATTTTGGAAAATAGAAAAATGAGGTGTAAATGGGAGCATGGGTTATGGCATGGGCATTATATTTTTTTATTGGTCTTGCAACACTATTGAAGTATGGTTGAATAAATTTATTCAAAATTCAACCATGCTTCAATAAGGGAGCAAGAGTATGGTTCATTTTTCATTTGAGCTTTAGCCATTTTTTTGAGTTGCTCTCTAGCTTGCTCTCATCATCTTCTTCCTCTTCATGCATCAAAACTCCAACCCCTCACATGTGATGTGAACCATGGAGTTTTGAACTAACTAGTGAGCCTCAAATCCCCTACTTCACCATCCCACCAAGCTAGCACTTTGGTATGGCGTGTTTCCTTCACTAATAGGAGATTAGTGAAGAGGTAGCTTGAGCTAGTGGGCTTCGCATGGATCATCTTCGGCACGAAGGTCTTCGGAGGAAACTCGATCAAACTCTCAAGTGGAGCCTAGTGGAGTCGCGTAGACTACTACATGGAGCTTGTGAAGTGAAGGACTCAATCTACGAGGATATAATCTATTTCACTTCTTTAGTTTTTCATATCATCATAGGTTAAACCCTAATTATTCTAGTTAAGATCTTGGTTAGTCTAACTTAGCACCTATAAAAATTTAAATTTGGCATGCTTGTTTCTATAAAAACCTTGTTGTAGTGCTAGGGTAGACTTTCATGGTAAATACATACCCTGTAGTCAAAATATAATCGGGAAAGCAGTTTTCAATTAACACTGCAGAGTTTTGAAACATGAAAAATGTTTCAAAGGGGTGGCCGGGTATTCCTAGTAACGCCTCTTCTACTATCCAGATTTATGACAGTAGTCGCAATTTCCTTTACCCTCAATCCAGTTCTTTTATATGTCTTTACTTTTTACCTTCTGTACACCATATTTAGGCTAATTGGTATTTTTCCTTCCTTACCTTTCGACACATGTCTAAGATTTGGAAGAAGACTATCCAATAAGCAAAATAGGTGTACTCTTCTAATACTAGGAACCCTTACAAACCGAGAGAAGGTAAAGAGAAAAGACAATCGAATCCTATTCAATTTCCCCAGAACCGGAATCCAATTTCAAACTAAAACAAATTTCTTCGAGTTCATATATAACTATACGATGGCTTACCCAAGAAATATGGATCTTTGTAGTGATACGGAGTGTTCTGGAGAAATGCAAAGGGAAAGCAGGAGTGGCAGGGATATATGTGACTTCGTCGTGAATCATGACAATCAAAAACCTAGTGTGTAAGAAGGTTCGGTTAATTTGGTTCATGAGTTTTAGTTTAAGGTCAGGTCATGGTCACTGCCAAAGAGAGAAAAAAACACTCAGCGTGCACTCTAACCTAAATTAGATTGGTTAATCACTTTATCTAATCAGGATGGCTCCCACTGTTTTCTCGAATTTTCTTTCAAATCCTAAAAGGAGAATTAGTCGGGATCATCTGAAAATCACCCGAGGCATAACACCTACTCATCAGTGGGAATCGGGACCCAACTATCATCGCGTGATAACTTAATAGAAGCCATTCAGGTTACCACATTCCAGAAGGTATGCACATACTTGACAAGTTTCCTTTATATTTGAAACTCCCGATATGGTTTTTGCCCCAAACGGCTTTTGACCTTAACAAGTTCAACAAATCATAAGCCGCTAGTCATGTTCAGCCCGTCATTATCTTGATTACCCTAAACCCACATCTACGACCCTTAACAAGGTTAACAAAGTCGTACGACTGTCCTACTTAATCGCATCACCATGCACAGAAAAGCACCACTTAGTTATCGTACACTACGCCTTAATAAGGTCAACAAACGTAACACGAATACTAAGTACTCCTAATCTGAAATGATGGAGGGCTATGGCTGGTTTTTGGTAAAAAACCTTTAACGTAATAAACTTGATATCGTTGAAGGAAATCAAGCAGTTTTGAAAATGAGTCGTTTAGGCTCCGCATTTTTAAAGCGAGTGGTTTTTGTAGAAAACTGATGGTTTTGAAGAAAATCGAATAGTTTATATCCACGTAAACTTTTTGCCAAAAAGATCACTCCCTATGAAGGGATCTAGACTTTTTTCTCATCAAATGAGGTGCATGATATTCCTAACTGAATATTTCGACGCAAAGCAAAAGAAAACGCTTATAGTTTTCAAAAATTGGTTTCAAAAATATCATTTAGGTTTGTTTTCCTTGCATTAATCAGAATTAATGCAATCACATCAATTAATCATATCATGCAAGAAAATAAACGAAAATAGACACGCACATATATGCCATCAGTATTCGCCACAAGGTCCCGAGTATTCACCGTAAGGTTACTTAGCTTACGGCAGAGCGGGGATAGGACTAGCACGGATGCAAAACATATATAGCGTCTACTATATATATAATATATATAAACATTCGTCTCACGCATGATATCAGGTAATATCACAGAATCATCACAGCAAAATCACAGCGGAAGCAAACACAATATGGAAATGCGGATAAACTAGAAAAAATACATTTCAATGGAGCCAAATATAAAATGCAATTTTCCCGATCGTGTGGATAGCCTGTAGTATCGGATCCTAGACCCCTACGAGTGTGGCAAGCTACCCGCCAATTCCAGAAGCGAGGCAATCCCAATCAACGAAGTGAATGGGCCACCCAGCACTTCCAAAATCCGGTGACTTAGGCACCCCTCCGCGGGTCAATCCTATACCCCTACGAGTGCGGCGAATAGCCCGCCAAGTCTAGAGTAAGGCACCCCGGTCTCAACACCATGAGATGGAGGCCCGTTTCCCTCTAGAACCAGGCTACTCGAGCACTCCACCGCAGTAATCCTAGTGCATATAATGAAAAACAGAATATACAACGGTGACTAAGTACGCAACCTGGACACGTCCCAAAGAATAATACAAGCCATGATGACGGCAGTTCACATGTCGGACGCTCGTCACGCAATATGAATATACATTACATCACAGAGAACTAGCTCAAAAATTACATACACCGGGCTATCCATCGCGACAAATCCAACACAACCATAATCAACAAAGCAATATCCATCACAGAACAAGCAAACTTGTAAGTATCAATTCCTTAGCCCCATCTAATTAATACGTATAGCAATTAGAAGATGTTTTATTAAACGTTATGATATACGCAACTAACACAAAGCCTACGACAATCGAATACCGCACACAAATAGCTAACACTTCAATTTTCCAAAATACCATAAATCAAGTTTGCTAGAAACCGACAAAAAAATTCCATGCTAAAATCCACTATGAGAGTCCGAAATGGGCTCAGATTGATTGGAAACTTCGCTAAGGCCCCCGGCACAAAATTAACGTCGACCCAGAGGTACCTATGGGGGTACCCACTCCCTAAGCCACCCTAAGGTAGCCGAAGGGGTTGGCAGACCCGAAACTGCCTTCTGAGGCAGTTTCGGGTCCCAACCCCCCAAGGCCACCATTTGGATGGTCTCGGGGGTGTCGGCCCTCCTTAAGTCCCACCGGGACGTCCACGGTGTCTCTTTTCACCTCCCCGCGGCTTCTCGGTCCAAACCGAGACCCTACGGGGAGTCAAAATATCAATATGGCATGAAATTTCTCACTGTTTTATCGGCAGTTTTTGCGGGGCAAAAACCGGCGAGATTCGGAAGTCGTAACTATCTAGTTCAGGGTGTTTAGTGGCTCTGATACCATTGAAAGTTCCTAGTGCCCTCTCCGCTAACCCGCGGCCAATGCGGAATTCAAAAACAAAATTTTCATGGCACTAGAAACTAAAACCTAAAAATCGAACCAAACACTTAAACTAGAACCATAATAAGATAGAAATCACAACCTTTATAGCGTATTCATTTGCTCCAATTAGGTCAGACTCTAACATGCTCTCAATAGCTCCGGGTCGCATTTGCAAGCCAGTCCTCTTTCGCCGAAGATGATCCACCCGAGAGAACCGATCTAAGCTCCGGCTTCACCTAGTGAAGCAACCGACGCTCCAAGCTCGCTGGGAATGGAGAGTAGGGATGTAGCAATTTTCCACTATCTTTTTCTCTTAAATCTAAGATGAGGAGGTGAGGAAAGATAGTCATGAGCAAGTGTTGAAGGCATGAGTGAAGAATGAATCAAGTGTTGAATGAAGAATGGCTTCATAATTTTTTTTAGCAATCATACAAATAAAAAACTCAAATCAATATGTAATAAAATAAAGAAGCCTATTCCTCTCTACATGTTTTCAACCATGCTCAATACCATCTCACCCTCCACCTCATTTAATGAATATTCATAAATGAATATTCATAAATGAGGTGTCCATCTTTTAGAACAAATTCCGTATAAATACGGAATATAACCCGATATACGTATCGCGATACATATACGCGTATCCGTATAAAACTACTAATAGCCAAGAGAGAAAATGAATAGTGGATAATAATACTAGAATACATATATTAAATATATATATATATATATATATATATATAAATTATTAAATCTAAACTTGATTTAATAATCCGGTTTAATCCTAAGCCGCTAATATTATCAACCGTCCGATTAAAATCCGTATAGCATGCACACATATTTAATCGGACACCTGTATGTACCAATATACGTCATCTACATCATATCGTCTGAACCGAAAAAACCCTCCGTGTGGGACTCTAAAGACTCGTCAATACGCTGGCAGTGGATTTAACAACAAGCGCGTCGGTGGCACTAACTGTACGTAACGGCTACCCAGGTACTAAGCGAAAAGAAGGATGACGAGCAAACTCATCCGTACCCCTACTAAGTCTGTCTATGACAATTTTCGTACAGTCCGGTCTATTCGTCTGAGAGTATCGCATATCAGGTCTAGGGGGTGGATAAAGTCAGACCCTTAATAACGCGATATTTTGTGCCGGTGTGAAGCCCGTCACCCACTGAGAAACTACTGATCCAAATCAGTAATTCTTGTCCACCTTGGCCAAGAATTTCTGGTGATGGTCACCCGTGCACAGCGCGACATCTACCCCCAAATACCGAGAGAGACGAATCCCCGACAATCCACTCACTGCCTTCATGTGGCTCGGGACTGTACCCAACTAAAATCTGTTTGCACGACTCTTTTGAGCCGTGGTAGGTTAGTAATCAAAACACAGTGGGAACTCACACGAAAGAAATGACGATCTCATGTCGACAGACTAACCTGTACTCATTTCACCTGAGAACTGCTATTTGACAATAGATATAATACCATCTAGCATGTTCCAAGCGAGTCCGTCCAGTGTAACTCATAACTCGATGAGTATCTGTATACTATCTTAGGTGACCAACTGACACCAATGGTTTGTAAGAACGGAATGCCCCTTATCGGGGTCTCGAAAAGTATACACTAGTTTACTCCAGAGTATCGATACCTAATCTCGATACTCCCTCAACTAAGAACATTTAAGGATGTGCTTATGGACCACCGAGCTCTCACGTATATGATCGCTATCATAATACTGGTAGTCAAGCAAGAATCTTATGGGCTCTATCAACATATAATAGTGATCTGTAATACCACATAATACATGCACATGATGATAAAGTTTAACAAGGTAGCATATTATCATCTCGAGTAAGACTGTTCTACCCGTATAGGTGATCCTTCAATCATCATAACCGTTTTCCTGTGATTACAATAATTGACTTGAAGGCACTATATCCAACAATTCATATTATCATTTCTTGTATTTTGGTCATCCTGTTATATGTTGAACTCTATAGAATTTTGAATGTAATAACTAGCTGTCGGATTTCATTCTATTGTTTACTCTCGTTATATTTTATATCGCTTATAAACGCTTAGCGTATTCGTTTCGAGAAAGGACCTTCTCGGAATAAATACATCGTGCGTCTCGTCACGTATCCGTTACCACTATTTTGGGAAGCAGGGCGTGACACCTGCTAATATGTAGGGTTACTAGGCACACTAATGAGGTCCCACAAGGCATCAACCATGCTAATTTCAAACTTTACGGTGCCGAGAAACCCTAGACTAGATCGTTAACTAGAATTTTAGGCGAAACAATAAGCTAGTTAACAACTTAACTAAAGCGTAAACGGAAATACAACTTTTGTAGATCCGGTCCTCCACCTCCATAGCTCCGCGATGAAGTCCCCTCGCTGCGATCAACGGATCCCGGGCTCTAGCGTCGGCTTCATCGGAGAAATGGGCGGGCTAGGTCGTCGACTTCGATGCCGAAGATGATCTACGTCGAGGCATCACAAAATCAAGCTCCAACTTCACCAAGTCATGAAACTTGTGAAGAAAACACCATATACTACTTGGCAAGAGGTAGAGGATGAAGAAATAGGAAGTGGGTTCACTTTAGAATTGGATTTCTCACTCTTTTTCACTAGTTGCCATTGATGGAGGCAAGCTTTCTTCATGTTGAAGATGAAGAAGAAGAAGAAAAAGAAAATGATAAGTTATTTTCAAAATAGAAAATAAAATCAATACTTATCATATGGCAACCATAGTTAGGTGTAGAGAATAAATCATGGTTAGTTTAAATGGTTAGAGTTAAGCAAGAAGACAAAATGGTCACTTAGTCAAAACTTCATGAAGCTTCAACAACAAACAAAATAAGCCACCATTTTCTTTTCTTTTGCCAAAAAGAAATAAATAAATAAATGGATAAATAAATAAAATGAAAATCCTAACCATTACACAACCATGGTTTAATCTTTACACATACTCTAGTTAGCATGTATCATCAAACATGATACAAACTAGTGTACAAAAGTATATCACATATACAATGTGCACATCAAGTGAGAAAATCCATTTAAAGTGAACCAATACTAGTTAATGCAAAGTAATATATCAAACATATAATTATGCATTAAATCATTAAATCAATACTTGATTTAACGATCCGGTCATATCGCATATAACCGACTAATATTCAATGTATCGGCTTATCGAATCAATCCTTGATCGATAACTAGGTTATATCGCATACAACCAATTGATACATTCATCGCGAGAATGGAATACGGTATCGCATACACGCATTATTTTCGGTCCCGCACATATCTCATATGCGCTCCTATTTCGTTTCGCTTGAGCCAGGAAACCTCTGTGTAGGACTCTAAAGACTGGTTAATACGCCGGCAGCAGGTGATGATCATATCAAACACCCACAAGCCGCAAGCGGTCTGCTAAACGTAACGGCCACCCGGGTATTGAGCGATCAGAAGATCGACGAGCAAGCCCGCTCATACTCCTGTGAATCCAACCAGTAACACTCACCGTACAGTCCGGTCTGATCGTCTGATATGTCGCATATCTCGCCTAGGGGTGGTAAACGTCAGACCCCAATAACTCGATAAGTCGTGTCGATATGAGGTCTATAACAGTTCAAGAAACTACTGGTAACACTTACTAGTATATCTCAGCAACCCTGGCCAGGGATTTCCGGTTATAGCCAATCGAACACAGCGCAACATCAACTCCCTATACCGGGAGAGACGAATCCCCTCCTATCGCTCATTGCCTCCATGTGATTCGGGACTGTACCCAAAAACCACCATTTTGCACGCCCTCTTGGACGTGGTAAGGTGGAAATCAAAGCACAGTGGGAACCACACAAGACTCTATGACGATCTCGGGTCAACAGACTACTCTGTACCAGTGTCACCAGAGAACTGCCATCTGACGTAAGGTATAATACCATCTGGGAGTTCTCGGCGAGTCCGTCCAGTGTACCCAGTCTCTACTGAGCACCCGTATATCATCTCTGATGTCAAACACCAATGGATATGGGATCATCCATCGCCCATCTGTATGGGTCGAGAAGGTATACGCTAGTCTACTCTGGTATATCGATGCCCCGTCTCGATATACCCACGGCTAGGGACCTTGAAGGATGTACTTATGGACTACCATGTCCCTACTAGTATGATCCGCATCATAGTCCAGGTAGTCAAGTACACATCCTAAGGGCTTTACCAACATGTAACAGAGAGACATTCAGTATACACGTTAAGGTAAAGAGTAACCAGATAGCATACTATCATGTCGAGCAAGAAAGTCCTCCCTATATATGTCCCAGCATCCACTACAATATACATCCTATGTATAGTAATGGCCTCTAGGGCATACATATAACTAACAATCTCCCACTTGCACTAGGGCCATCTGTAGCAGTGGTTGTAGTATCTCATACTCAACCATCCCATAAAAGTCTCTCTCTGGGAATAGGCCCTTCGCGAGTGGATCCGCCGTGTTGTCCTCTGAGTCTACTCTCCTTACCTCGATCCCTTAGAGATCAACCATCTCCATGATCAGGTGATACTGCCTTAGAATATGTCTGGATCACTGATGGGACTTGCGTTCCTTGGCATAAGCCACAACTCCATTGTCACACAATGGGAGGAACATAGTTCATCTCATGAACCAATATACACCCAAACAGCCTCTTTGGTAGCATCTTAAGTAGCGATGTTTCCTGCCTTTATCGTCTAGTATGCCACGGTATCTAGCTTGGAACTCTTCCAACATACCGTCCCTTGATAGAGGGTAAAGACAATGCCTGTGACTGACATTCAGTCGTCTTTATCACCCTGGAACACTTCCAGTGATTTTCTCCAGGATCAAACTGATACCATCTCACTACAACTAGTGAGTATCCTAACATCCATTTGGATCTATCTCATAGATCCAAAATCCAGGATTTAGTAGGTATCACTTTGATCCTATGTGGATAATCATTGTGATAAGCGGAGATTGATCGAGCGTAGCATAGGAAACTCTTTCCCTATCAAGAGTATGTCATCCACGTACTCTACGAGAATCGCCACCATACTCCCTACTACCTTTTTGTTTATACAAGGTTCATCTACCATTTTGATGATGTCAAACTCATTGACTAATCCATCAAAATAGATGTTCCAACTCCGCGATGCCTGCTTTATCCTATAAAGCATCTTGCACACGTTTCCGCTGCTCCCACTGTCTACGAGGCCCTCTGGCTGTGTACTTATAGACGCTCTCTTCCAAAACATTATTTAGAAAAGTAGTCATGACACCCAACCACCAGATATCGTAGTCATGGTATGTAGCCGTGACAAGTAGGATCTGGATGGACTTAAGCATAGCCACTGGAAAAGGTTTCATCATTATCCACACCTGGTCGATGACGAAAACCTTTAACAAGTCTAGCTTTGAAAGTCTCAACTTTTCCATCTACACCAAGTAATCTTCTCAAGATATACTTGCTCCTGATGGGGATTTAACCCTTCAGATATAGCAACCAAAGTCCATACTTTGTTGGTGTACATGGATTCCATCTCAGATCACTAAGCATCCAGCCATTCTTACATAGTCTTACTCCTGATGGCCAGCTCGAAGCTAGTTGGGTCATCATCTCATGATGCAATCCTCGCTCCTACTGTCATAGAGAAACAGAATTATCTCTCAGGTGGGTGAGGAACCCTACTAGATCGGCGGAGAGGCTGAGGTTCGTTGGTATCTACTGAATCCTTTGGTTGTGCCAAATCATCTGCTGTAGTTTGCATAGCTGGAACATTTCCAGTTCTACATAACAGATCTTGCCTCGAGCTTGTCCGGATTTTGCTATTCAGACATAGGCTGGACAACCCCAAATCTTAACTAACTTAAGATATGGGCTCTTCCCTTTCCATATCAGGTATGAAGTGGTAGGCGACTGATTTGATTTGAACCCTTTTCAATAGGTATGCAGCTTCTCAAGTGCATAACTCCCAAAAGGAAACAGGTAACTCAGTAGTACTCATCATAGAGCACACCATATCAAATAGGGTGTATCTGCTCCACCCCGATATACCATCTTGCAATGGTGTATACGGAGGAGTAATGCTAAGAGAGAATTTCGTTCTCCTTTAGATTAATCCAGGAATTCCGTGCTCAAGTATTCTCCTCCTTGATCACATCAAAGGACATAATACTTTTACCCGTATTTTGGTTCTCTACTTCTAACTTATATTCTGTGAATATCTCAAAAGGTTCGGACTTGTGTTTCAACAGGAACAAATGTCTGAATCTTGAGAGATCATCAGAGACTGTAATGAAGTACAAAGAACGAGTCCTGGAATGTGTAGACAGGGGGCCTTTATACATCAACATGTATCATCCCAAGAGTTCACTAACTCTTTCTCTGTTTCCAATAAACAGAGCTGGTGTCATTATATCTTTATGACATGACTGGCAAGTTTCACAAGATGTAAATTCAAACTGAATTAAATATGCATCTTTATGTAACTTCAGCCAGTCGGGTCGCATTGATATGACCTAGTCTATAATGCCTCAAGAAGAATTCGTTCATTTCTGAACTCTTCCTCTTGTGTGTGTTCCGTATACTAAGAACTGTAGTTTGATTTAGAACATTAATGCTTTTAGATAACGTGCCTGAACCGATCAACTTTTGATATAGGAAATGTTCAAAACATTATCCAACAATACAAAGTTTTATCATTTCTTTACTAATAAAGAGATTGATATGATTTTGTATATCAGGTTCGGTATCTAATAACATTCGTTTAGAATCAATGTATTGGTAATACAGGGTGACAGTGACCAACAGACTTGGCTGCAACACTTGCCCCATTTTCTGTCTCATGAAACTTATCACCCGTTCTCAGTTCTCTACCTCTCTGTAGCCCTATGTAACAGATTACATATCTGGGATCCTGATCCGGTATCAAATACCCAGGACGTAGAGGATATTGAGAAACAGTTCTGTGTAACGAACACACCCGAAGATGATGCATCATATGCACTTTCCTCGTTTGGACGGCACGGGAAATCTGGTATTCCCCAATTTCCTGCTCTGTCTTATAACAATTATAAGTTGGAGCGGGACCAACGTTTCCCAGCTCAGTATAACAAGCGGGTTCGGTCAATAATCCGTATTATTATCTTGATTAAGGCGTGATATGGTCGCTACCTGGAGAGAGAGAGAAGAAAACACTCAGCGTGCGCTCTTGCAAGAATAGATTGGTTATTATTTTATCTTATCAGGATGGCTCCCACTGTTTTTATCAAATCTTCCTTCAAACCCTAAAAGGAAAGACTAGCCGGGATTAATTACACACTACAAGTTCGCCAATTTTTCAGCCAGGCCAGTGTCGGTACTTTGAGGGAGGTCCCCTGTGCTTTCACACGAACCTAATTAATGTAAACCTCGTTTTCCCAGAGGCGTAACCCCGTTGACACCTTTCTAGACACCTACTTGATCGGCTAATTGTAATATGTAAAACTCTCCCAGGAGTAACTCTTACTCGCAGCGGGTATCGGGATCCAACTATCTCATAGAAGGTATGCAATCTCATTGCAAATTTCAACACTTGAAATTCCCGATAACATTTTGCCCCTAGCATCCTATGACCTTGACGAAAGCCAACAAACCATAGGGTACTAGTCAAGTTCAACCCGTCATTTCCTGATTGAATTAAACCCACCCGCACGACCCTTGACGAAAGCCAACAAAGCCGTACGACTACCCTAATCCAATCGCATCGTATGCTAGCAGATAAGCAGCGTATAGCTACCGCACACTGCACCTTGACGAAAGCCAACAAATGCAGCACGAATACTATATACAACTTATCTGAAATGACGGAGGGCTACGACAGGTTTTTCTGAAAACCTATTGCGTAACGAACTTGATATCGTTGTAGAATCAAATGATTTTAAAATGGAGTGTCTTTGAGGCTTTTCTAGTTTTGCTAAAGGAGTCACTCCCGGTGAAGGGATCGTCGGTCCTTTCCTTGTCGAATGAGGTGCAGGATATATCATATATATCACTGTGCAAAGCAAAAACACTTAAAAGCAATCAAAAGACAAACCGAGTGTGTAGCATCTGCCAGTTATTGCTAAAGGAGTCACTCCCGGCGAAGGGATCTCGGTCCTTTCCTTATCGAATAAGGTGCAGGATATATCATATATACCTCTGTGCAAAGCAAGAACTGTAGCTACCTGTTTTAATTTTGAAATTCGATTCTACAACATCTTAGGTTTCTTTTGTTTCATTAATCTCATTAATGAAGTCCCATCATTTAAGTCACCTAAAACATCACAGATAAATACGACACACACTTATGCCATCCGTGTTCGCCTCGATGTCCCCTCGTGCACCGTTAGGTTAGGTAACTAACGGCAGAGCGGGGCAGTGCTAGCGCGGGTGTAAAACATAAGTAACGTCTATATGATATATCATATATACTATATGTTGTATCTATCACAAAACATCACATGATCACATCACAGATATCGCAGCAGAAGAAACATATGAAATATTGGATATACTAGGACGTCCGTGTTTTCAATACGAGCCATTATAAAACACGGATTCCACGGTCGCGATGAATAGCCAAACCCACACCCCAAGACCCCTACGAGAGCGGCAAGCAACCCTACCAATTCTAGAGTTAGGAGACCCGGACTCGACTCCTCGAGTTGGTCTCCCACTGGACTCCAGAACCCGGTTACTTGTGCTCCCCTCCTTGGGTCTATCCTAGTGCGAAAAAGTAAATAATATACAAAAGGTGACATCTTCCACAACCTGCAAGTGCCCCAATAAAAGAATATTACATACAAGTTATTACATGAATGAAAATGAAAAACACTCATCTCACATAAAAACCCCCGGCTATTCAAACACGACGATCCAATATAACATATCCAGCAACACATAACGTCACATGTCATCAACGTAAGTAAATATGCGCATCCCAATTGTCGTTGACATATAGCAACGAAACCGGCGATATCACATATTACACTTACGGTCACAAAAAAGAAAGTGTAAAACTACAACAGTTGGAATCCGCAACCTCCTCAGACATCGCATGCCTGACCAAATGAATTCCTTAGACATCGCATGCCTAACAATTATAAACCCCGCATTTTAGTCTCATTATCGAAAACTCTTTTCAATATCAAGTCGGGCAATTCAACAAGATTCCCGACATTTTGATCGAATACTCGTCGCAAACTTTAGTAGACGGCCGCACCCCCGATACCGTCGACGAAGTGCACCAAGGCGGAACACCGCTGCCGCAAGCACCCGAACGGATGCTTTCGGCGATGGGGTTCTCCTACAGTCACTTGGTCGGGGCTATGGAGTGAGGCTGTCTATTAAGTCTACCTGGCGAGTATCCGCGTACGCTACGTGATTGCGACGGACTTTTGATCACATCAAAATTCCGTGGCAACCGATCAAGTGAGACTAAACCGCTAGATTTATAACATTCATTCAGTTATCTCATAACTACTTGTGAATTCCAATTATTGTATCACATTCCGGATAAATAGAAAATGTTAAACTTTCCGATCGAACATTCGAACACCCAAGTTTTCCCGAAACAGCTCAACACATGAAACAAGTTTAAAAACATCCAGTTCATGCCTCAGTACCAACGGTCCAGCCGTAGAAGGGTCAAGCCAACGCCTCACATGTGGCACGCCGTACTGCCCCAAACCCGAAGGTTCAAAGGGCAGTTCAAGACGGTCACAAAATCGAGTTAAGGTTTGTTGTCTTCTAGAGGGACCATCGCATTACTTGCACTACTTAGAACGTCGTTAAACTACGGAAAGATCCAACACTTGGAAATTTCCCGACAGGGGAAAAGATGGGTATTTATATCCGGTCGAATTTTTTTAACATATTCTAAAATTATCCGGAAAAGCACACAGACAAAATTAGACAATCCGATCGAAACACCGAGTCTCCAATACAACCCAGAAAACTCAACTCTTGAGTAAATATTAAAAAATTCCCAGAAAAACCAGAACTGCAATATAAGAATTACTGTGTAAAATTCATTGAACAAGGATACCTTACGGCCGCGGAACCGCCGCACAAGCCATGCTTGTGCCGCGGAACCGCGGCAGTTTGATGGATTTAGGGTATCGAATTTCACAGTAACCCTTACAATCTCCTGCTGAATTTTCTGCATATTTTTAATTCTAAAAAATCCCCGTTTTAGAAAAAAGTCCAGAGAGCATTTTGGAGTTAGGTTTTCGGTTCGATCGGACTTCTAACTCCGTCTACGCATCGTCTAAGGCTCTAGCTAGGCTCTGATACCACTGTAGGGTTACTAGGCACACTAATGAGGTCCCACAAGGCATCAACCATGCTAATTTCAAACTTTACGGTGCCGAGAAACCCTAGACTAGATCGTTAACTAGAATTTTAGGCGAAACAACAAGCTAGTTAACAACTTAACTAAAGGGTAAACGGAAATACAACCTTTGTAGATCTGGTCCTCCACCTCCATAGCTCCGCGATGAAGTCCCCTCTCTGCGATCAACGGATCCCGGGCTCTAGCGTCGACTTCATCGGAGAAATAGGCGGGCTAGGTCGTCGACTTCGATGCCGAAGATGATCTACGTCGAGGCATCACAAGATCAAGCTCCAACTTCACCAAGTCATGAAACTTGTGAAGAAAACACCCTATACTACTTGGCAAGAGGTAGAGGATAAAGAAATAGAAAGTGGGTTCACTTTAGAATTGGATTTCTCACTCTTTTTCACTAGTTGCCATTGATGGAGGCAAGCTTTCTTCATGTTGAAGATGAAGAAGAAGAAGAAAAAGAAGATGATAAGTTATTTTCAAAATAGAAAATAAAATCAATACTTATCATATGGCAACCATAGTTAGGTGTAGAGAATAAATCATGGTTAGTTTAAATGGTTAGGGTTAAGCAAGAAGACAAAATTGTCACTTAGTCAAAGCTTCATGAAGCTTCAACAACAAACAAAATAAGCCACCATTTTCTTTTCTTTTGCCAAAAAGAAATAAATAAATAAATGAATAAATAAATAAAATGAAAACCCTAACCATTACACAACCAGGTTTAATCTTTACACATACTCTAGTTAGCATGTATCATCAAACATGATACAAACTGGTGTACAAAAGTTTATCACATATACAATGTGCACATCAAGTGAGAAAATCCATTTAAAGTGAACCAATACTAGTTAATGCAAAGTAATATATCAAATATATAATTATGCATTAAATCATTAAATCAATACTTGATTTAACGATCCGGTCATATCGCATATAACCGACTAATATTCAATGTATCGGCTTATCGAATCAATCCTTGATTCGATAACTAGGTTATATCGCATACAACCAATTGATACATTCATCGCGAGAATGGAATACGGTATCACATACACGCATTATTCTCGGTCCCGCACATATCACATATGCGCTCCTATTTCGTTTCGCTTGAGCCAGGAAACCTCTGTGTAGGACTCTAAAGACTGGTCAATACGCCGGCAGCAGGTGATGATCATATCAAACACCCACAAGCCGCAAGTGGTCTGCTAAACGTAACGGCCACCCGGGTATTGAGCGATCAGAAGATCGACGAGCAAGCCCGCTCATACTCCTGTGAATCCAACCAGTAACACTTATCGTACAGTCCGGTCTGATCGTCTGATATGTCGCATATCTCGCCTAGGGGTGGTAAACGTCAGACCCCAATAGCTCGATAAGTCGTGTCGATATGAGGTCTATAACAGTTCGAGAAACTACTGGTATCACTTACCAGTATATCTCAGCAACCCTGGCCAGGGATTTCCGGTTATAGCCAATCGAACACAGTGCAACATCAACTCCCTATACCGGAAGAGACGAATCCCCTCCTATCGCTCATTGCCTCCATGTGATTCGGGACTGTACCCAAAAACCACCGTTTTGCACGCCCTCTTGGACGTGGTAAGGTGGAAATCAAAGCACAGTGGGAACCACATAAGACTCTATGACGATCTCGGGTCAACAGACTACTCTGTACCAGTGTCACCAGAGAACTGCCATCTGACGTAAGGTATAATACCATCTGGGAGTTCTCGGCGAGTCCGTCCAGTGTACCCAGTCTCTACTGAGCACCCGTATATCATCTCTGATGTCAAACACCAATAGATATGGGATCATCCATCGCCCATCTGTATGAGTCGAGAAGGTATACGCTAGTCTACTCTGGTATATCGATGCCCCATCTCGATATACCCACGACTAGGGACCTTGAAGGATGTACTTATGGACTACCATGTCCCCACTAGTATGATCCGCATCATAGTCCAGGTGGTCAAGTACACATCCTAAGGGCTTTACCAACACGTAACAGAGAGACATTCAGTATACACGTTAAGGTAAAGAGTAACCAGATAGCATACTATCATGTCGAGCAAGAAAGTCCTCTCTATATATGTCCCAGCATCCACTACAATATACATCCTATGTATAGTAATGGCCTCTAGGGCATACATATAACTTACATAATAATGGCTTGAGTATCAACAGAGGTTTACATATGGATGACCTTCTCGTTCATCTCTTGGTGGATACAGACCATATTTATATAATCACCTTCAATTATAATTCTCACCACATGATCTCCATATTTCTTCATTTTATATGAAACCTTTAATTTATTAACTGGTATATCAAGTCGAAACGAGATGGTTCCTTTCAATTCAAACCATGTTGTGGCCTCTGAGATAGTCAAGACCGTATGTTTACCATTGGATCCACTCACAAAACACATTAATATCCAAGTTTGGACCATCATCGATGAGCAAGATAGTAAATGAAGATTTAGTTTTTTAGGGTAGTAGATAAAAGTGAAGTAAACGAGAGAAAATAATGAATAATGAAGAAAATGAAAGGGATAATTTTTGTTCTGGTAGCAAATTGGGTTTTGGGTGGGAAAAGTAGTGACTTTTGAGGGAAAATGGATTGGTTGAAAATTTTAATGTTTAGTCCTTTAAGAAAAAATCAATATAGGATAGAAGTTACAGATAACCACTCGGATGTTACAGACAAGTCATCTGTGTAATATTTGATACTTTTTTGCGAAGAAATTGGTGCAGTTGTCATTATACTTGCATATATGGGTCAGCAAGGGTAATTCTGTGATATACTAAAATACAAATGTCCGTGAGTATTTGAGGGGATTCTTCATGGGCCTAGCGTGTTTTCTACTAGTTGAAAAAGCCCGGGGATTTTCTCACAAGTTTCTAAAGGGGGGGGGGGGGTTTCAACAATTTACCCTAAAAAAACCACATTATTCTGGTAAGCCTACAACTTGATCAAAAGTCCCATGATAATTTTATGTTTATTTTAAACCAATAATAAAACATAATATGGATAGTAAATAAACTTAGTCCTAATGACTATGAACACATCATATAAAACTTCAATATATTAGCATTAAGGGGCCTGCAGCGTTCCTGCAGCCCCCGCTACCGTGTCCTCATCCATTTATGGATGGGATCCCATTACTACAATAAGAGGCTGCCCCTACGCCTATTGTAATCCGTAGGGCAACTTTTTACCGTCCCTACGGATTACTCCGTAGGTCCATAGGGTTGACCCTACGGTGCCCTACGTATTAATTAAAAAATATTAAAATGTAATCTTTTATTTGTCCCTACAGAGCCGCAAAAGAAATCCCTATGGATTAATCCGTATGGGCAATGATGGGTTATTTATAAAAAAATAAAGCTCAATAATTCCCCACCGTCATCTCCAAAATTTCCCTCTCTCCCATGATCGATTCCCGCGCGTGCCTCCTCGCCACCATACCTCGTCGCCGGTACACTCATCGTCGACTTCGTCGTCGTCGTTGGCCGCACCACAGTCGTCATCGACTTTGTCTCGTCGTCGACTGTGCCTCGTCGGGCTCAGTAGTTCTCCCGCGAGCTCGTCGTCGACCGTGTCTCGTCGTCGTTGGCAACACCACAGTCTCCTGCCGGCAAAACTACTCTGTGGTGAGTTAATTTCCATTTTCCCCTTATAATTATGCTTTTTAGTGTTAATCTTGATTTTAGGGTCAGGGTTAAGGTTATAGGTATTTCAGTGTTAATTGGGGGTTAATTAGGATTAGGATTAGGGTTAATTAGGTAGGGGTAGGGTTAAGATTCGGTTTAGGGTTAGGATGATTTATATAGGGTTAGGGTTAGGGTTAGGGTTAGGGTTAGTTTAGGTAAACTAGGGTTGAGGTTTGGGTGATGATTAGGGTTAGGTTAATTTGGGTTAAGGTTTGGACTGGGGTTAATTAGGTAAAGTAGAGTGTATTTGTGTTAGGATAGTGATTAGGTTAGGGTTAGGTTAATTGGGTTAATTAGGGATAATTTGATTTAGGGTTAGGGTTAATTTGGGTTCATTAGGTTAATTTGGATTAATTGGGTTAATTTTGGGTTAATTAGGGATAATGTCACGACCCAAAGTTCGGCCCGTGACCGGCACTTAACCACGTAACGTCTAAAGGCGTAACATGACTAAGTAAGCCGACAACCCAGAAATCAAAACCATTTAAATGTAGAGTGTTGAGACATTTTTTGTAAAAACGGTTTCAAATGTTTAGAAAACCTTTTTAGTTAATTTAGTAGAAATCCTTTTTGAGTTCATGTGTTATTTAATAATTTTATTTGCAATATTTTCTTATACAAGAGTTTGTCCCAGAAATCGGGTGAAGACAAGATATAAGTAAAATGACATGTGGAATAAATAGAGCATCTCAATGACTGAGTAAAGAATGAAATGAAGATAGCAAGAAATATAAGACTGCGTAAATGAAGTCGGCTCACAACGAGCTCGACACCAGAGTACAAAATAACATATGTCGTCCCCACAACTGTCTCTAAGTCAATACATGAAGGTAGATGGAGAATACTAGATACATCAATATACAACTGAAAGTAAACATATACCGTACAAAAACCCACCGACTAGCAATGGTATCTGTGTCAAAAGGTACGGTAAACAGCCAGCCACGACTATTCCAAAAGGGCAACCTGCAAGCACTGTGGCACAACGGGGGTGAGTTGCCAACTCGTGAGTAGCAGATAACATATAAAGGTAATCGCGAGTATGCACGTGCTGCGATACTCTAAACTATGCCAACAGGTGACATCTATATGATGAACTGGATACTCAATATCATGCAACAAGTATGATCTAATGACATCTCTATGTAATGAGCAGATATGTGATAATCGGACATGGCACTGTAATCTAACAACCCTATATAGGATGAGCAGGATATGCAATGATATGCAAGCATGTGTACTCTATCAAGTATACTAGCTACAGGATGAGATGTCAAGCACTAAATGCTGAGTATGGGAAGAGATAATGTCTACACGGAATGTCAACGTGGAAATCATAACTGGTGTCTGTCAATACACCCCAATCACAATACAACTCAGGCGCCGTCATCCACATCGGCCCTCAAATCCTGTAATCTCATAAAATCGTGAGTGCCCAGCATCGGCACCCAAATATCAAGAAAACTCGTGTCCAGCATCGACACGCAAAACCTCATATCTCAGGCATCCGTCAGCCCGGGTTAGCCCACGGGCTCTGTCTGCGGTATCGGCTCTCGGTCCCGGCAGTACGAGTCGTCCCGTAACCATCTCTCGACTCTGGTCGGTATCCTCCGGATAACCGTCAGGTCCAACCAATCACCGGCAGGTAGTAGTCCCTCTGCCAGGCTCACCGTCTACTGCACAGCGATCCGTTCTCGCCCCGGGGTACCATACCGGGTCCACCATATACCCGCAATCGGCCTCGTCCAGCTCCTCGACTCGGGTTCACATGTATCGCTCTAGCACCGAGAAAATACATGGTGGACGCACTGAAATATCATATCAAGGGAAACCGGCTTTTTAAATAGTGCGTATTTTCTTAAAATAGTACTCCGGCTCCCAAATCCAGAAATCACATGAATCAATCTAATGCGTAAATCCATGCCATGCGTCGTATGACACTAATAGTAAAAGAAAAGGGAAAACCGCTCCTTTTTTAAAAAGATCCAGTTTGGAAAGTATCGTATGCGGTCCCTTAGTTTTTGAATTAAGTCAATATCATCCATGTATGTAACATATGAATATGAGTATAGGTATGGATGTGCGAAAAGCTAAATGAATGTAGCAATGTACATATGCACTGATGTGGCCATATGATGTATTTGTGTCCAAGTACGAATAGGTGATATATGTGGTACAAGTATGAACATGTAATGAATGTGTACCCAAGTCTGAATATATGCAGTGTAGGGGTACAAGGGTAATACTGTCAATATATATATATATATATATATATATATATATATATATATATATGCACTATGATAAAGTATAGGGGTACATATGCACGGGTAGCGACATATAAATGAAGGTATGCACAATGGTATGAATATGACATATGCTAGTATGTGACAAAACATGACAACGTCAATAACACGGAATCAATATGATATATGATTTCTAGCAATCCTATACTATGCGTGTCATGGCAATCACTAACGGTGTGGGTGTAGCATATAAATCGTGCTCGTGCAACTGGTACCATTAGTGACAGTGCAGTGTTCTATACTACCAGTTCTATGTACGTAACAAAGGTATGCTGTTCTAGTATGTTTTCATGAAAATAAACATCCTACTACGCCCTGACGCTTAACGCCATACGGGCGATTTCCCCGTAGATGTTAAATCTACTCACCTGGTCGCGTGCTATGTATAGCCGACCACCTGCTTCCCTTTCCTGGCGGCGTCTGACGTACCTGCCTGCGAACCTGGAATTTACACAAGAATCCAAATATAATCAAAAATCTCGCAAACGCGATATCAAAACAAGCGAGAAACTCGTGTCGCGAATTGACGCGCGTGTGTGTGCGATACGCTGAAACGTGCGTGTACGTGCCTAACGCTTAACCCGATACGCTGCGATACGCTGAATCACAGAACCACTCGCGTATCGCGCGTATCGCGCAAACCAAAGACACCAGAAAACGATATACTGCCCCAGATTTTACCCATATCAAAATATTACAATTCTATATATACCAGAGACCTACAAAAGGTAGCAGACACCTACCCTAAAAACCCTGGGATTTATCCCCCTAGTCTGGCCGCAATTTACGGCCAGGATGAATTTTCCGGCGGCCGTAGGTTGGAGTGGTGGGGTCGGGCTCTGGTAGTAGGGTCAGGGTGTCACCATTAGAGTATGGTCCACTCAATTTCATTCTAAACTCACTGGGTCTAAAGCAGATTTCAAAAAGGCTCAGTTAGACTCAAAACAGCAAGTTTTGCACTAATTTGAAAACTCAGGGTATTTTTGTATAATCTGGGGTTTTCCTAGGTTAACTTGGCCCTAACAATACCTAATTATGATAATCTAACTAACACTAATATTACCTAACACCAATCCACACAATTCACAAAAATCGTATAATTAGCGCTAAAAGGATACGCGTGCGTGAAACAAGACGCGCGTGCACACGACACGTCGCGACACGTGCGAACTTACCAGAACCAACTTCGACGCGCTGTGGCGCGCAGCGCGCCACAGATCCACGCGGATCACGCGCGTGTCGCACAAGGTTTAAAACATCGAAAACGCGTTTATAGCTCCAGATTTTGCCTCTGGGACAAACTGCAAAAGTTACAGATACCAAAATCCTAATCTACCCAGAAGAACCCTACAGCCAAAAACCCAACACTCTAGCTCCTGTTCTGGCCGCAATTTGCGGCCAGAAGGAATAAACCGGCGGCCTAAATTTTGAGGTGGGTCCCCGTGCTCTGTGTGTGTGTCTCTGTTAAGGTCACTGTGCTACAGTCTTCACAATTTTATGATTAAAGGTTCGGGTCAACAGCAGATCTAACAGAGGCTATAAAATCGCTAAAATCGCTAATTTACGCCAAGTCGGACAAATCGGGTATTCTGGTGAAATCTGGGATAAAGCTTGGTTTCACTAGCCTTAACAGCACTTACTAAGATTATACTAACCATTAAAACCATTACATGACTAAATCTCACCCAAGATCTTTACAACTAGCACTAAACAACATAATATAAACACTAAACTATACTATCGACAATAACTTAGCAATAAGGAGTTGAGTTGAGGGGTTATACCTCACTTGACCCTACAACTCAGGGTCAGGAGAAAAAGAAAAGAGGAGGAAGCTGCTACTGCTGCCGCTTGCCTCCCCTGCTGCTAATGCTGTTGTTGTTCCTGATGCTGTTGTTGTTGCTGCTCTTGAAGTTGTTGCTGTTGTTGTTACTGAAGTTGCTGCTTGTGTGTTGTAGTGGGGGTTGTGTGGTGTTGTGGTGTTGTGCTGATGGTGTGGGTGCAAGGAGCTGCTGCTGCTTTGCAACTGCTGCTGTAGATAAGGTTGGCTGTTAGTGAGGCTGATGTTGCAGCAGCTGTTGTTTATCAGGTTGCTTATGAGGTTGGGCTGCTGCTGTTCATGATGATGGCTGATGTGTATGTGTGAGTGAGAGGGAGAGATGGGAGGGAGTGAAAGATGGTGTGAGGAGACATGCAAAAAGGTTTGAGGAGATGGATGGATGGTGACCAAACCTTGGAGCCACCATTCTCTCTCTCATTTAATGTTAGCATGCAACCATCATGACCTCTCCTCTAACACAAGTCAACCCTAAACCTTAATCACCCTCAATTAAACTAATTAGCTCAAAATCCACTCAATTATCTTAACCAAGGCCCTAACCCTACCATGGTGGGCTAAACATGGTTAACCCACCATGCACACCCAAACTAGGTCACTCTAAGTCTAACCCTAGTTAACGTGCACAAGTGTGTGCGGTCGAGATAAATTTCTACAAAAAAGACCAAAAAACCAAATAAATTACTAGAAACCCATTTTGGTAAACTTTTTACCAAAACCCCTACATTAACACACAATTACCACTAACCCTAAACTCAGGTGTTACAGTCTCCCCTCCTTAAGAAAATTCGTCCCCGAATTTAAAAAGAAATAACTACGCGTACCTTCAAAGAGATGAGGGAATTTCTTTCGCATCTCCCCCTCGGTCTCCCAAGTGATCTCCTCACCATTCGGCCCGTGCCAAAGGACCTTCATCGACGGCAGGACCCTAGATCGAAGTTTCTTCACCTGCCGATCCAATAGCTCAACTGGCTGCACGGTGAACGAAAGATCGGGCTCAAGCTGGACTGTCTGATGCTGGATCGTGTGGGAAGGGTCATGAAGATATCTACGTAGCATCGATACATGGAAAACGGGGTGAACGTCTGAAAGACTGGGTGGAAGAGCCAAACGATATGCGACTGCGCTTACCCGCTCGAGGATCTCGAAAGGACCTATGAACTTGGGGCTAAGCTTCCCCTTTCGTCCAAACCTCATCACTCCCTTCATTGGAGAGACCCTCATAAAAACGTGATCGCCAACTGCGAACTCTAATATGCGGCGGCGTCTATCAGCATACGATTTCTGCCTGCTCTGAGCTGTCCTCATCCTGTCTCGAATCAGCTGAATCTTCTCGGTCGTCTCCTGTACGATCTGGGGACCCAAAATACTGCTCTCGCTCAGCTCTGTCTAACAGACAGGCGATCTACATCTCCTCCCATACAAAGCCTCGAAAGGTGCCATCTGAATAGTGTCCTGGAAGCTATTGTTGTAGAAGAACTCTATCAAGGGTAAATGATGATCCCAGCTACCACCAAAGTCTAAAATGTACGCTCGGAGCATGTCCTTGAGAGTCTGAAAGGTCCGCTCTGACTGTCCGTCGGTCTGCGGATGAAATGCCGTGCTGAAACTCAAACGAGTGCCCAAAGCCTCCTGAAGCCTCTGCCATAGTCTGCTGGTAAACTGGGTGCCTCGGTCGGACACAATACACGTCGGGACCCTATGTAGCCGTACAATCTCGTCGATATAAATCTGGGCATACTGCGCAAATCCGAAAGTCGTCTTCACCGGCAGAAAGTGAGCCGCTTTCGTCAGACGATCCATGATCACCCATATGGAGTCATACCCCCGTCTAGTCCTGGGTAGACCCACAACGAAATCCATCGAAATCTGTTTCCATTTCCACTCCGGAATGGGTAACGGCTGTAGCTCTCCTGCGGGCCTCTGGTGCTCGGCCTTGACTTGCTGACAAGTCAGGCATCTCGATACGAACTCCGTGATGTCCCTCTTCATTCCGTCCCACCAGTAGGTCTCTCTCATATCGTGGTACATCTTGGTGGAACCGGGATGGACACTGTACACCGATCGATGCGCCTTCTCCAAAATATCGCGCCGCAATCCCTCAGCATCTGGTACGCACAGTCTAGACCCAAATCGTAATATCCCCTGATCATCAATCACGAACTCGGAGAATCTGCCCTGTCTAATCTGTGTCATAATCTCTGAGCAACGGTCATCCCTGCGCTGTGCCTCATATATACGGTCAAGCAACTGTGGGCGTGCACGAACGTGCGCAAGCTGTCCCCCGATCTGCGTGAACTCGAACTGCACTCGGTTGTCGCATAATATCTGCCAATCTGTCGACGACTGCCTCTGTACTGCACTCAAACATGCTAGACTACCCTCGGGCCTCCTACTCAAAGCATCTGCCACTACGTTAGCCTTGCCCGGGTGATATAAGATCTCACAGTCGTAGTCTTTCACCAGTTCCATCCAACGGCGCTGTCGGAGATTCAGGTCTCGCTGCTGAAATATATACTTGAGGCTCTTGTGATCAGTGAATATCTGGCACGACTCGCCGTAGAGGTAATATCGCCAGATCTTAAGTGCAAAGACCACTGCAGCCATCTCCAAATCGTGAGTGGGGTAGTTCTGTTCATGCTTCTTCAATTGCCGGGAAGCATAAGCGATCACCCTGCCGTGCTGCATCAGTACGCATCCTATCCCCACTCGCGAAGCGTCACAATAGACTACGAATCCGCCCGATCCTGAAGGCAATGATAACACTGGCACCGTAGTCAAGCAAGTCCGTAGCTGCTGGAAACTGCGCTCGCACTCCTCCGTCCAAATGAAAGGGACTCCCTTCCGGGTCAATCCGGTCAAGGGTGCAGCAATACAGGAGAAATCCTGTACAAATCGCCTGTAGTAGCCGGCCAGTCCTAGAAAGCTGTGTATCTCAGTAACAGATGTAGGTCTGGGCCAACTCTGAACGGCCTCGACCTTCCTCGGGTCTACACATATACCATCCCGTGTAATCACGTGGCCCAAGAAGTCCACGTTGTCCAACCAGAACGCGCACTTGGAGAATTTTGCATAAAGCTGGTGCTCCCTCAAGGTCTGCAGTGTGATCCGCAGATGCTGCTCGTGCTCCTCTCTGCTCCGGGAATACACCAATATATCGTTAATAAATACGATGATGAACAAGTCCAGATACGTCCTGAATATACGGTTCATCAAGTCCATGAAGGCTGCCGGTGCGTTGGTGATTCCGAACGACATCACCAAAAACTCATAATGGCCATAACGCGTACGGAAAGCTGTCTTCGGAATGTCCTCCTGCCGAACTCGCAGTTGATGATAGCCTGATCGCAAATCGATCCTCGAAAAATATCCTGCCCCCTAAAGCTGGTCGAACAAGTCGTCGATGCATGGCAACGGATATCTGTTCCGCACGGTCACCCGGTTCAGCTGCCGGTAGTCGATACACAGACGCAAACCGCCATCCTTCTTCTTAACAAACAGGACCGGAGCACCCCAAGGAGAAACACTGGGTCGAATAAGTCCCTTGTCCAGCAAATCTTGTAACCGACTCTTTAACTCACTAAGCTCCGCCGGGGCCATCCGATAAGGCGGTATAGAAATAGGCCCCGTGCCAGGAATCAAATCAATACAGAACACAACATCACGCTCAGGCGGTAGCCCAGGAAGCTCGTCAGGGAATATGTCAGGGAACTCACATACAATCGGAACCTGGTCCAATGGAATATCTGTAGCTCCAGTATCGCAAACATAGGCTAGAAATCCCTGACACCCCTTCCTCAAAAGCTGTCCAGCGTGAAAAGAAGAAATCAATCTGTGAGGGGCGGTACCACGGTCCCCCTGCACAACAAAAGCCGTCTCGCCAGGAAAACAAAATCTCACTGTCTTCTCGCGGCAGTCCACCGACGCATAGCATGTGGCCAACCAATCCATGCCCAAAAGAACGTCGAAGTCCAACATCTCAAGAAGGATCAAGTCGACAGGCAAATCTCTCTCGCCAATACGGACAACACAGGATCGGAACACGTGCCTAGCAACAAACGACTCTCCCACGGGAGTGGTCACAACAAGCGGCTGATCAAGCAACCCAGACTCTTTACCCAAGCTCGGCACAAAATGCGTGGAAACGTACGAGTGCGTGGATCCGGGATCGAATAATACGTGTGCATCAACAGAACATACAGATATGGTACCTGAGACCACCGCGTTAGACGCCTGCGCGTCCTGATGCGTCAATGTGAAAACCCGTGCATGTCCTCCACCTGCAACTGGCGGTCCCCTACTAGCAACTGGCTGTACTCGACCGGTGGCTGGCTGTCCTTTGCCTTGACCGCCTCGCCCTCTAGGAACAAACCCTCCACGACCCCGGCCTCTCTATGCCTGAGTCTGACGCAGGGCGACTGTGGGTACAATGGGCAACGCCCTCTGAGGTGGTGAAGGTGGTAGTGTGACATGTGGTACGGCTGCCTCTCTACGGGGTATCTCAGGACACTCTCAAACACGATGATAGGAACTCCCGCATCGGTAACATCCGGATGATGCTGGCTGACCCTCCTGGGGATAAGAGCTAAAAAGCTGACCTTGTCTCGAGTTTCTGCCACCTGCAAGGTGTCTGTCGCGGTGCCTGAACGGCCGTCTCCGTGCCGATGTATCAGTATGAACCCTCTTCGGCTCTGGGACTGCCGAAGTCTCTGCAAGGCGCGCCTTGACTAATAGGGCTGCGTCTACGGCTGCTGCATATGTATCGTAATGCTGTGCGCTGATCGCAAGGAACAGTGGTGTAAGCAAGCCTCGGACGAATCTCTTGACTCGCAACTCCTCAGTAGCCACTAGGTACGGAGCATAGACTGATAGCTCGGTGAATAGCACATCGTACTCTGCCACGGTCATCTCTGGCGTCTGGCGCAAGGACTCAAATCTGCGTGCTCGGGCATCCCTAACACTCTGGGGAAGGAAGCGGGCAAGGAACATCGTCACGAACTCTGTCCAGGTCATAGAAGGAAGACCTGCTGCCCTGCCCTTCTCAACTGATTCACACCATTTCTGCGCAAGTCTTTCCAGGCGAAAGCTCGCGAACTCTACCCATCGCGTATCTGAGCATCTAAGGGAACGGCATATCCGGGCCATCCTGTCAATGAAAGACTGCGGGTCCTCGGCTGGATCGGTGCCTGTGAAGACCGGAGGCTTCAGCCACATGAATTCTGCTAACGATACCGTAATCACCTCCATGGTTGCAGGGGCAACTGCCTGTGCTGTAGATACCATCGCGGTCCCCGTGACTGGTGGAGCTACCTCTGGTCGCTGCGCTTGAAGCGTCTCAACTAGCGAGCCTATCATCTGGCACGTCTCCTGCATGCTGGATCCCATCATCTGGCGCATCTCCTGCACACCAGCCCCTAGTGTGGCGATCTGATCTGTCATAGGAGGGACAGCCTGCTCGGGTATAACAGGGGTACTACCCGGATCAGTCCTCGTCTCGGACGAGTCAACTCGCATCTCGGCCCTCGCGGCCGCTCTCTGTGCTCTCGTAGTCTTTGGCGGCATAATGGCTGAAAGGAAAGTAGGATTCGATGAGGAGACGGAATTCGAATCACAAAAATGTATATCAGGAAGGAATTTCAATCAATAAGTCCTAAGGTCGCTTAGGCGGGGTACCGTGTCGTGAGTATGCCGCGGAACATACATACGCCACGCCACCCTGCTGCAGCTACCCACTCCATCATACCAGAGTCATCCTACACTCCGAAGGTAAAACCTACGCTCTGATACCAACTTTGTCACGACCCAAAGTTCGGCCCGTGACCGGCACTTAACCACGTAACGTCTAAAGGCGTAACATGACTAAGTAAGCCGACAACCCAGAAATCAAAACCATTTAAATGTAGAGTGTTGAGACATTTTTTGTAAAAACGGTTTCAAATGTTTAGAAAACCTTTTTAGTTAATTTAGTAGAAATCCTTTTTGAGTTCATGTGTTATTTAATAATTGTATTTGCAACATTTTCTTATACAAGAGTTTGTCCCGGAAATCGGGTGAAGACAAGATATAAGTAAAATGACATATGGAATAAATAGAGCATCTCAATGACTGAGTAAAGAATGAAATGAAGATAGCAAGAAATATAAGACTGCATAAATGAAGTCAGCTCACAACGAGCTCGACACCAGAGTACAAAATAACATATGTCGTCCTCACAACTGTCTCTAAGTCAATACATGAAGGTAGATGGAGAATACTAGATACATCAATATACAACTGAAAGTAAACAGATACCGTACAAAAACCCACCGACTAGCAATGGTATCTGTGTCAAAAGGTGCGGTAAACAGCCAGCCGCGACTACTCCAAAAGGGCAACCTGCAAGCACTGTGGCACAACGGGGGTGAGTTGCCAACTCGTGATTAGCAGATAACATATAAAGGTAATCGCGAGTATGCACGTGCTGCGATACTCTAAACTATGCCAACAGGTAACATCTATATGATGAACTGGATGCTCAATATCATGCAACAAGTATGATCTAATGGCATCTCTATGTAATGAGCAGATATGTGATAATCGGACATGGCACTGTAATCTAACAACCCTATATAGGATGAGCAGGGTACGCAATGATATGCAAGCATGTGTACTCTATCAGGTATACTAGCTACAGGATGAGATGTCAAGCACTAAATGCTGAGTATGGGAAGAGATAATGTCTACACGGAATGTCAACGGGGTAATCATAACTGGTGTCTGTCAATACACCCCAATCACAATACAACTCAGGCGCCGTCATCCACATCTGCCCTCAAATCCTGTAATCTCATAAAATCGTGAGTGCCCAACATCGGCACCCAAATATCAAGAAAACTCGTGTCCAGCATCGACACGCAAAACCTCATATCTCGGGCATCCGTCAGCCCGGGTTAGCCCATGGGCTCTGTCTGCGGTATCGGCCCTCGGCCCCTGCAGTACGAGTCGTCCCGTAACCATCTCTCGACTCTGGTCGGTATCCTCCGGATAACCGCCAGGTCCAACCAATCACCGGTAGGTAGTAGTCCCTCTGCCAGGCTCACCGTCTACTGCAAAGCGATCCGTTCTCGCCCCGGGGTACCATACCGGGTCCACCAGGTACCCGCAATCGGCCTCGTCCAGCTCCTCGACTCGGGTTCACATGTATTGCTCTAGCACCGAGAAAACACATGGTGGATGCACTGAAATATCATATCAAGGAAAACCGGGTTTTTAAATAGTGCGTATTTTCTTAAAATAGTACTCCGGTTCCCAAATCCAGAAATCACATGAATCAATCTAATGCGTAAATCCATGCCATGCGTCGTATGATACTAATAGTAAAAGAAAAGGGAAAACCGCTCCTTTTTTAAAAAGATCCAGTTTGGAAAGTATAGTATGCGGTCCCTTAGTTTTTGAATTAAGTCAATATCATCCATGTATGTATATGAATATGAGTATAGGTATGGATGTGCGAAAAGCTAAATGAATGTAGCAATGTACATATGCACTGATGTGGCCATATGATGTATTTGTGTCCAAGTATGAATAGGTGATATATGTGGTACAAGTATGAACATGTAATGAATGTGTACCCAAGTCTGAATATATGCAGTGTAGGGGTACAAGGGTAATCCTGTCAAGATATATATATATATATATATATATATATATACACTATGATAAAGTATAGGGGTACATGTGCACAGGTAGCGACATATAAATGAAGGTATGCATAATGGTATGAATATGACATATGCTATTATATGACAAAACATGACAACGTCAATAACACGGAATCAATATGATATATGATTTCTAGCAATCCTATACTGTGCGTGTCATAGCAATCACTAACGGTGTGGGTGTAGCATATAAATCGTGCTCGTGCAACTGATACCGTTAGTGACAGTGCAGTGTTCTATACTACCAGTTCTATGTACTTAACAAAGGTATGCTGTTCTAGTATGTTTTCATGAAAATAAACATCCTACTACGTCCTGACGCTTAACGCCATACGGGCGATTTCCCCGTAGATATTAAATCTACTCACCTGGTCGCGTGCTAAGTATAGCTGACCACCTGCTTCCTTCTCCTGGCGGCGTCTGACGTACCTGCCTGCGAACCTGGAATTTACACAAGAATACAAATATAATCAAAAATCTCCCAAATGCGATATCAAAACAAGCGAGAAACTCACGTCGCGAATTGACGCGCGTGTGTGTGCGATACGCTGAAACGTGCGTGTACGTGCCTAACGCTTAACCCGATACGCCGCGATACGCTGAATCACAGAACCACTCACGTATCGCGCGTATCTCGCAAACCAAAGACACCAGAAAACGATATACTGCCCCAGATTTTACCCAGATCAAAATATTACAATTCTATATATACCAGAGACCTACAAAAGGTAGCAGACACCTACCCTAAAAACCCTGGGATCTATCCCCCTAGTCTGGCCACAATTTGCGGCCAGGATGAATTTTTCGGCGGCCGTAGGTTGGAGTGGTGGGGTCGGGCTCTCGTAGTAGGGTCAGGGTGTCACCATTAGAGTATGGTCCACTCAATTTCATTCTAAACTCACTGGGTCTAAAGCAGATTTCAAAAAGGCTCAGTTAGACTCAAAACAACAAGTTTTGCACTAATTTGAAAACTCATGGTATTTTAGTATAATCTGGGGTTTTCCTAGGTTAACTTGGCCCCAACAATACCTAATTAGGATAATCTAACTAACACTAATATTACCTAACACCAATCCACACAATTCACCAAAATCTTATAATTAGCGCTAAAAGGATACGCGTGCGTGAAACAAGACGCGCGTGCACACGACACGTCGCGACACGTGCGAACTTACCAGAACCAACTTCGACGCGCTGTGGCGCGCAGCGCGCCACAGAACCACGCGGATCACGCGCGTGTCGCATATGGTTTAAAACATCGAAAACGCGTTTATAGATCCAGATTTTGCCTCTGGGACAAACTGCAAAAGTTACAGATACCAAAATCCTAATCTACCCAGAAGAACCCTACAGCCAAAAACCCAACACCCTAGCTCCTATTCTGGCCGCAATTTGCGGCCAGAAGGAATAAACCGGTGGCCTAAATTTTGAGGTGGGTCCCCGTGCTCTGTGTGTGTGTCTCTGTTAAGGTCACTGTGCTACAGTCTTCACAATTTTATGATTAAAGGTTCGGGTCAACAGCAGATCTAACAGAGGCTATAAAATCGCTAATTTACGCCAAGTCGGAAAAATCGGGTATTCTGGTGAAATCTGGGATAAAGCTTGGTTTCACTAGCCTTAACAGCACTTACTAAGGTTATACTAACCATTAAAACCATTACATGACTAAATCTCACCCACGATCTTTACAGCCAGCACTAAACTACATAATATAAACACTAAACTATACTATCGACAATAACTTAGCAATAAGGAGTTGAGTTGAGGGGTTATACCTCACTTGACCCTACAACTCAGGGTCAGGAGAAAAAGAAAAGAGGAGGAAGCTGCTACTGCTGTTGCTGTTCCTGATGTTGTTGCTGTTGCTGTTCCTGATGTTGTTGCTGTTGCTGCTCTTGAAGTTGTTGCTGTTGTTGTTACTGAAGCCGCTGCTTGTGTGTTGTAGTGGGGGTTGTGTGGTGTTGTGGTGTTGTGCTGATGGTGTGGGTGCAAGGAGCTGCTGCTGCTTTGCAACTGCTGCTGTAGATAAGGTTGGCTGTTAGTGAGGCTGATGTTGCAGCAGCTGTTGTTTATCAGGTTGCTTATGAGGTTGGGCTGCTGCTGTTCATGATGATGGCTGATGTGTGTGTGTGAGTGAGAGGGAGAGATGGGAGGGAGTGAAAGATGGTGTGAGGAGACATGCAAAAAGGTTTGAGGAGATGGATGGATGGTGACCAAACCTATGAACCAAACCTTGGAGCCACCATTCTCTCTCTCTCATTTAATGTTAGCATGCAACCATCATGACCACTCCTCTAACACAAGTCAACCCTAAACCTTAATCACCCTCAATTAAACTAATTAGCTCAAAATCCACTCAATTATCTTAACCAAGGCCCTAACCCTACCATGGTGGGCTAAACATGGTTAACCCACCATGCACACCCAAACTAGGTCACTCTAAGTCTAACCCTAGTTAACGTGCACAAGTGTGTGCGGTCGAGATAAATTTCTACAAAAATGACCAAAAAACCAGATAAATTACTAGAAACCCATTTTGGTAAACTTTTTACCAAAACCCCCACATTAACACACAATTACCACTAACCCTAAACTCAGGTGTTACAGATAATTTGAGTTAGGGTGATGATTAGGGTTAATTTGGGTTACTTAGGGTTAGGGTTTAGGGTGCACTAGTTCATTCAGTAGGATACTCGATGATAACGTAAACGTACACCTTTACCGTAAACGCAAGAAAAATTTACCCTAAATTAAAAACTTCGAACCCTTAATAACGAAACGTAAAACCTATTCAAGTTAAATATTCAAGTTAAAACCAATATATGATATTCGAGGATAATATGAAACTTTCATATTCTCATCGATACTCATATGTGAAAATCAAAGCGCGATTTAGTCCCCGTCTATCGGTTAACATACGTTCGATATTCGTTGTGACATAGAATTATACGAAGGTTGTTAAATATCGAACAGTATAGTTCAGTACTAACAACCATCATGTAGTCTATGTGATGAGAAGATTCAATCGTATGATAACCGATAGATTTGTCCAGTGTGGACGGGTTAGGAATGTATAAAGCAAACACCTGCATTCACTTGTGTTTTCATTCGTTTCGAGTTATTTCGTCGGTACTTTTCCTCTGGTTCTTCGTGTACAAAGATAGATTAGATGTTCATTTCAACGTTGTTTCACAGCGTTGAAATGATTATCTATTCTATTGCAGTGTACTCGGAGAACAGCGGGGAGGTGCTGCCAAAATTTACTCGAAACGGATGAAAGCACAAGCGAATGGGTGTCTTCTCTATACATTCTTAATGGGATTGAAGTCTTACCCCCGACAGCCGAAACACACACATACAACACGAATACACAACAAACGCACACACAAAACACATACACACTAACAACCCTAAATTTAAGCGAAATTATAAATTGAAACACACATATACAGAATACAACTCATACTTGGATATTTTCAAATCTAATTTTATTTATCGATAATTTATTTTTTCAACGACAAATTTGCATCTACGGATTTTCTTCTTTGTCAGTATCATTGCGTTCTTAGATTTCTTAATATAGTCATCATAACCTACAATTTATATGTTATACAGTCTAACATGGCCTATGAGTACATCAAAGTTAAGAACTGGATGTATGTGGATTGGCAACAACGTATGCAACCTAAATTTGATGCAGGAGTTGCCGCTTTCATTGAATTTGCACGCACACATAATAAGATCGTGTTAGAGAAAATTCTCTGCCCGTGTGATAGATATGGGAATAAGTACTGCCAGAGAGTAGAATTCGTAGAGCTTCATATCGTTAAACATGGTTTTACTAGATTTTATACAACTTGGTTATATCACGGAGAAGGAGAAGAAGAAGACAGTAATGCAGCAGAAGAAGAAGGAGAAGACGGTAATACGGCAGAAGAAGAAGACGATAACTTCTTTCCATGAGAAAAAATGGAGGATACGGTAGATGCTGCCCTAGGTGATAGTATTCGTACTGAAAATGACATTCCTTCCGGTGAAGGACCGCGTGCGGATAAGTATGAAATGTTCATGAATGATGCTAGAAGACAATTTATGAGAATGCAAAGTATTCCACCCTATCATGGTTCGTCCAACTTTTCCAGATTAAGTGCCTTAATGGATGGAGCAACAAGTCATTCACGATGGTTCTGAAGTTCTTGAAAGATTTTATGCCCTCGGGAAATAGCGTGCCCGACAGCTGGTACGGAGCCCAGAAGATGATATCTGATTTGGATCTGAAGTGTGAGAAGATTCAAGTATATCCCAAAAATTGCGTGTTGTACCGTAAAGAGAATTCAGATTTGAAAGAATGTCCAACATGCGGATAGGCCAGGTATAAGCCAAAAGAATCTGATAAGAAAACCGATATACATGTTAAGATAGCACGATATTTTCCCATAACACAGAGGCTGCAGAGGCTATTCAGGTGTAAGAAAATAGCCGAGGCAATGATTTGGCATCACCGTGCTCCTCCAAGTGAAGATGGAAAAATGAGTCATCCAAGAGATTCACCGGTATGGAAGGATTTCGATAGGAGACATGAAATATTCAGTAGTGATCCTCGCAATGTCAGGCTCGGACTCGCTAATGATGGCTTCTGCCTATTCAACTATATGGCTGGAAGCTACATCACATGGCCCGTTGTAATGATAGTTTATAATCTGTCGCCTTGGTTGGTTATGGATCAATCCTACTTTATGATGCCTCTTCTTATTGACGGACCAAACTCATCGAGAAACAATATCGATGTCTATCTCTGACCTCTGATCGATGAGTTAAAATCTTTATTCATTGATGGTGTAGAGATTTACGATGCAAACACAGATACAACCTTCACACTGCATGCTTCTTTAATATGGACAATTAATGACTTTCCTGCATATGGAATGCTATCAGGTTGGTCCGTACATGGTCACAAAGCACGCCCTTATTGCCATCAATATACAACACCGAAATTCTTGAATTTTAATAGGAGGGTTTGTTACTGCGGTCATCGGCATTTCCTGCCACTAGACCATCCCTACAGGTTAGACACTGCTCACTTTGATGGTCATCAGGAGCTTTTTGGGCCTCCAGCCTCATTGTCCGGAGAGGACGTGACTGCTCAGTGGGATGGTTACAATAATGTGACCTTCGGGATAGATCCGGCAAAACATGTCAAACCACCCTACTGGAACAAGTTAAGCATTTTCTACGAGCTTCCCTACTGGTCAACAAATTTAGTGCATCATTGTCTGGACGTCATACACATAGATAAGGGAGTATCCGAGTACGTACTCAACTTGCTTTTTTGTAAAGACGGAAAATTGAAAGACAACCTCCGTGCTCAGATGGATCTTCAGGACTGGGAAATTAGAAGTGAATTGCATCCTAAACCGATAGCGGGTAAACCAGGCAAGTTTGTACTTCCCAATCCCACGTATCATATGTCACAACTGGAGAAGAAAAGGTTCCTGCAGGTGTTGCATGATTTGAAAGTTCCCACAGGTTTCTCAGGATCATTTAGCAAGAAGATAAAAATTGTGAAAGACAAGATCGATAGGATGAAAAGTCATGATCACCATGTTATTATGGAGCACCTTCTCCCATTAGCCCTCAGGACTTCCTTACCCGAATCTGTTGATTTAGTAATCAATGACCTTTGTTGCTTTTTAGAGAATTGTGCGCTAAAACCCTGGATGTTGTGACGCTGGAGAATCTAGAAAATTCTATTTCATTGATACTTTGCAAGCTTGAGTGTATTTTCCTACGGTCATTCTTCGATATCATAATACACCTGATGGTTTATCTTGCAACAGAGGCTAAGTTAGCCTGACCGGTACAATATCGATAGATGTATCCCGTCGAAAGGTACGTGGAATTTTTCGTTTCACGCAATTTGTAAAATTATTGTCGTCCTATATGCCCGTATTTATTTATTTAACATATTTTTCTTTAGGTACCTCTACACTCTAAAAAAGTATATACGCAATAGAAATCGATCAGAGGGTTCTATCATGCAATGTTATCTTCTAGATGAAGAAACCATATTTTGTTCCCGCTATCTGGACAAGAACATTGAGACGAAACTTAACCGGACTCGGAGAATTCAGGACGGGCCATATGGTAAAACTGATTATAAAAGAGTAGACACTATATTTATCAACAAGATATATCGGTTTATCCCCCTCAATAGCGTATGTCTTGAAGAAATTAGAGAGTAAGTTTTTTAATTAATTGTTATATTTGTGTTTGTGTGTGTATGAAATAATATAATATTAATATCATAATTTATTGTTGAGAACAGAAATCATTTTAATGAGGTACGTGAGGGGCATCCTGATTGGAATGATGAACGATTGGAAAAATATCATCAGGATAATTTTTGCGATTGGATTGTAGATCATGTAAATTGTTCGAATAACATGTTATTGCTACCAGCCATAATCTAAACTTATATCGTTATGTATTTTTCGTAAAATTTATTTTGTCAGATCCACGATCCGAACTTGTCTGCGTCATTAGAGAGTGATTCAAGATATTTAGCTCAGTTTTCTAGTTTGGAGGTTGCATATTATAAAGGATTCTAAGGATAAACACGAACTTCATGTAATTTTATCTTCAATGTTTATTTTCTAGTTGGAGGGGATGCATCCACATCCGGGTCACCGGCTGTTCCTCACCGGAGGAACTATCGTCCCGCTCGTGCTGCTGTCCGGGCTCAGGCTCGTGCTGCTGTCGCTGGAGGTATATATCGCACTTCAATTTTTGTTAAATCTTGATTTCTTAATACCACTTTTTCTTAATATTGTTTGTCTTGATATTTCTTATAGATGCAGTGTAGCTCCATCTCGAGAGGGGGACTCAAGGGCCGAATCAGTTTCACAGGCTAAGGCCCGACAGAGCTAGGGGGAGGCAGTATTCCCCCTCTTCTTTACCCCCAATTATCGCTATACCGGCGATTATGCCGAGAGGTTCGGCTGGTATATGGGGGATGAGAGCTGCATCGTAAAGAAGTATCCACTTCACGTTAAGTGGAGCGATCAGTACCGGCGCTCATTTGTCCTCTTTTGCGATCAGGCTCTGGTATTAATATATATTTTCATTTGATTTATCCAATATATTTATTATTATTTAACACTTGCAATTTAAATACATTGTTTTTTTGTATTTGCAGGGTGATTACGACTTGCAGTCTATACCCGACCCTGATCACCCTGAGAGAGTGCTCGATCTCACGCTCTGTATCAGGGCCTGATGAAGAACATACAATCAAAGGTCCAATACAATAGGAACGAGCTGAAGATCGACCGCTATTCCTTATGGATGGAGACCCCCGAGGCAGAGAGAGCGGCTCTCTTACATACTCCGGCCTTTGCGAGAGTCGATGTAGATACATGGTCTCTCTTGTACCAATATTTTGACTCTCAGCGCAAACAGGTTTGTAATTTAAATTTAATTCATTATTCAGTATATAATTTATTTTTTTGTGTTGCTTAATTAGAAAACTAAATCTGAATGTATTGTGTAGAAACAAGCCAATCAAACTAAGGAGAATAGAAAGTCGGCGAAGAAGGGTTGCCCCACTTATACAGGAGGCTCGAGGAACATTACTCGTTCCATGGAGGCATCGGTAAATTACAATAAGTCTATTTTAATATAATGTAATATTAAGAGTTATTTTATAATATATGTAAATTTTTTGTGAATTGTAGAGAGCTCAGACCCTAGCGCAGGGTGGTACACCGAGCGTGCTGACCGCGTATCTTACCGTCCACGGCACCTCGACAGATCCTGCCACGGGCGAGTTTCGATTCCCCGACACCGTTGCCCAGGAGTACTGCGTAAGTGTTAATATTTATTCTAACAGGTTCGAAAATTTTGTTTTGAAAAGTTCAAATTTAAATGATATACTTATATTTTAATGGTTAATGTAGGTGTAGAAGCGGATGGTGGAGCAGGCGGAGACATCAGGGATCGTTTTTACTGGACAGACCGATCCGATGATGCTGACCCCAGTCCTAGACGCCGCACACGGAGTGCACCATGGAGGTTGGGAGAGAGGCCGGAGACTGGGTCCTATCAGGGCCCGTATGAGGTTGAAATCCACTCCAGCGGTTACTTCCCCTACTCCCCGTGAGCGACGTTTAGAGTATGATGTTTGCGCCTTGAAGACCACCATCGAGGAGTTAAAGGAGACGGTACGTATACTACTTAATAGCAAAATATTATATCACATTATAGATAGTAACATATGCAATATTAGTAGCCTGAGCTTATTTGGTTGTAGACTTAGTTTTGATTAATCATACTTACATTAAACTATCTATTTAAAATAAACTACGGTTTTCCAAACTAGATACCCAAATGAGGCCTAAGTCACTAAGTATTCTTAGATTGGGGCTTCGCAATAACTTGATGATGATACGAACTCGAGTAAAATCTAATACACCGTTCTTACTCGTTTATTACACAAAATTTAACAGATGCGACAGGTTATTTTGGCTGTGGCTCCACATGCATCTCTTTCGGCCGCGGCTCCGCAAGCCACTACCTCGGACGCGGTTGCGCAGACCACTCCTGCAGCTCTGCAGCTCTACAGCTCGTTCAGACTCCCGCACAGTCCGCTCCTTCATTAGTCGAGTTTTTAACGACTCAGGGTTGCACCGAGAAGCAGATGCGCCAGATTATGGCGTTTATCAGAGATGAAGGAGCTGGACAGAGTTAGAGTGGCTTTTTTTTTAATATATTTTTGAGGATGCATGTACTTCTCTGATACATATTGTATATTTTTTGGACGATATTGGTGGTTGTTTGCTTGTTCACGATGATTTAGAATGGTATCGTATTCTGTTTGTTTATTTTTTTTATATATTATGCGTGAGATGTTGATTATGAATATTTATGTAATTGGTTATATGATGTATATATTATTGTGGACAGGGCGGGGAAAAGACAGGAAACCCTTTTTAAAAAAAAAAATCCCTAATATTTTGTCCTTACGAATTAATCCGTAAGGCCATATATTGCACCAACGGATTAATCCGTAACTCTAATGTTTGCCCTTACACAGTTAGCTGTAGGGACAAAATATCAGGATATATGATATTTTGTCCTTATGGACACAGTAACAGAGGTAAAACTTGCCCCTACGAGTTTATCCGTAGGGACATTTCTCTGGACCTACGGATGTATCCGTATGGGCAAGTGTTTTATTTTATAAACCAATAAATTAAAATATTTATCGGGCCCTACGGAGTAATCCGTAGGGATACATGTCCCTACGGATTAAGACGTAGGGGCAAGTATTACTCCGTAGGGGCATGTTCCGGACGAAGACTTGTACTTGCGGCCTTTGCACCTACGGGGGAATTATATGTCCCTGCGGCTATATCGGTAGGGGCAATGATTTGCCTCTACGGATAAACTTATCGTAGTAGTGTCCGGTGGCAATTTTTTAATAAAGTCCATGGGCCCTATCCTTGAGTGCATAAGGACACTCGGGTCTCCAAGAACACTGTAGGTCCAGTAAGATCATATAATATAGCAAAAGATGTTAAATATTGGGAATTATGTTATTAAAAATTTGTGTACGTGTTGAATAGGCATGCAAAAATATTTAAATGTTAAATATGCTATTGAAAAACCATAAACGGCTATGATATATTATTTTATTAAGATGTCAAATGTTAAATATGCATGCAGAAATATTTAAAGTTCCACCTCAATATATGACCATTGGGGCGAGCGTAGGCAGCGCTGACCTGAAACCGGAAGTGTTGTATGGATATATATATATAGGTTATCGATATACATAGGTGTTGCCTATTTTGGCCGGTCTTCTGCTATCGAGCATGCATTAAATCAAAGAGACCGATTTAGCAACTACGTCTCTCGAAATGATTGATCTCATTTTTAGAGAAATAGAAGAACAATCTTCCTAAAAAGAATTCGATCTGGTAATATGCAAACTTGGCAAGTACTCATATAAGATAGAAAGATGGCGCTTCGACTCAACTGGTCGGCCTCTTTAGGTTTATTAATAATATCAAACGCATACATTAGATTACATGGATCGGCCAGAAAGCCTTATCCACTAAACATGACAGCTGTCATATCACCTGATAGATAGCACTCTTATTACAAATAGTTATCACGTTCATCGGTCCGGTAACAGACGGGTATTACAAACAATCTAACACTTTCTGGAAAGTATGAAAATACTAAAGGAATGCTTTGGCCGAACATGCTTCTACCCCATTATTCTATGATCGTTCGGCCTCCATAAAAGGGTTAACAACTGTTGTGTCAAATGTTTTTCTTTCTGCTCATGGACCATTCACTAGCCGACCGAGGTATCATTTGCCGACCATATGCTCGTCCATGACTGGACATCTGACTTACGGGCAAAAACGAGCTGCATATGACAACTCGGTCTACGCCGTCGTGCTCGGCCTGACCTCGAATAGTTTGAGTGCAGGGCTGGATCTCTGATCACTCATCCGACCTTAGGAACTGAGATTCTGGGTCGATCGTACCGCGTACCTCATCCAGGATGAGGTCCAGATCGATCATTTCCATCAAGCCAAAGGTGCATGGCTGGGCATCTGGATCATCCTTGGCGATGGACGTGTTCTGGTCCTGCTCACTAGGTTCCTCGACCATGTCCACACCGGGCGATCAGCCATGGATTGGCTGTACGCGGGCGTTAGGGCTGAAAGTCGTCCTATCTAATGTTACCGGTGGTATAGCGGGGACGAAAGAGGCATTACCTGTCAAGGAGGGCTGGACTTCTTGATCCCGAACTGGGCCTCGATGGTGGTTGCGATCGGAGATCAGTTATCTACCAAATCCGCGGCCATAGCAGTCGGAGAAGAAACTAGAGCTAATTTCTATATTATGGTTTTTTATTGATTTTGTTCAGATCCCTTTTTCGATGCTATTGCGTGATCGTTTATAGCTCATGGCTTGCTTGGGAGTCATCTAGCGGGCCGAACCCAAGCTATCAATCCGACCCTCTTTTTTGATCCCTTTGTCTGGTTAATGTTCTTGTTAGGCCAAATTATTTCTTTAATGGACCTTTGTTTCAGGAGATTGATTATCTATGCAAACATTTAACGTTTGATATTAAATATAATAACAGTGAATCTTTAAACTTTAGATGAACTATCAAGGTGGTTGATGGTTTGGTCCTTAATGCATAAGGGAGAGAGGGTGCCAGATTCAAATCGTAGTCTTTTTCATTCCGGGGCTGTATTTTTTAATTATTATTATTATTTTGCATAGACTCTACACATATAGTTCATTAGATTATTTTAAATTGTTTCTGGCAAAGTTTTTACATCATTTTTTTTGTTTATAACTTCATATTTAACAATTACAGTTTTAAGTTATCTAATTATTTTAATATAGTAAAACAAATACCATTTTTTAATATAAGATATGCACCGGATTTCTATTTTACATTTAATTATTTTTTTTCTTTTGCATAGAATTTAGATTTGCATATAGCCTTTTGATTATTTTAAATTGTTTTCGGTAAAGTTTCTGCATCAAATTTTGTTATAGCTTCAATTTTAACAATTTAAAAGTTAAATTATCTAAGTATTTTAAGATAGTAAAAGTAACACCATATTGTAATCTAAGATATCTATATTTAGTTTACTTAAATTGTAATATTGGATTTTTATTATTAATAATAAATCTCGTTTTTCTTTTTGCAATTTTATGTAAATTTGTAAATTCGACAAATTTGTGGTTTAAATTCTGCCCCACTTGACTAGAGGTCCAGGATCCGCCACAGACCATAAATATATCAAAATTAATCGCTAGAACCATAGCATGCTCAACCAAGTCATGACAACATGGGGCTTACGGACCAGTGCAAACGAAAAATAAGGTCACGACAACATAAATATAATAGAAATATATATTTTTAAGATAAAGACCGATAAATCTTATTTATTCAAAAACAATTGTTTTTTCAAAATAAAAGAAGATTTTCCCCCTTAATTAGTAGACAACAAATTGGTCAAATTTACCCAAGTTTAGCCTTATAAAAGAGAATACATGACTATCCATGCTTACTTAACAGTGCAAAATACAATTTCAATTATTAAACTCCCATATTGAAGTTCAATGAACTTCACATTCACACAAAAAATTTGACAAAAAGATAAAAGCTCTTTTGAAGAGTCATATATATTCACATATCAAATTTGTTTAATAATCAGCATCAAATTTTCCTAATATCATAAAATACTCAGCCATCAAATTTGTTTAAGCTATCAGAGCTGTATATGGCTTTCCATAGCATAGGTTTAATTTAGAAGCTCCATTTTTCCAGATTATTTCATATGATTCATCCTTTTCTCATAGACATAAAAGGCTTTTTTGTTATGTTGTCTTGAATAATAAACCACGTTTCCGGGTACAAATTAAAATTTACGAGATATCCTAAATCCCACGTATATAAATTCATAGTATTTGGAATAAGATATTTTATTATTGTATATAGATTTTAGGCTAAATTTTAACTTGCCATCATGAACTATATATATGCACATTTTCCAAATAATATCATGAACTTTCAAAATGATGCATTGATATCATCTACTTTCGGAGTATCAAAACACCCCACTAACGGCGTTAATGGAAAATTACAAAATGAACATAATACCCCTATCCATTTTTTGCAAATATAGTCTTTTTTATTATATGACAGTGGTATTATGAACATTTGTAATTTTCCAACGCCGTTAGGGGATGTTTTGATACTCTGAAAGTTAATGATATCAATCCATCATTTTGGAAGTTCATGATATCATTGAAAAAAATGTCTATAGTTCATGGTAGTAAGTAGAAATTTAGCCTAGATTTTATTTGGATGCCTGAATCTCTAAAACTTTCTCATGTCTACCTCTTTAGGCTTAAAATGAGTACCTCAGAGAACCGTTCAATTTTCATGCAATGAGATTCTTAAGATCACTGATTCCTTTTTTACTTATATTAGTGGTTCTCCAAAATTGCTTCTTCTGCACTGCTTTAGTATAATACCTTCGAAATTGTTATTATTATAATCACTTTCGTGCTGGTTTAGAAATTTGTGTATCAAAAAATAAATTATAACAATTGTACTTATCTTTTTCCATCTTAGAATTGGAACATCTTGTTAAGTATCACCTCCATCAACGAGACTTTTTCATAAAGCTGTTACATTGTCCACTAAATGATTTAAAATTGTTGTTCTCAGCTGATTTACTAAAACATATAATAGAATGATATTTAAAAAAACACAATAAAAATTATATAATAGAATGAAACATATAATAAAGAGAAGGAAGATGATAATGTTGTTGACTAGGGCATGAATATATCTTTTTTTAAGGCAATAGGTGACATCACGGTTCGAGATGCTAGTGGTCTCTAACCGATACAGCAGTCTCCAACACATCGTCTCCAAATACAACAACCACGATCGTCATTGTTTGTGCTAAAGAGCAGTGTAGTACTACGGAGTGCTGTAGTACACTGTATACGGTTTAGGTTTGGTTTAGTACTACGTAGCACAGCACAGTAGTTCTATGGTGTATCACTCTACAGTACTGTTGTTACTGTGTACGTACAGTGTGTAAATCCAACTATAAATAAATATATTGAATGCATCATAAATCAATAAAAGGACAATTGATAAGAGCGTTGGCACCAATCATCATCAGTCTTTAGATCTTTCGATGGCGACTCCTCTTGATCTTGTTGGCTCTGGATCCTTCGATCTTGCCGCAAGATTTGATCGTTTTCAAACTGCCATTGTGAGATTTCATCACAAGCCGCCATCTTTCCTCGCCGACGAACTCGAGCTACATCTGTCCAGATCTCATCTCCATCTTTGTCTCAGATCTGAAGTCGACCTCGACCTTCAATCTTAGAATTTATAAGGTGAGGTATTTTGCTCTCCGTTGAGCTCTTGAATGAGGAAAGAAGAGGATTGAATTTATGAGGATCGATATGTGGTGTGGGGTTTCGTTGGGACCCATGTTCTCAACTTGATTTCTTTATTGGTGGGACTTGAGGTCATTTATTCTTACCCTATTTACTTTAATTACAAAAAATATCAAGTCAACTCTCTAAGACCCAATTTCCAAGCTTGTTTTTTAGGGGGTGTTCGGTTGCAGGATTATGAAATTTTGGACAGTGGAATTCATGGATTCCATAATTTTGTATTTGGTTGGAGAATTTTGATTTGTAGGATTCTTTTATTTTTTATGGGGGGCCACCATAAAACAAGGATTCTTGAATCCAAATTTTTTTAGAGAATTTGCAAGGATTTTACACTTCATTGTACTTTTAGACGGTACCCATGGTATTTTATTTATTTAATAATCTTGTCTCTATCTATCTCTCTCTAAAATCCTCAAATCCAAATCCCACTTTCTTTTCACCAACCAAACAAAGATTACAAGGGTCCATAAATCCAATACTAGGAATCCAAAACCAACCAAACAACAAATTACCAAATCCAGAAATTTTCAACCGTACTATTTTGGAATCCAAATTTCATAATCTTGCAACCAAACAGCCCCTTATCTAAGCTATTTCAAACATGGACAAACTCCACATCTACACATTTCCCTAGATTGATGTCCCACTTGCCAATACGGATGATTACACTGGATGGTCCCTAACTATGCAGTACAACCTTCGAGCTTTGTGTCACGCGCCGCTTCTCAAAAAACTGTGGTAAGCACGTGATGAGATCCGAAACGTATTTATACTGAGAATGTGGCTTTCTCGAAATAAATACCTTAAGCGTATCATAAATAATTTATATAGCATAACAAGAATTAAATGAGAGAATAAAATCCAGCTACATTATTATATTTCAAGTTCCACGGTATTTAAAATAACCGACGAGTCTGAGAATCAAATACAACGAAAATAGAAATAAAAGAAGCCCGAAAAATAGGCATACTGAAAGGTAATGTCTGATATGTTGCTAGAAATCCGCCTGAGAAAACAGCTGCGAAAAGTCATTCTCAGACGGCTCAATCTCTCCTGTCCTTAAGCCACCTGACAAATATTTCCAAAAGAAGAAAGAAACAATGGAATGTCCATCAGCGATTTTGCGCTCGGTAAGTCCCCGATTTAAAGTAAGATTATAAAAAAAGAAATAAACAACAAGAATATAATGGATAAGAAAAACATAATGCAGTGAACACGCATGATATGACAATTAAACATGGCAGACTATTTGTCACGCCCCGCTTCCCAGTGTACGGCGAAGTGGGCGCGATGAGATCCGCTACGTATATACTCAGAAGTACATACGCTAAGCGTATCTAAGCAATATAAAATAAGTATACAAGAGACAAAATGTAAAAGAACAGCAACTTTTATTTATTAACATTCTTTGTACAATACATAAAAGGAAATACAACTGAAATAAAAAGATGCCTAAACAGTGGCATAATAGGAATGTAAAGTACAGAATGGAAAAGTGTACAATGAACTAAAGTGCTGGATCTTCGACAAACTGCTCCAAGTCTTCTGCAGATGGCTCGATCTCTGCCGGGTCCAAACCACCTGACGACATTCAAAGAAGAAAGAAATAGAATGTCGTCAGCGAACAGGTCATTCGGTAAGTCCCAAAGATAAGAGAAGAATAGATAGAGAGTAAGAGAGAGAGAGGGAGAGAGTGGCTGTTGCAGTTGTATTACATTGTTATATTATTGTAGTATTGAGTTAACGCTGTTGTTGTAGCTTGGTACAGAAAGATTCCAGTGTATACGAGAGGGGTCTCAGTATGCCAAAGACCAGGGCAAATGGAAGTACAAGGCTCCGTTATACAACCCGGAACAACGGCAATTGGATTCATGTTAGGTGTCTTAATCTTACCGTCCCGTGCCACCTTTAACACCTTCCGTACCAATCTACCCCTTAAACTCCGCGATATCTTATTTGTATTATTATCTTGTAAAATTGTATTGATTGCATGATTGATTGACTGACTGACCGAAACCATGATATCAGGAAACGGTTATAACCGTAGAGTCATGTAAATGGAATACTGTGAATCATGTAAAAAGAATATATATCCATGGTTCGGTTCAGTCAAGTTGTATAACCTGATAATTGTATTCATGGATTCATGTGTTCATATTGAATTGGAATCTTGTAGTTTATAGATTGACTTGAATCATATTCAAGTCAGATTAATCAGACTCAAACCCGAGTCAGACAATCAGAAATGTGAATCGAAGTCTTATAATTGCTAGGGTCTTTAGGGTAATTTATAAACTTGAGGGGTTTTATGTAAAAATACTTTTATATGCTTTTCAAAATACGCCTCAAGTATTTATTATTCGTATTTAGGGTTGTAATGAGGGTGGATTTTATGTTGTGACATTTCTAGTGAAAATATCCTAGTTTTATAAATAAGGGTATTTATCTGTAATATTGATTTATTTGAAGTTCATGGTATTTTAGTGTAAAATTTATTCTTGTGATTTTTAGAAAAAGGTGGAAAATTTATATTATAATAAAATAGGTATTTAAAAGATAAATATACATATGTTTATACAAAAAAATAATTTTAATAGATATTTTATATTTCAAAAATCTCATTTTCTTAAGATGTCGTATTTTAAACCTTTCGAGACCGAATGCTCCTTGCGGAGGTCTGAATCTCGCACTACTAGCCCGAGGGTGAGCGATAAACTGCACGATCCCGAACGGGTTCCCCAAAGATGGGTTGTAGCGGCGCTTTGCAAAGATTGTAAAACACCAATCTTTTAGAAAACGGTTTTATAAAATAAAAGGTATTTATTCGCAAAGTATAGTTTTCCATAGTTTAGATTCTAGGGTTTCCTAAGCCAACTAGCCTATTTCTAAATGGTCTAAACGACAAGTCGTTAGAAGCCTCAAATCGCCTCTTCACCGCCAATTGCGGCCAGGTAAGTGCCAGGTAAGTGGGAGGCTCTCCACTACAAGTAGTGGCCCTAATTAAGTAACCACTTGCCTTAGACACACTTGCCTAGACACCACAAAATCAGTTTAGATAAACGATCGATGTCCACAACTTATCGTATTTTCCTAGTAAGAAATATTTACTTAAAAGTGTAACAAATCTAAAACCTTTAAGAATGGTTTTATGAAGATTATTGTATTTTAATGAAAATTTCGTTTTATCGTATTCTATGTTTTGATGATATCATTTTAGGGTTGTATTTGCGTGTGTGTGGAGGTAGGTCATTATCTCGTGCTCTATTTTAAATGTATATTAAGGTTAAGGGGTTAAATGTGAAATTGAAACTTCATGGTATTAAAGTGAAGAATACGGTAAATTGAAAAGGTTATCATTTCATGTGTGAAAACTTATTCAAATTGATTTTTACAAGTTTAATGGTCAAGATGAAGATATTTAGGAATGATTGAATTGATTAGGAAAAAAAATTAAACATTATGGTATTAAAGTGAAAAAGAATACGATATTGCAAAAGTTATCATTTCATGTGAGAAACTTTGTCCAAATTAATTGTTATATGATTAATAGTCATCATGAATAAGTTTAGGTATTATGGAATTGGTGACAAGTGAGATTTTATAGAAAAACCGAATCGGAAATCGGTTTGTTCCGATTTCCGTCGGGTTTCGTAATTTCGTATTTTTGAGAAGTAGAAAGAAAGAAAGAATAGGACTTACGGGTTTCGATCTATACTAAAGAGTATAGGGGAACTAGATGAGTGGCCGAGACGTTGTTTCGTCGCCGGTTGATTCAAAAACGTCGCCGGAATTCCGTCAGCGCTTCGCCGTGAACTCGGTTTCAAAGTACACCCTTCTTGTAGAAATTTTGAGAGAGTAAACCTAGTGTTTTGGGATGAGAGGGTAGAGGGTAGGGGGTCTATTTATAGGATAGGCTAGGGTAGGTGAAAGGTTTTTATTTTAAAAAAATTGTAAAAATTAAAGAAAAATCATTAAAATTTGTATTGAATAGGGTGTATTTATCATTCGGAAACCGATCCATTAAAATGGAGTAAACAGGGGAGTTGAGAATATGAAAAGACAACTTTTTTTGTTTAGACGACTCGGCCGTCCGGCCGAGTCCGGCCGGCGGCGCCGGCCCGAGTCGGCCGGTCCAGCGGCCGACTCGGCCGAGTCGGGTCGAGTCGGGGTGCCGTTGGGTGTGGATTCCTCTGACGTAGACTCTGGTATTTTTACATTTTAGGGTTCAGTTCAACTTTTGGGAGTTATGGCCTGTGGACTGTTGGGCTTCCAAGAATTTTAAAAGAAAAATAATCTAAAAATAATGTGGGGCATGGGATTCGAACTCTGGTGGCTTGGTTCAGCAGTGCAAGGTATTACCAATGAGCTACAAGCTCCTTCTTGTAATTATTGTGTTATTTAATTACTTAAAATGACAGCAGCAAGAGTAAATACTCCAAGTATACATTAAATTTTAAAGTAATTTCTTGTACACTAAAAATGGAGTTATTACATTCTTGTAGCTTGTAATTAAAAATAATTACCTATATCTTGTGCTCAGGCTAAAATACCCCTTTGTGGATTTTTGAAAAAATATTTGAAAAATTTTGTATAGGAAAAAGTGTATAAGAAAATTAGGGTTGTTATATTCCACCCTCCTTATAAAAATTTCGTCCTCGAAATTTGTAAAAGGAAAGTGTAACAGTGCAAAGAAGTTTGGTGGCTGTAGTATAGATAGTGTAACAAAGAGATACAAGGGTGAAAAAGGCTTACCGGTGTTACCTTGACCTACAATCGGCTTCTACGACTTCTAATATGAAGGTCTGTCGCCGTGGTACATTCCTTCTAGCTGGAGGCACATTCTGCCTTTGGGGCCTGTTTCTCTGCCCTCTAGGCATGTCCCTCATTGCCTGTTGGAATTGGCGAGTAGGCTGTGCAGATGGTGGAGCAGGTAGTGCAGGACGAGTTGCAGGAGCCTGGATGGTTGGCCGTTGCGGGTGGTTGGTGGGTGTGTGAGATGAGTTGCTGTTGTAAGGACAGTTTCCAATGCCGTGGTTGGATGCGCCACAAATTAGACACAGACCTTTTGCGCGCCTACAGTCCTTCCACAAGTGTCCCTTTCTATGGCAGTAATGGCAAATTTCTTCAGTTCTCCTGGGTTCAAACGATGGCCTGGAAGAGGCTCCACCTGCCATTTGGTTGGCAGGGCGTTTGACTCCTGCAGACTGAGGTCTGCCTCTTGCTTTTATCACTGCCTCATAACTGCGGGCAGCTTCCAGAGCATCCTCATGAGTTAAAAATTTTCCTGTGGCTAAAGCAGCCTGAATCTCCGTGTCCAGTCCTTGTTGAAAGCGACGGGCTCCGATCTCGTCCGTCGGTATCAAGTGTGCCGCGAATCGGCTTAACATGGTGAATTCAGCATCGTATTCATCTACCGATTTGTCCCACATTGATCCTTGCTGTAGATGAATGAACCGCTGTTCCATGGCAAACCTGGTAATCACAGGGAAGTATTTCGCGTCGAACTTCTCGCGAAACGTTTTCCATTCAATAGGCTGCGCAAGACGGCTTTCTTCCGCCTTCCACCAGTTGCGAGCGTTGTCCGTGAGTTGTAGTTTCGCTACACGGGCCCAAGCGACGTCTGGTACTTGTGCTGCGGCCAGATCATCCTCGATACTTTGAGCCCATTCCTCAGCTTCCAGTGGGCTCCCCTTTCCTGAGAACTGCTTCGGATGTAAAGCCCTGAATTGCTTCACTCCAGGAGCATCAGTCTCGGGACGGTTCAAGAGTTGTTGCTGTCCCTCGATAAGGCTGCGGATTGCTTCAAGTAGCACTGTTTGCTCGGTAGGTGGCGCAGTAATAGCCGGTGTGAGAGGTAGTGCTGAGGGTGTGTTGTTGACGTTGGTGCTGGTGTTGTTTGGGGAATCCATAACCCTGAAGAAAAATTTGGGTTAGGACAGATTCAAGTACATGAAATGATAAGATTCAAGGAATATGGAACTGCAAGATTCAAGGAACATGAATTGTAAAGAATGTTTTAGTTGCTGGTTCTTGTGTTATATTGCTAAGGTTGTTCACGCAGACCAGAACTGCTTGATAGGGATTCATACAGCTCTGACCTGCATGGGCCACCAACAAAACCTGTCACGCCCCGCTTCCCAGTGTACGGCGAAGTGGGCGCGACGAGGTCCGCTACGTATATACTCAGAAGTACATACGCTAAGCGTATTTAAGCAATATAAAATAAGTACACAAGAGACAAAATGTAAAAGAATAGTAACTTTTATTTATTAACATTCTTTGTACAATACATGAAAGGAAATACAACTGAAATAAAAAGATGCCTAAACAGTGGCATAACAGGAATGTAAAGTACAGAATGGAAAAGTGTACAATGAACTAAAGTGCTGGATCTTCGACAAACTGCTCCAAGTCTTCTGCAGATGGCTCGATCTCTGCCGGATCCAAATCACCTGACGACATTCAAAGAAGAAAGAAATAGAATGTCGTCAGCGAACAGGTCCCTCGGTAAGTTCCAAAGATAAGAGGAGAATAGATAGAGAGTAAGAGAGAGAGGGAGAGAGTGGCTGTTGCAGTTGTATTACATTGTTATATTATTATAGTATTGAGTTAACGCTGTTGTTGTAGCTTGGTACAGAAAGATGCCAGTGTATACGAGAGGGGTCTCAGTATGCCAGAGACCAGGGCAAATGGAAGTACAAGGCTCCGTTATACAACCCGGAACAACGACAATTGGATTCATGTTAGGTGTCTTAATCTTACCGTCTCGTGCCACCTTTAACAACTTCCGTACCAATCTACCCCTTAAACTCCGCGATGTCTTATTTGTATTGTTATCTTGTAAAATTGTATTGATTGCATGATTGATGGACTGACCGACCGAAACCATGATATCAGGAAACAGTTATAACCGTAGAGTCATGTAAATGGAATACTGTGAATCATGTAAAAAGAATATATATCCATGGTTCGGTTCAGTCAAGTTGTATAACCTGATAATTGTATTCATGGATTCATGTGTTCATATTGAATTGGAATCTTATAGTTTATAGATTGACTTGAATCATATTCAAGTCAGATTAATCAGACTCAAACCCGAGTCAGACAATCAGAAATGTGAATCGAACTCTTATAATTGCTAGGGTCCTTAGGGTAATTTATAAACTTGAGGGGTTTTATGTAAAAATACTTTTATACACTTTTCAAAATACGCCTCAAGTATTTATTATTCGTCTTTAGGGTTGTAATGAGGGTGGATTTTATGTTGTGACATTTCTAGTGAAAATATCCTAGTTTTATAAATAAGGGTATTTATCTGTAATATTGATTTATTTGAAGTTCATGGTATTTTAGTGTAAAATTTATTCTTGTGATTTTTAGAAAAAGGTGGAAATTTTATATTATAATAAAATAGATATTTAAAAGATAAATATACATATGTTTATACAAAAAAATAATTTTAATAGATATTTTATATTTCAAAAATCTCATTTTCTTAATATGTCGTATTGTAAACCTTTCGAGACCGAATGCTCCTTGCGGAGGTCTGAATCTCGCACTACTAGCCCGAGGGTGCGCGATAAACCGCACGATCCCGAACGGGTTCCCCAAAGATGGGTTGTAGCGGCGCTTTGCAAAGATTGTAAAACACCAATCTTTTAGAAAACGGTTATATAAAATAAAAGGTATTTATTCGCAAAGTGTAGTTTTCCGTATTTTAGATTCTAGGGTTTTCTAAGCCAACTAGCCTATTTCTAAATGGTCTAAACGACAAGTCGTTAGAAGCCTCAAATCGCCTCTTCACCGCCAATTGCGGCCAGGTAAGTGCCAGGTAAGTGGGAGGCTCTCCACTACAAGAAGTGACCCTAATTAAGTAACCACTTGCCTTAGACACACTTGCCTAGACACCACAAAATCAGTTTAGATAAACGATCGATGTCCACAACTTATCGTATTTTCCTAGTAAGAAATATTTACTTAAAAGTGTAACAAATCTAAAACCTTTAAGAATGGTTTTATGAAGATTATGGTATTTTAATGAAAATTTCGTTTTATCGTATTCTATGTTTTGATGATATCATTTTAGAGTTGTATTTGCGTGTGTGTGGAGGTAGGTCATTACCTCGTGCTCTATTTTAAATGTATATTAAGGTTAAGGGGTTAAATGTGAAATTGAAACTTCATGGTATTAAAGTGAAGAATACGGTAAATTGAAAAGGTTATCATTTCATGTGTGAAAACTTATTCAAATTGATTTTTACAAGTTTAATGGTCAAGATGAAGATATTTAGGAATGATTGAATTGATTAGAAAAAAAATAAACATTATGGTATTAAAGTGAAAAAGAATACGATATTGCAAAAGTTATCATTTCATGTGAGAAACTTTGTCCAAATTAATTGTTATGTGATTAATAATCATCATGAATAAGTTTAGGTATTATAGAATTGGTGACAAGTGAGATTTTATAGAAAAATCTAATCGGAAATCGGTTTGTTCCGATTTCCGTCGGGTTTCGTAATTTCGTATTTTTGAGAAGTAGAAAGAAAGAAAGAAAGAAAGAATGGGACTTAAGGGTTTCGATCTATACTAAAGAGTATAGGGGAACTAGATGAGTGGCCGACGCGTTGTTTCGCCGCCGGTTGATTCAAAAACGTCGCCGGAATTCCGTCAGCGCTTCGCCGTGAACTCGGTTTTAAAGTACACCCTTCTTGTAGAAATTTTGAGAGAGTAAACCTAGTGTTTTGGGATGAGAGGGTAGAGTGTAGGGGGTCTATTTATAGGATAGGCTAGGGTAGGGTAGGTGAAAGGTTTTTATTTTAAAAAAAATTATAAAAATTAAAGAAAAATCATTAAAATTTGTATTGAATAGGGTGTATTTATCATTCGGAAACCGATCCATTAAAATGGAGTAAACAGGGGAGTTGAGAATATGAAAAGACAACTTTTTTTGTTTAGACGACCCGGCCGTCCGGCCTAGTCCGGCCGGCCGCGCCGGCCCGAGTCGGGGTGCTGTTGGGTGTGGATTCCTCTGACGTAGACTCTGGTATTTTTACATTTTAGGGTTCAGTTCAACTTTTGGGAGTTATGGCCTGTGGACTGTTGGGCTTCCAAGAATTTTAAAAGAAAAATAATCTAAAAATAATGTGGGACATGGGATTCGAACTCTGGTGGCTTGGTTCAGCAGTGCAAGGTATTACCAATGAGTTACAAGCTCCTTCTTGTAATTATTGTGTTATTTAATTACTTAAAATGACAGCAGCAAGAGTAAATACTCCAAGTATACATTAAATTTTAAAGTAATTTCTTGTACACTAAAAATGGAGTTATTACATTCTTGTAGCTTGTAATTAAAAATAATTACCTATATCTTGTGCTCAGGCTAAAATACCCCTTTGTGGATTTTTGAAAAAATATTTGAAAAATTTTGTATAGGAAAAAGTGTATAAGAAAATTAGGGTTGTTACACTATTTAAGCATGGCAGTTTTACGGTTATATGTTTTGTTATAGTCCGATAATTAAAGTATGCGTGCATGCAAGACGAAAGTAGTTCGTCAAACCCACAAGTTTCGTCAAAGCTATAGAACAACGCCACACGAGATTCAGGTTAGTGATTTTTAGTGGACTCTCGTACCATGACATACGTTCATTACCAAACTATCTCTTTCCCCATGTGTGTTAAGTTATAGTGTGTGACACAAGCCTTACACGAATCAATTAATATGTTGGAGTGGTGCAAGTTCATGTATTCACTTAATCAAGTATTCATGTGATTATGTATTCATGGTTCGAGTCGGGTTCATACAAAGCAAAAAATATCTAACCATGTAATTCATATAACTGCAGTAAAGAGAAAGTCGGGCTACACAAGTTCACATGGCATGAAATGATACAAAATGAAATATCTATGCATAAACCAGAAATGGTAGCTTAAAGAAAGACTGAAAACTACTAGTTAATCAACTCACATGAACTTAGGAATAAAACAAGAAATGTATTTCTAAGTGTTATGTAGACATAGGTTCAAGTCTTGTCTAATTCCGGTTACTGGTTTGGAAGATAAACGCGTTCTGTTCAGTACTGTCACATATTTTAAAAGTGATGTTTGTGATATTTTCTATCGGTTTTCAGGTCTGGGGTTGAACTAGAAAAGTGTAGATCTTTCTGTCTAGTTATCAAAGCAACTTGATTTTACATGATTTGGATCTCTGAAACTATTGTTATGATTGTTTTAATCTAAGGTTATAAAACATATTTTATTTTCTGGGACAGCAACGAGGGGGTAACATACAGAGCATATATTGTATCGATATATACATTTCTAGGTTTAGGGTTCTACAAGAAAGTTGTAGGGTTGTCAAATTGGCGTCCATACATCTAAGATTTGTCGCAAACCGAGTTTGGTAGTGCTAGATATTGTGTTTTGATAAACAGTGCGCAGATCAGAACAGAATCTGTTCAGATTCAACACATAAGTTTAAAAGACAGATATAAATTATTTCCGTCGGTTTTCAGAAGTCAGGTTGAATTAAGAAAAGATAGATCTTTCAATATAGTTGTCAAATCAATTTGATTTCACTCAATTTGGATCTTTGAAAACATGGTTATGAAATTTTAAAGATAGCTTTTAAAAGCAGTTTTTAGAGTTACCAAAAAAACAATGACTAAAAGTGACGTCAAACATAAATTGTAGATCGGTTCGATCTGAAATTTTCTGATAGCGTATATAAAAAATCTATCTATTTCCATGCCTAATTTCCTTAGAATTTCATATCACAAAAGTCAATTTAATAACCTACCTCGAAGACGAATTAGTGTCTAAAAGAGTCATTTTCGACATGTAGGTAACAAAAAAAAATATTAGATTTTCCTAAGGTAAAACCATATAGTAATGTGTTCGCGTCGCTCCTAGAACAACGAATCAAAAAACATGAGTTAAGACATATGATGTACACGTGAGGGTCGATTGTATTCATGTGTTAAACTAACAAGCAAATATAAAGTTCCTTTTAAAAATAAAACCCTTTTGTTTAAAAAAAACTTGCGGATCCTTTAATGCTTCCCATATCCATAAATATTCAATCAAACCTCTAATGGAAAAATCACTATGTTCACTTGATAAAAATATCAATTATATAGGCAAGTATTACAAGTAGACACATTTACTTCTTATACTAACATTTTAATCTATAAGAAAAAATTACTTTAATACGGGGTTTACCGACATCACAAGTTTTGGCATGAAGGAGGCATGATGAGAGGAGAGTTTCAATAAGTGTGAAGGAGTAGAGAGGATTTACACGCACTAGCCGGTATCGTCACCGGGTTCATCTATTCGCCAATAGTTTCGTGTTACTAGCGAGACTTTTTGAGAGAGCTTTTCCGCATTTTTCTTTGAAGACTTTAGATGAAGAGGGAGAAAGGAGAGGGTAGAAATTTATGAGGAAGAAAAAGAAGGAGAGGAGAAGTAAATAGTGGTGGGAGTAAAGGTGCATTATTTCTAATAAATTATGCATTCAAAGTGAGAGTTAAAAAGAATTGAAAGGTCTAATTTGTAGATTATGAAAGAGTTTTAAAAAATTTGATACAAATAATTGTAAGACCCAAGGTTCGAACCTATAGCCTATGAAATAGCAGTGCAATGACTTAACTAATGGGATACAAGTTTACTCTTGCACATATCCAATAAGAATTAAATATATACCAACATTTGAAATAAAAGCAATCTTTTATTAAAAAAAAAGAACGTGCAAAGATAAATTGATTTTGGGATCGTTACATTCCACCCTCTTTAAAAAAAATATGTCCTCAAAATTACTCAAAAAGGATATTGCAATAGAGAAAGAAAAGGGATCAAGATAATGCAGTCACGTTTCGTCAACGTGGTCTATCGGTCCATACTCTAATCGATAAGAGGGTGTGCGGCTGGAGTAGATTGCGAGGGAATCAAAAATAAAAGAACAAAAATGATGAGATGTTCCGAGTCAAATAATTTGAAGTTCGGCATAACGTTTCTATAATTTTCTAAGTCGAAAAGAATGATTTAAGGATGTATACAAGAGAGCAATTATAAATGCAAACAAGAAAGAAAAGAATTGACTGAAATTTAAAAAGCAGGCGAAATCTAACATGAAAAAGACAGTAAAAGGGTAAGGAACATATAAAGATCATGCAGTCGCAAAGGTTAGGATCGGGGCTACTAGTACTGTATGATTTGTTTCAAAGATGCAAAAAGGACGGTCCATGGAACACAAGCAAGAATGTAACTTGACTAGAATCATAGGGGATTTTCGAACATGAATGTCGGTGATCTGGAATCTCAAACATTACCCTCCTTTGACGACAGTAGAGGATAGCAGAGAGAGGTTGAAGTTAATGAGAACGGTTCAAGAACACAAACAAAGATAGTTCTAAGAGATACAAGTGGAAAAGATGAATGAATTCAAGAAATCAAAAGTTGAGATGTGATCTTCAAGGAAGTCGAGAGAGAAATTCGAGATGGATTCAAGGGATGTGATGGGATTCAAAAGAATGGAATTCAAAGAAGGAAATAAATGTTGTCAGATTTCTCTATTTTTGTAATATACTTCTTTCGACGGTCATGCAGAACAGACCTGCATGAGCCACCACTAAAACCTGTCATGCCCCGCTTCCCAAAAGATGGTAGCAGGCACATGACTAGGCCCGCGATGTATCTATATCGAGAAAGCATTTTTTCGAGATAGATATGTTAAGCATTAAAGTAAGCAGTTCTAAATGATAAGAATTTAGCAAGAGAAAAAAATCCTACATTTATTATTTTTCAAATCCACAGTATTCAAAGAAAGCTAACAAAGTTTGAATAGAAAACGATACAACTGAAAAGAAATAGCATCATCCATAACAAGTAGGCATACGAAATAAAGATAAATAGTTGACTGGTAGTCTGCCTGAGAGGACAATTGCGAGAATTCCTCCTCAGCTGGCTCAATCTCTCTTATCCCTATACCACCTGATAAATATTCCCAAAAGAAGAAAGAAACAATGGAATGTCCCTCAGCGATCTTACACTCGATAAGTCCCCGATTTAAAGTAAGATTATAAAAAAGAAATAAACGACAAGCATGTAACGGAACAGAAAAAATATAATGCGGTGAGCAAGCATGATACGACAATTAAACAAGGCAGACAATGTAAGCATGGCAGTTCTACGGTTACGTGTTTTTATTGTAGTACGATAATGAAAGTATGCATGTATACTAGAATAGTCCGTAAAACCAACGGACCAACAGCACGTTGAGTTAAGCTCCGTCAAACCCACAGAACAACGACACACAAGATTCAGGTTAGTGATTTTTAGTGGACTCTCATGCCACGACATACGTTCATTAGCAAACTACCCCTTCCCCACGTGTGTTAAGTTTTAGAAATTGACACAAGCCCTATACGAATCCATGAATACGTTGGAGTGTTGCAAGTTCATGTTAAGTTTATGTCAAGTTCATGTATTCACTTAATCAAGTATTCATGTAATTACGTATTCATGGTTCAAGTCGGGTTCGTATCAAGCAAGTAATATATCTAACCATTTGATTCATGTAAGTGCAATAAAGAGGAAGTCGGGCTACATAAGTTCACATGGCATTAAATGATACAAAATGAAATATCTAAGCATAAACCAAAAACAATAGCTTAAAGAAAGACCGGAAACTACTAGTTACTCAATTTATATGAACTTAGGAATAAAACAAGAAATATATTCCTAAGTGTTATGTAGACATAGGTTCAAGTCATGTCTAGTTACTGGTTTAATAGATAAACGTGTTTTGGTATCGCTGCGCAGAGCAGATCAGAATCTATCCAGTGCCGTCGCATGTTTTAAAAGTGTTTTTTTTATATTTTCTATCGGTTTTCAGGTCTGGGGTTGAATTAGAAAGGTGTAGGTATTTCAGTCTAGTTATCAAAACAAATTGAGTTTACATTTGAATCTATGAAATTATAGTTATGATTACTTCAATGTAAAGTTATAAAACAGATTTTATTTCCCGAGACAACAATGAGGTGGTAACTTGCAGAGTATATATTGTATCGATATATACATTTCTGAGTCTAGGGTTCTACAGGAAAGTTGTAGGGTTCTCAAATTGGCATCCATACATTTAAGATTTGTTGTAAACCGAGTTCAGTAGTTCTAGATATGGTGTTTTGAAAAACAGTACGTAAATCAGGACAAAATCTATCCAGATTCGATACATAAGTTTACAAGATTGAAATAAATTATTTCTGTCGGTTTTCAAAAGTTTAGTTGAATTAAGAAAATTTAGATTCTTCGATACAGTTGTCAAAAAAAATTGATTTCACTCGATTTAGATCTCTGAAAACAGAGTTATAAAATTTTAAAGATTGCTTTTAAAAATAGTTTTCAGAGTTACAAAAAAAAAACAGTGACTAAAAGCGACGTCAAACATAAATCGTAGATCAGTTCGATCTGAAATTTTCAGATAGCGCATATAAAAAATCTATCTATTGCTATGCCTAATTTCCTTAGAATTTCAAATCACAAAAGGTAATTTATTAGCCTATCTCGAAGACATATTAGTGTCTAAAAGAGTCGTATTCAACATGTAGGTAAACATAAAAAAATATATTAGATTTTCCTAAGGCAAAACCATATAGTAACGTGTTTGCGTTGCTCCTAGAACAACGAGTCAAAATACATGAGTTAAGACATATGATGTACACACGAGAGTCAATCGTATTCATGTGTTAAGCCAACAAGCAGACATAAAGGTCCTTTTAAAAATAAAATCCTTTTTTAATAAAATAAATTGTGGATCGATTTCATGCTTCCCATTTCCATAAATATTCAACAAAACCATCTAATAGAAAATTCACAATGTTCACTTTATAAAAATATCAATTATATAGGCAAGAATTACAAGTGGACACCTTTAATTCTTATACTTACATTTTAATTTATAAGGAAAAATTACTTTAATATGGGGTTTACCGACATTATATGTTTTGGCATAAAGGAGGCATGATGAGGGGCGAGTTTCGATTAGTGTGAGGGAGGAGAGGGGAATTACACGCACTGGCCAGTATCATCACCGGGCTCATCTATCTACCGATAGTCTTATGTTACTAGCGAGACTTTTTGAGAGAGCTTCTTCGCAGTCTTCTTTGAAGACTTTAGGTGAAGAGGGAGAAGGGAAAGGGTCGAAATTTGTAAGGAAGAAGAAGAAGAGGAGGAGAAACAAATAAAGGTGGGTGTAAATATGCATTATTTCTAATAAATTATGCACTCAAAGTGGGAGTTAAAAAGAATTGAAAGGTCTTATTTGTAGATTATGAGAGGGATTTAAAATTTTTGATAAAAATAATTACAAGACCCAAGGTTCGAATATATAACCTATGGACTAGCAGTGCAATGACTAAACCGATGTGATACAAGCTTACTCTTACACATATCCAACAAGAATTAAATATATACCAGCATTTGAAAGAAAAACAACCTTTTATTAAAGAAAGAAAATACAAAGGAACAATGATTTTGGGATCATTACACTTTGGCTTTGTTGGGTTATGTGGATGGTACAGTCATTTGTCCATCTACCTCTCCTGTTTCTACTACTACTATGACGTCTGCTGATAACTCCTGTTCTTCCACCGATACTTCTGACATTTATTCTATTACTCATGATCAAAAGATACGAATTGATCAACAGATTTTGGAGTACATCATCCGTTCAATTGTGGTCCCTATTTGTTTCTTTATTGGACATCTGACTACCTCCGGTCAGCGATGTCTTACCCTTAAGCGCATGTTTGTTCAGATAGACGCTGCTCGTGAGTACCGGTTGCATCAGGCTCTACAAGACGCTCAACAAGAAGATTGTTCTATTTATAATTTTCATTCTTTCCTGTTTGGTTACTGGGAGGAATTGTGTTACGCTCCGCTTCCCAAAATACAGGAGTGGAGACGTAACGAGGCCCGGACGTAATTACACTAAGTAGGTACTCTACTCGATACAGTTATACTAAATGTATAGTATGCAGGAGTATATAAAATAAATTAAAAAGGAAACTTTTATTCATTAACCAACATTTATTACAAACTAAGTTCAACATCAAAGTTTATTACATCGATAGAGAGAAAGACTGGAAAATAAAAGCAATCTACAATACACGGAGTATGGGTTAGTATACTCATTGGGCTTATATATGGTAATGTATATGGTCCAGTGTCTTTTAGGACAAGGGGTTGGTACTTTTGCTTCATTCTGTTAAGAATATGTATGCCCTATAGGCCAATATTGTATATTATAGTGGATGCTTGGACATATATATATAGAGGACTTTCTTGCTCGACATGATAGTATGCTATCTGGTTGCTTTTTATCTTTACATGTACACTTGTATTGTTATACTATCTCTCTGATACATGTTGATAAAGTCCTAAGGATTTTATCTTGATTACCAGGACTATGATGCAAATCATACTAGTAGGGCTTGTATAGTCCACAGGCACATCCTTTAAACAGTTCCTAGTCGAGAGAGTATCGAGACATGACATCGATATTCCAGAGTAGACTAGTGTGTACGTTTCTTGACCCTGTAAAGGGCGATAGTTGATCCCATAACCATTGGTGTTTGACATCAAAGATTGTACACAGCTGCTCATTAGAGAATGGGTATACCGAACAGGACTCACCGAGAACTCTTAGATGTTACTATACCTATCGTCAGATAGCAGTTCTCTGGTGACACTTGTACAGGTTAGTCTGTAAATCCGAGATCATCATAGAGTCTTGTGTGGTTCCCACTGTGTTTTGATTTCCTCCCTACCGCGGCTCAAAGGAGTCGTGCAAACAAGTGGATTTTGGATACAGTCCCGAGTCACATGGAAGCAATGAGAGATATGAGGGGTTTCATCTCTCCCGGTATAGGGAGTTGATGTTTCGCTATGCTCGATTGGCTATAACAGCAAGTCCCTGGGCAGGGCTGATGAGATTTACTGGTAAGTGTTATTAGTAGTTTTTCGAAAGGTTATAGACCACACATCGGCATGACTTTTCAAGTTACTGGCGTCTGACGATTCCACCCCTAGACTTAATATGCGACATATCAGATGAATAGACCGGACTGTATGGTAAGTGTTGTTTATAGGATTCACGAGAGTTTGGACAAGCTTGCTTGTTGATCTTCTATTTGTTCAATACCTAAGTAGCCGTTACGTCCAGCTAGTACCGCTGACGGCTTGTGGGTGACTGATGTGGTCATTAGCTACTGCTGGCGTATTGACGAGTCTTTAGAGTCCCACACAGAGGTTTCCTAGCTCAAGAGAAACGAAGTAGAGCACATATGGTGATATGTGCGGGAGCTTGATTAAATACGAGTATGTGATACCATATTCTAATCTCGCGGTATTTGATATCGGTTAGGTTATATGTGATATAACCGAATTATTGAATCAAGTGTTGATTGAATGATATGTTATATGTATATATATTTGATATCGGCCGGTTATATATGATATGACCGGATTATTGAATCAAGTGTTGATTTAATAATGAATTTTGAATATTGTCGGTTATATGTGATATAACCGGTTATCGAATCAAGTGTTGATTTGATGATATGATATACATATATATATATATGATATTAGTCGGTTATATATGATATAACCAGATTATTGAATCAAGTGTTGATTTAATAAATTGATATATATTAATATATTTGATATATACATATATATTAACTAATATTAGCCCACTAAGATTTTTCTTCTCTTTATATATATATATATATATTTATATATAAATGGATTATGTATCATGGTTGATGATACATGGAACATGGGTGTATGAGACTCACACTAGGGTTTTGAGATTATTGTGATGATTTTTATTTAGAGGGAAATTTAAAATGAATGGATAATGAGTCATGGATTACAAGCTTGTAGAAACTTGGAGAAGCCATGATTCATCCTCTGTAACGCCTTAGATTTCGGTTAGCGTTAGTTTAGACGATAATGCGGGTGCACTGTAAAAAGTTTACCAATTTGGTTTTCTCACATTTTATAACATTTAATTAATAATTTATTATTATTTGTTATGGCATGCACGCACGTGTGCACGTTAATGTGAGCGTTTGTTTGTGCTAATCTAGATTAGTGGCCATGACACTTAACCTAATCTAATCCTTGTTTTAATCCGATCCTTAACCCTAAACTCCTAGATCTTTTGTGAGAGAAGAGAGATATTTGTTTTGGATGTGAGGAGGTGGCATGGTGTGTGTGAATGCATTAATTGGAATTTAATGCAAGGTTACACTCACCTCACTCTCACCCTTAACCTCACCTTTCACTCTCTCTTCTTCATACTCTCTCTCACACCCATTTCCTCTCATTTTTCTTTATCTCTTCAACACAAACTGAACACTTATTCATTTCTTACACAAAACTTCACTAAAAATTCACAAAAACTCACAAAAATCACATATTGTGTCTTGATTTGCCTTTTGGATGCCTTGGAGCTTGGGAAGCTAGGATTTTTGAGTTCTTTTGGTTCGGTAATGATCTCTTGCTGTTAAGTAGGTGTTTATTGTGTTGCGTAGCTTAGTCGTTTCAGTTTAGATAGCGTTATGTATTGTTTCGAGTAAATATCGTATTTTTAGTGTTGTTTGGGGTCTGGGATGATCTGCTATCAAACCAGATAATTGTTACAAAAGTTCCCATCACAGTGACCTAGTGTAGTGACCTAGAACCTATCCTCCAAATACGAACCCATTTCTTTTCCGTACTGCCGCAAATTAATTGCTTCTGGCCGCAAATTGCGGTCAGACTGGGGAGTTGGGGTTTCGGTTTCGGTGTAGGGGTCTCTAGGGTTGTTTGTGGTCTCATGGTACTTGCAACTTTTACAGATTGTTAGTATAGCAAAATCTAGAACCACTTTGCGTATTTCTTGTGCTTCGTTTCACGCGTTACGTTATCCGATACGGTTCATGTTTTGCGTTGCTATTGCTTTGAGTTGGTTTCGTAGTGTCGCTATGCATGTTAGCTACAATACGAACACTTAGGAGTACGTTTGTGTTGTCGCATTGGTCCGCGTAGTTTGTACGTGTTTTGGGTCTATTGCTAATATATACTTGCTTTGTTGTTTTATTATTTTAGGTTCGTAGGCGGGGACTTCGGACGCTGCGAAGAAGGGAAACAGGTGGTAAGCTTTACTTAGCCAGGAGCGTTGGTGAGTAGATTTAACATCTACAGGGGAATCGCCCGCATGGCGTTATGCGTCTGGGCTAGAGATGTTAATCTTGTCGCATATTCTATTTCATATATAGAGTTGCGCATACACCTTATTGCTTAGTTATTGTTGTGCTTGGACTTGTACCCTTAGGACACTGCACTATTATTGACGGCTCATGTTGCACGGGCACTGATTGTATGCCACACACCGTCAATAATTGCCATGACAAGCACAACACACATATAGATATGATATTGTTTAGTTAGGGATATTGTGACATTGATTCATATATTTTATTGCATATGACATATAGCATACCTGTATACCTACATGCTTACACATATGCCTTGACATGCTTACATGCTAGTTACCTGTATACCTATAAGGTATTGTACCATTAGCGATAGGTACATACACACATAATGACATAGCTACATGTATACCTTACATACATACTTCACTTATACCTGGAGGGTATATTTCATCATTTCTGATAGGTAGATACATTTACCTTGCTATACCTTTATGTTTACACCTATATCTGGTTATAGGTACATGTGCACCTTTATTTGATGTTATATTAGACTTGGAGAAATTAGGAATCACATGATTTATATATTAACTTGTTGCAGTTAAATAGCGGATTTTCCTTTATATTCTCGCATTTCAGTTATATGTTGCATATATTATATTCATGGATTTTCGCATTGAGATATGGATTTTTCATGATGTTTTCTGGATTTAAGGACCGTGGTACTTTCATGAAATTATGCATTATTTGAAAAGCCCGGTTTCTCTTGATATGATATATCAGAAGCCACCATGAGATTTATCGGTTCTGATATATATACCTCATGCGAGGAGCGTCGTGGGCCGTATGAGGGTACACGGTGGGGCCCGGAAGTATCCCCGGGCAAGAAAGGGATAGTCGATGTAATATGCCGATGAGGCCTGGCAGGGGAACCATACTCTCCGGTGACAGTATCTATGACTCGGCGGTTATCGTGGGGATACCGACGGGAGTCATGTACGTATGGATACGTCGAAAGACGAGGGTCGAAGCTGGGCACTTGGGTTTTCGGATAGCGTATGATACGTACCTATCAGGGTGCCAATCGTGGTGACAGCATCTGATAGATCAGCCTTTATGTCGATGCTTGGCATATGTTTTCATGATATTTTTACTCCTAAGTATAAATAACAGTGGAATGGGACGCTGTTATATATATATATATATATATATATATATATATATATATATTAGTGGAATGGGACGCTAATATATATGTATACATATCAATTCATATACATCATCATAATTATTCATGCAAATATACTTAGGTTATATGAGATTCACTTGATATTGGATTCAGGATATTTGAGCTTCACTTGATATTGGATTCAGGATATTTGAGATTTACTTGATATTGGATACAAGATATATGAGATTTACTTGATTTTGTACATTCAGGATATATGAGATTTACTTGATATTGTACGTTCAGGATTTATGAAACTTATATGATATGAGAGCCAATTTGGGGGATGATTTGAGGAAATTAGGATTTGGATTGTCTTGATGGATTTTGGTCCTACCACGATATCAGGATTCCGTGGAAATGACATGTTTCATCCCATACTCCACATTTATTTTATATGCATGTCTTCATGTATTAGTTGTACCTGCTAGTGTACCTTTCATGACTGTTGCATATATACATTGTCATATCATTGCTTCATATATTAGTTGTACCTGATATAGTACCTTACATGATTGTTGCAAATTTATTGCATTTATTATTCATGTATTAGTTGTACCTGATATAGTACCTTATATGACTGTTGCATACTGATTGTCATATTATTGCTTCATGTATTAGTTATACCTGCTAGTATACCTTTCATGACTATTGCACACATATGACCATCTATTGCTATTAGCTTGCATATGTTAGATTCGCGCTGTACGTGCATACTTGCGATTAACTGCATATGTTATTTAGTATTCACGAGTTTGCAACTCACCCCCGTTGTGCCACTGTGTTTTGCAGGTTGTTCCCCAGAGTAGTCGAGGCAGGCTATTCAGCTATCTTATCATCTTTTGCTGCGGGTACCGCTTCGGCTCACAGTGTGCAGTTTTGCTTTAGGTGGGTTTTGTGGTTATCCATTCATGTTGCTTATTGTATATTCGTTGTATCCTGTACTCTCCATCTACCATTATCTTGTATAACTTAGAGACTTGATGTGAGGACGATATTGTATATTATTTTGTGATTTGGAGGTCTTTTATGCAGTTTTATTTATATCATCTTTTATTTCTTTGCTACGGCGTCGTATATCTGTTGTGGTGATTGTTTTACGCCTTTGGGCGTGTTTTTCTCCTGTTTGGGGATGCTTTACTTATATTTATGTTGTACCCATTTTGGGGCTGGTTTTTACAACGGAGGTGCTGCCAAAATTTTAAAGGAAATAAAGTTGGACTTTTAAAGAATTTGGGTTGAGATTTCAAAGGTTTTAAAAATGTTATTATTTCTTACTACTTTTGATGGTTTAGATTGATGGGTTTTCGGCTTACTTAAATTGTGTTACGCCTGTAGACGTTGCGTAGTTTAAGGGCCGTCACGTGCCAATTTCGGGTTGTGACAAAGTTGGTATCAGAGCGCTAGGTTTTACCTTTCGGAGTGTAGGATGACCTTGGTATGATGGAGTAGGTAGCTTAAGCAGAGTAACATAGTGTGTGTATGTTCGCGGCATACTCACGATGCGGTACTCCGCCTAAAGTGACCTAAGTACAAATTACTTGAAATTCCTTCCTTGATGATATATATCCTTGTGATTCGATTTCCGTGTTCTTATCGAATCTTATTTCCATTTATAGCCTTTGCCTCCGATGACTATGGGGACTCAGAGTGATGCAGCGAGGGACGAGGTAAGGATTGACTCGGGTGGGACGAGGACTGACCAGGATGGCGCGCTCGTTGCACTGGAGCAGATGGATCCGCCTTCGACAGATCGTATCGATAGGCTTGTGGCAGAGATGCAGGACTTGCGCCAGACGATGAGTTCATTGGTTGAGGCCATTCGAGCGCAGCGACAGGAGGTTGTCACCCCTGTTAACCAGTTGTTCCTTGTGATCAACACACAGCATTCCGTCACCTACATAGCACCAGTAGATGCAGCCCCAGTGGGCGAGGCACGTCTTCCAGAGACTTTGGGAGTTACGGAACAGTGGAGGACTCGTACCGGTATACCAGCCCAGAGACAGAGGTTCAGTCATCGAGATAGATTTCATGACCGTTGCGGGAGTAGCAGAGGCTTAGGACGAGGACAGTCGTTCAGCTCTCATCCCCAGGAGGGTCAGCAGTCATCGCGTGGATGCTATTGGTGCGGGAGTTTGGATCATCGGGTTCGAGTTTGTACGGAGCCACGTGAGCGCGGGGCGGCTGTACCACAGAGAGGAGGAGTTTAGCCAATTGCGGGTAGGGGGCAGACACGAGAGTTTGCTACTAACTAATCGGGACGCGCGGGCGTCCAATGCAGAGTTTTTAGGTATTCTTAATTCGTATGTTCTTTTGATGCACTTGTTTGTTTTACACGCTTTGCGCCGTGGTTGGGCCGAGAGTCGTGTTAGTTAGATCAGCCGTTTGCTGTGTTAACTTCTATTAGCGATTCTTTGGTTGCGCGCCACGTATTTTGGTCGTGTGCCAATCGGATAGGAGACAGAGATTCGTCCGTCGTTTTGATCCTTCTAGAGAGGTTGGATTTGACGTTCTCCTGGGCACGGACTGGTTAGCTGCGTGCTAGGCGTCTGTAGACTGCCGCGAGAAAACAGTCAGGTTTTGTTTTCCCGGCGATTCAGTTCTTGTTGTGCATGGGAGGACAGTGGTGCCGCCCCTCACAACTTGAATTCAGCCTTTTTCGCTAGTCGGATTTTGAGGAGAGGATGTTGAGGATTCTTGGCTTTCATTCGTGATACCAGAGCCATAGTGGGATTGTTGGACCGGGTTCCTTTCGTGCGAGAGTTTTCCGACGTTGTTCCAGGTGAGCTGGAGAATCTTAGGGAGCTTAAGGATCTGCTGCAGAGTTGTTTGTTGGGGGGTTTGTGAGACTGAGTGTTTCGCTTTGGGGAGCTCCTATTCTGTTCGTCAAGAAGAAGGACGGTAGTTGAGGTTGTGTATTGATTGATCGTCAATTGAACCGGCTTACGGTGCGGATATGTATCCTTTACCTCGCATTGACGATTTCTTCGATCAGCTCCAGAGTGCGAGACATTTTCTAAGTTTGTTTGGGATCAGGTCATCATTGGTTGTGGGTTCGGAGTGATGACATTCTGAAGTCTGCCTTTGTGCGTGCTACGGGCTTTGTGTGTTTTGGTGGTGTCATTGGACTCACCAATGCCCTAGCAGCATTCGTGGATATGATGAACCATATTTCTTCAGGCCATTCCTCGACCAGTTATTGTTGTGTTATTGATGACATTTTGGTCTATCTAATGTGTCGTGAGGAACTTGAGCAGCACTTGATGATTTGTTTTGCAGACACTGGGAGAGCACCAGCTGTTTGCTAAATTCTCGGAGTGTTCATTCAGGCTTGATTGTGTTGACTCCTAGGTCTTGTAGTTATAGGAGACGATTTTTGTATGGTCCTGAGGAAGATCGAGGCCGTACAGCTTAGGCCCAGACTTGTGTACGGGACGGAGGTCCGCTGATTTTTGGGCTTAGCAGGATTTTACCGCCGTTTCGTGCAGGATTGCTAGTGTATCGCTGCACCGTTGACTGAACTGACCGGAAAGGAGGTTTCTTTTCTTGGGACTGAGGCATGCGTGCGGAGTTTTCAGCAGTTGAAGACTCGGTTGACAACTGCACCAGTTTTTTCTTACTTTCTGGTTCGGGCGACTTTGTTGTTTAACTGTGATGTTTCACGAGTGGGGTTCGATTTTGCGTTGATGCGGCATTATAGAGTTATCGCTTTTGCTTCCCTACAGTTGGAGGAAGTACGAGCAGGATATCCCACTCATGATCTTGAGATGGCCGCGGTGGTCGTGCGTTGGAAATTCGGAGACACTACTTGCTCGGAGAGTCGTGTCAGATTTTCACGGACCACCAGAGCTTAATGTACATCTCCTGTAGCGGGTTTTGATTGTTGAGACAGCGTCATTGGATGAAGCTTGTGTAGGTTGTGTTTGTGAGATCCTCGTTACCCGTGGCAAGGCGATTGTGGTAGCTGATGCTGGAGTCGTAGGCCCGGGGATAGCTTGTTCCGGTTGTGCGCAGTTCTGAGACAGTTTTCTACAAATTTACAGTTCTTGTGCTATCGTTGAGTACAGCTTAAGTTCGCCTCTACTGAGGAGACAACTTGCTCATGTCCGCGCCCGTCCATTTTTCCTTAATTATTTTCACGAGGCACAGCCCGCCAATGCTCGTTTGTCTGGGATTCTTGAGCATACTCAGCTGGGTAAAGATTTGGAGTCCTTGATTTGCGACCAGGATGTGCTATGTTTAGGGACGCGTTTGTGTCTACCTGATACTGTTGAGTAGAAACGCGAAATCCTAGAGCAGGCACATCAGTCAGCTTTCTGTATTCATTCAAGTTCCACCAACATGTGACGTGACTTGTGAGATAGTTACGGGTGGGCAGGGATGAAGAATAAAGTTTCGGATTTCGTTTCGAGGCGTCTGTCTTGTTGTGAGCTTAGGTTGAGCATCTGAGACCAGCTGGAGAGTTGCAACCTTTAACTGTTCCAGAGTGGGAATGAGAGCAGATCTCCATGAATATTCGTTGTCGTGTCTACCCAGGTCTAGACAGGATGTGACTCCATTCGGGTGTTTGTTTTCCAGTTATGCTCAGTTTGCTCAGTTGTTCTTTGTTAAGTTTGTGCGTTTGCACGGAGTTCCTTCATGCGTTGTATCCAATAGAGGCACCCTGTTCGCTTGCCGTCTTGGGCAGGAGCTTCAGGGTGCCTTGGGTACTGGTTGAGCTTTAGCTCCGCTTTCCATCCGTTGGCTGATGGTTAGACAGAACGGACTATACAGACTCTGGAGGATATGCTTGTGCGTACGTACTAATTGTTGTTGGCAGTTGGGATTGTCACTTGCCATTGTTAGGATTCTCCTTCGATAGCAGTTATCAGGAGACATTCCAATTGGCAACCTTTAAGTTTGGTTTGGTAGGTTGTGTCGATCGCCAGTCTGTTTTCTGACTCTGCGTGAGTAGGATTTTTGGACCCCAGCTAGTCTAGAGACTTCGGAGATGATCCAGTTGGTTCAGGTCAGGATGATGACAGCCCAGTGCAGACAGAGGTCTTATGCCGACCGTGGTGGTCGCAGACTTGAGTTCGCAGTGGGAGATCATGTATTCCTACGGATTTTCCGACGAATGACGTGTTGAGTTTTGGGAAGCTTATCCCAGGATTGTAGGTCCTTTTGAGATCCTTAAAGCGAGTTAGTTTCGTTGCCTTTAACTTGGCACTTCCGCCCAGATTATTAAGTATTCACACTGTTTTCCTTGTGTCGATACTTTGCAAGTACCTTCATGACCTTTCTCACATGATTCGGCACCAGACCATTTAGCTTGGACGCGATCTTTTCGTTCGCCGGCAACCAATTGTGTTAATGGCTCGGCAGGTGGAGAAACTTCGGTCAAGGGAACTTGCCATCTGTGGAGAGTTTTCTTGGACGTAGCCGTATAGTGAGGTGATCACTTGGAAGGCTGCGAGCGAGATTTGGGAGTTTTGTACTCTTCTCTTTGAAGGTACGTTTAGTGAGAATTTTAAATTCGGGGACGAATTTTTATAAGGGGGGGAGATTGTAACGCCTTAAATTTCGGTTAGCGTTAGTTTAGACGATAATGCGGGTTTACTGTAAAAAGTTTACCAATTTGGGTTTCTCACATTTTATAACATTTAATTAATAATTTATTATTATTTGTTATGGCATGCACGCACGTGTGCACGTTAATGCGAGCGTTTGTTTGTGCTAATCTAGATTAGTGGCCATGACACTTAACCTAATCTAATTCTTGTTTTAATCCAATCCTTAACCCTAAACTCCTAGATCTTTTGTGAGAGAAGAGAGATATTTGTTTTGGATGTGAGGAGGTGGCATGGTGTGTGTGAATGCATTAATTGGAATTTTATGCAAGGTTACACTCACCTCACTCTCACCCTTAACCTCACATCTCTCTCTCTTTTCTTCATACTCTCTCTCACACCCATTTCCTCTCATTTTTCTTTATCTCTTCAACACAAACTGAACACTTATTCATTTCCTATACAAAACTTCACCAAAAATTCACAAAAACTCACAAAAATCACATCTTGTGTCTTGATTTTCCTTTTGGATGCCTTGGAGCTTGGGAAGTTAGGATCTTTGAGTTCTTTTGGTTATGTAATGATCTCTTTCTGTTAAGTAGGTGTTTATTGTGTTGCGTAGCTTAGTCGTTTCAGTTTAGATAGCGTTATGTATCTTTTCGAGTAAATATCGTATTTTTAGTGTTGTTTGGGGTCTGGGATGATCTGCTATCAAACCAGGTAATTGTTACAAAAGTTCCCATCACAGTGACCTAGTGTAGTGACCTAGAATCTACCCTCAAAATACGAACCCATTTCTTTTCCGTACGGCTGCAAATTAATTGCTTCTAGCCGCAAATTGCGGCCAGACTGGGGAGTTGGGGTTTCGGTTTTGGTGTAGGGGTCTCTGGGGTTGTTTGTGGTCACATAGTATTTGCAACTTTTACAGATTGTTAGTATAGCAAAATCTGGGATCACTTTACGTATTTCTTGTGTTTCGTTTCACGCGTTAGTTATCCGATACGGTTCATATTCTGCGTTGCTGTTTCTCTGAGTTGGTTTCGTAGTGTCGCTATGCACGTTAGCTACAATACGAACACTTGAGAGTACGTTTGTGTTATCGCGTTGGTCCGCGTAGTTTGTACCTGTTTTGGGCCTATTGCTAATATATACTTGCTTTGTTGTTTTATTATTTTAGGTTCGCAGGCGGGGACTTCGGACGCTGCGAAGAAGGGAAACAGGTGGTGGGGTTTACTTAGCCAGGAGCGTTGGTGAGTAGATTTAACATCTACAGGGGAATCACCCACATGGCGTTATGCATCTGGGCTAGATATGTTAATCTTTTCGCATATTTTATTTCATATATAGAGTTGCGCATACACCTTATTGCTTAGTTATTGTTGTGCTTGGACTTGTACCTTTAGGACACTGCACTATTATTGACGGCTCATGTTGCAAGAGCACTGATTGTATGCCACACACACCATCAATAATTGCCATGACACGCACAACACACATATAGATATGATATTGTTTGGTTAGGGATATTGTGACATTGATTCATATATCTTATTGCATATGACATATAGCATACCTGTATACCTACATGCTTACACATATTCCTTGACATGCTTACATGCTAGTTACCTGTATACCTATAGAGTATTGTACCATTAGCGATAGGTACATACACACATAATGACATAGCTACATGTATACCTTGCATACATACTTGACTTATACCTGGAGGGTATATTTCATCATTTTTGATAGGTAGATACATATATCTTGCTATACCTATATGTTTACACCTATATCTGGTTATAGCTTCATGTGCACCTTTATTTGATGTTATATTAGACTTGGAGAAATTAGGAATCGCATGATTTATATATTAACTTGTTGCAGTTAAATAGCGGATTTTCCTTTATATGCTCGCATTTCAGTTTTATGTTGCATATATTATATTCATGGATTTTCGCATTGAGATATGGATTTTTCATGATGTTTTCTGGATTTGAGGACCGTGGTAGTTTCATGAAATTATGCATTATTTGAAAAACCCGGTTTCTCTTGATATGATATTTCAGCAGCCACCATGAGATTTATCGGTTCTGATATATATATCCCATGCGAGGAGCGTCGTGGGCCGTATGAGGGTACATGGTGGGGTCCGGAGGTACTCCGGGGCATGAAAAGGATAGTCGATGTAACATGCCGATCAGGCCTGGCAGGGGAACCATACTCTCCGGTGACAATACCTATGACTCGGTGGTTATCGTGGGGATACCGACGGGAGTCATGTACGTATGGATACGTCGAAGGACGAAGGTCGAAGGTGGGCACTCGGGTTTTCGGATAGCGTATGATACGTACCTATTAGGGTGCTAGTCGTGGTGACAACACCTAATAGATCAGCCTTTACGTGTCGATACTTGGCACTGGTTTTCATGATATTTTTACTCCTAAATATATATAACAGTGGAATAGGACGCTGTTATATATATATATATATATTAGTGGAATGAGACGCTAATATATATGTATACATATCAATTCATATACATCATCATAATTATTCATGCAAATATACTTAGGATATATAAGATTCACTTGATATTGGATTCAGAATATTTGAGATTCATTTGATATTGGATTTAAGATGTTTGAGATTTACTTGATATTGGATACATGATATATGAGATTTACTTGATTTTGTACATTTAGGATATATGAGATTTACTTGATATTGTACATTCAGGATTTATGAGACTTATATGATATGAGAGCCAATTTGGGGGCTGATTTGAGAAAATTGGGATTTGGATTGTCTTGATGGATTTTGGTCCTACCACGATGTCAGGATTCCGTGGAAATGACATGTTTCATCCCATACTCCACATTTATTTTATATGCATTGCTTCATGTATTAGTTGTACCTGCTAGTGTACCTTTCATGACTGTTGCATATATATATTGTCATATCATTGCTTCATGTATTAGTTGTACCTGATATAGTACCTTACATGATTGTTGCATACTTATTGCATTTATTGTTCATGTATTAGTTATACCTGATATAGTACCTTACATGACTGTTGCATACTGATTGTCATATTATTGCTTCATGTATTAGTTATACCTGCTAGTGTATCTTTCATGACTATTGCACACATATGACCATCTATTGCTATTAGCTTGCATATGTTAGATTCGTGCTGTACGTGCATACTTGCGATTACCTGCATATGTTATTTACTATTCACGAGTTGGAAACTCATCCCCGTTGTGCCACAGTGTTTTGCAGGTTGTTCCCCAGAGTTGTCGAGGCAAGCTATTCAGCTATCTTATCATCTTTTGCTGCGGGTACCGCTTCGGCTCACAGTGTGCAGTTTTGCTTTAGGTGGGTTTTGTGGTTATCCGTTCTTATTTCTTATTGTATATTCGTTGTATCCTGTACTCTCCATCTACCATTATCTTGTATGACTTAGAGATTTGATGTGAGGACGATATTGTATATTATTTTGTGACTTGGAGGTCTTTTATGCAGTTTTATTTATATCGTCTTTTATTTCTTTGCTACGGCGTCGTATATCTGTTGTGGTGGTTTTTTTCCGCCTTTGGGCGTGTTTTACTCCCGTTTGGGGATGCTTTACTTATATTTATGTTGTACCCATTTTTGAGGCTGATTTTTACAACGGTGGTGCTGCCAAAATTTTAAAGAAAATAAAGTTGGACTTTTAAAGAATTTGGGTTGAGATTTCAAAGGTTTTAAAAATGTTATTATTTCTTACTACTTTTGATGGTTTAGATTGATGGGTTTTCGGCTTACTTAAATTGCGTTACGCCTGTAGACGTTGCGTAGTTTAAGGGCCGTCACGTGCCAATTTTGGGTCGTGGCATCCTCTCATTTTGTCTCACTCTAGATATTTATTTCATCACAACCGTATCTTGACTCCATGGTTGATTTTTTTATCACAAGATATTTTTTTTACTCACACACCCAAATTCTTCTTCTTCCTCTTGAAACTATTCTAGGGTTTTTCTTGAGTTGATAAAAGAGAGTAAAATATTTCTAAAGTGAGCATAACTACTACTTCATCAACCTACACTATCCTAGCACTTTAGTGTAGATTGTTTTCTTCACTAATACTTTGATTAGTGAAGAGTTAGCTTGACCTAGAGAGTATTCAAGATGGATCATTTTCGGCTTCGAAGATCACATAGAAAGCTCGATTCTTTCATCAAAGTGGAGCCAAGAAGAGTTCTGGAGACCGCTATTTGGAGCTTAGGGACTACTACTTGGAGTTATTGAAGTGAAGAACTTGGTCTACAAAGGTTGTAACCCTCTTCACTTAGTTTAGAAAGTGTTTTCTTGCTATCTAACCCTAATTCTCTAGTTCGATTCTAGGTTAGTGTAGTTTAGACCTCTAGAATTTTTAAAATTGCATACTTGATGCAGTATTGGTGCTAAGACATACTTTCATGGTATCAGAGCCAAGCTAGAGCATTAGATGATGCATGTAGAATTGCGAAACCGAAAACCGTAAACTAAAACCCAAGTTTCTGTAAATTCATAAATGGCCTCTAATTTTTTTAAACAAGTACAGAAAGCTTATTATGAAGTATCTAGAACACCAGAAAAATTCGAGGCAAAACACACAAAAAGCGGCCGACCACTTTGTGTTTATTCCCGATGTCACCTGTTTTACTATAGTATTTAACCCTGGAATTTGGTGTTCTAGTGTGTTTCTTTTAGGATTTAAGGTACTGTTTGTTTTTGCCCAGATTGCATATGATGTTATCTTTGTGTTAGGGCAATATCAGTGTGTTTCAAAGTCGCAATTTAACATCGTTTATGGGTTTAAGTTTGATATGTGATACAATATTTGGAATCCACAATAAATTAGTTTTGTGAAAACTAGTTTGTAATTGGTAAATCTAGCGTTTTAGTCTCGGTTGATCGATTGCCATGTAGTTTTGATTCGGATCAAAACTCCGTCGCAATCTCGTATAGTACGCGAACACTTGCAAAGTAACACTACTAGATATCCACGCCCCATAGCCCCGACCAGGTGACTATAGGAGAACCTCGCTGCCAAAAGCATCCACTCGGGTGCTCGCAGCCATGGTGTTCCGCCTAAGTGCACTTCGTTAACGGCATCGGGGGTGCGACCGTTTACTAAAGTTCCCGACGAGCATTCGATCAGGTAGTTGGGAATCTTTCTGAATTACACGACTAAGTTATTGAAAAGAGTTTTCGATTTGAGACTAAAATGCAAGATTTATAGGGTTAGGCATAAAATTCGGAATATGAGATATTCCAGGTTTATGATGTCTAAGAAATATGCGGATTCTAATTATTGTAGTTTTTCATTTATTTTCTGCGTCCGTAAATGTAATATGTGGGGTATCCCCGATCTCGTTGCTATATGTCAACGGAATTCGGGATATGCATATTTACTTATGTTGATGATATGTGATGTTATGTGTTACTGTGATATATTATATTGGATCATCGTGATAGAATAGCCGGGTTTTTTTTTACGTGAGATAAGAGTTTTTGTATTTTCATTCATGTAAAAATAACTTGTATGTAATATTCTTTTATTGGGACACTTTCGGGTTGAGGATGATGTCATCATTGATATATATTATTTACTTTTCTGCATTAGGATAGACCCAAGGCGGGGAATACAAGTAACTGGGTTCTAGAGTCCAGTGGGAGGCTATCTTGAGGAGTCGAGACCGGGTCTCCTAACTCTAGAATTGGCAGGGTTGCTTGCCGATCTCGTAGGGGTCTAGGGATGTGGGTTTGGCTATTCATCACGACCGTAGAATCCGTGTTTTTCATTACTGGCTTAATTTAAAATACGGACCCCTTAGTATATCTAATATTTCATATGTTTGCTTCTGCTGCTTGAGTTCTGTGATGTGATCATATAACTACGTGAGACGAATGTTATATATATGATATATATAATAAAAGTTGCTTATGTTTTGCACCCGCGCTAGTTCTGCCCCCGCTATGCCGTTAGTTAAGTAACTTAACGGTGCATGACGGGGTCCCGTGGCGAATGCGGATGGCATACGTATACGTTCTATTTTCGTTTCTTCTATGATATTTAGAAAAAATAAATAATGGGACTTCATTAATGAGATTAATGATAAAGATAAGAACCCTAAAGATTTTGTAGAATCAAATTTTTCATAAAAAAGGCAGCTCTAGTTTTTTCTTTGCATAGTGGTATTCCTTGATGGATATCCAGCACCTCATTCGACGAGGAAAGAGCCGAGATCCCTTCACCGGGAATAACCTCTTTAGCAAAAGCTAGAAAATGCTACAACCCACTCGATTTGTTTTGAAAGCTACTTGTCACGACCCGAAATTGGCACGTGACGGCCCTAATACTACGCAACGTCTACAAGCGTAACGCAGTAAAAGAAAGTCAAAACCCAGAAATCTAAACCATCAAAAGTAATAAGAAAGTGATAATAGTATTTTCAAAACCTTTGAAATCACAACCCAAATTCTTTAAAGTCTCACTTTTATTCCTTAAAATTTTGGCAGCACCTACTTTGTAAAAATCAGCCCCAAAATGGGTACAACATAATATATAAGTAAAAGCATCCCAAACGGGAGCAAAATCCACGCCCAACGGCGGAAAAAAATCACCACAACAGATATACGACGCCGTAGCGAAGAAATAGACGATATATATAAAACTGCTTAAAAACCTCCAAATCACAAAATAATATACAATATCGTCCTCACACCAAGTCACTAAGTCATACATAATACTGGTAGATGGAGAGTACATGGATACAACAAATATACAATACAACATCGGATAACCACCAAACCCACCTGGGCAAGACTGCACACTGTCAGGCGAAGCGGTATCCGCAGCAAAAGATGATATGATGGAAGAAAATAGCCCTGCCTCTGACTATCCTGAGGAACACCTGCAAGGCACTGTGGCATAACGGGGGTGAGTTGCCAACTCGTGAATAGTAAATAACATATGCAGGTAATCGCGAGTATGCACATACAACGCGAATCTAACATAAGCATTTAATATCAATGAATGGTCATATGTAATGCAATAATCATGAAAAGTACACTAGCAGGTACAATTAATACATGAAGCAATAATATGACGATATGTAGGTAACGGTCATGCAAGGTACTCTATCAGGTACTATAAGTACATGACGAAATGATATGAATAAAGGTATGTAAATACAACAGTCATGGAAAGTACTCTAACAGGTACACTAATGCAAGAAGCAGTGCATAAACAGTAAATGTAGAGTATGGAATGAAACATGTCATTTCCACGGAATCCTGACATCGTGGTAGGATCAAAATCCATCAAGACAATCCAAATCCCAATTCCTCAAATCAGCCCCCAAATTAGCTCTCATATCATATAAGTCTCACAAATCCTGAATGTACATTATCAAGTAGATCTCACATATCCCGTATGTACAATATCAAGTGTATCTCGTATACCCCGAATGTACAATATCAAGTAGATCTCACATATCCCGAGTGTACAAAATCAGCAATCTCATATATATCCTATAATCAATATCATAGGAATTCTCAAATGTCCTAAATCCAATGTCAATGAGTCCTTTACCTTCTAGGTATATTTGCATGAATAAATATGATGATGTATATAAATTAATGTCAATACACATATATTAGCGTCCCATTCCACTAATATTGGTGTAAGGGCATATATAACAGCGTCGTAATCCACTGTTATATATACATAAGAATAAAATATCATGAAAACAATGTGTCAAGCATCGACACAGAAAGGCTGATCTATCAGGTGCTGTCTCCATGACTGGCATCCTGATAGGTACGTATCATACGCTATCCCGAAAGCTCGAGTGCCTAGCTCTGACCCCCGCCTCTCGACATATCCATACGCACATGACTCCCGTCGATATCCCCATAATAACCGCCGAGTCATTGGTAATGTCACCGGTAAGTATGGTTCCCCCACTAACTCATCTCCTCACTGAGATTCTTGCCCCGGGGTACCTCCGGGCCCCACCATGTACCCGCACACGGATTCCTCCTTTCCTCGCGTGGGGTATATATATATCCGAACCGATAAATCTTATAGTGGCTGCTGAAATATCATATCCAGGGAAACCGGGTTTTTCAAATAATGCATAATTTCATGAAACTCCCACGGTCCCCAAATCCAGAAAACATCATGAAAAATCCATATCTCAATGCGAAAATCCATGAATATAATATACGCATCATAATCTGAAATGCGAGCGTATAAAGGAAAAGCCACAATTAACTATAACAAATAAATATAATATCACACGCTTCCTAATCTCTCCAATTCTAAAATAACATCAAGTAAAGGTAAACATGTAGCTATAACCAGATATATTTGCAACATAAAGGTATAGAAAGATATATGTATCTACCTATAAGTAATGATGTAGTATACCCTCTGGGTATAAGTGAAGTATGTGAGCAAGGTATACCTGTAGCTATGTCATGGGGTATGTATGTACCTATCACTAATGGTACAATACTCTATAGGTATACATGCATCTAGCATGTAAGTATGTGAAGGCATATGTGTAAGCATCTGGATATACATGTATGCTAAATGTCATATGCGATAAGAAATATGAATCAATGTCCCAATGTACCTAACCAAGCAATATCATATCTATCAGTGGGTTGTGCGTGATATGGCAATTATTGACGGTGTGTGTAGCATACAATCAGTGCTCGTGCAACATGAGTCGTCAATAATATGTGCAGTGTTCTAAGGGTACTAGTCCAAGCACAACAATAGCTAAGCAGTAGGGTAAATGCGCAATTTTAAATATGACATAGAATATGAGAAAGAAATAACATTTCTAGCCCAGACGCATAACGTCATACGGGCGATTCCCCTGTAGATGTTAAATCTACTCACCACACTCCTGGCTAAGTGTAGCCAACCACCTGTTTTCCCTTTGTAGCAGTGTCTGTAGTCCCCGCCTGCGAACCTACAACATTAAAACAATAAACCAAGTATATATTAATAATAACCCTAAAACACGTACAAACTAATTTAGACCAACGCAACAACACAAAACATACTCTCAAGTGTTCGTATTGTGGCTAACGTACGTAGCGACACGACGAAAACAACTTAAGAGAAAAACCACCCAAAGTGCACGATCCGTGTCGTATAACGTATCGCGCGAACACAAAACACTACAACCTACCTATGTGATCCCAGATTTTGCATACAGTGAAAACTAAACAAACAAACAAGACTAAAAACACCCAAACCCCAGCATAGACCTACCCTCAAAAACCCACACCCCAACTCCCTCAAGGGGCCAAGGTCGCCGGATTGCTCTTCAGACGTCGCCGGCCCTTGCCGGTGGGATTGGTCTCGTGTCTCAGGTGAGGTCCTATGGTCACAGGTACTACAAAACTACATTGTTTGGTTTTCTAGTAAAAATTCCGGGTCACAGCAGGTCACAAATATCGCAAATCGACACTAAAATACGATATATTGCACCAAACTTAACTTTAAACACTTAAAACTGAAACTAACTAGCTACATACCACAAAACTATAAAAAGAACAGATAAGGATCATTACCTAACCTCAATAACACAAAGATCCAAGCTTTTCTAGCTCCAAGAGGCAAACATCAAGACTTGGGGTATTTTTATGATTTATTTTGGAATTTTGGGGATTATTGTGCTTGAATTGAGGTAAATGGTGAAAGAAAATGCACAAGGGCAGAAGAGGGAGGGAGGGCTCGGCTAAGGAGGAAAGGGAAAGATTTTGTGTAGAGTTTTCTAGCTCAAATCAATAATAAATGCACACTTAATGCATTCACACACACATGCATGCACCTCTTCTCAATTCTTTTCTTTTCTTTTAAATTTAAATCTAAAACCCATACAAATATCTAGATGCTATGTGAAGGGTTTTATTAACTCAAACTTAATTGTTGAAAAGAAGACTTAAGAGAAAATTTCCCAAAATGTGAATACCGCATTAAAATAATATTAAAATCGGGAAAAATTCAAATTGGACCAAAACGTCCCATATAACCCCAAAGCTTGCACACTAGCTTTATTTTAGCTAAACTAGACGCTGACAAGTCTATATGGTCGTTTGATCACAGTCGGTTAAAAACAGAAAATACCGACAATTTTACCCAAAAACGGAAAAATTCACATAACGATTTCTAAAACGTTACACTACTCGATTTTAAAAAGAGGATCTTAAACCACTTCTTTTAAAATCACTCGATTCTACAACGATATCAAATTCATTATGCTAAAGGTTTTATTCAAAACCAGTCGCAGCCCTCCGTCATTTCAGATAAGTAATATTCAGTATTCGTGCTGCGTTTGTTGACCTTGTCAAGACGCAGTGTGCGGTAGCTGATTAGTGCTTATCTGCCGCATATGATGCGATTGGATTAGGGTAGTCTTATGGCCTTGTTGACATTGTCAAGGGTCATGCGGATGGATTTAATTCAATCATGAAATGAACGGGTTGAACTTGACTTGTGGTTTATGGTTTGTTGACCTTGTCAAGATCATAAACCGCTTGAGGTAAAAACTGATATTGGGGATTTCAAGTGTTGAAATTTGTAATGAGATTGCATGCCTTTGATGAGATAGTTGGATCTCGATACCCACTGCGAGTAAGTGTTATTCCTGAGAGAGTTTTCTACTTTATAATTAGCTAATCCAGTAGGTGTCTAAGAAAGGTGTTAACGGGGTTATGCCCCTGTGGAAACGAGGTTATTTAATTAGTTCTATGCGAAACCATAGGGAGACTCTCTCGGAGTACCAATACCTGCCTGGCTGACCGATTGGCGAACTTGTAGGGTGTAATTTATCCCGAATAATCTTACCTTTTAGGGTTTGAAGGAAGATTTGATAAAAACAGCGGGAGCCATCCTGATTAGATAAGATAATAACCAATCTAATCTTGCAAGAGCGCACGTTAAAGTGTTTTCTTCTCTCTCTTCAGGTAGCGACCATGACACGTCTTAATCAAGATAATAATATGGATGTATTGACCGAATCCGCTTATTATACTGAGCCGGGGAACGTTGGTTCCGCTCTATCTTATGATTGTCATATGTTTGAGCAAGGAATAGGGAAATATAAGGATTCCCACGTAACCCAAACAAAGAAAGAGTATGTTGATGCATCTTTTACGGGTGTGTTCGTTACCGAGAACTGTTTCTCAGTATGCTCTACATCCTGGATATTGGATACCGGATCAGGATCCCACGTTTGTAATTTTTTATATGGGTTAAGGAAAGGTAGAGAACTGGAAAAGAGTGATATGTCTTTCAAAGTAGGGAATGGAGCAATTGTTGCAGCTAAAGCAGTTGGTGAATATCACCTTGTATTACCAAATGTTAATATATTGATTCTGAACAACTGTTATTTCGTACCAAAAATGATATGCAATATAATATCAATTTCTTTATTAGATAAAGATGGATACAAATTTGTATTAGAGAAAATGTTATGAACATTTTCCTAAATCAAGTGTTGATTGGGTTTGGTACGTTGTGTAACGGTATTTACATTCTAAATCAAAATACAGTTCTTAATATACATAACACAAATAAGAGGAAAAGTTCAGAAATGAACGAATCCTTCTTGTGGTATTGTAGACTTGGTCATATCAATGCGACAAGACTAGCTAAGTTGCATAAAGATGGATATTTAAATCAGTTTAAATTTACATCTTATGAAACTTGCCAGTCATGTCTCAAAGGTAAGATAACCAAAACTCCGTTTACTGAACATGGAGAAAGAGCTACAGAACTCTTGGGAATGATACATAGTGATGTATGCGGTCCTATGTCTACACATGCCAGGAATGGTTCCTCGTACTTTATTACATTCACCGATGATCTCTCAAGATTCGGACATATGTTCCTATTAAAATACAAATCTGAAGCTTTTGAGAAATTCAAGTAATATAAGTGCGAAGTCGAGAACCAGACGGGTAAAAGTATTAAAATCCTTCGATCTGATCGGGGAGGAGAATACTTGAGCACGGAATCCCGAGACTATTTAAAAGAGAATGTGATTCTTTCTCAGCTTACTTCTCCGTATACACCACAACACAATTGAGTTTCGGAGCGGAGGAACCACACCCTATTAGATATGGTGCACTCTATGATGAGTACTGCTGAGTTACCTATTTCCTTTTGGGGTTATGCGCTTGAGACAGCCGCATACCTATTGAATCAAGTTCTATCAAGATCGGTGCTTAAAACACCATATGAGATATGGAGTGGAAAGATACCATATCTTAAACGAGTTAAGCTATGGGGTTGTCCGGTCTATGTTAAAAAACAGAATCCGGACAAACTCAAGGCACGATCAGTTCTTTGCAAGTTTGTGGGATATCCAAAGAATTCATATGGATATCTATTCTACCATAGTGAGGAACAAAAGGTGTTTATTGCTCAGCATGCCACCTTTTTAGAAAAGGAATTTCTTTTAAAAGAAATTAGTGGTAATGAGGTAGAACTGGAAGAAGTTCCATCTACACAAACTACAACTGATGATTTAGTGGAACCGGAGGATTCAATAGTCTCCAACGAATCTCAGCCACTCCGCAGATCTAGTAGGGTTCCTCATCCACCTGAGAGATACTACGGTTTTCTCATTGACAGTGGGAGCGAGGATTGCATCATGGAAGATGATGATCCAACCAGTTTCGAGTAGGCCATCACAAGTGGAGACTCTGTGAAATGGCTGGATGCTATGCGATCTGAGATGTAATTCATGTACACCAACAAAGTATGGACTTTGGAAGTTACTCCTGAAAGGGTAAAACCCATCGGGAGCAAGTGGATCTTTAAGAAGAAAATTGGTGTAGATGGAAAGGTTGAGACCTTCAAAGCTAGACTTGTAGCAAAAGGTTTTTGTCAACGACCGGGCGTCGACTATGATGAAACCTTTTCTCCTGTCGCTATGCTTAAGTCCATCAGGATCCTACTTTCCATTGCTGCATACCATGACTACGAAATCTGGCAGACTGACGTTAAAGCCGCTTTTCTAAATAGTGATTTAGAAGAAAGCATGTACATGACACAACCAGAGAGCTTCGTAGACAGTGGGAGCAACGGAAAGGTGTGAAAGCTGCTTAAATTAATCTACGGATTAAAGCAGGCATCACGGAGTTGGAACATCTGTTTTGATGTGGCAATCAAAGAGTTTGACTTCATAAAAAACGTAGATGAACCTTATATATACAAAAAGGTTTTAGAGAGTAAGGTTGTCTTCCTTGTATTGTACATGGATGATATACTCTTGATAGGAAATGATGTTCCTATGCTACACTCGGTCAAGCTCTTCTTATCACAAAAGTTCTCCATGAAAGATCTGGGTGATGCCTCTTACATCCTGGGGATAAAGATCTATAGAGATAGATCTAAAAGGATGTTAGGATTGTCCCAATCCAGGTATATTGACACCATACTAAAGTGGTTTAGTATGGAAGATTCTAAGCGTGGTAATTTACTCGCTTTCTCAGGAATCACTCTCTCCAAAGAGATGTCTCCCAAAATTGATTTGGAGAGGGCTTGCATGCAAGGGATACCCTATGCTTCTGCAGTTGGGTCAATCATGTACACGATGTTATATACCAGACTGGATGTAGCTTACGCACTTAGTGTGATAAGTAGGTATCAATCAGAACCCGGGGAGAAGCACTGGACAGCTGTGAAGAACATTCTTAAGTACTTGAGAAGGACTAAAGAAATGTTCTTGGTGTATGGTAATGGAGAACTCCAGGTGGAGTCCTTTACCGATTCGAGCTTCCAGAGTGATAAGGACGACAGTAAGTCAGACTCGGGTTTTGTCTTTACCCTCAATGGAGGGGCGGTATGTTGGAAGAGTTCCAAGCAAGATACCGTACCAGACTCGATGATGGAGGCTGAATATATCGCTGCAAACGATACTGCCAAAGAAGCTGTCTGGATGATGAAGTTCATTGCTGAACTTGGTGTGGTTCTATCCATTGAGGATCTAATACCCTTGTATTGAGATAACAATGGAGATGTGGTTTTGGCCAAGGAACCCCGGTCCCATCAGCGATCCAGACATATTCTTAGGCGGTATCATATGATCCGGGAGATAGTTGATCGCCAGGAGATCGAGGTCAAGAGAGTTGACACGAAGGACAACACAGCGGATCCACTCACGAAGGCATTCCCCAATACGCAGTTTGAGAGACTTTATTGGATGTTGGGTATGCGATACTACAATAACTGGTCTTAGTGCAAGTGGGAGATTGTTAGGAATATGTATGCCTTAGAGGCCATTATTGTATATTATAAAGGATGCTTGGACACACACGCGCGCGCGCACACACACATACATAGAGGACTTTCTTGCTCGACATGATAGTTTTCTATCTGGTTGCTCTTTATCTTAACATGTACACTTATATTGTTATACTGTCTCTCTGATATATGTTGATAAAGCCCTTAGGATGTTAGCTTGACTACTAGGACAATGATGCAGATCATACTAGTAGGGCTTGTTTAGTCTACAAGCACATCCTTTAAACAGTCCCTAGTCGAGGGAGTATCGAGACAGGGCATCGATATTCCAGAGTAGACTAGTGTGTACATTTTTTGACCCTGTTTGGGGCGATGGTTGATCCCATAACCATTGGTATTCGACATCAAAGATTGTACATAGGTTCCCATTAGAGAATGGGTACACCGAACAGGACTCGCCGAGAACTCCTAGATGGTACCATACCTATTATCAGATAGTAGTTCTCTGGTGACATTTGTACAGGTTAGTCTATAGACCCGAGATCGTCATAGATTCTTGTGTGGTTCCCACTGTTCTTTGATTTCCTCCCTACCACGGCTCAAAGGAATCATGAAATTAGGTGGATTTTGGGTACAGTCCCGAGTCACATGGAGGCAATGAACGATAGGAGGGGTTTTGTCTCTCCCGGTATAAGGAGTTGATGTTGCGCTATGCTCGATTGGTTATAACAGCAAGTCTCTGGTCAGGACTGATGAGATTTACTGGTAAGTGTTATTAGTAGTTTCTCGAAAGGTTATAGACCACACATCGGCATGACTTTTCAAGTTACTGGGGTCTGACGATTCCACCCCTAGACTTGATATGCGACATATCAGATGAAGAGACCGGACTGTATGGTAAGTGTTGTTTATAGGATTCACGAGAGTTTGGACAAGCTTGCTTGTTGATCTTCTATTTGTTCAATACCTGAGTAGCCGTTACGTCCAGCTAGTACCGCTGACGGCTTGTGGGTGAATGATGTGGTCATTAGCTACTGCTGGCGTATTGATGAGTCTTTAGAGTCCCACACAGAGGTTTCCTAGCTCAAGAGAAACAAAGTAGAGCACATATGGTGATATGTGCGGGAGCTTGATTAAATACGAGTATGTGATACCATATTCTACTCTCGCGGTATTTGATATCGGTTAGGTTATATGTGATATAACCGAATTATTGAATCAAGTGTTGATTGAATGATATGTTATATGTATATATATTTGATATCGGCCGGTTATATATGATATGACCGGATTATTGAATCAAGTGTTGATTTAATAATGAATAATGAATATTGTCGGTTATATGTGATATAACCGGGTTATCGAATCAAGTGTTGATTTGATGATATAATATACATATATATGATATTAGTCGGTTATATATGATAACCGGATTATTGAATCAAGTGGCGATTTAATAATTTGATATATATTAATATATTTGATATATACATAAATATTAACTAATATTAGCTCACTAAGATCTTTCTTCTCTTTATATATATATATATATATAAATGAATTATGTATCATGGTTGATGATATATGGAACATGGGTGTATGAGACTTACACCAGGGTTTTGAGATTATTGTGATGATTTTTATTTAGAGGGAAATTGAAAATGAATGGTTAATGAGTCATGGATTACAAGCTTGTAGAAGCTTGGAGAAGCTATGACTCATCCTCTCATTTGTCTCACTCTAGATATTTATTTCATCAAAACCTTATCTTGATTCCATGGTTGATGTTTTTATCACAAGATATTTTTTACTCACACCCCTAAGTTCTTCTTCTTCCTCTTGAAACCATTCTAGGGTTTTTCTTGAGTTGATAAAAGAGAGAGGAAAATATTTTTAAAGTGAGCATAACTCATACTTCATCAACCTACATTATCCTAGCACTTTAGTGTAGATTATTTTCTTTACTAATACCTTGATTAGTGAAGAGTTAGCTTGATGTAGAGAGGCTTCAAGGTGGATCATTTTCGGTTTCGAAGATCACATAGAAAGCTCGATCCTTTCATCAAAGTGGAGCCAAGAAGAGTTCTAGGGACCACTACTTGGAGCTTAGGGACTACTACTTGGAGCTATTGAAGTAAAGGACTTGGTCTACAAAGGTTGTAACCCTCTTCACTTAGTTTAGAAAGTGTTTTCTTGCTATCTAACCCTAATTCTCTAGTTCGATTCTAGGTTAGTGTAGCTTAAACCTCTAGAATTTTTAAAATTGTATACTTGATGCATGTGGAAACCTAGTAGAGGTGCTAAGACACACTTTCACATTCAGTTTACCTATAAGTTCTCTGGATTTAGACACGCATTCGTTGAAATGCAAGGTCTAAAGATTTTGAGAAGTTTATAGTTAGATTGGTTAATCACTTTATCTAATCAGGATGGCTCCTACTGTTACCTCGATTTCTTCTTCAAACCTTAAAAGGAGAACTAGTCGGGATCATTTACACATTACAAGTTCGTTAACCGTTCAGCTAGGTCAGTTTTGGTACTTCGAGGGAGGTCCCCCGTACTTTCGTACGGAAACGATTTAATAACCCTGTTTCCGCAGAGGTGTAATATCGTTAACACTTTCTAAACACCTAATAGATTAGTTAGTTGTGAAATGAAAATCTCCCGAAGAGTAATACCAACTCATCAGTGGGAATCGGGACCCAACTATCATCGTGTGATAATCTTGATGGAAGCTGACTAAAATTACCACACTTCAGAAGGTATGCGCAAACTTGGCAAGTTTCCTTTATATTTGAAACTCCCGATATGGTTTTTGGCCCCAACAGCTTATTGTTGGATATATATATGCCCTAGAGGCCATTATATGATAGTGGATGTATCTATACATGTATATATATTTAGTATGCATTCTTTCTCGACATGATAGTATGCTATCTGGTTCTTCTTTATCTGACATGTTGATTTGATCATGCTTTTATTCTTTCATACATGCTGATAAAGCCCCGAGGATATCGGCTTGACTACTCTGATTATGATGGAGATCATACTAGTGGGACATCTGTAGTCTATAAGCATATCCTGGAAAGTCCCTAGTCGTAGGTATATCGAGACGGGGCATTGATATACCAGAGTAGACTAGCGTATATGATACTAGACCCATACGATGGGCGATGAATGTTCCCACATTCATCGATGTTTGACATCAAGATCATATACGGGTGCTCAGTGGTGACTGGGTACACTGGATGGACTCACCGAGAACTCCTATATGGAATTATATCTATTGTCGGATAGCAGTTCTCAGGTGACACTGGTATAGGTTAGTCTGTAGACCCGAGATCGTCATAGAGTCTTGTGTGTTCTCCCACTGTACTTTGATTGCCACCCTACCACGGCTCTACTGAGTCGTGCAAACAGGTGGCCGTTGGGTACAGTCCCGAGACACACTAAGGCAATGAGCGATAGGAGGGGTTTCGTCTCTCCCGGTATTGGGAGTTGATGCTGTGCTGTGCCCGACTGGTTATATCAGTAAGTCCCTGGCCAGGGCTGCTGAGATTTGCTGATAAGTGTTATCAGTAGTTTCTCGATCTGTTATAGACCATTCACCGGCACGACTTATTGAGTTATCGGGGTCGACGTGACCATCCCTAGGCTCGATATGCAGCATATCGGACGAAGAGACCGGACTGTACGGTAGTGTTGCCGGTTGGCTCGACAGGAGTTGTAGCAGGTTCGCTTGTTTACTTCTGATCGCTCAATACCCGGATGGCCGTTACGTTTAGCTGACCGCTTGCGGCTTGGGGGTGCTTGATATGATCATCACCCTCTGCCGGCGTATTGACGAGTCTTAGAGTTCCACAAAGGAGTTACCCAGTCCAGGCGAAACGTTGTGGTGCGCGTATGTGATATGCGCATGGACCCGATTAAAATGCGCGTATAGGATACCGTACATTGATCGGGCGGCTTGCTTTTGGTAGGGTCATATGTGATATGGCCAGATTGATAAATCAAGTGTTGATTTATCATTTAACCATTAGTTTTCTCACTTAAAACCTTTCTTGAATATGATGGATGTATGCATGCATGCATGTGTTTCTTTCTTTCTTTCTAGTTTCATGCACATATGGATGTGCATACATACATACATACATACACCCATCTATCATGGTTGTTTACACATGGAAATGGTGGCAATATAAGACTCACACCATGGATAAATATATGGATTATTATTTAATTTTATGTTTAAAACAAAATAGAAAAGGAAAGGATAATTCTTGAGTTGTTTCTACACTCTTCTTTAACCTAACCATTCTCACCTACCCTTAACCTTGGATTAAACTTTCCTTATATGTTTTAAACCCTAATTAAATAATAAATCAAAGATTTAACCATGGTTTGTAGTGAGAAGAAATAAAATATATATAGATATATTTCATTTCTTTTCAATGGTTATCATATTACTCTTCTTAAAGGAAAGCCTCCATCTTCCTCCTCCTTCACCATTTGCTCTCTAGTTTTTTCTAGTGAATAAAACACACATAAAGAAAGGTTTTTGAAGTGAGAATCTAAACCACAACATCATTCTACACAAGTTTAGCCAACTTGTTTAGAGTGTTCTCTTCGTTTCTCATCGTGATAATCGAAGTTGCGAGCTTGGACGAGGAACTCCGGGTGGATCGTCATGGACGTGAGAGGACTTCAAGAGGACCTTCTTCCAACACCCAAGAGACCAAAGAGTCCAGCGAAAGGGAGCTACAAAGGTTGTAGTCTCGAAACCCTAGTTTTTATTCGCTTTAACTTTCGAAACCCTAATTTTCTAGGATCGATTCCTTTGTATGCTTGTTTAGCACCATAAAAATCTAAACTTTGAGACATGTGATGCTTCAAAACTCTACATAGGGTGCTAGGCAAACCTTTCAATGGTATCAGAGCCGACCTAGAACATTAGGCGACGCTTTTACGAAGTAAAAATCCCGATCGGATAAAAATACGACATTTTGATACCCTCTCTGGACAAATTTTAAAATCTGAGATTTTTCAGAATTAAAAATACTTAAAAATTACAGCAGGAAAAACTAAGAACAACTGTGAAATTCGATGACCTGAACAGTATAAACCGCCGCGGAACCGCCGCATTTCCTTGCTTAGGCCGCGGTTCCGCGGCCGTACAGAGGCATCATTGGATAAAATTTGCACTGTAATTCTTATATCTGCTTGTACAGTGTTTTAGGTATGTTTAATCTGAAAATAGCACTGTATTTTCTGGAGATGGTTTTGGACGCGTAGATTCGATCGGAATTTTCATTTCGTCGTTTTTCCAGGTAAATTAGAAAGTATTGAAGTGTTTGAACGAGTATCATTTGCTCACTATTCACGGGGTTTAAAATACTTTGGAGATACGTGCAAGTCTTTTTGTGGTGGACCCTCTAGAAGACAACAAACCTTAACTCGATTATGTGACCGTCTTGAACTGCTCTTTGAACCTTAGGGTTTGGGGCAGTACGGCGTGCCACATGTGAGGCATTGGCTTGACCCTTCTACGGCTGGACCGCTACTACTGTGTCATACTCCGGATTTTTTGAACCCTGCTCAAGTGTTGAGCTTTAGTGAATCTTGGGTACTTGATCGTTCGTTCGAAAACTTTAATACTGTCTGTTTATCTGGAATGTGATACAATATGTGGAATTCATATAGTTTAGGCATGAAATACGAAATATGTGATATTTCGCATTTATGATGTCTAAAGAGAATGTGGATTCCAAATATTGTAGTTTTACACTTTATTTTCTGTGACCGTAAGTGTAGTATGTTCGATATCGCCGGTTTCGTTGCTATACATCAACGACAATTGGGGTATGCATACTTACTTACGTTGATGATATGGGATATTATGTGTTGCTGAGATATGATGTGCAGGATTGTCGCGATTGAATAGCCGTGGGGTTTTATGTGAGATGAGAGTTTTATATTTTCATTCATGTAAATTCAAATGTAATGTAATATTCTTTTATTTGGGGCACTTCCGGGTTGAGGTTGTGTCACCAGTGTTGTATATTATTTACTTTTCCGCATTAGGATGGACCCAAGGAGGGGAGCACAGGTGACCGGGTTCTGGGGTTCAGTGGGAGGCCATCTCGAGGAGTCGAGACCGGGTCTCCTAAACTCCGGAATTGGTAGGGTCACTTGCCGCTCTCGTAGGGGTCCTGGGTGTGGGCTTGGCTATTCATCGCGACTGTGGAATCCGTATTTTCTATTCTGGCTAAATACTAAATACGGACGTCCTAGTATATCCCACTTTATATCTATGTTTCTGCTGCTTGTGTTCTGTGATATCTGAGACGAATGACATATTATATATATGATATATAGTAGACGTTGCTTATGTTTTACACCCGTGCTAGTCCCGTCCCGGTATGCCGTTAGTTAAGTAACCTAACGGTGCATAACGGAACATTGCGGCGAATGCGGATGGCATAAGCGTACGTGTTATTTTCGTTTCTTTTCTGTGATTGGCTTAAGGACTTAAATGATGGGATTACATTAATGTGATTAATGTAAAGAAAATAAACCTAAAAAGATGTTGTAGAATCGGATTTGAAAACCACTCGGCTATTTATGAAAAAGCTATATTTCAAAACTGCGGAGCTTAAGCCACTCCTTTTGAAAACCATTTGATTCTACAACGATATCAAGTTCAAAGCGTTAAAGATTTTCTTAAAAATCATTCGCAACCCTCCGTCATTTTAGGAAGTAGAGTACTTAGTATTCGTGCTACGTTTGTTGACCTTAGCCAAGGCGTAGTGTACGGTAGCTAAGTGATGTTTTCCTACAAATGCATATGATGCAGATTAATTAGGACGGGCATATGACTTTGTTGACCTTAGCCAAGGGTCATGTGAACGGGTCTAATTAATCAAGAAATGACGGGCTGAGCTTGACTAGTACTCGTGATTTGTTGACCTTAGCCAAGGTCACGAGTGCTAGGGGTAAAAACCACATCGGGAATTTCAATAGTTGAAATTTGCAATGAGATTGCATACCTTCCATGTGATGGTTGGATCCCGATCCCACTGTGGGCAATAGTTGCTCCTAGGAGAGTTTTACAGTTTACAATTAGCTAACTCATTAGGTGTCTAGAAAGGTGTTAACGGGGCTCCGCCTCTGGGAAAACGAGGTTTACTTTAATTAGGTCCGTGCGAAAGCACGGGGAACCTCCCTCAAGTACCGACACTGGCCTGGCTGAATGGTTAGCGAAGTTGTAGACTGTAATTAATCCTGGCTAGTTTTTCTTTTTAAGGTTTGAAAGAAAAACTCGATAAAAGTAGTGGGAAACATCGATTAGACAAGATAATAACCAATCTGATCTATGCAAAAGCTTTCGCTGAGTGTATTCTTTTCTCTCTCTTAATGGCAGATACCCATGACTGGACTCAAGCTTCTACTAGATAAAAACAAACTGAATGGGACTAACTATAAAGACTGGCTGAGGAATCTGAAAATTGCCTTGACTTATGATAAAGTATCATATGTCCTCACGGCTTCAGCCCCGCCCGTCCCAGGTCCAAAATCCTCAGTTGCGGACATTGAAGTCCGCAAGATATGGGACGCTGACTGTGCCACGGCAAAATGCCTCGCGCTTGCATCGATGGATAACACACATTAAAAGCAGCACGAGGATATGGACATTCACGGTATATTGCTCCATACAAAGGAATTGTATGGAGAGCAATCCCGCGTATTACGATACGAAGCATCAAAGAAATTGTTTCAGATGTGAATGGCCCCTGGCACACCAGTAGGAGACCATGTTCTGAAGATGATAGCTCTTATAGAAGAACTTGAGGACCTTGGATGGACGATGGACAATGAACAATATATAGATATTATTCTGCAGTCCCTTCCCTCCATCTTTGCTCAGTTCATAGTGAACTTCAACATGCATGGCATGGAGAAAGAACTCCCTGAACTCCTTAACATGTTAAGGAGTACAGAGAGCACTATGAAGTCAGCAAGAACTCCCGTTATGACTGTTGGACAATCTTCTTCTTCTCGCCCGAAAGCTAAGGCCAAGGGAAAGAAAAAGAAGAAGCCCACCAATCCTAAAGGTGGAGTTAAAAAGGTGAAGAGAAAGGAAAAGTCCAAGGCTGGAGACTCGGGGAAGGACGAATGTTTTCATTTCCACAAGACAGGACATTGGAAGCGCAACTGCACGGAGTACTTAAGTCTCAAGAAGAAGCATGGTGATGCTTCTGCTTCAGGTGCGTTTGTGACAGAAAACTGTTTTTCAATAAACTCTGCTTCCTGGGTATTGGATACCGGTTCAGGTTCTCATATTTGCAATTCTATGCAGGGGCTGAGAAATAGCAAGGTTTTGAAGACAGGTGACCATACTCTCCGCGTTGGAAATGGTTCCAATGTACATACAGTCGCAGTGGGAGAGTATCATTTGGGGTTGCTATCTGGATGTATTTTGGTTTTGAATCCATGTTATTTTGTACCAAGTATGCTATGTAATATAATATCCGTTTCTTTATTGGACAATGAAGGATATAATTTTGTGTTGCAGAACAATGTTATGAACATTCACCTGAATCAAATGTTGGTTGGGTATGGTACGCTTAATAACGGAATATATGTCCTAAATCAACACACAGTTTTCAGTATACAACACACTAATAAAAGAAAAATTTCAGAATTAAATGAAGCTTTTCTTTGGCACTGTAGACTTGGTCATATTAACGAAACAAGACTAAATAAGTTACACAAAGATGGATATTTAAACTCTTTTGAATATAAATCTTATGCGACTTGCCAGTCTTGTATCAAGGGTAAAATGATCAAAACTCCGTTTACCGGACACGGAGAAAGAGCTACTCAGCTCCTAGGCCTCATACATAGTGATGTATGCGGGCCAATGTCTACACAGGCTAGAGGCGGTTTTTCATACTTCATTACATTCACTGACGATTTCTCAAGATTCGGTCATGTATTTTTATTAAAGCACAAGTCCGAAGCTTTCGAGAAATTCATTGAATATAAACAAGAAGTAGAAAAACAAACCGGCTTGAGTATCAAGATGCTTCGATCAGATCGAGGTGGTGAGTATCTCAGTACAGAATTTGCAAACTTCCTAAAAGAGAATGGGATTCTCTCTCAGCTCACTCCTCCTTACACACCACAGCACAACGGTGTGTCAGAACGACGGAATAGGACCCTATTAGATATGGTCCGGTCCATGATGAGTGACACTGAGTTACCCGTCTCGTTTTGGGGTCATGCATTGGAGACTGCAGCGTTTTTGCTAAACAGGGTTCCAACCAAAACCGTGTCTACCACGCCGTATGAAATATGGCATGGGAAGAGACCATCTCTTAAGAGAATTAAGATTTGGGGTTGCCCGGCCTATGTTAAAAAGCAGAATCCGGACAAACTCGAGACACGGTCAGTCATGTGTAACTTTGTTGGATATCCAAAGAATTCTTATGGATATCTATTCTACCACAAAGAGGAACAAAAAGTGTTTGTTTCTCAACATGCCACATTCTTGGAAAAAGAGTTTTTCACAGATAAAGATGATGGCAAGATGGTAAATCTAGAAGAGGTTCTAGAGACACAAACTACAAATGACGATTTGGTTGAACCGGCTGTTGCAACAGAAACTGAAGAACCTCGGCCACTCCGTAGGTCTGATAGGACTTCTCGCCCACCGGAGAGGTACTACGGTTTCCTCATTGATGGTGACGGAGAAGACTGCATCATGGATGATGATGATCCTACCAGTTTTCAGCAAGCTATCACGAGTAGAGACTCTGTGAAGTGGCTGGATGCCATGAGATCCGAAATGGAGTCTATGTACACCAACAAAGTATGGACTTTGGACATTGTACCCTATGGGGTAAAACCTGTGGGCTGCAAATGGATCTTTAAAAGAAAGATTGGTGTAGATGGGCAGGTGGAGACCTATAAGGCAAGACTTGTGGCGAAGAGTTTTCGTCAAAGACCAGATTTGGACTATGACGAGACTTTTTCTCCCGTAGCCATGCTTAAATCCATTCGGATCCTTCTTGCTATCGCTGCTCACTACGACTATGAAATCTGGCAGATGGACGTTAAAACCGTATTTTTAAATGGAAATTTAGAAGAATGCGTTTATATGGATCAGCCAGAGGGCTTCATTGACAGTGGGAGCAGCGGGAAAGCATATAAATTGCTTAAATCCATATATGGGTTAAAGCAGGCATCACGGAGTTGGAACATCTGTTTCGATGATGTCATCAAAGAGTTTGATTTCATCAAAAATCCAGATGAACCTTGTGTTTATAAGAAGGCTGTAGGGAGAGCTGTCACATTCCTCGTATTGTACGTGGACGACATTCTTCTGATAGGAAATGATATTCCTATGCTACAGTCGGTCAAATCTTTCTTATCACTGAGGTTCTCCATGAAGGACCTGGGTGATGCCACATACATTCTGGGCATAAGGATCTATAGGGATAGATCCAAAAGGTTATTGGGATTGTCCCAAACCAGGTACATTGACACCATCCTAAAAAGGTTTAGTATGGAAGACTCCAAGCGGGGTACCTTACCCGCTTGCCATGGGGTCACTCTCTCCAAGGATTCTTGTCCAAAGACCGATGAAGAGAGAGCTCGCATGAGTATTATACCCTATGCTTCGGCAGTAGGATCTATAATGTATGCGATGTTATGTACACGCCCAGATGTAGCTTATGCACTTAGTGTTGTAAGCAGGTATCAATCCAACCCAGGGGAGAATCACTGGACAGCTGTGAAGAACATTCTTAAGTACTTGCGAAGGACTAAAGAATTGTTCTTGGTGTATGGTAATGGAGATCTCCAAATGGAGGCCTTTACCGATTCGAGCTTCCAGAGCGATAAGGACGACAGCAAATCTATCTCTGGGTTTGTATTTACCTTCAATGGAGGGGCGGTGAGTTGGAAGAGTTCCAAACAAGATACCGTTGCAGACTCTACGATGGAAGCTGAGTATATTGCTGCAAATGATGCCGCCAAGGAAGCCGTCTGGATGAAGAAGTTCGTCTCGGAGCTAGGAGTAGTTCCAACCATTATTGATCCAATACCTTTGTATTGTGATAATAATGGGGCTATGGTGTTAGCCAAGGAGCCCAGATCCCATCAGCGGTCCAGACACATCCTGAGGCGTTTTCATTTGATCCGGGAGATTGTAGATTGCCGCGAGATCGAGATTAGGAGAGTAGACACAAAGAATAACGCCGCGGATCCATTCACCAAGGCCCCCCCTCAGCCGCAGCATGAGCGACTTTTTGAGATGTTGGGTATGAGATACGCCAATAACTGGCCTTAGTGCAAGTGGGATTGTTGGATATATGTATGCCTTAGAGGCCATTATATGATAGTGGATGTATCTATACATGTATATATATTCAGTATGCATTCTTGCTCGACATGATAGTATGCTATCTGGTTCTTTTTTATCTGACATGTTGATTTGATCATGCTTTTATTCTTTCATACATGCTGATAAAGCCCTGAGGATATCGGCTTGACTACTCTGATTATGATGGAGATCATACTAGTGGGACATCTGTAGTCTATAAGCATATCCTGGAAAGTCCCTAGTCGTAGGTATATCGAGACGGGGCATTGATATACCAGAGTAGACTAGCGTATATGATACTAGACCCATACGATGGGCGATGAATGTTCCCACATTCATCGATGTTTGACATCAAGATCATATACGGGTGCTCAGTGGTGACTGGGTACACTGGACGGACTCACCGAGAACTCCTATATGGAATTATATCTATTGTCGGATAGCAGTTCTTAGGTGACACTGGTACAGGTTAGTCTGTAGATCCGAGATCGTCATAGAGTCTTGTGTGTTCTCCCACTGTACTTTGATTGCCACCCTACCACGGCTCTACTGAGTCGTGCAAACAGGTGTCCATTGGGTACAGTCCCAAGACACACGAAGGCAATGAGCGATAGGAGGGGTTTCGTCTCTCCCGGTATTGGGAGTTGATGCTGTGCTGTGCCCGACTGGTTATATCAGTAAGTCCCTGGCCAGGGCTGCTGAGATTTGCTGATAAGTGTTATCAGTAGTTTCTCGATCTGTTATAGACCATTCACCGACACGACTTATTGAGTTATTGGGGTCGACGTGACCATCCCTAGGCTCGATATGCAGCATATCGGACGAAGAGACCGGACTGTACGGTAGTGTTGCCGGTTGGCTCGACAGGAGTTGTAGCAGGTTCGCTTGTTTTCTTCTGATCGCTCAATACCCGGATGGCCGTTACGTTTAGCTGACCGCTTGCGGCTTGGGGGTGCTTGATATGATAATCACCCTCTGCCGGCGTATTGACGAGTCTTAGAGTCCCACAAAGGAGTTACCCAGTCCAGGCGAAACGTTGTGGTGCGCGTATGTGATATGCGCATGCGCGTATAGGATACCGTACATTGATCGGGCGGCTTGCTTTTGGTAGGGTCATATGTGATATGGCCGGATTGATAAATCAAGTGTTGATTTATCATTTAACCATTAGTTTTCTCACTTAAAACCTTTCTTGAATATGATGGATGTATGCATGCATGCCTGTGTTTCTTTCTTTCTTTCTAGTTTCATGCATATATGGATGTGCATACATACATACATACATACATACATACACCCATCTATCATGGTTGTTTACACATGGAAATGGTGGCAATATAAGACTCACACCATGGATAAATATATGGATTATTATTTAATTTTATGTTTAAAACAAAATAGAAAAGGAAAGGATAATTCTTGAGTTGTTTCTACACTCTTCTTTAACCTAACCATTCTCACCTACCCTTAACCTTGGATTAAACTTTCCTTATATGTTTTAAACCCTAATTAAATAATAACTCAAAGATTTAACCATGGTTTGTAGTGAGAAGAAATAAAATATATATAGATATATTTCATTTCTTTTCAATGGTTATCATATTACTCTTCTTAAAGGAAAGACTCCATCTTCTTCCTCCTTCACCATTTGCTCTCTAGTTTTTTCTAGTGAATAAAACACACATAAAGAAAGGTTTTTTAAGTGAGAATCTAAACCACAACATCATTCTACACAAGTTTAGCCAACTTGTTTAGAGTGTTCTCTTCGTTTCTCATCGTGATAATCGAAGTTGCGAGCTTGGACGAGGAACTCCGGGTGGATCGTCGTGGACGTGAGAGGACTTCAAGAGGACCTTCTTCCAACACCCAAGAGACCAAAGAGTCCAGCGAAAGGGAGCTACAAAGGTTGTAGTCTCGAAACCTTAGTTTTTATTCGCTTTAACTTTCGAAACCCTAATTTTCTTGGATCGATTTCTTTGTATGCTTGTTTAGCACCATAAAAATCTAAACTTTGAGACATGTGATGCTTCAAAACTCTACATAGGGTGCTAGGCAAACCTTTCAATTATGACATTGACAGAGCCAATATATCATAAGTCGCTAGCCAAGTTCATCTAGCCATTATCTTGATTAACATAGATCCACCCACACAACTCTTGACAGAGCCAACATGGCTATACGAATGTCCTAAATAATTCATATATCCATGCGAACGAAAAGCACTGCATAGCTACTGAACACTACGCCTCGGTAGAGCACGGCATACATAGCCCGAATACTAAGTAATATTAATCTGAAATGATGGAGGGCTATGGCTGGTTTTTGGCGAAAAACCTTTAACATAATGAACTTGATATCGCTGAAGGAACTCGAGTGGCTTTAAAAAGGAATGGTTTAGGCTACACATTTAAAAATGAATGGTTTTGAAGAAAACTGAGTGTCATAGTAACATAAACTTTTGTTTAAGAGTGAATTCCCAGTGAAGAGATCAAGACTCTTTCCTTATCGAATGAGGTGCAGGATATTCCTAACCGAATACCTATATGCAATGAAAAAGAATATAACTATAGTTTTTAAAATTTGGTTCCAACAACATTATATTAAGTTTATTTTCTTGCACTAACATATAATGTATTCCCATCATATAAAGTTTCTAGCAACAACAAAAACAACCAAAATAGCATTCTTTTATATGCCATCTGCATTCGCCACGGGGCCTCGGGTCTTCATCGTAAGATTACTTACCTTACGGCAGGGCGGAGGCAGGGTTAGCATGGATGCAAAACATATAAAAGCATCTAATATATATATATATATATATATATATATATATATATATATATATCATCGCAAGTAATAATCATCACAAGCATGCGGACAAAGAACAATATGGAATAGCGTATAAAGTAGAAGCCTTGTGTTTCATTTGAGCCTAAACAAAACACAACGTTCCCGGTCGTGTGGATAACCTACACAATATCGATCCTAGACTTATATAAGTGGGGCAAGCTACTTGCCAATTCAAGAAACTAGGTAATCCGTCCTCAATATCATGAGTCGGTCACCCATCGTGTAATATTTCAGAAATATAAAATATTATTTTTGGAATTTAAATAATAAAATAATATATTTCGCGAAAACTATCGGATTTGCGAATAGGGGTTTTTCATAAAATGGTATAGGTATATACCAATATTTGGAAAATTAATATGAATTATTGTTTTTGAAAGAATTTATGCGATTTGGATATTTTATAAATTTTTATAAAATTATTTGTATATAAGTTTAATACTAAACTCGATTATTATTTCACGAATTATACATTAATCCGGTTTATGTGCATGGCATGCACCATAACATGTTACAAACACTTGTTGCATTTTTATGAACCATGCTTCATTTGTATAGTAATGGGTTTTGTTTTGTTTTTGAAAAAAAAAGGAAAAGAAAGGATATGAGAGATATTTAGAGACAAAGAGGTATGGGCATGAGAGTGAGTGAGAGAGAGAGAGAGAGAAGTCATATTGACCATGGCATCCCGCACCATCATTCCTCCTTCATTTGCATTCTTTCCTTTATTCCTTCATCATCTTCATCCTCGTCCTCCTCTTCCGCCACCTTACTACTACCCACAAAGCACCTCAAATCTTTGCCAAAACCTTATATCCTCTTTACAAAAAATGTGCACAAGCTCCTCACAAAGACCATGGTGTGATCAAGGGGAGATTTTGAAGACTTTGGGCAACTCAAGAAATTTCTTGAGTTGCCAAATGAGGTAAATCCTATGTCTTTAATTTAGTTTTTAGATTTTCTAGCATCTTAGTGTAGTTTATAGTTAAACTTATTTAGATTAGCGATATTAGAATTTTCCTCGATGAGGGTTAGGGGACTCTTGGAATTTTGAGTGTGTAATTGAGGTGTATTGTATGTTGCATGACCTTAGCGATGTCTGCGGAACTAGACCAGAGACTAGAAACCCCTGAAAACGAACCCAGAATTTGCCCGTGTCGGTTTTCATTGATTTTTTATGCTAAAAATGGAATCTGGAGCAACCTGGGATGTTTATAGGAAAAACAAATAACTACATTGACCTAATTAGACCACTAGAAGACCACCACACAAGAATGAGACTAAAACTCCAAGGCGGGGCCGGCGGGGACGGTTACTGTAGCAGTTTGGCCGGCCAAGTTTATGGTGTTAGGGTTTGGTCTGTAGCTCACACACCTTATAACATAGCCCTTGTATTGTTAAATTTGTCCCTATATACCTGAGCACCAATCTGGGAGCATTTTGAGTTGGCTGTGGCTATGTTTTCCGATATTTGAAACTTGGATTTATGAATATCTTGATGTGATTTGGTCGTTGGACGTTTGTATGTCAACGACGAGGGTTATTTGATTGTTTAAAGGAACTATAGCTCGTTGTTCCTACGTGTCCATGAGTGACACGGACTTTTCTAAAGGAAAATCTTTTGGGATATTTCAAAAATATATTTGAGCAAAAAATATACAGAAGTATATTTACTACTTTACAAATGAGCGTCCGCCACTTGTACCGAGAGTTATGCATCGCACGGAGATTCGAGAAAGATTTTGCATGTGTTTCATTCAGCTTTTAAAATAGTTTTAAAAGGATGCGTACTATATACGTATTACGATTTTGACTATAGTATGTTGAATTTTTCAGCAGTGAATTTCGAGATTTGTATTTCCATTATAACTCCAGTGATTGCGTGATACTTGATGGAGTCTGATTTTGAGTTTTGCGCTCGTTTTCATACGCATTCAATACGCTATGGTATTTCCGAGTATTCCATGATTTCGGAGCCCCGTGAATTAAACCGATTATTGAAATGTTTAAGTATTTGAGGGTTTAAATTTAAATTCGTGGACCGAATTTATTTAAGGGGGAAGATTGTAACATTTCAGAAATATAAAATATTATTTTTGGAAATTAAATAATAAAATAATATATTTCGCGAAAACTATCCGATTTGCGAATATAGGTTTTTCGTAAAATGGTATAGGTATATACCAATATTTGGAAAATTAATATGAATTATTTTTTTTGATAGAATTTATGCGATTTGGATATTTTATAAATATTTATACAATTATTTGTATATGAGTTTAATACTAAACTCGATTATTATTTCAATAATTATACATTAATCCGGTTTATGTGCATAACATGCACCATAACATGTTACAAACACTTGTTGCATTTTTATGAACCATGCTTCATTAGCATATTAATGGGTTTTGTTTTGTTTTTGAAAAAAAAGGAAAAGAAAGGATATGAGAGATATTAAGAGACAAAGATGTATGGGCATAAGAGTGAGAGAGAGAGAGAGGTCATATTGACCATGGCATCCCCCACCATCATTCCTCTTCCTTCATTCGCATTCTTCCTTTATTCCTTCATCATCTTCATCCTCCTCTTCCTTTACCTTACTACTATCCACAAACCACCTCAAATCTTAGCCAAAACCTTATATCCTCTTTACAAAATACGTGCACAAGCTCCTCACAAAGACCATGGTGTGATCAAGTGGAGATTTTGAAGACTTTAGGCAACTCAAGAAATTTCTTGAGTTGCCAAGTGAGGTAAATCCTATGTCTTTAGTTTAGTTTTTAGATTTTCTAGCATCTTAGTGTAGTTTAGAGTTAAACTTGTTTAGAATAGCAATATTAGAATTTTCCTAGATGAGGGTTAGGGGACTCTTGGAATTTTGAGTGTGTAATTGAGGTGTAGTGTATGTTGCATGACCTTAGCGATGTCTGCGGACCTAGAACAGAGACTAGAAACCCCTGCACATGAATCTAGAATTTGCCCGTGTCGGTTTTCATTAATTTTTGATGCTCAAAATGGAATCTGGAGCAACCTGGGATGTTTATAAGAAAAACAAACAACTACATTGACCTAGTTAGACTACCAGAAGACCACCACATAAGAACCAGACCAAAACTCCACGGTGGGGCCGGCGGGGACGATTACTGTAGCAGTTTGGCCGGCCAAGTTTTGGCTTCTGGTGTTAGGGTTTGGTCTGTAGCTCACACACCTTATAACCTAGCCCATGTATTGTTAGATTTGTCCCTATATACCTGAGCACCAATCTGAGAGCATTTTGAGTTGGTTGTGGCTATGTTTTCCGATATTTGAAACTTGGATTTATGAATATCTTGATGTGATTTGGTCGTTGGACGTTTGTACGTCAACGAAGAGGGTTATTTGGTTGTTTTTGCATGCGTAAGATATAAGTTCTAACCTATAAGCAATACGTGTGCCGTATCGGTTTTCGGACTTGGTTTTATTGCTTTTTGATGTGTTTTTATTGTAGGTACCTTCGCGTGGACTCCGAGACAACGAAGCACATCGACCTCGGCTAAGCAAGAAATATTGCAGGTGAGTAGATTTATATCTACGGGGGAAGTCAGGTGGATGGCGTATAGCACCCCCGCAATTATAAAATGGAAACCGATATAAAGAATATAGTTGGAGAAACCATGTTAGAAACTTATGGATATGGTCAAAAGAGTTAGTATGAGATCTTATGACTAATGCAAGATGACGAGAATTGAGATAGCAATGTGATGATATAAGATAATACGAGCGGATACGATTGATACGAGGATGTGAGGCGGTATAGATGCACAAAGACATGTGCCAAGATATATAGTGAGATTAATATAGCGATGACATGAGATTGATGTTAAATATATATATGGATGCGAATCGTGATGAATATGTATTGAAAGAGGACAAGTATGAGAATTATCGTGATATGATATAAGATCGATATCGAGTTGTTATGAGATCGATAAGATATGATGTACGAGACCATAGGTCCGTACCCTTATTGATGAATAGGACGATAGGATCCTTATTCTGTTTGATACCTCCGTACGATGGATTACCGTACGCGATGAGTTATACCGGATGAATGATCCACACTCGTGATTTGAGGATGATATTCGAGGATATTCCCATATCGGATACTATGAGGCTGGATCGCCAACGTAAAAGTGTCACCTGAACCATACTTACTTCCAAAACTGACGAATCGTATGCACTTTTATATGGAAACCTCATGGGAAGCTACGCATTTTCAAATGGTGTCTTTTTCTCAAAAACACCGTAGCCCCTACTTTCAAACTACGATTCGTATCTTTGAAACTGATCGTACGGTTCATGTGTAGTTGTATACCTTTATTAGTTCATGTTTATGTTGGTTTATCCCTCATGATATACGTGTTTTGTTTCCGGTATTTACTGCTTTATGATATCGTCTGCTAGTACACCTGCACAATTATCGATGATGCGCATGTTACACTTACACAGATTTGCCGGCTCACACACTCATCATCGGTAATTGCCATGCCACTTGCACAGTAGAACTGCCAAATCATGAGATTAATCTTAACCATAAAAGTACTTTCATTGTTCAGTACTATCACTTGATATGCTTACATGATATACTTAATATGCTCATATTTCTGTTCTATGTTGCATACATCGTATTTTATGGTTGTATGCTTTGAGATGCTGTTTTCATGAGATCTCTAGATTTGAGACTTCAGTTATTTTTTAAAGGAAATTATGTATTGTTTTAAAAACATGGTTTCTCGTGATGTGATTTCGAGGCGTCCACAATGAGTTTTCTCGGTTCTGAGCTTGTTTTCGAGACTCGATTTGAGGAGTCAGATGATCTGTCTGAGGGTACATGGTGGACCTGATAAGGTACCTCGGGGCAAGAAGCTCGAGAAGTAGACGATGAGTCTGGCAGGGGGATGTACTACCTAACAGTGATAGGTTGGACCCGACGGTTGTCCGGAGGATACCGGCCGGAGTTGTGAGATAGATATGAGAGCCGATCAGAGGATGCGGTTCCTGAGATATGAGGATTTACGTGTCGATGCTGGACACGGGTTTCATGATGTTTCGAGTGTCGGTGTTGGACACTCAGGTTCCATGATGTTGATGTGTCGTTGATGGACACTTGTTGATTGATTTTCCTTATACATACAGGCATTTGATTCAGATGATTGTTTTTATACGATTATTGGCATCTACTCTACTGTTGATATATATGCATACATGGTCATCCTAGATATCAGAATATTACTTTTATCATATTGTATGACCTAGGAATCGTTGTTTTATTCCATTTCTACCTGTTGATGTTTTCTACTCACGAGGTGGCAACTCACCCCTGTTGTACTACAGTTTTCTTGCAGGTTTGACCGCTTGGATCTGTAGCGGTATCGCTGGCACACAGCTTGCTTTCAGGATGTCTTTCTATGGTAGGTGGGACACATTGGATCGTGTCCACTCTTGTATTTTTAGTTCTATTGTATCTAGATAAATTCCATCAATCAGAAACTAGACTTTGTATATTGGTAGACCTAGTCAGACTTGTTTAACGAGACTTAGAGCGATGGGTATATGTTTGTTCTTGTGTGTTGCTGATGTCTTGCTTTATTCATTTATTCTTTCTGTGTTAATCTTCGCCATTGGGCGTCGTATATATGTTTACTGCTTTATTTCTTGGTTATGATTTCTCCGTTTGGCGAATAGCTAGCTCCCGCTTGGGGATGCCTATATATATTGTTTGTATGTGGTTTTGGATCAAAATATACAAGGGAGGTGCTGTCCAAATTTTTAAAAAGACGAAGCATGTTTTCAACTATAGTATAATCCACTTGCATTTTCTTATATCATCATCTATGTATTTAAAGAAAAACTTGATTTCATTATACCTTATTTCAAAAAAGCACCCCCATTATTTTTCGTATGACAAAAATGTTTAGATTTCTGGGCTTCGACTTACTTAAATTACGTTACGCCTTTAAACGTTGCATGATTTAAGTGCTGGTCATGAGTTAAATTCTGGGTCGTGACAAAGTTGATATCAGAGCATTAGGTTTAACCTTGGTTCGAGTTTAGGCTTGACCTTACGGAACTTAGACTTGACTAAGAGGGGAGGTTTTTGGGACTCGAGTTTTCATCTTATAGGATGACCTTGATTGATGGAGTAGGTAGCTTAAATAGAGTGACGTACCATGTGTATGTTCCGTGGCATACTTACGATACGCTGCTCCGCTTAAGTGACCTTAGGATGTACATTACTTGAGATCCTTGATTATATTCGTTCTTATGATAATACCTCCATTGATTTCATTCTTTCCTATGATCATATTTCCATTTTGTACATGTTGATTCTTTTCGTTTCTTGATCTATTTTCCTCAATACTTGCATAAGGTTTCTATAACCATGGTGTTGAGCACAGAGAGAGCTGCTGCTAGTGATACGGTCAGAGCGAGCTCGTCACGGACGAGGGCTGACCATGATGTTTTCTGGTCACATAGGAATGTATTGGTATAGTGTTTGTGTTGAGACCTCTCGTTTGAGGCGAGTGTTCGGATCTGTACTGGATGATCACGCCATTGATAGAGGCTGCTAGATTGAGAGGACTGTTGATGTACAGCCTAACCCTGAGGTCGCGATGTTGTATACCATACTGACAGATGACCCAGTTGATTGCTGAGATTTGACGGGATGTCGCCTCCAGAGTTTTTAGAGTTTAGACCACTGGATCTTTCAGACATAGATGTGATAGAGAATAGCTAGTCCATCTTGAATAGAGTGACGAAGATGATTCGTCTGATTTGACGCGCCGACACAGGCTCAGTTAAGTTGAAGAATCCTAGTTTGAAGGGTCTTTCTCAAATTTAGAGTAAATCGATCAAGAGAGGATATTGTTCGTTGGATGCCCCGAGGTGAGATCGGTAAATTGACTAGCTTCAGATAGAAGGACCTCACCCAGATGCGTTGTGAGTTGATTGAGAACGGATGAATGAAGCATATTCCTCTGATGATTAAGACGAGTTCCCGAGGACGTGTTCGGCTAGATATCTTCCACAGAGTGGTGAAGATACCTGAGTTCGTATTTTGAGTCCTTGTGAGAGACTCCGGATTAACGGTAGCCGAGAACGAATTGCCATATGAAGACAGCAAGAGATGACGTCGAAATGGACGATAATAACGAAGAGTGGAACAAGAGGTTCATGCGAGACGTTAACAAGCTATTGTTACTCCCGTTGATGCCATAGGATTGATATGTATGCAGAGGCGTTCGATATGGCCAAATTCCAGAGGAAGGTCGTGCTGAGGACGCAGCTGTCCGATTATGGAAAAAGGTTTAAGAATAGAGTACCAACCTCCGTACAGTTCAGCGTAGGTGAGATCGGAAGAGACCTAAGTAGGTTCTTTCTAGGACACCGCAGCGATAAAGAATTGCACCTAGGATCAGTTATACTGCGCGTATTCGGAGGGCCAGATGCCGCCACCAGTAACGTGCTGCTTTGCGAGTGGTCATGTTAATTAGCCAAAAGAGGATCAGCGGAGTGCCAGAATGGAACTGTTTCCGTCATTACACCAACTAGGCCGATGAGTAGAAGGATTCTGGGTTCGGTGATCCACAGAGGAAAAACAAGGACCCAAAGACTGAAGACGACAGACCGTGAGCACGAGGTAAGCGGATGTTCTTGCTCTGCCAGCTTTGGACGCACCACCATTTTTTGACATTGATGGAGGTATGCCTCAATGTCAGTTATTGTGATTTGTGTTTTGTGATCAAAGTATCACACTTTTATCGATTGGATTGAGTTTTGATGATTGTGTTTCGTGATATTTATTTTTGTACACCATGGCTGCACCTACTGGATATATATATTTTGTGCACCTTTATTGCACCTGATTATATTTTATACACCGTTACATTGGCTTATGGTTTATGCACGTCTATTACACTTGATGTCGATTTTGTGCCTTGGCTGCACATATTTATGACCTTATGTTTTTCGATACCGTCGATTTGACTTTTGCATGTTGTATGCAATCGGCTTGATTTGTGTACTTGGTATAGATCACATTCTTACAGTGCATTGATACGTGTTTTGTACATACAGTTGCACACGTTTATGAGTTTATACACCTTGGTACGCTCGGTGTTGTTTTGTGCGTATTTGAGATATTGATGAGTTTTCGGGCACCTAGTGCACCTGATAATATGTTTTCGTACATTGTTGCACTAGATCCATGTTTTCGTGCACCCGTTTCACTTGATATTCATTTTCGTGCGCTTTACTGCACTAGGCGTTTTGTGCGGACCTAACGCACTTGATTTGGATTTCGCGCATAATGGGCGCATGGTATGGGATTTTGTGTACACTGGATGCACTCGATTGGGATTTTTATTTGTGCATGATAGTTGCACTGGATTGAGGTTTTCGTGCACTCTTGATGCACTCGATATTGTTATCGTGCACACCCGTGCACTTGATATTGTTATCGTGCACACCCGTTGCACTTAACAGATGCTTTCGTGCACACCTGTTACACTTAGTTTGGCTTTTGTGCACATTCGTGGAACTTGTATTTGTTTTTGATTCTGTGCGCACCAGACGCAAGTGGTGTTAGATGCGCCTTTCGAAGCTGATTTATACGTGTGAGCATCATATTTTGATGTGGGTGCTATATTATATAGTAGTCGAGCAGGACCGATATGAAGACAGTACCTGAGTATTTTTGCATGCATAAAAAGTTTACCAAGAGGTTTTCAAAAAGTAACTATAGTCTCGTTGTTCCTACGTGTCCATGAGTGACACGGACTTTTCTAAAGGAAAATCTTTTGGGATATTTCAAAAATATATTTTGAGCCAAAAATATATTTTGAGCAAAAAATATACAGAAGTATATTTACTACTTTACAAATGAGCGTCCGCCATTTGTACCGTGAGTTACGCATCGCACGGAGATTCGAGAAAGATTTTGCATGTGTTTCATTCAGCTTTTAAAATAGTTTTAAAAGGATGCGTACTATATACGTATTACGATTCTGACTATAGTATGTTGAATTTTTCAGCAGTGAATTTCGAGATTTGTATTTCCATTATAACTCCAGTGATTGCGTGATACTTGATGGAGTCTGATTTTGAGTTTTGCGCTCGTTTTCATGCGCATTCAATACGCTATGGTATTTCTGAGTATTCCATGATTTCGGAACCCCGTGAATTAAACCGATTATTGAAATGTTTAAGTATTTGGGGGTTTAAATTTAAATTCGTGGACCGAATTTATTTAAGGGGGGAAGATTGTAACATTTCAGAAATATAAAATATTATTTTTGGAAATTAAATAATAAAATAATATATTTCGCGAAAACTATCCGATTTGCGAATATAGGTTTTTCGTAAAATGTTTGGAAAATTAATATGAATTATTTTTTTTGATAGAATTTATGCGATTTGGATATTTTATAAATATTTATACAATTATTTGTATATGAGTTTAATACTAAACTCGATTATTATTTCAATAATTATACATTAATCCGGTTTATGTGCATAACATGCACCATAACATGTTACAAACACTTGTTGCATTTTTATGAACCATGCTTCATTAGCATATTAATGGGTTTTGTTTTGTTTTTGAAAAAAAAAGGAAAAGAAAGGATATGAGAGATATTAAGAGACAAAGATGTATGGGCATAAGAGTGAGAGAGAGAGAGAGAGGTCATATTGACCATGGCATCCCCCACCATCATTCCTCCTTCTTCATTCGCATTCTTCCTTTATTTCTTCATCATCTTCATTCTCCTCTTCCTCTACCTTACTACTATCCATAAACCACCTCAAATCTTAGCCAAAACCTTATATCCTCTTTACAAAATATGTGCACAAGCTCCTCACAAAGACCATGGTGTGATCAAGTGGAGATTTTGAAGACTTTAGGCAACTCAAGAAATTTCTTGAGTTGCCAAATGAGGTAAATCCTATGTCTTTAGTTTAGTTTTAGATTTTCTAGCATCTTAGTGTAGTTTAGAGTTAAACTTGTTTAGATTAGCAATATTAGAATTTTCCTAGATGAGGGTTAGGGGACTCTTGGAATTTTGAGTGTGTAATTGAGGTGTAGTGTATGTTGCATGACCTTAGCGATGTCTGCGGACCTAGACCAGAGACTAGAAACCCCTGCACATGAATCTAGAATTTGCCTGTGTCGGTTTTCATTAATTTTTGATGCTCAAAATGGAATCTGGAGCAACCTGGGATGTTTATAAGAAAAACAAACAACTATATTGACCTAGTTAGACTACCAGAAGACCACCACACAAGAACCAGACCAAAACTCCAGGGTGGGGCCGGCGGGGACGATTACTGTAGCAGTTTGGCCGGCCAAGTTTTGGCTTCTGGTGTTAGGGTTTGGTCTGTAGCTCACACACCTTATAACCTAGCCCATGTATTGTTAGATTTGTCCCTATATACCTGAGCACCAATCTGAGAGCATTTTGAGTTGGTTGTGGCTATGTTTTCCGATATTTGAAACTTGGATTTATGAATATCTTGATGTGATTTGGTCGTTAGACGTTTGTACGTAAACGAAGAGGGTTATTTGGTTTTTTTTTGCATGCGTAAGATATAAGTTCTAACCTATAAGCAATACGTCTGCCATATCGGTTTTCGGACTTGGTTTTATTGCTTTTCGATGTGTTTTTATTGTAGGTACCTTCACGTGGACTCCGAGACGACGAAGCACATCGACCTCGGCTAAGCAAGAAGTATTGCAGGTGAGTAGATTTATATCTACGGGGGAAGTCGGGTGGATGGCGTATAGCACCCCCGCAATTATAAAATGGAAACCGATATAAAGAATATAGTCGGAGAAACCATGTTAGAAACTTATGGATATGGTCAAAAGAGTTAGTATGAGATCTTATGACTAATGCAAGGTGACGAGAATTGAGATAGCAATGTGATGATATAAGATAATACGAGCAGATACGATTGATACGAGGATGTGAGGCGGTATAAATGCACAAAGACATGTGCCAAGATATATAGTGAGATTAATATAGCGATGACATGAGATTGATGTTAAATATATATATGGATGCGAATCGTGATGAATATGTATTGAAAGAGGACAAGTATTAGAATTATCCTGATATGATATAAGATCGATATCGAGTTGTTATGAGATCGATAAGATATGATGTACGAGACCATAGGTCCGTACCCTTATTGATGAATAGGACGATAGGATCCTTATTCTGTTTGATACCTCCGTACGATGGATTACCGTACGCGATGAGTTATACCGGATGAATGATCCGCACTCGTGATTTCAGGATGATATTCGAGGATATTTCCATATCGGATACTATGAGGCTGGATCGCCGACGTAAAAGTGTCACCTGAACCATACTTACTTCCAAAACTGACGAATCGTATGCACTTTTATATGGAAACCTCATGGGAAGCTACGCATTTTCAAATGGTGTCTTTTTCTCAAAAACACCGTAGCCCCTACTTTCAAACTACGATTCGTATCTTTGAAACTGATCGTACGGTTCATGTGTAGTTGTATACCTTTATTAGTTCATGTTTATGTTGGTTTATCCCTCATGATATACGTGTTATGTTTCCGGTATTTACCGCTTTATGATATCGTCTGCTAGTACACCTGCACAATTATCGATGATGCACATGTTACACTTACACAGATTTGCCGGCTCACACACTCATCATCGGTAATTGCCATGCCACTTGCACAGTAGAACTGCCAAATCATGAGATTAATCTTAACCATAAAAGTACTTTCATTGTTCAGTACTATCACTTGATATGCTTGCATGATATACTTGATATGCTCATATTACTGTTCTATGTTGCATACATCGTATTTTATGGTTGTATCCTTTGAGATGCTGTTTTCATGAGATCTCTAGATTTGAGACTGCAGTTATTTTTCAAAGGAAATTATGTATTGTTTTAAAAACGCGGTTTCTCGTGATGTGATTTCGAGGCGTCCACAATGAGTTTTCTCGGTTGTGAGTTTGTTTTCGAGACTCGATTTGAGGAGTCAGATGATCTGTCTGAGGGTACATGGTGGACCCGATAAGGTACCTCGGGGCAAGAAGCTCGAGAAGTAGACGATGAGTCTGGCAGGGGGATGAACTACCTACCAGTGATAGGTTGGACCCGACGGTTGTCCGGTGGATACCGGCCGGAGTTGTGAGATAGATATGAGAGCCGAACAGAGGATGCGGTGCCTGAGATATGAGGATTTACGTGTCGATGCTGGACACGGGTTTCATGATGTTTCGAGTGTCGGTGTTGGACACTCAGGTTCCATGATGTTGATGTGTCGTTGATGGACACTTGTTGATTGATTTTCCTTATACATACAGGCATTTGATTCAGATGATTGTTTTTATACGATTATTGGCATCTACTTTACTGTTGATATATATGCATACATGGTCATCCTAGATATCAGAATATTACTTTTATCATATTGTAAGACCTAGGAATCGTTGTTTTATTCCATTTCTACCTGCTGATGTTTTCTACTCACGAGGTGGCAACTCACCCCTGTTGTGCTACAGTTTTCTTGCAGGTTTGACCGCTTGGATCTGTAGCGGTATCGCTGGCACACAGCTTGCTTTCAGGATGTCTTTCTATGGTAGGTGGGACACATTGGATCGTGCCCACTCTTGTATTTTTGGTTCTATTGTATCTAGGTAAATTCCATCAATCAGAAACTAGACTTTGTATATTTGTAGACCTAGTCAGACTTGTTTAACGAGACTTAGAGCGATGTGTGTATGTTTGTTCTTGTGTGTTGTTGATGTCTTGCTTTATTCATTTATTCTTTCTGTGTTAATCTTTGCCATTGGGCGTCGTATATATGTTTACTGCTTTATTTCTTGGTTGTGATTTCTCCATTTGGCGAATAGCTAGCTCCCGCTTGGGGATGCCTATATATATTGTTTGTATGTGGTTTTGGATCAAAATATACAAGGGAGGTGCTGTCCAAATTTTTAAAAAGACGAAGCATGTTTTCAACCGTAGTATAATCCACTTGCATTTTCTTATATCATCATCTATGTATTTAAAGAAAAACTTGATTTCATTATACCTTATTTCAAAACAGCACCTCCATTATTTTTCGTATGACAAAAAGGTTTAGATTTCTGGGCTTCGACTTACTTAAATTACGTTACGCCTTTAAACGTTGCATGATTTAAGTGCTGGTCATGAGTTAAATTCTGGGTCATGACAAAGTTGATATCAGAGCATTAGGTTTAACCTTGGTTCGAGTTTAGGCTTGACCTTACGGAACTTAGACTTGACTAAGGGGGGAGGTTTTTGGGACCCGAGTTTTCATCTTATAGGATGACCTTGATTGATGGAGTAGGTAGCTTAAATAGAGTGACGTACCATGTGTATGTTCCGTGGCATACTTACGATACGCTGCTTCGCTTAAGTGACCTTAGGATGTACATTACTTGAGATCCTTGATTATATTCGTTCTTATGATAATACTTCCATTGATTTCATTCTTTCCTATGATCATATTTCCATTTTGGACATGTTGATTCTTTTCGTTTCTTGATCTATTTTCCTTAATACCTGCTTAAGGTTTCTATCACCATGGTGTTGAGCACAGAGAAAGCTGCTGCTAGTGATGCGGTCAGAGCGAGCTCGTCACGGACGAGGGCTGACCATGATGTTTTCTGGTCACATAGGAATGTATTGGTATAGTGTTTGTGTTGAGACCTCTCGTTTGAGGCGAGTGTTCGGATTTGTACTGGATGATCATGCCATTGATAGAGGCTGCCAGATTGAGAGGACTGTTGATGTACAACCTAACTCTGAGGTCGCGATGTTGTATACCATACTGACAGATGACCCAGTTGATTGCTGAGATTTGACGGGATGTCGCCTCCAGAGTTTTTAGAGTTTAGACCACTGGATCTTTCAGACATAGATGTGATAGAGAATAGCTAGTCCATCTTGAATGGAGTGACGAAGATGATTCGTCTGATTTGACGCGCCGACACAGGCTCAGTTAAGTTGAAGAATCCCAGTTTGAAGGGTCTTTCTCAAATCTTTAGTAAATCGATCAAGAGAGGATATTGTTCGTTGGATGCCCTGAGGTGAGATCGGTAAATTGACTAGCTTCAGATAGAAGGACCTCACCCAGATGCGTTGTGAGTTGATTGAGAACGGATGAATGTAGCATATTCCTCCGATGATTGGGACGAGTTCCCGAGAACGTGTTCGGCTAGATATCTTCCACAGAGTGGTGAAGCTACCTGAGTTCGTATTTTGAGTCCTTATGAGTGACTCCGGATTAACGGTAGCCGAGAACGAATTGCCATATGAAGACAGCAAGAGATGACGTCGAAGTGGACGACAATAACGACGAGTGGAACAAGAGGTTCATGCGAGACGTTAACAAGCTATTGTTACTCCATGTTGATGTTAGTGTTTATGCCCTAGAAAGCCATTACTGTATCATACTAGTTTGTATATTACTTAATGGAAGCTTGGGATATTCACATGTATATAACAGTCTTGCTAAACATGGTAGTATGCTACTTGGTTTTTCTATCTTAATATGTGAGTGTACGTATTGATAGAGCTCTTAGGATCTTGCTTGTCTACCAGCGTTGTGATGGCAGTCACACTAGTGGGGGCTGGGTAGTCTACAAGCACATCCTTATTCTGGTCCCTGGTCGTTGGATTATCGAGACAGAGCATCGATACTCCGGAGTAGACTGGTGTGTACGCTTCTCATCCCAGTTGGGGAGATGGTCTGTCCCACAGCCGTCAGTACGTCGTACTGGAGATAGTATACAGGTGCTCGTTAGGTTACGGGTACACCGGACAGGACTCACAGGGAACTGTTGGTTGGTTTGATACCAGTCGTCAGTGAACAGTTCCCAGGTGACATGAGTACAGCGTAGTCCACAGACTTGACACTGCTACTTCGCCTCGAGTGTGTCCCACTGTTCTTAGATTGCTACCCTACCACGGCTCAAAGGAGTCGTGCAAACAGGTAGCAGTTGGGTGCAGTCCCGAGCACTTGGAGGCAGTGGCGGTTAGACAGGATTCGTCCCTCCCGGTATTGGGAGTAGATATCGTGCTGTGTCAGAGAGCCATTACGCAAAGTCCCTGGCCAGGGCAAGCGAGATTTGCTGGTAGGTTCCAGTAGTTTCTCAGGGTGTAATGGGCTTCCCTCCGACACGACTTATACCGCTATTAGGGGACTGACGCTTGCCGCCCCCTAGGCCCGATATGCGATAGTCTTGGACGAACTGACCGGACTGTATGGAGATTGTCACATCAGACTCAGTAGGAGTTCGGATGGGTTTCCTCATCGGCCTTCTTATCGACAACTACCTGGGGACCGTTACGTACAGCTAGTGCCGCTTGCGGTCTGTGGTTAAACCCACTGCCAGCGTAGTAGTCGAGTCTCTAGAGTCCCACACAGAGAGTTTCCTACTCCAGGCGAAACGATATAGAGGTCGTATGGTTTTACGACAAGGGTTCGGACGCATACGTGCGTTTACGCGCGTACGAATTTCGGACAGTTTTTACCAGTCGGCTTTGGTTTAAGCCAGTTACTGGTATCCGGTTATTGGATTTTTACAGTCTAAAGTTTTTCCGTATTTTTGCGGATTGGAGGGGCGTTCTCGTAATTATGCGAGAAGCTTCTAGAAGTGGTGACTAAGGAGGTTTATGTGTCATTTGCATTAAATGAGTTTAGTGAGTCATGAGGGTGATTCATGCATATCATTAATGCATGATAAATGCTTAATGAGTCATGCTAATGAATCACCATTAGATATTTGTGAAGCATGCTTATTCATCACTTATTTTCTTTTGTTGATAAAAGAGAATGCTTCATTTATATTATGATAACTTACTATTCTCATATGATAATCATTCTCACATTCTCTCTCCTCAAGCTCTCATCTTCAAACCCTAATCCTTACACCTCATGAGTTGAGATCAAAGGATTAGAAAGACTAATTAATCCATAACCATCACTCTATTTCATTCTATCTTCTTTGATTAGCAATCCAAGAAGATTAGTTACCTCAAGTTAGAGGTTTAGTTTGGAGTTTTGCTCTCGGGTGGATCGTCTACTACCTAGAGAAGGTCGAGGAGAACAAGGAGATCGTAAAGACGAAGGACTGGTTTCATTAGGTATAATCCCTAAACACAATAGTTAAGAAACACTTTGTGTTTGGTTATTTATAGTTTAGCTTCGATTCAAGCGGTTAGTCGATGTTCGTTCACTAAACAAGTTCGTTTTTGAAAATTCCGCCTCCCCACAAGTACTGGGGTGTACTACATCGACTTACCGTGGTATCAGAGCCTCGCTAAACAATAAATAACTTGATTGCAAATTTTTACGAATTTCGAACGGAAAAACGAAGCCGGAAAACCCTAAAAAATATCAGTTTCTGTCGAACTTAAAATGAAGTCTAAAAATTTTTCAGGGTTGCTCAGAATACTTGAAAAGGGTCCAGAAGAACACCCATGAAATTTGAGCCCATGAATCGGCTAAAGCGCCGCGGATGCGCGGCGGATCCCACCGATCCGCCGCGGTTCCGCGGCCGAGTTGCCGAGTCATGGACTCATCTTTCATGTGTGGGTCCTCTCTGGTGTTTGGGGTTTTCTGGAATATTTTAATTTTGCTCAGGTTTCCAGTTTACAGAGCAGATTTTGGAGCAATATTAAAGATGTTTAATCGATCGAAATTGTACAGTATTTGCATATTGGATTATATCTGTGATTGTTTTATGTGTTCGTAAACCTCCCCTAACTGCTAGTATGTCAGTTGGCAGGGGGTTGCACATTTCTGAAATGGTTATATCTGTTTGTGCATATAAACTGTATTGGACTGTTGTGGTGTATAGCCGGGGTTTAGCAATGGGTTATTATTTAATTCATTTGTTGTAAATGTAATTTGTTGTAATATTATTTTGCGGGGCACATCCAGGTTGCGGTTGTAGCCACCGATGTATTATTTCATTTTACTGTTTTTGCTCCTAGGACTGACCCAAGGTGGGGTACACAAACTGCCGGGTGGGTAGTTTGCCGTACCCGTAGGGGTCGAGGGTGGGGTAACGGCTATTCATCACAACTGTGTAATCTGTCTTTTCTTGCAGGCTCAAAAGAAATACAGATTGCTTGCAAATCCAATATTGTTTATCTGTGTTCTGGAATGAATATCATTGCGTCAGACGAATGTAAAATATCTATATTTATTATAGCTATTTAGACGTCACTTATGTTTTACACCCGCGCTAGCCCAGCCCCCGCTCTGTCGTTAGTTAAGTAACCTAACGGGTGATGACGGGACCCCGTGGCGAATGCGGATGGCATAAGAGGACGTTGTATTTTCGTTGTTTTCTGCAATGATAGGTTAATGATGGGACGCATTATCTATAATGCAAAGAAAATAAACAAAAGTTTTAATCGTTGGAACAATTTAAAAGAAACCACTCGGTTAATTTTAAAAACGGATATTTTTAAATGCGGAGCCTTAACCACTCCTTTTAAAAGCTATCAGGTTCCTTCGGTTATATCAAGTTCACTACGTTCACGGTTTCGCCAAAACCATTCGTAGCCCTCCGTCATTTCATTTGGGTATTCAGTAGTATTCAAGCTATGCATTTTGGCCAAAGTCAAGGCATAGTGTTTGGTAGCTGCTGGGTTTTCATTTGTTGCATAAGATAGTTGAGTTGGTTTGGGACAGTCGTATTACCATTTGACCAAAGTCAGGGGTATATACGGATGGGTTCAAATTGACAAGATAATGACGGGTAGAACTTGACATGTGACTTATGACACTTTGACCAAAGCCAAGGTCATAAGAGCATGGGGCAAAAACTTATATCGGGAATTTCTAAAGAAACTGAAATTTGCAAAGAGATGCATACCATTTGGAGTTTGATGAATGTTGGTAGCATTCCTTCAACATTATCATACGATGATATTTGGATCCCGATCCTACTGTGAGTATATGCTACTTATCAGGATATTCGTCGCTTAACGATCAATGCTATAAACCTAGTAGGTGTCCAGAAAGGTGTCAGCGGGGTTACGCCCCCAGAGAAAAGAGGTTATTTAATTAAGGAACTTCGCGAAAGCGTTGGAAAACCTCCCTCGAAGTACCGACACCAGCCTGGATGAACGGTTAAGCAAGTATTGTACGGTGAGAATAGTCCTGGCTAATTCTTCTTTTATGGTTTGAGGAAGGATTCGAGAAACAGTGGGAGCCATCCAGTTTAGATAAACTAAAAACCACTCTAAACTTGCAAGAGCATCATGCTAAAGAGTTTTCTTCTCTCTCTCCTAATTGCAACGACCCTGAAAATGACTGGACTTAAGTTACTTTTAGAGAAAAATATACTGACAGGGCCAAACTATAAAGATTGGCTGCGGAATGTCAAAATGGCTTTGACCTATGATAAACTGGGGTACGTCCTCACCGCTACGGCACCTGCTGTCCCTGGTCCCAAATCCAGTAATGCGGATAAGGAAATCCGCAAAACCTGGGATTTAGATTTCGCGAGAGCCAAGTGCATCGTGCTTGCCTCGATGAACAATGAACATCAGAGGAGGCACGAGGATATGGACCTTGATGGCATATTTCTCCATACAAAGGAACTTTATGGAGAGCAATCTCGTATAGCAAGATACGAGACCTCAAAGAACCTGTTTCGAGCGAGGTTGGCTGTCGGGTCATCGGTAGGAGAACATGTCCTAAAGATGATCGGCTTTATTGAAGAGCTCGCAGACCTTGGGACGACTTTGGATAATGAGCTCTATACAGACCTTATTCTCCAGTCCCTTCCTCCCACCTACGCCCAGTTTATCCTCAACTTCAATCTTCAAGGAAAAGAAGTTGAACTTGCGGAACTCCTGAACATGTTAAGGAGTGCAGAGGGCACCTTGCAGAAGGCAAGGAAAACACCCTCTATGTTTGTTGGCGGTACATCTTCTTCCGGGTCCAAGGCTAGGGCCAAAGGAAGGAAGAAGAAGGCCGCACCCAGACCTAGAGGAGGTGTTAGTAAGGTGGGAGGGAAGGAAAAGAAAAAGATTGCAGTACCGATAGTTGGTCAGGATGAGTGCTTCCATTGTCACAGGAAAGGGCACTGGAAGAAGGATTGCAAGGCGTGGAACGCCAAGAACCAGGAACCGAAGCAAGCTGTGGCTTCGACTTCAGGTGTGTTTGTAATTGAGAATTGTCTGTCGATCAACTCTACTTCCTGGGTATTGGATACCGGATCAGGATCTCATATTTGCAATTCATTGCAGGCACTGAGAAACCGTAGAGTGCTGAAGGAAGGTGATATGACCCTAAAGGTTGCTAACGGAGCTAGCGTGGGAGCTGCGTCCGTCGGGGACTATCACCTAGGATTGACGAGTGGACACATTTTGGTTTTACATAACTGTTATTTTGTACCAAGCTTAACGTGTAATATCATATCAGTTTCCTTGTTATCAAATAAAGGTTATGATTTCACGTTTGTAAGAGATGTTGTTCACATCCACCTTAATCATGGTTTGATTGGGTCCGGTACATTAAATAACGGCATATATGTTTTAAACCAACTCCAAATTTTCAATGTCCAGAACACACTAAAAAGAAAGTCTCCAGATTTAAATAAAGCTTTCTTATGGCATTGTAGACTGGGTCACATCAATGAGAGAAGGTTGACTAAGTTGCATAGAGAAGGATATTTGGACTCATTCGAATATCAATCTTATGACACTTGTCAATCTTGTCTCAAAGGAAAGATGACAAAGACTCCATTCACTGGACAAGGAGTAAGAGCGAGCGAGCTCTTAGGACTCATACACAGCGATGTATGCGGTCCAATGTCTACACATGCAAGAGGTGGTTTTTCCTATTTCATTACTTTCATGGATGATTACTCAAGATACGGATTCATTTATCTGATGAAACATAAATCCGAGGCTTTTGAGAAATTCCAAGAGTATAAGAATGAAATAGAAAACCAAACCGGCAAAAGTATCAAGACACTTAGATCTGATCGAGGTGGTGAATACTTGAGTGCCGAGTTCCTAGGTTACCTAAAAGAGAAAGGAATTCTCTCTCAGCTTACTCCTCCGTACACTCCACGGCATAACGGTGTATCGGAGAGACGGAATCGAACCCTATTGGATATGGTACGATCCATGATGAGTAATGCTGAGTTGCCGCGATCTTTCTGGGGTTATGCGCTAGAATCAGCGGCATATCTTCTGAACAGGGCTACTACCAAGACTGTGCCTACCACTCTATATCAGATGTGGACTGGGAAGAAACCCCATCTTCAGCATATAAAGATTTGGGGATGTCCAGCTTTTGTTAAAAAGCAGCATGTGGACAAGCTCGAGGCACGATCAGTAAAATGTTTGTTTGTGGGATATCCAAAGAACTCCAAGGGATATTATTTCTATTACGCAGAGGAACAAAAGGTTTTTGTTTCTCGTAATGCCCATTTTCTAGAACATCTGTTTTTAGAAAAGGAATCAAGCGGGAGCGAAATAGAACTGGAAGAAATTCCAGAACCACAAACTAATACTGAAAGTTTGGTAGAACCAGAGGTTCAAGAAGAACAGAACATTCCCGCACCCCTCCGCAGGAGTAGTAGGCCGTCTCATCCGCCTGAGAGATACTACGGTTTTCTCATAGATGGGGATAGAGAGGATTGCATCATAGAAGATGATGAACCTACTGACTTCCGGCAGGCCATCCAGAGCGGCGACTCGGTACGATGGCTAGATGCAGTGCGGACCGAAATGGAGTCCATGTACACCAACAAAGTATGGACTTTGGACTTTGCTCCAGATGGGGTAAAACCCATAGGATGCAAATGGATCTTCAAGAAAAAGATTGGTGTAGATGGACAGGTGGAAACCTATAAGGCTAGACTTGTTGCAAAGGGTTTTCGTCAAAGACCTGGTTTGGACTATGACGAAACTTTTTCTCCAGTGGCTATGCTCAAATCCATTCGGGTCCTTCTTGCTATTTCTGCCTTCCATGATTATGAAATCTGGCAGATGGACGTAAAGACGGCTTTTCTGAATGGAAATTTAGAAGAGAGCGTCTATATGGATCAGCCAGAGGGTTTCAATCAGAGTGGGAGCAGCGGGAAAGTATGCAAGCTGCTTAAGTCCATTTATGGACTAAAGCAGGCATCGCGGAGTTGGAACATCTGTTTTGATGAGACAGTCAAAGAATATGACTTTATCAAAAATCCAGATGAGCCGTGCATATATAGTAAAGTTGTCGCCAGAAGTGTCGTATTCCTCGTCTTGTACGTGGATGACATTCTATTGATAGGAAATGACATTCCTATGCTACAATCTGTCAAAGGATTCTTGTCACACAGGTTCTCCATGAAAGACCTGGGTGATGCCTCTTACATTCTGGGGATCCGGATCTATCGTGATAGATCCAAGAGGATGTTGGGACTTTCGCAGTCCAGGTATATCGACACTGTACTGAAAAGATTCAGTATGGAAGATTCTAAGCGCGGTAATCTACCGGCTTGTCACGGAATCACCCTCTCCAAAGAGATGTCTCCCAAGACTGATTTGGAAAGGGAACGCATGTCTATTATACCCTACGCTTCTGCGGTAGGCTCTATAATGTATGCGATGTTGTGTACCAGACCAGATGTAGCTTACGCACTGAGCGTGGTAAGCCGGTATCAGTCAGACCCAGGGGAGAAGCACTGGATAGCAGTAAAGAACATTCTCAAGTACCTAAGGAGGACTAAGGAGATGTTCTTGGTTTACGGCGGAAAAGACCTCAGGTTGGAGGCCTTTGCTGATTCCGGCTTCCAGAGTGATAAGGACGATTCCAAGTCCATGTCAGGTTATGTCTTTACCCTCAATGGAGGGGCGGTGTGCTGGAAGGGCTCCAAGCAGGACACCGTTGCTGACTCGACGATGGAAGCGGAGTATATAGCTGCTTGCGATGCCGCAAAAGAAGCAGTCTGGATGAAGAAGTTCCTAACAGAACTTCAGGTGGTTCCTACCATAGTTGATCCAATACCTCTGTATTGCGACAACAACGGAGCTATAGCTTTAGCGAAGGAACCAAGGTCCCATCAGAAGTCCAGACACATCTTGAGGCGGTATCACCTGATCAGGGAGATTATTGATCGTCAGGAGATCGAGGTTCGGAGAGTTGCTTCAGAAGAGAACATTGCTGATCCATTCACGAAGGCCCTTCCTCAGATTCAGTTCGAGAGGCTACTCGAGATCATTGGTCTACGATATGCCAGTACATGGCCCTAGTGCAAGTGGGAGATTGTTAGTGTTTATGCCCTAGAAAGCCATTACTGTATCATACTAGTTTGTATATTACTTAATGGAAGCTTGGGATATTCACATGTATATAACAGTCTTGCTAAACATGGTAGTATGCTACTTGGTTTTTCTATCTTAATATGTGAGTGTACGTATTGATAGAGCTCTTAGGATCTTGCTTGTCTACCAGCGTTGTGATGGCAGTCACACTAGTGGGGGCTGGGTAGTCTACAAGCACATCCTTATTCTGGTCCCTGGTCGTTGGATTATCGAGACAGAGCATCGATACTCCGGAGTAGACTGGTGTGTACGCTTCTCATCCCAGTTGGGGAGATGGTCTGTCCCACAGCCGTCAGTACGTCGTACTGGAGATAGTATACAGGTGCTCGTTAGGTTACGGGTACACCGGACAGGACTCACAGGGAACTGTTGGTTGGTTTGATACCAGTCGTCAGTGAACAGTTCCCAGGTGACATGAGTACAGCGTAGTCCACAGACTTGACACTGCTACTTCGCCTCGAGTGTGTCCCACTGTTCTTAGATTGCTACCCTACCACGGCTCAAAGGAGTCGTGCAAACAGGTAGCAGTTGGGTGCAGTCCCGAGCACTTGGAGGCAGTGGCGGTTAGACAGGATTCGTCCCTTCCGGTATTGGGAGTAGATATCGTGCTGTGTCAGAGAGCCATTACGTAAAGTCCCTGGCCAGGGCAAGCGAGATTTGCTGGTAGGTTCCAGTAGTTTCTCAGGGTGTAATGGGCTTCCCTCCGACACGACTTATACCGCTATTAGGGGACTGACGCTTGCCGCCCCCTAGGCCCGATATGCGATAGTCTTGGACGAACGGACCGGACTGTATGGAGATTGTCACATCAGACTCAGTAGGAGTTCGGATGGGTTTCCTCATCGGCCTTCTTATCGACAACTACCTGGGGACCGTTACGTACAGCTAGTGCCGCTTGCGGTCTGTGGTTAAACCCACTGCCAGCGTAGTAGTCGAGTCTCTAGAGTCCCACACAGAGAGTTTCCTACTCCAGGCGAAATGATATAGAGGTCGTATGGTTTTACGACAAGGGTTCGGACGCATACGTGCGTTTACGCGCGTACGACTTTCGGACAGTTTTTACCAGTCGGCTTTGGTTTAAGCCAGTTACTGGTATCCGGTTATTGGATTTTTACAGTCTAAAGTTTTTCCGTATTTTTGCGGATTGGAGGGGCGTTCTCGTAATTATGCGAGAAGCTTCTAGAAGTGGTGACTAAGGAGGTTTATGTGTCATTTGCATTAAATGAGTTTAGTGAGTCATGAGGGTGATTCATGCATATCATTAATGCATGATAAATGCTTAATGAGTCATGCTAATGAATCACCATTAGATATTTGTGAAGCATGCTTATTCATCACTTATTTTCTTTTGTTGATAAAAGAGAATGCTTCATTTATATTATGATAACTTACTATTCTCATATGATAATCATTCTCACATTCTCTCTCCTCAAGCTCTCATCTTCAAACCCTAATCCTTACACCTCATGAGTTGAGATCAAAGGATTAGAAAGACTAATTAATCCATAACCATCACTCTATTTCATTCTATCTTCTTTGATTAGCAATTCAAGAAGATTAGTTACCTCAAGTTAGAGGTTTAGTTTGGAGTTTTGCTCTCGGGTGGATCGTCTACTACCTAGAGAAGGTCGAGGAGAACAAGGAGATCGTAAAGACGAAGGACTGGTTTCATTAGGTATAATCCCTAAACACAATAGTTAAGAAACACTTTGTGTTTGGTTATTTATAGTTTAGCTTCGATTCAAGCGGTTAGTCGATGTTCGTTCACTAAACAAGTTCGTTTTTGAAAATTCCTCCTCCCCACAAGTACTGGGGTGTACTATATCGACTTACAGTTGATGCCATAGGATTGATATGTATGCAGAGGCGTTCGATATGGCCAAATTCCATAGGAAGGCCGTGCTGAGGACGCAGCTGTCCGATTATGGAAAAAGGGTTAAGAATAGAGTACCAACCTCCGTACAGTTCAGCGTAGGTGAGATCGGAAGAGACCTAAGTAGGTTCTTTCTAGGACACCGCAGCGATAAAGACTTGCACCTAGGATCAGTTATACTGCGCGTATTCGGAGGGCAAAATGCCGCCACCAGTAACGTGCTGCTTTGCGAGTGGTCATATTAATTAGCCAAAAGAGGATCAGCGGAGTGCCAGAATGGAACTGTTTCCGTCATCACACCAACTGGGCCGATGAGCAGAAGGATTATGGGATCGGTGATCCACAGAGGAAAAACAAGGACCCAAAAACTAAAGACGCCAGACCGTGAGCACGAGGCAAGCGGATGTTCTTGCTCTGCCAGCTTTGGCATGAGATTGATGTTAAATATATATATGGATGCGAATCGTGATGAATATGTATTGAAAGAGGACAAGTATGAGAATTATAGTGATATAATATGAGATCGATATCGAGTTGTTATGAGATCGATAAGATATGATGTACGAGACCATAGTGTTGGAGATAGTGCCCTCATAGTCAATTATTGGATCACAGGCACGTGATTGCAATGATTGAGAGAGGACCTATACCAGTAGGACAGTCTTACTCAAGATGATAGTATGCTATCTGGTTTATCTTTATCATCGTGTACTGCTTCAGGTGACCTTACAGGTCACTATTGCATGTTGATAGAGCCCCTAGGATTCTTGCTTGACTACCAGCAGTATGTGGGCAATCATATACGTGGGAGCTGAGGTCTATAAGCACATCCTTAAAAGGTCCCTAGTCGTGGGATCTTCGAGACAGGGCATCGATACTCCAGAGTAGACTAGTGTATACAGTCGAGACCCCGACGAGGGACGGTGGCCGGTGTCATAAGCCACTAGTGTCAGTTGGTTCACCTAAGATGTATACAGGTGCTCATTGGGTTATGAGTACACTGGACAGGGCTCGCCGGGAACATGCTAGTTGGTCTTATACCTGACGTCAGATAGCAGTTCCATGGTGACATTTGTACAGGTTAGTTCATCGACCTGAGATCGTCATTTGTCTCGTGTGAGTTCCCACTGTGCTTTGATTACTACCCTACCATGCTCAAAGGAGATGTGCAAACAGGTTTTATTGGGTAAAGTCCCGAGCCACATTGAGGCAGTGAGCGGATCTGCAGGGGTTCGTCTCTCCCGGTATTGGGGGTGAGGTCACGCTGTGTCAAGGAGAGCCATTACACAAAGCCCTCGGCCGAGGCAGGATATTTACTGGTAGGCATTCCGGTAGTATCTCAGGGTGTTCTGGACTACACTACGACACGACTTGTACCGCTTTTGGGGGTCTGACTTTTACCAACCCCTAGGCCCGCCATGCGATGCTCATAGACGAACGGACCGGACTGTACGGATATTGTCACTGACAGGCTCAGTAGGGTGTCAGGATGAGTTCGCTCATCGACGTCCTTTTTGGTCAATACCTGGTAGCCCGTTACGTATAGGCTAATACCTCTGACGTGCTAGTGGTTAAATCCACAACCAAAGTATTGACGAGTCTTTAGAGTAACCCACAGACCAGTTTCTCAAGATTCGGGCGAAACGCTGTAGAGGCCGTATGGAGATATGGCAGGGTTCGATCAGATACGTGCGGTATTGTACGGATCAAGATCGGACGGATAATACTAGCGGGCTTTGGTTTAAGCATGATCCTAGTATTGTACAGTGTAGATTTTGTCTCTTTGCATTTGTATTCAGTGGGAATACAAATGCGGGTATGTATATACAGCCACGGGGTTTTCCTGTAATTTATTACGGGATCGGTTTTCTGAAGTTGCCAGTTTGCATTCCGTTTCAGCCAGTTTTCCTTTCTTCCTTTCGTTGGCTGATATTTGATGGAGGGGTTATTTGCAAGTTTGCGAATTAGTTATTGTGGAGGGGTTATTTGTGAAATGGTGGCATCATGATGGTTCTTTCATGATGAGATTCTTTTTCCATCCATTCCTTTGCATTTATGAGATTAGAGTTGATTTGGATTTGGATTTGAAATTGGTGTGACCATTTTCTTCTCTTGATAATACATTTTCTTGTCTTGGATATTTGATCAATTTCCATTCACCATATAGAGAGGGGCCGGCCACATTCTTGATGAGAGAGGATTCATTTTTGTGGGTGGGAAAATCATTCATCTTATTTCATTCTATGCTTGCTACAAAAATCCCACACCTCTCTCCAAAGATTATTCTTCTCCTCCTTCAAAGGCAACTTCATAACCCCAAAGAGACAAGCCACTACACTTAGCCTACAGCATTTCTTGGGCACGTCGGCTTGCCAACTTCGTGCCCGAGTTGCCTCGGTCCAGAGGTGGGAGCCCGTAAAAGAACCCGGCGATGTGGTGCCCGTTCCGACGAGGAGCTGAAGACCGGAGATTCCGCGAGGAGATCGGAGTGGAGGCCGAAGTCCGAAGGACACGGATCGCTCGGTATAGCTTTCTACCCTTTCTCGTTTTTGCTAGAGTTAGGTTAATGGCCCGATCCGGGATTTTATTGTGCGCGGTGGTGCCGGTTTCTAAGTTCTAGAAAAGTTTTGTTTCCGCATTCCGGCGTCGGATTGACGGCCGGGGCGCCGCCGTGCACTTACATTGGTATCAGAGCCAGGCCATTGACCTAGTCTAGCTTGCTTTAACGTGTTTAAAAGTTCGATCGAACATTTTTCCCAAAATCGCATTTTCATTTCATAGGTTTCTGTCGAAATTTGTTTTGGCTCTAAAAATTTTTCAGTACATTGCAGAATAACATGCAGGAAGTTTTAAGAATTCTGTAAAAAAAAATGGTAGCGTGATACTGTAGATCGACCGCGGAACCGCGGCCAAACCCCCCTTCTGGCCGCGGTTCCGCCGCAGTACAGAGAGTTCACTGTACCATTTTTGCACAGAGCTCTTTAAACTTGGAAATGGGGTTTTTGGAATATTCTTTTTAGGCCCAGAATTTCTTTGAGTGCTACAACAGTGCTTGGGGCCCACTTCGGTAAATTTGATCGATCGAAAATTTTAAACATGTTATTTCACAGTATTTACATTATATCTGTGACCGTGAATGTCACTTGATCGGTAAATCCAGTCTATCTGCTATAGTCCTTTTAGACGGATTTGCGAACGTGACATTCACGTTGATGTTCTGTGTTGTGCTGTGATGTTGCGGATTGGTCGTGGGGGATAGCCTGGATGCAATGTTAGTACAGTTTGGTTTATTATGTACATTTGTTATTGCGGGGCGAGCGTCCGACCTGTGGACTGCCGTCACTGCCTGTTTGTATATTATTCTTTTGGGGCACGACCGGGGTGAGGTCGTTGTACCCATTGTATATTTTACTTTTTGTACTAGGATTACCCCAAGGTGGGGTGCACGGATAGCCGGGTTCTAGAGGGCAACGGGCCCGCATCTCATGGCATTGAGATGGATGGGGATTCACTCTAGAATTGGCGGGTTATTCGCCGCACTCGTAGGGGGTACAGGTTGACCCAAGGAGGGGTGCCCAAGTTACCGGATTCCGTGAAGTGCCGTGTGGTCCATTCACGTTGCTGAAGGGGGCTACCTCGCTTCAGGTTTTGGCTGGTAACTTTCCGCGCCCGTAGGGGTCTAGGTTTTCATTGCACAGGCTATCCACACGACCAGGGGAACGCCGGGTTTCAGTAGAGGCTCTATGAAACCCGGGGATTCCAGATATCTGTATTGTTCTGTGATGCTGATTACATTTCTGTGATGTTGCTTTTTATCATGCCTTGAGCGAATATTATATATTGATATATATACTAGTAGATGTTGTATATGTTTTGCATCCGCGCTAGTCCAGTCCCCGCTCTGTCGTTAGTTAAGTAACCTGACGGGTGATGACGAGATCCAGTGGCGAATGCGGATGGCATATACGTACATCATTATTTTCGTTCTTTATTGGTGTGATCAATTGATGGGACTGTGTTGATTCAGATCAATGCAAGCTAAACAAAGCTATTCTGATGTTGTTGGAACATTTTTCAAAAAGCTGTTATTGCAAGGGCGTTCTCTTTTGTTTTGCACAGTGGTATTCAGTTGGAATATTCTGCACCTCAGTCGACGAGGCAAGGGCCGAGATCCCTTCACCGGGAGTGACCCCTTGGACAGAAGTTTGCGTCAGGGAAATAACTTCACTATAGCCGATTACTTTTGCTTTGCATCGTGGTATTCAGTTGGAATATCCTGCACCTCATTCTACGGGGAAAGAGCCGAGATCCCTTCACCGGGAGTGACCTCTTTAGCAAAGGTTTTCTTCACTATATTTTTAAAAGCTATCCGATTCCTTCAACGATATCAAGTTCATTACGTTAAAGATTTTCGCAAGAAACCATTCGTAGCCCTCCGTCGTTTCATATGGATAGTCAATAAGTATTCAAGCTGTGTTTGTTGGCCAAAGTCAAGGCACAGTGATTGGTAGCTATTGGGTATTCATATGCAGCATAGATAGATGCATTGGTTTGGGACAGTCGTATAGCCTTGTTGGCCAAAGTCAAGGGCTTGTACGGGTGGGTTCAAATTAACCTGGAGAATGACGGGTAGAACTTGACATGTGACTTATGATTTATTGGCCAAAGTCAAGGTCATAAGAGCATGGGGTAAAAATCCACATCGGGAGTTTCTAAAGAAACTGAAACTTGCTAGATATGCGCATACCTTCTGGAGTGTGATAACGTGAGCGGATTCCGTCACGTTATCATGCGATGATAGTTGGATCCCGATTCCTACTGATGAGTTGGTTTACTCCTCGGGTGATCCCGACTAATTCTTCTTTCAGGTTTGGGGAAGAATTTGACGTTACAGTGGGAGGTTTCCTGATTGGATAAAGTGATAACCATTCGGATCTAGGTTAGAGTGCACGCTGAGTGTTTCTTTTCTCTCTCTCTTTGGCAGCGACCATGACCCGACCCTAGACTATGACTCAGTGACCAAAATTAACCGAACCTTCTTAAACATTGGCTTTTGGATTGTCAGAGTTGCAAACCTCTTTGCCACTCCTACTTTTACCCTTTTCTCCAGGACACCCTGTATTACTACGAACGTCCACTTCCATTGGATAAAACCATCGTATGGTTATATACGAACTCGAAGGAATTTATTCGAGGATGGTTTCCGGTTCTGGAGAAAACGAATAGGACTATTCAGTTGTCTTTTCCTTTTACCTTCTCTCAGGTTGCGAGTACTCCTTGGTTTAGGAGATAGTACACCTATTACGAAAATTGGATAGTCTTCTTCCAAACCATAGGTTGGTGTCGAACGGTGGGGAATGAAGAAAACCAATTAGCATAAATGATGGTGTGCAGAAGGTATTAAGTAAAGACAAATAAAGGGATTAGTAAGAGGGCAAAGTAAACTGCGACTGCTATTCACGACCAAACCAAATATTTCATTACCACTCCCAATTCACCTTTGTATTTCTTCAGGACACTCCGTATCACTACGAAGATCCACAGTTATTTGGATACTCCATCGTATGGTTATACACGAACTCGAAAGGAACTTGTTCCAGTTCGGGGATGGATTCAGGTTCAGGAGAAATAGGAATAAGGTTTATTCAGGTGTCTTTTATCTCCAACTTTTCTCGCATTGCGAGTGCTCCTAGGATTAGGACAGTACACCTATTATGCTTATTGGATAGTCTTCTTCCAAACCATAGGATGGTGCCGAACGGTAGGAAAGGAAGAAAACTATTTGGCCTAAAGGGGTGTGCAGAAGGTAACGACTAAATACATATAAAGGGATTTGGAGAGGTGGCAAAGAAATATACGGTTACAGTTGTGAATCTGGATAATGGAAGAGGCATTACTAGGAATACCCGGATACCCCTTCGAAACATTTCAATGTTTCAGTTTCACTGTGTATTGTTAAAAGAAAACTGATTTCCTAATTAGTCCTTACTCCAGGGTATGTATTTACCAGGTATGATTCTCACATCTGTATGGTTTTAAAGATGATGAGTGGGAGTAAGTTATTGGGAATTAGGTGATCATCCTCATTATATCGGAATTCGTTGTAATTGGTGATATTTGAGGAAATCGCCTGGGCTGTTTGTCGGACGACAAATATTTGGTTTTGAATATTCATTGTTATGCGCCAATTTCAAATTGATATATCTGTACGTCTATTTTTATAGAGTGAGATATAACTTTTTGAAATTATGTCTATGACATTTACCTATATCAGTGGATGGTTAGGTAAGGAGCATTGAACAGCGGTGCGATTCTTCTTAACCATAAGTACAGTTTTCAACCTACGACACATAGTGAATGAGTCACTAGACTCAGGGGACTTATACAGAGTATTGTATATTGTCCAGTGTCCATTAGGACAGAGGAGTTGGTCCTCGTACTATATTCAGTTTACTTGTGACTTCTCTAGTTCTTAGACATGTGTTTCGTTGAAATGCAAGGTCTAAGTTTTGAGAAGTAATAGGTATAAGATCAAAGTGGAGAACCAGGTATTGCAAGTATCGAGATTCTTCAAGGTGATCGAAGATGTAGATACTTGTGTAAGGTATTTAGTTGATAGTAATGATTAAGAGAACTTGCTTCTCTTTCAGATTACTCATAACTGGAAGCATTCCTAAGTTGAGTAACGCTGATCGGCCTTCTTCCATTTAGTTGACATGCACCGGAGACAGCTACATGATTTGAATTTGGTTCAATTAAATCAGTGCCTCTGGTTCTATATTGGATATAGAACAGTTCATATCTTAACGATGTTAAGGTACGGGGAGTTGTCCGGCTTATGCTTAAAACCAGACTCTGGATAACTCAAGGCACGTTTCTGTAATGGCTGTTTGTGGGTTGACCCAGGCTATGACGAGGGTTGACTTTCTACCATCTGGAAGATCAATAGTGATATTGTTCTTGACTCGCCACAATTTTAAAAATGGATTTTTTCAGAAAACAGTAGTGGGAGTATGGTAGAACTGGAAGTGATTCCAGAACCGCAAACGATTACTGAAAATTTGATAAGAACCTAAAGATTCAATCTGATTTGATATTCCATTGGCCACTCCGCAGATGTGGTGGGTAAGCTCAGGCACCCGAGAGGTACTCCGGTAGCCTCAAGGACGGTGACAGGGAGGTTCTTGTTTACCCAGACTTGCCATTGCGGTTGTTCCAGACTGTGAGATCCGGCAGGAGGATGAGTATAGCGTCGCTCTAAACTTGTTTTAGAAGTGTACGTCTATATGACTCTGCCAGAGGGTTGTCGTAGTCAGTGGGAGCAGCGGAAGCATTGGTGGACAAGTAGCTTATGTCTATTTATGGACTAAAGCAGATAAAGTGGAGATAGATCATCTATTTCTGATGTGACAGTCATAGGTTTGACTTCATCAGAATATGAGATGGATCTGTTGAGAAGGTAGTAGGGTGTGATGTCCTGGTATTTGGATAACATACACAGAGTAGGAAGTGAAATTCCTATACTACGGTCGGTTATACTTTGGTTGTCACACAGTAGTTTCTCCACATAGGTCTTGGATATTATATCAGACATTCTGGTTACTGGATCTATGGTTTTAGATCTTGATTTGGGTAGTTTCCTAATCTGGGTACTTAGACAGCATTCTGAAAGTGTTTTAGAATAGACGACTCCTGGCACGGTGGTGTACCAGCGGGTAATGGAGTCACCCTCTCTAAAGGTGTCTTACAGACTAAAGGGGAGAGGGATGTCCATGATTGGCAGATCACTTGCTTAGGTAATTGAGTCAATCATGAGATGTCAAGTTGTAACACCCGAGCCCAATAATACTATTTCTATTTCTAGTTGAGAGTTATGCATTGCTCATTCCAATTATCCTGATTGTTTGGTGTTTATTGCTAAATTTTAACCGGTTAAGTCATTTGGCACATAACAAATTTTAACACCTAAAATGAAATTAAAAATATCCATGTTGGCCTACTCGTCGCCACTAGTCGCGTGGTAGCGTCCGCGTGTCGAGATTTCTTCCCGTTCGGTTAAACGGGCAAGTTTGGACGGCTACGCGCGCGTGCAAGTGTCCGACTTGGGGGCATGCATTTTAATCATTAAACACCCCTTTTCAAAATTTGGAACCCGCTTAAAATCCTATAATTTGAATTTGGAACATTTGGGCGCAACCCGGGCGCGATTTGGAAATGTTTCATTTAGCGCCAAAGATGCCTGTTTGATTAAATATATTTAAAACCATAATATATTCTTTTACCTCATTTTAACGTTTCAAATCCCTTAAAATCTTTTAAAATTTCTACTTTTAAAAACCCTCCAGCCAATCACGAGGGACTTTATCCCTCGTGGGCCCCCTATTCTCTCTCTCTCTCTCTCTCCGCCTCTCTCTATCTCTCTCTAATTATCTCAAATCTCTCTCTCTCTCTTTATCAAATCTCTCTCTCTCCCTCTATATTTTTATACGCTGCCTCGTCCTCAACTCCGCCACGAGAAAACCCACGAGAACCCTTGAACCCTAACCCTAGCCATCTCCTGCCGTCGCCGTCGACCTCCCCGCGACCTCGCCGTCGCCGTCCTCACCCCCGCAGCTTCGACCGCAGCCTCCTCCCTTCTTCCCGAGCCTGCAACCCAACCCCCCGACGCCACCGTCACTTGCACAGACCACCGCCGGCGACCCCACTTCCTCGTCGGCCTCCGTTCGTCCTCCTCATCACCTGCGCATCCGCCTCGACCTTCTTCCTCCTTTCCCTCGCCTGCGTTGCACTGCACCCGAGCCCCCATCACCTAACCCTAGTTCGCCGGGAAGCTTGCCGTCGATCATCGCCGCCCTTGCCAGAGCCACCTCCGACCACCTCCTTCTCCCCTCGATCACCAGAGCAGGCCAGCACCTCCTCTACTCTCAGCACCATCGTTTTCCAGCAACATCCAGCCACCTCAAACCCTTGCCGCACCACTGTTCCTCGCTGCCGGCGCCCCATCGCCGTCGAGCCGTCGTGGTTGCCCCCTGGTGTCTCCCTGTAAGCATCTCTATCTTTCCATTAATGTTAAACCCCCTCTCGCTGGTCTTTGTTTACGTTTATCGTATGGTTGCTAACTTGTCGTCGTTTTGACTTTTGCCGGATTCCGGCCGTGCCGTCGTTTGGACCCGACGCTCCAGCGAAGTATTCTGGTCCGTGTGGTTCCGCTGTTCGCTGTTAGGTCTCGACCCGTAGCCCGTGCACCCGTCCCGTGTTTTCTACCGACATTGCATCCGTGCTTTCCGGTTTGCGAAACCGGCGAGGCAAGTATCCGAATACTTGCTTTAACATGCTAGTACACAATATCAAGTCTTGCTTTACTCTTGATTATCATATTATTTATTATAACCACACAGCTATTAGTAACATCGATATCATTTTTTTTATAACTTAGAATTGACGGTCACAATTATCCGTAACATTAAATCAGTATAGTAGTTGCTTGTAATTAATCGGTCTGCTATCAATCCACACTTTAACTAACTAAACCAAGTAGATCGTCCTCGCTTCATTTGTTAAATCACCCATGAGACAATTATTATGCTTTAGTTTAAATTCATGTAGCTTCATTACGTATGTTGTTGTTTCACTTTGTGACTATTGCACCCCAAGGGTGCTTGAACCTGTTAATAAGAGAATACAAAGCATCACTGTGTTTACATGGAATAATATTGTTGTTTACTGTTCCTGCTGTTGTTCCTTATTCGTTACTATACCTGTTATAAGCGTACATTTGATTGCATTACATATTGACCCGATCTTGATATACCTGACACATGTACTGATACCCGGACATGACACCCTATACATACTGACTCAACCTATTGGACTACAACCTGACTTGGGGTCCTCATGGACCATTCCTGCTGTCTATCCAGACATACCTGTTTTTACCTGATTCTGTGTTGGCATTAATCCTGGACTACTGAATACCTGACCTGACATACATAACTTGGGGGTATGGGGAAATCAAAGGTGAAACCGACTTGTAACTCAACAGTTCGATACCTGTTCTGATCAGTCTTACGGGCTTGGCCAGTCCGGGAGTGATGATGCTGACATCACTCGTCCATCCTACTACCTACTTTACTGCCTAGCGGCACGTCTCGGATTCAGCCCTGAGAACCTTGACCGTGGTCCCGGCACGCACGGGATACTATTGAGTTACATCGACGAGTCATCAATTGATTTCAAAGACTATAGAGTAGAAACCTGATAAGACAGTTTAGTCACCATTGCACATTACCCTGCTCTGTTATTTCTTAGTACTGCTTTATTCATGTTCATACCTGCATTGCTTATTACCATGTTTATATTATATTATTTGGGTGACATGACGCGCTGACGTCTGGGTTTTGCATGGCCCAGATTCCTTACCACTATCGACGACCGAGCAGGAGCACTTCAGCCAGCAGGCTGAACTGTGAGTTCCTTAGGGTTTAGTTTATCTATTTATTTCATTTCCAGATGTGAGCCCGCATTATGGGACGTACTGTTTATTTATTGTATTGGATCATTTGCTTCCGCACTTATTGTTTATTGATTCTTGTTATTATGGATTTGGACATGTATTAGATTAGTTTATTTTTATTGTTCTTGATATCTCTACAACCGTAATGTGACTGTGGATGGATACGTCCTACCCACAGGTAGCATGGTTGGCTATGTCACGTGCCCAATCTTGCGTACTCTGGGAAGCGGGGCGTGACACAAGTACCATACTAGACGTCGTTTTTGCACGAAATGCAGTAAGTTGATATTGATCCAATCCTGGAGAAACGATCAGAAGCAGTTTTAGAACATAAGTTGATATTCTAGGGAAATGATAACGGCAGTCTCCTTTGAGAAACAGTTATCATTCCAGGCTTCCAAGGTGACCTGGATGACAGAGTGGCTGTCAGAGTTATAGTTTTCCCTCTGACGAGGGGCAGTATTTTGGACAGGTGGTCCAGGCGGATACAGAGGGAGGTATGGCGCAGGACACTGATTAAGTTCAGTTGACGATACAGTCTAAGAAGTTTGGATTTGGAGTTCATTTATGAACTAGGTCCCATCAGACATCCAGACATATTCTAAGACAGGTATTGCTCATTTCGGGAGATGGGTTTCTCCGCGAACTTGAGATAAAGAGAGACATAGAAAGAAACATTACAGCGGATCCACTCACTGAGGCTATTCCTTGAATGCAATAGTTTCGCAAACGAGCTTTGTGAGACTGACTAGTAGAGGAGTTGGGTGTTCGGTATCACACGGGCTGTGAGTATACGACATCGCAATAATTAGCCTTGAGTGCAAGTGGGAGATTGTTGGAGATAGTGCCCTCAGAGTCAATTATTGGATCACAGACACGTGATTGCAATGATTGAGGGGGACCTATACCAGTAGGACAGTCTTACTCAAGATGATAGTATGCTATCTGGTTTATCTTTATCATCGTGTACTGCTTCAGGTGACCTTACAGGTCATTATTGTACGTTGATAGAGCCCCTAGGATTCTTGCTTGACTACCAGCAGTATGAGGGCGATCATATACGTGGGAGCTAGGGGTCTATAAGCACATCCTTTAAAGGTCCCTAGTCATGGGAGTTTCGAGACAGGGCATCGATACTCCAGAGTAGACTAGTGTATACAGTCGACACCCCGACGAGGGGCGATGGCCGGTCTCACAAGCCACTGGTGTCAGTTGGTTCACCTAAGATGTATACATGTGCTCATTGGGTTATGAGTACACTGGACAGGACTCGCCGGGAACATGCTAATTGGTCTTATACCTGACGTCAGATAGCAGTTCCCTGGTGACATGTGTACAGGTTAGTTCATCGACCTGAGATCGTCATTTGTCTCGTGTGAGTTCCCACTGTGCTTTGATTACTACCCTACCATGCTCAAAGGAGACGTGCAAACATGTTTTATTGGGTACAGTCCTGAGCCACATGGAGGCAGTGAGCGGATCTGCAGGGGTTCGTCTCTCCCGGTATTGGGGGTGAGGTCGCGCTGTGTCAAGGAGAGCCATTACACAAAGCCCTCGGCCGAGACAGGAGATTTACTGGTAGGCATTCCATTAGTATCTCAGGGTGTTCTGGACTACAATACGACACGACTTGTACCGCTTTTGGGGGTCTGACTTTTACCAACCCCCTAGGCCCGCCATACGATGCTCATAGACGAACGGACCGGACTGTACGGATATTGTTACTGACAGGCTCAGTAGGGTGTCAGGATGAGTTCGCTCATCGACGTCCCTTTTGGTCAATACCTGGTAGCCCGTTACGTATAGGCTAATACCTCTGACGTGCTAGTGGTTAAATCCATAACCAAAGTATTGACGAGTCTTTAGAGTCCCCCACAGACCAGTTTCTCAAGTTTCGGGCGAAACGCTGTAGAGGCCGTATGGAGATATGGCAGGGTTCGATCAGATACGTGCGGTATTGTACGGATCAAGATCGGACGGATAATACTAGCGGGCTTTGGTTTAAGCCGGATCCTAGTATTGTACAGTGTAGATTTTGTCTCTTTGCATTTGTATTCAGTGGGAATACAAATGCGGGTATGTATATACAGCCGCGGGGTTTTCCTGTAATTTATTACGGGATCGGTTTTCTGAAGTTGCCAGTTTGCATTCCGTTTCAGCCAGTTTTCCTTTCTTCCTTTCGTTGGCTGATATTTGATGGAGGGGTTATTTGCAAGTTTGCGAATTAGTTATTGTGGAGGGGTTATTTGTGAAATGGTGGCATCATGATGGTTCTTGCATGATGAGATTCTTTTTCCATCCATTCCTTTGCATTTATGAGATTAGAGTTGATTTGGATTTGGATTTGAAATTGGTGTGACCATTTTCTTCTCTTGATAATACATTTTCTTCTCTTGGATATTTGATCAATTTCCATTCACCATATAGAGAGGGGCCGGCCACATTCTTGATGAGAGAGGATTCATTTTTGTGGGTGGGAAAATCATTCATCTTATTTCATTCTATGCTTGCTACAAAAATCCCACACCTCTCTCCAAAGATTATTCTTCTCCTCCTTCAAAGGCAACTTCATAACCCCAAAGAGACAAGCCACTACACTTAGCCTACAGCATTTCTTGGGCACGTCGGCTTGCCAACTTCGTGCCCGAGTTGCCTCGGTCCAGAGGTGGAAGCCTGTAAAAGAACCCGGCGATGTGGTGCCCGTTCCGACGAGGAGCTGAAGACCGGAGATTCCGCGAGGAGATCGGAGTGGAGGCCGAAGACCGAAGGACACGGATCGCTCGGTATAGCTTTCTACCCTTTCTCGTTTTTGCTAGAGTTAGGTTAATGGCCCGATCCGGGATTTTATTGTGCGCGGTGGTGCCAGTTTCTAAGTTCTAGAAAAGTTTCGTTTCTGCATTCCGGCGTCGGATTGACGGCCGGGGCGCCGCCGTGCACTTACACATAGGTCTTACCCTTATTGATGAATAGGATGATATGATCCTTATTCTGTTTGATACCTCCGTACGATGGATTACCGTACGCGATGAGTTATACCGGATGAATGATCCGCACTCGTGATTTGAGGATGATATTCGAGGATATTACCATATCGGATACTATGAGGTTGGATCGCCGACGTAAAAGTGTCACCTGAACCATACTTACTTCCAAAACCGATGAATCGTATGCACTTTTATATGGAAACCTCATAAGAAGCTACGCATTTTCAAATGGTGTCTTTTTCTCAAAAACACCGTAGCCCCTACTTTCAAACTACGATTCCTATCTTTGAAACTGATCGTATTTTATGGTTATATGCTTTGAGATGTTGTTTTCATGAGATCTCTGGATTTGAGAACCACAATTATTTTTCAAAGGAAATTATGTATTGTTTTAAAAACACGGTTTCTCATGATGTGATTTCGAGGCGTCTATAATGAGTTTTCACGGTTCTAAGCTTGTTTTCGAGACCCGATTCGAGGAGTCGGATGATCTGTCTGCGGGTATATGGTGGACCCGGTAAGGTGCCTCGGGGCAAGAAGCTCGAGAAGTAGACGATGAGCCTGGCAGGGGGATGTACTACCTACCGGTGATAGGTTAGAACCGACGGTTGTCCGGAGGATACCGGCCGGAGTTGTGAGATAGATATGAGGGCCGATCAGAGGATGCGGTGCCTGAGATATGAGGATTTACGTGTCGATACTGGACACGGGTTTCATGATGTTTCGAGTGTCGGTGTTAGACACTCAGGTTCCATGATGTTGATGTGTCATTGATGGACACTTGTTGATTGATTTTCCTCATACATACATGCATTTGATTCAGATGATTGTTTTTATACGATTATTGGCATCTACTCTACTGTTGATATATATTCATACATGGTCACCCTAGATATCATAGTATTACCTTTATGATATAGTATGATCTAAGAATCGTTGTTTTATTCAATTTCTACCTGCTGATATTTTCTACTCACGAGTTGGCAACTCACCCCCATTGTGCTACATTTTTCTTGCTGGTTCGACCACTTAGATCAGTAGCGGTATCGCCGGCACACGGCTTGCTTTCAGGGTGTCTTGCTATGGTAGGTTGGACACATTGGATCGTGCCCAATCTTGTATTTTTAGTTCTATTGTATCTAGATAAATTCCATCAATCAGAAAGTAGACTTTGTATATTGGTAGACCTAGTCAGACTTGTTTAGAGAGACTTAGAGTGATGGGTGTATGTTTGTTCTTGTGTGTTGTTGATGTCTTGCTTTATTAATTTATTCTTTCTGTGTTAATCTTCGCCGTTGGGCGCCGTATATTTGTTTACTGTTTTATTTCATGGTGTGATTCTGTGGTTTGGCGAAGAGCTAGCTCCTGCTTGGGAATGCCTATATATATTCTTTGTATGTGGTTTTGGATCAAAATATACAAGGGAGGTGCTGTTCAAATTTTTAAAAAGACGAAGCATGTTCTCAGCCATATTATAATCCACTTGTGTTTTCTTATATCATTATCTATGTATTTAAAGAAAAACTTGATTTCATTATACCTTATTTGAAAACAGCGCCTCAACTATTTTTCGTATGACAAAAAGGTTTAGATTTCTGGGCTTCAGCTTACTTGAATTACGTTACGCCTATAGGCGTTGCGTGATTTAAGTGACGGTCACGAGCTAAATTCTGGGTCGTGACATGTAGCTTTCTAGAATCTGGTACTTGGGCACTCCTCTGTGGGTCAATCCTATAACCCCTATAAGTGCGGTGATCGATCGTATGAAGAAAAGTGTTTTGTAAAGTAACTGCAATCAAAATGGTGTCGCTAGTAGTTAGCTGCGATGAGTACGGGTCGTCCGCAGGGAAATTTGAACCCTTTTCTTGCTTTAGACGAGTTGATAAAAAGATGGATGATTGGTTGTAGATCTATTTGTCGTTACGGATATAGAATTTATAAAGAAAATGCTTGTAGGGTTCTTAGGACTTAGTAGTAATGGATAACTAATTAAAAATGACTCCTTTTATCTTTTAATTGTTTAAAACTAGATCGATAGTGATGAATGTAGATTAGGGTTTCTTGGAAGAAACTAGAGTTTCCACACCATTAACCCTTGTCCTTGCATTGATCTCTATTCATGTCTAGCCCTTAACAAAACAAATGTTAAAACGATCTCAAATCGTGGTCGTGACTATCAATAAATTGGTAGCGCGCCCGATAAGAATGTTAACATTTGTTTTGTTAAAGTTTATAGACTTTAAAATGTTTAAAAGAAGTTAAATGATTTTCTCATCCATTGTTCTACCATGTCCTACGAACCCTAGCAAGTTAGGAATTACTCACTCATTGTTTGAGATTTAGAAGAAAGGTTGAAAAATGAAAACATGATTAAGATGCAAAAATTATATGCAGAAATTAAATGTGGAAATTAATTGCAAAAAGACTGATAAAAATACTACCTTTATTAATCAAATATTTGCATTTACAAATCTTTTGAAGGTAGAGTACAAGAACCCAAGTTGCTCTAGATCTCTATCTTATTGGAAGTAGATGACTAGCTGATGATCACTCGGATGCGTGGATCGCTTGGATCTCTTGATCTTTTCGGTGATGATTTTGAACATGAAGCTCTCGGTTCTATATATAGTCCTAGAAACTAGAAACCCTAGTTACCATAAGTGAATATATGCTGTTACAATAATATCCCCAAAATCTCACATCATATGGCCCAAGAACCGCTGCGGAACCGCCGCATATAGGCTTGTTTGGCCGCGGTTCCGCGGTGGTTTGGTGGTATCAATTTTTGGTATTTTTCTGGTATTTTGTCTTGATGTTTGGAGATCCTTTTGATGTCGAAATTCTGAAAATGATGCTCTGAGTCTCTGCCGTTGCTAGATCTCTCGATTTGCTTCCATATTCTGGCAGATTTGATTCCGACATCCTGATTTAATTCAGATCTCTTGGATTCCAGAACTGAGTTAATATCTGCAAAATATCTCAAGTCATAGTGTTAGTAGTATTTGGTATTTGTGAGATATTATCCTAACCATTTTATATGATATTAAATCTTAAGAATATTGATTAGAAATATTTGATATGATATGCATATTTTAATTACTAATATTTCATATAAATATTATATGCATGTATTTTCCCTCATTATGTTAATTATAATGTAGAAACGTATTATAATAAACTTTTTACATATAAACCCTCATATGTTCTATAATTACCATAAACACCTTTTAGTACTTTAACAATAGTGGGGAAAATATTCATTCAAATGTGCAATATTTTAGACTAATCAAATACCCCCAAATTTAACTTTGATCGTCCCGAGCAAACTAGTTATTAAAGAGAAAAGGAAAAAGAAAAAGAAAACGAAAAACCCAGCACACTTTTGTAGGCAACACGATTGCACTTATCATGTGCAACAAGCCTTTAAAGCTCTAGGTGTCCCTAATAAGAGGAGTGTTGTCACCTGAGAGTTTTCAGCGGATTTCACCCACAAAATCCTATAATAAAAAAAGACGATGAAAGTTACATACAAAGATAAAGAACATATAAAAGGAAGAACTTGAAAATAAGAGTTTCAAACTATACTAGATTTTTAGTAGCTATGAGCCCTATCTTAATAGTCATGAAAAGATATCAGAAATCACATCATCCCTCAATAAAACATCATCTTTAGTTGTCCTCCCTACGTTTCTTCCAAACATCGATCATATACCCCTACGTTTGTGTAAAAGACATCCCTACACTTAGAGAATTCGATTCAAGCTATCATACACTTGTCCATCTTCCTTAGTACTTTTTAGTCGGTGAATATTTTCAGATGGAATTGCTCACACATTCTTCATGCGACCGTTAGTACTTCTTAAGATACCAACCAACTGATTACTAAATGTTCTCACTCATTTAGGCGTAATTAGTAATATCCTAGTCTTGCAACACCTAAGGCTTAGCAGTGGCTCCCAAACCAATTGGTCTACGGCACTAGGTGATAAGCCACCCTCGCTATATTTTTTTATGCCGCCTTAAATAATTACAAAACCAGTGTTCATTATTCTTCACCATTTATATTTTATATTTTTGTTAATTTATATACTTTTTTCTTTCATACTAAGGCTTTTAGACAAGCGCATTTCAAGGTATCCTCTACTATCCTAAGATTAAAGATGTGTGCAAGTGCGTATAGTAGGGTATCAATATTCAGATGTTTGGACTCAAGAATAGGGACTATTTTTCAGACTTATTTCTATTCTTAGATTAGTGATTCCCTTCATCTTACTAACCATTTGGTCAACAGCTCATGACTACCTTTTACTAGCTTCGTTTTAAAATATCTAATTTTCGTGCTTTTCTTGAATCTTTTCCTATCTTTCATATGTATTCTTCACTTCCTAACTTTTATTATCACAAAAATAAAATTTTGTGCTATTATTTAGTATAATGCAAAATGATGCGTGAATACGCACAAACCTCCCCCAAACCTATTTGCAGCTGTGTCCTTTCTGATGTCATCATTTATGCTCAAAACTTGTAGACTTGGGAGGAAAAGTTCTCAATTATTTGCAAAAAGGGGACAAAAGTCAATAACAGTGAATTCCTCCCCCAAACTTGTTTCTGGCTCATAATTTTGTAAAAAAATTCTTTTCTTTCAAGAGCCAAAATCTTTTTCTCCCCCCAAACTTGAGTAAAACAGTATTATGTATTTTAAAATTATAAAAAAGGGAGGGGGTAAAGTTATAAGTCTATGCAAAGCTTTACAATGACCAAAAGTCAACACCAACCATTCGAATATTTTATCAATGTAACAACATAGTTGGTAGAAGATCATAAATGTAAAGAAGTGGGGAGATAAGGGGCGTACTCGATCGTGTTTACGTCTCGGTTGATAGAGACGAAACAGTGACGGTGCACTACTCGCATTCTCGTTTTTGATAGGAAGAAGGGGTGGCGGTTCAACTTCTTTGAGTGGGGGTTGATTCATTAGAACTCTCATATCTTCTAGGAATACGAGTTCTTCGGCAAAAATGTCTTCAAAACTTTCATCGATATTCCGAATGATAATCTCATTGGAAAGAAAGTTATGATACTCGGATTGCTCGACTAAATCATTCGACAAGTCAAAGGGTTCGGACTTAGGTGTGGACTTGTCGACAGAAGGGTCTTCACGTGTATAATAAATAGTAGGATCAAACAATAGCGCACTACTGGCGTCAAGATCAGTATCGTGAAGCTCCTCAAATTTGCAACTGTCGGAAGCTATCTTTATGACAGAACATACATCAACTATATGAGCATAGGGCTCGGAGGGTTGACTTCCTAACTTGTAGATGTTAAGTTCAATTGGCATCTTCCCAAAGGACATGTTCATTGAACCGTTACGACAATTGATTATTGCGTTGGAAGTTGCTAGAAAAGGCCGACCAAGAATCACCGGAATTTGGTTTCGTAGGTTTGCCACAGGCTGTGTATCTAAAACAATAAAGTCCATAGGGAATATAAATTCCTTGACTTTGATTAACACGTTCTCTAGCTCACCCCCAGGTTGGATGATAGATCGATCGGCCATCTGAAGAGTGCAATGCGCAGGTTTCAACTCTCCTATACTTAATTGGTCATAAACAAAATACAGAAGCAAGTTAACACTAGCACCTAAGTCTAGTAGAGTACGATTGATATTTTTATCCCCAATAGTTATAGATATTGTAGGATAATCGGGGTCCTTATATTTCGTGGGCTCCAATTGGGTAAGAGAATTGCTCATATTACTCACTAAGAAAACCTTTTTAGGTACTCGAGTTTTCCTCTTCCTAGTGCACAAGTCGTTTAAAATTTTCGCATAGGACAGAACTTTTTTAATAGCGTATAGGAGAGGAATATTTATGTTAACTTGTTTAAAAATGTCCACAATCTTTTTCATTTGGGGACTTGGTCTGTTGGCCCTTAACCTGTTTGGAAAAGGAGCTCTATCAATAGGGGCTGGGTTCAACTTTTGAGGAGAAGTTTGTGGAGATGGAATGGATCCCAAAATTGGATTTGGGATGGTCATGGATGGTAATTCCTTCAAGGAAATGGGCTGAGGGTTTGAGCCTAGTGGGAAACGGAGAATAAGCTCGGAAGAAGATGCTGGACTAGACGAAGTAGGATTAGAAGTAGTAGTCGGGGTTTCATCTGATTCATCAACAACTTGTTTACCAACATTATTATTCAGCACTCTTCCCGATCTCAATGTAGTTATGGCACCCACGTTATGATTTTGAAGGATGAGATCTGCGCTTTGTGAGTGGCCGGGATTTGGTAGAGGTTGAGATGGAAGTCTCCCTTTCTCTCTCTCACTCACTGCGGCATTTAACTGTGCAAGCTGTGCTTCTATCGATTTTATGCTTTCTCCATGGGAAGCAGTGTGTTGCACTAACGTTTGGATAGAAGAAGTTAGATTAGCTGTCGATTGCGTGGATTGTTTAAAGAATGTTTTTAAGTTTCGTTCGAGTGCAGAAATTTTATCGGTACCGGCCATTGAAATATTATTATAAGTAGCAAAGTTGTTGGCCGGATTTTAAGGAGATTGCAGTTGAATGGGGTGCTGAATTTGGTGTGGTGGCTATTGCTGTGGTGGAAGCCATTGATAGTTATTTTGGCTTGGGAACTGATTTTGATTTTGAGATTGGTTTTGGTTCCAAGCAAAACTAGGATGATTCCTCCATCCCTTATTGTATATGGAGGAATAAGGATCATTTCTAGGTCGTTGCTGAAAAGCACCATTGGTTTGCTCATGACTCTGGGACGGAGGATTCAAAAGGACATTCCTCCGTTAAATGTGATGGGTCAAAACAGCAACCACACACGGTTTTGGGGAGCGTAACTTGGTTTAGGGAGGCTGACGGGACTTTGTTTTCGATAGCTTCGAGTTTCTTTTGCATCGCGGCCATTTCAGCTTTCACTGCAATGGAAATGTCGAGTTGATGGACACCTGCCCTAGATGAAGATGATGTTGGTCTAGTGCTCTCCCATTGTGTGGTTTGTTCGGCGAGATCTTCCAGAAATTGCCAAGCTTCGCCATCATCTTTTGATATGAAATGGTATTGACAAATGGTTTTAAGCATTTATTTCGTGGCAGGATTAACACCCTCATATATAATTCGACAAAATTGCCATCTATCAATTCCATGATGGGGGCATTGTACAAGAAGATCCTTAAACCGTTCAAAGCATTTCTAGAATGGTTCGTTAGGATGTTGGGTAAACTGGTTAATCTCTTTTTGAACACGGGCGGTTTTGTGATTAGGATAAAATTTCTTAAGGAATGCTATAACGAATTCATCCTATTTGGCGATAGAATGTGTGGCAGTGCTATAGAGCCATTGTTCAGCTAGATCGCACAAGGTAAAAGGGAGAAGATGTAATTGCATAGCATCCCCTGAAGGTTGGGTAGTGCCCATCATTGCATATACGTTCTCGAATTTGGTTAGGAAAACATATGTGTCTTCGGATTCAAGCCCGTGGAATTTGGGTAACAAGTTGATGAAGTGGGATTTAATTTCGAAATTAACCCCATAGGCCGGTGGAAGAGACAGACAAGTAGGAAGGGGCCCGCGTACGGGGTAGCATCTTTCTTGGAGAGAGATGTGCGGTGGATTCTGCGCGCCTATGGGTGGCAGCAGGGTGGTATCATTAAATCCCGATGGAGATCCGTCCATTTTAAGAGATGTGGTGGGTGGAAGGGAAATAGAAGATGAACAAGTACCGACTTTGGAGTCGATAGAAAAAAAGCGGACAAGACAGGCATTGGAATCTCGTGTCCAGCCGATCATGCACTAAGCAGGTTTAGCGCACGTGGCAGCGTGTGTGAGAACGATTTTTAGAAGGTTTGTTTTGAAAAAGTGTCGGACGTGAGGCTTGACTCAACAAATCACAAAATGCACAATCAATCCCTAGAACTAGGGTCACCTACGTCAAGTCACTAGACCGCTCCTAGACTTCCAAAGGACAAGTCGCAGGATCAATCCTCTACCACCTATTTATCACTCATGTGGCCAGGTAAGTGCCAGGTAAGTGGGAGTTATCCGCTATACGAATCACTGAAATTGAGGGCTTAATTAAGTAACCACTTTCCTTAGTCACACTTGCCTAGACACCACGAGAGAAATGAGGATAAGCGATAGATTACCCACGACCTTCCTCTGTCCTAATTAAGCGCGACGGTCCTTAGAGCTTTAGTCTAGATATTTTTTAATTAATATAGGGTGAAAGAATGCTCGTTTTGTGATTTGTGGGGCCTAGGAAGGGTGATGAAATCCCCACCTAATCTGGATTTAGGTTATTGCCCCTTAATGTCCGGTTTAGATATGGACAAAAAAACCGATATCAAAACACGCAAAAAGATTTTTGAGCGGCGATATTTGCAAAGAATCCTGCAGACAAAATCGAATTATTGGAGTTTTAGAGGATAGAGAAAGATAGTAAGAAAATACCTGAGGATTTTGGGGGCCCCATGTCGGATATGTATGCCCTAGAGGCCTTCATTATATAGGATGCTAGGGATATGTGTGTATAGGACAATCTTGCTCGATATGATAGTACGCTATTTGATTTGTCTTTATCTTAACATGTGATGTGATTTACTTTGTATTTCATATCTTGTATATATGTTGATAAAGCCTGTAGGATCTTTTGCCTGACTACCAGTGTTGTGATGACGATCATACTTATGGGAGCTGGGTAATCGATAGGTACATCCTTAAAGTATCCCTAGACGTAGGAATATCGAGACTGGGTATCGTTACTCCAGAGTAGACTAGTGTATACATATCTAGACCCTGACGAGGGGCTATAGATTGGTTCCGCAACCATTGGTGAGGTGCACCTAAGATTGTATACAGGTGTTCACTGGGTGTGGGTACACCGAACAGGACTCGCCGAGAACTGACTAGATGGGTCGAGGTCAAGGGTCGAGGTCAAAGGTCGAGTGGCTCACAAGGATTAAACAAGGAGGGTGGTGATTGAGACGGAGACGGAAACTCCCAAAATAATCCCGTAACGAATTACGAGATTACACATCCACGGTAAGTACATACCCGCATTTGTAATACAAATGCAATGAGAAAAAAATATTCCTACACAATAATACTAGGATCCGGCTTAAACCAAAACCCGCTAGTATTATCCGTCCGAACCTGATCCGTGCACAAGTGCACGAATATGATCGAACCCCGCCATATATCCATACGGCCTCTACAACGTTTCTCCCGAACTTGGAAAACTTTCTGTGGGGGACTCTAATGACTCATCAATACACTGGCACTGGGTATAACCACTAGCACGTCAGAGGTACTAGCTGTACGTAACGGTTGCCGATGTATTGATCGGGAGGGAAGCTGACGAGTGATCTCATCCAGAAATCCCACTGAGCTTGACAGTGACAATATCTGTACAGTCCGGTCCGTTCATCTATGAGTATCGCATATCGGGCCTAGGGGGCTGGTAAACGTCAGACCCCCAATAGCTGTATAAGTCGTGTCAGAGAGAAGCCCAGAACACCCTGAGATACTACTGGAATACCTACCAGTAAATCTCGATTACCCTGGCCAGGGATTTCGTGTAATGGCTCTCCTAAACATAGCGCGATCTCACCCCCAATACCGGGAGAGACGAATCCCCGACGATCCGCTCACTGCCTCCATGTGGCTCGGGACTGTACCCAACTAAAACCTGTTTGCACGACTCCTTTGAGTCGTGGTAGGGTAGTAATCAAAGCACAGTGGGAACTCACACGAGACAAATGACGATCTCAGATCGACAGACTAACCTGTACACATGTCACCTGGGAATTGCTATATGACGATATGTATAATACCAACTAGCATGTTCCCGGCGAGTCCTGTCCGGTGTACTCATAAACCAATGAGCACCTGTATACATCTTAGGTGAACCAACTGACACCAATGGCTTGTGAGACCGGCCATCACCCCTCGTCGGGGCTCGACTATATACACTAGTATACTCTGGAGTATCGATGCCCTGTCTCGAAACTCTCACGACTAGGGACACTTTAAGGATGTGCTTATAGACCTCAGCTCCCACGTATATGATCGCCATCAAACTGCTGGCAGTCAAGCAAGAATCCTATGGGCTCTATCAACATGCAATAGTGAACTACAGCATGTACACGATGATAAAGACAAACCAGATAGCATACTATCATCTCGAGCAAGACTGTCCTATCGGTATAGGTCCTCCCTCAATCATTGCAATCACGTACCTGTGATCCAATAATTGACTTTGAGGGCACTATATCCAACAGACTCCCACTTGCACTTAAGGCTAATTGTTGCGATGTCGTGTACTCACAGCTCGTGTGATACCGAACATCTAACTCCTCTACTAATCTGTTTCATAAAGCTCGTTTGTAAAACTATTGTGTTCGAGAAATAGCCTCAGTGAGTGGATCCGTCCTGATGTTTCTTTCTATGTCTCTCTTTGTCTCAAGTTCGCTGAGAAAACCATCTCCTGAAATGAGCAATACCTGTCTTAGAATATATCTGGATATCTGATGGGACCCAGTTCATAAATGAACTCCAAATCCAGCAAACTTCTTAGACTGTATCGTCAACTGAATTTAATCAGTATCCTGCACCATGCCCCCCTCAGCATCCGCTTGGACTACCTGTCCAAACTACTTCCCCTCGTCAGAGGGAAAACTATAACTCTGACAGTCACTCTGTCATCCGGGTCACCTTGGAAGCCTGGAATGATAACTGTCTCCCGAAAGAGGCTGTCGTTATCAAATCCCTAGAACAACCACTTATGTTCAAAAACTGCTTTCGAACGTTTTTCCAGGATTGGATTAATATCTTCTTATTGCATCTAGTGCAAAAACAACATCTGGTGTGGTACTTGACATCTCATGATCAACTCAATTGCCTAAGCAAGTGATCTGCCAATCATTCATATCCCTCTCCCCTTTAGTCTGTAAGACACCTTTAGAGAGGGTGACTCCATCACCTGCAGGTACACCCGCATGCCAGGAGTCGTTCATTCTAAAATACTTTTAGAACGCTGTCAAAGTACCCAGATTGGGAAACTACCCAAATCTAGATCTAAAACCTATAGGAATTTCACTTCCTACTCTGTATATGTCATCCAAATACCAGGACAACACACCCTACTACCTTCTTAACAGATCCATCTCATATTCTGATGAAGTCAAAGTCCATGACTGTCACATCAAAAATAGATGATCTATCTCCGCTATATCTGCTTTAGTCTATAAATAGACATAAGCTACTTATCCACTATGCTTCCGCTGCTCCCACTGACTACAACAACCCTCTGGCAGAGTCATCCTCCTGCCGGGTCTCATAGTCTGGAACAACAGTAGTGTCAAGTATGGGTAAACAAGAACCTCCTTGTCACCGTCCTTGAGGATACCGGAGTACCTCTCGGGAGCCTGAGGTTACCCACCATATCTGCGGAGTGGCTAATGGAATGTCAAACCTGATTGAATCTTTAGGTTCTATTAAATTTTCCGTAATCGTTTGCGGTTCTGGAATTACTTCCAGTTCTACCATACTCCCACTACTGTTTTCTGAAAAAGTCCATTTTACTAAAACTGTGGCGAGTCAAGAATAATATCACTATTGATCTTCCAGATGGTAGAAAATCAACCCTCGTCAAAGTCCGGGTTAACCCACAAACTGCCATTACAGAAACGTGCCTTGAGTTATCCAGAGTCTGGTTTTAAGCATAAGCCGGACAACTCCCCGTACCTTAACAACGTTAAGATATGAACCATTCTATATAAAATATAGAAATAGAGGCACTAATTTAATTGGAACCAGATTCAAATCATGCAGCTGTCTTCAGTGCATGTTAACTAAATGGAGAGAGGACGATCAGCATTACTCAACTTAGGAGTGCATCCAATTATGAGTAACCTGAAAGAGAAACAAGTTTCTCAAAACCATTACTATCAACTGAATACCAAACACAAGTATCTACATCTTCGATCATCTTGAAGAATCCCAACACTTGCAACACCTGGTTCTCTACTTTATTCTTTTACCTATAACTTCTCAAAACTTAGAGCTTGTATTTCTACGAAACACTTGTCTAAAACTTGAGAAGTCACAAGTAAACAGAATACAGTACGAGGACCAACCCCTTTGTCCTAATGGACATTGGACAATATACAATATTTTGTATAAGTCCCCTGAGTTGAATAATTCAAACTCTGTGCGTCGTAGGTTGAAAACTGTACCCAGGCGATTTCCTCAAATATCACCAATTACAACGAATTCCGATATAATGAGGATGATCACCTAATTCCCAATAACTTACTCCCACTCATCATCTGTAAAACCATACAGATGTGAGAATCATACTAGGTAAATACATACCCTGGAGCAAGGGCCTAATTGGGAAATCAGTTTTCTATTAACAATACACAGTGAAACTGAAACATGAAAATGTTTCGAAGGGGTATCCTGGTATTCCTAGTAATGCCTCTTCTATTATCCAGATTCATGACTGTAACCGTATATTTCCTTGCCATCTCACCAATTCACTTTATTTGTCTTTACTCATTACCTTCTGTACACCATCGTTAGGCTAAGTGGTTTTCTTCCTTCCCTACCGTTCGGCACCGGCCTATGGTTTGGAAGAAGACTATCCAATAAGCATAATAGGTGTACTCTCCTAATCCTAAGAGCACACGCAACCCGAGAGAAGGTAAAGATAAAAGACAACTGAATAACCCTTATTCCTATTTCTCCTGAACCAGAATCCATCCTCGAAGAAGTTCCTCCGAGTTCGTATATAACCATACGATGGATTTATCCAATAGAATTGGATGTTCGTAGTGATACGGGGTGTTCTGGAGAAATACAAAGGTGAATTAGGAGTGGCGATGAAATATGTGGTTTGGTCGTGATTGATAGCAGTCACAATTTACTTTGCCCTCTTTCTAATCCCTATATTTGTCTTTACTCATTACCTTCTGTACACCCAACTTAGGCTAATTGGTTTTCTTCATTCCCTACCTTTCGGCACCCGCCTATGGTTTGGAAGAAGACCATCCAATAAGCGTAATAGGTTTATCCTCTCCTAATCCTAGGAGCCCTCTCAACCTGAGAGAAGGTAAATGAAAAAGAAAACTGAATAATCCTATTCAATCTCTCCAGAACCAGAATCCATCCTCGAGGAAGTTCCTCCGAGTTCGTATATAACCATACGATGGATTTATCCAATGGAATTGGATGTTTGTAATAACACGGGGTGTTCTGGAGAAATGTAAAGGGTAAGAGAAGGAGTGGCAACGATGTATGCAACTCAGACAATCCAAAAGCCAGTGTTTTAAGAAAGTTCGGTTAACTTGGTTACTGAGTCATAGTCTAGGGCCGGGTCATGGTCGCAGTCAAAGAGAGAAAGAGTAGAAATACTCTGCGTGCACTTTAACCTAAATCAGAATGGTTAATCACTTTATATAATCAGGAAACCTCCCACTGTTTTCTCAAATTCTCCTCCAAACCTGAAAGAAGAATTAGCCGGAATCACCCGAGGAGTAATACTACTCATCAGTGGGAATCGCGATCAAACTATCATCGCATGATAACGTGATGGAAGCCACTCACGTCATCACACTCCAGAAGGTATGCGCAAGCCTGGCAAGTTTCCTGTATGTTTGAAACTCCCGATATGAATTTTACCCCTAGGATCCAAGTGACCTTGACAATGCCAACATATCAAAGAGTCCTAGTCAAGTTCAACCCGTCATTATCTTGATTGCGTTAAACCCAACCGTACGAGTCCTTGACAATGCTAACATAACCGTACGACTGTCCTAACCAATCCACATATCCATGCGATAGAAAAGCATTACAGAGCTACCGAACACTACGCCTCGGCAATACACGACATTCGTAACACGAATACTAAGCAATACTAATCTGAAATGACGGAGGGCTACGACTGGTTTCTGGCGAAAAACCTTTAGCGTAATGAACTTGATATCGTTGAAGGAATCCAAGTGGTTTTATAAAAATATAGTGGCGAAAACTTTTGCTAAAGAGGTCACTCCCAGTGAAGGGATCTCGGCTCTTTCCCCGTCGAATGAGGTGCAGGATATTCCAAACTGAATACCACGATGCAAAGCAAAAAGTAATCGACTATAGTGAAATTATTACCCTGACGCAAACTTCTGTCCAAGGGGTCACTCCCGGTGAAGGGATCTCGGCCCTTGCCTCGTCGAATGAGGTGCTGGATATTCATAACCGAATACCTCTGTGCCAAACAAAAGAGAACGCCATTGTAATAATAGCTTTTGAAAAATTGGTTCCAACAACATCAAATATATGTTTGTTTTCCTTGCATTGATAAGAATCAATGCAGTCCCATCAATTGATCACACCAGAAAAGAACGAAAATAAAATGTACGTATATGCCATCCGCATTCGCCACTGGGTCCCGTCATCACCCGTTAGGTTACTTAACTAACGAAAGAGCGGGAACTGGACTAGCGCGGGTGCAAAACATATACAACATCTACTAGTATATATAAATATATAATAATCGCTCCAAGCGTGATAAATGCAAGATCACAGAAAAGTAATAAGCATCACAGAACAATACAGATAATCTGGGATCCCTGGGTTTCGTAGAGCCGCAAATGAAACCCGATGTTCCCCGGTCGTATGGATAGCCTGTGCAATGAAATCCTAGACCCCTACGAGCGTGGCAAGTTACCCGCCAAAACAAGAAGCGAGGCAGCCCCCTTCAGCAAAGTGAATTGACCACCCAGCACTTCACGGAATCCGGTAACTTGAACACCCCTCCTTGGGTTAACCTGTACCCCCTACGAGTGCGACGAATAGCCCGCCAATTCTAGAGTGAAGCCCCCTCCGTCTCAAGGCCATGAGATGCGGGCCCGTTGCCCTCTAGAACCCGGCTATCCGTGCACCCCACCGCGGGGTAATCCTAGTACAGAAAAGAAAATATATACAACGGGTACATCGATCTCATCCCGATCGTGCCCCAAAAGAATAATATACAAACAGGCAGTGACGGCAGTCCACATGTCGGACGCTCGCCCCGCAATATCAAATGTACAAATAAATCCAAACAGCACTACCATTGCACACAGCTATCCACCACGACAAAATCCGCAACGCAGCACAACACAGAATATCAACATGAATGTCACGTTCGCAAATCCGTCTAAAAGAACTATAGCGATTAGACAAATTTAACGATCAAATGACATTCACGGTCACAGATAGAAATGTAAGGCACTGCAAACTAACACATTTAAAATCTCGATCGACAAACTTTCCGAAGTGGGCCCCAAGTACAAATCCAGTACTCAAAATAATCTGGGCCAAAAATAAAAGTTCCAGAAACCATATTTCCACTCAGAAGACCACCTTAAGAAATTTGGTGCACTGAAGCCACTTACCTGCGGCGGAGCCGCGACCAAAACGTTGGTATGGCCGCGGTTCCGCGGCCGTACAGTGGAATCACCTTCCCAAATTTCTACCGATGTCTTAGAAAAACCTGCCTGATTTTCTGACGTACCCAAAAAAACTTGTAGACCAAAAAAAAAAAAATTTCGACAGAAACTTTCAACTTGAAAATGCGGTTTTGGAAATTTTGTCCAATCGAGCTTTTAAACATGTTAGAACAAGCTAGTATAGGTTAATGGCGTGGCTTTGATACCACGTTGGGGTACGGCGGCGCCCCGGCCGTCAAACCGACGCCAAATGCGGAACAAAAACTTTTTACAAAAACGGCGCCACCGCAGCCCAAATACCCGGATCATTCCATTAACCGTATTCTAGCAAAATGTAAAAGAGTTTGGAAATTATACCGATCGATCCGTGTCTTTCGGTCTTTAATCTCCGCACCAAGCTCCCCGCTGCTGCGCCGACGAAGTCCGCTCCCCGATCACACCCGTCGAAGTGGCACCATGTCGATGAATCTTTATACGGGCTTCCGTCTCGAACCGAGTCAACTCGGACATGAAGTTTGCTAGCCGACATGTCCGAGAATGAGGTAGAGAGAGTGTGGAATATTCTGTCTCAAGATGTCCAAGCCGAATGGACGGAGGAGGTGCGCCCTCAATCGCCAGAGGCTCGCAGCATGCGCCAAGAGGAAGTTGCCAGGGAGATGAACATGTGAGGCTAGGAATTTTCATTGCAAAGAAAGAATCAAAGAAAAACCACTCCTAAAGAGCTCGGCCACATTCACAGAATCATGAAGGATTGTTCTCTGTGGTTTTCAAGAAGGAAAAATGAAGTGGTGGTGTTGTGTATATTATATGATTCCATAATAAATCAAGCAACAGTGTATATCCTTCTCACATTTCAACAGCCACGCCTTTAATCATGCACCGCAAAAAACACCCTGCACAGTTGTGCATGTCAAAACTGCGGGGAGCCCCCCCAACAGAAAACCGCCGGACACTGGCCCCGCACATTCACAAGGCAGGGCCCATGCCTCTTAAATGCAATAAAGCGGCCCATGCCCACAGCGCTGTGCAGACCACGGGATTCACTGCTGAATGGGTCGAGTGGCTCACAGGGATTAAACACGGAGACGGAGAGGGGGACGGAGACGGGATTACACCTCAATGGTAAATACATACCCGCATTTGCAAATGCATGTAATACAAATGCAATGAGAAAAAAATATTCCTACACAATAATACTAGGATCCGGCTTAAACCAAAGCCCGCTAGTATTATCCGTCCGATCCTGATCCGTGCACAAGTGCATGAATATGATCGAACCCCGCCATATATCCATACGGCCTCTACAACGTTTCACCCGAACTTGGGAAACTGTCTGTGGGGGACTCTAATGACTCATTAATACACTGGCACTGAGTATAACCACTAGCACGTCAGAGGTACTAGCTGTACGTAACGGTTGCCGATGTATTGATCGGATGGGAAGCTGACGAGTGATCTCATCCAGAAACCCTACTGAGCCTGACAGTGACAATATCGGTACAGTCCGGTTTCACGAAACGTGAGAAGCAGATGATTATTCATCTGCTTCCGAAAGAAATCGAAGAATTTCTTTTTTTTTCTTCAGTAGACGGTAGAATAGAAGGGAGGTGCAAATGTCGTGGCAGGAGCAGGGTCAGTCAAATCAAGGTCCGAATGATCAACCCTGCAATCAGTTGTTCCGGGCAGCAAGAAAAAAATCGGACCCCTCGTTTTGCGTCCCGGAAAGTCCTGTTTGACTTCCGGGAAGCGCAAAAACAAAAGGGCGCCCTCCGGGTGCCCTACAGTGTTTTTTGTATCGGTATGGAGCCAGCGTCGATCGGAGAAGGAAGAAAGTCTTCTTCAGTATTTCCTGTACCGAAAAAAGATTGAAAAAAAAACCTCGTTGGGCTGGTAAACGTCAGACCCCCAATAGCTGTATAAGTCATGTCAGAGAGAAGCTCAGAACACCCTGAGATACTACTGGAATACCTACCAGTAAATCTCAATTACCCTGACCAGAGATTTCGTGTAATGGCTCTGCTAAACACAACGCGATCTCACCCCAAATATCGGGAGAGACGAATCCCCGACGATCCGCTCACTGCCTCCATGTGGCTCGGGACTGTACCCAACTAAAACCTGTTTGCACGACTCCTTTGAGCCGTGGTAGGGTAGTAATCAAAGCACAGTGGGAACTCACACGAGACAAATGACGATCTCAGGTCGACATACTAACCTGTACACATGTCACCTGGGAACTGCTATCTGATGATATGCATAATACCAAATAGCATGTTCCCGGCGAGTCCTGTCCGGTGTACTCATAAACCAATGAGTACATGTATACATCTTAGGTGAACCAACTGACACCAATGGCTTATGAGACCGGCCACCGCCCTTCGTCGGGGTTTCGACTGTATACACCAGTCTATTCTGGAGTATCGATGCCCTGTCTCGAAACTCTCATGACTAGGGACACTTTAAGGATGTGCTTATAGACCCCAGCTCCCACGTTTATGATCGCCATCATACTGCTGGCAGTCAAGCAAGAATTCTATGGGCTCTATCAACATGTAATAGTGAACTACAGCATGTACACGATAATAAAGACAAACCAGATAGCATACTATCATCCGGGGATGCTAATTATATGGAGTGAGATGGATAAATATTTTTTTTAAGTGAATGTGTGTATTTCAGTCGCCACATAAAACCCCCTCCATTTTCAAAGCATGCGAAATATGCACAGAGCCCCCTGCAGCAAAACTTCAGACACAAAAAGAATTAGTCTCCTCGCTCCAAATGGGTTCCCATTTGACACCACAGAACCCCCCCCCCCCCCGAAAAGGAAGTGGCTGAATTACAGAATCCCCCCTCCTGCAGGCCCATGCCTCGAAGCAATGTTGCACATGCTTTTGCCCATGGACCAAAATTTCAGTGCAAGCTAGTATATTCAGTGCAGGGGGTAACAAAAAGGAATGGCTGGAAGGAAAGGTCAAAGCTCACATAAAATAAATAAAGAGGGTGATGTTCAAGACGGAAAAAGAAAACTGGCAACTCCCAAAATAATCCCGTAACGAATTACGAGATTATACCTCAACTGTAAATACGTACCTGCATTTGTATTTCGACCGAATACAAATGCAACGAGACAAAAATATTCCTACAGTTACATTATTAAGAAATTTCGCGAAAGCGTTGGAAAACCTTCCTCGAAGTATCGACACTAGCCTGGCTGAAAGATTAAGCAAGTTTTGTGACGTGCGATTAATCCCGACTAGTTCTTCATTTAAGGTTTGATGGAGAATTTGATGAAACGGTGGGAGCCATCTTGGTTAGATAAGATAATAAACCAATCTAATCTTGCAAGAGCATACGCTGAGTGTTTCTTTTCTCTCTCTTTGGCAACAACTATGATGGGACTTAAACTACTACTTGAAAAAAATACACTGACTGGGCTAAGCTATAAAGATTGGCTAAGGAACATCAACATTGCACTTACTAATGACAAAGTGGCATACGTCGTCACCAGTACTGCTCCCCCTGTCCCAGGACCAGATTCCTCGGTTGTGGACATCGAGGTCTACAAAACTTGGGATTTGGATTGTGAGAAAGCTAAGTGCATCATGCTGGCGTCCATGAATAATGACTCCAGAAGCAGCACGAGGGTATGGATATCAGATCCATTTTTCTCCATTACAAGGAATTGTATGGAGTGCACTCTCGTATCGTAAAGTACGAGACCTTAAGGAAATTATTCCAGATGAGGTTAGCTCCAGGATCACCTGTAGGAGAGCATGCCCTAAAGATGATTTGTCTCATTGAGGAACTCGCAAACCTAGGACGCATGTTGGAAAATGAGTTATACATTGACTTGATTCTGCAATCCCTTCCCTACACCTTCTCTCAGTTCGTGCTGAACTTCAACATGCACGATGTGGAAGCTGATCTTCCAAAGCTCTTCAACATGTTGAGGATAGCGGTGAGCTCATTGAAAAATGAGAAGACACATGTTCTTATTGTTGGCTAATCATCCTCTTCTAAATCTAAAGCGAAAGCTAAGGGGAAGAAGAAGATGATCACCACCAAGCTAAAAAGAGGTGTCAAAAAGGTGCACGGAACGAACAAATTGGGGGGGGGGGTAAAAGCTGATAAGGATGAGTGCTACTACTGTCATAAGAAGGGGCACTGGAAGAAGGATTGCAAGGTTTTAAAAGCCAAGGGAAAGGACACGAAGCAAGCTGATGCTTCTGCTTCAGGTGTGTTCATAATCGAAAACTGTTTTTCAGTGAACTCTACATCATGGGTACTAGATACCGATTCAGGTTCTCACATATGTAATTCTTTGTAGGCTCTGAGAAACCGTAAAGCACTGAAGGCAGGTGATATGACCCTCAGGGTTGGCAATGGAGCAAATGCTGTTGCTGTAGGCGATTTTCACCAGGGGTTGACTAGTGGGCACATTTTGGTGTTGTATAGCTGTTTTTGTATTCACAGTATGCTTTGTAATATTATATCAGTATCTTTATTATCCAATGAAGGATATAATTTTTCAATAGAAAGAAATGTCATGAACATTCACCTAAATCAAGAATTGATTGGGTCTGGCACATTGGAAAACGACATATACGTACTCAATCAACACCATGTTTTCAGTATCCAAAACACACTCAAAAGAAAGGCTCCAGATTCAAACCAAGCCTTCTTATGGTATTGTAGACTTGGTCATATTAATGAAACAAGGTTGGCTAAGTTGTATAAAGATGGATATTTAGACCCGTTTGAATATGTATTATATGCAACTTCTCAATCATGTATCAAAGGAAAGATGACCAAATCCCCGTTCACAGGACATGGAGAAAGAGCCACTGAGCACTTGGAACTTATACACAGCGATGTATGTGGTCCGATGACTACACAAGCACGAAGCGGTTACTCCTAATTCATCACTTTTACTGATAATTTCTCAAGGTATGGACATGTGTTCTTAATGAAACATAAATCTGAGGCCTTTGAGAAATTCAAGGAGTATAAAAATGAAGTGGAGAAACAAACTGGTGAAATATCAAGATACTTCGATCTGATCGAGATGGAGAATACTTAAGTACCAGTTTTCTTGAATACTTAAAAGAAAATGAAATTCTCTCTCACCTTACTCCTCCATATACACCTCAGCATAACGGGGTGTCAGAGAGAAGGAATCACACACAATGCGATATGGTGCGTTCCATGATGAGTAGTGCTGAGTTGCAACTTTCCTTCTGGGGTTTTGCGCTAGAATCAGCAGCATACCTATTGAATAGGGTTCCAACTAAGTCTGTACCTACCACTCCATATGAGATGTGGAGTGGGAAGGGACCATGTTTCAAGTATCTTAAGATATGGGGGTGTCCAGCTTTTGCCAAAAAGCAGAAACCGGACAAGCTTGAGGCACTGTCGGTTTTGTGCAAGTTTGTGGGATACCCAAAAAATTCAAAGGGATATCAATAAAAGGTGTTTGTCGCTCGCTACATAGTCTTTTTTGAGAGCGAATTTGTTGCAAAAGAAATTAGTGGGAGCGCGGTAGAACTGGAAGAAATTCCAGAACCCCAAACAACTGCCGAGGACTTAGTAGAACCTTAGGTTTCAATAGAGCCCGACGAACCTGTTAGTGTTTATGCCGTAGAGGCCATTACTGTATCATACTAGTTTGTATGTTACTTAATGGAAGCTTGGGATATTCACAGTTGTATTGACAGTCTTGCTAAAAATGGTAGTATGCTACTTGGTTTATGTCTACTTTAATATGTGCATATATTTCTTTTAACGTATCGCTTATACATATTAGTAGATCCCTTAGGATCTTTGCTTGATTACCAGCGTTGTGATGGCAGTCACACTAGTGGGGGCTGGGTAGTCTATAAGCAACATCCTATACAGGTCCCTGATCGTAGGATTATTGAGATAGGGCATCGATACTCCGGATTAGACTGGTGTATACGCTTCTCATCCCAGTTGGGGAGATGGTCTGTCCCACAGCCATCAGTACGCCGTACTGGAGATAGTATGCAGGTGCTCGTTAGGTTACGGGTACACCGGACAGGACTCGCCGGGAACTGCAGGTTGGATTTATACCCATCGTCAGATAGCAGTTCCCAGGTGACATGAGTACAGCTTAGTCCGTCAACTTGACACTTCTACTTCGCCTCGAGTGTGTTCCCACTGTACTTAGATTACTACCCTACCACGGCTCAAAGGAGTCGTGCAAACAGGTAGTAGTTGGGTGCAGTCCCGAAGCACATGGAGGCAGTGGCGGTTAGACATGATTCGTCTTTCCCGGTATTGGGGGTTGATATCGCGCTGTGTATGGAGAGCCATTACGCAAATTCCCTGGCCAGGGCAAGCGAGATTTACTGGTAGCTTCCAGTAGTTTCTCAAGGTGTAATGGGCTTCCCTCCGACACGACTTATACCGCTATTAGGGGTCTGACGTTTACCGCCCCCTAGGCCCAATATGCGACAGTCCTAGACGAACAGACCCGACTATACGGAGATTGTCACATCAGGCTCAGTAGGAGTTCGGATGGGTTCCTCATCGTCCTTCTCATCGACATCTACCTGGGGACCGTTACGTACAGCTAGTGTTGCTTGCGGTCTGTGGTTAAACCCACTGCCAGCGTAGTGTCGAGTCTTTAGAGTCCCACACAGAGAGTTTCCCTGCTTCGGGCAAAACGATATAGAGGTCGTATGGTTTTACGACAGGGTTCGGACGCATACGTGTTTTTACGCACGTACGATGTTCAGACAGTTTTTACTAGCGGGCTTTGGTTTAAGCCAGATTCTAGTATCGGATTATTGGATTTATACAGTCTAAAGTTTTTCCGTGTTTTCACGGATAGGAGGGGCGTTCTCGTAAATTGTCGAGAAGCTTTTAGAAGGATGATGACATGGAGGCTAAGGTGGCATTTGCATTTATTGGATTAATGAGTCATAGTGTGATTCATCCATGGAGTTAATGATTCATTTATGATTTAAATGACTCGTGAGATGAATCACTATGTGTATTAATGAAGCATGATGACACATTATTATTTGTTATTCATTTAATAATGTGTTATGCTTCATATATTCACAATGATATCATTATTCCAAAAGGATTCTCATTCTCACCTTCTCTCTCCTCAAGCTCTCTCTCTTCAAACCCTAACCCTAACCTCTCATGTGTTGAGATCAAGAGTTAGCAAGACTTATTAATCCATAATCCTACTCTATATCCCTTAGGTTGCTTTGATTAGCACTTTTAGTAACTTAGTTACCTCAAGTTAGAGGTCAAGCATAGAGTAGTAGCTCTCGGGTGGATCGTCTTTGACTCGATTCCATAGAGCCTACGAGGAGTGGAGGACAGCGATGAAGACCCGAGAGACAAGTAACGTGAGGTATAACTTCAAATCCGAGTAGTTAAACCTTTCGTAGTTTGCTAGTAATGGTTTAGACACGATCCGTGTGCTCCAGTCCGTGTTACGAAGCTTTGATAATTGTTTTTAATATATTCCGCCTCCCCGCAAGCTCGTGGGGTGCGTGACATGGACTTACAGTGGTATCAGAGACAACTAAACCTTTACTAGCTTGTTAGCAACTAATTAGAACTTCGATCGTCGGAAAAACACGAAAACTTAACCCCGGACCCCCTCAGTTTCTGTCAATTTTAAACATGTCTAAAAAATTATTTGATAGGTATGAAAATTCACAGCAGGGGATTTTAAGAATACTGGGAAAATACGATGAGGTAACTCGGTGATATGGCCGCGGAACCGCGGCAGATGAGTGCATTCGGCCGCGGATCCGCCACCGAGTCAACTCCGAGTTGACTCGGATTTTCATAGTAATTCTTATTTTGTGGTGTTTTGTTTTCCAGTATATTTTGTTTCTGCCCAGGTTACTTCTGTGCTGGCTTGCATTTCGGGTAGACACGGAAAAAGGTTGTCGATCAATATTCTAAGTTATTTGCTAATCGGGTTTTTATCTGTAATGTTTAATGTGTTCGTAAAGCTCCCCTAACTGCTAGTATGTCGGTTGGTAGGGGGTTGCACATTTCTGTAATAGTTTTTACTGTTTGTGTATATGAACTTGATTGGATCGTTGTGATAATTAGTCGGGGTTTGAGATGGGTTATTATATTCATTCATTCGATGTAAATATTAATATGATGTAATATTCTTTTGCGGGGCACATCCAGGTTGCGGTTGTAGCCACCGTTGTATTATTTCATTTACTCTTTTTTGCTCCTAGGATAGACCCAAGGTGGGGTGCACAAACTACCGGGTACTTTGAAGTGTTTAGTGGCCTACTCACGTTGTTGAGGGAGACCGCTTCACTTCGGGTACTTGGCGGGTAGTTTGCCGTACCCGTAGGGGTCTAGGGTGGGGTAATGGCTATTCATCACAACTGTGTAATCCGTCTTTCGTTGCAGGCTCAAAGGAAATACAGATTGCTTTTATATCCAATAATGTTCATCAGTGATCTAGAATGCCTATTATTGCGTCTGACGAATGTACAATATCTATATATGATAGCTATTAGACGTCACTTATGTTTTGCACCCGCGCTAGCCCAGCCCCCGCTCTGTCGTTAGTTAAGTAACCTAACGGGTGAATGACGGGACCCAGTGGCGAATGCGGATGGCATAAGAGGACGTTGTATTTTCGTTGTTTTCTGCAATGATAGGATAAATGATGGGACGCACTATATTAATGCAAAGAAAACAAACCAAAGTTGAATCGTTGGAACAAATTTAAAAGAAACCACTCGGTTATTTTAAAAGAGCGGAATTTTTAATTGCGGAGCTTTAACCACTCCTTTTAAAAAGCTATCAAGTTCCTTCGATTATACCAAGTTCACTACATTCACGGTTTCGCCAAAACCAGTCGTAGCCTTCCGTCATTTCTTATGGATGGTCAGTAGTATTCAAGCTATGTTTGTTTGGCCCTTAGTCAAGACATAGTGATTGGTAGCTGCTGGGGTATTCATTTGTTGCATAGATAGATGAGTTGGTTTGGGACAGTCGTATTACTTTGCTTGGCCCTTAGTCAAGAGTATATAAGGGTGGGTTCAAATTAACAAGATAATGATGGGTAGAACTTGACATGTGACTTATGATTTGTTGGCCCTTAGTCAAGGTCATAAGAACACGGGGCAAAAAATCCACATCGGGAGTTTCTAAAGAAACTGAAACTTGCTAGTGTTGCATACCATTTAGAGTTTGATGAATGTTGGTAGGATTCCTTCAACATTATCACACGATGATACTTGGATCCCGATCCTACTGTGAGGATATGCTACTTATCAGGAGATTTGTCACTTAACGATCAATGCTATAAACCAAGTAGGTGTCAGCAGGGCTACGCCCCCAGAGAAAAGAGGTTATTTAATTAAGGAACTTCGTAAAAGCGTTGGAAAACCTCCCTCGAAGTACCGTCACCGGCTTGGCTGAACGGTTAAGCAAGTATTGTACGGTGAGATCAGTCCTGGCTAATTCTTCTTTTATGGTTTGAGGAAGGATTCGAGAAACAGTGGGAGCCATCCAGTTTAAATAAACTAAAAAAACCAATATAAACTTGCAAGAGCATCATGCTAAAGTGTTTTCTTCTCTCTCTCTCATTGCAGCGACCTTTTGACCATGACTAGGTTACATCAAGATAACAAGTTGACCGAATCTGACTTATATGATTGGCAAAGGTCTGTCCAGATGTCCATTGCCTATGAAAAGCTGGAACACCCTATTACTACTCAAGATCTCGCCATCCCAGGTCCAGTTTCCACCGTGGCGGATATGGATATCCGTCAGACAAGGGAAAAGGATAATGTGAATGTCAAGTGCCTCGTGTTGGCTTCAGTTGATGGTGTATACCAGAAGCAGCATGAGAAGATGGACTTAGTTTCCATCTTTCTCTATAACAAAGATTTATATGGAGAGCAATCTCATATTGCAAGATATGAGACCTCGAACGAATTAATTCAAGCGAGGTTGGCTGTCGGGTCATCTGTAAGGGACGACGTCCTTACGATGACTAGCTGTGTTGATGAGCTCACGGACCTGGAGACTACGTTGGGAAACAGGTCATATGCTGACTTATTTCCACAGTCCCTACCCTCTACTTATACCCTGAAAGAAACCAGGGAGACACAAGCTCTGCTTAATGGGGGACCTTCTTCTTCTACATCCAGGGCGAAAGCAAAGGGTGAAAAGAAGAAGATCTCTACAAAGCCGATATACGGTGTCGGTAAAGTAGGAGGAAAGGGAAGTGCAAAAGTTTCGGGAGTTGGTGTAGGTAAGGAGGGATGTTCCTATTGTCATGGGAACGGGCATTGGCAGAAGGATTGCAGGGCTTTGGAAGCCAGTAGCCAGGATTCGAAGCATGTTGTGGCTTCGGCCTCAAGTGTGTTTGTAATTGAGAACTGTTTGTCAATTAACTCTACTTCTTGGGTACTAGATACCGGAGCAGTATCTCATATCTGTAATTCATTACATGCTTTGAGAAACCGTAGAGCAATCAAGATAGGTGATTTGTCTCTCAGAGTTGCAAACGGAATAAGCGTGGACGCTGAATCCGTGGGAGAATATCACCTAGGTTTGACAAGTGGGCAGATATTGATTCTACGTAACTGTTTGTATGTACCTAGTTTGACTTGTAATATCATATCAGTGTCCTCACTTTCGAGAGAGGGATATGACTTTACATTCGTAAGCGATGTAGTTCACATCCACCTAAATCAAGTTCTGATTGGGTCCGGTACATTAGATGACAGTGTTTATGTATTGAGTCAAGCTCAGGTTTTCAATGTCCAGAACACACTTAAAAGAAAGTCTCCAGAAATAAATCAGGCTTTCTTATGGCATTGTAGACTAGGTCACATCAATGAAACACGGTTGACGAAGTTACATAGATATGGATATTTGAATCCGTTCGAATATCAATCTTATGCTACTTGTGAATCTTGTCTCATGGGAAAGATGACAAAGACTCCGTTTACTGGACACGGAGTAAGAGCGAGCGAGCTCTTGGGACTCGTACACAGTGACGTGTGCGGTCCAATGTCTACACATGCGCGATGTGGTTATTCCTACTTCATTACTTTTACGGATGATTTCTCTAGGTATGGATATATCTTCTTAATGAAGCATAAATCCGAGGCCTTTGAGAAATTCCGAGAATACAAGAATGAAGTGGAAAAACAGACATGCAAAAGTATCAACACATTGAGATCCGATCGAGGTGGTGAATACTTATGTGTCGAGTTCCTGGGATACTTAAAAGAGAATGGAATTCTCTCTCAGCTTACTCCTCCATACACACCACAACACAATGGTGTATCGGAAAGGAGGAATCGAACTCTATTAGATATGGTTCGTTCCATGATGAGTAAAGCTGAGTTACCGCGATCTTTCTGGGGTTATGCACTAGAATCAGCTGCATATCTTTTGAACCAGGTTCCAACCAAGACTGTGCCTACCACACCATATCAGATGTGGAGTGGGAAGAAACCCTGTCTTAAACACTTTAGGACATGGGGATGTCCATCTTTTGTAAAAAAGCAGCATCCGGACAAGCTCGAGGCACGCTCAGTACAGTGTAAGTTTGTGGGATATCCAAAGAACTCCAAGGGATATTGTTTCTATTACGCAGAGGAACAAAAGGATTTTGTTTCTCGTCATGCCCACTTCTTAGAAGCTGAATTTTTAGAAAATCAGAAGAGTGGGAGCGCAATAGAACTGGAAGAAATTCCAGAACCACAAGTTGTTACTGAAAGTTTGGTAGAACAAGAAGTTTCAGAAGAAAGGGACATACCAACGCCTATCCGCAGAAGTAGTAGGAAGTCTCATCCGCCCGAGAGATACTACGATTTTCTCATAGACGGGGATCGAGAAGATTGCATCATTGATAATGATGACCCTACTAGCTTCCAGCAAGCCATTCAGAGCGGCGACTCGATAAAATGGCTGGATGCAATGCGGACCGAAATGGAGTCCATGTACACTAACAAAGTATGGACTTTGGACATTGCTCCAGATGGGGTAAAATCCGTAGGATGCAAGTGGATCTTCAGAAAGAAGATTGGTGTAGATGGACAGGTTGAAACTTATAAGACTAGACTTGTTGCAAAGGGTTTTCGTCAAAGACCTGGTTTCGACTATGACGAAACCTTTTCTTCAGTGGCTATACTCAAATCCATTCGGGTCCTTCTTGCCATTGCTGCCTTCCACGATTATGAGATTTGGCAGATGGACGTAAAGACGACTTTTCTAAATGGTAATTTGGAAGAATGCGTCTATATGGATCAGCCAGAGGGATTCATTCAGAGTGGGAGCAGCGGTAAAGTGTGCAAGTTGCTTAAGTCCATTTATGGACTAAAGCAGGCATCGCGGAGTTGGAACATCTGTTTTGATGATACTGTCAAAGAATTCGACTTTATCAAGAATCCAGATGAACCATGCATATGCAGTAAGATTGTAGGGAGAGTTGTAGTATTCCTCGTCTTGTACGTGGATGACATTCTCCTAATAGGAAATGATATTCCTATGCTACAGTTAGTCAAAAGATTCTTGTCACAGAAGTTCTCCATGAAGGACCTGGGTGATGCCACCTACATTCTGGGGATCCAGATCTATCGTGATAGATCTAAGAGGATGTTGGGACTTTCGCAGTCCAGGTACATAGACACCATATTGAAAAGATTCAGTGTGGAAGATTCTAAGCACGGTAACCTACCGGCTTGTCACGGAATCACCCTCTCCAAAGAGATGTCTCCCAAGACTGATTTGGAAAGGGATAGCATGTCGATTATACCCTACGCTTCTGCGGTAGGCTCTATAATGTATGAGATATTATGCACCAGACCAGATGTAGCATACGCATTAAGCGTTGTAAGCCGGTATCAGGCAAACCCAGGGGAGAAGCACTGGATAGCAGTAAAGAACATTCTCAAGTACCTGAGGAGGACTAAGGAGATGTTCTTGGTGTATGGTGGAAAAGACCTCCAGATCGAGGCCTTTGCTGACTCCAGCTTTCAGAGTGACAAGGATGACTCCAAGTCCATGTCGGGTTATGTCTTTACCCTCAATGGAGGGACGGTCTGTTGGAAGAGTTCCAAGCAGGACACCGTTGCCGACTCAACGATGGAAGCAGAGAACTTAGCTGCTTGCGATGCCGCAAAAGAAGCTGTCTGGATGACGAAGTTCCTCACAGAACTTCAGGTGGTTCCTACCAGTGTTGCTCCAATACCTCTGTATTGCGACAACAATATAGTTTTAGCGAAGGAACCCAGGTCCCATCAGAAGTCCAGACAAATCTTAAGGCGGTATCACCTGATCAGGGAGATCATAGATCGCTGGGAGATCGAGGTATAGAGAGTAGATACGGAGATTAACACTGCTGATCCATTCACAAAGGCCATTCCTCAGACGCAGTTCGAGAGGATATTCGAGATGATAGGTCTCCGATATGCCAGTACATGGCCCTAATGCAAGTGGGAGATTGTTAGTGTTTATGCCCTAGAGGCCATTACTGTATCATACTAGTTTGTATATTACTTAATGGAAGCTTGGGATATTCACAGTTGTATTGACAGTCTTGCTAAAAATGGTAGTATGCTACTTGGTTTGTGTCTACTTTAATATGTACATATGTTTCTTTTAACGTATCGCTTATACATATTAGTAGACCCCTTAGGATCTTTGCTTGATTACCAGCGTTGTGATGGCAGTCACACTAGTGGGGGCTGGGTAGTCTATAAGCAACATCCTATACAGGTTCCTGGTCATAAGATTGTTGAGATAGGGCATCGATACTCCGGAGTAGACTGGTGTATACGCTTCTCATCCCAGTTGCGGAGATGGTCTGTCCCACAGCCATCAGTACGCCGTACTGGAGATAGTATGCAGGTGCTCGTTAGGTTACGTGTACACCGGACAGGACTCGCCGGGAACTGCGGGTTGGATTTATACCCATCGTCAGATAGCAGTTCCCAGGTGACATGAGTACAGCTTAGTCCGTCAACTTGACACTGCTACTTCGCCTCGAGTGTGTTCCCACTGTATTTAGATTACTACCCTACCACGGCTCAAAGGAGTCGTGCAAACATGTAGTAGTTGGGTGCAGTCCCGAAGCACTTGGAGGCAGTGGCGGTTAGACAGGATTCGTCTCTCCCGGTATTGGGGGTTGATATCGCGCTGTGTATGGAGAGCCATTACGCAAATTCCCTGGCCAGGGCAAGCGAGATTTACTGGTGGCTCCCAGTAGTTTCTCAAGGTGTAATGGTCTTCACTCCGACACGACTTATACCGCTATTAGGGGTCTGACGTTTACCGCCCCCGAGGACCGATATACGATAGTCCTAGACGAACAAACCGGACTGTACAGAGATTGTCACATCAGGCTCAGTAGGAGTTCAGATGGGTTCCTCATCGTCCTTCTTATCGACATCTACCTGGAGACCGTTATGTACAGCTAGTGCCGCTTGCGGTCTGTGGTTAAACCCACTGCCAGTGTAGTGTCGAGTCTTTAGAGTCCCACATAGAGAGTTTTCCTGCTTCGGGCGAAACGATATAGAGGTCGTATAGTTTTACGACAGGGTTCGGACGCATACGTGTTTTTACACACGTACGATGTTCGGACAGTTTTTACTAGCGGGTTTTGGTTTAAGCCAGATTCTAGTATCGGATTATTGGATTTACACAGTCTAAAGTTTTTCCGTGTTTTCACGGATAGGAGGGGCTTTCTCGTAAATTGTCAAGAAGCTTCTAGAAGGATGATGACATGGAGGCTAATGTGGCATTTGCATTTATTGGATTAATGAGTCATGGTGTGATTCATCCATGGAGTTAATGATTCATTTATGATTTAAATGACTCATGAGATGAATCACTATGTGTATTAATGAAGCATGATGACATATTATTATTTGTTATTCATTTAATAATGTGTTATGCTTCATATATTCACAATGATATCATTATTCCAAAAGGATTCTCATTCTCACCTTCTCTCTCCTCAAGCTCTCTCTCTTCAAACCCTAACCCTAACCTCTCATGTGTTGAGATCAAGGGTTAGCAAGACTTATTAATCCATAATCCTACTCTATATCCCCTAGGTTGCTTTGATTAGCACTTTTAGTAACCTAGTTACCTCAAGTTAGAGGTCAAGCTTGGAGTAGTAGCTCTCGGGTGGATCGTCTTTGACTCGAGGAGGCCGTTGGGGTGCCGACGTTCCATAGAGCCTACGAGGAGTGGAGGACAGCGATGAAGACCCGAAGGACAAGTAACGTGAGGTATAACTTCGAATCCGAGTAGTTAAACCATTCGTAGTTTGCTAGTAATGGTTTAGACACGATCCGTGTGCTCAAGTCCGTGTTACGAAGCTTTGATAATTGTTTTTCATATATTCCGCCTCCCCGCAAGCTCGTGGGGTGCGTGACATGGACTTACAGAACCGACGCCACTCAGCAAATCTAATGGGTTTTCTCGTCCGCCTGAGAGATACTATGAGTTTTCGTAGATGGTGATCGAGAGGATTGCATTATCAATGATAACGAGTCTACTAATTTTCAGCAGGTTATCACGAGTAAAGACTCAGTGAAGTGGCTGGATGCTATGAGATCCGAAATGGAATCCATGTACACCAACAAAGTATGGACTTGGAAGTTGCTCCTCCTGGAATAAAACCAGTTGGATGCAAATGGATCTTCAAGAAGAAGATTGGTGCAGATGGACAAGTGGAAACCTACAAAGCTATACTTGTTGCAAAGGGTTTTCGTCAAAGCCCAGGATTGGACTATGATGAAACCTTTTCTCCAGTGGCTATACTTAAATCCATTCGGATATTGCTTGCAATAGTTGCCTTCCATGACTATGACATCTGGCAGATGGACGTGAAAACAACATTTTTAAATAGAAATTTAGAAGAGAGTGTTTTCATGGATCAGCCGGAGGGTTTCTTAGATAATGGGAGCAGTGGAAAGGTATGCAAGTTTCTTAAATCCATTTATGGATTAAAGCAAGCATCGAGGAGTTGGAACATCTGCTTTGATGAGACAGTCAAAGAGTTTGACTTTATCAAAAATGTAGATGAACCGTGCATTTATTGGAAAATTGTAGGAGAAAAAGTAGTCTTCCTCGTGCTATACGTGGACGACATATTCCGGATAGGGAATGATACCCCTATGCTACAATCAGTCAAGCTCTTCTTGTCACTGAAGTTCTCCATGAAAGACTTGGGTGATGCCTTCTACATTCTGGGGATTAAGATCTATCGTGATAGGTCTAAAAGAATGTTGGGACTTTCACAGTCCAGGTATATTGATACCATACTGAAGAGATTTAGTATGGAAGATTCCAAGCGTGGTAATTTACCTGCTTGTCACAGGATCACCCTCTCCAAAGAGATGTCTCCAAAGACCGATGAAGAGAGGGCTCGCATGAGCATTATACCCTACGCTTCGGAGGTAGGATCTATAATGTATGCAATGTTATATACCAGACCAGACATAGCTTACGCACTTAGTGTGGTAAGCAGGTATCGGTCAAACCTGGATGAGAAGCATTGGATAGCGATAAAGAACATTCTCAAGCACTTGAGAAGGACTAAGGAGATGATCTTGGTATATGATAATGGGGACCTCTAGATCGAGGCTTTTACTGATTCCAGCTTCCAAAGTGACAAGGATGACCCTAAATCCGTCTCGGGTTATATGTTTACCATCAATAGAGGGCGGTATGTTGGAAGAGTTCCAAACAAGACACTGTCGAAGACTCAACGATAGAAGCTGAGTATATAGCTGCTAACAATGTCGCAAAAGAGGCAGTCTGGATGAAAAAGTTCATCTCTGAACTTCAGGTGGTTCCGTCCATTGCCAATCCAATACCCTTGTATTGCGATAACAATGGGGCTGTAGCTTTAGTGAAGGAACCAAGGTCCCATCAGAAATCTAGACATATCTTGAGGCGGTATCACATGATAAGGGAGATCATGGATCACCAAGATATCGAGGTGCAGAGAGTGGAAACAAAAGACAACACGGCGGATCCATTCACCAAGGCCATCCCTCAAGTCCAGATCGAGAGACTGTTCGAGATGTTGAGCATGCGGTACGCCAGCAGTTGGATCTAGTGAGGACAGTGGGTACTTATTGCGCCAATTACAGGCCTTAATGCAAGTGGAAGATTGTTGGATATGTATGCCCCAGAGGCCTTCATTGTATAGGATGCTAGGGATATGTATGTACAGGACAATCTTTCTCGCTATGATAGTACGCTATTTGGTTTGTCTTTATCTTAACATGTGATGTGATTTACTTTGTATTTCATATCTTGTATATATGTTGATAAAGCTTGAAGGATATTTTTCCTGACTGCCAGCGTTGTGATGGCGATCATACTTGTGGGAGCTGGATAGTCGATATGCACATCCTTAAAGTGTCTCTAGTCATAAGAGTATCGAGACTGGGTATCGTTACTCCAGAGTAGAGTAGTGTATACATATCTAGACCCTAACGAGGGGCGATGGATTGGTCCTGTAGCCATTGGTGAGGTGCACCTAAGATTGTATACAGGCGCTCACTGGGTGTGAGTACACCGAACAGGACTTGCCGAGGACTGACTAGGTGGTATTATACTTAACGTCAGATAGCAGTTCTCTGGTGACATGAGTGTAGATAGTCTGTCGACCTGAGGTCGTCTTTTTTCTCGTGTGAGTTCCCACTGTGCTTTAATTACTACCATACCACGGCTCTACTGAGTCGTGTAAACATGTTTTAGTTGGGTACAGTCCCGAGCTACATGGAGGCAGTAAGCGACTGTTGGGGATCCGTCTCTCCCGATATAGGAAGTCAATATCGCGCTGTGATTGGTTGGTCGGCACCATAAGTCCCTGACCAGCGCGGATTGAGAATTACTAGTAGTTAGACCAGTAGATTCTCGGATGATCTTGAGCCACACTGACACAAATTATCTGGTTATTAGGGGTCTGACGTTTTCCACCCCTCTAGACCTTACATGCGATACTCTCAGACGAACAGACCGGACTGCACGGAGATTTTCACGGACATGCTCAGTAGGGGTTTGGATGAGTTCGCTCGTCGGCCTTCTTTTCGACATGTACCTGGGTTGCTGTTACGTATAGCAATGCCGCTGACGGACTTTTGGTTAAACCCACCGCCAGCGTACTATCGAGTCTTTAGAGTTCCACACAGAGGGTTTCCCTAGTTCGGGCGAAACGATGTCGAGGCTGTATGGTATCACGGCAGGTTTTCGATCACATACGTGTACTGGCTTCACGGATGATGTTTGGACGGATAATACTAGTGGGCTTTGGTTTAAGCCGGATCATAGTATTATATTGTTGGATTATTTTCGTCTCGATGTATTCGTATTTTTCGGAATACGAATACGGGTATATATATACTGTGAGGGCATTCTTGTAATTTCGCAAGATATGCTTCTAGAAGGAGACACCTCATTATTTGATTTATCCATTTTTGGTAATGGATTAATGATGTGGTATTTGGAGATATTTGTGGTATGGTTGATAGCATGGCTTGGTCTTTATTTTATTCATTTGGTTGCACTATTCAAGCATGGTTTATTATTTTGCTTCTAAAATAATCCATGCTTGAATGATTGGAGAGACTTAGCCATTCTATCACAAGACCTTGCTCATTTTCTTTAGCTCACTCTCTCTCCAAGTTTCCTTCTCCCTCTTCCTCAAGCTCTAACACTCACATGTGTTGTGATCCATAGATCTTTTGAGACAAAATACTCCATAGATCATTCTCTACATCTACTTAGTGGTCTATTATAGAAAAGTAGACTTCTTAGTTACTTCCTAGTTGAGGTTGAAGCTTAGACTAAAGGCTCTCGGGGGGATCTTCTTTGGCGTAGAGGGGACCGGTGACCGAGTTCGTGTGAAGCTACCTAGGAGCTAAGGAGAGGAGCAAAGAAGGACAATCAAGACCCGGAGGACTTGACCGGGAAGGTATAAATCTCTTCATAGTAGATTAGAACCCTCTTTAGTTTAGCTAGTTAGGGTTTATGAAATGTTCCGGGTATTTAGGTCGATGTTGTTGATTTAAAAAATCGTTGTTTGAAAATTCCACCTCCCCACTTACCATATGGGGTGTGCTACATCGACTTACACCCCACTCCACCAAGCCGCCGCGGTTCCACCACCAAACGCCTCCATCCACCGCGGTTTCGCCATAATATAGAGTGTTCTTTTGCTAAAATTTCTTCAAGGACCTCCTATACTCCTCTAGTCCAAGTTGAAATCTTTGAATCTCTATTTCATTACTCCAGTTACTCCAGATTCTTTTGCAAAACTCGCACAATAATCGTTAAATACACAAGATGCGGTTTTTTTTTATGGTTGTTGTATTTAATAAGAATTTAACCCGAATAGCTAGAAAAACTTACGACCGTTTCCCCGGCAACGGCGCCATTTGATCGATCATATGAAAAAGAAAGTGTTTTGTAAAGTAACCGCAAGCAAAACGGTGTCGCTAGTAGCTAGCCGCGATGAGTACGGGTCGTCCGCAGGAAACGTGAACCTTTTTCTTGCTTTAGACGAGTTGATAAAAAGATGGGTGATTGGTTGTAGATCTATTTATCGTTACGGATATAGAATTTATAAAGAAAATGCTTGTAGGGTTCATAGGACTTAGTAGTAATGGATGACTAATTAAAAACGACTCTTTTTATCTTTTAATAGTTTAAAACTAGATCGATAGTGATGAATGTAAATTAGGGTTTCTTGGAAGAAAGTAGGGTTTCCACACCACTAACCCTTTTCCTTGCATTGATCTCTATTCATATCTAGCCCTTAACAAAACAAGTGTTAAACGGATCTCAAATTGTGGTCGTGACTATCAATAAATTGGTAGTGTGTCCGATAAGGATATTAACATTTGTTTTGTTAAAATTTATAGACTTTAAAATGTTTAAAAGAAGTTAAATGATTTTCTCATCCATTGTTCTAACCTATCCTACGAACTCCAGTAAGCTAGAAATTACTCACTCATGGTTTGAGAATTAGAAGAAAGGTTGAAGAATGAAAACATGATTAAGATGCAGAAATTAAATACAGAAATTAAATGCAGAAATTAATTGCAAAAAGTCTAATAAAAATACTACCTTTATTAATCAACTATTTGCATTTACAAATCCTTTGAAGGTAGAGTATAAAAACCCTAGTTGCTCTAGATCTCTATCTTATTGGAAGTAGATGACAAGCTAATGATCACTCGGATGTGTGAATCACTTAGATCTCTTGATCTCTTCAGTGATGATTTTGAATGTGAAGCTCTTGGTTCTATATATAGTCCCAGAAACTAGAAACCCTAGATGCCATATGTGAATATATGCTGTTACAATAATATCCCTAAAATCTCACATCATATGGCCCTAGAACCGCCGCATATAGGCTTGTTTGGCCGCGGTTCCGCGGCGGTTTGGTGGTATCAATTTTTGGTATTTTTTCTGGTATTTTATCTTGATGTTTTGAGATTCTTTTGATGTCTAGATTCTGAAAATGATACTCTGAGTCTCTGCCGTTGCTAGATCTCTCAATTTGCTTCCATATTCTGGCAGATTTGATTCCGCCATCCCGATTTAATTCGGATCTCTTAGATTCCAGACATGAGCTAATATCTGTACAATATCTCAATTCATAGTATTAGTAGTATTTGGTATTTTTGAGATATTATCCTAACCATTTTATATGATATTAAATCTTAAGAATATTGATTAGAAATATTTGATATGATATGCATATTTTAATTACTAATATTTCATATAAATATTATATGCATGTATTTTCCCTCATTATGTTAATTATAACGTAGAAACGTATTATAATAAACTTTTTACACATAAACCCTCATATGTTCTATAATTACTATAAACATATTTTAGTACTTTAACAATAGTGGGGAAAATATTCATTCAAATGTGCAATATTTTAGACTAATCATGCGGCGAGTAACCTGCCAATTCTAGGAAGAGGCGGCCCGGTCTCAAACACTATGATATGGCCACCTACCGCACTCAAGAACCCAGCTACTCAAGTACTTCTCCTGGGTTAATCCTAGCACAGAAATGAAATATATACAACGGTGACATCGACCGCAGCCTGGTTGAGCCCCAAAAAGAATATACATCAAGCGGAAACGGTGGCCATAAGTCGGACGCTCGCTCGGAACAAAAGAATACAAATATATCAAAACTGTACAAGCACATCGCACGAGGGGCTATCCATCTTGACAATCCAACTAAACCATAATAAGATACACACACACACACAATAAACAACACAATATGTGCAACCCCATCTTATTGAATGTATAGCATTTAGAAGATCTTATCTAACACACATACAAATATACGGATCATAAACGAAGTTAAAATTTCGACCGACAGTTTTCCGTGTTGCCCCGAAAACAAATAACATAAAATCTGGGGTAAACAGAATGATACCTAAAATTAAGTTTCATCAATTCCAAGCAACCACCAAAACCCAGGGACCTAAGGACGAATTTGGAAAGGCAATGTCGGCCAAAATGAATATTCCGGCGGCTATAAAAATGAGCTAGGTCCTCGAGTTTTGTACCATGTTTTCATACCTCAAAACAAGTCCACTGACATACTTTAAAAAAATTTCAGGTGCATTTTAAAAAATGGACGGAAACTTAGAATTTGAAACTCGATCTGGCAAAACTTTCGGCCTTGAAACTTTAACATTGTCTACAACTAGTTCTAGTGTTTGGGTGGCTCTAATACCATGTTAGGGTACCTCGGTGCTTACGGCTAATGCGCAGCAGAAGCGAAAAACGCGAACAGAATTTTTATGCGAGCGCAAGAAAATCGCGACCTAGAATCCGTTCCAAACACTAAACTAGAAAACATAACAAGCAAGCTATCTATAAAATTACGAGACTACAACTTTTATAGCATGTCCACCCAATCATGGAAGACCCCTCTAAACTCCTCGTAAGCCGTCGGGAACAAACTTGAGAGATGACCGCCCTTACCGAAGATGATCCATCCGAGAGAAACCGATGTTGGCTATAGTGCCCTCAAGGCAATTATTGTAATCACAGGTAGATGATTATGATGATTGAGGGATGACCTATGCGGGTAGAACAGTCTTACTCAAGATGATAGTATGCTATCTGGTTTGTCTTTATCATCATGTACATGCATTATGTGGTATTACAGATCACTATTATATGTTGATAGAGCCCATAGGATTCTTGCTTGACTACCGGCATTATGATGGCGATCATATATGTGGGAGCTGGGAGGTCTATAAGCACATCCTTAAATGTCCCTAGTCGAGAGAGTATCGAGACTGGGCATTGATACTCCAGAGTAGACTAATGTGTATTTATCGAGAACCTGACGAGTGGCGGTGGCCGGTCTCACAAGCCATTGGTGTCAGTTTTCACCTAAGATAGTATACAGGTCTCATTGGGTTATGAGTACACTGGACGGACTTGCCGGGAACATGCTAGTTGGTATTATACCTATTGTCAGATAGCAATTCCCAGGTGACATGTGTACAGGTTAGTCTATCGACCTGATATCGTCATTTTTCTCATGTGATTTCCCACTATGCTTTGATTACTACCCTATCATGGCTCAAAAGAGTCATGCAAATAGGTTTTAGTTGGGTACAGTTGTAACGATCCCAAACTTTCTGTATAATTTTTTCAAAAAATACAGAAAATGGTACTTTTGCCTGAGCACAAGTTATAAGTTTGTTTTGCTTTTTAATAACAAGAAGAAGCTTGTAGCTCATTGGTAAGACCTTGCACTGCTGAACCAAAGCACCAGAGTTCAAATCCCATTCCCCACTACACTAATAAAACAAACTGTCCCAGGGGGTAGATGATACGACGAGGAACCCAACGCATGCCTGACTCGGCCGAATCGGCCGGCGACTCGGCCGGCGACTCGGCCGACTCGTCCCGCCGCCGCAGGCCGGACTCGGCCGGACCGCCGAGTCCCCAACATGAAAGTTGGGCCTCTTCACCTCTCCTGTACCCCTGTATACTTTAAATATACTACCCAGTAACAGAGCCCCTTTAAAACCATATTTACTCCATTTTATTACATTTTAAATAATTTTTAATACATTTTTCAATTCACCCTTTCACCTACACTAAACCCTAGCCTTACCCTATAAATACAACCCCTAAACACCCCCTCACTCCAAAATTCTGATCAAAACTCTCAAGAAAATCCCTAGAAGTTTAGTGTGCAATTGGAGTTAGCGAAAGGCGAAGCTCCGGCGAAATTCCGACAACCCTTGGAGCTCCCGGCGACGAAACGACGCACCGGCGCCTCCTACCGTTCCCTCTTCCTCTCCTCTAATTTAAAAACCCATATGTCCTACCTCCCTCTTCTCTATTCTTTTCTAAAAACACGTATTTCTAAATACCGACGGAATCAGAGTTAATCCGATGTCCGATTCGGTTCTTCTTAAAAATCTCACTTTTTCTTAAATAGAATCATACTAAACCCTTACATGTTGACTATTAAACATTAACAAGTCATATTGAACAAGTTCTATATCAAAAGGATTTTTATTTCAATTGTTATCGTACTTTTTCACTAAAATACCATGTAGTTTAATTCCGACATTTAATACATCACAATCTTGCTATACCTTTAAGTAGATCATGATGTAATGACCGACCTCCTCACAATACTCATATGCAACATAGCACAATACCATTCAGGAACATAGAATACGGGAAAATGAAACTTTACATATAAATACCATTTACTAATAAAACCGTTTTCTACAAGATTACGTATTTTTACAATTTTTGCAAAGTGCCGCAACAACCCATTTTGGGGAACCCGACTGGGATGGTGCGGATTATCGCACATCCATGGACTTAGTAGTGTGAGATTCAGACCCCCGCAAGGAGCATTCGGTTTCGAGAGATTTAAAATACGAATATCTTAAAAAAAATGAGATTTCTAGAAAATAATATATTAAAATTATTTTATATAAAATATATATATATATATATATATATATATATATATATATATATATATATATATATGTATTATCAAAATACTTATTTTTGATATAATATAAATATTCCAACTTTTCTAAATCAAAAGAATCACTTTACATTAAAATATCATGAATTCCATACAAGTTCAATATTACAATTAAATACCCTATATTATGAAAAATAGGTTTATTTCACTAGAAATATCACAAATATAAAATCTACAACTATGAAAACTCTAAAGACGATAAATAAATACTTGGGGTGTATTTTGTAAATTATACAAAATTATTTTTACATAAAACCCTCTCAAGTTCTATAAATTACCCTAAGGACCCTAGTAATTATAGGTTTAAGCGGGACCAATCTCTTGAGCCTCAGGGAGCCGGAGAAGTGGGTGCTTGCCTATCTAAGGTAGACAACTTAACAAATAGTGTTATCAACACGGTAATCGTCTTTGAAAAAGACAAATTCTGCCGCCCATGTGCAGCGGTTACCGATAACATCAAAACCTAATTCAGGACTTCAATTTCTTTTCTAATCGTTCTGACTCAGACTGAGTCTCATTATAATAATCTGACATGAATGTGATTCAAGTACAATCTACAAACTACAATTCAACATGAATCCATGAATACGCATATTCAATCTATCAATCTGTATTTACGGAACCGAACTATGGATATACTTCCATTTACATGATTCTCCAGTTACATCCATGATTCTCCAGTTATATCCATTTACTGATATCATGGTTTTGGCAAGACATCCAATTATACAATCTGTATTATAAGACCATACAAGTTGCAATACAATCAAGACATCGCGGGGTTTAAGGGGTAGATTGGTACGGAAGGTTTTAGAAGTGGCACGAGACTGCAACCATAAGACACCTAACCTATATTCCGTTGCTGTTGTACCGTGGCATAAACGGTTCCTTGAGTTCCTGATACCTTAGACTCCGGGGAAAGTGAGACTCCTCTCGTATACACTGGCATTCTTCTGTACCAAGCTACAAACAACAACGTTAACACCAAATATTCATATAATAAAACTTTAAAAGATACTTCCTCTCTCTCGTCTATTCTATTTCTCCCTTATTTTTGGGACTTACTGAGCGATTGTTTGCTGACGACATTCCTTCTCTTTCTTCTTTGGAATGTTGTCAGGTGATCTGGACACTCAGGAGATCGAGCCTACTAGTGAGGACTTGGATCAGCTTGCTTACGACCCAGAGCTCTAGCCTCATTGTACACTTTTTTATTCAGTACTTTTCATTTCTATTATGCCGCTGTTTAGGCATTGCTTTCATTCAGATGTATTTACTATTCCATGCATTGTACAAAAGAATGTTAATAAATAAAGTTGCTGTTCAATTATATCTTTTGTCTCTTGTGCATTTTAATTTATATTGCTTAGATACACTTAGCGTATTTACTTCAGAGTAGATATGTAGCGGCCTCATCGTGCCCCCTTCGCCGTACACCGGGAAGCGGGGCGTGACAACAGTTCCGAGCCATATGAAGGAAGTGAGCGAATCATCGGGGATTCTTCTCTCACGGCATTAGGGGTTGATGTCGCGAGGTGCACGGGTGGCCATCACCAAAAATCCTTGGCCAAGATAGTAGAGAATTAGTGATTTGGATCAGTAGTTTCTCAGTTGGTGATGGGCTTCATACCGACACGAAATATCGCGTTATTAGGGGTCTGACTTTATCCACCCCCTAAACTTGATATGCGATACTCTTAGACGAACAGACCAGACTGTATGGAGATTGTCACGGACAAGCTCAGTAGGCGTTCAGAAATGTTTTCTCGTCGGCCTTCCTTTCGCTCAATACCTGGGTAGCCGTTACGTATAGCTAGCTGACGCGCTTGTGTTTAACCCACTGCCAGCGTATTGATGAGTCTTTAGAGTCCCACACAGAGGGTTTCTCTGCTTCGGGCGAAACGATGTAGAGGCCGTATGGTTTTACGGCAGGGTTCGATCATATACGTGCACTTGTACATGTATCATGATTCAGACGGATAATACTAGTGGGCTTTGGTTTAAGCCGGATTTTAGTATTATATTATTGGATTATTTTCGTCTCTTTGTATTCGTATTTTTCGGAATACAGATACGGGTATATATATACGGATGAGGGGTATTCATGTAATTTATTACAAGGCGCTTCTAGAAGATGCCACCTTATTTATTTTTATAACCATTTTGTTAAATGGTTAATGAGGTGGAGGATGAGGTGTGACTTGGCATTTATGGAAGCATGGCTCATGGGATGACTCATCGGGTGACTCATGGTTCACTATTTGGGCATGCTTGATTTATTGGTGTTGTGAGATATTTTGTGTGGCTTACTTTTTGTTCACAACACTTAGCCATTTTTCTTTGGTTGCTTCATGCTTCACACTCTCATCTCCTCTAGCTTGCTTCTTCTACCAATACCCTAAAAGTCTCATGTGTTGAGAAACTTAGGGTGTTTGGAGACAAATTAATCCATCATTAGATTCTACATCCTCTAGGCTATCGAGTTTAGTGAACTAGGTACCCTAGTTACCTCGGCTATGAGGTTGGAGCTTGAACTACAAATCCTCAGGTGGACCATCTTCGATGGAGGGAGACCGGCGATCAAGCTTGATCATGGTGGCCTCTAGGTGCTTAGGAATATGGTAGAAGACCTAAGGGCTCGGATCATTCGGTAAAACCATTCTAAACTACTTTATAGTTTGCTAGCTTTAGGTTTATGGTAGATTCAGGTTATAGGGTTGTTCTAGTGCCAGTTTTGAATTTTTTTTCCACAAACGGTAACGGTTGATGGCCAGGACGCCGGCATAACCCAACATAGTATCAGAGCCAACCCATAAACCCTAAACTAGCAGTTTTAGACGATGTTTAAATAACGAAACCGAAACAACTCCGAAACAATCTACAAAGTATTAAAGTTTATGTCGAAATTTTATAGTGTTCAAATTTTTTTTAAACAATTGCAGAAAACTACTCTTGAGATAACTAGAACATAGTTTAAAAACAAGCCCCAAACTCCATACCATGGCCGGCGAGAATGGATATTTTCCCGGCGTCGCCGGTTTTTGTTGGGAGTTGGGTCTTGAATATTTTTGGGTGTTCTAGAATCTTGAATATTGGGTTTTTGGTATTGTTTGTTTTTGCCCAGATTGCATATTATGTTATCTTTGGTTTTAGGGCAATACGGAGTATTTCGAAGTCACTATTTTTAACACTGTTTAAAACTTTTTAGTACATACATTACTATCTGCGACCGTGAATGTTATTAGAGTGGTACAACCTGACTAGTTGTTATATTTCTATTAGACGGGTTTGCGAACTTGACATTCACGTTGATGTTCTGTGTTGTGCTGAGGTTGTGGTTGGATTTTCGTGGTGGATAGCCAATGGTGCAATGATAGTTGTATAGTTGAGATTCATTTGTACATTTGATATTGCGGGGTGATTGTCCTACATGTGGACTGCCGTCTCTAAGTTTGTATATTATTTGTTTGGGCACGACCGGGTTGAGGTCGATGTCACCCTTGTACATATATTTTCATTTTCTGTACTAGGATTACCCTGCGGAGGAGTGCTCAAATAGCCGGGTTCTAGAGGGCAACGGGCTCGTATTTCATAGCGTTGATACGGAGGGGGCCTTATTCTAAAATTGGCAAGCTATTCGTCGCACTCTAGGAGGTACAGGATGACCCACGGAGGGGTGCTCAAGTTACCAGATTCCGTGAGATGTTGGGTGGCCCATTCACTTTGTTGACTGGGGTTGCCTCAATTCTGGGATTGACGGGTAACTTGTCGTGCTCGTAGGGGTTCAGGTTTTCATTGCACAGGCTATCCACACGACAGGGAACGTCGGGTCTCATTTGCGGCTCAAATGAAACCCGAGGATCCAAAATTATCCACCATTCTGTGTTGCTTGCTGAGATTATGTGATATATCTTATATCATGCCTGGGACGAATGTTATATATATTTATATATATACTAATAGATGTTGTATATGTTTTTCATCCATGCTAGTCCAGCCCCAGCTGTGCCGTTAGTTAAGTAACCTAACGGTGCATAACGAGGCCCCGTGGTGAATACGGATGGCATATACGAATATTTTATTTTCGTTCTTTTTGGTGTGATATGGATTAATTGATGGGACTGCATTAATTCTGATTAATGCAAGGAAAAAAAACCTATATATGATGTTGTTGGAACCAAGTTTTTATAACACAAACATTATAGACGTTTCCTTTTATTTTGCACAGTGGTATTCGGTTCTAAATATCCAGCACCTCATTCGATGAGGCAAGAGCCGAGATCCCTTCATAGGGAGTGACCTTTTGGGCAAAAGTTTGTGTCAGTGTAATAACTTCACTATAGTCGATTCTTTTGCTTTGCATCGTGGTATTCAGTTTGGAATATCCTTCACCTCATTCGATGAGAAAAGAGCCGAGATCCATTCACAGGGAGTGGCCTCTTTAGCAAAATTTTGCGCTACTATATATTTGTAAAACCACTCGGTTCTTTCAACGATATCAAGTTCATTACGTTAAAGGTTTTTCGCCAAAAACCAGCCATAGCCTTCCGTCATTTCCTACGAGTAGTACTTAGTATTCGTGCTATCTTTGTTGACTCCGTCAAGGCATAGTATACGGTAGCTAAGTGGTGCTTGTTTGTAGCAAGCGATGCGATTGGTTAAGACAGTCGTGCGTCCTTGTTGACTCCGTCAAGGGTTCGTGCGGGTGGGTTTAATGCAATTAAGATAATGACGGGTTGAACTTGACTAGGACTTTTTGATTTGTTGACGGACTCTTTGATTTGTTGACTCCGTCAAGATCACTAGGGTCCTAGGGGTAAAAATCACGCCGGGAGTTTCAAATATACAGGAAACTTTCCAGGTATGCGCATACCTTCTGGAGTGTGGTGACTTGAGTGGATTCCATCAAGTTATCATGCGATGATAGTTGGATTCTGATTCCCACTGAAGAGTAGGTGTTACTCCTCGGGTGATTTTCAAATGATCCCCACTAATTCTCTTTTAGGGTTTGAAGGTGAATTCAAGGAAATAGTGGGCGCCATCTTGATTAGAAAAAGTGATTAACCAATCTGATTTAGGTTAGGGTGCACGCTGAGTGTGTTTCATTTCTCTTTATCTTTGGCAGCAACCATGGCCTGACCTTAAAAACTCATGAACCAAGTTAACCGAACCTTCTTAAAAACACTTTGGATTTTGGATTGTCATTGAGTTGCATATATCATTGCCGCTTCTACATCCCTTTTGCATTTCTCCAGAACACTCCGTATCACTACGAAGATCCATATTTCTTGGATATTCCATCGTATAGTTACATACGAACTCTGTAACATTTTGAAATATTTTAGATAACTAATTATTTTATTTATTTAATTAAAACATTTATTTTATTGTGTTTGTAATAAAAAGGTTTTTTAAAATGTGGTAGAATAGATTAGTAAAGAAATAATTTGTTTTTACAATAAGAAGTATCATGAGGGGGTTTTGTGAAAAGTTTAGTTAATTGTGGAAATTGGAATTTTGTAGGGGTTTATGTGTAAAAGGGTAAATGTCATGGTTAAGCTTAAAGCACACTCATGGTATAACATAACCTTGGTGACACTTCATGCATACACCTCCTCCTTGCATGAAAATACCACCACCTTTCATGCTTACACCTCCTACTCCTCTCATGCCACCTCCACCTCTCAATCTCCACTATAAGTTTTCTCTACACAACACACACACATATGAACTCCTTAGCATCTTCAAACTGAACTCTTATCAAATTCTTCAATCACTAACACCCAATTCCTATGTGTTCCTAATATCAAAAGAGAAGAAGAAAAGCAAGGTACTAGGGATCTTTACACAACCCACAAGCTAGGATTAGTAGTGCTTGTGCATCTTGGAGGAAGCCGTTCAGTTGATCATTCAATAGGTATAAGTTTCAAACTCTGCAGATCTTAGTTCGATACTGTTTTATGAGATAAATTTGATATTGGAAATACAGTATTTTGATAAATTAGGCTCTGTTTATGAATCTGCTACAGTCTAGGAAACTTTTAACATAATCAAACAGTGCCTGAATCTTATAAAGTGGAATTAGAATAATCCCTAGGAAGATGAACACATTCCATCGGACTTTGACCGGCGACACTTGCAAATTATCCGAGCTCGCCGGATTTTTATAGGAGTTAGGTGTTGGGATTTTTAGGGTAGCTCTATATATATGTATTAGGATGTTTGGTATTGCTAGTTTAAGTTAGTTTATCAGTATATGAAATTTGGAAGTAAATATCTGTTTTGGAGTTATAATTCTATATACGACACGGATATATCGTATCACGAGTTCTGTTTTTGCCTACTACGACCAGAAGAGGGTTAGCTCCGAAAAACCTAAGTTCAATTAACTCACGATATCTTCACGTAGCATGTTTAGTGTGAGCAGTATCATAAATTAGGATAATTGTGAAACCACTAGAGAACTTTACTTAAAGGCCGAACCCCAAAATCCTCACTTGAACCGGCGACATTCATGAATTTTCCGGCGACGCAGGCCCCCTAGGCTAATTGGTGTTGGTTTTTCTTCTGTGGCTTTGTTTGGGTATATTATGATCTATAGTATTGTTTGATTTTTCCTAATAATTACACAGTAAAATCTGGGAATGTTTTAGTAATGGTTTTACCAAATTTCCGATATTCCAATACGGTTTTTACGTATTTTGTATTTAGACTGAAACATCGACGTTCATACGTAGATTTCAGTGGCATATTATTGTTTTTGGGTTAGGTGAGCTGTAGGTTCTAACCAACGGGTGCTTAGCTTGTTGTTTTGGTTTTCAATATAATATTTACATCGATATGATTTTAAATACGATTATAGGTGCGATTTCAAGGATTTCCGAAACGGAGTTGACATATATAGCAGCGTGGATTTCAGCAAGCTTATGAAGTTGGTGAGTAAATTTATATCTACGGGGGAAGTCGGGTGGATGGCGTATAGCACCCTCGTAACCTTATAAATAAAATAGTATGATATCTAGTTAGATATTAATGGTACTGATGTAGTATCACATATAGTATGTCCTTCATTTACATATAGTTTCATACATAGATTTAATGACATACGTGCGTGACGTTAGATCCATATGATATGGATATAGTTTGATGGATTTGTACGAGGGATCATGTCGTATATAAGAGGATACATATATATTGATACGATGAGGAATTATACGAGAAATTATATGTATTGGAAATGATGAGATTCGTATGCCGAATAACGGCCAAGTTTTTTTTAGACTCGTAGATTTAGATTATATTTCGTTTTAGGATGTAATACTTGTGTGAGGTATATTCTTTTAAAAACTACGATTCTTTTCTCTTTTAATGATAAAATACAAGGATGCGGTGCCAATTTCCAAAACGAATATCTATTTTAACCTAAGGCAGCTTCCTTATTTCAAAACCAACGTTTCGTTTCATTTCTAAAGATAATGGTATAGCTCATAGCAAGTAGTTACAGTAGTTACGCTTAGATTATTTTACATGTTTGCATTATATTATCGATGTTATACTCCGTAATGCGTATGTAGATGTCGATACGAGTAGGCTTTATACACATATAGAACACTCGCACAAATACTAATGATTGCCATGCTGCACGAGCACAGACGCATATGCTACACTACACATCATTAGTATTGCCATGACACGGTAGAATTGATACGTTTATTTGCTTGTATGATTTATTTATGCACTTTACCTTATTATCTGTTAAGTATTGTGAATACCAGTATTATGGATGTTTATATTTGAATTTATGTGATTTCTGGAGGTTTTACTTTTGATGATATATATCAGTGGTAGTCGGCCGGTCCGCCGGCCGACTCGGCCGAGTCAGGAGGTCGGTGGGCGTGGGTTTGTCAGGCGAAGGCTCTGGTATATCTAACTTTTCAGGTGTAGTTCAAGTTTTGGAAGTTACGGTGTTTGGACTGTTGGGCTTTCTAAGAATTTAAAACAAAAACAATACAAAAATAATGTGGGGCAGTGGATTTGAACTCTGGTGGCTCGGTTCAGCAGTGCAAGGTATTACCAATGAGCTACAAGCTCCTTCTTGTAATTATTGTGGTATTTAATTACTTAAAATGATAGCAGGAAGAATAAATACTCCTAGTATACATTAAATTTAAAGTAATTTCTTGTACACTAAAAATAGAGTTATTACATTCTTATGGCTTGTAATTAAAAAAAAATAATTATCTATATCTTGTGCTCAGGCTAAAATACCCCTTTATGAATTTTGAAAAAATTTAATTTAAAAATTTGTATAGAAAAAGGGTATAAGAAAATTAGGGTTGTTACATTCTACCCTACTTATAAAAATTTCGTCCTCGAAATTTGTAAAAGGAAAGTGTAACAGATTCAAGGAAATTTTTGGTGAGAGTGTGTGAAGAATGACAAAGTGATGTAAGGGTGTGAAAAAGGTTGAAGAGAATTACCAGGGTTATACTGACCAACCGTATCAGTTTCTACGGCCGCCAAATTGTAAGCCTGGCGTCTCGGCACGTTCAACAATAAGATGTTTAAGCGTGATTGAATTGATTAGAAGTGAAATTTCATAGAAGACCGAGTCGGAAATCGGATTTGTTCCGATTCCGTCGGGTTTCGTAATTTCGTATTTTAGAGAAATAGAAAGGGGGATAGAATGGGACTTACGGGTTTTGATTAGGCAAAGGAGTGTAGGGGAAACTAAGGGAGTTGCCGAGGCGTTGCTTCGTCGCCGTTTGTTCCTAAAAACGTCGCCGGAATTCCCGCCGGAATATCGTCGGATCTTCACCGCGAACTTGTTTTCAAAGCACACACTTCTTGGAAAATTTTGAGAGAGTGAGCCTAGGGTTTTGGGATGAGAGGGTAGAGGGTAGGGGGTGTATTTATAGGGTAGGCTAGGGTAGGGTAGGTGAATGGTTTTTAATTTAAAAAAATGTAAAAATTATAGAAAAATCATTAAAAATTGTAGTAAATGGGGGATATTAAATTCTCGGGAACCGATCCATTAAATTGGAGTATACAGGAGGGTAGGGTAGGTGAAGAGCCCCAACTTTCATGTTGGGGACTCGGCCATCCGGCGGAGTCCGGCCAGCGGCGCCGGACCGAGTCGGTCGGTCCGCCGGTCGACTCGGCCTATCCCGGCCGAGTCAGGAGGTCGGTGGGCGTGGGTTTGTCAGGTGAAGGCTCTGGTATATCTAAATTTTCAGGTGTAGTTCAAGTTTTGGAAGTTACGGTGTTTGGACTGTTGGGCTTCCTAAGAATTTAAAACAAAAACAATACAAAAATAATGTGGGGCAGGGGATTTGAACTCTGGTGGCTTGGTTCAGCAGTGCAAGGTATTACCAATGAGCTACAAGCTCCTTCTTGTAATTATTGTGGTATTTAATTACTTAAAATGATAGCAGGAAGAATAAATACTCCTAGTATACATTAAATTTAAAGTAATTTCTTGTACACTAAAAATGGAGTTATTACATTCTTGTGGCTTGTAATTAAAACAAAATAATTTCCTATATCTTGTGCTCAGGCTAAAATACCCCTTTATGGATTTTGAAAAAATTTAATTTAAAAATTTGTATAGAAAAAGGGTATAAGAAAATTAGGGTTGTTACATTCTACCCTCCTTATAAAAATTTCGTCATCGAAATTTGTAAAAGGAAAGTGTAACAGATTCAAGGAAATTTTTGGTGAGAGTGTGTGAAGAATGACAAATTGATGCAAGGGTGTGAAAAAGGTTGAAGAGAATTACCAGGGTTATACTGATCAACCGTATCAGCTTCTACGGCCGCCAAATTGTAAGCCTGGCGTCTCGGCACGTTCTTCCTAGCTGGAGGAATATTCCCCTGTACCCGAGGCATGTTTCTTAGTGCCTTATGGAATTGGCGATTTGGCTGAGCAGGGAATCCACGTGGAGGTGGTGCTGGGAGTGCAGGACGAGTTGCAGGAGCCTGAATAGCTGGCTGCTGCGGGTAGTTGACGGTTGTGTGTGCTGGGTTGCGTCTATAAGGACAATTTCCAATTCCGTGAATGGACGCGCCACAAACCAAGCATAGGCCTTTTGCGCACCTACAGTCCTTCCACAAGTGTCCTTCCCTCTTGCAATAAAAGCAAAAATCGGCTCTTGGCCGATCCTCGACTTCTTCCAGTCTTCTGAGTTCAACAGCTGGCCTTGAAGAGGCCCCTCCTGCCATTTGAGTGGCAGGGTGTTTCAATCCCGCAGATTGAGGTCTGCCCCTTGCCTTTATCACTGCTTCATAACGGCGGGAAGCTTCCAGAACATCTTCATGAGTCGAAAATTTCCCTGTGGCTAGTGCAGCCTGGATTTCCGTGTCCAAACCTTATTGAAATCGACGGGCTCTGATCTCATCCGTCGGTATCAGGTGTGCCGCAAATCTGTTAAGGTCTTGTGTTAGTTGTGTAGTATGTGATATTTAAAAATTGAACTATTGTGACATATCTTACCGGCTTAGCATGGTGAATTCAGCGTCATATTCATCCACTGACTTGTCCCACATTGAATCTTGTTGTAGATGAATGAACTGCTGCTCCATGGCAAACTTGGCAGTCACAGGGAAGTATTTCGCGTTGAACTTATCGTGAAAAATCTTCCATTCAATAGGCTGATCAAGACGGCTTTCTTCCGTCTTCCACCAGTTCCGTGCATTGTCCGTGAGTTGCAGCTTTGCAACTCGGACCCAAGCTATGTCTGACACTTGTGCTGCCGCCAGATCATCCTCTATGCTTTGTGCCCATTCCTCAGCTTCAAGAGGACTTCCCTTTCCGGAGAACTGCTTGGGATGTAAAGCCCTAAATTGCTTTACCCCAGGTGCGTCAGTCTCGGGACGGTTCAGTAGTTGTTGCTGTCCCTCAAGAAGGCTGCGGATCGCCTCAAGCAGAACCGTTTGCTCGTTGAGTGGAATAGGAACAGCTGGTGTGAGAGGTAGTGCTGGAGGTGTGTTGTTGACGTTGGTGCTGGTGTTGTTCGGGGAATCCATAACCCTGAAGAAAAATTTGGGTTAGGACATATTCAAATGAAATGATAAGATTCAAGGAATATGAAATTGTAAGATTCAAGGAAGATGGATTGTAAAGAATGTTTTAGTTGCTGATTCTTGTGTTTTGTATTGCTTAGGGTTCCATACAGCTCAGACCTGCATGGGCCACCAACAAAACCTGTCACGCCCCGCTTCCCAGTGTACGGCAAAGGGGACGCGACGAGGTCCGCTACGTATATACTCAGAAGTACATACGCTAAGCGTATCTAAGCAATATAAAATAAATGCAAAAGAGACAAGATATAAAAAGAACATCAACTTTTATTTATTAACGTTCTTTGTACAATGCATAAAAGGAAATACAACTGAAATAAAAAGATGCCTAAACAGTGGCATAACAGGAAATGAAAAGTACAGAACGGAAAAGTGTACAATGAAACTAAAGTGCTGGATCTTCGGCGAACTGGTCCAAGTCTTCTGCAGATGGCTCGATCTCCGCCGGGTCCAAACCACCTGACGACATTCAAAGAAGAAAGAAATAGAATGTCGTCAGCGAACATGTCGCTCGGTAAGTCCCAAAGATAAGGGAGAAATAGACAGAGAGTAAGAGAGAGAGAGTAGCTTTTAATGTTGTATTATAATATTGTAATACTGTATTAACACTGTTGTTTGTAGCCTGGTACAGAAGATGTCAGTGTATACGAGGGGAGTCCCATTTACACCGGGGACTTTGGTAACCTGTAGTACAAGGCTCCGTCGATAATACCACGGAACAACGGTATGGATGCAATTACGTCTTAAGTGACCACCTCGTGCCACCTTTAACATATTCCGTACCAGTCTACCCCTTAAACCCCGTAGTGTTATCTTGATTGTATTGTATTGTAAACTGAATTAATTGTATAATTGGATGACTGGCGAAACCATGATATCAGTAAACGGTTGTAACCGTAAAATCATGTAAATGGAATACTGAGAATCATGTAAAAGGAATATATATCCATGGTTCGGTTCAGTCAAGTTGTATAAATTGATAATTGTATTCTTGAATTCATGTGTTCATTTTGAATTGGAATATTGTAGATTATAGATTGACTTGAATCATATTCAAGTCAGATTAATCAGACTCAAACTCGAGTCAGACAATCAGAAATGTGAATCGAAGTCTTATAATTGCTAGGGTCCTTAGGGTAATTTATAAAACTTGAGGGGGTTTTATGTAAAAATACTTTTATATACTTTTCAAAATACACCTCAAGTATTTATTGTTCGTATTTAGAGTTGTATTGAGGGTGGATTTTATGTTGTGACATTTCTAGTGAAAATATCCTAGTTATATAAATAAGGGTATTTACTGTAATATTGATTATTTGAAGTTCATGGTATTTTAGTGTAAACTTTATTCTTGTGATTTTTAGAAAAAGGTGGAAAATTTATATTATAATAAAATAGATATTTAAATGATAAATATACATATGTTTATACAAAAGTAATTTTAATAAATATTTTATATTCCAAAAATCTCATTTTTCTTAAGATGTCGTATTTTAAACCTTTCGAGACCGAATGCTCTTTGCGGATGTCTGAATCTCGCACTACTAAGCCCGAGAGTGCACGATAAACCGTACAATCCCTAACGGGTTCCCCAAAGGTGGGTTGTAGCGGCGCTTTACAAAGATTGTAAAATACTAATCCTTTAGAAAACGGTTTTATAAAGTAAAAGGTATTTATTTGCAAAGTGTAATTTCCGTATTTTAGATTGTAGGGTTTCCTAAGCCAACTAGCCTATTTCTAAATGGTCTAAACGACAAGTCGTTAGAAGCCTCAAATCGCCTCTTCACCGCCAATTGTGGCCGGGTAAGTACAAGTGAGGAAGGAGGGATCCGCCCATGAATCGTGAGACGGGCCTTTTAAAGTTACCTTTGCTCACTTGCCTAGCCTAGACACCACAAAGTCTGGTTTAGATAAACGATCGATGTCCACAACTTATCGTACTTCCTAATGAGAGGTATTTGTTTAAAAGCGTATCAATTCTAAAACTTTTAAGAATGGTTTTATTAAGAATATGGTATTTAAATGAAAGTTTTGTTTTATCGTATTCTAAGTTCTTGATGATTTCGTTTAGGTTTGTATTTGCATGTGTGTGGAGGTAGGTCATTACCTCGTACTCTACTTTAAATGTATAGCAAAGTTTAGGGGTTAAATGTGAAATCGAAACATGATGGTATTAAGGTGAAAAATACGATAGATTGGAAATGTTATCATTTCATGTGAGAAAACTTGTTCAAATTATTCGTTGAATGTTTAATAGTCAACAATAAGATGTTTAAGCATGATTGAATTGATTAGAAGTGAAATTTTATAGAAGACCGAGTCGGAAATCGGATTTGTTCCGATTCCGTCGGGTTTCGTAATTTCGTATTTTAAAGAAATAGAAAGGGGGATAGAATGGGACTTACGGGTTTCGATTAGGCAAATGAGTGTAGGGGAAACTAAGGGAGTTGCCGTGGCATTGCTTCGTCGCCGGTTGTTCCTAAAAACTTCGCCGGAATTCCCGCCGGAATTTCGTCGGAGCTTCGCCGCGAACTTTTTTTCAAAGTACACACTTCTTGGAAAATTTTGAGAGAGTGAGCCTAGGGTTTTGGGATGAGAGGATAGAGGGTAGGGGGTGTATTTATAGGGTAGGCTAGGGTAGGGTAGGTGAAAGGTTTTTAATTTAAAAAAATTGTAAAAATTATAGAAAAATCATTAAAAATTGTAGTAAATGGGGGATATTAAACTCTCGGGAACCGATCCATTAAATTGAAGTATACAGGGGGTAGGGTAGGTGAAGAGCCCCAACTTTCATGTTGGGGACTCGGCCGTCCGGTCGAGTCCGGCCGGCGGCGCCGGAATGAGTAGGTGAAGGCTCTGGTATATCTAACTTTTCAGGTGTAGTTCAAATTTTGGAAGTTACGGTGTTTGGACTGTTAGGCTTCCTAAGAATTTAAAACAAAAACAATACAAAAATAATGTGGGGCAGGGGATTTGAACTCTGGTGGCTTGGTTCAGCAGTGCAAGGTATTGCCAATGAGCTACAAGCTCCTTCTTGTAATTATTGTGGTATTTAATTACTTAAAATGATAGCAGAAAGAATAAATACTCCTAGTATACATTAAATTTAAAGTAATTTCTTGTACACTAAAAATGGAGTTATTACATTCTTGTGGCTTGTAATTAAAACAAAATAATTACCTATATCTTGTGCTCAGGCTAAAATACCCCTTTATGGATTTTGAAAAAATTTAATTTAAAAATTTGTATAGAAAAAGGGTATAAGAAAATTAGGGTTGTTACACGTATAGCACCCCCGCAAGCTTATAAATAAAATAGTACGATATCTAGTTAGATGTTAATGTTACTGATATAGTATCACATATAGTATGTCCTTCATTTACATATAGTTTCATACATAGATTTAATGACATACGTGTGCGACGTTAGATCCGTATGACATGGATATGGTTTGATGGATTTGTACGAGGGATCATGTCATATTTAAGATGATACAGATATATTGATACGATGAGGTATTATATGAGAAATTATATGTATTGGAAATGATGAGATTCATATGCCGAATAACGGCCAAGTTTTCTTTTAGACTCGTAGAGTTAGATTATATTCCATTTTAGGATGTAATACTTGTGTGAGCTATATTCTTTTAAAAACTATGATTCGTTTCTCTTTTAATGATAAAATACAAGGATGCGGTGCCAATTTCCAAAACTAATATCTATTTTAACCTAAGGCAACTTCCTTATTTCAAAACCAACGTTTCGTTTCATTTCTAAAGATAATGGTATAGCTCATAGCAAGTAATTACAATAGTTACGCTTAGATTACTTTACATGTTTGCGTTATATTATCGATGTTATACTCCGTAATGCGTATGTAGATGTCGATACGAGTAGGCTTTATACACTTATAGAACACTCGGACAAATACTAATGATTGCCATGCCGCACGAGCACAGACGCGTATGCTACACTACACATCATTAGTATTGCCATGACACGGTAGAATTGATACGTTTATTTGCTTGTATGATTTATTTACGCATTTTACCTTATTATCTGTTAAGCATTGTGAATAGCAGTACTATGGATGGTTATATTTGAATTTATGCGTTTTCTGGAGGTTTTACTTTTGATGATATATATCGGTGGTATGAGACGCTGTTATATATGTATGTATATAATATATCATCACGATAATCTATACAAGTATTATCATTCCTTGATATTTTTGGATATGATGAGTTGGCGTCCACCATGAGTTTGATGTTTTCCGATTGTTTTATTCCGACCGAGTGGGGGTAGCTATACGGTTTCGGATTTGTTACTTATCCGGACTGAGTGGGGTAGCTATACAGCCGGATACATGGTGGATCTGGTTCGAGACCGAGGGGCAGGAAAGCCGCATTATAGGCGGGGAGCCTAACGAGAATAATCGATACCGGAGATAGAGATGAGCATGGCAGATATCCACGGGATACTGACCGAGGTTCGATTGAGCACGGCGGATATCCAGGGGATACCGACCGGGCCAGGGATATCGGGTGGCGATCATCTATTGAGATGGTGTCTACGGTATCTGCATTTACGTGTCGGTGATGGACACGAGAGATTTTTGATTTCGGGTGTCGACGCTGGACATCCATACATATATATTGATATGTTGTTATCATGAGATACACAGTTAGATTACAGTTATTGTAACCGACCAGGACTGATCCGGGGGACAGTACTTGTATATATTCGTACGAGCATTCTTATAAATAAAAAGGAATTCAAACACGAGCTATAAACTTATTATTTTGAAATGTCTGATATGACACTGAAATCTTTTAAATTGTAAACCTCTTAACACTATTCATTAAAATAGCAGGACGTATATCTTAAATAAGATATCTATTATATTTCATACTATCACATCTGCTTTATGCAGGGACATATCTATTCCGCGGCTATTTTAAATAAGGGGTTTATATATATATATATTCGGTTACATTGGGCTTATATCTAGAGATATGTTATTTGCATTGGATATATTCTAATTGGGATTGCATGATAGTTAGTGTTGCATTATGATACATATGCATATCATATAGTATATTATACAGATTATAATAGTACTATACTTATGACCTAGGTATCGTCGTGCATTTCGATTTCTACCTTTAGATGTATTTTTATTCACTGAGTTGGAAACTCATCCCCATTGTGCCACAGTTTCTTGCAGATTTTACCGCTTGGATTATCAGCGGCTTGGGCACACATTCCTTTCGGTGATTGATTGGTAAGTGGGTTACTACTGTATCGTACTCTCTCTTGATTATTCATATATTCTTGTATCAAGTGAAAACTCTATCAACTTAGAAAGGGTATATTGTGGACTTAGAAGCGAGACTTAGAGTTATGTATGGTGATGTCGCACTCATTGGAGTCGACCGTTTTATATTATTGGTTTCACTTTCTTTTCTTCGCCATTGTGCGTCGTATATTTTTTGCTTGGTTACTCCACTGTTTGGGCGTGGAAGCTAGCTCCCGTTGGGATATTATTTATATTATTATGTTGTATCGGGTTATACAAAAATGCAAAGGAGGTGCTGTCGAATTTCAAAACGTCATAGATATTTTTTAAACATACTTAGTTAAACTTAAATGTTATTTTAAAACTGATTCTATCTGATGACTATGTTAAACTTCACCTCCAATATTTTCGAAAGGGTTTAGATTCCGGGTTTCAGCTTACTTGAACCGCGTCGACGTGCTTAGATGTCACGTGATTTGAGTGCCGGTCACGTGCCACATTTGGGTCGTGACAAACTCGAAGGAACATGTTCCAGATCGAGAATGGTTTCTGGCTCTGGAGAAATTGATTAAGATTATTCGGTTGTCTTTTATCTTTACCTTCTCTCAGGTTGCGAGAGCTCCTGGTATTAGGAGAGTACATCTATTGCGCTTATTGGATAGTCTTCTTCCACACCATAGGTAGGTGCCGAAGGGTAGAGATGGAAGAAAACCGATTAGCCTAAGTGTGGTGTATAGAAGGTAATAAGTAAAGACCTATAAAGGGATTAGATTAAGGGCAAAGGAAATTACGACTGCTATCATTCACGACGAAACAGCGTATACCCCTGCCACTCCTATATCACCTTTGCATTTCTCCGGAACACTCTGTATCACTACGAAGATCCATATTGCTTGGGTATGCCATCCTATAGTTACATACGAACTCGAAGGAACTTGTTCCAGTTCGAGGATGGTTTCTGGTTCTGGAGAAATAGAATAAGGATTATTCTATTATCTTTTCCTTTTACCTTCTCTCAGGTTGCGAGGGCTCCTAGTATTAGGAGAGTACACTTATTGTGCTTATTGGATAGTCTTCTTCCAAACCATAGGCAGGTACCGAAAGGTAGGGAAGGAAGAAAACCAATTAGCCTAAGTATGGTGTACAGAAGGTAATAAGTAAAGACATATAAAGGGATTGGAGTGAGGGCAAGAAAATATACGGTTACAGTTATGAATCAGGAGAGTGGAAGAGACATTACTAGAAATACCCGCTTACACCTTCGAGACATTTTCATGTTTCAGTTTTACTGTTCGGTGTTAATTGAAAGCTGTTTTCCTAATTAGATTCCAACTACAGGGTATGTATTTACTTGATTTGATTCTCACATCTGTATGACGTTACAGATGGTGAGCAGGAGTAAGATATTGGAAATTGGATGATTTGGTCCTCAATATATATCGGAATTCTTTGTAATTGGTGATATTTGAGAAAATCACTTGGGTTTTGCCTGACGACAAATATTTGGTTTTGAATATCCGTTGTTATGCACCAATTTCAAACTGATATATCTGTACGTTTATTTTATAAAGTGAGATATAACTTTTTGAAATTATGTCTATGACATTTACTTATATCAGTTGATGGTTAGGTAAGGTGCATTCAATAACGGTGTAATTCTTCTTAACCATAGTACAATTTTCAACCTACGACGCACAAGGTTTGAGTTATTGAACTCAGAAGACTTATACAAAGTATTGTATGTTGTCCAATATCCGTTAGAACAAAGGGGTTGATACTTGTACTATATTCTGTTTACTCATGACTTCTCCAGTTCTAGACCAGTATTTCGTTCAAATACAAAGTCCAGATATTGAGAAGATATAGGTATAAGATTAAAGTAGAGAACCATATGTTGTACGTATCAGGATTCTGTTAGTTGTATGTATGCCCTAGAGGCCAGTATTGTACGGATGATGTATATTATATTGGATGCTTGGACATATATAGAGATGACTTTCTTTCTCGATATGATAGTATGCTATCTGGTTGCTCTTTATCTTAACATGTATACTAGTCTCTTTAAACTGTCTTATAGTTACATGTTGGTAAAGCCCCTAGGATGTGTACTTGACTACCTGGACTATGATGCAGATCATACTAGTGGGGACATGGTAGTCCATAAGTACATACTTCAAGGTCCCTAGTCGTGGGTGTATCGAGACGGGGCATCGATATACCAGTGTAGACTAGCGTATACGCTTCTCGACCCATGAGATGGGCAATGGATGATCCCATATCCATTAGTGTTTGACATCAGAGATGGTATACGAGTGCTCAGTGGAGACTGGGTACACTGGATGGACTCGCTGAGAACTCCCAGATGGTATTATACCTCACGTTAGATGGCAGTTCTCAGGTGACACTTGTACAGGTTAGTCTATAGACCCGAGATCGTCATAGAGTCTTGTGTGATTCCCACTGTGCTTTGATCTCCACCTTACCACGTCCATGAGGGCGTGCAAAACGGTGGTTTTTGGGTACAGTCCCGAGTCACATGGAGGCAATGAGCGATAGGAGGGGTTTCGTCTCTCCCGGTATTGGGGGTTGATGTTGCGCTGTGCTCGATTGGCCGTAACAGGGAAGTCCCTGGCCAGGGCTGATCAGAGATTTGCTGGTAAGTGTTACCAGTAGTTTCTCGACCCGTTATGAGCCTCACATCGACACGACTTATCGGTTATTGGGGTCTGACGTTTACCACCCCTAGACTTGATATGCGACATATCAGACGAGGAGACCGGACTGTACGGGAAGTGTTGCCGGTTGGCTCGACAGGAGTTGTAGCAGGATCGCTTGTTCTCTTCTGATCGCTCAATACCCGGATGGCCGTTACGTTTAGCTGACCGCTTGCGGCTTGGGGGTGCTTGATATGATCATCACCCACTGCCGGCGTATTGACGAGTCTCAGAGTCCCACAATGGAGTTTCCTAGTCCAGGCGAACGTTGTGGTGCGCGTATGCGATATGCGCATGGACCCGATTAAAATGCGCGTATAGGATACTGTATATTGATCGGGCGGCTTGCTTTTGGTAGAGGTCATATGTGATATGGCCGGATTGATAAATCAAGTGTTGATTTATCATTTAACCATTAGCTTCTCACTTGAAATCCTTTCTTGAGTTAGTTGGATGTATGCATGCATGTATGCCTTCTTTTTGATTCATGCACATATGGATGTACATATACACATACATACATACATACATCTTTCATGGTTGTATATACATGAAAATGGTGGCAATATAAGACTCACACCATGGTTTTATTTATGAATTATTATTGTATTTATACTAAAACATAAAAGGAAAGAAAATGTTCATTATTGATTTGTTCTACACTCTTCTTTTGACCTAACCATTCTCACCCACCTTTTAACCTTTGGTAAAGTTTCCTTTTGTGTTTTAACTATAGTACAATAATGATTCAACCATGGTTTGAGATGATAGATAGAAAATATATATTGATATATTTTTCCTTTTTCTAAGAGAGAAAAAACTTGTCATCTTCTTGAAAAAGCCATCATCTTCATCAACCTCTCTCATTTTGCTCTCTAGTTCTTAGTAGTGAGCAATATACTCATCAAGATTGGATTTTGAAGTGAGAAAGAGAACCACAACACCATTCTACACAAGTCTAGCCCACTTGTTTAGAGTGTTAGCTTAATTTCGTTCACTTGATCGGATAAAGTTGCAAGCTTGGACAAAGCGGACTCCGGGTGGATCATCGGTGACCGAGAGGCGTTCAAGCGGAGTTCTTTCAAACCCTAAGTAGCCGAGGAGTCTAGCGTAGGGAGCTACAAAGGTTGTACTCTCTAAACCCTAGCTTTCCTTTCATATGTTGATATGAAAAATTTGAAACCCTAATTTTTCTAGGATAGATCCTTTGTAAGTTTACTTAGCACCATAAAAAATCATTCTTTGGTTCATGTGATGCTTCCAAACCATTCATAAGGTGCTAGGCAAACCTTTCATTGGTATCAGAGCCGACCTAGAACATTAGGCGACACCTTTACGAAGTTAAAACTCCGATCGAACCGAAAATACGGCTTTTTGGGTGCTCTCTGGACTTTTTTCAAAATCTGGTTATTTTCAGAATTAAAAATATGTAAAAAATTCAGCAGGTAAAACTAAGAATTACGGTATAAAAATATTTCGATGAACAGTCTTTTCGGCCGCGGAAATGCGGCCTAAGCTTGCTTAGGCCGCGGTTCCGCGGCCGTATACCTCAATCACTATAAAATTTTCATGCCGTAATGCTTTGTTCTGCTAGTATATTTTTTAGGGTATTTTTAGTCTGTTTTTAGTTCTGAAAAATTCTGGAGATGGTTTTGACTCGTCGATTCGATCGGAATTTTGATTTCGTGACTTTTCCGGGTAAATTAGAAAGTAGTGAAGTGTTTGAACGGGTATCATTTGGTCACTTTTCACGGGGTTTAAAAGCTTTCGGAAATACGTGCAAGTTTGTTTGTGGTGGACCCTCTAGAAGACAACAAACCTTAACTCGATTATGTGACCGTCTTGAACTGCCTTTTGAAGCTTAGGGTTTGGGGCAGTACGGCGTGCCACATGTGAGGCGTTGGCTTGACCCTTCTACGGCTGGACCGCTACCACTGTGTCACACTCCGGGTTTTTGAACTCCGCTCAAGTGTTGAGCTTTAGTGAGTCTTGGGTATTTGATCGTTCGTTCGAAAATCTTTAATACTGTCTAATTATCTGGAATGTGATGCAATGTGTGGAATTCATATTATAATACATGAAATACGAGGTATGTGATACTTCGCATTTACGATGTCTAAAGAGAATGTGGATTCCAGATATTGCAGTTTTACACTTTCTTTTCTGTGACCGTAAGTGTAGTATGTCGATATCGCCGGTTTCGTTGCTATACGTCAACGACAATTGGGGTACGCATACTTACTTACGTTGATGATATGTGATATTATGTGTTGCCGAGATATGATGTGCAGGATTGATGCGATTGAATAGCCGGGGGGTTTTATGTGAGATGAGAGTTTTGTATTTTCATTCATGTAAATTCAAATGTAATGTAATATTCTTTTATTTGGGGCACTTCCGGGTTGAGGTTGTGTCACCAGTGTTGTATATTATTTACTTTTCCGCATTAGGATGGACCCAAGGAGGGGAGCACAGGTGACCGGGTTCTGGGGTTCAGTGGGAGGCCATCTCGAGGAGTCGAGACCGGGTCTCCTAAACTCCAGAATTGGTAGGGTCGCTTGCCGCTCTCGTAGGGGTCCAGGGTGTGGGCTTGGCTATTCGTCGCGACTGTGGAATCCGTATTTTCTATTATTGGCTAAATACTAAATACGGACATCCTAGTATATCCCACATTATATCTATGTTTCTGCTGCGATATCTGTGATGTGATCATTTGATATGTTCTGATGGATATAGTATATAGTATATATAATATATTATATAGACATTACTTATGTTTTTCACCCGCACTAGCCCTGCCCTGCTCTGTCGTTAGTTACCTAACCTAACGGTGCACGAGGGGACATCGAGGCGAATGCGGATGGCATAAGTGTACGTCGTATTTATCTGTGATGTTTAGGTAACTTAAATGATAGGACTTCATTAATGTGATTAATAAAAGAAAAGAAACCTAATAGATGTTGTAGAATCAAATTTTTAAAATAAAAGGGTAGCTACAGTTTTGCTTTGCATAGCGGTATATATGATATACCCTGCACCTTATTCGATGAGGAAAGGGCCGAGATCCCTTCACCGGGAGTGACCCCTTTAGCAATAACTGGCAGATGCTACGCACTCGGTTTGACTTTTTGATTGCTTCTATAGTTTCTGCTTTGCACAGTGATATATATGATATATCCCGCACCTCATTCGACGAGGAAAGGGCCGACGATCCCTTCACCGGGAGTGACCCCTTTAGCAAAACTAGAAAAGCCTCAAAATCACTCCATTTCAAAACTTCACTTGATTCTACAAAGATATCAAGTTCATTACGCAATAGGTTTTCAGAAAAACCTGACGTAGCCCTCCGTCATTTCAGATAAATCCTACTTAGTATTCGTGCTACGTTTGTTGACCTCCGTCAAGGCGTAGTGTGCGGTAGCTAACTAGTATTTATCTGTTTATGCATGTGATGCAGATTGGATTAGGGTAGTCATACGATCTTGTTGACCTCCGTCAAGGGTCGTGCGGATGGATTTGATTCAATCAAGAAATGACGGGTTGAACTTGACTTGCACCCTGTGGTTTGTTGACCTCTGTCAAGGTCATAGGATGCTTGTGGCAAAATATTATCGGGAATTTCAAGTGTTGAAATTTGCAATGAGATTGCATACCTTCTATGAGATAGTTGGATCCCGATATCCACTGCGAGTAAGAGTTACTCCTGGGAGAGTTTTACACATTACAATTAGCCGATCAAGTAGGTGTCTAGAAAGGTGTCAACGGGGTTACGCCTATGGGAAAACGAGGTTTACTTTAATTAGGTCCGTGCGAAAGCACGGGGAACCTCCCTCAAAGTACCGACACTGGCCTGGCTGAAAGATTGGCGAAGTTGTAGGGTGTAATTAATCCCGGCTAGTCTTTCCTTTTAGGGTTTGAAGGAAGATTTGATAAAAACCAGTGGGAGCCATCCTGATTAGATAAGATAATAACCAATCTGATCTTGCAAGAGCATACGCTAAAGTGTTTTCTTCTCTCTCTCTCCAGGTAGCGACCATGTCATGCCCTAATAAAGATAATAATATGGATGTATTGACTGAACCCGCATGTTATACTGTGCTGGGGAACGTTGGTTCCGTTCTTTCTTATAAGAGTTATAGGAATGAACTGGACATAGGGGAATACCAGGATTCCCAAGCCACCCGAATGAAGAAAGTACATGTTGATGCATTTTCTTCGGGTGTGTTCATTACAGAGAACTGTTTCTCCATCTGCCCTACGTCCTGGGTATTAGATACCGGGTCAGGATCCCATATATGTAATCAGTTACATGGGCTCAGGATTGGTAGAGAACTTGGAGAAGGTGATAAAGACATTAGAGTTGGAAATGGTGCAATTGTTGCAGCTAAGACTGTCGGGGAATATCACCTTGCATTACCAACTGGTAATACATTGGTTCTGAACGAATGCTATTACATGCCGAACCTGATATGCAACATTATATCGGTTTTTTTGTTGAGTAAAAAGGGATATAATTTTGTATTACAGGATAATGTTATGAACATTTTCCGTAACCAAAAGTTGGTTGGATCAGGCACGTTGTGCAATGGCATTTATGTTCTAAATCAATCAACAGTTCTGAGCATAACAAACACACACAAGAGGAAGAGTTCAGAACTGAACGAATCCTTCTTGTGGCATTGTAGACTGGGTCACATCAATGCGACACGACTGGCTAAGTTGCATAAGGATGGATATTTGAAACCATTCGAATTTTCATCTTATGACACTTGCCAGTCATGTCTCAAAGGCAAGATGACCAAAACTCCGTTTACGGGACACGGAGAAAGAGTTACCGAACTCTTGGGACTGATACACAGTGATGTATGCGGTCCCATGTCTACACATGCCAGGGATGGTTCTTCATACTTCATTACATTCACTGACGATCTCTCTAGGTTCGAGTATGTGTTCCTGATGAAACACAAATCAGAAGCTTTTGAGAAATTTAGAGAATATAAACAAGAAGTTGAGAACCAAACCGGAAAAAGTATTAAAATCCTACGATCTGATCGAGGAGGTGAATACTTGAGCATTGAATTCCTGGACTTCCTAAAAGAGAATGGGATTCTCTCTCAGCTAACTCCTCCATATACACCACAACACAACGGTGTATCAGAACGGAGGAACCGCACCCTATTAGATATGGTGCGCTCTATGATGAGTGTAGCTGAGTTACCTATTTCCTTCTGGGGATATGCACTGGAAACAGCAGCATACTTACTGAATAGGGTTCCTACCAAATCTGTGCCTACCACACCATATGAGATATGGGAGGGAAAGAGACCATATCTTAATTTTATAAAGATATGGGGTTGCCCGGCCTATGTCAAAAGACAAAAACCGGACAAACTCGAGGCAAGGTCTGTTTTGTGTAAATTTGTTGGATATCCCAAGCATTCACGAGAGTATATCTTCTACCACAGTGAGGAACAAAGAGTATTTGTTGCTCAACATGCCACCTTTTTAGAAAAGGAATTTCTTGCAAAAGAGATTAGTGGCTCTGAGGTAGAACTGGAAGAGGTTCCAGCTGAACAAAACACAACTGAAGATTTAGTGGAACCAGAGGATTCAGTAGCTCCCAACGAACCTCAGCCTCTCCGCCGATCTAGTAGGGTTCCTCGCCAACCTGAGAGATACTACGGTTTTCTTATGGATGGTGGGAGCGAGGATTGCATCATGGAGGATGATGACCCAACTAGCTTCGAGCAGGCCATCACGAGTAGGGACTCAGTGAAATGGCTGGATGCTATGCGATCCGAGATGGAATCCATGTACACCAACAAAGTATGGACTTTGGAAGTTGCTCCTGAAGGGGTAAAACCCATTGGGAGCAAGTGGATCTTCAAGAAAAAACTTGGTGTAGATGGGAAAGTGGAGACTTTCAAAGCTAGACTTGTTGCAAAGGGTTTTCGTCAAAGACCAGGTGTGGACTATGACGAAACCTTTTCTCCAGTGGCTATGCTTAAATCCATCCGGATCATGCTTGCCATCGCTGCATATCATGACTACGAAATCTGGCAAATGGATGTTAAGACCGCCTTTCTAAACGGTGATTTAGAAGAGTGCGTGTACATGACTCAGCCAGAGGGCTTCGTAGACAGTGGGAGCAGCGGGAAGGTATGCAAGCTGCTTAAATCCATTTATGGATTAAAGCAAGCATCGCGGAGTTGGAACATCTGCTTTGATGTCGTTATCAAAGAGTTTGATTTCGTCAAAAATCCAGATGAACCTTGCATCTACAAGAAGGTGGCAGAGAGTAAGGTTGTCTTCCTCGTATTGTACGTGGACGACATACTCTTGATAGAAAATGACATTCCTATGATGCAATCGGTCAAGCTCTTCTTATCACAAAGATTCTCAATGAAAGATCTTGGTGATGCCTCCTGCATATTGGGAATCAGGATCTATAGAGATAGATCCAAACGGATATTGGGATTGTCCCAATCCAGGTACATTGACACCATACTAAAGAAGTTTAGTATGGAAGAATCCAAGCGTGGGAACTTACCCACGATCTCTGGAGTCACTCTCTCCAAAGAGATGTCTCCTAAGACTGATTTGGAGAGAGATCGCATGCAAGGGATACCCTATGCTTCGGCTGTAGGCTCTATCATGTACGCGATGCTATGTACCAGACCCGATGTAGCATATTTACTAAGTGTGGTGAGCAGTTATCAGGCTGATCCTGGAGAGAGTCACTGGACAGCTGTGAAGAGCATTCTCAAGTACTTACGAAGGACTAGAGAGATGCTCTTGGTGTATGGTAACGGAGAATGATTAGTCGAAAATATTGTATATTTTAGCCGGCAATTTCCTCATCATTTGCATCCATATAGAAGTGTTCGGCATTCATATTTTACATATTAGCAAAACTGTCGCAAAATATCAGATTACATGTATTAGATTCTAAAACCGACACTATAAAGGAAATTGACCACATTTCATGGCATCGCATCATCCCTACATTTGCGCAACACTTGTTTTGAGATCTGTGCAGGAAAATCCAGCAGAAAGGCCAAAATGTACAGGGTACCGATAAAACGTTACGCCAACTCAATGATTTCAGTTCTGGCATCAATCCAAAAGGACAAACAAAAATCAACATATCAGAAGAAGCCCCAAATAGCAGCCCAAGACCTCTGCAAAAATACCAAAGCCCAAAGCTTCAACATGGCCGCGGAACCGTGGCCGGAGCCTGCTTGCGCCGCGGTTCCGCTTCTGTCTTGACATGTCGTCCACTCAATTTTGCTGCACAACTCCTATGCAAGCTCCTACACTTCAGAATAACACTCCAATTTCCAGAAGACTCCAGAGACTTCTGCCAGATCAGCAAGCTTTGGGATCAACACTAAACTAGCCTATCATTCTAGAAACTTCTTCCTAAACCCTATCTTAAACCCTAAGCTAAGCCTACCAAACTCTTTCTAGAAGTCTTTCAACAAACTTTTGGAGGGAACTCAAAGGCTTAGGGTTTGGGTGCTCTATAAATAAGACCCTAGGCTCACTTGTAAATCATCTTGATTCATCTTGGACTTGATCTTTTGATTAGTTGATTTTAGTAGCCAATTTAGAGCCATTCTATCTCTCTCTTCATCTTCTTCTTCCACAAGTCTAGTGAGAGGATTTGTGTGAAACCCTAACTCTAATTCCATTCAAAATCCAAGATCCCGAGTACCCATTCAAGCAAGAAGCCTTGCAACCTTTTAGGAGACGAGCCGGTCTTCAACGGAGCAAGTGGTCCAAGACGATTCGCGACTCACGGAGCCGAGCGAAGCCAAGTCGACAATTTAATTCTTTCTCTTGTACTTCTTGAGCGACTGTAATCAAATTGTTGATATAAATAAAAGGTGAATTTCTTTTATCTTGTTTTCTTTAAATTCTTGCATCATGAGTCAATCTAAATTTCTAGTTATAATTCTTGTTGTGATGCTTGAGTAATACTCCGCTCGTCGAGGAGTCGAGACGGTCAATAGAATGATGATGTAATATATCTTAAATCGATTCTTGATTCCTACGAGTTTTGTAAACCCTAGCGAATTCAAGAACCGACAACCCATTTCGTTGCGATGCTTTCTTGATTGATATCGCTCGAAAGTGGGGAGTTACGATCGTTTCTTGAAATTGCTAGAGGCTAGAATGTGAATGAAATCAACGAAAGAACAAGGGTTAAACGATGAAACCCTAGTTTCATCAAGAAAGCCCTAACTCTCGTCGATCATCATCGATCTAGTATCAATCCTTCGAAGGACAAGAACACGAAATCTTGAGGTTACATCACATCTATAGATCCGATCGATTCCTATGAGCCTCATTTAGATTCTTGGCATTTTGTTTGGAAATATTATCGAAACCCAATTCTTGATTGTTTATCAGTTTCTTGATTCTTGATTAAACTCGTGACACTTGAATCAATTGATAAATTCTTGAATCATGTTTTTTTTCTTTTCGATTAACTTTTCGATTCAAACAAAGCAAATATAAAAACGAATCGCACAATCCCTGTGGACGATCTACACTCACTTACAATCTACAATCGACACCGTAATTGATTGCGGTCAAATATAATTCTTTGATTGTGATTCTATTCATTTTCTAAAACAACATACAAAGAGACATTCAATCAAATGGCGCCGTTGCCGGGGACTATTTGATTTGATACACACTACACAGTCTTGAATTTTAGCAAACAATCAAATGGCGCCGTTGCCGGGGATCGCGCGCTAATTCGTTTTATATCAAAGTTTGAATTGAAAGATTTATTTCATTATGATTTTTGAGATCAAAATTCGTGCAAACCCTAAAAAATTTGTTGTGTTTCATTGCAAGGAGATCTGGAGCTTGCTGGAAATTTAGAAAATTTTTGGAAAATACCAGAGAGCTGAGGGAGTATACAGAAGCTCCCTGAAGAAGTTTGGTGCAGTGATCTGCACAGAAGACCGCGGAAGCGCGGCTTAAGTGCCCATATGCGGCGGAACCGCGGCATTCTTGAGGGTTATCTGCAAACTTTTTGCTTCAGGTGACTTCTTACCTTCTTCTCTCTCCTCTTTTTAGCTCCAACTAATACTTTGCTGCAGGATTCTTTGCAAATAATCGCAGCTCGTAAATTGCAAAATTAAATTTGTGCGTGATTTTGTTCCTTGGTTGTTTGCATTATAAATACGGATATTAAGGGGCACGGCCAAATCCAAATTAGGTGGGGATTTCATTACCCTTCCTAGGCCCCGAAAACCGCCAAACTTGCATCCGCATTGACCCACATTAACTAAAAGAAATCTAGAGATGACTCTAAGGACTGTCGCGCTCAATAAAGAAGGCCGTGGGTAATTCATTGCTTATCCGCGTTTTCTTGTGGTGCCTAAGGCGAGTGTGTCTAAGGCTAGTAGTTTTTAATTAGGCCCACTACTTACGTAGTGGAGTACCTTCCCACTTACCTGGCACTTATCCGGCCACAGGGGAACAAAGAGGCAGTGGAGGATTCTATCCTGCGACTTGTCTTTTGGCAGTTAGGAGCGGTCTAGAGCCGGACCTAGGTGACCACTAGATTCTAGGGTTTGTGTGCTGCATTTGTTGTGTCGCATCATTTTTTCAAAAATCCGTCCCTTTTTCAAAGCAAACACCACATTCATTTGCCCCTAATTATAAGCCAACGCTGCCACTTGTACTAACCCTTTTTAGTACAAGATAGGCTGGACACGGGATTCTAGTGCCCGTTTAGTCCGCGTACCCTTTATCGACTCCGAAGTCGATATTTCTCCATTTACCTTTCCTTTACCTACTACCACGCCCACACCGATGGATCCGAATCCATCAAACTTCTTTAACCCTAATCTGCCGCCGTCCGTTGGTGCGCAGAATCCACCCCGCATCTCTCTCCAGGAGAGATGCTATCCACTTAGAGGTCCTCTTTCGACCTGCTTATCCACACCACCAGCCAATAGGGATAACTTTGAGATTAAGCCCCAGTATATCAATATTTTACCCAAATTCCACGGACTCGAGACTGAGGACGCTTACGTTTTCATTACCAAATTTGAAAACGTATGCGCAATGATGGGTACGTCACAACTTTCAGTGGATGCGATGCGTCTACGACTTCTTCCATTTACATTGTGCGATATAGCCGAGAAGTGGCTATATAACACTACCGCACACTCTATTACGAATTGGGAAGAATTTGTCGCTGCATTCCTTAAGAAATTTTACCCAATCTAAAAGACAGCTCGAATCCGTAGCGAACTGAATCAATTTGCCCAGCTCCCTACCGAACCATTTTCAAAATGCTTTGAACGTTTCAAGGATCTATTGGTTCAGTGTCCTCATCACGGCATCCCGAGATGGGAGCTGTGCCGAATCATTTATGAGGGCATTAACTCAAACACTAAACAGAGCCTTGAAAACATGTGTCAAGGTACTTTTATGACTAAGGATGATGGGGAAGCTTGGAAGTATTTAGAAGAGTTCGCTGAAAAATCACTACAGTGGGAGAGTGGAACCCAACCATTGAATAGGGGTGGCGTACACCAAATAGATGTGTCCATAGGTGTTCGAGCTGAGATGGCAGCAATGCAAAAGAAGCTCGACGCTATGGAACACAAATTTTTTGCAGCCTCCCTAAACCCAATGTCACTCCCCAAAACTGTTTGTGGGTGCTGTTCTGATCCGTCTCATTTAACGAAAGAATGTCCATTAAACTCTGCGTTTCAAGGTCACGAGCATTCTAATGCCGCATTTCAACGACCTCGAAACGATCCATATTCTTCCACGTACAATCAGGGTTGGAGGAATCACCCGAATTTCGCTTGGAACCAAAACCAATCTCAAAACACGGTTCTAAACACGAATCAATTTCAAAGGTCTTTTCCTCCACCACAACAGCAACCCCTTCAACTCACTCAGCACCCCTACCAGTCACAAAATTTCCAAAATCAGGGCAACAATCCTGCACAGTCTAATCCTATGCAGTTGTCCTGTTCTGACGAATTCTCTCAATTCACTCAAACCATGAAATCACTTTTATCAAATTTCATAGAGGTTTCGACTGAGGTTAGATCTTCCGTCAGTGAGATAAAGAAAAACTCAGCGTCCCAAGCTGAGAGTATAAGATCGATGGAAGCTGAAATCGCACGCCTAAAAGCCGAAATGAATGTGAGAGAAAAAGGGAAACTTCCCTCTCAACCCCTACAGAATCCTGGGCATTACAATGTAAATGCCATCACAACGTTGAGATCGGGGAGAGTGCTGAACAATCATATCGGGGAAAGTATTGATGATACTGAAAATCATATCAACACCCCGGCTGAGACCTTTCCACACACACACACTTCTCCTTCCGATCCTTCTTCTTCTACCACACCATCTTCTCGAGAGCCTATTCTCCATTTTCCATTAGGCTCGACACCTTCTCCCAACCCTTATAGTTCTCCACAGACGGTCCCCACACCTCTTTTGGGACCTCGTCTACCCCCTCTTCCTTCTCTTATGATGGACCCTGCACTTATTGCGAAAGCTCCTTACCCGAACCGGTTAAGGGGTAACAGAACGAGTCCTCATATGGAGAAAATTATAGAAATGTTCAAACAGGTTAATATCAATATCCCTCTCCTCGATGCGATTCAACAAGTCCCCGCTTATGCGAAAATTCTTAAGGACTTGTGCACTAGGAAGAGGAAGACTCAAGTGCCGAAGAAGGTTTTTATGTCTAATAATATCAGCACTGCTTTTATTCCCCAGCTACCAAAGAAACGAAAGGACCCAGGATGTCCTACAATATCGATTTCTATTGGGGGTAAAAACATAAATCGTGCTCTTTTAGACCTTGGCGCAAGTGTTAACCTGCTCCCTTATTCTGTCTATGAGCAACTAGGGATTGGAGAGCTGAAACCTTCTCACTGCACTCTCCAGATGGCAGACCGTTCAATCACCAAACCAAGGGGTGAATTAGAGGATGTGTTGATAAAGGTTGGGGAATTTTTTTTCCCTGTAGACTTCATTGTACTCGACACACATCCTGTAGCAAACCCCCGGGGCCAAATTCCGGTGATTTTAGGTCGTCATTTCCTTGCCACTTCCAACGCTGTTATAAACTGTAGAAACAGTTCAATGAACTTATCATTTGGAAATATGACCATTGAACTAAACATCTATAAAGTTGGAAGTCAGCCATCAGAACCCTCTGCTCATATTTTAGATGTGTGCTCTGTCCATGAGATCGCTCCCGATAGTTGTGGAGCTGAGGAACTTTGCTTTACTGATCTCGATGACATTACCACATCTCTGTTTGATTTCACACAAGATCTTAGTGAGGACACTTTACCTACACTTGAGTCCTACACTTCTGACTTTTCTCCACCCGAGTCTGTATCTTTCACAGGCTCTGAGCTTCTTTGTAAATCCAAAAATCACTCAATGATCCCTCCTTCTATCATTTCTCCACCCGAATTAGATCTCAAAATTTTACCCTCTCATCTGAAATATGCTTATTTAGGTGAGAAGGAGTCTTTACCGGTTATAATTTCCGCTTCTCTAGCATTAGAGCAAGAGAATGCACTTTTATCGGTATTGAGATCTAACAAGAGGCGTTTGGTTCGAGTATGGCGGACATCAAAGGGATTAGTCCCTTGATAGTTGAACATCATATACATGTGATGGATGATGCCAGACCAACCCAAGAACCACAGAGACGGTTGAATCCCGTCATGAAGGAAGCGGTCATGAAAGAGATCGTCAAATGCTTAGATAATGGTATTATATACCCCATCTCCGATAGCCAATGGGTGAGTCCTATACATGTCGTTCCTAAGAAATCCGGCATCACTGTTATAACCAATGAGGCGAATGAGTTGATTCAGACACGCGCCCAAACTGGGTGGCGTGTATGTATCGATTATAGAAAACTCAATGCTGCCACGAGGAAAGACCATTTTCCTCTACCATTCATTGATCAGATGTTGGAACGCTTAGCAGGACGAGAGTATTATTGTTTTATGGACGGATACTCAGGCTACAATCAGGTCCCCATCGCCAAAAAGGATCAAGATAAAACCAGTTTTACTTGTCCTTTTGGTACCTTTGCTTACAGTCGTATGCCCTTCGGGCTATGCAATGCTCCCGCTACCTTTCAGCGGTGTATGATGGGGATATTCTCTGATATGGTAGAGAATTTCCTGGAGATCTTTATGGACGACTTCTCGATTTTTGGAGACTCTTTTTCCGATTGCCTAGCGAATCTTGACGCTGTTCTTACTCGTTGCAAAGAGAAGAACTTGACTTTGAACTGGGAAAAATGCCATTTTATGGTCCAAGAAGGAATTGTTCTTGGACATGTCATTTCACAGAAAGGTATTGAGGTTGACAGAGCTAAGATAGATGTCATTCAAAACCTCCCTCATCCCAAAAGTGTCAAAGATATTCGCTCTTTCCTTGGCCATGCGGGCTTTTATAGGAGATTCATTAAGGATTTTAGCAAAATTGCTAGACCTTTAACTCTTCTCCTGGCCAAGGATACGACCTTCCATTTTGACTCGGACTGCGAGACAGCTTTCGACTCACTTAAACTCTCACTCACTTCAGCCCCCGTTTTATCATCACCAAACTGGGATTACCCCTTTGAGCTGATGTGTGACGCATCTGATTTTGCAGTAGGTGCAGTCTTAGGACAGCACATCGAAAAGATGCCACACGTAATTTACTATGCAAGTAAGACCCTGAATGATGCGCAAATCAATTATACAACCACAGAAAAAGAACTTTTGGCGGTTGTATTTGCATTAGAAAAATTCAGGCCTTACTTAATTGGCTCACCTATAGTTGTGTATACTGACCATTCCGCTTTAAAACATCTTCTGGCGAAGAAAGATGCAAAAGGTCGACTAATACGTTGGATCCTTCTGTTATAAGAATTCGATCTTGTTATCAAAGATAAGAAAGGATGTGAAAACGTAGTAGCTGGCCATCTTTCACGCATCATTTCTTCCCCTGTGACCCTGCCGATCAATGACTCGTTTCCTGATGAACAACTCTTGAGCGTATCCAATGAACCATGGTTCAGGGATATTGTGAACTATCATGCCACGGGACTTATACCCAGCGATTGGTCAAAACAGGACAAATACCGTTTTCTATCCCAAGTAAAACACTTTTACTGGGACGAGCCCTATTTGTTTAAATATTGTCCTGATCAGATCATTCGCCGGTGTGTCCCGAATGAAGAGTTCAAGAGTGTTCTTTCTTTTTGTCATGATCAGGCCTGTGGGGGTCACTTTGGTCCTAGAAAGACAGCGGAAAAGGTTTTGCAATGTGGATTTTATTGGCCGACCTTATTCAAGGACGCATTTGAGCATTGCAAAACCTGTACACAATGTCAGTATACGGGTAGAATCTCCCAGAGGAATCAAATGCCTCAGCAACCCATTCTGGTTGTTGAAATATTCGATGTTTGGGGCATAGATTTTATGGGTCCCTTTCCCAACTCCTTTGGGAATTTGTACATACTGCTGGCTGTTGATTATGTCTCAAAGTGGGTAGAAGCCATTCCTTGTCGCACTAATGACAAGAAAGTTGTCATTAAGTTCTTGAAAGAGAATATCTTCTCGCGATTTGGACACCCACGCGCTATTATTAGCGATAATGGGACACACTTCTGCAACAGGTCTTTCGAGACTCTGATGCGGAAATACTCAATCAACCACCGACTTTCTACACCCTATCACCCCCAAATAAGCGGGCAGGCTGAAATCTCAAACAGACAAATCAAACTTATCCTGGAGAAAACTGTTGCTAAAAATAGAAAAGACTGGTCGACCAAACTGACGAATGCTCTTTGGGCATTCCGAACTGCATATAAGACCGACCTAGGGATATCTCCATATAGGATAGTGTTTGGAAAAGCATGTCATTTACCCGTCGAGATAGAACATAAAGCATTGTGGGCTATTAAAGAAATAAATTTTGATTTAAAGCTTGCTTGCAACTTTCGGAAGCTGCAACTTAACGAGCTAAGCGAACTCCGCGATGAAGCTTATGATAACGCTGTAATCACAAAGAATAGGACTAAGGTTTTTCACGATAAAAACATTTTGAGGAAAACATTTTCACTTGGTCAACAAGTCCTTCTTTATGATTCAAGATTACACCTTCACGCGGGTAAGCTCCGATCTCGATGGAAGGGACCTTTTGTTGTGCGGTCTGTATACCCGCACGGGGCAGTAGAAGTAGAAAATGTTAAAAATGGCACCTTTTTCAAAGTAAATGGACATAGACTAAAGCCGTATTTTTCCACTGACCCCACGGAGGAGCTCTTGTTCTTACAAGAGCCAGTTTATTTGGATTAAAATTCCTCCGTCTCACCTTCATATCCAGTATATCACTGCATCATCTTTTGAATGGAGGTGAGTAAAAAGAATAAGTTTGGGGGAAGTTCTTCACTTATATATTTTGCCCCCACTAATAATTCCTCCCAGATTTACAGGTTTTTCAGATATAGCTGTTGGCAACAGTGAGGACACTGTTGAAAACAAGTTTGGGGGAGGTTTGTGCTTATTTTTACATCATTTGCATATCATTTGCATAAGCACAAAACATTTCTTTTAAAAATCTATAAAAATTTAAAAATTTTCAAAACCCACAAAAATTTAAAAATTTTCAAGTATAAAAATAATTTTAATATTTATCCTTTTTTTATATAAATAAGATAATGAAAGTTTAGATAGTGAACAATTACATCCATGAGATTAGAAAATTTTTAGAAAACTAAGAAAATTAGAAGTTTTCTTATACGAACTAGTAATAAGTAGTTATGAGCCGTTGTCCCAAGGGTTAGTAAGATGAAGGACGTCACTAATCTAAGGATAAAAATAAGTCTGAAAAATAGTTTCTATTCTGGAAGCCAAACATTTTGAACGTTGATACCCTGCTATTCGCACTTACACACGTCTTGAAGCCTGGGATAGTAGAGGATACCTTGAAATGCTTTTGTTTTAAAGCCAAAAGTATGAAGGAAATAAAAAAAAATGAATAAAGAAAATATAAATTGGTGAGAAAAATGGACACTGGTTTTTGTTATCACCAAGGGCAATAAAAAATATATAGCGAGGGTGCTTCTTCACCTAGTGCCCTAAGGCCAACTGGTCTGGGAGTCACTGCTATGCCTGAGGTGGTGCAAGACGAGGAAAATACACCAAGTAAGCAAGCACAGGAGTAATCGGTCGGTTAGTACCTCAAGAAGTATTAACGGTCGCATGAAAGTGTGTGAGCAATCTCGTCTAAATATTCATTAATTAAAAAGTACTGAGGCTGATGGGCAAGAGTATGATAGCTTGAATTGAATTCTCCGGGTGTAGGGATGTCCTTTACACACACGCAGGGTTATATGATCGATATTTGGAAAACAGATAGGAATGAAGAATAAGACGATGTTTTATTGAGGGAGGACGTGATTTCTGACATCTTTTCATAACCATTAAGATAGGGTTCATGACAACCGAAAAGCTAGCTTAGTTGGAAACCCTAATTTTCAAAGTCTTTCTTTTACAATTCTTTTCTTTAAATGTAATATTCATGATCTTTCTTTTATTAGTGGATTTTGTGGGTGCAATCCGCTGAAAACCCTCAGGAGACAACACTCCTCCTACTAGGGACACCTAGAGGTTTAAAGGCTTGTTGCACATGCTCAGTGCAATCGTGTTGCCTACGAAAGTGTGCTAGTTAGTTTTTCTCTTTCTTTATTTTCTCCTTCTCTTTTTAATAAAACATTTCGCTCGAGACGATCGAAATTAAGTTTGGGGGAATTTGATTAGTCGAAAATATTGTATATTTTAGCTGACAATTTCCTCATCATTTGCATCCATATAGAAGTGTTCGGCATTCATATTTTACATATTAGCAAAACTGTCACAAAATATCAGATTACATGTATTAGATTCTAAAACCGACACTATAAAGGAAATTGATCACATTTCATGGCATCGCATCATCCCTACATTTGCGCAACACTTGTTTTGAGATCTGTGCAGGAAAATCCAGCAGAAAGGCCAAAATGTATAGGGTACCGATAAAACGTTACGCCAACTCAATGATTTCAGTTCTGGCATCAATCCAAAAGGACAAACAAAAATCAACATATCAGAAGAAGCCCCAAATAGCAGCCCAAGACCTCTGCAAAAATACCAAAGCCCAAAGCTTCAACATGGCCGCGGAACCGCGGCCGGAGCCTGCTTGCGCCGCGGTTCCGCGGCTGTCTTGACATGTCGTCCACTCAATTTTGCTGCACAACTCCTATGCAAGCTCCTACACTTCAGAATAACACTCCAATTTTCAGAAGACTCCAGAGACTTCTGCCAGATCAGCAAGCTTTGGGATCAACACTAAACTAGCCTATCATTCTAGAAACTTCTTCCTAAACCCTACCTTAAACCCTAAGCTAGGCCTAACAAACTCTTTCTAGAAGTCTTTTAACAAACTTTTGGAGGGAACTCAAAGGCTTAGGGTTTGGGTGCTCTATAAATAAGACCCTAGGCTCACTTGTAAATCATCTTGATTCATCTTGGACTTGATCTTTTGATTAGTTGATTTTAGTAGCCAATTTAGAGCCATTCTATCTCTCTCTTCATCTTCTTCTTCCACAAGTCTAGTGAGAGGATTTGTGTGAAACCCTAACCCTAATTACATTCAAAAGACAAGATCCCGAGTACCCATTAAAGCAAGAAGCCTTGCAACCTTTTAGGAGCCGAGCCGGTCTTCAACGGAGCAAGTGGTCCAAGCCGATTCGCGACTCACGGAGCCGAGCGAAGCCAAGTCGACAATTTAATTCTTCCTCTTGTAGTTCTTGAGCGACTGTAATCAAATTGTTGATATAAATAAAAGGTGAATTTCTTTTATTTTGTTTTCTTTAAATTCTTGCATCATGAGTCAATCTAAATTTCTAGTTATAATTCTTGTTGTGATGCTTGAGTAATACTCCGCTCGTCGAGGAGTCGAGACGGTCAATAGAATGATGATATAATATATTTTAAATCGATTCTTGATTCCTACGAGTTTTGTAAACCCTATCAAATTCAAGAACCGACAACCCATTTCGTTGCGATGCTTTCTTGATTGATATCGCTCGAAAGTGGGGAGTTACGATCGTTTCTTGAAATTGCTAGAGGCTAGAATGTGAATGAAATCAACGAAAGAACAAGGGTTAAACGATGAAACCCTAGTTTCATCAAGAAAGCCCTAACTCTCGTCGATCATCATCGATCTAGTATCAATCCTTCGAAGGACAAGAACACGAAATCTTGAGGTTACATCATATCTATAGATCCGATCGATTCCTACGAGCCTCATTTAGATTCTTGACATTTTGTTTGGAAATATTATCGAAACCCAATTCTTGATTGTTTATCAGTTTCTTGATTCTTGATTAAACTCGTGACACTTGAATCAATTGATAAATTCTTGAATCATGTTTTTTTTCTTTTCGATTAACTTTTCGATTCAAACAAAGCAAATATAAAAACGAATCGCACAATCCCTGTGGACGATCCGCACTCACTTACAATCTACAATCGACACCGTAATTGATTGCGGTCAAATATAATTCTTTGATTGTGATTCTATTCATTTTCTAAAACAACATACAAAGAGACATTCAATCAAATGGCGCCGTTGCCGGGGACTATTTGATTTGATACACACTACACAGTCTTGAATTTTAGCAAACAATCAGAGAACTCCAAGTGGAGTCCTTTACCGATTCGAGCTTCCAGAGTGATAAGGACGACTCTAAGTCGCAGTCGGGATTTGTCTTTACCCTTTACGGAGGGGCGGTTAGCTGGAAGAGTTCCAAGCAGGAAACCGTGGCAGACTCGATGATGGAGGCTGAATACATCGCTGCCAACGATGCTGCCAAAGAGGCTGTCTGGATCAAGAAGTTCATTACTGAACTTGGAGTGGTTCCATCCATTGAGCATCCAATATCTTTGTATTGCGATAACAATGGAGCGGTGGCTTTGGCCAAGGAACCCAGGTCCCATCAGCGATCCAGGCATATTCTGAGGCGGTATCACCTGATCCGGGAGATAGTTGATCGCCGGGAGATCGAGGTCAGGAGGGTTGACACGAAGAACAACACAGCGGATCCACTCACGAAGGCCATTCCCCAGATACAGTTTGAGAGACTATTCGGGATGCTCGGTATGCGATACTACAGTAGCTGGCCCTAGTGCAAGTGGGAGATTGTTAGTTTTATGTATGCCCTAGAGGCCAGTATTGTATGGATGATGTATATTATATTGGATGCTTGGACATATATAGAGATGACTTTCTTGCTTGATATGATAGTATGCTATCTGGTTGCTCTTTATCTTAACATGTATACTAGTCTCTTTAAACTGTCTTATAGTTATATGTTGGTAAAGCCCTTAGGATGTGTACTTGACTGCCTGGACTATGATGCAGATCATACTAGTGGGGACATGGTAGTCCATAAGTACATCCTTCAAGGTCCCTAGTCGTGGGTGTATCGAGACGGGGCATCGATATACCAGTGTAGACTAGCGTATACGCTTCTCGACCCATGAGATGGGCGATGGATGATCCCATATCCATTAGTGTTTGACATCAGAGATGGTATACGAGTGCTCAGTGGAGACTGGGTACACTGGACGGACTCGCCGAGAACTCCCAGATGGTATCATATCTCACGTCAGATGGCAGTTCTCAGGTGACACTTGTACAGGTTAGTCTGTAGACCCGAGATCGTCATAGAGTCTTGTGTGATTCCCACTGTGCTTTGATCTCCACCTTACCACGTCCATGAGGGCGTGCAAAACGGTGGTTTTTGGGTACAGTCCCGAGTCACATGGAGGCAATGAGCGATAGGAGGGGTTTCGTCTCTCCCGGTATTGGGGGTTGATGTTGCGCTGTGCTCGATTGGCCGTAACAGGGAAGTCCCTGGCCAGGGCTGATCAGAGATTTGCTGGTAAGTGTTACCAGTAGTTTCTCGACCCGTTATGAGCCTCACATCGGCACGACTTATCGGTTATTGGGGTCTGATGTTTACCACCCCTAGACTTGATATGCGACATATCAGACGAGGAGACCGGACTGTACGGGAAGTGTTGCCGGTTGGCTCGACGGGAGTTGTAGCAGGTTCGCTTGTTCTCTTCTGATCGCTCAATACCCGGATGGCCGTTACGTTTAGCTGACCGCTTGCGGCTTGGGGGTGCTTGATATGATCATCACCCACTGCCGGCGTATTGACGAGTCTCAGAGCCCCACAATGGAGTTTCCTAGTCCAGGCGAAACGTTGTGGTGCGCGTATGCGATATGCGCATGGACCCGATTAAAATGCGCGTATAGGATACTATATATTGATCGGGCGGCTTGCTTTTTGTAGGGGTCATATGTGATATGGACGGATTGATAAATCAAGTGTTGATTTATCATTTAACCATTAGCTTCTCACTTGAAATCCTTTCTTGAGTTAGTTGGATGTATGCATGCATGTATGCCTTCTTTTTGATTCATGCACATATGGATGTACATATACACATACATACATACATACATCTTTCATGGTTGTATATACATGAAAATGGTGGCAATATAAGACTCACACCATGGTTTTATTTATGAATTATTATTGTATTTATACTAAAACATAAAAGGAAAGAAAATGTTCATTATTGATTTGTTCCACACTCTTCTTTTGACCTAACCATTCTCACCCACCTTTTAACCTTTGGTAAAGTTTCCTTTTGTGTTTTAACTATGGTACAATAATGATTCAACCATGGTTTGAGATGATAGATAGAAAATATATATTGATATATTTTTCCTTTTTCTAAGAGAGAAAAAACTTATCATCTTCTTGAAAAAGCCATCATCTTCATCAACCTCTCTCATTTTGCTCTCTAGTTCTTAGTAGTGATCAATATACTCATCAAGATTGGATTTTGAAGTGAGAAAGAGAACCACAACACCATTCTACACAAGTCTAGCCCACTTGTTTAGAGTGTTAGCTTGATTTCGTTCACTTGATCGGATAAAGTTGCAAGCTTGGACAAAGCGGACTCCGGGTGGATCATCGGTGACCGAGAGGCGTTCAAGCGGAGTTCTTTCAAACCCTAAGTAGCCGAGGAGTCTAGCGTAGGGAGCTACAAAGGCTGTACTCTCTAAACCCTAGCTTTCCTTTCATATGTTGATATGAAAAATTTGAAACCCTAATTTTTCTAGGATAGATCCTTTGTAAGTTTACTTAGCACCATAAAAAATCATTCTTTGGTTCATGTGATGCTTCCAAACCATTCATAAGGTGCTAGGCAAACCTTTCAGATTCTTTAAGGTGGTTGAAGATGTAGATACTTGTGTTAGGTATTCCGTTGTAAATAATAGTTTTGAGAAATTGCTTCTCTTTCAGGTTACTCATAGGTGGATGTATTCCTGGATGAGTAATGTTGCATGGCGTTCTTTCATTTGGTTGATATGCACTGGAAACAGCTGCATGATTTTTTAATCTGGTTCCAATTAAATTAGTGCCTTTGTTTCTATATTGGATATATAGAATGGATTCATATCTTAACGATGTTAAGGTATATGGAGTTGTCTGGCTGATGCTTAAAACCAGAATCTGGACAAAGTCAAGGCACGTTTTAGTAATGGCAGTTTGTGGTTTATCCCGGGCTTTGACGAGGGTTAACATTCTACCATCTAGAAGATCAATAGGTATATTGTTCTTGACTCGCCACAGTTTTAGTAAAATGGATTCTTTTCAGAAAACATTAGTGGGAGTATAGTAGAACTGGAAGTGATTCAAGAACCACAAACGATTACTGAAAATTTAGTAGAACCTAACAGTTCAATTGGATTCGACAATCCATTAGCCACTCCGCAGATTTGGTGGGTAACCTCAGGCACCCAAGAGGTACTTCGGTCTCCTCAAAGATGGTGACAGGGAGGTTTTTGATTACCCAAACTTACCACTATTGCTGTTCTAGACTATGAGGTCTGGCAGGAGGATGAGTATAATGTCGTTCTAAATTAGCTTTAGAAGTGCATGCGTATATAACTCTACCAGAAGGTTGTTGTAGTCAATGGGAGCAGCGGAAGCATAGTGGGCAAGTAGCTGATCTCTATTTATATACTAAAGCAGGTATATCGGAGCTAGATCATCTATTTTTTATATGACAGTCATAGAGTTTGACTTCATCAGAATAAGATATGGATCTGGTAAGAAAGTAGTAGAGAGCGATATCCTGGTATTTGGATGACATGCACTTGATAGGAAGAGATCTTCCTATTCTATGATCGGTTATATTGTGATTGTCATAAGGTGGTTTCTCTAAATAGGATATAGATATAATATCAGGGATTTTGGTGACTAAATCTATGGTTTTGGATCTAGATTTGGGAAGTGTCCCAATTTGGGTACTTTGACACTATTCTAAAGTGTTTTAGAATGGACTACTCCTGGCGTGGTGGTTGTTCGGCACGATTTATTACATTTTAATACCGCTCATTTCCTATCATTTTGATAATAAACAGTGCTATTTTATCTCTGTCTGCTCATTATTGTAGATTACAGGTACACAGGAAAAAACACTGGAAACGGTACACAACATGCACAAAAACGGCGGTTTTCAGCCGGAACTGCAAACGGGACAGATAACAGATCAAGACATTGAATTTTGCAAACATATAATGTTGTGTACAAATAAATATGATTTTTGGTCCAACATAACTAAGTGTGAACCATCATGGACCAAGTGTGCATGAGCCATCATGGATCAAGTGGGCATGAGCCATCATGACATCAAGTTGTAAGCACAATCATGGTGTCTTGCAAGTGGGTACACAAGTGGCGTCAAGTGGGCATGATGATATGTATTTGGAAAAGTAGTGATTTAAAGTGCGAACACAACACCCACCCACTTGATCCTTCTCTGTAAAACACTCCAGATTACAATTAGATGCAAATTAAAAGAAATTGTAATTACAGGGAGATGCTCAAGAGAGTAGAAGATCACAGACCAAAGATGGACCCCACTTCCCAAACTAAGGCTTCAAATTTAATCATCTTGGCCGCAATTTGCGGCCAGTTGGATCCATTTTGGTTCGTTCAATTATGGTGGGTCCCTGGTGGTTTTGTCAATCCAGTGTCATATGCAACTTTTGATTTTGGATAGCCTATAAATAGCAGATCACATATATAGTTCTGGGGGCTTTGGAGTGAGAAAACAGTTTGTAACATTTGATAGCTTCCACTTCTTCTCTCTTTGAGCTTTCATTTGAGAGCTCCATTAAGGAGGTTGAGGTTGTTATCTAACTTGTAGCTCTAATCCATCCATTTTGTTAATAAAGAACTTGCATTTTCTTTTGTTTAACTTCTTGTTCTTTTGTTTTTCATTTGTTTTTCTTTTTTCTATTTTGTAATGCTTGAGTAAGTCTTTATGGCTGTGGTGATGGTGAGGATGTGAGATGAATAGCTTTGCCTTTCTCCATCTCTTATGAATGTTTAATGTGCTCAAATGTTGATTATAACCTTAAGATTGCTAACTTGGATTGGTTTGATATGATATGCGATTCTATGGTTACTTGGTAACCTCATCATACACCATATTTGTAGGGTTGCTAGGCACGCGCACAAGGGTCTACGAGGCATCAACCATGCCCGATTAAAATTTTAGCCGTGCCGAACAATCCAAACCCGGATCTTTAAACTAGAGTTTAGGCGAAAACTGTAACACCCGAGCCCAATGCTGCTATTTTCAGTTACTGTTTGAGCATAATGTGGTACTCATTTCATTTAGCCTGCTTGATTGTTGCTTACTGTAAAATTTTACCCGGCAAATTCATTTCTATATATAACAAATTTTAGCATCTAAAATAAAATTAAAAATATTCATCTTGGCCTGCTTGACACCCCTAACCCCGTTGTGGCGTCCGTGCATCGTGTTCTCGTCCCGTTCAGTGAAACGGGCGAGTTTGGACGGCTACGCGCGCGTACGTGTGTCCGTTTTGGGGGTATGCTTTTTAATTATAAGACACATAATTTTAAAATTCGGATCCCGCTTAAAATCCTATTATTTCAATTTCAAATTTTTGGACCCAACCCGGGCGCGATTTGAAAATGTTTTATTTGGCGCCAAAATCCCAAATAATGTTGCGGAGATAAGAAGCGGTCTTGGACTCGCCGGATACTACAGAGGATTGTGGAGAATTTTGCTCGTCTGGCGGAGCCGTTGACCAAGCTTACGCGCAAGGAGGTACCTTTTGTGTGGACGGATAAATGTGCGTTAGCTTTTGAGACGTTGAAGTAGAAGTTGATAACCGTCCCTATTCTGACCGTGCCAGACAATTCCGGAGGATTGGTGATTCACAGCAACGCATCTGGGAAAGGATTGGTATGTATTTTGATGCAGCACGGTAAGGTTGTAGCGTACGCATCGAGACAATTGAAGACCCATGAGAAGAATTATCCAACTCATGACTTGGAGCTTGCGGCTGTGATCTTCGCTTTGAAGATTTGGAGACACTACCTTTTAGGCGAAATGGTCGAAGTTTTTACAGATCATAAGAGGTTGAAGTATGTGTTCACACAAAAGGAGCTTAACATGAGGCAGCGTAGATGGTTGGAGCTGATGGCTGACTACGATCTTGATCTTAAGTACCATCGGGGGAAAGTTAATGTTGTGCCGGATGCGCTTAGTCGGTTACCAGCAATTCAGGTGTTAACTACGCTGAAGGAGATCATTGCAGATTTTTGAAGATTTGATTTGGAGGTTATGCTACCGCGTTCTACGGGACAGTTGACGCAGCTGCAAGTACAATCGTCATTAATCGAGAATATTAAAGCAGCACAATCGCAGGATCCTAGACTGCAGAAGTTTCAAGAGCAGGTTGAAGCCGGACTACGAACAGATTTACTGATCCACGAAGATGGTTCGTTGAGGTATGGTAACAGTTTGTGTGTGCCAAAGGGAGATATTCGTGAAGAGCTTATGAAGGAGGCACACAGTTCAGCTTATTCTGTACATCCAGGAGGCACAAAGATGTACCGAGATATTCGACAGCATTTCTGGTGGGAAGGCATGAAACGGGAGATTGCTCGCTTTGTGGCAAAGTGCTTGGTGTGTCAGCAAGTTAAGGCTGAACGTCAAAGGGTTGCTGGTTTATTGCAACCACTTCCGATTCCTCAATGGAAGTAGGAATATATAACCATGGATTTCGTGACGGCTTTACCGCGGAGTCCAAAAGGCAACAATGCAGTATGGGTAATTGTTGATCGGTTGACCAAGGCAGCTCACTTTATTCCTTTTCGGGTTGGTCAATCAACTGAGACCTTGGCGGAGCGGTACATGCAGGAGATTGTAAGATTGCATGGAGTACCGGTGAGCATCGTGTCCGATCGTGACACTCGGTTCTTATCACACTTTTGGCGGAGTTTACAGGAAAGTTTGGGGACTCGATTGAAGTTTAGCACAGCTTATCATCCTCAAACTGATGGCCAGTCGGAGAGAACGATCCAAACTCTTGAAGATATGTTGAGAGCATGAATGTTGGACTTCAGGGGTTCTTGGGAGGATCATCTACACTTGGTGGAGTTTTCTTACAACAACAGTTTTCAGGCAACTATCCAGATGGCTCCGTTTGAAGCATTGTATGGTCATAAATGCCGTTCACCTGTTTGTTGGGATTATATCGGTGAATGAAGATTATTGGGACCAGATTTGGTTGTGCAGACAGTTGAGAAGGTTAACGCTATCAGAAATCATATGAAGGCAGCTCAACACCGACAGAAGAGTTGGGCAGACACGTCAAGAAGACCTCTAGAGTTCGCCGTGGGTGATTTGGTGTTCTTAAAGATATCACCGACTAGAGGGGTGATTCGTTTTGGGAGTCAAGGAAAGCTTAGTCCTCGATTCGTTGGACCCTTTGAGATCTTGGAGCGTGTTGGTGAGGTAGCGTACCGTCTGGCGTTACCACAGTCCTTGGCAAATGTGCACGATGTGTTTCACGTATCTCAACTATGAAGGTATGCTCGAGATGAAACGCACATATTGGATCATTCGGAGTTAACAGTACGAGAAGACTTGACTTTTGAGGAGCGACCGGTTGAAATTGTGGATCGAGGGGAAAAGGTTCTTAAGAACAAAGTGATCCCTCTTGTGCTTGTTTCTTGGGGTAATCGCTCGCATGGAGAGTCCACTTGGGAACGAGAAGTTGAAATCCGGCAGAAGTTTCCTCACCTTTTCTTGTAATTATCCATCTTTGTATTCTTGGAATTTCGAGGACGAAATTCTTTTTGTAATTGGGTATAATGTAACACCCGAGCCCAATGCTACTATTTTCAGTTACTGTTTGAGCATAATGTGGTTCTCATTTCATTTAGCCTGCTTGATTGTTGCTTACTGTAAAATTTTACCCGGCAAATTCATTTCTACATATAACAAATTTTAGCATCTAAAATAAAATTAAAAATATTCATCTTGGCCTGCTTGACACCCCTAACCCCGTTGTGGCGTCCGTGCATCGTGTTCTCGTCCCGTTCAGTGAAACGGGTGAGTTTGGACGGCTACGCGTGCGTACGTGTATCCGTTTTGGGGGTATGCTTTTTAATCATAAGACACATAATTTTAAAATTCGGATCCCGCTTAAAATCTTATTATTTCAATTTCAAATTTTTGGACCCAACCCGGACGCGATTTGGAAATATTTTATTTGGCGCCAAAATCCCAAATTTTAATATTTTTTTAAACGTCGTATATTTCCTTTAACCATATTAATCTTACTGTTCATCTCAAAATCATTTAAATCTTTAATAAAGATTTTCCCAACCAATCACCAGCATCTTCGACCCCCCGTGGGCCCCGTCTCCATCTCTCTCTCTATCTCTTTCTCTATCTCTCTCTCTCTCTTTCTCTATCTCTCTCTCTCTATCCCCGGTAATCTCTCTCTCTCTCTCTTCTTTTTTTCTTTAAAATCTTTTTCCCTCCTCTACTTTTCTCACGAGAACCGAACCCATCATCGCAGCGTTGCCCTAGCCATCGCCACCTCCATCCTCGCCGCCGCAGCCCCAACGCCGACGACGCCGTTGCCAGCACCCTCGCCTCTTCTGCCTCGCCTCGCCCGCACCCTCCTTCTTCCCTTCTTTCCAGCACCCTGCAGCTTCTCTGCGGCCACCAGCGACCACCCCTGCACGCGTCTGCGCTGCCCCTGGTCGTCGCCGACCATTACCGGACCACCTGTGAACGCCTCTGGAAGCCTTCTCTCCCTCTCCTCCTCCTTCCTTTCCTTCTTTCCCTTCTCTGCTAAAGTATTTCTTGCATCGGCAGTTCCCCCGCGGTCACTGTAGGCCACCGCCGGAGCCCGTCGACCTCGTCGTCGTTCTCGTGTCTCCTCTCTGTAACCACAGAGCAGCACCTTGTAAGCCTCCTCTTCTTTTTCTTTATTTTTCCCTTCCTTTCTTGTTGCAAAGTTTCTTGACATTCACTGTTCACATTCTCGCTGGAATCCGGCCGTGCCGACGACGTGACCCGACATTCCAGCGAGGTACCCCGACCCGTGTGGTTCCATTGTTCGTTGTTTGGGTTCAATCCGTGAACCGTGCGCCCGTCGCGGGTTTCCCCGCCGATGTTTCTACGTTCCGTTTTTCCCGGTTTGCGACCCATCGAGGCAAGTACCCCTTGCTACATGCTATACAATATTTACACATATATTGTGACACCCTAAAACTGTAAATTTAGTTTTGGTACAATCGTTTCTTATTTTTCGCGTACAGTATTACATTATATCATTTTACCGCTACACTTGGAACCTACAGTTTGCAAATTGAACCTGATAACCATATTTACCTGTTTAATCACATTTTTAATGTTAACATAGCTTATGGTATTTATCTCTGTAGTTCTGTTCCATTCGGACACTTGTATGCATTTAACCTGAAATAGCTGTACTGAACCGTTACATAAATCATTGCACCTCTAAGGGTTCTTAAACCTGTTAACATGACTAAACGGCTATACTTGTCTTACTGCACTCTTGTAATCATCTCGGTGACAAATTTGATAACTGTATTGCAAATTGAATGAAACTGCCTGTTACTTAATTCATTGCTTATCTCATGTTGTTAATACCCATGTTTGATTATATATCTGATTGTGAGCACACCCACGATATTGTTTACATCTTGACCTAACTTGCTACATGTATATATTGATATACCTGACATGGTACTGTACACTGTTGACTTGACCTGTTGTACCATGACCTGACCCGTTACCTGATCTTGTGTCTAATGCCAACAAACCTGACATGTAGTCCTCATGGACCGTTCCTGTTGTCTATCCAGACAAACCTGCTTTTACCTGATCCTGTGTTGGCATTAGTTCTTGACTACTGAATACCAGACTTGACATACATAACTTGGGGGTATGGGGAAATCAAAGGTGAAACCTGACTTGTAACTCAACAGTTCGATACCTGTTCTGATCAGTCTTACGGGCTAGGCCAGCCCCGGAGTGATGATGCTGACATCACTCGCCCATCCTACTACCTGTTACTGCCTAGCGGCACGTCTCGGTTTCAGCCCGAGAGTCCTTGACCGTGGTCCCGGGCATGCACGGGATACTATTGAGTTACATCGACGATTCATCAATTGATTTCAAAGACTTTAGAATAGATAACCTGATAGAACAGTTTAGTTTACCTACTGCACACAACCCTATACTGATCTGATTCATATTATTGTTATTCTTGCTGTATTCATGTTTATTTTGCATTGCTTGTTACACTGTTCAAATTATATTACCTGATGACATGACGCGCTGACGTCTGGGTTTTGTATGGCCCAGATTTTGTACCGCTGTTGCAGTCCGAGCGGGAGTACTTCAGCCAGCAGGCTGAGCTGTGAGGTGTCAGTAGTAGTTAGTTTTATTTCCTGCATTTATTTCCAGATGTGAGCCCGCATTATGGGACTTACATTTCAGTTATTTGTATTGGATCATTTGCTTCCGCATTTATTTATTATTGACTCATGTTATCTTGGATTATGGACATATTTTAGATAGTTTTATCTTGTTCTTGATATCTCTACAGCCGTAATGTGACTGTGGATGGATACTTCCTACCCACAGGTAGCATGGTTGGCTATGTCATATGCCCAATCTAGCGTACTCTGGGAAGCGGGGCGTGACAAAAACTAACATGTTAAATACTTTAACACTAAGTGAGAGGGATTACAACCTTTGTAGATCCGGTCCTTCACTTCTTAAGCTCCGTGTTGAAGTCCCTTCGCTGCGATCATCGTGTTCCGGACTCTTGAGAGGCTTCACGAAGAGAATGATGCAACCTTGCTTCCGATATTCGATAACATAGATGATCTACTATGAAGTTTCGTTAACACAAGCTATCACTCATAAAATGATGTGAACACCCTCATCTAAATGTCAAGGATAGATGAGGATGATGAAGTAGGATTTTTGCTCTCATTTATAATCTTTTTCTCAGTCACTTTCATCACAAAAGAAAGCTTTTTTAAAAAAGAACTTAAGGAAGAAGAAGATGAATGAAGATGATAACTTAATCCTTTTGTGATGAACAATGAATTATTGTAGTGGTTACAAATCTAACCAAGGGTTAAGCATGAAACAGTTAACCCTTGTAGAGAGTTAACTAGAGTTAATGGTTTGGATTGGGTTAACATAATATCTCACAAAAATATCAAGCAACCACAAAGTCAAAGCTTCATGAAGCTTCATAGAAGCTTCATGCAAAAGCTAACCCTAATCCAAACCCTAACCAAGTTTAAACCCTAAACCATTGTTAAATTTGTAACCCTAACATGTTACAATATTATATATCACATATACAATATATTTTGTAACAATAGAAAATAATACAATTAACATATATCGCATATATATCAATGTATTATCCCGTGAGAAAATGAATCTTTTAGTGAGCTAATATTAGTTAATGTAATTTAATATATCATATATATTATTATACATTAAATTATCGAATCAACAATTGATCCGATAATCCGGCTATTACACAAATAACCGACTAATACGATGACCCGGCTATATCACATATACCCGGCCGATATCTCATATCGCGAGAATCCAATACGGTATCATATACCGCATTATCCTCGGTCCCGCACATATCACATATGTGCTCCTACTCCGTTTTGCCTGAGCCAAGAAACCTCTGTGTAGGACTCTAAAGAATCGTCAATACGCCGGCAGTAGGTGATGATCATATCAAACACCCACAAGCTGCAAGTGGTCAGCTAAATGTAACAGCTACCCAGGTATTGAGCTCTCAGAAGATCAACAAGCAAGCCCGTACATTCTCATGTGAATCCAAACAGTAACACTCCCGTACAGTCCGGTCTCGTCGTCTGATATGTCACATATCTCGCCTAGGGGTGGTAAATGTCAGACCCCAGTAGCTCGATAAGTCGTGTCGATATGAGGACTATAACAGTTCGAGAAACTACTGATAACACTTACCTGTAAATCTCAGCAACCCTGGCCAGAGATTTCCGGTTATAGCCAATCGAACACAGCACAACATCAACTCCCTATACCGGGAGAGACGAATCCCCTCCTATCGCTCATTGCCTCCATGTGATTCGGGACTGTACCCAAAAGCCACCTTTTTGCATGCCCTCTTGGACGTGGTATGATGGAAATCAAAGCACAGTGGGAATCACACAAGACTCTATGACGATCTCGGGTCAACAGACTACTCTGTACCAGTGTCACCGGAGAACTGCCATCTGACGTAAGGTATAATACCATCTGGGAGTTCTCGGCCAGTCCGTCCAGTGTACCTAGTCTCCACTGAGCACCCGTACACCATCCTTGATGTCAAACATCGATAGATATGGGATCATCCATCGCCCAACATATGGGTCAAGATGCGTATATGCTAGTCTACTCAGGTGTATCGATGCCCTGTCTCGATACACCCTCGACTAGGAACTGTTATAGGAAGTACTCGTCGACTACCGTGGCCCCACTAGTATGATCTCATCATAGTCCCATTAGTCGAGTACATATCCTAAGGGCTTTATCAACATGTAACATAGAGACAGTCAGAGTACATGTTAAGATAAAGTACAACCAGATAGCATACTATCTTGTCGAGCAAGAAATTCCTCCCTATATATGTCCTAGCATCCACTACAATATACATCGTATGTACAGTAATGGCCTCTACGGCATACATATAACTAACAATCTCCCACTTTCACTAGGGCCATGTGTTGTGGTATCACATACCCAACAATTAGCTGCGGTTGAAGTATCTCATACTCAACCATCCCATAAAAGTCTCTACTGGGAAAAAGGCCTTTGTGAGTGGATCCGCGCTGTTGTCCTTTGTGTCTACTCTCCTAACCTCGATCTCCCTGGAGATCAACCATCTCCATGATCAGGTGATACTGCCTAAGAATTATATCTGGATTTCTGATGGGACGGTAGTTCCTAGGCTAAAGCCACAACTCCATTGTCACACAATGGTAGGAACGAAGTTCATCTCATGAACTCATATATCCAGACTGTGTTAGTGTTTATGCCCTAGAAGGCCATTACTGTATCATACTAGCTTGTATATTACTTAATGGAAGCTTGGGATATTCACATGTATATAACAGTCTTGCTAAACATGGTAGTATGCTACTTGGTTTTTCTATCTTAATATGTGAGTATACGTATTGATAGAGCTCTTAGGATCTTGCTTGTCTACCAGCGTTGTGATGGCAGTCACACTAGTGGGGGCTGGGTAGTCTACAAGCACATCCTTATTCAGGTCCCTGGTCGTTGGATTATCGAGACAGAGCATCGATACTCCGGAGTAGACTAGTGTGTACGCTTCTCATCCCAGTTGGGGAGATGGTCTGTCCCACAGCCGTCAGTACGTCGTACTGGAGATAGTATACAGGTGCTCGTTAGGTTACGGGTACACCGGACAGGACTCACAGGGAACTGTTGGTTGGTTTGATACCAGTCGTCAGTGAACAGTTCCCAGGTGACATGAGTACAGCGTAGTCCGCAGACTTGATACTGCTACTTCGCCTCGAGTGTGTCCCACTGTTCTTAGATTGCTACCCTACCACGGCTCAAAGGAGTCGTGCAAACAGGTAGCAGTTGGGTGCAGTCCCGAGCACTTGGAGGCAGTGGCGGTTAGACAGGATTCGTCCCTCCCGGTATTGGGAGTAGATATCGTGCTGTGTCAGAGAGCCATTACGCAAAGTCCCTGGCCAGGGCAAGCGAGATTTGCTGGTAGGTTCCAGTAGCTTCTCAGGGTGTAATGGGCTTCACTCCGACACGACTTATACCGCTATTAGGGGACTGACGCTTGCCGCCCCCCTAGGCCCGATATGCGATAGTCTTGGACGAACGGACCGGACTGTATGGAGATTGTCACATCAGACTCAGTAGGAGTTCGGATGGGTTTACTCATCGGCCTTCTTATCGACAACTACCTGGGGACCGTTACGTACAGCTAGTGCCGCTTGCGGTCTGTGGTTAAACCCACTGCCAGCGTAGTAGTCGAGTCTCTAGAGTCCCACACAGAGAGTTTCCTACTCCAGGCGAAACGATATAGAGGTTGCATGGTTTTGCGACAAAGGGTTCGGACACATACGTGCGTTTACGCGCGTACGACTTTCGGACAGATTTTACCAGTCGGCTTTGGTTTAAGCCAGTTACTGGTATCCGGTTATTGGATTTATACAGTCTAAAGTTTTTCCGTATTTTTACGGATCGGGGGGGCGTTCTCGTAATTACTCGAGAAGCTTCTAGAAGATGTGACTAAGGAGGTTTGTTTTGGAAAGAGAGTGAGTCATAGTGGTGATTCATTCACTTCATTAATGCACATTTATTGCTTAATGACTCATGTTAATGAATCATCACAAGATATTTTGTGAAGCATGCTTATTCATTTCCTTTATTGATTTATTGAAAATAAGAATGCTTCATAATATTATGATACACTCTCTCTCTTCTCTCATTATCATATCACACATTCTCTCTCCTCAAGCTCTCATCTTCAAGATACTAACCTTAATCCTCATGTGTTGAGAACAAAGGTTTAGTTAGACTAAACAATCCATAACCTACACTCTTTATCATTCTCTCATCTTTGATTAGCAATCAAAGTTGATTAGTTACCTCAAGTTAGAGGTTTAGCTTGGAGTTTTGCTCTCGGGTGGATCGTCTACTACCTAGAGAAGGCCGAGGAGAACCAAGGAGGACATAAAGAAGAAGGACCGGTTCATTAGGTATAATCCCTAATCACTTATGAAAAGAAACTCATAGAATACGGTTATTTAGAGTTTAGCTTCGATTCAAGCGGTTAGTCGATGTTCGTTGTTTAAACTTGATCGTTTTTGTAAAATCCGCCTCCCCACAAGTACTGGGGTGTACTACATCGACTTACAGTGGTATCAGAGCCTCGCTAAACACTAAATAACATAATCGCAAATTTGTACGAATTTCGAACGAAAAAACGAAGCCGGAAAACCCTAAAAAATGTAAGTTTCTGTCGAATTTAAAACGATGTCAGAAAATTTTTCAGGTGAGCTCAGAGTGCTTGACATGACACCAGAAGAACACCCAAGAAAAACAGTCGACTGAATCGACCAACTCGCCGCGGAACCGCGGCCTCAGCACTGAGTTGCCGCGCTTCCGCCGCCGAGTTGGCGAGTCAGCGGCCGATTTTTCTTCTGTTGCTTCTCTGGGTAATTTGGGGTTTTCTGGAATGTTTAATTATTGCTCAGGTTACTGTTTAACAGAGCAGATTTTGGAGCAATATTGAAGTTGTTTATTCGATCGAAAAATACAGTATTTGCGTATTGGATTATATCTGTGATTGTTTGATGTGTTCGTAAACCTCCCCTAACTGCTAGTATGTCGGTTGGCAGGGGGTTGCACATTTCTGAAATGGTTATAACTGTTTGTGCATATAAACTGTATTGGACTGTTGTGGTGTATAGCCGGGGTTCGCAATGGGTTATTGGTTAATTCATTTGTTGTAAATGTAATTTGTTGTAATATTATTTTCGCGGGGCACTTCCAGGTTGCGGTTGTAGCCACCGTTGTATTATTTCATTTTAGTGTTTTTGCTCCTAGGACTGACCCAAGGTGGGGTACACAGACTGCCGGGTGGGTAGTTTGCCGTACCCGTAGGGGTCGAGGGTGGGGTAACGGCTATTCATCACAACTGTGTAATCTGTCTTTTCTTGCAGGCTCAAAAGAAATACAGATTGCTTGTAAATCCAATATTGTTTATCTGTGTTCTGGAATGAATATCATTGCGTCAGACGAATGTAAAATATCTATATTATGATAGCTATTTAGACGTCACTTATGTTTTACACCCGCGCTAGCCCAGCCCCCGCTCTGTCGTTAGTTAAGTAACCTAACGGGTGATGACGGGACCCCGTGGCGAATGCGGATGGCATAAGAGGACGTTGTATTTTCGTTGTTTTCTGCAATGATAGGTTAATGATGGGACGCATTATCTGTAATGCAAAGTAAAACAAACCAAAGTTTAAATCGTTGGAACAATTTAAAAGAAACCACTCGGTTATTTTTAAAACAGATATTTTTAAATGCGGAGATTTAACCACTCCTTTTAAAAGCTATCAGGTTCCTTCGGTTATATCAAGTTCACTACGTTCACGGTTTCGCCAAAACCAGTCGTAGCCCTCCGTCATTTCATTTGGGTATTCGGTAGTATTCAAGCTATGCACTTTTGGCCAACGTCATGGCATAGTGTTTGGTAGCTACTGGGTATTCATTTGTTGCATAGATAGATGAGTTGGTTTGGGACAGTCGTATTATCATTTGGCCAACGTCAGGGATATATACGGATGGGTTCAAATTAACAAGATAATGATGGGTAGAACTTGACATGTGACTTATGACATTTTGACCAACGCCAAGGTCATAAGAGCATGGGGTAAAAACTTACATCGGGAATTTCTAAAGAAACTGAAATTTGCAAAGAACCAAGTGCATACCATTTTGAGTTTGATGAATGTTGGTAGCATTCCTACAACATTATCAGACGATGATATTTGGATCCCGATCCTACTGTGAGTATATGCTACTTATCAGGATATTCGTCGCTTAACGATCAATGCTATAAACCTAGTAGGTGTCCAGAAAAGTGTCAGCGGGGTTACGCCCCCAGAGAAAAGAGGTTCTTTAATTAAGGAACTTCGCGAAAGCGTTGGAAAACCTCCCTCGAAGTATCGACACCGGCCTGGCTGAACGGTTAAGCAAGTATTGTACGGTGAGAATAGTCTTGGCTAATTCTTCTTTTATGGTTTGAGGAAGGATTCGAGAAACAGTGGGAGCCATCCAGTTTAGATAAACTAAAAACCACTCTAAACTTGCAAGAGCATCATGCTAAAGAGTTTTCTTCTCTCTCTCCTAATTGCAGCGACCCTGAAAATGACTGGACTTAAGTTACTTTTAGAGAAAAATATACTGACGGGGCCAAACTATAAAGATTGGCTGCGGAATGTCAAGATGGCTTTGACCTATGACAAACTGGGGTACGTCCTCACCGCTACGGCACCTGCTGTCCCTGGTCCCAAATCCAGCAATGCGGATAAGGAAATCCGCAAAACCTGGGATTTAGATTGCGCGAGAGCCAAGTGCATCGTGCTTGCCTCGATGAATAATGAACATCAGAGGAGGCACGAGGATATGTCCTCAGATGGCATATTTCTCCATACAAAGGAACTTTATAGAGAGCAATCTCGTATAGCAAGATACGAGACCTCAAAGAAATTGTTTCGAGCGAGGTTGGCTGTCGGGTCATCGGTAGGTGAACATGTCCTACAGATGATTGGCTATATAGAAGAGCTCGCAGACCTTGGGACAACTTTGGATAATGAGCTCTATACAGACCTTGTTCTCCAGTCCCTTCCTCCCACCTACGCCCAGTTTATCCTCAACTTCAATCTTCAAGGAAAAGAAGTTGAACTTGAGGAACTCCTGAACATGTTAAGGAGTGCAGAGGGCACCTTGCAGAAGGCAAGGGAAACACCCGCTATGTTTGTTGGCGGTTCATCTTCTTCCGGGTCCAAGGCTAGGGCCAAAGGAAGGAAGAAGAAGGCCGCACCCAGACCTAGAGGAGGTGTTAGTAAGGTGGGAGGGAAGGGAAAGAAAAAGAAAGCAGCACCGGTAGTTGGCCTGGATGAGTGCTTCCATTGTCACAGGAAAGGGCACTGGAAGAAGGATTGCAAGGCGTGGAACGCCAAGAACCAGGAACCGAAGCAGGCTGTGGCTTCGACTTCAGGTGTGTTTGTAATTGAGAATTGTCTGTCGATCAACTCTACTTCCTGGGTATTGGATACCGGGTCAGGATCTCATATTTGCAATTCATTGCAGGCACTGAGAAACCGTAGAGTGCTGAAGGAAGGTGATATGATCCTCAGGGTTGCTAACGGAGCTAGCGTGGGAGCTGCGTCCGTCGGGGATTATCACCTAGGATTGACGAGTGGACACATTTTGGTTTTACATAACTGTTATTTTGTACCCAGCTTAACGTGTAATATCATATCAGTTTCCTTATTATCAAATAAAGGTTATGATTTCACGTTTGTAAGAGATGTTGTCAACATCCACCTTAATCATGGTTTGATTGGGTCCGGTACTCTAAATAACGGCATATATGTTTTAAACCAACTCCAAATTTTCAATGTCCAAAACACACTAAAAAGAAAGTCTCCAGATTTAAATAAAGCTTTCTTATGGCATTGTAGACTGGGTCACATCAATGAGAGAAGGTTGACTAAGTTGCATAGAGAAGGATATTTGGACACGTTCGAATATCAAACTTATGACACTTGCCAATCTTGTCTCAAAGGAAAGATGACAAAGACTCCATTCACTGGACAAGGAGTAAGAGCGAGCGAGCTCTTAGGACTCATACATAGTGATGTATGCGGTCCAATGTCTACACATGCGAGAGGTGGTTATTCCTACTTCATTACTTTTACAGATGATTTCTCTAGGTATGGATATGTTTTCTTAATGAAGCATAAATCAGAGGCCTTTGAGAAATTCCTGGAATTCAAGAATGAAGCGGAAAACCAAACAGGCAAAAGTATTAAGACACTAAGATCTGATCGAGGTGGAGAATACTTAAGTGCCGAGTTCCTAGGTTACCTAAAAGAGAAAGGAATTCTCTCTCAGCTTACTCCTCCATACACTCCACAGCACAACGGTGTATCGGAGAGACGGAATCGAACCCTATTAGATATGGTACGATCCATGATGGGTAATGCTGAGTTACCGCGATCTTTCTGGGGATATGCGCTAGAATCAGCGGTATATATTTTGAACAGAGTTCCTACCAAAACTGTGCCTACCACACCATATCAGATGTGGAGTGGGAAGAAACCCTATCTTCAGTATATAAGGATTTGGGGATGTCCAGCTTTTGTCAAAAAGCAGTTTGTGGACAAGCTCGAGGCACGATCAGTAAAATGTATGCTTGTAGGATATCCAAAGAACTCCAAGGGATATTGCTTCTATTACGCAGAAGAACAAAAGGTTTTTGTTTCTCGTAATGCCCATTTTCTAGAACAACAAGTTTTAGAAAAGGATACAAATGGGAGCGAAGTAGAACTGGAAGAAATTCCAGAACCACAAGCTGCTACTGAAAGTTTGGTAGAACCAGAGGTTCAAGAAGAACAGAACATTCCCGCACCCCTCCGCAGAAGTAGTAGGCCGTCTCATCCGCCTGAGAGATACTACGGTTTTCTCATAGACGGGGATAGAGAGGATTGCATCATAGATGATGATGAACCTACTGACTTCCAGCAGGCCATCCAGAGCGGCGACTCGGTACGATGGCTAGATGCAATGCGGACCGAGATGGAGTCCATGTACACCAACAAAGTATGGACTTTGGACTTTGCTCCAGATGGGGTAAAACCCATAGGATGCAAATGGATCTTCAAGAAAAAGATTGGTGTAGATGGACAGGTGGAAACCTATAAGGCTAGACTTGTTGCAAAGGGTTTTCGTCAAAGACCTGGTTTGGACTATGACGAAACTTTTTCTCCAGTGTCTATGCTCAAATCCATTCGGGTCCTTCTTGCTATTGCTGCCTTCCATGATTATGAAATCTGGCAGATGGACGTAAAGACGGCTTTTCTGAATGGAAATTTAGAAGAGAGCGTCTATATGGATCAGCCAGAGGGTTTCAATCAGAGTGGGAGCAGCGGGAAAGTATGCAAGCTGCTTAAGTCCATTTACGGACTAAAGCAGGCATCGCGGAGTTGGAACATCTGCTTTGATGAGACAGTCAAAGAATATGACTTTATCAAAAATCCAGATGAACCGTGCATATATAGTAAAGTTGTGGCCAGAAGTGTCGTATTCCTCGTCTTGTACGTGGATGACATTCTATTGATAGGAAATGACATTCCTATGCTACAATCTGTCAAAGGATTCTTGTCACACAGGTTCTCCATGAAAGACCTGGGTGATGCCTCTTACATTCTGGGGATCCGGATCTATCGTGATAGATCCAAGAGGATGTTGGGACTTTCGCAGTCCAGGTATATCGACACTGTACTGAAAAGATTCAGTATGGAAGATTCTAAGCGCGGTAATCTACCGGCTTGTCACGGAATCACCCTCTCCAAAGAGATGTCTCCCAAGACTGATTTGGAAAGGGAACGCATGTCTATTATACCCTACGCTTCTGCGGTAGGCTCTATAATGTATGCGATGTTGTGTACCAGACCAGATGTAGCTTATGCACTAAGCGTGGTAAGCCGGTATCAGTCAGACCCAGGGGAGAAACACTGGATAGCAGTAAAGAACATTCTCAAGTACCTGAGGAGGACTAAGGAGATGTTCTTGGTTTACGGCGGAAAAGACCTCAGGTTGGAGGCCTTTGCTGATTCCGGCTTCCAGAGTGATAAGGACGATTCCAAGTCCATGTCGGGTTATGTCTTTACCCTCAATGGAGGGGCGGTGTGCTGGAAGAGCTCCAAGCAGGACACCGTTGCTGACTCGACGATGGAAGCGGAGTATATAGCTGCTTGCGATGCCGCAAAAGAAGCAGTCTGGATGAAGAAGTTCCTAACAGAACTTCAGGTGGTTCCTACCATAGTTGATCCAATACCTCTGTATTGCGACAACAACGGAGCTATAGCCTTAGCGAAGGAACCAAGGTCCCATCAGAAGTCCAGACACATCTTGAGGCGGTATCACCTGATCAGGGAGATCATTGATCGTCAGGAGATCGAGGTTCGGAGAGTTGCTTCAGAAGAGAACATTGCTGATCCATTCACGAAGGCCCTTCCTCAGATTCAGTTCGAGAGGCTACTCGAGATCATTGGTCTACGATATGCCAGTACATGGCCCTAGTGCAAGTGGGAGATTGTTAGTGTTTATGCCCTAGAAGGCCATTACTGTATCATACTAGCTTGTATATTACTTAATGGAAGCTTGGGATATTCACATGTATATAACAGTCTTGCTAAACATGGTAGTATGCTACTTGGTTTTTCTATCTTAATATGTGAGTATACGTATTGATAGAGCTCTTAGGATCTTGCTTGTCTACCAGCGTTGTGATGGCAGTCACACTAGTGGGGGCTGGGTAGTCTACAAGCACATCCTTATTCAGGTCCCTGGTCGTTGGATTATCGAGACAGAGCATCGATACTCCGGAGTAGACTAGTGTGTACGCTTCTCATCCCAGTTGGGGAGATGGTCTGTCCCACAGCCGTCAGTACGTCGTACTGGAGATAGTATACAGGTGCTCGTTAGGTTACGGGTACACCGGACAGGACTCACAGGGAACTGTTGGTTGGTTTGATACCAGTCGTCAGTGAACAGTTCCCAGGTGACATGAGTACAGCGTAGTCCGCAGACTTGATACTGCTACTTCGCCTCGAGTGTGTCCCACTGTTCTTAGATTGCTACCCTACCACGGCTCAAAGGAGTCGTGCAAACAGGTAGCAGTTGGGTGCAGTCCCGAGCACTTGGAGGCAGTGGCGGTTAGACAGGATTCGTCCCTCCCGGTATTGGGAGTAGATATCGTGCTGTGTCAGAGAGCCATTACGCAAAGTCCCTGGCCAGGGCAAGCGAGATTTGCTGGTAGGTTCCAGTAGCTTCTCAGGGTGTAATGGGCTTCACTCCGACACGACTTATACCGCTATTAGGGGACTGACGCTTGCCGCCCCCCTAGGCCCGATATGCGATAGTCTTGGACGAACGGACCGGACTGTATGGAGATTGTCACATCAGACTCAGTAGGAGTTCGGATGGGTTTACTCATCGGCCTTCTTATCGACAACTACCTGGGGACCGTTACGTACAGCTAGTGCCGCTTGCGGTCTGTGGTTAAACCCACTGCCAGCGTAGTAGTCGAGTCTCTAGAGTCCCACACAGAGAGTTTCCTACTCCAGGCGAAACGATATAGAGGTTGCATGGTTTTGCGACAAAGGGTTCGGACACATACGTGCGTTTACGCGCGTACGACTTTCGGACAGATTTTACCAGTCGGCTTTGGTTTAAGCCAGTTACTGGTATCCGGTTATTGGATTTATACAGTCTAAAGTTTTTCCGTATTTTTACGGATCGGGGGGGCGTTCTCGTAATTACTCGAGAAGCTTCTAGAAGATGTGACTAAGGAGGTTTGTTTTGGAAAGAGAGTGAGTCATAGTGGTGATTCATTCACTTCATTAATGCACATTTATTGCTTAATGACTCATGTTAATGAATCATCACAAGATATTTTGTGAAGCATGCTTATTCATTTCCTTTATTGATTTATTGAAAATAAGAATGCTTCATAATATTATGATACACTCTCTCTCTTCTCTCATTATCATATCACACATTCTCTCTCCTCAAGCTCTCATCTTCAAGATACTAACCTTAATCCTCATGTGTTGAGAACAAAGGTTTAGTTAGACTAAACAATCCATAACCTACACTCTTTATCATTCTCTCATCTTTGATTAGCAATCAAAGTTGATTAGTTACCTCAAGTTAGAGGTTTAGCTTGGAGTTTTGCTCTCGGGTGGATCGTCTACTACCTAGAGAAGGCCGAGGAGAACCAAGGAGGACATAAAGAAGAAGGACCGGTTCATTAGGTATAATCCCTAATCACTTATGAAAAGAAACTCATAGAATACGGTTATTTAGAGTTTAGCTTCGATTCAAGCGGTTAGTCGATGTTCGTTGTTTAAACTTGATCGTTTTTGTAAAATCCGCCTCCCCACAAGTACTGGGGTGTACTACATCGACTTACAGACTGCATCTTTGGTAGCATCCTTGGTAACGATGTATCTTTCCTTTAATCGTCTAGTAAGTCACGGTATCTAGCTTGGAACTCTTCCAACATACCGTCCCTCCACTGAGGGTAAAGACCATGCATGCGACTGACATTCAGTCGTCCTTATCACCCTGGAACCTTTCCAGTGATTCTTCCCAGGATCGATTGATACCATCTCACTACATCTAATGAGAATCCTATCATCCAATTAGATCTATCTCATAGATCCAAAATCCAGGATTCAGGAGGTATCACTTTGATCCTATATGGAGAATCGTTGTGATAAGCGGAGATTGACCGAGCGTAGCATAGGAAACTCCTTCCCTATCAAGAGTATGTCATCCACGTACTCTACGAGGATCATCACCATACCCTCTACTACCTTTTTGTATATACAAGGTTCATCTACCATTTTGATGAAGTCAAACTTTTTGACTACCTTATCAAAACAGACGTTCCAACTCCGCGATGCCTGTTTTATCACATAAAACATCTTGCACACGTTTCCGCTGCTCCCACTGTCTACGAAGCCCTCTGGCTGTGTACTTATAGACGCTCTTTTCTAAAACATCATTTAGAAAAGCAGTCATGACACCCAACCGCCAGATATCATAGTCATGGTATGTAGCCGTGGCAAGTTGGATCTTGATGGACTTAAGCATAGCTTTGAAAGTCTCAACTTTTTCATGTACACCAAGTAATCTTCTCAAGATATACTTGCTCCTGATGGGGATTTAACCCTTCAGATAAAGCAACCAAAGTCCATACTTGGTTGGTGTATAAGGATTCCATCTCAGATCTATAAGCATCCAGCCATTCTTACAGAGTCTCACTCCTGATGGCCAGCCCGAAACTAGTTGGGTCATCATCTCATGATGCAATCCTCTCTCCCATTGTCATAGAGAAACCAAAGTATCTCTCAGGTGGGTGAGGAACCCTACTAGATCGGCGGAGAGGCTGAGGTTCGTTGGAAACTATTGAATCCTTTTGTTTTACCAAATCATCAGCTGCAGTTTGTATAGCTGGAACCTTTCCAGTTCTACATAACAGACCTTGCCTCGAGCTTGTCCTGATTTTGCTTTTAGACATAGGCCGGACAACCCCAAATCTTAACCAACTTAAGATATGGGCTCTTCCCTTTCCATATCACATATGAAGTGGTAGGCAACTGATTTGATTTGAACCCTATTCAATAGGTATGCAGCTTCTCAAGTGCATAACTCCCAAAAGGAAATAGGCAACTCAGTAGTACTCATCATAGAGCGCACCATATCAAATAGGGTGTGATTGCTCCGCCCCGATACACCGACATGCTGTGGTGTATACGGAGGAGTAATGCTGAGAGAGAATCTCATTCTCCTTTTGAATAATCCAGGATCTCCGTGCTCAAGTATTCTCCTCCTTGATCTCATCAAAGGACATAATACTTATACCCGTTTTTGGTTCTCTACTTCTAACTTATATTCTGTGAATATCTCAAAAGCTTTGGACTTATGTTTCAACAGGAACACATGTCTGAATCTTGAGAGATTATCAGAGAATGTAATGAAGTACAAAGAACCGGTCTTGGCATGTGTAGACAGGGGACTTTCATACATCAGCATGTATCAATCCCAAGAGTTCACTAACTCTTTCTCTGTTTCCAATAAACAGAGCTGTGGTCATCTTATCTTTGTGACATGACCGGCAAGTTTCATAAGATGTAAATTTAAACTAATTTAAATATGCATCTATATGTAACTTCAGCTAGTCGGGTCTCATTGATATGACCTAGTCTACAATGCCTCAAGAAGGATTCATTCATTTCTGAACTCTTCCTCTCGTGTGTATTCTGTATACTAAGAACTGTAGTTTGATTTAGAACGCCAATGCTTTTAGATAACGCGCCTGAACCGATCAACTCTTGATATAGGAAATGTTCAAAACATTATCCAACAATACAAAATTATATCCTTTCTTTACTAATAAAGAGACTGATATGATGTTGTATATCAGGTTCGGTATCTAATAACATTTGTTCAGAATCAATGTATTCTGGTAATACAGGGTGATAGTGACCAACAGACTTGGCTGCAACACTTGCATCGTTTCTATCTCATGAAACTTATCACCCGTTCTCAGTTCTCTACCTATCTATAACCCATGTAACAGATTACATATGCGGGATCCTGATCCGGTATCTCATACCCAGGACGTAAAGGATACTGAAAAACAGTTCTATGTAATGAACACACCCGAAGATGATGCATCAGCATGCACTTTCTTCGTTTGGGCGGCATGGGAAATCTGGTATTCCCCAATTTCCTGCTCTGTCTTATAACAATTATAAGTTGGAGCGGGACCAACGTTCCCCAGCTCAGTATAACAAGCGGATTCGGTCAATATATCCCTTTTATTATGATGATTAAGGCGTTATATGGTCGCTACCTGGAGAGAGAGAGAAGAAAACACTCAGCGTATGCTCTTGCAAGATTAGATTGGTTATCTAATATATCTAATCAGGATGTCTCCAACTGTTTCAATTAAATCTTCCTTCAAACCCTAAAAGGAAAGACTAGCCGGGATTAATTACACGCTACAAGTTCGCCAATCTTTCAGCTAGGCCAGTGTCGGTACTTTAAGGGAGGTTCCCCGTGCTTTCGCACGAACCTAATTAAAGTAAACCTCGTTTTCCCAGAGGCGTAACCCCGTTAACACCTTTCTGGACACCAACTTGATCGGCTAATTGTAATGTGTAAAACTCTTCCAGGAGTAACTCTTACCCGCAGCGGGTATCGGGATCCAACTATCTCATAGAAGGTATGCAATCTCATTGCAAATTTCAACACTTGAAATTCCCAATAATATTTTGCCCCAAGCGTCCTATGACCTTGACAGAGGTCAACAAACCATAGGCTGCTAGGCAAGTTCAACCCGTCATTTCCTGATTGAAGTAAACCCACCAGCACGACCCTTGACAGAGGTCAACAAGGTCGCACGACTACCCTAAATCAATCACATCATATGCTTATACAGATAAGCACTAATCAGCTACCGCACACTACGCCTTGACAGAGGTCAACAAACGCAGCACGAATACGAACCAGTACTTATCTTAAATGACGGAGGGCTATGACAGGTTTTTAAGAAAACCTTTTGCGTAATGAACTTGATATCGTTGTAGAATCGAGTGATTTTAAATGGAGTGTTTTTGAGGCTTTTCTAGTTTTGCTAAAGGGGTCACTCCCGGTAAAGGGATCGTCGGCCCTTTCCTCATCGAATAAGGTGCAGGGTATATCATATACCACTATGCAAAGCAAGAACTATAGAAGAAATAAAAAAACAAACCAAGTTTGTAGCATCTGCTAGTTTCACTAAAGAGGTCACTCCCGGTGAAGAGATCTCGGCTCTTTCCTTATCGAATAAGGTGCTGGATGTTCTACAAGGAACACCGCTATGCAAAGCAAGAACTAGAGGTACTTGTTTTTGAGACAAGTTTCTACAACATCTTTAGGTTTCTTTTAGTTTCATTAATCTCATTAATGAAGTCCCATTTTATTATGCTTCATAAGCATCACATTTGAAACGAAATCTGCAATATAACATATATCTCATATATATAATATAAACATTCGTCTCAGGCAGTAATATGATCTCATCATAGAACATTGCAGCAGAAGAACATATATGAAATATTGGATATTCTAGGACGTCCGTGTTTTCAATACGAGCCTGTATAAAACACGGATTCCACGGTCGTGATGAATAGCCAAACCCACATCCCTAGACCCCTACGAGAGCGGCAAGTAACACTGCCAATTCTAGGGTTAGGAGACCCGGTCTCGACTCCTCGAGATGGTCTCCCACTGGACCCTAGAACCCGGTTACTTGTGCTCCCCGCCTTGGGTCTACCTAATGCAGAAAAGTAAATAATATACAATGGTGACATCATCCTCAGCCCGGAAGTGCCCCAGTAAAAGAATATTACATACAAATGAATTTTACATGAATGAAAAAGAAAAACTCTCATCTCACATAAAACCCCCGGCTATTCAGAACGCGACGATCCAATATAACATATCAGAACAACACATAATATCTCATATCATCAACGTAAGCAAGTATGCGTATCCCGATTGTCATTGATGTATAGCAACGAAGCCGGCAATACACCACATACTACGCTTACGGTCACAGAAAAGAAAGTGTAAAACTACAACAGTTGGAATCCGCAACGTCCTTAGACATCTCATGCCTAACCAAATGAATTCCTTAGATATCACATGCCCAAGAATTATAAACCCCGCATTTTAGTCTCATCATCGAAAACTCTTTTCAATATCAAGTCGGGCAATTCAACAAGATTCCCGACATCCTGATCGAATGCTCGTCGCAAACTTTAGTAGATGGCCGCACCCCCGGATGCCGTCGACGAAGTGCACTAAGGCGGAACACCGCTGCCGCGAGCACCCGAACGGATGCTTTTGGCGACGGGGTTCTCCTACAGTCACTTGGTCGGGGCTATGGGGCGTGGTTGTCTGTTAAGTTTACCCGGCGAGTATCCGCGTACGCTACGTGATTGCGACAGACTTTTGATCGCATCAAAATTCCGTGGCAACCGATCATTTGACACTGAAGTGCTAGATTTATAACATTCAAATTTGTTATCTCATAACTACCTGTGGATTCCAATTATTGTATCACATTCCAGATAAATAGACAGTGTTAAACATTCCGATCGAATAATCAAACACCCAAGTTTTCCCCGATATATCTCAACACTTGAAATCAGTTTAAGAATATCCATCACATGCCACAGTACCAATGGTCCAGCCGTAGAAGGGTCAAGCCAACGCCTCACATGTGGCACGCCGTACTGCCCCAAACCCTAAGGTTTAGAGGCAGTTCAAGACGGTCACATAATCGAGTTAAGGTTTGTTGTCTTCTAGAGGGTCCACCGCGTTACTTGCACGACTTATAACGTTCTTAAACTCGAGAAAAAATCCAACTTTTGAAAAAAATTTCGACAGGGGAAAAAGTGAGTTATTGATATCCGTTCGAACTTTTTAACAGTTTCTAAAAATTATCCGGAAAAACAAAACAAAGTTAAAATATCCGATCGAATCCTTAATTCCCCAATACAACCGTAGAAAACTCAACACTTGAGTGGAATTAAAATATTCCCAGAAAAAAATAACAAGAAAGGACCTAAGAATAATTACATGAAATTCCAGGGACTAAGTCACAATTTGGGCCGCGGAACCGCCGCCAAACCCTTGGTTTGGCCGCAGTTCCGCGGTCATATTTTCGAATTAGAGGGTCGTACTTCACAGTAATTCTTAGTTTTTCCTGCTTATTTTTCTGAGCATTTTTAATTCATAAAAAACCACATTTTTGAAAAATGTACAGAGAAGGGTAAATATCGGGGTTTTGGGTTCGATCGGACTTTAAACTTCGTCTAGACTACGCCTAAAACTCTAGCTTGGCTCTGATACCACTGTAAGGTTGCTAGGCACGCGCACAAGGGTCTACGAGTCATCAACCATGCCAGATTAAAATTTTAGCCGTGCCGAACAACCCAAAGCCGGATCTTTAAACTAGAGTTTAGGCGAAAACTAACATGTTAAACACTCTAACACTAAGTGAGAGGGATTACAACCTTTGTAGATCCGGTCCTTCACTTCTTAAGCTCCGTGTTGAAGTCCCTTCGCTGCGAACATCGTGTTCCGGACTCTCGAGAGGCTTCACGAAGAGAATGATGCAACCTTGCTTCCGATATTCGATAACATAGATGATCTACTTTGAAGTTTCGTTAACACAAGCTATCACTCATAAAATGATTTGAACACCCTCATCTAAATGGCAAGGATAGATGAGGATGATGAAGTAGGATTTTTTCTCTCATTTATAATCTTTTTCTCACTCACTTTCATCACAAAAGAAAGCTTTTTCAAAAAGGAACTCAAAGAAGAAGAAGATGAATGAAGATGATAACTTAATTCTTTTGTGATGAACAATGAATTATTGTAGTGGTTACAAATCTAATCAAGGGTTAAGCATGAAAGAGTTAACCCTTGTAGAGAGTTAACTAGAGTTAATGGTTTGGATTGGGTTAACATAATATCTCACAAAAATATCAAGCAACCACAAAGTCAAAGCTTCATGAAGCTTCATAGAAGCTTCATGCAAAAGCTAACCCTAATACAAACCCTAACTAAGTTTAAACCCTAAACCATTGTTAAATTTGTAACCCTAACATGTTACAATATTATATATCACATATACAATATATTTTATAACAATAGAAAATAATACAATTAACATATATCGCATATATATCAATGTATTATCCCGTGAGAAAATGAATCTTTTAGTGAGCTAATATTAGTTAATGTAATTTAATATATCATATATATTATTATACATTAAATTATCGAATCAACAATTGATCCGATAATCCGGCTATTTCACAAATAACCGACTAATACGATGACCTGGCTATATCGCATATACCCGGCCGATATCTCATATCGCGAGAATCCAATACGGTATCATATACCGCAGAATCCTCGGTCCCACACATATCACATATGTGCTCCTACTCCGTTTTGCCTGAGCCAAGAAACCTCTGTGTAGGACTCTAAAGAATCGTCAATACGCCGGCAGTTGGTGATGATCATATCAAACACCCACAAGCTGCAAGCGGTCAGCTAAACGTAACAGCTACCCATGTATTGAGCGCTCAGAAGACCAACAAGCAAGCCTGTACATTCTCCTGTGAATCCAAACAGTAACACTCCCGTACAGTCCGGTCTCGTCGTCTGATATGTCGCATATCTCGCCTAGGGGTGGTAAACGTCAGACCCCAGTAGCTCGATAAGTCGTGTCGATATGAGGTCTATAACAGTTCGAGAAACTACTGATAACACTTACCAGTAAATCTCAGCAACCCTGGCCAGGGATTTCCGGTTATAGCCAATCGAACACAGCACAACATCAACTCCCTATACCGGGAGAGACGAATCCCCTCCTATCGCTCATTGCCTCCATGTGATTCGAGACTGTACCCAAAAGCCACCTTTTTGCACGCCCTCTTGGACGTGGTATGATGGAAATCAAAGCACAGTGGGAATCACACAAGACTCTATGACGATCTCGGGTCAACAGACTACTCTGTACCAGTGTCACCGGAGAACTGCCATCTGACGTAAGGTATAATACCATCTTGGAGTTCTCGGCGAGTCCTTCCAGTGTACCCAGTCTCCACTGAGCACCCGTACACCATCCTTGATGTCAAACATCGATAGATATGGGATCATCCATCGCCCATTATATGGGTCAAGATGCGTATACACTAGTCTACTCTGGTGTCTCGATGCCTTGTCTCGATACACCCTCGACTAGGAACTGTTATAGGAAGTACTCGTCGACTACCGTGGCCCCACTAGTATGATCTCATCATAGTCCCAGTAGTCGAGTACATATCCTAAGGGCTTTATCAACATGTAACATAGAGACAGTCAGAGTACATGTTAAGATAAAGTACAACCAGATAGCATACTATCATGTCGAGCAAGAAAGTCCTCCTTATATATGTCCTAGCATCCACTACAATATACATTGTATGTACAGTAATGGCCTCTAGGGCATACATATAACTAACAATATTCTCTCCAAAACCCCATGTTGCAATGTTAAGGTTAGAATCATTTTAGTGTTAAGGTTGCTAAGTGTTAGATAGGGTATTTGTTAATAAGTTGTTTGTCACACTTCTTCATTTCATATACCCTATACCATCACATCTCACTTAGCAAGTTTAATGCTAAAACCAATTGCTCTCATATGCTAATTTGTGTATTTGATGTTGATGTATACTTGCTAACCCTTATGCTTAGTGTTGATACATCATGCTTGGACATACAAACGGTAAGTGAGACAATACGGATTCATTTCGTGTCTTGCATTGAACTTCGATATCTTGATGACTTATGCTTCACAAACGCCTTGACAAGTCATGCTTCACGTCGGAATCAACATAAGGACGGACAACCCATGATCAAGGGAGCGTCGAAGAAATCGCAGCGGCACAACCATTCAAACCTGAGCCACAACCATTTTCCTTAACTAGTTCTATATTTCCGTATTTTCCATTTTTGTGACAAAACCCAAATTCTTTCTTCTCGAACCTTAAGCAACAATTTCTAATCACCAATTCCCTGTGGATCGACCCGTACTTGACGGCTCACTACAACGTGCCGTGCACTTGCGGTTTATAAATTTTATAACGAGACCGAGCTCGCGTGCGCAATCTTTCCAAAACCAATTCTTTTCAAAACCTACAAATTGGTGCGTGGGTAAAGTCCTAACAAGTTTTTGGCGCCGTTGCTGGGGAGTTGGTAGTCATTAGGTATTGTTATTTCTGGTTTGTATTAACAAACTAACTATTAACTTAAATTTCTTTTTTCAAAACTAATAAAACACTAACTTTTCTAACATTTGTTCTCTGTCTTTTTGATCTGCTGTCACACTGAGTTTAATTATAAGATTTCGCATATAACATTGGGACACTAATAGGACAAGAACCACACAGTGAAAAGTTGGAGCACCAACTCAAAGAGTTGGCCGCCAGTTAATTCAATATGGCCGCAATTTGCGGCCCATTTTCCACCATTTGTTCCAATTGTTTGTTGTTTGCTTCTTTGTCCCATTTGTGATCTATTGGTATATGCAAAATTTCACAATTATGTGTGCGCAACTAATTGGCTATATATATATATATCGCTTTTTGGACTAAATATCATATTTTCCGACATTTTCATATTTCGACGGGATAACGAGAAGCGATCGTGCGGAGAAAGATTCAAATTCAATTGCAAGACGTTAGTGAAGTATAGTGCCAAAGATCCGGGTAGTTTGACCCGCACAAGAGAACATTCAAATACCCGTAATCATTTCAAAGGGGGGTTCTAAACCCAAAATCACATCGGTACGTATTTTTCTAACACCTTCTCTCAAATCCGACGCATTCCAATATTCTATCTTCTGCAGGATTCTTCGCACGATTTGCCACCAATTGCACAGAGAACTAACCCGTATTTGTTGCAGCACTTAAGCCTAAAACGAAAAAAGAATTGCTTGACTGATTGATTTCTTAAATTCTTTTATTTGAATTGCGCATTTGCATCTTAATACGATTATTAAGGGCACGAAACCAAACAAGATATGGTAAAAGATTTCATCACCTTTCTCCGTAGCCCAAAAATCACAAAACTGCATTCTTGCATACCCTCAGTAATTTTTAAATCAATTAGAACTCTGACTTTAAGGACTTCGTGCTCATTAGGAGAAGTTAACTGTGTTTAGAATACCGCTTAATGGTATATCGTTCACGGAGTGTCTAGGCAAGTGTTCACGGCGAAACCGCCAAAAGAGAAAGGGTTATTCTAAATAAGGAACTTCGCGAAAGCGTTGGATAACCTCCCCTTATCTATGCACTTACCTGGCTTTTTTATCTGTATATCTTGAGCCCGTTTCTCGACATAGTTTTACTTCGACAATCTGGTTTCTTGAGCAGGTCTAGTTGACTTAGCATAACATAGACTGCTAGGGGTGTGATATTCTTTGTTTTTGTGATTTTCGTGAGTGCTTGTTGATATGGGTGATACACAGCTTGATTTGATTCTTCACGATCCACATTCTTTTGTTTATACTCATACCCAATTCTTTTGTTCAAATTGCCAAGTTTCTTCCAACATTCATGAAAACTTTCCTTTCCTAGAGGGTGGAAAACCGTCACAGAATTTTGATATCGGTCACCCACCTAACACTCTCGAACCCAGTCCTATTTCAAACCTAGATCAAATGATTGAAAATTTAGAGAAAGAGGTCGACAGAATGACTGCTTTAGCATCACCACCATCACAACCCTCCTTACCTGAAGCAACTGACACTTCATTACGGTATGATAGTGAGATGGATGCCAGGTTGACCACTTTAGAGAAAGGTATTGAAGTGATGACTGCAGTCGAGAATCACACAGCTTCGACGCTAGCCCTGTTCACACAACAATCTGAGCAATTGTTTCTTGCTTAAGCTCAATCATTGTCTAGAATTGATTATCAAGAGAAACATTTAGCTGTGAGAATTTTAGGGAGTGAACACGGTCAATTGGAACCAGATAATGTCAATGTCTGTCATCTAGGAAGTCACCCGAGGTGATAAATGATCTAACGAATTTTGATGATTTCATAGATGATGATACGATTGAATTGACTGAGTGTTATCAGGACACACAAGAAAACCCTTCGAGTCAGTCCGACACCATCCTTCAGGTATCAACTGAACCTCTTGTCACTTGTGATTTAGAGGTTGATTTAACTGAAGTACTACTTGAAGAGGAAATTCTTGAACCGACTGATTTTTGCACTCCAATTTTAGAAGAGGAAGCTTGTGATTTTGATGGGTATGGTTGGGATAAATTGTTAGTGGAAATCAATGACCAGGAACCCACAATTTTTGGTATCACCTGTTGATATTGTTTCGGAAGAAACGTTAGTGTGGGAACATACTTTTTTAGATGACATTAACTTACCCAGATATGAATGTGATGAAGGAGAACTAGTTTTGGGAGAGTTAGTGAGCTGTAACGATGAGAATAGAATTGTGCAGGATTATAGGGAGAAAGGCAGTCTTGAAAAATATTCTTTCATGTCTAGTTTTGAGGAGATATTTGCTGATGAAATTGATATTCTTGGTGAGTTTGGGTCAGGATCAATTCGGGAACATCCTATGAACCTTTCCTTTTCTGAATTCTTTGCGGATAAACTCCAGTTTTTAAACGAACTTGACTTCGAAACTCAACACGTGCTTCTTGAAAATTCAATTCATTCGGGCAACAATTCTTTGACCTCTTCAAAACTTCATCTTCACCTTCAACGTCTTCCGATCCCTACTTTCACACACCCATTCCTTTCACTAACAACTAACATATACCTTTTCTTTTTCTTTTTTGTTTTATACGTTTTCTTTTTCCAGCCCTGGCCATAGATTGACAAAATTTTTAAATGGCTGGTATTAATTTCTGGACTAACTTAATCTTTTAATTGTATATGCTGTAATTAGTCTTATTTTTTTCTTTGAATAAAATTTTCACCCTGATGTCTAAGTCTAGCTACCGGAGACAGGGGCAACGATGAGGACATCGTAAAACTCAGGTTTGGGGGTGAGCACTGCGTTTATTTTGCTGCATCATGTGTATATTCTGCATTGCATACATATTAAAAAACCCACAAAAATTTGAATTTTTTTCCAAAAAACATAAAAACTTTTTCATGTTAGCTAGCCCTCGAAGTCTGACGGTTCGGTTGATAAGATAGAAGAAACTAAATCCTTTTTGAGAGATTGAAAAACTGAAAGATAACCCTCCTTTGAGTTTAACCATTGCTAATATACGTCTTTTATATCACTTTACACGTGTCGTGAGTTTCTGAGAATTAGATGAAATGTCTGACGTGTCTTAAACTTTTGAAAATTGATAAACATCTTTAGAATCAAACATGTTTGTTCTAAGTTAACTAATATCAAGAAGAGTTCACAAAGTGAAGTGGATATGAAGGATATTATTGAGGTTTTAATAGAAGCTAAAATTCTGAAAAATAACCCATCTGCAACCTTGTTGGAGTGATTACACACCTTATTCAAATGATCACGTCTTCGGATTAAAAAGAAAACCTGGCTATATCTTCGTTCTCACCACTTTAAGAATATTTTAAACGTAATAAAATGAGACTTTTGTTTTGCGGCCTTGGTAACTTGGGTAATTAATTTCTTGGGGTGTCTCCACACCTAATACCCTAAAACCATCTGGTTTGGGAGTCATTGACCCAAATCTCGCTAAGTTTCCAATCGCCAAATAAAACAAGCTAAGCAAGTGTTCTCTCCGAGTTAAAAGTCCTCACGGTTCTTTGTAGGAGAATAATCTTGGCGGAGATGAGTTTCTATTATAAACAGTTTTTTCTCGGAGATATGAAGGTTTATATTATAAGACGTTGTGCACGATCACGAAAGGTGTGTATGAACAAAAACAGGTGACAGTTAGGAGTGAAGAATAAGACTTGGTTCTCTGTTAAAAATGATATAAATTCTGACTTGAAACCTAGCTGGAGAACAAAACTTGAGAAAATCTTAAGTCTTTTCAAACTCGTATGATCCTTTAGAAGTCTATCCTGGTCCATATTTATGACATGATAACCCTAATCAAGTTCTTAAAATCTTATCGACACTCTTTGCACAATCATGTAAAGACGTGTATGAGCTTATGTTAAATAAAGTATGAGGAGTGAAAAATAAGGGTTGGACGTTTCTAACTAGGGTGATAAAAGTTCTAGTTTTGATCCTTAACCTTAAGATTAGAATCAACAGTTTCTTCACGACACTAACTTGACTGGATTTTGTGGATGCAATCTGCTGAAAACCCTCAAGAGACAAAACTCCTCCTACTAGCGACACCTGGAGGGTTAATGGCTTGTTGCACGGGCTTAGTGCAATCGCGTTCCCTGCGAAAGTGAGGTTAGAATTTTGTTTTGCTCGGGACGAGCAAAACATAAGTTTGGGGGTATTTGTTCGGCGCAATTTATTAAATTTTAATACCGCCCATTTTCTATCATTTTAATAATAAACAGTGCTATTTTATCTCTGTCTGCTCATTAGTATAGATTACAGGTACACAGGCAAAAATACTGGAAACGGTACACAACATGCACAAAAACGACGGTTTTCAGTCGGAACTGCAAACGGGACAGATAACAGATCAAGACATTGAGTTTTGCAAACAAATAATGTTTTGTACAAATAAATATGATTTTTGGTCCAACATAACCAAATGTGAACCATCATGGACCAAGTGTACATGAGCCATCATGGATCAAGTGGGCATGAGCCATCATGACATCATGTTGTAAATACAATCATGGTGTCTTGCAAGTGGGTACACAAGTGGCTTGGTCAAGTGGGCATGATGATATGTATTTGAAAAAGTAGTGATTTAAAGTGTGAACTCAACACCCACCCACTTGATCCTTCTCTGTACATTGCTCCAGATTATACATAGATGCAAATTAAAAGAAATTGCAATTACAGGGAGATGCTCAAGAGAGTAGAAGATAACAGACCAAAGATGGATTCCACTCCCCAAACTAAGGCCGCAAATTTGATCATCTTGGCCGCAATTTGCGGCCAAGTTGGAGCTACTCTGGTTCGTTCAATTATGGTGGGTCCCTGGTGGTCTTGTCAATCCAGTGTCATATGCAACTTTTGATTTTGGATTGTCTATAAATAGCAGATCACATATATAGTTCTGGGGGATTTTGGAGTGAGAAAATAGTTTGTAACATTTGATAGCTTTCTCTTCTTCCCTCTTTGAGCTTTCATTTGAGAGCTCCATTAAGGAGGTTGAGATTGTTATCTAACTTGTAGCTCTAATCCATCCATTTTGTTAATAAAGAACTTGCACTTTCTTTTGTTTAACTTCTTGTTCTTGTGCTTTTTTTTGTGTTTCTTTTTTCTATTTTGTAATGCTTGAGTAAGGCTTTATGGTTGTGGTGATGGTGAGGATGTGAGATGAATGGCTTTGCCTTCCTCCATCTCTTATGAATGTTTAATGTGCTCAAATGTTGATTATAACCTTAAGATTGCTAACTTGGATTGGTTTGATATGATATGTGATTCTATGGTTACTTGGTAACCTCATCATACACCATATTCTCTCCAAAACCCCATTCTGCAATGTTAAGGTTAGAATCATTTTAGTGTTAAGGTTGCTAAGTTTTAGATAAGGTATTTTGTTAATAAGTTGTTTGACACACTTCTTCATTTCATATACCTTATACTATCACATCTCACTTGGCAAGTTTAATGCTAAAACCACTTGCCCTCATATGCTAATTTGTGTATTTGATGTTGATGTATGCTTGCTAACCCTTGTGCTTAGTATTGATATATCATGCTTGGACATACAAACGGTAACTGAGACAATACGGATTTGTTTCGTGTCATGGGTTGAACTTCGATATCTTGATGACTTATGCTTCGCAAATGCCTTGACAAGCCATGCTTCACGTCGGAATCAACATAAGGACGAGCAACTCATGATCAAGGGAGCGTCGAAGAAATCGCCGTGATTCAACCATTCGAACCGGAGCCACGGCCATTTTCCTTAACTAGTTCTATATTTCTGTATTTTCCATTTTTGTGACAAAACCCAAATTCTTTCTTCTCGAACCTTAAGCAACAATCTCTAATCACCAATTCCCTATGGATCGACCTATTCTTGCCGACTTGCTACAATGCGCCGTGCACTTGCGGTTTATAAATTTTAAAACGAGACCGAGCTCGCGTGCACAATCTTTCCAAAACTAATTCTTTTTAAAACTTAAAAATTGGCATGCGGGTAAAGTCCCAACTGTGGTGTACCCGCAGGTGATAGAGTCACCCTCTCTAAAGAGATGCCTTTTATACTGATGAGGAGAGGGATTTGCTTGATTGGAATATCACTTGCTTATGCAATTGAGTCAATCATGGGATGTCAAGTATAACACCGGATATTGATTTTGCACTAGCTGCAATAAGTATATATTAATCCAATCCTGGAGAAACATTGGGAAGCAGTTATGAACATAAGTGGATGTTCTTGGTAAATGGTAACGGCAGCCTCCTTTGGGAGGCGGCTATCATTTACGGCTTCCAAGGTGACCTGAATGACAGAGTGGCTGTTAGAGTTATAGTTTTCCCTCTTTTGAGGGGCAATATGTTGGACAGGCTGTCCAAGCGGATACTAAGGAAGGCATAACGCAGGTTACTGATTAAATTTAGTGGATGATACAGTCTAAGAATTTTGTTGGATTTGGAGTTCATTTGTGAACTGGGTCCCATCAGATACCCAGACAAATTCTAAGACAGATATTGCTCATTTCGGGAGATAGTCCTTCTCCACGAAGTTGAGATATAGAGAGAGATAAATATAGAAATATTGAAGCGGATCCACTCACTGAGGCTATTTCTCGAACACAATAGTTTTACAAACGTACATTGCGAGACTGATTAGTAGAGAAGTTGGGTGTTCGGTATCACACAGGCTGTGAGTATGCGACACCGCAATAATTAGCTTTAAGTGCAAATGGGAGATTGTTGGCTATAGTGACCTCAAGGCAATTATTGTAATCGTGGGCAGGTGATTATGATGATTGAGAGAAGACCTATGTGAGTAGAACAGTCTTACTCAAGATGATAGCGTGCTATCAGATTTGTCTTTATCATCATGTACATGCATTATGTGGTATTACTGATCACTATTACATGTTGATAGAGCCCATATGATTCTTGCTTGACTACCCTTATTATGATGGCGATCATATACGTGGGAGCTAGGTGGTCTATAAGCACATCCTTAAATGTCCCTAATCGAGAGAGTATCGAGACTGGGCATTGATACTCCAGAGTAGACTAATGTGTACTTATTGAGTTCCCGACGAGGGGCGGTGGTCAGTCTCACAATCCATTGATGTCATTTTGTCACCTAAGATAGTATACATGTGCTCATTGGGTTATGAGTACACTGGACGGACTCGCCGGGAACATGCTAGTTGGTATTATACCTATTGTCAGATAGCAGTTCCCAGGTGACATGTGTACAGGTTAATCTGTCGATCTGAGATTGTCATTTGTCTCATGTGAGTTCCCACTGTGATTTGATTACTACCCTACCACGGCTCAAAGGAGTTGTGTAAACATGTTTTAGTTGGGTACAGTCCCGAGCCACATGGAGGCAGTGAGCAGATCATCGGGGATTCGTCTCTCCTGGTATTGGGGGTTGATGTTGCGAGGTGCACGGGTGGCCATCACCAGAAATTCTAGGCCAAGGTAGTCGAGAATTACTGATTTGGATCAACAGTTTCTCAGTTGGTGATGGGCTTCATACCGACACGAAATATCACGTTATTAAGGGTTTGACTTTATTCACCCCCTAGACTCGATATGCGATACTCTTAGACGAATAGACCGGACTGTACGGAGATTGTCACAGACAGGTTCAGTAGGGGTTCAGATGAGTTTGCTCATCGTCCTTACTTTTGCTCAATACCTGGGTAGCCCTTACGTATAGCTAGTGCCGCTGATGCACTTGTGGTTAAACCCAATGTCAGCATCTTGACGAGTCTTTAGAGTCCCACACAGAGGATTTCCCTGCTTCGAGCGAAACGATGTAGAGGCCGTATGGTTTTACGGCACGGTTCGATCATATACGTGCACTTATGCACGTATCATGATTCATACGGATAATACTAGTGGGCTTTGGTTTAAGCCGGATTCCAGTATTATATTGTTGGATTATTTTTGTCTCTTTGTATTCATATTTTTCGGAATATGGATACAGATGAGGGGTATTCTTATAATTTATTACAAGGTTCTTCTAGAAGATGCCACCTATTTTTTGTTTATAACTATTTTTTTAAATGGTTAATGAGGTGGAGGATGAGGTTTGACTTGGCATTTATGGAAGCATGGCTCATGGGGTGACTCATGGTTCACTATTTGGGCATGCTTGATTTATTGGTGTTGTGAGATATTTTGTGTGGCTTATTTTTTGTTCACAACACTTAGTCATTTTTCTTTGGTTGCTTCATGCTTCACACTCTTATCTCCTCTAGCTTGCTTCTTCTAGCTCCACCCTAAAAGTCCCATGTGTTGAGAAACTTAGGGTGTTTGGAGACAAATTAATCCATCATTAGATTTTACATCCTCTAGGCTATCTAGTTTAGTGAACTAGGTACTCTAGTTGCCTTGGCTATAAGGTTGGAGCTCGAACTACAAATCCTCAGGTGGATCATCTTCGATGGAGGGAGACCGGCGATCAAGCTTGATCATGCTGGCCTCTAAGAGCTTAGGAATATGGCAGAAGACCGAAGGACTAGGATCATTCGGTAAAACCATTCTAAACTACTTTATAGTTTGCTAGCTTTAGGTTTATGGTAGATCCGGGTTATAGGGTTGTTCTAGCGCCAGTTTTGATATTTTTTGTTCCGTAAATGGTCACGGTAGATGGCCAGGGCGCTGGCATAACCCAACAACCGATCCAAGCTCCAGTTTCACCTAGAGAACTCTAGTGAAGGAACTAACCATTCAAGTTTGCTAGAGGGGAGTGTTAGGGATGTAGGAGATTTTCACTTATCATTTTTCTCTCTAATCAAACTCTAGAGAGAACTCAAGAGAGGAAAAAGGAGGAGCTTGTGAGGAGAAAGAAACCAAATATAAGAATGCGAGTTTGTAGTGAGAAATGAGGCATCACCTTTTTTGTTTTGATAAAATTCCTCTTACAAATAAAAGTGTAACCATGCCTCAATAGTGATGGCAAATGAATTAAATAATTTATTAGCCATCCCTCTCACCATACCTTAATGCCACCTCATCTAGCCACCTAATTTCCTAATTTCTATAAATGGAAAATCATAAATGAGGGGTCCTTCTTCTAAATGTATTCTGTATAAATACGGAATACATCCCTGGTATGCGATCGAAATATGTATATGTGTATCCGTATAACAATACGGATAGTCTAGAGAGAGAAAATGAATAGTGAACATAATTCTAGAATAGATATTTCAATATATATATGTAAATTATTAAATCAATACTTGATTTAATAATCTAGCTTAATCCTAAACCGGCTAGTATTATCAACCGCCCGATTAAAGTCCGTGTATCCAGTACACGTATTTAATCGGACTCCTGGACGTATCAATATATGGCCTCTACATCATATCGCCTGAACTGGAAAAACCCTCTGTGTGGGACTCTAAAGACTCGACAATAAGTTGGCAGTATGTTACTAGATAAATCCATAAGCACAAGCACGTCAACGACACTTACGTAACGGCTACCCAGGTATATGCTGAAAGGGAGGCCGACAATCAAGTCCGTCCATACCATATTGAGCCTAAATGTGACAATCTTCGTACAGTCTGGTCTTTTCATCTATGAGTATCGCATACCGGGTCTATAGGTGGATAACGTCAGACCCCTAATAACCCGATAAGTCATGCCGAAGTCAAGCTCGTCACCCACCGAGAAACTAATGAACTTCTATTAGTAAATCTCATCCACCCTGGCTAGATACTTATGGTGATGTCCAACCAAACACAGCGCGGCATCGACTCCTGATTGATAGGATACGTGCGTGTCAAGTTTAGTTTTAAATACCGCAATCAAGACGGTTTCGCTTGTAGCTAGCCGGTTGAGTACGGGTCGTCCGCAGGGAGATGAGAGTCTTTTTCAAAGTGTTTTAACGAGTTAAGTCCGAAAGTTCAGATTTTGTTTGTAACTATCTAAGTGTTAAGTTGATATTTAAAGAGAGCTTGTTAGGGTTAGGATTAGGTTAGTTTGAGTTAGGAGTCTCCACATCTTTCGTTGCCCCACTTAATATCGGTGTCACGGTAATCGGCAACAACGGGGATTAGCACGACTAGGAAGGAACTTGCGAGTATAAGCTAGGCTTTCCAACGCATAGTCCTTTCTTTTGGTGCTTGTCCATCTGTTCTTGGCTCTTATCCATAACCTCCGGTTAATTCAACCACAACCGGTCTCACTACGGAATCACCGCTATCATGTAGGATAGGGTGCCGTAAGGAGCGGATTGTGGTTCAATTAACGGGAGTTGATTTAAGTTGTTGGGCAAGGAAAGAGTGAGAGAGATTTCCTTCTCTCAAACTTCCCTTATCCTACCCTAACAAGTATAAAACTACTCACACTTCATGATAAGGAAAAACAAAACAAAACAAAGAGGAAGATAGAAAGAAGGAGATTAGAAGAATACGACTAACTATTTGCGACCTCACCTTGGCGAGGATCGAGCGTAAGTATCATTGTCATATGAATGATAAAGAAAAAGAGAGAAGAAAGAAAAAATCAAGCAAATAACAACAACTACTTAACGAATTTAAAGTTACAACAATTATAACAAAAGTAAGACAAGCATGATAATAAAATGATCTTCTTTATTCACCATTCCTCACTCACAAAGCTCACTTACAAGTTTAATGGAGAAGAGATGAGAAGAAGAAGAACATGTAAACTAAAACCTAGCAAAAAGATAATACAAGAATGGACCCTTTTCTTCACAAAGTTCTGGGCTATTTATAGGCCAAAAAATGAAAACCTAGGGCAACCACCAGAACCCTGATGAAAATACCAAACTACCCCCAAAAGCACTGCAGACATGGCGCCTAAACGGCCGCGGATCCGCGGCCTAGACCCTCCTTTGGCCGCGGATCCGCGGCCCTATGATGGAGTTGGGGTGTCGGCTTTGGGGTACTTCCCTGGTCTTCTGTCCCCTCTTGTCTGTTGTATGTATTTTCTGGAAATTCTTTCCCAATTCTTCCAGAATTTCTGTTGAGGAAAGGTGTTTTGAAGTGGACTTTTTGTGGATGATTGCCTCGAGCTCCGCGTAGATCTCTTGGATTTTGTGCTGCCATTGAGCCTTGTGCATGAGAATGTCATTGTTTTGACACTTTGTCTTCCTAATCTGGTATCTGGCAATATACGGATGAAAAGCAGAGACCGTGTTTTATCTGTGGTTGGCAGGAACCGGATTTTGTTGTGTTTTCCATGAATTTCTCCGTTTGAGAACCGGGAACCTGTATCCTGCAATTTACTAGCAAACACGGCTCAAGAGTATCTACCGATATGCAATGTGATAAAAATTGGGCGGTATGAAAATGCAAAAATCTGATATGAACAAATACCCCCAAACTTATCATTTGCTCGTCCCGAGCAAAGCCCATTTATTCACAAAAAATTTCCTAACCTCACTTTCGCAGAGAACGCGATTGCACTGAGCAAGTGCAACAAGCCGTTAAACCTTTAGGTGTCCCTAGTAGGAGGAGTGTTGTCTCCTGAGGGTTTTCAGCGGATACTACCCACAAAATCCGGTCAAGTTGGTTTTGTAAAATAACTAAGCTTCAAACCCTAAAGTTTTGTTTTAGAAAATAACAATTCTATAATCCTAAGTCTAGATCATCGAACCTTTATTTTTCACACCTCACTTCTTATTTAACTACAGATTTTATATGTCTTTACGTGCAGTGCAAATAGTGTCGTTAAGTTCCAGAAGGATCGATTAAAGTCATCATGTCGCACAATAAAGCCCAGATAACAATTTTAAAAGGATCACATAAGTTTTATAACGAGTTAAGCATTTTTCAAGTTTCGTTTTCCAGTAAGGTTTCAACTTCAAAATTTCTATCTTCCTTAACAGGAAACTAAGTCGTATTTTTCACTCCACCTTTTTCTTGTTTTCATTTCATACACACCTCTGTGAACGTGCAATAGTCTTTATCAAAGAGTAAAACCTTCATATCTCCGTTAAATTTTTTTTTTAAAAGCCTGTCTTTTATCAAGATTATTCTCACACAAAGAACCGTTAGGAATTTTAACTCGGAGAGAACACTCGCTTGACTTTGTTTTAAAACTGGACTTTCTAGGCTTCTTAGCGAGCTTTGGGCCAATGCACCCAAACCGGTTGGTTTTAGGGCATTAGGTGTAGAAACACCCCAGCGGACTTAATTACTCAAGTTACCTAGGCCCAAAAACAAAAGACAGATTGGCGTGAAAATCAGATGATTTAATACGAACGGAGATATAACCGGCAGTTTAAATATTTTTTTGGATAAAAGACGTGTCTAGTGGGTTTGGTGTGTAATCATTCCAATCAAGTTTTAGATAGGTTATTTTTCAGACTTAGCTCCAATTACGGCATCAATAACATTCCTTCATATTCGCTTTACTTCATAAACTATTCTTGACATTACTTATTTCAGAACAAACCTATTTGATCCTCAGAAAATCATTTGTCTGTTTAAAAGTTTAAACATGAAAGACTTGTCATCTAATTCCCAAAATCTTACGACACGTGTAGTGTGATGTAAAGACGTATATCAGCTATAGTTAACTTCAAAGGAGAGTTATCTTTCAGGTTTTCAAAATCCAAACATAAGATTTAGTTATTCCTATTTTTTTCAAACAAAAACCGTCGAAATGTTGAATCAAAGTTCTTCCACAAGCTAACTTGACAAAAAGGTTTTTATATTTTTTTAGAAAATTTTCAGATTTTTATGGATTTTATGGATTTTAATATGCAGATGCAAAATATACATATGAATGCGAAGGTAAGAAATGCGTACTGAGCGTACCCCCAAACTTAAACTGGACAGTGTCCTCACTGTCGTAGCATGAAGAGAGCGGTTGGAAGGTTCAAAATTGTCGGTTAGCAATACACAATTTTTATTTGTTTTTGTTTTTAAAGAAAAAGAAAAAAGAATACACACAAATATATACAAAATGGTTTGTACATACCCCCAAACTTATTTGGAACAGTGTCCACTGTTTTTTGGCTGGATAACCGAAGTTTGGAGGTAGGCAGAGGAAGATCATTCAGGGTAAACAGGCTCCTGTAGGAACAGGAGCTCCTCTGTTGGTTCGGCACTAAGGTACGGTTTGCATCGGTGTCCATTTACCTTGAAAAGTGAACCGTCCTTTGGATTTTCCAAATCCACAGCGCCCTGCGGATACACATTCCGCACAAAATACGGCCCTTTCCAGCGAGATCTGAGCTTTCCAAGATGGAAGTGAAGTCGGGTGTCGTAAAGCAGTACCTGCTGACCAGGTACGAAGGTTTTGCGCAAAAGGTGTTTATCGTGAAACACCTTCGTTCGATTCTTAACGACAACCGCGTTGTCGTAAGCCTCATCCCTAAGCTCGTTCAGTTCGTTCAACTGCAGCTTCCGATGGCTGCCCGCGTCCTCAAGAGACAGATTCAGCTCCTTTATCGCCCAAAATGCGCGATGCTCAATTTCGACAGGAAGGTGGCAGGCTTTTCCGTACACAAGCCGATAGGGAGACATACCAAGGTCGGTCTTATAAGCGGTTCTAAATGCCCAAAGGGCATCAGTGAGTTTCAGAGACCAATCCTTACGGTTCTTGGAAACCGTCTTCTCCAGTATCTGCTTGATTTGCCGATTTGAAACTTCGGCCTGCCCGCAGGTTTGGGGGTGGTAGGGCGTAGAAAGCTTATGATTAATAGAGTACTTCCGCATCAAGGCCTCGAAAGTCCTATTGCAGAAATGACTTCCTTTGTCGCTAATGATCGCTCGGGGGTGCCCAAACCGTGAGAAAATGTTTTCTTTAAGGAACCTAACGACAACCTTGTTGTCATTAGTCCGGCTGGGCACAGCCTCGACCCATTTAGAGACGTAATCAACAGCTAGAAGAATGTACAAGTTTCCAAAAGAGCTGGGAAACGGCCCCATGAAGTCTATCCCCCAAACATCGAAAATCTCCACAACCAAGATCGGTTGGAGCGGCATCTCGTTTCTCCGGGATATCCGGCCCATGTGTTGGCACCGGGAGCAAGTCTTGCAATAGTCGTGAGCATCTTTGAAAAGTTGTGGCCAGTAGAAACCACATTGCAAGATCTTCTCAGCTGTCTTTCTGGGCCCAAAATGCCCGCCACACTCTTGATCGTGGCAAAATGACAGCACACTCTTGAATTCCTCATCAGGGACACACCGACGAATAATCTGGTCGGGACAGTACTTGAACAAGTAGGGTTCGTCCCAGTAAAAGTGTTTTACTTGGGATAAGAAGTGAAGTCTGTCCTGACTCGACCATTCGGTCGGTAGAAATCCCGTGGCCAAATAGTTCACAATATCTGCGAACCAGGGTTCGCACGATACTGTCAAGAGTTGTTCATCCGGGAAAACGTCGTAAATTGGAATTGGAAGCGAAGGCGAAGAAGGAAGTCGTGAGAGATGGTCGGCAACCACGTTTTCACATCCTCGTTTGTCCTTAATGACAAGGTCAAACTCTTGAAGCAAGAGGATCCAACGGATTAACCGAGATTTAGCATCTTTCTTCGCAAAAAGATGGCGCAGAGCTGAATGGTCAGTGTAGACAATGACTGGAGAGCCGATGAGGTAGGGCCTGAACTTTTCTAAAGCAAATACAACAGCTAAGAATTCCTTCTCAGTTGTTGTATAATTGAGCTGTGCGTCGTTCAGGGTTCGGCTAGCGTAATAGATTACGTGCGGCATCTTGTTGATGTGTTGTCCAAGGACAGCACCGATGGCAAAGTCGGATGCATCGCACATAATCTCGAATGGGTGCGTCCAGTCAGGAGAAGAGAGAACGGGAGCAGAAGTGAGTGAGCGTTTCAGTGACTCGAATGCAGTCACACAGCTCGAGTTGAAGTCGAAAGGTGTATCCTTGGCCAGCAAAAGCGTCAAGGGCCTAGCAATCTTGCTAAAGTCCTTGATGAACCGTCTATAGAAACCGGCATGGCCAAGGAAGGCTCGGATATCTCTGACGCATCGGGGAGGAGGCAGATTGGAAATGACCTCAATCTTTTCTTTATCAACCTCTATGCCATTTTGCGAGATGATATGTCCTAAGACAATACCTTCGCGCACCATGAAGTGGCATTTCTCCCAGTTCAAAGTGAGATTCTTGTCCTTACATCGGGTAAGGACAGCGTCAAGATGCAGCAAACACTCCTCAAAGGAGTCGCCGAAGATGGAGAAGTCATCCATAAAAATCTCCAGAAATTTCTCCACCATGTCTGAGAAAATCCCCATCATACACCGCTGGAAGGTAGCGGGCGCATTGCATAACCCAAAGGGCATGCAACGATATCCAAACGTGCCGAAAGGACAAGTGAAAGTGGTCTTGTCCTGGTCTTTTTCGGCGATGGGAATTTGATTATAGCCAGAGTAGCCATCAAGAAAACAATAGTACTCATGTCCGGCCAATCGTTCCAGCATCTGGTCAATGAAAGGTAGCGGAAAGTGGTCTTTCCGCGTTGCGGCGTTGAGTTTTCTGTAATCAATGCAAACTCGCCACCCAATTTGGGTGCGAGTAGGGATTAACTCATTCGCCTCGTTGGTTATGACCGTGATGCCCGACTTCTTGGGGACAACGTGAATGGGGCTAACCCACTGGCTATCAGAGATAGGGTAAATGATACCACTATCTAGACATTTGACGATATCCTTCTTCACAGCCTCCTTCATGACTGGATTAAGACGTCTTTGTGGATCCCGGGCTGGTTTGGCATCATCCATCAGATGAATGTGATGCTCAACGATCAGGGGACTAATCCCCTTGATGTCCGCCATGGACCAGCCAAAAGCTTGCCTGTTGCTGTGCAAGACCGCGAGAAGGGCTTTCTCTTGCTCGGGAGCTAGAGAAGCCGAAATGATGACAGGGAGGGTCTCGTTCTCACCTAAGTAAGCATACTTAAGGTGAGACGGCAACGGCTTGAGTTCGAGCGTTGGAGGTGAAATGATGGAAGGCAAGACCGGTGCAAAGGTCTCGAACTCAAAGGACTCCAGCAAAGGTTCAAAACGAGTGTAGGCAACCGAGTCGGATGGTTCAGGTAACTCATCCGGGAAGTCGAAAGATTCAAACTCGGGTTGTGCGCGGCTAAGATCGTTCGAGAATGTGAAACACTCGTATTCGTAATCAGGAACAGAAACAGCAGCAGGTTCGAAGAGAAACGCACTAGTGGCGTCAAGATTATCGTGATCAAACAGAAACTCCACGAATTCACACTCTTCTGGTGTGATCTCCTGGATCGAGCAGACGTCCAGTATATGAGCATTAGGTTCGGCGGGCTGATTCCCCAACCTAAAAATGTTGAGTTCAATCGTCATATTTCCAAAAGAGAGGTTCATTGAACCATTGCGACAATTGATCACAGCATTTGAGGTTGCGAGAAATGGGCGACCGAGTATCACCGGAATTTGATTCCGGGGGTTAGCTACAGGCTGTGTATCTAATACAATGAAGTCAACGGGGAATATGAAGTCCCCGACTCTTATCAACACATCCTCTAGCTCACCCCTAGGATGGGTGATCGATCGGTCGGCCATTTGGAGAGTGCAGTGTGTGGGTTTCAACTCTCCGACGCCTAATTGCTCGTATACTGAATACAGAAGCAGGTTAATACTGGCACCAAGATCTAATAGTGCGCGGTTGATGTTCTTATCCCCAATGGTAATTGAAATCGTAGGACAGCCAGGGTCCTTCCGTTTTTGTGGTAAAGATTGGGTAAGGGCATCACTCACAGCACTAGCCAAGAAAACTTTCTTGGGTACCTGAGACTTCCTCTTTTTCGTGCACAAGTCCTTTAAGATTTTCGCGTAGGACGGGACTTGTTGGACAGCATCTAAAAGAGGAATATTAATGTTAACCTGCTTGAATAACTCCAGAATCTTCTCCATTTGAGGATTTTGTTTGTTAGATCGCAACCGGTTTGGAAATGGAACATTTTGAAAATTGGTTGAGTCTAATGCTGGAGGAGGAGATTTTGGAGTTGGAACGGATCCCAGAATAGGTGTTTTCGTGGAGTGAGAAGTGGGTCCGTTCAGAGCAGAAGAAGAGGAAGGGGAGCCTTGTGAAGAACGGAGAATAGGCTCAGAAGACGAAGAAGAAGAAGAAGAAGAAGAAGCAGCGGCCGGGGTGTCATCGTTGATTTGCTTGCCAATGTTGTTTTGCAGCATCCTTCCCGATCTCAGTGTAGTCACGGCACTCACATTATGGTTTTGTTGTTCAAGAGCAACATGTGCATTATGTGGGTGACCGGGATTTGGAAGTGGCTCGGACGGGAGCTTCCCCTTCTCTCGCTCGCTCAAGGCCGCGTTCAGCTGTGCAATCTGGGCCTCAATGGTCTTGATGCTTTGCCCGTGTGCGGCAGTGTGTTGCACTAAAGATTGAATCGAAGACTGGATGTTGGCGGTGGATTGAGTCGATTGTTTAACAAACGCCTCCAGACTTCGCTCGAGCGAGAAAACCTTATCGTTGTTCGACGGAACAAAGTTGTTTGGCGGAAAAGAGTTGTTGGGTGCAAAGTTGTTCGTCTGGTTTTGGTAAGGTTGGGGTTGGAAGGGCTGCTGATACTGAGTTTGTTGTTGCGCTTGTTGTTGCGGTGGAGGGGCCCTTTAGAAATTGTTGCCCTGGAATTGATTCTGATTCTGATTCCAGGCGAAATTGGGGTGGTTCCTCCAACCGGGATTGTAGGTGGAAGAGTATGGATCATTCCTCGGTCTTTGCTGGAATGCATTAACCTGATCCTGTCCTTGCGATGGTGGATTGTAAGGACACTCTTCGGTCAAGTGAGAAGGATCGGAACAACAAGCACAGATGGTACGAAGGGGGAGAACAGGGGCAGGAGTAGGAGAAGAAAATTTTCTCTCTATTGCTTCAAGCTTTTTTGTTATTGCAGCCATTTCAGCTCTCATCGCAATAGAGACATCAAGCTGGTGAATTCCTACCCTAGACTGACCGGTAGAAGTGGAGGTAGAAGAAGAAGAAGAAGAAGTCGGTCTGGTGCTCTCCCACTGTAGCGTTTGCTCCGCAAGATCGTCAAAGAACTGCCATGCTTCCTCGTCAGATTTCGATAGGAAGTGGCCCTGACAGATGGTTTCCAGCAACTGCTTCGTTGCTGGGTTCAGTCCCTCGTATAAGGTTTGGCAAAGTTGCCATTTCTCTATACCGTGGTGAGGACACTGAACAAGAAGGTCATTGTACCGGTCAAAGCACTTCCAGAAGGGTTCAGAAGGAAGCTGGGAGAATTGGTTGATTTCATTTCGAATCCTTGCGGTTTTATGATTTGGATAGAATTTTTTCAAAAACGCTTTAACAAACTCGTCCTAGCTGGTGATTGAGTGGGAAGCGGTGCTATACAACCATTTTTCAGCGAGATCGCATAAAGTAAACGGAATGACCTATAGACGTATAGCATCGTCCGACAGCTGGGTGGTTTTTATCATGGCACAGACGTTTTGAAATTTGTTGATGAAGATATAGGCATCTTCAGATTCAAGCCCATGAAAACGAGGAAGCATGTTGATGAAATGGGGCTTAATTTCAAAGTTGTCCCCATTGGCCGGAGGAAGAGAAAGGCAGGTGGGAAGTGCAGAACGGGTGGGGTAGAAACGATCCTGGAGCGCGATTCGCTGCGGCGCTACAACAGGCGGAGGTGGTGGAATATTGGTCTCCGTAGGAGGTGGAGCCAATCCAGCGGTGGTCAAAGAGATGTTCGGATTAAATCCCGACATCGCGGAAGAAGAGGTTGGTGAAGGTGAAGGTGAAGGTGAAGATGTATGAACAGAATTCCTGTCAACGTCGGAGTTGGCCGGCAAAGGAAAGGGTGAAAGAGGAGTGGACGGAGTATCGACTTCGGAGTCAATCGCGTAGTCGGTAGCGACTAACGTAACGCGGACTAGACGGGCGCTAGTGTCCCGAGTCCAAGCGGACATACACTAAACGAGTTTAGTATAGTCAAAGCGAAGAAGGTGAGGGTAAGAAAACGTCAATAGAGAAAGGCGATGGATGGTGGGTGAAAATGGATTTGGCGACAAAAGGGCAAGTTTTTATAAAAGTTTTTGATTTTTTTCTTTTTCTTTTTTTTTTAGAAAGAGATTTACAGAAATATGTACGGAAATACGGCTTAAGTAATCACAAACAAGATATGCACAATCACACCTAGATCTAGGGTAACCTAGGTCTACTAGACCTGCTCCTGAACTTGATTTTCGAAGTTAAACAGTGTCGAGAAACAGGCTTAAAAATACACCGATCACGGGGCCAGGTAAGTGCAGAGATAAGGGGTGGTTATCCAACGCTTTCGCGAAGTTCCTTAATTAAATAACCCTTTCTCTTTCGGCGGTTGCGCCTTTAACACTTTCCTAGACACCCCGTAATCAATATACGGTTAAGCGAGGTTCTAAACACGGTTTATCTTCTCCTAATGAGCGCGAAGTCCTTAGGGCTGAAGTCTAGTATTTTTTAATTTACAATGGACAATGCATATGCTTTAGTGATTTTTGGGGTCGTGGGAAGGGTGATGAAATCCTCACCCAATCTGGATTGGTTTCAAGCCCCTTAAGTCCGTATTAAAGAATGCAAAACAGTAACAAATCAACTGCAAACAATTTTTATTTGCGGCGCAAAGAATCCTGCACAAGAACAGTTTATTGGAAGGGGGAGAAGAATTTGCGCAAAGAAGGCTGCAGAAAACAAAATTCAGTGGAGTCCAGAGGAGTGGAGAGAGGCAGAGAGAGTTACCCAGAAAAATTAGCAGCCCAAAGGCACCAAGTGGCCGCTGAACCGCGGCCTAAGCCCTCTATTGCCGCGGTTCCACGGCAGTAACAGGGACTTGGGGCTCTACAATTTTGCTGTGGGCTGTTTTGGTAGTCCTTTTCTTGTCTGGATGTACTGAATATTTATTAACTCACTGTAACTGCTCCAGATTTTGACAGTAGACCGTCTCCTCCGTTTTGATCCGTCGCGGTGTAGCCGCGAAATGTTGGTCTATCTTCCCACGTCTTTGGCACTGTACTTGAACTCCGTATTTTCAACGTCCTTGGCGTCGATCTTGAACTTCGTATTTTCCTGCACACTTGCACAAAAACTAATCAAGAATAACAAGATGGTTTCTTTTACAAAGTATATTTTTTTTTTTCGTTTTTTTTTTATACTTACAAATTAACCCGAAATTACACAAAGAAATAAACTACCGTCTCCCCGGCAACGACGCCATTTGATTGATAGGATACGTGCGTGTCAAGTTTAGTTTTAAATACCGCAATCAAGACGGTTTCGCTTGTAGCTAGCCGGTTGAGTACGGGTCGTCCGCAGGGAGATGGGAGTCTTTTTCAAAGTGTTTTAACGAGTTAAGTCTGAAAGTTCAGATTTTGTTTGTAACTATCTAAGTGTTAAGTTGATATTTAAAGAGAGCTTGTTAGGGTTAGGATTAGGTTAGTTTGAGTTAGGAGTCTCCACATCTTTCGTTGCCCCACTTAATATCGGTGTCACGGTAATCGGCAACAACGGGGATTAGCACGACTAGGAAGGAACTTGCGAGTATAAGCTAGGCTTTCTAACGCATAGTCCTTTCTTTTGGTGCTTGTCCGTCTGTTCTTGGCTCTTATCCATAACCTCCGGTTAATTCAACCACAACCGGTCTCACTACGGAATCACCGCTATCATATAGGATAGGGTGCCGTAAGGAGCGGATTGTGGTTCAATTAACGGGATTTGATTTAAGTTGTTGGGCAAGGAAAGAGTGAGAGAGATTTCCTTCTTTCAAACTTCCCTTATCCTACCCTAACAAGTATAAAACTACTCACACTTCATGATAAGGAAAAACAAAACAAAACAAAGAGGAAGATAGAAAGAAGGAGATTAGAAGAATACGACTAACTATTTGCGACCTCACCTTGGCGAGGATCGAGCGTAAGTATCATTGTCATATGAATGATAAAGAAAAAGAGAGAAGAAAGAAACAATCAAGCAAATAACAACAACTACTTAACGAATTTAAAGTTACAACAATTATAACAAAAGTAAGACAAGCATGATAATAAAATGATCTTCTTTATTCACCATTCCTCACTCACAAAGCTCACTTACAAGTTTAATGGAGAAGAGATGAGAAGAAGAAGAACATGTAAACTAAAACCTAGCAAAAAGATAATACAAGAATGGACCCTTTTCTTCACAAAGTTCTGGGCTATTTATAGGCCAAAAAATGAAAACCCAGGGCAACCACCAGAACCCTGATGAAAATACCAAACTACCCCCAAAAGCACTGCAGACATGGCGCCTAAACAGCCGCGGATCCGCGGCCTAGACCCTCCTTTGGCCGCGGATCCGCGGCCCTATGATGGAGTTGGGGTGTCGGCTTTGGGGTACTTCCCTGGTCTTCTGTCCCCTCTTGTCTGTTGTATGTATTTTCTGGAAATTCTTTCCCAATTCTTCCAGAATTTCTGTTGAGGAAAGGTGTTTTGAAGTGGACTTTTTGTGGATGATTGCCTCGAGCTCCGCGTAGATCTCTTGGATTTTGTGCTGCCATTGAGCCTTGTGCATGAGAATGACATTGTTTTGACACTTTGTCTTCCTAAACTGGTATCTGGCAACATACGGATGAAGAGCGGAGACCGTGTTTTATCTGTGGTTGGCAGGAACCGGATTTTATTGTGTTTTCCATGAATTTCTCCGTTTGAGAACCGGGAACCTGTATCCTGCAATTTACTAGCAAACACGGCTCAAGAGTATCTACCGATATGCAATGTGATAAAAATTGGGCGGTATGAAAATGCAAAAATCTGATATGAACAACTCCTAATACCAGGAGAGAAGAATCCCTGACAATCGCTCACTACCTCCATATGGCTCGAGACTGTACCCAACTAAAATATGTTTGCATGACTCCTTTGAGCCGTGGTAGGGTAGTAATCTAAGTACAGTGGGAACTCACACGAGAGAAATGATGATCTCGGGTCAAAAGACTAACCTGTACTCATGTCACCAGGGAACTGCTATTTGATGATAGGTATAATACAATATAGAAGTTCTCAGTGAGTCCGTCCGGTGTACTCACCTCCAATGAGCACTTGTATACTACCTTAGGTGCCAAAATACCATTGGCTTGTAAGACCAGCCACCGTCCCTCGTCGGGGTCTAAAAACGTATACACTAGTCTACTCCAGAATATCAATGACCAGTCTCGATACTCCCTCGACTAGGGACATTTAAGGATATGTTTATGGACTACCCAGCCCCCACGTATATGATCGCCTTTATAATACTAGTAATTAAGTATAAATCCTACGGGCTTTTTCATTATGTATTAGGACACATAATAGCAAGTAAAATGTATACATATGAACGATAAAGACAAACCAGATACTAAACTATCATCTCGAGTAAGACTGTTCTACTTCTATAGGTTCTCCTTCAATTATCTTAATCGCTTACCTGCAATTACAATAATTGCATTGAGGGTATTATATCTAACAAATGTTATCGTTACTGAAACCTCGATGACCAGCGCAAGAAAATGCGGTCAATGGCCATAATTATTGCCTATACCATCGGGTTACAAGTCACCCGATTGAAAACTGCTTCGTATTCAAAATTTGGGTTGAAGAGTAGTACAAGCTGGACAGGTTCATGTTGTCCGACATTTGGAAGGCGGACCCGTCACAGAAGTATGTGCTGAAGAAAGATGACACTTAGGGGTCCTTACAAGTCCTAAGTTGAAAATACACCTACGAGATCCTCTCGACTCATGGGGAGAAGATACTTTTAATAGGCCCCCACGGCTCATAAAATTGAAAAAACTCTTAAGTGATAGGGATCTAAACCCGTCTCCTAAGCCAATAATGCCTTACGGTCATTCTCTAAATTGACTACTGTATACGATCCATGGGCTACTTGCAACAAAGTCGGATTTCAAACATCCTCCATTGGCCAACCTAGCTACCAATGAGGAGAAGGCTATCATAGATGTCCTCATAATGCAAGAGGAGAATGATAAGTAAAAAAAGGGGTAAGTCCACAAGCAAAATGTAAACGGATGAAAACCTAAAAAGGTTCCATGTGTAAAAACAGAAGGACTACCAGTGAGCTTGTGAAAACCAGATATGGCCCAAACTCGTTAAAAAATTGGTTAGTCCATATGCGAAAGGGGAATTGATGAAAACCTGAAAGGGCTCCGTAAGTAAAAACAGAAGGACTACTCGCGAGCCGGTGAAAGTCCGTGAAGGAGCAAACTCGTAAAAAGAAACAATATTTTGACAAAGTCCCTGTTTCCCGCCAAAAATAGAGACGAACTGGGATAGATCTTCTTGCCTGAATTTAGGGGCAGATGCTATTTCGAACATATCCGTTCACCTCTTTGAAGACGCCAAGTTGATTTATGGCACCGTATATTGGAGGTTTGGACAGATGCGACCGTAGTGCGTAACTTTATCAGATCCCCCTCTTTGAAGAGTTTTTAATTGTGGGAATGTTTTTCTCTGCAGGCGCAAGCTCCTACAGTTAATTACGTTATAGCATTGCGATAACCACTTTCACCTGCTCCGGTAGGTCACTTTGTGTCGTGTTATATTTTGTTTATTATGGTTGCCCATGGATTGTATACGAAGACTGGATTATGTCGTTTCCCGTAAGGCGCAGATTAGTCCAAATCCGTATATTAGATTTAGGTTTGAAGCTAGATCATATGTTCCATCATTTCAGGGGATATTTTATTTTATTTAAGGACCGTTAATCTGGTTTTAGATTAAGATCGACTTAAATATATGAGCATATGGGCTCAATTTATTTTAAATAAGGATACGCTAGTCTTATATAAGACTAAGATTGACTTAGAAACATGGTTAAGGATCATTAAATCTTGTTAAGATCCATTAACAGAGGTAAGTATATAGGCTCAGTTATGATGAGCAATATGGGCTCAAAGAGTATGAAGTTTCAGGGGTTGAACCTATATTGGGGCTAAAGTCTTGAGGTTTTTCATTATTCAGCAGTGTTAACTGCTTAGTCTTTTGACTATAAATATAATATCCAAATTCCGCTCTGGCGCTTACGCGGGTGTCACATGAGGCGCTCAAGCTTGGGCGTTACCCTATCAGTGCTAAGCACTTTCTTTACACAGCGCTTACGCAGGTATCATGTGGGGCGCTCAATCTTAGCATTTTTTTAAACGCTCACGCGTATATCATGTGAGGCGCTGGGTCCTTACTTATGGGTGCTCACGTGTGTGGTACGTAAGGCACTGTCTTCATGGGCCTTCTGTGTGCTCACATGAGTATCACGTTAGGCGCTATCTTTAAAGAATCTTTTAAGTGCTCACCTGGATATCACGTAAGACACTGTATCCTTAGAAACTAAATCTCTACTTATTATTTAGAGAGAAGTTAAACTTCTGTTAATGGTATTTTGGCTATTAGCTATCACCAAGATCATTGTTTTGGAGAACTAACTTCTTTTGTTCCCTTTTTGTAGGAACTAAGTTCTTTGAAGGGTTAAACCCTGTTTTTAGAGGAATTAAATTTCTAGAATGTAAATTCCATTTCTTTCTTTTATGTTTCTTTTCTCATGTTTAGTTTTCCCATAGATCTTGAGTTTGAAGAACAAGATCTTCCCGATAAAAATTAAATTCTCAACTTATGCGAAATTTGTCTTGCAGATTTCAGATCCAGAGAAAGAACTAAATTCTTTATAAAGGGTTAAACCCTTGTATATGTATACGATAGACAGAGGAGATGTTTTGATCTCTTCTTTTTTTCTTAACCTAGGGTTTGAGAGGAGAAAGAAGATTTTCTTCAGGAAGAGAATTAAATTCTCGGTTGTAGCTTTTCTATCACCTTATGGGGTTGATTCTCTCTATGAGACTTGAAGTCTCGGATCCTTTATATAGGTGAGGAAAAACTGTTGATTAGTTGAGAGGATCCCTTATTTAAGACATCTCAACCTGATTTCATAATTAGGTGGTGATTTTTAATCACCGTTGGATCTTAGATCCAAGGCTCTCTATTTAACAGAATATATTTTTCTTGTCTTTAACAAAATTAGGGAAATATTTTCCTATATAGAATTCGATTCTAACTCTTGATTCAAACAGTAATTTTTAATCACCATTGGATTTTTTAATCTAAGGGTTCAGAGCACAACTTTCTTGTTTAGAAAGATTAGGGAAATATTTTCCCATATGGAATTTAATTCTATCTTTTGATACTTTTTTTAATCACTATTGGATCTTGGATCCAATGGCTCTCTGTTTAACAGAGAATATCTTTCTTATTTAAATAGATCAAGGAGATATTTTTCCTTATTAGAATTTAATTTTACCATAGAATCTTTGATCCAACGACTCTCTGTTTAACAGAGAATATCTTTCTTGTTTAGGGGAATATTTTCCCATGTAAAATTTAATTCTACCCGAAGTAAAATGCTTCAACTTTAGTCATTGACGCTCATGTGCTATATGCACGCAGGCGTTGCCAAAGGATTTAATTCTCACTGATACAGGTGCCCACATGCTTTGCACGTAGGCACTCGCGTGCCTAACATGTGAGGCGCTGTCATAGGATTAATCCTATTACAGACAGACGTCCACGTGCTTTGCATATGGGCGCTCACATTCCTAACACGTGAGGAGCTATCATAGGATTAATTCTATCAGAGACAGGCGTTCACGTGCTTTGCACGTAGACGCCAACATGACTAACACGTGAGGCACTGTCATAAGACTAATCCTATCAGAGACATGCGTCCAAGTGTCCAAAACGTGAAGCGCCGCCCAATTTTTTACGAGGGAACAAATGCCTCCCACCGTTATTTTCACATGGTTTGCATGTGAGTATAACGGTGTCCAGCCTTTAAGCCGTTGGATCTTCTTCGGGATAGGAGGAATTTGAGCCGACCCCATCCCTTTATAAATAGGGCATTGAGTCCTAGGCGACAGCTGCGCCTCCATCTTTTCTTTTTCTTTGAGAATTTTATTCTCCATTAGATCTTAGCTCTGCCGTGAAGCTTAGTTCTTCATTTTTGTCATGCCCTGCTTCCCGGTGTATGGTAAAAGGACGCGACAAGACCCGCTACGCATTTACTCAGAAGTAAACACGCTAAGCATATCTAAGAAATATAAAGTAAAAGTACACAAGATATAGGAATATAATTGAACAATATCTTTATTTATTAAATATTCTTTTACAGGTACAACTGGAATGTAAATACATGAATAGAAAGCAATGCCTAAATAATGACATAACTGAAATGAAAGGTATGTACAAGTGACTACCGCTCTGGGTTGATAGCAAACTCCTCCAAGTCCTCCGTACTGGGCTCGGTCTTTAGTGCGTCCAAATCACCTGACAACATTCAAAAGAAAGGAGAAAAGGAACGTCGTCAGCGAACAATCGCTCGGTAAGTCCCAAAGATGAGTAGATATAGAATAGACCGAAAAAGAATATGACTATTAATGGTTGATTATATTGTTAACGCTGTTGTTTGTAGTTTGGTATAGAATATGGCAGTGTATACGAAAGGAGTCCCATTATTCCGGAGACTAAGGTATATTGAGCATAAGGAACCGTTCAGCCATGGTACAATGGCAATGGATATTCAGGATAGGTGTATTAAGGTTACAGTCTCGTGCCACTTCTAACACATCCCATACCAATCTACCCCTTTATAAACCCCGTGAAGTCTTTTGTATTGATTGTATTGTTTTGTTATATAGATGGATGACTTTCTGAAACCATGATATCAGTAAACAGAATGGATATAAATGGATAGTTATGTAGACAGAGTATTTCCATAGTTCGGTTCAGTCTATATAGATTGAGATATATTGAATAGACGGATTCATGGATTTATGTTGTATTGTAGTTTTATACTTGAATCATATTCAAGTCAGATTGATTAGATTGAGACTCAATCTGAATCAGACACTTTGAAAAGAACTTGAAATCCTGAATTAGTTTTTATGTTATCGGTAACTGCTGCACATGGACGGCAGGATTTGTGTCTTTTTCCAAGACAATTACCGTATTGATAACACCGTTTGTTAGATTGTTTTCCTTAGATAGGCAAGCACCCACATTCTCCGGCTCTTTGAGACTCAAGAGAATTGGTCCCGCTTAAACCTATATTTACTAGGGTCCTTATTGTAATTTAGTATAACTTGAGGGGGTTTTATGTAAAAATAGTTTTGATATATTTTCAAAATACACCTCAAGTATTTAATATCGTCTTTAGGGTTTTCATAGATGTATATTTTATAAAAGAGAACTTTCTAGTGAGTAGAGCCTAGTTTTCATTGTATATGGTATTATATTGAAATATTGGAATTGTTTTGTATTTGGATAGTAGTTTAATGTAATGGTGATTCTTTTGATTTAGAAAACTTGGAATATTTTTATAATATATTTAAATTAAATATTTTGATAATACTCATATATATATATTTAAAAATAAATTTTATTTATTTTCTAGAAATCTCATTTTCTTAAAAATAGCATTAAAAATTCCATCAAGATCGAATGCTCCTTGCAGAGGTCTACATCTCGCTCAACTAGGCTCAAGGACGTGCGATAACCCGCACCATCTTGATCGGGGTTCCCTAAAATGGGTTGTAGAGGCGTAATTGCAAGGAATTAATGAATACTCATTTTAAAGAAAACGGTTTTGTAATAGTTTAGAGTATTTTATTGTAATTCATGATATTCCCAAAAACATTGCCCAAAAGTAAATCGTGCTATGTCCAATATGTGTGTTGTGATGAGGTAGGTCATTACCTCGTGAGTTTTCTAAAGGTAATACAAGGAAATATGTGAATTATGGCGAAATGTAAAGTATAGGGTATTTTACCGTAAAAATACGATAAAAGTTGCATAAAAAATTCTTTTGAGATGAAACTTGTTTTGATGTATTTTTTAATGTTTGTTAAACATTATTTGAGAGTATGGTATTTTATTGTTTAAGAAAAATAGACTTTTTACAGAAAAAACCGAATTGGAAGTCGGATTACTCAGTTTCCGTCGGGTTTTGAAGAATGAAAGTTTTAGAATAGAACAAGAGAGGGGAGGAAAGGACTTACTGGCTACAAGGTTAGAGGGGAGAAGGGGGAAGCTAGGGAAGGTGTAAGAGCTTCGTTTTGTCGCCGGAATCTTCTCGGAACTTCGCCGGAATTTCACCCTTTGCTAACTCCACTTGCACACTATTAGGACTTGAGAATTTTTGAGAATTTTGGCACTTGATTTCAGAATGAGGAGTGCCAAAAGATAGGGTTGTATTTATAGGATAGGATTAGGGTTTAAAGGGTTAAAGAATCCATTAAAATTTGCATTAAAATTGGATTAAAGGGTGTTTTATTATTCACTGGAAAATGTGCAGAGAAAATAAACAACATGAGAGAAGTGGGGTAGGCCAAGGGTTGCTCGGGTGAAGAGATAGGGAGAATCCCCTGAGGGGGGCTCGGCGGTGCCGGTCTTGGAGGCCATCTCACCGGTCCAATACGGGTGAGGGGTGCTCGGATCATCGCCACGTGTTGGTGTCGCTTGGTTTTCCCCAGTGCATGTGTTTGATTACTCTATAACTTATCATTTTACGTGTAGTGCACGTGCAAACCCTTGGGCTTCTAAAAGATTAAAAGAAAATTTAATAAATAGATAATGTGGCTGGGAGGATTCGATCACAGAGGCTACGTCTCAGTAGTGCAATATTTTACCAATGAGCTACAAGCTATTTCTTGTTCAAAAGTAAAACAAATACTTATAGTGTACACAGGATTGCAAATACTCCATTTGTATATTAACTTTTAAACAATTTTTCTGTATATTGAAATTGGAGTTGTTACAATTTTTCCATAAATCTGCATTGCAGACTCACTTTGCCAAAATTTACTTGGTAAGATACTTCTTCGACAGAGCTTAGCTCTTTTATTTGGAACATTGTTCTTCAGGAATTTTGGAGTTCAACTCCATTTTGGTCACAGAGCTTGGCTCTAGTATATCCCCTTTGGGGATTTCTTGAGATTTTTGACTTCATTTGTTGTCATAAAACTTAGTTCTGATTTTTTATTTTAGATCATATCCCCTTTGGAGATTTCATATTTTTAATTCAACAGAGCTTTGTTCCGATCTCAATCATTTTTCCTTTTAGGGAAATTTTAGTATTTTATACCATTTTATAAAACAGAGCTCAAATTTGAAAATTTTATTATTAAAACCAGTTTTGGAGAATCTTTTTAGATTTCTCTACTGGACACATGTTCTAATCATTAATGAGCCGCTATTTTGATATTGTAGGGTCCACTAGATTTTGGATTTAGTGATTCTTGCACTTCTTGCTAATTTTCCACCTGGTTTCTTTTCAGGTACCATGGTTTTGATTTTCTACTTCCCTTATGTTCATTCAGAAAGTGCTTTCGCTGATGCGCCTACTGATCGTGAAGTCCTCACTTTGATTCGGGACCACAATTCGGAACAGAAATCCCTTCATTTATGGGGAGCATGGTATAGTCACATCATCCGGGGATGTCGCAGCTTTACTTGTGATGTACCGTCAGAGCCAATCCCTCCGATTCAGTACACGAACCTTCTGCCGACTGCTTATGCCATGGAGGAAACTAATTGTACCGCGAATGGCCGTCTTCAACCGTCTATGACATCAATACCGATCCAAAAACTGATGGACATCGATATTTTGGGGCGTCGGATATGCCAAGGAGAAGCGTGGCCATAGAGTCAGGTTTATACCATAGGAGTGACCCCATGACATTCGGCGGGTTATCTCACTTAGGCTCGTTATGTCCTATCCGCCAAGAAGTCGTTGCTGTTGAAGACTGGATTGTATCCGGCGATGTACGCGTCTCTGTTTTATTATCATGCTCCTCGCATATGGTGGGTCTAGTCATTCTTGGAACAATAGAATCTTCCGACCCATACGTTTCTACTATAAGACATGGAAGTGTCGATTTCTATGGAAGAATTTCTAGAAATCTCTTGATAGCCTGTCAGGGGGGAGCACTACGAGGAGGTACTTCATCCTGACGAATACACTTTCTCCACAGAATCGGTTGTCATCGGTGTTACACCTGAGAATGCCATCCGACATAAATTCCCGAGTCTCATCAAAGTGTTGAATATCTACGGAAGCTTATATTTAGAATCAGGAGGACATGGGGCCGGCTTTGTAAATTTCATCACCCGTTTCCTTTGCACGAACGTTTTATCCAAGAAGACTGCGAAGTTCGCGAAGTTTAATGATCCTTTTGGATTTGGATTAGACAAACTGTCGACTGCTGATAAGGATTTAAAGCAATTCTATATTCCAGATATCCCCGTCACTTCTTTTGAGGAAATTGCTGCCCCGGACATTGATGAGGAGATGTTTCTTGTGGGCTTCATTAGTTTATGGCTCAGCTGGTTCGTGCTTCTTACACATCATCGGTTCATAAGACCGTCTGTCTTTTATCCAGCTCATCATATCGTGAAGGGAACACGTGTGGCCGTCGGTGTTGCAGGATTAGCCTATTTATATAATGGTTTATGCATGGCAGCTGACACCGCCCAGCCGGTTGCGGAGCTCGTAAACTTCCCTCTCCATTATTTTACATCGTGGATCAAGATGCATGTGCTGGGTGCCTTTGGTGAGCATAAGGGACCCGGGTTTTATGATGGATATAACTTCCCGCGGGTCAGGAAGTTGGTTGACACTTTTTCTCCCGATCCAACGCAACAGGCGGCTCGGCGATTGCTCCTGCGTCCACGCCTTATGGAGGACGGCATGACCTTCATCGATAGGGTTCTGACCACTAGCCAAGAACCTTCGAGAGTGGTCCAACCACTGCATGCCGTGCTTAAGGATGGGGTTTCCGTTTTGAAGGCTAGGGAAGTCGCGCATGTGTACTCTATTAGGCCTGGATTTTTGGTATATAGACGAAATGCTTCTGTGCTTTTCATGTGGTATAACTCATGTCGCTTTGCCCAGCAATTAGGCTACGATCAAGGTGTTCCCCTTGAGGATTTTCTCATCAATCTCATCACTTCAGAGGAGACTGTTCGTAATGTTGTCCATCATTTCATGCGGTTGAACATGAGATCTCATTTCTTGATGGCCGATCCGGATCATATTCTAAAGGCCTTATCTGCTTATACTGCCTGGTATTAAATGTGACGGGCTCTATTGTTTCCCCCAATAAGGCATTGCCTCACATGTCCTCCACAAGGGCATCAACACTAGAGCCGATCTTATAAGATTAAATCCTATGGTGGCGCCCCACGTGCTCCTCACGTGGGCTCCAGTGTGCAAAGCACAAAAGATCTATTAAATGAAATAAGAGTTAAAACTCTCATATAGCGCTGCACATACTCCTCACGCGGGCACCAGTATGCAAAGCACACAAAAGTATCTATTAAATAAGAGTTAAAACTCTCAGGTGGTGCCTCACGTGCACAACACGTGAGCGCCGGTGCCCAGGTATAATTAAATTCTACTCTCTGTTAAACAGAGCCGTTGGATCAAAGATCCAACAGAGATGATAAATCATCAAAAATATAGAATTAAATTCCGTCGAGAGAAAACATTCTCCAAATCTTTCTAAGAAAATAAGAAAGATACATTCAGTTGGATCATAGAATAAAATTCTATTTTGGGATATATTCCCTCAATCTTTCTAAACAAGAAAGATTGCCCTCTGTAAAACATAGAACTCTTGAATTAAAAATTCAATGGTGATTAAAAATCAGCATTTCACAGAATAAAAATCGGCATATAGGAAAATATTCCCCCAATCTTGTTAAAAAATAAGAAAATATGTTTTGTAAAACAGAAACCCTTGGATCAAAAATCCAATGGTGGGTAAAATTCCCCAAATCAATTGGAATCTCTCAATAAGAGATTTTCTCAAAGCTAATTAACAAATTGCCTCTGCTATATAAACAACCCAAGACTTCAAGTCTCATATAGAGGGAACCCCCCATAAGCTTTACAGAAAGCTTCCAAAACAAAAGAGAACTCATTTCTCAAGAAAATAAGAAGAGCTTCATTCTCGAAACTCCAGGTAAAGAAAAGAGATCAAAATATCTCTACAATACCACATCTAAGGGTTTAATCCTTTCAAAAGAACTTAGTTCTCTATCTGAATTTGAGTTCTATAAGACAAGTCTCCCACAAGTTGAGAATTTAATTCTCATCGAGAAGATCTTGTTCTTGAGAATCAAAAATTCAGAGGAGAATATAGATACAAGAACATAAAATAACAACAACATGGAGTCCATAATACTCCAGAAACTTAGTTCCTTCCAATCAAGAACTTAGTTCTTTTAATAAAAAAAAACCGATCTAAGATCCTCAAAATAAAGATCTTGGTGATCGTTAATGGTCAAATTACCATTAACAGATATTTAAGTTCTCTAAAAATATCAACAGAGATTAAATCTGCATATAAATGAAACTAGCGCCTCACGTGTTTTCCACATGGGCGCCCCTCTTCAACAGCGCCTAGCGCCTCACGTGCTCCTCACATGGACGCCATATAAAGAGTGCTCAGCACTTCATAAATAGCCAAAACGACCGAGTGCTTAGCATTTGATTGGGCAGTGCCCAGCGCCTCACGTGCTCCTTATGTGGGCGCCACAAAAATAATAAAAGCGGCTGAGTGCTTAGCACTGATTGGGCAGTGCCTAGCTAATTGATCGTTTCTCGATGTGTAGAAAAAGTGTTATCATAATTAAAGAATTTATAGACGCAATCATTAACGGTGTCGATGTAGTTCGTTAATGAGTACGGATCGTCCACTGAGATTCGTGTATTTATTCGTTCTTGCTTTAGTTGAGTCAAAGGAAAATAGTGAAGAAAATTCAAGAAGATGAATCAAGATTTATTAGATGAAATATTTCTAAGAAAAATCAAGAAAGAGTTTAAAATTTAGTAATCAAGAAAGCGTCAAAAATCAATTTTAAGTATCAAGAAAATGAAGAATAGCTTGTAGGATTCGATAGGAATTAGTAGCAATGATGAATACTAATAATGACTTATCTTATTAATTGATGAATTATAGCTACAACGATGGTGATGAATGAAGATTAGGGATCTTTTGAAGAAACTAGGGTTTCTCCTTCACTATCCCTTGTCTTTTCATTTATCACTATTCAAATCTAGCCTTTAGCAAAGAGAATCATCACTCATTAATCCCAAATTGCAACGAAATTATCAAGAACTGTGATCACGCTCCAAATTTGGTCATTGATGATTCTTTTTCCTAAAGTACATAATTCTTATAAGACATAAGACGAGTTTAGGATTTTATCACCATTTGATCTACCGATCCTTCGAATTCTTAACAAGCGGAGATTTCACTCACGCATCATGAAAACAAAAGAATCAAGAATTAGAAATTTCATAATACGAAAATGTAAAGAAAGTGAGAATTAACAATTGTTCACCTTTATTAATCAACTTCTAATTACACATTCCTTCAATCCGAGGTTACAAGAACTGCTCTCGATTGCTCCCTTGAAGAGCTAACTATTCCGTCGGATTTCGCTCCGCTCGATCTCTGTGAGACTTGGACCTGTCGAGGATCTCGCGCTCTTGATGACGATCAGCTTCGCGTAAAAGATCTTCGATGTCGTCGCTTGATGTAGTTCTCAACGAATTTTGATTTGGATCTTGATTGAATTGAATTGGATTTGGTTTTGGTTTGTGTGCTAGAAATTTACTACCATCAACAACCTTTTTAGTGTAGCCTCAGGTCCCTTTTTATAGCTCTTCACCAATCTTACACCAGAAGCTAGGTTAATCTTCCACTAGAAGCTAGGTAGTTGTAGGGAAACTTCTAGAATAAGGTAGTTATCAAGCTTCCTCAAGAAGCTAGGCTGTTGGAGAGAAGTTTCCAGAACAAGTTTGCTACAATGGAGCATCTTCAACAAGCTAGGGAGTTGAGATGAAGCTTTGGGAGAACTTTTGACAGCCGATGCCCTAACTCGGCGGCGGATCCATGGCGGATCGGCCTGACTCGGCCGCGGTTCCACGGCCGTTTAGTGTGCTTGTGGCTTCAATTTTCTTGTGTAGTTTGGTGTTGATCTCTGGGTTTATATTTGATATCTAAAATCTTTTTATCTCTTCTGAATCTCCGGCAGATTTTAACTTTTTGACTTGCTGCATTTTGTCGGCAAATTTGCGATTCCGATATCTGTCCTGAAATAATTTTCGGCACAAAATATCACAGAAGATTGTTGAGATATACAATATCATGCTTGAAATAATAAACACAATTTCCCTCCAGAATGTTGATTATAATGTATAACACGTGATATTTGATATTTTCCAGACGAACTTGTAATACGTGTTATAATTATAACAAATAACCTTAGATGATTAGAAAAGTGAGGAAATTGTTGTTAGTTATATATATGCCCTAGAGGCCATTGTTTTACATATGATGTATATTATAGTGGATGCTTTGATATATATAGAGAGGATTTTCTTGCTCGACATGATAGTATGCTATTTGGTTTCACTTTGTCTTAACATGTTGACTTGTATTAGTTTACTATCTTGCTCTCACATGTTGATAAAGCCCTTAGGATATGTACTCGACTACTGGGACTATGATGAGATCATACTAGTGGGGCCACGGTAGTCTATGAGTACATCCTATAATTGTTCGTAGTCGAGGGTGTATCGAGACAGGGCATCGATACACCAGAGTAGACTGGCGTATACGCATCTTGACCCATATGATGGGCGATGGATGATCCCATATCCATCGGTGTTTGACATCAAAGATGGTGTACGGGTGGTCAGTGGAGACTGGGTACACTGAATGGAATCTCCGAGAACTCCTAGATGGTAATATACCTATCGTCAGATAACAGTTCTCCGGTGACACTGGTACAGGTTAGTCTGTAGACCCGAGATCGTCATAGAGTCTTGTGTGATTCCCACCGTGCTTTGATTTCCAACTTACCACGTCCAAGAGGGCGTGCAAAATTGTAGCTTTTGGGTACATTCCCGAATCACATGGAGGAAATGAGTGATCGGAGGGGTTTCGTCTCTCCCGGTATAGGGAGTTGATGTTGTGCTGTGTTCGATTGGCTGTAACTGGATGTCCCTGGCCAGGGCTGATATAGAGTGCTACTGGTAAGTGTTATCAGTAGTTTCTCGACCTGTTATGAGCCTCACATCGACATGACTTATCGGTTACTGGGGTCTGACGTATACCACCCCTAGACTAGATATGCGACATATCAGACGAAGAGACCGGACTGTACGGTAGTGTTACTGATCGAATTCACAGGAGAATGTACAGGCTTGCTTGTTGATCTTCTGATCGATCAATACCTGGGTGGCTGTTGAGTTTAGCTGACGTCTTGCAGCTTGTGGGTGTTTGATATGATCATCACTTACTGCCGGCGTATTGACGATTCTTTAGAGTCCTACACAGAGGTTTCTTGACTCAGGCAAAACGGAGTAGGAGCACATATGTGATATGTGCGGGATCGAGAATATTACGATATGAGATACCGTATTCTATTATCACGGTATTAGATATCGACCGGGTATATGTGATATAGCCGGGTCATCGGATCAAGTGTTGATTCGATGAACTGATACAGATTATATTAGTCAGTTATTTGAGAAATAGCCGGATTGTCGGATCAAGTGTTGATTCGATAATTTAATGTATAATTATATATGCGATATATTACATTACATTAACTGATATATGCTCGCTTTATTGATTTATTTTCTCACCGAATAATACATTGATATATATGCGATATATGTTAATTGTATTATTTTCTTTTGTTACAAAAATATATTATATATATGATATATAATATTGTAACAAGTTATGATTACAAATGCAACATGATTTGTGGAGATTAAACATAGTTAGGGTTTATTTGGATTAGCATTTTCATGAAGCTTCTAAAAGCTTTACTTTTGTTTTATGCTTAGATATTTTGAGTTGATATTTCTTAACCTAACCTAAACCCTTTACCCTAGTCAATTCTCTACAAGGTTAAGCCATCATACTTAACCCAAGGTTGGATTTGTAACCATGGATAATAATTGATTATTCATCACAAAAGACTTATTCTTCTTCATCCTTGAAAAGCTTGCTAGCTTTTTGAAAAGTGATGAATAAAAGTGAGAAATTGAAATAAAAAGAGAGATAAATTCCTACTTCATCATCCTCATCTATTCTAGCCACTTAGATTAGGGTGTTCACTTCACTAATACTTGATTAGAGAAGTGAGAGCTTGAGTTAAACATTCTTCAAGGTAGATCATCTTCGAATAGGAAGACTTCAAGCAAGCATGGATCATTCGGCTTGTGGAGCCTCTCTAGAGTCCAGAAGTTCATGGATCGTGGCGAAGGAGCTACTACTCGGAGCTTATGAAGCGACGGAGCGGACTACAAAGGTTGTAATCCCTTTCCTTTAGATGTAAAGTTGTTTACATGTTTTGTTAACCTTAATTATCTAGCAAAGATCCTCGCTTTAGGTTGTTCGGCACATGTAAATTTTAAATTCGGCATGGTTGATACCTTATAGACCCTTGTGATAGTTCCGAGTAACCCTACAGTGGTATCAGAGCCTAGCTAGAGCATTAGGCGACGTGTAGATGAAGTTAAAAGTCCGATCGAACCCCGAAACGTCGTATTTGACTCCTTCTCTGGAAATTTTTTTAAAAGATGTTTTTTTCCGTATTAAAAATACTCAAAAAAATAAGCAGGTGATTCTATGGATAACAGAGAAATACGAACCCCTAATTCCTTAAAGTCGTCGTGGAACCGCGGCCATAACAGGCTTTTGGCGGCGGTTCTGCGGCCGTACTTGGGTATTAGGGGTAGTTGTTTCTGGGTAACATCCGTAGGTATTACTACATGCTTCTGGGAATTTTTAATATTACTCAAGTGTTGAGTTTTCTGGAGATCTTTGGAATTCGTTGATTCGATCGGAAAGTTTAACATCGTTTAGTTTTTCGGGTAATTTAGAACGTGTTAAAAGGTTCGAATGGATATCAATAACTCATTTTTTTCATGACAAAAAACTTTCAAGTGTTGGATTTTTTCCTCTCTTTAAAACTTTCGGGAAATCATGCTAGCGTATCTGTGGACCCTCTAGAAGAACGTAACCTTAACTCGATTATGTGACCGTTAAAACTGCCACTGAACCCTAGGGTTTGTGGTAGTTTAGTGTTGCCACATGTGAGGCGTTGGTTTGACCCTTCTACGGCTGGTTCTTTGGCGCAGTGACAAGTTCTGTGATTTTGAACACCGCTCAAGTGTTGAGCTATTTGGGAAATCTTGGGTATTTGATTATTCGATCGGAAAGTTTAACATTTTCTATTTATCTGGAATGTGATACAATATGTGGAATTCATATAGTTAGGAATGAAATGTGAAGTATGTGATATTTCGGATTTAAGATGTCTAAAGTAATTGTGGATTCCAAATGTTGTAGTTTTACACTTTCTTTTCTGTGACCGTAAGCATAGTATGTGGTGTATTGCCGGTTTCGTTGCTATACATCAACGATGATTGGGATACGCATACTTGCTTACGTTGATGATATGAGATATTATGTGTTACTGTGATATGTTATATTGGATCATCGTGTTCTGAATAGCCGGGGTTTTTATGTGAGATGAGGGGTTTTTTAATATTCATTCGTGTAAAATTCATTTGTATGTAATATTCTTTTATTGGGGCACTTCCGGGTTGAGGATGATGTCACCATTGTATATTATTTACTTTTCCGCATTAGGTAGACCCAAAGAGGGGAGCACAAGTAACCGGGTTCTAGGGTCCAGAGGGAGGCCATCTCGAGGAGTCGAGACCGGGTCTCTTAACCCTAGAATTGGCAGTGTTACTTGCCGCTCTCGTAGGGGTCTTGGGATGTGGGTTTGGATATTCATCGCGACCGTGGAATCCGTGTTTTATACAGGCTCGAAATAAAAAACGGACGTCCTAGTACATCCAATATTTCATATGTTATCTTCTGCTGCAATGTTCTGTTATGAGATCATATTACTGCCTGAGACGAATGCTTATACTATATATATATATGATGATATATAAATATTATTGCTTTCGTTTCTTCTGTGATGCTTATGAAGCATAACTTATGGAATTTATTAATGAGATTAATAAAAGAAAAGAAACCTAAAAGATGTTGTAGAATCAAAACTTTATAAAAAAGGATAGCTACAGTTTTGCTTTGCATAGTGGTATATATGATATACCCTGCACCTTATTCGATAAGGAAAGAGCCGAGATCCCTTCACCGGGAGTGACCTCTTTAGAAAAACTGGCAGATCCTACAAACTCGCGGTTTAGTTTTTGATTGCTTCTATAGTTCTTGCTTTGCACAGCAGTATTTGTGAAATATTCTGCACCTTATTCGATGAGGAAAGAGCCGAGATCCCTTCACCGGGAGTGACCTCGTTAGCGAAACTAGAAAAGCCTCAAAAACACTCCTTTTCAAAATCACTTGTTTCTACAACGATATCAAGTTCATTACGCTCATGGTTTTCTAAAAAACCTGCGTAGCCCTCCGTCATTTTAGATAGGTATTAATTAGTATTCGTGCTACGGTAGTTTGGCATTCGTCAAGGCGTAGTGTACGGTAGCTATTTACTACTTATCTGTAGCATGAGATGCGATTGGATTAGAGTATTCGTACGGCGTTGTTTGGCATTCGTCAAGGGTCGTGCGGGTGGGTTTAATTCAATCAAGAAATGTACGGGTTGAACTTGATTAGCGGACTATGGGTTGTTTAGCATTCGTCAAGGTCATAGCACATTAGGGGCAGAAGCATTATCGGGAATTTCAAGTGTTGAAATTTGCAACAAGATTGCATACCTCCTATGAGATAGTTGGATCCCGATATCCACTGCGAGTAAGTGTTACTCCTGGGAGAATCTTACACAGGACAATTAGCCGATCAAGTAGGTGTCTAGAAAGGTGTTAATGGGGTTATGCCTCTGGTAAAACGAGGTTTATTTTAATTAGGTCCGTGCGAAAGCACGGGGAACCTCCCTCAAAGTACCAACACTGATCTGGATGAAAGATTGGCGATCTTGTAAGGTGTAATTAATCCCGGCTAGTCTTTCCTTTTAGGGTTTGAAGGAAGATTTGATAAAAAAAAGTGGGAGACATCCTGATTAGATAAGATAATAACCAATCTAATCTTGTAAGAGCATACGCTAAAGTGTTTTCTTCTCTCTCTCTCCAGGTAGCGACCAAGTCAGGCCTTAATCAAGATAATAACATGGATGCATTGACTGAACCCGCTTATTATACTGAGCAGGGGAACGTTGGTCCCGTTCTTTCTTATAAGTGTTATAAGACTGAGCAGGAAATAGGAGAATATCTGGATTCTCACACCGCCCAAACGAAAAACAAGTATGCTGATGCATCTTCTTCGGAAGTGTTAGTTATTGAGAACTGTTTCTCAGTTCACTCTACGTCCTGGGTATTAGATACCAGATCAGGATCCCACATATGTAATATGTTACGTGGGCTACGTAAAGGTAGAGAACTGGGAATGGGTGATCATTCCGTAACAGTAGGGAATGGTGCAAATGTTGCAGCCAAAGCAGTTGGCGAATATCACCTAGTATTACCAAATGGTAAAACATTGATTCTGAACGAATGCTATTACATTCCGACCCTGATATGCAATATTATATCAGTTTCTTTACTGAATAAAGAAGGATATAATTTTGTACTACAAGATAATGTTATAAACATATTCCTGAATCAAAAGTTGATAGGATCAGGATCGTTAAATAATGGCATGTACGTTCTAAATCAAACTACAATTCTTAATGTACAGAACACAAACAAGAGGAAAAGTTTAGAAATGAACGAATCCTTCCTGTGGCATTGTAGACTTGGTCACATCAATGCGACACGACTAGCCAAATTGCATAAGGATGGATATTTGAATCCGTTTGAATTTTCATCTTATGACACTTGTCAGTCATGTCTCAAAGGCAAGATGACCAAAACTCCATTTAGTGGACACGGAGAAAGAGTTAAAGAACTCTTAGGGCTGATATATAGTGATGTATGCGTTCCCATATCTACACATGCCAGGAACGGTTCTTCCTACTTCATTACATTCACTGATGATCTCTCAAGATACGGACATGTGTTCCTGATGAAACACAAGTCTGAAGCTTTTGAGAAATTCAGGGAATATAAGCACGAAGTAGAGAACAAAATGGGCAAAAGTATTAAGGTCCTTCGATCTGATCGAGGAGGAGAATACTTGAGCAATGAGTTCCTGGACTACCTAAAAGAGAATGGGATTCCTTCTCAGCTTACTCCTCTCTATACACCACAGCACAACGGTGTATCGGAGTGGAGGAATCGCACCCTATTAGATATGGTACGCTCTATGATGAGCAATGCTGAGTTGCCTATTTCCTTCTGGGGGTATGCGCTTGAGACAGCCATACACCTATTGAATATGGTTCCTACCAAATCAGTTCCTACCACTCCATATGAGATATGGAAGGGGAAGAGACCATCTCTTAAGTATGTTAAGATATGGGGTTGTCCGGCCTATGTCAAAAGGCACAATCCGGACAAACTTGATGCAAGGTCTGTCCTATGCAAGTTTGTAGGATATCCCAAAAATTCACAAGGGAATATTTTCTACCACCCCGAGGAACAAAAAGTGTTTATTTCTTGACATGCCACTTTCTTAGAAAAATGTTTTCTTATGAAACAAATTAGTGGCAATGAGGTAGAACTGGAAGAGGTTCCAGCGACACAAACTACGACAGAAGATTTGATGGAACCAGAGGATTCAGTAGTTCCTGACGAATCCCAGCCTCTCCGCCGATCTACTAGGGTTTCTCATCCACCTGAGAGATACTGCGATTTTCTCGTTGATGGTAGGAGCGAGGATTGCATCATGGAAGATGATGACCCGACTAGCTTCAAGCAGGCCATCACGAGTGGTGACTCTGTGAAGTGGCTGGATACAATGCGATCTGAGATGGAATCCATGTACACCAACAAAGTATGGACTTTGGAAGTTGCTCCTTAAGGGGTAAAACCTATTAGGAGCAAATGGATCTTTAAGAAGAAACTTGGTGTAGATGGAAAAGTGGAGACTTTCAAAGCTAGACTTGTTGCAAAGGGTTTTTGTCAACGACCAGGTGTGGATTATGACGAAACCTTTTCTCCAGTGGCTATGCTTAAGTCCATCCGGATCTTACTTGCCATTGCTGCATACCATGACTACGAAATCTGGCAAATGGATGTTAAGACCGCCTTTCTAAATGGTGATTTAGAGGAGTGCGTGTACATGACTCAGCCAGAGGGCTTCATGGATAGTGGGAGCAGCGGAAAGGTGTGCAAGCTGCTTAAATCCATCTACGTGTTAAAGAAAGCATCACGGAGTTGGAACATCTGCTTTGATGTTGTAGTCAAAGAGTTTGACTTCATCCAAAACGTAGATGAGCCTTGTATATATAAAAAGGTTGCATAGAGTAAGGTTGTCTTCCTCCTATTGTGCGTCGATGACATACTCTTGATTGGAAATGATGTTCCTATGCTGCAATCGGTCAAGCTCTTCTTATCACAAAAATTCTCAATGAAAGATCTAGGTGATGCCTCCTGCATACTGGGAATAATGATCTATAGAGATAGATCTAAACGGATACTGGGATTGTCCCAATCCAGGTACATTGACACCATACTAAAGAGGTTTAGTACGGAAGAATCCAAGTGTGGTAACCAACCCACGATCTCTGGACTCACTCTCTCCAAAGAGATGTCTCCCAAGACTGATTTGGAAAGAGCTCGCATGCAAGGGATACCCTATGCTTCGGCAGTAAGCTCTATCATGTATGCGATGCTATGTTCCAGACCCGATGTAGCATACTCACTAAGTATAGTGAGTATGTATCAAGCAGATCCTGGAGAGAGCCACTAGATAGCTGTGAAGAACATTCTCAAGTACTTGAGAAGTACTAAAGAGATGTTCTTGGTGTATGGTAACGGAGAACTCCAGGTAGAGTCCTTAACCGATTCGAGCTACAAAAGTGAAAAGGACGACTCTAAGTCGCACTCAGGATTTGTCTTTACCCTCAATGGAGGGGCGGTGTGTTGGAAGAGTTCCAAACAGGAAACCGTTGCAGACTCGACGATGGAGGCTGAATACATCGCTGCCAACGATGCTGCAAAAGAGTCTGTCTGGATGAAGAAGTTCATTACTGAACTTGGTGTGGTTCCATCCATTGAGCATCCAATACCTTTGTATTGTGATAACAATGGAGCTGCGGCTTTGGCCAAGGAACCCAGGTCCCATCAGAAGTCCAGACATATTCTGAGGCGGTATCACCTGATCCGGGAGATAGTTGATCGCCGGGAGATCGAGGTCAGGAGAGTTGATACGAAGGACAAAACTGCGGATCCACTCACAAAGGCCATTCCCCAGACACAGTTTGAGAGACTCTTCGGGATGTTGGGTATGAGATACTACAACAGCTGGCCTTAGTGCAAGTTGGAGATTGTTAGTTATATATATGCCCTAGAGGCCATTGTTGTACATATGATGTATATTATAGTGGATGTTTTGATATATATAGAGAGGACTTTCTTGCTCGACATGATAGTATGCTATTTGGTTTCACTTTTTCTTAACATGTTGACTTGTATTAGTTTACTGTCTTGCTCTCACATGTTGATAAAGCCCTTAGGATATGTACTTGACTACTGGGACTATGATGAGATCATACTAGTGGGGCCATGGTAGTCTATGAGTACATCCTATAATTGTTCGTAGTCGAGGGTGTATCGAGACAGGGCATCGATACACCAGAGTAGACTAGCGTATACGCATCTTGACCCATATGATGGGCGATGGATGATCCCATATCCATCGGTGTTTTACATCAAAGATGGTGTACGGGTGCTCAGTAGAGACTGGGTACACTGAACGGACTCGCCGAGAACTCCTAGATGGTAATATACCTATCGTCAGATAGCAGTTCTCCGGTGACACTGGTACAGGTTAGTCTGTAGACCCGACATCGTCATAGAGTCTTGTGTGATTCCCACCATGTTTTGATTTCCACCTTACCACGTCCAAGAGGGCATGGAAAATGGTGGCTTTTGGGTACAGTCCAAAATCACATGGAGGCAATGAGCGATAGGAGGGGTTTCGTCTCTCCCGGTATAGGGAGTTGATGTTGTGCTGTGTTCGATTGGCTGTAATTGGAAGTCCTTGGCCAGGGCTGATATAGAGTGCTACTGGTAAGTGTTATCAGTAGTTTCTCGACCTTTTATGAGCCTCACATCGACACGACTTATCGGTTACTGGTGTCTGACATATACCACCCCTAGACTAGATATGCGACATATCAGACGAAGAGACCGGACTGTACGGTAGTGTTACTGATCGGATTCACAGGAGAATATACATGCTTGCTTGTTGATCTTCTGATCGATCAATACCTGGGTGGCTGTTACGTTTAGCAGACCGCTTGCAGCTTGTGGATGTTTGATATGATCATCACCTACTGCCGGCGTATTGACAATTCTTTAGAGTCCTACACAAAGGTTTCTTGACTCAGGCAAAACGGAGTAGGAGCACATATGTGATATGTGCGGGATCGAGAATATTACGATATGAGATACTGTATTCTATCCTCGCGGTATTATATATCGGCCGGGTATATGTGATATAGCCGGGTCATCGGATCAAGTGTTGATTCGATGAACTGATACAGATTATATTAGTCGGTTATTTGAGAAATAGCCGGATTGTCGGATCAAGTATTGATTCGATAATTTAATGTATAATTATATATGCGATATATTACATTACATTAACTAATATAAGCTCGCTTTATTGATTCATTTTCTCACCGGATAATACATTGATATATGTTAATTATATTATTTTCTTTTGTTACAAAAATATATTATATATGTGATATATAATATTGTAACAAGTTATGATTACAAATGCAACATGATTTGTGGAGATTAAACATAGATAGGGTTTGATTTGGATTAGCATTTTCATGAAGCTTCTAGAAGCTTTACTTTTGTTTTATGCATAGATATTTTGAGTTGATATTTCTTAACCCAACCCAAACCCTTTACCCTAGTCAATTCTCTACAAGGGTTAAGCCATCATACTTAACCCAAGGTTGGATTCGTAACCATGGACAATAATTGATTATTCATCATAAAAGACTTCTTCTTCTTCCTCCTCCTTGAAAAGCTTGCTAGCTTTTTGAAAAGTGATGAATAAAAGTGAGAAATTGAAATAAAAAGAGAGCTAAATTCCTACTTCATCATCCTCATCTATTCTAGCCACTTAGATTAGGGTGTTTACTTCACTAATACTTGATTAGAGATGTGAGAGCTTGAGTTAAAGATTCTTCAAGGTAGATCATCTTCAAAAAGGAAGAATTCAAGCAAGCATGGATCATTCGGCTTGTGGAGCCTCTCTAGAGTCCAGAAGTTCATGGATCGCGGCGAAGGGACTACTACTCGGAGCTTATGAAGCGAAGGAGCGGACTACAAAGGTTGTAATCCCTTTCCTTTAGATGTAAAGTTGTTTACATGTTTTGTTAACCCTAATTATCTAGCAAAGATCATCGCTTTAGCTTGTTCGGCACTTGTAAATTTTAAATTCGGCATGGTTGATGCCTTATAGACCTTTGTGATAGTGCCTAGTAACCCTATAATTATTATGTTAAAAATTGCAATATTTTTGACTGAACAAATTCCCCCAAACTTGATTTTGATCGTCTCGAGCAAACTTCTTTTATTCAAGAGAAGAAGAAAATAGAAAGAAAAAGAAAAAATAACTGGCACATTTTCGTAGGCAACACGATTTCACTGAGCACGTGCAACAAGCCTTTAAACCTCTAGGTGTCCCTAGTAGGAGGAGTGTTGTCTCCTAGGGGTTTTCAGCGGATTGCACCCACAAAATCCTATAATAAAAGGAAGACTGTAAAAGTTACATATAATGATAAGAATTGTAAGAGAAACACTATGAAAATCAGAGTTTCCAACTACACTAGCTTTTCGGTTGTCATGAGTCCTATCTTAATAGTCATGAAAAGATGTTAGAAATCACATCATCTCTCAATAAAACATCGCCTTTATTCTTCATCCCCTACCCTTCTTCCAAACACCGATCATATACCCCTACGTGTGTGTAAAAGACATCCCTACACTCGGAGAATTCAATTCAAGCTATCATACTCTTGTCCATCTATCTCAGTACTTTTTAGTGGGTGAATATTTTGATGGATTTGCTCATACATTCTTCAAGCGACCGTTAATACTTCTTGAGGTTCTAACCGACTGATTACTCAATGTGCTCACATATTAGGCGTAATTAATAATTTCCTCGTCTTGCAACACCTAAGGCTTAGCAATGACTCCCAAACTAGTTGGTCTAAGGCACTATGTGATGAAGCACCCTCGCTATATTTTTTTTATGCTGCCTTGGTGATTACAAAACCAGTGTTCATTTTTCTTCACCATTTTATACTTTTATACTTCATTTATTATTTGCTTCATGCTTTGGCTTTTAGACAAGAGCATTTCAAGGTATCCTCTACTATCCCGAGTTTCAAGACTTGTGTAAGTGAGTATAGTAAGGTATCAATATTCAAAATGTTTGGCTTCCAGAATAGGAACAATTCTTCAGACTTATTTTTATCCGCAGATTAGCGACTTCCCTCATCTTACTAACTCTTGGGACAACGACTAATAACTACTTATTACTAGTTTCGTCTAAGAAAACATCTAATCTTCTTTGTTTTCTTAAATTCTTCCAATCTTTCAAATGTAATTTTTCACTTTCTAATCTTTTATTATAAAAGAAAAATTTTTGAAATTTTTTGTGCTTATGCAAAGTGTAATGCAAAGTGATGCGTCAATAAGCACAACCCTCCCCCAAACCTGTTTACAGCAGTGTCCTCACTGTTGTCTATATTAAATCTCAAAACCCTGTAGGCTTGGGAGGAAAAGTTATTAACGGGGGACAAGACAGAAGAAAGTGAAAATCTTCCTTCAAACTTATTTTTGGCTCAAAATTTTTGAGGACAACTTTTATTTTTAAGAGCCAAAAGTATACCCCCCCAAACTTGAGTTAAATAATATTAAGCATTTTAAAATCATAAGAGGGGGGGGGGGGTAAAGTTATTTGTCAATGCAAAGCCTTACAAAGACCGAAAGTCAACACCAACCATTCGAAGATTTTATCGATGAAACGCCCCGGTTGGTGGAAGAACATGTTATAAAGAGCCAGGAAGAAATAGGGAAGAGATAAGAGGTGTAATAGAAAAGGTTTGCGTCTCTATTTGGAGAGATGACACAATGATTGTGATGATAGATTACTCGCATTCTCGTGATTGTCAAGAAGAAGGGGTGGTGGTTCAACTTCTTTAGGTGGAGGTTGATTAATTGTAAAATCCGTGTCAGCTAAGAATGCGAGTTCATCAGTGAAGCTTTCATCAATATTCCGAAAAATAATGTCATCGGAAAGAACGGGATGATACTCAGACTCCATGAAAGGTTCAGAATAAGCGTTAGATGTTGGCCCAGACAGATCGATAGAAGGGTTCGTATGTGTATAAGACATAGTGGGGTCATGCAACAACGTACAAAAGGAGTCTAGATTAGTATTGTGAAGCTGTTCAGATTTGCTGCTATCATCATCCATCATGTTGATAAAACATACATGAGCATAGGGTTCAGAGGCTTCACTTCCCAACTTGTAAATGTTAAGTTCAATTGACCTATTCCCGAAAGATAGGGTCATAGAACCGTTTCGACAATTGATTACAGCGTTGGAAGTCGCAAGAAAAGGTCGACCTAGAATCACCGGAATTTGGTTCCTTTGGTTCGCTACAGGTTGTGTATCTAGAACAATAAAATCCACAGGGAAGATAAACTCCCCGACTTTTATCAACACATTCTCTAACATACCCCTTGGTTGAGTGATAGATCGATCTACCATCTGTAAAGTGTACTGCGATGGTTTTAATTCTCTGATACCCAATTGCTCATACACAGAATATGGAAGCAGGTTAACACTAGCGCCAAGGTCGAGTAGAGCACGGTTGATATTTTTACCCCCAATAGAAATAGAAATTGTTGGACAGCCGGGGTCCTTACGTTTCTTAGGTAATTGTTGGGTAAGTACTGTGCTTATATTACTCGACATGAAAACTTTTTTCGGCACTTGAGTTTTTCTCTTCCTAGTGCACAAGTTCTTATGTATTTTCGCATAAGCCGGAACTTGTTAAATCGCATCTACGAAAGGGATGTTTATGTTAAAATGCTTAAACATATCCACCATCTTCTCCATTTGTGCGTTAGGTTTGTTGGCCCTTAATCTGTTTGGAAATGGAGCTTTATCAATAAGTGTTGGGTCCAACATATGTGGAGAAGTTTGTGGGGGTGGAAAGGATGAAGTGGGTGGAGGGTTCGAGCCTAGGGGAAAACGGAGAATAGACTCGGAAGAAGAAGGTAGATTAGACGGAATAGGATAAGAAGAAGAAGAAGCCGGGGTATCATTTATTGATTCCTCAATATCAATATCAGTATCAACCTGTTCATCGAATTGGTTATTCAGCACTCTTCCAGATATCAACATGGTAAGTGCATTCACATTATACTGTGAGTACCCTGGATTCGGTAAGGATTGAGATAGAAGTTTCCCTTTCTCTCAAGCACTCATCGCGGTATTCAACTGTGCAATTTGTGTTTCTATCGATTTAATACTGTAACACCCTAGTTCATTTATACCAGTTCTATTTAGAGTATTTCTTTAATTAAGGTATTTGTCCTGATTTATTGTGTTTTGGGTGCGAATAGTGTATTTCACATCTGTATTTGCATCCGACCCGACCCGCTTGCTGGAAACCCGTTTTGATTCCTGTTTATGATTTATCCTGGCTTATTATATGGATCCGTGCATTTTCATTTTTGTTTATATTGCATACTGGCATTATATCTGGCATCTGCATTTTTTATATAACATTTAAAGTCAAAAAAATATTTTAAAAATATATTGCATGGTCTGCATGATACCCCCAACCCTGTCGTAGCATCCGTGCACCTTGTTCGCATCCCGTTCAGTGAAACGGACTCGTTTGGATGGCTACGTGCACGTGCGTGCATCCGTTCTTGGGGGTATGCTTTTTCATTACCCGGATATCCTGTTTGAGTGTTGGTCGACACGTATATTTTCCGTATTTTAAAACTGGATTTTTTTACCCGACCGGGACGTGTTTTGGTCTATTTTTGTATTAGCCAAAAACTCAAATTTTCTTAATATTATATTCTTATAATATTAACTGTTTTATATATATATATATATATATATATATATATATATATAATTATATACGTTTAGAATTTCTTTAACCAAACAAATATTTTTTATATTAAATCCTAAGTAACCACTCTCTCTCTCTCTCTTACTATGTTTATATGCTATCTTTTCCTTTTAAATTTTTGAAGTCCCATGCACAGACACTCTCTCTTAATATATTTATATTAATTTTTATTTCCCAACCCATTCCTTTCCCCAACCCATTCTCTCTCTCTCTCTCGCTTTTTCACTCCTCTCGCGATTACTGTTTCTCACGCGATCCCCTCACCTTCCTTCTTGCCACTATTATTACCTCCCTTCTTCCTTTTCTTTTCTTCTTCTTTAAAAACCGCCGAGCCCATGAGATCCACCACAGGAACCCTAACCCATTCTCGTCGCCCTCCATCTCATCTCCTTCCCTTCTCCTCTCCTCGACCCACTCCCCACCTCTCCTCATCGTCCTCGCCCCGACGACCCAACCCCGAGCAACCCCGCTACCACGACACCCATCGCTCGTCTTTGTCTCACCCCCGACGCCATCGTCATCATCTCGATGCCCTTTTCGACAACTTCTTCCTATCCTTCCTCGACCTTCTCGATATCACCCCCTCCTCCTTTTCTCCTCGCAACCCACAGCTTTCACCTCACCTCGCCTACAACCCTAGCCTCCCCTGAACACACTTTGCCTCGCCATGAAACCCACCGTCGACGCCCCTCGCTTCCTCTTCCCAAGACCCGAGCCATACCAAAACCCCAGACCACCTTCTCCTCCTCCTCCTCCTCCTTCTTCTCATCCTTCTTCTTTTCTTTTCTTTCATGATTTCTTGTTCCTTTTCCGCTGATCACCCACCGGAGCCGTGCTTGTTGCTGACGATCCGAGTGATCCAGTGAACGTCCCCTACCTGCGTGGTTATCCTCTTGCCTTTTCTGGAACCGTCCCGCGTGCCGTGTGTGTGTTGCGACGATTACCCGACGTCGGACGTGCCGAACGCACCCGTCGTGTGTTCCACTCAGGCAAGTTTATCTCGCTACATGCTATAATACTTATCTTGCATCCATATGAATACAAATATTATATGTTGATTGCATTATACATCCATATTAAAGTTTTACGGTTTTCGGATACCAGTATGCATCTATATCATTTAAAATATATATATCTGCATCTACAGATCATATTAATTCATTTTATAGTTGTAGTAACACCCCATGCTTAATAATGTGCATCCCACTTAGTCTTAGAACTGTAAATGTAACCCCTGATCGATATTTGTGTATCCATACCATTAATTATATCTAGTTGCAAGCCAGGTCACGATATTTCATATTACTACTATATTAACACCCCATACTTAATAATGTGCATCCCACTTAGTCATGGAACTGTAGTTGTAACCCCTGATAGTTATTTATGCAACCATGTTTTATTGTGTATCCATACCATTAATTCTGCATATCTAGTTGCATGCCATATTATATTGATTCATATAGTTGTTGCATTAGTATCCCTTACTTGATAATATGCATCCTATATAGCCATGATGTAACCCCTGATAGATAATTGTGCATCCATGCTTTTATCGTACATCCGTACTTTTACCCTGATCCAATACTTGCTACATTTTACTGTTGGGCACCCATTTGATACACTGTGCACTACTTGACATGACCTGATACACCTCTACCTGACATGTTACCATATCCTGTTTTTAATGCCGACAATCCTGACTTGTTGCCTCGATGGATATATCCTGTTGTCTATTTTAAACAAACCTGTACCTGCTTGATCCTGTGTGTTGGTATTAACTCCAGATTTATCAATACCTGACTTGAACACATAACTTAGGGATAAGGGGAAATCAGATGAAAATTGACTTGTAACTCAACAGTTCGACGCTTATACTGATCAGTTTTACGGGCTAGGCCAGCCCCGGGATGCTGCTGCTGACATCATTTATCTGTACATATTTCCTGTTTAATGTCTAGCGGCATGTCTCGGATTTCAGCCCGAGAATCTGGACCGTGGTCCCGGGATACTATTAAGTTACATCGACAATTCATTAAATTGATTTCACAGACTTGAGAGTAGTTAACCCAGTAGCTTAGTTCAGATTACTCACCGCATGTCACATGTGCTTATACCCTTCACTGTTCCTTATTCGTGTTACTATTATACTTTTATTACTGTTCATACTCATGCCTGCATATCTTGTTACCTCCTGATTATATTATTGTTGATATTATGACGCACTGACGTCTGAGTTTTGCATGGCCCAGATCCTCTACCTTTCTCGCAGGCCGACCAGGAGTACTTCAGTCGACAGGCCGAGCATTAAGGATCTTGTTAGTATTTTAGTTTAGTTTAGTTTTCTTCCAGCATTTTCATTTCCTGATGTGAGCCCGTTTTTGTGACGTACTTTCCAGATATTTATTGTTTATTAGATTTATTGCTTCCGCATATTATTTCTTGACTCGTTTATTCTAGAATATGGACATGTACTAGATAGTTTATTTCATTTCTACTGTTCTTGATATCTCTAGACAACCGTAATATGACTGTGGAGGGATGTTTCCTAGCCACAGGTAGCATGGTTGGCTCTGTCATGTGCCGATCTTAGCGCACTCTGGGAAGCGGGGCGTGACAGGGTTTGTTTGGTATCAGAGCCATTAGATTTAGGTTAATCGGGTTTGATTCTTTTGTAGTTGGGTATTGGACCCAATACACGAATCGGAAAATCCGTGATTAGGAACATGTCCTGCCACATTGTTATCGTGATTCTTGAATCATATCTTTCTCTTGACCCCTATCCTGATGATATGCAAACAACCTTGCATCTCGACTTGAGATCCTTTTTGTTCCCTATTGTTTCTCCCATCCTATTCCTTTGATTCTGATACTAGGATTTGGGCGACTTGAACGGAGTTATGTGATTGTACCTATGAACTGCAGCATGGTTACAATGTGGTACTCTATTTAAGTAACTTGAAGTTCTAGTCTTGATTCATTTTCTTGATTTATGGTTGTGATAATACCTTGCTTCTCTCGGTTTTATTGCTTACCAGTTCTTGTTTTACCGCAAGCTTGAATCCTGTTTACCGTGCTTATCTTCTTCAGTGTTAGGCTTCAGATGTAGTTGTTTCTGGTATCCTACCTGTTCATGATTTTCCCGCATTAGCATTATTCGATTTTGGTGCATCCCATTGTTTTATGTCGTCCAAGTTTATTGTTGCACATTCGATTTCTTGCACGGACCTGTCTAGTTGTTGGGACATACACACTGGGAACGGGAAGTTCATATCTAGTAGTGAGTGCAAGGATTGTTCTGTTGTTATCTGCGGACGAGAGTTATTTGCAGATTTCTTGGTGATCGATACCGGCAGTTATGATGTTATCTTGGGAATAGATTTTCTCGGCACTTTCCACGCTCACATTGATTGTAGGGCAAAGAAAGTGATTTTCCAGATTTCCGGACATCCGGAGTTTGTTTTTGCTGGAGGAAGCATTTCTGTCGGGCCAGTCGAGTTTAGGGCTAGGCTAACAAACAATGTTTTTTCGACGATGGAAGTTAATAAGAAGGAAGTGCCAGCTGTAGTTCGAGAGTTCATGGACGTGTTCGAGGACATCTCGGGTTTACCGCCAAAATGAGATGTGGAGTTCGCGATCGATTTTGTTCCTGGTGCAGCGCCAATCTTAAGGGCGTACTATCCAATGGCACCAGTGGAGTTGGAAGAAGTCAAGAAGCAGGTTACCGAATTGCTTGAGAAGGGTTGGATTTGCAACAGCAATTCACCTTGGGGAGCTCCAGTTCTTCTAGTCAAGAAGAAAGATGGCACAAGGAGAATGTGCATCGACTATCGAGAATTAAACCGGGTGACTATTAAGAACAAGTACCCGATCCCTCGTATTGGTGAATTATTCGAGCAACTTAGTGGCGCAAGGGTATTCTCGAAGCTGGATTTGCGATCCGGATATCATCAGGTCCGAGTTAAATCAAAGGATATTTGCAAGACTGCGTTCCAAACTCAGTATAGACATTACGAGTTTTTAGTGATGCCATTCGGAGTCACGAATGGACCGACGATATTTATGGACTTGATGAACCGAATCTTTTTACCGTTCTTAGACCAGTTTATAGTGGTGTTCATTGATGATATTCTGGTCTACTCGAGGAGCATAGAAGAGCATGCAGAACACTTGAAGATCACATTGCAGACATTGAGGCAAGAAAGATTATATGCAAAGATGAGCACGTGCAAGTTTTGGCTTGAAGAAGTGAAGTTTTTGGGGCATGTCGTATCCGGAGATGGAATCGCCGTTGATCCCGAGAAGATTGCAGCAGTTCAAGATTGGCCGATTCTGAAGAACGTAGCAGAGATCAGAAGTTTTCTTTGACTTGCCGGGTATTACAGAAGGTTCGTGGATAATTTTGCTCGTTTGGCTGAGCCTTTGACCAAGCTTACGTACAAGGAAGTACTGTTCGTATGGACGGAAAAATGTGCGTCAGCTTTTGAGGCGTTGAAGTAAGGGTTGATAACTGCTCCTATTTTGACCGTACCAAACGGTTCTGGATGATTGGTGATTCACAACAACGCATCTGGGAAAGGTTTGGGATGTGTTTTGATGCAGCATGGGAAGGTTATAGCTTACGCATCGAGACAGTTGAAGACCCATGAGAAGAATTACCCAACTCATGATTTGGAGCTTGCAGCAGTAATTTTCGCTTTGAAGATTTGGCGACACTACTTATTGGGAGAAAGGGTCGAAATATTCACCAATCACAAAAGTCAAAAGTATGTGTTCACGCAGAAAGTGCTTAACATGTGGCAACGTAGATGGTTGGAGCTAATGGTTGGCTACGATCTTGATCTTAAGTACCATCCGGGGAAAGTTAATGTAGTGCCGGATGCGCTTAGTCGGTTGCCAGCAATTCGGGTGTTGACTGCACAGAAGGAGCTTATCGAAAACTTTCGGAGATTTGAGTTGGAGATCGTGCTACCGCACTCTTCGGGATAGTTGATGCAGCTTCAAGTACAGTCGTCGTTGATCGAGAGTATTAATGCAGCGCAGTCACATGATCTAAGATTGCAGAAGTTTCGGGAACAGGTTGAAGCGGGACTTCGAACGGACTTGTTGATTCATGAAGATGGTTCGTTGCGTTATGGTAGCCGTTTGTGAGTGCCAAAAGGAGACATTCGCGAAGAAGTTATGAAGGAGGCACACAGTTCTACATATTCTGTACATCCAAGAGGCATGAAGATGTATCGTGATCTACGACAGCATTTCTGGTGGGAAGGCATGAAAAAGGAGATTGCCGCTTTGTAGCGAAGTGCTTGGTGTGTCAGCAAGTTAAGGCTGAACATCAAAGGGTAGCTGGTTTATTGCAACCACTTCTGATTTCTCAATGGAAGTGGGAACATATAAACATGTATTTTGTGACAGCTTTACCGCGGAGTCCAAAGGGCAACAATGCAGTTTGGGTAATTGTTGATCGTTTGACCAAGGCAGCTTATTTCATGCCGTTTCGAGTTGGTCAGTCAACGGAAACGTTGGCAGAACGGTACATGCAGGAGATTATGAGATTGCATGGAGTACCTCTGAGCATCGTTTGCGACCGTGATACCCGATTCTTATCGCACTTCTGGAGGAGTTTACAGGAAAGTTTGGGGACGCGATTAAAGTTTAGCACCGCTTATCATCTCCAGAAAGATGGCCAGTTGGAGAGAATGATCCAAACTCTTGAAGACATGTTGAGAGCTTGCATGTTAGACTTCAAGTGATCGTGGGAGGATCATCTACACTTGGTGGAGTTTTCTTACAATAACAGCTTTCAGGCGACTATTCAGATGGCTCCATTCGAAGCATTGTACGGTCGCAAGTGTCGTTCACCTGTTTGTTGGGACGATGATGGAGAACGAAGATTGTTGGGACCGGATTTGATCGTGCAAACAGTTGAGAAGGTGGATATAATCCGGAATCACATGAAGGCAGCACAAGATTGGCAGAAGGGTTGGGCCGATACATCGAGAAGACCTCTAGAGTTCGCTGTTGGTGATCTGGTATTCTTGAAGATATCACCGACTAGAGGAGTGATTCGTTTTGGAAGTCGAGGCAAGCTTAGTCCTCGATTCGTGGGGCCTTTCGAAATTATTGAGCGTGTTGGAGAAGTGGCTTATCGATTGGCGTTACCACAATCTTTGGCGAATGTTCATGACATGTTTCATGTATCTCAACTCCGTAAGTATGTTCGAGATGAAACACACGTGCTAGATCATTCGGAGCTGACTGTTAGGGAGGATTTGACCTTTGAGGAACGACCGATGTCGATTGTTGATCGAAGAGAAAAGGTCCTAAAGAACAAGGTTATCCCTCTCGTACTTGTTTCATGGGGGAATCGCTCGCATGGAGAATTGACTTGGGAACGAGAAGATGAGATTCGACAGAAGTTTCCACACCTATTCTTATAGATTCATGTTTGTTTACCTTTTCTTGTTCCTGTAATTTCGAGGACGAAATTCTTTTTGTAGTTGGGTATAATGTAACACCCTAGTTCATTTATACCAGTTCTATTTTGAGTATTTCTTTAATTATGGTATTTGTCTTGATTTATTGTGTTTTGGGTGCGAATAGTGTATTTGACATCTGAATTTGCATCCGATCCGACCCGCTTACTGGAAACACGTCTTGATTCCTATTTATGATTTATCCTGGCTTGTTATATGGATCCATGCATTTTCATTTTTGTTTATATTGCATATTGGAATTATATCTGGCATCTGCATTTTTTATATAACATTTAAAGTCAAGAAAAATATTTTAAAAATATATTGCATGGCCTGCATGATACCCCTAACCCTGTCGTAGCATCCGCGCACCTTGTTCACGTCCCGTTCAGTGAAACGGACTCGTTTGGATGGCTACGTGCACGTGCGTGCATCCATTCTTGGGGGTATGCTATTTTATTACCTGGACTTCTGTTTGAGTGTTAGTCGACACGTATATTTTCCGTATTTTAAAACTGAATTTTTAGACCCGACCCGGGCGTGTTTTGGACTATTTTTGTATTAGCCAAAAACTCAAATTTTCTTAATATTATATTCTTATAATATTAACTGTTATATATATATATATAATTATATACGATTTAAAATTTCTTTAACCAAAGAAATATTTTTTTTATATTAAATCCTAAGTAACCACTCTCTCTCTCTCTTACTATATTTATATGTTATCTTTTCCTTTTAAATTTTTGAAGTCCTATGCACAGACTCTCTCTCTTAATATATTTAAATTAATTTTTATTTCCTAAACTATTCCTTTCCCCAGCCCATTCTCTCTCTCTCTCTCTCGCTTTCTCACTCCTCTCGCGATTACTGTTTCTCGCGCGATCCCCTCACCTTCCTTCTCGCCACTATTATTACCTCCCTTCTTCTCTTTCTTTTCTTCGTCTTTAAAAACTGCCGAGCCCACGAGATCCCCCACAGGAACCCTAACTCATTCTCGTCGCCCTCCATCTCATCTCATTCCCTTCTCCTCTCCTCGACCTACTCCTCACCTCTCCTCATTGCCCTCGTCCCGACGACCCAACCCCGAGCAACCCCATAACCACGACACCCATCACACGTCGTTGTCTCACCCCCGATGCCCTCGTCGTCATTTCGACGCCCTTGTCAACACCTTCTTCCTATCCTTCCTCGACCTTCTCGATATCACCACCTCCTCCTTTCCTCCTCGCAACTCACGACCTTCACCTCACCTCGCCTGCAACCCTAGCCTCCCCTGCACACACTTTGCCTCGCTGTGAAACCCATTGTCGATGCCCCTCTCCTCCTCTGTCCAAGACCCGAGGCATACCAAAACCCCAGACCACCTTCTTCTTCTTCTTCTTCTTCTTCTTCTTTTTTTCTTTCTTGATTTCTTGTTTCTTTTCCGGTGATCACCCGCCGGAGCCATGCTCGTCGCTGACGATCCGAGTGATCCAGTAAATGTCCCCTACCTGCGTGGTTATCCTCTTACCTTGCCTGGACCCGTCCCGCGTGCCGTGTGTGCGTTGCGACAATTACCCGACGTCGGACGTGCCGAACGAACCCGTCGTGTGTTCCGCTCAGGAAAGTTTATCTTGCTACATGCTATAATACTTATCTTGCATCCATATGAATACAAATATTACATGTTGATTGCATTATACATCCATATCAACGTTTTACTGTTTTCGAATAACCGTATACATCCATATCATTTAAAATATGTAACTGGAAAAAAGCGTAGAATAGCCGGAGCAGGAAGCGGTGAGGACTTTGTTGAATAGCTGCATCTACAGATCATATTAATTCATGTTATTGTTGTAGTAACACCCCATGCTTAATAATGTGCATCCCACTTAGTCTTGGAGCTGTAAATGTAACCCCTGATCAATATTTGTGTATCCATACCATTAATTATATCTAGTTGCATGCCAGGTCACGTTATTTCATATTACTACTATATTAACACCCCATACTTAATAATATGCATCCCACTTAGTCATGGAACTGTAGTTGTAACCCCTGATAGTTATTTATGCATCCATGTTTTATTGTGTATCCATACCATTAATTCTGCATATCTAGTTGCATGCCATATTATATTGATTCATATTGTTGTTACATTAGTATCCCTTACTTGATAATATGCATCCTACATAGTCATGATGTAACCCCTGATAGATAATTGTGCATCCATGCTTTTATCGTACATCCGTACTTTTACCCTGATCCAATACTTGCTACATTTTACTGTTGGGCACCCATTTGATACAATGTGCACTACTTGACATGACCTGATACACCACTACCTGACATGTTACCAGATCCTATTTTCGATGCCGACAATCCTAACTTGTTGCCCCGATGGATATATCCTTTTGTCTATTTTAGACATACATGTACCTGCTTGATCCTGTGTTGGCATTAGCTCCAGATTTATCAATACCTGACTTGAACACATAACTTGGGAGTAAGGGAAAATCAATGACGAAAACTGACTTGTAACTCAACAGTTGACGCTTATACTGATCAGTTTTACGGGCTAGGCCAGCCCCGGAATGCTGTTGCTGACATCATTCATCTGTACATGTTTCCTGTTTAATGCCTAGCGGCATGTCTCGGATTTCAGCCCAAGAATCTGTAACGTGGTCCCGGGCACGCACGGGATACTATTGAGTTACATCGACGATTCATTAAATTGATTTCACAGACTTGAGAGTAGTTAACCCAGTAGCTTAGTTCATATTACTCACCGCACGTCACATGTGCTTATACCCTTCACTGTTCCTTGTTCGTGTTACTGTTATACTTTTATTACTGTTCTTACTCATGCCTGCATATCTTGTTACCTCCTGATTATATTATTGTTGATATTATGACACACTGACATCTGGGTTTTGTATGGTCTAGATCCTCTACCTTTCTCGCAGGCCGACCAGGAGTAGTTCAGTCGACAGGCCGAGCAGTGAGGATCCTGTTAGTATTTTAGTTTAGTTTAGTTTTCTTCCAGCATTTTCATTTCCTGATGTGAGCCCGTTTTTGGGACGTACTTTCCAGATATTTATTGTTTATTAGATTTATTGCTTCTGCATATTATTTCTTGACTCGTTTATTCTGGCATATGGACATGTACTAGATAGTTTTTTTCATTTCTACTGTTCTTGATATCTCTAGACAGCCGTAATATGACTGTAGAGGGATGTTTCCTACCCACAGGTAGTATGGTTGGCTCTGTCACGTACCGATCTTAGCGCACTCTGGGTAGCGGGGCGTGACAAATACTCTCACCGTGGGAGACAATGTTTTGAAGTAACGTATGGATAGAAGACGTTAAAATATCATTCGTTTGCATGGAATGTTTAATGAACATGTCCAGTGCAGAGGGTTTATCGATACCGGTAGAAGAAGGATCAAAGTTGTTGGCCGGGTTTTGTAAAGCTTGCGGTTGAAAGGGGTGCTGACTCAGTTGTGGTGGTTGCTGTTATTGTGGAGGAAGTCCTTGATAATTGCTTTGGAACTGGTTTTGATTTTGGTGTTGGTTCGAAGCAAAATTAGGGTGATTCCTCCAACCTTGATTATATGTGGAAGAAGAAGGATCGTTTCTAGGTTGCTGCTGAAATTTAGCATGAGTGTGTTCTTGACCTTGAAACAGAGAATTCAAAAGATATTCTTCCGTCAAATGTGAAGGATTAGAACAGCATCCACACACGGTTTTGGGGAGTGTGTACGGGTTTAGGGAGGCTGAAGAGAATTTGTTTTCTATAGCATCGAGTTTCCTTTATATCGCAGCCATTTCGGCTCTCAATGCGATGGAAGCATCGAGCTGATGGTTACCTTCCCTAGACGATGGTGGTCTAACGCTTTCCCATTGCGTAGTGTTTTCAGCAAAATCTTCCAAGTTCCAAGCTTCACTATCGTCTTTAGACAGGAACTTGCCTTGACACATGATTTCAAGCGTCTGCTTTGTCGAAGGAGTAATGCCCTCATATATAATGCGGAAAAGATCCCATCTACTGATTCCGTGACGAGGACATTAGATAAGCAGTTTCTTAAATCGTTCAAAGCATTTCCAAAATGGTTCATTGGGAAGTTGGGTAAATTGGAAGATCTCGCTCCTAACATGGGCGGTCTTATGATTAGGATAAAATTTCTTAAGGAATACTACAATGAATTCGTCCCATTTTGAAATAGAATGTGCGGGTGTGTTATAAAGCCACTTCTCGGCTAAATCGCATAAAGTAAAAAGGAGAAGACGTAAACGCATAGCATCCGCAGAAAGTTGTGAAGTGCCCATCATAGCATATACGTTTTCAAATTTGTTTATAAAAACGTATGCGTTTTCGGATTCAAGCCCGTGAAATTTTAGCAACAGTTTGATGAATTAAGGTTTGATGTCGAAATTATCCCTATTGGCTGGTGGAATAGAAAGACAAATGGGAAGGGGACCATGAATAGGATAGCATCTCTCTTGGAGAGATACACGCGGTAGATTCTGCGCTCCTGCGGGCGGTGACAGAGTGGTGTTATTGAAATTCGATGGATAACCGTCCATCTCGGTCAATGATGTGGGTGGTAGGAAAGAAGACGAAGAATTACAGACTCTGGGGTCGATAAAAGAAACGCGGACAAGACAGGAAATAGAATCCCATGTCCAGCCTAGCATGTGATAAACGGTTGTAGCACAAGTGGCAGCGTTTGTGATAATTAGAGAAAGTGATCTGTTTTTGGTTTGTTTTGAAAAAGACGGATTTTGAAAAATCACACAAAAAATACACAATCAACCCTAGATCTACGGTCACCTAGATTAAGTCACTAGACCGCTCTTAGACTTCCAGAAGACAAATCGCAGGATAAATACTCTACTACCTCTTTATCCCTCTTGTGGCCAGGTAAGTGCCAGGTAAGTGGGAGGTATCCGCTACGTAAGTAGCGGGTCTAATTAAGTAACCACTTTTCTTAGAAACACTTGCCTTAAACACCACAAAAGAAATGCGGATAAGTAATAGATTATCCACGACCTTCTTCTGTCCTAATTGAGCGCGACAGTCCTTAGAGTCTTGTCTAAATATTTTTAGTTAATGAAGGTGATGCAGATGCTAGTTTTGTGATTTTTTGGGGCTTAGGAAAGGTAATGAAATCCCCACCTAATCTGAATTTGGTCTTTTCCCTTTAATTTTCGTATTAAAATATGCAAAACAACCAATATCAAAACACGTAACAAATTTTATTTTTGAGAGGCGAATTTTTGTAAAGAATCCTGCAGAAAAGTTGTTATTGGACAGATCAGAGAAGAGATAAGAAAGTATAGAATATACCACAGAATTGTTAAGCACTGAATCACTTAAACGGCGGCGGAACCGCTGCAAAAACCCTGAATCCGCCGCGGTTCTGTGGTGGAATGGAGGAGTTAGGTGATTTACTTTTTTACTGTATCTTCCTTTGCTCCTCTAGAGTCTTTAGAATGTCTCTAAATCTTGATCTCTCTGCTACAATGATGCCAGATTCCCTCGAAAAAATTCAAACACTAATAGTTAAGCACACAATGCGATTTTGATTTAAAATTCTGATGGAATAATAATGTTTCAACTCAAATAGAAAAAACGAACAAATTACGCAAGGATCCCCGGCAACGGCGCCATTTGATTTGATCGTTTCTCGATGTGGATGGAAAAGTGTTATCACAATCAAAGAATTTATAGCCGCAATCAATAACGGTGTCGATGCAGTTCGTTAATGAGTACGGATCGTCCACTGAGATTCGTGTATTTATTCGTTCTTGCTTTAGTTGAGTCAAAAGAAAATAGTGAAGAAAATTCAAGAAAATGAATCAAGATTTATTAGATGAAATATTTCAAAGAAAAATCAAGAAAGAGTTTAAAATTCAGTAATCAAGAAAGTGTCCGAAATCAATTTTAAGTATCAAGAAAATGAAGAATAGCTTGTAGGATTCGATAGGAATTAGTAGCAATGATGAATACTAATAATGACTTATCTTATCTATTAATGAATTTTAGCTAGAACGATAGTGATGAATGAAGATTATGGATCTTTTGAAGAAACTAGGGTTTCTCCTTCACTATCTCTTATCTTTTCATTTATCACTATTCAAATCTAACATTTAGCGAAGAGAATCATCACTCATTAATCCCAAATTGCAACAAAATTATCAAGAACGATGATCTCGTTCCAAATTTGGTCGTTGATGATTTTCCCCCCTAAACTTCATAATTCTCATAAGACTTAAGACGAGTTTAGGATTCCATCACCATTTGATCTACCGATCCTTCGAATCCTTAACAAGCGGAGATTTCACTCACGCATCATGAAAACAAAAGAATCAGAATTAGAAATTTCATAATACGAAAATGTAAAGAAAGCGAGAATTAACAATTGTTCACCTTTATTAATCAACTTCTAATTACACATTCTTTCAATCCAAGATTACAAGAATTGCTCTCGATCGCTCCTTTGAAGAGGTAACTATTCCGTCGAATTTTGCTCCGCTCGATCTCTGTGGGACTTGGACCTATCGAGGATCTCGCGCTCTTGATGACGATCGGTTTCTCATAAAGGATCTTCGATGTCGTCGCTTGATGTAGTTCTCAACGAATCTTGAGTTGGATCTTGATTGAATTGAATTGGATTTGCTTTTGCTTTGTGTGCTAGAAATCTACTTCCATCAACAACCTTTTTAGTGTAGCCTTAAGTCCCTTTTTTATAACTCTTCACCAATCTTCCACTAGAAGCTAGGTTAATCTTCCACTAAAAATTAGGTAGTTGTAGGGAAACTTCTAGAATAAGGTAGTTATCAAGCTTCCTCAAGAAGCTAGGCTGTTGGAGAGAAGTTTCCAGAACAAGTTTGTTACAATGGAGCGTCTTCAACAAGATAGGGAGTTGAGATGAAACTTCAGGAGAACTTTTGACACCCGATGCCCTAACTCGGTCGCGGTTCCGCGGCGGATCGGCCTGACTCGGCCGCGGTTCCGCGGCTGTTTAGTGTGCTTGTGGCTTCAATTTTCTTGTGTAGTTTGATGTTGATCTCTGGATTTATATTTGATATCTGAAATCTTTTTATCTCTTCTGAATCTCTGCCAGATTTTAACTCTTTGACTTACTGCATTTTTTCGGCAAATTTGCGATTCCGATATCTGTCCTGAAATAATTTTCTACACAAAATCTCATAGAAGATTGTTGAGATATACAATATCCTGCTTGAAATAATAAACAAAAAATTTCCCTCCAGAATGTTGATTATAATGCATAACACGTGTTATTTGATATTTTCCAGACGAACTTGTTATACGTGTTATATTTATAACAAACATTCTTAGATGATTAGAAAAGTGAGGAAATTGTTATGTTAAAGATTGCAATATTTTCGACTGAACACCAGCGCCTCACGTGAGACCACCAAAAAAGAAAAGAAGAAAGAAAAGTGCTTAGCACTTCATAAATAGCCAAAGTGGCAGAGCGCTCAGCGCTCATAATTAAATGCTTCACATGACACCCATATGAGTGTCAGAGCGTCAAATAAGTGCTTAGCACTTTTGCATAAAAATAAAAGGGCTGAACAAACAAAGATCAAATAAGTGCTTAGCACTTTTTGATAAAAAAGAAGAAGAAGAGTAGGCAGACTAAAGCCCAAATTGGCTAAGGCTCTGATGTTTTCTTACAGCTGAGCCCAAATGCTCTGTTGTTGGATCTCAACTAAAATTTGATGATCCTTAAATGTTGCTAAGTTAATCTTAGTTTCAAATAAGACTAACGTATCCTTAGTTAAAAATAAATTGAGCCCAAACGCTTATATGTTTAAGTTGATCTTAATCTCAAACTAGATTAACGGTCGTTAAACCAAACAAAACATTTTTGAACTAAACGAACATATAACATAAGTTCAAAATCCAAAACCCAATCTAAGCCCAAATTGGCTAAGCTTATGTTTGCGATATCGAAACTGATATCCAAACCGATCTTCATCCCATACCTCCTAAGATAATCTTAGTCTCAAATATGACTAACGATTCTTAAGTGCATCACCCTCTTTCCCTCAAATACGGGATTTAGTTTAAGGGTACATCTCTTCACACCTCTGATACATGTCGTTGTAATTTCTCAACGTCTTCAGAAAGGTGGCGGGTCCCAACGACCAACAACTTCTTTCATTGACGCACTTCCAAATTAACATGCACATCTCAAATCGGATCGTGTCTCAAATTGGGCACATTCCATATCACCATTGTTCACTTCGTCACGTAACAAATACACGTGTGCGCAAGATGGATAATGTAACGAAATTTCCTTAAACTAATATTCGCCTCTAAAATGGTGATAAAGGACCGAAATGTCCTTAAATTAACATTGCGCCTCAAACATGGCGATAATGGACCGCGATGTCCTTAAACTAAAATAATCGAGCCCAAATGCTCATATGTTTAAGCTGATCTTAATCTCAAACTAGATTAACGATCCTTAAATCAACCAAAACCCAAATTTAAAAATATACGGATTTAGACTAATCCACGTCCTGTGGACGACGACATAAACTAGTCTCCGTATACAATCCACGGGCAACCAAAACCAAAACAAACATGACACGACACAAAGTGAACTTCCGGAGCAGGAGAAAGTGGTTATCGCAACCCGGTAACTTAATTGACTGCAGGGGCTTGCGCCTACAGGGAAGAGCGTCCCCGCAATCAAAAACCCCTTACAATTGAGGGGGAATCTGATAAAGTCACGCTACAACGGTCGCATCTATCCAAGCCTCCGATATACGGTGCCATAAATCTATAGGGTTCCTAGGCACTCTAACGAAGTCTCACAAGGCATCAAACATGGCTAATTTAAATTTTATGAGTGCCGACAAACCCTAACACGGATCGTTAACTAGATATTTAGGCGACAAAAGAAACTAGATAACAAATTAATTAAAAGAACGGAAATACAACCTTTGTAGATCCGGTCCACCACCTCCATAGCTCCATGATGAAGTCTCCTTGCTGTCCAAATCCAATCCCGGGCTCTAGCGTCGGCTTCATCGGAGAAATGGGCGGGCTAGGTCATCGACAACGATGCCGAAGATGATCTACGTCGAGGCATCACAAGATCAAGCTCCCACTTCACCAAGTCATGAAACTTGTGAAGAAAACACCCTATACTACTTGGCAAGAGGTAGAGGATGAAGAAATAGGAGGTGGATTCACTTTAGAATTGGATTTCTCACTCTTTACATCAAGTTGCCATTGATGAAGCAAGGTTTTCTTCAAGTAAAGAAGAAGAAGAAGATAAAAGATAATGATGTGATAAGTGAAAAGAAAATAATACTTATCATATAATTTACCATGGTCAAGTGTAGAGAATTAACTAAGGTTATGTGAATGGTTAGGGTTAAAAGAAGAAGACAAAATGGTCACTTGGTCAAAGCTTCATGAAGCTTCAACAAGCTTCATGAAAGAAAATAAAGAAAGAAACCATTTTGCTTTTCTTTTATCCATTTCTCAAAAAAGAATAGATAAATAAATAAATGAATAAGTAAAAACAAAACCCTAACCATTACACAACCATGGTTTAATCTTTACACTTAGCCAATTTTGCATGCATCATCAAACAAGATACAAACTAGTGCACAAAATTATATCGTATATACAATGTGCACATCCGAGTGAGAAAATCCATCTTAAGTGAACCAATACTAGTTAATGCAAAGTAATATATCAAATATATAATTATGCATTAAATCGTTAAATCAATACTTGATTTAACGATCCGGTCATATCGCATATAACCGACTAATATCCAATGTATCGGCTTATCGAATCAATCCTTGATTCGATAACTAGGTTATATCGCATATAACCAATCGATACATTCATCGCGAGAATGGAATACGGTATCACATACACGCATTATTCTCGGTCCCGCACATATCTCATATGCGCTCCTATTTCGTTTCGCTTGAGCTAGGAAACCTCTGTGTAGGACTCTAAAGACTCGTCAATATGCCGGCAGCAGATGATGATCATATCAAACACCCACAAGCCGCAAGCGGTCTGCTAAACGTAACGGCCACCCGGGTATTGATCGATCAGAAGATCGACGAGCAAGCCCGCTCACACTTCTGTGAATCCAACCAGTAACACTTACCGTACAGTCCGGTCTGATCGTCTGATATGTCGCATATCTCGCCTAGGGGTGGTAAACGTCAGACCCCAATAGCTCGATAAGTCGTGTCGATATGAGATCTATAACAGTTCGAGAAACTACTGGTAACACTTACCAGTATATCTCAGCAACCCTGGCCAGGGATTTCCGGTTATAGCCAATCGAACACAGCGCAACATCAACTCCCTATACCGGGAGAGACGAATCCCCTCCTATCGCTCATTGCCTCCATGTGATTCGGGACTGTACCCAAAAGCCACCGTTTTGCACGCCCTCTTGGACGTGGTAAGGTGGAAATCAAAGCACAGTGGGAACCACACAAGACTCTATGACGATCTCGGGTCAACAGACTACTCTGTACCAGTGTCACCAGAGAACTGCCATCTGACGTAAGGTATAATACCATCTGGGAGTTCTCGGCGAGTCCGTCCAGTGTACCCAGTCTCTACTGAGCACCCGTATATCATCTCTGATGTCAAACACCAATGGATATGGGATCATCCATCGCCCATCTGTATGGGTCGAGAAGGTATACGCTAGTCTACTCTGGTATATCGATGCCCCGTCTCGATACACCCACGACTAGGGACCTTGAAGGATGTACTTGTGGACTACCATGTCCCCACTAGTATGATCCGAATCATAGTCCAGGTAGTCAAGTACACATCCTAAGGGCTTTACCAACATGTATCGGAGAGACAATCAGTGTACACGTTAAGGTAAAGATCAACCAGATAGCATACTATCATGTCGAGCAAGAAAGTCCTCCCTATATATGTCCCAGCATCCACTACAATATACATCCAATGTACAGTAATGGCCTCTAGGGCATACATATAACTAACAAAATCAACTTAGTATTTTCAGAGAGGTGGGTAGATAAGTCCAAATAGCATATTCCCCCATATTCAGGCAAGATGATCCATCCCAGTTTGTCCCTGTCATCCGGCGGTGAACAGATTCTGGCACGCCCGGTGGGACCTTTTTCTCTTTCCACTCCACTCTTCGTATGTCGTTTTCGCGAACAAAATCGCGGTTCGCTATGGTTGCCCTTGGATTCGAGGTACTAAGATTTGGTGTCTTGTTCCTGTACAGAAGAATATATCATCAATGGCTTCCAACTGCACAACCTGGAACAACAACTTCCGCTCCGTCCCAACTGGAGGAGTGACTTACGGGCCTAATGCGACCTTCATCTTTTTAATGCCGGTGGGGCAGGTAACTCAAGCTATTACCGGATTGTTCTTCGAGACCATGCTCTCACCAATGAGCGTCAGTGCCTCAACGCCGCAACCTGATGTTCCCAAGAAGTCTGTCTTCCACCGACTGACGACCGCAACAGCTCCTCTCAACGAGCCGTCTAAAAAGGGGGTCTCAGCCTTTAATAGGCTGAGCCAAAGCTCTAGCGGGCCCGCAAAGAAGTCCATGATTCCCGAAAGGGATACCCCAAAAAGGATAGCCCTCTAAATTCTTGCTGCAAATGAAGCCGTCAAAAGTGCTTCACCAGTCTGGAGATCAGTCTTCGAGAGGCTGATCGTCTCTAATCAAATCTTGCTAAGGAGGTCGGTTTTTAACAGGCTTGCAACTGCTGGAGCTCCTAAACAAAACCAGGGGAAAGCTACAACCGCTTCCGAAACTGAGGCGGTCCCTTCAGCAAGGCATGCTCAACGTCTCCACTGGCGTCGAGTAATAAAAGCCGGGGGCAACTCCCCTTCTGGACTTATCCCACCAGCTCCAATAGTGGAAGTCGATGTTGTTGTTCTAACCGGGAATAACTTTGAACCACTGAAGAGAGTGTGCAAAAACTCTCCCATAGCTACACTGAAGAAATCACCTCCTCCTATTGAGGTCTCTGTGCAGGAAAAGCTGGAGCGGACCTATCAGCGGCTTTCCTCCCAAATTCACATAGTCTGGCAAAAAGTCCAGGACTGTGATTAACGAAAACTACTCCCGCCGACCGAAGAAATCGAAGGATCGACAAAAGAAAGATCATCCCTCCGTCATAAAGCGAGGGGCTTCTTCTACAGAGGTGCCTGTCATAACGGCTCCTTCAACTTCGACCTTCCAAAAAAGGACGAGGCCAGAGAAAATCCCACTGCCTGTGGCAAATTCCAAAGGAGCTGGACCCAAATGCCCTAAGTCTGGGGGCATGATCGTGCATACGATTTACATGGCTTCTGGAAAAGAAGAAAGTCGTGCTTCCGTAGGTCACCGGTCGCAAACTCGGTCACTGACAAAAGCTCAGGAGCAACAACAAAAGCTCCAAGAGATGCTGACCAAAATAACATCACTCAGCGGGTAGAATGAAAGTCCGGAACCATCTTCTGAACAATGCCAAGAGCAGGAGACCGATACAGAGTTTTTGCGAAGGGTGCTTGAAAGAAACGTCAAAGAAGCTGCTGAGAAAGCTGCCAACATAATGCAAATGGCGCTCTTGTTTTAGGATATGGTTGCAATGATAATCCATACAGAACCTCCATCCAAGGATCCGTCGATAATCATTGAGGATCACAGAGGGGAAACATCAAACCCTCTTCCACCTCTATCAGTGGACATGGAGGAAATGATCTCCAAGGTTGTTCTTGATGATTACATCGCTCAAAAAATATGAGCACATCAAGCAAATGAAGCGGCCAGCCAAACTGTCATAACTGGACGACCATATCCAGGCTGGTATGACCAAATCAAGTACTCACCGGGATATACGATCTCCAAGTTCCATGTGTACAAGGCGACAAGCAACCCACTCCAGCACGTCGCGCAGTTCAGAGCTCTGTGTGGCAACACTGGAGGTGACGACTAACTGTTGCTTCACTATTTCTTTGGCAGCCTGTCGGAGACAGGCTTTGAATGGTACTCGGAGCTCCTAAATGACTCCGTGAGGACATTCACATAAATGGAACTGCTGTTCACACAGCGGTTTTCCAGCGCAAGCGAGCGCCCCCCGATCACGGCATTGATCAATGCCAGGGTAAAGTTGGGAGAAACCTGGTTCCAATACGCAATCCGGTGGCGGAAGCTGTGGTCAAAGTGTGAACAACGGATCCAAGAATCCCTCGCCGTGGGCATGTTCATTGGTACCTTAGATCCTCAAATTATTGTTTCCCAGTTCATGACGTTCTTCAAGCCGACGACCTTCCAGGTTCTGATCGATAACCTGGCATAAATGGACCAGATGGGCCATGGACCTTCCTCCTCAAACAAAGACCCTCGAAATGCCAAGGGTAAAAGGAAAGCGGGCTTTGTCGCTAACACTCAACAACAATCGAGCGACCCAAAACCGGTGGCTCGCCAAAACAATGCATGTCCATGCCTATTCATGGAAGAAAGGCTAGGACGCGCATACTTGTTTCCCCTTGATAAAACGAGGAGACTCTTTGAGTTGGCAGTGCGCAACAAACTCATCACACTGCCAGATCCACGGCGTCCACCGCAACCTGGCGATGTCAACAACCCCAACTACTGCTCCTATCATAGAATGGTGAGCCACCCAATTGAGGATTGCTACGTTTTCAAGAACTGGGTCGAGGACCAGTACCAATAGGGGAAATTTGCGCTGTCTGAGAACTGGAGGGTGAACCTGCCTTAGAAGCACACTCCTAAAAAGGTGGATGCACCGGGGGCATCATGCTCGCTCGTGGAAGAAACTCCATGAGAAATCGTTCTTTCAGCAAAGACCAAAAGAATGCTGAAGGATCTACAGGCATGTCCGGCGGTCGGGTGGAAGAGCCTACTTGAACCTGAAATCATCGAAGAGATACTGAAACCGCGTCCCATACCGAAAGTTATTGACGAAGGGCAAAATCCCAAAATCAAGTCTTCAGAGTCTTCAAAGAAAAAGAAGAAGACCAAGAAGCCTGTGCAGCCTGCCAAGTATGAAAACAAGTGCACAAACATACAAAAGTACATTGACGCGCTGGAGGAGTACAACCAGATGGTGCGGACACCGGTCACCCTCGAAGAGTTCCTCAAGCATATTTTTGAGAACGCAGATAATGACAACGATGAGGAAAATGACTCATCAGAAGAAACCGATGACTATGTAGCAAGTTACCACATGGTCTCCCATTCGTTGTTAGATGACGAAGCAGCTCTCTCAGCGTTAGAAAACAGCACAGGGAAACTGGGGGCAGGATCGGCGCTAAAATCCCGGACTTTCAGAAGACCCGATCGATACGCTGTTAAACGAAGCCTTTCAAAAAAGCAAAGCTGACCGAGAACGCGAAACAGCCATATACGAAAAGGCTAAGTGTCAGCATCAGGATGAAGAAGCTGCAGCATGGTGGAGTCGTAAAGTACTTCTACCAAACCAAGGCATACCGGCTACTAATAAGAGCAGGATCAAGGTAGAGAAGTGGTTCGCCAAAGCCCTGTCAAGGGGAATGAAGCTGCCACCTCTTGTAGGAAGCTCTCCCGGGGTCATACGCCTTGATGGAGATGATTCACATCCAAACTACTGCCTATATTATCGGAGGGTCACTCACCCCACCGAAGAATGCAGTGCCTTCAAGAAGATGTGGCAAGGATATGTTGCCCACCAAAAACACTTCAGGTGGATAAAGCGCGAAGCTCGTCGACAGCAAAAGAGTGCGACAAACGCGCTTGAAAAAATGACTAGCAACTGTCATATGGTTGATACCAGTTCAAAAAAGGAAAAAACCCAAAGTTCTTACTTTCTTGTGCGATTCTGAGGATGAAATAACCCTCATCCCTCTCTTCAAGGACTCCACCTCCAAAAAAGAAGAGGAGGAGAAGAACTTCGAGAACATTCGGCTGCATAACCGCACGCTGCCTGAGAAGAACCCCGGACCTACAAATAAAGGTTCGAGTAAAAGAGACAAAGGGAAAGAAAAAATCCCTGAGGAAATTGCCCTTGATGATGGATTTGTCAAAGAGCTCACAGCCAGGGACCCGCCTAGGAAAAACAAGGTGGATTACAATGTCCTATATAAGGAAAATACCCTCATAGTTGAGCATATTGGATGCTCTCCTTTTGTCCAAAGAGGCACGAGAGTCTCTGATGAAGGCATTACATGAGCCCGATCAGTTCCAAACTTTCCTTGCAGAAGAGAAGATGAAGGACGAGCAAGCAAAGGTTCACACAGCTGACATTACATTCAGTGATGAAGATCTCCTTCTCGGTACGTGCGAACATAACCGCCCGTTATACGTCACCAGGTACTGCCACGACATCAAGATAGGGAAAATCCTTGTCGATAACGGATCCTCTGTCAACCTTCTCAATGTGAATGTGCCGAAGGAGATTTGCATGAACGCTCAGCACTTTTCTCGGGACAAAATTACCATTTCCGGGTTTGATTCGCAGCCGTCACGGACACTTGGGTCCGTAATTCTGACGTTACGCTTCGGCTTGCTCGTCACTGACATCAAATTTCACGTCATCGACACCAAGACTTGCTATAACGCTTTGCTCGACAGGCCCTGGCTGCATGAGTACAATGTCATCCCTTCTACACAATATCAGTGTATGAATTATTTCAAGGATGATTTGGAATGCACCGTCACAGTGGAGCTGAATCCATTCTCCGTAAACGAGGTTCGGAAATATGAAGACGCAAAGTACTTCCTACCAGACTTCAAAGACACGGAAAGATGTCATAAGCCAGAGGATAAACAGAAATCCGTTGCCACTATCCCAATCTTTGGGAGCAATTCCGAGGAAGATGAAGAAATAGTCTACTCGGGGCAACCCCAGAAAGAAAACAACAGGCCCGGACCATCGACCCCTATTCTTGTCTTTGGCAGTTGTTCCCCGCCGAAGGACACGACCGGGATGTTGGGACGTCAGGCTTGAAATTCGAGGGCAGATGCTAATTGGTGCTGTCTGTCCACCTCTCCGAAGATGCCAAGTTGATTTATGGCACCGTGTATCGAAGGTTTAGACGGATGCGGCCGATGTAGCAGACTTCGTCAGATTCCCCCTCGTTTGAGAGGTTTTTGATTGTGGGGACGCTCTTCCCTATAGGCGCAAGCCCCTGCAGTTAATTATGCTACCGCATCGCGGTAACAACTTTCTCCTTCTCCAGATGGTCACTTCGTGTCGTGGGTGTTTGTTTTGTTTGTGGTTGCCCGTGGATTGTATACGGAGACTAATTTATGTTGTCGTCCGTAGGGCGTGGATTAGTCCAAATCCGTATTTTCTTAGATTCGGGTTTTGGTTTGGGTTTAAGGATATGTTAGTCTCATTTGAGACTAAGATCAACTTAAACTTATGTTAAGGATACGTTAGTCTAATTTTAGACTAAGATCAAATTAACGGGATCGTTTAGATCCAACAACAGATCATTTGGACTCTATTGTTTAGTTTAGGGACATTGCGGTCGATTACCAGTTTAAGAACATGGAGGTCCAGGGTTAAGGATGTAAGTGCACGGCGGCGCCCCGGCCTCCATCCCGAGGCCAAAATGCGGAAGCGGTGATATACTTAAATTTTCTTGAACCGGCACCACCGCGCACTAAAACCCGGATCGAACCATTAACTAGTCCTAACTAACTACAAGATGGGAAGAGAGATATACCGAGTGATCCGTGTCCTCCGGTCTTCTCGTCGTCGTCCCGATCTCCCGCGGAAACTCCGGTCGTCGCCTCCTTGCCGGAAGGGCACCACATCGTCTGCATCTTTTACGGGCTCCCACCTCAATACCGAGGCAACTCGGGCACGAAGCTGGCGAGTCGACGTGCCCAAGGTTTGCTGTAGAATGTGTAGTGCTCAAGTCTCATTTGGGGTTGTAGGAATTGCCATATTGGTGGAGGAATGATACAAGCTTTTGGAGGAGGAGCTAATATGATTTTTGCCAAGCCAAATGGGTGTAAATCCCTACACCAAAAATTGGGACAGCCCAAGAGGGAATGGCCGGCCAAAACAATGAGGGAGAGAGGAGAATGTGAGGGTGAGAGTGTATCCAAAATGAAGGGAGCCACACCCTCTTCCAAGTGAGAGAGAGAGGTCAAAAGATATCATGAAAGGAAATCATCACAAACCCAAACCCACACTCAACCACAACCATCATCAACAATCATGTCCACAAAAGTCATGCCATCATGACACAAAGAAAGTCAAGGTCAAAGAAGAGTTATCATGATAAAACAATATGCAAAGACCCACTCCACAAAAGCTTATTTGCACAAATGCAAATAAGCCCTCCTCCACCAATCTTCGGCCAATGAACGATACAAAGGAAATTGGCTGAAACGGAAAGCAAACTGGCAACTCCAGAAAACTGGTCCCGTAATAAATTATAGGAAAACCCCGCTACTGTGCATACACACCCGCATCTGTATTCCGACCGAAATACAAATACAATGAGACAAAATCTACACTGTACTATACTAGGATCCGGTTTAAACCAAAACCGGCTAGTAGTATTCGTTCGATCCTGATTCGTGCAATACCGTATGTATCTGATCGAACCCTGCCATATATCCATACGGCCTATAGTACAAACTGTCCGATCCTGATCCGTGCAATACCGCACGTATCTGATCGGACCTTGCCATATCTCCATACGGCCTCTACAGCTTTTCGCCCGAAAGCTGAGTAACTGAATGTGGGGGACTCTGAAGACTCGTCAACACCTTGGTTGTGGATTTAACCACTAGCACATCAGAGGTATAAGCCAATACGTAACGGGCTACCAGGTATTGACTAAAAGGGACGTCTGTGAGCGAACTCAGCCTGACAACCCTACTGAGCCTGTCAGTGACAATATCCGTACAGTCCGGTCCGTTCGTCTATGAGCATCACATGGCGGGCCTAGGGGGTTGGTAAAAGTCAGACCCCCAAAAGCGGTACAAGTCGTGTCGGAGTGTAGCCCAGAACACCCTGAGATACTACTGGAATACCTACCAGTAAATCTCCTTGCCTCGGCCGAGGGCTTCGTGTAATGGCTCTCCTAGACACAGCGCGACCTCACCCCCAATACCGGGAGAGACGAACCCCTGAAGATGCGCTCACTGCCTCCATGTGGCTCGGGACTGTACCCAACTAAAACCTGTTTGCACGACTCCTTTGAGCCGTGGTAGGGTAGTAATCAAAGTACAGTGGGAACTCACACGAGACAAATGACGATCCCCAGGTCGATGAACTAACCTGTACACATGTCACTAGGGAACTGCCATCTGACGTCTGGTATATGACCAACTAGCATGTTCCCGGCGAGTCCTGTCCGGTGTACTCATAACCCAATGAGCACCTGTATACATCTTAGGTGAACGAACTGACACCAGTGGCTTGTGAGACCGGCCACCGCCCCTCGTCGGGGTCTCGAATGTACACACTAGTCTACTCTGGAGTATCGATGCCCTATCTCGAAACTCCCACGACTAGGGACCATTTAAGGATGTGCTTATAGACTACCAGCTCCCACGTATATGATCGCCCTCATACTGCTGGTGGTCAAGCAAGAATCCTAGGGGCTCTATCAACGTGCAATAGTGAACTGTCAGGTCACCTAAAGCAGTACATGATGATAAAGATAAACCAGATAGCATACTATCATCATGAGTAAGACTGTCCTACCGGGATAGGTCCTCCATCAATCATTGCAATCACGTGCCTGTGATCCAATAATTGACTCTGAGGGCACTATCTCCAACAATCTCCCACTTGCACTCAAGGATAATTATTGCGATGTCGCATACTCACAGCCCGTGTGATACCGAACACCCAACTCCTCTACTATTCAGTCTCACAAAACCCGTTTACGAAACTATTGCGTTCGAGGAATAGCCTTAGTGAGTGGATCCGCCTTGATGTCTCTTTCTATGTCTCTCTATATCTCAAGTTCGCGGAGAAAACCATCTCCCGAAATGAGCAATACCTGTCTTAGAATGTGTCTGGATGTCTGATGGGACCTAGCTCATAAATGAACTCCAAATCCAAACTTCTTAGACTGTATCGTCAACTGAACTTAATCAGTATCCTGCGCCATTCCTCCCTCAGTACTGCTTTTGACCACCTGTCCAAAATACTGCCCCTCGTCAGAAGGAAAACTATAACTCTGACAACCTCCTTGTCGTCCGGGTCACCTTGGAAGCCTGGAATGATAACTGTCTCCCGAATGAGGCTGTCGTTATCATATCCCTAGAACATCTACTTATGTTCTAAAGCTGCTCCCGACTGTTTTTCCAGTATTGGATCAATGTCAACTTATTGCATTTACTGTAAAAACAACATCTGGTGTGGTACTTGACATCTCATGATTGACTCAATTGCCTGAGCAAGTGATCTGCCAATCATGCATATCCCTCTCCCCTTTAGTCTGTAAGACACCTTTAGAGAGGGTGACTCCATTACCTGTAGGTACATTACCGTGCCAGGAGTCGTCCATTCTAAATACTCTTAGAATGCTGTCTAAGTACCCTGATTGGGAAACCACCCAAATCTAGATCTGAAACCATAGATCCAGTAGCCAGTATGTCAGATATAAAATCCATGTCCCATGTGGAGAAACTACTGTGTGACGACCAAAGTATAACCGATCGTAGTATAGGAGTTTCTTTTCCTATTCTGTGTATGTCATCCAAATACCATGACATCACACCCTACTACCTTCTCAACAGATCCATCCCCTATTCTGATGAAGTCAAACCTATGACTGTCACATCATAAATTGATGATCTATCTCCGCTATATCTGCTTTAGTCTATAAATAGACATAAGCTACCTGTCCACCAATGCTTCCGCTGCTCCCACTGACTACGACAACCCTCTGGCAGAGTCATATACACGTACACTTCTGAAGCCAGTTCAGAACGACGCTATACTCATCCTCCTGCCGGGTCTCGCAGCCTGGAACAACAGCAATGGCAAGTGTGGGTAAACAAGAACTTCCCTGTCCTATCGGAGTACCTCTCGGGTGCCTGAAGTTACCCACCAAATTTGCGGAGTGGCCAATAGAGTGTCAAACCAGATTGAATCTTTAGGTTCCTATGAAATCTTCAGTAATCGTTTGTGGTTCTGGAATCACTTCCAGTTCTACCATACTCCCACTACTGTTTTTCTGAAAAAAATCAATTTTTAATAAAACTGTGGCGAGTCAAGAACAATATCACTATTGATCTTCCAGATGGTAGAAAGTAAACCCTCGTCATAGCCTGGGTCAACCCACAAACAGCCATTACATAAACGTGCCTTGAGTTATCCAGAGTCTGGTTTTAATCATAAGCCGGACAACTCCCCGTACCTTAACAACGTTAAGATATGAACTGTTCTATATCCAATATAGAACCAGAGGCACTGATTTAATTGAACCAGATTCAAATCATGCAGCTGTCTCCAGTGCATGTCAACTAAATGGAAAGAGGCCGATCAGCGTTACTCAACTTAGGAATGCTTTCAATTATGAGTAACCTGAAAGAGAAGCAAGTTCTCTTAGTCATTACTATCAACTGAATACCATACACACGTATCTACATCTTCGATCACTTTGAAGAATCCCGATACTTGCGATACCTGGTTCTCTACTTTATTCAAATACCTATAACTTCTCAAAATTCGAACCCTGTGTTTGCACGAAACACCTGTCTAAAAACTAGAGAAGTCATAAGTAAATCGAATATAGTACGAGGACCAACCCCTCTGTCCTGATGGACCCTGGACAACATACAATACTCTGTATAAGTCCCTTGAGTTTGATAACTCATTCACTGTGTGTCGTAGGTTGAAAACTGTACTTATGGTTAAGAAGAATTACACCGCTGTTTAATGCTCCTTACCTAACCATCCACTGATATAGGTAAATGTCACAGACATAATTTCAAAAAGATATATCTCACTCTATAAAAATAGACGTACAGATGTATCGATTTGAAATTTGTGCATAACAGCGGATATTCAAAACCAAATACTTGCCGACTGGCAAATAGTCCAGGTGACTTCCTCAAATATCACCGATTACAACGAATCCCGATATAATGAGGATGATCACCCAATTCCCAATAACGTACTCCCACTCATCATCTGTAAAACCATACAGATGTGAGAATCATACCTGGTAAATACATACCCTGGAGCAAGTGTTTAACTGGGAAATCAGTTTTCCTTTAACAGTACACAGTGAAACTGAAATATTGAAATGTTTCGTTGGGGTATCCTGGTATTCTTAGTAATGCCTCTTTCATTATCCAGATTCACAACTTTAACCGTATAATTCTTTGCCACCTCTCCAAATCCCTTTATATGTCTTTAGTCATTACCTTCTGTACACCCCTTTAGGCCAATTGGTTTTCTTCCTTCCCTACCGTTCGGCACCAGCCTATGGTTTGGAAGAAGACTATCCAATAAGCATAATGGGTGTACTGTCCTAATCCTAGGAGCACTCGCAATGCGAGAGAAGGTGAAGATAAAAGACAACCGAATAAACCTTATCCCTATTTCTCCTGAACCAGAATCCATCCCCGAACTGGAACGAGTTTCTTTCGAGTTCGTATATAACCATACGATGGAGTATCCAATAAACTGTGGATCTTCATAGTGATACGGAGTGTTCTGGAGAAATACAAAGGTGATTTAGGATTGGCGAAGAAATACTTGGTTTGGTCGTGAATAGCAGTCGCAGTTTACTTTGCCCTCTTTATAATCCCTTGCTTTGTCTGAACTTAATACCTTATGTACACCGTTTAGGCTAATTGGCTTTCTTCATTCCCTACCGGTCGGCACCAGCCTAAGGTCTGGAAGAAGACTATCCAATTTGCGTAATAGGTGTACTATCTCCTAAACCAAGGAGTACTCGTAATCTGAGAGAAGGTAAAATGAAAAGACAACTGAATAATCCTATCCGTTTTCTCCAGAACCGGAAACCATCCTTGAATAAATTCCTTCGAGTTCGTATCTAACCATACGATGGTTTTGTCCAATGGAAGTGGACGTTCGTAGTAATACGGGGTGTCTTGGAGAAAAGGGTAAAAGTAGGAGTGGCAATGAGGTTTGCAACTCTGACAATCCAAAAGCCAGTGTTAAGAAGTTTCGGTCAACTTGGTCACTTAGTCATTGTCTTAGGGTCGGGTCAATGGTCGCTGCCAAAGAGAGAGAGAAAAGAAACACTCAGCGTGCACTCTAACCTAGATCAGAATGGTTACCAATTTATCTAATCTGGAAACCTCCCACTGTACCGTCAAATTCTCCTCCAAACCTAAAAGAAGAATTAGTCGGGATCACCCGAGGAGTAAACCAACTCATCAGTGGGAATCGGGATCCAACTATCATCGCATGATAACGTGACGGAATCCGCTCACGGTGTCACACTCCAGAAGGTATGCGCATATCTGGCAAGTTTCAGTTTCTTTAGAAACTCCCGATGTAATTTCTACCCCATGCTCTTATGACCTTGACTTTGGCCAACAAATCATAAGTCACATGTCAAGTTCTACCCGTCATTCTCCAGGTTGATTTGACTCCACCCGTACCTACCCTTGACTTTGGCCAACAAGGCAGTACGACTGTTCCAAACCAACGCATCTATCTATGCTGCATATGAATAACCAACAGCTACCAAACACTGTGCCTTGACTTTGGCCAACAAACACAGCTTGAATACTATTGACTACCCATATGAAACGACGGAGGGCTGCGAATGGTTTCTGGCGAAAATCTTTAACGTAAAGAACTTGATATCGTTGAAGGAACGGATAGCTTTTAAAATATAGTGACGAAAACCATTGCTAAAGAGGTCACTCCCGGTGAAGGGATCTCGGCTCTTTCCCCGTAGAATGAGGTGCAGGATATTCAAACTGAATACCATGATGCAAAACAAAAGTAATCGGCTATAGTGAAGTTAATGCCCTGACGCAAACTTTTTGTCCAAGGGGTCACTCCCGGTAAAGGGATCTCGGCCCTTGCCTCGTCGACTGAGGAGCAGGATATTCCAACAGAATACCACGATGCAAAACAAAAGTGAACGTCCTTGCAATAACAGCTTTTGAAAAGTGTTCCAACAACATCAGATTAGGTTTGTTTTTAACTTGCATTGATCCGAATCAACGCAGTCCCATCAATTGATCACACCATAAAGAACGAAAATATACTGATGTACGTATATGCCATCCGCATTCGCCATTGGGTCTCATCATTACCCGTTAGGTTAGCTAACTAACGACAGAGCGGGGAATGGACTAGCGCGGATGCAAAACATATACAACATCTACTAATATATATACCAATGTATTATATTCGCTCAAGACGTGATAAAATGCAACATTACAGAAATGTACAGCATCACAGAACAATACAGATATCTGGGATCCCCGGGTTTCACAGAGCCACTACTGAAACCCGACATTCCCCTGGTCGTGTGGATAGCCTGTGCAATGAAATCCTAGACCCCTACAGGCGCGGCAAGTCACCCGCCAAAACCTGAAGCGAGGCAGCCCCCTTCAGTACCGTGAATGGACCACCCGGCACTTCACGGAATCCGGTAACTTGGGCACCCCTCCTGGGTCAACCTGTACCCCCTACGAGTGCGGCGAATAGCCCGCCAATCCTAGAGTGAAGCCCCCTCCGTCTCAATACCATGAGATGCGGGCCCGTTGCCCTCTAGAACCCGGCTATCCGTGCACCCCAACTTGGGGTAATCCTAGTACAGAAAGTAAAATATACATACAACGGGTACATCGACCGCAACCTGGTCGTGCCCCAAAATAATAATACAAACAGGCAGTGACGGCAGTCCACACGTCGGACGCTCGACCCGCAATATCAAATGTACATAATACAACAAATCTGTACTAGCATTGCATCCAGGCTATCCCCCACGACCAATCCGCAACATCACAGCATAACACAGAACATCAACATGAAAGTCACATTCGCAAATCCGTCTAACCGGGCTATAGCAGTTAGACTGGATTTACCGATCAAGTGACATTCACGGTCGCAGATATAATGTAAATACTGTGAAATAATGTGTTTAAAATATCCGATCGATTGAATTTTACCAAGTGGGCCCCCAAGCAATACTGTAGCACTCACAGAAATTCTTGGCCCAAACAAAGTATACCAAAACCCCTATTTTCAGCCCACAAGCCCACTGAAAAAAAATGATGACAGGAATCCACATTCCTGCGGCGGAACCGCGGCCAAAGAGGGGTTATGGCCGCGGTTCCGCTGTCGTACGGAAGGATCAGGGCACCAAATTTTTCCAGTGTTCTTACGACTTTCAGTACATCACTTTTCTACAACCTGAAAAAATTTTCGAGCCAGAAAAAAATCGACAGAAAACTGATGTGAAGAAAACGCGGGTTTTTGGAATTTTGGTCGATCGGAAATGCAAACACATTAAACAAAGCTAGACTATGTTAATGGCGAGGCTCTGATACCACTGTAAGTGCACGGCGGCGCCCCGGCCTCCATCCCGAGGCCAAAATACGAAGCGGTGATATACTTAAATTTTCTTGAACCGGCACCACCGCGCACTAAAACCCGGATCGAACCATTAACTAGTCCTAGCTAACTACAAGATGGGAAGAGAGATATACCGAGTGATCCGTGTCCTCCGGTCTTCTCGTCGTCGTCCCGATCTCCCGCGGAAACTCCGGTCGTCGCCTCCTTGCCGGAAGGGCACCACATCGTCTGCATCTTTTACGGGCTCCCACCTCAATACCGAGGCAACTCGGGCACGAAGCTGGCGAGTCGACGTGCCCAAGGTTTGCTGTAGAATGTGTAGTGCTCAAGTCTCATTTGGGGTTGTAGGAATTGCCATATTGGTGGAGGAATGATACAAGCTTTTGGAGGAGGAGCTAATATGATTTTTGCCAAGCCAAATGGGTGTAAATCCCTACACCAAAAATTGGGACAGCCCAAGAGGGAATGGCCGGCCAAAACAATGAGGGAGAGAGGAGAATGTGAGGGTGAGAGTGTATCCAAAATGAAGGGAGCCACACCCTCTTCCAAGTGAGAGAGAGAGGTCAAAGGATATCATGAAAGGAAATCATCACAAACCCAAACCCACACTCAACCATAACCATCATCAACAATCATGTCCACAAAAGTCATGCCATCATGACACAAAGAAAGTCAAGGTAAAAGAAGAGTTATCATGATAAAACAATATGCAAAGACCCCCTCCACAAAAGCTTATTTGCACAAATGCAAATAAGCCCTCCTCCACCAATCTTCGGCCAATAAACGATACAAAGGAAATTGGCCAAAACGGAAAGCAAACTGGCAACTCCAGAAAACTGGTCCCGTAAAAAATTTCAGGAAAACCCCGCTACTGTGCATACACACCCGCATCTGTATTCCGACCGAAATACAAATGCAATGAGACAAAATCTACACTGTACTATACTAGGATCCGGTTTAAACCAAAACCGGCTAGTAGTATCCGTTCGATCCTGATTCGTGCAATACTGCACGTATCTAATCGAACCCTGCCATATATCCATACGGCCTATAGTACAAACTGTCCGATCCTGATCCGTGCAATACCGCACGTATCTGATCGGACCTTGCCATATCTCCATACGGCCTCTACAGCTTTTCGCCCGAAAGCTGAGTAACTGAATGTGGGGGACTCTAAAGACTCGTCAACACCTTGGTTGTGGATTTAACCACTAGCACGTCAGAGGTATAAGCCAATACATAACGGGCTACCAGGTATTGACTAAAAGGGACGTCTGTGAGCGAACTCAGCCTGACAACCCTGCTGAGCCTGTCAGTGACAATATCCGTACAGTCCGGTCCGTTCGTCTATGAGCATCGCATGGCGGGCCTAGGGGGTTGGTAAAAGTAAGACCCCCAAAAGCGGTACAAGTCGTATCGGAGTGTAGCCCAGAACACCCTGAGATACTACTGGAATACCTACCAGTAAATCTCCTTGCCTCAGCCGAGGGCTTCGTGTAATGGCTCTCCTAGACACAGCGCGACCTCACCCCCAATACCGGGAGAGACGAACCCCTGAAGATGCGCTCACTGCCTCCATGTGGCTCGGGACTGTACCTAACTAAAACCTGTTTGCACGACTCCTTTGAGCCGTGGTAGGGTAGTAATCAAAGTACAGTGGGAACTCACACGAGACAAATGACGATCCCCAGGTCGATGAACTAACCTGTACACATGTCACTAGGGAACTGTCATCTGACGTCTGGTATATGACCAACTAGCATGTTCCCGGCGAGTCCTGTCCAGTGTACTCATAACCCAATAAGCACTTGTATACATCTTAGGTGAATGAACTGACACCAGTGGCTTGTGAGACCGGCCACCGCCCCTCGTCGGGGTCTCGAATGTACACACTAGTCTACTCTAGAGTATCGATGCCCTATCTCGAAACTCCCACGACTAGGGACCATTTAAGGATGTGCTTATAGACTACCAGCTCCCACGTATATGATCGCCCTCATACTGCTGGTGGTCAAGCAAGAATCCTAGGGGCTCTATCAACGTGCAATAGTGACCTGTCAGGTCACCTAAAGCAGTACACGATGATAAAGATAAACCAGATAGCATACTATCATCATGAGTAAGACTGTCCTACCGGGATAGGTCCTCCATCAATCATTGCAATCACGTGCCTGTGATCCAATAATTGACTCTGAGGGCACTATCTCCAACAAAGGACATCATAGTCCGTGGGTTTAAAGGGACCCCACAGTCCGAGGTTAAGGACATCGTATTCCGTGGGTTTAAAAGGACCCCACAGTCTGAGGATAAGGACATCGTAGTCCGTGGGTTTAAAGGGACCCCACAGTCTGAGGTTAAGGACATCGTACTCCGTAGGTTTAAAGGGACCCCACAGTCCGAGGTTAAGGACATCGTAGTCTGTGGGTTTAAAGGGACCCCACAGTCTGAGATTAAGGACATCGTAGTCCATGAGTTTAAGGACCCCACAGTCCGAGGTTAAGGACATCGTAGTCCGTGGGTTTAAAGGGACCCCACAGTCCGAGGTTAAGGACATCGTAGTCCGTGCGTTTAAGGACCCCACGGTCCGAGGTTAAGGACAACGTAGTCCGTGAGTTTAAAGACCCCACAGTCCAGTTTAAAGACGTTATAGTCGATAAGATGTATGGTTGTCGGGACACGTCACCTCTCTGAAGACGTTGAAGATTACAACGACAAATATCAGAGGAGTAAAGAGATGTACTCTCGAACCGGTGTGTGTTGGTTGAAGGATTTGTAGTCCAGTTTGGGACTGAGATCTGTTGAATATTCTTGAGTAGATGGGCTCAGTTCAATATAAGTTGAGGACTTATGGCCGGAATTGGGCTAAGTCCAATAAGATTAAAATGTTTAACATTTTATTGTTCTGGGCTGTTGAACCCTTACTTGGGCTTGGCCCTTATAATAATGTTGAGCATTAGATCCTGACATTTTTTGTCTTGTATTGAATGCATAGCATTCATCAGAACAATGTGTGTTCTGACAGTGCGCCACATGGCGCGCCAGGCGCTTTGCGCTAATTAAAGAGCACATTGCGCTTCTGCCAAGTAGCGCACACGAAGAGGACATGTGTCACGCTCTGCGCTATGCGCCAGTTTATAAGCGCATTGCGCTTTCAATTTGTGAGCTCGTCGCGCTAGTTTAGTGGCGCATTAGTGAACGAAACGTGGCGCGTTTAGCGCTGAGCGCCAGCCCATGAGCGCAGTGCGCTATTTCAGAAGCGCAAAGCGCAAGTTGCATATGTGGTTGACACGTGGCACGTTTTGGCGCTGAGCACCAGTCCAAGGAGCGCAAAACCGCAGTTCATGAGTGCAAGGCACTTTTCAATAGCGTAAAGCGCATTTGATCAAATTTATGATCAGAGAATAAGTTTATGTTCTTTTTAAAGGAGGCTTTGCCTCAAGAATAACAGTTCTTCTTTTTGAAAGGACTTGCTTTTGTAGATCAATGATCTATATGAAGAATATGTTCTTCTTTATTATTTGATGAGATCTATTAATCTCTTTTATGAAAGACCTTGGTCTTTTTTAGATCTATGATCTTTTTTAGAAGATAGTTCTTCTTTTCATGAGATGATTTCATCTCTGCGTTCATTGTTCATGTTCTTTACCTTGAAGAAATGATCTTCTTTTGCTAAAAGCTTGCTTTTCTTTCTTTGAGTTTTCTCAAAGTTTGTAGGTTTTTTTTTCTATATCAGACTTGAAGTCTTGGGGCCTTTATATAGGGCAAGCTGATTTGTTAAATCAGTTAAAGAGATCTTTCTCTGATTGATTTGGGGATATTTCCCCACCGTTGGATCTTTGATCCAGGGGCTTCTGTTTTTGTAGAAGATAATCTTCTTGTTTTAATAAGATTGAGAAATCTTTCCATGCAGAATTTTAATTCTGATTAATTAATGATTTATCATTATTAGATCTTTTGATCTAACGGTGAGGAATTTTTAATTCCAGCGCTAGCGTACCTTGCATTTGACACGTGGCGCGCAGCGCAGAGCAGCCTGTGCTAGCGCACTGTGTTTGACACGTGGTGCGCAGCGCGCCTAGCGCTGGATCTGAAGCGTTGCTTCAAAATTTGAATTTTGAATTTTAAAACAGAGCCTTGCTCTGATTGGGGGTGCGCTGCCTAGGGCGCAGCGCACCTAGCGCTAGCGTATCTGTGTTTGACACGTGGCACGCAGCGCGCCTAGCGCCGAATCTGAAGCGTTGCTTCTACTTTAGATTTTGAATTTCAAAACAGAGCTTTGCTCTGATTGGGGGAAACAAATGCCCCGCACCGTTGCGCTCACGTGGCGCACACGTGAGTGCAGCGGTGGCAGCATCTGAGCCCTTAGATCAACTCAGAAATTGAAGAGGCAGTTCAATGTCTATAAATAGGACCTTTGGTCCCTTAGATGATTATCATCTTCTTTGAGAATTCTTATTCACGGCACAGCTCCTCTGTTGAAGAACTTCTCAAGAGTAAACTCTTTCCAAACTTAGGTAAAGTTTTTTTTTAATTTTTTTTAATAAATTAGGGTTTTACCCATTAGCAGAGCCTTGCTCTTTATAGATCTTTAATCTAAAGAAAACCCATTTAGGGTTTCATTAGAAGAGCTTTGCTCTCATGAACCCATAGATCTAAAGAGATCTTTTCTTGGGTTTCTTAGCCCATGAATCAGAGCTCTGCTCTGTAGATTTCTTAATCTTTGATGAAGAACTCTTAAGAGTTTTTTCATGGATCTTGAAGATCCCAGAATTTTTAATTCATAAAAATTAATTGATTTTAATTTTATTTTCTGATGGGTTTTTCCATCATCATTACAGAGCCAGGCTCTTTAAGGAACTTTATTCCTTCATGATCAGAGTTTGACAAGTGTCACTCTGTCATAGAGCTTTGCTCTCAAAGGGAGATTTTCTCCTTTTCCCGGGGGATCTCTCATTCAATGAGAATTTTCTTGAGGATTTCCTCATTAATTAACAGTCTCATGAGGCTGTTTTATTAATTGATGCACTGTCATCTAGATTTTGTGGGTCCCCCTTTGGTCCCCTTTCCACTGCATTGCAGTGTGGTACAAAATTTTAAAGTATCGAGTGTCAGAATTTTTAAGATTAAATTAAAGCATTGACAGTTGACTTCTGTCCCTCCTTGCAGGCGACATGTCTTTTGATGCTACGTTTCCATTCGTCCATTCAGGGGGAGGATTCCCTGAGGCACCTGTGGACCGGGAGGTTCTCGCGCTCATCAAAGACCGTGACCCGGAACATAAAAATCTTCACTTGTGGGGTAGATGGTACGACCAGATTATCAGAGGTCGTCAAAGATTCTCTTGTGCGACGCCGTCGGAGCTTATCTCGGCGATTCCGTATGCAGATGCACCCCCGGTGAACTATGCCGTGGAGGTTATCAATTGGACTTCGGAGGGTCTTCAACCTTCGATTGCTGCCGTACCCATGCAGCCGGAGGTGGCTTTGGATACCCTGGGGCGGCGCATATGCCATGGCGAGTCACGCCCTTGGGGACAACCTTACAACATCGGGCTAACTCCCCGTCATCCCGCCGAGTATTTGCAGTGGGCCAGGTACATCTTGTCGGCAAAGAAATCGCAGCTGCTAAAGCTCGGCCTATACCCTAGCGGTCTACGCTTCGTTGTTCCAATATTCTGAACCTCCCACATGGTGGATTAAGGCGTTCTTGGAGCAGTGGAACATCCCGAACCATACCTTCCTTCTACTGGACAGAGAGGTCTCCATCTCCTTAGAAGAATTTGCTCAGCTTTCCGGTCTACCGGTTAGGGGGGAGCACTACAAGGAGCTGCTTCCTCCGGATGAATACTTTTTTTCCACCAAGCCGGTGGTGATGGGCCTCACGCCAGAGAACGTTATTCAGCACTAGTTCCGTAGTCTGATAAAGGTGCTGGACATGTACGAGAGCCTCTTCCTGGAATCCGGAGGTCGGGGGGGTCAGTTTTGCGGACTTCATTTCCCGGTTTCTTCGCCCGGAGATTTTGTCGCAATGAGGCGAAAAGTTTTCTAAGCTCGATGATCCCTTCAGCTTTGGCTTGGACCGTCAGCCAGTAATGAAAACTGATCAGAAGGGCTTTTTTCTTCCTGATGCTTCGATCATTCCTCTGTCAGAAATCGCCGCTCCGGGTATTGACGAGGAGGCTTTCTTTCTTGGGTTTCTTGGGCTATGGTTGAGCTGGTTTGCGCTCCCTATGCATCCTCCTTATATGAGGCCTTCCGTCTTCTACCCCGCGCATCGCATGGTTGCCGGAATACAAGTGGCCATCGGGATCGCCGGGTTAGCCCATTTATACCATGGCCTTAGCGTAGCGGCGGATACCATTGAGCCGGGGGTGCATCCTGCCAACTTCCCGATGCATTACTTCACTTCGTGGATGGAGATGCACGTGCTCGGGGTCTTTGGCATTCACAAGAGACCTTCATTTTACGAGAGATGCAAGTTCCCGCGAATTATGCGGCTAGTTGACGCCTCCATCGTGAGTCCGTCACAGCGGGAAGCTAGGGGCTTGCTCCTTCGTCCGCGCACGGTCGGAGATGGTATGTCTTTTACGGACAAAGTCCTGACGATCGGCCATGAAACTTCCAAGACGGTGCTGGCATTGCACGACATTTTTAAGGACGGGGCCTCCGTGTTGAAAGCCCGGGAGATTCTCCATTTATATTCCATCAGGCCGGGCTTTCTTGTATTCAAGAAAAATGATGCGGCGCTAATTATGAGATACAACCCCCATCATTTTGCCCAGCAACTGAGTTATAATCAGGGGGTCCCGCTGGAGGCTTTCTTGGTAGAACCCGTTGCCACCAGAGAGGGAATGCGGGGTGCGCTGCATCACTTCAAGCGCTTGAATACGGGCTCTCACTTCTTTATCAATGAGCCGAGTTGTGTCCCGAGGGCCCTCAACATACACGTGGCCTAGTATCAACACGCAATGGGTGCTGTTCTCATGGAAGAGTGGCGGCTGCTGCTCGATCGCAAGAGTGCACCCCCTGCCGGCGATCGCAACGTCCCTTTGAAGCGACGGACCACTGTCCCCCCTCTGCTAAGAGAGGTCGCTGCAGTTGAGCCTCCACGTATGCTAAGCCCTATGCACGGGTTGCCCCATGCTCCTATGGAGACGGTGGATGTACCATCGGTGCCCCGTGCTCCCACGGAGACGGTAAATGTAGATTCTCCCGAATCTGGCGTGGGCTCACACATTGGGACTCGCCGTCCCAAAGTGTCCTCTATGAGAAAACTGCTACTGGCTACGACTGGAGCTCGCGCACAGAAGAGGAAGAAGAAGTCGGTCCTCTCCCTAGATGCTGTACTCGGCTTGGAGCCTCATGCTCCTTATAACGAAGGCCTGAGCGAATATGGGACCAACGAAGGTCTCTTCATAGCACCGGAAGATACTGATCTCGAGGCCACTATTGCAGCTTCTGTGCGATCCGCAAGCCACCAAGCGGAGATGGCCACCCTCGTGCAATCAAGTAAACATCAGTCGCACCTTGTTATTGCATTATATCTTTATTTTTATCATCATGCCTTGACTGACATTTTTCCTTTTGTAACAGGCTTTACCACTGAAGAGGCTCTGGCGGCTTCCCTCAGGACCTTCGAGAAGGAGGAGAGGAATCGTACTTTGTTGGGCATTGGTATGTCTCGACTCATTGCATCTTCATTCTCCTTTCTTATGGACAATCTGATCCCTTCTTCATTTTATCGCAGGGACCACAATGCCAATCCCGCAAGGTGATGCGAGATGCTTCCAGGGTCAGCCATCGAAGTCCCGGCCTCCTCAGGATTGCCAAAAGAGACTTTACTCAAGCAACCGATGATGGACGCCGTAACGGCTCCAGAGGTAGCTCCTGGCGTGGATGATGACGTCCCATTGACGGAGGTCTTGAGATGACCGGCTCTCACAGCCTGGGCGGAAAGGAAGCGCAGAATGCGTGCAGCAAGGGAGCGTAGTGCTGCCTTAGCCATGGGTGCGGGTTCGAGCACCACTATTCCTGCCCCTACTCTCTCAGAGGAATCTTCGGCTGCCTTGTCAACTGCCTACAGACGGGCAGCACGTGCGGCTCGGGAAGAAAACGGAAGATCAACTCAAGGTAATGTGATATAGGGTTCCGTTGTCAAAGTTTAATTACCAGTTCTTACATATCTTATCTTGCAGGGCCATGTTTTACCGAAGAAGTGGCGGCGACCGCTGAGCCTGGGGCAGCGGTAGAGGAGGTAGTCGTGATTGACGAACCTGAGGCAGCGGTAGGCGAGGTGGCTGCAATTGTCAAGCTCGAGGCAGCGGCTGGTGAAACAGTCACGATTGCTGTGCCTGAGATAGCTGCCATTGCCGAACTCGAGGTGGCGATGGGTGAGACGGCTACAATTGCTGAGCCCGAGGTGGCCACTCCCTCTCAAGAGTCGGGCACCGCCCCGATCGTCTCTCTTTCCGCCTGCGGCTCTTTTCCATCTCCTAGCACCGCAAGCGTTATGACGGCTCTTGTAGAGTCAGATGATGAGGTGACGGGAGGTGAGACCATCCCGATGGAAGAGGAAGAAGCCATCGCTGTATCAAGTGATGCCCTCATCGCGGTTCCGACTGGCAACTCACCAGGTAGATGTTGGGACGTTGCTTTTCTCTTTATTCTGCAATCCTTTTCAATCTTTCCTGACAATATTTATCTTGTTTTTAATGCAGGTGTGGCGAGCGCTGAGGTCGCGCTGCCCGAGGCAGCGCCATCAGCTACCGCCTTGGCGGTGACACCTCCTCTACCCTCTCTCGTGCCATCTCAGATGTTGGAAGGTGCGGATTCGTGACCCATCAGTCTTATTTTTTAGGCTGTATAATTTATGTACTGACGTTGCATTACTGCGTCCTTGCAGGAGTCTTTTTTGACCACATGTATAAGGTGCTGCACCCATACTTCTCCTTCCTGTCAGAGATTAGTCCGCCTGGTGGTGTCGGTGAGTATCTTTTCTAAACGACATCCTTCTTTTAACGGGCAGTCACATTATTGCTAATCCCTCTTTGTATTGCTTGTAGCCTTACAAATCGAAGGCGGAGACGAGGCTATCGTTGCGCCACCAGTACTCCCAGCTCTGCCCCCTGTTGCAGCCGGTATAGTAGACTCTATTTTTCGTGTATTTTCTTTATTTCCTGAGCCGACATCTGACTATGATTTATTTTTCATCAATCACATCGACTCCAGCCCCGTTCGAGTCTCGCATTATGATGCCGGCAGGGCCCTTTTCCAGACGTCCATCCTCAAAAGGTGCTGTGACCAGTCTGCGTATGCTGAGCGAATACGTCGAGGAGCTTGACGTGGAGACTTCCACATATGCTGCGGATTTTGCCGTGGAGGTTAACCCTATGCTGGCGATGCTCGTGAACTTTCATGGTGAGGGCGTCATTGAGTCTTAGGTTAATCGCTGTAGGGAAATTGAGGCTTTCCTGCATGAGCTTGAGCTTAGGCGTCCTACTCCTGAGATTCTGGCCGTGAGCACTCAACGGGCTGCGTGGATCGAGCAGAGTATTTCTTACTTCCGCCATCTTGAACAAGAAGTGGCTTTAAAGCAGAAGGAATGCAAAGAAACTTTAAGCGAATCTGCTCGACAGCATGCTCAGGTTGATGCGAATGCTGTCCAGTTGAAAGTTATCTTCGAAGGCCTTCTACGACGCATTTCTGACGGGTTAACACTGAGGCAGAATCTCGACGTCGTCGAGTGGGATGTACAAAATCGTGAAGCAGCTCAGCGGGCCGTCCAGGAACAACTTTCGTCTTACTTGCAGCAGCGAGCCCAGGTCGAAGCAGAGTTGGCCGCGGCAGCTGATCAAGAAGAGGGGCTGAGGGAAGTGCGCGAGGGGCTAATCGAATTATTGAAAGCGTTTCCCTCTCAATAATAATTTTTTGTACCATTTGTCATTTTGAATAAAATGTATCCATTTTTTATTCTTTCATATGATGTATTTTGTACCCAATTGAATTCATGAATAAAAGATACATTTCTTTCGCAATGTCTTGTGTCATCTCTTTGCTTTCTTCTTTCTTTTGTTATCAGCATGTCACCTTAACAAGCATAGCCGCAGATGATAGAGTGAGCATCTTGTTTTGGCTTCTTCGAGGGGTAGTGATGGCTTAGAAAGCAGGTTCAGATCTGCTGCCTAAGACTTTTCAACTTCATGAGCCGTGAGGGTCTCATAAAGACTTTTCTCCCTACGAGTCGAGAGGATCTCGTAGGTGTATTTCCTCCTTAGGAATCGTGAGGATTCCTAAGCGCGTTTTCTCTTGAGAGTCGTAAGGATTTCACAAGAGAATTTTCCCTCCTACAAGTCGAGAGGACCCGTAAGCGGTTGTTTCCCTCCTTGTCGAGATTCGACTTTGGACAGTGTGGCCCGTGAATAGTATGCAAGAGTCCATTTTAGACCGGCTTGCAGGGCCCCAGTGCTTAGGAAACCAGTTCTTATCCCCATTGCCTAAGGCTTTTCCCTACGAGTCGATACGAATCGAGAAGTTCTCGCAAAGAAACTAATTTCCTCACGAGTCAAGACGAATCGAGCAGTTCTCGCAAGAATATCCTAACGTCACAGTTAACCTCTGCTCTTTACGACAGAGGTCCGTTAGGGTTTGTGGTACTACGGTTTTGTCCGTAGTACCGTCTCGTTGGCTGATATATTCCTCGATAGGAAATCTTGTTGTTCGAGTAGCCTTGCGACTATCGTGTCTCTGATCCCTTCGGGGGCTGGACAAGACGTCTTCAAGCAATCCTCCTAGGCAGTTTGACCGTCGGAAGAGAAAGCGTTAGGAATTTTGCCATGCCGCTTTTTACTTGAGGTTAGGCTCATTTTGGAGAGCCCCGATAAGTCATAACCACTCCGCGCTGGTGTGGGATGATCTCCGATAGTCTTTCAGGTTTTATATGAGTTGCCGTCAAGACCCTGAAGCTAAGAATTTGGTCTTTGCTTCGTTTGCTGGCATTGCGTCTGCTGTATCGAGACGAATTCGCGGTTGTCTCTAGGTTGTTGGTGAACCGTCGAGGTTTGGAACTAAGGATTTTGTCGTGGCTCCGTTGTTTGATTGTCGTGTCTGAATCCTGCTGGAGAAAGAACGCTGTGGTGACATCTCGTCTGCTGTATCGAGACGAACGTCGAGGTGGTGACCACTCCATGTGGGATGGTCTCCGATGGTCTTTCAGGTTTTATATGAGTTGCCGTCAAGATCCTGAAGCTAGGAATTTGGCCTTCGCTTCGTTGTTTTGGCGCGTCCGAATCCTGTTGGAGGAAGAACGCTGGGGTGACATCGTGTCTACTGTATCGAGACGAACATCGAGGTGGTGACCACTCCGCGCTGGTGTGGGATGATCTCCGATAGTCTTTCAGGTTTTATATGAGTTTCCGTCAAGACCCTGAAGCTAGGAATTTGGCCTTCGCTTTATTTTCTTTGGCGTGTCCGAATCCTGTTGGAGGAAGGACACTGTAGTGACATCTCATCTGCTGTATCGAGACGAACGTCGAGGTGGTGCCGAGATTTTTCCATCACTTCTCTTTGTTCCGACCGTGAGGTCTTTCGTTGACGTTGCATCTGCATCCTGTTAGACTGCGAAGGAACGCCGTTGTTGACATCGCGTCTGGTGTAATGAGACGAATGCTGAGGTGGAGTTAGAATTTTTCCATCACTCCGCCTTATTTTGACCATGAGCTCTTTCATTGACGTTGCGTCTGCTGTAACAAGACGAATGTCGAAGTAGTCTCCAGGTTGTCTGGGAACCATCGAGATTTGGAGTAGGGCTTTGCCGTAGCTCCAGGGTTGATTGCAGCGTCTGAATCTTGCTGGAATGGAGAGGAACGTTGTTGATGATCTCTGGGCTATCTCTGACCCATCGAGATTTGGCTTCGTTTTCTGATGGAGCCTGGGAAGGGAAGGTGTGATTCCTTCTTTGTTTGCGCCCCTAGATTGTATACAGGGATTAATATGATATCACCTGTAGGGCATAAATTTTATTTATATTTTTTATTTCTTTCCGCGATGCTCCATCATTTCAGCTTTTATATCGCGAAGGTCGCGATTGCCCAATCATTTCGTCTATTTTTCGCGTTGCCCAATCATTTCGGCTATTTATTTTATTTTTCCTCGCTGCTTTTTATTGCGAGTTGCCCAATCATTTAGGCTATTTTGCATGCATAAATTTTTTTTACTTGCTGATTTTGTTGCAAGTTGCCCCATCATTTCGGTTGTTTCGTATGCATGTATGGCTCGCTAGCTTCTCGCTGCAAGCCTAGAATCAGATACCGATTTCGGCATCAGCACCTCTACAAATGGAATATTCCCAGGAGCGAATCATCATTTGCCTCTGTCGATGTCGAACAAAGGCGGCTTAGCGAATAGGGTTAGGATCCTGTCGATTAAGGCTTTTGACTTCATGAGCCGTAAGGGTCTCATAAAGGTTTTTCTCCCTACGAGTCATGAGGATCTCGTAGGTGCGTTTTCTCCTTAGGAATCATGAGGACTCCTAAGTGTATGGCTTCTCGTAAGTCGTAAGGATCTTACAATAGTATTTTCTCCTCATAAGTTGAGAGGGCTTACAGGGGTTGTTCACCGTGTAGACATATCCCTAGTCACGGATGGGACTTTGTTAGGGAAATGTTTATTCGCGCCCGTGGATTGTATACAAGGGTCAATACTGAACTGCTTGTAGGGCAGTGTTGGAGGTTGTGGTGGCCGCTTAAGAACAGGTTTAGATCCCTGTAGCTTAAGACTTTTGAATCTTATGAGCCGTGAGGGTCTCATAAGAGGGTTCTCCTTACGAGTCGTGAGGATCTCGCAAGTGTAATTTCTCCCTAGGGATCGTGGGGATCCCTAAGTGTGTTGCTCCCTCGTGAGTCGTAAGGATCTCACGCAGGTGGTTTCACCTCACAAGATCGAGAGGACCTTGCAAGTGTCTTTTAACGAGATTGCGCCATTTCGGGTTTTCACAAAACTCGCCGGTAGCCCTGCTGTTTTTACTCCTGGAGCCCTTTCAGGTTTTCATCCATGCCCATCTCGCTTGGGGACGTACTGTTTTTTTTACCACGTCAGCCTGAGGGTGCCGCGGGTTGGTAGTAGTTTAACTACGTTTCGGTCATGAGTCAACGTACGATTACGTAGCTAGATTTTGCCGCAAATCTTCGCATGTTTTGTGCCGGAGGTGGATTCCTTGAAGAGAGGGCTAAGGGCGATTTCTTTGTTAGGGCCGCTTCCAAAGATGATAACTTCTGATCCATTGGTGTCGGCTATGTGACAGTTGCCAGCAGCTCTTTCGCGCTCATTTGTCGTGCTTTTCTGTTCCCGACGAGCCTTGCGCTTCACTCGTTGAACGTGTCGTCGATGGGAAACATATCCCTGCCACCAGTTTTTAAAGGCTATGCACTCCTCGGTGGGGTGTGCAATCCTCTGATGGTATAGGCAGAAGTTAGGATGTATGTCCACTTCATCAACACGTATATTGCCAGGGGAATTTCCTTTGAGAGGGGGCAATTTCATTCCTATTGCCAGGGTCCTAGCGAATCGTTTCCTTACTTTAAGCTTTCTTTTGCTGGCGATAGGGATGCTTTGCTCCAGTCGGGGTGTCTCGACCTTTTCCTCCAGTCGTCGGCGTTTGGCATTTTCAAATACAGCCAGTTCACGCTCTCGATTGGCTTTGCTTTTCTGACGGGCTTCGTTCAGTAGCAAGTCGATCATCTAGTCAGACGGCTCCAAGAGTTTTGGCTTCGATCCTGCCCCCAGCTTCTTTATGCTGTCTTCTATCGCCGAGTGAGCTTCTTCGTTAATTAATGTCGAATGAGAGATCATGTGGCAACTTGCCACATAGTCCTCAGATTCTTTTGACGAGTGATCCCTGTCGTTATTGTCGTTATCTCCGTTCTCAAGGATATTGTTGAGAAATTCTTGCAGTGTGACCGGGGTCCGCGCCTTCTGGTTATATTCTTCCAGAGCGTCAATCTGTTTTTGAAGGTCTGTGCGCTTGTTATCAAGCTTCACGGGCTTTTGGGTCTTCTTCTTCTTCTTCGAAGACTTTGACGGCTGGGTGTGAGCGCTTTGACTATCACCACCAATTTTTGGAGTTGGGTGCGGCTTCAGCATTCCCTCGACGATCTCGGGTTCCAGTGGATTTTTCCACCTGATTGCCGGGCACGTTTGGATATCCTTCAGCATTCTTTTCGTCTTTGCCGAAAGAACAACTTCCCATGGGGCTTCCTTTATGAATGAGCATTATGCCCCCGACACCTCCACTTTTTTAGGGGCATGAGGTTGTGGCGGGCTCACCTTCCAGTTTTCGGATAATGCGAATTTGCCTTGTTGGTATTGGTCCTCAATCCAGTTTTTGAAGACATAGCAGTCTTCGATCGGATGGCCCAATACTCAGTGGTAGGGGCAGTAATTGGGATCGTTGACGTCGTTTGGTTGCAACGGACGTTTTGGGTCCGGCAAATTTATGAGCCTGTTGCGCACTGCCAGCTCGAACAGTCTCCTCGTTTTATCTTGAGGAAACGAGTAAGGACGTCCTAGTCTCTCCTCGAGGGATGGGCGTGGACGCATATTGTTTTGGTGAACAACCGGCTTTAAGTTGCTCGGCTGTTGTTTAGTATTGGCGACGAAAGTTGCTTTTCCTTTCCCTTTTTCATTTCGAGAGCCCGTCTCTGGAGGAGATGGTCTATGACCCATCTGGTCTATTTGGGCCATCTTGTCAATCAAGGCCTGAAAGGTGGTCGGCTTGAAGAACATCATGAATTGGGAGATGGTCGCTTGAGGGTCGAGAGTACCCATAAACATGCCTACCGCAGGAGCCTCTTTGATGCGTTGTTCGTACTTCGACTATAAGTTCCGCCACCGTATTGCGTATTGAACTCATATCTTGCTCGGCTTTACCCTGGCATTAATTAGTGCGGTTATTGGGGTACGCTCGCCAGTGCTCGCGAATCTTTGCGTAAATAACAGCTCCATCTCCGCAAAAGTTTTGACGGAGTCATTGGGAAGTTCGCAGTACCACTCGAATGTCATTTCCGACAAGCTGCCGACGAATTGGCGGAGCAAAAGCTTATCATCACCCCCGGTGTTGCCGCAAAGAGCCCTAAACTGGGCGACATGCTGGTGGGGATTGCTCGTTCCTTTGTATACATGAAATTTGGGAATCGTGTATCACGGCGGGTACTTTATTTGGTCATACCATCCTGGATACGGTCGCCCAGTTTTAACAACTTGGTCGGCCGCTTCATTCGCTCGGTGAGCTCGTATTTGTTGAGCTATATAATCTTCGAGCGTGGCTTTTGAGATGGTTTCCTCCTTGGCTGCTGACAGAGCCGGCAGAGGATTTGACGCTTCTCCTTTATCATCTTCAATAATGATCGGAGGGTCTTCAGCTGGGGGTTCTGGGTGTAACATCATCCCGACCATGCCTTGGAAGAGAAGGGTCATTCGTTTTATGTTGGCAGCTTGTTCTGCTGCTTCTCTGTCCTTCTTTTCGAGAACTCTGCGTAGGAAGTCAACATCGGTTTCTGGTTCGTGACGCTGTTCTGATGATGCCTTCGAGCTTTCTTTTGGCCCGGTGAGTGCGGCCATTTGCGTCAGCATTTCCTGAAGCTTCTGCTGTTGTTGTTCTTGGGCTTTTGTCACGGATCAGGTGAGCGATCGGTGACCCGTTGAAGAGTGACTTTCCTCTTTCCCGGAAGCCATGTAGACAGTATGCACCCTTATGCCCCTAGACTTGGGCCGTTTAGGCTCAGCGTCTCTGTGGTCTGCCATAGTTACAGGGGCTTTCTTTGGCCTTCTTCTCTTTTGAGCAGTTGACGTTGAGGGGCCGTTGCGGTGGGCACCCAGGTAGTTGTTGTCCTTTACGGCTTGACAGGACGGTTCTCTTCCTGCTGAACCTTCACCTTTTTCTGTCGGCGAGGATAATCTTGATCAATCACCGACTCCTGGACCCGTCGCCAGACTTTGTAACCTTTAGAGGACAGTCGCTGAGGGGGCTTCTTCGGATTTGTTTCTGTAACATTCTCCACGGGTGGAGGAGAACTTTTCAGTACGACGGTAAGAGAGTTCCTGCGCACCCTATTCAGCAATCAAAGCTGTTCCCGGTTCGAACAACAGCATTGACTTCTACCGTTGGGGCTGGTGGAGTTAGCCCAGAGGGGGAGTTGCCCCCATCTTTCCTTACTCGGCGCCAGTGGAGGCCTCGAGCGTGCCGAGCTGCTGGTGTTGGTTCGGCTATGGGGATGGCTTTGTCATGCCCCCTGTTTTGAGGAGAGGCTGTTATTGGCGTTAGCAGGTCGAAGACTGACGTCCGTTGAGAGGGGATAGTCAGTCTTGCGAAGGCCGACTTTCGAACAGGGGAAGCAGCCTTCGTGACTTCGCATGAAGTAGGAGCTGAAACGAACAGTCTTGTGAAGACCGACCCTTTAGCATGGGAAGCTGCCTTGACGACTTTAGGAGTAGGAATGGCTATCCTCTTTGGGATGGCTGCTTCAGGTATTGCGGGCTTCATGATGGGCCCATTTGTGCTTCGGCTCAGCCTATCAAGGACTGAGGTATTGGACTTGGGCGACCCGTTGGGAGGGGTCACAGTAGGGGTAAGTTGATCAAAGACCGACTTCTTTGGGTCTTCTTACGACAATATCAGGGCATTGAAACTCATGGGTGGGATCATAGTCCCAAAGAATAATCCAGTGGTGTCCTGAGTCACCTGTTCCATCGGCATAGCAAATATGGAGTCCGCTTGGGGCCCGTAAGTCACTCCTCCGGACAGGACAAAGTGAGAGTTGTAGTTGCAGTTAGTGCAGTTTGAAGCCATTAATCTTCTGTTTTCTGCACGGAGCAAGACACCAAATCTAAGTACCTCGAATCCACAGGCAACCATAGCAAACCGCGATTCGTTCGCGAACACGACACACGAAGTGTGGAGTGCAAAGAGGAAAAGGTCCCACCGGGCGTGCCAGAATCTGTTCCCCGCCGAAGGACGCGACCGGGACGTTGGGACGTCAGGCCTGAAATTCGAGGGTATATGCTAATTTGTGCTATCCGTCCACCTCTCCGAAGATGCCAAGTTGATTTATGGCGTCGTGTATCGAAGGTTTAGACGGATGCGGCAGATGAAGCAGACTTCGTCAGATTCCCCCTCGTTTGAGGGGTTTTTATTGTGGGGACGCTCTTCCCTAAAGGTGCAAGCCCTTGCAGTTAATTATGCTACCGCATCGCGGTAACAACTTTCTCCTTCTCCAGATGGTCACTTCGTGACGTGGGTGTTTGTTTTGTTTGTGGTTTCCCTTGGATTGTATACGGAGACTAATTTATGTTGTTGCCCGTAGGGCGTGGATTAGTCCAAATCCGTATTTTCTTAGATTTTGATTTTTGTTTGGGTTTAAGGATACGTTAGTCTCATTCGAGACTAAGATCAACTTAAACTTATGTTAAGGATACAGTAGTCTAATTTTAAACTAAGATCAACTTAACGGGATCGTTTAGATCCAACAACAGAGCATTTGGACTCTATTGTTTAGTTTAGGGACATTGCGGTCGATTACCAGTTTAAGGACATGGTGGTCCATGGTTAAGGACATCATAGTCTATGGGTTTAAAGGGACCCCACAATCCGAGGTTAAGGACATTGTGGTCCGTGGGTTTAAAGGGACCCCACAGTCCGAGGTTAAGGACATCGTCGTCCGTGGGTTTAAAGGGACCCCACAGTACGAGGTTAAGAACATCGTAGTCTGTGGGTTCTGTACGTTTAAGGACCCCAAAGTCCGAGGTTAAGGACATCGTAGTCCGTGGGCTTAAAGGGACCCTACAGTCCGAGGTTAAGGACATCGTAGTCCGTGGGTTTAAAGGGACCCCACAGTCCGAGGTTAAGGACATCGTAGTCCGTGGGTTTAAAGGGACCCCACAGTCCGAGGTTAAGGACATCGTAGTCCGTGGGTTTAAGGACCCCACAGTCCGAGGTTAAGGACATCATAGTCCGTGGGTGTAAGGACCCCACAGTCCGAGGTTAAGGACATCGTAGTACGTGAGTTTAAGGACCCCACAGTCCAGTTTAAAGACGTCATAGTCTATAAGATGTATGGTTGTCGGGACCCGTCACCTCTCTGAAGACGTTGAAGGATTACAACGACAAATATCAGAGGAGTAAAGAGATGTACCCTCGAACCGGTGTGAGTTAGTTGAAGTATCTGTAGTCCAGTTTGGGACTGAGATCTGTTGAATATTCGTGAGCAGATGGGCTCAGTTCAATATAAGTTGAGGACTTATGGCCGGAATTGGGCTAAGTCCAATAAGATTAAAATGTTTACCATTTTATTGTTCTGGGTTGTTGAACCCTTACTTGGGCTTGGCCCTTATAATAATGCTGAGCATTAGATCCTGACATTTTTTTGTCTTGTATTGAATGCATAGCATTCATCAGAATAATGTGTGTTCTGACAGCGCGCCACGTGGCGCGCCTGGCGCTTTGCGCTAATTAAAGGGCGCATTGCGCTTCTGCCAAGTAGCGCACACGAAGATGACACGTGTGACGCTCTGCGCTATGCGCCAGTTTATAAGCGCATTGCGCTTTCAATTTGTGAGCGCGTCGCGCTAGTTTAGTAGCGCATCAGTGAGCGACACGTGGCGCGTTTAGCGCTGAGCGCCAGCCCATGAGCGCAGTGCGCTATTTCAGAAGCGCAAAGCGCAAGTTGCATATGTGGTTGACACGTGGCATGTTTTGGCGCTGAGTGCAAGTCCAAGGAGCGTAAAACCGCAGTTCATGAGTGCAAGGCACTTTTCAATAGCGCAAAGCGCATTTGATCAAATTTATGATCAGAGAACAAGTTTATTTTCTTTTTAAAGGAGGCTTTGCCTCAAGAACAACAGTTCTTCTTTTTGAAAGGGCTTGCCTTTGTAGATCAATGATCTATATGAAGAATATGTTCTTCTTTATTATTTGATGAGATCTATTGATCTCTTTTATGAAAGACCTTGGTCTTTTTTAGATCTATGATCTTTTTTAGAAGATAGTTCTTCTTTTCATGAGATGATTTCATCTCTGTGTTCGTTGTTCATGTTCTTTACCTTGAAGAAATGATCTTCTTTTGCTAAAAGCTTGCTTTTCTTTCTTTGAGTTTTCTCAAAGTTTGTAGGGTTTTTTCTATATTAGACTTGAAGTCTTGGGGCCTTTATATAGGGCAAGCTGATTTGTTAAATCAGTTAAAGAGATCTTTCTCTGATTGATTTGGGGATGTTTCCCCACCGTTGGATCTTTGATCCATGGGCTTCTGTTTTGCAGAAGATAATCTTCTTGTTTTAATAAGATTGAGAAATCTTTCCTTGCAGAATTTTAAGTATGATTAATTAATGATTTATCATTATTAGATCTTTTGATCTAATGGTGGGGAATTTTTAATTCCAGCGCTAACGCACCTTGCGTTTGACATGTGGCGCGCAACGCAGAGCGCAGCGCATCCTGCGCTAGCGCACCGTGTTTGACACGTGACGCGCAGCGTGCCTAGCGCTGGATCTGAAGCGTTGCTTCAAAATTTGAATTTTGAATTTTAAAACAGAGCTTTGCTCTAATTGGGGGTGCGTTGCCTAGGGCGCAGCGCACCTGGCGCTAGCGTATCTGTGTTTGACACATGGCGCGCAGCGCGCCTAGCGCTGAATCTGAAGCGTTGCTTCAACTTTAGATTTTGAATTCCAAAACAGAGCTTTGCTCTGATTGGGGGGAAACAACAGCGACTCTGAGGACGAGACTAACACCGTTTTCTCCATCCGCCCGTCGGTGCAAACCTTCGCCGGAGCGGATCAGAGTCTACAAGTTACAATGGCTCCGCCTCGGAATGATAAGGAACTTGATGCGCTCGATACATACAACGTACAGGAACTACAGACTTTCTATGTGCCTCCCAGACGAAGGGGTGAAAAGGCGATCCTCTTCTACCAATTTACGAAGACCAGAGTAGAGAAAGAAGTATGGCACGGTGCCAATTTTGCACTTGATAAGCTTCAACCAATCCTTTTGCCAAGATACTACGCAGAGAGATTGAAATGGCTATTAAAATGCCAAGGTGTACCCTTCGAACAAACAGTTTGACAAGCCCACTTCTACAAAAAGATTTAGGATATCCCTAGGACCCAGCGAAAGATACCCAATGGGAAGATGGAGACAACCGGGCTCGGATACGTTTGGTTCAAGAAATGGGAGCGATTCCACAGTTGCCTCGTCATAAACACAAAAGAATTGTTGAATGATGATATGGACGATATGAAAGAGGCAACCGAGCGGAACGATAGGCATCCCAATAACCGGGATGCCAAACTACCGAATCATGAGTTAACGCAAAAAAAAGGGTCTTTGTGATTCTCATTTTTTTTATGGATTCGGGTTTTCGCGGTTTCGGCTCTGGTGAAGAAGAGAACGCTCTTCCAAATAGCTGTGATGTTGAAATAGAGCGAAATCCCGCTCTAAGAACGTTAAGTCTGTCGTTCGAAGAACAAGTTGACAAGCTAATAAAAGAAGCCTGTCAAAAAAGTTGAGATAACCACATTCGCGAAATGGATATTTATGAAAAGGCCAAGATACAACGTCTTAATCAGCAATCCATGGAGAAAGAAGACTACAATGCCCTTCATCCTCAGCCAGCTGTACATTCTCGCCACGAGGAAAAATCCCGAAATAAAGGCAAAAACAAGATGAAGAACGCAAAAAATGCTCGAAAATAGCAAAACGAATCGAAGAAGCCGTGCAATCGAGGAAAAGTCGATTGGAATCCGTCCTTTATAAAGAAGATGAGTAGGGAATACTCTTTCCCTCAAGACAGGATTAGAAAAATATTTAACCTTGTCATGAAGCACCAAATGGTGACGCTCCCGGAGTCTCGGCATCCTGAACAAATAAACGAGGTCCATCACCCGGATTATTTCTCCTACCACCGAGCCATAGGTCATCCCCTTAAAGACTGCTTCACCCTCAAAGACTGGGTCGAAGACCAGTATCAACAAGGCAGGTTCGCTTTATCCGACAGCTGGAGGGTAACCCCACAGCAAAAGCATGAACCAAAGAGGACCTATACCATGAGGATAGGACCAACGCAACTTCAAGAATGGAAGTGAACCCGTACCTGCCATGTGATAACACTCTCAAAGGAGGGAGGGCACAAGACGATAGATAACCCCTTCAAGTGCATCTCAGAGTTTCCACCAGCACTAAAAGAGCTGGAATACATGATATACACTACGACGGACAGCCTAAGGAAAATTGACTTAGGGACGGAAAACGATCCGAGGCCAACGTTCGTCAGTGGGCTGCTATCTAAAAAACAGGTAGACATGTTAAAATATATGCTCATGCAGTATAAAGACTGCTTCGCATGGAACTATTCCGAAATGCCGGGACTAGATCCAAAGGTAGTACATAAACTGGCCATATCACCGGACATAAAGCTAGTCAAACAGGCGTCATGAAGAATGCGGCTTGAACTTGAGATGAGTATAAATGCTGAGGTTAAGAAACTAAACGACTCCGGCTTCATCTAAGAAGTTCAATATCCTGACTGGATCGCTAATATCGTTCCGGTGATGAAGAAAAATAGGACGGTGCGTATCTGCGTGGACTTTCGGGACCTCAACAAAGGTTGCCCGAAGGATGACTTCCCAGTACCTGTTACCGAGCTGATGATCGATAACACGTCAACCCATGAGGTCTTCTCATTTATGGATGGATCTTCAGGGTACAACCAAATAAAAATGCATCCTGAAGACCAAAAGCATAGTGCCTTCCGGACTCCGCTGGACATATTCTGCTATAATGTGAAGCCCTTCGGTTTGAAGAATGCTGGAGCTACCTACCAAAGGGCCATGACGAAGATCTTTGATGACCTCATCCATGAGGTTGTTGTATGCTACATCAACGACCTTGTGGTGAAAAGCAAATCAGATGAGGAACATTTGGAACATCTAAACATAATGTTCCAACGTCTTCGGAAATACAATCTGAAGATGAATCCTCTCAAATGCGCGTTTGGAGTCTCCTCGGACAAATTCTTGGGATTCATTGTACGGCACCGGGGTATCGAAATTGACCCTTCAATGATCAAGGCGATTACGGAAATGTCCATGCTAAAGTCCCTCAAACAGTTGCGATCCCTTCAAGGAAAGCTCGCGTATATCCGGCGGTTCATAGCCAACCTCTCCAGAAAATTTCATCCTTACAATCATCTGATGAAGAAGGGGACCCCATTCGTCTAGGATCAAAAGTGCCAAAATGTACTAGACGAATCAAGCAATATTTACAAAATCCGCCGGTATTGACCGCTCTGGTTAAAGGAAAGCCCCTTATTTTATATACAACAGCCCTTAAGGTTCTCTAGACACGCTATGGGCTCAAGAGAACGATCAGGGAATTGAGAGAGCTTTTTACTAGTTGAGCCGAGTTCTCCTGGGGGAAGAAATAACTACTCCCTCATTGAAAAGCATTGCCTGGCACTGATCTTCGCAATAACGAAGATCAGACATTACGCCTTGGCACATGAGGTCCATCTCATTTCAAAGTTGGATCCTCTCAAATATCTGATGTCAAGGGCCTTACTAACAGGAAGGCTTGCCAAATGGGCCCTCCTCTTGATGGAGTTCTCGATAACGTATTGACCTCTCAAAGCAGTGAAAGGTCGGGCCATTGCCGACTTTCTTGCGGAGCATCCAATACCAGCCAACTCCCCATTAAATTGCAAGTTGCTGGACGAACATGCGTTCGACACAATCGAAGGAGAAAAGGAAGAAAATGATTCCTGATGGGAACTCTACTTCGATGGAGCATCTTCCATGAAGAAGCGAAAGCAAAACACCCCCATAATCAAAGTCGGGGTGGGCCTTATCTTCGTGACTCCATGAAGAAGGATAATGTGTTACCTCTTTTCTTAACAGAACCGAGGACTAATAAAGAATCTTAATATGAAGCTTTGATAGCAGATCTCGTGATCGCTGTCGGTATGGGAATCAAAGACATCCTCATATATGGAGACTCCCAGCTGATCGTTAGCCAAGTAAATGGTGACTATTAGACATGCAAACCGGAGCTGATAAAGTATGGTGAAAGAGTGCAACAACTGTTGACACAAATCCCCTCATATGTCCTGAAGAGTATACCACGTGCAGAAAATAGCAAGGCGGATGCGTTGGCCAAATTGGCTAAGGAATTAGCCGACGAAGACCTCGATGATGTAAAGATCATCATGCAAAGCAGCAGGATCCTCGCGCCAACAGATATATCTTCGGAAGACTCGATGGAGCCATCCGAAGGAAAATAACCGACCGAACAAATAACCCTTCAAATAGGGGACGAAGAAAAGGTCAAGGATTGAAGAGAAGTCTTCATAGACTACTTCAAATCTTGACGAACGCCCGAAAATGCGTCGTCTTGACATCAGCTCATGAAACGAGCTATGTCTTTCGCCTTTGTCAATGATACTCTATATAAGAGATCGTTCGATTATCTATGGCTAAGATGCCTGGGTCTGGAGGAAGCAAAGAAAGTCGTTCAAGAAATTCAAGACGGACTCTGTGGTTCTTACCATGCTAGGCCAAAAATGAAGATGAAGATTAAAAGAATGGGTTATTATTGGCCCACTACGATTCAGGACTGCCTCGAATATGTGAAGCAGTGTCACTCATGCCAAATTCACGGGGAATTCATCCACCAGCATCCAAACCCGCTATACCCAACGGTAGCTAGCTGGCCGTTCAAAATGTGGGGAACCGATATAATCGGCCCTATTGAACCGGCATCATCCAAAGGACATCGGTTCATACTGTCAACGACCGACTACTTCTCAAAGTGGGTAGAAGTAGTACAACTAAGGGAAGTGAAGACGGAGAATATCCTCCATATCTTCAGGACACATGTCATCTATCGGTTTGGCATCCGCGACGAATTATCTTGGATAATGGGCCAGCTTATAGAAGTGATAAAATCAGCCGCTTCGGACAGCAGCATAAAATAGATTAGAGATACTTTCAGTCTATAATCCTCGAGCCAACGGTTTACCTGAAGCCTTCAGCAAGACCTTGACGAAAATTAGAAAGAAAACGACGTCCATGAACAAAAGAGACTGGCACGAAAGGCTGCATGAAGCTCTCTAGGTATACCGCACAACATTCAAAATAGCTACGAATACAACACCATACATGTTGGTATTCGGCATGGAAGCAGTGCTTCCCCTGGAAATAGAACTACCTTCTCTACGAGTAGCGGTTCGATATGAGCTGACAGATGGAAATGCTCATCTTCGGCTCGAAGAGCTTGATACTCTCGATGAAACCGGCCTTAGAGCATAACAAAACCTAGGGGCTTATAAGGTAAGGATGACACGGTCATATGAAAGACTGACCAGGCCGAGAAATTCCGCCAAGGAGAACTCATACTAGTCGTTAAAAGGCTAATGATCCCCAATCATGAAAAATGGGGGAAATTCGAGCCGAACTATGAAGGAACGTACATCATAGACAATGTCTATCCAGGTGGAGCCTACCTACTCATGGATATGCATGGCGAAAGACCCTTCCGGCCAATAAACAGCCGATTCCTCAAAAATACTACGCCTAATGAGTCATGACCTAGGTCAATAAGAGATGACGACGCTCGTGTCTGTTCGCTATCTTCTTGAGTCAAAACTCTGAGAATAGTATGCAAAGAAACTCTGTCGCCTCAAACATGGCAGTACAGGACCGAGATGTCCTTAAACTAAAAAATTCGCCTCAAATATGGCGACACAGGACCGAGATGTCCCTAAACTAAAAATTCGCCTCAAATATGGCGACATCGGACCAAAATGTCCTTAAACTAAAAATTCGCCTCAAATATGGCGACATCGGACAGAGATGTCCTTAAACTAAAACTTCTTCTCAAAAATGACGGTACAGGACCGAGATGTCCTTAAACTAAGAATTTGCCTCAAACATGGTGATAACAAATCGAGACGTTCTTAAATTAAAACCCCGCCTCAAATATAGCGACATTGGTCTGAGAAGTCCTTAAACTAGAAATTATCTGCCTCAAATATGGCGATAACGGACCGAGATGTCCCTAAACTAGCACATCCCCTCCAAAACGGAGATATGCTCCCTTGAGATCTATATTGCAATCGAAGCCCCAACGGCGAAGACTGCAAATCAAGCCTCTACACCCCAGCGGTGAAGTCACCCCCAAGTCCTACTAGCAAACAAACGGTCCATTAAAAAAACGGTATGTCCACAAGCAAATTCGGCATGGATGAAAACCCGAAAGGGCGCCGTGCGTAAAAAAACAGGATTACCGGTGAGCTTGTGAAAACCTGGAAGGGGGCAATCTCGTAAAAAAAGGTATGTCCACAAGAAAAATGGGTACCGATGAAAACCCGAAAGGGCGCCGTGAGTAAAAACAGCAGGACCGTCGGCGAGTTTGTGAAAATCCGAAAGGGCGCGAACTCATAAAATAAAAATTCATGGGCACTTGTAAGGCCCTCTCGACCTTGTGAGGAGAAAATACCTGCGTGAGATCCTTACGACTCACAAAGGAACAATACACTTAGAAATCCCCACGATTCTTATGGAGAAATTACACTTGCGAGATCCTTACGACTCGTAAGGGGAATCCCTCCTATGAGACCTTCATGGCTCGTAGGATTCAAAAGCCTTAAGCTATAGGGATCTAAACCTGTTCTTAAGCCATCGTATCCCCCAAGTTGCCCTACAGACGGTCCAATATTGACCCTTGTATACAATCCACGGGCACGAATAAATATTTCTCTACCAAATTCCACCAATGGCGAGAAATGTCCTTATATTATGAACGCACTTGTAAGTCCTCTCGACTTATAAGGAGAAGATACTCTTGTAAGATACTTACGACTTATAAGAGAAAATACACTTAGGAATCCCCACGATTCCCAAGGAGAAAATACACCTACGAGATCCCCACGACTCATAGGGAGAAACACCTTTATGAGACCCTTACGGCTCATAAAGTCAAAAAGCCTTAGTCGATAGGATTTTAACCCTGTTTGCTAAGCCACCTTTGTTCAAATCAACAAAGGCAAATGATGATTAACTCCTGGCAATATTTGAGTTGCAGTGATGCTGATGCCTAAAAAAGGTATCAAACTCCAAGTCCTTTCACGGCAAATGATGATCCGCTCCTGGCAATATTCCAGTCGTAGCGATGCTGATGCCAAGGTTAGTATCGGATTTCAAACTCGCAATAAAAACAGCAGCGAGTAGCAAAAAAAATGCATATAAAAACAGCCGAGATGTTTGGGTAACTCGCAATAAAAAAGCAGCGAGTAAAAATATAAAAACAGCTGAAATGATTGGACGCCGCGAAAAATAGCCGAAATGATTGGGCAATCGCGACCTTCACGACATAAAAGCTGAAAAGATAGAGCATCGCGGAAAGAAATAAAAAAAATGAAATGAAAATGAAACTTTTATGCCCTGCAGGTAGGTCCACACCGACCTATGTATACAATCCATAGGCATAAATGAAAGAAAATGTATCATATTTTCCCACCAGGCTCCGTCAAAAGTAAAGCCAGATCTCGACGGTTTATATACAATCTAGAGATCAGCTCGACATTCTTCTTATTCCAACAAGGTGTAGACGCTACGTCAACAAAGGCTCCAAGGAGCCAAATAAAAAAAAAGGAGTGACGCTAAAATTCCCGCTCCAGCTTGACTTTCCTTCTCGGTGCAGACGTGACATCAACAAAGCTCCATGGAACCAAATCAAAAAGGAGTAATGGCAAAATCCCAGCTCCAATTCGACGTTCCTTCTCGATGCAGACGCAACGTTAACAAAGACCCAAGGGTCAATTCAAAAACGGAGCCATGGAAAAATCCTAGCTCCAAGTCTTGACGGTACATATACAACCTAAAGACTACTCCGGCGTACCTTCTCATTCCATCAGGGTGCCGACATGACGTCAACAAAGCTCCAACGAGCCAAATCAAATTGGAGCAAAGGCATATTCTTAGCTCTGCACTTCAACTACAATACATACAACATAGAGGTCCTACATATGTCTACCCAACTTCGGCAAAGAAACAACACGGCATCGTAAAACAAAAATGAAGTGACGGCATATTCCTAGCTTCGTGTCTTGACGACAACTCATATAAAGCCTAAAAGACTATCGGAGATCATTCCACTCCAGCACGGAGTGGTTATGACTCATCGGGGCTCCAAATTGAGCCTAACCTCAAGTAAAAAGCGACATGGAAAATTCCTAATGCTTGCTCTCTTGACAGTAATATAGCCTAAGGAGATTACTTGAAGAAGTCTTGTCTAGCCCTCGAAGGGATCAGCGACATGACAGTCATGGGGTTACTCGAACAACAGCTTAAAGACCGCATATCGAGGAATACATCAGCCAACGCGACGGTACCACGGACCAAAGCCCCAGTACCACAAAATCTAACGGACTACTGTCATAAAGAATGGAGGTTATCTATATATAACGTTAGGACAAGTTTTCCTGTAAACCCAAGGGAGGTAAACCAAATAAACTCTGAAATGAGTACATAAACTAGAAACTCCGAAACGAGTGAATAAACTATAGACTCCAAAAAGAGTGAATAAACTAAAGACTCCGAGATGAATGAATAAACTACAAGCTTCGAAATGAGTAAGTAAACTAACGGGCGCTGAATCAAGACATCAAGAAACTGAAAGGCGTAACTCATGAGCCTCGGGGTTCAGAAATACATTTCTTAAGGATGTAGATTTGAGAAGACGCTTGTATCCGTTCACTATCTTCTCAGATCAAAATTCTAATAAAATCGCGCATCCCAACTCGAAACCGGCCAGATGTTATGCATCACTTCAGTCCAATGTTCACCTATGTCGAGATGCATGCATCAAAAACTTCTAAAGATTAAAATACAAAATGTATGTACAGAGGCAGGATGCCCATATGAAGATGTGCCGGGGATGAAAAGTTCAATGGTAGACATTATTTTATTACTATTATTATTATTATTATACAAAGAAAAGATAGCCGAACATGGGATTAGAGATACAAGGATTAACAAAACGATGTACAAGATTCTCTAATTCTCTCTCTGCCTTCTCCACTATGTCGAAGCGGCGATCTTCACGAGGAGTCGCTCCCCATCGGTCAGCGACGTGCTCATCAGCAAAGGCAGACATGATGGCCCGCTGAGCCTGTATTTGGCTTAGCAGACGAACCGAACAATCCTTCAGAGGCTGGGTAATCAAACAAGCCTCACGGAAGCACTCGATTTTGTTCTCCGCCGCGTCGAGCATCGCTAAAGTCATCTCCGCTGGATGAGGAGGGATGTCAGCAAGTACCGATGAGAAGATCGCCCGAAGCCAAATGGAGCCGGCAGGAAGAGGAGAGCCCCGACGAGCCAGAAGCTCGTACATCACCGTGTCACACCGGTCATTAGTGGGAACGGGATCTACTAAACGTGCAGCAAAACGAGGGACAATTCCCTCGATAGGTACCTCCCACGGTTGCCGACGAGAATGCGGATGATTGCAAGCCATAACTCTTGGTTTGTTAAAAGGTGATTTTCTCTTTGTGAAAGAAAAGGGAAGCAGAGCTTCAGATTATAAAGGGAAGCACTCAAGTCTAGGCACAGAAAATGTTGTGCCTGGTGGAGCAATTTCCAAGGCCTAAAAAAGGGCATGGGAAAAGAAAGGGTTGACTTATGGGAATTAGAGTAAGGAGGTGAAACAACTCCACCAGCAGTGCCTCATGTGCATGATACGTGAGCACCCGCGTTAATTCTTTCCGGGATTAGAGCGGCGCCTCACGTGCTTAACGTGTGAGCGCCGATACTAGTTCAGAATAAAAATCCTCAGCAGCGCCTCACGCGCACGACACCTGAGCGCCATCAATAATTTCTATATATATATATATATATATATATATATATATATATATATAACAACACTTCATGTAAGACACATATGAGCATTGGCATAAAGAGAAAAGGGAATTTTGTTATTCATACTTCGAAGAAATTTATACATTGGCAATGATAAAAAAAAGAAGTGTTTACAATGACAAAACACTGTATTCCATATACGGATTCAGGAACTTGGAAGCGAGTCTGAGTAAAGTGCTTTCGACCTCTTTGGCCATTTTCTTGTGCATTTTCTCACGAATACAAGCGTCGGGATCCCTACTAATGTCGTCCGTCCACTGGTAGGTGGATATTATCGCCTTATGTTGGAAGACACGATGCAAAACATCGACAAGATCATCTCTTCGCTTCTTTGAGATCAGGCCCATCAGATATATTGAATGCACCTTTTCTTCATCATCATCAAGCGCCTCTAGGGGCATAGCCTCGTCAAGCCCAGGGATTGCTTCCCAAATCGACCCAACGATAATTTTCAAAAGAGAAGAACGACGGGAGAGTAATCGACCGTTGTAGTCATCAAAACGACGCATTACCTCAGTGCATTGGGCGTCAGTGAATACCTGGCCTTGACAGCGGCCTTGGATGCGAATATCTTCATAAGAGATAATCTATTTAAGATCATAAAGGCGAGACGCTATAGTATCTGCAATGAAAAACCAGTAAGGGGTTTAGCAATCAAAATATCAAAATTATTACGATGGTCCTAACGCCCTCATCAATGATGAGAAAGGCACTCATTGTAAGAATCCAAAAGGATTCTCATTTAATGAGAATCTCATTAAACTATGGAGTTAAACTCCCTTGAGAAATGTGTTCTACAAACAGATTTCAAATCTGCCAAAAAAAGATCCTAAAAGGAAAATAAGAAAGGGAATAAAATTCCCAAAAAGAATTTCTTTAAAAGAAATTTTTCTCGGAGCCAAGCTCTGTAGATCAATGGGATAAAATCCCAAAAATCTGCTCGGGAAATGGAATTAAATTCCAAATAACTTTCAAAAATCAAAGTTAGTAACAGAGTAAAACCCTAAAGATCTTTAAGACCTATGGTCTACTCAAATAAAAGTTTTAGATCTCTAAGAGATCATTACAAGAGAAGAGCAAAGCTCTGTTAATGTGTTAAAAAAACCCTAGAACATGAAGAGATTCATTCAAGAGTTTCTTCAGAAGTTAAATCATGGTCATGATTCTTACCAATTTTGACAGAGTTTTAACTCAAAGGGGAGTTTCTTTGGACAGAGATCTGAGCTCTGAAAAGAGAATTAAATTCTCATGGAAGGTAGAAGACACAAGAGGATGAAAGAAACAACAGTCATCTTAAGGGCCAAAGGCCATATTTATAAAACATAAGAAGACGGTTCAACTCCCCAGAAGATCAAACGGTGGAAAAGGTGCCACCACTGCACTCACGTCTGAGCCACATGAGCGCAACAGTGAGGGGGAATTTGTTTCCCCCAATAAAAGAGCAAAGCTCTGTTCAAAATTAATAAGACAATGCCTCACGTGTCCTCCATAAGGGCGCCAGCACCAGAGTCAATCTTATAGGATTAAATCCTATAGTGACGCCTCACATGCTCCTCAAACGGGCGCCAGTGTGCAAAGCACAAAAGAATCTATTAAATGAAATAAGAGTTAAAACTCTCATATAGCGCCGTACGTACTCCTTACGCGGGAGTCAGTGTGCAAAGCACAAAAGAATCTATTAAATAAGAGTTAAAACTCTCAGGTGGCACCTCACGTGCACAACACGTGAGTGTCGGCACCCAGGTAGAATTAAATTCTACTCTCTGTTAAATAGAGTCGTTGGATCAAAGATCTAACGGAGATGATAAATCATCAAAAATGTAGAATTAAATTCTGTCGGGAGAAAAAATTCCCCAAATCTTTCTACAAAAATAAGAAAGATACCTTCGGTTGGATAATAGAATAAAATTCTGTTTTGGGATATATTCCATCAATCTTTCTAAATAAGAAAGATTGCCCTCTGTAAAACAGAGAACTCTTGGATTAAAAATCCAATGGTGATTAAAATCACCATTTCACAGAATAAAACTCTGCATATGGGAAAATATTCCCCCAATCTTGTTAAAAAACAAGAAAATATGTTTTGTAAAATAGAAACCCTCGGATCAAAAATCCAATGGTGGGTAAAATTCCCCAAATCAATTGGAATCTCCCAATGAGAGATTTCCTCAAAGCTAATTAACAAATTGCCTCTACTATATAAAGTACCCAAGACTTCAAGTCTCATATAGAAGGAACCCCCCATAAGCTTTACAGAAAGCTTCCAAAACAAAAAAGAACTCATTTCTCAAGAAAAGAAGAAGAGCTTCATTCTCGAAACTCCAGGTAATGAAAAGAGATCGAAATATCTCTACAATACAACATCTAATGGTTTAACCCTTTCAAAAGAACTTAGTTCTCTCTCAGGATTTGAGATCTATAAGACAAGTCTCCCATAAGTTGAGAATTTAATTCTCATCGAGAAGATCTTATTCTTGAGAATCAAAGATTTAGAGGAGAATATGGATAAAAGAACATAAAATAACAACATGGAGTCCATAATACTCTAGGAACTTAGTTCCTTTCAATCAAGAAATTAGTTCTTTTAATAAAAAAAAACCTGATCTAAGATATTCAAAATAATGATCTTAGTGATCGTTAATGGTCAAATTACCATTACCAGAGATTAAAGTTCTCTAAAAATATCAACATAGATTTAAGTTCTCCAAAACTATCAACAGAGATTAAATCTCCATCTAAAAGAAACCAGCGCCTCACGTGTTTCCCACGTGGACGCCCCTCTTCAATAGCGCCTAGCATCTCACGTGCTCCTCACGTGAGCGCCACATAAAGAGTGCTTAGTACTTCATAAATAGCCAAAACGGCCGAGTCCTTAGCATTTGATTGGGCAGCGCCCAGCGCCTCACGTGCTCCTCACGTAGGCGCCACAAAAATAATAAAAGTGGCTGAATGCTTGGCACTGATTGGGCAGCGCCCAGCGCCACACGTGCTCCTCATGTAGGCGCCACCAAAAAATAAAAGAAGAAAGAAAATTGCCTAGCACTTCATAAACAGCTAAAGTGGAAGAGCGCTGAGCGCTCATTGGACGTCGCCCATAATTAAATGCTTCACATGACACCCATGTAAGTGTTAGATCGTCAAATAAGTGCTTAGCACTTTTGCATAAAAAAAGGCTGAATAAACAGAGCCCAAATAAGTGCTTATCACTTTTTGAAAAAAGAAGAAGAAGAAGTGTAACAATCCTAAATTTTTTGTACAACTTTCTGTACAATTTTTTCAAAAATACAGAAAGTGGTATTTTCGCCTGAGCACAAGATATAAGTTTGTTTTGCTTTTTAATAGCAAGAAGGAGCTTGTAGCTCATTGGTAAGACTTTGCACTGCTGAACCAAACCACCAGAATTCAAATCCCATCCCCCACATTATTTTTAATATTGTTTTATTTTGAATTTTTAGAATACCAAGGGTTTACACGTGCATAACTCGTAAAAACCCCACTACACATGTTAAATAAACTGACCCAGGGGCTACACCAACCGACGACGGACCCAGGGGACCCCAGAATCGGCCTGACTCGGCCGACTCGGGCCGGCGGCGGCAGTGACTCCGCCGTCGGTGCTGGCCGAGTTGGCTCCAATGTTGAATCGGTCAACATGAAAAGTCCGCCTCTTCACCTCCCCATCACTCCTGCACACTTTATTTCTTTGGATCGGTTCCCAAGCCTCTTTAAAATCCTATTTACTCCATTTTAATACATTTTAATACAATTTAATACATTTTTTTTTTCAATCCAACCTTTCACCTACCCCAAACCCTAGCCTTACCCTATAAATACAACCCCTAAACACACCCTCCTCACTCCAAAATTCTGATCAAAACTCTCAAGAAATTTCTAGAAGCTTAGTGTACTTTTGGAGTAGCGAAGGGCGAAAGCTTCGGCAATTTTCCGACGACAACCCTAGGAGTTCCCGGCGACGAAACGACGAACCGGCGCCTCCTCCCGTCTCCTTTTCCTCATCCCTAACTTCTAAACCCGTAAGTCCCACCTCCCTCTTATGTTCTCTATCCTTAAAACTTCTTTTACTAAAACCCGACGGAAGCGAAGTTAAATCCGACTTCCGATTCAGTTTTCTTTATAAAGTTCAATTTTCCTTAACACAACCATGTTAAACTCTTGCATCTTGACTATTAATCATTAACAAAAGATGTTGAACAAGTTTCATAGCAAAACATTTCATCTTGTAACTTTTATCGCTCTTTTTTCACTTAAATACCATGTAGTTTACTTTCTAGTTTAAAACATCATTAATCTTGCTATACCTTTAATTAGATCACGAGGTAATGACCTACCTCCTTACAACACTCATATGCAATATAGCACAATACCTTTCGGGAACATAGAATACGGGAAAAAAACATTTCAAATAAATACCATGAATTAATAAAACCGTTTTCTAAAGGATTAAGTATTTTTATAAATCTTTGCAAAGTGTCGCTATAACCCATTTTGGGAAACCCGACTGGGATAGTGCGGATTATCGCACATCCCTGGGCTTAGTAGTGCGAGATACAGACCTCCGCAAGGAGCATTCGGTCTCGAGAGATTTAAATACGAAAATCTTAAGAAAATGAGATTTCTAGAAATATAATATATATTAAAATTATCTTTATATATATATATGTGTGTGTGTGTGTGTGTGTGTGTATCATTCAAATATCTATTTTGTGATAATATAAATATTACAACTTTTTCTAAAAATCACAAGAATCATTTTACATCAAAATATCATGAAATCCATACAAGTTCAATATTACAATTAAATATCATGTATTATGAAAAATAGGTTATTTTCACTAGAAATACCACAAGTATAAAATCTACATCTATGATAACTCTAAAGACGATAATTAAATATTTGGGGTGTGTTTTGAAAATTATATAAAAGTATTTTTACATAAAACACCCTCAAATTCTATAAATTACCTTAAGGACCCTAGTAAATATAGGTTTAAGCGGGACCAATCTCTTGAGCCTCAGGGAGCCGGAGAAGTGGGTGCTTGCCTATTTTAAGGTAGACAACTTAACAACGGTGTTATCAATACGGTAATCGTCTTTGAAAAAGACACAAATCCTGCCGCCCATGTGCAGCGGTTACCGATAACATCAAAACAATCAGGACTTCAATTTCTTTTCTAATTGCTCTGACTCAGACTGAGTCTCATTATAAATAATCTGACTTGAATATGTTTCAAGTATGAAATTACAAAACTACAATTCAACATGAATCCATGAATACATATATTCAACCTGTTCAAACGATTCAATCTGTATTGACTGAACCGAACCATGGATATACTTCCATTTACATGATTCTCCAGTTACATTCATGATTCTCCAGTACATCCATTTTACTTATATCATGGTTTCGGAAAGTCATCCAAATATAAAATCTATATGAAAATTCAATTACAAATTGAAATACAATACAAACAATACAATCAAGACATCGCGGGGTTTAAGGAGTAGATTGGTACGGAATGTGTTAAAACTGGCACGAGACTGCAAGATTAAGACACCTAACCTTAATCCAATTTCCGTTGTTCCGGGTTGTATAACGGAGCCTTGTACATTTCATTTGCCCTAGTCTCTAGTATATAGAGACTCCTCTCGTATACACTGGAATCCTTCTGTACCAAGCTATAAACAACAACGTTAATGAATACAACTGTATAACAATATAATACAACTGTATAACAATATAATACAACTTTAAAAGCTATTTTATCTCTGTTTATTCTGTTTCTCCCTTATCTTTGGGACTTACCGAGCAATTTGTTCGCTGACAACATTCTCATTCTTCGTTGTTGAATGTCGTCAGGTGATTTGGACCTTCCAGAGATCGAGCCCAACGCTGAAGATTTAGACCAGTTTACTGAAGATCCAGAGCTTTAGCTTCATTGTACACATTTCCTTTCAGTACTTTACATTTCTGTTATGCCACTGTTTAGGCAACGCTTTATTCCATGTATTTACTTTTCCATGTATTGTGAAAAGAATGTGTATAAATAAAGTTGCTGTTTTATAATATCTTGCCTCTTGTGCATTTATATTTATATTGCTTAGATACGCTTAGCATATTTACTTCACAGTAAATACGTAGCGGACTCGTCCCGTCCCCTTCGCCGTACACCGGGAAGCGGGGCATGGCAAGTTTTGTTGGTGGCCCATGCAGGTTAGAATTGTATGGAACACTATCATGCAGTTCTGTTCTGTGTGAACAACCTAAGCAATATAACACAAGAACCAGCAACTAAAACATTCTTTACAATTCATGTTTCTTGAATCTTATCATTTCATATATCATGAATCTGTCCTAACCCAAAATTCCCTCACCTCTTTTACAATTTTACCCAAACCTTTCGTATTTTTTCATTCCTTTACATATTTTTTTATACACTACCAATAGTTCTATCACCAAACTTTCCTTGAATCTGTTACACCTTCCTTTTACAAAATTCGAGGACGAAATTTTTATAAGGAGGGTAGAATGTAACAACCCTAAATTTTCTATACAACTTTCTGTACAATTTTTTCAAAAATACAGAAAGGGGTATTTTTGGCTGAGCACAAGATATAAGTTTGTTTTGCTTTTTAATAGCAAGAAGGAGCTTGTAGCTCATTGGTAAGACCTTGCACTACCGAACCAAAGCATCAGAGTTCAAATCCTATCCCCCACATTATTTTTAATATTGATTTATTTTGAATTTTTAGAATACCAAGGGTTTACACGTGCATAACTCGTAAAAACCCTACTACACATGTTAAACAAACTGACCCAGGGGCTACACCAACCGACGATGGACCCAGGGGACACCAGAATCGGCCTAACTCGGCCGACTCGTGCCGCTGGCGGCGGCGAATCGGCCGTCGGCGCTGGCCGAGTTGGCTCCAATGTTGAATCGGTTAACATGAAAATTCTGCCTCTTCACCTCCCCATCACTCATGCACACTTTATTTCTTTGGATCGGTTCCAAAGCCTCTTTAAAATCCTATTTACTCCATTTTAATATATTTTAATATATTTTAATACAATTTAACACATTTTTTTTCAATCCAACATTTCACCTACCCCAAACTCTAGCCTTACCTTATAAATACAACCCATAAACACACACCCCTCACTCCAAAATTCTGATCAAAACTCAAGAAATTTCTAGAAGCTTAGTGTACTTTTGGAGTAGCGAAGCGCGATAGCTTCGGCAATTTTCCGACGACAACCCTAGGAGTTCCCAGTGACGAAATGACGCACCGGTGCCTCCTCCCGTCTCATCTTCCTCATCCCTAACTTCTACACCCGTAAGTCCCACCTTCCTCTTCTGTTCTCTATTCTTTAAACTTCTTTTACTAAAACCCGACTGAAGCGGAGTTAAATCCGACTTCCGATACGGTTTTCTTTATAAAGTTCATTTTTTCTTAACACAACCATGTTAAACTCTTACATCTTGACTATTAATCATTAACAAAATATGTTGAACAAGTTTCATAGCAAAAAATTTCATCTTGTAACTTTTATCGCTCTTTTTCACTAAAATACCATGTAGTTTACTTTCTACTTTAAAATATCATTAATCTTGCTATATCTTTAATTAGATCATGAGGTAATGACCTACCTCCTCATAACACTCATATGCAACATAGCACAATACCTTTCGAGAATATAGAATACGGGAAAACGAAACATTTCAAATAAATACCATGAATTAATAAAACCGTTTTCTAAAGGATTAAGTATTTTTATAAATCTTTGTAATGTGACGCTACAGCCCATTTTGGGGAACCCGACTGGGATGGTGTGAATTATCGCACATCCCTGGGCTTAGTAGTGCGAGATGCAGACCTTCGCAAGGAGCATTCGGTCTCGAGAGATTTAAATACGAAAATCTTAAGAAAATGAGATTTCTATAAATATAATATATATTAAAATTATCTTTATATATATGTGTGTGTGTGTGTGTATCATTAAAATATCTATTTTGTGATAATATAAGTATTACAATTTTTTCTAAAAATCACAAGAATCACTTTACATTAAAATATCATGAAATCCATACAAGTTCAATATTACAATTAAATACCATATATTATGAAAAATAGGTTATTTTCACTAGAAATACCACAAGTATAAAATCTATATCTATGATAATTCTAAAGACGATAATTAAATACTTGGGGTGTATTTTGAAAATTATATAAAAGTATTTTTACATAAAACCCCCTTAAGTTCTATAAATTACCCTAAGGACCCTAGTAAATATAGGTTTAAGCGGGACCAATCTCTTGAGGCTCAGGGAGCCGGAGAAGTGGGTGCTTGCCTATTTTAAGGTAGACAACTTAACAACGGTGTTCTCAACACGGTAATCGTCTTTGAAAAAGACACAAATCCTGCCGCCCATGTGCAGCGGTTACCGATAATATCAAAACAATCAGGACTTCAATTTCTTTTCTAATTGCTCTGACTCAGACTGAGTCTCATTATAAATAATCTGACTTGAATATGATTCAAGTATGAAATTACAAAACTAGAATTCAACATGAATCCATGAATACATATATTCAACATGTTCAAACTATTCAATCTGTATTGACTGAACCGAACCATGGATATACTTCCATTTACATGATTCTCCAGTTACATCCATGATTCTCCAGTGCATCCATTTTACTGATATCATGGTTTCAGCAAGTCATCCAAATTACAATCTATATGACAATTCAATTACAAATTGAAATACAATACAAACAATACAATCAAGACATCACGGGGTTTAAGGGGTAGATTGATATGGAAGGTGTTAAATGTGGCACGAGACTGCAAGATTAAGACACATAACCTTAATCCAATTGCCGTTGTTCTGGGTTGTATAACGGAGCCTTGTACATTCCATTTGCACTAGTCTCTAGCATATAGAGACTTCTCTCATATACACTGGCATCCTTCTGTACCAAGCTACAAACAACAGCGTTAATGAATGCAAAAGTATAACAATATAATACAACTTTAAAAACTACTTTCTCTCTGTCTATTCTATTTCTCCCTTATCTTTAGGACTTACCGAGCGATTTGTTCGCTGACGACATTCTCTTTCATTTTCTTTGAATGTCGTCAGGTGATTTGGATCTTCCAGAGATCAAGCCCAGCGCTGAAGAATTGGACCAATTTACTGAAGACCCAGAGCTTTAGTTTCATTGTACACATTTCCTTTCAGTACTTTACATTTCTGTTATGTCACTGTTTAGGCATCGCTTTATTCCATGTATTTACCTTTCCATGTATTGTAAAAAGAATGTAAATAAATAAAGTTGTTGTTTTATTATATCTTCTCTCTTGTGCATTTATATTTATATTGCTTAGATACACTTAGCATATTTACTTCACAGTAGATACGTAGCGGACTCGTCCCGTCCCCTTCGCCGTACACCAGGAAGCAGGGTGTGACAGGTTTTGTTGGTGGCACTTGCAGGTCAGAGTTGTATGAAACACTATCTTGCAGTTCTGTTCTGCGTGAACAACCTAAGCAATATAACACAAGAACCAGCAACTAAAACATTCTTTAAAATTCATGTTTCTTGAATCTTATCATTTCATATATCTTGAATCTGTCCTAACCCAAAATTCCCTCACCTCTTTTACAATTTTACCAAAACCTTTCGTATTTTTTCATTCCTTTACATATTTTTCATACACTACCAATAGTTCTATCACGAAACTTTTCTTGAATCTGTTACACTTTCCTTTTACAAATTTCGAGGACGAAATTTTTATAAGGAGGGTAGAATGTAACAACCCTAAATTTTCTGTACAATTTTTTCAAAAATACAGAAAGGGGTATTTTTGCCTGAGCACAAGATATAAGTTTGTTTTGCTTTTTAATAGCAAGAAGGAGCTTGTAGCTCATTGGTAAGACCCTGCATTGCTGAACCAAAGCACCAGAGTTCAAATCCCATCCCCCATATTATTTTTAATATTGTTTTATTTTGAATTTTTAGAATACCAAGGGTTTACACGTGCATAACTCGTAAAAACCCCACTACACATGTTTAACAAACTGATCCAGGGGCTACACCAACCGACGACGGACCCTGGGGACCCCAGAATCGGCCTGACTCGGCCGACTCGGGCTGGCGGAGGCGGTGACTCGACCATCGACGCCGGCCGAGTTGGCTCCAATGTTGAATCGGTCAACATGAAAAGTCTTCCTCTTCACCTCCCCATCACTTCTGCACACTTTATTTCTTTGGATTGGTTCCAAAGTCTCTTTAAAATCCTATTTACTCCATTTTAATACAATTTAACACATTTTTTTTCAATCCAACCTTTCACCTACCCCAAATCCTAGCCTTACCTTATAAATACAACCCCTAAAGACACACCCCTCACTCCAAAATTCTGATCAAAACTATCAAAAAATTTCTAGAAGCTTAGTGTATTTTTGGAGTAGCGAAGGACGAAAGCTTCGGCAATTTTCCGACGACAACCCTAGGAGTTCCCGGCGACGAAACGACGCACCGGCGCCTCCTCCCGTCTCATCTTCCTCATCCCTAATTTCTAAACCCGTAAGTCCCGCCTCCCTCTTCTGTTCTCTATTCTTATAACTTTTTTTACTAAAACCCGACGGAAGCGGAGTTAAATCCGACTTCCGATTCGGTTTTCTTTATAAAGTTCAATTTTCCTTAAGACAACCATGTTAAACTCTTACATCTTGACTATTAATCATTAACAAAACATGTTGAACAAGTTTCATAGCAAAATATTTCATCTTGTATCTTTTATCGCTCTTTTTCACTAAAATACCATGTAGTTTACTTTCTACTTTAAAACATCATTAATCTTGCTATACCATTAATTAGATCACGAGGTAATGACCTACCTCCTCATAACACTCATATGAAACATAGCACAATACCTTTCGGAAATATAGAATACGGGAAAACGAAACATTTCAAATAAATACCTTGAATTAATTAAACCGTTTTCTAAAGGATTTATTTTTATAAATGTTTGCAAAGTGCCGCTACAACCCATTTTGGGGAACCTGACTAGGATGGTGCGTATTATCGCACATCCCGAGGCTTAGTAGTGCGAGATGCAGACCTCCGCAAGGAGCTTTTGGTCTCGAGAGATTTAAATACGAAAATCTTAAGAAAATGAGATTTCTAGAAATATAATATATATTAAAATTATCTTTATATAAATATATATATGTATCATTAAAATATCTATTTTGTGATAATATAAATATTACAAATTTTTCTAAAAATCACAAGAATCACTTTACATTAAAATATCATGAAATCCATAAAAGTTCAATATTACAATTAAATACCATGTATTATGAAAAATAGGTTATTTTCACTAGAAATACCACAAGTTTAAATTCTACATCTATGATAACTCTAAAGACGATCATTAAATACTTGGGGTGTATTTTGAAAATTATATAAAAATATTTTTACATAAAACCCCCTCAAGTTCTATAAATTACCCTAAGAACCCTAGTAAATATAGGTTTAAGCGGGACCAATCTCTTGAGCCTCAGGGAGCCGGAGAAGTGGGTGCTTTCCTATTTTAAGGTATACAACTTAACAACGGTGTTATCAACACGGTAATCGTCTTTGAAAAAGATACAAATCCTGCTGTCCATGTGCAGCGGTTACCGATAACATCAAAACAATCAGGACTTCATTTTTTTTTCTAATTGCTCTGACTCAGACTGAGTCTCATTATAAATAATCTGACTTGAATATGATTCAAGTATGAAATTACAAAACTACAATTCAACATTAATCCATAAATACATATATTCAATCTGTTCAAACTATTCAATCTGTATTGACCGAACCGAACCATGGATATACTTGCATTTACATGATTCTCCAGTTACATCCATGATTCTCCAGTACATCCATTTTACTGATATCATGGTTTCGGCAAGTCATCCAAATATACAATCTATATGACAATTCAATTACAAATTGAAATACAATACAATCAAGATATCGCGGGGTTTAAGGGGTAGATTGGTACGGAAGGTGTTAAAAGTAGCACGAGACTGCAAGATTAAGACGCCTAACCTGAATCCAATTGCCGTTGTTCCGGGTTGTATAACGGAGCCTTATACATTCCATTTACCCTAGTCTCTAGCATATAGAGACTCCTCTCGTATACACCGGCATCCTTCTCTACCAAGCTACAAACAACAACATTAATGAATACAACAGTATAACAATATAATACAACTTTAAAAGCTACTTTCTTTCTATCTATTATATTTCTCCCTTATCATTGGGTCTTACCGAGCGATTTGTTCGCTGACGACATTCTCTTTCTTCTTCTTTGAATGTCGCCAGGTGATTTGGATCTTCCAAATATCGAGCCCAGCGTTGAAGATTTGGACCAGTTTACTGAAGACCCAGAGCTTTAGTTTCATTATACACATTTCCTTTCAGTACTTTGTATTTCTGTTATGCCACTGTTTAGGCATCGCTTTATACCATGTATTTACTTTTCCATGTATTGTAAAAAGAATATGAATAAATAAAGTTGTTTTATTATATCTTGTCTCTTGTGCATTTATATTTATATTGCTTAGATACACTTAGCGTATTTACTTCACAGTAAATATGTAGCGGTCTCGTCGCGTCCCCTTCGCTGTACACCGGGAAGCGGGGCATGACAAGAAGAGTAGGCAGACTAAAGCCCAAATTGGCTAAATCTCTGAAGTTTTCTTGCAGCTGAGCCCAAATGCACTGTTGTTTGGTCTCAACTAAAATTTTATGATCCTTAAATGTTGCTAAGTTGATCTTAGTCTCAAATAAGAATAACGTATTCTTACTTAAAAATAAATTGAGCCCGAACGCTCATATGTTTAAGTTGATCTTAATCTCAAACTAAATTAACGGTCCTTAAACCAAATAAAACATTTTTGAACTGAAGGAACATATAACCTAAGTTCAAAACCCAAAACCCAATCTTAGCCCAAATTAGCTAAGCTTATGTTTGTGATATCCAAACTGATATCCAAACCGATCTTCTTCCCACACCTCCTAAGATAATCTTAGTCTCAAATATAACTAACGATTCTTAGGTACATCACCCCCTTTCCCTCAAATATGGGATTTGGTTTAAGGGTACATCTCTTCACACCTCTGATACATGTCGTTGTAATTTCTCAACATCTTCAGAGAGGTGGCGGGTCCCAACGACCAACAACTTCTTTCGTTGATGCACTTCCAAATTGACGTGCACGCCTCAAATCGGATCGTGCCCCAAATTGGGCACATTCTATATCGCCATTATTCACTTCGTCACATAACAAATACACGTGTGCGCAAGATGGATAATGGACCGAAATGTTCTTAAACTAATATTCTCCGCCATTTCTCCTCCAAAATGGCGATAAAGGACCGAAATGTTCTTAAATTAACATTTCGCCTCAAACATGGCGATAATGTACCGCGATGTCCTTAAACTAAAATAATCGAGCCCAAATGCTCATATGTTTAAGATGATCTTAATCTCAAACCAGATTAATGATCCTTAAATCAACCCAAACCCTAATCTAAAAATATACGGATTTGGAATAATCCACGCCCTTCGGGCGACGACATAAATTAGTCTCCGTATACAATCCACGGGCAACCCAAAATAAAAAAAACACGACACGATACGAAGTGAACTTCCGGAGTAGGAGAAAGTGGTTATCGGAACGCGGTAATGTAATTAACTGCAGGGGCTTGCGCCTGCAGGGAAGAGCATCCTCACAATCAAAAACTCCTCACAAATGAGGGGAAATATGATAAAGTCACGCTACAACGATCGCGTCTTTCCAATCCTCCGATATACGGTGCCATAAATCAACTTAGTATCTTCAGAGAGGTGGGTAGATAAGTCCAAATAGCATCTGCCCCCAAATTCAAGCAAGACGATCCATCCCAGTTCATCCCTATTTTCGGTGGTGAACAGCTATTATCAAGGAAGAAAGGCGGATGCTTCTCAATCACAAGGATTATGTCCCATCCAGCAATCTTGCGGTCCCGCTGAAACGGATAACAGTTATCCGCCCTTCCTTACAGGAGAGCGATGCGGTGATGCCTCCGTGTATTTTTTCGACGGTTTGAACGATTAAATTAAGGCCTAATATGAGCATCCATGGTGGCGTGGTGGCTGCAGCGTCACATGAGTCAGACATTGGCTCTAAAATTGGAACTTGCTGTCTGAAGATACTCGTAAAGAGAAAGCACTTATTGTCAAGCACTGCTCTCGGCTCATAGAAGATGAAAAGGTCAATGTTTTTAGCTGATGTTGTGTTTGGTCAAGAGGCTTATGCTCTCTTTAGCGAGGGTCTGTCCAAATACGGAACACATGATAATATTTTTCTCCTTGAGACCTCTACCGATGAAAATGCAACGACCAATCTTCAAGCAACCCTCGAAGCTTCCAAACGGTTAGCCCGTGAGCAAGCGATGCTTGCTGCTCTCACAGCATCAGGTATATCCCATTCACATTCGTTACATATCCTAGAGCAAAAATGATATTGTGCTTTTTTAACACTTTTTTTCTCAACAGGCATCTCTGCTGGAGAGGCTCTCCAAGCGTCGATAAAGACGTACCAGGAGGAAGAAAGGATTCGACCTTTTATGGGTTTCGGTATGACTTTGTTTTATGTGTTTTAAAATATCTGACTCATTTCGTCCAAGTCTTAACTTCTTCCCTTTATTCTCTTATAGGAACCTCCGCGGCTAGCACTGATTCGAGCGGGGCACGATCCTTGGGTGTTCATATAAAGGATGTTCCTCCTTCAATAACCGTTATGGAATCTTCAGAGCCTCTGTTTATTTCCCATGCCTCCTCCGCGCCACTACGAGAGACTTCGTTGAAGCAACCGATGATGGATGTTGCAGCAACTTCTGAGGCTGGTTCCGATTCGGATGAGGACCTTCCTTTATCGGTTGTTCTCCAGAGATCTATGCGGATAGCTCAAGCAGAAAAGAAGCGTCAGAGGTATGCGAAAAGGGAACGTCGTGCCAACCTGGCCGCAGGTGTTGGCTCGAGTGAGACACGAAATTCTAATGCTCCTATGGAAGATATCCTTCCTGCTTTATCGACCTCTCATAGGTAAATTTCCCGAGTAGCTCATGAGGAGGCGGAGTGCCTTGTTTAGGGGGAAGCAGAACATGATGCCCTTATTAAACCTGGTAAGATTTACTTATTTTCTGAGTTTCCTCATATAGCGATTTATTCGAACTTTAACATCCCTTTCCTGTATAGTGACATCTGATACAGTAGCAGCACATGAGGTGGCGGCATCTGGAGATTCTGGAACGGAGGATTATAACCCAGAGTCTAATATTACTCCAATCGCCACTCCTTCCCCCAGTGGATCTTAAGCATCTGTGGACGATGCCAGCAGGGCGATGGCCTTTATTGACTTAGGATACGAGGGTGTAGATCTTAGATCTGTCTCTTCCATGGCAATGGAGACGGAAGAAACCGTTGATGCTAGTAATGCTTTGGATACAGTCGTGGCATCTACCTTGCCAACTCTCATGGGATCCACAGGTACATTGTGTGGTATCATTCTTACATTCATTTTTATTTCTGATAGACATATTTGCTAATGTTTTCTTCATTTCCGGTGTAGGTATGACATCTATTATACCGGTCGTGACATCCATGAATCCTGGAGATTTACAAGTTGAGAAACCCCCATCGGCCGGCTCCATAACTGTCGTCGCTCCACCTATTTCCTTCGCGCTTCCTTGAATTAATCCGAGCTTAGCGATGGAAGGTAATTTTGCTTCGCTTTCATCACTTCTTCGTTTTCGTATAGACCTTGCTCCTTATGTTATTTTCTTGGTGTGTACTGTCGCAATCTTGTAGGAGTATGCTTCAAACAATTGTGTCAAGCGTTAACTACACGCTTTGCATTCTAACTAAGGCATGCTCCTCCTTCCGGCGTTGGTCAGTATATCTCTCACTTCTTACTCCAACTTTCTACAAGTAACCTTCTCATGATGAGGATTTTTCTTGTACTGATTGCAGTCTTACGGCTTGAAGAAAAAGAAGATGAAGAAATGGTTGAACCCTTTATACTCCCAGATTTATCGCTTCCGACTATTGGTAGGTCAAATCTTATGCATCTTCTCTCATTTTAAACAAGGATCTGACCCATCTTTATGCATGCCATGTTTTGTAACAGCTCCGTTGGCTTTAGCGCCTTACGAATATTGCATATCAATGCCCACGGGTCCTTTCGCTAGATTCCAATCTTCTAAGAGCGTGGAAAACAGTAGGCGCGTTGTTCATCTCAAAAAACTGCATTTTAATACCACTCATTAATTATCTATTTTTTGTATATATCAGCACTATTAACAGTGTCTGCTCAGTAATTACAGATTACAGGTATCCGTGACAAAATACTGGAAATACATTAAAAATCACGGATATAACGTTTGTGAGCCGACACTGCAACCAGAATTGGAAACCGACCGATATCTCATGAGTTTCTCTTTGCAACATGCATGTGTACACACTTTTTATCTAATGGTCTAACACATACAAGTGTGTACACTAGTTTGTTGGTTCATGGACCTAGAGAGGGGGGCTGCTATGATGCAAGGCACAAGTGGGCATGTGAGAAGTAATGTGTGTTTAATGCAAAAATATATGATGTGATTTAAAAAGCATCAAGTTCGCTCCAAGCTACTGAGTACAACACAGGCCTCTTTAGAGAAATCAAGCAGCACCAGTGGACTTGTCGAGAGAACACCAGACCACCACATCAACACGAGCCAAAACGCTCAGACCAAGACCGGCCACATGCCCAATATGGCCTAGCTCGCCGGCCCCCTTGACACAATGAGCCCCAGTTTTCTACTGTCGATCCCGTGCAGTCACATCAACCTATTTTTATTACTTGTTTATTTTCCTTTTGTTCCTATAAAAGCAGATCAGTGAGCAAGGGATGAAGGGTCTTAGATAGTCTAAGATTTCTCATTTTCTTTACACTTCACTCTTTTGTTTTCTTTTTCTTGTACATAGCTTAGTTTCCCTTGAGTTCCTTGCCTTCTTTTGATCTTGCAACCTCTTCATTGAGCTTGCAAGTTTATGATTTGGTTATTGAAATCAAGGTTGTATCACTTGGACATAATAAAGCTTTCATTTTGCACACTTGGGTTCTTAGTATTTCTCTTGCTAATACTTACTTGCTCTTTTATATTCTTGCTCTTTACTTACTTGAAATTTAATTACCATGTCATTTACTTTCTTGCAATGTTGTCTTTTCTTTTCTTTTCTTTGTATCTTTTCTTTTCTCTTTTTCTTTGTTGTTTGAATGGTTGTGAATATTGATATTGTTAGGAAAGAAAACGATATTGTAAGTTAAGATTTCCCTTCTCATTTCCTTTTCCCTATCTTTTCCATTAAACTCTGCCCAAACCTTATGCAAGCGCTCCGTTAAGCATCCTACCCTACCAAGGTATCGGTGATTCCTAACCGTGACCGGTTGTGTTCAGATTGCCCGGAGGCGAAAGCAAGCGACAAGAACGGACGAACAAGGGTCAATAAGCCGGATTTCACAAATACCGTGCTTAAGCACTCTAATCCACGTTGTTTCCGATTGCTCTAGCTTTAGTGGTCGAGCTCGGCTCAAAGGATTGAGTACGAATTTCCTTAACTTACACTATCCTATCTATTCCTAACAATTTATAATTGTGCATATAAACACTTAGGGTAGATACGAACATCTCCGCCTCGCGCATTAACTTGTCAAAACAAGAACTTGAAACGCTCTGTCTCCCTGCGGACGACCCGTACTCATCACGGCTAGCTACACACGACTCCGTCCTGATTGCAGTTAAACTTTAGAACTTAGAATATGACACGCTAAAAGCGTGCAATCAAATGGCGTCGCTGCCGGGGAGACGGTAACATTTTTATTCTTGTTATTTCGGGTTAATCTTGTTAATATCATCTAACACCATTCTTAAAAACAAAACATAAAAATCAAAAAAAATTCAAAAACCAACAAAAATTGACATTGCTAACATTTTTGTTCTCTGGATTTTTGGCCTGCTAGCACTCAGGGACTAAACAGAAAAGATAAGTAATACCATTGAGGCACTAGTAGAACACTTAAACACTTGAAGAAATTTGGAGCCTAAACTCCAAAGTAAAACCGGCGACATCCTTATAAAATCCGAGCTCGCCGGCCCAAGCCCCTCATTTGCTCCAAAATTTTGTCATGTGCTCCAGTGTTCTAATTTTTTCCCAATTTTATTGCTTGTTTTTTTAATTATTAGTGTGCAGGTATTTGGCATTCATATCTCTTTTTCGCACTAAAATCCGTTTTCTCCAGCATTTTCAGATTTTTGCAGATTTGCGAACTGCGATCGTGTGGAGCAAAGTGTACATTCAAGGCTTAGGTGATTGCGAGGTACAGTGCCAAAGATCCGGGTAGATTGACCCGCGCAAGCGAACTTTTCAAGCTAGCTGGATTCAATTCAACGAGGGTTTCTTAACCCGAAAATCTATCGGTACGTACTTTACTAACACCTTCTTTCTCAAATCTGATACATCCAATATAATATCTTTGCAGGATTCTTTGCAAATTCGCTAGCAAACGCTAAAAAACGACTAACACGTATTTGTTGCAATGTCATACATAAACGTAAAAAAACGATTGTTTGATTCTTTGAATAATTTTTTTTATATTGCGCATTGCATCCATTAATACGAACTTAAGGGTAAGCGAACCCCACACATACGGTAAAGGATTTCATCACCTTTTCCGTGGCCCGCAAATCACGAAATTAAGCATAACGTTTACCCACACAAATTTTAAAAGAAACTAGATTTTAAGCCTTAAGGACTTCACGCTTATTAGGAGAAGTTAACTGTGTTTAGAACACCGTTTAACGGTATATCGTTCACAGGGTGTCTAGGAAAGTGTTCACGGCGAAACCACCAAAAGAGAAAGGGTTATCTAATTAATGACCTTCGCGAAAGCGTTGGAAAACCTCCCCTTATCTTTGCATTTACCTGGGCTCGTGATCAGTATATCTTGAGCCCGTTTCTCGACACAGTTTTACTTCAACAATCAAATTCTTGAGCAGGTCTAGTTGACCTAGATAAACCCTAGACCGATTAGGTGTGTGGTGTTTAATGTCGTGATTATTTTTGTGTGTATATTTTATTCCTTTATTAATACTAACTTAAAAATAAAACATTACACTAAGTGAATGAGAAATACAACCTTTGTAGACCATGTTGGAGTTCCTTAGCACCCTCACTAGGTTTTCCAATCCATCAAGCATGCAATTTTAAAAATTCTAAGATGCTTAAGAACCTTAACCAAGGATCTAACTAGAGGAATTAGGGTAAACAAGCATGTAATCAAACATCACACTAAGTGAATGCGGAAAATACAACCTTCGTAGACCGGTCTTTCACACCAATAGCTCCGTGTAGTAGTCCCTTCGCTCCAAGTAGTGATCTCCCGGACTCAAGTTAGGCTCCACAAAGCGAAATGAACAAGCTTGCTTGAAGTCTTCGAGGCCGAAGATGATCTACGTCGAGGAGACTCTAGCTCAAGTTGCCTCTTCACTAATTGGGAATTAGTGAAGCAAACAACCTAAACTAAATGGCTAATCTAGTGTAGGTTGATGAAGTAGGATATTTGCTCACTTTAGAATAATTTTTCTGACAATATTTTTTCACTTCAAGAAAAGCTAGAGAGCTTTCTTGAGATGAAGAAGAAGATGAAGTGTAGAATCAATATAAGTGAGAATAGTAACCATGGGTGAGATAATATCTCATATAACTCATGTAGAGACTTAACCATGGCTTAAGATAATGGTTGGGTTAATAAATATCTCAAGTAAAACAAAATTAGTGGACTAAGTTAATGGTTACTACAAGCTTCATAGCCATGACCAATTTCCACCTAATTATGAATTACTTTAAATAAATAATAACCCTTATTATCTAGCATGGTGTGAGTCTCATACACCCATGTGCAATGTATCATCAAGCATGATACAAAAATAAATACAATTAATATATATAACATATATATTAAATGCAAACGTGAGAAAAAAATGCTTAAGTGAGCTAATATTAGTTAATGTACATTAATATATCAAATATAAAATGATATATTAAATTATTAAATCAACACTTAATTTAATAATATGGCTATATCACATATAACTGACTAATATCATTTGTATCAACTTATTGAATCAACACTTGATTCGATAACCCGGCTATATCACATATAACCGACTGATATCATATATCGCGAGAATAGAATACGGTATCACATACGTGTATTAATCTTGTTCCTGCACATATCACATATGTGCTCCTACTTCGTTTCTCCTGAGCCAGGAAACCTCTGTGTAGGACTCTAAAGACTCGTCAATACGTGTAACATTTCAGAAAATGTAAAATATTATTTTTGGAATTTAATATTAAAATAATATATTTCGCGAAAACTACCCGATTTGCGAAATTGGGGTTTTCGTAAAATGGTATAAATATATACCAATAATTGTGATATAATTGGATATTAAAATGATTTATTCATTAAAAAATATATTTATTGGATTTGGCATTTTTATAATTAATTATATGGGAGTTTAAATTAAACCCGATTAGTGCACTACTAATCGCGATTAAACCAAATCTGTGTTTCTACAATTTCCATGGTTAGTGCACCATGTTATGTTGCATGTTGTGTTATTTGTTGGTTTCATGTTGTATTTGGTTTTGTGAAAAAAGACAATGAAGAGAGTGTATTACTGAGGAGAGAGAGAGGGGACCACATCATGACTTGGAGCATGCCATGAGAGAGAAAGAGAGTAAGAATAAGTGAGGATAAAAGAGAGGGGGGGCTGCCATTCCTTCACATTTCCTCTATTGTTCTTCATCTTCTTCAACTCTTATTCCCTCCACCTTCTATCCTCAAGCTTCATCTCAATTTCCTTCTCAAAACCCTATACCCTCTTCATTAAAAATAATCCCCACCTCATCCTCAACACATTGGACCTTACAAGTTTGGATTTTGGAGACTTTGGGAAGCTAAGGTTTTTCATGAGTTGCCAAATGAGGTATAATTCCTTTCATTTAGTTTAGTTTTAAGTTTCCTAGCATCCTAGTTTTGTTTAGAGTTAAACTTGTTAGATTAGTGATGTTTGGAAAATTTAAAGAGAAGGGTTTGGATAATTTGTGGGCTTGTGATCTGTAGTGAATGTGTACAAGACCCTAGAGATCGATTTCTGGACCTAGAACAGAGAATACGAACTTAAGAAATGATCCCGTGTCGGTTTTATGAACATATTAAGCCTACAGGGAATCTGGAGCAACCTGAGAAGTTTCGGAGAAAAACTAGCAACACCATTAACCTAAATTGAGTATTAGGAGACCATCCTGAGGAGACGAACCCCATCAGAGCACCTGGGCCGAGCTGGCCGGAATTCTGGGTAGAGTGGCCGGCCAAAATGTGGCATTTATTGTCTAGGTTTGGTCCGTAGCTTAATTACTTCATATACAACCCCACTACATTGCTAGTTTAGCTCCATTTTACCTGAAATGAAATCTGGGAGTGATTTCTTGAGTTGTTGTTTTGGTTTGGGGTTATGTTTTACGTATTTTGGAATTCTTGGTTTTAGTATTTAATATTGTATTGGGTCGTTGGATGTTTGTACGTCAACGACGAGGGTTGTTTAATTGTTTTTGCATGCGTAAGCCATGGGTTCTAACCTATAGGCAATTCGTGTGTTGTATTGGTTTTCCGGAATTGATTTTAATAGCGTTTGCGATTGTGTATTTATTGTAGGTATCTTCGCGTGGATTCCGAGACGGCGAAGCACATCGACTACGGCTGAACAAGGAGCTCTGCAGGTGAGTAGATCTATATCTATGGGGGAAGTCGGGTGGATGGCGTATAGCACCCCCACAAATTTTTGATGGAAACCGATATATAGAATATGGTTAAGAAAACCTAGATTAGAAAACTATGGATATGGTTTAAAAGATAGTTAGAGATGATATAAATGATTGAATATATATATCGAGATATGAGATGAAAACTATATGGATATGACTCTTAGACCTGCTATGAAAGAAATGATGTCCCGGATTGATACATATATAAGGATATGATAAGTGAATGTGAATCATGATATATAGATAGGTAGTGCACGAGAATAAGTAGGAAATTTAGAGTAGCATGACACGAGATTAATAAAGTAGAATGTATATATAAAATTGACTTGATGTGATGAAAAGAATATACGATATGATATGATGACTTGATTGATATGTTGGTATACGCATGCGAGTCGATAAGAGATGACTGATATCTTTGTCGGTCTCCTGATATGAGATTGTTACGGATGTGACCTGAGAGATAGGTATATATATATATGGATAATGTTGTGGATCATGAGTGATATGTCGTACGAGACGTTAGGTCCGTACCCTCAGTGTCATATAGGTTGATAGAATCCCTAATCGTTTAAGGCCGCCGTATGACGGATACCGTACATGATGAGTTTTATGATGATTGATCCGTACCCTTGACCAGAGGATGTTGTACGATAGATTATACCATACGTGATATTGTGAGGCTAGATGCCGATGAATAGATTCACCGACTCAGATATATTGTAGATACGTATACCTGTTAGCATTTCGCGTACGATATACCTTATGCCATGTTCATGTCATTCTCATTGCATTACATATACCTGTGCTAGTACACCTACACCATTATCGATGATGCGTATGTTACACTTACACAGATTGGCCGGCTCACACACTTCATCATTGATAATTGCTATGTCACTATACAGTGGAATTCCTGCATCATGATATGACTCCTTGTATGATTTACTTGCTATGTTCACATCACCGTTTCATATTGCATGATATACGGAGATGCTTACATTCTGTTATATGTCGCATACATCATGCTTTATGATTATACGCATTGAGATATGCTGCTTTCATGAGATTTCTGCATTTGAGAACCGTGGTTATTTCAAAGGAAAGTATGTATTGTTTTAAAAACCCGGTTTCTCTTGATATGACATTTCAGTGTGTCCACCATGCGTTTTCTCGGTTCTGAGATGCGTGATACGTGAAACCTGATTTGAGGAGGTGGATGATCCGTTTGCGGGTTCATGGTGGACCCGGTATGGTACCTCGGGGCGAGAATGGAAGGTTGTGCAGTAGACGATGTGCCTGGCAGAGGGACTACTACCCACCGGTGATTGGTTGGACCTGGCGGTTATCCGGAGAATACCGACCGGAGTCGAGAGATAGATATAGGCCGATCCATTCTGCCGGAGCCCGAGGGCCGATCCGGACAGACGGAGCCTGTGGGCCGATCCGGACTGACGGAGCCCGAGATATGAGGATTTACAAGTCGATGCTGGACACGGGTTTCATGATGTTTCGAGTGTCAATGTTGGACACTCAGGTTCCATGATTTTGATGTGTCATTGATGGACATACGTTAATTTATATCCTCATATTTACATGCATATGCTTTCATGATATTTACATGCATGATGTTGTTGTGTCATTGGTTGACACGTAGATGAGATCCACACGCATACAGGCAGTGATTATATGGTTGGATGATACCCACAAGGATATTGGAGTTGATTATATAATTGGCACATATGCAGTTACGGTCACCCTAAATATCATAGTATTACCTTTTATGATATAATTAACCTAGGAATCGTTATTTATTTCGATTTCTACCTGACGATGTTTTTACTCACGAATTGGCAACTCACCCCCGTTGTGCCACAGTTCTTGCAGGTTGACCGCATGGATCAGTAGCGGCATCGCCGGCACACAGCTTGCATTCGGGTGTTTTGCTTTAGTAGGTGGTATATATTGGATCATGCCACTATTGTATTATTGTTTCTATTGTATCTAGTCAACTCCATCAATCAGAAACTAGTATTTGTATAAGTAGAAAGACTTAGTAAGATTTGTAGTTTCGAGACTTTGAGCAATGGGTTATATGTTTGCTTAGTGGGTTTGATGTCTTGCTTTACATTATTCTTTGTGTTGATCTTCGCCGTTGGGCGTTGATCAGTCAAAAATATTGCATTTTAACACAACAATTTCCCTACCAGTTGCACTCATCTAGAGGTGTTCGGTATTAATATAGCACATATTAGCAAATTGACTGTAAAATACCAAATAACTTGTACTATATATTAAAACCGACATTTCTGAGGGAAATTGAGTGTTTATCATTGCATCGCATAATCTTTGTGTAGCGCAACACTTGTCTCGAGAATCTGTGCAGGAAATTCCAGGAAAAGAGCCAAACTGTTAAAAGTGCTGATAAAAATGCGCCAAGTCCAAGACTTGAGATCTGGCAGAAATCAAGAAAACAAAATGAGATTCAACACATCAGAAAAGTGCCAAAATGTTAGCCCAAGAATAACACAGAAAGTTCATGCATAGAGGCCTCAATTGAGCCGCGGATCCGCGGCCAAAGGCCCATTCCCGCCGCGGATCCACGGTTGTATGATGACGTCAGCGTTGCCAAATCCTCCCATGTGCTTCCTGTAACGGTCTCAGCTTCCAGAAGACTCCAGAATAACACGTGGCTTCATCCAGAAGGCTCGTCCTAACAACCTCACCCTAGAATATACCTTATTCTAGAATATTTCCTCCAACAAACTTCTTCTAGAAACCTCTCTCTAACAAACTTTTTGGAGGGAAATTTGAATTTTGAATTCTAGATCTAGGGTTGAGATGGTTATAAAAGGAAACCTAGATCTAGGGTTTTGGGGTTGTTCAATTAGTGAGCTAGTTAGTTAGTGGTTCATTTTTGGAGGGAAAAATTGTAGATCCAAATCAAAATTCAAATCAAATTGAGTGACACACTTTGATTGAAATCAAGATCTATCGAGTACAATTCAAGCAGGAAGCCATCAACCTTTTAGAAGCGACGTCGATCTTCAACCAAGCAAGTGATCCAAGACGATCCGCGACTCACGGAGACGGTGCGGAGATAAATTCGACGATCGAGTTCTTTCCTCTTGTAGTTCTTGAGCGAATTGTAACAAAATTATTGATTAATAAAAGGTGAAATTTCTTTATCTTGCTTATCTCTATATTTGAGCATTATGATTAGTTTTCAATTCTTGATTGATTTCGTGGTTATGATGCTTGAGTAAAAACTCCGCTCGTGGAGGAATCGAGAGAATAGATAGATGATGATGATTACAATCTTGAATCGATTCTTAAGTCCTATGAGTTTTGTAAACTCTAGAAAATTGAATCATCGACAACCTAGTTTTGAGCTAGATGCTTTATTGAATGTTTTCGCTCTTAATTAGAGATCAACGATCGGTGATTAAATTTCCTAGAGGCTGGCTTGTGAATGATAATCAACGAAAGGACAAAGGATGAGATGAAGAAACCCTAGTTCCTTCAAGAGATCCTTAATCCTTGTTGATCATCATCGATCTAGCAACAAATCATCAATGGATAGGAATACGTAATCACAAGTCTTCATCACTTCTATAGATTCGATCGATTCCTACGAGCCTCATTACAAATCTTGATAGTTCATTAGATTTGGACATCTTCTAGAATTTTATAGATTCTTGATCTTTAGATCTAGTCTTTACTATTTTTGAAACTAAATCTCAAAATTGTTGAATCTATTTTCTTGCAATTTTTTCTTTTATCCTTTCATTTCGAATCATCTAAAACGAAAGCAAGCAAAACACACATCTCAGTGGACGATCCGTATTCATTAACGCGCTACATCGACACCATTAATTGATTGCGGTATAAATTTCTTTGGTTGTGATTTCTATACATTTTCTACCTACACACCGAGATTTCATACCAATCAAATGGCGCCGTTGCCGGGGATGTGTGCTATTTTGTTCGTTTTTGTTATTTGAGTTGAAAAATTATTATTCCATCAAATTTTCATCCAAGATTCGCTTCAATTGCATAACAATTAGTGTTTGAATTTTTGCGAGGGAATCTGGAATCATTTCAGCAGTGAGATCAAGATTTAGAGAAGCATAGGGACCTACAGGAAAATTTCCAAACCCTAGTTCCCCCAGAACATCGCGGATCCGTGGCCCGAGAGCGTTTTTGCGGCGGAACCGCCGCCGTTTAGGGCTTGGACTGTTCCAAAATTCTCAGGTCTGCTCTCTGTGTTCCCCTCTTCTCTTTGATCTTGTCCAATAATCAATTTCTTGCAGGATTTTTTGCAAAAATCAGCGCCGCTAAAAAAATAAATTTGTTGCGATTCTTGAAATTAGTTGTGTGCATATTTTTAATACGGAAATTAAGGGGCAAAGACCAAATTCAGATTAGGTGGGGAGTTCATTACCCTTCCTAAATCCCGGAAATCACAAACTTGCATCCGCATCACCCTCATTAACTAAAAAATATCTAGACAAGACTCTAAGGACCGTCACGCTCACTTAGGACAGAAGGAGGTCGTGAGTAATCTATTGCTTATTCGCGTTTCTTTTGTGATGTCTAAGGCAAGTGTGTCTAAGGCAAGTGGTTACTTAATTAGGCCCACTACTTACGTAGTGGAGAACCTCCCACTTACCTTGCACTTACCTGGCCACAGGAGGGACAAAGAGGCAGTAGAGGATTTATCCTGCGATTTGTCTTCTGGAAGTCTAGGAGCGGTCTAGAGACTTGACCTAGGTAGCCTTTAGATAATAGGGTTGCTTGTGCATGTTTGTGTGAATTTTCGAAAATCCGTTTCTTTTTCAAAACAAACCAATTATTTACCCTTCCCCCTTTTCCCTTTTTACCCTTTTCCCCCTCTTCTCTTCTTACAATGGGAGACCTAAATAGAAAACTCTTGCCGAGCTTTGTTGTCCACAACCAGATATTTCTTGTTTTCGTAATCCCTTCGATATATCGTCCGGCTCTTCCATGTCCTTAAGAGATCATATAGAACAAGCGGGAAGAAACAGTTGGCCACCTCAGTCTAGGTCCTATCAACCGTATCCCAATTTCACATCTGTGTCTGTTGATACTCCGAGTGAGGATTCCCCTAGACGAATGTTCATTGCTGAGCATATAGCTAGGGCTAGAGGCCAAAGTTTCAATCCGAACCAATATCAACCGTATCCTAATTCTACATCTGTTTCAGTTGATACCTCGAGTGAGGAAGCACCAAGACGAATTTCCATTGCTGAGCATATAGCTAGGGCTAGAGGCCAAAGTTTCAACCCGGACCAATATCAACCATCACCTCCACTTTCCAAAGAAGAGTTTGATAGGCGGTTTGTGGAATGTATGATGTCCAATAACCAACCGACGAACCAATATCAAAATTCTTCTTATCACAATCTTGACCCGACTCTTACCCAATTTTCACAACCATTCTGTTCCTATCAATCAAATCCGACTTTTCCACCTTCTCTAAACGGTCCTTCTAATCAATCATTTGGAAGTTTTAACTGTCCACAAGAGATTCAATCTTATCCTGAAACTCCTTATCGACCGAAGTCTAGTCTCGAGCAAACATTAGAGCAATATGTGGAATTGATGAACCAATTTAGGAGGGTAACAGCATGGATGCAAGAAAATAATCCCGAACCAGCCCAAAATTTTCCAGTATATAATTCGGGCATGGGAAAAAACGAGAATTTGGGTAGTGAGAGAGAGATGTACACCTTTCATAATCAAACATTCCCTTTCCAAACTGAAATCCACAACTCCGGTTTCACATATTCATCGAGTACACCAAAGGATTCACCAATTGACGATAGAATGTATGACAAGTTGTGTAATAATGCAATGTTTGATTTACCCGACTGCGAAGGGTCCATTCCAAGTGAAACCATGCCAAAACCTTGTGAACTCTACACCTCCACTCTTGAACCAAAACTGATTGAAAACCGTGCTTTTGATGAGGTGTTTGAGAATTTTAACCTTCACTTGAATGAGGTGATTGACGTTGGGGATATATTGATTGATGAACCCGAAATTTTGGATGAGTTTGTCCCACCAATTCATCAGATCCTTTCACTTCCTTGTGGTCATCATCTTGAGCCTTTAATTCTTCCCGAACCCTAAATACGTCTTGAAGTTGTTGATATTTGTATACCCGAAGATCAGACCGAAACTCAACCTTCATCTCCCACATCTGGTTTACCGACACTCGACACATCGATACGTTCACCCATTTCATCTTCCACTCTCTCTGGTTCTTCTTCTGTCCCTGAAATGATAGTGAGTGTTGATGAATCACAATTCGATAGTTCAAGTTCGACAATCCCAGAAAACCAACTTGATTTGGATATTTTTGAAAATGAGGTAGATGAGTTTTTCACCTCCACATATTTTGACAAATCAAGTAGGATAAATTCTGGCACAAAACTTTTTGACAACAAAATATTTGATCACATCATCGATGAAAGTTTTGAAGAACTTTTTGCTGACGAACTTGAATTTCTAAACAATACGGATTTTGTGATTAATCAACCTCCACTTATAGAAATTGAACCGCCACCATTCCTTCTTCCTAATCATTCACATTCATCCTCATTCTTTTTTATCTCTAATTTAAAATTCAAACCCTTTCCAGGCCACCTCTTATCCCTTCCCCACTTTTTCTTGACTCGATACAACACATTCTTCCACCAACCTATACGCTTTACGGATAAAATCTTAGAATGGTTGGTGTTAACTTTTGGTCTTTATAAATTATTACTTTGACCAAATGACTCACCCCTCTTAAAATGCTTCATATTGTCTAACTCATGTTTGAGGGGGGGGTGTATTTTTGGCTCTTGAAATAACTGTTGTCCTCAATATTGTGAGCCAAAAATAAGTTTGGGGGAGAATTTTCACTTTAATATATTTTGCCCCCGTTAATAAATGTCCTCTTAAGCTTACAGGTTTTTTGAGGTTTAGCAGATAGCAACAACGAGGACACCGTTGAAAACAAGTTTGGGGGAGGTTTGCGCTTATTCTAGCATCATTTGCATCATACTTCGCATAAGCACAAAACATATCATTTAAAAATTTTAAAACCTATAAAAATTTTTAAAAAATAAAAAAATAAAAAATATTTTTGTATATAAATAAGATTATAAAAGATTAGAGAGTGAAAAATTACATCCAAAAGATTGGAAAAATTTAAGAAAACCTAGAAAATTAGAAGTTTTCTTATACGAACTAGTAATAAGTAGTTATGAGCCGTTGTTCTAAGGGTTAGTAAGATGAAGGAAGTCACTAATCTGAGAATAAAAATAAGTCTGAAAAATAGTTCCTATTCTGGAAGCCAAACATTTTGAACGTTGATACCCTACTATACGCACTTACACACGTCTTGAAACTCGGGATAGTAGAGGATACCTTGAAATGCTCTTGTCTAAAAGCCGATGTATGAAGGAAATAAAAAAAAATATGAATAAAATATAAAATGGTGAAGAAAAAAAATGAACACTGGTTTTGTTATCGCCAAGGCAACAATAAAAAAATATAGCGAGGGTGCTTCATCACCTATTGTCTTAGACCAACTGGTCTGGGAGTCACTGCTAAGCCTTAGGTGGTGCAAGACGAAGAAAACACCTAATAAGCAAGCAAATGAGTAATCGGTCGGTTAGTACCTCAAGAAGTATTAACGGTCACATGAAAATGTGTGAGCAAATCTAAATATTCATTAATTAAAAAGTACTGAGGCAGATGGACAAGAGTATGATAGCTTGAATTAAATTCTCCGAGTGTAGGGATATCTATTACACACACGTAGGGTTATATGATCGATGCTTGGAAGAAAGATAGGAATGAAGAATAAAGAAGATGTTTTATTAAGAGATGATGTGATTTCTGACATCTTTTCTTGACTTAAGATAGGGCTCATGACAACCGAAAAGCTAGTATGGTTGAAAACTCTAATTTTCAAAGTCTTTCTTTTACAATTCTTATCTTTAAATGTAATATTCACGGGCTTCCTTTTATTATTGGATTTTGTGGGTGCAATCCGCTGAAAACCCTCAGGAGACAACACTCCTCCTACTAGGGACACCTAGAGGTTTAAAGGCTTGTTGCACGTGCTCAGTGCAATCGTGTTGCCTACGAAAGTGTGCTAGTTAGTTTTTCTTTTTTATTTTCTCCTTCTCTTTTAAATAAAACAGTTCGCTCGAGACGACCGAAAATAAGTTTGGGGGAATTTGATCAGTCGAAAATATTGCATTTTTAACACATCAATTTCCCTACCAGTTGCACTCATCTAGAGGTGTTCGGTATTAATATAGCACATATTAGCAAATTGACTATAAAATACCAAATAACTTGTGTTATATATTAAAACCGACATTTCTGAGGGAAATTGAGTGTTTATCATTGTATCACATAATCTTTGTGTAGCGCAACACTTGTCTCGAGAATCTGTGCAGGAAATTCCAGGAAAAGAGCCAAACTGTTAAAAGTGCTGATAAAAATGCGCCAAGTCCAAGACTTGAGATCTGGCAGAAATCAAGGAAGCAAAATGAGATTCAACACATCAGAAAAGTGCCAAAATGTCAGCCTAAGAATAACACAGAAAGTTCATGCACAGAGGCCCCAATTGAGCCGCGGATCCGCGGCCAAAAGCCCATTCCCGCCGCGGATCCGCGGCTGTATGATGACGTCAGCATTGCCAAATTCTCCCATGTGCTTCCTGTAACGGTCTCAGCTTCCAGAAGACTCCAGAATAACACGTGGCTTCATCCAGAAGACTCGGCCTAACAACCTCACCCTAGAATATACCTTATTCTAGAATATTCCCTCCAACAAACTTCTTCTAGAAGCCTCTCTCTAACAAACTTTTTGGAGGGAAATTTGAATTTTGAATTCTAGATCTAGGGTTGAGATGGTTATAAAAGGAAACCTAGATTTAGGGTTTTGGGGTTGTTCAATTAGTGAGCTAGTTAGTTAGTGGTTCATTTTTGGACGGAAAAATTGTAGATCCAAATCAAAATTCAAATCAAATTGAGTGACACACTTTGATTGAAATCAAGATCTATCGAGTACAATTCAAGCAAGAATCCATCAAACTTTTAGAAGCGACGCCGATCTTCAACCGAGCAAGTGATCCAAGACGATCCGTGACTCACGGAGACGGTGCGGAGCTAAATTCGACGATCGAGTTCTTTCCTCTTGTAGTTCTTAAGAGAATTGTAACAAAATTGTTGATTAATAAAAGGTGAAATTTCTTTATCTTGCTTATCTCTATATTTGAGCATTATGATTAGTTTTCTATTCTTGATTGATTTTGTGGTTATGATGCTTGAGTAAAAACTCCGCTCGTGGAGGAATCGAGAGAATAGATAGATGATGATGATTACAATCTTGAAACGATTCTTAAGTCCTATGAGTTTTGTAAACTCTAGAAAATTGAATCATCGACAATCTAGTTTTGAGCGAGATGCTTTATTGAATGTTTTCGCTCTTAATTAGAGATCAACGATCGGTGATTGAATTTCCTAGAGGCTAGCTTGTGAATGATAATCATTGAAAGGACAAAGGATGAGATGAAGAAACCCTAGTTCTTTCAAGAGATCCTTAATCCTCGTTGATCATCATCGATCTAGCAACAAATCATCAATGGATAGGAATACGTAATCACAAGTCTTCATCACTTCTATAGATTCAATCGATTCCTACGAGCCTCATAACGAATCTTAATAGTTCATTAGATTTGGACATCTTTTAGAATTTTATAGATTCTTGATCTTTGGATCTAGTCTTTACTATTTTTTAAACTAAATCTCAAAATTCATGAATCTATTTTCTTGCAATTTTATCTTTTATCCTTTCATTTCGACTCATCTAAAACGAAAGCAAGAAAAACACACATCTCAGTGGACGATCCGTATTCATTAACGCGCTACATCAACACCGTTAATTGATTGCGGTATAAATTTCTTTGATTGTGATCTTTACACATTTTCAAAACACGACACACAAAGATCGATTCAATCAGGCGTGGTATACATATATTCCGTCTTGCGTTGTTGTGATTCTGCCAATTGGTGAAGAGCTATCTCCCGCTTGGGGATGCCTTTTATATTATCATGTATATGTGGTTTTTGATAAAAATATACCAAGGAGGTGCTGCCTAAATTTTTAAAAGACGAAACATATTTTTCAACTAGCATAATCCACTTGCATTTTTCATGTTACATTATCTATGCATTAAGAAAACATTTGATATCATTATACCTTTATTTCAAAATTTCACATCTTTTATTTTCTTTAAAAAGGTTTAGATTTCTGGGCTTCGGCTTACTTGATTTATGCTACGCCTTTAGACGTGGCGTGATTTAAGTGCCGGTCACGAACTAAATTTCAGGTCATGACAAAGTTGGTCTCAGAACGCTAGGTTTAACCTTGGTTTGAGTCTATATTTGATTATACAGAGTCTACGGCGTATATATATATTTCGGAACCTAAGCTTAACCTTACGGAACTTAGACTTGAACAGGAGGGTATTAGACCCGAACTTTCGTTACATAGGCTGTCCCTGATTGATGGAGTAAGTAGCTTTGAGTAGAGTGACGTATCGTTCGTATGTTCCACGACATATTTACGATACGATACTCCACTTAAAAAACCTTAGGATGTAAATATTTTGAGATCTGTGATTCTCTTCGTTCCCTTGATCATACATCCATTTGAGATCCTTGATTCTATTCATTTCCATGATCATACTCTCATTGATTCTGTTCCTCCTTATGATCATGCATCCATTCTGGATCTGTTGATTGCTTTCATTCCTTTGATCTATTTTCATCGATACATGCTTGAGGTTCCTGTCACCATGGTTTGAGCGCTGATTTAGCTGTTGCTAGTGATGCGGTCAGGGCAAGCTCTTCATGGACGAGAACTGACCATCGTGTTTTCTGGTGACATAGGAACGTATCGATTTAGTGTTTGTATTGTGACCTCTTGTTTGAGGCGAGTGTTCGGTTTTGCACCGGATGATCGGGCCATTGTTAGAGACTGCCAGTTGTGAAAGGACTGTTGATGTACAGCCTACCTCAGAGTTTATGATGTCGTCTACCTTGCAGACAGATGGTCCAGCTGTTACTGAGATTGATGTGATGTTACTTCCAGAGCTTATGAGCTGAGATCGCTGGAGCTTTCAGGCAGAGATGCGAAAGATGATAGCTAGTCTATCTTGAGTTGAGAGACAAAGGTGATTTGTCAGATTTGATGTGCCAACGCAGGCCCAGTTGAGTTGAAGATTTCCAGTGTGGAGAATCTTGCTCAGATCTAGAATAGATCGATCCAGAAATAACGTTGTTCGTCGGATGATCCGATAAGAGATCAGTAAATTGACCAGCTTCGGATAGAATCACCCAGATGCATTGTGAGTTGATCGAGAGCGGATGAATGAGGTATATTCCTCCGATGGTTGGGACGAGTTCCCGAGAACGTGTTCGGCTAGATATCTTCTATAGAGTGCTGAAGATATCGAGTTCATAATTTCGAGTCCATGTGAGAGACCCCGGATTGACTGTAGCCGAGAACAATTTCAGTATGCAGATAGCATGACGTGATGTCGAAGTGGACGGTTGTAACAACCCTAATTTTCTGTACAAACTTTTTCAAAATACAGAAAGGCACACCTAAATCTGAACACGACTTATAACTTTGTTTTGCTTTAAAACAGCAAGATAGAGCTTGTAGCTCATTGGTAGACCTTGCACTACTAAGCCATAGCACCAGAGTTCAAATCACATCAGCCACACATTTTTATTTTTATTTTTAGAATCCCAAAAGGGTTGCACGTGTACCGCACGTAAAACGAAAAGTCAAATTAATCGAAAATTTGCACTGAGAACAACACCTACACATAGCCTGCACCCTATGGTTACATCTGTACATCATGTTCACTTCATGGTTATTGGAACGGACCTGTTTGGATCGCTACGTTCATTTTACGTGCATCCGTTCTTGGGGGTATACATTTTTATCAACCGGACATCGCATTATGATTTTAACTTATCCGTATATTCTTTATATTTTAAAACTAGATTTTTAGACACAATCCGGGAATTTTTCGGAACACTTTTGTTTTAACCTAAAAACAAAGTTTATATATTATTATATTAATTTCACTATTCACTCACTGTTCATACACGTTAACATAAATATATATTATATTATATTATATATTATTATTATAATATATATTATATTATATTATATATTAATTTATAATATATATATATATTATATTATATATTATTAATATAATATATATATATATATTATATTATTAATTAATTATTTTTTTAAAACTTTCGTTTCCTCTCTCCCTCTCTTCTCCACGTTCTCCCTCTCACCAACCCACTCCCTCTTTGTTACGGCTCACCCACTCCCACTCTCTCTTTCTTTCTTTCTTCTTTTCACACTCCACTCCAATTCCCTCACGTCTCTTTCTCCTCTCTCTATATATATTCATTTCCTCCCACGAGATCTGTCACCTCCCTCACCCACTGTTCTTATCCCATTTTTTCTCCTTATTTTTATTCTCTGTAATTTCTTGATCGGTATTTGTCCGGTAAACACCGGAGCCGTGTCGTCGCCGACGAGGCGAGCAATCCAGCAGACGTTCTCATCCTGCACGGTCACGTTCTTATATAGCCAGTAAGTCTTTTTCCCCTCGTTTCTCTTTTAAATTGTTAACAAGTTGACAGTACCTGATGAAGTAAGTCCTTATCTCCTTTTCTATATTTTCGTACCTACTTCTTCAATTTCCTTTGCTAATTAATATGTGTAAGTTCCTTTTTCTCTTCTTGTTTCACATTCCTTCTTGCATGTACTATTACAGCATTTTAAATTGCTTTGCTCAATATTATATATATATTATATTCCATGCTTAACAAAAAGAAAAGAAAAGATTTACATATTACAATTCAAATCAATATTCAACATGAATCAATGAATCCATTATTCCATATATTCAATCTATCAATCTATACAACTTGACTGAACCGAACCATAGATATACATGATTCTCCAGTTATTCCATTTACATGATTATACAGTTACATCCTGTAAGTCGATGTACAACACCCCAATACTTGTGGGGAGGCGGAATTTTCAAAAACAAACTTGTTTAGTGAACAAACATCGACTAACCGCTTGAATCGAAGCTAAACGATAACTAACTTAAAACATAGAGTTTCTATGCTACTATGTTTAGGGATTATACCTAACGAATCGTGTCCTTCGTCTTTGCGAACTCCACCTTCTCCTCGGCCTTCTCGAAGTAGTAGACGATCCACCCGAGAGCTTTACTCCAAGCTTAGCCTCTAAACTTGAGGCAACTAAACTTCTCTAAGTACTAATCAAAGAAGCTAGGTGAAATATAGAGAGGGTTATGGATTAAGTAGTCTAACTAATCCTTGTACTCAACACATGAGAGGGGAGGATTAGGGTTTGAAGAGGGAGAGCTTGAGGAGAGAGAAGGTGAGGATAATAATGAAATGAGAATAATGAGTTATGATAATATATATCAAGCAATTATTATATGAAGAAAAGAATAAGAAATGAATTTAGCAACCATGCTTGATAATATCTAGTGATGATTCACTCCATGAGTCATTAAGCATTTATCATGTATTAATGACATGGATGAATCATTCATATGACTCACTAATCACATTCATTGCTTATGCCACCTTAACCTCCTTAGTCACCACCTTCTAGAAGCTTCTCGCGCAATTACGAGAACGCCCCTCCTTTCCGCAAAAATACGGAAAAACTTTAGACTGTATAAATCCAATAACCGGATACCAGTAACTGGCTTAAACCAAAACCGACTGGTAAAAACTTTCCGAAAGTCGTACGCGCGTAAACGCACGTATGCGTCCGAACCCTTGTCGTAAAACCATACGACCTCTATATCGTTTCGCCTGGAGTAGGGAAACTCTCTGTGTGGGACTCTAGAGACTCGACTACTACGCTGGCAGTGGGTTTAACCACAGACCGCAAGCGGCACTAGCTGTACGTAACGGTCCCCAGGTAGATGTCGATAAGAAGGCCGATGAGGGAACCCATCCGAACTCCTACTGAGTCTGATGTGACAATCTCCATACAGTCCGGTCCGTTCGTCCAAGACTATCGCATATCGGGCCTAGGGGGCGGCAAGCGTCAGTCCCCTAATAGCGGTATAAGTCGTGTCGGAGGGAAGCCCATTACACCCTGAGAAACTACTGGAACCTACCAGCAAATCTCGTTTGCCCTGGCCAGGGACTTTGCGTAATGGCTCACTGACACAGCGCGATATCAACTCCCAATACCGGGAGAGACGAATCCTGTCTAACCGCCACTGCCTCCAAGTGCTCGGGACTGCACCCAACTGCTACCTGTTTGCACGACTCCTTTGAGCCGTGGTAGGGTAGCAATCTAAGAACAGTGGGACACACTCGAGGCGAAGTAGCAGTGTCAAGTCTGCGGACTATGCTGTACTCATGTCACCTGGGAACTGTTCACTGACGACTGGTATAAAACCAACCAACAGTTCCCTGTGAGTCCTGTCCGGTGTACCCGTAACCTAACGAGCACTTGTATACTATCTCCAGTACGACGTACTGACGGCTGTGGGACAGACCATCTCCCCAACTGGGATGAGAAGCGTACACACTAGTCTACTCCGGAGTATCGATGCTCTGTCTCGATAATCCAACGACTAGGGACCTGAATAAGGATGTGCTTGTAGACTACCCATACCCCACTAGTGTGATTGCCATCACAACGCTGGTAGTCAAGCAAGATCCTAAGAGCTCTATCAATACGTACACTCACATATTAAGATAGAAAAACCAAGTAGCATACTACCATGTTTAGCAAGACTGTTATATACATGTGAATATCCCAAGCTTCCATTAAGTAATATACAAACTAGTATGATACAGTAATGGCCTTCTAGGGCATAAACACTAACAATCTCCCACTTGCACTAGGGCCATGTACTGGCATATCGAAGACCAATGATCTCAAGTAGCCTCTCGAACTGAATCTGAGGTAGGGCCTTCGTGAATGGATCAACAATGTTCTCTTTAGAAGCAACTCTCCGAACCTCGATCTCCTGACGATCAATGATCTCCCTGATCAGGTGATACCGCCTCAAGATGTGTCTGGACTTCTGATGGGACCTTGGTTCCTTCGCTAATGCTATAGCTCCGTTGTTGTCGCAATACAGAGGTATTGGATCAACTATGGTAGGAACCACCTGAAGTTCTGTTAGGAACTTCTTCATCCAGACTGCTTCTTTTGCGGCATCCCAAGCAGCTATATACTCCGCTTCCATCGTCGAGTCAGCAACGGTGTCCTGCTTGGAGCACTTCCAGCACACCGCCCCTCCATTGAGGGTAAAGACATAACCCGACATGGACTTGGAATCGTCCTTATCACTCTGGAAGCCGGAATCAACAAAGGCCTCCAACCTGAGGTCTTTTCCGCCGTAAACTAAAAACATCTCCTTAGTCCTTCTCAGGTACTTGAGAATGTTCTTTACTGCTATCCAGTGCTTCTCCCCTGGGTCTGACTGATACCGGCTTACCACGCTTAGTGCGTAAGCTACATCTGGTCTGGTGCACAACATCGCATACATTATAGAGCCTACCGCAGAAGCGTAGGGTATAATAGACATGCGTTCCCTTTCCAAATCAGTCTTGGGAGACATCTCTTTGGAGAGGGTGATTCCGTGACAAGCCGGTAGATTACCGCGCTTAGAATCTTCCATACTGAATCTTTTCAGTACAGTGTTGATATACTTGGACTGCGAAAGTCCCAACATCCTCTTGGATCTATCACGATAGATCCGGATCCCCAGAATGTAAGAGGCATCACCCAGGTCTTTCATGGAGAACCTGTGTGACAAGAATCCTTTGACAGATTGTAGCATAGGAATGTCATTTCCTATCAATAGAATGTCATCCACGTACAAGACGAGGAATACAACACTTCTGGCTACAACTTTACTATATATGCACGGTTCATCTGGATTTTTGATAAATTCATATTCTTTGACTGTCTCATCAAAACAGATGTTCCAACTCCGCGATGCCTGCTTTAGTCCATAAATGGACTTAAACAGCTTGCATACTTTCCCGCTGCTCCCACTCTGATTGAAACCCTCTGGCTGATCCATATAGACGCCCTCTTCTAAATTTCCATTTAGAAAAGCCGTCTTTACGTCCATCTGCCAGATTTCATAATCATGGAAGGCAGCAATAGCAAGAAGGACCCGAATGGATTTGAGCATAGCCACTGGAGAAAAAGTTTCGTCATAGTCCAAACCAGGTCTTTGACGAAAACCCTTTGCAACAAGTCTAGCCTTATAGGTTTCCACCTGTCCATCTACACCAATCTTTTTCTTGAAGATCCATTTGCATCCTATGGGTTTTACCCCATCTGGAGCAAAGTCCAAAGTCCATACTTTGTTGGTGTACATGGACTCCATTTCGGTCCGCATTGCATCTAGCCATCGTACCGAGTCGCCGCTCTGGATGGCCTGCTGGAAGTCAGTAGGTTCATCATCATCTATGATGCAATCCTCTCTATCCCCATCTATGAGAAAACCGTAGTATCTCTCAGGCGGATGAGACGGCCTACTACTCCTGCGGAGGGGTGCGGGAATGTCCTGTACTTCTTGAACTTCTGGTTCTACCAAACTTTCAGTAGCAGTTTGTGGTTCTGGAATTTCTTCCAGTTCTATTTCGCGCCCACTTATTTCCTTTTCTAAAAACAGTTGTTCCAGAAAATGGGCATTACGAGAAACAAAGACCTTTTGTTCCTCTGCGTAATAGAAATAATATCCCTTGGAGTTCTTTGGATATCCCACAAACAAACATTTTACTGATCGTGCCTCGAGCTTGTCCACATGCTGCTTTTTAACAAAAGCTGGACATCCCCAAATCTTCATATGCTGAAGATGGGGTTTCTTCCCAGTCCACATCTGATATGGAGTGGTAGGCACAGTCTTGGTAGGAGCCCTGTTCAGAAGATATGCCGCTGATTCTAGCGCATAACCCCAGAAAGATCGCGGTAACTCAGCATTACTCATCATGGATCGTACCATATCTAATAGGGTTCGATTCCGTCTCTCCGATACACCGTTATGCTGTGGAGTGTATGGAGGAGTAAGCTGAGAGAGAATTCCTTTCTCTTTTAGGTAACCTAGGAACTCGGCACTCAAGTATTCTCCACCTCGATCAGATCTTAGTGTCTTGATACTTTTGCCGGTTTGGTTTTCTACTTCATTCTTATACTCTTGGAATTTCTCAAAAGCCTCGGATTTATGTTTCATCAGATAAATGAATCCGTATCTTGAGTAATCATCCGTGAAAGTAATGAAATAGGAAAAACCATCTCTTGCATGTGTAGACATTGGACCGCATACATCGCTGTGTATGAGTCTTAAGAGCTCGCTCGCTCTTACTCCTTGTCCAGTAAATGGAGTCTTTGTCATCATTCCTTTAAGAAAAGATTGACAAGTGTCATAGGTTTGATATTCGAACGAGTCCAAATATCCTTCTCTATGCAACTTAGTCAACCTTCTCTCATTGATGTGACGCAGTCTACAATGCCATAAGAAAGCTTTATTTAAATCTGGAGACTTTCTTTTTAGTGTGTTCTAGACATTGAAAATTTGGAGTTGGTTTAAAACATATATACCGTTATTTAGTGTACCGGACCCAATCAAACCATGATTAAGGTGGATGTTGACAACATCTCTTACAAACGTGAAATCATAACCTTTATTTGATAACAAGGAAACTGATATGATATTACACGTTAAGCTTGGTACAAAATAACAGTTATGTAAAACCAAAATGTGTCCACTCGTCAATCCTAGGTGATAATCCCCGACGGACGCAGCTCCCACGCTAGCTCCGTTAGCAACCTTTAGGGTCATATCACCTTCCTTCCGCACTCTACGGTTTCTCAGTGCCTGCAATGAATTGCAAATATGAGATCCTGATCCGGTATCCAATACCCAGGAAGTAGAGTTGATTGACAGACAATTCTCAATTATAAACACACCTGAAGTCGAAGCCACAGCTTGCTTCGGTTCCTGGTTCTTGGCGTTCCACGCCTTGCAATCCTTCTTCCAGTGCCCTTTCCTGTGACAATGGAAGCACTCATCTTGGCCAACTACCGGTACTGCAAACTTTTTCTTTCCCTTCCCTCCCACCTTACTAACACCTCCTCTAGGTCTGGGTGCGGCCTTCTTCTTCCTTCCTTTGGCCCTAGCCTTGGACCCGGAAGACGATGAACCGCCAACAAACATAGCGGGTGTTTCCCTTGCTTTCTGCAAGGTGCCCTCTGCACTCCTTAACATGTTCAGGAGTTCCGGAAGTTCAACTTCTTTTCTTTGAATGTTGAAGTTGAGGATAAACTGGGCGTAGGTGGAAGGAAGGGACTGGAGAATAAGGTCTGTATAGAGCTCATTATCCAAAGTCGTCCCAAGGTCTGCGAGCTCTTCTATATAGCCGATCATCTTTAGGACATGTTCTCCTACCGATGACCCGACAGCCAACCTCGCTCGAAACAAGTTCTTTGAGGTCTCGTATCTTGCTATACGAGATTGCTCTCCATAAAGTTCCTTTGTATGGAGAAATATGCCATCAAGGTCCATATCCTCGTGCCTCCTCTGATGTTCATTGTTCATCAAGGCAAGCACGATGCACTTGGCTTTTGCGCTATCTAAATCCCAGGTTTTGCGGATTTCCTTATCCGCATAACTGGATTTGGGACCAGGGACAACAGGTGCCGTAGCGGTGAGGACGTACCCCAATTTGTCATAAGTCAAAGCCATTTTGACATTCCGCAGCCAATCTTTATAGTTTGGCCCTGTCAGTATATTTTTCTCTAAAAGTAACTTAAGTCCAGTCATTTTCAGGGTCGCTGCAATTAGGAGAGAGAGAAGAAAAACTCTTTAGCATGATGCTCTTGCAAGTTTAGAGTGGTTTTTAATTTATCTAAACTGGATGGCTCCCACTGTTTCTCGAATCCTTCCTCAAACCATAAAAGAAGAATTAGCCAGAACTATTCTCACCGTACAATACTTGCTTAACCGTTCAGCCAGGCCAGTGTCGATACTTCGAGGGAGGTTTTCCAACGCTTTCGCGAAGTTCCTTAATTAAATAACCTCTTTTCTCTGGGGGCGTAACCCCACTGACACCTTTCTGGACACCTACTAGGTTTATAGCATTGATCGTTAAGTGACGAATATCCTGATAAGTAGCATATACTCACAGTAGGATCGGGATCCAAATATCATCGTCTGATAATGTTGTAGGAATGCTACCAACATTCATCAAACTCCAAATGGTATGCATCTCTTTGCAAATTTCAGTTTCTTTAGAAATTCCCGATATGAGTTTTTGCCCCATGCTCTTATGACCTTGGCTTTGGTCAAAGTGTCATAAGTCACATATCAAGTTCTACCCGTCATTATCTTGTCAATTTGAACCCATCCGTATATACCCCTGACTTTGGTCAAATGGTACTACGACTGTCCCAAACCAACTCATCTATCTTCTGCAACAAATGAAAACCCAGCAGCTACCAAACACTATGCCTTGACTTTGGCCAAAATGCATAGCTTGAATACTACTGAATACCCAAATGAAATGACGGAGGGCTACGAATGGTTTTGGCGAAACCGTGAACGTAGTGAACTTGATATAACCGAAGGAACCTGATAGCTTTTAAAAGGAGTGGTTAAGGCTCCGCATTTAAAAATATCTGTTTTAAAATTAACCGAGTGGTTTCTTTTAAATTGTTCCAACGATTAAAACTTTGGTTTATTTTCTTTGCATTATAGATAATGTGTCCCATCATTAACCTATCATTGCAGAAACAACGAAAATACAACGTTCTCTTATACCATCCGCATTCGCCACGGGGTCCCGTCATTACCCGTTAGGTTACTTAACTAACGACAGAGCGGGGGCTGGGCTAGCGCGGGTGTAAAACATAAGTGACGTCTAAATAGCTATCACCTATATAGATATTTACATTCATCTGACGCAATGATATTCATTCCAGATCACAGATGAACTTAATTGGATTTGCAAGCAATCCGTGTTTGTTTTGAGCCTACAACAAAATACGGATTACACAGTTGTGATGAATAGCCATTACCCCTCCCACGACCCCTACGGGTGCGGCAAACTACCCGCCCGGCAGTTTGTGCACCCCACCTTGGGTCTGTCCTAGGAGCAAAAATAGTAAAATGAAATAATACAACGGTGGCTACAACCGCAACCTGGATGTGCCCCGCAAAATAATATTACAACAAATTACATTTACATCAAATGAATTAAATGATAACCCATCACATAACCCCGGCTATACATCACAACAGTCCAACACAGTTCATATGCACAAACAGATAAAATCCATTTCAGAAATGTGCAACCGCCTGCCAACTGACATACTAGCAGTTAGGGGAGGTTTACTAACACATTATACAATCACAGATATAATCCAACAAGCAAATACTGTATAATTTCGATCGATTAAACACTTTTAACTTTGCTCCAATACTGCTCTGCAAATCTGAAACCTGAGCAAAAATTAAATATTCCAGAAAATACCAAATATCACAGAGAAGCAACACAGGAAAATTGGGTTCCTGAATCGTCAACTCGGCGGCGGAAGCGCGGCGGATCTAGTGGGATCCGCCGCGGTTCCGCGGCGCTTTAGACGATTCAGGGGCCCAAATTTCTTGTGTGTTCTTCTGGTGTCTTTTCAAGCTTTCTGAACATCCCTGAAAAAATTTTGGACTTCATTTTAAAAACGACAGAAACTTGTGATTTCGGGCTTTTCCGGTTTCGTTTTTTCCGTTCGAAATTCATACAAATTTGCAAGTAAGTTATTTATTATTTAGCGAGGCTCTGATACCACTGTAAGTCGATGTACAACACCCCAATACTTGTGGGGAGGCGGAATTTTCAAAAACGAACTTGTTTAGTGAACAAACATCGACTAACCGCTTGAATCGAAGCTAAACGATAACTAACTTAAAACATAGAGTTTCTATGCTACTATGTTTAGGGATTATACCTAACGAATCGTGTCCTTCGTCTTTGCGAACTCCACCTCCTCCTCGGCCTTCTCGAAGTAGTAGACGATCCACCCGAGAGCTTTACTCCAAGCTTAGCCTCTAAACTTGAGGCAACTAAACTTCTCTAAGTGCTAATCAAAGAAGCTAGGTAAAATATAGAGAGGGTTATGGATTAAGTAGTCTAACTAATCCTTGTACTCAACACATGAGAGGGGAGGATTAGGGTTTGAAGAGGGAGAGCTTGAGGAGAGAGAAGGTGAGGATAATAATGAAATGAGAATAATGAGTTATGATAATATATATCAAGCATTTCTTTTATCAAGAAAAGAATAAGAAATGAATTTAGCAACCATGCTTGATAATATCTAGTGATGATTCACTCCATGAGTCATTAAGCATTTATCATGCATTAATGACATGGTTGAATCATCCATATGACTCACTAATCACATTCATTGCTTATGCCACCTTAACCTCCTTAGTCACCACCTTCTAGAAACTTCTCGCGCAATTACGAGAACGCCCCTCCTTTCCGCAAAAATACGGAAAAACTTTAGACTGTATAAATCCAATAACCGGATACCAGTAACTAGCTTAAACCAAAGCCGACTGGTAAAAACTGTCCGAAAGTCGTACGCGCGTAAACGCACGTATGCGTCCGAACCCTTGTCGTAAAACCATACGACCTCTATATCGTTTCGCCTGGAGTAGGGAAACTCTCTGTGTGGGACTCTAGAGACTCGACTACTACGCTGGCAGTGGGTTTAACCACAGACCGCAAGCGGCACTAGCTGTACGTAACGGTCCCCAGGTAGATGTCGATAAGAAGGCCGATGAGGGAACCCATCCGAACTCCTACTGATTCTGATGTGACAATCTCCATACAGTCCGGTCCGTTCGTCCAAGACTATCGCATATCGGGCCTAGGGGCGGAAAGCGTCAGTCCTCTAATAGCGGTATAAGTCGTGTCGGAGGGAAGCCCATTACACCCTGAGAAACTACTGGAACCTACCAGCAAATCTCGCTTGCCCTGGCCAGGGACTTTGCGTAATGGCTCTCTGACACAGCGCGATATCAACTCCCAATACCGGAAGAGACGAATCCTGTCTAACCGCCACTGCCTCCAAGTGCTCGGGACTGCACCCAACTGCTACCTGTTTGCACGACTCCTTTGAGCCGTGGTAGGGTAGCAATCTAAGAACAGTGGGACACACTCGAGGCGAAGTAGCAGTGTCAAGTCTGCGGACTATGCTGTACTCATGTCACCTGGGAACTGTTCACTGACGACTGGTATAAAACCAACCAACAGTTCCCTGTGAGTCCTGTCCGGTGTACCCGTAACCTAACGAGCACCTGTATACTATCTCCAGTACGACGTACTGACGGCTGTGGGACAGACCATCTCCCCAACTGGGATGAGAAGCGTACACACTAGTCTACTCCGGAGTATCGATGCTCTGTCTCGATAATCCAACGACTAGGGACCTGAATAAGGATGTGCTTGTAGACTACCCAGCCCCCACTAGTGTGACTGCCATCACAACGCTGGTTGTCAAGCAAGATCCTAAGAGCTCTATCAATACGTACACTCACATATTAAGATAGAAAAACCAAGTAGCATACTACCATGTTTAGCAAGACTGTTATATACATGTGAATATCCCAAGCTTCCATTAAGTAATATACAAACTAGTATGATACAGTAATGGCCTTCTAGGGCATAAACACTAACACATCCATTTACTGATATCATGGTTTCGGCAAAGTCATCCAATTACAATACAAATCCTCCATATACAAAACAGTACAAATAACATAATTACAATAATACAATCAAAACACTACGGGGTTTGTAAGGGGTAGATTGGTACGGAAAGTGTTAAAAGTGGCACGAGACAGTAAGATTAAAACACCTAAATTCCATTGCTGTTGTACCGTGGCCCAACGGTTCCTTGTACTACACGTGCCCTACTCTCTGGCAAGTGAGACTCCTCTCGTATACACTGGCATCCTTCTGTACCAAACTACAAACAAGAGCGTTAACCATATAAATCAAGATTAATAACAATACACTCTTTCTCTCTCTGTCTATTCTATTTCTCCCCTATCTTTGGGACTTACCGAGCGATTGTTCGCTGACGACGTTCCTATTTCTATTCTTTCTTTGGAATGTCGTCAGGAGGGCCCGACTCTAAGGACCACAAGACCACCCAGGAGCATTTGGAGCAGACCACTGAGCAGCACGATCACTAGGCTTCACTTATACATTTTTCCTTTTATTTCAGTTATGCCATTGTTTAGGCATTGCTTTCCATTCCATATATTTACTTTTCCATGTACTGTAAAAGAATGTTAATGAATAAAGTTGTTGATATATTTTGTCTCTTGTGCTTTTTATTTATATTGCTTAGACACGCTTAGCGTATTTACTTCGGAGTAAATACGTAGCGGGCCTCGCCGCGTCCCCTTCGCCGTACACCGAAAAGCGGGGCGTGACAGGTTTTGTTGGCGGCCCATGCGGGTCAGAGCTGTATGGAACACTACCATGCAGGTCTCGACTGTATGGACAACCTAAGCAATATAACACAAGAAACAGCAACTAAAACATTCTTTACATACATATTCCTTGAATCCTACCATTTCATATTCGTTGAATCTATCCTAACTCTATTTTTTCATTTAAGGCAACACTGGTATTTTCCTTCAACCTTTTCAAACCATTGTACCACTTTGTTATTTTTCATACACTATCAGTTCTTCAATCACTAAACTTTCCTTGAATCTGTTACACTTTTCTTTTAACAAATTTCGAGGACGAAATTTTTCTAAGGAGGGTAGAATGTAACAACCATAATTTTCTGTACAAACTTTTTCAAAATACAGAAAGGCACACCTAAATCTGAACACGACTTATAACTTTGTTTTGCTTTAAAACAGCAAGATAGAGTTTGTAGCTCATTGGTAGACCTTGCACTACTAAGCCATAGCACCAGAGTTCAAATCACATCAGCCACACATTTTTATTTTTATTTTTAGAATCCCAAAAGGGTTGCACGTGTACTGCATGTAAAACGAAAAGTCAAATTAATCGAAAATTTGCACTGAGAACAACACCTACACATAGCCTGCACCCTATGGTTACATCAGTACATCATGTTCACTTCATGGTTATTGGAACGGACCTGTTTGGATCGCTACGTTCATTTTACGTGCATCCGTTCTTGAGGGTATACATTTTTATCAATCAGACATCGCATTATGATTTTAACTTATCCGTATATTCTTTATATTTTAAAACTAGATTTTTAGACACAATCCGGGAATTTTTCGGAATACTTTTGTTTTAAACTAAAAACAAAGTTTATATATTATTATATTAATTTCACTATTCACTCACTGTTCATACACGTTAACATAAATATATGCTATATTATATTATATATTATTATAATATATATATATATTATATTATATTATATATTATTATTATAATATATATTTATTATATTTTTAATTAATTATTTTTTTTAAAACTTTCGTTTCCTCTCCCTCTCTTCTCCACGTTCTCCCTCTCACCAACCCACTCCCTCTTTGTGACGGCTCACCCACTCCCACTCTTTCTTTCTTTCTTTCTTCATTTCACACTCCACTCCAATTCCCTCACGTCTCTTTCTCCTCTCTCTATATATATTCATTTCCTCCCATGAGATCTGTCACCTCCCTCATCCACTGTTTTTATCCCACTTCTTCTCCTTATTTTTATTCTCTGTAATTTCTTGATCGGTATTTGTCCGGTAAACACCGGAGCCGTGTCGTCGCCGACGAGAGGCGAGCAATCCAGCAGACGTTCTCATCCTGCACGGTCACGTTCTTATATAGCCAGTAAGTCTTTTTCCCTCGTTTCTCTTTTAAATTGTTAACAAGTTGACAGTACCTGATGAAGTAAGTCCTTATCTCCTTTTCTATATTTTTGTACCTACTTCTTCAATATCCTTTGCTAATTAATATGTGTAAGTTCCTTTTTCTCTTCTTGTTTCACATTCCTTCTTGCATGTGCTATTACAGCATTTTAAATTGCTTTGCTCAATATTATATATATATTATATTCCATGCTTAACAAAACGAAAAGAAAAGATTTACATATTACAATTCAAATCAATATTCAACATGAATCCATGAATCCATTATTCCATATATTCAATCTATCAATCTATACAACTTGACTGAACCGAACCATGGATATACATGATTCTCCAGTTATTCCATTTACATGATTATACAGTTACATCCATTTACTGATATCATGGTTTCGGCAAAGTCATCCAATTACAATACAAATCCTCCATATACAAAACAGTACAAATAACATAATTACAATAATACAATCAAAACACTACGGGGTTTGTAAGGGGTAGATTGGTACGGAAAGTGTTAAAAGTGGCACGAGACAGTAAGATTAAAACACCTAAATTCCATTATTGTTGTACCGTGGCCCAACGGTTCCTTGTACTACACGTGCCCTAGTCTCTGGCAAGTGAGACTCCTCTCGTATACACTGGTATCCTTCTGTACCAAATTACAAACAAGAGCGTTAACCATATAAATCAAGATTAATAACAATACACACACTCTCTCTCTGTCTATTCTATTTCTCCCCTATCTTTGGGACTTACCGAGCGATTGTTCGCTGACGACGTTCCTATTTCTATTCTTTCTTTGGAATGTCGTCAGGAGGGCCCGACTCTAAGGACCACAAGACCAACCAGGAGCATTTGGAGCAGACCACTGAGCAGCACGATCACTAGGCTTCACTTATACATTTTTCCTTTTATTTCAGTTATGCCATTGTTTAGGCATCGCTTTCCATTCCATGTATTTACTTTTCCATGTACTGTAAAAGAATGTTAATGAATAAAGTTGTTGATATATTTTGTCTCTTGTGCTTTTTATTTATATTGCTTAGACACTCTTAGCGTATTTACTTCGGAGTAAATACGTAGCGGGCCTCGTCGTGTCCACTTCGCCGTACACCGGGAAGCGGGGCGTGACAACGGTGATAAAGACGAGTGGAACAAGAGGTTCGTGCGAGATGCTGACGAGCTGTTGTTACTCCCCGTTGAGATTAGAGATCGGATATGTATACAGAGGCGTTGGGATACGACCAGTTCCCGAGGAAATGGTATGCTTAGAACACAAATGTCTAGAAAATGGGAAAAGATTATGTAAGAGTACCAGCCTCCGTACAGTTCGGTATAGGCGAGATCGGAAGAGACCTTGAGCAGGTGCCTTCCAGGACACTGTTGCGATAAGAGTTGCATCGAGGATCAGTTGTGTCATGTGTATTCAGAGGGCCAAAGGACGACGCCAGTGATGTGCTGCTTTATGAGTGGTCATACTAATTGGCCGAGAATTGACCAGAAGAATGTCATAGCAGAATCGTTTCCGTTAATACACCTGACCGGGCCGATGAGCCGAGAGATTGCGAGATTTGTAATCCGCAGAGAAAATGAGGACCCAGAGACAAAAAAAATGCCAGACCGTGAGCAGGAAGCAAGCAGATGTTCTTTCTCTGCCAGTTTTGGGCGCACCGACACTTTTTCGACATTGTAGGAGATGTACCTCAATATCATAATTTGCGATTTGCGCTAGTGATCTGAGTATCACGCTTATAACGCTTGGGTTTGAGTTTTGATGATTGAGTTTCGTGATATTGTTTTCGTGCACCATGGATGCAACTACTGGGTATTTACATTTTTGTGCATAGTTATTGCACTTGATATATATCTTATACACCGTTGTGTCGATTTGCGATTTGTGCATACCTATTGCACTTGATGTCGATTTTGTGCCTTGGCTGCATGTGTTTATAATTTCGTGGATTTCATACAATTGATTTGATTTGTGCATGTGGTACACAATTGATTTGATTTTGCACTCGGTATAGCTCAAATGTGCTTGCAGTGCATTGATACGTATTTTGTGCACGCAGTTACACACATTTATGGTTTTATACGCCTTGGTACACTCGGTGTTGCTTTTTATACGCATTTGAGTTATTGATGAGATTTCGTGCATTAGCTGCACCGGATTAGTATTTCATGCACCGGATGCACTGTATTTGTATTTCGTGCACTGGATGCACTGGATTGGTATTTCGTGCACTGGATGCACTAGATTTTCATTTCGTACATTTATTGCACCAGATGGGTATTTCGTGCATTGGTTGCACTAGATTTATACACCTTACCTTGGTTGCACCCGATTTATGTCATGAGCATTTGTTTTACCAGATTTATGTTTTGTGCGCGTTTTCCCCTGACGTTCCTTTTCGTGCATGCTATTGCACTAGACGCTTTTTACGGACCTGACGCGCTTGGGTTGGATTTTTGCGCATATTAGGCGCTTGATATTGGATTTTGTGCGCATCAGATGCGCTTGATTGAGATTTTATTCGTGTATGTTGGATGCACTTGATTTAGGTTTCATTCGTGCATGACGGATGCACTTGATTTTGATTTTCGCGCATATTGGGCGCATGATATGAGATGTGATTTTATGCACACCGGATGCACTCGACTGGGATTTTCATTTGTACATGTTAGTTGCACTGGATTGAGATTTTCGTGCACTCTAGATGCTTTTGATATTGTTGTCGTGCACATCCGTTGCACTGGACAGATGTTTTCGTGCACACCCGTTGCACTTAGTTTGGTTTTGTGCACATTCTTAGCACTTGTATTTAGTTTTGATTGCCGTGCGCACCAGACGCACAAGATAATTGGATACGCCTTTTGGGGCTGATTTTGTTCTTGAGCGCTTTGTTTTCATGATGGGCACTATATTATGTAGTGGCCGAACATGACTTATCTAAGGACAGTACCTAAGTACCTTGCACGCATAAAAAGTTTACCAAGGGGTTTTCAAAAAAGGAGCTATAGTCTCGCTATTTCCTACATGTCCGTGAGCGACTGGAACGTTTACAAAGGAAAATCTTTTGGGATATTTCAAAACGGCGGAACGTATATTTGAGCAAAACATATATGAACGTATATTATTACTTCACAAATGAGCGTCCGTCATTTGTGCCGGGGGTTACGCATCACGCGGCGATTCAGAAAAGGTTTTGTATGTGTTTTATTCAGTTTTTGGAGATTTTTCAAGGATGCGTACTATATACATATTATAGTATTTGAGTAGTGTATATTGGATTTCAGTAGTGGATTACGAGATCTGTATCCCCGTTGTAACTCCGATGATATGCGTGCAAATCCGATGATTTGCGTGATGCTTGACGGAGTTCGATTTTGGAGTTTCATACTTGTTTTCAGGCGCATATGATGCGCTGTGTTATTTCTATATCTTCCGTGATTTCGGAGCCCCGTTGATTTGAGCTGATTATTGAAATAATTTAGTATTTGGGGATTTAAATTTAAATTTGGAGACCGAATTTATTTAAGGGGGGAAGATTGTAACATTTCAGAAAATATAAAATATTATTTTTGGAATTTAATATTAAAATAATATATTTCGCGAAAACTACCCGATTTGCGAAATTGGAGTTTTCGTAAAATGGTATAAATATATACCAATAATTGTGATATAATTGGAGATTAAAATGATTTATTCATTTAAAAATATATTTATTGGATATGGTATTTTTATAATTAATTATATGCGAGTTTAAAATTAAACCCGATTAGTGCACTTCTAATCGCAATTAAGCCAAATCCGTGTTTCTACATTTTCCATGATTAGTGCACCATATTATGTTGCATGTTGTGTTATTTGTTGGTTTCATGTTGTATTTGGTTTTGTGAGAAAAGACAATGAAGAGAGTGTATTATTGAAGGGAGAGAGAGGGGACCACATCATGACTTGGAGCATGCCATGAGGGAGAAAGAGAGTGAGAATTAGTGAGGATAAGAGAGGGGGGGCTGCCATTCCTTCACATTTCCTCCATTGTTCTTCAACTCCTATTCCCTCCACCTTCTATCCACAAGCTTCATTTCAATTTCCTTCTCAAAACCCTATACCCTCTTCATTAAAAATGATCCCCGCCTCATCCTCAACACAGTGGACCTTGCAAGTTTGGATTTTAGAGACTTTGAGAAGCTGGGGTTTTTCATGAGTTGCCCAAATGAGGTATAATTCCTTTCATTTACTTTAGTTTTAAGTTTCCTAGCATCCTAGTTTAGTTTAGAGTTAAACTTATTAGATTAGTGATGTTTGGAAAATTTAAAGAGAAGGGTTTGGGTGATTTGTGGGCTTGTGATCTGTAGTGAATGTGTACAAGACCCTAGAGATCGATTTCTGGACCTAGAACAGAGAATACGAACTTAAGAAACGGTCTCGTGTTGGTTTTATGAACATATTAAGCCTACAGGGAATCTGGAGCAACCTGAGAAGTTTCTGAGAAAAACTAGCAACACCATTAACCTAAATTGAGTACTAGGAGACCACCCTGAGGAGACAAACCCCATCAGAGCACCCTGGGCCGAGCTGGCCAGAATTCTGGATAGAGTGGCCGGCCAAAATGTGGCATTTGGTGTCTAGGTTTGGTCTGTAGCTCAGTTACTTCATATACAACCCCACTACATTGCTAGTTTAGCTCCATATTACCTGAAATGAAATCTGGGAGTGATTTCTTGAGTTGCTGTTTTGGTTTGGGGTTATGTTTTACGTATTTTGGAATTCTTGGTTTTAGTATTTAATATTGTATTGGGTCGTTGGATGTTTTTACGTCAACGACGAGGGTTGTTTGATCGTTTTTGCATACGTAACCCATGGGTTCTAACCTATAGGCAATTCGTGTGCTGTATTGGTTTCCCGGACTTGATTTTAATAGCATTTGCGATTGTGTATTTATTGTAGGTACCTTCATATGGATTCCGAGACGGCGAAGCGCATCGACTACGGATGAACAAGGAGTTCCGCAGGTGTGTAGATCTATATCTACGGGGGAAGTTGGGTGGATGGCGTATAGCACCCCCACAAGTTTTTTATGGAAACTGATATATAGAATATGGTTAAGGAAACCTAGATTAGAAAACTATGGATATATAGTTAGAGATGATATAAATGATTGAATATATATATCGAGATATGAGATGAAAACTATATGGATATGACTCTTAGACCTGATATGAAAGAAATGATGTCCCGGATTGATACATATATAAGGATATGATAAATGAACGTGAATCACGATATATAGATAGGTAGTGCACGAGAATAAATAGGAGATTTAGAGTAGCATGACACGAGATTAATATGGTAGAATGTATATATAAAATTGACTTGATGTAAGATGACATAATGTGCTGAAAAGAATATACGATGTGATATGATGACTTGATTAATGTGTTGGTATACGGATGCGAGTCGATAAGAGATTACTGATACCTTTGACGGTCCCCTGATATGAGATTGTTACGGATGTGACCTGAGAGATAGGGGTATATATATATGTATATATGGATAATGTTGTGGATCATGAGTGATATGCCGTACGAGACGTTAGGTCCGTACCCTCATTGTCATATAGGTTGATAGAATCCCTAATCGTTTAATGCCACCGTACGACGGATACCGTATGTGATGAGTTTTATGATGATTGATCCGTACCCTTGACCAGAGGATGCCGTACGATGGATTATACCATACGTGATATTGTGAGGCTGGATGCTGATGTATATATTCACCGACTCGGATATATTGTAGATACGTATACCTGTTAGCATTTCGCGTACGATGTACCTTATACCACGTTCATGTCATTCTCATTGCATTACATATACATGTGCTAGTACACCTACACCATTATCGATGATGTGTATGTTACACTTACACAGATTGGCCAGCTCATACACTTCATCATCGATAATTGCTATGTCACTACACAGTAGAATTGCTGCATCATGATATAACTCCTTGCATGATTTACTTGCTATGTTCGCATCACTGTTCCATGTTGCATGATATACGGATATGCTTACATTCTATTATATGTCACATACATCATGCTTTATGATTATACGCATTGAGATATGCTTCTTTCATGAGATTTCTGGATTTGGGAACCGTGGTTATTTCAAAAGAAAGTATATATTGTTTTAAAAACCCGGTTTCTCTTGATATGGTATTTCAGTGCGTCCACCATCCGTTTTCTCGGTTCTGATACATGTGATATGTGAAACCTTATTCGGGGAGTTGGATAATCCGTTTACGGGTTCATGGTGGACCCGGTATGGTACCTCGGGGCGAGAATGGAAGGTTGTTTAGTAGTCGATGAGCCTGGCAGAGGGACTACTACCTATCGGTGATTGGTTGGACCTGGCGGTTATCCGGAGGATACCGACCGGAGTCGAGAGATGGATATGGGCCGATCCGTTCTGCCGGAGCCCGAGGGCCGATCCGGATAGACGGAGCCCGTGGACCGATCCGGGATGACGGAGCCCGAGATATGAGGATTTACGTGTCGATGCTAGACACGGGTTTCATGATGTTTCGAGTGTCGATGTTAGACACTCAGGTTCTATGATTTTGATGTGTCATTGATGGACACACGTTGATTTATATTCTCATATTTACATGCATATGCTTTCATAATATTTACATGCATGATGTTGTTGTGTCATTGGTTGACACGTGGATGAGATCGACATGCATACATGCATTGATTATATGGTTGGATGATACCCACATGCATATAGTTATTGATTATATAGTTGGCACATATGTAAATACGGTCACCCTAGATATCATAGTACTACTTTTTTGATATAGTTGACCTAGGAATCGTTGTTTATTTCGATTTCAACCTGATAATGTTTTCTACTTACGAGTTGGCAACTCGCCCCCGTTGTGCCACAGTTCTTGCAGGTTGACCGCATGGATCAGTAGCGGCATCGCTGGCACACAGCTTGCATTCGGGTGTTTTGCTTTGGTAGGTGGTACATATTGGGTCGTGCCACTATTGTATTATTGTTTCTATTGTATCTAGTCAACTCCATCAATCAGAAAGTAGTATTTGTATAAGTCAAAAGACTTAGCAAGACTTGTAGTTGCGAGACTTTGAACAATGAGTTATATGTTAGCTTGGTGGGTTTGATGTCTTACTTTACATTATTCTTTGTGTTGATCTTCGCCGTTGGGTGTCGTATACATATATTCTGTCTTGCGTGGTTGTGATTCCGCCGATTGGCGAAGAGCTAGCTCCCGCTTAGGGTTGCCTTTTATATTATCATGTATAGTGGTTTTTGATCAAAATATACAAAGGAGGTGCTGCCTAAATTTTTAAAAGTCGAAACATGTTTTTCAACTAGCATAATCCACTTGCATTTTTAATGTTTCATTATCTATGCATTAAGAAAACATTTGATTTCATTATACCTTTATTTCAAAACTTCACCTCTTTTATTTTCTTTTAAAAGGTTTAGATTTCGGGGCTTCGGCTTACTTGATTTTTGTTACGCCTTTAGACATGGCATGATTTAAGTGCCGGTCACGAACTAAATTTCGGATCGTGACAATACGCCGGCAGTAGGTGATGATCAAATTAGTCACTCATAAGCCATCAGCGGTACTAGCTGGACGTAACGACTACCCAGGTATAGAACGATCAGAAGATCAACAAGCAAACCTGCTCATACTCCTATGAATCCAATAAGTAACACTACCGTACTGTCTGGTCTCTTCATCTAATATGTCGCATATCCAGCCTGGGGTGGTAAACGTTAGATCCCAATAGCTTGATAAGTCATGCCGATGTGAGGGCCCATAACGGTTCTAGAAACTACTGATAACACTTACCAGTAAATCCCAGCAACCCTGGCCAGGGATTTCCTATTATGGCCAATCGAGCACAGCGCAACATCAACCCCCAATACCGGGAGAGACGAAATCCCCTCCTATCGCTTATTGCCTCCATGTGACTCGGGACTGTACCAAAAAACTACCTATTTGCACGACTAAGTAGAGCCGTGGTATGGTGGAAATCAAAGCACAGTGGGAGACACACAAGACTCTATGACGATCTCGGGTCGACAGACTAACCTGTACCAGTGTCACCAGAGAACCGCTATGTGACGTATGGTATAATACCATCTAGGAGTTCTCGGCGAGTCCTGTTCAGTGTACCCAGTCTCCACTGAGCATCCGTATACAATCCCTGATGTCAAACACCAATGGATGTGGGATCATCCATCACCCATCATATGGGTGAAGAAACGTATACGCTAGTCTACTCTGGAATATCGATGACCCGTCTCGATACTCCTACGACTAGGAACAATTAAAGGATGTACTCACAGACTACCAAGACCCCACTAGTATGATCTCTATCATAATCCTGGAAGTCAAGTACACATCCTAAGGGCTTTATCAACATGTAACAGAGAGACAGTAAGTGTACATGTTAAGATAAAGAGAAACCAGATAGCATACTATCATGTCGAGCAAGAAAGTCCTCCCTATATATGTCCAAGCATCCACTATAATATACATCATATGTAATAATGGCCTCTATGGCATACATACAACTAACAATCTCCCACTTTCACTAGGTCCAGTTGTTGTAGTATCTTATACCCAACGTCCCATAAAAGTATCTCGTGGGAAAGACCTTTGTGAGTGGATCCACCGTGTTGTCCTTCGCGTCAACTCTCCTAACCTCGATCCCCTGGAGATCAACCATCTTCCTGATCAGGCAATACTGCCTCAGAATATGTCTGGATGGTTGATGGGACCGGGTTCCTAGGCCAAAACCACAACTCCATTGTTGTCACAATACTAGTTATTGGACGCTCAATGGTAGGAACCAAGTTCATCTCAAGAAAAAGGAATATCCAGACAGCCTCTTTGGTAGTATCGTTGGCAGCGATGTATTTAGCCTTTATCGTCTAGTTTTCCATGGTATCTAGCTCGGAACTCTTCCATCAAACCTTCCCTCCACTGAGGGTAAAGACAAAACCAGAGACTGACTTTCATTCGACCTTATCACTCTGGAAGCTCGAATTGGTAAAGGACTCCCACTGGAGTTCACCGTTACCAAACACCAAGAACATTTCTTCAATGCTTCACAAGTACTTAAGAATGTCCTTCACAACTATCTAGTGATTCTCTAAAGATCCGATTGATTCCTGATCACTACACCTAGTGAGTCAGCTACATCTGGTCTGGTGCATAACATTGCATATATGATAGAGCCTACTGCTGAAACATAGGGTATCCCTTGTATGCGAGCTCTCTCCAAATCAGTTTTGGGAGACATCTTTTTGGAGAGAGTGATTCCTGAGTGAGTGGGCGAACCACCACGCTTAGAATCTTCCATACTAAACCCCTTTAGTATGGTGTTAATGCACCTTGATTTGGGACATTCCTGACATCTACTTAGATCTATCTCTATAGATCTTAATCCCTAAGATGTAGCAGGTATCACCCAGATCTTTCATGGAGAATCCTCGTGATAAGTGGAGCTTGACCGAGTGTAGCATAGGAAACACATTTCCTATCAAGAGTATGTCATCTATGTACAATACGAGAAAGACAATCTTACTCTCTACTACCTTCTTGTATATACAAGGTTCGTCTGTATTTTTGATGAAATCAAACTCTTTCACTGCCATTTCAAAATAGATGTTCCAACTCTGCGATGCAGCTTGCACACCTTTCCGCTGCTCCTACTTTCCACGAAGCTCTCTGGCTGTCATGTGCACGCTCCCTTCTAAATCACCATTTAGAAAAGCTGTCATGACGTTCAACTGCCAGATTTCGTAGTCATGGTATGCAGCGGTAACAAGTAGGATCTAGATGGACTTAAGAATAGCCACTGGATAAAAGGGTTTCATCATAATCCATACTTGGTTATATGACGAAAACCTTTTACATCAAGTCTAGCTTTGAAAGTCTCAACTTTTCCATCTACACCAAGTTTCTTTCTCAAAGAACCATTTGCTCCTGTTTGGTTTAACCCCTTCAGGAGCAGCATGCAAAGTCCATACTTTGTTGGTGTATATGGATTCCATCTCAGATCGTATTACATCCAGCCATTTCACAGAGTCCCTACTTGTGATGGTCTGCCCGAACCTAGTTGGGTCATCATCTCCATGATGCAATCCTCGCTTCCACTGTCATTGAGAAACCCGTAGTATCTCTCAGGTGGATGGGGAACCCTTCCAGATTCGCGGAGAGGTTGAGGTTCATTGGAGACTATCGAATTCTTTGGTTCCACTAAATCATCAGTCGTAGTTTGTGTAGCTGGAACTCCTTCCAGTTTTACCTCATAACCATAAATTTGTTCAAGAAATTCCTTTTTTTCTAAAAAGGTGGCATGTTGAGAAACAAAACACCTTTTGTTCATCGGTTTAGTAGAAGATATCCCCTCGCAAGTATTTGGGATATCCAACAAACTTACAGAACTGACCTTGCCTCGAGTTTGTCCGGATTTTGCCTTTCAACATAGGCTGGACAACCCTATATCTTAACTCGTTTAAAACATGGTCTCTTCCCATACCATATCGCATATGGAGTGGTAGGCGCTTGATTTGGTTGGAACCCTATTCAATAGGTATGTAGCTTCTTAAGTCCATAACTCTAAAAGGAAACAGGCAACTCAGTATTACTCATCATAGAGAGCACCATATCTAATAGGGTGTGATTCCTCTGCCCCGATGCACCGTTGTGCTGTAGTGTATTCGGAGGAGTAAGATAAGAGAGAATCCAATTCTCTTTTAAGAAAATCCAGGAACTCCATGCATAAGTATTCCCCTCTTCGATTAGATCGAATGACTTAATACTTACCCGTCTGGTTCTCAACTTCAAGCTTATATTTCTTGAATTTCTCAAAAACTTCTGACTTGTGTTTCAACAGGAACACACGTCCGAATCTTGAGAGATGGTCACTGAATATAATGAAGTATGAGGAACCAACCCTTGCATTTGTAGACATAGGACCATATACATCACCATGTATCAGTCCCAAGAGTTCAGTAACTCTTTCTCCGTTTCTAGTAAATGGAGTATTGGTCATTTTATGTTTAAGACAAGACTGGAAAGTATCATAAGATGAAGATTCGAACGGATTCAAATATTCATTCTTATGTAACTTAACTAGTCGTGTTGCATTGATATGACCTAGTCTACAATACCACAAGAAGGATTCACTCATTTCTGAACCACTCCTCTTGTGTGTGTTCTATATACTTTAAGCTGTGGTTTGATTTAGAACGTATATACCATTACATAACGTGTCAGATCTAATCAATTCTTGATTAAGGAAAATGTTCACAACATTATCCTGCAATACAAAATTATATCTTTCTTTAACTTAATAAAGAAACTGATGTAATGTTGTATATCAGGTTTGGCATGTAATAACATTTGTTCAGAATTAATGTATTTGGTAATACAAAGTGATATTTGCCAACTGATTTAGCTGCAACAATTGCACTATCACCCAATCCCAGTTCTCTACCTATCTAAGCCCATGTAACAAATTACGTATGTGGGATCCTGATCCGGTATCAAATACTCAGGACGTAGAGGATACTGAGAAACTGTTCTCGGTAACAAACACACCCGAAGAAGATGTATCAACATGCTCATTTCTCGTTTGGGTCGTGTGGAAATCCGGATATTCCCTTATTTCCTGCTCAGACTTATAAAAATTATAAGATAGAGCAGAATCAATGTTCCCCAGCTTAGTATAATAAGCAGGTTCGGTCAATACATCAAAATTATTATCTTGATTAAGGCATGTCACAGTCGCTACCAGGAGAGGGAGAGAGAAGAAAACACTCTGTGTGTGCTCTTGCAAGATTAGATTGGTTATTATTTTATCTAATCAGGATGGCTCCCACTGTTTTTATCAAGTCTTCCTTCAAACCCTAAAAGGTAAGACTGGCCGGGATTAATTACACCCTACAAGTTCGCTAACCGTTCAGCCAGGCCAGTGTCAGTACTTTGAGGGAGGTTCCCCATGCTTTCGCACGTTAAAGTAAACCTCGTTTTCCAAGAGGCATAACCCCATTGACACCTTTCTAGACACTTAATGGGTTAGCTAATTGTAAAGTGCAAAACTCTCCCAGGAGTAACACTTACTCGCAGTGGGTATCGGGATCCAACTATCATATAGAAGGTATGCAATCTCATTGTAAATTTCAACTCTTGAAACTCCCGATATGGTTTTTACCCCTAGCACTTATGACCTTAACTATGGTCAACATATCATAAGCACTAGTCAAATTCTACCCGTCATTTCGTGGTTAATTAGACCCACTCATATGACCCTTAACTATAGTCAACATAATCACATGAATGTCCTAACTGATCGCATCATATGATGTGTAGGAAGACATCACTCAGCTTCCGTACACTACGCCTTAACTATGGTCAAAATACGTAGTACGAATACTAAGTACTCTACTTCCTAAAATGGCAGAGGGTTGCAGATGGTTTTTAAGAAAACCTTTAACGCTTTGAACTTGATATCGTTGTAGAATCAAATAGTTTTAAAAGGAGTGTCTTAAGATCCGCTTTTAAAATCGAGTATTTCAAAATAAACCGAGTGGGTGTAGCATCTATTAGCTTCTGCTAAAGTGGTCACTCCCGGTGAAGGGATCTCGGCTCATTCCTCATCGAATGAGGTGCTGGATATTTTATAAGGAATACCGCTATGCAAAGCAAGAACTAGAGCTACCGGTTTTGAAAATTTGATTTCACAACATCATTAGGTTTCTTTCCTTTCAATAATCTCATTAATGAAGTCCTATCATTTATGCTTTCTAAGCAACACAAAAGAAACGAAAGTACAACGTACGCTTATGCCATCCGCATTCGCCACCGTGTCCCGTTATGCACCGTTAGGTTACTTAACTAATGGCATAGCGGGGCGGGACTAGCGCAGGTGCAAAACACAAGCAACGTTTATCATATATCATATATATAATAACAACATTCGTCTCATCATATAAAGTGATCATATCATAGAATATCAGCAGCAGAAGTCCATATATGAAATATTGGATATACTAGGAATTCCGTGTTTTAAATTATGCCAGTAAAAAATACGGATTCCACGGTCATGATGAATAGCCAAACCCACATCCCTAGACCCCTATGAGAGCGGCAAGCAACCTTACCAATTCTAGAGTTAGGAGACCCGGTCTTGACTCCTCAAGATGGTCTCCCACTGGACTCTAGAACCTGGTTACTTGTGCTCCCCACCTTGGGTCTATCCTAATGCGGAAAAATAAATAATATACATCAATGGTGATATCATCCTCCAACCGGAAGTTCCCCAATAAAAGAATATTACATACAAGTTTTTACATGAATGAAAATGAAAAACCCTCATCTCACGCAAAAAACCCTGGCTATTCAAACACGACGATCCAATATAACATATCCCCGTAACACATAACATCATATGTCATCAATGTAAGTAAATATGCGTATCCCAATTGTCGTTGACATATAGCAACGTAACCGGTGATACACCACATATTACATTTACGGTTGCAGAAAAGAAAGTGAAAACTAAAACAATTGGAATCCGCAACCACCTTAGACATCATAAACCCGAAATATCACATATTTCGGATTTCATGCCTAACCATATGAATTCCGTAGACATCATAAACCTGTAATATCACATACTTCAGATTTCATGCCTAACCATATGAATTCCTTAGACATCATAAACCCGGAATATCTCATATTTTGAATTTCATGCCTAACATTATAAACCCCGCATTTTAGTTTCGATATTGAAAACACTTTTCAATAACAATTCGGGAAATTCAAAAAGATTCCCCACAAGTTAATCGAATGCGCGTCGGAAACTTTAGTAGACGGCCGCAACCCCGATGCCCTCGACGAAGTGCACTTAGGCGGAACACCGCGGCTGCGAGCACCCGGGCTAATGCTTCAGGCAACGGGGTTCTCCTGCAGTCACTTGGTCGAGGATATGGGGCGTGGCTATAGTAATGTTACCCGGCGAAAATTCACGTACTATACGAGATTGCGACGGTGTTTTGATCCAAATCAAAACCCCGTGGCAACTGATCAAATGAGACTAAATTGCTAGATTTACGAAATTCAAATTAGTTTTAACAAAACTAATTTTTTTGGATTCCAAATATTGTATCACAATTCACAGATAGTTAGACGATGTTAAACATTTCGATCGAATCAACAAACACCCAAAATTTCCCAGAGAGCTCGACACTTGAGCACAGTTTAAAAAAATACCCAGAACATACCACAACACCTATGGACCAACCGTAGAAGGGCCGACCCATGCCTCACTCATAGTGTCGCGGAACCGCCGCAAACCCTAGGGTTTGGCCGCGATTCCACGGTCAAAGAGTTGAGTTTGGGTATCGTTCTTCTAGAGGGTCCATAGAAATTACCTGCATGATTTTTGAATATTTTTAACATGGAAAAAGCCAACTTTTGGAAAATTTTCCAAAGAGGGGTGAAAAATGGGTTTTTGATATTCGTTCGAACTTTTTAACGTCGTCAATGTTACTCAAACGATATTAAAATTACGACTACGAAACACTCTGAATTGCCTTTACAGAAAGATAACATCACATGCAATCTTAGTAAAAACAAACAATACCTGAAACACCAAACCCCAGAGCCTAGAACACCAAACAAAAACGAAGCCTAAACTCCTATCCAAGACCGGCCAGGCCGTTTTTAGCAACGTTTCGCCAGGTCAAATTCGGCGGATTGGGTTCATTTTTGTCTGGTGTTCACATTACATCACATGTAACATTCTGCAACTGTTTAAAAAAATATCAGAGAACTTTTAAAATTCGACAGAAACTATGGATTTTGTTTCGAGGTTTCGGAGTTGTTTCGGTTTCATAATTCTACTAATATTGTCTAATTCTCTAGCTTAGCTCTGATACCATGTTGGATTTCAATAGCACCCTTACTAGGTTTTCCAATGCATCAAGCATGCAATTTTAAAAATTCTAAGATGCTTAAGAACCATAACCAAGGATCTAACTAGAGGAATTAGGGTAAACAAGCATGTAATCAAACATTACAATAAGTGAATGAGGAATACAACCTTTGTAGACCGGTCCTTCACTTCAATAGCTCCATGTAGTAGTCCCTTCGCTCCAAGTAGTGATCTCCCGGACTCAAGTTAGGCTCCACAAAGAGAAATGATCAAGCTTGCTTAAAGTCTTCGAGACCGAAGACGATCTACGTCGAGGAGACTCTAGCTCAAGTTACCTCTTCACTAATTGGGAATTAGTGAATCAAACAACCTAAACTAAATGGATAATCTAGTGTAGGTTGATGAAATAGGATTTTTGCTCACTTTAGAATAATTTTTCTCATAATATTTCTTCATGTCAAGAAAAGCTAGAGAGCTTTCTTGAGATGAAGAAGAAGATGAAGTGTAGAATCAATATGAGTGAGAATAGCAACCATAGGTGAGATAATATCTCATATAACGCATGTAGGGACTTAACCATGGCTTAAGATAATGGTTGGGCTAATAAATATCTCAAGTAAAACAAAATTAGTGGACTAAGTCAATGGTTACTACAAGCTTCATAGCCATGACCAATATCCACCTAATTATGAATTACATTAAATAAATAATAACCCTTATTATCTAAAGCATGGTGTGAGTCTCATACACCCATGTACAATGTATCATCAAGCATGATACAAAAATAAACATAATTAATATATATCACATATATATTAAATGCAAATGTGAGAAAAAAAAATGCTTAAGTGAGCTAATATTAGTTAATGTACATTAATATATCATATATATAATGATACATTAAATTATTAAATCAACACTTGAATTAATAATCCGGCTATATCATATATAACCGACTAATATCATTTGTATCAAATTATCGAACCAACACTTGATTCGATAACCCGGCTATATCACATATAACCGACCGATATTATATATCGCGAGAATAGAATACGGTTTCACATACGCGTATTAATCTCGGTCCCGTACATATCATATATGTACTCCTACTTCATTTCGCCTAAGCCAGGAAACCTCTGTATAGGACTCTAAAGACTCGTCAATATGCCGACAGTAGGTGATGATCATATCAGTCACCCACAAGCCGTCAACGGTACTAGCTGGACGTAATGGCTACCCAGGTATAGAGCGATCAGAAGATCAACAATCAAGCATGCTCATACTCCTATAAATCCAAAAAGTAACAATACCGTACAGTCCAATCTTTTCGTCTGATATGTCGCATATCCATCCTGGGGGTGGTAAACGTCAGACCCCAATAGCTTGATAAGTCATGCCGTTGTGAAGCCCATAACAGTTCGAGAAACTACTGATAACCCTGGCCAGGGATTTCCTGTTATGGCCAATCGAGCATAGCGCAACTTCAACCCCCAATACCGGGAGAGACGAAATACCCTCCTATCGCTCATTGCCTCCATGTGACTCGGGAATGTACCCAAAAACCACCTATTTGCACGACTCAGTAGAGCCGTGATAGGGTGGAAATCAAAGCACAGTGGGAGACACACAAGTCTCTATGACGATCTTGGGTCGACAGACTAACATGTACCAGTATCACCAAAGAACTGCTGTCTGACGTAAGGTATAATACCATCTAAGAGTTCTCGGCGAGTCCTGTTCAGTGTACCCAGTCTCTACTGAGCACCCGTATACAATCTCTGATGTCAAACACTAATGGATGTGGGATCATCCATCGCCCATCATATGGGTCAAGAAATGTATACGCTAGTCTACTCTGGAATATCGATGCCCCGTCTCGATACTCCTACGACTAGGAACAATTAAAGGATGTACTCACGGACTACCCAGACCCCACCAGTATGATCTCTATCATAATCCTGGAAGTCTAGTACACATCCTAAGGGCTTTATCAACATGTAACAGAGAGACAGTAAGTATACATGTTAAGATAAAGAGCAACCAGATAGCATACTATCATGTCGAGCAAGAAAGTCCTCCCTATATGTCCAAGCATCCACTATAATATACATCATATGTACAATAATGGCCTCTAGGGCATATATACAACTAACAGTAAGGAATGCGGGGCCATAAGATTTCCAAGCTGGAGCTTTCTAAGAAGCTTAATTCATATCTGCAACAACAAATCCAAACCGAAGCACTGCTGGTCGCACTAGTGGAGCACAAAAATGGACTCCAGCAAAAGAATGAGCGCATCAGCTTCTTGCTGAAAACCCCACCCTCTTAGTAGTTATCATTGTACCCCCTATTTCTTTATAGATTGTATCTTCTAAAAATTTTGATTTGTGAATAAAAGATATTTTATTTTCATATTTGCGCCTCTCTGTCTCTTGATTGTCCGAATCTGGCATGGATTAGTTTATTTACTTATTTCAGAGTGTTTAGTTTATCTTACCCTCAGGTTTGTAGGCAAACTCACTCTAACATTAAATATAGATAACCCCATTTTATATGACAGGAGTCCGTTAGGTTTGTGGTACTGGGTTAAGTCCATCGTACCATTGCGTTGGCTGATATATTCTCGATATGCAATACCTTGAGTTGCGGCTCGAGTAGCCACATATTTGTCGTGTCTCTGATCCCTTCTGAGGCTGGACAAGATGACTTCAAGTGGCCTTCTTAGGTTGGAATATCCGTATTACCATCAGAAGATTCAGCGTTAGGTATTGCTATGGCACTTCACTTGAGGTTAGGCTCAATTTGGAGCCTCGATAAGTCATAACCGCACCTTTCTAGATTGGAATGACATCCAATGGTCTTTAGGCTTTCCATCCAGACCCAAAGCTAGGCATATGCCGTTACTTTGACGATGTTGCGCCAATTCTTCGCTGAAGTAGGGTAGACATCCATATGACTTCTAGGTCATATATATCTGGAGCTTTGAATATACCATTACTCCGTTTTTATTTGATAGTTGCGCCTACACCCTGTTGGAATGAGGAGGAACATTGAGATAGTCTCTAAGCTATAGATGTACTGTCAAGACTTGGTTCTTTTTTTGATGAAGTATGGTGGGATAATATGGTTCCCTTTCTTTCAATTATACCCATAAATTGTATACAATGAAAGTAGGTCTTAGCATCTCTACTAAGGTTTTAACAAAAGTAAGTAAGCAATTTTTAAAATTTTTAGAGGGCTAAGTCTACTAAACAAGAATTGAACTAGAGATTAGGGTTTCTTAGTTAGCAAAAAGGAAGAAACAAACTAAGTGAAGCGAGGACACAACCTTTGTAGTCTAGTCCTTCACTTTAAATGCTCCGAGTAGTAGTCCTAGAACTCTTCTTTGAAGGATGGAATGAGTTTGCTCGAAGTCTTCGTCGTCAAAGATGATCCACCTCGAAACTTCTCACACTCAAGCTCATACTTCACTAATTTATGAATTAGTGAAGAAAACAACCTATACTAATTTGCTGGAGTAGTGTAGATTGATGAAGTAGGGATTTTTCTCACTAAAAATCCTTTCTTATTTTTTCTCTTTTCTTTTTCTCAAACTATAAAAAACCTAGAGAGGAGAAGAAGAAGATGAACTTAGAAGTAAGAATGAACCTTGAGGATAAGAAGATAAGAATGAGAATTGATTAACTTGTATGAATAAAACAAAGAAAGAAAGTGAGTCATGTCATCTCAAATCTTCTCAATGATGCTAAAAAGCCATGAATCATTTGTTCTTTTGTTTTATTCATTTAAGTAAATCATTCTCTTCTTATCGTTTTTCTAAGGCGATTTTTATACATCCATATTCTATATATCATCAACCATGATACATATTGAATATATATCAAATATATAAAGAGAAGAAAAGAATTAAAGTGAGCATTATATTAGTTTATATATATATATATATATATATATATAAAATTATTAAATCAACACTTGATTCAATAATCCGGTTATATCATATATTACCCGACTAATATCAAAAATGCTAGATTAGAATACGGTATCATATACACGTATTCAATCAAGCTCCCGCACATATCTCTATAGATTCCCTACTTCGTTTCGCTTGAGCTAGAAAACCTCTATGTGGGACTCTAAACACTCGCCAATATGCTAGCAGTAAGGAATGATCACATCAAATACCCACAAGCCGTCAGCGGTACTAATTGGACGTAACGTCTTTCCAGGTATTGGACGGATAGAAGATCAACAAGCAAACTTGTCCAAACTCCCATAGAGCCTATAAGCAATACTTACCGTACAGTCCGGTCTCTTCGTTTGATATGTTGCATATCGAGTCTCGGGGTTGGAATCGTCAGACCCCAATAACTCGATAAGTCATGCCGTTGTGTGGCTTATAACCAATCGAGAAACTACTGATAACATTTATCAGTAAATCTCATCAGCCCTGACCAAAGACTTGCGGTTATAGTCAATCGCGCATAGCACAAAATTAACTCCCAATACCGGGAGAGAAGAAACCCCTTCTATCGCTCACTGCATCTATATAACTTGGGACTGTACCCAAAAACCATATGTTTACACGACTCAGTAAAGCCTTGGTAGGGTGGAAATCAAAGCACGGTGGGAACCACACAAGATGTAGGGATTCTCTAGCACCATCCTATGTTTTGGGTTGCATCACACATGCTATATTAAAATTTTGGGGGGTGCTAAACAATACCAACCATGAATCGAACTAGAAAATTAGGGTAACAACATTAAGTATCAAATACTACAAGTGTCTAACACTAAGAGGTAAGTAATACAACCTTTGTAGAACTCCTCTTGTGACTCCTTGGATCTAGTAGGGTTTGAACCGGTTCGCTTGAATCCTTCCAAGTCTACGATGATCCACCACGAAGTCCCTTTGCTCAAGCTCCTAGCTTCACTTGATCTTTGAAGAAGTGGAGCAAACAACCTACAATACTGGGCTAGACTAATATAGATTGATGATGTTGGTTTGGATCTCACTTAAAAGCCTTTTCTTTTTATGTTCTTCACTCACTTTTGAAACCTTAGAGAGCTTGAAGGAGGAAGAAGAAGGAGATGGCTAAACTTGACTCAAGTGAGAATAATACAACATAATCCCAATAGAGTTAGAATTATGTCATGCCTAACTATGGTTACAAAATATCTAGATATTTTGAGACTTGAGGTTAAGCAAAACCATAGGCTACAAAACCATGGCAATGAAACTATGGTATTGACTTTGGTCAACACAAGAGAAGAGAGTTGACTAGTCAACCATGATTTTATTCCCATTTTGCTTTTGTCAAATAATCAAAATATATAAATATGTTACTATGTGAGTCTTGCATTGCCACAACCAATGTATCATCAACCATGACACATGTATGCTTGCATGTGTGCATCCATATCAACATATACATACACTCATGCATGCATTATAAAGAAATAGGTTTTAATAAATGAGTTAATGGACTTAATATTAAATCAACACTTGGTTTGATAATTCATTCATATCACATATGACCCGTCCAATAGTTAACGCATGATTAAAATATGGTATCCAATACACGCATTTAATCGAGCTCCCGCGCATATCTCATATACACCCCACATCTTTTCGCCTGAGCTAAGAGACCCCTTTGTGGGACTCTAAGACTTGTCAATACGCTAGCAGTAGGCAGTGATCGTATCACATACCCACAAACCGTCAGTGGCACAAGCTGTATGTAACGGCTCTCGGGTATTGAGCGATCAGAAGAAATACAAGCGAACCTATCAAAACTCTCGTCGAGCCAACTGGCAACACTTACCGTACAGTCTGGTCTTTTCGTCAAATATGCTGCATATCGAGTCTAGGGATGGCATCGTCAACCCCAATAACTCAAATAAGTCATGCCAGTATATGGCTCATAACAGATCGAGAAACTACTAATAACACTTATCAGTAAATCTCAGCAGCCCTGGATAGGGACTTCCTGTTATAGCTAATCGTGCATAGCGCAACATCAACCCCCAATACCAGGAGAGACGAAACCCCTCATATCGTTCATTGCCTCCATGTGCCTCGGGATTGTACCAAAAATCCACCTGTTTGCATGACTTAGTAGAGCTGTGGTAGGGTGGAGATCAAAGTACAGTGGGAGAACACACAAGACTCTATGACGATCTTGGGTTTACAGACTAACCTGTACCAGTGTCACCTGAAAACTGCTATCCGACGATAGATATAATACCGCATAGGAGTTCTCGGCGAGTCCGTTCAGTGTACCCAGTCTCACTGAGCACCCAGTCTCACTGAGCACCCATATACGGTCTTTAGTGTCACCACACCAATGGATATGGAATCATCCATCGCCCATCATATGGGTCAAGTAACGTATACACTAGTCTAGTCTGGAATATCGATGCCCCGTCTCGATACACCCACGACTAGGAACATTTCAAGGATATGCTTGTAAACTACACATGTCCCACTAGTATGATCCACATCATAATCTCAGTAGTCAAGCAAATATCCTGAGGGCTTTATCAATATGTACCAAATGAATAAGATGCATGATCAAATGAACATGTCAAGATAAACTACAACCAGATAGCATACTATCATGTCGAGCAAGAATGTCCCCTGAATATATATATACACATACCGATACATCCACTATCATATAATGGCCTTTATGGCATACATATATCCAACATAAGACACTATGACGATCTCAGGTCTACAGACTAACCTATATAAGTGTCACGAGAGAACTACTATCTCACGATAGGTATTGTACAATCTAGAAGTTCTCGGCGAGTCCTGTTCGGTGTACTCATTCTCCAATGAGCATTTGTGTACAATCTTTGATGTTAAACACTAATGGTTGTGTCATCAACCATCGCCCCATACAGAGTCAAGAAACGTACACACTAGTCTACTATGGAATATCGATGCCCTGTCTCGATACTCGCTCAACTAGGAACTGTTAAGGATATGCTTATGGACTACTAAAGCCCCTCTAATATGATCTACATCATAGTTCTGGTAATCAAGCCAACATCCTAAAGGTTTTACCAACATGTATTAATGAGATAGTAAACTAAAACAAGTGCACATATTAAGATAAAGAGCGACCAGATAGCAAATTTTTTATTTTGTTATATGCTTTTTTTATATTTCCATGATGCTCTATCTTTTTAGTTTTATATATGCGAAAGTCGCAATTGCCCAATCATTTCAGCTGTTCTATTCACGGTGCCAATCATTTCGGCTATTATTTTTTTTATTTTACTCGCTGCTTTTTAATGCGAGTTGCTCTATCATTTCAGCTTTTTTTCTTTCTCACTTTCATCAATTTTTGTTATTAGTCGAATACTTGGTATGATGATACCTTATTTGGCATCAGTATTGCTATGACAGGAATATTTTCAGGAGCAATTCATCATAGGCTATTGAAGGGTTACCTAAGACGGCAGCAAGGTTTCGGGAGACATCGTCCATGCCTAATTCAAAAATTTGCCGTTTTAGCTAACCCTAATTTTGAATCGTTAACTAGAAATCGACGGAATCAAATGCAAGCACTTTGCAATAAGTAAAGAGAGCAAGGAATACAACCCTTGTAGACTGGTACTTCACTTCAATAGCTCCGTGTAGAAGTCCCCTTCGCTGCGATCGTAAACTCCGGACTCTACAGAGGCTCCACGAAGAAACGAACATGCTTGCTTCGATGACTTCGAGGCCGAAGATGATCTACGTCGAGGAGATACTAACCCAAGCTATTTCTTCACCAGGTTAAGAACTTTGTGAAGAGAACACCCTATACTAAATAGCAAGTAGTAGAGGATGATGAAGTAGGAAGTGGGCTCACTTTAGAATTGATTTTCTCACACTTTTTCTTATAACTCCATTAGAGCTAGAAAGATTTTGAAGAGGAAGAAGAAGAAGAAGATGAACTCAAGTTAATTATTCATCCAAATGAATTATGTAACCATAGGTGAGTTAAGTCATCATGTTTAACTCATGTAGAGAATTAACTAAGGTGTAAAGTTAAAGGATGGGTTAAGAAATATCCTAAGGAATGACAAAAGAGTTGACTTTGTCAATGTTTCTACAAGATTCAAGCAAGCTTGACAACATTGACCAAGTCTTCTCTCTTTTGTTATTTCTTAAGAATTAAACAAAACCCTAATTTAACCTTTGGATGGTCTAAGTCTCATACACCCATCTTGTATGTATCATCAAGCATGACACAAACATGTACACTTGCATATATCACATATACATAATGCACACAATCTAGTGAGAAAAGAAATCTTAAGTGAGCTAATACTAGTTAATGTAATATAATATATCAAATATATAATTATACATTAGATTATCAAATTAACTCTTGATTTAATAATCCGGCTATATCACCTATAACCGACTAATATCATATGATTCAACTTATCGAATCAACACTTGATCCGATAACCCGGCTATATCATATATAACCGACTGATATCTCATATCACGAGAATAGAATATGGTATCTCATATTGTATCAATCTCGGTCCCGCACATATCACATATGTGCTCCTACTCCGTTTCGCTTGAGCCAGGAAACCCCTGTGTAGGACTCTAAAGACTCGTCAATACGCCGGCAGTAGGTGATGATCATATCAAACACCCACAAGCCGCAAGAGGTCTGCTAAACGTAACGGCCACCCGGGTATTGAGCGATCAGAAGATCAGCAAGCAAGCCAACTCACACTCCTGCGAATCCAATCGGTAACACTATCGTACAGTCCGGTCTCTTCGTCTGATATGTCGCATATCTCGTCTAGGGGTGGCAAACGTCAGACCCCAGTAACTCGATAAGTCGTATAGATATGAGGCTCATAACGGGTCGAGAAACTACTGATAACACTTACCAGTATATCTCTGAAGTAGCCTTGGCCAAGGACTTCCTGTTATAGCCAATCGAGCACAGCGCAACATCAACTCCCTATACCGAGAGAGACGAAACCCCTCCTATCGCTCATTGCCTCCATGTGACTCAGGACTATACCCAAAAGCCATCGTTTTGCACGTTCTCTTGAACGTGGTAACGTGGAAATCAAAGCACAGTGGGAATCACACAAGACTCTATGACGATCTTGGGTCTACAGACTAACCTGTACCAGTGTCACCAGAGAACTGCCATCTGACGTTAGGTATAATACCATCTGGGAGTTCTCGGCGAGTTCGTCCAGTGTACCTAGACTCCACTGAGCACCCTTATACTGTCTCTGATGTCAAACACCAATGGATATGGGATCATCCATCGCCCATCTACATGGGTCGAGAAGCCATACGCTAGTCTACTCTGGTATATCGATGCCCTGTCTTGATACACCTACGACTAGGAACATTTGAAGGATGTACTTAGCGACTACTCTGTCCCCACTAGTATGATCTGTATCATAGTCCTGGTAGTCAAGTACTCATCTTATGGGCTTTATCAACATGTAACATAGAGACAATCAGTGTACATGTTAAGATAAAGAGAAACCATATAGCATACTATCATGTCGAGCAAGAAAGTCCTCCCTATATATGTCCAAGCATCCACTACAATATACACCGTATGTACAGTAATGGACTCTAGGGCATACATATAACTAACAACTACTGCTAATTTCAGCCAATGGTGGCTTAGGTAACAGGTTTAGATCCCTACTAACTCAGGCTTTTTTGACTTTACGAGCCGTAAGGGTGTCATAAAGATATTTCTCCTTACAAGTTGAAAGGATCTCGCGGATGTAGTTTCTCCTTAGGGGTTATAGGGACTCCTAAGTGTATTTTCTCTTGCAAGTCATCAGGATCTTACAAGAGTATTTTCTTCTTACAAGTAGTAGGGACTCGTAAGTACCATTCACCATTAGCAATATTCCTCGTTTTTGGTGGGACTTGGTTGAGAATATATTTATTTACGCCCGTGGATTGTATACAATGGTCGATTTTGGACCACTTGTAGGACATAAATTTGTGGGGTTATGATGGCTTAATAACATGCTTAGGTCCATGTAACTTAAGGCTTTTGAATTCCATAAGCCGTGAGGGTCTTAGAGAGGGTATATTCTCCTTACGAGTCGTGGGGATCTCATATGTGTATTTTCTCCTTAGGAATCATATGGATTCCTAAGTGAGTTGTTCCTTTGTGAGTCGTAAGGATCTCACGTAGGTGTTTTCTCCTTACAAAGTCGAGAGGACTTTTTAAGTGCATCTTTTGGGTTTGTGCCCTTTTGGGTTTTCACAAGCTCGCTGGTAGCCCTGCTGTTTTTACTCACGGCGCTCTTTCGGATTTTCATCCGTACCCATTTCTCTTGTGGACGTACCCATTTTTTTACGTCGCTTGAGGAGACAGGTGGCCCATAAGGTAACGCACTATCATCTGTAGTTCACAGCATTTTTTGAAGGACGACATCATATTGGGCATGAAAGAGATATGAATTATTTATATCTGTGGATTGTCTACGGATGGTTATATGACCCATACCATAGGGCAACATGCTAGTTTAAAAACATAGCGGTCCATGGAGGTATGATGGAATATGGCTTGTTTGTACCCGTGGATTGTATATGGGGGTCAATATAGAGACCAGCCATAGGGCAAAATGCTAGTTTAAGAACATCGCGGTCTGATATTAGTTTAGGGACGTTTCGGTCCACTATTAATTTAGGGACGTTTCGGTCCAACATCCCTAACGCGCGCATATCATTCGATATCGCTTTCAGAGTTTTGACTCAGGAAGATAGCAAGTAGACACAAGCGTCGTCATCTATCATTGACCTAAGTCGCGACTCTTCAGGCATAGTATTTTTTGAGGAATCAACCGTGTATTGGCCGGAATGGCCTTTTACCATGTATATCCTTGAGCAGGTAAGCTCTACCTCGGTAGACCTTATTTATGATGTATAGGCATTTATAGTTTGGCTCGAACTTTCCCCATTTTGCACGATTGGGAATCATAGGTCTTTTGATAACCAGCATGAGTTCACCTTGGCGAAATGTTCTCGGCGTGGTTAGTTTTTCATATGACCATGTCATACTTACCATATATACCTCCAGATTTTGCTGTGCCATAAGGCGGGTTTCCTCGAGCCTAAGATGAGCATTTTCTTCGTCCGTTAGCTCGTATTGAACTGCTACTCGTAATGAGGGGAGTTCTATCTCCAGTAGGAGTATTGCTTCAGCGCCAAACACCAATGCATATGGTGTTGTATTTGTGGCTGTCATGAACATTGTTCGGTATGCCCAAACAGCTTCATGCAGCTTCTCGTGCCAATCCTTCTTGTTCCTGGTCACTGTTTTCTTTATAATCTTGGTCAAGGTCTTGTTGAATGCTTTAGCTTGACCATTGGCCCGACGATTATAGACTGAAGATTATCTCGAGTCTATCTTGTGTTGCTGTGCGAAGCGACTTATTTTGTGGTTTGTATAGGCTGGTCCATTATCCGAGATTATCCATCGCGAAGTTCCGAACCGGTAAACGACATGAGTTTTGAAGAAGTGGAGGATATTCTCCGTCTTCACCTCCCATAGCGGTACCGCTTCTGCCTACTTAGAGAAGTAGTCAGTTGTTGCTAGTATAAACTGATCTCCTCTGGATGACGCTGGTTCAATAGGGCCGATTATATTTGTTCCCCACATCTTGAATGGACAATTGGCCACTGTCGGATGTAGCGGATTTGGATACTAATGTATGAAGTCCCCATGTATTTAGCACGAGTGAGATTGCTTCGCATATTCGAGGCGATCCTGAATCATCGTGGGCCAGTAATAGGCCATCATTTTTATCTTCAGCTTCATCTTTGGATCTGCTTGATAGGAGCCGCAAAGTCTGTTATGTACTTCTTGGATGAGTTTCTTTGCTTCCTTTGGCCCTAAGCATCTTAACTATACGAAGTCGAAGGATCTCTTGAATGGAGTATCATTGACGAAGGCGAATGACAGAGCTCATTTCGTGAGCTGGTTTCTAGATGATGCATCTTCATGTGTGCGTTGGGATTTGAAGTAGTCAATAAAGGCTCCCCTCCAGTCCTCAAATTCTTCCTCATTTTCTTTTTGGAGAGTATCTTCCTCGGTCGCCCCCATTTTTTCGGGTAGCTCCATCAAAACTTCTGAAGGTATATCTACAGGCGCCAGGATCCTATGGTTTTGAATAATGATTCTTACGTCATTGAGGTCTTCATCGACCAATTCTTTAGCCAACTTATCTAACGCGTACGCCCTACTGTTTTTTGCTCGCGGTATGCTTTCTAAGGTATAGGAAGGGATTTGAGTCAGCAGCTGCTGCACTCTTTCACCATACATTATTAGTTCAGGTTTGCATGTCCTGTAGTCACCATTTAGTTGACTGACAATCAGCTGAGAATATCCATATATGAGGAGGTCCTTGATTCCCATATCTATAGCAATCTCAAGACCGGCTATTAAAGTTTCATATTCCGCTTCATTTTTAGTCCTGGGTTCCATCAAGGAGAGGGCGTAATGCAATATTCCTCTTTGTAGGGTCATGAAGATAAGACCTACCCCGGTTTTGATTATAGGAGTGTTCTTCTTTCGCTGCTTCATAGAAGATGCTCCATCAAAGTAGAGCTCCCATCGAGACTCATTTTATTTTTTTTCTCCTCGACTGCGTCAAATGCATGTTCATCCGGTAACTCGCAGTTTAAAGGAGAATCAGCTGGTATCGGATGTTCTGCAAGGAAGTCGGCGATAGCTTGTCCTTTCACCGCTTTGAGGGGTCGATATGTTATCGAGAATTCCATCAGTAGTAGGGCCCATTTGACAAGCCTTTCTGTTAGCATGGCAATTGGCATCAGATACTTCAGAGGATCCACTTTTGATATGAGATGGATCTCATATGCCAAGGTGTAATGTCTGAGCTTCATTATTGCGAAGATCAACGCCAAGCAGTGTTTTTCGATAGGGGAGTAGTTGCTTTTCTCCCCTAGGAGAACTCGACTTAGATAGTACAGAGCTCTCTCCTTTTCTTGATCGTTCTCTTATACCCATAGCACACCTAGAGAACCTTCAAGGGCCATTGTATATAGGATAAGAGGCTTTCCCCTAACCGGAGCGACCAATACGGACGGATTTTGCAGGTATTGTTTGATTTCGTCCAATGCATTTTGGCATTTCTGATCCCAGATGAACGGGGTCCCCTTCTTCATTAGATGACTATAGGGATGACATTTTCCGAAGAGGTTGGCTGTGAACCGCCGGATGTATGCGAGCTTTCTTTGGAGAGATCGCAACTGTTTGAGGGTTCTTGGCGAAAGTATTTCCATGATTGCTTTGATCTTTGAGGGATCAATTTCGATACCTCAGTGACGGAAAATAAATTCTAGGCATTTGACAGAAGAGACTCCAAACGCTCACTTTAGAGTGTTCATATTCACATTATAATTCCAAAGATGCTCGAACACGATCTTTAGATGCCCCCAATGTTCCCTATGAGATTTTCTCTTGACCACAAGGTCATTGATATATCATTCGATGATCTTGTGTATGAGGTCATCGAATATCTTCTTTATGGCCCTTTGGTAGGTAGCTCCGGCTTTTTTCAAACCGAAGGGCATCACCTTGTAGCAGAATATGCCCAACGGAGTCCAGAAGGCGGTATGCTTATGGTCTTCAAGATCCATCTTTATTTGATTGTATCCTGATGATCCATCCATGAAGGAGAAGACATCATGGGTGGATGTGTTATCGATCATCATCTCGGTAACAGGCACTGGGAAGTCATTTTTCGGGCACGCTTAGTTGAGTTACCGAAAGTCCACGCAAATGCGATGTTAGTTATATGTATGCCCTAGAGGCCATTACTATACATAGGATGTATATTGTAGTGGATGCTTGGACATATATAGGGATGACTTTCTTGCTCGACATGATAGTATGCTATCTGGTTACTCTTTACCTTAACGTGTATACTGATTGTCTCTCTGTTACATGTTGGTAAAGCCCTTAGGATGTGTACTTGACTACCAGGACTATGATGCGGATCATACTAGTAGGGACATGGTAGTCCATAAGTACATCCTTCAAAGTCCCTAGTCGTGGGTATATCGAGACAGGGCATCGATATACCAGAGTAGACTAGCGTATACCTTCTCGACCCATACAGATGGGCGATGGATGATCCTATATCCATTGGTATTTGACATCAGAGATGATATACGGGTGCTCAGTGGAGACTGGGTACACTGGACGGACTCGCTGAGAACTCCCAGATGGTATTATATCTTACGTCAGATGGCAGTTCTCTGGTGACACTGGTACAGGTTAGTCTGTAGACCCGAGATCGTCATAGAGTCTTGTGTGATTCCCACTGTGCTTTGATTTCCACCTTACCACGTCCAAGAGGGCGTGAAAAATGGTGGTTTTTGGGTACAGTCCCGAATCACATGGAAGCAATGAGCGATAGGAGGGGATTCGTCTCTCCCGGTATAGGGAGTTGATGTTGCGTTGTATTCGATTGGCTTTAACCGGAAATCCTTGGCCAGGGTTGCTGAGATTTACTGGTAAGTGTTACCAGTAGTTTCTCGAACTGTTATAAACCTCATATCGACACAACTTATCGAGCTACTGAGGTCTGACGTTTACCACCCCTACGCAAGATATGCGACATGTCAGACGACGAGACCGGACTGTACGGTAAGTGTTGCTGGTTGGATTCACTGGAGTGTGAGCGGGCTTGCTCGTTGATCTTCTGATCGCTCAATACCCGGGTGGTCGTTACGTTTAGCAGACTGCTTGCGGCTTGTGGGTGTTTGATATGATCATCACCTGCTGCCGGCGTATTGACGAATCTTTAGAGTCCTACACAGAGGTTTCCTGTCTCAAGCGAAACGAAATAGGAGCGCATATGAGATATGTGCGGGACCGAGAATAATGCGTGTATATGATACCTGTTCAGTTGATAAAACTGCACATTTGTTATTACATTTTTCCTACCATTTCCATATTTAAAAAGGTGTTTATTATAATATATGATACTTATGAGGGTTTATCTGTAAAAATACTATTTTCATGTGTTTATATATTATAAATAACATTTTGTAGGAAAAAGTAAGCATATAATATCCATGTAATATTTGGCCCATTTAAATATGCTTACCTTATTAATAGCTTTGACCAATTCTTAATGGTTAAGTTAATATCTCAATAAAACAAACTCTACTAATATTGTTTGTTGAGTTATTGTGCAGAATTTTCAGGGCTGAAATCAAGGAAATCAAAGTTGACAAATCAAATCTACCAAAGATATTCAAGAAACTAATTCTGGTAGAAATGTAGAAAAGATTTTCAAAGTCTAGATACTCAAAAGATTACCAAGTGTTACAGATATGAAGCTACAAAAATTAGAGGCCATGATCTCACCAAAAGGGGGCGGATCCACGGCCAAACCTATCCAATGGCCGCGGTTCCGCCGCGGATTTGAAGAGTTGAGATATGGGATTGTGGTGGTTAGGATCCTAACAACTAGTTTCCATATTAGGAAACTAGGGTTCTGGCTCTGTGACTATAAATAAGGACCAAGAGCCTCTTGGAAAAATCATCAAGTCGACGCGATCACGAAGTCCAAGACGGCTCACGCATCCAGACTGATCATCAACGGTTCATCTACCTCCTTAGAAGAGATCGAGAAGCAAACTAGGTTTTTGTAATCATTTTCTAAGGAATCAAAGTGTACTTGATCTTGTTGATTAATAAAGGTAGTTCTTTTTCTTATTCTATTTCTTCGTAGTTTAATTATGCAATTTCTCTCCATCTCTTTTTCTCCCAACATGCGCGAGTAATTCTCCGCTTGTTAGGGTTCGTAGGATTAGGGTAGGCTAATGGATGATGAACATCCCCAAACCCTTTTTAAGTCCTATAAAGTTTATGAACTTTATCAAAAGAATCATTAACATCCTAATCGGGCGCGCTAACAATTCTTTGTTAGTTCCGACCGTGATTAGAGATTAGATTAATGATTGTTTTGGTAAAGGCTAGATATGAACGGAGTTCCGTGTCGAGATAAGGGTTAAGAGTGGGATTCATTTTTCCTCCAGAAACCCTAATCTACACGCATCACCGTCGTTCTAGTTTTAAATCTATTAAAGGATAAAAAGGGTAACTTTTAATTAATCATCCATAACTACTAAATCCTAACGAACCCTACAAGCCCTTTTTATTATATTTACTACATTCCTAAAATAATCTAGATCTATATTTTTGCATTCTTGCTTAACGTAGATCTAGAAACCATTCTACAACATTCTTATTTCTTCCTCCTTTCTCAACACATCTAAAGTAAGAGTAAAAAGGTTCCATGTTTCCCTGAGGACGACCCGTACTCATCTCGGTCTAGCTACGCGCGACACCGTTATTGATTGCGGTTAACTACTACAAACAAACTTTCACACTCCAATCAAATGGCGCCGTTGCCGGGGAAACGTGCGTAATTTTTTATTTTTACTATTTGTGTTGAATTCTTAGACGAGTCATATCATTATTAAAACAAAACTGCAAATTGTATATTTAACGATTATTGTGTGAATTTTTGCGAGGAAATCTGGAGTCACGGACTTGAGGAAACAGGAGATCTAGGGTTCACACTTCTCTGGTAAGATTCTAACTCCCTTCTCTCTCCTCTAAAATCCAATAAAATCTATTTTCTGCAGGATTCTTTGCAAAATATCACCGCTCAAAAATCTTTTTGCAAAGTTTTGTTTTTCGGTTTGTTTTTGCATATTTTAATACGGATCTTTAAGGGGCAAGGACCAAATCAAGATTGGGTGGGGATTTCATCACCCTTCCTAAGCCCCACAAATCACAAACCGAGCATATAGATCAACCCTTCATTAATTTAAAAAATTTCTAGACCAGACTCTAAGGACTGTCGCGCTCAATAAGGACAGAGGAAGGTTGTGGGTAATCTATCGTTATCCGCATTACTTTTGTAGTGCCTAGGCAAGTGTGACAAAGGCTAGTGGTTTTTAATTAGGCCCACGACGTGGTTCCTTCCCACTTACCTGGCACTTACCTGGCTACAAGGGTAGTACGGAGGCGGTAGAGGATTTATCCTGCGGCTTGTCCTTTGGAAGTCTAGGAGCGGTCTAGAGACTGGACCTAGGTAACCATAGTTCTAGGGTTGTGCATTTTTTGTGATTTGTCTAAATCCGTCTTTTTTTTAAAACAAACCAATTACTTTCTCTCCTTTTTACCCCTTCCCCCTTCTTCTCTTCTTATAATGTGTGACCTAAACAGAAGAACACTTGCCGAGCTTTGCTGTCTACAACCAGATATCTCTTGTTTTCGAAATCCCTTCGGTATACCGTCCGGCTCTTCCATGTCCTTAAGAGATCATATAGAACAAGCAGGAAGAGACAGTTGGCCACCTCAGTCTAGGTCTTATCAACCGTATCCTAATCCTACACCTGTTTCAGTTCATACCCAGAGTGAGGAAGCCCCTAGACGAATGTCCATTGCTGAGCACATAGCTAGGTCTAGAGGCCAAAGTTTCAACCCGGACCAATATCAACCATCACCACCACTGTCCGGAGAAGAGTTTGATATGCGGTTTGTATATAGCCAACCAACCAACCTATATCAATATTCTTCTTATCATAATTTTAATCCTACTCCTACCCAATTTTCGCAACCATTCTATTCCTATCAATCCAATCCGACTTTTCCACCTTCTCTAGACAGTTCTTCTAATCAGTCATTTAGGAGTTTTAATTATCCACAGGAATTTCAATCTTATACCGAAACCCCTTATCAACCAAAGTCTAGTCTTGAGCGGAAATTAGAAGAAGGTATAGTGATGATGAACCGCATTAGAGAGGAATGGAAGGAAAGCATGGCTAAATATGAAAGGGCAACGAGTTCTGAACCAGCCCAAAATTTTTCAGTATATAATACGGGCATCGGACAAAATGAGAATTTGGGTAGAGAGACAGAATTATATACCCTTCCTAATCAAACCTCCCCTTTCCAAACTGAAATCCACAACTCCAGTTTCATAGATTCATCAAGTACACCAAATAGAATGACTGATAAGTTGTGTGACTTTGTAGTGTTTGATTTACCCGATTGTGAAGGGTCCATTTCAAGTGAAACCATACCCAACCCTTATGATCTCTACACCTTCACTCTTGAACCAAAACTGATTGAAAACCATACTTTTGATGAGGTGTTTGAGAATTTTAACCTTCACTTGAATGAAGTGATTGACATTGGGGATATATTGATTGATGAACCCGAAATTTTGGATGATTTTGTCCCACCAATTCATCAAATCCTTTCACTTCCTTGTGGTCATCATCTTGAGCCTTTAATTCTTCCCGAACCCCAAATATGTCTTGAAGTTGATGATAAAGGTATACCAGAAGATCAGACCGAAATACAGCCTCCATCTTTCACATCTGGTTCAGCAACACTCGACACACCAATTTGTTTACCCATTTCACCTTCTACTTTCTCCGGTTCTTCTTCTGTTCCTATAGTTTCAGTGAGTTTTGATGAATCACAATCCGTTAACTCAAGTTCACTAATACCAGAAATTCAACTTGATATTTTTGAAAATGAGGTAGATGAGTTTTTCGAGTCCTCTACCTTAATAATTTTTGAATCAAGTAGGATAAATTCTGGCACAAAACTCTTTGACAGCAAAATGTTCAATCACACCATTGATAAAAGTTTTGAAGAACTTTTTGCTGACGAACTTGAATTTTTAAACAATACGGATTTTGTGATTGATCAATCTCCACCTATAGAGGTTGAACTGTCACCATTCCTTCTTCCTAATCATTCACATTCATCCTCATTCTTTCTTTTCTCTAATTTCAAACCCTTTCCAGACCACCTCTTATCCCTTCCCCATTATTTCTTGACTCGATACAACACATTCTTCTACCAACCTATATGCTATACTAATAAAATCTTTGAATGGTTGGTGTTAACTTTTGGTCTTTGTAAAGTCTTACTTTGACCAAATGACTCACCCCCTCTTAAAATGCTTCGTATTGTCTAACTCATGTTTGAGGGGGGGTATATTTTTGGCTCTTGAACATAACTTTTGTCCTCAAATTTGTGAGCCAAAAATAAGTTTGGGGGAGGATTTTCACTTTCATATATTCTTGCCCCCATTAATAATTTCCACCCAAGTCTACAGGTTTTTGAGCTTAACAGATGACATCAGTGAGGACACTGCTGTAAACAGGTTTGGGGGAGGTTTGTGCTTATTTACACATCAATTTGCATCATACTTTGCATAAGCACAACATTTTCAAAAATTAAAAAAAAAATTATAACAAAAGAGTAGAAAGTGAAAAATTACATCCAAAAGATAGGAATAGTTTAAGAAAACCAAGAAAATTAGAAGTTTTCTTAAACGAACTAGTAATAAGTAGTTATGAGCTGTTGTCCCAAGGGTTAGTAAGATGAAGGAAGTCACTAATCTGAGGATAAAATAAGTCTGAAAAATAGTTTCTATTCTGGAAGCCAAACATTTGAATGTTGATACCCTACTATATGCACTTACACACGTCTTGAAACTCGGGATAGTAGAGGATACCTTGAAATGCTCTTGTCTAAAAGCCAAAGTATGAAGGAAATGAAAAAAAAATGAAGAAAATATAAAAATGGTGAAAAGAAAAATGAACACTGGTTTTGTTATCGCCAAGGCAGCAATAAAAAAATATAGCGAGGGTGCCTCTTCATCTAGTGCCTTAAACCAACTGGTTTAGGAGTCATTGCTAAGCCTTAGGTGATGCAAGACGAGGAAAATATTATCACCTAATCAGCAAGCACATGAGTAATCGGTCGGTTAGTACCTCAAGAAGTATTAACGGTCGCATGAAAATGTGTGAGCAAATCTTAATATTCATCAAATTAAAAAGTACTAAGGTAGATGGACAAGAGTATGATAGATTGAATTGAATTCTCCGAGTGTAGGGATGTCCATTTCACACACGTAGGGGTATATGATCGATGTTTGGATGAAAGGTAGGAATGAAGAATAAAGATGATGTTTTATTGAGGGATAATGTGATTTCTAATATCTTTTCATGACTATTAAGATAGGGCTCATAACAACTGAAAAGCTAGTGTAGTTGGAAACTCTTATTTTCAAAGTCTTTCTTTTATGGTTCTTATCTTTATATGTAAATTTCACCATCTCTCTTTTGTTATTGGATTTTGTGGGTGTAATCCGCTGAAAACCCTCAGGAGACAACACTCCTCCTACTAGGGACACCTAGAGGTTTAACGGCTTGTTGCACGTGCTCAGTGCAATCGTGTTTGCCTACGAAAGTGTGCTTAGTTTTCTCCTTTCTTTTTCTCCTTCTCTTGAATAAACTAGTTTGCTCGGGACGATCAAAGATAAGTTTGGGGGTATTTGTTCAGTTGATAAAACTGCACATTTGTTATTACATTTTTCCTACCATTTCCATATTTAAAAAGGTGTTTATTATAATATATGATACATATGAGGGTTTATCTGTAAAAATACTATTTTCATGTGTTTATATATTATAAATAACATTTTGTAGGAAAAAGTAAGCATATAATATCCATGTAATATTTGGCCCATTTAAATATGCTTACCTTATTAATACCTTTGACCAATTCTTAATGGTTAAGTTAATATCTCAATAAAACAAACTCTACTAATATTATTTGTTGAGTTATTGTACAGAATTTTTAGGGCTGAAATCAAGGAAATCAAAGTTGACAAATCAAATCTACCAAAGATATTCAAGAAACTAATTCTGGTAGAAATGTAGAAAATATTTTCAAAGTCTAGATACTCAAAAGATTACCAAGTGTTACAGATATGAAGCTACAAAAATTAGAGGCCATGATCTCACCAAAAGGGGGCGGATCCGCCGCCAAACCTATCCAATGGCCGCGGTTCTGCCGCGGATTTGAAGAGTTGAGATATGGGATTGTGGTGGTTAGGATCCTAACAACTAGTTTCCATATTAGAAAACTAGGGTTCTGGCTCTGTGACTATAAATAAGGACCAAGAGCCTCTTGGAAAAATCATCAAGTCGACGCGATCACGAAGTCCAAGACGGCTCACGCATCCAGACTGATCATCAACGGTTCATCTACCTCCTTAGAAGAGATCGAGAAGCAAACTAGGTTTTTGTAATCATTTTCTAAGGAATCAAAGTGTACTTGATCTTGTTGATTAATAAAGGTAGTTCTTTTTCTTATTCTATTTCTTCATAGCTTAATTATGCAATTTCTCTCCATCTCTTTTTCTCCCAACATGCGCGAGTAATTCTCCGCTTGTTAGGGTTCGTAGGATTAGGGTAGGCTAATGGATGATGAACATCCCCAAACCCTTTTTAAGTCCTATAAAGTTTATGAACTTTATCAAAAAAATCATTAACATCCTAATCGGGTGTGCTAACAATTCTTTGTTAGTTCCGACCGTGATTAGAGATTAGATTAATGATTGTTTTGGTAAAGGCTAGATATGAACGGAGTTCCGTGTCGAGATAAGGGTTAAGAGTGGGATTCCTTTTTCCTCCAGAAACCCTAATCTACACGCATCACCGTCGTTCTAGTTTTAAATCTATTAAAGGATAAAAATGGTAACTTTTAATTAATCATCCATAACTACTAAATCCTAACGAACCCTACAAGCCCTTTTTATTATATTTACTACATTCCGAAAATAATCTAGATCTATATTTTTGCATTCTTGCTTAACGTAGATCTAGAAACCATTCTACAACATTTTTATTTCTTCCTCCTTTCTCAACACATCTAAAGTAAGAGTAAAAAGGTTCCACGTTTCCCTGAGGACGACCCGTACTCATCTCGGTCTAGCTACGCGCGACACCGTTATTGATTGCGGTTAACTACTACAAACACACTTTCACACTCCAATCAATACCGTATTCTATTCTCGCGATGAATGTATCGATTGGTTGTATGCGATATAACCTAGTTATCGAATCGAGGATTGATTCGATAAGTCGATACATTGGATATTAGTCGGTCATATGCGATATGACCGGATCGTTAAATCAAGTGTTGATTTAATGATTTAATGTATAATTATATATTTGATATATTACTTTACATTAACTAGTATTGGTTCACTTAAGATTATTTTTCTCACTTGATGTGTACATTGTATATATGATATAGTTTTGTGCACTAGTTTGTATCATAATTGATGATACATGCAAACTTGGGTGTGTATGATTAAACCATGATTAGGTTAATGGTTAGGGTTTGATTTACTTATTTATTTATTTCTTTTCATTTATTTTTGGCAAGAAAGAAAATGGTTGCTTCTTTTGTTTTCACTTGAAGCTTCATGAAGCTTTGAAAGACTTTGACCATTTTGTTTCTTTCCTTAACCCTAACCATTTACTTAACCCTAGTTTATTCTCTACATGTGTTTATCTAACCCATGGTTGCAAGATGATAGATATCACTTCATTTTCTTTTTGAAAATTGATAATTCTTTTTCTTCTTCTTCATCTTCTTCTTCAAGTGAAGAAAAAGAAAAGCTCTCTTGAAAAATGTCAAGTGATGATTCCAAGTGAGAAATCCAAATCCAAAGTGAACCCACTTCCTATTTCTTCATCCTCTACCACTTGCCATGTTGTATAGGGTGTTATCTTCACAAGTTTCATGAACTAGTGAAGATGGAGCTTAAGTTAGAGTTGCCTCGACGTAGATCATCTTCGGCATCGAAGTCAACGACCTAGCCCGCTCATTTCCCCGACGAAACCATCGCTGGAGTCCGGGACCCCGGTGATCGCAGCGAAGGTACGTCATCACGGAGCTAGAGAAGTGGTGGACCGGATCTACAAAGGTTGTATTTCCATTCACTTAGCAATAAAGTTGTTTAATTGCATGTTTCGCCTTTGCCTCTAGTTAACGATCTTGCATTAGGGTTTCTCGGCACAAGAAAAATTTGATTTAGGCATGGTTGATGCCTTGTGAGACCTAATTAGTGTGCTTAGGAACCCTACAGTGGTATCAGAGCCTAGCTAGAGCCTTAGGCGATGAGTAGACGAAGTTAGAAACCCGATCGAACCCGAAACCCTAATCTAATGCCACTCTCTGGAAATTTTCTGGAAATTTGGATTTTTGTGAATTAAAAATTGCCAAAAAATTCAGTAGGGAATTGTAGGGGTTACTGTGAAGCACGTGTCCCTAATTCATCTAAACAGCCACGGAACCGCGGCCCCACCCTGGCATTTGCGGCGGTTCCGCGGCCGTATAAGTGAATCTTGTCACTTTCTTTGCACAGTAATGCCCATCTGTACATGTTGTATTTTATGGGAATTTTTAATTAATACTAAAGAGTTGAGTTTTCTGGGTTGTTTTGGGAGTTCATAGATTCGATCGGATTGTCTAATTTTGTCTATGTGTTTTTCCCGGATATTTTAGTATATGTTAAAAAGTTCGACCGGATATAAATACCCACTTTTTCCCCTGCCGGGAAATTTCCAAGTGTTGGATTTTTCCTTAGTTTAACAACGTTCTAAGTAGTGCAAGTAACGCGATGGTCCCTCTAGAAGACAACAAACCTTAACTCGATTATGTGACCGTCTTGAACTGCCCTTTGAACCTTAGGGTTTGGGGCAATACGGCGTGCCTCATGTGAGGCGTTGGCTTGACCCTTTTACGGCTGGACCGTTGGTACTGAGGCATGAACTGGATGTTTTTAAACTTATTTCATGTGTTGAGTTGTTTCGGGAAAACTTGGGTGTTTGATTGTTCGATCGGAAAGTTTAACATTTTCTATTTATCTGGAATGTGATACAATAATTGGAATCCACATGTAGTTATGAGATAACTGATTTGAATGTTATAAACATAGCAGTTTAGTCTCACTTGATCGGTTGCCACGGAATTTTGATGTGATCAAAAGTCCGTCGCAATCACGTAGCGTACGCGGATACTCGCCGGGTAAACTTAATAGACAGCCATGCCCCATAGCCCCGACCAAGTGACTGTAGGAGAACCCCATCGCTGAAAGCATACGTTCGGGTGCTCGCGGCAGCGGTGTTCCGCCTTGGTGCACTTCGTCGACGGCTTCGGGGGTGCGGCCATCTACTAAAGTTTGCGACGAGCATTCAATCAAAATTCCGGGAATCTTGTTGAATTGCCCGACTTGATATTGAAAAGTGTTTTCGATAATGAGACTAAAATGCGGGGTTTATAATTGTTAGGAATGCGATGTCTAAGGAATTCATTTGGTTAGGCATGCGATGTCTAAGGAGTTTGCGGATTCCAACTGTTGTAGTTTTACACTTTCTTTTCTGTGACCGTAAGTGTAATATGTGATATCGCCGGTTTCGTTGCTATATGTCAACGACAATTGGGATACGCATGTTTACTTACGTTGATGACATGTGATGTTATGTGTTGCTGGATATGTTATATTGGATCGTCGTGTTTGAATAGCCGGGGGTTTTATGTGAGATGAGTGTTTTTCATTTTCATTCATGTAAAAACTTGTATGTAATATTCTTTTATTGGGGCACTTCCAGGTTGAGGAAGATGTCACCGTTTGTATATTATTTACTTTTCCGCACTAGGATAGACCCAAGGAGGAGGGCACAAGTAACCGGGTTCTGAGTCCAGTAGGAGACCAACTCGAGGAGTCGAGTCCGGGTCTCCTAACTCTAGGATTGGTAGGGTTGCTTGCCGCTCTCGTAGGGGTCTAGGGTTGTGGGTTTGGCTATTCATCGCGACCGTGGAATCCGTGTTTTATACTGGCTCGTATTAAAAACACGGACGTCCTACTATATCCAATGTTTCATATGATTCTTCTGCTGCGATATCTGTGATGTGATCATTTGATATGCTGTGATGGATACTGTATATAGTATATTTGATATATTATATAGATGTTACTTATGTTTTACACCGCGCTAGCCCTACCCCGCTCTGCCGTTAGTTACCTAACCTAATGGTGCACGAGGGGACATCGAGGCGAATGCGGATGGCATAAGTGTACGTCGTATTTATCTGTGATGTTTAGGTAACTATATGATGGGACTTCGTTAATGTGATTAATGAAAGAAAAGAAACCTAAGATGTTGTGGAATCGAATTTTCAAAAACAGGTAGCTACAGTTCTTGCTTTGCATCGCGGTGTTCCTTGTAGAACATCCTGCACCTTATTCGATAAGGAAAGGGCCGAGATCCCTTCACCGGGAGTGACCCCTTTAGCAATAACTGGCAGATGCTACACCCCTCGGTTTGTCTTTTGATTGTTCCTATAGTTCTTGCTTTGCACAGTGGTATATATGATATATCCTGCACCTTATTCGATGAGGAAAGGGCCGACGATCCTTTCACCGGGAGTGACCCCTTTAGCAAAACTAGAAAAGCCTCAAAAGCACTCCATTTTAAAATCATTCGATCCTACAACGATATCAAGTTCATTACGCAATAGGTTTTCAGAAAAACCTGTCGTAGCCCTCCGTCATTTCAGATAAGTCCTGCTTAGTATTCGTGCTGCGTTTGTTGACCTTGTCAAGGCGCAGTGTGCGGTAGCTAACCAGTATTTATCTGCTTATGCATATGATGTAGATTGGGTTAGGGTAGTCGTACGGCCTTGTTGACCTTGTCAAGAGTCGTGCGGGTGGGTTTGATTCAATCAAGAAATGACGGGTTGAACTTGACTTGCGGTCTATGGTTTGTTGACCTTGTCAAGGTCATAGATCGTTCGGGGCAAAATATTATCGGGAATTTCAAGTGTTGAAATTTGCAATGAGATTGCATACCTTCTATGAGATTGTTGGATCCCGATACCCACTGCGAGTAATTGTTACTCCTGGGAGAGTTTTGCACATTACAATTAGCCGATCAAGTAGGTGTCTAGAAAGGTGTCAACGGGGTTACGCCTTTGGGAAAACGAGGTTTACAGTAATTAGGTCCGTGCGAAAGCACGGGGGACCTCCCTCAAAGTACCGACACTAGCCTGGCTGAAAGATTGGCGAACTTGTAGCCTGTAATTAATCCTGGCTAGTCTTTCCTTTTAGGGTTTGAAGGAAGATTTGATAAAAACAGTGGGAGCCATCCTGATTAGATAAAATAATAACCAATCTGATTTTGCAAGAGCATACGCTGAGTGTTTTCTGTTGGAGATAGTGCCCTCAGAGTCAATTATTGGATCACCGGCACGTGATTGCAATGATTGAGGGAGGACCTATCCCGGTAGGACAGTCTTACTCGAGATGATAGTATGCTATCTGGTTTACCTTTATCATCGTGTACTGCTTTAGGTGACCTGACAGGTCGCTATTACACGTTGATAGAGCCCCTAGGATTCTTGCTTGACCACCAGCAGTATGAGGGCGATCATATACGTGAGAGCTGGCAGTCTATAAGCACATCCTTAAATGGTCCCTAGTCGTGGGAGTTTCGAGACAGGGCATCGATTCTCCAGAGTAGACTAGTGTATACAGTCGAGACCCCGATGAGGGGTGGTGGCCGGTCTCACAAGCCACTGGTGTCAGTTGGATCACCTAAGATGTATACAGGTGCTCATTGGGTTATGAGTACACCGGACAGGACTCGCCGGGAACATGCTAATTGGTCTTATACCTGACGTCAGATAGCAGTTCCCTGGTGACATGTGTACAGGTTAGTTCATCGACCTGAGGATCGTCATTTGTCTCGTGTGAGTTCCCACTGTGCTTTGATTACTACCCTACCACGGCTCAAAGGAGTCGTGCAAACAGGTTTTAGTTGGGTACAGTCCCGAGCCACATGGAGGCAGTGAGCGGATCTTCAGGGGTTCGTCTCTCCCGGTATTGGGGGTGAGGTCGCGCTGTGTCTAGGAGAGCCATTACACGAAGTCCTTGGCCAAGGCAGGAGATTTACTGGTAGGTATTCCAGTAGTATCTCAGGGTGTTCTGGGCTACACTCCGACACGACTTGTACCGCTTTTGGGGGTCTGACTTTTACCAACCCCCTAGGCCCGCCATGCGATGCTCATAGACGAACGGACCGGACTGTACGGATATTGTCACTGATAGGCTCAGTAGGGTGTCAGGATGAGTTCGCTCATCGACGTCCCTTTTGGTCAATAGCTGGTGGCCCGTCACATATTGGCTTATACCTCTGACGTGCTAGTGGTTAAATCCACAGCCATAGTATTGACGAGTCTTTAGAGTCCACCACACTTTCAGTTACTCAAGCTTTTGGGCGAAACGCTGTAGAGGCCGTATGGAGATATGGCAGGGTCCGATCAGATACGTGCGGTATTGCACGGATCAGGATCGGACGGTTTATACTAGCGGCCGTATGGATATATGGCAGGGTTCGATCAGATACGTGCAGTATTGCACGGATCAGGATCGAACGGGCATTACTAGCCGGCTTTGGTTTAAGCCGGATCCTAGTATAGTACAATGTAGATTTTTTCTCATTGCATTTGTATCCGGACGGAATAAAGATGCGGGTGTGTATGCACAGTATCGGGGTTTTCCTGTAATTTATTACGGGACCAGTTTTCTGGAGTTTCCAGTTTGCATTCCGTTCCGGCCGGTTTTCCTTTGTTCTTTCCCGGCCGGAATTTTCCGATGGAGGGGGTTATTTGCAAGTTTGCAAATAACACATTGTGGAGGGATTTCTTGCAAATGTATTGATTATGATAGCATCTTTTTGATACCATTCTTTTCTATCATCATTTCTTGCTTTTGTGAGATTTGAAAGGATTTGAGGTTGATTTGATTTTGTGATCATGATGTTTAGGTTATGGTCACCCTTTCACTTTTACTACCATCACCTCCCTTCTTATTATGGATTCATATTCTTTCCTCCACCATTCTAACATGATAAGGTTTTCATTTTGAGAAAAGAGAAGAAGAGAGTTTTATTCTTGGGAGTGTGGCATTCTTGATCTCATTTCATGCTAGAAAAATGCAAGCACCATTTTTCTTATCTTGATTCCTCCATCATCTTCAAAGGCAACAAATCCCAAATGAGACATAGCCTCTACACTATACATTCTACAGCAAATCTTGGACGCGTCGGCCAGCCAACTTCGCGCCCGAGTTGCCTCGGTATTGAGGTGGGAGCCCGTAAAAGATGCAGGCGATGTGGTGCCCCCTTCGGCGAGGAGGCGACGATATGGAGACAGGACTTTCCGCGGGAGATCGGGACGATGACGAGAAGACCGAAGGACTCGGATCACTCGGTATATCTCTAACCCGTCTTGTAATTAGCTAGAACTAGTTTAATGGTCCGATCCGGGTGTTTAGTGCGCGGTGGTGCCGGTTTGCTAAGTTCGCAAATTAAAGTTTATCACCGCTTCCGCATTTGGCCGTCGGATTGACGGCCGGGGCGCCGCCGTGCACTTACAGTGGTATCAGAGCCTCGCCATTAACTTCGTCTAGCTTTGTTTGATGTGTTTGCATTTCCGATCGACCAAAATTCCAAAAACCCGCGTTTTTCTTTACATCAGTTTTCTGTCGAAATTTTTTGATGTCCAAAAATTTTTCAGGTTGTCTCAGAATGATGTGCAGGGAGTTCTAAGAACACTGGAAAAATTCGACAACACGATCCCTCTGTACGACCGCGGAACCGCGGCCATAACCCCTCTTTGGCCGCGGTTCCGCCGCAGGAATGAGGGATCATGTCATCGTTTTTTTGCAATGGGCTTGTGGGCTGAAAATAGGGGTTTTGGAATATTAAAATTGGGCCCAGAATTTCTGTGAGTGCTACAGTATTGCTTGGGGGCCCACTTGTTAATTTTTGATCGATCAGATATTTTAAACACATTATTTCACAGTATTTACATTATATCTGCGACCGTGAATGTCACTCGATCTGTAAATCCTGTCTAACTGCTATAGCCCGGTTAGACGGATTTGCGAACGTGACTTTCACGTTGATGTTCTGTGTTATGCTGTGATGTTGCGGATCGGTCGTGGGGGATAGCCTGGATGCAATGTTAGTACAGTGTTGTTGTATTATGTACATTTGATATTGCGGGGCGAGCGTCCGACATGTGGACTGCCGTCACTGCCTGATTGTATTATTATTTTTTGGGGCACGACCAGGTTGCGGTCGTTGTACCCGGTGTATGTATATTTTACTTTCTGTACTAGGATTACCCCGCGGAGGGGTGCACGGATGGCCGGGTTCTAGAGGGCAACAAGCCCGCATCTCATGGCATTGAGACGGAGGGGGCTTCACTCTAGGATTGGCGGGCTATTCGCCGCACTCGTAGGGGGTACAGGTTGACCCAGGAGGGGTGCCCAAGTTGCCGGATTCCGTGAAGTGCTGGGTGGTCCATTCACGGGGCTGAAGGGGGCTGCCTCGCTTCAGGTTTTGGCGGGTAACTTGCCGCGCCCGTAGGGGTCTAGGATTTCATTGCACAGGCTATCCACACGACCAGGGGAACGTCGGGTTTCAGTAGTGGCTCTGTGAAACCCGGGGATCCCAGATATCTGTATTGTTCTGTGATGCTGCACATTTCTGTAATGTTGCATTTTTATCACGCCTTGAGCGAATATAATATATTGGTATATATATTAGTAGATGTTGTATATGTTTTACATCCGCGCTAGTCCAGTCCCTGCTCTGTCGTTAGTTAGCTAACCTAACGGGTGATGACGGGACCCAGTGGCGTATGCGGATGGCATATACGTACGTCAGTATATTTTCGTTCTTTGTGGTGTGATCAATTGATGGGACTGCGTTGATTCGGATCAATGCAAGTTAAACAAACCTATTCTGATGTTGTTGGAACACTTTTCAAAAAGCTGTTATTGCAAGGACGTTCACTTTTGTTTTGCATCGTGGTATTCATTTGGAATATCCTGCTCCTCAGTCAACGAGGCAAGGGCCGAGATCCCTTCACCGGGAGTGACCCCTTGGACAGAAGTTTGCGTCAGGGCATTAACTTCACTATAGCCGATTACTTTTGTTTTGCAACGTGGTATTCATTTGGAATATCCTGCACCCTATTCTACTGGGAAAGAGCCGAGATCCCTTCACCGGGAGTGACCTCTTTAGTAAAGGTTTTCGTCACTATATTTTTCTAAAAAGCTATCCGTTCCTTCAACGATATCAAGTTCATTACGTTAAAGGTTTTCGCCAGAAACCATTCGTAGTCCTCCATCATTTCGGTTAAATATTCGGTAGTATTCAAGCTATGTATTTTGACCTCACGCCAAGGCATAGTGATTGGTAGCTGCCGGATATTTATCTGTAGCATAGATAGATGCGTTGGTTTGGGACAGTCGTACTACTATTTTGGCCTACGTCAAGGGTATGTACGGGTGGGTTCAAATTAACCTGGATAATGATGGGCAGAACTTGACATGTGACTTATGATATTTTGACCTCACGCCAAGGTCATAAGAGCATGGGGCAGAAATCACATCAGGAGTTTCAAAAGAACTGAAACTTGCCAGATATGCGCATACCTTCTGGAGTGTGATAACGTGAGCGGATTCCGTCACGTTGTCATGCGATGATAGTTGGATCCCGATTCCCACTGATGAGTTAGTTTACTCCTCGGGTGACCCCGACTAATTCTTCTTTCAGGTTTGGAGGAGAATTTGAGGTACAGTGGGAGGTTTCCAGATTAGATAAATTGGTAACCATTCTGATCTAGGATAGAGTGCACGCTGAGTGTTTCTTTTCTCTCTCTCTCTGGCAGCGACCTTTGACCCGACCCTAGACTATGACTCAGTGACCAAGTTGACCGAACCTTCTTAACACTGGCTTTTGGATTGTCAGAGTTGCAGACCTCATTGCCACTCCTACTTTTACCCTTTTCTCCAGGACACCCCGTATTGCTACGAACGTCCACTTCCATTGGACAAAACCATCGTATGGTTAGATACGAACTCGAAGAATTTATTCGAGGATGGTTTCAGGTTCTGGAGAAAACGGATAGGATTATTCAGTTGTCTTTTCCTTTTTGCCTTCTCTCAAGTTACGAGTACTCCTTAGTTTAAGAGATAGTACACCTATTACGCAAATTGGATAGTCTTCTTCCAAACTTTAGGCTGGTGCCGAACAGTGGGGAATGAAGAAAACCAATTAGCATAACGATGGTGTGCAGAAGGTATTAAGATTAAGACAAAGCAAGGGATTAGTAAGAGGGCAAAGTAAATTGCGACTGATATTCACGACCAAACCAAGTATTTCTTCGCCAATCCTAAATCACCTTTGTATTTCTCCAGGACACTCCGTATCACTACGAAGATCCACAGTTTATTGGATACTCCATCGTATGGTTATATACGAACTCGAAAGGAACTTGTTCCAGTTGGGGATGGATTCTAGTCCAGGAGAAATAGGAATAAGGTTTATTCGGTTGTCTTTTATCTTCACCTTCTCTCGCATTGCGAGTGCTCCTAGGACTAGGACAGTACACCCATTATGCTTATTGGATAGTCTTCTTCCAAACCATAGGCTGGTGCCGAACGGTAGGGAAGGAAGAAAACCATTTGGCCTAAGGGGTGTGCAGAAGGTAATGACTAAAGACATATAAAGAGATTTGGAGAGGTGGCAAAGAATTATACGGTTATAATTGTGAATCTGGATAATGGAAGAGGCATTACTAAGAATACCGGGATACCCCATCGAAACATTTCAATGTTTCAGTTCTACTGTGTACTGTTAAAGGAAAACTGTTTTCCCAATTAGACACTTTCTCCAGGGTATGTATTTACCAGGTTTGATTCTCACATCTGTATGGTTTTACAGATGATGAGTGGGAGTAAGTTATTGGGAATAGGGTGATCATCCTCATTATATCGGGATTCGTTGTAATCGGTGATATTTGAGGAGATCATCTGGGCTGTTTGCCGGTCGGCAAATATTTGGTTTTGAATATCCGCTGTTGTGCACAAATTTCAAATTGATATATTTGTACGTCTATTTTCATAGAGTGAGATATACCTTTTGATATTATGTCGATGACATTTACCTATATCAGTGGATGGTTAGGTAAGGAGCATTAAACAGCGGTGTAATTCTTCTTAACCATAAGTACAGTTTTCAACCTACGGCACACAATGAATGAGTTATCAGACTCAAGGGACTTATACAGAGTATTGTATATTGTCCAGTGTCCATGAGGACAGAGGGGTTGGTCCTCGTACTATATTCGGTTTACTTATGACTTCTCTATTTTTTAGACAAGTGTTTCGTGGAAACACAGGGTCCGAATTTTGAGAAGTTATAGGTATTTGAATAAAGTAGAGAACCAGATATTGCAAGTATCAGGATTCTTCAAAGTGATCGAAGATGTAGATACTTGTGTATGGTATTCAGATGATAGTAATGGTTAAGAGAACTTGCTTCTCTTTCAGGTTACTCATAATTGGAAGCATTCCTAAGTTGAGTAATGCTGATCGGCCTCCTTCCATTTAGTGGACATGCACTGGAGACAGCTGCATGATTTGAATCTAGTTCAATTAAATCAGTGCCTCTAGTTCTATATTGGATATAGAACAGTTCATATCTTAACGATGTTAAGGTACGGGGAATTGTCTGGCTTATGATTAAAACCAGACTCTGGATAACTCAAGGCACGTTTCTGTAATGGCTGTTTGTGGGTTGACCCAGGCTATGACGAGGGTTGACTTTCTACCATCTGGGAGATCAATAGTAATATTGTTCTAGACTCGCCACAGTTTTAATAAAAATGGATTTTTTCAAAAACAGTAGTGGGAGTATGGTAGAACTGGAAGTGATTCCAGAACCGCAAATGATTACTGATGATTTGATAAGGAACCTAAAGATTCAATCTGGTTTGACATTCCATTGGCCACTCCGCAGATAAGGTGGGTAACCTCAGGCACCCGAGAGGTACTCCGGTAGCCTCAAGGACGGTGACAGGGAGGTTCTTGTTTACCCACACTTGCCATTGCTGTTGTTCCAGACTGTGAGACCCAGCAGGAGGATGAGTATAGCGTCGTTCTAAACTTGCTTTAGAAGTGTACGTTTATATGACTCTGCCAGAGGGTTGTCGTAGTCAGTGGGAGCAGCGGAAGCATTGGTGGACAGGTGGCTTATGTCTATTTATAGACTAAAGCAGATGTAGCGGAGATAGATCATCAATTTCTGATGTGACAGTCATAGGTTTGACTTTATCAGAATAAGGGATGGATCTGTTGAGAAGGTAGTAGGGTGTGATGTCATGGTATTTGGATGACACACACAGAATAGGAAAAGAAACTCCTATACTACGATCGGTTATGCTTTGGTCGTCACACAGTGGTTTCTCCACATAGGACTTGGACATTATTTCAGACATACTGGTTACTAGATCTATGGTTTTAGATCTAGATTTGGGTGGTTTCCCAATCAGGGTACTTAGACAGCATTCTGAGAGTATTTAGAATGGACGACTCTAGGCACGGTAGTATACCTGCAGGTGATGGAGTCACCCTCTCTAAAGGTGTCTTACAGACTAAAGGGGAGAGGGATGTGCATGATTGACAGATCACTTGCTTAGGCAATTGAGTCAATCATGAAATGTCAAAGTACCACACCAGATGTTGTTCTTGCACTAGATGCAATAAGTTGATATTGATCCAATCCTGGAGAAACAGTCGGAAGCAGTTTTAGAACATAAGTGATGTTCTAGGGACATGATAACGACAGCCTCATTCGGGAGACAGTTATCATTCTAGGCTTCCAAGGTGACATGGACGACAAGGAGGTTGTCAGAGTTATAGTTTTTCCCTCTGACGAGGGGCAGCATTTTGGACAGGTGATCCAGGGAGATACTGAGGAAGGCATGGCGCAGGATACTGATTAAGTTTAGTTGACGATACTGTCTAAGAAGTTTGGATTTGGAGTTCATTTATGAGCTCGGTCCCATCAGACATCCAGACACTCTAAGACAGGTATTGCTCATTTCGGGAGATGGCTTTCTCCGCGAACTTGAGATATAGAGAGACATAGAAAGAAACATCTAGGCGGATCCACTCACTGAGGCTATTCCTCGACCGCAATAGTTTCATAAATGGGATTTGTGAGACTGACTAGTAGAGGAGTTGGGTGTTCGGTATCACACGGGCTGTGAGTATGCGACATCGCAATAATTAGCCTTGAGTGCAAGTGGGAGATTGTTGGAGATAGTGCCCTCAGAGTCAATTATTGGATCACCGGCACGTGATTGCAATGATTGAGGGAGGACCTATCCCGGTAGGACAGTCTTACTCGAGATGATAGTATGCTATCTGGTTTACCTTTATCATCGTGTACTGCTTTAGGTGACCTGACAGGTCGCTATTACACGTTGATAGAGCCCCTAGGATTCTTGCTTGACCACCAGCAGTATGAGGGCGATCATATACGTGAGAGCTGGTAGTCTATAAGCACATCCTTAAATGGTCCCTAGTCGTGGGAGTTTCGAGACAGGGCATCGATTCTCCAGAGTAGACTAGTGTATACAGTCGAGACCCCGACGAGGGGCGGTGGCCGGTCTCACAAGCCACTGGTGTCAGTTGGATCACCTAAGATGTATACAGGTGCTCATTGGGTTATGAGTACACCGGACAGGACTCGCCGGGAACATGCTAGTTGGTCTTATACCTGACGTCAGATAGCAGTTCCCTGGTGACATGTGTACAGGTTAGTTCATCGACCTGAGGATCGTCATTTGTCTCGTGTGAGTTCCCACTGTGCTTTGATTACTACCCTACCACGGCTCAAAGGAGTCGTGCAAACAGGTTTTAGTTGGGTACAGTCCCGAGCCACATGGAGGCAGTGAGCGGATCTTCAGGGGTTCGTCTCTCCCGGTATTGGGGGTGAGGTCGCGCTGTGTCTAGGAGAGCCATTACACGAAGTCCTTGGCCAAGGCAGGAGATTTACTGGTAGGTATTCCAGTAGTATCTCAGGGTGTTCTGGGCTACACTCCGACACGACTTGTACCGCTTTTGGGGGTCTGACTTTTACCAACCCCCTAGGCCCGCCATGCGATGCTCATAGACGAACGGACCGGACTGTACGGATATTGTCACTGACAGGCTCAGTAGGGTGTCAGGATGAGTTCGCTCATCGACGTCCCTTTTGGTCAATAGCTGGTGGCCCGTCACGTATTGGCTTATACCTCTGACGTGCTAGTGGTTAAATCCACAGCCATAGTATTGACGAGTCTTTAGAGTCCACCACACTTTCAGTTACTCAAGCTTTCAGGCGAAACGCTGTAGAGGCCGTATGGAGATATGGCAGGGTCCGATCAGATACGTGCGGTATTGCACGGATCAGGATCGGACGGTTTGTACTAGCGGCCGTATGGATATATGGCAGGGTTCGATCAGATACGTGCGGTATTGCACGGATCAGGATCGAACGGGCATTACTAGCCGGCTTTGGTTTAAGCCGGATCCTAGTATAGTACAATGTAGATTTTTTCTCATTGCATTTGTATCCGGACGGAATACAGATGCGGGTGTGTATGCACAGTATCGGGGTTTTCCTGTAATTTATTACGGGACCAGTTTTCTGGAGTTGCCAGTTTGCATTCCCTTCCGGCCGGTTTTCCTTTGTTCTTTCCCGGCCGGACTTTTCCGATGGAGGGGGTTATTTGCAAGTTTGCAAATAACACATTGTGGAGGGATTTCTTGCAAATGTATTGATTATGATAGCATCTTTTTGATACCATTCTTTTCTATCATCATTTCTTGCTTTTGTGAGATTAGAAAGGATTTGAGGTTGATTTGATTTTGTGATCATGATGTTTAGGTTATGGTCACCCTTTCACTTTTACTACCATCACCTCCCTTCTTATTATGGATTCATATTCTTTCCTCCACCATTCTAACATGATAAGGTTTTCATTTTGAGAAAAGAGAAGAAGAGAGTTTCATTCTTGAGAGTGTGGCATTCTTGATCTCATTTCATGCTAGAAAAATGCAAGCATCATTTTTCTTATCTTGATTCCTCCATCATCTTCAAAGGCAACAAACCCCAAATGAGACATAGCCTCTACACTACACATTCTACAGCAAATCTTGGACGCGTCGGCCAGCCAACTTCGCGCCCGAGTTGCCTCGGTATTGAGGTGGGAGCCCGTAAAAGATGCAGGCGATGTGGTGCTCCCTTCGACGAGGAGGCGACGATATGGAGACAGGACTTTCCGCAGGAGATCGGGACGATGACGAGAAGACCGGAGGACTCGGATAACTCGGTATATCTCTAACCCGTCTTGTAGTTAGTTAGAACTAGTTTAATGGTCCGATCCGGGTGTTTAGTGCGCGGTGGTGCCGGTTTGCTAAGTTCGCAAATTAAAGTTTATCACCGCTTCCGCATTTGGCCGTCGGATTGACGGCCGGGGCGCCGCCGTGCACTTACAGTTTCTTCTCTCTCTCTCCAGGTAGCGACCATGTCACGCCTTAATCAAGATAATAATACGGATATTGACCGAACCCGCTTGTTATACTGAGCTGGGGAATGTTGGTCCCGCTCCAACTTATAAATGTTATAAGACAGAGCAGGAAATAGGGGAATACCAGAATTCCTATGCCGCCCAAACGAAGAATGTGCATGCTGATGCATATTCTTCGGGTGTGCTCATTACAAAGAACTGTTTCTCTGTATCCTCTACGTCCTGGGTATTTGATACCGGATCAGGATCCCAGATATGTAATTTGTTACATAGGGCTACAGAAAGGTAGAGAAATGAGAACGGGTGATAAGTTTCATGAGACAGAAAACGGTGCAAGTGTTGCAGCCAAGTCTGTTGGTCACTGTCACCCTGTATTCCAAATACATTGATTCTGAACGAATGTTATTAGATACCGAACCTGATATACAAAATCATATCAGTCTCTTTATTAGTAAAGAAATGATAAAATTTTGTATTGTTGGATAATGTTTTGAACATTTCCTATATCAAAAGTTGATCGGTTCAGGCACGTTATCTAAAAGCATTGATGTTTTAAATCAAACTACAGTTCTTAGTATACGGAACACACAAAAGAGAAAGAGTTCAGAAATGACCGAATCCTTCTTGAAGCATTGTAGACTAGGTCATATCAATGCGACCCGACTAGCTGAAATTACATTTAGATGCATATTTAATTTAGTTTGAAGTTACATCTTGTGAAACTTGCCAGTCATGTCACAAAGATAAAATGACCATAGCTCCGTTTACTGGAAACAGAGAAAGAGTTAGTGAACTCTTGGGACTGATACACAGTAATGTATGTAAGGTCCCCTGTCTACACATGCCAAGACTGGTTCTTTGTACTTCATTACATTCTCTGATGATCTCTCAAGATTCAGACATATGTTCATGTTGAAACACAAGTCCGAAACTTTTGAGATATTCACAGAATATAAGTTAGAAGTAGAGAACCGAAAATCGGGTATAAGTATTATGTCCTTTGATGTGATCGAGGAGGAGGATACTTGAGCACGGAAATCCTGGACTATTCTAAAGGAGAATGAGATTCTCTCTCAGCATTACTCCTCCGTATACACCATAGCACGATGGTATATCGGGGCGGAGCAATAACACCCTATGTGTTATGGTGTGATCTATGATGAGTACTACTGAGTTTCCTATTTCCTTTTGGGAGTTATGCGCTTGAGAAGCTGCATACCTATTGAATATGGTTCAAATCAAATCAGTTGCCTACCACTTCATATATGATATGGAAAGGGAAGAGCCCATATCTTAAGTTTGTTAAGATTTGGGGTTGTCCGGCCTGTCTAAAAAGCAAAATCCGGACAAGCTCGAGGCAAGGTCTGTTATGTAGCACTGGAAAGGTTCCAGCTATACAAACTGCAGCTGATGATTTGGCAGAACCACAGGATTCAATAGCAACCAACGAACCCCAGCCTCTCCGCCGATCTAGTAGGTCTTCTCACCCACCTGAGAGATACTTTGGTTTCTCTATGACAGTGGGAGCGAGAATTGCATCATGAGATGATGACCCAACTATTTTCGAGCTGGCCATCAAGAGTAGGGACTCTGTAAGAATGGCTGGATGCTTAGTGATCTGAGATGGAATCCATGTACACCAACAAAGTATGGACTTTGGCTGCTATATCTGAAGGGTTAAATCCCCATCAGGAGCAAGTATATCTTGAGAATATTACTTGGTGTAGATGGAAAAGTTGAGACTTTCAAAGCTAGACCTGTTAAAGATTTTCGTCATCGACCAGGCGTGGATTATGATGAAACCTTTTTCGGTGGCTATGCTTAAGTACATCCAGATCCTACTTGCCACGGCTACATACCATGACTACAATATCTGGCGGTTGGGTTCCATGACTGCTTTTCTATGTGATGTTTTAGAAAAGTGCGTTTATAAGTACACAGCCAGAGGGCCTCGTAGACAGTGGGGGCAGCGGAAATGCGAGCAAGATGTTTTATGTGATAAAGCAGGCATCGCGGAGTTGGAACGTCTGTTTTAATGTGTTAGTCAAAGAGTTTGACATCATCAAAATGGTAGATGAACCTTGTATAAACAAAAGGGTTGTAGGGAGTATGGTAGTGATCCTCGTAGAGTACGTGGATGACATACTCTTGATAAGAAAGGAGTTTCTTATGCTACGCTCGGTCAATCTCCGCTTATCACAATGATTCTCCATATAGAATCAAAGTGATACCTCCTAAATCCTGGGTTTTGGATCTATGAGATAGATCTAACTCGATATTAGGATACTCACTAGTTGTAGTGAGATGGTATCAGTTGATCCGGGGGAGAATCACTGGAAAGGTTCCAGGGTGATAAGGACGACTGAAAGTCAGTCACAGGCATTGTCTTTACCCTCAGTAAAGGGACGGTATGTTGGAAGAGTTCCAAGCTAGATACCGTGGCAAACTAGACGATAAAGGCTGGATACATCGCTACTTAAGATGCTACCAAAGAGGCAGTCTGGATGTATATTTGTTCATGAGATGAACTTAGTTCCTCCCATTGTGTGACAATGGAGTTGTGGCTTATGCCAAGGAACGTCCGTCCCATCAGTGATCCATACATATTCTAATGCAGTATCACCTGATCATGGAGATAGTTGATCTCCAGGGTGATCGAGGTTAGGAGAGTAGACTCAGAAGACAACACGGCGGATCCACTCATAAAGGCCTTTTCCCAGAGAGAGACTTATTATGGGATGGTTGAGTATGAGATACTACAACCACTGCTATCAGATGGCCCAAGTGCAAGTGGGAGATTGTTAGTTATATGTATGCCCTAGAGGCCATTACTATACATAGGATGCATATTGTAGTGGATGCTTGGACATATATAGGGATGACTTTCTTGCTCGACATGATAGTATGCTATCTGGTTACTCTTTACCTTAACGTGTACACTGATTGTCTCTCTGTTACATGTTGGTAAAGCCCTTAGGATATGTACTTGACTACCAGTACTATGATGCAGATCATACTAGTGGGGACATGGTAGTCCATAAGTACATCCTTCAAAGTCCCTAGTCATGGGTATATCGAGACAGGGCATCGATATACCAGAGTAGACCAGCGTATACTGTCACGCCCCGCTTCCCAAAATACGGAATACGAGGGGTAGAAAAGGCCAGCCATGCTCCTACGGTCAAAGGAATGTCCTGCCGTAGTCACACTTCGGCTTCTAGTTTGTCATGGTAAATAGTAAATGATGCACAGGTAATGAGAAATGCAGTAACTGAAAGGAACAATGTAAAGACTGACCTGAAGTGGGACAAATGAATGTAACTCGGAATGGCAAGTCAAGAAGTCTGTGATGCACTGGTCCAGGCTAAATCATCTCCTCACACTGAGCATGCATACTCAGGTCGTCAGAGCGACACACTAGCAATATAATATATATGAAATCAAGTGACTGTTCTAACAGTGGTAATGGATATGAATAACAGTAAATCAATGACAGCATGAATATGAATGTGCAGTAATCAATGCAGCGGAACAGTAAAGTAGTATAACAATATGTCACGTATGCCAACACAGTATATAAGGAATATAAATGTCAGTATCCCTATCAGTCTCTAAGTCTCACTGATCAGGTCACTAAGCCTATCGTCAGTCCAAGTGTGAGAGTCAACCACTCGCGAGTGTCCTCCACCCAAGGGTAGAACCCAAGGGCAAGGGACCACGGGCCCAACATGTAACAAGTATATCACGGTGTATATATCACATACCCTGTAAATCCCCATATAACTCCCTAAATATATAAGCCGGCATGGGACTCCCGAGATTCTGTTGAATTCACACTTAAACTACCCCACACCCCGTGGTCTACATCAAACGCTAACCATAACCCAAAATACTAATCGATCCGTGACAAGTCTGCGCGAGAACTGGAGGCAGGACCTCCATCAAGCACGTCCCAACTAATATCTAAGATGAATGGCAGTGTCGGATGCCTTATCTGCGACACCCGTGCAAGCGCTTCCATAAGTGTCCCATACCACTTATAGTCACACGTACACGCATCCCACAGACGTCGACAATGCAATAGAATAATAGCGTCACTGATTGTGTACAAGTACGTATCACTTTCACTTAATCACGGATACACGAACACTAACGTACTTGCCACAATCATCGCTAGAAACTAACACTGGGCAAATGCACGATATCACTAGGTTATCACTACATCGATATGTGTATGATATGATGCGTGAACAGTATATAAGCACGATTAAGGTGTCACAAAAACAGTATGTTATCACTTGGACGATTTATCATGAAACGTACATATATAATTTAGCGAAACGATAAACAGGTAGTAATGAGTATGTTCAGTCATCTATCCATCTAATTTAGTTTCAAGCCAATCGGGTTCCAGGATCATTAGTTATAACCATTTCATTTTAAGCGCTCGCGGCTGGAAATCCAATTTCAGAATCAGAAGTCCGTTTCGCAACGCATTTTAATCCCTGTTGGGATCAGATATTAGCGATGCTACAGTTGGATGAAATCTAGGGTTTTCAGTAAGGTCTTCAACGCAATAGACGGATCTTCAATCGCATCTGCACGTCAGGATATATGCAATGTTTAACCCTAATATGTCAATTCTGATTCTGTTGGGACTGTTATGCGTCCCGTTCTTCTAAATTACAGATTAAATATCAAACGGTAACGAAACAGAATGAAACCAATTGTGTTGTCTAGCTAACAGATTTATCTATAATTAACAGTGGAGTTACGCAACCTATGAGTTAAGGAAATCCTGTGGTACCCAATACGGAACAGCAAGCAACAACTGGAGTCGCTCTGGACTGCAGTCCAGAGTCGCACTCCGATCCAATTATCATCAAGGTTTAAATACAGAAATGTCAGGAAACTAGTATAGGGTTAAATTTCGTCGGGTCGGCTTCGATTTGGGCCCTCGAACGCACTATTCTAGTATGTATATGATTTATGTTGAATTTAACGGTTTTCAGGTGCAATAAAATTTCAGTTTTACGATTAAACTTGGGGGTAGTCGTTTTTTCTAATGAAATTTGCACACATTAACCATCTCTACAAGAGCCAATGTAATTTATCTAGTTCCTCCTAACTTGATAATGATTTCCTATGAGAACAAGCATCGAACAGTTGTGTCGAATAATCTAACTGAAAGGTAAAGCATGATTTATATACGATGTTGGTTTGTAACATAGATAAAGTAGCATGTAAGCAAGTAAAGAACTTGCCTGGACACGTGTCGACGAAGGTACGGCAGCGGCACGATCGCGACACACGCGCGGCTCGGCACTTGACTTGTCTCGAACCCGAGTCTCGGCAACGACGGCTCGCAGTTTTGTTGGAGTTGGCTGTTGCGGCCTCGGGCAATGTCGTGGCTAGGGATCGCTGATGCTGTCGGGACCGATGGAGAGATTGCAGAGGAAGAGAGGGAGAATTTAGAGAGAGAAAGAGTTAGAGAGAGAAAGAATTAGGGAGAGAGAGATTAGGCAGAGAGAGAGAGAGAAAGTGAGAGAACTGAGAGAGAGAAACAGTGAGGGAAAGAGAGAGAGCTCAGAGGGAACGAGAGAGAGAGAGAGAGAGAGAGAGCTGGAGTAGACAGAGAGCTCGAGAGTGAGATGAGAGAGATCTGATATGAGGAGAGAGACAGAGAGAGAGAGTGTGACGACGACGACGACGTCGACGATGATGATGATGGGTCGATGATGGTGCAGGTGAGGAGATGGGTTGCTGGGATCGAGATTCTATCGTGGGGATGATGGGGCGACGAGGTTAGAGAAGATGAGGAGGTCTCGATAGAGACGATGGGGTCGGCCGGCGGTGAGGGTGCAAGGAGGTTGGGTGTGCAGGGGTTCGAGTTCGGGTTGCAGTGGCAAGGGTGGTGGTTAGAGGAGCTCGGTTGTGGTGATGGGGTGTGCAGGGAAGTGAGGGGTGCGGTCGGGGATCTTGGGTTGAGGGGTGCCGGCAGGGGGTGCTCGGGTGTGGGTTGGGAGTGTAGCGAGAAGAGAGGAAGATGAGAATGAGAGAGGGAGCGAGTGATTGAGGGTGATGGGTAGAGGGGAGAGGGTCGTGGGGGAAAAACGCGTGCGTCGTGGGTAACGCTCGCGCGAGCGACGGCGACGGCGGAGTCGAGAAACGCACTCGCGAGCGGGAGTTAGGGAAAGAGCCGTTGGAGATTGAAGGAGATGAACAGGGTGGGGAGTCGGGTCGGGTGAGTGGGGGAAGCGGGCGCGGGTTGGAGCTGGGAGCGGGCTGTGGGCTGAGAGATGGGCCGGCCAAAAATAAAAGAATTAGGGGAATGGGTTAAGAGTCTTGGGCTGGGCTGAAGGGGTTAGCAGAAATAAAAGAATTAAAGAAAATGGGAAAAAGGGCTGGGCCGGGCTCGCAAGAAAATTCCCTTAACAAATAAAATCTGAAGTGGGTAAGGGAGAAACGGGCCGGGAAAATGATAGAATTTTATTTAGGAAAAAATATGTGGGCTGAGAATTAAAACGGGCTGAGGAAATTTTTATGAGGAATATATTAAGAAAATTTTTAGTGGGCTGAGGGAATTAAAGTTTGGGTTTAAAAAATGAGCTTGGGCCGGAGGGGAGATTTAATTGCTTTGAGAGCAAAAAGGTTTTGGGTTTAATAAAGTTTCTTTAAATAATTGAATGTTTAAAAGTAACAAATTTATAGTTTACAGAGAAATACAGATTTAGGTGTATAAAAAGAACCGGGTATTACATCATACTACCCTTACAAAAATTTCGTCCTCGAAATTTAAAAGAAACAACTAGCTATAAATAATAGGCGAAGATTGATCATATCGAACACTAATACATGCTGATTTACTTAAAAACGGGTAGACAAAATTTTGAGGGTTCATACATATATTTAAGAACCTCATACAAAAGATAGGCTTACAAGGTATGATGCAGGATAGCTATAAGGGCAAGTACAAATATACGAGAATATAGGTAACAGTAACGAATAATAATCAAAGTGTGTTCGATAAAAATCGAAACCCAACTATGTGCACATCTAATTTTAACAAAAATAAGCAGAAAAAAATAAGTATAAGACACAATCATATATAATAGTAAACATAGGCACAACACCCGAAAATATAGTAACGACAGTGAGGTAGTGAAAGCTTAGACGGTAGATTGAAACATTTTAGGATAACGTATAGAAAATAGGTTTAAAATGATTTAGAAAACTTGTATAGTGAATTTAAGAAACATGGAACAAAATTTGCGCGGTGTAAGGGTTGTGCCACTGAAAGTGAGAATAATAATAATGTACTTAAAATACATAAAACGGAGTAATCAATAACACGTACTCTTTTACAAAATACTGAAAACTAAATTTTCGAATAACAGTGTTCCTAAATATAGCTAGGGTAACAAGAAAAACACAAAGAGGTATAGGGCTAGCAAGGGTAATGATTACAAAGAAGTGTGGCTCATTCAAAGGTCAGAGTGTGGCGGCTTTAGGCTGAATGTTAAGGAGATTGGGATAGGGTCAGCACAGGAAGCAAGGATGAGCAACAAAGGAATACAAAAGGAAAAGTGTGAGGGAAACAACAGTCGGTACAACACACGAATCAAAATTTGAAGAGTTAGTGAACTCGGAAGTTCCATAAGAACTGTTCTCCTTCTAGAAGGACCTCAAACGGGGCACAGACGAAGGATGAATGGTGGCTCATTCCAAGGATCAGGGTGCGGTACTTTCTAATCGAAACAATGGTGAAAACTATACAATGAGTAGGGGTGGACAGTCAGGGATCTCAGCAGAAAATAAATGGATATGGGCAATAAACAAGTATCAGGCGAACCAATAATCAAAAGATTTACGAATTCAGAAGATTTATTTCATTCAAGAAAAAATTTGAAACAAGGCATTCTCAAAGACGAAAAATGGCCCTAAACTATACACATTTTATTTGGCCAGAAGGACAACATCAAAAGAAATTCCGTCAGTCGCGGTTGTGGAGATTCAGTAGGTTGCGGTAGGCTCGCGCACTCAGGTAGGGGCGTCCATTTCTATATTGCCTTGCGGGCATCGCCATTGGAAGTTCTTCCACAGCAGGGTCTTGATCTTCTGGTTTTTCTTTCTCAGATGGAGCTTCTTCATCGAGATCCGATTCTATGTGTTCCTTTCCTCCTGGGTTCTCTTCCGTGGGGTTTTCCTCCACTGGATTTTCTTCTATCGGCTCTTCCTCGGGATCTTCTTTTATTGGGTCTTCCTCTATAGGGTTCTCTTCAGGATCTCCTTTTTCTTCGTCGGAATCAGCTATCACATCAAACTCTGGGACGGCTGCTCCTTCTTCCTCTGAATCGTTGTTTTCGAAATTGATCTGGGGACCGTTGATCTCATCGTCAGAATTCATCGGCGTGTGGTCTAAGGAAACGCATGACTGTGCATCCTCATCTAGATGCGGCGCTGCTCCAGGGTGGGCCATGGCCTGAAAAGAAAGAGTCATGATTAGACAGTGGAATACATCAAGAAAATAGCTCAGTGTACGAAGTATAGGAAAATGTGCGGTGGCAGGAACTGAAAGATCAGGATTAAAATGATGTGATAATGAATAGTATAAATAAGAGAAAAGCAAGAGAATGATTCAAACATTACGATTCAAAGTTTTTATTTCATTCAACTAAAAGTTCGACGGATACAAGATTTCAAATGGAAAGAAATATTTATAAGAGGGTGATAACATTATTACTGAAATTGGAAGACATAAAATTCTTCTTTGATTGCCAGAACGCTGCATCATCGTTACGCGAGTTGAATCCTATGTTGGGTCCGCTTTATCCTCGAAATTCGAACTACGCAGTAATCCTCGCTTGGCAGCAGTGGAGAGTGTGGACAAGTCTCCTCCTTGTAGTTCTTTCCTTTCTGGGCAACCGTTGATGAGATGTTCGCTGGATCCACAAATCATACATTTCCCTTGGGCGCGGCGACAATCCCTCTGAAGATGTCCTGGCCTTTTACAATACCCACAACATGGGGCCTTCTGCTGCTTCTGTCGCAGGGACATAAATTGATGCTTCATCTTCTTCTCCTTTCCTCGTCTAACGGGGATCCCTTTGTGATTGGAGACAGCCGCTGATGCCTGATTCACCTGTCTTCTCAGTCCTTCAGCCAACAAGTCATTTGTTCGCTCCTGGGCTTCCTTTAGACCTTGCAGCACACTAAGGATCTCAACAGTCTGATTCTGGGAAGCGGATATGGATGAAGAGTTGTTGGAAGACATGATCCTGAGACAACAATTTTGCGAATGATATAAGTCACAAGCTAAATGAATCAAAATATAATATGGATAGGACAAAGATTCGAGAATATCAAAGGTGATGAATTTATTACAAGTGGGGAATCAACTGCATGAGTTTAAGTCACTTGAATAGAGTACGGTAGTGCAATTGCAACCACGTATCCTAGTCAAGTCACCCGAAACTATAGCGAATGGATAGCTGAACACACGATGTGAATACGGATCAAGAATGACAAGTTTACAGTCTAGATGTCTTAGATTGCCAAACTACACACGGAAAACTGCAATCCCAATCAATGCAAAACCTGGCTTTGATACCAACTAAACCATGTCACGCCCCGCTTCCCAAAATACGGAATATGAGGGGTAGACAAGGCCAGCCATGCTCCTACGGTCAAAGGAATGTCCTGCCGTAGTCACACTTCGGCTTCTAGTTTGTCATGGTAAACAGTAAATGATGCGCAGGTAATGAGAAATGCAGTAACTGAAAGGAACAATGTAAAGACTGACTTGAAGTGGGACAAATGAATGTAACTCGAAATGGCAAGTCAAGAAGTCTGTGATGCACTGGTCCAGGCTAAATCTTCTCCTCACACTGAGCATGCATACTCAGATCGTCAGAGCGACACAATAGCAATATAATATATATGAAATCAAGTGACAGTTCTAACAGTGGTAATGGATATGAATAACAGTAAATCAATGACAGCATGAATATGAATGTGCAGTAATCAATGCAGCGGAACAGTAAAGTAGTATAACAATATGTCACGTATGCCAACACAGTATATAAGGAATATAAATGCTAGTATCCCTATCAGTCTCTAAGTTTCACTGATCAGGTCACTAAGCCTATCGTCAGTCCAAGTGTGAGAGTCAACCACTCGCGAGTGTCCTCCACCCAAGGGTAGAACCCAAGGGCAAGGGACCACGGGCCCAACATGTAACAAGTATATCACGGTGTATATATCACATACCCTGTAAATCTCTATATAAATCCCTAAATATATAAGCCGGCATGGGACTCCCGAGATTCTGTTGAATTCACACTTAAACTACCCCACACCCCGTGTTCTACATCAAACGCTAACCATAACCCTGAATACTAATCGATTCGTGACAAGACTGCGCGAGAACTGGAGGCAGGACCTCCATCAAGCACGTCCCGACTAATATCTAAGATGAATGGAAGTGTCGGATGCCTTATCTGCGACACCCGTGCAAGCGCTTCCATAAGTGTCCCATACCACTTATAGTCACACGTACACGCATCCCACAGACGTCGACAATGCAATAGAATAATAGGGTCACTGATTGTGTACAAGTACGTATCACTTTCACTTAATCACGGATACACGAACACTAACGTACTTGCCACAATCATCGCTAGAAACTAACACTGGGCAAATGCACGATATCACTAGGTTATCACTACATCGATATGGGTATGATTATGATGCATGAACAGTATATAAGCACGATTAAGGTGTCACAAAAACAGTATGTTATCACTTGCACGATTTATCATGAAACGTATATATATAATTTAGCGAAACGATAAACAGGTAGTAATGAGTTTGTTCAGTCATCTATCCATCTAATTTAGTTTCAAGCCAATCGGGTTCCAGGATCATTAGTTATAACCATTTCATTTCAAGCGCTCGCGGCTGGAAATCCAATTTCAGAATCAGAAGTCCGTATCGCAACGCATTTTAATCCCTGTTGGGATCAGATATTAGCGACGCTACAGTTGGATGAAATCTAGGGTTTTCAGTAAGGTTTTCAACGCAACAGACGGATCTTCAATCGCATCTGCACGTCAGGATATATGCAATGTTTAACCCTAATATGTCAATTCTGATTCTGTTGGGACTGTTATGCGTCCCGTTCTTATAAATTACAGATTAAATATCAAACGGTAACGAAACAGAATGAAACCAATTGTGTTGTCTAGCTAACAGATTTATCTATAATGAACAGTGGAGTTCCGCAACCTACAAGTTAAGGAAATCCTGTGGTACCCAATACGGAACAGCAAGCAACAACTGGAGTCACTCTGGACTGCAGTCCAGAGTCACACTCCGATCCAATTATCATCACGGTTTAAATACAGAAATGTCAGGAAACTAGTATAGGGTTAAATTTCGTCGGGTCGGCTTCGATTTGGGCCCTCGAACGCACTATTCTAGTATGTATATGATTTATGGTGAATTTAACGGTTTTCAGGTGCAATAAAATTTCAGTTTTATGATTAAACTTGGGGGTAGTCGTTTTTTCTAATGAAATTTGCACACATTAACCATCTCTACAAGAGCCAATGTAATTTATCTAGTTCCGCCTAACTTGATAATGATTTCCTATGAGAACAAGCATCGAACAGTTGTGTCGAATAATCTAACTGAAAGGTAAAGCATGATTTATATACGATGTTGGTTTGTAACATAGATAAAGTAGCATGTAAGCAAGTAAAGAACTTGCTTGGACACGTGTCGACGAAGGTACGGCAGCGGCACGATCGCGACACACGCGCGGCTCGGCACTTGACTTGTCTCGAACCCGAGTCTCGGCAACGACGGCTCGCAGTTTTGGTGGAGTTGGCTGTTGCGGCCTCGGGCAATGTCGTGGCTAGGGATCGCTGATGCTGTCGGGGCCGATGGAGAGATTGCAGAGGAAGATAGGGAGAATTTAGAGAGAGAAAGAGTTAGAGAGAGAAAGAATTAGGGAGAGAGAGATTAGGCAGAGAGAGAGAGAGAAAGTGAGAGAACTGAGAGAGAGAAACAGTGAGGGAAAGAGAGAGAGCTCAGAGGGAACGAGAAAGAGAGAGAGAGCTGGAGTAGAGAGAGAGCTCGAGAGTGAGATGAGAGAGATCTGATATGAGGAGAGAGACAGAGAGAGAGAGAGAGTGTGATGACGACGACGACGACGTCGACGATGATGATGATGGGTCGATGATGGTGCAGGTGAGGAGATGGGTTGCAGGGATCGAGATTCTATCGTGGGGATGATGGGGCGACGAGGTTAGAGAAGATGAGGAGGTCTCGATAGAGACGATGGGGTCGGCCGGCGGTGAGGGTGCAAGGAGGTTGGGTGTGCAGGGGTTCGAGCTCGGGTTGCAGTGGCGAGGGTGGTGGTTAGAGGAGCTCGGTTGTGGTGATGGGGTGTGCAGGGAAGTGAGGGGTGCGGTCGGGGATCTTGGGTTGAGGGGTGCCGGCAGGGGGTGCTCGGGTGTGGGTTGGGAGTGTAGCGAGAAGAGAGGAAGATGAGAACGAGAGAGGGAGCGAGTGATTGAGGGTGATGGGTAGAGGGGAGAGGGTCGTGGGGGAAAAACGCGTGCGTCGTTGGTAACGCTCGCGCGAGCGACGGCGACGGCGGAGACGAGAAACGCGCTCGCGAGCGGGAGTTAGGGAAAGTGCCGTTGGAGATTGAAGGAGATGAACAGGGTGGGGAGTCGGGTCGGGTGAGTGGGGGAAGCGGGCGCGGGTTGGAGCTGGGAGCGGGCTGTGGGCTGAGAGATGGGCCGGCCAAAAATAAAAGAATTAGGGGAATGGGTTAAGAGTCTTGGGCTGGGCTGAAAGGGTTAGCAGAAATAGAAGAATTAAAGAAAATGGGAAAAAGGGCTGGGCCGGGCTCGCAAGAAAATTCCCTTAACAAATAAAATCTGAAGTGGGTAAGGGAGAAACGGGCCGGGAAAATGATAGAATTTTATTTAGGAAAAAATATATGGGCTGAGAATTAAAACGGGCTGAGGAAATTTTTATGAGGAATATATTAAGAAAATTTTTAGTGGGCTGAGGGAATTAAAGTTTGGGTTTAAAAAATGAGCTTGGGCCGGAGGGGAGATTTAATTGCTTTGAGAGCAAAAAGGTTTTGGGTTTAATAAAGTTTCTTTAAATAATTGAATGGTTAAAAAGAAAAAAATTTATAGTTTACAGAGAAATACAGATTTTGGTGTATAAAAAGAACTGGGTATTACATATACCTTCTCGACCCATACAGATGGGCGATGGATGATCCCATATCCATTGGTGTTTGACATCAGAGATGATATACGGGTGCTCAGTGGAGACTGGGTACACTGGACGGACTCGCCGAGAACTCCCAGATGGTATTATACCTTACGTCAGATGGTAGTTCTCTGGTGACACTGGTACAGGTTAGTCTGTAGACCCGAGATCGTCATAGAGTCTTGTGTGATTCCCACTGTGCTTTGATTTCCACCTTACCACATCCAAGAGGGCGTGCAAAACGGTGGTTTTTGGGTACAGTCCCGAATCACATGGAGGCAATGAGCGATAGGAGGGGATTCGTCTCTCCCGGTATAGGGAGTTGATGTTGCGCTGTGTTCGATTGGCTATAACCGGAAATCCCTGGCCAGGGTTGCTGAGATTTACTGGTAAGTGTTACCAGTAGTTTCTCGAACTGTTATAGACCTCATATCGACACGACTTATCGAGCTACTGGGGTCTGACGTTTACCACCCCTAGGCAAGATATGCGACATGTCAGACGACGAGACCGGACTGTACGGTAATTGTTGCTGGTTGGATTCACTGGAGTGTGAGCGGGCTTGCTCGTTGATCTTCTGATCGCTCAAAACCCGGGTGGCCGTTACGTTTAGCAGAACGCTTGCGGCTTGTGGGTGTTTGATATGATCATCACCTGCTGCCAGTGTATTGACGAGTCTTTAGAGTCCTATACAGAGGTTTCCTGGCTCAAGAGAAACGAAATAGGAGCGCATATGAGATATGTGGGGGACCGAGAATAATGCGTGTATATGATACCGTATTCTATTCTCGCGATGAATGTATCGATTGGTTGTATGCGATATAACCTAGTTATCGAATCGAGGATTGATTCGATAAGTCGATACATTGGATATTAGTCGGTCATATGCGATATGACCGGATCGTTAAATCAAGTGTTGATTTAATGATTTAATGTATAATTATATATTTGATATATTACTTTACATTAACTAGTATTGGTTCACTTAAGATTATTTTTCTCACTTGATGTGCACATTGTATATATGATATAGTTTTGTGCACTAGTTTGTATCATGTTTGATGATACATGCAAACTTGGGTGTGTATAATTAAACCATGATTAGGTTAATGGTTAGGGTTTGATTTACTTATTTATTTATTTCTTTGCATTTATTTTTGGCAAGAAAGAAAATGGTTGCTTCTTTTGTTTTCACTTGAAGCTTCATGAAGCTTTGAAAGACTTTGACCATTTTGTTTCTTTCCTTAACCCTAACCATTTACTTAACCCTAGTTTATTTTCTACATGTGTTTATCTAACCCATGGTTGCAAGATGATAGATATCACTTCATTTTCTTTTTGAAAATTGATAATTCTTTTTCTTCTTCTTCATGTGAAGAAAAAGAAAAGCCCTCTTGAAAAATGTCAAGTGATGATTCCAAGTGAGAAATCCAAATCCAAAGTGAACCCACTTCTTATTTCTTCATCCTCTACCACTTGCCATGTTGTATAGGGTGTTTTCTTCACAAGTGTCATGAACTAGTGAAGATGGAGCTTGAGTTAGAGTTGCCTCGACGTAGATCATCTTCGGCATCGAAGTCAACGACCTAGCCCGCTCATTTCCCCGACGAAACCATCGCTAGAGTCTGGGACCCCGGTGATCGCAGCGAAGGGACGTCATCACGGAGCTAGAGAAGTGGTGGACCGGATCTACAAAGGTTGTATTTCCATTCACTTAGCAATAAAGTTGTTTAATTGCATGTTTCGCCTTTGCCTCTAGTTAACGATCTTGCATTAGGGTTTCTCGGCACAAGAAAAATTTGATTTAGGCATGGTTGATGCCTTGTGAGACCTAATTAGTGTGCCTAGGAACCCTACATGCGAACCATCCTATTTTTTCATTACTGGAATGATATTAGCTATCCAGTCGGGATATTGAACTTCTTGGATGAATTCGGAGTCGATTAATTTCTTGACTTTGGTGTTGGTACTCATCTTGAGTTTAAGACGCATCCTTCTTGGTGCCTGTTTGACTGGTTTCATCTCTGGCGATATGGCCAACTTGTGTACCGCTACGTCTGGATCTAAACTCGGCATTTAAGAGTAGTTCCAAGCGAAACAGTCTTTGTACTGTATAAGCACATCTTTTAATGTGGCTACCTATTTTTCGGACAGTAGCTCTCAGACAAATGATGGCCTCGGATCATCCTCCGTTCCTAAGTTGATTTTTCTTAAGTTGTCTGCCGTGATATGTATTACATCCTCCAGTTCTTTTGGTGCCAGTGGAAATTCTGAGATCTCCTCGTCATCGTCTTCATTTGCGAAGCATCCGAAGAGGTCAATCACGTCCTCATCCTCTCCTTATTTTGAGAGTGTTATCATATGACAGGTATGGGTCCGCTTACATTTTCACGGTCGAGCCGGTCCCAACCTGATGGTATATGTCTTCTTTGGCCCATGCTTTTGTGGAGGGCTTATCCTTCAGCTATCAGATAACATAAACCTGCCCTGTTGATATTGGTCTTCCGCCCAGTTCTTGAACGTGAAACGGTCTTCAAGGGGGTGACCTATTGCTCAGTGATAGGAGAAATAATCTGGGTGATGAACTTCATTTATCTGTTCGGGGTACCGAGACTCCGGAAACGTCATCATTTGGTGCTTCATGACAAGGCTAAAAATCTTTATTGTCTTGTCTTAAGAAAATGAATATTTCCAACTTATCTTCTTTATGAGGGACGGCTAAGAGCGAACTTTTCTCGCTTAGAAAGCGTACTGGACATACTTTGTTGTCCTTGAGTATTGTTCGCGATCGCTTCCTTATTCTCGTCTCCGCTTCAGGATTTTCCTTTTTCACCGGAGTATACAGCGGGCTGTCGATGAAGAGTATCATGATCCACTTCTTCCACTGATTGCTAACTGAGACGCTGCGTCTTGGCCTTTTCATATATGGCCATCTTACGACTGTAGTTCTCACGGCTAGCTTGACAAGCTTGTTAGTTATATGTATGCCCTAGAGGCCATTACTGTACATACGATGTATATTGTAGTGGATGCTAGGACATATATAGGGAGGACTTTCTTGCTCGACATGATAGTATGCTATCTGGTTGTACTTTATCTTAACATGTACTCTGATTGTCTCTATATTACATGTTGATAAAGCCCTTAGGATATGTACTCGACTACTGGGACTATGATGAGATCATACAAGTGGGGCCACGGTAGTCGACGAGTACATCCTATAACTGTTCCTAGTCGAGGGTGTATCGAGACAGGGCATCGATGCACCAGAGTAGACTAGCGTATACGCATCTTGACCCATATGATGGGCGATGGATGATCCCATATCCATCGGTGTTTGACATCAAGGATGGTGTACGGGGGCTCAGTAAAGACTGGGTACACTGGACGGGCTCACCGAGAACTCCCAGATGGTATTATACCTTATGTCAGATGGCAGTTCTCAGGTGACACTCGTATAGAGTAGTCTGTTGACCCGAGATCGTCATAGAGTCTCGTGTGATTCCCACTGTGCTTTGATTTCCATCATACCACGTCCAAGAGGGCGTGCAAAAAGGTGGCTTTTGGGTACAGTCCCGAATCACATGGAGGCAATGAGCGATAGGAGGGGATCCATCTCTCCCGGTATAGGGAGTTGATGTTGCGCTGTGTTCGATTGGCTATAACCGGAAATCCCTGGCCAGGGTTGCTGAGATTTACTGGTAAGTGTTATCAGTAGTTTCTCGAACTGTTATAGACCTCATATCGACACGACTTATCGAGCTACTGGGGTCTGACGTTTACCACCCCTAGGCGAGATATGCAACATATCAGACGACGAGACCGGACTGTACGGGAGTGTTACTGTTTGGATTCACAGGAGAATGTACAGGCTTGCTTGTTGATCTTCTGAGCGCTCAATACCTGGGTGGATGTTACGTTTAGCTGACCGCTTGCAGCTTGTGGGTGTTTGATATGATCATCACCTACTGCCGGTGTACTGACGATTCTTTAGAGTCCTACACGGAGGTTTCTTGGCTCAGGCAAAACGGAGTAGGAGCGTATATGTGATATGTGCGGGACCGAGGATAATGCGGTATGTGATACCGTATTGGATTCTAGCGATATGAGATATCGGCCGGGTATATGTGATATAGCCGGGTCATCGTATTAGTCGGGTATATGCGATATAGCCGGATTATCGGATCAAGTGTTGATTCGATAATTTAATGTATAATAATATATATGATATATTAAATTACATTAACTAATATTTTCTCACTAAAAGATTCATTTTCTCACGGGATAATACATTGATATATATGCGATATATGTTAATTGTATTATTATCTTTTGTTACAAAATATATTGTATATGTGATATATAATATTGTAACATGTTAGGGTTACAAATTTAACAATGGATTAGGGTTTAAACTTGGTTAAGGTTTGGATTAGGGTTAGCTTTTGCATGAAGCTTCCATGAAGCTTCATGAAGCTTTGACTTTGTGGTTGCTTGATATTATTTGTGAGATATTATGTTAACCCAATCCAAACCATTAACCCTAGTTAACTCTCTACAAGGGTTAACTCTCTCATGCTTAACCCTTGGTTAGATTTATAACCACTACATTTATTCATTGTTCATTACAAAAGGAAAAAAGGTTATCATCTTGATTCTTCTTCTTCTTCCTTGAGCTTCTTCATGAAAAAGCTTTCTTTTGTGATGAAAATGAGTGAGAAAAAGATTATAAATGAGAGTAAAAATCCTACTTCATCATCCTCATCTATCCTTGCCATTTAGATGAGGGTGTTCACATCATTTCATGAGTGTTAGCTTGTGCTAACGAAACTTCAAGGTAGATCATCTTTGTATCGAAGATCGGAAGCAATGGTTGCATCATTCTTTTCGTGAAGCCTCTCGAGAGTCGGGAACATGATGATCGCAGCGAAGGGACCTCAACACGGAGCTTAAGAAGTGAAGGACCGGATCTACAAAGGTTTTAATCCCTCTCACTTAGTGTTAAAGAGTTTAACATGTTCGTTTTCGCCTAAACCCTAGTTTAAAGATCCGTATTAGAGTTGTTCGGCACGGCTAATTTTTTAATCGGGCATGGTTGATGCCTCGTAGAACCTTGTGAGCATGCCTAGCAACCCTACAGTGGTATTAGAGCCAAGCTAGAGTTTTAGGCGAAGTCTAGACGAAGTTTAAAGTCCGATCGAACGCCGAAACCCCGATACGGAACCCTCTCTGGACAATTTTCAAAAAGTTGATTTTTTCTGAATTAAAAATGCTCAGAAAAACAAGCAGGAAAAACTAAGAATTACTGTGAAGTACGGATCTCTGAGTCAACAATTTGACCGCGGAACCGCAGCCAAACCATGGTTTTTGCGGCGGTTCCGCGGCCAAAATTTGGACTTAGTCCCTGGAATTTCACATAATTATTCTTAGGTCCTTTCTTGCCAATTGTTTCTGGGAATATTTTAATTCCACTCAAGTGTTGAGTTTTCTAGGGTTGTATTGGGGACTCGTTGATTCGATCGGATAATTTAACTTTTTTTAGTTTTTCCGGATAATTTTGGAAACTGTTAAAAAGTTCGAACGGATATCAATAACTCACTTTTTCCACAGTCGGAAAATTTTTCAAAAGTTGGATTTTTTTCTCGAGTTTAAGAACGTTCTAAGTCATGCAAGTAACGCGGTGGACCCTCTAGAAGACAACAAACCTTAACTCGATTATGTGACCGTCTTGAACTGCCTTTTGAACCTTAGGGTTTGGGGCAGTACGGCGTGCCACATGTGAGGCGTTGGCTTGACCCTTCTACGGCCGGACCATTGGTACTGTGGCATGTGATGGATGTTTTTAAACTCCCTTCAAGTGTTGAGAAAGATTTGGGAAAACTTGGGTGTTTGATTATTCGATCGGAAAGTTTAACATTGTCTATTTATCTAGAATGTGATACAATATTTGGAATCCACAGGTAGTTATGAGATAACTAATTTGAATGTTATTAACATAGCACTTTAGTCTCAGATGATCGGTTGCCACGGAATTTTGATGTGATCAAAAGTCCGTCGCAATCACGTAGCGTACGCGGATGCTCGCCGGGTAAACTTAATAGACATCCATGCCTCATAGCCCCGACCAAGTGACTGTAGGAGAACCCCGTCGCCAAAAGCATCCGTTCGGGTGCTCGCGGCAGCGGTGTTCCGCCTTAGTGCACTTTGTCGACGGCATCGGGGGTGCGGCCGTCTACTAAAGTTTGCGACGAGCATGCGATCAGATTGTCGGGAATCTTGTTGAATTTCCTGACTTGATATTGAAAAGAGTTTTCGATAATGAGACTAAAATGCGGGGTTTATAATTGTTAGGCATGCGATGTCTAAGGAATTCATTTGGTTAGGCATGCGATGTCTAAAGAGGTTGCGGATTCCAACTGTTGTAGTTTTACACTTTCTTTTCTGTGACCGTAAGCGTAGTATTTGGCGTATCGCCGGCTTCGTTGCTATACATCAACGACAATCGGGATACACATACTTGCTTACGTTGATGATATGAGATATTATGTGTTGCTGTGATATGTTATATTGGATCGTTGCGTTTGAATAGCCGGGGGTTTTATGTGAGATGAGAGTTTTTTATTTTTCATTCACGTAAAATTCATTTGTATGTAATATTCTTTTATTGGGGCACTTCCGGGCTGAGGATGATGTCACCATTATATATTATTTACTTTTCCGCATTAGGTAGACCCAAGGCGGGGAGCACAAGTAACCGGGTTCTGGGGTCCAGTGGGAGACCATCTCGAGGAGTCGAGACCGGGTTTCCTAACCCTAGAATTGGCAGTGTTACTTGCCGCTCTCGTAGGGGTCTAGGGATGTGGGTTTAGCTATTCATCGCGACCGTGGAATCCGTGTTTTATACAGGCTCGTATTGAAAACACGGACGTCCTAGTATATCAAATATTTCATATATGTTCTTCTGCTGCAATGTTCTTTGATGAGATCATATTACTGCCTGAGACGAATGATTATATTATATATATGAGATATATGTTATATTGCAGATTTCGTTTCAAAAGAGATGCTTGTGAAGCATATTAAAATGGGACTTCATTAATGAGATTAATGAAACTAAAAGAAACCTAAAAGATGTTGTGGAATCGAATTTTCAAAAACAGGTAGCTACAGTTCTTGCTTTGCATCGCGGTGTTTCTTGTAGAACATCCTGCACCTTATTCGATAAGGAAAGGGTCGAGATCCCTTCACCGGGAGTGACCCCTTTAGCAATAACTGGCAAATGATACAACCCTCGGTTTGTCTTTTGATTGCTCCTATAGTTCTTTCTTTGCATAGCGGTATATATGATATATCCAGCACCTTATTCGATGAGGAAAGGGCCGACAATCCCTTCACCGGGAGTGACCCCTTTAGGAAAACTAGAAAAGCCTAAAAAACACTCCATTTCAAAATCACTCGATTCTACAACGATATAAAGTTCATTACGCAAAGGGTTTTCTTAAAATCCTGTCGTAGCCCTCCGACATTTCAGATAAGTAATAGTTAGTATTCGTGCTGCGTTTGTTGACTCAGTCAAGGCGTAGTGAGCGGTAGCTGATTAGTGCTTATCTGCAAAGCATATGATGCGATTGGATTAGGGTAGTCGTGCGGCCTTGTTGACTCAGTCAAGGGTCGTGCGGGTGGGTTTGATTCAATCGGGAAATGACGGGTTGAACTTTACTTGCGGTCTATAGTTTGTTGACTCAGTCAAGGTCATAGATCGCTTGGGGCAAAATTATCGGGAATTTCAAGTGTTGAAATTTGCAATGAGATTGCATACCTTCTATGAGATAGTTGGATCCCGATACCCACTGCGAGTAAGAGTTACTCCCGGGAGAGTTTTACACATTACAATTAGCCGATCAAGTAGGTGTCTGGAAAGGTGTTAACGGGGTTACGCCCCTGGGAAAACGAGGTTTACTATAATTAGGTTCGTGCGAAAGCACGGGGGACCTCCCTTAAAGTACCGACACTGGCCTAGCTGAAAGATTGGCGAACATGTAGAGTGTAATTAATCCCGGCTAGTCTTTCCTTTTAGGGTTTGAAGGAAGATTTGATTAAAACAGTGAGAGACATCTTGATTAGATATATTAGATAACCGATCTAATCTTGCAAGAGCATACGCTGAGTGTTTTCTTCTCTCTCTCTCCAGGTAGCGACCATATCACGCTTTAATCAAGATAATAATACGGATAAATTGACCGAACCCGCTTGTTATACTGAGCTGGGGAACGTTGGTCCCGCTCCAACTTATAATTGTTATAAGACAGAGCAGGAAATTGGGGAATACCAGATTTCCCGTGCCGCCCAAACGAAGAAAGTGCATGCTAATGCATCATCTTCGGGTGTGTTCATTACAGAGAACTGTTTCTCAGTTTCCTGTACGTCCTGGGTATGTGATACCGGATCAGGATCCCGCATATGTAATCTGTTACATGGGCTACAGAAAGGTAGAGAACTGAGAACGGGTGATAAGTTTCATGAGATAGAAACGGTGCAAGTGTTGCAGCCAAGTCTGTTGGTCACTATCACCCTGTATTACCAGAATACATTGATTCTGAACAAATGTTATTAGATATCGAACCTGATATACAAAATCATATCAGTCTCTTTATTAGTAAAGAAAGGATATAATTTTGTATTGTTGGATAATGTTTTGAACATTTCCTATATCAAGAGTTGATCGGTTCAGGCACGTTATCTAAAAGCATTGACGTTCTAAATCAAACTACAGTTCTTAGTATACGGAACACACACAAGAGGAAGAGTTCAAAAATGAACGAATCCTTCTTGAGGCATTGTAGACTAGGTCATATCAATGCGACCCGACTAGCTAAGTTACATTTAGATGCATATTTAAATTTGTTTGAATTTACATCTTGTGAAACTTGCCGGTCATGTCACAGAGATAAGATGACCATAGCTCTGTTTATTGGAAACAGAGAAAGAGTTAGTGAACTCTTGGGATTGATACATGATGATGTATGTAAAGTCCCCTGTCTACATATGCCAAGACCGGTTCTTTTTAATTCATCACATTCTCTGATGATCTCTCAAGATTCAGACATATGTTCCTGTTGAAACACAAGTCCGAAGCTTTTGAGATATTCACAGAATATAAGTTAGAAGTAGAGAACCAAAATACGGGTATAAGTATTATGTCCTTTGATGAGATCAAGGAGGAGAATACTTAAGCACGGAGATTCCTGGACTATTCTAAAGGAGAATGAGATTCTCTCTCAGCATTACTCCTCCGTATATACCATAGCACGATGGTATATCGGGGTGGAGCAATAGCACCCTATGTGATATGGTGTGCTCTATGATGAGTACTACTGAGTTTCCTATTTCCTTTTGGGAGTTATGCACTTGAGAAGCTGCATGCCTATTGAATAGGGTTCAAATCAAATCAGTTACCTACCATTTCATATGTGATATGGAAAGGGAAGAGCCCATATCTTAAGTTTGTTAACATTTGGGGTTGTCCGGCCTATGTCTAAAAAGCAAAATCCGGACAAGCTCGAGGCAAATTCAGTTCTGTGGAAGTTTGTTGGATATCCCAAGCATTCGCAAGGGAATATCTTCTACCAAACCGAGAAACAAAAGTGTTTTATTTCTGAACATGCCACCTTTGTGAAAGGGAATTTCTTGTGAAGAAATTAGTGGTCATGAGGTAGAACTGGAAAGAGTTCCAGCTATACAAACTACGTCAGATAATTTGGTAGAACCAAAGGATTCAATAGTAACCAACGAACCTCAGCCTCTCCGCCGATCTAGTAGGGTTCCTCACCCACCTGAGAGATACTTCGGTTTCTCTATGACAGTGGGAGCGAGGATTGCATCATGAGATGATGGCCCAACTAGTTTCGAGCTGGCCATCAGGAGTGGGACTCTGTAAGAATGGCTGGATGCTTAGCGATCTGAGATGGAATCCTTATACACCAACAAAGTATGGACTTTGGTTGCTTTATCTGAAGGGTTAAATCCCCATCAGGAGAAAGTATATCTTGAGAAGATTACTTGGTGTATATGGAAAAGTTGAGACTTTCAAAGCTATGCTTAAGTCTATCCAGATCCTACTTGCCACGGCTACGTACCATGACCACGATATCTGGTGGTTGGGTGTCATGACTGCTTTTCAAAATGATGTTCTAGAAAAGAGCGTTTATAAATACACAGCCAGAGGGCTTCGTAGACAGTGGGAGCAGCGGAAACATGTGCAAGATGTTTTATATGATAAAGAAGGCATCGCGGAGTTGGAACATCTGTTTTGATGTGGTAGTCAAAGAGTTTGACTTCATCAAAATGGTAGATGAACCTTGTATATACAAAAAGGTAGTAGGGAGTATGGTGGTGATCCTCGTAGAGTACGTGGATGACATACTCTTGATAGGGAAGGAGTTTCCTATGCTACGCTCGATCAATCTCCGCTTATCACAAGGATTCTCCATATAGGATCAAAGTGATACCTCCTAAATCCTGGGTTTTGGATCTATGAGATAGATCTAACTGGATGTTAGGATTCTCACTAGTTGTAGTGAGATGGTATCAATCGATCCTGGGGAGAATCACTGGAAAGGTTCCAGGGTGATAAGAACGACTGAATATCAGTCGCAGGCATTGTCTTTACCCTCAGTGGAGGGATGGTATGTTGGAAGAGTTCCTAGCTAGATACCGTGACATACTAGACGATTAAAGGCAAGATACATCGTTACCAAGGATGCTACCAAAGAGGCAGTCTGATATATATATAAGTTCATGAGATGAACTTCGTTCCTACCATTGTATGACAATGGAGTTGTGGCTTTTGCCTAGGAACCCCCGTCCCATCTAATATCAAGATATAATTCTTAGGCAGTATCACCTGATCATGGAGATGGTTGATCTCCAAGGAGATCGAGGTTAGGAGAGTAGACATAGAGGACAACAGCGCGGATCCACTCACAAAGGCTTTTTTTCCCAGTAGAGACAATTATGGGATGGTTGAGTATGAGATACTTCATCCGCAGCTAATTGTTGGGTATGAGATACCATAACAGATGGCCCTAGTGCAAGAGGAAGATTGTTAGTTATATGTATGCCCTAGAAGCCATTACTGTACATACGATGTATATTGTAGTGGATGCTAGGACATATATAGGGAGGACTTTCTTGCTCGACATGATAGTATGCTATCTGGTTGTACTTTATATTAACATGTACTCTGATTGTCTCTATATTACATGTTGATAAAGCCCTTAGGATATGTACTCGACTACTGGGACTATGATGAGATCATACTAGTGGGGCCACGGTAGTCGACGAGTACATCCTATAACTGTTCCTAGTCGAGGGTGTATCGAGACAGGGCATCGATGCACCAGAGTAGACTAGCGTATACGCATCTTGACCCATATGATGGGCGATGGATGATCCCATATCCATCGGTGTTTGACATCAAGGATGGTGTACGGGTGCTCAGTAAAGACTGGGTACACTGGACGGACTCGCCGAGAACTCCCAGATGGTATTATACCTTACGTCAGATGGCAGTTCTCAGGTGACACTGGTACAGAGTAATCTGTTGACCCGAGATCGTCATAGAGTCTCGTGTGATTCCCACTGTGCTTTGATTTCCATCATACCACGTCCAAGAGGGCGTGCAAAAAGGTGGCTTTTGGGTACAGTCCCGAATCACATGGAGGCAATGAGCGATAGGAGGGGATTCGTCTCTCCCGGTATAGGGAGTTGATGTTGCACTGTGTTCGATTGGCTATAACCGGAAGTCCCTGGCCAGGGTTGCTGAGATTTACTGGTAAGTGTTATCAGTAGTTTCTCGAACTGTTATAGACCTCATATCGACACGACTTATCGAGCTACTGGGGTCTGACGTTTACCACCCCTAGGCGAGATATGCGACATATCAGACGACGAGACCGGACTGTACGGGAGTGTTACTTTTTGGATTCACAGGAGAATGTACAGGCTTGCTTGTTGATCTTCTGAGCGCTCAATACCTGGGTGGCTGTTACGTTTAGCTGACCGCTTGCAGCTTGTGGGTGTTTGATATGATCATCACTTACTGCCGGCGTATTGACGATTCTTTAGAGTCCTACACGGAGGTTTCTTGGCTCAGGCAAAACGGAGTAGGAGCGTATATGTGATATGTGCGGGACCAAGGATAATGCGGTATGTGATACCGTATTGGATTCTCGCGATATGAGATATCGGCCGGGTATATGTGATATAGCCGGGTCATCGTATTAGTCGGCTATATGCGATATAGCCGGATTATCGGATCAAGTGTTGATTCGATAATTTAATGTATAATAATATATATGATATATTAAATTACATTAACTAATATTTGCTCACTAAAAGATTCATTTTCTCACGGGATAATACATTGATATATATGCGATATATGTTAATTGTATTATTATATTTTGTTACAAAATATATTGTATATGTGATATATAATATTGTAACATGTTAGGGTTACAAATTTAACAATGAATTAGGGTTTAAACTTGGTTAAGGTTTGGATTAGGGTTAGCTTTTGCATGAAGCTTCCATGAAGCTTCATGAAGTTTTGACTTTGTGGTTGCTTGATATTATTTGTGAGATATTATGTTAACCCAATCAAAACCATTAACCCTAGTTAACTCTCTACAAGGGTTAACTCTCTCATGCTTAACCCTTGGTTAGATTTGTAACCACTACATTTATTCATTGTTCATCACAAAAGGTAAAAAGGTTATCATCTTGATTCTTCTTCTTCTTCCTTGAGCTTCTTCATGAAAAAGCTTTCTTTTGTGATGAAAGTGAGTGAGAAAAATATTATAAATGAGAGTAAAAATCCTACTTCATCATCCTCATCTATCCTTGCCATTTAGATGAGGGTGTTCACATCATTTCATGAGTGCTAGCTTGTGTTAACGAAACTTCAAGGTAGATCATCTTTGTATCGAAGATCGGAAGCAAAGGTTGCATCATTCTCTTCATGAAGACTCTCGAGAGTCGGGAACATGATGATCGCAGTGAAGGGACCTCAACATGGAGCTTAAGAAGTGAAGGAACGGATCTACAAAGGTTGTAATCCCTCTCACTTAGTGTTAAAGAGTTTAACATGTTCGTTTTCGCCTAAACCCTAGTTTAAAGATCCGTATTAGAGTTGTTCGGCACGGCTAATTTTTTAATCGGGCATGGTTGATGCCTCGTAGAACCTTGTGAGCGTGCCTAGCAACCCTACAAAGCTTCTTTTATTATCTTGTCAATTTGCTCTTCGAGCGACGGATTTAAGGTTTTTCGAGCGAGACTTATCTCTTGTTCGGCAACATGGCTGCTTGGAGAAACATTTTCTTCTCTATTTAAGTTGTTTATGGCGTGGCAGCTGTAGATTTGCTCCCGCTTCTTAGACTGAACATATCCTAGCCCTGTTGTTTCCATTTTCCCATTGGGCTTCTTTCGTTGAGTCCTGGAGATACCCAAATCTTTTTATAGAATTGGGCTTGCTGAACAATTTGTTCGAGAGGCACACCTTGGCGTTTTAATAGCTCATTTAATCCCTCCGCATAATATCTTGGCATACAGATAGGCTGGAACTTGTCAAGAGTGGGGTTAGCACCATGCCAGACTTCTTTTTCCACCTTAATCTCTATAGATTCGTAGAATAGAATCGCCTTTTTCACCTCTACTCCTTGGAGGCACGTAGAAGGTTTCCAGTTCCTGCATGCTATATGTATTGAGTGCGTCAAGTTTCCTGTAGTGTCGAGGCAGAGTCATTATAATATGTAGACTCTGATCCGCTTCGGCAAGATTCTGTGTTGATGGGTGAACGGAGAACACTGCGTTTGTCTCATCTTCGGAGTCGCTGCCAAAGTCCAGGATAGGAGTCAATGGTCCGGGCTTATTATTCTCCCTCTGAGGCTATCTCAAGTAGTCTATTTTTTCGTCTTCTTCCGTATCTCTCCCGAAGACCAGGATGGTGGCCATGTATTTTTTCTTATTTTCCGGCCTGTGGCACCTTTCAATATCCTTAAAGTTCGGTTGAAAGTATTTCGCATCTTCATACTTTCGTACCTCGTTCATCAAGAAAAGATTGAGTTCTCCTGTGATGGTGTACTCCGAGCCATCTTTGAAATACTTCATACACTGATGTTGTGTAGAAGGGATGACGTTGTACTCGTGTAGCTAAAGCCTGCCGAGTAGAGTGTTATAACAGGTCTTAGCGTCAATGACATGGAATTTAATGTCAGTGACGAGCAGCACGAAGCGGGGCATCAATATTATGGACCTAAGCATCCGTGATGACTGCAAGTCGAACCCCGAGATGGTAATTTTGTCTCGGGCAAGATACTGAACAATCATACATATTTCTTTCAGCACTCTCATGTTAAGGAGATTGACGGAGGATCCGTTGTCGACAAGAATTTTCCCTATCTTGACGTCGTGACAGTACCCGGTGACATATAACGGTTGATTATGCTCTCATGTACCTAGGAGTATATCTTTATCGTTGAATGTGACATCAGCCGTGTGGACCTATGATAGTTTATTTTTCATCTCCTCTTCTGCGAGTAAGGCTTGAAACTGATCAGGATCTTTCAAGGCCTTGATCAAGGTGTTTCGTGCCTCTTTGGACAAGAGTAAAGCATCCAATATGCTCAATTGGGAGGGTATCTTCCATAAATGTGCAAGGACATTATAGTCCACCTTAGTTTTCTTAAGCGGGTCCTTTGTGGCGAGCTCTTTGTCCACCTCTTCATCAAGGGCGATCTCGTCGGACATTTTCCCTTTCCCTTTATCTTTTTATTTGAACCCTTGTTTGCGGGTCCGAGATTCTTTTCAGGCAGCATGCGGTTATGTAGATGGATGTTCTCGCAATTCTTTTCCTATTCTTCATCTCCAAGGCAGAGCTTTCAAAGTGAGTGTTGAGGGACATTTCATCCTTAGAATCGCTCCCGAACATGAGAACCCGAGATTTTTCTCCTTCTGAACCGATACTAGCCAGATGATAGCTTCCATGCGCTGCCATCTCGCTGTTCTCATATCGACGAGCGGGAGGTTCGCTCTTCTCCTTCTTGAAGTGTTTTTATGGGCAACATATCCTTGCCACCACTTCTTGAAGGCGTTGCATTCCTCGATAGGATGAGCGATCCTTCGGTGATATGCGCAGTATTTTGGGTATCCCTCTCCACCATCGAAATATGGGACCCAAGGAATATTAATCATGAGAGGTGGTATCTCATCCCTATTGATAGGGCCTTGGCAAACCACTTCTCAGCTTTAGTCTTGCTCTTATTTGTTGCAGGCATGCCTTGGTTTGGTTGGAGAACTTTATAACTCGTCATCGCCGCAGCTTCTTTGTTCAAACTCTGACGTTTAGCCTTTTCATATATAACCGTCTCGTGTTCCTGACCATCTTTGCTCTTTTGGAAGGCTTCTTTCAGAAGCCTTTCGATCGGATCTTCTTCTGGAAGCTTCGGGATTTTCGATACTGATTCTGCCCCCAGTTTGTCCGTGTCGCTATCCGACGCTGGCGGAGATTCTTCATCATATAGTGATGAATGGTAGATCATGTGGCAGCTTTCTACACGTTCTTCCGGTTCCTCTGATGAGTCATTTTTCTCATCTTCGTCATTGTCCTCGTCCTCAAGAATATGCTTGAGGGATTCTTTGAGTGTGACTGGCATTCGCGCTTTCTGATTGTATTCTTCCAGCGCGTCTATATACTTTTGGAGGTATGTATGCTCATCGACATATTCAATGGGTTGCACAGGCTTCTTAGTCTTCTTCTTTTTCTTAGAATATTTTGAAGGCTTGACTTGAGGGCTTTTCCCTTTGTTAGCAATTTTTGGCGTGGGGCACAGTTTCAGCATCCCTTCTATGATCTCGGGTTCAAGTGGGTTTTTCCACTTGATCGTCGGGCATGCTTGTAAGTCTTTCAAAATTCTTTTGGTTTTTGCCGCAAGAAATACTTCCCATGGAGGTTCTTCCACGAGTGACCAGGATGCCCCCCACATATGCACCTTCTTAACAGGGTACTTTTAGGATGGATCTATCCTCCTTTTATTCGTCAGTTCGAATTTTTCCTGCCGATACTGGTCCTTGACCTAGCTTTTGAAGACATAGCAGTCCTCAATTGGGCGACTTACTACCTGGTGATAGGGGCAGTAGCTCGAGTTGTTGACATCATCAGCTTGTGCGGGTCGCTGCGGCTCTGGTAATATTATCATATTGTTCCGCATAGCCAGCTCGAACAATCTCCTCATCTTATCACGAAGGAAGGAGTATGCACGTCCCATTCTTTCCTTTAGGGTCAAGCGCGTACGGCTGTTGTTTTGGCGGACAGCTGCTTTCGGGCCGCCCGGCTGTTGTTACGTATTGGCGAAAAAGCGTGTTTTCCCTTGCCCTTATTATTTCGGGGGTTCTTTCTCGAAGAGGAAGGACCTTGACCCATCTGATCCATTTATGCTAGCTTATCAATCAGCGCCTGAAATGTGGTGGGCTTGAAGAAGGTCATGAATTGGGATACGTTCAATTGAGGATCAATAGTCCCAATGAACATCCCCATTGCTGGAGACTTCTTAATGCGCTGTTCGCATTTGGACCACAGGTTCCTCCATCGGATCGCATATTGGATCCACGTTTCCCCTGGCTTGACCTTGAAATTGATCAATGTCGTGATTAGAGTGCGCTCACTCACACTGGCAAAACTTTGCGTGAAGAGCAGCTCCATCTCATAGAATGATTTTACGGAGTCATTTGGAAGCTCCGAGTACTATTCGAAAGCCGTCTCTAATAAGCTTCCGATGAATTGGCGAAGCAGCAGTTTGTCGTCGCCTCTAGTATTGCCACACGGAGCTCTGAACCGTACAACATGATGATGAGGATTACCTATTCCTTTATATACGTGGAACTTCGGGATCATATATCCCGGTGAGGACTTCATCTGGTAGTACCAGACCAGATATGGTCGCCCAGTTTTAACGAGTTGATTAGCAGCTTCATTGGCCTGATGAGCTCTAATTTGCTGAGCAATATAATCACCAATGCTTCCTTGGAGATCGCTTCCTCCTTGGTCGTAGATAGGGCATGGGGAGGATTTGACGTTTTCCCTTTATCACCTTCCATATTCACCGAAGGATCTCCAGCCAGTGGTTCTGGTTAGATCATCATCAGAACCATATCTTGAAAGAGAAGAGCCGTCTACTTTATGTTAGTAGCCTGCTGTGCGACTTCCTTATCTTTCATTTCTAGCACTCGTCGCAAGAACTCTGTATCGGTTTCTTGCTCCTGACGCTGTTCTGTTTCTTTGTTCGGACTTTCTTTAGGTCCGGTAAGTACTGCCATCTTGGTAAGCATATCTTGGAGTTTCTTCTGTTTCTCCTGAGCTTTTGTCAGTGACCGAGTATGCGGTTTGTGACTCACAGAGGCATGGCTCTCTTCTTTTCCACCAGTCATATAAAACGTATATATAGTTATGCCTCCATACTTAGGGCGTTTGGTGCTCTCGCCTTTGGTTTTTACCTCTGGTGATAGGATTTTCTCCGGCCTTACTCATTTATGAGAGGTCGTAGCAGGAGGAGCCGCTATGATAGGAACCTCTTTTCAAGAAGTCCCCCGTTGTATGGCGGAGGAATAATCATTTTATTCTCGGACCTTGGGTTTCTTCGGTCGATGAGAGTAGCTTTCATCAAGCACTGAGTCCCGTCAGACTGTAGATTTGTGAGGAGAGTCGTTGATAGAACCGCTCCGGCTTTGGCTGCCTTGGAGCCTCTGTGGGAGGAGGTGATCTCTTCAGTACCTCCGTTGGGGAATTCTTGTGAACCCTCTTAAGTGGATCGAACTGTTTCCAGTTGGAACAGCAGCATCAATGGCCACCACAGGAGCTGGTGGGGTAATTCCAGAAGGGGAGTTGCCCCCAGCCTGTCTCACTCAGCTCCAATGATGACGTCGAGTGTGCCGTACCGTAGGAACTTCCTCAGTATTGGAGGCGTCTTCATCATGCCTCTGGTATTGCTGGGGAGCTTCGCCTGGTGTCATCCTATGGAATACTAACATTCTTGATGGAGCTGAAGCAAAATTAGTGAGCCTGTAGAAGACCGGACGTCTTGGTGGGGAAGCGCCCTTGTTGTCTTCACGTGTGGCAGGAGCGTAGAGAGGTAGCCATTTTAGGGCAACCCTCTAAGGAATCACATGCTTCTTTACAGGCCCCTTTGATCTTTCTTTCAGCCTATTGAAGACTAAAACTCCGGAGTTGGATGACTTGATGGTCAGGGCAGCCATGGTAGTTAGCCGATGAAGGCCGACTTTCGGGGAGCTTCTTCCTTGAGCGTTGAGGTGCCGAAGCTCAAGGGTGGGAGCATGGTCCTAAAGAATAGCCTGGTGGTCGCCTAGGTGACCTGCCCTACCGGTATAGAGAATATAGAGGCCGCGTTGGGCCCATAAGCCACTCCGGATGAGATGGAGTGAGAGTTATTGTTGCATGAGGTGCAATTGGAGGCCATTGATTCTGCACGGAAATGAAATGCCAAGTTTTAGTATCTCGAACCCAAGGGCAACTATAAACATAGCGAAAACGACACATGAAGTATGGAGTGGAAAGAGGAAGAGGTCCTACAGGGCGTGCCAGAATCTGTTTACCGCTGAAAACAGAGACGAACTGGGATAAATCGTCTTGCCTGAATTTGGGGGCAGATGCTATTTGAAACAAATCCTTCCACCTCTCCGAAGATGCCAAGTTGATTTATGGCACCGTATATCGGAGATTTGGACAGATGTGGCCGTTATAATGTAACTTTATCAGATTCCCCCTTTTTAAAGAGTTTTTAATTTAGGGACGTTCTTCCCTGCAGTTGCAAGCCCGTGTAGTTAATTACATTATCGCATTGCGATAACCACTTTCACCTACTTCGGTTGGTCACTTCATGTCGTGTTATATTTTGTTTATTATGGTTGCCCGTGGATTGTATACGGAGACTAGTTTATGTTATCGCACGTAAGACGCGGATTAGTCCAAATCCGTATATTAGATTTAGGTTTGAACCTAGATCATATGTTCCATCAGTTCAGGAGATATTTTATTTTATTTAAAGACCGTTAATCTGGTTTTAGATTAAGATCGACTTAAATATATGAGCATATGGGCTCAATTTATTTTGACTAAGGATACGTTAGTCTTATATAAGACTAAGATCGACTTAGAAACATGGTTAAGGATCATTAAATCTTGTTAAGATCCATTAACAAAGGTGAGCATATGGGTTCGGTTATGATGAGCAATATGGACTCAAGCAGTATGAAGTTTCAGGGGCTCAGCCTATATTGGGGCCCAGTTTTGGGCTTTTTTTCATCCAGCATTGCTAAGCACTTAGTCTTTTGACTATGAATATAATATCTTTAACGTTTTAAAAATCATTTAGGTTAATTGTCCGATAATTAGAAATACAATACGTGTTTTCCGTAAAAACAAAGATATACTTATTTTTCCACATAGACTTAAATATACCCATTTTAACTATGTAATTGCTAGTATTTGGTATTTAATTAGCAATTTATTAATTGCTAGTTTACATAAATATTTTCCTTAATTAATTATTTGTAAATATTATTTTAAGTTTTCACTTATACATTTAATTAGTGATAATTACAAATTAGGATGGGTAAATTACAGATTAGTGTACCATGACAACTTAATACCAAGTTTACAACACATCCTTTCTTTGTAAATTTATCTCCAAGATTCTAGATAATTCTAGGGTTAATTAGAAAATAAATTAATTAAGATATGAGTTAATAGATGTAATAATTGGGGGGTTTTCTTGACTTGACACCACAAAACACCTCACTTTTTCCTCTCTCCTCACTATGGCCGAGCCTAAGCCTGCTGCCCTTCCCCATTTTTTCATCTCATATCCACTTCAAAATCCTCAATTTTCATCAAAAATCCACACAAAAATCTCACTAATTCATAGTTAAACCTTCACCCAAAAGTTCTTGACCTAAACTAGCTTGGATCTAAGAGCAAGATAGCATTTTGGGAGGCTAAGTTTGCAGGTTAGATCTCAAATTTGTTGAGGTATAAATCTTAACCCTATGGTTAATTTGTTGGTTAATTAATTTAATCTAACTTATTTAGGTATTAATATGGTTCTAATTGCAAGTTTGAAATTTTAAAGAAAAGGGTTTAAGTTAAAGTTAGGGTTTTGCTCATCATTACTAAGTTAGTTAAGTGTAGTTGTTATCTAGTGGGTTTACAAACCTAATCTAGATGATTACCTTGTTAAAGTGCTTTCTAATTATCCAAATTAAGTGTTCTTGCAAACTAATTTCATGATTCGTGTGTAAATAGGTGAGATTAAAATTTGGTTAAGGTTTGTGTGGCTTAACTAAGATATTAAGTGAAATTTGTGGCTACTAGATTTGCTAAAACATATAGTTTTGCACTAAAATGGTTAAGTGTTGCTTACTAGGTTTTTAGAATAAATAGATTTTAATTAAGTTTGAAGTTTTGATGATCTACAACCTATTTCCTATGATTTTTAGAGTGTTGTGAATGCGCGATTGGTACAATTGGGTTCTAGGTTAGAGAATTGCTGTGCATAGCGACCCCTAGTTGTGATTTGTGGCGTTGTCGCAAGCGCGTTTTGTGTACCAAGTGCATGAACGTCTAGTTAGTGCGCATTGGTTGTCTTGTATTGTTTTTGTCCGCGATTATTTATATATCTATCCTCTTATTCACTTGTGTGCGATTCTAGGATCGGATACAGAGACGTCGGACGTGGCGCGGAAAGGCAAGGTTGTGATCGGATCAGTTTAGCCGAAGCATCCCGGTGAGTATATGTACACATCTATGGGGGGATCGTCTGGATGGCACGAGGTGCCCGATAGTTAGGATTACTACTAGCGCTTTTATTTGTATGCGTAGTCTCCTAGTCATTCATCTCATTACATTGCATCATCTTATATATATATATATATATATATATATATATATATATATATGATATTATCTCATAGGACACTTACACCATTACCATTGGTTCATGCCGCACGTGCACTATTCATGTAAACACACACGCCTTTGGTAATTGCTATGCCACGAATACTATAGAAAATGCTTAAATCAGTATCCAAAACATTTGCATCATATATGATCTATAGACTTGTACTTGTATATTCATTTCATCAGGATGGATACGTAGGATTATTAGTCATATATACATACATCATTGCATCATGATTCATGCATAGCTTCTGGCCATACTTCGCATGGTATATAGTATCGTATCATAGACATCCATCAACACTGACATGTTTACATATTGTGATTTTTCTCGAGGATTTCAATATTTATGAGATTTCTGGATTTTGGGGAAAACCGCAAGAATTTTATAAACCTATTATCATTTTAAAAATAGAAATTTACGGTTTTTCTCGTGGTATGATGTGCGTGGCGTCCACCATGTGTTTTCTCAGTTCTTGAGTTGTATCATATATCCGATTCGAGGAGGGGGATGCACCGTCTGCGGGTACATGATGGACCGGGTAAGGTACCCCGGGGCAAGATTGTTCTTATGGGGATGACGATGAGCCTGGCAGGGGAGCACTACCTACCGGTGATCTCTGACGCGGTGGATATCCGGAGGATACCGACGTAGTCGTGAGATTTGATGACATGGGTCGATCCGAACTGACGGAGTCCGAGATATTGAGATATTGAGACATTGATATATACATATTTTGTGTCAATATTTGACACGGATTTCTGTCGATTTCACCGATGATAATCCGGTTTTATTTTACAAAAGGTTTTACTAAGTTAAAGAATCAGATCTTCTCATATCAAATATATCATGATTTCGTGTTGATTATCCATTCATGTTGCATTCATACTTGTGCATCGCATCATATTAGTATATGTAGGTTGTGACGTATTTGCGTGCATGCTTCCGATAGCCTTATTAGATGTTACTTACTACTCACGAGTTGGCAACTCACCCCTGTTGTGCCACAGTATCTTACAGGTCCGACCCGTCTGCATAGTAGCGACGGGCGTACTTCTTCTTTTGCTTGGACTTGCGGATTTACTCATAAGTGGGTTGCGAGGATACTTTTGTTCCACCTTGTTTTATTATTTGTATCTAGTATTCTCCATCTACCGCTTCTACCATTGTATATGTGACTTGGTGGTGTGACGGTGAGATTAATATATGTGTTGTTTTTCTGGTGTCGAGCTCACTTGGGGCCGACGTGATGTTTTCTTATTTTCGTGTTTTTATATGCTTAATTTTGCACTACTATGATACATATATTGCGTGTGGTTGTGATTCCGCCACTGGCGAAGAGCTGGCTCCTGCTTTGGGATGTCGTTGTCCTTTACTTGCATATTTTTGTATTGTACCCATTTTGGGGCCAGTATTTACAAAAGAGACTTAGCCGAAATTTTTGGGAAAATTTGATGTTTTAAAATGCTTTAATGTGACTTTATTTTACTACATCTACTTTTTAAGCTAAGTTTTCCTTCACTCTATTTCTTTAAATGGTTTATATTTCTGGGCTTTGGCTTACTTATATTACGTTACGCCTCTAAACGTTTCGTAATTTAAGTGCCAGCCACGTTCCATACCTTTGGGTCGTGATAAAGTTCGTATCAGAGCGATAGGTTTTACATTTTTGAGTGTAGGATGGCCCTTGGTTGATGGAGTAGGTGATTTAAGCAGAGTGACATAGCGTGTGTATGTTCCGCGGCATACTTACGATACGGTACTCCGCCTAAGTTACCTTAGGACATATTTGCTTGTATTTCCCTCATCGATTCCCTATATCTCCTGATTCAATTGCACTGTTCCTATCAATCATGTTTCTTGTTCCAGCCACTATGCCGCCGAAGACTATAAGGGCCAGAGGGTTGCCGCCACGGATGAGATTGGAGCGGGCTCGTCTAAGACGAGGACCGATCAGGACGGTATGCCTACCCCTCAGGGACAGAGTGATCCATATTCTCTAGGCCGAATAATTAGGCTGGAGTCGAATATTTAAGACTTGCGACAGATGGTTGGATCATTAGTTGAGGCTAGCCGAGCTCCGAGAGCCGATGATGTCCCTCCTACTGCGGGGACTGTGATTGTACCTGCTGCTCAGGCAGCTGTTCATGTTGTTACCGAGATTATTTCCGTATCTTTGCAGGAGTTTATGAGGCTGAACCCCCAGTTTTTGCCGGCACGGATGCAGCGGAGGATCCGTAAACATTCCTCTACATGATGGCTTGGATTTATCGTTCGCTGAGACGTTCTGACAAGAGATGGGTTGAGCTAGCGAGCTTTCGTCTAGAGGGTCTTGCTTAGACGTGGTGCGAGTCAGTTGGGAGAGGCCGAGCTACAGGTCTACCTCCTATGACTTGGGATGAGTTCACAGCTGTATTTCTTGCTCGTTTTCTTCCGAAGAGCATTCGAGGTGCTCGAGCCCGTAGTTTTGAGTCTTTGCGCAAGACTCCAGGGATGACAATGTCCGAGTATGATATCCAGTTTACTCAGTTGTCCCGATATGCTCCTTACCTGGTGGACACCGAAGGGAAACGCATAAAGAGGTTTGTGCGGGGATTTGACACGCAGTTATTTCTTGCCATCGGCGTCCAGCATTTTGACACTTATGCAGCCGCGATGGATGCAGCCTTACTTTTGGAGGAGCGCATTTCTGAGACTTCGGTTGTTTCTAGACCGAAGCGTATTTGTACCGGTATGCTAGCTCAGAGGCGGTTAGGTAGACATCGTGACAGGTTATTTCAGGATTTTCTTTCGATGCACGTATTTCTTTTGTTGTTTGAATCTGTATCTACGCACTTGTACCGAGATTGGACTGAGAGTCGTCCTTGCTTGATCTGCCGCTAATTGTTATTACACCAGTAGGCGAGTCTTTTGTCGCTCGATATGTTTTTCGATCAAGTTTGTTTTTCCCGTATCGTAGATAGGGATTCTTCTATCGATTTGATTTTTCTCGATATGTTCGAATTTGAAGTTCTTCTGGGTATGGATTGGCTAGCCACGTATTATGCGTCCGTGGACTGCCAAGAGACGACAGTCAGATTTAGTTTTTCCGGGTGAGCCAGTTCTTGTTATTCAGGAAGAACATAGCGTCACCCTTCCCAGTTTGAATTCTTCTCTTCACGCTACTCCGTTCTTAAGGAAAGGATGTCAGGGATTCTTATCATTTGTTCGAGATGTTGGAGCCGTTGAGATCCTGTTGGACCAGGTCCCGATTATGAGCGAGATTTCCGATGTCTTTCCTGACGAGCTGCCTGGTTTGCCGCCAGAGCGCGATTTTGAGTTCTGCTTTGACTTGATCCCCGGCACAGGGTATTTTTCTATACCGCCTTATCGGATGGTCCCGGCAGAGCTTAAAGAGATAAAGGACCAGTTGCAAGATTTGTTGGATAAAGGGCTTGTCCAACCGAGTGCGTCACCTTGGGGAGCTCCTGTCCTGTTCGTCAAGAAGAAAGACAGCAGTTTGCGTTTATGCATCGATTATCGTCAGTTGAATCGGGTTACTGTACGGAATAGATATTCCTTACCTCGCATTGACGATTTGTTTGATCAGCTCCAGGGTGCGGGTCATTTCTCGAAGATTGACTTGCGATCAGGCTACCATCAGTTGTGGGTTCGAGAGGATGATATTCCGAAGACTGCTTTTCGCACACGTTATGGGCATTATGAGTTATTGGTGATGTCGTTCGAGCTCACCAATGCCCCGGCAGCGTTTATGGAGTTGATGAACCGTATATTCAGCCCTTTTCTTGATCAGTTTATCATCGTGTTCATTGGTGACATCCTAGTATACTTTTGGAGCTGAGTGGAGCCTGGGCAGTAATTGAGGATTTCGTTGCAGACTTTGAGGGAGCGCCAGCTATTCGCTAAATTATCCAAGTGTGTTTTCTGGTTGGATGGTGTTGACTTCTTGGGTCACGTAGTTACGAGTGATGGTATGTGTATGGAACCGAAGAAGATCGAGGCCGTTTAGCACTGGCCCAGACATGTACCAGTGACGGAAGTTCACAGCTTTTTGGGTTTGGCCGGATATTATCGACGCTTTGTTAGGATTTTTCTCGTATAGCTGAACTATTGACCGGGTTGACCAGGAAGGGAGTTCCTTTTCTTTGGACTGAGGCATGCAAGCATAGCTTTCATCAGTTGAAGACTCGTTTGAATAAGACGCTAGTATTATCTTTGTCTTCAGGATCAGGCGGTTTCGTTGTTTATTGCGATGCTTCTCGACAGTTGAAAAAGCACGAGCAGAATTATCCCACTCATGACTTAGAGATGGCTGTGATGGTTTTTACACTTAAGATCTGGATACACTACAACTTTCAGCAGCGAGATCTAAATTTGATACAGCACCGTTGGATAGAGCTAGTAAAGGACTATGACTGCGAGACTCTTTACCATCTGGGCAAGGCGAATGTTGTAGCAGATGTTTTGAGTCGGAGGCCCGGAGGTAGCTTTTATTGTTTGAGCAGATTAGCAGATTAGCAGATTAGCAGATTCTTTATTACAGACGAATACAATTCGAGTTTACGTCGACCGGGGGACAACTTGCCCATGTCCGTACACGTCCACAGTTATTTGACCGTATCCGCGAGGCATAGCCCGGCGATGCCCGTTTGTCGATCATGAGGAAGGTTAGACAGGGAAGAGATTCAGAGTTCGTGATCGATGATCAGAGAGTGCTACGATTTGGGACTCGACTATGTGTGACAGATTCCAAGAGGCCGAGATGCGAGATTTTTGAGAAGGTATATCAGTCAGCATCTAGTGTTCATCCGGGTTTCACCAAGATGTATCATGACTTAAGAGATGTCTACTGGTGTGAAGGGATGAAGAAAGATGTCACAGATTTTGTTTCGGGATGCTGACTTGTCAGCAAGTCAAGGCCGAGCATCAGAGGCCAGCAGGAGAGTTACAACCTTTGCCCATTCCGGAGTGGAAATGGGGGAAGATCTCTATGGATTTTATCGTGGGTCTACCTAGGACCAGTCGAGGGTACGACTCAATTTGGGTGATTGCAGACCTATTAACGAAAGCAGCTCACTTTCTTCCAGTAAAGACCACTTTCGGATTCGTTCAGTATGCTCAGACATATGTTGATGAGATTGTACGAATATATGAAGTTCCGACTTGTATTGTGTCCGACCGGGACACCCAGTTCACCAGCCAACTATGGCCGAAACTTCAGGAGGCTTTGGACACCAATTGAGTTTCAGTACAGCTTTCTATCCGCAAACCGATGGTCAGTCAGAGTGGATCATACAGACTCTTGAGGACATACTCCGAGCTTGCGTTCTAGATTTCGATGGCAGTTGGGATCGTCATTTGCCCTTGATCGAGCTCTCCTACAATAACAGCTTCCAGGAAGAGATTCAGATGGAACCCTTCGAGGAGTTATATGGAGGAGATGTCGATCGCCCGTTTGTTGGATAGAGCTCAGTGAGAGCAGTGTTTTGGGACCACAACTTATGCAGGAGACGACCGCGATGATCCAGTTGATTCGGGATAGGGTGAGAGCAGCCCAGGCAGAAGTCTTATGCTGATAGACGCCATCGCAGACTTGAGTTTGCTGAAGATGATCATGTTTTCTTGAGGTTTTCTCCAATGAAGGGCGTGAGGAGATTCGGAAAGAAAGGGAAGTTTAGTCCCAGATATGTGGGTCCCTTTGAGATTCTCGAGTGTATCGGCACGGTTGCTTATCATTTGGCTCTTCCACCCAGCTTTCCAGATGTTCACCCCTTGTTTCATGTATCAATGCTCCGCAAGTACCTTTATGATCCCTCTCATGTGATTCAATATTAGACAATTCAGCTGGAGCATGATCTTTCTCTCACCGAGCAGCCGGTAGTCATTCTAGATCGGCAGGTGAAGAAACTGAGGTCCAAGGTCATACCGTCCATAAAGGTTCTTTGGCGTAGCCTGAATAGCGAGGAGGTCACGTGGGAAGCCGAGGACAAGATGAGGAAGAAATATCCCCAATTCTTCGAAGGTACGTGCAGTTAGATTTTAAATTCAGGGATCGAATTTCTTTAAGGAGGGAAGATTGTAACGTTTTAAAAATCGTTTAGATTAGATGTCCGATAATTAGAAATACAATGCGTGTTTTCCGTAAAAACCAAGATATAATTATTTTTCCACAAAGACTTTAATATACCCATTTTAACTATGTAATTGCTAGTATTTGGTATTTAATTAGTCATTTCTTAATTGCTAGTTTACTTAAATATTTTCCTTAATTAATTATTTTTAAATATTATTTTAAGCTTTCACTTATACATTTAATTAGTGATAATTACAAATTAGGATGGGTAAATTACACATTAGTGCACCATGACAACTGAATACCAAGTTTACAACAAATCCTTTCTTTGTAAATTTATCTCCAAGGTTCTAGATAATTCTAGAGTTAATTAGAAAATAAATTAATTAAGATATGAGTTAATAGATGTAATAATTGGGGGTTTTCTTGACTTGACACCACAAAACACCTCACTTTTTCCTCTCTCCTCACTATGGCCGAGCCTAAGCCTGCTGCCCTTCCCAATTTTTTCATCTCATTTCCACTTCAAAAATCCTCAATTTTCATCAAAAATCCACACAAAAATCTCACTAATTCATAGTTAAACCTTCACCCAAAAGTTCTTGACCTAAACTAGCTTGGATCTAGGAGCAAGATACCATTTTGGGAAGCTAAGTTTGCAAGTTAGATCTCAAATTTGTTGAGGTATAAATCTTAACCCTATGGTTAATTTTTTAGTTAATTACTTTAATCTAACATATTTAGGTATTAATATGGTTCTAATTGCAAGTTTGAAATTTTAAAGAAAAGGGTTTAAGTTAAAGTTAGGGTTTTACACGTCATTACTAAGTTAGTTAAGTGTAGTTGTTATCTAGTGGGTTTACAAACCTAATCTAGATGATTACCTTGTTAAAGTGGTTTCTAATTATCCAAATTAAGTGTTCTTGCAAACTAATTTCATGATTAGTGTGTAAATAGGTGATATTAAAATTAGTTAAGGTTTGTGTGGCTTAACTAAGATATTAAGTGAAATTTGTGGTTACTATATTTGCTAAAACATATAGTTTTGCACTAAAATGGTTAAGTGTTGCTTACTAGGATTTTAGAATAAATAGATTTTAATTAAGTTTGAAGCTTTGATGATCTGCAACCTATTTCCTATGATTTTTAGAGTGTTGTGAATGCGCGATTGGTACAATTGGGTTCTAGGTTAGAGAATTGCTACGCATAACGACCCCTAGTTATGGTTTGTGGCGTTGTTGCGAGCACGTTTTGTGCACCAAGTGCATGCACGTCTAGTTAGTGTGCGTTGGTTGTCTTGTATCGTTTGTGTCCGCAATTATTTATATATCTATCCTCTTATTCACTTGTGTGCGATTCTAGGATCGGGTGCAGAGACGTCGGACGCGGCGTGGAAAGGCAAGGCTGTGATCGGATCAGTTTAGCCGAAGCATCCCGGTGAGTAGATGTACACATCTATGGGGGGATCGTCTGGATGGCGCGTCGTGCCCGATAGTTAGGATTACTAGTAGCGCTTGTATTTGTATGCGTAGTCTCTTAGTCATTCATCTCATTGCATTGCATCATTATATATATATATATATATATGATATTATCTCATAGGACACTTGCACCATTACCATTGGTTCATACCGCACGTGCACTATTCATGCAAACACACATGCCTTTGGTAATTGCTATGCCACGAATACTATAGAACTTGCTTAAATCAGTATCTAAAACATTTGCATCATATATGATCTATAGACTTGTACTTGTATATTCATTTCATCAGGATGGATACGTGGGATTGTTAGTCATATATACATACCTCATTGCATCATGATTCATGCATAGCTTCTGGCCATACTTCGCATGGTATATAGTATCGTATCATAGACATCCATCAACACCGACATATTTACATATTGTGATTTTTCTCGAGGATTTCAGTATTTATGAGATTTCTGGATTTTGGGAAAAACCGCAAGAATTTTATAAACCATTATCATTTTAAAAATAGAAATTTGCGGTTTTTCTCGTGATATGATGTGTGTGGCGTCCAACATGTGCTTTCTTGGTTCTTGAGATGTATCATATACCCGATTCAAGGAGGGGGATGCACCGTCTGCGGGTATATGGTGGACCGAGTAAGGTACCCCGGGGGCAAGATTGTTTTCGTGTGAATGACGATGATCCTGGAAGGGGAGCAATATCTACTGGTGATGTCTGACGCGGCGCATTTCCGGAGGATACCGACGTAGTCGTGAGATTTGATGACATGGGTCGATCCGGACTGACGGAGCCCGAGATATTGAGATATCATATTTTGTGTCGATATTTGACACAGATTTCTGTCGATTTCACTGATGATAATCCAGTTTTATTTTACAAAAGGTTTTACTAAGTTAAAGATACAGATCTTCTCATATCAGATATATCATGATTTCGTGTTGATTATCCATTCATGTTGCATTCATACTTGTGCATCGCATCATATTAGTATATGTAGGTTGTGACGCATTTGCGTGCTTACTTACGATAGCCTTATTAGATATTACTTACTACTCACGAGTTGGCAACTCACCCCCGTTGTGCCATAGTATCTTGCAGGTCCGACCCGTCTGCAAAGTAGCGACGGGCGTACTTCTTCTTTTTCTTGGACTTGTGGCTTTGCGCGTAGGTGGGTTGCGAGAATACTTTTGTTGCACCTTGTTTTATTATTTGTATCTAGCATTCTCCATCTACCGCTTCTACCATTATATATGTGACTTAGAGGTGTGATAGTAAGATTAGTATATGTGTTATTTTTCTGGTGTCGAGCTCACTTGGGGCCGACGTGATGTTTTCTTATTTTCGTGTTTTTATATGCTTATTTATGCACTACTATGATATATATATTGCGTGTAGTTGTGATTCCACCATTGGCGAAGAGTTGACTCCCGCTTGGGGATGTCGTTATCCTTTACTTGCATATTTTTGTATTGTACCCGTTTTGGGGCCAGTATTTGCAAAAGAGACTCAGCCGAAATTTTCGAGAAAATTTGATGTTTTAAAATGATTTAATGTGACTTTATTTTACTACATCTCCTTTTTAAGCTAAGTTTTCCTTCACTCTATTTCTTTAAATGGTTTTGATTTCTGGGCTTTAGCTTACTTATATTACGTTACGCCTCTAGACATTTCCTAATTTAAGTGCCAACCACGTTCCGTACTTTCGGAACGTGACAATATCTAAATTCTTCTCTGGCGTTCATGCGGGTGTCACGTGAGGCACTCGGGATTAGGCGTTTCCCTATCAGTGCTAAGCACTTACTTTACGCAGCGCTCACGCAAGTATCACGTGAGGCGCTCACTCTTGGCATTTTTTAAACGCTCACATGTATATCACGTGAGGCGTTGGGTCCTTACTTATGGGTGCTCACGTATGTTGCACGTGAGATGCTGTCTTCATGGGCTTTCTGTGCGCTCACATGAGTATCACTTGAGGGGCTATCTTCATAGAATCTTTTGAGCGCTCACGTGGATATCACGTGAGACATTGTGTCCTTAGAGATTAAATCTCTACTTATTTTTTTTAGAGAAGTTAAACTTCTGTTAATGGTATTTTGGCCATTAACGATCACCAAGTTCACTGTTTTGGAGAACTAAGTTCTTCTGTTTCTTTTTTGTAGGAACTAAGTTTTTTTAAGGGTTAAACCCTGATTTTAGAGGAATTAAATTCCTGGAATGTAAATTTCATTTCTTTCTTTCATGTTTCTTTTCTCATATTTAGTTTCTCATAAATCTTGAGTTTGAATCCGCTTGGAGAATATCTCTGTTAACAGGGAGATATTTTTCCTTGATTGAATTTAATTCTACCATTGGATTTTTGGTCCAACGGTTTTCTGTTTAATAGAGAATATCTTTCTTATTTAGTGAAATATTTTCTCATATAGAATTTAATTCTACCCGAAGCAAAAATGTTTCAATTTTGGGCGCTAACACTCATGTGCTATGTACGCGTGCGTTGCCAAAGGATTTAATTCTCACTGAAACAGGTGCACATGTGCTTTGCACGTAGGCGCTCACGTGCCTAACACATGAGACGCTGTCATAGGATTAATTCTATCAGAGATAGGCATCCACGTGCTTTGCATGCAGGCGCTCTCATGCTTAACACATGAGGTGTTGTCATAGGATTAATCCTATCAAAGACAGACGTCCACGTTCTTTGCATGCGGGTGCTCACGTACCTAACACATAAGGCACTGTCATAGGATTAATCCTTTCAGAGACAGGTGTCCACATACTTTGCACGCGGACGCGGACGTGTCCAAAAAATAAAGCGCTGCCCTATTTTTTATAAGGGAATAGACCCACCAAAAGAGAGAAATCCTCCTAGCACGTGGACAAAGCCACATGCGAGATACTCTCAACTCGTAAGGTGTCACGCCACGCTTCCCAATAGACAGAAACGATGACGTGGCAAGCCCGCGGCATATTTATTCAGATAAGGCCATTCCCTAAATAAATATACAAAGCGTATTGAAAAAATAATACATAATTTAAGAATAAATGGAGACTGTACAATTATCAACAAATATCTTTATTTACATTGAAACTTGAAATTTTTTACAGATACATGAGATCAACTGAGAAAGTAAATCCAATAAAGAAAAATGCCTAAATAGGTAGCATACATAAACTGAACGAAAAGGAAGTTAAGCTAATCCTGAGTAGCTATTTGGTCGTAATCCTCCTCAGTAGCGTCCACTTTCTCCGTCTCGACCGTATCATACGAACATTTCAAGAAAACAAAGATGGGTGGAATGCATGTCAGCGAATTAGTGCTCGGTAGGTCCTAAAGATAGAGTAAGAGTGAAAAATAACAAGTACATAATAACCATGAAATATTGTTTGTGACTAGTAAAAGTATATGTAAAATGAACAAGGTTATATATACTATAGGTCTCTATATGGTCGCTATGCTAACATTAAGTTCCAAGTTTGAAAGTCAACGCAACCGTAGTAGTATTCAAGAGCTCAAGAGTGGGGCCCCAGGAGTAAGGAAACATGGGCACGCTTCATGTGTTAGTATCGGGACTCCAAGCCGTGGAGGAGTCGACCCGATTGAGATTCGAGTAAATGAAAAAATAGTTTAATACAGGACTCCTGAAACTCTGTTTGTTAATGAGTTGTGCTCACTCTACAATGGAAGTAGAGAAACGGAATGCACAAAAATCAAATTTTGAGCAAGCACAACCAACAAAACCCAAGTGATCAAACCATAACCCTAAACTAGCAATTACTAGGAGTTTATCTACTATGATAGAAGTTTTATACCGAACCGATTTGTGTCCTTCGAGTAAACAAAACTCCTTCCTCTTGTGTTCCTAGGGATCCTTGATCAACCTTGCTTGATGTTCTTCTAGATCCTAGATGATCCACCCGAGAGAATATGGCTCAAGTTTGCACCTTAAAAAGAAGCAACTAAACAAACTAGTTTGCTAATCTAGTTTGCTTAGATGGTGTAGAGATGTTTAATAGTATTTTTCTATCTCTAAAACTCTATGTTTCTCAACTCATGAGAGAGTTAGAGCTTTAGGAAGAAGATGAACTCAAGAGAGGAGAGAGAGTGGCAATACTAGAATGATGGATGAAAAAATGGCTAAGGAAAATATCAAGTATTTTTCTTTTTAATAAAGAATATCAACCATGCTTGAAAAATTTTCCCAAATGAATAAATAAAATCATTAGCCATGCTTCTCACCATGCTTGAAGCCACCTCACCCCTCCACCTCATTTTCTATTTTCAACAAATAGAAAAAATGCATGATGAGGTGTCATATTCTAGAAGGTATTTTGTATAAAGACAAAAAACTTTTTCTACCGTTTATACATACCCGTATTCATACCCAAATATGAATACCCAAGAGATAGAATAATACTACTAATATAATATTAGCATTAAATCAATATCTGATTTAACAAACCGGCTTAATCCAAGCCCACTAGTATTATCAACCATCCAATCGAAAACCTGGATAACACTAGAATATACATATTAAAATACGTATATGTAAATTATTAAATTAATACCTGATTTAATAATCCGGCTTAATCCTAAGCCGGCTAGTATCATTCGATCGAAATATTGCACGTATAAACATACGGCTTCTCTATCGTTTCGCCTGAACCAGGGAAACCTTTTGTGTGGGACTCTAAAGACTCGACAGTACGCTAGCAGTGGGTTTAACCACAAGCACGTCACGGCACTAGCTGTACGTAATGACTACCAGCTACCTGTCGAAAATAAGGCCGACGAGCAAGCTCATCTGAACTCCTACCGAGCCTATCCGTGACAATCTCCGTACAGTCCGGTCTTTTCGTCTAAGAGTATCGCATACCGACTCTAAAGGGCGGTAAACATCAGACCCTTACTGACCTGATAAGTCGTGTCGATTTGGCTCAGGACCAATCCGAGAAACTATTTATCTAACCATAAGTAAATCTCAACTTTCTTGGCCTAGGTCTTATGGTTCTGGACAACCGGACACAGTGCGATATTGACTCCTAATACCGGGAGAGGCGAATCCCTGACAATCACTCACTGCCTCCATGTGGCTCGGGACTGTACCCAACCAAAACCTATTTGCACGGCTCAATAAAGCCGTGGTAGGGTAGTAATCAAAATACAGTGGGAACTCACACGAGACAAATGATGATCTCAGCTCTAAAGACTAACATGTACTCATGTCACCTGAGAAATGCTATCTGACGATAGGTATAATACTATCTAAAGGTTCTTGGCGAGTCCGTCCAGTGTACTCACTGTTAGTGTATATGCCCTAGAGGCCATTACTGTATCATACTAGTTTGTATATTACTTAATGGAAGCTTAGGATATTCACCTTGTATAAACAATCTTGCTCAATATAGTAGTATGCTACCTAGTTTGTTTCTACTTCAATGTGTACTTGTGTTTATTTTACTATATCACTTATACGCATTAGTGGAGACCTTAGGATCATTGCTTGATTACCAGCGTTGTGATGGCAGTCACACTAGTGGGGGCTGGGTAATCTATAAGCACATCCTTATACAGGTCCCTAGTCGCAGGACTATCGAGACAGGGCATCGATACTCCGGAGTAGACTAGCGTATGCGCTTCTCATCCCAGTGTGGGAGATGGTCTGTCCCACAGCCATCAGTACGTCGTACTGGAGATAGTATACGGGTGCTCGTTAGGTTACGAGTACACTGGACAGGACTCGTCGGGAACTGACAGGTAGGTATTATACCTATCGTCAGTCATCAGTTCCCAGGTGACATGAGTACAGCTTAGTCCACTGACTTGACACTGGCACTTCGCCTCGAGTGTGTTCCCACTGCACTTTGATCACTACCCTACCACGGCTCAAAGGAGTCGTGCAAACAGGTGGTGGTTGGGTGCAGTCCCGAAGCACTTGGAGGCAGTGCCGGTTAGACAGGATTCGTCTCTCCCGGTATTGGGGGTTGACATCGCGCTGTGTCTAGGAGAGCCATTACACGAGTAGTCCCTGGCCAGGGCAAGCGAGATATACTGGTAGGTTTCCAGTGTTATCTCAGGGTGTTTTGGGCTTCACTCCGACACGACTTGTACCGCTATTGGGGGACTGACGTTTTACCGCCCCCTAGGCCCGACATGCGATGTATCAGACGAACAGACCAGACTGTACGGAGACTGTCACATTCAGACTCAGTAGGAGTTCAGATGGGGTTTCACCTCGTCAGCCTTCTTGTCGACATCTACCTGGGGACCGTTACGCACAGCTAGTGCCGCTTGCGGTCTGTGGTTAAACCCACTGCCAGCGTAGTGTCGAGTCTTTAGAGTCCCACACAGAGGGTATTCGCCTCTGGGAAAAACAGAGTAGAGGTCGCATGGTTTTGCGACAGGGTTCGTTCTCATCCGCGCACTTATGCACGTTTGGAGTCCGGACGGATATTACTGGCTGGCTCTGGTTTGAGTCAGATACCGGTATATGTTTTGGGGTTGCTTTTATCTCTCATTATTCATGTTCCTCGGAACAAGAATGCAGGTGTGTATGCACAGTTATTTGAGGAGGAGGAAGATGATTTTCATTAGGGTTTCGGAACGGGTGCGTATGCACAGTTGACAGACGTCTTTTTCCAAACCCTAATAGATTTATGAAATATCAATTAATAATAGTAATTAAATGAAATATTGTTATGGTTGATTTTGTTGACTTGTTGACCATGGTTGACTTGTTGACCATGGTTGAATGTTGACCACCATCATGCTTTGAAAGGATTCTCCTTGATTCATGCTTACACTCATTTATTGAAAGTATGATAGTGGTCATTCCAAATACAACCATCAACTATTTCATTTTTGAATTATTATTATTAATTAGATAATTCCTTTTCTTTTAGTCATGGTTGCAAAAGAAAAGAGCTTCATTCTATCATAATTCTTCTCTCTCTTCATTTCATCTTCTTCTTCCTCAAGCTCAAGGTGACTCCTTCTCATGTGTTGAGAATCCCTCACCTTGAAAAGAAAACAACCCCTAGATACTCTCTACTCATTCTAGGTTCAAGGTTTAGCAAGCCGGAAACCCTAGTTCACTCAAAGATCGAGGAAGAGCCCAAAGGTTGAACCCTCAGGTGGATCCATCTTCGACGGAAGAAGGCTACGAGGCAAGAACCATCAACCTCTACAAGGTTTGAAGAAGAAGGAGTTCAAGTTTAGGTATAACTTTCATCCGAGTAGCTAAGTCTCTTTAGCAAGTTTGCTAGTTTAGTTTAGACACGATCCCGACCTTGTTTAGTCCATGTTGCCTCTTGCGATAAAAATTTGTTTTTATACCGTTTCCGCCTCCCCGTAAGAACCGGGGGTCGCAATATGGACTTACAGTGGTATCAGAGCCTAACTAAACTTAAACTAGCTTGGTAGCGAAGTGTATGGAAGTTCGAAACCGAAAAATCGCAAAACCGGAAAAACTAAAACCCTAAGTTTCTGTTGAAATTTTTTCTGCTCTAAATGAAAAACTTTATACTTGTAAATTCGGCTCAGGGTTTTGTTTGAACACCCAAGAAAAACGATGCCCTAATTCATTCAAACCGCCGCGGTTCCGCGGCACGAGGTAGGCATGTACCGCGGAACCGCCGCAGTTTGTTTTCCTCTCTGCATCGTTTTTCGTGCAGTGTTCTTATGGTGGGATTTTGGGATTTTTCAGATATATTATATGTGCCCAGATTTTCCAGAACAGAAATTTGCTTTTGGGGTCCTATAATTCCGTATTTTTTCGAACTTCGCTACACTTTGGCTATGTTGGTTATATCTGTGATGTTTGCATGTATTGAACGTCGGCTAATCGCTATAAGTCGATTAGTCGGGGTTATACATGATCTGTGTTTGATATTGGAATGTGTATATGAATGTGTTGGACTGTCGCGGGTGAATAGCCGGGGTGGATGTGAGATGAGCTTTTGTTTTTCTTTCATTCATTGTAAATGTAAATTGATGTAATAATATTATTTGTTTGGCCGCACAACCGGGTCGCGGTTGTAGCCATCATTGTATAATTCTTTTTACTGTTTTTGCTCCTAGGATAGACCCACGGAGGGGTGCACAAACTGCCGAGTACTTGGCGGGTAGTTTACCGCACCCGTAGGGGTCTTGGGTGGGGTATTTGGCTATTCACCGCGACCGTGTAATCCGCTTTTCGTTGCAGGCTCGAATGGATTGCGGATTGCTAGTATATCCAATGTATTCATCTGTGATCTGTAATGTCTATCATTGCTTTCTATTTAGGCGTTGCTTATGTTTTACAGCCGCGCTAGCCCAGCCCCCGCTCTGTCGTTAGTTAAGTAACCTAACGGGTGATGACGGGGCCCCATGGCGAATGCATATGGCATAAGCGTACGTCATATTTTGGTTATTTTCTGCAATGGTAGGATTAAATGATGGGACGCATTAAAAGAACTAATGCAAGAATATCACGCATTAAAAGAACTAATGCAAGATAATAAACCAAGTTAAAGTCGTTGGAACACTTTCGAAAAACCACTCGGTTCTTTTCAAAACTAACTTTTAAATGCGGAGCTCGAGCCACTCCTTCTAAAAGCTATCTCGTTCCATCGATTATATCAAGTTCACTACGTTCACGGTTTCGCCAAAACCATTCGTAGCCCTCCGTCGTTTCGTATGAATATTCAATAGTATTCAAGCTATGTTTGATGACCTTCGTCAAGGCATAGAGTTTGGTAGCTGTTGGGTGTTCATATGTAGCATAGATAGATGCGTTGGTTTGGGACAGTCGTGTTGCCTTGTTGACCTTCGTCAAGGGTATATACGGGTGGGTTCAAATTAACCTGGATAATGACGGGCAGAACTTGACATGTGACTTATGATTTGTTGACCTTCGTCAAGGTCATAAGAGCATGGGGCAAAAATCCACATCGGGAGTTTCATAAGTACTGAAACTTGCTAGATTTGCATACCATTTGGAGTGTGGTGATTCTGGTAGGATTCCTTCAGTTTCGTCACACGATGATATTTGGATCCCGATCCTACTGTGAGTATATGCTACTCCTCGGGAAATTTTTCACTAAACGATCAATGCTATAAACCTAGTAGGTGCCTAGAAAGGTGTTAGCGGGGCTACGCCCCCAGGGAAAAGAGGTTATTTAATTAAGGAACTTCGCGAAAGCGTTGGAAAACCTCCCTCGAAGTACCGACACTGGCCTGGCTGAACGGTTAAGAAAGTATTGTGCGGTGGGATTGATCCTGACTAATTCTTCCTTTATGGTTTGAGGAAGGATTCGAGAGACAGTGGGAGCCATCCTGTTTAGACAAATTAAAAACCATTCTAAACTTGCAAGAGAATCTTGCTAAAGTGTTTCTTCTCTCCCCCCTGCAGCGACCAAATCGAAATGACTGGACTTAAGTTACTTCTAGATAAAAACATATTGACAGGGCCAAACTACAAAGATTGGCTCAGGAATGTCAAGTTGGCAATCACTTACGACAAGCTGGGGTATCTTCTTACCACCAAAGCTCCCCCCGTCCCAGGTCCCACCTCCAGCGTCGCGGATAAGGAAATCCGTAAGACTTGGGAGATTGACAGCGCGAAGGCCAGGTGCCTCGTACTTGCCTCGATGGACAACGATCATCAGAGGAGGCACGAGAATATGGATTTGGAATCCATATTTCTCCATACAAAAGAACTGTATGGAGAGCAGTCTCGTATCGCAAGATACGAAGTGTCGAAGAAGTTGTTTTCGACAAAGTTGGCCGTCGGATCATCGGTAGCGGACCACGTGCTTAAGATGATTGGCTACACTGAGGAGCTCGCGGAACTTGGGACCACGTTGGACAGTGAACTCTATACGGATATAATTCTCCAGTCCCTTCCATCCACTTACGCCCAGTTCATACTGAATTTCAACTTACAAGAAAAGGAAGTTGAACTTTCAGAACTCCTCAACATGCTGAGGAGCGCAGAGGGCACCCTACAGAAGGGTAGGGATACACCCGCTTTGTTTGTAGGAGGATCTTCTTCCTCCAGGTCCAAGGCGAAAGCCAAGGGAAAGAGGAAGAAAGCCCCCGCCAAACCAAGAGGCGGTGTTAGTAAAGTGGGTACGAAGGGAAAGGAAAAGGCAACAAAGATTGCGGGGAAGCTTGTGGGTAAAGAGGAATGCTTCTATTGTCACAAGAGTGGACACTGGAAGAAAGATTGCAGGGCTTGGAAGGCCAGGACACAGGAACTGAAGCAGGTTGCGGCTTCAGCTTCAGGTGTGTATGTTATTGAAAACTGCCTTTCTATAAACTCTACTTCCTGGGTATTGGATACCGGATCAGGATCTCATATCTGTAATTCTTTGCAGGCGTTGAGAAACCGTAGGTTTTTGAAGGCAGGTGACATGACCCTCAGAGTTGCGAACGGAGCTAGCATGGATGCTAAAGCCGTGGGGGACTATCACCTGGGAATGACAGATGGGCATGTTTTGGTTTTGCGTAGTTGCTTTTTTGTACCCAACGCAACTTGTAATATCATTTCTGTATCTTTGGTTTCTAAAGAAGGTTATGAATTTGCGTTTGTAAGTAATGTTGTAAACATTCACCTTAATCAAGTTCTGATTGGGTCAGGTACATTGAGCAATGGTATATACGTATTGAACCAACCACAGATTTTCAATGTCCAGAATACACACAAAAGAAAGTCTCCAGATATCAATCAGGCTTTCTTATGGCATTGTAGACTGGGTCACATCAATGAGACACGGTTGACTAAGTTACATAAAGAAGGATACTTGGATCCGTTCGAGTATCAGTCTTATGCCACTTGTGAATCTTGTCTCATGGGAAAGATGACAAAGACTCCGTTCACTGGACACGGAGAAAGAGCGAGCGAGCTCTTGGGACTCATACACAGTGACGTGTGTGGTCCAATGTCTACACATGCGCGAAGCGGTTATTCATACTTCATTACTTTCACAGACGATTTCTCTAGGTATGGACATGTCTTCTTAATGAAGCACAAATCCGAGGCCTTTAAGAAATTTCGGGATTACAAGAATGAAGTTGAAAAACAAACAGGCAAAAGTATTAAGATTCTAAGATCGGATCGAGGTGGAGAATACTTGAGTGCCGAGTTCCTGGACTATTTAAAAGAGAATGGAATTCTCTCTCAGCGTACTCCTCCATACACTCCGCAACATAACGGTGTATCGGAAAGGAGGAATCGAACCCTATTGGATATGGTTCGTTCCATGATGAGTAAGGCTGAGTTACCGCGATCTTTCTGGGGCTATGCACTAGAAGCAGCTGCATATCTCTTGAACAAGGCTCCCACCAAGACTGTGCCTACCACTCCATATCAGATGTGGAGTGGGAAGAAACCCTGTCTTAAGTACCTTAAGATATGGGGATGTCCAGCTTTTGTAAAAAAGCAGCATGCGGACAAGCTCGAGGCACGTTCAGTACAGTGTAAGTTTGTGGGATACCCAAAGAACTCTAGGGAGTATCTGTTCTATTCCGCAGAGGAACAAAAAGTTCTTGTTTCTCAACATGCCCGCTTCATGGAAACTGAGTTTTTGGAAACCCAGATAAGTGGGAACGCAATAGAACTGGAAGAAATTCCAGAACCACAAGCTATTACTGAGAGCTTGGAAGAGCCAGTAAGTTCAAAAGAACAGGACATTCCTATGCCGCTCCGCAGAAGTATTAGGCAGTCTCATCCGCCCGAGAGATACTACGGTTTTCTCATAGACGGGGATAGAGAGGATTGCATCATAGATTATGATGAGCCTACTAGCTTCCAGCAGGCCGTTCAGAGCGTTGACTCGGTAAAATGGCTGGATGCAATGCGGACCGAAATGGAGTCCATGTACACCAACAAAGTATGGACGTTGGACATTGCTCCAGACGGGGTAAAACCCGTAGGATGCAAGTGGATCTTCAAAAGGAAAATTGGTGTAGATGGACAGGTTGAGACCTATAAAGCTAGACTTGTAGCAAAGGGTTTCCGTTAAAGACCTGGCTTGGACTATGACGAAACCTTTTCTCCAGTGGCTATGCTGAAATCCATTCGGATCCTTCTTGCCATTGCTGCCTTCCATGATTATGAGATTTTGCAGATGGACGTAAAGACCGCTTTTCTAAATGGAAATTTAGAGGAGTGTGTCTATATGGATCAGCCAGAGGGTTTCATTCAGAGTGGGAGCAGCGGAAAGGTGTGCAAGTTGCTTAAGTCCATCTATGGACTAAAGCAGGCATCGCGGAGTTGGAACATCTGTTTTGATGAGACGGTCAAGGAATTTGGCTTTATCAAAAATCCAGATGAACCATGCATCTATAGTAGATTTGTAGCAAGAACTGTAGTCTTCCTCGTTTTATACGTGGATGACATTCTCTTAATAGGAAATGACATTCCTATGCTACAATCTGTCAAGGGGTTCTTGTCACACAGGTTCTCCATGAAAGACCTGGGTGATGCCTCATACATCCTGGGGATCCGGATCCATCGTGATAGATCCAAGAGGATATTAGGACTTTCTCAGTCCAGGTATATCGACACCATAGTGAAAAGATTCAGTATGGAAGATTCCAAGCGCGGTAACCTACCGGCTTGTCACGGGATCACCCTCTCTAAAGAGATGTCTCCCAAGACTGATTTGGAGAGGGATCGCATGTCTATTATACCCTACGCTTCTGCGATAGGCTCTATAATGTATGTGATGTTGTGTACCAGACCGGATGTAGCTTATGCACTGAGCGTGGTAAGCCGGTATCAGTCAAACCCTGGGGAGAAACACTGGATAGCGGTAAAGAACATTCTCAAGTACCTGAGAAGGACTAAGGAGATGTTCTTGGTGTATGGCGGAAAAGACCTCCAGATCGAGGCCTTTGCTGACTCCAGCTTCCAGAGTGACAAGGATGATTCCAAGTCCATGTCGGGTTTTGTCTTTACCCTCAATGGAGGGGCGGTATGTTGGAAGAGCTCCAAACAGGAAACCGTTGCAGACTCGACTATGGAAGCGGAATACATTGCTGCTTCTGATGCCGCAAAAGAAGCTGTCTGGATGAGGAAGTTCTTAAAAGAACTTCAGGTGGTTCCGTCCATTGTTGACCCAATACCTCTGTATTGCGACAACAACGGGGCTATAGCTTTAGCGAAGGAACCCAGGTCCCATCAGAGATCCAGGCACATCTTGAGGCGGTATCACCTGATCAGGGAGATCGTGCATCGCAAGGAGATCGAGGTTCGGAGGGTTGCTTCAGAAGAGAACACTGCAGATCCATTCACCAAGGCCCTACCCCAGACTCAGTTCGAGCGGCTGATCGAGATGATAGGTCTTCGATACGCCAGTACATGGCCTTAGTGCAAGTGGGAGATTGTTAGTGTATATGCCCTAAAGGCCATTACTGTATCATACTAGTTTGTATATTACTTAATGGAAGCTTGGGATATTCACCTTGTATAAACAATCTTGCTCAATATAGTAGTATGATACTTGGTTTGTTTCTACTTCAATGTGTACTTGTGTTTATTTTACTATATCACTTATACGCATTAGTGGAGCCCTTAGGATCTTTGCTTGATTACCAGCGTTGTGATGGCAGTCACACTAGTGGGGGATGTGTAATCTATAAGCACATCCTTATACAGGTCCCTAGTCGCAGGACTATCGAGACAGGGCATCGATACTCCGGAGTAGACTAGCGTATGCGCTTCTCATCCCAGTGTGGGAGATGGTCTGTCCCACAGCCATCAGTACGTCATACTGGAGATAGTATATGGGTGCTCGTTAGGTTACGAGTACACTGGACAGGACTCGTCGGGAACTGACAGGTTGGTATTATACCTATCGTCAGTCATCAGTTCCCAGGTGACATGAGTACAGCTTAGTCCACTGACTTGACACTGGCACTTCGCCTCGAGTGTGTTCCCACTGCACTTTGATCACTACCCTACCACGGCTCAAAGGAGTCGTGCAAACAGGTGGTGGTTAGGTGCAGTCCCAAAGCACTTGGAGGCAGTGCCGGTTAGACAGGATTCGTCTCTCCCGGTATTGGGGGTTGACATCGCGCTGTGTCTAGGAGAGCCATTACACGAGTAGTCCCTGGCCAGGGCAAGCGAGATATACTGGTAGGTTTCCAGTGTTATCTCAGGGTGTTTTGGGCTTCACTCCGACACGACTTGTACCGCTATTGGGGGACTGACGTTTTACCGCCCCCTAGGCCCGACATGCGATGTATCAGACGAACAGACCGGACTGTACGGAGACTGTCACATTCAGACTCAGTAGGAGTTCAGATGGGGTTTCACCTCGTCAGCCTTCTTGTCGACATCTACCTGGGGACCGTTACGCACAGCTAGTGCCGCTTGCGGTCTGTGGTTAAACCCACTGCCAGCGTAGTGTCGAGTCTTTAGAGTCCCACACAGAGGGTATTCGCCTCTGGGCAAAACAGAGTAGAGGTCGCATGGTTTTGCGACAGGGTTCGTTCTCATCCGCGCACTTGTGCACGTTTGGAGTCCGGACGGATATTACTGGCTGGCTCTGGTTTGAGTCAGATACCGGTATATGTTTTGGGGTTGCTTTTATCTCTCAGTATTCATGTTCCTCGGAAAAAGAATGCAGGTGTGTATGCACAGTTATTTGAGGAGGAGGAAGATGATTTTCATTAGGGTTTCGGAACGGGTGCGTATGCACAGTTGACAGTCGTCTTTTTCCAAACCCTAATAGATTTATGAAATATCAATTAATAATAGTAATTAAATGAAATATTGTTATGGTTGATTTTGTTGACTTGTTGACCATGGTTGACTTGTTGACCATGGTTGAATGTTGACCACCATCATGCTTTGAAAGGATTCTCCTTGATTCATGCTTACACTCATTTATTGAAAGTATGATAGTGGTCATTCCAAATACAACCATCAACTATTTCATTTTTGAATTATTATTATTAATTAGATAATTCCTTTTCTTTTAGTCATGGTTGCAAAAGAAAAGAGCTTCATTCTATCATAATTCTTCTCTCTCTTCATTTCATCTTCTTCTTCCTCAAGCTCAAGGTGACTCCTTCTCATGTGTTGAGAATCCCTCACCTTGAAAAGAAAACAACCCCTAGATACTCTCTACTCATTCTAGGTTCAAGGTTTAGCAAGCCGGAAACCCTAGTTCACTCAAAGATCGAGGAAGAGCCCAAAGGTTGAACCCTCAGGTGGATCCATCTTCGACGGAAGAAGGCTACGAGGCAAGAACCATCAACCTCTACAAGGTTTGAAGAAGAAGGAGTTCAAGTTTAGGTATAACTTTCATCCGAGTAGCTAATTCTCTTTAGCAAGTTTGCTAGTTTAGTTTAGACACGATCCCGACCTTGTTTAGTCCATGTTGCCTCTTGCGATAAAAATTTGTTTTTATACCGTTTCCGCCTCCCCGTAAGAACCGGGGGTCGCAATATGGACTTACACTCACCCCAGTGAGCACCTATATACAATTTTAGGTGATCACACCAATGGCTTGGGACCAACCACCGCCCTTCGTCGGGGGTCTAGAAATGTATACACAAGTCTACTTTGGAATATCGATGCCTGGTCTCGATATTCCTGCGACTTAGGAACTTTAAGGATGCGCTTATAAATTACCCAGCTCCCACAAGTATGATCGCCATCATAACGCTGGTAGTCAAGAAAAATCCTACGGGCTTTATCAACATGTATCCGCCATATGCGATATCGAGTATAACATATGCACATGTTAAAATAAAGACAGACCAAAATAGTATACTACTGTATCGAGTCTTTATCAAATGTGTAAGCAATATAAAGCAACAAGAGAAAGAAATACACATATTAAGACAAAGAAAACTCAAATAATATACTATGTACAACTGAGCAAAATTGTCATGTGCATACATATCCCTTGCATCCTATACAATACATGCCACTTGGGCATACATATCCAACAATTTCCCACTTGCACTAAGGCCTGTAATTGGCATACCGAATACCCAACTTCTGCTCCAGGACCACTTGTTGGCATACCGCATACCCAACATCTTAAAAAATCGCTCGAACTGCACTTGGGGGGGGCTTGGTAAATGGATCCGCCGTGTTATCTTTTGTATCTACTCTCCGGACCTCGATCTCCCTGATCAGGTGATACCGCCTCAAGATGTGTTTGGATTTCTGATGGGACCATGGTTCCTTCGCTAAAGCTATAGCCCTATTGTTATCACAATACAAAGGTATCGGATTAACACTGGATGGAATCACCTCAAGTTCAGTAATGAACTTCTTCATCTAGACCGCTTCTTTTGCGGCATCGTTAGCAACAATGTATTCAGCCTCCATCGTCGAATCTGCGAAAGTGTCATATTTGGAGCTCTTCCAACAGACCGCTCCTCCGTTGAGGGTAAACACAAAACCCGAGACAGACTTGCTGTCATCCTTATCACTCCGGAAGCTTGAGTCGGTAAAGGACTCGACCTGAAGGTCTCCATTACCGTAAACCAAGAGCATCTCATTAGTCCTTCTCAGGTACTTGAGAATGTTCTTCACAGCTGTCCAATGATTCTCACCTGGGTTCAACTGATACCGACTCACCACACTAAGTGTTCAAGCTATATCTGGTCTGGTATATAGCATTACATACATTATAGATCTTACCGCTGAAACGTAGGGTATATTGTCATGCAAGCCCTCTTCTCATTAGTTTTGGGGGAAATCTTTTTGGAGAGGGTGATTCCATGCAATGTGGGTATATTACCGTGCTTAGAATCTTCTATACTGAATATCTTCAGTATGGTCACTATTTACCTGGTCTGTGAAAGTCCCAACAATCTCTTGGATCTATCTCTGTAAATCTTAATTCTCAGAATGTAGGAGGCATCATGCAGGTCCTTCATGGAGAACTTTTGTGACAAGAACAGTTTGACCGATTGCAGCATAGGAATGTCATTTCCTATCAAGAGAATGTCATCTACGTACAAGACAAGGAATACAACAGTTCTCCCTACAATCTTCTTGTAGATATATGGCTCATCTTCGTTTTTGATGAAATCAAATTCCTTGATTGTCTCATCAAAACAAATATTCCAGCTTCGTGATACCTGCTTTAATCCATAAATGGATTTAAGCAACTTGCACACCTTCCCGCTGCTCCCACAGTCTATGAATCCCTCCGGCTGATCCATATAAAGGCACTCTTGTAAAGTTCCATTTAGAAAAGTTGTTTTAACGTCCATCTGCCAGATATTATAGTCATGGTAGGCAGCGGTGGCAGGTAGGATCCAAATGGATTTCAGCATAGCCACTGGAGAAAAGGTTTCATCATAGTTCACTCCTGGTATTCGACGAAAACCTTTTGCAACAAGTCTAGCATTATAGATTTCCACCTGTCCTTCTGCACCAATCTTCTTTTTGAAGATCCATTTGCATCCAACGGGTTTTCCCCAGGAGGAGCAACATCCAAAGTCCAAACTTTGTTGGTGTACATGGACTCCATTTTGGATTGCATAGTATCAAGCCATTTATAAGAGTCCCTACTGGTAATGGCCTGCTTATAACTAGTAGGATCATATTTTTCCAAGATGCATTCCTCTCGATCCCCATCTATGAGAAAACCGTAGTTTCTCTTGGGCGGACGAGAAATCCTACTAGATCTGCGGAGTGGCTGAGGTTCGTCCGGGATTATTGAATTCTCTGGTTCTATCAACTCTTCCGTTATAGTTTGTGTTTTTGGAACTTCATCCAGTTCTACCGCGCTCCCACTAATTTCTTTTTCAAGAAATATCCTTTCAAGAAAGGTGGTATGTAGAGAAACAAATACATTTTTTTCTTCGACATGGTAGAATAGATATCCATTCGAATGCCTGGGATATCCCACAACCTTACATAAAACTGATTGTACTTGAAGTTTGTCCGGATTCTGGTTTTTAACATAGGCCGGACAACCCCATATATTAACTCGTTTAAAACATAGTTTTTTACCACTCCATATTTCATATGGAGTCTTAGGCACAGATTTAGATGGAACCTTATTCAATAGGTATGTTGTTGTTTCAAGCGCAAGTCCACAGAATGAAAGAGGCAGATCATCACTACTCATCATAGAGAAAACCATGTCTAAAAAGGTACGGTTCCTCCGCTCTGATACACCGTTGTGCTATGGTGTGTACGGAGGAGTACGCTGAGAGAGAATTCTATTCTCTTTTAGAACGTCCCGGAATTCTGTACCCAAGTACTCACCTACTCTATCAGATCGAAGGATCTTGATACTTTTTCTTTTTTGGTTCTCTACTTCACTTTTAAATTCTTTGAACTTCTCAAAGGTTTCAGATTTGTGTTTCATGAGAAATATATATCCGAACCTAAAGAGATCATCAGTGAATGTAATGAAGTACGAGAACCCACCCCTTGCATATATAGACATTGGACCGCATACATCACTGTGTATGAGTCCTAAGAGCTCTGTAGCTCTCTCTGTGTGTGTGTCTGTGTGTGTGTGTCCGGTGAACGGAGATTTGGTCATCTTTCTTTTGAAACAAGACTGACAAGTTTTATAGGATGAAAATTCAAACGGATTCAGATATCCATCTTTATGCAACTTAATTAGTCTTTTCTCACCGATATGACTAAGTCTACAATGCCACAAGTAGGTTTCGTTCGTATCTGAAATTTTCCGCTTGCGTGTGTTTTGTATGTTGTAAATTGTGTTTTGATTTAGAACGTAGATACCATTATACAGTGTACCTTATGCAACCAATACCTGATTAAGGTAAATATTCATGATATTTCTATCTAGAACAAAGTTATATACATCTTTATCAAGTAAAGAAACTGATATGATGTTGCAAAGCATAGAAGATACACGGTAATAATTGTTCAAAATCATAGTATTTCCGCTTGGCAATACTATGTAATATTCACCGACGGTAGCAGCATTAACCTGTGCTCCATTCCCTACTCTGAGGGACATATCACCCGGTCCAACCATTATACTCTTTCTCAGTCCTTATAATTAATTACAGATATGAGATCCTGACCCAGTATCTAGTACCCAGGAGGTAGGGTGGACCGAAAAACTGTTTTCAATAACAAATACACCCGAAGAAGATGAATTAGAATGCTTCTCCTTCAATATGGTCATCTGGAATTCCTTGCAGTCCTCTTTCCCTTGCCCATATTCGTGATAGTTATCATAGGTTAGAGCCGAACCGACATTCTCCAGCCTAGTGTAATAAGCCGGTTCAGTCAAGTCAACCAATTTATTATCTTTATTAGGGCGTGACATGGTTGCTACCTTAAGAGAGAGAAAAGAAACACTCAGCATGCGCTCATGTAAGATTAGATTGGTTATTAGTTTATCTAATCAAGATGGCTCCTGCTGTTTCCTCGAATTCTCCTCCAAACCTTAAACGGAGAACTAGTCGGGATCATTTGCACCTTCAAAGTTCGCTAAACATTTAGCCAGGTGAGTGTTGGTACTCTGAGGGAGGTTCCCCGTGCTCTCGCACAGACCTAATTAAAATAAACCTCTTTTCCGCAGAGGCATAGCCCCGTTAACACTTTTCTAGACACCTAATAAGTTAGCTAATTATGAAGTGAAAAATATCTCACAAGAGTAATCCTACTCATCAGTAGGATCGAGATCCAACTATCATCACGTGATAACCTAGATGGAAACCACTCTAATTACCACACTCCAGAAGGTATGTAACACTAGCAATTTTTCTGTATATTTGAAACTCCCGATATGGTTTTTGCCCCAAGCGTCATATGATCTTGATAGAGACCAACGTACCATAAGTCGCAAGTGAAGTTCAACCCGTCATTTTCCTGGATTAACTTAGACCCATCCGCATAAGCCCTTGATAGAGACCAACGTGGCTATTCGACTGTCCTAACTAATCGCAACAAAATGCAATAGATAAGCAACATTTAGCTACCGTACACTATGCCTTGATAGAGACCAACGTACATAGCACGAATACTAACTGCTACTCATCTGATATGACGGAGGGCTACGGCTGGGTTTTTGGCAAAAAAACCCTTTAACGTAATGAACTTGATATCATTGAAGGAATCGAGTAGTTTTGAAAAGGAGCGGTTTAGGCTCCGCTTATGAAAACTAGTGGTTTTGAATAAAACTGAGTAATCTATAATAACATAAACTTTTTCTCAAGATATCACTCTCCATGAAGGGATCTAGGCTCTTGTCTCCTCAAATGAGGTGCAGGATATTCCAAACTGAATACCACTATGCAAAGCAAAAGAGCACGGCTATAGTTTTTCGAAAAAGGGTCCTGACAATATCTTTTAGGTTTCTTTTTTCTTCCATTAATTAAAATTAATGCGGTCCTATCAATTATGTCCTATCATACCAGGAAAAAACGAAAATAAAATGTACGTATATGCCATCCGCTTTCGCCACGCGGCCCCGTCATGCAATGTTAGGTTACTTAACTAACGACAGAATGGGGACAACACTAGCGCGGATGCAAAACATATACAACATCTACTAGTATATATAAATATATATATATATATATAATTGTTCGTCCCAGGCTTGATATAAACAACATCACAGAATATCAATAAACAACATAGAATAGCGGATAATCTAGGAGCCTCGGGTTTCATTTGAACCGCAAATGAAACTCGACGTTTTTCGGTCGTGTGGATAGCCCGTGCAATAAATAACCTAGACCCCTATGAGTGAGGCAAGTTACCCGCCGATCCCGAATGTGAGGCAACCCCAATCAACAAAGTGAATAGGCCACCCAGTACTTCACAGAATCCAGTAACTTGAGCACCCCTCCGTGGGTCATCCTATGCCCCCTATGAGTGCGGCAAATAGCCCAACAATTCTAGAGTAAGGCCCCCTCCGTCTCAACGCCATGAGATGCGGGCCCGTTTCCCTCTAGAACCCGACTATTCGAGCACTCCTCCGCAGGGTAATCCTAGTACAGAAAAGAAAAATAAATATACCAACGGTGACATCGACCTCAACCCGTTCATGCCCCAATAAAAGAATATACAAACTGGAAGAAACGACAGTCCACAGGTCGGATGCTCGCCCCGCAATAATGAATATACAAATGAATCTAAACTTTACATCAAACATTGCACAAAAGTCTATCCATTACGACAATCCATCCAAAACATCACAGAGATAAACATCGCAACAACCAGATGCGTGTAACCCCTTCTAATCGACGTATAGAGATTAGAAGATGTTCACAACATATATACGCATCACATATCCAAGTAACGAAGTCTACAACAAAATAATTCCGCGCGCAAATAGCAAACAAAGCAAGTTTTTCCAAAGCCGTAAAAAACAGTTCACTAAGACTCAAAAATCCATCGTTTAAAGCCAATCCGGGAGTCAAAACGAACTCGAAACTCGCTCGAACCTTCGTGAGGTGATAGTACCCAAAATTAACTATCGCTCGGGAGGGATAAGGGTTATCTACCCCCCCCCCCCGAGGCCACCACGAGGTGGCCTGGGGAGGTAGGCAGACCCGAGCCTACCCTTATAGGATAGGTCTCGGGTCTCCACCCCCCCAAGGACACCTTGTGGTGGTCTTGGGGAGTGGGAACAGCCTTCTTCCTCCCAGGGTGACACCCGAGGAACCCACACAACTCCCAGTGGCTTCTCGATCTAAACTGTGAGCCCGCGGGCAGTGCAAACATGCAAAAAGTTGGATTTTTGGGACTGTTTTCGTCGGGCGTTTTTTGCACAAAAAAACGGTGGAATTAAAGCATCGTAACTAGCTAGTTAAGGCTTATGGAGTGGCTTTGATACCATTTTGGTGAGTTGTTCTCACTCTACAATGGAAGTAGAGAGGTGGAATGCACAAAAATCAAATTTTGAGCAAGCACGGCTAACAAAACCCAAGTGATCAAACCATAACCATAAACTAGCAACTACTATGAGTTTATCTACTATGATAGAAGTTTTATATCGAAATAATTCATGTTCTTCAGATCTTCAAAACTCCTTCCTATTGTGCTCCTAGGGATCCTTGATCAATCTTGCTTAATAGCCTTCTTGATCCTAAATGATCCACCTGAGAGAATATGGCTCAAGTTTGCACCTCAAAAAGAAGCAACTAAACAAACTAGTATGCTAATCTAGTTTTCTTAGATGATGTAGAGATATTTAGTAGTATTTTTCTATCTATAAAACACTATGTTTTTCAACTCATGAGAGGGTTAGAGCTTTGGGAAGAAGATGAACTCAAGAGAGGAGAAAGAGTGGCAAAACTAGAATGATGGATGAAAAAATGGCTAAGGAAAATATTAAGCATTTTTATTTTTAATAAAGAATATCAACAATGCTTGAATAGTTTTCCCAAATGAATAAATAAAAGCATTAGCCATGCTTCTCACCATGCTTGAAGACACCTCATCCCTCCACCTCATTTTCTATTTTCAACAAAATAGAAAAAATGCATGATGAGGTGCCATCTTCTAGAAGGTATTTTGTATAAATACAAAATACTTTCTATCGTATATACATATCCGTATTAGTACCAAAATACAAATACCCAAACGATAGAATAATACTACTAATATAATACTAGCATTAAATCAATATCTGATTTAACAAACCGGCTTAATCCTAAGCCCGCTAGTATTATCAACCGACCGATCGAAAACCTGGATAACACTAGAATATACAGATCGAAATATGTATATGTAAATTATTAAATCAATACCTGATTTAATAATCATGCTTAATCCTAAGCCGGCTAGTATTATCATTCGATCGAAACCCTGCATGTATAAACATATGTCATCTACATCGTTTAGCCTGAACCAGGGAAACCCTTTGTGTGGGACTCTAAAAACTCGACAGTACGTTGGCAGTGGGTTTAACCACAAGAACTTCACGGCACTAGCTGTACGTAACGACTACCCAGGTACCTGTCGAAAAGAAGGCCGACGAGCAAGCTCATCCGAACCCTTGCTGAGCCTATCCGCGACAATCTCCGTATAGTCAGGTCTTTTCGTCTAAGAGTATCGCATACCGGGTCTAGGGGCGGTAAACGTCAGACCCCTACTAACCTGATAAGTCGTGTCGATTTGGCTCAAGACCAATCCGAGAAACTACTAATCTAACCATCAGTAAATCTCAACTGTCTTGGCCAAGGTCTTATTGTTCTGGACAACCGGACACAGTGCGATATCGACTCCCAATACTGGAAGAGACGAATCCCTGAAAATTACTCACTGCCTCCATGTGGCTCGGGACTGTACCCAACCAAAACCTTTTTGCACGACTCAATAGAGCCGTGGTAGGGTAGTGATCAAAATACAGTGGGAACTCACACGAGACAAATGATGATCTCAGGTCTAAAAACTAACCATACTCATGTCACGTGAGAACCGCTATCTGACGATAGGTATAATACCATATAGAGATTCTCGGCGAGTCCGTCCAGTGTACTCAATCCCAGTGAGCAGGTATACAATCTTAGGTGATCACACCAATAGCTTGGGACCAACCACTGCCCCTTGTCGGGGTCTAAAAATGTATACAGTAGTCTACTCTGGAATATCGATGCCCGGTCTCGATATTCCTGCGACTTAGGACCTTTAAGGATGCGCTTATGGACTATCCAGCTCCCATAAGTATGATCACCATCATAACGCTGGTAATCAAGAAAAATCCTATGGGCTTTATCAACATGTATCCGCCATATGTGATATCGAGTATAACATATGCACATGTTAAGATAAAGACAAACCAAAATAGTATACTACTGTATCGAGTCTTTATCAATATGTGTACGCAATATAAAGCAACAAGAGAAAGAATTACACATATTAAGAAAAAGACAACTCAAATAATATACTATATACAACTGAGCAAGATTGTCCTGTACATACATATCTTTATCATCCTATACAATACAGACCACTACGGCATACATATCCAACACCGTTGGATTCATACAAGAAACTATCCCAAACACCCCGAGTATAGTATATGTTATAACTGTAAGATATCCTTAGTTAATTTGATTGGTTGATTATAACATGTTTTGATCGAAACCATAGATTGCAAAAGTTGTAGAATGAAGTCGAGTAAGTCGAGTAAAATGCGAGTCATGTCAATTGCAATCTTGTGTCGAGTCAAGTTAGTTGAGTAGATTGAGTTCAAGTTCAAGTTCAAGTTTAGGTTTGAATTTGAATTCGAGTTTGTGTTCATGTTATAGGCATTTCTTGTGAATGGATTTAACTTTTGAAGATTTTATGTTTGGGAGAAATCGGACAACTGCTGGACATGGACGACAAGATTTGTGTTTTTTCCAAGACAATTGCCATTGATAACTCCGTTAATTTATAGTATTATCTAACCTAAATAGGTAAGCACTCACTTTCTCCGGCTCTCTGAGTCTCAAGACAAATGATACCACTTAAACCTATATTAATCTAGAGTCCTTAAATATTTTTATTTTATTGTTTATATTGTATATATATTGTTTGCATTTCTCAAGGGGGTTTTATGAAAAATATTTTAATATCATTTAAAAATGATCCTCGAGGGTGATTTAGAATGTTGAGATTTTTTATGAACATGTATTTTAATTTTAGTGATATTTTAGCAATGAAACCTAGCTTATAAAAGTTTGTGTTATTTTAATGAAAACTACTTCTTTTACAAACTTGGTGGTATTTTATTAAAATTTTAATCTTTCATTTTAAAAGATAATTTTCACCATTTATTTTTATTAAAATACGGATTCATAATTATATATAATTTTCCAAAGTTAATTTATTTCAAAAAAGTCGTATTTCTTTTAAATCGTATTTTCATTCCTTTCGAGACTGAATTCTCTATGAGGAGCTCTGCATCTCGCTCTACTATCCCAAAAATATGCGATAATCCTCACCATCCATTAGCGTGTCCCCTGACGAGGGTTGTAGAGGCACAATTGCAAAAGGCGGTAAAAATATCGATAAAAATGTATTTTTATAAAGTGATGGTATTTATTTGAAAAACGTATTCTTTTAAATTAACCATACATCTAAATATCGTGCTATGAATCAAAAGTGTGCATGTGGGGTAGGTCGTTACCCCATGAATTTCCTAGAGGTATATATGCTAGTTATCGAAATAAGGGTTATACTAAAGTTCAAGGTATTTTTCTGAAAAAATTCGTTATATGATTATTTCACATGAAATTTTGGTTACACAAAAAGGGAAATGATGTGAATATTGATTTGAAGTTATATTAGGGTGATTATGTGACATCTTGACCTATTAAGGATGATAAAAACATTTAAAAGTAAATATTTTTAAATGTTAACTCCACTTGTTGATATCATTTTAAACATTGATTTGAGATGAAAGGAAAGAGAGAGAGAAGGGGCTTACAGGTAGCGTAGCATTGGTAAGAGGGTAAGGAAGAGAGGGGGTCTCCTTATCATCATGGTAACGTCGGGAAAGCTCCGGTCGTCGATAACGAATCGCTACTCCTCTTGGCTTGCTTAACTCAATGGGAAGAGTTAGGGGATGGAGTGGTATTTCTAGTGAAATTTGAGAGTATGGGAATTAAAAATTTTGAATTAAAAAGAATTAAAATGATGTTAATGGGGGATTTGAAGAGTCTCTGTTTGATTTCAGTATAATACAGGGGAGTTGAAGAGATGCGTGAGCGAAGCACGGAGGAAATCGGAGATGATCCAAACGCCGATAGCGGTCCAAGGATGAATTTGGGAGGTCGGGATTGGATCAATCATCTCGAGATTCATGCCACGTATTTAACTCTTAATTAAGACCTCATTTATCTTGTTTGATTTTTCTGAAACTTTTCGATTCTCCGTGTATTGCACGTGCAACTATTTGGCTTCCGAAAAGTTAAAAAGGATAATATTAAAAATAAATAGGACTGATGGAATTCAAACACACAGGATATGTCACAGCAGCGTAGAGACTTTACCAGTGAGCTACAAGTTGATTCCTTGCTTTTATTGAACAAAAAATAACTTATAATTCCTAATCATGCGGAAATACTCTTTTCTATACATTTGAATAAATTACATTTATACAGGGATTTCAACGTCGTTACATAATAAGAAAGCTCTCTTGTAAGATCCTTATGACTTATAATGGAAAATACACTTAGGACTCCTCACGACTCCTAAGAAGAAAATACACTTACGAGATCCTCTCGACTCATAGAGAGAGAATATTTTTATGAGACCCTTACGGCTCATAAAAATTGAAAAGCCTTAGGTGATAGGGACCAAAACCTGTTTTTAATCCATCACTCTCCAATGGGCAACGAAAAATGATAAATTGATCTTGGAATACGTGTTTCGGTGATAGCAACACGGATGCCAGCTATTTACCGCTGAAAACTGGACTAAGACATTAAGACGTCTAGCCTGAATTTGGGGGCAGATATTATTTGGACATATCCATCCTTCTCTCCGAAGATACCAAGTTGATTTATTGTACCGCGTATCGTAGGTTTGGATAGATACGACCGATGTAGCAGACTTTATCAAATTCCCCCTCATTTGTGAGGGTTTTTTTTATTGTGGGGACACTCTTCCCTGCAGGCGCAAGCCCCTGCAGTTAATTACGTTATCGCTTTGCGATAACAACTTTCTCCTGCTCCGTTAGGTCACTTTGTATCGTGTTGTATTTTGTTTATTTTGGTTGCCCGTGGATTGTATACGGAGACCAATTTATGTCGTCGCATGTAGGACGCGGATTAGTCCAAATCCGTATATATATTTTCATGATTTGGGTCAAGCATTTTCTTGATGGGGTCCACGTTTGCAGCTTGGTTTGCAAACGGGAATGAACTTAGGACGCATTTGTCAGATTTGTGAGGTCTATCCGTTCATATGAAACTTGAGCTTTATCTAAGGGTCGTTAGTCTTATTTAAGACTAAGATCAACTTAGATGTTTTGGTTCAAGTATTTACTTGACAGGGTCCACGTTGGTAGCTTGGTTTGTCAACGGAAATGAACTTAGGATTCATTTTTCATATTTATGAGATCCATCCGTTCAAAAGAAACTTGGGTTTGATTTAAGGATCGTTAGTCGTTGTTTACCTCCGAAAACAGGGACGAACTAGGATAGATCGTCTTGCCTGAATTTAGGGGCAGATACTATTTGGACTTCTCCATCCACATCTCCGAAGATACCAAGTTGATTTATAGCACCATATATCGGAGGTTTGGACAAATGCGACCGTTGTAACAGACTATATCAGACTCCCCCTCGTTTGTGAGGGGTTTTTGATTGTAGGGACGCTCTTTCCTGCAGGCGCAAGCCCCTGCAGTTAATTACGTTATCGCGTTGCGATAACCATTTTCTCCTGTTCCAGCAGTTCACTTCGTGTCGTGTGTTTTTTTTTGTTTATTTTGGTTGTCCATGGATTGTATGTGGAGACTGGTTTATGTCGTCACCCGTAAGGCGCGAACCAGTCCAAATCGGTATATTTTAGATTTGGGTTTGTGTTTTGAACTTAGGTTATATATTTCTCTAGTTTAAAAAGGTTTGGTTTTATTTAAGGATCGTTATTCTAATTTGAGATTAAGATCAACTTAAATATATGAGTATTTGGGCTCAATTTATTTTTAACTAACGATACATTAGCCATATTTAAGACTAAGATCAACTTAGCAATATTTTAAAGATCATTAAATTTTAGATGAGATCAAAGCAACAGAGCATTTGGGCTCAGCTGTAAGAAAACATTTCAGAGAGGCTTAGCCAATTTGGGCTTAGTCTACTCAGTCTCTCTCTCTCTCTCTCTCTCTCTCTCTCTCTCTTGTTCAAAAGTGCTAAGCACTTATTTGGGCTCTGTTTGTTCAGCCCCTCCTTTTTTATGCAAAATTTCTATGCACTTGTTTGAAGCTCTGGCACTCACATGGGTGTCATATGAAGCCTTCAGTTATGGGCACTGCCTAATCAGTGTTAAACACTCAGACATTTTGGCTGAATATATATATATATATATATATATATATATATATATATATATATAGTGATAAGCACTTTTTATATGGCGTCCACATGAGGAGCACGTGCGGCGCTATATCATTTACTTTGTCGAGAGCCCACGTTGTTTCACGTGAGGCACCAGGCGCTGTCCAATCAGTATTAAGAACTCAGTCAGTTTGGCTGAATATATATATAGCGCTAAGCACTTTTTATATGGCGTCCACGTGAGGAGAAAGCGAGGCGCTATATCATTTATTTTGTCGAGCGCCTACATGTGTTTCACGTGATACACCGGGCGCTGCCCAATCAGTGTTAAGCACTCAGTCGTTTTGGCTGCGTATGAAGTGCTAAGTACTTTACTCGGCGCTTACGTGTGTTTTACGTGAGACGTTGGCCCTATGTTTTGGGCGTTCGCGTGTTTTTCACGTTAGGCGTTGGTCACTGTTGAGGGCACCCACGTGGGAAGCATGTGAGGTGCTAATTCCTTTTCTTCTTTGGAGATTGAATCTCATTAATGATCACCCAAAATCCTTATTTTGAAGATCTGGGATCAGGTTTTCTTTCAGAACTAAGTTCTTATGTTTTTCTTTTATAAGAACTAAGTTTCTTTTAGGGTTGAACCCTATTTTCTGAGGAATTAAATTTCCATATGATAGATTCTTTTCCTTCTTCTTTCTTTTTAACCTAGTTCTTTTTTGAATCTTTGATTCTCAAGAATAAGATCTTACCGATGTGAATTAAATTATCAACTTGTGGGAGACTTATCTTGTAGATCTCTGATCCAAAGAAAGAACTAAGTTCTTGTGAAGGTTAAACCCTTAAATATGTTAGTTAAAGAAGATGTTTTTATCTCGATGTTTTTTCTTTACGTAAGGTTTGAGAGGTGGAAAGTCTTCTTCTTTATTGAGAATTAAATTCTCTTGTTGTTTTTAAAGCTTTCTGTATTTTTTAGAAGCTTATAGAAGGGTTTCCTCTCTATCTGTCTATACTTCTGAGACTTGAAGTCTCGGGCCTTTTATATAATAGAGACAAATTGTTAATTAGTTTGAGAAAATCTCTTATTGAAAGATTCCAATTGATTTAGTTAGGCTCAAAATTGTTCAACGGATTTTATCCACCGTTGGATCTTTGATCCAGTGATTTTTATTTCACAGAATATATCTTCTTGTTTTTAAAAAGATTGGGTAAATATTTTCTCATATACAGAATTTTATTCTATCAAACGGTGATTTTTAATCACCATTGAATTTTTAATCCAAGAGCTCTCTATTTTACAGAGTGCAAATTTTCTTTTGTTTAGAAAGGTTGGAGAAATATATTCCCAAAAACTGAATTTAATTCTATCATTGGATTTTTGATCCAACCGAGAATATTTTTCTCACTTAGAAATATTTGGGAGATATTTTCTCCTGATAGAATTTAATTCTATTGTTTGATGATTTATTATCACCGTTGGATGTTTGATCCAATGGTTCTTTTTAACAGAGAGTATCCCAAATTTTTAGGGAAATATCCTCAAGTTAAATTTAATTCTACTTGATTTTAACTTGAGCGTCGGCACTCACGTGTTGTGCACGTGGCCGCTGCTTAAGAATTTAACTCTTATATATGATAGGCGCTCATGTGCTTTGCACATTAGCGCCCACGTGAGTTTCACGTGCGACTCCACCATAGGATTTGATCCTAAGGGGTTAGAGCTGGCGCTGGCGCCCTTGTGGAGAGCAGGTGAAGCGCTACCTCATTAAAATTTAACAGAACTTAGCTCTTTTTAATTATGTTTAAATATTAGGGGAACAGATTCCCCCCAACAACGGGGTCACTTTTACCACCGTAGGATCTTCTAGGAAGTTGAACCGCCATTCCCACGTCCTATAAATAGGGCCTCCAGCAGCTCACCCGGTGTACCTTCCTCCAGCCGGCAAAGCTGCAGGGAGCACTGAGCAATGGGGGGTCGAAAAGGCTAGACTGGTGTTTGGTCGTTAGGTTCAGGCGAATAGTTAGCCGAGGAAGGGCCTGAATAAGCTTTTTGCCCGATAGGACGGAATCAATCGCAACACAATGGGGGAGGGGCGGGGACGAAACTGAGGACTGGTTAGAAAGTGCATCCCAAGAGCGAAAGAGGTCTATCTCTTCCACCTTCGTCCGTCATTATCTTCCTCCTTGAATTTTTCTCTCTTGAGAATTTAATTCTCATTTCAAAGCTTAGATCTCTTCCCACAGAACTCCTTCCGATCAGTGCTAAACTTTGCCAAAAATTTTGGTACGGATTATGAACAGAGCTTAGCTCTTAAAAGACTTTTTATTTTGTTTTAGATTTTTAATCCATTAACAGAGCTTGGCTCTTTTCTTGAACTGGTCTCTTAGAAATCTTTTTAAAAAAATTATGAGTAGACCGTGGGTCTTGAGTCGATGGGCATCCTCGAGAATCGCTAGTTCTCTTCTCAAGGTTTTACCCTATCATTGATTATGATCTTTAAGAGTCTATAGAATTTAATTCCATTGTGTTTCCAATTTGTTTCCCATCAGGGGATTTCTGGGATTTAAACCTATTATTGGAGGAATTCAATTCCCTATTGTCTTGTCGAGCTTAGTTCTGCATTTTTTTGGAACTTTTGGGAATTTTATTTCCCTTCCCGTTCTTGTGTATTTTCCTTTTTAGGGTTTTAACACCCTCTTTACAGATTTGAATATGTTGTTATTCTTGTAATGAGAATCCTTTTAGATTCTCACAATGGGCGTATATCCCATCATTAATGAGACATCATCTTGATTTTGTAGGGCCCGCTGATTTTCTTTTAGACCGTAGTGATTTTAGTATTTTAATCGCTAACCCTCCACTGGTTTTTTCAGGTACCATGGCTTCCGGTTCCTATTTCCCTTATGTTCGTTCATAGAGTGCTTTTGCCGACACCCCAACTGATCGTGAAGTCCTTACTTTAATCCGGGACTACGATCTGGAACGGAAATCGCTTCATCTATAGGGACTGTGGTATGGCTATATTATCCGAGGTCGGCGCAGCTTTAGTTGTGCGACGCCATCAGAACCGATCCCTTCGATTCATTATGCTGGCCCTCCATAGGTCGCTTATATTATGGAAGAGGTCAATTGAACCACAGAAGGTCGTCTCCAACCTTCCATGGCGTCGATACCAGTCCAGCCACCGATGGCCCTAGATATTTTGGAGCGTCGCATGTGTCAAAGGGAAGCACGTATTTAGGGTCAGGTTTACACAATAGGAGTGACCCCTCGACATCTGGCTGGTTACCTCCAGTGAGCCCGTTACATTTTATCGGCTAAGAAATCGCTACTGCTGAAAACCGGGTTACACCCAGCGGTCTACGCGTCTCTTTTCTATTACCGCACTCCTCATGTGTGATGGGTTAAATCCTTCCTAGAACAGTGGAATATTCCGACCCACAAGTTTCTATTATCGGATCGAGAGGTATCGATTTTGCTGGAAGAGTTCGCAGATATTTTTGGGTTACCTATCAGAGGGGAGCATTATGAAAAGATACTTCCTCCTGATGAGTATATCTTTGCTATCGAATCGGTAGTTATGGGCCTCACTCCGGAAAACGCTATTCAGCACAAGTTCGTGAGCCTGATCAAAGTGTTAAATATCTATGAAAGCTTGTTTTTGGAGTCCGGGGGGCATGGTGTTAGCTTTACGGACTTTGTTGCCTGTTTCCTTCGTCCGAAGGCTTTATTGAAGAAGGCTGTGAAATTTTCCAAGCTTGATGATCCGTTCGGGTTTAGCTTGGACAAATTAACGATTGCAGATGCATATTATAAGCAGCTCTTTATTCCGGACACCCCCATCGTCCCTTTTGCAGAGATTGTCGCTCCGGATATTGATAAGGAAATATATATTGTGGGCTTCATTAGTTTGTGGCTGAGCTGGTTTGCACTCCCAATGCATCGCTATATGAGACCGTCTATTTTTTATTCGGCTCATCGTGTTGTGGCGGAGACGCGTATGGCTGTTGAGGTTGCAGGATTGGCCCATTTATATTATGGCCTAAGTATAGCGGCTGACACCACCCAACCGGGTTTGAAGCCCGTAAATCTCCCTTTGCATTACTTCACCTCATGAATCGAGATGCATGTGTTGGGTGCCTTTGGTGTGCATAAAAGACCTAGATTTTATGAAGGGTACAATTTCTCCTGGGTCATGCAACAGGTCGACGCTTCTTCTCCAGACCCAACACAACAAGAGGCTCGGCGATTGCTCCTGCGTCCGCGCAAGGTTGGGGACACCGTGACTTTTGTTGATAAAGTCTTGACCATTGGTAAAGAACCCCCCCCCCCCCCCAAAGTGGTCCAGCCGCTTCATGATGTCTTTAAGGATGGGGTTTCTACTTTGAAGGCTCGGGAGATCGTGCATCTGTATTCCACCAGGCCGGGTTTCCTAGTATCCAGGAAAAATACCTCGTTGTTATTCATGAGGTATAACCCGAATCGCTTTGCTCAGCAATCCGATTATAACTAAGGCATTCCTCTCAAAGCATTTCTCGTTGATCCGGTTGCTTCAGAGGAGAGCGTTCGTAGCACAGTGCACCATTTTATGCGGCTGAACACAAGGTCTCATTTTCTGATTTCTGAGCCGAGTCATATTCCGAAAGCCTCAAATTCCTACATAGCCTGGTACCAGCATGCTACGGGTGCCGTTATCAAAGAAGAAAGGCGTATGCTACTTGATCACAAGGATTCTATTCCGGCCAGTAACCCCGCGATTCCACTGAAACGGCGAGCAGTTGTCCGTCCTTCCTTGAGAGAGCGGTGTGGTTGTAGTTCCGCGAGCCTTTCTAATAGTTTCGGCAGCTAAGACATGACTGGACGTAAGTGCTCTTGGTGATGTGATGGCCGTAGCGTCTTCTGAGTCGGGTATTGGCTCAGAAATCGGGACTCGACGTCCTAAGAGTCCTGTAAAGTGCAAGCTCTTATCGTCAAGTGTTTCTGCCGGCTCTCAGAAGAAGAAAAAATCCATGTTTTCGGCCGACGTTGTATTTGGTTAGGAACATCATGCTCCGTATAGCGAAAGCTTATCCGAATACGGCACCTACGACAGTCTGTTTGAAGCTTTTACTGATGAGAATGCCGCAACTAATTTTCAAGCTGCTATTGAGGCTTCTGAGCGATTAGCCCGCGAGCAAGCAGCGTTTTCTTCTCTTACGGCATCAGGCATATCTCATTCATACTTTTTTGTATATCTTAGAGCTTCTTACGCTTTATTAACACTCTTTTCTTACCAGGTTTCTCCACTGAAGAGGCTCTTTTGCCGTCCCTTAAAACATTCTAGGAAGAGGAGAAGCTTCGTACTTTTATGGGATTTAGTATGATTCGTTTTGTGATGCCTTTAAAATATTTAGCTCATTTTATTCACACTCTGACTCCCCTCTTTTTTTTATTATAGGAACCACCGCAGCTTGTGCCGTTCCGAGTGTGATGTCGTCTTTAGGTGGTGGTGCGGAGGATATTCCTCCCTCGATGGAACCTACGGAACCTTCAGAGCTACCGACTATCGTTGAGGCCACCCTAGGGCCGCTACGGGAAGCGTCGCTAAAGCAGCCGATGACGGACACTGTAGCAGATCCGGAGGATGAGTCTGATTCGGATAAAGACATTCCTCTGTCTGTGGTTCTGGAGAGATCTCTTCGCACAGCTAAAGCCGAGAAGAAGCGTCGGAAGCATGCAGTGAGGGAGCATCAAGCTGACTTGGCCGAAGGTGCGGGTTTGAGTAAGATACGACCCTCTAGCGTTCCTATGGAGGACATTCCTTCAGCCTTGTCAACCGCTTATAGGCAGATCGCGCATGCAGCTCGTGAAGAGGCTGAGCGGTTACTTCAAGGTAAGATAGCGCACGATATTTTAATGAAACCTAGTAGACTTATTTGCTTTCCCGAATTTCTTTCCATAACAGTTTTTTCTTGAATTATAACACATTTTTCCTCGAATGATACAGCAGGGCATGTTTAGGTGTCAGCGCTACGGATGAGGTGCTAGCATCTGGGGACTCTGGGGCGCCAGGCCTTCATTTTGAGTCTGAGACTGTTCCAGCTGCCACTTCCTCTCCTTGTGGATCCCCGACATCGACGGGTGATGCTTTCATAATGACGGCCCTTATTGATTCGGGAGATGAAGGTACAGATGTTGAATATGTCTTCCCAATGGTGGTGGACGTCGAAGAAGCTGTCACAACTAAAGACGCTCTAGATACAACTATGGTTTTGGCACCGTCATGTAACTTCCATGTTGATACTTTTGGATTCTCAATCCTGCAAGACACATTCGCTAATATCTTCTTTATTTCAAACATAAACGCGGTAAACCCTAGCGCTGTGCTGATTGAAGAACCCCCGTCAGCTTACTGTTCCATCCATCTCTTTTGCACCTCCCCGAGTTTTCCTGGGCCCAGCGATGGAAAGTAAAACTCCTTTATTCCTTCGCTTTAGCATTGATATTACTCCTTGGGTTAATTTCTTAAGCATATTGTTGCTATCTTATAGGAGTGCTTTTCAACCACTTATGCCAAATGTTAACCTCGCACTTCGCCTTCTAATCAGGATCCATCCCTCTTTCTGGTGTTAGTTAGTATATCTTTCATTTCTTATTTCATCTTTCCATGAGTAACCATTTTCTAATAGGCTTTTCCCTGTACTGATCACAGTCTTACGGCTCGAAGGAGAAGATGAAGAAATAGCTAAGCCCTCCATGCTCCCCGATTTTCCGCTTTCAACTATTGGTAGGTTGGATCTCATTCATTTTTTAGGTTGAAATCTGACCCTTCTTTATATGTGTCTTATTCCATAGCAGTTCCACCGGCTTTGGTCCTTTCGTGTCTTGCATCTCTATGCCCACAGGTCCCTTCGCTAAATGCCAATCTTCCAGAGGCACAGTAAATAGCAGGTGTATGCTAAGCGAATTTATCAAAGATCTTAATGTCGAGGCTTTTACTCCTGCTGCGGACTTTGCGGATGAAGTCAACCCCATGCTGGAGACTCTTATGACTTTCCATAATGAAGATTTCGTTAGCATCTGGGTTTATTATTGTAAGCGAATCGAGGCTTGCCTTCATAAGATCGAGCGCAAACGTCTTACGCCTAAGGCGTTATGCTTGAAGGAACAATTGGTCGCATGGATCGAGCATAGTGCCACTTCCGTCCAATACTTCGAGCAGAAGCAGAAGGAGCATGAGACGGCTTTTAGAGAATCAAGCCAATTAAGTGCCCAGGTAAAAATAAATAATGCACGGCTCCGAGTTATCTTCGAAAATCTTCAACGATGCGTTTTCGAAGGAGTGGCGCTGAGACGGGACCTTGACTCTGCTGAGCGAGGAATGCGGGAATCTGAAGTTGCTAAGCAGGAGATTTCTAAGAAGCTTTCTTCATGCTTGCAACAACGAGCTCAAGTCAAAGCAATGCTAGCCGCAATAGTGGAGCGTGAAAAGAAGTTGCGGCAAGAGAATGAACTGGTCGCTACTTTTCTGAAAGCCCCGCCCTCTTAGAGGCTAGAATTGTATCTTTCTTTTTTTATATAAATTGTATCTTTGAAAGATTTTGATTCATGAATAAAGAATATACTTTTTTTTATTTACACGTACTCTTGATGTCTTAATCTGGCATGAAGTAGTTTATGCACTCATTTCGGAGTTTGTAGTTTATTCACTCGTTTCGGAGCCTCTAGTTTATTTACTCGTTTCAGATTTTGTAGTTTATTCACTCATTTGGGAGTCTCTAGTTTATGTATTCATTTCAGAGTGTTTTTAGTTTACCTCCCTTGGGTTTACGGGAAAACTTGTCCTAACGTTGTATGTAGATAACCCCCATTCTTTACGAAAGGGGTTTATTAGGTTTATGGTACTAGGGTTTTAGTCCACGGTACCATCGCGTTGGCTAATATATTCCTTGATATGCAGTTTTTAATCCACCGTTCGAGTAGCCCCGTGACTATCGTGTCTCTGATCCGTTCGGAGGATGGACAAGATGTTTTTTAGTAATCTCCTTAGGTCATATTACCGTCGGAAGAGCAAGCGTTAGGAATTTACCGTGATGCTTTTTACTTGAGTTTAGGCTCAATTTGGAGCCTCAATGAGTCATAACCGCACCTTTCTGGGGTGGGATGGTCTCCAATGGTCTTTTAGGCTTTATATGAGTTGCCGTCAAGGCCTAAAGCTGGGAATATGTCGTCACTTCATTTTTTGCTTTGACGATGTCGTGCAAATTCTTTACTGAAGTAGGGTAGACATCGGTAGGACCTCTATGCTGCGTGTATTGAAATTGAGGTCCGGAGCTAGGAATATGCCATTGCTCCAATTTCATTTGATAGCTGCGTTCGCATCTTGCTGAAATGAGGGAGAATGCCGGGATAGTCTTTAAGTTGTTTATGTATTGTCGAGACTTGGATCTAGAATTTTACTATTACTCCATTTTTGCTCTATCCCTTGGGTCTTTTGTTGACGTTGCATATGTATTCTGCTGGAATGAGAAGAACGTCGGGGTGATCTCTGGTCTTTAGATGTTGCAAATGAGACTGAAGCTAGGATTTTGCCGTCACTTCACTTTCACAGAGATAGTCTCTAGGTTGTATATGTACCATCAAGACTTGGAGCTAGGATTTTGCCATGGCTCTATTTTTTCTTTGACCCTTGGGTCTTTTGTTGACATTGTGTTTGCATCCTGCTGGCATGAGAAGGAATGCCTGGATAGTCTCTAGGATGTATATGAACCGTCAAGACTTGGAGTTAGGATTTTGCCATTACTCCATTTTTGTTTCGACCCTTGGGTCTTTCTTGTTTGATGGTGACGTTGCGTCTACATTCTGCCTGAATAAGAAGGAACGCCTGGATAGTCTCTAGGTTGTATATGAATCGTCGGGACTTGGTTCTCCTTTTGACGAAGCGTGGTAGGAGAATATGGTCCCTTTTCTTTTATTTGTGCCCATGGATCGTGTACAAGAATCAATATGCACATACTTGCAGGGCAGAAAATTTTCGTCTTCATTTCATTATTTTTTTTTATTTTTTTATTTCTTTCTGTGATGCTCTATTTTTTCATCTTTTTTATGTCGCGAAAGTCATAATTGCCCAATCATTTCGGCTTTTTATCCACGGTGCCCAATCATTTTGGCTATATTTTTTTAATATTTTTACTTGCTGCTTTTATTGCAAGTTGTCTAAACATTTCGGTTGTTTTTATATGCATATTTCTTGCTTGCTGATTTTTATCGTGAGTTGGGGACTTGGTCCTGATATCCATTGTGGCATCGGCATCGCTACAACTGGAATATTGCCTAGAGCGAATCATCATTTGCCGTGAAAGGACTTGGAGTTTGACACCTGTTTAGACATCAGCATCGCTACAACTGGAATGTTTCCAGGAGCGAATCATCATTTTCCTTTGTCGATTTGAAAAAAAATGACTTAGGAGACAGGGTTAAGATCCTGTCGACTAAGGCTTTTGACTTCATGAGCCGTAAGGGTCTCATAAAGGTATTTCTCCCTATGAGTCATGAGGATCTCGAGGTGTATTTTCTCCTTAGGAATCATGGGGATTCCTAAGTACGTTTTCTCTTGTAAGTCATAAGGATCTTCCAAGAGTATTTTCTCCTTATAAGTCGAGAGGAATTACAAGTGTCGTTCACCATATGGGGATATTTCTCGTCATTAGTGGAACTTGTGGGAGAATATTTATTCATGCCCGTGGATTGTATACAAGGGTAAATATCGGACCGCTTGTAGGGCAGCTTGGGGAATATGACGGATTAAAAACAGGTTTTGATCCCTACAACTTAAGGCCTTTGAATTCTATGAGCTGTGAGGGTCTCATAGTGGGAATTCTTCTTATGGGTCGTGAGGATCTCGTAAGTGTATTTTCTCCTTAGAAATCGTGAGGATTCCTAAGTGTGTTGCTCCTTTGTGAGTCGTAAGGATCTCATGCGGGCAATTTTTTTTACAAGATTGCGCCCTTCCAGGTTTTCACAAGCTCGCTGGTAGTCCTACTATTTTTACTCACGGTGCCCTTTCGGGTTTTCACCCGTGGTCATTTCTCTTGTGAACATACCTTTTTTTAGACGGCCCACAAAGTAACGCACCATTAGCCGTAGGTCCCGGCCTTATTCTAAGGACTACATCATGCGGGACCTGTGAGAGTTATGAATCGTTTATGCCCGTGGATTGTATACGGTAATAGATATGGGTTTTTACCGTAGGGCTAAATGTGTGAGTTTAAAGACATGACGGTCCTTTATCGCCATATTTTGGGGCGAAATACTAGTTTATGGACGTTCCGGTCCAACATTCCCATTTTGGGGACGAATATTAGTTTAGGGACGTTTCGGTCCAGCATTAGTTTAAGGACGTTTCGGTCCATTATTAATTTAGGGACATCTCGGTTCAGCATTCCTATTTTGGGGACGAATTTTAGTTTAAGGACCTTTTAGTCCAACATTCCCATTCTGGGGATGAATGTTAGTTTAAGGACATTTCGGTCATTTATCACCATTTTTAGGAGAGTATTAGTTTAAGGATATTTCGGTCCAACATTCCTGTTTTTGGGGGCGAATGTTTGTTTAGGGACGTCTCGGTCCATTGTTAGTTTAGGGACATCTCGGTCCATTGTTAGTTTAAGGACATCTCGGTCCAACATTACCATCATTTTTTAGGCGACGAAGATTTTCGATACGACTTTCAGGGTTCTGACTCGGGAAGATAGCGAGCGGACACAAGCATCGTCATCTATCATTGACCTAAGTTGTGACTCGTCAAGCGTAGTATTTTTTGAGGAATCGGTCGTTTATTGGCCGGAAGGGTCTTTCACCATGAATATCCATGAGTAGGTACGCTCCACCTTGGTAGATATTGTCTATGATGTACGGGCCTTCATAGTTCGGCTTGAACTTCCCCCGTTTTGCATGATTAGGGATCATTGGTCTTTTGATGACTAGCACGAGTTCACCTTGGCAGAATGTTCTCGGCCTGGTCAGTCTTTCGTATGACCGTATCATCCTTACCTTGTGAGCCTTCAGATTTTGCTGTGCTATAAGGAGAGTTTCATCGAGGGCATTGAGCTCCTCAAGCCTAAGATGAGCATTTTCTTCATCTGTCAGCTGGTATCGAACTGCTACTCATAGAGAGGGGAGTTCTATTTCCAACGGGAGCACTGCTTCCGTGCCGAACACCAACGCGTATGGAGTTGTATTCGTGGCCGTCTTGAACGTTGTTCGGTATACCCAGAGAGCTTAATGCAACCTTTCATGCCAGTCCTTTTTATTTCTGGACACCATCTTTTTTATAATCTTTAGCAAGGTCTTGTTGAAAGGTTCAGCTAGACCGTTGGCCTGAGAGTTATAGACTAAAGAGTACTTCCAATCTATTTTATGCTATTGTGCGAAGCAACTTATTTTATGGCTTCTGTAAGCTGGCTCATTATCCGAGATTATCCATCACGGAGTGCCGAACTGATAGATGACATAGGTTCTGAAGAAGTGGAGGATATTCTCCGTCTTCACCTTCCTTAGTTGTACTGCTTCTGCCCATTTAGAGAAGAAGTCAGTTGTTGCTAATATGAACCGATGTCATTTGGGTGATACTGGTTCTATATGGCTAATTATATCGGTTCCCCATATTTCGAACGGCCAGCTAGCCACTGTCGGGTGTAGCGGATTTGGATGTTGATGGATGAAGTCCCTAAGAATTTGGCATGAGTGACACTGCTTCGCATATTCGAGGCGGTCTTGGATTATCGTGGGCTAATAGTAAACTATTCTTTTTATCTTCAGCTTCATCTTTGGCCCGGGTTTATGAGAACCGCAGAGTCCGTAGTGAGTTTCGTGGACGACTTTATTTGCTTCCTCCGGCCCCAAGCATCTTAGCCATAAATAGTCGAACGATCTCTTATATAGAGTATCATTGACGAAGGCGAAAGAAAAAGCTCGTTTCATGAGATGATGTCTAGACGACGCATTTTCTGGTATTCGTTGGGACTTAAAGTAATCTATGAAGACTTCCCTTCAATCCTTAACATATTCTTCGTCCTCTATTTGAAGGGCTACTTGTTCGGTCGTTTCTTTTGTTTTGGATGGTTTTATTAGGTCTTCCGAAAATATATCTCTTGGTGTGAGAACCCTGCAACTTTGCACAATGATCCTTACATCATTGAGGTCTTCATCAGCCAATTCCTTAGCCAATTTGGCCATTACATCCGCCTTGCTGTTTTCCGCACGCGGTATACTTTCTAGGGTATAGGAACGGATTTGTGTCAGCAGTTGCTCCACTCTTTTGCCATACTTTATCAATGTTTGATAGTTTCCATTTACTTGGCTAACGATCAGCTGGGAGTCTCCATATATGAAGAGGTCTTTAATTCCCATATCGATAGCGATCTCAAGACCTGCTATCAAAGCTTTGTATTTAGCTTCATTGTTTGTCCTTAGCTCCATTAAGGAAAGGGTGTAACTCAATATCTTTCCTTACTGAGTCACGAAGATAAGGCCCACCCCAGCTTTGATTATGGGGGTGTTTTGCTTTCGCCGCTTTACGGAAGATGCTCCATCGAAGTAGAGTTCCCATTGGGAACCTTTTTCTTCTTCGATTGCGTTGAACGCATGTTCGTCTAGCAATTCGCAATTTAATGGGGATTCAGTTGGTATCGAATGCTCCGCGAGAAAGTCGGCAATGGCCTGACCTTTCACTGCTTTGAGGGGTCGATACATTATCGAGAACTCCATCAGGAGGAAGGCGAATTTAGCAAGCCGTCCTGTCAGTATGGACTTTGAAATTAGACATTTGAGAGGATCCACTTTTGATATGAGATGGACCTCGTGTGCCAAGGTGTAATGTATGAGCTTTGTTATTGCGAAGATCGGTGCCAGGCAATACTTTTCGATGGGGGAATAATTGTTTTCTGTCGACAGGAGAACTCGACTCAAATAGTACAGAGCTCTCTCCTTTCCCCGATCGTTCTCTTGTGCCCATAGCTCGACCAGAGAACCCTCAAGGGCCGTTGTATATAGGATAAGGGGTTTTCCCTTAACCGGAGCAGTCAATACCTGCGGATTTTGTAGGTATTATTTGATTTCGTCTAGTGCATTTTGGCACTTTTGATCCCAGACGAATAGGGTCCCTTTCTTCATCAAATGATTCTAGAGATGGCATTTTCCGGAGAGGTTGGCTATGAATCGCCGGATATACGCGAGCTTTCCTTAGAGAGACCACAGTTGTATGAAAGTTCTTGGCGTGGGCATTTCCATGATCGTCTTGATCTTTGAGGGGTCGATTTCGATATCTCGGTGACGTATGATGAATCATAGGAATTTGCCTTAGGAAACTCCAAACGCGCATTTTAGAGGATTCATCTTCAGAATATACTTCTGAAGGCGTTGGAACACTATTTTTAGATGTTCTCAATGTTCTTCATGAGATTTGCTCTTTACCACAAGGTCGTTAATTAGTCTAAAATATTGCACATTTGAATGAACATTTCCCTATTATTGTTAAGTACTAAAAGAACTTTATTGTAATTATAGAACATATGAGGGTTTATGTGTAAAAAGTTTATTATTATATGTTTCTACATTATAATTAACATAATGAGGGAAAATACATGCATATAATATTTATATAAAATATTAGTAATTAAAATATGCATATCATATCAAATAATTCTAATCAATATTCTTAAAATATAATATCATATAAAATGGTTAGGATAATATCTCAAAAATACCAAATATTACTAACACTGTGATTTGAGATATTTTGCAGATATTAGCTCAGGTCTGGAATCAAGGATATTCGAGATGTCGGAATCTAATCTGCCGAAATATTAGCAAATCATAAGATCTAGAAACGGCAGAGACTCAAAATAAGATTTGAAGAATATAGAGATCTAAGTGATCTCCACATGTCAACACCAGAGAGCATAAGAAATCCAAAGCCATGACTCCACTAAACCGCCGCGGTTGGGCGGCCAAACTACCATAAATGCGGTGGTCCGCGGCGGTTCTGTGGGCTTAGGATTTGAGATTTTTTGTATAGGATTTTAACAGCAAATATAATTATATGGAATCTAGGGTTTCTGTTTATGGTGACTATATAAGGGACCGAGAGCTTCACTTTGAAGATCATCAACCGAAAAGATCAAGAGGTCTAAGACGATCCACGCATCCGAGTTGATCATCAGTTGTTCATCTACTTCCAACAAGATAGAGATCGAGAGAAAAAACTAGGGTTTTTGTACTCTACTTTAAAAGGATTTGTATATGATATAGTTGATTAATAAAGGTAGAGTTTTTATTAGTCTTTTTGCATTTTATTTCTGCATCTTAATCATGATCTCATTCTTCATCCTTTCTTCTCTAACCATGCGTGAGTAATTCCTAGCTTGTTAGGGTTCGTAGGCTAGGGTAGATCAATGGATGATAAAATATTTTAACTTCTTTATACATTTTAAAGTTTGTAAACTTTAGCAAAATAAATGTTAACATCCTTATCGGGCGCGCTATCAATTTATTGATAGTCTCGACCACGATTTGAGATTAGATTAACACTTGTTTTGTTAGGGGCTGGACATGAATAGAGATCAATGCAAGGACAAGGGTTAGGAGAGGGGAAACACTAGTTTCTTTCAAAATAACCCTAATCTATATTCATCACTATCGATCTAGTTTTAAACTATTAAAAGATAAAATGAGGCATTTTTAATTAGTCATCCATTACTACTAAGTCATATGAACCCTACAAGCCTCTTCTTTATAAATCTTACATCCGTATTAAAGTAGATCTACAAACAACCAATCACCCTTCTTCTATCAACTCGTCTAAAGAAAGAAAAAGGTTCACGTTTCCCTGTGGACGACCCGTACTCATCGCGGCTAGCTACTAACGACACCGTTCTAATTGTGGTTAACTTTATTTACAACACTTCTTTAAAACAACGATCAATCATTCGTCGATATAGCATTCGACAATCTCATGGATGAGATCATCAAAGATCTTTATCATGGCCCTCTGGAAGGTAGCGCTAGCGTTCTTCAAGCCGAAGGGCATCACTTTATAGCAGAATATGCCCAATAGGGTTCGGAAGGCAGTATGCTTTTGGTCATCAGGATGCATTTTTATTTGGTTGTATCCTGAAGATCAATCCATGAAGGAGAAGACCTCATGGGTGGACGTGTTATCGATCATCAGCTCGGTAACAGGTACTGGGAAGTCATCCTTCGGGCAAGCTTTGTTGAGATCCCGAAAGTCCATGCAGATGTGCACCGTCCCATTTTTCTTCATCGCTAGAAACGATATTAGCGATCCAGTCGGGATATTGAACTTCTTGGATAAAGCCAGAGTCCATTAGTTTCTTGACTTCCGTGTTGATGCTCATCTCAAGTTTAAGTCGCATCCTTCTCGGCGCCTGTTTGATTGGCTTTATTCCCGGTGATATAGCCAGTTTTTGTATTGCCAGTTTTGGATCTAGACCCAGCATTTCGGAACAATTCCATGCAAAGCAATCTTTATACAGCATAAGCACATCTTTTAATGTGGCCACCTGTTTTTCAGATAGCAGTTCACTGACGAACGTTGGTCTCGGATCATTTTTCGTTCTAAGTCAATTTTTCTTAGGTTTTCCGCCGTGGTGTGTATCCCATCATCCAGCTCTTTTGGTGCTGGTGGAAACTCTGAGATCACCTCATCCTCGTCTTCATTTGCGAAGCACCCGTAAAGGTTATTCATCTTCTCGTGCCCTCCCTCTTTTGAGAGTGTTATCATATGGCAGATACGAGTTTGCTTCCATTCTTAATGTTGAGCTGGTCTTATCCTGACGGTATAGGTCCTTTTTGGCTCATGCTTTTGCGGCGGGGTTACCCTCCAGCTGTCGGATAACGTAAACCTGCCTTGTTGATACAGATCTTTTACCCAGTCTTTGTGATGGGTTCTTCCAGCACCCTGGCCATCTACCATGGCCGATGCGGAACAAAAACTGGCGTTTAAAAATTTTGCGCAAACAAAACCCGCCCAAGGTCGAAACCATAAACCTATACTGGCAAAACTAAAGAGAGCTAAACTACGAAGGTTAGAATGTAATACCGAATGAACCAAGTCCTTCGGTCTTCCATCTTCTTCCTTAGCTCCTTGAGGCGTGTTCGAACAAACTTGGCCGCCGGTCTTCCTCCGTCGAAGATGATCCACCCGAGAGATGTAGCTCATGGCTCTAGCTCCACATCGAAAGCAAGTAAAGAAACTGGGGATTCTAGGTTGCTAATCTAGAAAACCTATGATGTAGTGAGTGTTCTAAGTGTTTTTCTATCTCATCTCACCTCCTCTCATGATTCTCAACACATGAAAGGGTAGAAAGGAGGTGGAAGATGAAGGTAGAGAAACTCAATGGGAGAGTGAAGCTAAATGGTGAGGAGATGAGAGGAACCAAGGTGAAAAGGAACCATCTCATATTTTTCTCCAAGTGGCAAAAAATGCAAGTGAGGAAAAATCAAATGAAGAATGGTTTATCAAACACAATTTTCCAATAAAATATGCAAACCATACTTGAATAGTATGCACAAATGAATTAATAATTTATTTGTGCACACTATGCAAGCATGGTCCTCATCATACTCCCATCAAGTTTATGCCACCTCATTATCCATTTAGAATAAATGGTCAAACCCAAATGAGGTGTCCACCTTCTAGAATGTTATCTGTAAAAAAATACGGGTTACATTCTACTGTATATACATACCTGTATTCGTAACGAAATACGAATACCAGAAGAGATAGAATAACATAAAGAACATGATACTAGAATATACATATCGAAATATATATATATATATATATATATACGTAAATTATTAAATCAATACCTGATTTAATAATCCGGCTCAAACCCAAGCCAGCTAGTATTATCAACAGTCCGATCGAAAGTCCGGGTGCATGTACAATCAATTGATCGGACCCATGTACGTATCCAATATGGCTACTACAACATTTCGCCTGAACCAGGGAAACCCTCTGTGTGGGACTCTAAAGACTAGTCAATACGCTGGAAGTGGGTTAAACCACAAGCACGTCAGCGGGACTAGCTGTATGTAACGGCTACCCAGGTATTGAGCGAAAGGAAGGCCGACGAGCAAATTCATTTGAACCCCTACCGAGTATGTCTGTGACAATCTCCATACAGTTCGGTATGTTCATCTAAGAGTATCGCATATTGTGTCTAGGGGGTGGATAAAGTCAGACCCCTAATAACACGATATTTCGTTTCGGTATGAAGCCCATCACCCACTGAGAAACTACTGATCCAAATCAGTAATTCTCGTCCATCTTGGCCAAGGATTTCTGGTGATGGCCACCCGTGCACTACGCGGCATCAACCCCCAATACCGGGAGAGACGAATCCCCGACGATCCGCTCACTGCCTCTATGTGGCTCAGGACTGTACCCAACTAAAACCTGTTTGCACGACTCCTTTGAGCTGTGGTAGGATAGTAATCAAAGCACGTTGGGAACTCACACGAGACAAATGATGATCTCAGGTCGACAGACTAACCTGTACTCATGTCACCTGGGAACTGCTATCTGACAATAGGTATAATACCAACTAGCATGTTCTCGGAGAGTCCGTCCAGTGTACTCATAACCCAATGAGCATCTGTATACTATCTTAGGTGACTAACTGACACCAATGGCTTGAGAGACCGGCCACCGCCCCTCGTCGAGGTCTCGATAAGTATACACTAGTCTACTCTGGAGTATTGATGTCCAGTCTCGATACTCCCACGACTAGGGACATTTAAGGATGTGCTTATAGACCACACAGCTCCCACGTATATGATAGCCATCATAATGCTGGTAGTTAAGCAAGAATCATATGGGCTCTAACAATATGAAATAGTGATCTGTAATGCCACCTAATGCATGTACATGATGATAAAGACAAACCAGATAGCATACTATTATCTCGCGTAAGACTGTTCTCCCGGTATAGGTCCTCCTACAATCATCACAATCGCTTTCCTGCGATTCAATAATTAACTTGATGGCACTATATCCAACAATCTCCCACTTGCACTTAAGGCTAATTATTGCAGTGTCGCATACTCACAGGCCGTGTGATACCGAACACCCAACTTCTCTACTAATCAATCTCACAAAGCCCATTTGTGAAACTATTGCGTTCGAAAAATAGCCTCAGTGAGTAGATCCGCTCCAATGTTTCTTTCTTTATCTCTCTATATATCAACTTCGCGGAGAAATATTATCTTCCAAAATGAGCGATACATGTCTTAGAATTTGTCTGGATATCTGATGGAACCCAGTTCACAAATGAACTCCAAATCCAACAAATTTCTTAGACTGTATCATTTATTGAATTTAATCAGTATCCCACGCCATGCCTTCCTCAGTATCCGCTTGGACCACCTGTCCAACATACTGCCCCTCAAAAAAAGAGGGAAAACTATAACTCTGACAGTCACTCTGTCATCCAGGTCACCTTGGAAGCCTAAAATGATAACCGCCTCCCGAAGGAGCATGCCGTTACCATATAACAAGAACATCCACTTATGTTCATAACTGCTTCTCAACGTTTCTCCAGGATTGGATTAATATATATGCTTATTGCAACTAGTGCAAAAGCAAAATCTGGTGTGGTACTTGACATCTCATGATTAACTCAATTGCCTAAGCAAGTGATATGCCAATTATGTAAATTGCTCTTCTTATTGGTCTAGAAGGCATCTCTTTAGAGAGGGTGACTCCATCACATGCGGGTACACCACCACGCCAGGAGTTGTCCATTCTAAAACACTTTAGAATAATGTCAAAATACCCGAATTGGGACACTTCCCAAATCTAGATCTAAAACCATATATCTAGTCACAAGAATCTCTGATATTATATCCATATTGAAGGGCTAGCCTATCACCTCGTCAAGGGTTCGGTAGCATCACATATGCCATAATCAAAATTTTAGAGGTGCTAAGTCAACTCGACAAGAATCGAAACTAGAAGTTTTAGGGATTCATACAACTAAGCATCACATGCAAATGTAAAACTATCACTAAGAGGAAAGATTACAACCTTTGTAGATCTTCCTCGGTGACTCCTTGGCACTATGAGAGTTTGAAACGGATCGATGGAAGTCTTCCTTGTCCACGATGATCCACCCGAAGTCCCTTTGCCCAAAGCTCCTTGCCATACTTGTTTCGCAAACGAAGTAGAATAAACACCCTACACAAATCGGCTAGATGTGTGTAGTATGATGATGTGGTTTATGTTCTTCAATTGAAATCCTTTTCATTTATCAATTTCACTCTAGAGAAAAATCAAGAGAGGAAGAAGAAGATAATGGTGGCTTGAGCTTTCTATCATATCACATATGACAACTTGTTTTCACACCCTTGTTCACAATTTTTCTCTTGGTTTTTTCATTGTATGTTTCATATCACATATGAAGCTATTTATAGTGATAAGAAAGGAATAATCACCATTATTCCATTACCACCATAATTGTGAGTGGAAATTCTTTTCCTAAAGAATTAAGCATGGGTGGAAATTCTTTTCATTAAGTTAAGTAAAGCTTACCCACTAAGGAATAAAGGAGCATGTGTGGATATTCTTTAAATTAACTTAAAATGATAAATACAAATTAAAAGCTTCAATATAAGTCTTATATTGCCACCATTCTTGTATCAACAACCATGATACAATGTATGCATGTATGTGTCCATGCACATCATCATGTGCATACATGCATGCATACAAAAGGATTTACTTAAAGAATTTATCTAAATGTAATTTGTTAAATCAACACTTGATTTAGCAAACCGGTCATATCTCATATGATCCGTCAAATAGAAAATGCCCGATTAATATACGTTATCACATAACCGTATTTAATCGGGTCCCGCGCATATCTCATATGCACACCACATCTTTTTGCCTGAGCGAGGAAACTTCAATGTGGGACTCTAAGACTCGTCAATACGCCAGCAGTAGATGATGATCATATCAAACATCTACAAGCCGCAAGAGGTCAGCTAAACATAACGGCCACCCGGGTATTGAAACGATCAGAAGAAAACCAGCGAAGCTGTAAAAACTCCCGTCGAGCCAACTAGCAACACTTACCGTACAGTCCGGTCTCTTCGTCTGATACGTCGCATATGAAGTCTAGGGGTGGTAAATGTCAGACCCCAGTAACTTTATAAGTCATGTTGATTTATGGCTCATAACAGGTCGAGGAACTACTGATAACACTTATCAGTAAACCTCGAGAACCCTGGCCAGGGATTTAGGTGTTATAGCCGATCAAACATAGTGCGACATCAACTCCCCATACCGGGAGAGACGAAACCCCTCCTATCGCTCACTGTCTCCATATGATTCGGGACTGTACCCAAAATCCACCTGTTTGCACGACTCAGTAGAGCCGTGGTAGGGAGGAAATCAAAGTACAGTGGGAACCACACAAGACTCTATGACGATCTCGGGTCTACAGACTAACCTGTACAAGTGTCACCAGAGAACTGCTATCTGACAATAGGTATATATACCATCTAGGAGTTCTCGGCGAGTCCGTTCAGTGTACCCAGTCTCCACTGAGCACCCGTACACCATCCTTGATGTCAAACACCGATGGATATGGGATCATCCATCGCCCATCATATGGGTCAAGATGCGTATACGCTAGTCTACACTGGTGTATCGATGCCCTGTCTCGACACACCCTCGACTAGGAACAGTTATAGGATGTACTCATAGACTACTGTGGCCCCACTAGTATGATCTCATCATAGTCCCAGTAGTCGAGTACAAATCCTAAGGGCTTTATCAACATGTAACAAAAGAGACAATCAGAGTATATGTTTAGATAAAGTACAACCAGATAGCGTACTATCATGTCGAGCAAGAAAGTCCTCCCTATATATGTCCAAGCATCCACTACAATATACATCGTATGTACAGTAATGGCCTCTAGGGCACACATATAACTAACAATCTCCCACTTGCACTAGGGCCATCTGTTGTGGTATCACATACCAAACAATCAGCTGTGGTTTAAGTATCTCATACTCAACCATCCCATAAAAGTCTCTACTGGGAAAAAGCCGTAGTGAGTGGATCCGCTCTGTTGTCCTCTGTATCTACTCTCCTAACCTCGATCTTCCTGGAGATCAACCATCTCTATGATCAGGTGGTGCTGCCTAAGAATTATATCTGGATTTCTGATGGGACGGTAGTTCCTTGGCTAAAGCCACAACCCCATTGTCACACAATGGTAGGAACGAAATTCATCTTATGAACTTTTATATATATCCAGACTTTATCTTTGGTAGCATCCTTAGTAATGACGTATCTTGCCTTTCTTGTATGTCACGGTATCTAGCTTGGAACTCTTCCAACATACCGTCCCTCTACTAAGGGAAAAGACAATGACTGTGACTGACATTCAGTCGTCTTTATCACCCTGGAACCTTTCCAGTGATTCTCCCTAGGATCAATTGATACTATCTCACTACAACTAGTGAGTATCCTAACATCCATTTAGATCTATCTTATAGATCAAAAACTCAGGATTTAGGAGGTATCTTATATGGAGAATCTTATGTGATAAGCGGAGATTGACCGAGTGTATCATAGGAAACTACTTCCCTATCAAGAGTATGTCATCCATGTACTCTACGAGGATCACCACCATACTCCATACCACGAGGTTCAACCATTTTGATGAAGTCAAACTCTTTGACTACCACATCAAAACAAATGTTCCAAATCCGCTGTGATTCTCCCCAGGATCAATTGATACTATCTCACTACAACTAGTGAGTATCCTAATATCCATTTAGATCTATCTCATAGATCCTAAACCCTGGATTTAGGAGTATCACCTTTGATCCTATATGGAGAATCTTTATAATAAGAGGAGATCGACTGAGCGTAGCATAGGAAACTCCTTTCCTATCAAGAGTATTTCATCCACGTACTCTACGAGGATCACCACCATACTCCCTACTACCTTTTATGTATATACAAGGTTCATCTATTATTTTGATGAAGTCAAACCCTTTGACTACCACATCAAAACAGATGTTCCAACTCCGCGATGCCTGTTTTATCACATAAAACATCTTGCACACTTTTCCGCTGCTCCCACTGTCTACGAAGCCCTCTGGCTGTGTACTTATAGACGCTCTCTTCTAAAACTTCTTTTAGAAAAGCAATCATGACACCCAACCACCAGATATCGCAGTCAAGGTATGTAGCAGTGGCAAGTAGGATCTGGATGGACTTAAGCATAGCTTTGAAAGTCTCAACTTTTTCATGTACACCAAGTAATCTTCTCAAGATATACTTGCTCCTGATGGGGATTTAACCCTTCAGATAAAGCAACCAAAGTCCATACTTTGTTGGTGTATAAGGATTCCATCTCAGATCGCTAATCATCCAGCCATTCTTACAGAGTCCCACTCCTGATGGCCTGCTCGAAACTAGTTACGTCATACCACTTTGGTTAGGCAACAACCCCATCCCATAGGGTCGCCGCAGCACCAAAAGGTCCCTCAGCAGCTATTTTCTACGCATGCCCCTTTGCGAGGACTACAACCCGTCGGAACACCTTCCGGTCTCGAGAAGCGCTTGGGTAATATGAAATCCTCGCTCCCACTGTCTTAGAGAAACCGAAGTATCTCTTAGGTGGGTGAGGACCCTTACTAGATCGGCGGAGAGGCTGAGGTTCGTTAGTGTCTATTGAATCTTTTGGTTCTACCAAATCATCTGTTGTAGCTGGAACTCCTTCCAGTTCTACCTTATGACCATTAATTTCTTCACAAGAAATTCCCTTTTCACAAAAGGTGGCATGCTGAGAAACAAAACAACTTTTGTTCTTCGGTTAGGTCATCTGTTGTAGTTTGTATAGTTGGAACGCCTTCCAGTTCTACCTTATGACCACTAATTTCTTCACAAGAAATTCCCTTTCACAAAGGTGGCATGCTGAGAAACAAAACAACTTTTGTTCCTCTGTTTAGGTAGAAGATATTCCCTTGCTAATGTTTAGGATATCCAACAAACTTCCACAGTTTTGACTTTGCCTCGAGCGTGTCCGGATTTAGGTTTTTAGACATAGGCCGGACAACCCCAAATCTTAACATCTTTAAGAGATGGGCTCTTCCCATACCATATCACATATGGAGTAGTAGGCATCTGATTTGATTGGAACCCTATTCAATAGGTATGCAGCATCGCAAGTGCATAACTCCCAAAAGGAAAATAGGAAACTCAGTAGTACTCATCATGGAGAACACCATATCACATAGGGTGCAATTGCTCCGCCCCGATATACCATCGTGCTATGGTGTATACGGAGGAGTACTGCTGAGAGAGAATCTCATTCTCTTTTAGAATAGTCCAGTATTTCCATGCTCAAGTATTCTCCTCCTTGATCTCATCAAAGGACATAATACTTATACCCGTTTTTGGTTCTCTACTTCTAATTTATATTCTGTGAATATCTCAAAAGCTTTGGACCTATGTTTCAACAGGAACATATGTCTGAATCTTGAGAGATTTATCAGAGAATGTAACGAAGTACAAAGAACCGGTCATGGCATATGTAGACAGGGGACCTTTCATACATCATCATGTATCAATCCCAATAGTTCATTAACTCTCTCTGTTTCCAATAAACAGAGCTATGGTCATTCAATCTTTGTGACATGACTGGCAAGTTTCACAAGATGTAAATTCAAATTAGTTTAAATATGCATCTAAAATGTAACTTCAGCCAGCCGGGTCGCATTGATCTGACCTAGTCTACAATGCCTCAAGAAAGATCCGTTCATTTCTGAACTCTTCCTCTTGTGTGCGTTCTGTATACTAAGAACTGTAGTTTGATTTAGAACGTCTATGCTTTTAGATAACGTGCCTGAACCGATCAACACTTGATATAGGAAATGTTCAAAACATTATCCATCAATACAAAATTTTATCATTTCTTTACTAATAAAGAGATTGATATGATTTTGTATATCAGGTTCGGTATCTAATAGCATTTGTTCAGAATCAATGTATTCTTAATACAGAGTGATGACTGCCAACTTCTTGGCTTGCAACAATTGCACCATTTCCAACTCTTGAAACTTATCACCCGTTCTCAGTCATTTACCTTTCTGTAGCCCATGTAACAGATTACATTTGTGGGATCCTGATCCGGTATCATTATACCCAGGACGTAAAAGATACTGAGAAACAGTTCTTTGTGATGAACACACCCGAAGGAGATGCATCATATGCACTTTCTTCGTTTGGGCGGCATAGGAATTCTGGTATTTCCCTATTTCCTGCTCTGTCTTATAACAATTATAGGTTGGAGCGGGACCAACGTTCTCCAGCTCAATATAACAAGCGGGTTCAGTCAATATATCCGTATTTATTATCTTGATTAAGGCATGATATGGTCACTTTCTGGAGAGAGAGAGAAGAAAACACTTTAGCGTATGCTCTTGTAAGATTTAGATTGGTTATTTATCTAATCCAGATGTCTCCCACTGTTTTTATCAAATCCTCCTTCAAACCCTAAAAGGTAAGATTAGCCGGGAATAATTACACCCTATAATTTCATCAAATTGTCTTGTGTAAAACTTTCCCAGGAGTAACTTTTACTCGCAGTGAGATCGGGATCCAACTATCATATAGAAGGTATGCAATCTCATTGCAAATTTCAACTCTTGAAATTCCCGATATGGTTTCTACCCCTTGTCACTTATGACCTTGGCTATGGTCAACATATCATAAGTACTAGTCAAGTTCTACTCGTCATTTCGTGATTAGCCAGACCCACCCACATGACCCTTGACTATGATCAACATAATCACATGAATGTCCTGACTAATCGCATCATATGCTATGTAGGAATACATCACTTAGCTACCGAACACTACGCCTCGGCTATGGTCGACATACGTAGCACGAATACTAAGTACTCTGCTTCCTAAAATGACGGAGGGCAACGGATGGTTTTTATGAAAACCTTTAACGTTTTGAACTTGATGTCGTTGTAGAATCAAGTGGGAAGGAGTGGTTTAAGCTCCAGTTTAAAAATCGAATGGTTTTGTAGTATCTTTCTAATTTTGCTAAAGAGGTCACTCCCGGTGAAGGGATCTCGGCTCTTTCCTTATCGAATAAGGTGCTGGATATGTAAATACCACGATGCAAAGCAACAACAGATCAACTATAAAACCAAATCGAGTTCTTTGTAACATTTTCCAGTTTCGCTAAAGGGGTCACTCCCGGTGAAGGAATCTCGGCCCTTTCCTCATCGAATGAGGTGCAGGATATTCAACAATACCACTATGCAAAACAAAAGCTAGAGTTACCCTTTTTCAAAAAGTTTGATTCTACAACATCTTTAGGTTTCTTTCTCTTAACATTAATCACATTAATGTTGTCCCATCAATTACGTTTCCTAAACATCACAGAATAGAACGTGTACCTATACCATCCGCATTCGCCACAGTGTCCTGTTATGCACCGTTAGGTTACTTAACTAACGGCATAGCGGGGCGGAACTAGCGCGGGTGAAAAATATAAGTAACGTTTATTATATATCATATATATAATAATAATCCATTCGTCTCAGATACTAAGTAATCACATTACAGAATATCAACAGCAGAAGCATATAAAAGGATATCTAGGATGTCCGTATTTTGTATCGAGCCAACAATAGAAAATGCGGATTCCACGGTCGTGATGAATAGCCAAGCCCACACCCCTAGACCCCTACGAGAGCGGCAAGTGATCTCGCCAATTCTAGAATTTAGGAGACCCGGTCTCGACTCCTCGAGATGGCCTCCCACTGAACCCTAGAACCCGGTCACTTGTGCTCCCCTCCTTGGGTCTATCCTAATGCGGAAAAGTAAATAATATACAATTGATTTATACATGAATGAAAATAAAACTCTCATCTCACATAAAAACCCCCGGCTATTCATTCGCGACAATCCTACTCATCATATCTCAGCAACACATAATATCTCATATCATCAACGTAAGTAAGTATGCGTATCCCGATTGTCGTTGACGTATAGCAACGAAAACGGCGATACACCACATACTAAACTTACGGTCACAGAAAATAAAATGAAAAACTACAACATTTGGAATCCACAATTACCTTAGACATCATAAATTCGAAATATCACATACTTCGTATTTCATGCCTAACTATATGAATTCCACATATTGTATCACATTTCAGATAAACAGACAATGTTAAACTTTTCGATCGAATAAACAAACACCCAAGATTTCCCAAACTGCACAACACTTGAGCCGAGTTCAAAAATTTCTAGAACATGCCACAGCCCCTTATGGACCAACCGTAGAAGGGCCAAACCAACGCCTCACATGTGGCAACGCTAAACTACCACAAACCCTAAGGTTCAGTGATAGTTTTGACGGTCACATAATCGAGTTATGGTTATGTTCTTCTAGAGTGTCCACAAATGCGCTTGCACGTTTTTCGAAAGTTTCGAACTAGGGAAAAATCCAACACTTGGAATTTTTCCAATACGGGAAAAACCTGTGTTTCTAATATTCGTTCAAACATTTTAACACGTTCTAAAAATCTGAAAATCTGAACGAAGTTAAAACTTTTCCAATCGAATCACCAAAACCAATTTTTCTCCAGAATACTCAACACTTGAGTATGTTTTAAATGTTTCAGAGGCAAGTACAGAATTAATCAGGTCTTTTGTACCAAAAATTTTCACCTGAGCCATTTGTAGCGCCGCGGATGGGCGGCCAAAGCCATTACTGTACATACGATGTATATTGTAGTGGATGCTTGGACATATATAGGGAGGACTTTCTTGCTCGACATGATAGTACGCTATCTGGTTGTACTTTATCTAAACATATACTCTGATTGTCTCTTTTGTTACATGTTGATAAAGCCCTTAGGATTTGTACTCGACAACTGGGACTATGATGAGATCATACTAGTGGGGCCACAGTAGTCTATGAGTACATCCTATACATATCCAATGTGGAGAAACCATCTTGTGACAACCATAGTATAACCGATCTTAGTATAGAAATATCACTTCCTATCAAGAGTATGTCATCCAAATATCAGGACATCACTCCCTACTACCTTCTTACCTGATCCATCTCTTATTCTGATGAAGTCAAATTCTATGACTGTCATATCAAAACTAGATGATCTATCTCCGCTATACCTGGTTTAGTCTATAAATAGACATAAACTACTTGCTCACTATACTTCCGCTGCTCCCACTTGTTGTTATATGTATGCCCTAGAGGCTATTATTATACATGTGATGTATATTATAGTGGATGCTTGGACATATATAGGGAGAAATTTCTTGCTCGACATGATAGTATGCTATCTGGTTTCTCTTTATCTTAACATGTACACTTATTGTCTCTTTGCTACATGTTGATAAAGCCTTTAGAATGAGTACTTGACTACCAGGATTATGATGCAGATCATACTAGGACAGAGGTAGTCGGTAAGTACATCCTTCAATTGTTCCTATTCGTGGGAGTATCGAGATAAGGCATAGATATTCCAGAGTAGACTAGCGTATACTATAACATTTTAGAAAATATAAAATATTATTTTTGGAATTTAATATTAAAATATTATTTTTGGAATTTAATATTAAAATATTATATTTCGCGAAAACTATTCGATTTGCGAATTTGGGGTTTTCGTAAAATGGTATAAATATATACCAATATTTGTGAAATAATTGGAGATTAAAATGATTTATTCATTTAAATATATATTTATTGGATTTGGCATTTTTATAATTAATTATATGCAGTTTAAATAAAAATTGATTAGTGCACTACTAATCGCGATTAAGCCAAATCCGTGTTTCAACATTTTTCCATAGTTAGTGCACCATGACATGTTACATTTTTGTTGCATATTGTTTCATTTGTATTTGTTGATATTTGGCTTTTAAGGAAAAGAAGAAAATGAAATAGAAAAGAAAAGTCAATGGCATGTGATGAGAGAGAGAGAGAGAGTGAGGCATGGGCTTGTGAGAGGGTGAGAATAAGAGAGAGAGGGGGCTGCCCTTCATTTCCCCTCCATTTGTTTTCTTCATCTCCTTCATCCTCTTACTTCCTCTACCTCCACCTCCAAGTGTCATCTCAATTTCTTCACCAAAACCCTATACTTCCTTCATTAAAAATAATCCCCACCTCATCCTCAACACTTTGGACCTTTCAAAGTTGGATTTTGAAGACTTTGAGCAACTCAAGAAAATTCTTGAGTTTCCAAATGAGGTATAATTCTAGACTCTAGTTAAGTAATTATGTTTAGTATATCCTAGATGTAGTTTAGAGTTAAACAAGTGTGGATTGTGATCTTAGAAATTTCCTAGATGAGGTTTAGGGTATGAGTTGTGTTGTGGTGATGTGTAGTGGCTGTTACAAGACCTTCGTGTGGATTTTATGGCCAAAAACAGAGAATAGAACCCGATATACGAACTTAGAAAGTTCCCCGTGTCGGTTTTGTGAGGTTTAATAGCCTACAGGGTATCTGGAGCAACCTGGAATGATTATGAGGAAAACTAGCAATACCACTGACCTAGATAAACCACTATGAGACCACCACCAAAATACAAGCTCTTTTTCCCCTGTTCTGGCCGGCGAGCTCGGGTAATATGGTGATGTCGCCGGATTTATTTTAGCTTCTGGTGTTGAGTTTTTGTTTGTAGCTCCTAATCCCTATAACATATCCCATGTAGTTGCTTGTTTAGTCCCAATTAGCCTGAGATGAAATCTGGGAGTGATTTCCTATGTCGCTGAAATTGGAAGTTACGATTTATGAACTTGGGATTTGGTATTTGATATTGTATTGGGTCGTTGGACGTTTGTATGTCAACGACGAGAGTTGTTTGGTTATTTTGCATGCGTAGGCTATAGGTTCTCACCTATGAGTGCACCGCGTGCCGTATCGGTTTTCGAACATTGATTTTAATGGAATTGCGATTGTGTATTGATTGTAGTTACCTTCGCGTATATTCCGAGACGACGAGGCACATCGACTACGGCTGAACAAGGAGTTCTGCGAGTGAGTAGATTTATATCTACGGGGGAAGTCGGGTGGATGACGTATAGAACCCCCGCTATTATAAAATGGAAACCGATATATAGAATATAGTCGAAGAAACCTATACTAGGAACCTATGGATGGGATTAAAGGTTTTAGTGTGAAATGATACGATTGATAGATTCACCGACTCGAATATGGTGTAGATACGTATACCTTATATCATTGGGCTCAGGATTTACTTTCTGCTACGTTCAGAACATTCTCATTGCATTGCATATACCTGTGCTAGTACACCTACACCATTATCGATGATGCGTATGTTACACTTACACAGATTGCCGGCTCACACACTTTTATCATCGATAATTGCTATGTCACTTACACAGTAGAATTGTTACATCATGCTATGATATATTGCTATGCTCACATCATTATGCTATGTCGCATGATATAATTGATATGCTCACATTTCTGTTCTATGTTTGCATACATCATGCTTTATGATTATACGCATTGAGATGCTGTTTTCATGAGATTCTGGATTTGAGAACCGTGGTAATATTTCAAAGGAAATTATGTATTGTTATAAAAACCTGGTTTCTCTTGATATGATATTTTGAGGCGTCCACCATGAGTTTTCTCGGTTTTGAGATTGGTTTTTGATACCCGATTCGAGGAGCGGTAGGCACCGTCTGCGGGTACATGGTGGACCCGGTGAGGTATCCTGGGGCAAGAAGACTCGTATAGTTAGGCGGTGAGCCTGGAAGGGAGGCACTACCTACCGGTGATAGTATTTGGACTCGGCGATTATCCGTAGGATACCGACCGGAGTTGTGAGATGGATATGAGGGCCGACCAGAGTATGCGGCACCTGACGGCCGATTTGAGGATGCGGCGCCTTAGATATGTGGATTTATGTGTCGATGCTGGACACGGGTTTCATGATGTTTCGAGTGTCGGTGTTGGACACTCAGGTTCCATGATTTTGATGTGTCGTTGATGGACACACGTTGGATGATATCCTCATATTTACATGCATATGCTTTCATGATATTTACATGCATGATGTTGTTGTGTTGTTGATGGACACATAGATGTTATCCACATGCATACAGGCATTGATTATATTATTGGCATGTATGCAGATACGGTCACCCTAGATATCATAGTATTACCTTTATGATATAGTCGACCTATGAGTCAGTTGTTTTATTCGATTTCTACCTGCTGATGTTTTCTACTCACAAGTTGGCAACTCACCCCCGTTGTGCCACAGTTCTTGCAGGTTGACCGCATGGATCAGTAGCGGTATCGCTGGCATACAGCTTGCTTTCGGGTGATTTGCTTTAGTAGGTGGGACATATTGGATCGTGCCACTCTTGTATTCATTATTCCGGTTGTATCTAGTCAACTCCATCAATCAAAACTAGTATATGTATAAGTAGTAAGACTTAGAAAGACTTGTGTTGCGAGACTTAGAGCGATGGGTTATATGTTCGCTTGGAGGGTTGATGTCTTGCTTACATTATTCTTTTGTGTTGATCTTCGCCGTTGGGCGTCGTATACATATATTTTTGTCTTGCGTGGTTGTGATTCCGCTGATTGGCAAAGAGCTAGCTCCCGCCTGGGGATGCCTTTTATATTATCATGTATATGTGGTTTTGGATCAAAATATACAAGGAAGGTGCTGCCCAAATTTTTAAAAGACGAAATAAGTTTTTCAACTAGTATAGTCCACTCGCATTTTCATGCTCCATTATTTATGAATTTAAGAAAACGTTTGATTTCATCATACCTTTATTTCAAAACATCACCTCTTTTATTTTCTTTAAAAAGGTTTAGATACTAGGCTTCGGCTTACTTAATTTACGTTACGCCTTTAGACGTTGCGTGATTTATGTGCCGGTCACGAACAAAATTTTGAGTCATGGCATATACGCTTCTCGACCCATATGATGGGTGATGGATGATCCCACATCCATTGGTGTTTGACATCAGAGAAGGTATACGGGTGCTCAGTGGAGATTGGGTATACTGGACGGACTCGTCGAGAACTCCTAGATGGTATTATACCTATCGTCATATAGCAGTTCTCTGGTGACAACTGGTACAGGTTAGTCTGTCGACCCGAGATCGTCATAGAGTCTTGTTTGATTCCCACAGTGTTTTGATTTCCACCTTACCACATTCAATAGATCGTGCAAAACGGTGGTTTTTGGCTACAGTCCCGAGTCACATGGAGGCAATGAGAGATAGGAGGGGATTTCATCTCTCCCGGTATTGGGGGTAGATGTTGCGCTATGCTCGATTGGCCATAACAGGAAATCCCTGGCCAGGGTTGCTGAGATCTACTGGTAAGTGTTATCAATAGTTTCTCAAACCGTTATGGGCCTCACATCAGCATGACTTATCAGGCTATTGGGGTCTGACGTTTACCACTCCCAGGATGTGATATGCGACATATCAGATGAAGAGACCGGACTGTACGGTAGTGGTACTGATTGGATTTGCAAGAGTATGAGTAGGCTTGCTTGTTGATCCTCTGATCGCTCAATACCCGGGTGGCTGTTACGTTTAGCAGACTGCTTGCATCTTGTGGGTGACTGATATGATCACCACCTACTGCCGGCGTATTAACGAGTCTTTAGAGTGCTCCACAGAGATTTCCTGGCTCAAGCAAAACGAAGTAGGAGCACATATGTGATATGTGTGGGACTGAGATTAATACGTGTATTTGATACCGTATTCTATTCTCGCGATATGTGATATTGGTCGGTTATATATGATATAGCCGGGCTGTCGAATCAAGTGTTGATTCGATAGGTTGATACATTTGATATTAGTCAGTTGTATGTGATATAGCTGGATTATTAAATCAAGTGTTGATTTAATAATTTAATGCATAATTATATATTTGATATATTAACTTACATTAACTAATATTATCTCACTTAAGATTTCTTTTTCTCACTTATGTACACTTAGTATATATGTGATATATATTAATGCACATTCTTTTGTGTCATGCTAAATGATACATGCAACATGGGTGTATAAGACTCACACCATGCTTGTGATAATGAGAGGTTTTATTTATTTAAAGTAAGTTATAATTGGTTAGAAATTAGTCACATGGTTGAAGCTTGTGGAAGCTTGTGAAACCATTGACCAAGTCCACTAATTTTGTTTTACTTGAAATATTTATTAACCCAATCATTATCCTAAGCCATGGTTAAGTCTCTACATGAGTTAGTATGAGATATTATCTCACCCATGGTTGCTATTCTCACCACTTGATTCTTCACTTGCTTCATTCCATGGTTGCTTTTCTTCATCTCCTTCCTCAAGCTCTCTAGCTTTTTGGGAGGTGAAGAAAATGAGTGAGAAAATAATTTCTAAAGTGAGAAAAATTCCTATTTCATCATCTTCTACTAGATTAGCCATTTAGTTTAGGGTGTTTGCTTCACTAATTCCATATTAGTGAAGAGGTAGCTTGGGTTAGTGTCTCCTCGACGTAGATCATTTTCGGCCTCGAAGACTTCAAGCAAGCTTGTTCATTTCACCTTGTGAAGCCTTACTAGATTCCGGGAGATCACTACTTGGAGCGAAGGGACTACTACACGGAGCTTATGAAATGAAGGGCCGGTCTACAAAGGTTGTATTCTTTGTTCACTTAGATGTAAAGATGTTTACATTCTAGTTTCGTCTAATTCTCTAGTTAAGATTCTAGATTAGGGTTCTTTAGTGTGCCAATTTTTTTAAAAAAGGCATGATCGATGCCTCCCGAAACCCAGCGGCGACCCTAGGAAACCCAGCAGTGGTATCAGAGCCATGCTAGAGAACTAGATGATATTTGTAGAATTACGAAACCGAAACAACTCCGAAACACTCGAAATAAAAACCAAGTTTTGTCGAAATTTTTAAGGTGTCTAAAAAATTTTCAAGAAGTTGCAGAATGTTATATGAGATGTAACATGAACAGCACAGAAATTTGAGCCCCTTAGCCGGATTTTGGCCGACGACATTTATTAAAATTCCGAGCTCGCCGGTTTTGTTGTGGTTCTGGCTTCAAATTTTTATGGTGTTCCAGTCTCTGGGTTTTGGTGCTTCAAGTGTTGCTTGTTTTTGCAAAAATTGCATGTGATGTTATCTTTGTGCAAAGGCAATTCAGAGTGTTTCGTATTCATAATTCTAACATCATTTCGGGTTATTTAGACGATGTTAGAAAGTTCGAACAGATATCAATAACCCATTTTTCGCCTCGCTGGAAATTTTCCAAGAGTTGGATTTTTCCAAGTTTAAAATGTTCAGAAAATCATGCAGGTGATTCTATGGACCCTCTAGAAGAAGGAAACCCTAGCTCGATTCTGTGACCGTCGGAACCGCAACCAAACCCTAGGATTTATGGTAGTTCTACGGCGCCAAAGGTGAGGCAAGGGTTGACCCTTCTACGGTTGGTCCATAGGTGTTGTGGCATGTTCTGAGTACTTTTTAAACTCTGCTCAAGTGTTGAGCTCTTTGGGAAATTTTGGGTGTTTTTTTATTCGATCGAAAAGTTTAACATCATCTAGCTATCTGTTATTGTGATACAATATTTGGAATCCACAATATTTAGTTTTATGAAAACTAATTTGAATTTTATAAATCTAGCAATTCAGTCTCATTTGATCGGTTGCCACTGGATTTTGATGTGGATCAAAAGTCCGTCGCAATCACGTAGCATACGCGGATACTCACCGGGTAACCTTACTAGATAGCCACGCCCCATAGCCCCGACCAAGTGACTGTAGGAGAACCCCGTCGCCAAAAGCATCCGTTCAGGTGCTCGCGGCCACGGTGTTCCGCCTAAGTGCACTTCGTCGACGGTATCGGGGGTGCGGCCGTCTACTAAAGTTTCCGACGAGCATTTGATCAGGTTGTCGAGAATCTTGTTGAATTACTCGACTGGTTATTGAAAAGTGTTTTCAATATCGAGACTAAAATGCGGGGTTTATAATTGTTAGACGTGTGATGTCTAAGGAATTCATTTGGTTAGGCATGAAATCCAATGTATGTGATACATTGGGTTTATAATGTCTAAGATGGTTGCGGATTCCAATTGTTGTAGTTTTTCACTTTCTTTTCTCTAACCGTAAGTGTAGTATGTGGTGTATCGCCGGTTTCGTAGCTATATGTCAACGACAATTGGTATACGCATATTTATTTACGTTGATGACATATGATGTTATGTGTAGCTGTGATATGTTATATTGGATCATCGTGTTTGGAATAGCTGGGGGGTTTTATGTGAGATGAGAGTTTTTCATTTTCATTCATATAAAAACTTGTATGTAATATTCTTTTATTGGGGCACTTCCGAGTTGAGGATGATGTCACTATTGATGTATATTATTTACTTTTCCGCATTAGGATAGGCCCAAGGAGAAGAGCACAAGTAACTGGGTTCTAGAGTCCAGTGCGAGTCCATCTCGAGGAGTCGAGACCGCGTCTCCTAACTCCAGAATTGGTAGGGTTTCTTGCCGCTCTCGTAGGGGTCTAGGGATGTGGGTTTGGCTATTCATCACGACCGTGGAATCTATGTTTTTTACTGGCTTAATTTAAAACACAGAATTCCTAGTATATCCAATATTTCATATGTGTTCTTCTGCTGCTGATATTCTGTGATGTGATCACTTAATATGTTGAGACGAATGCTTATATTATATATATGATATATAATAAATATTACTGCTTTCGTTTCTTCTGTGATGCTTAAGAAGCATAAAATGATGGGACTTCATTAATAAGATTAATAAAATAAAAGAAACCTAAAGATGTTGCAGAATCTTGTTTTAAAAACTGGTAGCTCTTGTTCTTGCTTTGCATAGCGGTATTCCTTGTAGAATATCCAGCACCTTATTCAAAAAGGAAAAAGCCGAGATCCCTTCACCGGGAGTGACCTCTTTAGCGAAACTAGCAGATGCTACAAGCCACTCGGTTTGTTTTTTGATTGCTTCTATAGTTTTTACTTTGCATAGTGATATTTATGAAATATCCTGCACCTTATTCGATGAGGAAAGAGCCGAGATCCCTTCACCGGGAGTGACCTTTTTAGCAAAACTAGAAAAAACCTCAAAAACACTCCTTTTCAAAATCACTTGATTCTACAACGATATCAAGTTCAATACGCAAAGGGTTTTCTTAAAAACCTGTCGTATCCCTCCGTCATTTCAGATAAGGAAAATTTAGTATTCGTGTTGCGTTTGTTGGCCTTTGTCAAGACGTAGTGTGCGGTAGCTGATTAATGCTTATCTGCTTGAGCATGTGATGCGATTGGATTAGGGTAGTCGTGCGATCTTGTTGGCCTTTTTCAAGGGTCGTGCGGGTAGGTTTGAACTTGACTAGAATCCTATGGTTTGTTGGCCTTTGTCAAGGTCATAGGAGGCTAAGGGCAAAATCTTATCAGCAATTTCAAGTGTTGAAATTTGCAATGAGATTGCATACCTTCTATGAGATAGTTGGATCCTGATACCCACTGCGAGTAAGAGTTACTCCTGAGAGAGTTTTATACATTACAATTAGCCGATCAAGTAGGTGTCTAGAAAGGTGTTAACGGGGTTACGCCCCTTGGAAAACGAGGCTTATTTTAATTAGGTATGTGCGAAAGCACGGGGAACCTCCCTCAAATTACCGACACTGGCCTGGCCGAAAGATTGGCGAACTTGTAGGGTGTAACTAATCCCGGCTAGTCTTACATTTTAGGGTTTGAAGGAAGATTTGATAAAAACGGTTGGAGCCATCCTGATTAGATAAAATAATAACCAATCTAATCTTGCAAGAACATACGCAGAGTGTTTTCTTCTCTCTCTCTCCTGGTAGCGACCATGTCAAGCCTTAATCAAGATAATAATATAGATGCATTGACCGAACCTGTTTATTATACTGAGCTGGGAAACGTTGGTTCCACTCAATCTTATAATTGTTATAAGTCCGAGCAGGAAATAGGGGAATATCCGGATTTCCACGCGACCCAATCGAGGAAAGAGCATGTTCATGCATATTCTTCGGGTGTGTTCGTTACCAAGAATTGTTTCTCAGTACACTCTACGTCCTAGGTATGAGATACCGGAACAAGATCCCACATATGCAAGAGTTACATGGGCTACCGAAAGGTAGAGAACTGGGATTGGGAGATATGTCTCTAAATGTTAGAGAATGGGACAATTGTTGCAGCCAAATCAGTTGGCAAATATCACCTTATATTACCAAATGGTAGATACATTGATTCTAAACAAATGTTATTACATGCCGAACCTGATATACAACATTACATCAGTTTCTTTACTAAGTTAAAGAAGGATATAATTTTGTATTGAAAGATAATGTTGTGAATATTTTCCTTAATCAAGAGTTGATTGGATCAGACACATTATGTAATGGCATATAAGTTCTAAATCAAACCACAGTTCAAAGTATGTAGAACACACACAAGAGGATTAGTTCAGAAACGAACGAATCCTTCTTGTGGCATTGTAGACTAGGTCATGTCTATGCGACACAACCAGCTAAGTTATATAAGGATGAATATTTGAATCCGTTCGAATTTGTAAGTCGATGTACAACACCCCACGACTTGTGGGGAGGCGGAAATATGAAAAACGATCTTGTTCTATGCTCAAACATCGACTAACCGCATGAATCGAAGCTAAATGATAACTAACAACAAACATAGAAGTTCTAAACTACTATGTGAAGGGATTATACCTAAAGAACCGTATCCTTCTTCTTTACGAACTCCACCTCCTCCTCGGCCTTCTCCAAGTAGTAGACGATCCACCACGAGAGCTAAACTCCAAGCTTTGCCTCTAAACTTGAGGCAACTAGGTATCTTTAAGTGCTAATCAAAGTACCTAGATGAAATAGAGAGAGGGTTATGGATTAAGTAGTCGAACTAATCCTTGTACTCAACACATGAGAGGGGAGGATTAGGGTTTGAAGAGGGAGAGCTTGAGGAGAGAGAAGGTGAGAATAATAATGAAATGAGAAAATGAGTTATCATAATATATATCAAGCATTTTATTTTATCAAGAAAAGAAAAGATAATGTTTTACAACCATGCTTGATAAATATCTAATGGTGATTCACATCCATGAGTCATTAAGCAATTATGAAGCATTAATGACATGGATGAATCATCCATATGACTCACTAATCTCATTTAATGTATATGCCACCCAAACCTCCTTAGTCACCATCTTCTAGAAGCTTCTCGCACAATTACGAGAACGCCCCTCCTATCCGTGAAAACACGGAAAAACTTTAAATTGTATAAATCCAATAACCGGATACTAGTAACTGGCTTAAACCAAAGCCGACTAGTAAAAACTGTCCGAAAGTCGTACGTGCGTAAACGCACGTATGCGTCCGAACCCTTGTCGTAAAACCATACGATCTCTATATCGTTTCGCCTGGAGTAGGGAAACTCTCTGCGTGGGACTCTAGAGACTCGACTACTACTCTGGCAGTGGGTTTAACCACAGACCGCAAGCGGCACTAGCTGTACGTAACGGTCCCCAGGTAGATGTCGATAAGAAGGCCGATGAGGGAACCCATCCGAACTCCTACTGAGTCTGATGTGACAATATCCGTACAGTCCGGTCTGTTCGTCTAAGACTATCTCATATCGGGCCTAGGGGGCGGCAAGCGTCAGTCCCCTAATAGCCGTATAAGTCGTGTCGGAGCGAAGCCCATTACACCCTGAGAAACTACTGGAACCTACCAGCAAATCTCGCTTGCCCTGGCCAGGGACTTTGCGTAATGGCTCTCTGACACAGCGCGATATCAACCCCCAATACCGGGAGAGGCGAATCCTGTCTAACCGCCACGGCCTCCAAGTGCTCGGGACTGCACCCAACTGCTACCTGTTTGCACGACTCCTTTGAGCCGTGGTAGGGTAGTAATCTAAGAACAGTGGGACACACTCGAGGCGAAGTAGCAGTGTCAAGTCTGCGGACTATGCTGTACTCATGTCACCTGGGAACTGTTCATTGACGACTGGTATAAAACCAACCAATAGTTCCCTGTGAGTCATGTCCGGTGTACCCGTAACCTAACGAGCACCTGCATACTATCTCCAGTACGACGTACTGATGGCTGTGGGAAAGACCATCTCCCCAACTGGGATGAGAAGCGTACACACTAGTCTACTCCGGAGTATCGATGCTTTGTCTCGATAATCCAACGACTAGGGACCTGAATAAGGATGTGCTTGTAGACTACCCAGCCCCACTAGTGTGACTGCCATCACAACGCTGGTAGTCAAGAAAGATCCTAAGAGCTCTATCAATACGTATACTCACATATTAAGATAGAAAAAACCAAGTAGCATACTACCATGTTTAGCAAGACTGTTATATACATGTGAATATCCCAAGCTTCCGTTAAGTAATATACAAACTAGTATGATACAATAATGGCCCCTAGGGCATATACACTAACAATCTCCCACTTGCACTAGGGCCATGTACTGGCATATCGAAGACCGATGATCTCGAGTAGCCTCTCGAACTGAATCTGAGGTAGGGCCTTCATGAATGGATCAGCAATGTTCTCTTCAGAAGCAACTCTCCGAACCTCGATCTCCTGACGATCAATGATCTCCCTGATCAGGTGATACCGCCTTAAGATGTGTCTGGATTTCTGATGGGACCTTGGTTCCTTCGCTAAAGCTATAGCTCCGTTGTTGTTGCAATACAGAGGTATTGGATCAACTATGGTAGGAACCACCTGAAGTTCTGTTAGGAACTTCTTCATCCAGACTGCTTCTTTTGCGGTATCGCAAGCAGCTATATACTCCGCTTCCATAGTCGAGTCAGCAACGGTGTCCTGCTTGGAGCTCTTCCAGCACACCGCCCCTCCATTGAGGGTAAAGACATAACCCGACATGGACTTGGAATCGTCCTTATCACTCTGGAAGCCGGAATCAGCAAAGGCCTCCAACCTGAGGTCTTTTCCGCCGTAAACCAAGAACATCTCCTTAGTCCTTCTCAGGTACTTGAGAATGTTCTTTACTGCTATCCAGTGCTTCTCCCCTGGGTCTGACTGATACCGGCTTACCACGCTCAGTGCGTAAGCTACATCTGGTCTGGTGCACAACATCGCATACATTATAGAGCCTACCGCAGAAGCGTAGGGTATAATAGACACGCGTTCCCTTTCCAAATCAGTCTTGGGAGACATCTCTTTGGAGAGGGTGATTCCGTGACAAGCCGGTAGATTACCGCGCTTAGAATCTTCCATACTGAATCTTTTCAGTACAGTGTCGATATACCTGGACTGCGAAAGTCCCAACATCCTCTTGGATCTATCACGATAGATCCGGATCCCCAGAATGTAAGAGGCATCACCCAGGTCTTTCATGGAGAACCTGTGTGACAAGAATCCTTTGACAGATTGTAGTATAGGAATGTCATTTCCTATCAATAGAATGTCATCCACGTACAAGACGAGGAATACGACACTTCTGGCTACAACTTTATTATATATGCACGGTTCATCTGGATTTTTGATAAAGTCATATTCTTTGACTGTCTCATCAAAACAGATGTTCCAACTCCGCGATGCCTACTTTAGTCCATAAATGGACTTAAGCAGCTTGCATACTTTCCCGCTGCTCCCACTCTGATTGAAACCCTCTGGCTGATCCATATAGACGCGCTCTTCTAAATTTCCATTCAGAAAAGTCGTGTTTACGTCCATCTGCCAGATTTCATAATCTTGGAAGGCAGCAATAGCAAGAAGGACCCGAATGGATTTGAACATAGCCACTGGAGAAAAAGTTTCGTCATAGTCCAAACCAGGTCTTTGACGAAAACCCTTTGCAACAAGTCTAGCCTTATAGGTTTCCACCTGTCCATCTACACCAATCTTTTTCTTGAAGATCCATTTGCATCCTATGGGTTTTACCCCATCTGGAGCAAAGTCCAAAGTCCATACTTTGTTGGTGTACATGGACTCCATTTCGGTCCGCATTGCATCTAGCCATCGTACCGAGTCGCCGCTCTGGATGGCCTGTTGGAAGTCAGTAGGTTCATCATCATCTATGATGCAATCCTCTATATCCCCATCTATGAGAAAACCGTAGTATCTCTTAGGCGGATGATACGGCCTACTACTCCTGCGGAGGGGTGCGGGAATGTCCTGTTCTTCTTGAACTTCCGGTTCTACCAAACTTTCAGTATTAGTTTGTGGTTCTGGAATTTCTTCCAGTTCTATTTCGCTCCCACTTGATTCCTTTTCTAAAAACTGATGTTCTAGAAAATGGGCATTACGAGAAACAAATACCTTTTGTTCCTCTGCGTAATAGAATAGATATCCCCTGGAGTTCTTTGGATATCCCACAAACTTACACTTTACTGATCGTGCCTCGAGCTTGTCCACATGCTGCTTTTTAACAAAAGCTGGACATCCCCAAATCTTTATATACTGTAGACGGGGTTTCTTCCCGCTCCACATCTGATATGGAGTGGTAGGCACAGTCTTGGTAAGTACCATGTTCAAAAGATATGCCGCTGATTCTAGTGCATAACCCCAGAAAGATCGCGGTAACTCAGCATTACTCATCATGGATCGTACCATATCCAATAGGGTTCGATTCCGTCTCTCCGATACACCGTTGTGCTGTGGAGTGTATGGAGGAGTAAACTCAGAGAGAATTCCTTTCTCTCTTAGGTAACCTAGGAACTCGGCACTCAAGTATTCACCACCTCGATCAGATCTAAGTGTCTTGATACTTTTGCCGGTTTGGTTTTCTACTTCATTCTTATACTCTTCGAATTTCTCAAAAGCCTCGGATTTATGTTTCATCAGATAAATGAATCCGTATCTTGAGTAATCATCCGTGAAAGTAATGAAATAGGAAAAACCACCTCTTGCATGTGTAGACATTGGACCACATACATCGCTGTGTATGAGTCCTAAGAGCTCGCTCGCTCTTACTCCTTGTCCAGTAAATGGAGTCTTTGTCATCTTTCCTTTGAGACAAGATTGACAAGTGTCATAAGTTTGATATTCGAACGAGTCCAAATATCCTTCTCTATGCAACTTAGTCAACCTTCTCTCATTGATGTGACCCAGTCTACAATGCTATAAGAAAGCTTTATTTAAATCTGGAGACTTTCTTTTTAGTGTGTTCTGGACATTGAAAATTTGGAGTTGGTTTAAAACATATATACCGTTATTTAGTGTACCGGACCCAATCAAACCATGATTAAGGTGGATGTTAACAACATCTCTTACAAACGTGAAATCATAACCTTTATTTGATAACAAGGAAACTGATATGATATTACACGTTAAGCTTGGTACAAAAAAAACAGTTATGTAAAACCAAAATGTGTCCACTCGTCAATCCTAGGTGATAATCCCCGATGGACGCAGCTCCCACGCTAGCTCCGTTAGCAACCTTTAGGGTCATATCACCTTCCTTCAGCACTCTACGGTTTCTCAGTGCCTGCAATGAATTGCAAATATGAGATCCTGATCCGGTATCCAATACCCAGGAAGTAGAGTTGATCGACAGATAATTCTCAATTACAAACACACCTGAAGTCGAAGCCACAGCTTGCTTCGGTTCCTGGTTCTTGGCGTTCCACGCCTTGCAATCCTTCTTCCAGTGCCCTTTCCTGTGACAATGGAAGCACTCATCCTGGTCAACTACCGGTACTGCGAACTTTTTCTTTCCCTTCCCTCCCACCTTACTTACACCTCCTCTAGGTCTGGGGACGGCCTTCTTCTTCCTTCCTTTGGCCCTAGCCTTGGACCCGGAAGAAGATGCACCGCCAACAAACATAGCGGGTGTTTCCCTTGCTTTCTGCAAGGTGCCCTCTGCACTCCTTAACATGTTCAAGAGTTCCGGAAGTTCAACTTCTTTTCTTTGAATGTTGAAGTTCAGGATAAACTGGGCGTAGGTGGAAGGAAGGGACTGGAGAATAAGGTCTGTATAGAGCTCATTATCCAAAGTCGTCCCAAGGTCTGCGAGCTCTTCTATATAGCCGATCATCTTTAGGACATGTTCTCCTACCGATGACCCGACATCCAACCTCGCTCGAAACAAGTTCTTAGAGGTCTCGTATCTTGCTATACGAGATTGCTCTCCATAAAGTTCCTTTGTATGGAGAAATATGGCATCTAGTTCCATATCCTCGTGCCTCCTCTGATGTTCATTGTTCATCGAGGCAAGCACGATGCACTTGGCTTTCGCGCAATCTAAATCCCAGGTTTTGCGGATTTCCTTATCCGCATTACTGGATTTGGGACCAGGGACAGCAGGTGCCGTGGCGGTGAGGACGTACCCCAATTTGTCATAGGTCAAAGCCATTTTGACATTCCGCAGCCAATCTTTATAGTTTGGCCCTGTCAGTATATTTTCTCTAAAAGTAACTTAAGTCCAGTCATTTTCAGGGTCGCTGCAATTAGGAGAGAGAGAAGAAAACTCTTTAGCATGATGCTCTTGCAAGTTTAGAGTGGTTTTTAGTTTATCTAAACTGGATGGCTCCCACTGTTTCTCGAATCTTTCCTCAAACCATAAAAGAAGAATTAGCCAGGACTATTCTCACTGTACAATACTTGCTTAACCGTTCAGCCAGGCTGGTGTCGGTACTTCGAGGGAGGTTTTCCAACGCTTTCGCGAAGTTCCTTAATTAAATAACCTCTTTTCTTTGGGGGCGTAACCCCGCTGACACCTTTCTTGACACCTACTTGGTTTATAGCATTGATCGTTAAGTGACGAATATCCTGATGAGTAGCATATACTTACAGTAGGATCGGGATCCAAATATCATCGTATGATAATGTTGAAGGAATCCTACCAACATTCATCAAACTCCAAATGGTATGCAACTCTTTGCAAATTTCAGTTTCTTTAGAAATTCCCGATATATATTTTTGCCCCATGCTCTTATGACCTTGGCGTTAGGTCAAAATGTCATAAGTCACATGTCAAGTTCTACCCATCATTATCTTGTCAATTTGAACCCATCCGTATATATCCTTGACGTTCGGCCAAAATGATAATACGACTTTCCCAAACTAACTCATCTATCTATGCAACAAATGAATATCCAGTAGCTACTAAACACTATGCCTTGGCGTTAGGTCAAAATACATAGCTTGAATACTACTGAATACCCAGATGAAATGACGGAGGGCTACGAATGGTTTTGGCGAAACCGTGAACGTAGTGAACTTGATATAACCGAAGGAACCTGATAGCTTTTAAAAGGAGTGGTTAAAGCTCCGCATTTAAAAATATCTTTTTTTAAAATTAACCGAGTGGTTTCTTTTAAATTGTTCCAACGATTAAACTTTTGGTTTATTTTCTTTGCATTATTAATAATGCGTCCCATCATTAACCTATCATTGCAGAAAACAACGAAAATACAACGTCCTCTTATGTCATCCGCATTCGCCACGGGGTCCCGTCATTACCCGTTAGGTTACTTAACTAACAACAGAGCGGGGGCTGGGCTAGCGCGGGTGTAAAACATAAGTGACGTCTAAATAGCTATCATATATAGATATTGTACATTCGTCAGACGCAATAATAGGCATTCCAGATCACAGATGAACTTTATTGGATTTACAAGCAATCCGTGTTTGTTTTGAGCCTGCAACAAAAGACGGATTACACAGTTGTGATGAATAGCCATTACCCCACCCAAGACCCCAACGGGTACGGCAAACTACCCACCCGGCAGTTTGTGCACCCCACCTTGGGTCTGTCCTAGGAGCAAAAACAGTAAAATGAAATAATACAACGGTGGCTACAACCGCAACCTGGATGTGCCCCGCAAAATAATATTACAACAAATTACATTTACATCAAATGAATTAAATAATAACCCATCACATAACCCCGGCTAATCATCACAACAGTCCAACACAGTTCATATACACAAACAGTAAAAACCATTACAGAAATGTGCAACCCCCTGCCAACCGACATACTAGCAGTTAGGGGAGGTTTACGAACACATTATACAAACACAGATATAATCCAACAAGCAAATACCGTATAATTTCGATCGATTAAACACATTTAATTTTGCTCCAATACATCTCTGTAAATCTGAAACCTGAGCAAAAATTAAAAAATTCCAGAAAATACCAAATATCACAGAGAACCAACACAGGAAATTTGGGATGATGAATCGGCAACTCGGCCGCGGAAGAGCGGCGGATTGGTGGGATCCGCGGTGGTTCCGCGGCGCTTTAGCCGATTCATGATCCCAATTTTCTTGGGTGTTCTTCTACTATCATTTAAGGCTTTCTGAAGGTCCCTGAAAAATTTTTGGACCTCATTTAAAAATCGACAGAAACTCATGATTTCGGGGTTTTCCGGTTTTGTTTTTTCCGTTCGAAATTCATATAATTTTGCAAATGAGTTAATTATTGTTTAGCGAGGCTCTGATACCACTGTAAGTCGATGTACAACACCCCACGACTTGTGGGGAGGCGGAAATATGAAAAACGATCTTGTTCTATGCTCAAACATCGACTAACCGCATGAATCGAAGCTAAACGATAACTAACAATAAACATAGAAGTTCTAAACTACTATGTGAAGGGATTATACCTAAAGAACCGTATCCTTCTTCTTTACGAACTCCACCTCCTCCTCGGCCTTCTCCAAGTAGTAGACGATCCACCACGAGAGCTAAACTCCAAGCTTTGCCTCTAAACTTGAGGCAACAAGGTATCTTTAAGTGCTAATCAAAGTACCTAGATGAAATAGAGAGAGGGTTATGGATTAAGTAGTCTAACTAATCCTTGTACTCAACACATGAGAGGGGAGGATTAGGGTTTGAAGAGGGAGAGCTTGAGGAGAGAGAAGGTGAAAATAATAATGAAATGAGAAAATGAGTTATCATAATATATATCAAGCATTTTATTTTATCAAGAAAAGAAAAGATAATGTTTTACAACCATGCTTGATAAATATCTAATGGTGATTCACATCCATGAGTCATTAAGCAATTATGAAGCATTAATGACATGGATGAATCATCCATATGACTCACTAATCTCATTTAATGTATATGCCACCTAAACCTCCTTAGTCACCATCTTCTAGAAGCTTCTCGCAAAATTACGAGAACGCCCCTCCTATCCGTGAAAACACGGAAAAACTTTAGACTGTATAAATCCAATAACCGGATACTAGTAACTGGCTTAAACCAAAGCCGACTAGTAAAAACTGTCCGAAAGTCGTACGTGCGTAAACGCACGTATGCGTCCGAACCCTTGTCGTAAAACCATACGATCTCTATATCGTTTCGCCTGGAGTAGGGAAACTCTCTGCGTGGGACTCTAGAGACTCGACTACTACGCTGGCAGTGGGTTTAACCACAGACCGCAAGCGGCACTAGCTGTACGTAACGGTCCCCAGGTAGATGTCGATAAGAAGGCCGATGAGGGAACCCATCCGAACTCCTACTGAGTCTGATGTGACAATCTCCATACAGTCCGGTCTGTTCGTCTAAGACTATCGCATATCGGGCCTAGGGGGGCGGCAAGCGTCAGTCCCCTAATAGTGGTATAAGTCGTGTCGGAGCGAAGCCCATTACACCCTGAGAAACTACTGGAACCTACCAGCAAATCTCGCTTGCCCTGGCCAGGGACTTTGCGTAATGGCTCTCTGACACAGCGCGATATCAACCCCCAATACCGGGAGAGGCGAATCCTGTCTAACCGCCACTGCCTCCAAGTGCTCGGGACTGCACCCAACTGCTACCTATTTGCACGACTCCTTTGAGCCGTGGTAGGGTAGTAATCTAAGAACAGTGGGACACACTCGAGGCGAAGTAGCAGTGTCAAGTCTGCGGACTATGTTGTACTCATGTCACCTGGGAACTGTTCACTGACGACTGGTATAAAACCAACCAACAGTTCCCTGTGAGTCCTGTCTGGTGTACCCGTAACCTAACGAGCACCTGCATACTATCTCCAGTACGACGTACTGATGGCTGTGGGACAGACCATCTCCCCAACTGGGATGAGAAGCGTACACACTAGTCTACTCCGGAGTATCGATGCTCTGTCTCGATAATCCAACGACTAGGGACCTGAATAAGGATGTGCTTGTAGACTACCCAGCCCCACTAGTGTGACTGCCATCACAACGCTGGTAGTCAAGCAAGATCCTGAGAGCTCTATCAATACGTATACTCACATATTAAGATAGAAAAAACCAAGTAGCATACTACCATGTTTAGCAAGACTGTTATATACATGTGAATATCCCAAGCTTCCATTAAGTAATATACAAACTAGTATGATACAATAATGGCCCCTAGGGCATATACACTAACAGAATTTTCATCTTATGATACTTTCCTGTATTGTCTCAAAGGTAAAATGACAAATACTCTGTTTACTGGAAACAGAGAAAGAGTTGCTGAACTCTTGGGATGGATACATGATGATGTATACGGTCCTATATCTACAAATACCAGGGTTGGTTCTTTGTACTTCATTACATTCATCGACGATCTCTTAAGATTCGGACATGTGTTCCTGTTGAAACACGAGTCTGAAACTTTTGAGAAATTCAAAGAATATAAGCTTGAAGTTAAGAACCAGACGGGTAGAAGTATGAAAGTCCTTCGATGTGATCGAGGAGGAGATTACCTGCGCATGGAGTTCCTGGAGCTTCTAAAAGGAGAATAGGATTCTCTCTCAGCTTACTCCTTTGAGTATACTACAGCAAAACGGTATATCGGGATGGAGGTATTGCACCCTATGAGATATGGCGCGCTCTATGATGAGTACTGCTGAGTTACTTGTTTCCTTTTGGATGTTATGCACTTAAGAAGCTTCATACCTATTGAATGGGGTTCCATCCAAATCAGTGCCTACCACTACATATGAGATATGGAATGGGAAGAGACCATGTCTTAAACGAGTTAAGATATAGGGTTGTCCGGCCTATGTTGAAAAATAAAATCCGGACAAGCTCGAGGCAAGGTCACTTTTGTAAATTTGTTGGATATCCCGATCATTAGCGAAGGTATACCTTCTACCACACTGAGGAGCAAAAGGTGTATTGTTTCTCAGCATGCCACCTTTTTAGAAAAGGAATTTCTTATGAAGAAATTAGTAGTAATGAGAAAGAACTGGAACGATTTCCAGCTCGACAAACTAACAGCTGATGATTTGGTGAAACCAAAGGATTCAATAGTCTCCAACGAACCTCAGCCTCTCCACGAATCTGGTAGGGTTCCTCATCCACCTAAGAGATACTACAGTTTTCTCGACGACAATGGGAGCGAGGATTGCATCATTGTAGATGATGACCTAACTAGGTTCAGGCAGGCCATCATGAGTGGGGACTCTGTGAAATGGCTGGATGCTATGCAATCAAAGATGGAATCCATGTACACCAAAAAAGTATGACTTTGAACGTTGCATCTGAAGGCGTAAAACCCTTCGGAAGCAAATGGATCTTGAGAAGAATCTTGGTGTAAATGAAAAAGTTGAGACTTTCAAAACTATGCTTAAGTCCATCGGGATTAAAGCAGGTATCGCAGAGTTGGAACATCTGTTTTGATGTGGCAGTCATAGAGTTTGACTTCATCAAAAAGGTAGATGAACATTGTATATACAAGAAGGTGGTAGAGAGTAAGGTTGTCTTCCACGTATTGTACGTAGATGACATGCTCTTGATAGGAAATAGTTTCCTATGCTACACTCGGTCAAGCTCCTCTTATCACGAAGATTCTCCATAGAAGATCTGGATGATACCTATTACATCTTGTGGATGTTGGGAGTATCCCAAATCCAAGTGCATTAACACCGTACTAAAAGGGTTTAGTATGGAGGATTCTAAGCGTGGTGGTTCGCCCACTTACTCATGAATCACTCTCTCCAAAGAGATGTCTCCTGAGACTGATTTAGTAAAGTTAGCATGCAAGGGATAACCTATGCTTCGGCAGTAGGCTTTATCATGTGTGCGATGTTATGTACCAGACCAGATGTAGCTAACTCACAAGGTGTAGTGATTAGGAATCAATCGGATCTTGGGAGAATCACTGGATAGCTGTGTAAGACATTCTTAAGTACTTGAGAAGCACTAAAGAAATGTTCTTGGGGTTTGGTAACGGTGAACTCCAGTGGGAGTCCTTTACCAATTCAAGCTCCTAGAGTGATAAGGTCGACTGAAAGTCAGTCTCGGGCTTTGTCTTTACCCTCAGTGGATGGACGGTATGTTGGAAGAGTTCCAAGCTATATATCGTGGCAAACTAGACGATAAAGGCTGAATACATCGCTACCAACGATGCTACCAAAATGGATGTCTGAATATTTCTTGTTCATGAGATGAACATAGTTCATACCATTGAGTGTCCAATAACTGTTATTGTGAAAACAATGGATTTGTGGCTTTAGCCTAGGAACAACGGTCCCATCAGCGATCCAGACATATTCTGAGGACAGTATCACCTGATCAGGGAGATGGTTAATCTCCAATGGATCAAAGTCAGGAGAGTTGACGCGAAGAATAACACGGCGGATCCACTCACAGAGGCATTTCCCTAGAGAGACTTTTATGGGGCGTTGAGTATGAGATACTACAACAAATGGCCTTAGTGCAAGTGGGAGATTGTTAGTTATATGTATGCTCTAGAGGCTATTATTATACATGTGATGTATATTATAGTGGATGCTTGGACATATATAGGGAGGACTTTCTTGCTCGACATTATAGTATGCTATCTGGTTGCTCTTTATCTTAACATGTACACTTATTGTCTCTCTACTACATGTTGATAAAGCCCTTAGGATGAGTACTTGATGTTAGTGTATATGCCCTAGAAGCCATTACTGTATCATACTAGTTTGTATACTACTTAATGGAAGCTTGGGATATTCACAGTTGTATAGACAATCTTGCTCAAAATGGTAGTATGCTACTTGGTTTGTTTCTACTTTAATGTGTGCATGTGTTTCTTTTAGCATATCGCCTATACACATTAATGGAGCCCTTAGGATCTTTGCTTGATTACCAGTGTTGTGATGGCAGTCACACTAGTAGGGGCTGGGTAATCTACAAGCGCATCCTTATACAGGTCCCTAGTCGTAGGATTATCGAGACGGGGCATCGATACTCCGGAGTAGACTAGCGTATGCGCTTCTTATCCCAGCAGGGGAGATGGTCTGTCCCACAGCCGTCAGTACGTCGTACTTGAGATAGTATGCGGATGCTCGTTAGATTACGAGTACACTAGACAGGACTCGTCGGGAACTGTTGGTTGGTACTATACCTATCGTCAGTTATCAGTTCCCAGGTGACATGAGTACAGCTTAGTCCGCTGACTTGACTCTGTCACTTCGCCTCGAGTGTGTTCCCACTGTTCTTGCTACCCTACCACGGCTCAAATGAGTCGTGCAAACAGGTAGCAGTTGGGTGCAGTCCCGAAGCATTTGGAGGCAGTGACGGTTAGACAGGATTTGTCTCTCCCGATATTGGGGGTTGGTATCGCGTTGTGTCTAAGAGAGCCATTACGCATAGTCGTCTCTGGCCAAGGCAAGCGAGATATACTGGTAGGTTTTCCAGTGTTGTCTCAGGGTGTTCTGGGCTACACTCCGACACGACTTGTACCGCTATTAGGGCACTGACGTTTACCGCCCCCTTAGGCCTGCCATGCGATATTCTCAGACGAACAGACCGGACTGTACAGAGATTGTCACATTCAGACTCAGTAGGAGTTCGGATGGGTTCACCTCATCAGTCTTCTTATCGGCATCTACTTGGGGACCGTTACGTACAGCTAGTACCGCTTTTGGCCTGTGGTTAAACCCACTGCCAGTGTAGTGTCGAGTCTTTAGAGTCCCACACAGAGGGTTATTCTCCTTTGGGCAAAACAGAGTAGAGGTCGCATGGTTTTGCGACAGGGTTCGTTCACATCCGGGCACTTATGCACGTTTGGTGTCCGGGAAGTTATTACTAGCGGGCTTTAGTTTAAGCCAGATCCTAGTACATGTTTTGGGATTGGTTTTATCTCATTGTATTCGTGTTCCTCGGAACACGGATGCGGGTGTGTATGCACAGTTGACAGAGGCAGAGGCAGAGGATTCTCATTAGGGTAGTTGACCGTTGACTTTTTCTAAACCCTAATGAGAATAAGAAATATGATTAATAATATTAATTAAGGATTATTGTGCCATGGTTGAGTTGAACATTTGACTTTTGTTGACTTTGTTGACCGGTTGACCATTATGGACTTGTTGACCATCATCATTTCATTTCCATGATGCTTCTTGTTCTTTGCAAAATGCATTAAATGCATGAAATGAGAATGGTCATTGAAACTAACCATCACAATTCTTAATTATTATTATTATCATCATTATTCTTACTTTTATGAGCATGGTTGTAAATTATTATCTCATTCTCACTTGATCATTCTCTCTCATCCAAAGCTCATCCTCTTCCTCTCTCTCAAAGCTCTCATGTCTCATGTGTTGAGAAGCATGAGCTATTGAGATAAAACTTTCAAAAATCCTCTCTACTCACTCTAGAGTTCTAGGTTTAGCAAGCCAAGCACTTTAGTTACCTCCAGGTTGAGGTTGGAGCTCAAGGTAGAGGCTTTCGGGTGGATCCTTCTTCGACAAAGAGGAGACTACGAGATGGAGCCGTTCAAGCCACTCCAAGGAGCAAGAAGAGAAGGAGTTCAAGACCTAGGTATAACCCTATAACATAGTAGTTAAACTTGTAGTTAGTTTGCTAGGTTTTGTTTAGCAAAGATCATCTTTTCTAGTCCATGTTGCCTTGTGTCAAAAAATCGTTTTTTACCGTTTCCGCCTCCCCGTAAGAACCGGGGTGGGCAATGTGGACTTACACTTGACTACCAGGATTATGATGCAGATCATACTAGTGGGGCAGAGGTAGTCGATAAGTACATCCTTCAATTGTTCCAAGTCGTGGGAGTATCGAGAAGGGGCATCGATATTCCAGAGTAGACTAGCGTATACGCTTCTCGACCCATATGATGGGCGATGGATGATCCCACATCCATTGGTGTTTGGCATCAGAGAAGGTATACGGGTGCTCAGTGGAGACTAGGTATACTGGACGGACTCACCGAGAACTCCTAGATGGTATTATACCTATCGTCAGATAGCAGTTCTCTCGTGACACTAGTACAGGTTAGTCTGTCGGCCCGAGATCGTCATAGAGTCTTGTGTGATTCCCACTGTGCTTTGATTTCCACCTTACCACGTTCAAGAGATCGTACAAAACTGTGGTTTTTAGGTACATTCCCGAGTCACATGGAGGCAATGAGCGATAGGAGGGGATTTCGTCTCTCCCGGTATTGGGGGTTGATGTTGCGCTATGCTCGATTGGCCATAACAGGAAATCCCTGGCCAGGGTTGCTGAGATCTACTGGTATGTGTTATCAGTAGTTTCTTAAACCGTTATGGACCTCACATCGGCATGACTTATTAGGCTATTGGGGTCTGACGTTTACCACTCCCAGGCTGTGATATGCCACATATCAGACGAAGAGACCGGACTGTACGGTAGAGTTATTGATTGGATTCGCAGGAGTATGAGCAGGCTTTCTTGTTGATCTTCTGATCGCTCAATACCCGGGTGGCCGTTACGTTTAACAGACCGCTTGCGGCTTGTTGGTGACTGATATGATCACCACCTACTGCCGGCGTATTGACGAGTCTTTAGAGTCCTACACAGAGGTTTCCTGGCTTAAGCGAAACGAAGTAGGAGCATATATGTGATATGTGCGGGACCGAGATTAATACGTGTATGTGATACCGTATTCTATTCTCACGATATGTGATATCGGTCGGTTATATGTGATATAGCCGGGCTGTCGAATCAAGTGTTGATTTGATAGGGTGATACATTTGATATTAGTCGGCTGTATGTGATATAGCCGAATTATTAAATCAATTGTTGATTTAATAATTTAATGTATAATTATATATTTGATATATTAACTTACATTAACTAATATTAGCTCACTTAAGATTTCTTTTTCTCACTTGTGTACACTTAGTATATATGTGATATATATTAATGTGCATTCTTTTGTGTCATGCTGGATAATACATGCAACATAGGTGTATGAGACTCACACCATTCTTGTGATAATGAGAGGTTTTATTTATTTAAAGTAAATTATAATTAGTTAGAAATTAGTCACATGATTGAAACTTGTGGAACCGTTGACCAAGTTCACTAATTTTGTTTTACTTGAGATATTTATTAACCCAACCATTATCCCAAGCCATAGTTAACTCTCTACATGAGTTAGTATGAGATATTATCTCACCCATGGTTGCTATTCTCATCACTTGATTCTTCACTTGCTTCATTCCATGGTTGCTTTTCTTCATCTCCTTCCTCAAGCTCTCTAGCTTTTTGAGAGGTGAAGAAAATGAGTGAGAAAATAATTTCTAAAGTGAGCAAAATTCCTACTTCGTCATCCTCTACTAGATTAGCCATTTAGTTTAGGGTGTTTGCTTCACTAATTCCATATTAGTGAAGAGGTAGCTTGGGTTAGTGTCTCCTCGACGTAGATCATCTTCGGCCTCGAAGACTTCAAGTAAGCTTGTTCATTTCATCTTGTGGAGCCTTACTAGAGTCTGGGAGATCACTACTTGGAGCGAAGGGACGACTACACGGAGCTTATGAAGTGAAGGACCGGTCTACAAAGGTTGTATTCCTTGTTCACTTAGATGTAAAGATATTTACATTCTAGTTTCGTCTAATTCTCTAGTTAAGATTCTAGGTTAGGGTTCTTTAATGCGCCAATTTTTTAAAACGGCATGGTCGATGCCACCTGAAACCCAGCGGCGACCCTAGGGAACCCAGCACCACTGACTACAACAACCCTCTGATAGAGTCATATACATGTGCACTTCTAAAGTTTGTTTAGAACGACGTTATACTCATTCTCTAGCCAGATCTCATAGTCTAGAACAGCTGTAGAATCAAATTTGGGTCATCAAAAACCTCCCTCTCACCATCTTTGAGGAGACCGAAGTACTTTTCAGGTTCCTGAGGTTACCCACCAAATCTGCGGAGTGGCTAATGGAATGTCGAATCCAATTGAATCTTTAGGTTCTACTAAATTTTCAGTAATCGTTTATGATTCTGGAATCACTTCCAGTTCTACCATACTCCTACTAATGTTTTCTGAAAAGAATTCATTTTACTAAAACTGTGGCGAGTCAAGAACAATGTAACTATTGATCTTCCAAAATGGTAGAATGTTAACCCTCGTCAAAGCCCGGGATAACCCACAAACTGCCCTTACTGAAATGTGCCTAGAGTTTATCTAGATTCTGGTTTTAAGCATAAGCCGGACAACTGCATATACCTTAACATGGTCAAGATATGAATCCATTATATATCCATATAGAAAAAAATGCACTAATTTAATTGGAACCGGATTAAAAAAAACATGCAGTTGTTTCCAGTGCATAACAACTAAATGGAAGGAGGCCAAGCAGCATTACTCGTCAAGGAATGCACCACGCATGAGTAACCTGAAAGAGAAGTAATTTCTCAAAACTATTACTTACAACGGAATACCTAACACAAGTATCTACATCTTCGATCACCTTGAAGTATCCTGATATTTACAACATATAGTTCTCTACTTTATTCATATACCTATAACTTCTCAAAACTTGGACCTTGTATTTCAACAAAATACTTGTCTAAAAGTAGAGAAGTCATGAGTAAACAGAATATTGTACGAGTACCAATCCCTTTGTCCTAACGGACACCGAACAACATACAATACTCTGTATAAGTCCACTGAGTTTAATAACTCAAACCCTTTGCGCCGTAGGTTGAAAACTGTACTATAGTTAAGAAGAATTACACCGCTATTAAATGCTCCTTACCTAACCATCAACTGATATAGGTAAATTTCATAAACATAATTTTAAAAAGTTATATCTCACTTTATAAAATAAATGTACAGATATATCAGTTTGAAATTGGTGCATAACGACGGATATTCAAAACCAAATATATTTGCTGTCAGGCAAAACCCAGGTGATTTCCTCAAATATCACCAATTACAAAGAATTCCGATATATAGAGGATCTAATCACCCAATTCCCAATATCTTACTCCCACTCAGCATCTGTAACGCCATATAGATGTGAGAATCAAATCTGGTAAATGCATATCCTAGAATCAGAATCTAATTGGGAAAATTGTTTTCAATTAACACCGCACAGTAAAAATGAAACATGAAAATGTTTCGAAGGGGTGGCCGGGTATTCCTAGTAATGCCTCTTCCACTATCCAGATTCATGACAATAACCGTATATTTCCTTGCCCTCACTCCAATCCCTTTATATATCCTTACTTCTTATCTTCTGTACACCACACTTAGGCTAATTGGTTTTCTTCTTTCCCTACCCTTCGGCACCAGCCTAAGGTTTGGAAGAAGACTATCCAATAAGCGCAATAGATGTACTCTCCTAATACCAGGAGCCTGATTGGTAGAATTAAAGTTAACCGCAATCAAGACGGTGTCGCTATGCAGCTAGCCGGTTGAGCACGGGTCGATCCACAGGGAGATGGTTGTATTTTACCTTCTTGTCTTAGACGAGTCAATAAAGAATCTGTATGTTTGTTCAGACTAACCTATGTGTTTATTTGCAAGTATAAAGTTGTTAAGAAAAGATACGAGATTATAAGCTAAAGAAATCCGTACTCAAAACCTTTGAGCCGAGTCTTGACTAATTGAAGCTAAGCAATCGGCAACAACGTGGATTAGGGGATTTAAGCGCGGTATTCGTGGAATACGGCTTATTTACCCTTGTCCTTCCGTTCTTGTCTCTTGCTTTCGCCTCCGGCCAAACCGAACGCAACCGGTCGCGGTTAGGAATCACCGTTACCTTGTCAGGGTAGGGTGCCTAACGGAGCGCTTGCGTATGGTTTGGGCGGAGTTTAATGGAAAATAACAGGAAAAGGAAAAGAGAAAAGAAAATCTTTAACTTATAATATCGTATTTCTTCTTAACAATAATAATTACATTCATTCACAAAATGAACAAAAGAGAGCAAAAGAAAAGAACAAAGAAAAGAAAAGAAAAGATTACAAGTAATTAAAGTGCATGGAATTAAATAGCAAGTAAGTAAAGCAAATGCAAGTAATAAATAAACAATAAAAAGAACAAGAAAGTAGAACTCAAGACAAGCATGGGATCAATAGCCAACCCTTAAACTTGCAAGCTCAATCAAGAGGTTGCAAGATCAAGGGAAGGGTAGAGAACGCATGTGAATTGAAGCGCTAATTCCGTGAGAAAATACGACCCTTGAGATCAATAACTAACCCTTAACCATTCAAGCTCAATGAAGAGGTTGAATGATCAAGAGAAAGCAAGAATCTCAAGGGGAAGAAGAAACACAAGAGAATGATACAAAACCCTCATCTTCATTGATCTCCCACTCAAAAGCTCTCACTACAATTTCATGGAAAAAGAATGAAGAAGAAGAAGAAGAACTATACAAAAAACTACAAAAGAGGAACAAAAAGAATTGGACCCTTGGTTGAGCTCAGTTCTGCTGTATTTATAGGCAGGGAGTTGAAGATCTAGGGCAACCACCAGAACACATGCAAAAAGACCAAAATACCCACCAAAAATGATGCTCTGTCGAGGCCGTACGGCCGCGTTTCCGTGGCCAATACCCCCTATTGGCCGCGGAAACGCGGCGGATTAGAGGAGTTGGCTCCTCGGGTTTTGGGCACTTTCCTGGTTTGGTGTTTACAGCTGTCTGGTACATATATTTTCTGATAATCTTTCCAGAATATCTTCAGAATTCTAAGTCCAAGATTGCAATATCATTTCTTTACTTTTGACTTTATCTCCCTCGAGCTCCGCGCACCCATTGATTCTTGTGCAGCCCCCTCGTGCTCTGTGCTTGTCCCAGACACGAATGACTACTGTCATATGTCTTGTATCGGGAACCGGCACTCGGCACTGGACGGATATGGATGACCGGAACCCGGCTTTTATCTGCTGTCAACAGATGTTCTGCTTTTGGCGTAACTGTGGAGATTTTATCTTGATTTGCAATATTTGTACTGGAAACCTGTATTCTGTAAATATGTAACAAACACGGATTAAAAGCACCTACCTATAAACACACGAGCGTAAGAATGGGCGGTATAAAATGCAATATTCTGATATGAACAAATACCCCCAAACTTAACTTTTGCTCGTCCCGAGCAAAACCAATTATTCACAAAAATAAAATCCTAACCGCACTTTCGCAGGGAACGCGATTGCACTGAGCGCGTGCAACAAGCCGTTAAACCTCTAGGTGTCCCTAGTAGGAGGAGTGTTGTCTCCTGAGGGTTTTCAGCGGATATTACCCACAAAATCCGGTCAAGTTGGTTTTGTAAAATAACTAAGATTCAAACCCTACAGTTTTGTTTCAGAAAATAACAATTCTATAATCCTAAGTCCAGACCATCGAACCTTTATTTTTCACACCTCGCTTCTTATTTAACTACAGATTTTTTATGTCTTTACGTGCAGTGCAATTAGTGTCGTTAAGTTCCAGAAGGATCGATTAAAGTTATCATGTCGCATAATAAAGCCCAGATAACAATTTTAAAAGGATCACATAAGTTTTATAAAGAGTTAAGCATTTTTCAAGTTTCGTTTTCCAGTAAGGTTTCAACTTCAGAATTTCTATCTTCCTTAACAGGAAACTAAGTCGTATTTTTCACTCCACCTTTTTCTTGTTTTCATTTCATACACACCTCTGTGAACGTGCAATAGTCTTTATCATAGAATAAAACCTTCATATCTCCGTTAAAATTTTTTATAAAAGCCTGTTTTTTATCAAGATTATTCTCACACAAAGAACCGTTAGGAATTTTAACTCGGAGAGAACACTTGCTTGACTTTGTTTTAAACTGGACTTTCTAGGCTTCTTAGCGAGCTTTGGGCCAATGCACCCAAACCAGTTGGTTTTAGGGCATTAGGTGTAGAAACACCCCAGCGGACTTAATTACTCAAGTTACCTAGGTCCAAAAACAAAAGACAGTTTTGTCGTGAAAATCAGATGATTTAATACGAACGGAGATATAACCGGCAGCTCAAATATTTTTTGGATAAAAGACGTGTTTAGTGGGTTTGGTGTGTAATCATTCCAATCAAGTTTTAGATGGGTTATTTTTCAGACTTAGCTCCAATTACGGCATCAATAACATTCCTTCATATTCGCTTTACTTCATAAACTATTCTTGACATTACTTATTTCAGAACAAACCTATTTGATCATCAGAAAATCATTTATCTGTTTAAAAGTTTAAACATGAAAGACTTGTTATCTAATTCCCAAAATCTTACGACACGTGTAGTGTGATGTAAAGACGTATATCAGCTATAGTTAACTTCAAAGGAGAATTATCTTTCAGGTTTTCAAAATCTAAACATAAGATTTAGTTATTCCTATTTTTCCAAACAAAAGCCGTCGAATGTTGAATCAGAGTTCTTCCACAATCTAACTTGACAAAAAAGTTTTTATATTTTTAGAAAATTTTCAGATTTTTATGGATTTTATGGATTTAATATGCAGATGCAAAATATACATATGAATGCGAAGGAAGAAAGCTTACCGAGCACGCCCCCAAACTTAAACTTGACAGTGCCCTCACTGTCAGGCTATACCAAGAGGGTTAAAATTGCCGGCGCTTCCTAGAAACAAATTATATACAAAACAAAAAGGAAAACAAAAATATATACCAAAAAGTGTCCCCCCCAAACTTAAGTAAAACAGTGTTTCCACTGTTAAGCGTTGAAATTCAGGATTAGGGGGGGAAAGAACAGTATCAAGCTATACAAGGCCTTACACAGGCCAAAAGTGAGCACCAACCATTCAAAGATTTTATCGCTATAATGTACAGATTGGTGGAAGAAGGCGTAGAGAAAAGAGAAGGACAATACGCGAGACCGTATGCGAAGAGAAGCGGGATACGGTCTCGGTATATGAGAGGAAGAAGAATGGCGGAAGGGAAAAAGAAGTGGAATACGAACTTGAGGGTGCAAATGGAGCAAATAGATTAGCACAATTTGTGATGACCGATGTGTGAAAAGCGATTGTGCTAATATATTTACCCGTCGAGAAATGGGGTCAAATCCCTCAAGGTTCGTGAGAAACCATGGGTACGCCGAACCTGGTAAACCAGACATATGAAGTGAAAATGATACGGGTTCTTGCAAGGTCGGAACGATGGAAAGGATGGAGGGAAGTGGTTGAGGAAGGTTATCGGTTAAAGGTTCAGGAGGGTGGACACAGTCAGTGGAAGGAACAGGATGAATTGAAAAATCCGACTCATCAAGCAAAACTGGTTCATCCTCAAAACTATCCTCAATATTCTTCTCAAAATTTAGCACATCCATGCACTTCTCCTCAAAATCCAGACGCATATGGGGTTCGGAAAAAACATTTAATGACTCGGGATGATGATTTGAAGAGACAAACTCAGCCAAATCTACGGGTTCATCATCCAAAATATCCCCAGCGTCAATATCCTCAATCAAGTGAAAATCAAAATTCTCTGACACCTCATCAAAAGCATGGATATTAATCAATTCTGGATCTAAGATATAGGTGTAGAGGTCAAAAGAATTAGGTATGGTTTCACTTGGAAGGGACCCTTCATAATCGGGCAAATCAAATACTACGAAGTCGCACAACTCATTCATCATTCTATCTTCAATTGATAAATCATGTGGGATACTCGATAGACTTTCAAAACAGGAGTTGTGGGATTCAATTTGGGACGGGTAGGTTTGATTTGGAAGGGGGTACATCTCACACTCTCCACTCAAATTCACATCCTGTCCTGCCGCCTCATCATACATTGAAAAAGTTGGAGCTAGTTGAAAACTAGCTACCGGGTCAGTAGGTTGCATGAGGGCGGCCAAGGACGCATTCAAATCCATCATCTGTTGGCTTGATGCTACCCTAAAGTCTTCCAACGACTGTTCTAGACTAGACATTGGTTGTGAAGGGGTTTCAGTAAAAGATTCAAAGTTGTTTGGATACTGAAAACTCCCAAATGGCGGTTCTGATGCAATGTCTAGGGAAGGTGCAAAAGTAGGGTAGGATTGGTAGGAATTGAATGGATGGACAGGAGTAGGATCAACATTTGGATAAGAAGGTGAATGGAATTGTTGATCCCAAGAATTTGAAGTGGTGAAAGGAGTCAAAGATCGGCTACGGGATTGTTCAATACGTTCAGCGATGGACAAAGGACGACTTGCAGAAGGGGTATCAACATAAGCGGGTGTGGGAGGTTGAAAAGGTTGATACAAAGTGGAATCAGGAGTGTAAGTGTTTGTCTTAGACGCTGCTATGCGATCTTTCAGTGAAACTTTGGGCATGGAGGGGTCGTTCGATGTTCGGCCAAAGCAAGAACCGTATGAAGTAATGTCTGGTTGTGGGTACCAAAGTTCGGCAAGAGTTTTGCGAGGTGGGGTACCCATGATATGAAGAGAGAATGAAAGAAAGGAAGAGAAAAGGAGAGGAAAAAGAATGTGAGATTTTTTTTTTTTATTAACAAAATAATGAAATATACATAAAAAGAATATGGACAAAAATAATCACGACACAAAAATACCACACACCTAATCGTTCTAGGGTTCACCTAGGTCAACTAGACCTGCTCCAGAACTTGATTGTCGAAGTAAAACTGTGTCGAGAAACAGGCTCAAGATACACTGATCACGAGGCCAGGTAAGTGCAGAGATAAGGGGAGGTTTTCCAACGCTTTCACGAAGTTCCTTAATTAAATAACCCTTTCTCTTTTGGCGGATGCGCCGTTAACACTTTCCTAGACACCCCGTAAACAATATACCGTTAAGCAAGATTCTAAACACAGTTAACTTCTCTTAGTGAGCGCGAAGTCCTTAAGGCTTAAAGTCTAGTTTCTTTTAAATTTTGTGTGGGTAAACGTTATGCTCAAGTTCGTGATTTGTGGGCCGCGGAAAAGGTGATGAAATCCTTTACCGTATCTTGTGGGGTTCGCTTGCCCTTAAGTCCGTATTAATGTATGCAATGCACAATTCAATAAAAATTCTATAAAGAATCAAAAAATTGTTTTTTTTTAAGCGCGGCACTGCAACAAATACGGGTTAGTCAATTTTGGCGTTTGCTAGCGAACTTGCAAAGAATCCTGCAAAGAATAGTATATAGGAAGCGTCGGATTTGAGAAGAAGGTGTTAGTAAAGTGCGTACCGTTTAAGTTTTTGGGTTAGGAAACCCCCGTTGAATCAAATCCGGTAAGCTTGAAAGGTTCGCTTGCACGGGTCAAACTACCCGGATCTTTTGCATTGTACTTCGTAATCACCTTTGCCTTGAATGCATACTTTGCTCCCCACAATCGCAGTTTACGAATACGCAAAAATCTGCACACTTGCCCACAAGAATTATCAAAAAAAAACAAAAAGATTTTATATATATATATATATATATATATTTTTTTTTTAAATATATACAAAAAAAATATTAACCCGAATAACAAGAAAAGAAATACGTTACCGTCTCCCCGGCAACGGCGCCATTTGATTGGTAGAATTAAAGTTAACCGCAATCAAGACGGTGTCGCTATGCAGCTAGCCGGTTGAGCACGGGTCGATCCACAGGGAGATGGTTGTATTTTACCTTCTTGTCTTAGACGAGTCAATAAAGAATCTGTATGTTTGTTCAGAAAAACCTATGTGTTTATTTGCAAGTATAAAGTTGTTAAGAAAAGATACGAGATTATAAGCTAAAGAAATCCGTACTCAAAACTTTTGAGCCGAGTCTTGACCAATTGAAGCTAAGCAATCAGCAACAACGTGGATTAGGGGATTTAAGCACGGTATTCGTGGAATACGGCTTATTTACCCTTGTCCTTCCGTTCTTGTCTCTTGCTTTCGCCTCCGGCCAAACCGAACGCAACCGGTCGCGGTTAGGAATCACCGTTACCTTGTCAGGGTAGGGTGCCTAACGGAGCGCTTGCGTATGGTTTGGGAGGAGTTCAATGGAAAATAACGGAAAAAGGAAAAGAGAAAAGAAAATCTTTAACTTATAATATCGTATTTCTTCTTAACAATAATAATTACATTCTTTCACAAAATGAACAAAAGAGAGCAAAAGAAAAGAACAAAGAAAAGAAAAGAAAAGATTACAAGTAATTAAAGTGCATGGAATTAAATAGCAAGTAAGTAAAGCAAGAATGAAAAATGCAAGTAATAAATAAACAATAAAAAGAACAAGAAAGTAGAACTCAAGACAAGCATGGGATCAATAGCCAACCCTTAAACTTGCAAGCTAAATCAAGAGGTTGCAAGATCAAGGGAAGGGTAGAGAACGCATGTGAATTGAAGCGCTAATTCCGTGAGAAAATACGACCCTTGAGATCAATAACTAACCCTTAACCATTCAAGCTCAATGAAGAGGTTGAATGATCAAGAGAAAGCAAGAATCTCAAGGGGAAGAAGAAACACAAGAGAATGATACAAAACCCTCATCTTCATTGATCTCCCACTCAAAAGCTCTCACTACAATTTCATGGAAAAAGAATGAAGAAGAAGAAGAAGAACTATACAAAAAACTACAAAAGAGGAACAAAAAGAATTGGACCCTTGGTTGAGCTCGGTTCTGCTGTATTTATAGGCAGGGAGTTGAAGATCTAGGGCAACCACCAGAACACATGCAAAAAGACCAAAATACCCACCAAAAATGATGCTCTGTCGAGGCCGTACGGCCGCGTTTCCGCGGCCAATACCCTCTATTGGCCGCGGAAACGCGGCGGATTAGAGGAGTTGGCTCCTCGGGTTTTGGGCACTTTCCTGGTTTGGTGTTTACAGCTGTCTGGTACATATATTTTCTGATAATCTTTCCAGAATATCTTCAGAATTCTAAGTCCAAGATTGCAATATCATTTCTTTACTTTTGACTTTATCTCCCTCGAGCTCCGCGCACCCATTGATTCTTGTGCAGCCCCCTCATGCTCTGTGCTTGTCCCAGACACGAATGACTACTGTCACATGTCTTGTATCGGGAACCGGCACTCGGCACTGGACGGATATGGATGACCGGAACCCGGCTTTTATCTGCTGTCAACAGATGTTCTGCTTTTGGCGTAACTGTGGAGATTTTATCTTGATTTGCAATATTTGTACTGGAAACCTGTATTCTGTAAATATGTAACAAACACGGATTAAAAGCACCTACCTATAAACACACGAGCGTAAGAATGGGCGGTATAAAATGCAATATTCTGATATGAACAGAGCCCTTGCAACCTGAGAGAAGTTAAAGAGAAAACATAACTGAATAATCCTTATTCTATTTCTCCAGAACCAGAAACCATCCTCGAACTGGAACAAGTTCTTTTGAATTTGTATGTAGCTATACGATGGAATATCCAAGAAATGTGGATCTTCGTAGTGATACGGGGTGTTCTGGAGAAATGCAAAGGAGAAATAGGAGTGGCAGGGATATACACGGCTTCGTCGTGAATGATAGTAGTCGCAATTTCCTTTGCCCGTATCCTAACCCTTTATATGTCTTTACTTCTTACATTCTGTACACCACACTTAGGCTTAATTGGTTTTCTTCTTTCCCTACCATTCGGCACCAGCCTAAGGTTTGGAAAAAGAATATCCAATAAGCATAATAGGTGTACTCTCCTAATACTAGGAGCTCTCGCGAAGGTAAAGATAAAAAAACCGAAAAATCCTATTCAATTTCTCCAGAACCAGAAACCATCCTCGATTTGGAACAAGTTCCTTCGAGTTCGTATGTAACTATACGATGGAGTATCCAAGAAATGTGGATCTTCATAGTGATACGGGGTGTTCTGGAGAAATTCAAAGGGGATGTAGGAGTGGCAAAGATATATGCGACTAAATGACAATCCAAAAGTCAAAGTGTTTTAAGAAGGTTCGGTTAACTTGGTTCATTAGTTTTAGTTTAGGGTCGGGCCATGGTCGATACCAAAGAGAGAGAGAAAAGAAATACTCAGCGTGCACTCTAACCTAGAGTAGATTGGTAATCACTTTATCTAATCAGGATGGCTCCCACTGTTTTCTTGAATTCTCTTTCAAACCCTAAAAGGAGAATTAGTCGGGATCATCTAAAATCACCCAAAGAGTAACACCTACTCATCAGTTAGAATCGGGATCTAACTATCATCGCATGATAACTTGATGGAAGCCACTCAATTCCCCGCACTCCAGAAGGTATGCACATGTCTGGCAAGTTTCCTGTAAATTTGAAACTCCCGATGTGATTTTTACCCCAAGCGGCTTATGACCTTAACAGAGGTCAACATATCATAAGTCGCAAGTCAAGTTCAACCCGTCATTCTCCTGGATTAACTTAGACCCACCCGCATGAGCCCTTGACAGAGGTCAACATGACCGTGCGACTGTCCTAAATAATCACATCTTTGCAACAAAAAAGCATTACCCAGCTACTATTCACTGTGCCTTGACAGAGGTCAACATACACAGCATGAATACTAAATAGTACCTGTAAGAAATGACGGAGGGCTACGAATGGTTTTTGGCAAAAAAAACTTTAACGTAATGAACTTGATATCTTAGAAGGAACCGAGTGGTTTTATAAATATATAGTGGCGCAAACTTTTGCTAAAGAGGTCACTCCTATGAAGGGATCTCGGCTCTTTCCTCATCGAATAAGGTGCAGAATATTCCTAACTGAATACCACGATGCAAAGCAAAAGAATCGACTATAGTGAAGTTATTACACCGACGCAAACTTTTGCCCAAAAGGACACTCCCGATGAAGGGATCTCGGCTCATGCCTCGTCGAATGAGGTGCAGGATATTCATAACCGAATATCACTATTCAAAGCAAAAGGAAACGTCCTGTAATAACAGTTTTTGAAAATTTGGTTCCAACAACATCATATAGGTTTGTTTTCCTTGCATTAATCAGAATTAATGCAGTCCCATCAATTAATCCATATCACACTACAGAAAAAGAACAAAAATAAAATGTGCGTATATGTCATCCGCATTCACCACTGGGCCCCATCATGCACCGTCAGGTTACTTAACTAACGGCAGAGCGGGGGCTGGACTAGTGCGGGTGAAAAACATATACAATATCTACTAGTATATATAAATATATATAACTTTCGTCCTAAGCTTGATATAAGCAACATCACAGAATCTCAGCAAGCAACACAGAATGGTGGATAATCTTGGAGCATCGAGTTTCATTTGAGCCGCAAATGAAACCCGACGTTCCCGGTCATGTGGTTAGCCCGTGCAATGAAAACTTGGACCCTTACGAGAGCCGCAAGTTACCTGCCAATCCCAGGAAACCCTAATAAACAAAGTGAATGGGCCACCCAGCACTTCACGGAATCCGATAACTTGATAGCTCCACTGTGGGTCATCCTATACCCTCTACGCGCCCGCCTATTCTAGAGTAAGGCCCCCTCCGTCTTAATGCCATGAGATGCGGGCACGTTGCCCTCTAGAACCCGACTATTCGTGCACTCCACCGCGGGGTAATCCTAGTACAGAAAAGAAAAATATATATACAATGGTGACATCAACCTCAACCCAGTCATGCCCCAATAAAAGATTATACAATCTGGTAGAGACGGCTGTCCATATGTCAGACGCCCACCCCGTAATAACAAATATACAAATGAATCTGAATTGTACAACTATCATTGCACCACTGGCTATCCACCACGACAATCCAACCACAGAATTAGCACAACACAGAACATCAACGTGAATATTAAGTTCGCAAACCCATCTAGTTGAACATATAGCAACTAGTCGGGTTGTACCGCTCAATAATATTCACGGTCGCATATATCATCACATGTACTGATAATCACACACTTAAAATTTCGATTGACTAAACTTTCCCAAATTGGCCCCAAATGCAAACCAGCACTTTAAACAAATCTGGGCCAAAACCAAATATCCCAAAAATCAAATTTCCATGATTTATAGTGCCAGAAAAAATTTGGCGCCATTTCACCACAAAAGCGTCGTGGAACCGCCATAAACAGGAAACTTTCACGGCGGTTCTGCGGCCAAATTATTGGCTTGGGACCTCAAATTTCTTTTGGTGCACTATTAATGCCTACATGTATTTTTAAGATACCCAGAAAGATTTTTTGAACACTTTTCAAAATCGACAGCAAGCATGTGAAAGTGGAATTTTGATTCGGAAAAATTGATTGATCGATATTCTAATCTTGTACAAACTAGCTAGTATTGGTTTATGGGTAGCTCTGATACCATGCTGGGTTCTACCGGCGTCCTGGCCATCTACCGTGGCCAATGTGGAACAAAAACTGGGGTTTAAAAAATTTGGCACAAACAAAACCCGCCCAAGATCGAAACAATAAACTTATACTAGCAAAACTAAAGAGAGCTAAACTACAAGGTTAGAATGTTATACCGAATGAACCAAGTCCTTCGGGCTTCCATCAACTTTCTTAGCTCCTTGAGGCGTGCTCGAACAAACTTGGTCGCCGGTCTTCCTCCGTCGAAGATGATCCACCCGAGGGATGTAGCTCAAGGCTCTAGCTCCAAGCAACTAGAGATTCTACGTTGCTAATCTAGAAAACCTAAGATGTAGTGAGTGTTCTAAGTGTTTGTCTATCTCATCTCATCACCTTCCATAATTCTCAACACATGAGAGGGTTGAGAGGAGGTGGAAAATGAAGGTGGAGAAACTCAAGAAACTCAATGGGAGAGTGAAGCTAAATGGTGAGGAGATGCGAGGAACCAAGGGGAAAAGGAACCATCTCATATTTTTCTCCAAGTGACAAAAAATGCAAGTGAGGAAAAATCAAGTGAAGAATGGTTTTATCAAACACAATTTTCCAATAAAATATGCAACTCATACTTGAATAGTATGCACAAATGAATTAATAATTCATTTGTGCACACTATGTAAGCATGGTCCTCACCATACTCCCATCAAGTCTATGCCACCTCATTATCCATTTAGCATAAATGGTCAAACCCAAAATGAGGTGTCCACCTTCTAGAATGTTATCAGTAAAAAATACGGATTACATTCTACTGTATATACATACCTGTATTCGTACCGAAATATGAATACCCGAAGAGATAGAATAACACAAAGAACATAATACTAGAATATACATATCGAAATATATATACGTAAATTATTAAATCAATACCTAATTTAATAATCCGGCTCAAACCCGAGCCGGATAGTATTATCAACTGTCCGATCGAAAGTCCGGGTACATAGTATAATCAATTGATCGGAACCCTGCACGTATCCAATACGGCTACTATATCGTTTCGCCTAAACCAGGGAAACCCTCTGTGTAGGACTCTAAATACTCGTCAATACGCTGGCAGTCGGTTCAACCACAAGCACGTCAGCGACACTAGCTGTACATAACGGCTACCTAGGTATTGAGTGAAAGGAAGGACGACGAGAAAACTCATCTGAACCCCTACTGAGCCTGTCCATGACAATCTCCATACATTCCAGTATGTTCGTCTAAGAGTGTCGCATATCGTGTCTAGGGGGTGGATAAAGTCAGACCCCTAATAACGCGATATTTCGTGTCGGTATAAAGCCCATCATCCACTGAGAAACTGCTGATCCAAATTAGTAATTCTCGTCCACCTTGGCCAAGGATTTCTGGTGATAGCCACCCGTGCACTACACGACATCAACCCCTAATACCGGGAGAGACGAATCCCTGATGATCCGCTCACTGCCTCCATGTGGTTTGGGACTGTACCCAACTAAAACCTATTTGCACAACTCCTTTGAGCCGTGGTAAGGTAGTAATCAAAGCACAGTGGGAACTCATACGAAACAAATGATCTCAGGTCGACAGACTAACCTGTACTCATGTCATCTAGGAACTGCTATTTGACAATAGGTATAATACCAACTAGCATGTTCTCGGCGAGTCCTTCCAGTGTACTCATAACCCAATGAGCACCTGTATACTATCTTAGGTGACTAACTGACACCAATGGCTTTTGAGACCGGCCACCGCCCCTTGTTGGGGTCTCGATAAGTATGCACTAGTCTACTCTAGAGTATTGATGCCCAGTCTCGATACTCCCACGATTAGAGACATTTAAGGATGTGCTTATAGACCACCCAGCTCCCACGTATATGATCATCCTCATAATGCTGGTAGTCAAGAAAGAATCCTATGGGCTCTATCAATATGTAATAGTGATCTGTAATGCCACCTAATGCATATACATGATGATAAAGACAAACCAGATTGCATACCATCATCTCGAGTAAGACTGTTCTCCCGGTATAGGTCATCCCTCAATCATCACAATCTCTTGCCTGCGATTCAATAATTGACTTGAGGGCAATATATCCAACACTTTGAAGGTGAAGCGGTCTTCAAGGGGATGACCTATTACTCGGTGATAGGAGCAATAATCCGGATGATACACCTCGTTTATTTGTTCGGGGTGCTGATACTCCGGAAGTGTCATCATTTGGTGTTTCATGACAAGGTTGAAAATTTTCCTTGTCTTGTCTTAAGGGAAAGAATATTCCCGACCCATCTTCTTTATAAATAATGGGCTCTAATCGAGTTTTTCTCAATTGCATGACGTCTTGGATCCTCTTTGTTGTTTTCGAACGTTGTTGGCGTTCTTTGCCCTGTTTTTGCCTCTATTTCGGGATTTTCCCCTTTCGCAATAATATACAGTGGGCCTGGGATGAAGAGAATTATAATCTACCGATTCCGCAAATTACTGACAGAGATGCTGTGTCTTGACCTTTTCATAAATGGCTATTTCGCGGCTGTGATTGTCCTGGCTCGTTTGACAAGCTTCTTTTTGTAGGGTATTTTGTAAGTGCACGGCGGCGCCCCGGCCTCCATCCCGAGGCCAAATGCGGAAGCGATGGCTAACTTTAAATTTTCTTGAACCGGCACCACCGCGCACTAAAAACCCGGATCGAACCATTAACTAGTCCTAGCTAACTAAAAGATCGGAAGAGAGATATACCGAGTGATCCGTGTCCTCCGGTATTCTCGTCGTCGTCCCGATCTCCCGCGGAAACTCCGGTCGTCGCCTCCTTGCCGGAAGGGCACCACATCGTCTGCATCTTTTACGGGCTCCCACCTCAATACCGAGGCAACTCGGGCACGAAGCTGGCGAGTCGACGTGCCCAAGGTTTGCTGTAGAATGTGTAGTACTCAAGTCTCATTTGGGGTTGTAGGAATTGCCATATTGGTGGAGGAATGAACTATATCTTTTGGAGAAGGAGCTAAATGGATTTTGCAAGCATCAAGAGACCAAAAATGCATCATCCAATTTTTGGACAGCCCCCTCTAAAGTGGCCGGCCATGGCATCTTGTGGTGGAAAGAATGGAGTGAGGGAATGAGTAAAAAAGGATAGCCACAAGAATAAGCAAGTGAAAAGAAATGGTTATCATATTCAACCATCATCAAAAGCATGATGACAAAGAAAGTCAAGCAATGATCACTAACAAATCCACACTCCACCAACTAATCAACAACAAACATGATTGCTCCAAGTCAAGCCATGATGAAATGAATAAGTCAAATGGTGGAGGAATAATCATGATACAATAAAATGCAAAGACCCCCCTCCACAAATGCTTATTTGCACAAATGCAAATAAGCCCTCCTCCACCAATCTCCGGCCATTGAAAGATACAAATGAAAATGGCCGAAACGGAAAACAAACTGGCAACTCCAGAAAACTGGTCCCGTAATAAATTACAGGAAAACCCCGCTACTGTGCATACACACCCGCATCTGTATTCCGACCGAAATACAAATGCAATGAGACAAAATTTACACTGTACTATACTAGGATCCGGCTTAAACCAAAGACGGCTAGTAATATCCGTTCGATCCTGATCCGTGCAATACCGCACGTATCTGATCGAACCCTGCCATATATCCATACGGCCTGTAGTACAAACTGTCCGATCCTGATCCGTGCAATACCGCACGTATCTGATCGGACCTTGCCATATCTCCATACGGCCTCTACAGCGTTTCGCCCGAAAGCTGAGTAACTGAATGTGGGGGACTCTAAAGACTCGTTAACACCTTGGTTGTGGATTTAACCACTAGCACGTCAGAGGTATAAGCCAATACGTAACGGGCCACCGGGTATTGACCAAAAGGGACGTCGATGAGCGAACTCATCCTGACACCCTACTGAGCCTGTCAGTGACAATATCCGTACAGTCCGGTCCGTTCGTCTATGAGCATCGCATGGCGGGCCTATGGGGTTGGTAAAAGTCAGACCCCCAAAAGCGGTACAAGTCGTGTCGGAGTGTAGACCAGAACACCCTGAGATACTACTGGAATACCTACCAGTAAATCTCCTGCCTCGGCCGAGGGCTTCGTGTAATGGCTCTCCTAGACACAGAGCGACCTCACCCCCAATACCGGGAGAGACGAACCCCTGAAGATCCGCTCACTGCCTCCATGTGGCTCGGGACTGTACCCAACTAAAACCTGTTTGCACGTCTCCTTTGAGCATGGTAGGGTAGTAATCAAAGTACAGTGGGAACTCACACGAGACAAATGACGATCCCCAGGTCGATGAACTAACCTGTACACATGTCACCAGGGAACTGCTATCTGACGTCAGGTATAAGACCAACTAGCATATTCCCAGTGAGTCATGTCCGGTGTACTCATAACCCAATGAGCACCTGTATACATCTTAGGTGAACCAACTGACACCAGTGGCTTGTGAGACCGGCCACCGCCTCTCGTCGGGGTCTCGACTGTATACACTAGTCTACTCTGGAGTATCGATGCCCTGTCTCGAAACTCCTACGACTAGGGACCTTTTAAGGATGTGCTTATAGACTACCAGCTCTCACGTATATGATCGCCCTCATACTGCTGGCAGTCAAGCAAGAATCCTAGGGGCTCTACCAACGTGTAATAGCGACCTGTCAGGTCACCTAAAGCAGTACACGATGATAAAGATAAACCAGATAGCATACTATCATCTTGAGTAAGACTGTCCTACCGGGATAGGTCCTCCCTCAATCATTGCAATCACATGCCTGTGATCCAATAATTGACTCTCAGGGCACTATCTCCAACAATCTCCCACTTGCACTCAAGGCTAATTATTGCGATGTCGCATACTCACAGCCCGTGTGATACCGAACACCCAACTCCTCTACTAGTCAGTCTCACAAAACCCGTTTGCGAAACTATTGCGTTCGAGGAATAGCCTCAGTGAGTGGATCCGCCTTGATGTTTCTTTCTATGTCTCTCTATATCTCAAGTTCGCGGAGAAAACCATCTCCCGAAATGAGTAATACCTGTCTTAGAATGTGTCTGGATGTCTGATGGGACCTAGCTCATAAATGAACTCCAAATCCAAACTTCTTAGACTGTATCGTCAACTGAACTTAATCAGTATCCTGCACCATGCCACCCTCAGTATTGCCTTGGACCACCTATCCAAAATACTGCCCCTCGTCAGAGGAAAAACTATAACTCTGACAACCTCCTTGTCGTCCATGTCACCTTGGAAGCCTGGAATGATAACTGTCTCCCGCATGAGGCTATCGTTATCATATCCCTAGAACATCCACTTATGTTCTAAAACTGCTTCCGATTGTTTCTTCAGGATTGGATCAATGTCAACTTATTGCATCTAGTGCAAGAACAACACCTGGTGTGGTACTTGACATCTCATGATTGACTCAATTGCCTAAGCAAGTGATCTGCCAATCATGCACATCCCTCTCCCCTTTAGTCTGTAAGACACCTTTAGAGAGGGTGACTCCATTACCTGCAGGTACACTACCGTGCCAGGAGTCGTCCATTCTAAATACTCTTAGAATGTTGTCTAAGTACCCTGATTGGGAAACCACCCAAATCTAGATCTAAAACCATAGATCTAGTAACCAGTATGTCTGATATAATGTCCAAGTCTCATGTGGAGAAACCACTGTGTGACGACCAAAGTGTAACCGATCGTAGTATAGGAGCTTCTTTTCCTATTCTGTGTATGTCATCCAAATACCAAGACATCACACCCTACTACCTTCTCAACAGATCCATCCCCTATTCTGATGAAGTCAAACCTATGACTGTCATATCAGAAATTGATGATCTATTTCCGCTACATCTGCTTTAGTCTATAAATAGACATAAGCCACCTGTCTACCAATGCTTCCGCTGCTCCCACTGACTACGACAACCCTCTGGCAGAGTCATATACGCGTACACTTCTGAAGCCAGTTCAGAACGACGCTATACTCATCCTCCTGCCGGGTCTCGCAGCCTGGAACAACAGCAATGGCAAGTGTGGGTAAACAAGAACCTCCCTGTCACCGTCCTTGAGGCCACCGTAGTACCTCTCGGGTGCCTGAGGTTACCCACCTTATCTGCGGAGTGGCCAATGGAATGTCAATCCATATTGAATCTTTAGGTTCCTATCAAATCTTCAGTAATCGTTTGTGGTTCGGGAATCACTTCCAGTTCTACCATACTCCCACTACTGTTTTCTGAAAAATCCATTTTTATTAAAACTGTGGCGAGTCTAGAACAATATCGCTATTGATCTTCCAGATGGTAGAAAGTCAACCCTCGTCATAGCCTGGGTCAACCCACAAACAGCCATTACAGAAACGTGCCTTGAGTTGTCCAGTGTCTGGTTTTAATCATAAGCCGGACAACTCCCCGTACCTTAACATCGTTAAGATATGAACTGTACTATATCCAATATAGAACCAGAGGCACTGATTTAATTGAACCAGATTCAAATCATGCAGCTGTCTCCAGTGCATGTCAACTAAATGGAAAGAGGCCTATCAGTGTTACTCAACTTAGGAATGCTTCCAATTATGAGTAACCTGAAAGAGAAGCAAGTTCCCTTAATCACTACTTTCAACTGAATACCATAGACAAGTATCTACATCTTCGATTACTTTGAAGAATCCCGATACTTGCAACATCTGGTTCTCTACTTTATTCATATACCTATAACTTCTCAAAATTCGGACCCTGTGTTTCCACGAAACACTTGTCTAAAAACTAGAGAAGTCATAAGTAAACCGAATATAGTACGAAGACCAACCCCTCTGTCCTGATGGACCCTGGACAACATACAATACTCTGTATAAGTCCCTTGAGTCTGATAACTCATTCACTGTGTGTCGTTGGTTGAAAACTGTACTTATGGTTAAGAAGAATTACACCGCTGTTTAATACTCCTTACCTAACCATCCACTGATATAGGTAAATGTCATAGACATAATTTCAAAAAGATATATCTCACTCGATAAAAATAGACGTACAGATTGTATCGATTTGAAATTGGTGCATAACAGCGGATATTCAAAACCAAATATTTGCCGACTGGCAAACAGCCCAGGTGATTTCCTCAAATATCACCGATTACAACGAATCCCGATATAATGAGGATGATCACCTAATTCCCAATAACTTACTCCCACTCATCATCTGTAAAACCATACATATGTGAGAATCATAACCGGTAAATACATACCCTGGAGCAAGTGTCTAATCGGGAAATCAGTTTTCCTTTAACAGTACACAGTGAGACTGAAACATTGAAATGTTTCGATGGGGTATCCCGGTATTCCTAGTAATGCCTCTTTCAGATTCACGACTGTAACCGTATAGTTCTTTGCCACCTCTCCAAATCCCTTTATATGTCTTTAGTCATTACCTTCTGCACACCCCTTTAGGCCAAATGGTTTTCTTCCTTCCCTACCGTTTGGCACCAGCCTATGGTTTGGAAGAAGACTATCCAATAAGCATAATGGGTGTACTGTCCTAATCCTAGGAGCACTCGCAATGCGAGAGAAGGTGAAGATAAAAGGCAACTGAATGAACCTTATTCATATTTCTCCTGGACCAGAATCCATCCCCGAACTGGAACAAGTTCCTTTCGAGTTCGTATATAACCATACGATGGAGTATCCAATAAACTGTGGATCTTCGTAGTGATACGGAGTGTCCTGGAGAAATACAAAGGTGATTTAGGATTGGCGAAGGAATACTTGGTTTGGTCGTGAATAGCAGTCGCAATTTACTTTGCCCTCTTACTAATCTCTTTATTTTGTCTTAACTTAATACCTTCTGTATACCATCGTTAGGCTAATTGGTTTTCTTCATTCCTTACCGGTCGGCACCAGCCTAAGGTTTGGAAGAAGACTATCCAATTTGCGTAATAGGTGTACTATCTCCTAAACCAAGGAGTACTCACAACTTGAGAGAAGGTAAAATGAAAAGACAACTGAATAATCCTATCCGTTTTCTCCAGAGCCGGAAACCATCTTCGAATAAATTCTTTCGAGTTCGTATATAACCATACTATGGTTTTGTCCAATGGAAGTGGACGTTCGTAGTAATACGGGGTGTCCTGGAGAAAAGGGTAAAAGTATGAGTGGCAATGAGGTTTGCAACTCTGACAATCCAAAAGCCAGTGTTTAAGAAGGTTCGGTCAACTTGGTCACTGAGTCATAGTCTTAGGGTCGGGTCAATGGTCGCTGCCAGAGAGAGAGAGAAAAGAAACACTCAGCGTGCACTCTAACCTAGATCAGAATGGTTACCAATTTATCTAATCTGGGAACCTCCCACTGTACCGTCAAATTCTCCTCCAAACCTGAAAGAAGAATTAGTCGGGATCACCCGAGGAGTAAACCAACTCATCGGGATCCAACTATCATCGCATGATAACGTGACGGAATCCGCTCACGGTGTCACACTCCAGAAGGTATGCGCATATCTGGCAAGTTTCAGTTTCTTTAGAAACTCCCGATGTGATTTCTGCCCCATGCTCTTATGACCTTGGCGTGAGGTCAAAATATCATAAGTCACATGTCAAGTTCTACCCATCATTATCCAGGTTAATTTGAACCCACCCGTACATACCCTTGACGTAGGCCAAAATAGTAGTACGACTGTCCCAAACTAACGCATCTATCTATGCAACAGATAAATACCCGGCAGCTACCAAACACTATGCCTTGGCGTGAGGTCAAAATACACAGCTTGAATACTACCGAATATTTAACTGAAATGACGGAGGGCTACGAATGGTTTCTGGCGAAAACCTTTAACATAATGAACTTGATATCGTCGAAGGAACGGATAGCTTTGTAAGAATATAGTGACGAAAACCTTTGCTAAAGAGGTCACTCCCGGTGAAGGGATCTCGGCTCTTTCCCCGTAGAATGAGGTGCAGGATATTCCAACTGAATACCACGGTGCAAAGCAAAAGTAATCGGCTATAATGAAGTTATTGCCCTGACGCAAACTTTTATCCAAGGGGTCACTCCCGGTGAAGGGATCTCGGCCCTTGCCTCGTCGACTGAGGAGCAGGATATTCCAACTGAATATCACGATGCAAGACAAAAGAGAACGCCCTTGCAATAATAGCTTTTTGAAAAGTGTTCCAACAACATCAAATTAGGTTTGTTTTTAACTTGCATTGATCCGAATCAACGCAGTCCCATCATTGATCACACCACAAAGAACGAAAATAATATGACGTACGTATATGCCATCCGCATTCGCCACTGGGTCCCGTCATTACCCGTTAGGTTAGCTAACTAACGACAGAGCGGGGACTGGACTAGCGCGGATGCAAAACATATACAACATCTACTAATATATATACCAATATATTATATTCGCTCAAGGCGTGATAAAAATGCAACATCACAGAAATGTACAGCATCACAGAACAATACAGATATCTGGGATCCCCGGGTTTCACAGAGCCACTACTGAAACCCGACGTTCCCCTGGTCGTGTGGATAGCCTGTGCAATGAAATCCTAGACCCCTACGGGCGCGCCGCCAAAACCAGAAGCGAGGCAGCCCCCTTCAGCAACGTGAATGGGCCACCCAGCACTTCACGGAATCCGGTAACTTGGGCACCCCTCCTGGGTCAACCTGTACCCCCTACGAGTGCGGCGAATAGCCCGCCAATTCTAGGGTGAAGCCACATCCGTCTCAATGCCATGAGATGCGGGCTTGTTGCCCTCCAGAACCCGGCTATCCGTGCACCCCTCCGCGGGGCGATCCTAGTACAGAAAGTAAAATATACATACAACAGGTACATCGACCGCAACCTGGTCGTGCCCCAAAATAATAATACAAACAGGCAGTGACGGCAGCCCACATGTCGGACGCTCGCCCCGCAATATCAAATGTACATAATACAAAAAAACTGTACTAGCATTGCATCCAGGCTATCCCCCACGACCGATCCGCAACATCACAGCAAAATCACAGAACATCAACGTGAAAGACACGTTCGCAAATCCGTCTAACCGGGCTATAGCAGTTAGACAGGATTTACCGATCAAGTGACATTCACGGTCGCAGATATAATGTAAATACTGTGAACTAATGTGTTTAAAATATCCGATCGATCAAATTTTAACAAGTGGGAGTACTACTGTAGCACATCAAGAAATTCTGGGCCCAAAATTAACATTCCAAAAACCCTAATTTTAACTCAGAAAGCAACTGCAGAAATTTGATGCAGTGATCTCAACATAGTGCGGCGGAACCGCGGCCTAAAGGGGGGTTTGGCCGCGGTTCCGTGCTCCTATTGTGGAGTCACTGTATCGAATTTCTACAGTGTTCTTAGAATTTCCAGTACATCACTTTTCTACAACCTGAAAAAATTTTCGACTCCAGAAAATTTCAACAGAAAACTGATGCATGTGAAAAACGCAGATTTTGGAATTTTGGTCGATCAGAAATGTAAACACATTAAACAAAGCTAGACTATGTTAATGGCGAGGCTCTGATACCACTGTAAGTGCACAGCGGCGCCCCGGCCTCCATCCCGAGGCTAAATGCGGAAGCGATGGATAACTTTAAATTTTCTTGAACCGGCACCACCGCGCACTAAAAACCCGGATCGAACCATTAACTAGTCCTAGCTAACTAAAAGATGGGAAGAGAGATATACCGAGTGATCCGTGTCCTCCGGTCTTTTCGTCGTCGTCCCGATCTCCCGCGGAAACTCCGGTCGTCGCCTCCTTGCCGGAAGGGCACCACATCATCTGCATCTTTTACGGGCCCAAGGTTTGCTGTAGAATGTGTAGTGCTCAAGTCTCATTTGGGGTTGTAGGAATTGCCATATTGGTGGAGGAATGAACTATATCTTTTGGAGAAGGAGCTAAATGGATTTTGCAAGCATCAAGAGACCAAAAATGCATCATCCAATTTTTGGACAGCCCCCTCTAAAGTGGCCGGCCATGGCATCTTGTGGTGGAGAGAATGGAGTGAGGGAATGAGTGAAAAAGGATAGCCACAAGAATAAGCAAGTGAAAAGAAATGGTTATCATATTCAACTATCATCAAAAGCATGATGACAAAGAAAGTCAAGCAATGATCACTAACAAATCCACACTCCACCAACTAATCAACAACAACCATGATTGCTCCAAAGTCAAGCCATGATGAAATGAATAAGTCAAATGGTGGAGGAATAATCATGATACAATAAAATGCAAAGACCCCCCTCCACAAATGCTTATTTGCACAAATGCAAATAAGCCCTCCTCCACCAATCTTCAGCCATTGAAAGATACAAATGAAAATGGCCGAAACGGAAAACAAACTGGTAACTCCAGAAAACTAGTCCCATAATAAATTACAGGAAAACCCCGCTACTGTGCATACACACCCGCATCTGTATTCCGACCGAAATACAAATGCAATGAGACAAAATTTACACTGTACTATACTAGGATCCGGCTTAAACCAAAGCCGGCTAGTAATATCCGTTCGATCCTGATCCGTGTAATACCGCATGTATCTGATCGAACCCTGCCATATATCCATACGGCCTGTAGTACAAACTGTCCGATCCTGATCCGTGCAATACCGCACGTATCTGATCGGACCTTGCCATATCTCCATACGGCCTCTACAGCGTTTCGCCCGAAAGCTGAGTAACTGAATGTGGGGGACTCTAAAGACTCGTCAACACCTTGGTTGTGGATTTAACCACTAGCACGTCAGAGGTATAAGCCAATACGTAACGGGCCACCGGGTATTGACCAAAAGGGACGTCGATAAGCAAACTCATCCTGACACCCTACTGAGCCTGTCAGTGACAATATCCGTACAGTCCGGTCCGTTCGTCTATAAGCATCGCATGGCGGGCCTAGGGGGTTGGTAAAAGTTAGACCCCCAAAAGCGGTACAAGTCGTGTCGGAGTGTAGCCTAGAACACCCTGAGACACTACTGGAATACCTACCAGTAAATCTCCTGCCTCGACCGAGGGCTTCGTGTAATGGCTCTCCTAGACACAGCGCGACCTCACCCCCAATACCGGGAGAGACGAACCCCTGAAGATCCGCTCACTACCTCCATGTGGCTCGGGACTGTACCCAACTAAAACCTGTTTGCACATCTCCTTTGAGCGTGGTAGGGTAGTAATCAAAGTACAGTGGGAACTCACACGAGACAGATGACAATCCCCAGGTCGATGAACTAACCTGTACACATGTCACCAGGGAACTGCTATCTGACGTCAGGTATAAGACCAACTAGCATATTCCCGGCGAGTCCTGTCAAGTGTACTCATAACCCAATGAGCACCTGTATACATCTTAGGTGAACCATCTGACACCAGTGGCTTGTGAGACCGCCCACCGCCCCTCGTCAGGTTCTCGACTGTATACACTAGTCTACTCTGGAGTATCGATGCCCTGTCTCGAAACTCCTACGACTAGGGACCTTTTAAGGATGTGCTTATAGACTACCAGCTCTCACGTATATGATCGCCCTTATACTGCTGGCAGTCAAGCAAGAATCCTAGGGGCTCTACCAACGTGTAATAGCGACCTGTCAGGTCACCTAAAGCAGTACACGATGATAAAGATAAACCAGATAGCATACTATCATCTTGAGTAAGACTGTCCTACCGGGATAGGTCATCCCTCAATCATTGGAATCACATGCCTGTGATCCAATAATTGACTCTGAGGGCACTATCTCCAACATATTTTTCATCACCCCATTGAGATAGGAATGTGCGCGTTTTTTAGGCATATAAAGATTCCTCCTGCCTGGGGTAGACCAGGGTTTATTGACTGTAGGGATCCGAATCTCCTGCAGCCGCGGACTAAATTGCCGTTAATTACCCCTCGCTTTTGGAACGAGGGAATCTCCGATTGAAGGGTAAAATTGGTCATACGAACTCAATGTGCAGTGTGCGCGTGTAGTGTTTTGGAGGGGAATTGGATGTATCGGGGGCCTCGCAGAATTTATAGGGGTCCCGCTTGCGGGGTGCGGGGCAGCGACCCGTTAGAAATTTTTTCTAACAGGGGAAAGTGTTATGGAGTGTGTAAATATAAAAAGGGGAAAATAGCGTCCAAAGGCTGCGTGGGTGCCAGCGCTTCACGTGCCCAACACGCGGGCGCAGGGCGCCAGCACCTCACGTGTTTGGAATTTGGACGATGGGCGCCGGCGCCTCATGTGCTTGGCACACGGGAGCTGGGCGCCTCATGTACTTGGCACGCGGGCGCTGGGCGCCAGCAGAAAAAAGGGGCTTAGCCCCAATACTGGGAGTTGTACTCCCAATTGACTTTTGGAGTTGAACTCTTAAAAAAATAACAAAGGGGCTTAGCCCCTGCACTGGGAGTTATACTCCCGATTGACTTTTGGAGTTGAACTCCTAAAAAGAAAGATTTATTATTTTATATATATATATATATATATATATATATATATATATATATATATATTGTGGAGTTAAACTCCCAATAGATTTTCGAAGATGATGAAAGGGGACCCCCTTTCTTCTCCCTTGAGCCATAGATCATCTCTTGAGCTTTAGATCTTCCTAGAGTGGGATTTTTGGAAATGAGTCTCTTTCTTCCTCCTTTCTATTGGATAAATCTTAGAGAAAAGGGGGTTGAGACTTAAAAATCTCCTCTTATAGAGATTTGATGGGAGATTTGAGTACCCCTTCAAGGGTTTTATGGTGAAAGACTGTTACTTTTTGGAAAAAGAAGAGTTAAACTCTTGATTTAATTCAAAAAAGGAGAAGATGGTTTAGAACCTTAAGGAAGGAGAAGAAGGCACAGAAACCCTAAATTTTGAGGGGAATGAATTCTTTTTTTATTTATTACATTATCATGTTGCCTTATATAGGCTTACAAATTTACACATAACCCCTTAGGCTTTACAAAATGGCATTTTGCCCATCCCGTACTTTATGTGCTCATTTCTTTTGCACATGAGCCATGGGCTTTACAAAAATTTGACATTATACCCATTTTTCTTACATTTATTCATAAAAATTACATCAAAATTATTTATTACATAATTTTCATTTTGGTATGGGAGAGGCCGGCCACGGGGCTCGACTTGGGCATGGCCAACTTGACCTGGACTTAGGCCCGCTTACTTGGGGTTGACTTTGACTTTGACTTGGTCAACCGAGGTGTAATTTTTTACCCCAACAAAGTGCCGCATCAATAAATGCACACCGCGTATATGCGTTGTTTGCATGAAATTGATGGATCTTGTTCTGCAGAAGTTTGACTTTGTGGTGGAGCATCATTCCGGAGGCGAAGCATCCTTCCGGGAGAATGATTTCCAGGGTCGGAGTATCACTCCAATTTGCGGAGCATAATTCCAGGGTCGGAGCATCATTCCGAAGAGCGGAGCATAATTCTATGGGTCAAAGCATAATTCCAGTAGGAGGATATGTTCTGAGACGAAGCATGGTTTCGACATAGGGTTCCAGGATGAAACATAATTTCGACATGGGGCAGGTGTATCATGGGATGAAGATTAATTCTGGCGCAAGGCAGACATTCTGAACGAAGCATGGCTCCGATGCAGAGGTTGATTCCCAGGAAAAGCATAATTCTGACAGGGAAGGCAGATACTCCAAGGCGAAGCATAATTTCGACACGGGGTACATTCTGAGACAAAGCATGATTCCGACGCAGAGGTTGGTATTCTGAACGAAACATAGTTCTGATATAGAGGTTGATTCCCAGGTGAAGCATAATTCCGACAAGGAAGGTGAATACTTCGAGGCGAAGCATAATTTCAACATGGGGTACATTCTAAGACGAAGCATAATTCCGACGCAGAGGTTGGTATTCTGAATGAAACATAGTTCTGATATGGAGGTCGATTCCCAGGCGAATCATAATTCCGACAGGGAAGGTGGATACTCCGAGGCGAAGCATAATTTCGACACGGGGTACATTCTGAGACGAAACATGATTCTGACGCAAAGATTGTTGGTTGACTTGATTCCGAGATGGAGCATGATTTCGACGGGGAGGTCGTTGGTTGACTTGATTCCGAGGCGGAGCATGATTTCGATGGGAAGGTCATTGGTTGACTTGATCCGAGACGGAGCATGATTTCGACAGGGAGGTCGTTGGTTGACTTGATCCGAGGAGGAGCATGATTTCGACGGGGAGGTCGTTGGTTGACTTGATTCCGAGGCGGAGCATGATTCCGACGGGGAGGTCGTTGGTTGACTTGATTCCGAGACAGAGCATGATTCCGATAGGGAGGTCGTTGGTTGACTTGATTCCGAGGTGGAGCATAATTCCGACGGGGAGGTCGTTGGTTGACTTGATTTGATTTGGGAGCTTCTTATCCGTCCAGCGGGGCTTTTGTGCCTGAGACCTGAAATTTGGGTTTTTGTTCGGCGTCAGTATCGCTATACTGGAATATGGTACCAGGAGCAAATCTTTATTTTCCATGGAGAATATGGGATTTGTGTTGACATTAGCATCGCTACACTGGAATATAGTACCAAGAGTGAATCATCATTTGTCATGAGAGAATTTGAGGATTTTGGTTTTGGTTTGGCATCAGTATCGCTACACTGGAATATGGTACCAGGAGTGAATCATCATTTTCCATGAGGGGATTCCCCTCGTTCCTAGTTTAACGACTTAAGGGTCATCTGTTCCCAGTTTAACGACTTAGAGGTCATATATTCCCAGTTTAACGACTTAGGGGTCTATTGGATCGAAAGCTTGGAATTTTAGAGTTAGGGTAGGCATCAGCGCTGCTATCACTGGAGCACTGGTGCCAGGAGCAATTCATCATTTTCCTTTGCTTGTTAGGGAGCGATGACTTAGGAGACAGGTTTAGATCCCTATCCCCTAAGGCTTTTCAATTTTATGAGCCGTAAGGGTCCCATAAAAGCATTTTCTCTCTAAGATTCGAAAGGATCTCGTAGGTGTATTTTCTCCTTAGGAGTCATGGGGACCCCTAAGTGTGTTTTTCCTTTGTGAGTCGTAAAGATTCCACGAAGGTGTTTTCTTACGAGTCGAGAGGATCTTGTAAATTTTGTTCTCCTCATGTATCGTGAGGACACATGAGTGGGTCTTCCCAAATGGAGCATAATTCCAAGGGAGGAGACCGGCCGATTGACTGGTGATTGCGGTGGGGCATGGGTGTGATGAGAATTATTTGAGTCCATAGATTCTATACGGTAGTCAACTTGGGAACCAACCGTAGGGCTGGGAGAATTTTGGGAAATTGGATTTTGGTTGGCGTCTGCATCGCTGCACTGGAATATGGTACCAGGAGCGACTCATCATTTTCGTCATTGGGGATTTGAATTTTGGTTGGCGTCTGCATCGCTGCACTGGAATATGGTACCAAGAGCGACTCAACATTCGGCGTTGGGATTTGAATTTTAGTTGGCGTCTGCATCGCTGCACTGGAATATAGTACCAGGAGCGACTCATCATTCGCCATTTGGAGGTTTTTTTTACCGCGATTGCTCTATCATTTCAGCTTTTCTTATCGCGAAGGTCGCAATTGCCCTATCATTTCGGCTATTTATTCGCGGTTGCCCCATCATTTTGGCTGCTTATTTTCATTTTTATTTTACTCGCTGATTTTTATTGCGAGTTTCCCCATCATTTCGGCTTTTTTTTTATATACACATTTTTTATATTCCCAGTTTAACGACTTAGGGGTCGTATGTTCCCAGTTTAACGATGTAGTGGTCAACTGTTCCTAGTTTAAGGACTTAGAGGTTATTTGTTCCCAGTTTAATGACTTAGAGGTCATCTGTTCCCAGTTTAACGATGTGGTGGTCCTGTGTGTTTGCTTATCCCATCTCCTCGAACTTTGATCTTGGCGGAGCTGTGTTGATGACCGTAGCTTTGTGGCTTGCCGATACATCTGACGACTATGAGATTTTCCCAAGCTTGTATTGTTTCTCCACCCAATCTTTGAAAACATAGCAGTCTTCAATGGTATGACTCATCATTCTATGATATGGGCAATATATGGAATTGCCGGTCATGTTCATTTCATGTGGCCTTTTGGAATAGGCAGTTGCAGGCCGTTGTTCAAAGCATCCTCCAATATTTTGTGGACTTCATCTCTCTTGAAGGAGTATACTTTCTTCTTTCTCTCCATTAGAGTAGGTGCCTTTTGTGATGCCGGTCCTTGAGGCCAATCAGTCTTTGGTTCGCCTGTTGTCCGCTTAGCCCATTCAGTGTACGTATCGAAGAGACTGGAAGCTGATCACAGCCGTTTTTTGCAAAAGTGTTCCGCTCTTGGGCTGGAGGGAGTATCGGTTGGCTGCTTCCGGATATCAATTTCTGGCTCATTAACCAAAATTTGATTTTGCTGTAATTGCAATCGGGCGACTTGGGTCGTGAAATCTGCCACGACGTTTACTAGCTCGTCGACTTTGGAATGGACATTGGCCATCTTCTCATCCCTTTCGTGAAGGTGCTTTTGAAGCCATTGGAATAATGCTTGTTCTATAGTTCCGGATATGACAACGGGATCATCCTTACCGCCTGAGCTTGATTCAGCAAGAACCAAGGGTTCCTTTGGCTTAATGGCCTGAGCGGGCTCTTCATCATTTAGACCGAGCCGTTGTTGGGTAGCAACAGCTATGTCATTGTCATGGATACAAGGCGTAGGAGGACTTGTTCCTCTGAGCTCCATAATGTAGACCGTATGGGTTGTGTATCCATCTATTGCTCCTTCATTGGAAATGCTGCTCGTTTGGCTCTTAGCTTGTTGCCTTGGTCCACTCTTTTCAGAGAAAGGAAGATGTCTGAGAGAGACAAGTTCCTGAAGGACTTCGGTTTCTGTTTGTATGAAATTGGCGGTCGGAGCTTGACTGTTTGTTAACACGCCTTTAGAAAGTTCTATCTCTCCTGCCTTGTATTGCTTTTCGACCCAATCTTTGAAGACGAAGCAGTCCTCAACGGCATGACCTATCACTCTGTGATAGGGGCAGTATTTGGGGTCGTCGGTCATATTTTCTTCTTACGGTCTCTTTGATTCTGGCAATTGTAGACCGTTTCTCAGGGCGTTCTTGAATATCTTATGGACTTTGTCCCTTCTGAAGGAATAAACCTTATCCATCTTCTGTTTCAGTGGAGATCATCCTCCCTCACCCAACACTGGCTTCCGAGGCTGGTTGGCATCAGGCCCGCTCATCCCTAGCTTATTTCGGTTAGCCAAAGTATTAAAAGATTCAGTATTGTCGGAATTTCCGCCTTTGCGATTATCGTCCTTTCTGTCTCTCCAGAATCTATTGTTATTTTAAGAATCAGAAGAGGAATTCTGCTTTGAGTGCTCCAACATCTGAACTTTCCTGGTCAGCTTTTGGAATGTTTTGAGACCCGCGGTGCATAGAAACGGGGCCATCCAATTGTTGAGATTTTCGACGAGGAAGCTGACAGATTGGTCTTGCTCTATCGGCGTTTACATTTGATGGAGAGATTGCATCATTGGGTTATAAAATCCGTGCGGCTTTCGTTGTTTTTTGGCTTGGTCCTTATGAGGACGGTAATGGTGATCTTATCGCTGACACTCATGAACCTTTGTCAAAATAGAGATTCCATTTGGACGAAAGTAGTAACGGATGTTAGTGTTTATGCCCTAGAAGGCCATTACTGTATCATACTAGTTTGTATATTACTTAATGGAAGCTTGGGATTTTCACAGTTATATAACAGTCTTGCTAAACATAGTAGTATGCTACTTGGTTTTTTCTATCTTAATATGTGAGTATACGTATTGATAGAGCTCTTAGGATCTTGCTTGACTACCAGCGTTGTGATGGTAGTCACACTAGTGGGGGCTGGGTAGTCTACAAGCACATCCTTTTTCAGATCCCTAGTCGTTGGATTGTCGAGACAGGGCATCGATACTCCAGAGTAGACTAGTGTGTACGCTTCTCATCCCAGTTGGGGAGATGGTCTGTCCCACAGCCGTCAGTACGTCGTACTGGAGATAGTATGCAGGTGCTCGTTAGGTTACGGGTACACCGGACAGGACACACAGGGAGCTGTTGGTTGGTTTTATACCAGTCGTCAGTTAACAGTTCCCAGGTGACATGAGTACGGCATAGTCCGCGGACTTGACACTGCTACTTCGCCTCGAGTGTATCCCACTGTTCTTAGATTGCTACCCTACCACGGCTCAAAGGAGTCGTGCAAACAGGTAGCAGTTGGGTGCAGTCCCGAGCACTTGGAGGCAGTGGCGGTTAGACAGGATTCGTCTCTCCCGGTATTGGGAGTTGATATCGCGCTGTGTCAGAGAGCCATTACGCAAAGTCCCTGGCCAGGGCAAGCGAGATTTACTGGTAGGTGTTCCAGTAGTTTCTCAAGGTGTGATGGGCTACGCTCCGACACGACTTATACCGCTTTTAGGGGACTGACGCTTGCCGCCCCCTAGGCCCTATATGCGATAGTCTTAGACGAACAGACCGGACTGTACGGAGATTGTCACAGCAGGCTCAGTAGGAGTTCGGATGGGTTTACTCATCGTCCTTCTTATCGACATCTACCTGGGGACCGTTACGTACAGCTAGTGCCGCTTGCAGTCTGTGGTTAAACCCACTGCCGGCGTAGTGTCGAGTCTTTAGAGTCCCACACACAGAGTTTCCATGCTTCGGGCGAAACGATATAGAGGTCGTATGGTTTAACGACAGGGTTCGGACGCATACGTGTTTTTACGCACGTACGATATTCGGACAGTTTTTACTAGTCGGCTTTGGTTTAAGCCAGATTCTAATATCGGATTATTGGAGTTATACAGTCTAAAGTTTTTCCGTGTTTTAAAGGATAGGAGGGGCATTCTCGTAATTTGTCGGGAAGCTTCTTGAAGCATGGTGACTTGGGGATTAAGGTGGCATATGCATTAATTGGATAAATGAGTCATGGTGTGATTCATACATGGAGTTAATGAATCAATTATGATTTATATGACTCATGTGATGAGTCACTTAGTGTATTAATGAAACATGATGATATATCATTACTTGTTATTCATTTAATATATATGTTATGTTTCATATATACACATATGATCTATTCATCCAAAAGGATTCTCACTCTCACCTTCTCTCTCCTCAAGCTCTCTCTCTTCAAACCCTAACCCTAACCTCTCATGTGTTGAGATCAAGGGTTAGCTAGACTAATACTTCCCTAATCCAACTTTATATCACCTAGGTTGCTTAGATTAGCACTTTGAGTAACCTAGTTACCTCAAGTTAGAGGTTAAGCTTGGAGTAGGAGCTCTCGGGTAGATCGTCTTTGACTCGAGGAGGTCGTTGAGGTGACGACGTTCCAAAGAGCCTACAAGGAGTGGAGGATAGTGATGAAGACTTGAAAGACAAGAAATGTGAGGTATAACTTCGAATCAGAGTAGTTAAACCTTTCGTAGTTTGCTAGTAACGGTTTAGACACGATTCATGCGCTCAAGTCCGTGTTACGAAGCTTTGATAATCGTTTTTCATATATTCTGCCTCCCCGCAAGTTCGTGGGGTGCGTGACATGGACTTACAGTGGTATCAGAGCCAACTAAACCATTACTAGCTTGTTAGTAACTAAGTAGAACTTCGATCGACGGAAAACACGAAAACAACACCCCGTAACCCTATCAGTTTCTGTTGATTTTAAAAGTGTCAGAAATTTTTTTTGATAGGCCTTAAAATTCACAGCAGGGTATTATAAGAGTTCTGGGAAAATACGAGGTCACAACTCGGCAAGACGGCCGCGGAATCGCGGCCAAATGGTGCTTTTGGCCGCGGATCCGCCGCCGAGTCAACGCCGAGTTGACTCGGAGTTTCACAGTAATTCCTATTTTCTGGTGTTTTGTTTTCCTGTATGTTCTGTTTCTACCAAGGTTACTTCAGTGCAGGTTTGCAATTGGGGTAGACACGGAAAAAGGTTATCGATCGATATTCTAAGTTATTTGCTAATCGGGTTTTTATCTGTAATGATTAATGTGTTCGTAAACCTCCCCTAACTGCTAGTATGTCGGTTGGCAGGGGGTTGCACATTTTTGTAATGTTTACTGTTTGTGTATATGAACTTGATTGGATCGTTGTGATGATTAGCCGGGGTTTGAGATGGGTTTTATATTCATTCATTCGATGTAAATGTAATATGATGTAATATTATTTTGCGGGGCACATCCAGGTTGCGGTTGTAGCCACCGTTGTATTATTTCATTTACTGTTTTTTGCTCCTAGGATAGACCCAAGGTGGGGTGCACAAACTACCGGGTACGTCGAAGTGTTTAGTAGCCTACTCAAGTTGTTGTGGGAGACCGCTTCACTTCGGGTACTTAGCGGGCAGTTTGCCGTACCCGTAGGGGTCTAGGGTGGGGTAAAGGCTATTCATCACAACTGTGTAATCCGTATTTTGTTGCAGGCTCAAAGCAAACGCGGATTGCTTGTATATCCAATAATGTTCATCTGAGATCTGGAATGCCTATTATTGCGTCTGACGAATGTACAATATCTATATATGATAGCTATTTAGACGTCACTTATGTTTTACACCCACGCTAGCCCAGCCCCCGCTCTGTCGTTAGTTAAGTAACCTAACGGGTGATGACGGGACCCAATGGCGAATGCGGATGGCATAAGAGGACGTTGTATTTTCGTTGTTCTCTGCAATGATAGGTTAAATGATGGGACGCATTATTTTAATGCAAATAAAATAAACCAAAGTTGAATCGTTGGAACAAATTTAAAAGAAACCACTCGGTTATTTTAAAAGAGCAGATTTTTTAATTGCGGAGCTTTAACCATTCCTTTTAAAAAGCAATCAGGTTCCTTAGATTATATCAAGTTCACTACGTTCACGGTTTTGCCAAAACCAGTCGTAGCCCTCCGTCATTTCTTATGGATGGTCAGTAGTATTCAAGCTATGCTTGTTGGCTTTCGTCAAGGCATAGTGTTTGGTAGCTGCTGGGGTATTCATTTGTTGCATAGATAGATGAGTTGGTTTGGGACAGTCGTATTACCTTGTTGGCTTTCATCAAGGGTATATACGGGTGGGTTCGAATTAACAAGATAATGATGGGCAGAACTTGACATGTGTTTTATGATTTGTTGGCTTTCGTCAAGGTCATAAGAACATGGGGCAAAAATCCACATCGGGAGTTTTCTAAAGAAACTGAAACTTGCTAGTGTTGCATACCATTTAGAGTTTGATGAATGTTGGTAGGATTCCTTCAACATTATCATACGATGATATTTGTATCCCGATCCTACTGTGAGTATATCCTACTTATCAGGAGATTCGACACTTAAACGATCAATGCTATAAACCAAGTCGGTGTCGAGAAAGGTGTCAGCGGGGCTACGCCCCCAGAGAAAAGAGGTTATTTAATTAAGGAACTTCGCGAAAGCGTTGGAAAACATCCCTCGAAGTACCGACACTAGCCTGGCTGAACGGTTAAGCAAGTATTGTACAGTGAGAATAGTCCTGGCTAATTCTTCTTTTATGGTTTAAGGAAGGATTCGAGAAACAGTGGGAGCCATCCAGTTTAGATAAATTAAAAACCAATCTAAACTTGCAAGAGCATCATGCTAAAGTGTTTTTCCTCTCTCTCTCTCTCATTGCAGCGACCTTATGACCATGACTAGGTTACATCTAGATAACAAGTTGACTGAATCTAACTTATTTAACTGGCAAAGGTCTGTCCAGATGTCCATTGCCTATGACAAGCTGGACCACCCTATTACTACTCAAGATCCCGACGTCCCAGGTCTAGTTTCCACCGTCGCGGATATGGATATCCGTCAGAAAAGGGAAAAGGATAAAGCGAAAGCTAAGTGCCTCGTGTTGGCTTCAGTTGACGGTGTATACCAGAAGCAATACGAGAAGATGGACTTAGTTTCCATCTTTCTCCATAACAAAGATTTATATGGAGAGCAAACTCATATCATAAGATATGAGACCTCGAATGATTTAATTCAAGCGAGGTTGGCTGTCGGGTCATCTGTAGGGGACAACGTCCTTACAATGACTAGCTCTTTTTATGAGCTCAAGGACCTGGAGACCACGTTGGGAAACAGGTCATATGCTGACTTATTTCCACAGTCCCTACCCTCTACTTACACCCTGAAAGAAACCAGGAAGACACAAGCTCTGCTTAATGGGGGACCTTCTTCTTCTACATCCAGGGCGAAAGCAAAGGGTGAAAAGAAGAAGACCTCTACAAAGCCGATATACGGTGTCAATAAAGTAGGAGGAAAGGGAAGAGCAAAAGTTTCGGGACTTGGTGTAGTTAAGGAGGGTTGTTCCTATTGTTATGGGAACGGGCATTGGCAGAAGGATTGCAGGGCTTTGGAAGCCAGTAGCCAGGATACGAAGTATGTTGTGGCTTCAGCCTCAAGTGTGTTTGTAATTGAGAACGGTTTGTCAATTAACTCTACTTTCTTGGTACTAGATACCGGAGCAGGATCTCATATCTGTAATTCATTACATACTTTGAGAAACCGTAGAGATATAAAGATAGGTGATTTGTCTCTCAGAGTTGCAAACGGAATGAGTGTGGACGCTGAATCCGTGGGAGAATATCGCCTAGGTTTGACAAGTGGGCAGATATTGATTCTACGTAACTGTCTGGATGTACCTAGTTTGACTTGTAATATCATATCAGTGTCCTCACTTTCAAGAGAGGGATATGACTTTACATTCGTAAGCGATGTAGTTCACATTCACCTAAATCAAGTTCTGATTGGGTCCGGTACATTAGATGACGGTATATACGTATTGAGTCAAGCTCAGGTTTTCAATGTCCAGAACACACTTAAAAGAAAGTCTCCAGAATTGAATCAGGCTTTCTTATGGCATTGTAGACTAGGTCACATGAATGAAACACGATTAACGAAGTTACATAGAGAAGGATATTTGAATCCGTTCGAATATCAATCTTATGCCACTTGTGAATCTTGTCTCATGGGAAAGATGACAATGACTCCGTTTACTGGACACAGAGTAAGAGCGAGCGAGCTGTTAGGACTCGTACACAGTGGCGTGTGCGGTCCAATGTCTACACATGCGCGAGGTGGTTATTCCTACTTCATTACTTTTACGGATGATTTCTCTAGGTATGGACATATCTTCTTGATGAAGCATAAATCCGAGTCCTTTGAGAAATTCCAAGAATACAAGAATGAAGTGGAAAACCAAACAGGCAAAAGTATTAAGACACTGAGATCTGATCGAGGTGGTGAATACTTAAGTGCCGAGTTCCTGGGTTACTTAAAAGAGAAAGGAATTCTCTCTCAGCTTACTCCTCCATACACACCACAACACAACGGTGTATCGGAAAGGAGGAATCGAACCCTATTGGATATGGTTCGTTCCATGATGAGTAAGGCTGAGTTACCGCGATCATTCTGGGGTTATGCGCTAGAATCAACGGCATATCTTTTGAACAAGGTTCCAACCAAAACTGTGCCTACCACACCATATCAGATGTGGAGTGGGAAGAAACCCTATCTTCAGTACCTGAAGACATGGGAGTGTCCAGCTTTTGTAAAAAAGCAGCATCTGGACAAGCTCGAGGCACGCTCAGTAGAGTGTAAGTTTGTGGGATATCCAAAGAACTCCATGGGATATTGCTTCTATTACGCAGAGGAACAAAAGGTTTTTGTTTCTCATCATGCCCGCTTCTTAGAAACTGAATTTTTAGAAAATCAGAAGAATGGGAGCGCAGTAGAACTGGAAGAAATTCCAGAACCATAAATTGTTACTGAAAGTTTGGTAGAACAAGAAGTTTCAGAAGAAAAGGACATACCAGCGCCTATCCGTAGAAGTAGTAGGCAGTCTCATCCGCCCGAGAGATACTATTGTTTTCTCATAGACGGGGATCGAGAAGATTGCGCCATTGATAATGACGACCCTACTAGCTTCCAGCAAGCCATTCAGAGCGGCGACTCGGTAAAATGGCTGGATGCAATACGGACCGAAATGGAGTCCATGTACACTAACAAAATATGGACTTTGGACACTGCTCCAGATAGGGTAAAACCCGTAGGATGCAAATGGATCTTCAGAAAGAAGATTGGTGTAGATGGACAGGTTGAAACCTATAAGGCTAGACTTGTTGCAAAGGGTTTCCGTCAAAGACCTGGTTTGGACTATGACGAAACCTTTTCTCCAGTGGCTATGCTCAAATCTATTAGGGTCCTTCTTGCTATTGTTGTCTTCCACGATTATGAGATCTGGCAGATGGACGTAAAGACGGCCTTTCTAAATGGTAATTTGGAAGAGAGCGTCTATATGGATCAGCCAGAGGGATTCATTCAGAGTGGGAGCAGCGGTAAAGTATGCAAGCTGCTTAAATCCATTTATGGACTAAAGCAGGCATCGCGGAGTTGGAACATCTGTTTTTATGATACTGTCAAAGAATTCGACTTTATCAAAAATCCAGATGAACCATGCATATACAGTAAGATTGTAGGGAGAGTTGTTGTATTCCTCGTCTTGTACATGGATGACATTCTCCTAATAGGAAATGATATTCCTATGTTACAGTCAGTCAAAAGATTCTTGTCACATAAATTCTCCATGAAAGACCTGGGTGATGCCACCTACATTCTGGGGACCCGGATCTATCGTGATAGATCAAAGAGGATGTTGGGACTTTCGCAGTCCAGGTACATAGACACCATAGTGAAGAGATTCAGTATGGATGATTCTAAGTGCGGTAACCTACCGGCTTGTCACGGAATCACCCTCTCCAAAGAGATGTCTCCCAAGACTGATTTGGAAAGGGATCGTATATCGATTATACCCTACACATCTGCGGTAGGCTCTATAATGTATGCGATGTTATGTACCAGACCAGATGTAGCATACGCATTGAGCGTTGTAAGCCGGTATCAGGCAAACCCAGGGGAGAAGCACTGGATAGAAGTAAAGAACATTCTCAAGTACCTGAGAAGGACTAAGGAGATGTTCTTGGTGTATGGCGGAAAAGACCTCCAGATCGAGGCCTTTGCTGACTCCAGCTTCCAGAGTGACAAGGATGACTCCAAGTCCATGTCGGGTTATGTCTTTACCCTCAATGGAGGGGCGTTCTGTTGGAAGAGTTCCAAGAAGGACACCGTTGCTGACTCAACGATGGAAGCGGAGTACATAGCTGCTTGCGATGCCGCAAAAGAATCTGTCTGGATGAAGAAGTTCCTCACTGAACTTCAGGTGGTTCCTACCAGTGTTGGTCCAATACCACTGTATTGCGACAACAACGGCGCTATAGCTTTAGCGAAGGAACCCAGGTCCCATCAGAAGTCCAGACACATCTTAAGGCGGTATCACCTGATCAGGGAGATCGTCGATCGCCGGGAGATCGAGATAAAGAGAGTAGATACAGAGAATAACACTGCTAATCCATTCACAAAGGCCATTCCTCAGACGCTGTTCGAGAGGCTATTCGAGATGATAGGTCTGCGATACGCCAGTACATGGCTCTAGTGCAAGTGGGAGATTGTTAGTGTTTATGCCCTAGAAGGCCATTACTGTATCATACTAGTTTGTATATTACTTAATGGAAGCTTGGGATTTTCACAGTTATATAACAGTCTTGCTAAACATAGTAGTATGCTACTTGGTTTTTTCTATCTTAATATGTGAGTATACGTATTGATAGAGCTCTTAGGATCTTGCTTGACTACCAGCGTTGTGATGGCAGTCACACTAGTGGGGGCTGGGTAGTCTACAAGCACATCCTTTTTCAGGTCCCTAGTCGTTGGATTGTCGAGACAGGGCATCGATACTCCGGAGTAGACTAGTGTGTACGCTTCTCATCCCAGTTGGGGAGATGGTCTGTCCCACAGCCGTCAGTACGTCGTACTGGAGATAGTATGCAGGTGCTCGTTAGGTTACGGGTACACCGGACAGGACTCACAGGGAACTGTTGGTTGGTTTTATACCAGTCGTCAGTTAACAGTTCCCAGGTGACATGAGTACAGCATAGTCCGCAGACTTGACACTGCTACTTCGCCTCGAGTGTGTCCCACTGTTCTTAGATTGCTACCCTACCACGGCTCAAAGGAGTCGTGCAAATAGGTAGCAGTTGGGTGCAGTCCCGAGCACTTGGAGGCAGTGGCGGTTAGACAGGATTCGTCTCTCCCGGTATTGGGAGTTGATATCGCGCTGTGTCAGAGAGCCATTACTCAAAGTCCCTGGCCAGGGCAAGCGAGAATTACTGGTAGGTTTTCCAGTAGTTTCTCAAGGTGTGATGGGCTACGCTCCGACACGACTTATACCGCTTTTAGGGGACTGACGCTTGCTGCCCCCTAGGCCCGATATGCGATAGTCTTAGACGAACAGACCGGACTGTACGGAGATTGTCACAGCAGGCTCAGTAGGAGTTCGGATGGGTTTACTCATCGTCCTTCTTATCGACATCTACCTGGGAACCGTTACGTACAGCTAGTGCCGCTTGCAGTCTGTGGTTAAACCCACTGCCGGCGTAGTGTTGAGTCTTTAGAGTCCCATACAGAGAGTTTCTATGCTTCGGGCGAAACGATATAGAGGTCGTATGGTTTTACGACAGGGTTCGGACGCATACGTGTTTTTACGCACGTACGATGTTCGGACAGTTTTTACTAGTCGGCTTTGGTTTAAGCCAGATTCTAGTATCGGATTATTGGATTTATACAGTCTAAAGTTTTTTCGTGTTTTTACGGATAGGAGGGGCGTTCTCGTAATTTGTCGGGAAGCTTCTTGAAGCATGGTGACTTGGGGGTTAAGGTGGCATATGCATTAATTGGATAAATGAGTCATGGTGTGATTCATACATGGAGTTAATGAATCAATTATGATTTATATGACTCATGTGATGAATCACTTAGTGTATTAATGAAACATGATGATATATCATTATTTGTTATTCATTTAATATATATGTTATGTTTCATATATACACATATGATCTATTCATCCAAAAGGATTCTCACTCTCACCTTCTCTCTCCTCAAGCTCTCTCTCTCTTCAAACCCTAACCCTAACCTCTCATGTGTTGAGATCAAGGGTTAGCTAGACTAATACTTCCCTAATCCAACTCTATATATATAACCTAGGTTGCTTAGATTAGCACTTTGAGTAACCTAGTTACCTCAAGTTAGAGGTTAAGCTTGGAGTAGGAGCTCTCGGGTAGATCGTCTTTGACTCGAGGAGGCCGTTGAGGTGACGACGTTCCAAAGATCCTACAAGGAGTGGAGGATAGTGATGAAGACCCGAAGGACAAGAAACGTGAGGTATAACTTCGAATCAGAGTAGTTAAACCTTTCGTAGTTTGCTAGTAACGGTTTAGACATGATTCATGCGCTCAAGTCCGTGTTACGAAGCTTTGATAATCGTTTTTCATATATTCCGCCTCCCCGCAAGTTCGTGGGGTGCGTGACATGGACTTACAACGGAGCCATCCGGTGTGCTAGTGTACCAGTCGAAAGCGATATCGGTTAAGCTATTAACGAAATGGCGGAGGAGAAGCACATCATTTCCCCCAGTATTCCCGCATAAGGCTTTAAAGTGGGCGATGTGTTGATTCGCATTTCCCGTTCAATCGAATCTTCCGAATTTAGGGATGACATAGCCACTAAGAAACTCTACCAGATCATACCGAGCAGGATATGGTCTCCCACTACTGCTGATATCTTTTTGTGTTTCGGCTTCGGCTACCAATGTTTTGACTTTTTTGGCAACCAAATCCATGATTTGATCTTGCATTAGCGAGTTACTGTCATCGGTAGTCAAGAAATTTCCCGAGATAGGATGCAGCAGACTTTCATGCAGCCTCCCACTTTTGGATTTTAAGGAATAGGCGTCGGTTGTCTCGGGACACCGTTTCCCGGTGCATGAGCAGAGCCATGTGCTTGATTGTGTGACTAAGAGGCAACTTGGGCCGTGAGTTGTAAGACGGCATTTGTCAAGTCGTCAACTTTTTAGTAGAGCTTGGTCATCTCCCTGTCTTTATTTCTGAGCTACTTTTGGAGCTCTTGGAGAATTTTCTGCTATGCGGTGTTGGGACGGAAGATTGGCTCCTCTTCACTTTCCGAGCCCGACTCCTCATGAACTGAGGGATCCCTCTGCTTATCAGCCTCACTGGAAGGGTTTTCATTACCTTTCAGAGGAGGCTGGTCTTAGGAAGTGACAGCCACATTCACACCAGATTGGATTTGAGATGTGGTGGTCCCGTCCTTGGTCTTGCTGCGCGTGCCCACCATGTAGATAGTGTGGACCACATGTCCAGCCATCTCTTTATCTTTGGCGGTTGATTTTTCGGACCATCGTCGTGGCCCTTCCTCTTCTAGAAAGGATAGGAGACTGAAGACAGTTGGCCTGACTTAGTCCTTGGGTGGCGCTGTCTGGATCGTAGCTTTCTTGACTCTTGAGGTCATGGCATTCTTCTGGACCAATTTCAGTGGTTCAAAAGAGTTAGCAAGCTTTACAGCCGATTCAACTGTTGTTGCGGGGTAACCCTGTTGTTGCGGGGTAACCCTGTTCTTGGAACCTCATGAAGTTCAGCCTAGCAGGAGCCCTAGCCCTTTTTATTAGCTCTGTATCTGAGCCTTTTCTGTCTTAACTTCTCGATTTTTAGGGCTTGACGGGCATCCATCATCCAGGAAGCCATCGTGAGTCGATTGACGGGGAGCTTAGAGAAGATAACCGATTGAGTAGTTGTCAAGGGCACCGCTGGAGCTTGCCCGAGATTCCTTATTGCTTTATTGGTATTGATGGACTTACCACCAGCTGGGGCCAAGGAAAGTCGTTCAAACACCGACTTGCGTTTGGGTAGAGGTGTCCTCTAGATCACCACATTTGGCCTCCTGCCTTTCGAGGCAGGTATGTCTATTACCAGACCTTGAGGAGCAGAGATGGAATTAGCCGGCATGAGCAGAATATAGCCAAATGGTAGTAGCGGCTCCTCCCACTGTTGCCAGGACCGTCCTGGCATCCATCTTCATCGTGTAGGAGACGGGAGTCGTGTTGAGAGCTAAGCTCATCTTTGGAGACATTGTTGAGAATTGATCGCTTGAAATCCTACATGAAAGAGTATTATTTTAGTATAAATATGGATATGTATGTCGATTGAGTTCGCATGAACGTTTAACCTGAAATATAGGAGGAGAGAAAAAGTCCCACCGGGCGTGCCAGAATCTGTAGGGTGTTTTTCGTCACCCCATTGAGATAGGAATGCGCGCGCTTGTCAGGCATGTACAGATTCCCCTTGCCTGGGGTAGGCCGGGGTTTATTGATTGTGGGGATCTGAATCTCCGGCAGCCGCGGAATAAGCTGTCGTTAATTACCCCTCGCTTTTAGAGCAAGGGAATCTCCGATTGACGGGTAAAACTGGTCATGCGAACTCAATGTGCAGTGTGCAAGTGTTATGTTTTGGAGGGGACTTGGATGTATCGGGGGCCTCGCAGAGTTTACATGGGTCATGCTACTTGGATAGCAGACTGGGGGTCAAGGGCGATAGCAGCCCCTTGCAAGGTGTGGGACAGCGACCCGTTAGAAATTTTTTCAAACGGGGGAAAGTGTTGTGGAGTGTGTATATATTAAAAAAAGGAAAATAGCGTCCAAAAGACGCGTGGGTGCCAGCATCTCGCATGCCCAACACGCGGACGCTGTTTTCCGGCGTCTCACTTGTTTGTCGTGTGGGCGCTGGGTGCCAACGCCTCACGTGCTTGGCATGCGGGCGCTGGGCGTTGGACGTGCTTGGCACGCTGGTGCTGGGTGCTGACGCCTTACGTGCTGAGCACGCGGGCGCTGGGCACTGGGCGCTGGGTGCCGGTGCCTTACGTGCTTGGCACGCGGGCGCTGGGCGCCGGTGCCTCACGTGCTTGGCACGCGGGCGCTGGGCGCCGGCGCCTCACGTGCTTGGCACGCGGGCGCTGGGCGCCAACGAGAAAAAGAGGCTTAACCCCTATACTGGGAGTTGTACTCCCAGTTGACTTTTGGAGTTAAACTCCTAAAAGAGGACAAAGGGGCTTAGCCCCTACACTAGGAGTTGTACTCCCGTTTGACATTTAGAGTTGAACTCCTAAAAAGAAAGATTTATTATTATTATTATATTTTTTTTGTGCAGTTAAACTCCCAAAATATTTTCGGAGATGATGAAATGGGACCCTTTTCTTCTCCCTTGAGCCATAGATTTTCTCTTGAGCCTTGGATCTTCCCAAAGTGAGATTTTTGGAGACGGGTCTCCTTCTTTCTCCTCTCTATTGGCTGAATCTTGGAGAAAAGGGGGTTGGACTTAAAAATCTCCCCTTTAGAGATTTGATGGGAGATTTGAGTTCCCCTTCAAGGGTTTTATGGTGAAAACTATTTCTTTTTAGAAAAAGAAGAGTTAAACACTTGGTTTAATTAATAAAAGGGGAAGAAGGTTTAGAACCTTGAGAAAGGAGAAGGAGGCACAGAAACCCTAGATTTTGAGGGGAATGAATTCTTCTTTTTTTATTTTATTATCATGTTGCTTTATATAAGCTTAAAAATTTACACATAGGCCCTTGGGCTTTACAAAATGGCATTTTTCACATCCCATGCCTCATGTGCTAATTTCTTTTGCACATGTGCCATAGGCTTTACAAAAATTTGGTTTTACGCCCATTTTTCTTATATTTATTCTTAAAAATTATATCAAAATTATTTATTACATAATTTTCATTTTGGTATAAGAGAGGTCGGCCGCAGGGCTCGACTTGGGCATGGGCCCACTTGACCTGGGCTTGGGCCCGCTAACTTTGGGTTGACTTTGACTTTGACTTGGTCAATTGGGGTGTAATTTTTTACCCCAACACTTTTATTAACCTGTAAATTTGTTCTTCCAACAACGGACTTAACGTTTTTAGAGCGGGATCTCGCTCCGATTTGACGTCGCGGCTCTTTGGAAGTGCGTATTTCGCTTTACTGGAGCTATTTACGACGCGACAACTGTGGATCTGCTCCTGTTTCTTGGATCGAACGTATCTGAGTCCGGTTGTCTCCATCTTCCCGTTGGGCATTTTTCATTGAGTTCCAGGAATATCCCAAATCTTTTGTAGAATTAGGCATGTCGAACAGTTTGTTCGAGGGGTACACCTTGGCATCTTAACAGCCATTTCAATCCTTCTGCGTATTATCTTGGCATACGAATTGGTTGAAGCCTGTCGTGTGCAAAATCGGCACCATACCAGACTTCTTTTTCTACTTTATTTTCCGTAGATTGGTAGAAGAGGATCGCTTTTTCAACTTTTCGTCTGGGAGGTACATAGAAAGTTTGAAGTTCTTGTACGATATATGTATGGAGCGCATCAAGTTCCTTGTATTACCGAGGCGAAGCCATTGTAATTTTTAGACTCTGATCTGTTCCGGCAAAAGTTTGCATTGACGGGAGGACGAAGAACACTGTGTTGGCCTCATCCTCTGAGTCGTTGCCAAAGACCAAAATAGGAGTAGATGGTCCGGGCTTATAGTTTTCTTTTTAGACTATTTTTTCATCTTCCTCGGTATCGCTCCCAAAGATCGGGATAGTGGCGACGGATTTCTGTTTATTCTCCAGCTTGTGACACCTTTTAGTATCCTTGAAGTCTGGTAGGAAGTACTTTGCGTCTTCCTATTTCCGAACTTCGTTTAACGAGAATAAGTTTAGCTCTCCCGTGACAGTGTACTCCGAATCATCCTTGAAGTACTTCATACACTAATGTTGTGTAGAAGAGATAGCGTTGTATTCGTATAACCAAAGCCTGCCGAGCAGAATGTTATAGCAATTCTTGACGTCAATGATATGAAATTTGATGTCAGTAATGAGCAGCCCGAAGCGTAGCATCAGTATTACGGACCCAAGTGTCCATGATGACTGTGAGTCGAACCCAGAGATGGTAATTTTATCTCGGGTAAGGTGCTGAATGTTCATGAAAATCTCCTTCGGCACTCTTACGTTGAGAAGGTTAACGGAGAATTCGTTGTCGACAAATATTTTCCCTATCTTGATGTCATGACAGTACCCAGTGATGTATAACGGGAGATTATGCTCGCATATACCGAGGAGGAGATCTTCATCGCTAAATGTAATGTCAGCTGTGTAGATCTCTGCCAGTTCATCTTTCTTCTTTTCTTCTGCGAAGAAAACATAGAACTGCTCTTGTAATGTCTTGATCAGAGAATCTTGTGCCTCTTTGGACAGGAGGAGAGCATCCAATATGCTCAGTTGCGAAATTATTTTTCTCAGATGTCCCAGGAGGTTGTAATCCACCTTGTTTTTCTTAGGCGGATCTTTTGCCGCGAGCTCTTTGATTGCTTCTTCATCGAGGGCGATCTCCTCGGGGATTTTTCCTTTCCCTTTGTCCTTTTTGTTCGAACCTTTGTTTGTAGGTTCGAGGTTCCTCTCAGGCAGTGTGCGGTTACGTAGCTGAATATTCTTGCAGTTCTTCTCCTCCTTTTCTTTTTCGGAGGCGGAGTCTTTGATGAGAGGGCTGAGGAGTGTTTCGTCCTCAGAATCGCTCCCGAAAGTAAGAACTTAGGGTTTTCCCCCTTCCGAACTGGTACCAACCATATGACAGTTGCCAATCATTTCTTCATGCGCATTTGTCGCACTATTTTGCCATCGACGAGCATGAGCTTCTCGCTTCATCCTTTTGAAGTGTTTTCGATAGGCAACGTATCCTTTCCACCACTTCTTAAAGGCGCTGCATTCCTGGGTGGCGTGGGTAACCCTCCGATGATATAGGAAGTAGTTTGGGCATGCATCTTCTCCATTTAGGCATATGACCCCGGGAGTGTTCCTTACGAGAGGTGGCAGCTTCATCTCCATTGACAGGGCTTTGGTGAACTGCTTCTCTGTTTTGATCCTGCTTAAATTTGTAGCATGTGTGCTTTGATTTGGTTGGAGTACTTTACGACTCGTCATCGCCGCAGCTTCTTTATCCTGACACTGACGCTTAGCCTTTTCATATATGGATGTCCCGCATTCTCGGTCAACTTTGCTTTTTTGAAAGGTTTCGTTTAACAGCCTCTCGATCGGGTCCTCTAGCAGTTCCTGGGATTTTAGTGCCGATTCTTCCCCCAGTTCTTCTGTGTTGTTTTCTAATGCCGAGGGAGCTTCTTCGTCATATAACGATGAATGGAAGACCATGTGGCAACTTGCTATATAGTTTTCGGAACCTTCTAATGAGTCATTTTCCTCATCATTCTTACCATGTTTGTCCTCAAGAATATACTTGAGGAATTCTTCGAGCGTGACCAGTGTCCGCGCCTTCTGGTTGTACTCCTCCAGCGCGTCAATGTATTTTTGTATATCTGTGCGCTTTTCGTCATACTCAGCAGACTGCACAAGCTTCTTGGTCTTCTTCTTTTTCTTCGAAGGCTTGACTTGGGGGGTTTTCCCTTTGTCAACAATTTTCGGTACGGGACGAGATTTTAACATCCCTTCGATTATTTCGAATCAAAATGGGCTTTTCCACCTGACTGCCGAACATGCATGTAGATCCTTCAGCATTCTTTTGGTTTTTTCTGAAAAAACGACTTCCCATGGAGTTTCTTTCACGAGTGAGCATGATGCCCCCTGCGCATCCACCTTTTTGGGAGTGTGCTTCTGGGGTGGGTTTACCCTCCAGTTATCAGACAACGCGAATTTTTCCCGTTGATACTAGTCCTCGACCCAGTTTTTGAAGACGCAGCAATCTTCAATTGAGTGGCTCACCATTCTATAATAGGTGCAGTAGTTAAGGTTGTTGACGTCGCCAAGTTGCAGTGGACGCCGCGTCTGGCAATGTGATGTGTTTATTACGCATTTCCAATTCAAACAGTCTTCTCATTTTGTCTCGGAGAGATGAGTCAGCGCGTCCTAGACTTTCCTCCAAGAATGGGCGCGGACGCGCGTAGTTTTAGCGAGCATATCACGACGGGGAAAAGGCACGTGACATGAACTTGAATCATGTGAAGTCTATAGGACCACACCTAATTCAAGTAAGCCAAAAGCCCAGAAATCTAAAACTTTTTAGGGAAAAATAGTAGAGGTGCGGTTTTGAAATAAGGTACACTGAAATCAAGTTTATACTTATATATATATAAGTAGTAATGTATAAAACACTATATTTGTATCTAACTTGAAAACCTTTTGTTATTAAAATTTTGGACAGCACCTCCTTTGTATCTTTTAACCCAAAAACGAATACATAAAATATATAATATGCATCCCCAAGCGGGAGCTAGCTCTTCGCCAAATGGAGAAACAACCCCGCAAGATAATATAAAACGCCGAAGAGCGAGGATCAAAACTCAGAATGAAAGAGAGAAAACTAAGCATCATAAGAAAAACCAGAAACAACGATAAATACATAAGTGCGACTCTAAGGCCGAAAGAATAAACAATTGTGGTTATCTAACTCTACTAAATATACAAGTCTGGTTGATGGAGCCTTTAACTAGATACAACTGAAATAAATGTACAGGTGCAATGGTGGTCACGATGCAAGTGAACCCACCTAACAAGCAATCGCCCGAAAGAAATGATGTTCCAGGTAGCCGCAACGGAACCTGTACAGCCGAACCTGCAAGAAACTGTGGCACAACGGGGTGGGTTGCCAACTCGTGAGTAGAAGACATCACCGAGTAAAAATCGCATGTATGACGATCTCCTACGTCATACAATAATGTACTCATAATATACACTGAAACATCTAGTAGTGGCAAAGGTAATCATCTAAACATAAGTGTAATACCAAGTACTCGTGCCAGTGCCTCAAGTAGCAACATGTCACACATATGATGTGTGAATGCATAAGGAATGAAATAAAAATATATCTGTACGAGAAAGCTGTATTCTTATCTCAGTAAGACTTGTTGTATAAAAACTGGTGTATCATCAATGAAATCGACAGAAATCCGTGTCAACATCGACACAAAATCCTCAAATCTCGGGCTCCGTCGGTCCGGATCGGCCCATATCATCTAATCTCACGACTACGGTCGGTATCCTCCAGATATCCGCCGCGCCAACTATCACTGGTAGGTAGTGCTCCCCTGCCGGGCTCATCGTCTACAACTCGAGCTTATTTTCCCGGGGTACCTTACTGGGTCCACCATGTACCCGCAGACGGATCATCCTACTCCATGAATCGGGTCTCGAAAACCAAGCTCAGAACCGAGAAAATATCATGGTGGACATGAAATATCATATCAAGGAAAACCGCATCGTTCTCTTTTTAAAATAATCATAAGTTTATACAACTTCACATGCAGTTTCCCAAATCCAGAAATCTCTTGAAAGATCCAAAATCTCCAATCATGAGTCAGTGAACAGTGAATATCGACATAAATCCACACAATAGCAGATAACAAAATGAATATATGAATGCATCGGGTAATTAAGTAAGGAATGCAATATCTAGGCTAGCATATGAGACCAAGCATACTAATAATATGTTTAAACTATCAGCTAACAGATTATACCAATGAAGTAACGTTTTCTAAGGTGTACGTGACATGACAATTACTGATGATGATGTGTGTGAGCCGGCAAGCAAGTGTAAGTGCAACATACGCATCATCGGTAATGGTGCTGGTGTCCTAACAGCCGAGATCATAAAAGCTAAAGAAAACACATGTATATATGAAGTGCGATGAGAGAAACATGAATATAACAGAAAATGAATAGAAAACACAACAATAGAGGATATACATATAGGTATACGAGTCATACAGTTTTTGTGTTTTGAAATAGCACGAGTCGTGGTTTTTAGAAAAGTAGGGACTACGGTGTTTTGAGAAAAGGGATGGCTTTTGAAAATACTCACGATTCGTTAGTTTTGAAAATAGGTATGACTCAAGCCAGGTATAGCATCTATTAACAACTAAGAGACTAAACTAAGGAACTAGTCGGAGGGATAAGAAAATCTACATATATTCCGAGTCGATATACCTAGTAGTCGGCGATCCAGCCTCATAGCGTTACGTACTATATAATACATAGTACGGCATCCTCAATTCAAGAGTGTGGATCAATCATCTTATACATCTCATACGGTAATATCCATAGTACGGCATCCTCAAAATCGAGGGTACGGGTCAAAATCATACATAATATCATCATTCGTACAATATCATGATCACGGGTACGCTTCTAAAGTCTCGTACATTCAAATATCACATATTATCGCATGTATGAATACATATCGCCCAACGATCCATTATAACATCATATCGTATACAGTATCACAACTCGATCACATATCCGAAATCTCATGGCATCATGCCCGATCATATCGGCTCATCTCCACAACATATACTATCATCATCTCACGTGTATATGTGTATATATATATACAAACATACTCTCACATATATACACACACACATATACACAAACATAGATACCAAGTGTGTGCATGTGTGCGACTAAGTAAACCGATAACTCACGACTAAGAGTAAACTATCCTACTAGTAGGCCAAATCTAATCTATAGTCTCCTAGTAACCCTATTTACTAGGTATCCAAGTCTCACATAAACGTAAATAATATATAACCTATTCTACGGTTGCGGGGGTGCTATACGCTATCCACCCAACTTCCCTCATAGATATACATCTACTCACCTCGATCCTCGCTTGCGGAAGTCAATGACGCCACGCTCTCCCTTTTCGTACGATGTCCACACAGGGTACTTACAGTTTTCAATATGTTATATCGTAATACGAATTGAATACGAAACCAAAACGGCACACGAAACACACATAGGTTAGAACCTATGGTTTACGCATGCAAGGTTAACTAACAACTCTCAATATCGACGTACAAATGCCAATCGATCTAGATAAAACACAATTATCAAAACTCAAGTTATCAAAAATCCACAAAACTCAAAACAGCAAGTTAGAAAACTAGCTCCAGATTTTGACTCAGGAAATTAGGGACTAAACAAACAATACAGAGGCTATGTTATAAGCTAAGTGAGCTACAGGCCAAATCCCCACTCCAATGTCCACAAATGGCCCGGTGAGAATGCACATTTTCCCGATGTCGCCGGCCCAATTTTGGAATTTGGGTCTCATCTTCTCATGGTTGTCTTCTATTGGTCTAACTAGGTTAATGTACTTATTTGATTTTTCTACAAACACCTCAGCTTGCTCCAGATTCCCTTTAGTCCACAAAATCTTCATAAAACCGACATTTGAAATATCTAAGTTCAAGTCTCTATTTTCTATGCTCAAGTTGGTCTAGGATTAACACTAAGGGTCTGTGGTCACCAACTATACCTCATAAACACCACCACAACTCATTCTATTCTCAAATCCTCATCTTGTAATTTCAAACACCACTAAACCGTATATAATCCACTCTAAACTACAAAAAGATATGAGGAATACAAGATTCTAAACTTAAGGTCTAGGTTTTTACCTCATTTGGTAACTCATGAAAATTCTTGAGTTGCTCAAAGTCTTCAAGATCCAAACTTGAGGCCTCCATAGGGTTTGTAGTGATGTTGTGGTCATTTTTTGTGAAAGATGCATAGTGTTTTAGTGAGGATTTTCAGATGGCCATGGGTGGTAGTGGAGGTGGAGGATGTGGAGAGGAAATGAAGAAGATGAGGATGAAGGAATGAAGAGAGTAAAGAAATGGCTAAGGGTTTGTGTAGAAGCTTCACCCCCCTCTCTTTCTCTCTCTCTCTCACCTTCACATGACACAAGCTACCTCACTCACTCTCTCATTTACTTTTTCTTTTCCCTTTACTTTTTTTTATTTTAAACTTAAAACAAATCATTCAAAAAAAGAACCATGGTACATATAATTAAAATGTAGCAAGTATTTGTAACATGCTTTGTTGCATACCATGCATATAAACCGGATTAATGCATAATTAGTAAAATACTAATCGAGTTTAGTAAATAACCTATTTACAAATAATTGTATAATAGTTCATAAAATGCCCAAATCACATAATACCTTCAAATCAATAATTATTATTAATTTCCCAATTATTTTCCAAGTTATCGGTATATAATTATACCATTTTCATTAATACTAATCTCCATACTTTTAAAATATCCCTAATATTTATTATTTAATTACTTAAATTCCCAAAATAATATTTTATTTTCTGAAATATTACAGAGCAGCCAGGTTTGGGTCACTCGGTTGTTGTTGAGTATTGGCAACGAAGGTCGCTTTCTCTTTACCCTTGTTATTTCGAGGGTCCTTATTTGAGGAGGAAAACCCGTGGCCAATCTGGTCCATTTGGGCCAGTTTATCTATCAGAGCCTAAAGGTAGTTGGTTTGAAGAATGTCATGAATTGGGACACAGTCATTTAAGGATCAAGGGTCCCAATGAACATGCCCACGGTGAGAGATTCTTCAATTCGCTGTTCGCACTTAGACCACAGGTTCCACCACCGGATCGCGTATTGGACCCATGTTTCTCCCGGCCTTACCCTAACATTAACTAATGCCATGATCGGAGTGCGTCTGCTCGCACTGGCTAACCGCTGTGTGAATAGCAGCTCCATTTCTGTGAATATTTTCATTGAGTCATTTGGGAGCTCCGAATACCATTTGAAGGCTGTTTCTGATAGGCTGCCGACAAACTGGTGAAGCAACAATTTGTCATCGCCTCCGGTGTTTCCGCACAGAGCTCTGAATTGCGTGACATATTGGTGAGGGTTGCATGTTCCTTTGTAGACATGGAACTTGGGGATCGTATATCCCGACAGGTATTTGATTTGGTCATACCAGCCTGGATATGGTCGCATGGTTCTAACAATTTGGTCGGCGGCTTCATTAGCGTGATGAGCTCTTATTTGTTGAGCAATGTAATCATCAAGGACGGCCTTAGAGATCGTTTCCTTCTTATCCGCTGATAAGGCCGGATGAGGGTTTGATGTTTCCCCACTATCATCCTCGATGATTATCGGCAGATCTTCGGCTGGGGGTTCTGGCTGGATCATCATTCCAACCATGTTTTAGAACAAGAAAGCCATCTTCTTTATGTTAGCAGCTTGCTCAGTAGCTTCTTTATCCTTTCTCTCGAGCACCCTTCGTAGAAACTCTGTATCAGTCTCTTGCTCTTAGCGTTGTTCGGCATCTTTGTCCGGACTTGTTTTCTTTCCAGTGAGTACCGTCATTTTTTTTAGCATTTCCTGGAGCTTTTGTTGTTTCTCCTGAGCCTTTGTCAGCAACCAAGTTTGCGATCGGTGACTCACCGAAGCACGGCTCTCTTCTTTACCGTTGGCCATATAGACCGTATGTACTGTTATGCCCCCAGACATGGGGCGTTTAGATCTATCGCCTTTGGAATTTGCCATGGACGGTAGAGCTTTCTCCAGCCTCGTTCTTTTATAAGAGATTAGAGTTGAAAGAGCCGTTGTGACAGGCACCCGTTTAGAAAAAGTCCCCCATTGTATGGCGGAGGAGTGGTCTTTTTCTTATCGAACCATCAATTTCTTTGGTCGATGAGAGTAGTTTTGGTCAATCACAGAGTCTTGGACTTTTCGTCGGATCTTATGAATTTGCGAGGAAAGCCACTAATAAGGCCGCTCCGTCTTTGCCTGCACTGTAATTTTGCAGGTGGGGGAGATTTCTTTAGCACCGCCGTTGGATACGCACCCTCTTAAGTGGTTCAAAACTATTCCCAGTTGGAAAGCAACGTCGACCTCCACCATAGGAGCTGGTAGGGTGAGTCCATAGGGAGAGTTACCCCCATACTCTCTCACTCGGCGCCAGTGGCGACGTCGAGCATGTCTCGCAGAAGGGACCGCCTCGGTTTTGGAAGCCGCTTCATCATGCCCCCGGTTTTGCTGAGGAGCTGCAATTGGTGTCAGCCTGTTTAAGACCGACATCCTTGATAGGGTTTGAGGAAAGCCGGACAATCTTTTGAAGACTGACCGTCTGATAGGGGAAGCACTTTTGACTGCTTCGCCTATCGCAAGGACAATAATGGCTAACCGTTTTAGGGTAGCCCTTTCAAGTATCATGAGCTTCTTTACGGGCCCGTTCGAGATTTTTCTCAGCCTGTTGAAGACTGAGATGCCATAGTTTGACGTATTGCTGATGGGGGCCGTCATAGTTGCCAGTCGATCGAAGACCGGCCTTCTAGGAGCTTCTTCTGGTGGCGTTAAGGCACTGAAACTCACAGGTGGGAGCATGGTCCCGAAGAATAGTCCGGTAGTAGCCTGTGTGACCTGCCCCACTGGCATTGAAAAAATAGAGGCCGTGTTGGGTCCATAGGTCACTCCTCCAGTTGGGGTGGAGCGGGAGTTGCTGTTGCATAAGGTGCAGTTGAGAGCCATTGATTTCCTGCACAGGAGCAAGACACCAAGTTTTAGTATATCAAATCCAAGGGCAACCATAGTGAATCATAATTTTGTTCGCGAAACACGACACACGAAGTGGGGAGTGGAAAGAGGAAAAGTTCCCACCGGGCGTGCCAGAATCTGTTTACCGCCGAAAACAGAGACGAACTGGGATAGATCGTCTTGCCTGAATTTGGGGGAAGATGCTATTTGGACTTCTCCATCCACCTCTCCGAAGATACCAAGTTGATTTATGGCACCATATATCGGAGGTTTGGACAGATGCGACCGTTGTAGCAAACTATATCAGATTCCCCCTCATTTGTGAGGGGTTTTTTTATAGTGGGGACGCTCTTCCCTGCAGGCGCAAGTCCCTGCAGTTAATTACGTTATCGCGTTGTGATAACCACTTTCTTCTGCTCCAACAGCTTACTTCGTATCGTGTGTATTTTTTTGTTTATTTTGGTTGCCCGTGGATTGTATACGGACACTAGTTTATGTCGTCGCCCGTAGGGGGCAGATCAGTCCAAATCCGTATATTTTAGATTTGGGTTTGGGTTTTGAACTTAAGTTATATATTCCTCTAGTTCAAAAAAGTTTTGGTTTTATTTAATGACCGTTAATCTAGTTTGAGATTAAGATCAACTTAAATATATGAGCATTTGGGCTCAATTTATTTTTAACTAAGGATACGTTAGCCATATTTGAGACTAAGATCAACTTAGCAATATTTTAAGGATTATTAAATTTTAGATAAGATCCAAACAACAGAGCATTTGGGCTCAGCTGCAAGAAAACTTTCCAGAGAGACTTAGACAATTTGGGCTTAGTCTACTCAGTCTCTCTTTTTTATTCAAAAGTGCTAAGCACTTATTTAGGCTCTGTTTGTTCAGCCCCCCCCCCCTTATGCAAAAGTGCTAAGCACTTGTTTGAAGCTATGGCACTCACATGGGTGTCATGTGAAGCCTTCAGTTATGGGCGCTGCCCAATCAGTGTTAATCACTCAGTCATTTTGGCTGAATATATATATAGTGCTAAGCACTTTTTATATGGGTCCACGTGAGGAGCACGTGCGACGGTATATCATTTATTTTGTCAAGCGCCCATGTGTGTTTCACGTGAGGCACCAGGCGCTGCCCAATTAGTGTTAAGCACTCAGTCATTTTGGCTGAATATATATGTGTATATATAGTGTTAAACACTTTTTATATGGAATCCACGTGAGAAGCACGTGCAGCGCTATATCATTTATTTTGTCAAGTGCCCATGTGTGTTTCACGTGAGGCGTCGGGCGCTGCCCAATCAGTGTTAAGCACTTAGCCGTTTTGGTTGCATATGAAGTGCTAAGCACTTTACTCAGCGCTCACGTGTGTTGACGCTAGCCTTCTGTTTTGGGCACTCGCGTGTTTTTCACGTGAGGTGCTGGGAGCTGTTGGGGGCGCCCACGTGAAAAGCACATGAGGCGCTAATTCCTTTTCTTTTTTGGAGATTGAATTTCATTAATGATCACCCAAAATCCTTATTTTGAAGATCTGTGGTCAGGTTTTCTTTCAGAACTAAGTTCTTATGTTTTTTCTTTTATAAGAGCTAAGTTTCTTTTAGGGTTAAACCCTATTTTCAGAGGAATTAAATTCCTGTAGGATATATTCTTTTCCTTTTTCTTTCTTTTTAACCTAGTTCTTTTTTGAATCTTTGATTCTCAAGAACAAGAATTTCCCGATGAGAATTAAATTCTCAGCTTGTGGGAGACTTGTCTTGTGGATCTCTGATCCAGAGAAAGAACTAAGTTCTTGATAAGGGTTAACCCCTTAGATATGTTAGGTAAAAGAGATGTTTTGATCTCAATGTTTTTTTCTTTACCTAGGGTTTGAAAGAAGGAAAGTCTTCTTCATTATTGAGAATTAAATTCTCTTATTGTTTTTAAACCTTTCTGTATTTTTTAGGAGCTTATGGGGGTCCCCTCTCTATCAGTCTGTCCTTCTAAAACTTGAAATCTCAGGTCCTTTATATAATAGAGGCAAATTGTTAATTAGTTTGAGAAAATCTCTTATTGAGAGATTCCAATTGATTTAATTTGTCTAAAAATTATTCAGATGATTTTATCCACCGTTGGATCTTTGATCCAGTGATTTTTGTTTCACAGAATATATCTTCTTGTTTTTAACAAGATTAGGGAAATAATTTCTCATGTACAGAATTTTATTCTGTCAAACGGTGATTTTTAATCACCATTGGATCTTTAATCCAAGGGCTCTCTGTTTTACAGAGAGCAATTTTTCTTTGTTTAGAAAGATTGGGGAAATATATTCCCAAAAATAGAATTTAATTCTATCATTGGATTTTTGATCCACCCGAGAATATTTTTCTCACTTAGAAAGATTTGGAAGATATTTTCTCCTGATAGAATTTAATTCTATCTTTGATCCAAAGGCTCTGTTTAACAGAAAGTATCCCAATTTTTTAGAGAAATATTCTCATGTAGAATTTAATTTTACTTGATTTTAACTTGGGAGCCGGCGCTCACGTGTTGTGCACATAGGCACCACTTAAGAATTTAATTCTTATATATGATTGGCGCTCCTGTGCTTTACACATTGGCGCTCATATGAGCTTCACGTGCGGCGCCACCATAGGATTTGATCATAAGGGGTTAGTGCTGGCGCTAGCGCCCTTGTGGGGAGCACGTGAGGCGCTGCCTCATTAAAATTTAACAGATCTTAGCTCTTTTTTATTATATTTAAATATTAGGGAAACAGTCATGTATGAGAGTAAGATCGACTTAAGAACAGTGAGCATATAGGCTCGACTGATCATCAGATCATATATGAATAGCCTATGGATAGTATACGGTAGTCAGTATGGAGACAGTCTGCAGGGCAAAACATATTAGTTTAAGGACTCGAGTTCCAATATTAGTTTAGGGACCTTTCGTTCCAACATCACCGTTTTTGGGGCGAAATGCTAGTTTAGGGAAATTTCGGTCCATCATTCCCATGTTTGGGACGAATATTAGTTTAAGGGCATTTCGGTCCAACATTTCCATGTTTGGGACGAAAGAAGAGGAGTTGTTGGTTGTCGGGGCCCACCACCTCTCTGAAGACGTTGAGGAATTACAACGACATATATCAGAGGTGTGGAAAGATGTATCCTTGAAACAAATCCCGTATTTGAAGGAAAAGGTCATGGTGGATCTAAGAATCGTTAGTCTTATATGAGACTAAGATTAACTTAGAAGATATAAGATGGATATTATTTTGGATATCATCGATGAGAGATCATTAGTCATATATGAGACTAAGATCAATTTGGAAATCATAAGTATATGGGCTCGGTTGATTCAAAAGCAAAAAGAAAGCTTAATTTTCACAGACTAAGCTAATTTGGGGCTAAGATTGGGTTTTGGTACTACCCAGTAGAGCTAAGCACTCAGATATATAACGCTCACGTGTGTTTCATGTGAGGCGCTAAAATAGTTCTAAGCACTAGTCTTTTCTGGCGCTTACATGTGTTGCACGTGTGTGTTTCACGTGAGGCGATCAGCTTAGGGCACTCACGTGTGTTTCACATGAGGCGTTGAGCTTTTAGTTTCTTTTGAGTGCTCATGTGTGTTTCACGTGAGGCGCTGAATTTTGGATGCTAACGTGTGTTTCACGTGAGGCGCTAAGTTATGGCGCTTACGTGTCTTTCATGTGAGGTGTTGTCTTCTTAGAGATTTAATCTCTGTTGATATTTTTAGAGAGGTTAAATCTCTGTTAATAGTATTTTGACCATTAACGACCACCAAAATCACTATTTTGAGGATATGGTATCAGGTTCTTTAAGAACTAAGTTCTTGATTTATGCGAGAACTATGTTTCTAGAGTATTATTGACTTCATCTTCTTCATGTTCTTCTTTCCATGTTCTCTCCTGAATTTTTGATTCTCACGAACAAGATCTTCCCAATGAGAATTAAATTCTCAACTTGTGAGAGATTTGTCTTGCGGATCTCAATCCAGAGAAAGAACTAAGTTCATTGAGAAGAGTTAAACCCTTATATATGATATGATAGGTAAAGGAGATGTTTGATCTCGATATTTTTTTTACCTAGGGTTTTGAGGAGGAAGACGGTCTTTCTTCTTTATTGAGAATTAACTTCTCTGTTGTTTTGTGGAAGCATGTGGAGAACCTTCTGTATATTTTTTTACAAAAGCTTATGGGGGTCTCCTTTCTCAGATTTAATCTCTTTACTCCTATTTATAGGCGAAAAGAAAAATCAATCTGTTGGAAGAAATATCTCATCGAGAGATCATGATTAATTTCATAATCAATCAAATTGATCTTAAAGATCAACTGGTAAATTTTATTCACCGTTGGATTTTTAATCCAAAAAATCGCTGTTTAATAGAGAAGATTTCTTGTTTGTTTTAATAAGATGAGGAAAATATTTTTCTAAGATGAAATTTTATTCTATCAGATGAATATATTATTAGGAAGATATTTTCCTAACCATAGGATTTTATTCTGTTTAACAGAGAAGATCTTTCTTATTTTAGAAAGATCAGGAAAATATTTTCCACGTAAAATTCAATTCTATCAGATGGTTTAATTGGTAATTTTATCACCATTGGATTTTAAATTCAAAATTCTCTATTAGAAAAAGATCTTTCCATATTAGAAAGATCAAGGAAAATATCTACCAAATAGAATTTAATTCTATCACATAGAATTTAATTCTATCAAATGGTTTAATTGGTGATTTTATCACCATTGGATTTTAAATCCAAGATTTTCTGTTAGAGAAAAATCTTTCATATTAGAACGATCAAGAAAAATATTTTCCAAATAGAATTTAATTCTATCACATAGAATTTCATTCTATCAGATGGTTTGATTGGTAATTTTATCGCCATTGGATTTTAAATCTAAAATTATCTGTTAGAGAAAGGTTTTTCCATATTAGAAAGATAAAGAAAAATATTTTCCAAATAGAATTTAATTCTATCAAACGGTTTAATTGGTGATTTTATCACCATTGGATTTTAAATCCAAGATTCTCTGTTAGAGAAAAACCTTTCCATATTAGAAAGATCAAGGAAAATATTTCCCAAATAGAATTTAATTCCATCGCATAGAATTTAATTCTATCAGATGGGATCATTATAGATTGGGGCACTCACGTGTTCTCATGTGAGTGCTGCAATATACATATATGGCAGCGGCACTCACGTACTTTGCATGTGAATGTTGCCAAAAGAATGTGGCAATAGAAATCACGTGTTTAAGACGTGGGTGCTTACGTGTTTAAGACGTGGGTGCTTATAGTTTAACACGTGGATGCTGCTATGGTATTTAATCCTAACTGCAACAAGTACTCACGTGCTTTACACATGAGTGCTCATGAGCTTTGCACGTAGGAGTTGTCCTCCATTTTTATGAAAGGAACGGCAAGACTTGGCCAAAAAAATTGGCGGGAACAAATTCCCCCTACTACTTTGTCCACATAAGTACGTACGTGGGTTAAGTAGTGCAAAGTTATGTATCGCCATAGAATTGATGGCTTAGGAAACAGGTTTAGGCCTCTGTCGTCTAAGGCTCTTTTTCCATCTTCATGAGCCGTAAGGGTCTCAAGAAGGTTTTTCTCCCTATGAGTCATGAGGATCTCATAGGTGCATATTCTCCCTAGAAATCGTAAGGATTCCTAAGTGTCCATCATCTCCGTGATTCGTAAGGATCTTACTCGGGTATTTTTTCTTATGAGTCATGAGGGCCCGTAAGTAACTTCTTCACTTCATTGGCACGCAACTTTGGAGAATGTGGCCCGTGGATAGTATTCAAGAGTCGGTATTGACCTCTTTGTAGGGCGGCGATGGCTTAGGAAACAGGTTTAAATCTGTCGCCTAAGGCTTTTCAACTTTATGAGCCGTGAGGGTATCAAAGATGTTTCTCCCTATGAGTTGAGAGTATCTCTTATGTGTATTTTCTCTTTAGAAGTCATGAGAACTCCTAAGCATGTTTTCTCTTGAGAGACGTAAGGATCTCACAAGAGTATTTTCCCATTACGAATCGAGAGGGCCCGTAAGTGGCTTCTTCTCCTCATTAGATGCAACTTTGGAGAATGTGACCCGTGGATAGTATACAAGAGTCAATCTTGACCTCCTTGTAGGGCAACAGTGCTTAGGAAAAAGGTTGATGTCCCCGTCGTCTAAGGTTTTCATCTTTATGAGCCATGGGGGTCTCATAAATTTGTTTCTCCCTATGAGTTAAGACGATCTCGTAGGTGTATCCTAACGTGAAATATAGATAAACCCCTTTTTTTATAGGAGTCCGTTAGGTTTGTAGTACTAGGTTTAAGTCCATTGTACCGCCACGTTGGCTGATATATCCTCGATATGCAATCCCTTGGGTTGCTGCTCGAGCAGCCTCGCGTATGTCGTGTCTCTGATCCCTTCTGAGGCTGGACAAGACATTTTCAAGTAATCTTCTTAGTTCGGAATATCCATATTGTCGTCGGAAGAACAAGCGTTAGGTATTGTCATGGCGCTTTTTACATGAGATTAGGCTTAATTTGAAGCCCCGATGAGTCATAACTGCACTCTTCTAGGGTGGGATGATCTCTAATGGTCTTTAGGATTTGTATGTATTTCCATCAAGACCCGAAGCTAGGAATATACCGTCACTTCGTTTTTGCTTTGATGATGTCGCGCCAATTCTTCACTGAAGTCGGGTAGACATCCATACGAACTCTATGTTGTATATTTATCGCCATCGAGATCTGGAGCTAGAATTTTGCCATCACTCCTTTTTTTATCTGACCCTTGGGTCCTTGTTGACGTCACGTCTGCACCCTGTCGGAATGAGAAGGACGTAGATATGATCTCCAGGCTATAGATATTGCCATTGAGATTTGGAGCTAGGATTTTGTCATTTCTCCTCTTTTATTTGGCTCCTTGTTTGTTTGTTGATGTCACGTCTGCACTTTCCTGGAGTACAAGAGACGTCGAATTGGTCTTTCGGCCACATACATTGCCATCGAGACCTGGAGCTAGAAATATGCCTTTACTCCATATTTGATTTGACCTTTTTGGCCTTTGTTGACGTCGTGTCTGCACCCTGCTAGAATGAGAAGAACATCGGGATGATCTCCAGGCTATAAATATCACCATCGAGATCTGGAACTTCTTTTGATGAAGCATGGTGGGAAAATATGGTTCTCCTTTTTTATTTGTACCCATGGATTGTATACAAGAGTCAATATGGATATACTTGCAGGGCAAAAAAAATTATTTTATTCTTTTTCTCCTTTTTTATTTCCGCGTCGCTTTCTGACACTGGTAGAGCTTCTTCGTCATATTACGATGAATAGGAGATCATGTGGCAGCTTTCTATATAGTCTTCCGCTTTTTCTGATAAGTCATTTCCCTCATCATTGTCATTGTCACCGTTCTCAAGAATATGCTTGAGGAATTCTTCGAGTCTGACTGGAGTTCGTGCCTTCTGGTTATATTCTTCCAGCGTGTCTGTGTATTTCTGAATCTCTGTGCGCTTGTCGTCATACCCGGCAGGCTGCACGGGTTTCTTGGTCTTCTTATATTTCTTATAAGACTTTGACAGCATGACTTGGGGCTTTTCCCCTTGTCAACAAATTTCGGTATGGGATGTGGTTTCAGCATCCCTTCAATAATTTCGGGTTCAAGCGGGCTTTTCTGCTTAATCGCCGGACATGCTTGTAAATCCTGCAGCATTCCTAAATTTTCTTGTGAAATGACTACTTCCCATGGAGCTTCTTCCACAAGTGAGCATGATGCCCTCTGTGCGTCCACCTTTTGGGCCGGGTTTACCCTCCAATTATCAGACAGTGCAAACTTCCTCTGCTGATACTGGTCCTCAACTCAATTTTTGAAGATGTAGCAATCTTCAATTGGGTGGCTCGCTATCTTATGATAGGAGCAGTAGTTGGGATTGTTGACGTCGCCAAGTTGTGCGGGTCACCGTGGCTCTGGAAATGTGATCAAATTATTTCGCATTGCTAGCTCAAACAACCTTCTCGTTTTATCATGAGGGAACGAGTATGCACGTCCCAGTCTTTCTTCCAAGGACGGGCGTGTACGTGTATTGTTTTGGCGAGCAGCCGGTTTTGGACTGCTCGGCTGTTGTTGCGTATTAGCAACGAAGGACGCTTTGCCTTTACCCTTATTATTTCGAGGGTCCTTATTTGAGGAGGAATGTCCATGACCCATTTGATCCATTTAGGTCAGCTTGTCTATCAGCACTTGAAAGGTTATGGATTTGAAGAATGTCATGAACTGGGACACAGTCGATTGAGGATCAAGGGTCCCGATGATGCCTATGGCTGGAGACTCTTCAATGTGTTGTTCGCACTTAGACCATAGGTTCCACCACCGGATCGCGTATTGGACCCACCTTTCTCCCAGCTTTACCCTGGCATTGATCAGTGTCGTAATTGGAGTGCGCTCACTCACGCTGGCGAACCGTTGCGTGAACAGCAGCTCCATTTCAGAGAAGGTTTTCATGAAGTCATTTGGGAGCTCCGAGTACCATTCAAAAGTTGTCTTTGAAAAGCTTCCGACGAATTGGCGAAGTAACAGTTTGCCGTCGCCTTCAGTATTGCCACACAGAGCTCTAAATTATGCGACGTGCTGGTGGGGATTACCCGTTCCTTTGTAAACATAGAATTTCGGGATCGTATATCCCGGGGGGTACTTGATTTGGTCATACCATGCCGGATATGGTCTCCCGATTTTGACGAGTTGGTTGGCGGCTTCATTGGCCTGGTGAACTCCGATTTGCTGAGCAATGTAGTCATCCAGTGCCGTCTTAGAGATTGTTTCCTCCTTTGCCGCTAAAAAGGCTGGGGGAGGATTTGATGTTTCTCCTCTGTCATCCTCGATAATTACTTCCGGTTGGATCATCATTCCAACCATGTCTTAGAATAAGAGAGCCATATGTTTTATTTTAGCAGCTTGCTCTGCAGCTTCTTTGTCTTTTTTCTCCAGCATTCGTCGCAAGAACTCTGTATCAGTCTCTTGCTATTGGTGCTATTCGACTTCATTGTCCAGACTTTCTTTTGGTCCGGTGAGAGCTACCATTTTGGTCAGTATTTCTAGGAGCTTTTGTTATTACTCCTGAGCCTTTGTCAGCGACCGAGTATATGGTCAGTGACTCAGTGAAGCGCGGCTTTCTTCTTTACCGCTTGTAAGTCCACGTTGCGACCCCCGGTTCTTACGGGGAGGCGGAAACGGTATAAAAATCAAATTTTTAGCGCAAGGGGCAACATGGACTAAGCAAAGTCGGGATCTTTAACTAAACTAAAACTAGCATACTTTGCTAAAGAGAGTTAGCTACTCGGATGGAGATGGTTATACCTAAACTTGAACTCCTTCTTCTTCAAACTTCGTAAAGGTTGATGGTTCTCTTTCTTGTCGCCTTCTTCCGTCGAAGATGGATCCACCTCGAGAGTTCAACCTTTGGGCTCTTCCTCGTGCTTTGAGTGAACTAGGGTTTCCGGCTTGCTAAACCTTGAACCTAGAATGAGTAAAGAGTGTCTAAGGGGTGCTTTTCTTTTTAAAGAGAAGGATTCTCAACACATGAGAAGGGTTCTCTTTAGCTAGAGGAAGAAGAAGATGAAGTGAGGAGAGAGAATGGATATGAAAGAATGAGCTCTCTTTTTCCTTTTAGCAACCATATCAAAAGAAAAAGAATTATCTAAATAACAATAATAATTCAAATGAGAATAGTTGATGGTTGTTTTGGAATGACCACTATCATACTTCATTAAATGAATGTTGGCAAGAATCAAGGAGCATCCTTGCTCAATAATGATGATGGTCAAAAATTCAACCATGGTCAACAAGTCAACCATGGTCAACAAGTCAACAAAACCAACCATAACATATTTTCATTTAATTACTATTATTAATAGATATCTCACTAATTCATTAGGGTTTGGAAAAAAGACGACTGTCAACTGTGCATGCGCACCCGTTCCGAAACCCTAATGAAAAACCTCTTCTTCCGCCTCAAACAACTGTGCATACACACCTGCATTCTTGTTCCGAGGAACATGAATACTGAGAGATAAAAGCAACCCCAAAACATATACCAGTATCCGGCTCAAACCAGAGCCAGCTGGCAATATCCGTCCGGACTCCAAACGTGCACAAGTGCGCGGATGAGAACGAACCCTGTCGCAAAACCATGCGACCTCTACTCTGTTTTTGCCCAGAGGCGAATACCCTCTGTGTGGGACTCTAAAGACTCGACACTACGCTGGCAGTGGGTTTAACCACAGACCGCAAGCGGCACTAGCTGTGTGTAACGGTCCCCAGGTAGATGCCGACAAGAAGGCTGACGAGGTGAAACCCCATCTGTACTCCTACTGAGTCTGAATGTGACAGTCTCCGTACAGTCCGGTCTGTTCGTCTGATACATCGCATGTCGGGCCTAGGGGGCGGTAAAACGTCAGTCCCCCAATAGCGGTACAAGTCGTGTCGGAGTGAAGCCCAAAACACCCTGAGATAACACTGGAAACCTACCAGTATATCTCGCTTGCCCTGGCCAGGGACTACTCGTGTAATGGCTCTCCTAGACACAGCGCGATGTCAACCCCCAATACCGGGAGAGACGAATCCTGTCTAACCGGCACTGCCTCCAAGTGCTTCGGGACTGCACCCAACCACCACCTGTTTGCACGACTCCTTTGAGCCGTGGTAGGGTAGTGATCAAAGTGCAGTGGGAACACACTCGAGGCGAAGTGCCAGTGTCAAGTCAGCGGACTAAGCTGTACTCATGTCACCTGGGAACTGATGACTGACGATAGGTATAATACCAACCTGTCAGTTCCCGACGAGTCCTGTCCAGTGTACTCGTAACCTAACGAGCACCCGTATACTATCTCCAGTACGACGTACTGATGGCTGTGGGACAGACCATCTCCCACACTGGGATGAGAAGCGCATACGCTAGTCTACTCCGGAGTATCGATGCCCTGTCTCGATAGTCCTGCGACTAGGGACCTGTATAAGGATGTGCTTAGAGATTACCCAGCCCCCACTAGTGTGACTGCCATCACAACGCTGGTAATCAAGCAAAGATCCTAAGGGCTCCACTAATGCGTATAAGTGATATAGTAAAATAAACACAAGTACACATTGAAGTAGAAACAAACCAAGTAGCATACTACTATATTGAGCAAGATTGTTTATACAAGGTGAATATCCCAAGCTTCCATTAAGTAATATACAAACTAGTATGATACAGTAATGGCCTCTAGGGCATATACACTAACAATCTCCCACTTGCACTAAGGCCATGTACTGGCGTATCGAAGACCTATCATCTCGATCAGCCGCTCGAACTGAGTCTGGGGTAGGGCCTTGGTGAATGGATCTGCAGTGTTCTCTTCTGAAGCAGCCCTCCGAACCTCGATCTCCTTGCGATCCACGATCTCCCTGATCAGGTGTTACCGCCTCAAGATGTGCCTGGATCTCTGATGGGACCTGGGTTCCTTCGCTAAAGCTATAGCCCCGTTGTTGTCGCAATACAGAGGTATTGGGTCAACAATGGACGGAACCACCTGTAGTTCTTTTAAGAACTTCCTCATCCAGACAGCTTCTTTTGCGGCATCAGATGCAGCAATGTATTCCGCTTCCATAGTCGAGTCTGCAACGGTTTCCTGTTTGGAGCTCTTCCAACACACCGCCCCTCCATTGAGGGTAAAGACAAAACCCGACATGGACTTGGAATCATCCTTGTCACTCTGGAAGCTGGAGTCAGCAAAGGCCTCGATCTGGAGGTCTTTTCCGCCATACACCAAGAACATCTTCTTAGTCCTTCTCAGGTACTTGAAAATGTTCTTTACCGCTATCCAGTGTTTCTCCCCAGGGTTTGACTGATACCGGCTTACCACGCTCAGTGCATAAGCTACATCCGGTCTGGTACACAACATCGCATACATTATAGAGCCTACCGCAGAAGCGTAGGGTATAATAGACATGCGATCCCTCTCCAAATCAGTCTTAGGAGACATCTCTTTAGAGAGGGTGATCCCGTGACAAGCCGGTAGGTTACCGCACTTGGAATCTTCCATACTGAATCTTTTCACTATGGTGTCGATGTACCTGGACTGAGAAAGTCCTAATATCCTCTTGGATCTATCACGATGGATCCGGATCCCCAGGATGTATGAGGCATCACCCAGGTCTTTCATGGAGAACCTGTGTGACAAGAACCCTTTGACAGATTGTAGCATAGGAATGTCATTTCCTATTAAAAGAATGTCATCCACGTATAAAACGAGGAATACTACAGTTCTTGCTACAAATCTACTATAGATGCATGGTTCATCTGGATTTTTGATAAAGCCAAATTCCTTGACCGTCTCATCAAAACAGATGTTCCAACTCCGCGATGCCTGCTTTAGTCCATAGATGGACTTAAGCAACTTGCACACCTTTCCGCTGCTCCCACTCTGAATGAAACCCTCTGGCTGATCCATATAGACACACTCCTCTAAATTTCCATTCAGAAAAGCGGTCTTTACGTCCATCTGCCAAATCTCATAATCGTGGAAGGCAGCAATGGCAAGAAGGATCCGAATGGATTTCAGCATAGCCACTGGAGAAAAGGTTTCGTCATAGTCCAAGCCAGGTCTTTGACGGAAACCCTTTGCTACAAGTCTATCTTTATAGGTCTCAACCTGTCCATCTACACCAATCTTCCTTTTGAAGATCCACTTGCATCCTACGGGTTTTACCCCGTCTGGAGCAATGTCCAACGTCCATACTTTGTTGGTGTACATGGACTCCATTTCGGTCCGCATTGCATCCAGCCATTTTATCGAGTCAACGCTCTGAACGGCCTGCTGGAAGCTAGTAGGCTCATCATAATCTATGATGCAATCCTCTCTATCCCCGTCTATGAGAAAACCGTAGTATCTCTCGGGCGGATGAGACTGCCTACTACTCCTGCGGAGCGGCATAGGAATGTCCTGTTCATTTGAACCCTCTGGTTCCATTAAGCTTTCAGTAATAGTCTGTGGTTCTGGAATTTCTTCCAGTTCTACTGCGCTCCCACTTGTTTCTTTTTCTATGAACTGGTGTTCTAGAAAGTGGACATGACGAGAAACAAGAACTTTTTGTTCCTCTTCGTAGTAGAAGAGATATCCCTTGGAATTCTTTGGATATCCCACAAACTTACACAGTACTGAGTGCGCCTCGAGCTTGTCCGCATGCTGCTTTTTAACAAAAGCTGGACTTCCCCAAGTCTTAATGTGACTGAGATGGGGCCTCTTCCCACACCACATCTGATATGGTGTAGTAGGCACAGTCTTAGTAGGAACTCGGTTCAAAAGGTACGCAGCTGATTCTAGCGCATACCCCCAGAATGATCGCGGTAACTCGGCGCTACTCATCATGGACCGTACCATATCCAATAGGGTTCGGTTCCGTCTCTCCGATACACCGTTGTGTTGCGGAGTGTATGGAGGAGTAAGCTGAGAGAGAATTCCGTTCTCTTTTAAATAATTCAGGAACTCGGCGCTCAAGTATTCTCCACCTCGATCCGATCTTAGAATCTTGATACTTTTCCTTATCTGTTTCTCTACTTCATTCTTATATTCCTGGAACTTTTCAAAGGCTTCGGACTTATGTTTCATTAAGAAGACATAACCGTACCTTGAAAAGTCATCCGTAAAAGTAATGAAGTAAGAGTAACCGCTTCGCGCATGTGTAGACATTGGACCGCACACGTCGCTGTGTACGAGTCCCAAGAGCTCGCTCGCTCTTACTCCGTGTCCAGTGAACGAAGTCTTTGTCATCTTTCCTTTGAGACAGGATTGACAAGTGGCATACGATTGATATTCGAACGGATCCAAATACCCTTCTGTATGTAACTTAGTCAACCTTCTCTCATTGATGTGACCCAGTCTACAATGCCATAAGAAAGTCTGATTGATTTCCGGAGACTTTCTTTTGTGTGTATTCTGGACATTGAAAATCTGTGGTTGGTTCAATACGTATATACCATTGCTCAATGTACCTGACCCAATCAGAACTTGATTAAGGTGAATGTTTACAACATTACTTACAAACGCAAATTCATAACCTTCTTTAGAAACCAAAGATACAGAAATGATATTACAAGTTGCGTTGGGTACAAAAAAGCAATTACGCAAAACCAAAACATGCCCATCTGACATTCCCAGGTGATAGTCCCCCACGGCTTTAGCATCCATGCTAGCTCCGTTCGCAACTCTGAGGGTCATGTCACCTGCCTTCAAAAACCTACGGTTTCTCAACGCCTGCAAAGAATTACAGATATGAGATCCTGATCCGGTATCCAATACCCAGGAAGTAGAGTTTATAGAAAGACAGTTTTCAATAACATACACACCTGAAGCTGAAGCCGCAACCTTCTTCAGTTCCTGTGTCCTGGCCATCCAGGCCTTGCAATCTTTCTTCCAGTGTCCACTCTTATAACAATAGAAGCATTCCTCTTTACCCACAAGCTTCCCCGCAATCTTTGTTGCCTTTTCCTTTCCCTTCGTACCCACTTTACTAACACCGCCTCTTGGTTTGGCGGGGGCTTTCTTCCTCTTTCCCTTAGCTTTCGCCTTGGACCTGGAGGAAGAAGATCCTCCTACAAACAAAGCGGGTGTATCCCTACCCTTCTGTAGGGTGCCCTCTGCGCTCCTCAGCATGTTGAGGAGTTCTGAAAGTTCAACTTCCTTTTCTTGCAAGTTGAAATTCAGTATGAACTGGGCGTAAGTGGATGGATGGGACTGGAGAATTATATCCGTATAGAGTTCACTGTCCAACGTGGTCCCAAGTTCCGCGAGCTCCTCAGTGTAGCCTATCATCTTAAGCACGTGGTCCGCTACCGATGATCCGACGGCCAACTTTGTCGAAAATAACTTCTTCGACACTTCGTATCTTGCGATACGAGACTGCTCACCATACAGTTCTTTTGTATGGAGAAATATGGATTCCAAATCCATATTCTCGTGCCTCCTCTGATGATCGTTGTCCATCGAGGCAAGTACGAGGCATCTGGCCTTCGCGCTGTCAATCTCCCAAGTCTTACGGATTTCCTTATCCGCGACGCTGGAGGTGGGACCTGGGACGGGGGGGGCTTTGGTGGTAAGAAGATACCCTAGCTTGTCATAAGTGATTGCCAACTTGACATTCCTGAGCCAATCTTTGTAGTTTGGCCCTGTCAATATGTTTTTATCTAGAAGTAACTTAAGTCCAGTCATTTCGATTTGGTCGCTGCAGGGGGGAGAGAAGAAACACTTTAGCACGATGCTCTTGCAAGTTTAGAATGGTTTTTAATTTGTCTAAACAGGATGGCTCCCACTGTCTCTCGAATCCCTCCTCAAACCATAAAGGAAGAATTAGTCGGAATCAATCCCACCGCACAATACTTGCTTAACCGTTCAGCCAGGCCAGTGTCGGTACTTCGAGGGAGGTTTTCCAACGCTTTCGCGAAGTTCCTTAATTAAATAACCTCTTTTCCCTGGGGGCGTAACCCCGCTAACACCTTTCTAGGCACCTACTAGGTTTATAGCATTGATCGTTTAGTGAAAAATTTCCCGAGGAGTAGCATATACTCACAGTAGGATCGGGATCCAAATATCATCGCGTGACGAAACTGAAGGAATCCTACCAGAATCACCACACTCCAAATGGTATGCAAATCTAGCAAGTTTCAGTACTTATGAAACTCCCGATGTGTATTTTTGCCCCATGCTCTTATGACCTTGACTTTGGCCAAAATATCATAAGTCACATGTCAAGTTCTGCCCGTCACTATCCAGGTTAATTTGGATCCATCCGTACATACCCTTGACTTTGGCCAAAATGGCAGCACGACTGTCCCAAACCAACGCATCTATCTATGCTACACATGAACACCCAATAGCTACCAATCACTATGCCTTGACTTTGGCCAAAATATATAGCTTGAATACTATTGCCTATTCATGCGAAGCGACGGAGGGCTACGAATGGTTTTGGTAAAACCGTGAACGTAGTGAACTTGATATAATCGATGGAACGAGATAGCTTTTAGAAGGAGTGGCTCAAGCTCCGCATTTAAAAGTTAGTTTTGAAAAGAACCGAGTGGTTTTTCGAAAGTGTTCCAACGACTTTAGCTTGGTTTATTGTCTTGCATTAGTTCTTTTAATGCGTGATATTCTTGCATTAGTTCTTTTAATGCGTCCCATCATTTAATCCTACCATTGCAGAAAACAACCAAAATATGACGTACGCTTATGCCATATGCATTCGCCACGGGGCCCCGTCATCACCCGTTAGGTTACTTAACTAACGACAGAGCGGGGGCTGGGCTAGCGCGGCTGTAAAACATAAGCAACGCCTAAATAGAAAGCAATGATAGACATTACAGATCACAGATGAATACATTGGATATACTAGCAATCCGCAATCCTTTCGAGCCTGGAACGAAAAGCGGATAACACGGTCGCGGTGAATAGCCAAATACCCCATCCAAGACCCCTACGGGTGCGGCAAACTACCCGCCAAGTACTCGGCAGTTTGTGCACCCCTCCATGGGTCTATCCTAGGAGCAAAAACAGTAAAAAGAATTATACAATGACGGCTACAACCCCGACCCGGTTGTGCGGCCAAACAAATAATAATTATTACATCAATTTACATTTACAATGAATGAAAGAAAAACAAAAGCTCATCTCACATCCACCCCGGCTATTCACCCGCGACAGTCCAACACATTCATATACACATTCCAATATCAAACACAGATCATGTATAACCCCGACTAATCGTCTTATAGCGATTAGCCGACGTTCAATACATGCAAGCATCACAGATATAACCATCATAGTCAAAGTGCAGTGAAGTTCGGAAAAAATACGGAATTATAGGACCCCAAAAGTAAATTTCTTTTCTGGAAAATCTGGGCACATATAATATATTTTAAAAATCCCAAAACCAACACAGACACACACTGCACGAAAAACGATGCAGAGAAGACGACAAACGGCGGCGCTTCCGCGGCATATGCCTACCTCGTGCGGCGGAAGAGCGGCGGTTTGAATGAATTAGGGCATCATTTTTCTTGGGTGTTCACACAAAACCCTGAGCCGAATTTACAAGTATAAAGTTTTTCATTTAGAGCAGAAAAAATTTCAACAGAAACTTAGGGTTTTGTTTTTCCGGTTTTGTGATTTTTTCGGTTCCGAACTTCGTTACACTTCACTACCAAACTAGTTTAAGTTTAGTTAGGCTCTGATACCACTGTAAGTCCACGTTGCGACCCCCGGTTCTTACGGGGAGGCGGAAACGGTATAAAAATCAAATTTTTAGCGCAAAGGGCAACATGGACTAAGCAAAGTCGGGATCTTTAACTAAACTAAAACTAGCATACTTTGCTAAAGAGAGTTAGCTACTCGGATGGAGATGGTTATACCTAAACTTGAACTCCTTCTTCTTCAAACTTCGTAAAGGTTGATGGTTCTCTTTCTTGTCGCCTTCTTCCGTCGAAGATGGATCCACCTCGAGAGTTCAACCTTTGGGCTCTTCCTCGTGCTTTGAGTGAACTAGGGTTTCCGGCTTGCTAAACCTTGAACCTAGAATGAGTAGAGAGTGTCTAAGGGGTGCTTTTCTTTTTAAAGAGAAGGATTCTCAACACATGAGAAGGGTTCTCTTTAGCTAGAGGAAGAAGAAGATGAAGTGAGGAGAGAGAATGGATATGAAAGAATGAGCTCTCTTTTTCCTTTTTGCAACCATATCAAAAGAAAAAGAATTATCTAAATAACAATAATAATTCAAATGAGAATAGTTGATGGTTGTTTTGGAATGACCACTATCATACTTCATTAAATGAATGTTGGCAAGAATCAAGGAGCATCCTTGCTCAATAATGATGATGGTCAAAAATTCAACCATGGTCAACAAGTCAACCATGGTCAACAAGTCAACAAAACCAACCATAACATATTTTCATTTAATTACTATTATTAATAGATATCTCACTAATTCATTAGGGTTTGGAAAAAATACGACTGTCAACTGTGCATGCGCACCCGTTCCGAAACCCTAATGAAAAACCTCTTCTTCCGCCTCAAACAACTGTGCATACACACCTGCATTCTTGTTCCGAGGAACATGAATACTGAGAGATAAAAGCAACCCCAAAACATATACCAGTATCCGGCTCAAACCAGAGCCAGCTGGCAATATCCGTCCGGACTCCAAACGTGCACAAGTGCGCGGATGAGAACGAACCCTGTCGCAAAACCATGCGACCTCTACTCTGTTTTTGCCCAGAGGCGAATACCCTCTGTGTGGGACTCTAAAGACTCGACACTACGCTGGCAGTGGGTTTAACCACAGACCGCAAGCGGCACTAGCTGTGCGTAACGGTCCCCAGGTAGATGCCGACAAGAAGGCTGACGAGGTGAAACCCCATCTGTACTCCTACTGAGTCTGAATGTGACAGTCTCCGTACAGTCCGGTCTGTTCGTCTGATACATCGCATGTCGGGCCTAGGGGGCGGTAAAACGTCAGTCTCCCAATAGCGGTACAAGTCGTGTCGGAGTGAAGCCCAAAACACCCTGAGATAACACTGGAAACCTACCAGTATATCTCGCTTGCCCTGGCCAGGGACTACTCGTGTAATGGCTCTCCTAGACACAGCGCGATGTCAACCCCCAATACCGGGAGAGACGAATCCTGTCTAACCGGCACTGCCTCCAAATGCTTCGGGACTGCACCCAACCACCACCTGTTTGCACGACTCCTTTGAGCCGTGGTAGGGTAGTGATCAAAGTGCAGTGGGAACACACTCGAGGCGAAGTGCCAGTGTCAAGTCAGCGGACTAAGCTGTACTCATGTCACCTGGGAACTGATGACTGACGATAGGTATAATACCAACCTGTCAGTTCCCGACGAGTCCTGTCCAGTGTACTCGTAACCTAACGAGCACCCGTATACTATCTCCAGTACGACGTACTGATGGCTGTGGGACAGACCATCTCCCACACTGGGATGAGAAGCGCATACGCTAGTCTACTCCGGAGTATCGATGCCCTGTCTCGATAGTCCTGCGACTAGGGACCTGTATAAGGATGTGCTTATAGATTACCCAGCCCCCACTAGTGTGACTGCCATCACAACGCTGGTAATCAAGCAAAGATCCTAAGGTCTCCACTAATGCGTATAAGTGATATAGTAAAATAAACACAAGTACACATTGAAGTAGAAACAAACCAAGTAGCATACTACTATATTGAGCAAGATTGTTTATACAAGGTGAATATCCCAAGCTTCCATTAAGTAATATACAAACTAGTATGATACAGTAATGGCCTCTAGGGCATATACACTAACACCGCTAGCCATGTAGACCGTATGTATGGTTATGCCCCCAGAATTAGGGCATTTAAATCTTTCGCCATTGGATTTTGCCGTGGGTCGTAGAGTTTTCTTCAGCCTCGTTCTTTTATTAGAGATTGGAGCTGAAGGAGCCATTATGACAGGCACCTGTTCAGGAGAAGTCCTTCATTGTATAGCGGAGGAGCGGTCTTTTTCTTGTCGGCCCTTAGATTTTCTTGGTCGACGAGAGTAATTTTCGCCAAGCACAGAGTCTTAGACTTTTTGCCGGACTCTATGTATCTGTAAGGAGAGCTGTTTATAAGGCTGCTCCAGCTGTTTCTGTACTGGGGCCTCTACCGATGGAGGTGATTTCTTCAGTACCGCCGTCGGGGAGTTCTTACACACCCTCCTGAGTGGGTCAAAGTTATTCCCAGTTGGAACAGCGGCGTCGACCTCCACCATAGAAGCTGGTGGGGTGAGCTCAGAGGGGGGTTTCCCCATCTTCTCTCACTCGGTGCTAGTGGCGGCGTCGAGCATGCCTTACAGCAGTAACTGCCTCCGTATTAGAAACACATTCATCATGCCTCCGGCGTTGCCGGGGTGCTTTACTTACTGTCAGCCTTTGGAAGACTGACATTCTTGGTGGAGCAGGAGCAGAGCTGGCCAATCTTTCAAAGACCGACTGTCTGGGAAGGGAAGCACTTTTATCGGCTTCACCTACAGCAGGAGTAGGGAGAGCTAACCGTTTTGGGGCAGCTCCTTCTGGAATCACAGGCTTTTTTACTAGCCCGTTTGAGTTCTTGTTCAGCCTGTTGAAGACTGAGACATCAGATTTGGACGTCTTACTGATAGGAGTCGTCACGGTCGCCAGTCGATCGAAGACTGGCCTTCTTGGAGCTTCTTCTTGTGGTGTTGAGGGGCCAAAGCTTACAAGTGGGAGCATGGTCCCAAAGAAGAGCCCGGTAGTGGCATGTGTGACCTGCCTCACCGGAATTGAGAAAATGGAGGCCGCGTTAGGCCCATATGTCACTCCTCCAACTGGGGTGGAGAGGAAGTTGTAGCAAGCAGTGCAGTTAAGAGACATTGATTCTGCACAGAAGCGAAGCATCTAGTTTTAGTACCTTAAATCTAGGGCAACCATGAATACAGCGAACCACGATTTCGTTCGTGAAATACAACACACAAAGTGTGGAGTGTAAAGAAGAAGTTCCACCGGGCATGCCAGAACCTGTTTACCGCTGAAGACTAGACTGAGAGATTGAGATGTCTAGCCTGAATTTGGGGGCAGATACTATTTGGACATATCCATCCACATCTCCAAAGATACCAGGTTGATTTATGACACCATACATCGAGGTTTGGATAGATGCGACCGATGTAGCAGACTTTATCAGATTCCCCCTCATTTATGAGGGGTTTTTGATTGTGGGGACACTCTTCCCTACAGGCGTAAGCCCCTACAGTTAATTAAGTTATCGCATTGCGATAACAACTTTCTCCCGCTCCGATAAGTCACTTCGTGTCGTGTTGTGTTTGTTTATTTTGGTTGCCCGTGGATTGTATATGGAAACTAATTTATGTCATCGCCCGTAGGGTGTGGATTAGTCCAAATCCGTATATATGTTTTCATGATTTGGGTCAAGCATTTGCTTGATGAGGTCCGCGTTAGTAGCTTGGTTTGCCAACAGGAATGAACTTAGGACGCATTTCTCAGATTTGTGAGGTCCATCAGTTCATATGAAACTTGGGCTTTATCTAAGGGTCGTTAGTCTTATTTAAGACTAAGATCAACTTAGATGTTTTGGGTCAAGTATTTACTTGACAGGGTCCGCATTGGTAGCTTGGTTTGTCAACGGAAATGAACTTAGGATGCATTTCTTACATTTGTGAGGTCCATCCGTTCATGAGAAACTTGGATTTGATCTATGGATCGTTAGTCATGTATGAGACTAAGATCGACTTAAGAACAATGAGCATATTGGATCGACTGATCATTAGATCATATATGAATAGCCCATGGATAGTATACGGTAGTCAGTATGGAGACAGTCCGCAAGGCAAAACATATTAGTTTAAGGACGTCGCGGTCCAATATTAGTTTAGGGACCTTTCGGTCCAACATTACCGTTTTTGGAGCGAAATGCTAGTTTAGGTACATTTCAGTCCATCATTCCCATGTTTGGGACGAATATTAGTTTAGGAACATTTCGATCCAATATTCCCATTTTTGGGACGAATATTAGTTTAGGGACATTTCGATCCAATATTCCCACATTTAGGACGAAGGAAGAGGAATTGTTGGTTGTTGGGACCCGCCACCTCTCTAAAGGTATTGAGAAATTACAACGACATATATCAGAGGTATGAAAAGATGTACCCTTGAACCAAATCTCATATTTAAGGGAAAAGATCACGGTGGATTTAAGAATCATTAGTCTTATATGAGACTAAGATTAACTTATAAGATATGAGATGAATATCATTTTAGATATCATCAATGAGAGATCATTAGTCGTATATGGGACTAAGATCAGTTTGGAAATCATGAGCATATGGGCTCGGTTGATTCAAAAGCAAAAAAGGAAGCTCAAGCTTCACAGACTTAGCCAATTTGGGACTAAGATTGGGTTTTTGTACTATCCAGCAGTGCTAAGCACTCAGATATATAACGCTCACGTATGTTTCACGTGATGCGCTGAAATAGTGCTAAGCACTAGTCTTTTCTAACGCTCATGTGTGTTGCATGTAAGGCGTTCAGCTTTAGGTGCTCACGTGTGTTGCACGTGAGACGCTCAGCTTAGGGCGATCACGTGTGTTTCACGTGAGGCGCTAATCTTTTAGCCTCTTTTGAGTGCTCATGTGTGTTTCACGTAAGGCGCTAAATTTTGGGCGCTCACGTGCGTTTCACGTAAGGCGCTGAGTTTTGACGCTCACGTGTCTTTCACGTAAGGCACTGTCTTCTTAGAGATTTAATCTCTGTTGATGTTTTCAGAGAGGTTAAATCTCTGTTAATAGTATTTTGACCATTAACGATCACCAAGATCACTATTTTGAGGATCTGTGATCAGGTTTTTTAAGAACTAAGTTCTTGATTTATGAAGGAACTAAGTTCCTGGAGTATTATTGACTTCATGTTCTTCATTCCGTGTTCTCCCCTGAATCTTTGATTCTCAAGAACAAAATCTTCCCGATGAGAATTAAATTCTCAACTTGTGGAAGATTTGTCTTGTGGATCTCAGATCCAGAGAAAGAACTAAGTTCTTTGAGAAGGCTTAAACCCTTATATATGATATGATAGGTAAAGGAGATGTTTTGGTCTTGATATTTTCTTTACCTAGGGTTTTGAGGAGGAAAATGATCTTTCTTCTTTATTGTGAATTAAATTCTCTGTTGTTTGTGGAAGCTTGCGGAGAATCTTCTGTATATTTTTTTTACAGAAGCTTATCGGGGTCTCCACTCTCTCAGATTTAATCTCTTTCCTCCTATTTATAGGAGAAGAGAAAATCAAATCTGTTGGAGAAAATCTTTCATCGAGAGATCATGATTGATTTCATAATCGATCAAATTGATTTCAAAGATCAACCGGTAAATTTTATTCACCGTTGGATTTTTAATCCAAAAGCTCGTTGTTTAACAGAGAAGATTTCTTATTTGTTTTAATAAGATTAGAAAAATATTTTCTTAAGATAGAATTTAATTCTATCGGATGAATATATCGTTAGGAAGATATTTTCTTAATCATAGGATTTTATTCTGTTTAACAGAGAAGATCTTTCTTATTTTAGAAAGATCGGGAAAATATTTTCCACGTAAAATTCAATTCTATCATATGGTTTAATTGGTGATTTTATCACCATTGGATTTTAAATCAAAAATTCTCTGTTAGAGAAAGATCTTTCCATATTAGAAAGATCAAGGAAAATATTTCCCAAATAGAATTTAATTCTATCATATAGAATTTAATTCTATCATATGGTTTAATTGGTGATTTTATCACCATTGGATTTTAAATCCAAGATTCTATGTTAGAGAAAAGTCTTTCCATATTAGAAAGATCAAGGAAAATATTTCCCAAATAGAATTTAATTCTATCAGATGGTTTAATTGGTGATTTTATCACCATTGAATTTTAAATCCAAGATTCTCTGTTAGAGAAAGGTTTTTCCATATTAGAAAGATCAAGGAAAATATTTTCAAAATAGAATTTAATTCTATCACATAGAATTTAATTCTATTAGATAGGTTCATTTTGAATTGGGGTTCTCACGTGTTATTACGCGAGTGCTGCCATATACATATATGGCAGTGGCGCTACGTGCTTTGCATGTGAGCGCTACCAAAAGAACGTGGCAATGGAACTCACATGTTTAAGACGTGGGTGGTTACGTATTTAACACGTGGGCGCTGCTACAGGATTTAATCCTAACTGTAGCAGGTACCCGCGTGCTTTGCACATGAGTGCTCACGAGCTTTGCATGTGGGGGTTGTCCTCCATTTTTATAAAAAGAACAACAAGACTTGACCAAAAAATTTGGCGGGAACACCAGCCTGGATTCCAAAATCGCGACCCCTAAGTCGTTAAACTAGAAAAAAGAGGTTAGTCCATAAGCAAAAGAGGCACACATGAAAACCCGAAAGGGCTTCGTGAGCAAAACAGCAAACTCGTGAGCAAAAACAACAGGGCTACCCACGAGCAAAAACAGCACGGCTACCCGTGAGCTTGTGAAAACCTGTGAAGGAGCAAACTCGTAAATGGAAACAAAGTTTCGACGAAGTCGCACCAAAGGCGAGCAATCCTCCCAGCGTGTGGTGATTGTCACTTCTGAGTCCTTGCGACTCATAAGAGAAAAAGACATTTAGGGGTCCCTATGACTCCTAAGGAGAAAATACACCTATGAGATCCTCTCGACTTGTAAGAAAAAATACTTTTATGAGACCCTTACGGTTCATAAAACTGAAAAGCCTTAGGTGACAGTGACTAAAATTATCTTCTAAGCCCTCAATGCCCTGCGGCTGGTCTCCAAATTGACTACCGTATACAATACATTAGCAACTCACAACAAAGTTGCATCCAAACATCCCACATTGGCTAACCAAGCTACCGTCATGGAAAAGACCCACTCATAAGTCCACAAGACACATGAGGAGAACGGCACTTACAAGATCTTCTCGACTCATAAGGAGAAAACATTCTTATGAGATTCTTATGACTCACGAGGGAAAAGACACTTAGGGGTCCTCACAACTCCTAATGAGAAAATACGCTTATGAGATCCTCAGACACGTAAGAAGAAAATACTTTTATGAGACCCTTACGGCTCATAAAATTGAAAATCCTTAGTTGACATGGACCTAAACATGTTTCTTACGCCATCGTTGCATATGGACGGTCTCTAAATAGACTACCGTATACAATCCATGAGCTACTCACAACAAGGTTGCATCCAAGACGTCCTCGATTGGCAAACTAAGCTACAGATGAGGAAAATACCCACTAATGTGTCCCCACGATGTATGAGGAGAACGACACTTACGAGATCCTCTCGACTTGTAAGAATAATACACCTTTATGAGATTCTTACGACTTACAAGGGGAAAAAACAATTAGGGGTCCTCACGACTCCTAAGAAGAAAATACACTTACGAGATCCTCTCGACTCGTAGGAAAAAATAATTTTATGACACCCTCACAGAACATAAAAATTGAAAAGCCTTAGGTGACAGGGATCTAAACATGTTTCCTAAGCCATCGATGCCCTGTGGCTGGTATCCAAATTGACTACCGTATACAATCCATGGGAAACTCGCAACAAAGTTGCATCCAAACATCCCACATTGGCTAACCAAGCTACCATCATGGAAAAGACCCACTAATGTGTCCACACGACACATAAGGAGAATGGCACATACGAGATCCTCTCGACTCGTAAGGAGAAAACACTCTCATGAGATTCTTACGACTCACGAGGGAAAAGACACTTAGGGGTCCTCACGACTCCTAAGTAGAAAATACACTTACGAGATCCTCTCGAATCGTAAGAAAAAATACTTTTATGAGATCCTTACGGCTCATAAAATTGAAAATTCTTAGTTGATAGGGACCTAAACCTGTTTCCTAAGCCATCGATATCCTGTGGCCGGTCTGCAAATTGACTACCGTATACAATCCATGGGTTTCTCGCAACAAAGTTACATCCAAAACGTCCTCCATTGGCAAACCAAGCTATCGATGAGGAAAATACCCACTCATGTGTCCCCACGATGCATGAAGAGAAAGACACTTACGAGATTCTCTCGACTCGTAAGAAAACTACACCTTTGTGGGATCTTTACGACTCACAAGAGGAAAAGACACATAGGGGTCCTCACGACTCCTAAGAAGAAAATACACATACGAGATCCTCTTGAATCGTAGGGAGAAAATACTTTTATGAGACTTTCACGGCTCATAAAAATTGAAAAGCATTAGGTGATAGATACCTAAACCATCGATGTCCTGTGACCAGTCTCCAGATTGACTACCATACAAAATCTATGGGCGACTCGCAACAAAGTTGCATCCAAAACATTCTCTGTTGGCAAACCAAGCTACCAACGTAGGAAAAGACCCACGCATGTGTCTACACGACACATGAGGGAAAAACCACTGGAGATATCCTCTCGACTCATAAGCAGAAAATACTCTTGTGAGATCTTTAAGACTCACATGGAGAAAAAGACACTTAGGGGTCCCTACGACTCTTGAAGAGAAAATACACCTATGAGATCCTCTCGAATCGTAGGAAGAAAACACATTTATGATACCCTCATGGCTCATAAAATTGAAAAGTCTTAGGTGACAGGGACTTAAACCTGTCTCCTGAGCTATCGACGCTCTGCGGATGGTCTTCAACTTGATCATCGTATACAAGCCATGGGCCACCTGTAGCAAAGTTGCACCCCAAGTCCTACCAGAAGTGAGCAATCCTCCCAAGGTAGTGAACGGCACTTGCGAGATCCCCTCGACTTCCAAGGAAAAAATACTCTTGCGAGATCCTTACGACTCATAAGGGAAAAGACACTTAGGGGTCCCCACAGCTCCTAAGGAGAAAATACACGTACGAGATCCTCTCGACTCGTAGGAAGAAAATACATTTATAGACCCTCACGGCTCATAAAATTGAAAAAATTTAGGTGACAGGGACCTAAACCTGTTTTCTAAGCCATCGATGCCCTGCGGCTGGTCTTCAAATTAATCGACGTATACAATCCATAGGCTACCTGCAGCAAAGTTGCATCCCAAGTCCCACCGGGTGAGCAATGCTCCCTAAATATTCGTTTCCCTGTGGTCGGTCTCTAAATTGACTACCGTATATAATATATCGGCTACTCGCAACAAAGTTGCATCCAAGATGTCCTCTATTAGCAAACCAAGTTACCGGTGAGGAAAAGACCCACTCATGTATCCCCATGATATATGAGGAGAACGGCTGTTCATATCAGATTTTTGCATTTTTATATCGCCCATTCTTAATCACATTGCATATAAATAGATGCTTTTGATCCATGTCTGCTAAATAGTTGCAGGTTACAGGTTCTCAGCTCTTTATAGTGAGATTCGTGAAAAGTCGCAACAAATGTGGGACTACGACCAATAACAGATGAATACTGATCTGCATGTTGCCGCATACCAGTTCAAGCGGAGTTCAAGGCAAAAGTCCACTGCTAAATATCTGGAAGAGAACAGAAGAGCTTTTGAGAAATCAAGTGTACCAAACAGAAGATTAAAGCAACTGGTAGAATACATGAAAAGATGGACCCAAGATTCCACCATATGGCCGCGGAACCGCGGCCAAACAGGCACTTCTACCGCAGTTCCGCGGCCGTGCAATGCACGTGTCGGTGGCAGTGTCGGTGCATTGACTCGGCTCTCTTGGGGTAGTTCTGTAATTTTATGTATTGATCAGAATGTAAACCTAGGGTTTTTCTATCTATAAATAGGAGGGTTCAAAGCCAAATTAGCATGCCTCTGTTTAGTTTTAGAATTTAGAATTTTAATTCTGTTCTTTATCTTTCTTAATGCAAAATTGTAGAGAGTTTTTGAGAGGTTATCAATAAAAGTAAGTCTTTATTTTTATTTGTCTCGCATTTTCTTATCGCATTTTTTTTATCTGCAATTTTCATTTGTCAACTTAGATTTAGAATTAAATCTGTGTTTTTCTTGTTTTTTATTCTTGTATATTTCTTTTTAACAACGATGATGCTTGAGTAAGATCCTTGCCTAGGTAAGGTCTCAAATAGCTAGTTGTAAAATTCTTCTTAAACCTAAATTCTTTCTACCTTCCCTTTTGTTTTATTTTTATCTTTTTAATGAGTGGGTAATTCCTCACTTGTTAGGGCAGGAGAAGGAAGGTTTGAGAGAAGGAAATCTCTCTCACTCCTTTCTTTGCCCGACACATTAAATTTGGACTCCCTTTAATTGAACCATTATCCTCCACTACGACACCCTATCCTACATGATAGGGGTGATTCCCTAGTTAGACCAGTTGTGGTTGAATTAACTGGAGGTTAGGGCTAAGAGCCAAGAACGGACGGACAAGGACCAAAAGGAAGAAACTAAGCATGGAAAGCCTAGCTAACTCTTGTAAGTTTCTTCCTAGCCGTGCTAATCCCCGTTGTTGTCGATTACCTTAACACCGATATTTATAACTAAGGCATTAAAAAAAGTGTGAAATTCCTAAACTCGAACTAATCTAATCCTAACCCTAGAAAGTATTTTATCACATTTTATCTCATTCGTAGATCTGAAAACAAAACCACCACTTTTGGGGACTTAACTCGTTAAAATATAAAGAAAAAGATTCTATCTCCCTGTGGATCGACCCGTACTCAACCGGCTAGACCGTCTTGATTGCGGTAAATTTAAACACAGAAAATCTCTAACAATCAAATGGCGCTGTTGCCGGGGAGACGGTAGTTTCTTTCTTTGTGTAATTTCGGGTTAATTAAAAAATATAAAAATATAAAAATTGAAAAACCAAAAACAAAAATAAAAATCATCTTGTTATTTTTGAAAAATCTTTGTGCAAGTGTGCAGGTTTGGAAGAAGGTCCGGTTCAGATCTGGAGCAAACTCAGTGAACAAATCCAGAATCAGGGGATCTAAACAGAAAGAGGAGAACCAATTCAGCACAGGGAAAAACTCGGAAGATCCAAACCAACAGTTCAACCGCGGAACCGCGGCAGAATCAAGGGTTTGACTACGGAACCGCGGTCAACTGGTGAAGTCAGCACCCAATTTTCTCTGTAAGTATCTCTTTTCTCCTTTCCTCTCCTCTGAACTCCACTGAAATATTTTTCCTGCAAGTTTCTTTACACAGATTCTCTTTCTCCTCTCCAATAAATTGTTTTTGTGCAGGATTCTTTGCGCTGCCAAATAAAAAAAAATTGCAAGTGTTTTAGATTTTTGGTGTGTTCCTGCTTTGCATAATTAATACGGAATTTAAGGGGTTATAACACCAACTCAGATTGGGTGGGGATTTCATCACCCTTCCTAAAACCCCAAAAATCACTAAAAGCATATGCATCACCCTTGAGTTCAATTAAAAAATATCTAGATTCAGCCAACTAAGGACTGCCGTGCTCATTAGGACAGAGGAAGGTTGTAGGCATTCAATCGTTTATCTAAACTTGACTTTGTGGTGACTAGGCTAGACAAGTGAGAAAGGTAACTTTAAAAGGACCGTCTCACGATGATTCGTGAGCGGAACCCTCCTTTCTTCATTTGTGCTTACCTGGCCACAATTGGCAGTGAAGAGACGATTTGAGGGTTATCTCACAACTTGTCACTTTGGAACAGTTAGGAGCAGTCTAGTGGACTTAGAAGACCCTAGCTCTAGATTTGATTGTGCATGTTTTAAACTGTGATTGTTTGAAGTCCGTACACATTCTTGCAAAAACTCTTTCTAAAAAAATATTATAAAAAAAAACAAAAACACAAAACAGAAACTTTTTATAAAAACTTGCCCTTTGTCACTAAAATCCCATTTCACTCACCTTCCATCCTTACCTTTCTTCATTAACGTTTTCTTACCCTCACATTCTACGCTTTGACTACACTAAATTCGTTTAGTGTATGTCCGGTTGGACTTGGGACAAAAGTGCCCGACTAGTTCGTATTTCGTTATTCGCTACCGACTACACGATCGACTCCGACGTCGAAACTCCCTCCACACCTCTTTCATCCTTACCTTTGCCGGCCAACGCCGACGTTGACCGGAATTCTGTTCGTACATCTTCACCTTCATCTTCACCTTCTGAGATGTCAGGATTCAATCCTAACAACACTTTACCTACCTCGGGACTGATTCCACCTCAACTGGGTGCGAATAACCCGCAACCACCTCCTGTTGAAGCGCCGCAGCGAATCGCGCACCAGGATCGTTTCTATCCCACCCGCTCCGCACTTCCTTCCTGTCTTTCACTTCCGCCGGCCAATGGGGATAATTTCGAAATTAAGCCCCACTTCATCAACATGTTGCCTAAATTTCACAGACTGGAATCCGAAGATGCCTATATCTTCATCAACAAGTTACAGAACGTCTGTGCAATGATGAAGACAACCCAACTGTCCGACGATGCTATACGGCTACGAGTCATTCCTTTCACTCTATGTGACCTAGCTGAAAAGTGGCTGTATAGCACCGCGTCGCATTCCATAACTAGTTGGGATGAGTTTGTAAAAGCGTTTCTTAAAAAGTTTTACCCAAATCACAAAACCGCAAGAATACGAAACGAAATAAACCAATTTTCCCAGCTTTCTACTAAACCTTTTTGGAAGTGCTTTGATCGATACAAAAACCTTGTTGTTCAATGCCCTCATCACGGTATTGAGAGATGACAACTTTGCCAGACCTTATACGAAGGACTGAACCCTGCAACTAAGCAGTTGCTGGAAACCATTTGTCAAGGCCACTTCCTATCCAAATCTGACGAGGAAGCTTGGCAATTTTTCGACGATCTCGCAAAGCGAACGCTTCAGTGGGAAAGCACCAGACCTAACAATTCATCTACTACTTCTTCTGGTACCTCTAGGGCAGGCGTTCATCAACTAGATGTCTCAATTGCAATGAAAGCCGAAATGGCCGCGATAACGCGAAAACTCGAAGCAATTGAGAGTAAATTCTTATCTCCTTCTCTTGCCCCTGCTCTTCCCCCTCGTACAATTTGCGCTTGTTGTTCGGACCCATCCCATTTGACCGAAGAGTGTCCTTATAACCCACCTCCACAAGAACAGGATCAAGTCAATGCTGCATTTCAGCAGAGACAAACAAATGATCCATACTCTTCCACTTATAATCCTGGTTGAAGGAACCACCCCAATTTTGCCTGGAATCATAACCAGAATCAATTCCAAGGCAACAATAACTTTCATAGGCCTCCTCCTCCTCAACTACAAGCCCAGCAACAAACTCAATATCAGCAGCCCTTCCAACCCCAACCTTTTCAAAATCAGACGAACAATTTTGCACCAAATAATTCTTTTCCTCAAAACAATTTTGTTCCGTCAAACAATGATAAGGTTTCCTCGCTTGAACGAAGTTTGGAGGCATTTGTAAAGCAATCGACACAATCAAACGCAAACATCCAGTCTTCCATTCAGTCTTTGGTGCAACACACTGCTGTGGAAGGGCAAAGCATCAAAACCATTGAAGCCCAGATTGCACAACTGAATGCGGTTTTAAGTGAGCGAGAGAAGGGGAAACTTCCATCTCAACCACTCCCAAATCCTGATCACCCACATAACGCACATGTTGCTCTTGAACAACAAAACCATAATGTGAGTGACGTAACTATGTTGAGATCTGGAAGGATGTTGCACAACAACGTGGGCACAGATGATGAACCCACGGCCGCTTATTCTTCTTCTTCTTCTTCTTCTCTGTCGACTTCTGAACCTATTCTCCATTCTTCAAAAGGCTCTTCTTCTTCTAATAATTCGAACGGTCCCACATCTCACTCCACGAAAACTCCTTCTATAGGATCCGTTCCAACTCCACAATCTCCTCCACAGATATTGGACTCAACCAATTTTAAAAACGTTCCATTTCCAAACCGGTTAAGGCCCAATAAACAAAATTCACAAATAGAGAAGATTCTGGAGTTGTTTAAACAGGTTAACATTAACATTCCCCTTTTAGATGCAATCCAACAAGTTCCTTCCTACGCAAAAATCTTGAAGGACTTACGCACTAAAAAGAGAAAATCTCAGGTACCCAAGAAAGTTTTCTTAGCTAGCGCAGTGAGTGATGCTCTTACCTAAGATTTACCTCAAAAACGAAAGGACCCTGATTGTCCTACAATTTCAATAACCATTGGGGATAAGAACATCAACCGCACACTTTTGGATTTTGGTGCCAGTGTTAACCTACTTCCGTACTCTGTATACGAGCAACTAGGTGTAGGAGATTTGAAACCCACACACTGTACTCTCCAAATGGACGACCGATCTATCACCCATCCTAAGGGTGAGCTAGAGGATGTGTTAATCAAAGTAGGGGACTTCATATTCCCCGTTGACTTCATTGTTTTAGACACACAACCTGTAGCTAACCCCCGAAATCAAATTCCGGTGATACTTGGTCGTCCATTCCTAGCGACCTCAAATGCTGTGATCAATTGTCGAAATAGTTCGATGAACCTATCTTTTGGAAACATGACAATTGAACTCAACATTTTTAGGTTGGGGAATCAGCCCTCCGAACCTAATGCTCATATACTAGACGTTTGTTCAATCCAGGAGATCACCCCGGAGGACTGTGAACTCGAGAAATTTATGTTCGATCACAGTAATCTTGACGCCACTAGTGCGTTCCTCCTTGAATCTGATACTGCGCTCAACAGTGATTATGAGTGTTTCACTTTCTTGAACGATCTTGACTTTTCACCACCCGAGTTTGAATCCTTTGAATTTTCAGATGAGTTAACTGAACCATCCAACTCAGTCGCTTACACTCATTTTGAGCCTCTGCTGGAATCCTTGGAGTTCAAGACATTTTTGCCGATCATGCCTTCGATCGTTTCACCTCCAACGCTTGAACTTAAGCCATTGCCATCTTACCTTAAATATGTTTACTTAGGTGAGAGCGATACCCTCCCTATCATCATTTCGGCTTCTCTAGCTCCAGAGCAGGAGAAAGCCCTTCTGACGGTCTTGCAAAGCAACCGGCAAGCTTTTGGCTGGACTATGGCGGACATCAAGAGGATTAGTCCCTTGATCGTTGAACATCACATTCATATGATGGATGATGCCAAACCAGCCAGGGATCTACAGAGACGACTCAATCTAGTCATGAAGGAGGTTGTAAAAAAGGAGATCGTAAAGTGTCTTAATAGTGGTATCATTTACCCTATCTCTGATAACCAGTGGGTTAGCCCCATTCACGTTGTCCCCAAGAAGTCGGGCATAACGATCATAACCAATGAGGCGAACGAGTTAATTCCTACTCGCACCCAAACTGGGTGGCGAGTATGCATCGATTATAGAAAACTCAACGCCGCGAAGCGGAAAGACCACATTCCACTACCTTTCATTGACCAGATGCTTGAACGATTGGCTGGGCATGAATACTGCTGCTTTTTGGATGGCTACTCCGGCTATAACCAGATTCCCATCGCCGAAAAATACCAGGACAAGACCACATTCACCTGTCCTTTCGGCACGTTTGCATATCGTCTCATGCCCTTTGGGCTGTGCAATGCGCCCGCTACCTTCCAACGGTGTATGATGGGAATTTTCTCAGACATGGTGGAAAAATTCTTGGAGATCTTCATGGATGATTTCTCCATTTTTGGCAATTCCTTTGATGAGTGTTTGCTGCATCTCGACGCAGTCCTTACCCGATGTAAGGATAAGAACCTCATTTTAAACTGGAAGAAGTGCCACTTCATGGTACGAGAGTGTATTGTCCTAGGATATATCATCTCGCAAAATGGCAATTGAGGTAGATAGAGCAAAGATTGAAGTCATTTCCAATCTCCCTCCTCTCAAAAGCGTCCGAGATATCCGAGCCTTCCTTGACCATGCCGGTTTCTATAGACGGTTCATCAAGGAATTTAGCAAGATTGCTAGGCCCTTGACTCTTTTGCTGGCCAAGGACACCACATTCGATTTCGACTCGAGCTGTATGAATGCGTTCGAGTCATTAAAAAAACTCACTTACTTCTGCTCCTGTTCTTTCTTCTCCTGACTAGACATATCCATTTGAGATTATGTGTGATGAATCTGATTTTGTCATCGGTGCTGTCCTTAGACAGTATATCGATAAGATGCTGCATGTAATCTATTATGCTAGCCAAACCTTGAACGATGCACAACTGAATTACACAACAACCGAGAAGGAATTCTTGGCTGTTGTGTTCGCCCTAAAAAAGTTTAGGCCTTACTTGATCGGCTCTCCAGTCATCGTATACACAAACCATTCTGCTCTTCGCTATCTTTTTGCGAAGAAGGACGCAAAATCTCGGCTAATACGTTGGATCCTCTTACTTCAAGAGTTTGACCTTGTCATCAAAGACAAAAGAGGATGCGAAAACGTAGTCGCCGACCATCTTTCACGCCTCCCTTCTTCGCCGACGCTTCAAATTCCGATAAATGACGTTTTTCTAGATGAACAGCTCTTGACAGTATCATGCGAACCTTGGTTCGCAGATTTTGTTAACTATTTGGCCACTGGACCACTACCGAATGAATGGTCAAATGAGGACAGACTCCGATTTTTATCCCAGGTAAAACACTTTTACTGGGACGAGCCTTATCTGTTCAAGTACTGTCCTGACCAGATTATTCGTCGGTGTATCCCTGACAATGAATTCAAGAGTGTGCTGTCATTTTGTCACGATCAAGCGTGTGGCGGGCAATTTGGCCCCAGAAAGACAGCCGAGAAGGTCTTGCAGTGTGGCTTCTACTGGCCACAACTCTTCAAAAATGCACATGATTACTGCAAAACTTTCTTCCGGTGCCAACACTTGGGCCGGATATCTAGGAGAAACGAGATGCCGCTCCAACCAATCTTGGTTGTGGAGATTTTCGATATTTGGGGGATTGATTTTATAGGGTCATTTCCCAATTCTTTTGGGAACCTATATATTCTTTTAGCTGTAGATTATGTCTCTAAATGGGTCGAGGCCGTGCCCAGCCGGACTAATGACAACAAGGTTGTCATTAGATTCCTTAAGGAAAACATCTTTTCCCGGTTTGGACACCCCCGAGCGATCATTAGTGACAATGGAATACATTTCTGTAATAGGACTTTCGAGTCCTTGATGCGGAAATATTCCATTAATCATAAGCTATCAATGCCCTACCACCCCCAAAAATGTGGTCAAGCCAAGGTTTCAAATCGACAAATCAAACAGATTTTGGAGAAAACTGTTTCCAAAAACCGTAAGGATTGGTCTTTAAAACTTACGGATGCCCTTTGGGCATTTCGAACTGCTTATAAGACCGATCTTAGCATGTCTCCTTATCGGCTTGTTTACATAAAGGCTTGCCACCTTCCAGTGGAAATAGAGCATCGTGCATTTTAGGCTATAAAGGAGTTGAATTTATTTCTTGATAATGCGGGCAGCCATCGGAAGCTGCAGATAAATGAATTGAACGAGCTTCGAGATGAAGCTTACGAAAACGCGGTTGTCGTCAAAAACCGAACGAAAGTGTTTCACGATAAACACCTTATACGCAAAACATTCACGCCTGGTCAACAGGTATTCACCCGCTTACATTTCCATTCCGGCAAGCTCAGATCTCACTGGAAATGGCCATTTTTTGTACGAACTGTATATCCGCACGGTGCGGTGGATTTAGAAAATCCAGAGGACGGTTCATTATTTAAAGTGAATGGACACAGGTTAAAACCTTTCCTCAAAGCAGACCCATCGGAGGAGCTCCTGATGTTGCAGGAGCATGTTTACATTGACTGATCTTCCTCCATCTACCCCCAAATTTCGGTTATCCAGCCATAAACAGTGGAAACACTGTTTCAAATAAGTTTGGGGGTATGTATGTACAATTTTCACACTTGTAACTAATTATAGAATAAAAATAAAAATAAAAAAATAAAATAAAAAAAATTTAGAAATTTTCAGGGGTATTTTTGTAAATATTCAGAACCATAAATAAAATAAAATAAAATATTTCTTGTAATTCCTCTTTTTAGAGGGGCTTTTGTATAAATCACCGATACCCCTATATAAATAACCCGACCCCTCTTCTGCACTTACAAAACCCTAAAATTATCCCTCACAGAAACCCTAGCCGCCGCTTCTGAAATCGCAACGAGATCGCCTTGCGCCGCCGCCCAACCGCCGCCGAAGCCCTCCTTCTGCCGCGCTTCCGCCGCTCTTCTGCTGCTTCTCCCTCTGAAATTTTCAGAGGAGGTTCGATCTTCTCTGCTCTGCTCTGTTAAATTTTTATCTTTCTACAATTTTATTTCAATGGCACCTACACTGCAATTTGAAAGGGACTTTTCCCAAATATTCGCACACACTGTTTACGGTAGTTACTTCGGTGATGAGATCCGAAGGTGCGGATGGAACTTTCTCTTATTTAACCATCCGAATTCCTTCGCGCTTCCGGATCTTGGCACCCGTTTTTATGAATGTATGGAGGAGGGTTGTCTTGCAAAATACAGGTACATTAGGTTAATGTGGGGGGATAGGAAAATTATAATTGATAAGGACTTCATTCATGAAGTCACCTTAATACCAAGACTCCCCATTCATGACCAATCCCTCCGTTTTGAAGACTACCAACCTTAATGGGTAATGAATGTTCTAGGGAGCCATGAAAAGGCATCCAAGCTCGAACACTTTTTGCAAATGCCTTAACTGTGTGCCGTTGGGCACAAAATAATATTTTTGGAAGTTTGCACAACACAACTTTTTTCACGCCATCCCTATTTATAGTGCACACACTAATGACACAAAACCCTAGCTATGATATGTGTAATGTTTTGCTTCACTCGATTGGCGCCGGAAAACGTGCGGCCAATTATCCATGCCCTATGTTGGTAACACAACTGTGTCGCCATTTCCTCCCTGTTGAGAAATTTGAATTTTATATGCATGGGGGGATTCTGATTCGACCCCTTCTTGAGGGTGTCTCCACGTCCTACACATGATTACTTGATTTATGATCGCGCACCGAGCCGGCCGAGGATGTGATGGCTAAGACTCCTAGCTCGAGCTCGACCGCGAGCGATGAAGAGCTTACCCCTGCTGCGCAAGCGCGCTTGCTTAGAAGAACCCATATGGGGGGTAGAAAGAGTGATAGGGATGCTGACTAATTTTGATCAGCGAATAACGATCTTGGAACAGGGCATGAACACCCTATTGGCAAGAGAGGAATGCTCCCGATCACGATCGAGGGGACGAGGAGAGGCTGGGACTAGTGAAGCCACATCTGGTAGACGCCGCAGGGAGCAGTGAGGATACTGCTATTGATAAGTTTAGGAGTGAGGGTTGTTTGTAAATAGTTATCTTTGCATTGCATTTGTACGTTTTTTTTTATTTTTGTAAATATTTATTTTTCCTTGCATATTTAATTCCGCATTGCATCTTTATTAAAAAAAATTTAAAAATTTAAAAAAATAATAATAAAATATATATATAAATAAAATCAATAAAAATTGAAAAAATTGAGGAATCGCGTTCCCTGCGAGACAACACTCCTCCTATTAGAAACACCTAAAGGTTTAACGGCTTGTTTCACGAGCTCAGTGCAATCGCGTTCCCTGCGAAAGTGAGGTTAGAACTTTTTGAGAATAAAAATTGGCTTTGCTCGGGACGAGCAAAAGATAAGTTTGGAGGTATTTGTTCATATCAGATTTTTGCATTTTTATATCGCCCATTCTTAATCGCATTGCATATAAATAGGTGCTTTTGATCCATGTCTGCTAAATAGTTGCAGGTTATAGGTTCTCATCTCTTTACAGTGAGATTCGTGAAAAGTCGCAACAAATGCGGGACTACGACCAATAACAGATGAATACTGGTCTGCATGATGTCGCATACCAGTTCAGCCGGAGTTCAAGACAAAAGTCTACTGCTGAATATCTGGAAGAGAACAGAAGAGCTTTTGAGAAACCAAATGTACCAAACAGAAGATTAAAGCAACTGGTAGAATACCTGAAGAGATAGACCCAAGATTCCACCATATGGCCGCGGAACCGCGGCCAAACAGGCACTTCTGCCGCGGTTCTCCGGCCGTGCAATGCACGTGTCGGTGGAAGTGTCGGTGCATTGACTCGGCTCTCTTGGGGTAGTTCTGTAATTTCGTGTATGGATCAGAATGTAAACCTAGGGTTTTCCTATCTATAGATAGGAGGGTTCAAAGCCAAATTAGCATGCCTCTTTTTAGTTTTAGAATTTAGAATTTTAATTCTGTTCTTTATCTTTCTTAATGTAAAACTGTAGAGAGTTTTTGAGAGGTTATCAATAAAAGTAAGTCTTTATTTTTATTTGTCTCGCATTTTCTTATCGCATTTTTTTTATCTGCAATTTTCATTTGTCAATTTAGACGTAGAATTAAATCTGTGTTTTTCTTGTCTTTTATTCTTGTATATTTCCTTTTAATAACGATGATGCTTGAGTAAGATCCTTGCCTAGGTGAGATCTCAAATAGCTAGTTGTAAAATTCTTCTTAAACCTAAATTCTTTCTACCTTCCCTTTTGTTTTATTTTTATCTTTTTAATGAGTGAGTAATTCCTCACTTGTTAGGGCAGGAGAAGGAAGGTTTGAGAGAAGGAAATCTCTCTTACTCCTTTCTTTGCCCGACACATTAAATTTGGACTCCCTTTAATTGAACCATAATCCGCTCACTAAGGCACCCTATCCTACATGATAGCGGTGATTCCCTAGTTAGACCAGTTGTGGTTGAATTAACTGGAGGTTGGGGCTAAGAGCCAAGAACGGACGGAAAAGGACCAAAAAGAAGAAACTAAGCATGGAAAGCCTAACTTAGACTTGTAAGTTTCTTCCTAGCCGTGCTAATCCCCGTTGTTGCCGATTATCTTAACACCGATATTTATAACTAAGGCATTGAAAGAAGTGTGAAATTCCTAAACTTGAACTAACCTAATCCTAACCCTAGAAATATTCCATCACCTTTTATCTCATTCGTAGATCTTTAAACAAAACCACCACTCTTTTGGGACTTAACTCGTTAAAACATAAAGAAAAAGATTCCATCTCCTTGTGGATCTACCCGTACTCAACCGGCTAGCTACCAAGCGACACCGTCTTGATTGCGGTAAATTTAAACACAGAAAATCTCTAACAATCAACGGCACTTGCGAGATCCTCTCAACTCATAAGGAAGAAGCCCTCTTGTAAGATACTTACGACTTATAAGGGAAAATACACTTAGGAGTCATCACGACTCCTAAGAAGAAAATACACCTACGAGATCCTCTCGACTCATAGGGAGAAAATATTTTTCTGAGACCCTTACGGCTGATAAAAATTGAAAAAGGGTCTTAGACGACATGGACGTAAACCTGTCTCCAAAGCCATCTCTCTCTAATGAGAAACGGCAAATGATGAGTCGCTCATGGCATTAAGTTTTAGTATTAGCGGTGTTGATGCTGACCCAAAACCAAAACTCTAAGTTTTCCCCAAGGCAAATGATGAATTGCTCCTGGCATACGTGCTTTAGTGATAACAACACTAATGCCAGCCTGGAGTCCAAAATCTCGACCCCTATATCATTAAACTGGGAAAGAAATAAAAAATATAGCCGAAATGATGGGGCGACTCGCAATAAAAATCAGCAAGTAGAAATAAAAATAAATAGCCGAAATGATAGGACAACCATGAATAAATAACCGAAATGATAGGCAATCATGACCTTCGCGATAAGAAAAGCTGAAATGATAGAGCAATCGCAGTAAAAATAAAAAAATTGGCCTATAAATAGTTTGATCTTTACTCTTGTATACAATCCGCGGGCACAAATAAATGAAAGTGGGCAACAAGTTCCGTTATGTTCTCCGGATCAAAGAACCAAGTCTTGATGGCAATATGTACAACCTAGAGACTATTTGGATGTCTCTTTTACTCCAGCAGAGTACAGATGCGATGTCAGCAAAGATCAACGAGCCAAAACAAAGCAGAGTGACGGCGATTTCCTTGTTCCTGATCTTGATGGCAGTACATACATACCTAAAGACCATTAGATATCATCTCATCTCAGAAGGGTACTATTCCTACCTAAAATTTGGGCGTTCATGTCAAGTACAAGCATAACATATAAGTAAAAGAGCACAAAAGAGCCCCAAAGCGTCAAGTGGTCTCAATATGTTCAAGAGAATGTAAAGCAGATTTTTCCGGACTATATTTTTGCATACCCCCAAATGAGAATCAGGTAGATTATGATGGTATCGAAAGCATCTCGAAAAGTACTTCGATTTGGTATATTATGAGCCTCACAACTCTTCCGGAATCAAAAGTTGTGAACAAACGTGCGATGCAAGTATACCTTAAGTAAAGCTTAGACAAAGCTTTTTTACAAGAGGGGATGTATTTTAGTCCCACATCGGCCACACCAAAGAATTAAGAAGTATTTATATAACGCTTCCACCTTTTATTGCATTAAGACCGATGAAAGAGAATATGATGAAACCACACGTGCACGACGCCGCCGCCGTGCCGAGCCGTGTGAGGGAGCGAGCCGCGTGTGCCTGCACCTACGGACACGAATCCTCAGTTTCTGACATGAACTTTTCCCTCATATATGGGATTTGGTTCAAGGGTACATCTTTCTATACCTCTGATATATGTCGTTGTAATCCCTCATATACGTGCAATACACTAGCGCACTATCTTAAAGTGCATAGCCGCTCAAATAAAACAGATGCTTCTAAACGAAGGAGCAAAATCTTCTTCGCTAAAACGAATTTAACAAATCAAACTAAATTGATTTGGGATCAAAGATCATCTAACAAACCCTAATTTCTTCTCTCCTATAAATAGGAGCCTCATATGAAGAAATCGAAGAGAGAAACCCCCCTATAAGTTTGAGAAAAATCTCAAATCTCCATCGTCTTCTCCCTCAGCAAATAAGTGCGCAAGGTAGAGATAAAAGAGAAAAACTTCTATTTTCCTCCATTAAAAAGATTTTGCTTTTATAGAAGCCTTTGCTTCTTCATCGAATCCATTGATTCACAAACATAAAACCAAAGATCTTAAATTGAAGGTTTTGCTTCTTGGAAAATAAAAGAACAAAAAAAAATAAAAAGAAACAGAAGTCATTTCTTCTCTGTGAAAGCTTTTGCATTCTGACTCAAATTAGTGCGCGCTTAATAAAATTGTCCATAGGAAAGCGCCTGGAGATGTGCGCACTTGTTGGACACTCTGAAGGCATGTGTGACACGTGATCTCCACATGCGCATGCTTGTTAAATGTTAATCACGGATGTGCAATTGTCACGTAATATGCACGTTGACCTTTAAACACATGCGCACATATATACATGCGTGCATATGATTCTAAAGCAAGTGCGAGCGACGTGATATACACGGGCGCAACACACTGACTTGAAACAAGTGCATAACCATGTGCGAAGCACGTGCGCACTCCCTTTTTAGATCAAAACAAATTCGTATGTGCGTCATATGCACTTGCGCACTTAGACAGCAAGCCTTGGCTGGACTACTTAGTTAAAATAAACTGAGTATAGAAGTTTTTTCTTCTCATACATGATCCATTGATCAACATATCAATGATGTTTAAATTGATCTTAGTCTCATATATGATTAATAATTGTTCATCCATATTGATCTTAGTCTCATATAAGACTAACAATCCTCAGTTTCTGACATGATCTTTTCTCTCATATACAGGATTTGGTTCAAGGGTATATCTTTCCACACCTCTGATATATGTCGTTGTAATTCCTCAGCGTCTTCAGAAAGGTGGCGGGTCCCAACAACTAACAACTCTTTTCTCGTCCCAACTTGATGAGAGATATGAAATTTCATCAAGATAGGGAATGTCCTAACCTTCGTATTGATGCACCTCCATATTGATGTGCATACCCTCATATTGATACGTACTTCCATATTGATGTGCACACCTCATATTGACATGCATCCCATATAGATGCGAATCTCATATTGAGCTTCGTCTTTATATATATATATATATATATATATATATATATATATATATCTTTGAGGAAAATATAAATGCCTTCAAATTGAATCGCACCCTAATATTGGGCACATCCCAGGTTACCATCGTTCCCTTCGCCACGTAAAATATACACGTGCGCGCAAAATGACAGATGGACCGAAATGTCCTTAAACTAATATCCGTCCCAAACATGAGAATGTTGGACAAAAATATCCTTAAACTAATACTTCGTCCCGAATACGCGAATGTTGGACCGAAATGTCCCTAAACTAATATTGGATTGCGATGTCCTTAAACTAATATATTTGGCCCTACAGCTGGTCTCCATATTGATCCCCGTATACAATCCACGAGTACAAACAAGCCATATTCCATCCATGTCTTCCATGGACAGTGATTTCCTTAAACTAATATGTTTTGCCCTACGGACTGTCTCCATATTGACTATTGTATACTATCCATGGGCTATATGATCTGATGATCAGTTGAGCCCATATGCTCATTGTTCCTAAGTCGATCTTAGTCCGATATACGACTAACGATCCTTAGATCAAACCAATATATCCCATGAACAGATGGACCTCATTTATATGAGATCTGCATCCTAAGTTCAAAACCTCAAATCTAATATACGGATTTAGACTAATCCACGCCCTACGGGCATGACAAGATTAGTCTTCGTATACAATCCAAGGGCAAGCTCATATAAAAAAAAATATAACACGACACGAAGTAAACTACCTGGAGCAGAAAAAATTTGTCATCGCAACGCGATAACATAATTAACTGAAGGGGCCTGCACTTACAGGGAAGAACGTCCCCATAATCAAAAACTCCTCAAATGAGGGGGAATTTGATAAAGTCTTCTACAACGGTCATATCTGTCCAAATCTCCGATATACGGTACCATAAATCAACTTGGCACCTTCGAAGAGGTGGATGTATATATCCAAATAGCATCTGCCCCCAAATTCAGGCTAGATGCCCTCCGCGTCTTAGTCTAGTCTTCGGCGGTAAACAGGTGCAGTCGTGAATTCTTTGGAACTCAAAAGGTCTGACCCCAAGGTAAAGTACCATAGTGGCGCCTAGCACTGAATCTCTGATGGCCATCTATATATTCTCCTAGAAAGATTATTTGGGACGTTGTATCCCGCATCAGAAGAGATTGGAGATACATCAAGTGCATGGCTACTCGAACAACATTTTGAAGGGATGCAAATCGAGAAGAAATAAGCTAATGTAATGGTGTGACGAACTACACCTAGTACTACAAACCTAACAGCTGCCTAAGTTAAAATGTCTGGATAGTTTATTCATACCTAAACAAAGAATAAACTGAACGGTCCGAGATGAGTACATAAACTAAACCAGGTCATTATAGCACAAGAAAAATTAGAAGTGCAATGGATGACACCACTCCACCTATGTGAAAGGCACATGGGCACAGTGGTGGGGGCATTTGTTCCCGCCCAAATTGGGGCTCAAGAGCTAAAGCTCAATCCTGGCGCAGGCTATGTCAATGCCAACCCTGGCACAAACTTAGCCGATGCCATCCTTGGTGCAGGCTATGCTAATGCCTACCTTAGCGCAAGCTGAGCCGATGTCATCCTTGGCACAGGCTGTGCCAATGCCAACCCTGGCGCAGGTGCCACTTGTGCAATGCACGTGGTGCCAGTGCCTTTTCGTTGTGCCTGATCCACACATGCAGTGCATGTGATGCCGATGTCAATTCTTTAGGCTGTGCCAAATATGCAAGGAACATGGCGCCAGCGTCAAGTTTGCTTGAAACGTTTGCTTCATTTTGGGAAAATAATTTCCCCTTTATCTTTCTAAAACATAAAGATATCTCTTATTAACAAGAAATTTTCTCTGTATCTTTATAACATAAGAAAGATATTTCCTATGTTAACAGAGAGCCTTTAGATCAAAGATCCAACGATACTTAAGTATCACCGATTAATCTTAAGATCAATTGAGATCTCTCAAATGAGAGATTCTCTCAACTTGATTAATTTTCTCTTCTCCTATAAATAATAACATGTGAGATTAATCTCAAAAGAGACAATACCTCCTATAAGGTGAAGAAAAAGAGATTTAAGCCTATGCCAATTCATCTTCCCAAAAAACCCTAGGTAAAAAACTAAGGAGAAAATTCTCTTCTTTTGCCTCTGTTCCTCCATCAAAAAATCTTAAGCTTCATTAGAATCCAGAGTTCTTTCTTTGGATCAAAGATCCAAGGGTAAAATCCCCATAAACAGATAGCTTAAGCTCCTATAAGGATTTTTATCTTAATATCTAAGATCTCAAAGGAAAACTTTGTTATTTCCCCATCAAGAGACAAAAAGATTGTCTAAAACTATGAAAGATAAAAGCTTAAGTTTTATGAGACCCAAGTTCTCACCAAGAAACATGAACAAGAACCCAAGATCATAAAATCATGATCTTTGTGAATGTTAATGATCAAAATATTATTTTGTGGCAAAAAACTTAAGTTTCTGAAAGGTTAACCTTTCTGTGGAGATTAATCTCCCAAAACCCTACCGCAGCGCAAATGTTCATCAAGTGAGTTAGTGCGAAAATGATGGAGACAGAGCTTAAGCTTTCAAATCCTGACGCTGCGCCAAACATGGCGCCTGCGCCAGAGTTATACCCTCTTCAGGATGCGTAAGAACTTAAGTTCTTAAAATTGGGTTGCGCAAGCTCCAATGTCCCACTGAGCGTCAGTGCCAAACAAAGACTATACTGTAGAGTATTTTTTGTCACCCTATTGAGATAAAAATGCGCTCGCTTGTTAGGCGTATACAGATTCCCCCTGCATAGGGTAAACAGGGGTTTAATGATCGTGGGGATCCAAATCTCCGGCAAACGCGAACAAAACTGTCGTTAATTACCCCTCGCTCTGAAGCGAGGGAATCTCCGATTAACGGGTCATACAAATCACCCCCGTAAACTCTGAGAGGCCCTGATATGCCTAAAGCACCGGTAAAACACAACACACGCATATTGCATGTTGAGTTCGGGTCCTGTTAGAAATTTTTTTCTTGGAAGGGAAGTGTAATGAGTGTGTCAGAGAGTGAGAATGGCGCTTGCGCCCATAATGTGAAGGGGTGCACTCGTTACTTGCGCCCGTAGCGCAAAGGGGTGCGCCTAGCGCTCACGCCCGTAGCGCTAAGGAGTGTGCATGTGCCCATGGCGCAAATAGGTGCGCCAGGCGCATGCGCCCGCGGTGCAAAAGGGTGCGCCTAGCGTAACCATGGATCTTGCACTCCTGATTGTGAAGCTTGAGCTCTTAGGGGTTTCCCTAAAGGAAAAGCCCAAAAGGGGTTCTTTTTGATGGGGTCACCCCCAATCTTCTCATGTTTTAGTTGAATCTTCAAATTTTCGGATTTTGAGTCTTGAATGATGAAAGGGGGTGCTTTTTCCCTTCTCCAAGCCTTGGATCTTGTCAAAAATGGGGTTTTTGGAGATGAGTTCTCCTTCTACTCCCTCTTCCCTCTTTGAATCTTGAGAAGGAAGAAAAAGGATGCAAAAATCTCTCCTTCTGAGGATTCGATGGGAGATTCACTCTCTTTTCAATGGGTTTATGGCTAAAATCTATTTAGTTTTTGAAAAAGAGAAGTTAATCTCTTGATTTAATTAAAAGAAGAAGAACCTTGACGGCAGAGAGAGAGACGAGGAGGCTCAAACCCCTAGAATGATTTTGGAATGAAGTATGTTCTTGATTTCTTCATAATATTTGCCTTTTATAGGCCTTACAATTTACATTCTGCCATTGGGCTTTACAAAATGGCTCTATAACTCTCCCATGCTTATGTGCTCATTTATTTTTTTGCACATAAACCATGCTATTTTACATACTTTGGCTTCTTGCCCATTTTCCTTACATTTATGTAAGTGCACGGCGGCGGCCTGGCCGTCAATCCGATGCCGGAATGCGGATACGAAAAACTTTACAAACTAGTAAACCGGCACCACCGCGCACAAAAATCCCGGATCGGGCCATTAACCTAACTACTAGCAAACTAAAAGATGGGTAGAGAGATATACCAAGCGATCCGTGTCCTTCGGTCTTCGTCTCCACTCCGATCTCCTCGCGGAATCTCCGGTCGTCGCCTCCTCGTCGAAACGGGCACCACATCGCCAGGTTCTTTTACGGGCTCCCACCTCTGGACCGAGGCAACTCGGGTGCGAAGTTGGCAAGCCGACGCGTCCAAGAGTGCTGTAGGATAGTGTAGAAAACATTGTCTCTTTGGGGTGATTGAAGTTGCCATTTTATGGAATGGAGAAGAGATGAGTTTTGGAGAGGGGTTTGGAATTCTGTAACAAGCAAAAGAATGAGATAATTTTCCCACACCACAAAATGAATCTCTCCCTATCTCCTAATGTGGTCGGCCCCTACAATAAATGGGTGGAGGAAAAATTGCAGGCAATGCAAGTGGAGAAAAAGAATTGATAAACATCAATAAAAATGGTCACACCATTTCTCCTCAAATCCTTTCACACACCATCACATTAAATGCAATGGAAGAGACTAAAAAAGAATCTCATCATGAATCCACACATTTACAAAGGACCCCCTCCACAAATGCTAATTTGCGAACTTGCAAATTAGCCCCTCCAACAGAACAGTCCGTCCGGGAAGGAACAAAGGAAAACCGGCCGAAACTGAATGCAAACTGGCAACTTCAGAAAACTGATCCCGTAATAAATTATAGGAAAACCCCGCTACTGTATATACATACCCGCATTTGCATTCCCACTGAATACAAATGCAAAGAGACAAAATCTACACTGTACAATACTAGGATCCGGCTTAAACCAAAGCCCACTAGTACTTTCCGTCCGATCATGATCCGTGCAATACCTGAGTAACTATGTGTGGTGGACTCTAAAGACTCGTCAATACTATGGATGTGGATTTAACCACTAGCACGTCAGAGGTATTAGCCATACGTGACGGGCTACCAGCTATTGACCAAAAGGGATGTCGATGAGCGAACTCATCCTGACAACCTACTGAGCCTGTCAGTGACAATATCCGTACAGTCCGGTCCGTTCGTCTATGAGCATCGCATGGCAGGCCTAGGGGGTTGGTAAAAGTCAGACCCCCAAAAGCGATACAAGTCGTGTCGGAGTGTAGCCCAGAACACCCTGAGATACTACTGGAATACCTACCAGTAAATCTCCTGCCTTGGCCAAGGACTTTTCATGTACTGGCTCTCCTAGACACGGCGCGACCTCACCCCCAATACCGGGAGAGACGAGCCCCAGCAGATCCGCTCACTGCCTCCATGTGGCTCGGGACTGTACCTAACTAAAACTTGTTTGCACGTCTCCTTTGAGCGTAGTAGGGTAGTAATCAAAGCACAGTGGGAACTCACACGAGACAAATGACGATCTCAGGTCGATGAACTAACCTGTACACATGTCACCAGGGAACTGCTATCTGACGTCAGGTATAATACCAACTAGCAGGTTCCCAGCGAGTCCTGTCCGGTGTACTCATAACCCAATGAACACCTGTATACATCTTAGGTGAACCAACTGACACCAGTGGCTTGTGAGACCGGCCACCGCCCCTCGTCGGGGTCTCGACTGTATACACTAGTCTACTCTGGAGTATCGATACCCTGTCTCGAAACTCCCACGACTAGGGACCTTTTAAGGATATGCTTATAGACCCCAGCTCCCACGTATATGATCGCCCTCATACTACTGGTAGTCAAGCAAGAATCCTAAGGGCTCTATCAACGTGTAATAGCGAGGTCATCTAAAACAGTACACGATGATAAAGATAAACCAGATAGCATTCTATCATCTTGAGTAAGACTGTCCTACTGGGACAGGTCCTCCCTCAATCATTGCAATCACGTGCCTGTGATCCAATAATTGACTCTAAGGGCACTATCTCCAACAATCTCCCACTTGCACTCAAGGCTAATTATTGCGATGTCGCATACTCACAGCCCGTGTGATACCGAACACCCAACTCCTCTACTAGTCAGTCTCACAAAGCTCGTTTGCGAAACTATTGCGTTCGAGGAATAGCCTCAGTGAGTGGATCTGCTGTGATGTTTCTTTCTATGTCTCTCTTTATCTCAAGTTCGCGGAGAAACACATCTCCCGAAATGAGCAATACCTGTCTTAGAATATGTTTGGATGTCTAATGGGACCTAGTTCATAAGTGAACTCCAAATCCAAACTTCTTAGACTGTATCGTCAACTGAACTTAATCAGTATCCTGCGCCATGCCTTCCCTCAGTATCCACCTGGACCACCTGTCCAAAATACTGCCCCTCGTCAGAGGGAAAACTATAACTCTGACAGCCCCTCTGCCATCCAGATCACCTTGGAAGCCTGGAATGATAACTGTCTCTCAAAGGAGAATGTTGTTATCATATCCCTAGAACATTAACTTATGTACTAAAACTGCTTCCGACTGTTTCTCCAGGATGGTATCAATATCAACTTATTACATCTACGCAAAAACAACATCTGGTGTGGTACTTGACATCTCATGATTGACTCAATTGCCTAAGCAAGTGATCTGCCAATCATGCACATCCCTCTCTACTTTAGTCTATAAGACACCTTTAGAGAAGGTGACTCCATCACCTACAGGTATACTACCGTGCCAGGAGTCGTCCATTCTAAATACTCATAGAATTCTATCTAAGTACCCAGGTTGGGAAAGTACCCAAATCTAGATCTAAAACCATAGATCTAGTGATCAGAATGTCTGATATAATATCCAAGTCCCATGTGGAGAAACCACTGTGTGACAACCAAAGTATAACCGATCGTAGTATAGGAATATCACTTCCTACTCCGTGTATGTCATCAAATACCAGGACATCACACCCTACTATCTTCTTAATAGATCCATCCCCTATTCTGATGAAGTCAAACCTATGACTGTCACATCAGAAATAGATGATCTATCTCCTCTATATCTGCTTTAGTCTATAAATAAACATAAGCCACTTGTCCACCATGCTTCCGCTGCTCCCACTGACCACGACAACCCTCTGGCAGAGTCATATAGACGTACACTTCTAAAGCCAGTTTAGAACGACGCTATACTCATCCTCCTGCCGGGTCACACAGTCTGGAACAACAGCAATGGCAAGTCTGGGTAAACAAGAACCTCCTTGTCACCGTCCTTGAGGCTACCGGAGTACCTCTCGAGCGCCTGAGGTTACCCACCATATCTGCGGAGTGGCCAATGGAATGTCAAACCAGATTGAATTTTTAGGTTCTTATCAAATCTTCAGTAATCGTTTGCGGTTCTGGAATCACTTCCAGTTCTACCATACTCCCACTACTGTTTTCTGAAAAAATCCATTTTTAATTAAAACTGTGGCGAGTTAAGAACAATATCACTATTGATCTTCCAGATGGTAGAAAGTCAACCCTCTTCATAGCCCGGGTCAAACCACAAACAGCCATTACAGAAACGTGCCTTGAGTTATCCAGAGTCTGGTTTTAAGCATAAGCTGGACAACTCCCCGTACCTTAACATCGTTAAGATATGAACTGTTCTATATCCAATATAGAAACAGAGGCACTGATTTAATTGAACCAGATTCAAATCATGCAGCTGTCTCCAGTGCATGTCAACTAAATGGAAGGAGGCCGATCAGCGTTACTCAACTTAGGAATGCTTCAAATTATGAGTAACCTGAAAGAGAAGCAAGTTCTCTTAATCATTACTATCAACTGAATACCATACACAAGTATCTACATCTTCAATCACCTTGAAGAATCCCGATACTTGCAACACCTGGTTCTCTACTTTATCCACATACCTATAACTTCTCAAAACTTGGACCCTGTGTTTCTACGAAACACATGTCTAAGAACCAGAGAAGTCACAGGTAAACAGAATATAGTACGAGGACCAACCCCTCTATCCTAATGGACACTGGACAATATACAAAACTCTGTACAAGTCCTCTGAGTCTAATAACTCATTCACTGTGTGTCGTAGGTTGAAAACTATACTTATGGTTAAGAAGAATTAATCCGCTGTTTAATGCTCCTTACCTAACCATCCACTGATATAAGTAAATGTGATAGATATAATTTCACAAAGGTATATCTCACTCTATAAAAATAGACGTACAGATATATCAATTTGAAATTGGTGCATAACAACGGATATTCAAAACCAAATATTTGTCGTCCGGCAAACAACCCAGGTGACTTCCTCAAATATCACCAATTACAACGAATTCCGATATAATGAGGATGATCACCTAATTCCCAATAACTTACTCCCACTCATCATCTGTAAAACGATACAGATGTGAGAATCAAACCTGGTAAATACATACCCTGGAGCAAGTGTCTAATTGGGAAATCAGTTTTCTTTTAACAGAACACAGTGAAACTGAAACATTGAAATGTTTCGATGGGGTATCCCGGTATTCCTAGTAATGCCTCTTCTATTATCCAGATTCACAACTGTAACCGTATAATTCTTTGCCACCTCTCCAAATCCCTTTATATGTTTTTAGTCATTACCTTCTGTACACCCCTTTAGGCCAAATGGTTTTCTTCCTTCCCTACCGTTCGGCACCGGCCTATGGTTTGGAAGAAGACTATCCAATAAGCATAATGGGTGTATTGTCCTAATCCTAGGAGCACTTGCAATGCGAGAGAAGGTGAAGATAAAAGACACCTGAATAAACCTTATTCCTATTTCTCCTGAACCAGAATCCATCCCCGAACTGGAACAAGTTCCTTTCGATTTCGTATATAACCATACGATGGAATATCCAATATACTGTGGATCTTCGTAGTGATACGGAGTGTCCTGGAGAAATACAAAGGTGATTCAGGATTGGCGAAGAAATACTTGGTTTGGTCGTGAATATCAGTCGCAATTTACTTTGCCCTCTTACTAATCCCTTGATATGTCTTTACTTAATACCTTATGCACACCATCGTTATGCTAATTGGTTTTCTTTATTCCCCACCGTTCGGCACCAGCCTAAGGTTTGGAAGAAGACTATCCAATTTGCGTAATAGGTGTATTATCTCCTAAACCAAGGAGTACTCGCAACCTGAGAGAAGGTAAAAGGAAAAGACAACTGAATAGTCCTATTCGTTTTCTCCAGAACCGAAAACCATCCTCAAATAAATTCTTTCGAGTTCGTATATAACCATACGATGGTTTTATCCAATGGAAGTGGACGTTCGTAGTAATACGGGGTGTCCTGGAGAAAGGGGTAAAAGTAGGAGTGGCAATGAGGTATGCAACTCTGACAATCCAAAAGCCAGTCTTGTAAGAAGGTTCGGTTAATCTTGGTCACTGAGTCATAGTCTAGGGTCGGGTCAATGGTCGCTGCCAAAGAGAAAGAGAAAAGAAACACTCAGCGTGCACTCTAACCTAGATCAGAATGGTTATCACTTTATCTAATCTGGAAACCTCCCACTGTAACGTCAAATTCTTCCCCAAACCTGAAAGAAGAATTAGTCGGGATCACCCGAGGAGTAAACCAACTCATCAGTGGGAATCGGGACCCAACTATCATCGCATGATAACGTGACGGAATCCGCTCACGTTATCACACTCCAGAAGGTATGCGCATATCTGGCAAGTTTCAGTTTCTTTAGAAACTCCCGATGTGGATTTTTTCCTCATGCTCTTATGACCTTGGCGTGAGGTCAAAATGTCATAAGTCACATGTCAAGTTCTACCCATCATTGTCCAGGTTAATTTGAACCCACCCGTACATACCCTTGACGAAGGCCAAAATAGTAGTACGACTGTCCCAAACCAACGCATCTATCTATGCAACAGATAAATATCCGGCAGCTACCAATCACTATGCCTTGGCGTGAGGTCAAAATACATAGCTTGAATACTACCGAATATTTAACTGAAATGATGGAGGGCTACGAATGGTTTCTGGCGAAAACCTTTAACGTAATGAACTTGATATCGTTGAAGAAACTGGATAGCTTTATAAAAATATAGTAACGAAAACCTTTGCTAAAGAGGTCACTCCCGGTGAAGGGATCTCTGCTCTTTCCCCGTAGAATGAGGTGCAGGATATTCCAACTGAATACCACAATGCAAAGAAAAAGTAAACGACTATAGTGAAGTTATTGCCCTGACGCAAACTTTTGTCCAAGGGGTCACTCCCGGTGAAGGGATCTCGGCCCTTGCCTCGTCGACTGAGGAGCAGGATATTCCAACTGAATACCACGATGCAAAGCAAAAGTAAACGACTATAGTGAAGTTATTGCCCTGACGCAAACTTTTGTCCAAGGGGTCACTCCCGGTGAAGGGATCCCGGCCCTTGCCTCGTCGACTGAGGAGCAGGATATTCCAACTGAATACCACGATGCAAAACAAAAGAGAACGCCCTTGCAATAACAGCTTTTTGAAAAAGTGTTCCAACAACATCAGAATAGGTTTGTTTAGCTTGCATTAATCCGAATCAACGCAGTCCCATCAATTGATCACACCACAAAAGAACGAAAATAATGATGTACGTATATGCCATCCGCATTCGCCATTGGGTCCCGTCATCACCCGTTAGGTTACTTAACTAACGACAGAGCGGGGACTGGACTAGCGCGGATGCAAAACATATACAACATCTACTAGTATATATATCAATATATAATATTCGCTCAAGGCGTGATAAAATGCAACATCGCAGAAATGTAATAAGCATCACAGAACAATACAGATATCTGGGATCCCCGGGTTTCATAGAGCCGCTACTGAAACCTGACGTTCCCGTGGTCGTGTGGATAGCCTGTGCAATAAGATCCTAGACCCCTACGGGCGCAGCAAGTTACCCGCCAAAACCTGAAGCGAGGCAGCCCCTTTCAGCAACGTGAATGGACCACCCAGCACTTCGCGGAATCCGGTAACTTGGGCACCCCTCCTGGGTCAACCTATACCCCCTACGAGGCGGCGAATAGCCCACCAATTCTAGAGTAAAGCCCCCTCCATCTCAATGCCATGAGATGCGGGCCCGTTGCCCTCTAGAACCCGGCTATCCGTGCACCCCTCCGCGGGGTAATCCTAGTACAGAAAGTAAAATATACATACAACGGGTACTTCAACCTCGATCCGGTCGTGCCCCAAAAGAATAATATACAAACAGGCAGTGACGGCAGTCCACATGTCGGACGCTCGCCCCGCAATATCAAATGTACATAATAAACCAAACTGTACTACCATTGCATCCAGGCTATCCCCCACGACCAATCCGCAACAACACAGCACAACACAGAACATCAACGTGAATGTCACGTTCGCAAATCCGTCTAAAAGCGCTATAGCAGATAGACTGGATTTACCGATCGAGTGACATTCACGGTCGCAGATATAATGTAAATACTGTGAACTAACATGTTTAAAATTTTCGATCGACTGAATTTTCCGAAGTGGGCCCCAAGCACAACTGCAGCACTCAAAAACATCTGGGCCCAAAAAGAATATACCAGAAACCCTATTTCCATTTCAGAAGCCTACTGTGAAAATTTGGTACGGTTTGGCCACAAAATGGCGGCGGTTCCGCTGCCAAAACGTGGTTTTGGCCGCTAAACCGCCGCGCTACAGTAACATCAGCATACCAAATTTTCCCAGAATTCATAAAAAACCCTGCACGTAATTTTCCAATGTACCAAATAATTTTTAGAGCACAGAAAAATTCGACAAAAAGTACGACATGGAAATACGGTTTTTGAAAATCCGTTCGATCGAATTTGTAAACACGTTAGAGCAAGCTAGACTAGGTTAATGGCGTGGCTCTGATACCAATGTAAGTGCACGGCGGCGCCCCGGCCGTCAATCCGACGCCGGAATGCGGAAACGAAAAACTTTACAAACTAGTAAACCGGCACCACCGCGCACAAAAATCCCGGATCGGGCCATTAACCTAACTACTAGCAAACTAAAAGATGGGTAGAGAGATATACCAAGCGATCCGTATCCTTCGGTCTTCGTCTCCACTCCGATCTCCTCGCGGAATCTCCGGTCGTCGCCTCCTCGTCGAAACGGGCACCACATCGCCAGGTTCTTTTATGGGCTCCCACCTCTGGACCGAGGCAACTCGGGCGCGAAGTTGGCAAGCCGACGCGTCCAAGAGTGTTGTAGGCTAGTGTAGAAAACATTGTCTCTTTGGGGTGATTGAAGTTGCCATTTTATGGAATGGAGAAGAGATGAGTTTTGGAGAGGGGTTTGGAATTTTGTAACAAGCAAAAGAATGAGATAATTTTCCCACACCACAAAATGAATCTCTCCCTATCTCCTAATGTGGCCGGCCCCTACAATAAATGGGTGGAGGAAAAATTGTAAGCAATACAAGTGGAGAAAAAGAATTGATAAACATCAATAAAAATGGTCACACCATTTCTCCTCAAATCCTTTCACACACCATCACATTAAATGCAATGGAAGAGACTAAAAAAGAATCTCATCATAAAGCCACACATTTACAAAGGACCCCCTCCACAAATGCTAATTTGCGAACTTGCAAATTAGCCCCTCCAACAGAAAAGTCCGTCCGGGAAGGAACGAAGGAAAACCGGCCGAAACTGAATGCAAACTGGAAACTTCAGAAAACTGATCCTGTAATAAATTACAGGAAAATCCCGCTACTGTATATACATACCCGCATTTGCATTCCCACTGAATACAAATGCAAAGAGACAAAATCTACACTGTACAATACTAGGATCCGGCTTAAACCAAAGCCCGCTAGTACTTTCCGTCCGATCATGATCCGTGCAATACCGCACGTATTCTGATCGAACCCTGCCATATCTCCATACGGCCTCTACAGCGTTTCGCCTGAAACCTGAGTAACTATGTGTGGTGGACTCTAAAGACTCGTCAATACTATGGCTGTGGATTTAACCACTAGCACGTCAGAGGTATTAGCCATACGTGACGGGCTACCAGCTATTGACCAAAAGGGACGTCGATGAGCGAACTCATCCTCACACCCTACTGAGCCTGTCAGTGACAATATCCGTACAGTCCGGTCCATTCGTCTATGAGCATCGCATGGCGGGCCTAGGGGGTTGGTAAAAGTCAGACCCCCAAAAGCGGTACAAGTCGTGTCGGAGTGTAGCCCAGAACACCCTGAGATACTACTGGAATACCTACCAGTAAATCTCCTGCCTTGGCTAAGGACTTTTCATGTACTGGCTCTCCTAGACACGGCGCGACCTCACCCCCAATACCGGGAGAGACGAGCCCCTGCAAATCCGCTCACTGCCTCCATGTGGCTCGGGACTGTACCCAACTAAAACCTGTTTGCACGTCTCCTTTAAGCGTGGTAGGGTAGTAATCAAAGCACAGTGGGAACTCACATGAGACAAATGACGATCTCAGGTCGATGAACTAACATGTACACATGTCACCAGGGAACTGCTATCTGACGTCAGGTATAATACCAACTAGCAGGTTCCCGGCGAGTCATGTCCGGTGTACTCATAACCCAATGAGCACCTGTATACATCTTAGGTGAACCAACTGACACCAGTGGCTTGTGAGACCGGCCACCGCCCCTCGTCGGGGTCTCGACTGTATACACTAGTCTACTCTGGAGTATCGATGCCCTGCCTCGAAACTCCCACGACTAGGGACCTTTTAAGGATGTGCTTATAGACCCCAGCTCCCACGTATATGATCGCCCTCATACTGCTGGTAGTCAAGCAAGAATCCTAGGGGCTCTATCAACGTGTAATAGCGACTCGTAAGGTCACCTAAAACAGTACACGATGATAAAGATAAACCAGATAGCATACTATCATCTTGTGTAAGACTGTCCTACTGGGACAGGTCCTCCCTCAATCATTGCAATCACGTGCCTGTGATCCAATAATTGACTCTGAGGGCACTATCTCCAACAATATATTCATGAAAATTACATTAAATCTATTTATTGCTTAATTTTTTTTCTTAGCATGGGGGCCGGCCTTCCCATGCTTAGGACTTGGGCTTGAACCCACTCTCTTAGGCTATGGCCCGTTTGGCTTGTGCTTGGTCCAGCTTGCTTAGGTGTTAACCTTGACCTTTTGACTTTTTAGACAAAAGGATATAAATTTTGACCCCCAACATATACTTAGCCCAAGTTGGCTAAGTCTTGAAATTTAAGCTTCTTTGATTTTAAAATCAATTGAAAATAATATTCTCATGCCACCTAGATTGACTTACTTCTCAAATGAGATTACGTGTTCCTAGGAAAAACCTATATGCTCAAACTCTCTAAGTAGAGTTCTAAGTAGATCTTAGTTCTCAAATGAGACTAATATATCTTTAGATAAGCTTTCTTGTGAACCCATGGATCTCAAAAATGTCAAAATGAACCTAAGTTCGCTCCCGTTGGCAAACTCAAACACCAACGTGGACTTTGTCGGCAATGTTTGACCCAAATATGATATATGTACGGATTTGGACTAATCCGTGCCCTACGGGCAATGACAAAATTAGTCTCCGTATACAATCCAAGAGCAACCCAAAATAAACAAATAAAGATACGACACACGAAGCAAAGAACCTAGAGTGCAAAAAGTTATTGTCGTGCACGACAACGTAATTAACTATAAGGGTTTGCGCCTGTAGAAAAATTTTGTCCCCACAATCAATAAACCTCTCATTCGTGAGAGAGAATCTGAAGTTGGTTACATCGATCGCGTCCTTCCAAAGCTCCGATATACGGCGCTATAACCACTTAGTATCTTTGGAGAGGTGGATGGATCAAACCTATATATCTGGCCCCAAATTCAGGCAAGACGTTCTATCCCAATTTGTCTGACCGGTTTTCGGTGGTACACAGCAGTCAGTTGGATCTCCCATTTGCAAAAGATTTTGGCATTGTCAACGACGGAGGCTGAATATGTGGCCATCACGGAAGTCAGCAAAGATATGATATGGTTACAGGGGTTACTTGAAGAATTAGGTAAAAAACCTAGGGAGTTCAATACCTTGTAAAGCGATAGTTAAAGTGCGATACACTTGGCCAAGAATGCTGCATATCACTCTAGAACAAAGCACATCAAGGTGCAATATCACTTCATACATATAGCATTAGAGGATGGTGAGTTGATACTGCAGAATATCGCGGGAAAAAAGAATTCTGCAGATATGTTCATTAAGTTGTAAGCAGAGATAAGCTGGATCTTTATTGCAGGTTGGTGAACCTCTCCGAGAATATTTGATGAGAGAGAATAGCATAATCGTGTGAAGTCTACTAGTTCTTGGAAGTCAAGACGGAAGAATCTCCAAGTGGGAGAATGCTGAAATTATGGAGAGTCTTCCTCGGACGTCTGGGCATGCACATATACAGGAGCCAAAAGAGCATAGCGACGTCAGACGTCTGAAGATAAAATGACAGACGTCTGGCTAAATCCAAAACCGTCATAGAGCGCAGGCAAACGTCTGACCAAGGAGTGGCAGACGTCTGCCCAAGAAGCTGAAGCCAACATACAGAGATGGCAGACGTCTGACGAAGTCATCGTCAGACGTATAAGCACGGGTTTTTCAGTACAAACCGAATATTTAATATTCTATTTTATCTCTAATTTAAATAGGAATTAGAGTAAGGCTATATATAAGGATCTCTCATATGATAGAATTATTGTCATTAAGATTATTATATAGAGAGAGGGAGACAACTAAGAGATTTGAGAGATTTGAGAGAAATCTTCTAAATTTACTCTTGGTGTAAAACTTGACTAAAAGACTTGTAGAAATTTTGCAGATTCAGCTCTTCCGGGGACTGGCCATACGGTGGGTGAAGCTCGTTAACAAATGCCTTGCCTCTCTGGTTTGATTCTCTTGTTCTCGCTTTATTGTGTTTTGTCTTTTGTTGTTTAATTTACGTATTGCGTAAATTGGTCGTTAGTATAGTTTCCGTATTGTTGTTCCTTCTCCCATCCCAACACCATCAACCTCCACATTTCTTCTGAAGGCTCAACATTTTGACCATCTAAAAGAAATATTCTTTTCTATTCCATCTCTCTTTTGTTTGTATATGATAATTCTATTGTTTTTACCCTACTCAATCTAATCGATGCTGGCAATAGAGTAAGACAAATCTTTGCATTCTTGATATATTTTGCTATTTCGTTTGTGGAGAAGCTAAAGATATAGGTTGTTATTAGGTACATAAAACAAGGTTCCGTTTATGTGCAGTTGAGGCCGGAATCCAAGGGTTATGCCTGTCGAAGTGGAAAAAAATTTCTATCTACCAAGTGTATGCATCTGGTCATAAAAAAAGAGAAATAGAAATGTTGACTCCTTAAAACAGCTCAAAGGGTTTCTAAAAATATTCCATCTCTTTTTTTTTTCTGTCTAGATGTGCATTGCATCCGGTATACCAAATAATTTCTCATTAACAGGAAAGGATGCATGTGATGTACTGTTTACATTATTTACCTTTTGAGAGAGTGAAAAATGATATGTTGGTGTTAGATTAACAAAAGAAAGATTGCTATTATTAATTCAAATGAAATCATAAACACATGAAATACTATTTACAAAACAAAACCAAGAACACCTCCATTATTGCAAAATCGCCTCTACAATGCTTTCATAACTCAAACTTCACAAATAAACGTAAGGAAAATGAATAGAATTGAATGAAAAGAACAAAATGAATAGAAGAAGATAAGAAGAATGGAAGAAGATTTCGCTCAAGAGAACCCAATTGTCTTTTCCAACACCCAAAGAAATAAACTATTCACAATCATAAAAACCATATGCAAACATCTCCTATCAAACATAAACCCCAGAACAGTAGTCCCTGCCCCATTGTTCTCCAAATATGTCACTGCAAATACCAAAAATTGAATAAGTAATCAAACCTCAACAAAAAGATTAAGAATTTTACAAAAGAATTATGTCACATAATGAAAGATATAACTGATGCCTCACCTAATGCTTGCCTCTTTTAAAACTAAACTGTGTTAGCATGAACCTGTAAAATTTTGATACCCTCGGCTTCATCCTCATCGGTAGCCTCCTATTCATCAAACTCTTCTTTCTCGTCAGTAGTTATAGGGACGATGCAATTAGAACGGAAACTAATTACACAGGGATTCTCGGTGTAGCCGGTATCAAAAGAGTCGCTAGTCGAGCAAACGTGCCATTTAGCAGCAATACTTGTAATTGATTGAGCCTTGTGTGTGATCTTTGCAGCGCTATGTAAGCATATCAGCAGGCCAGTGACTAGCCCAATGGAGCATTGCTGCAAAAAATTGATGAAAATAGTTGATTGCAATTCATCTGCAGAGAAGAAAAAAGTAACAATTTCGACTGCAATGAAATAAACTTAGTGCCAGCTCTCCAGTATTAAACAGAGTAACTTCAGCATGTCGCGCCGTGCATTGACTTCCAGTAACACAAATTGTAGCCGCAACGATGAACTTGCAGAATCTATGACTGTTGACTTTAAGATCTCTCCTTATATTCAAATGCACTTTGAGTATTGAGGCAATGATAGTGCTCGATATTGGCCATCTCCAAGATCAGTACACGTGGCAGATGACGTGTCCCATAGCTCAGAAGAAAGGGCCGCAGAGGCCAACCAGGCCATCCCGGTACCCGACCTGCAAGCACAAGCTGGTTCACCTCAGAGCCCCCGGGAATTGGCCTCCTCAGCCTCTCAGCTCGCCAGCTCGCCCCGAGCTGCCGCAGGACCAAGACTCCTCGGCCCTCTAGCTCGTCCCCGAGCTCCCCAGCCGAGGCCATCTTCCTCGGTCTTCCGACCGACCGACTCCACCACTCACAGGCGTAACCGTCGCTCCGCAAATCTCGCCATGCGCAGATTCTCCGCCAGCTACATCCTACGTTCCACGCCATCACGATCCCCATTAATGAGCGATCCGCTCCTTACGCAGGCGTGACGTCGGGAGCGTAACTACCGGCGAGATTCTCGGGCCTGCTGCTGTGTGGTACCGCCACTATATAAACCCCCATCACAGAGGGGTCAAGTAAGCCATTTTTTACTCTTTAAGCCGTTACTCTGCTCGGATCTCGTCGCTAACTTGATCGTCGGAGAGTCCTCGGTGGTACCAAACCATCCCGGGACTTCTTTGCAGGTACTCGGCATCAAGCTCCTCATACCGTCTCTTCCACTAAAACCCATTGAGACCCACACGCAACAGAAGATAACCATCTAAGTCCACCAGGAGATCAACGGAAGACAACATCTGACGGAGACCCGAAAAGGACCTCCATCAGTTGGCGCCGTCTGTGAGAACATAACTCCACAAAATACAAAGTTGGCCTTCCTATCTCTACCCTCATGGAAGACGACCATCGTGGAGATCCCGGTACCATCCGCCGTCCTCCACTCACTGAAGGCGGGGATGAACCTCCTCCCATGACGGTCATCAACGCCCTCGCAGGCCAGATAGATCGCCTGCAATCCCTCGTGGAGGCCCTCGTCCTCACCCAAACGGCCGCGCCCAGGCCCCGGATCGCCGTTCCACCGCCTCCAGAAGGCTCTGTCCCTGTCTGGACGGCCGATCACCAACAAGCAGCGTCCCCTAGCCGCCGGTCTCTCGAATCGGTGCTCCCTGAGGCCCATTGGGCGCCCCAGGGCTCAACACCGAGATCAGCCGCCAGGGCGCCTTGCCTCGAGCCTCCTCGTGACCCCTATCCCCCTGAGGAGGTGTCAGTCACCTCGCCTGTCCACGGGCGTGGTCGGACAGACCACCATCGGCGGGGCCGCACAGAAGAGGTCCGCCCAGGCAGCTCAAGAGCTACCTCACCCCGGGACCTGAGGCACCTCATTGAGAAGAACCGGGGACGCTCCCAGACGCAGGTCACCCACAGCGGGGGCCAGAGATCCCGAGGCGCCGATTCCCCGGGGTACCACGGTCGGCTCGACGCCCTCGAGAAGAAGATCGAGGGCATGCGCCGAGAAGCTCACCTCTCGAGCGACGGAGCTAAGTACGCCTCCGACTCGCTCACGAAGCCGTTCACCGAGGAACTGCTCGCCGTCCACGTCTCCTCGCGCAACAAGCCCCCAAAGGTCTCTCTGTTTGACGGGAAAACCGACCCGAAGGACCACTTGGACGCTTTCACCGTGGGGATGAGCTTCCAGGATCACTCCGACGCCGCCCAGTGCAGGGCCTTCCCGGCCACCCTCATCCGCGCAGGTCGGGACTGGTTCCGGGGGCTCGATCCCCGCTCGATTTCGACCTTCGACAAGCTGGCTACTCAGTTCCTCGGCCATTTCGTGGGGAACCGTCGACAGAAGCGCACGGTCGACTACCTCTTCATGGTTAAGAGTGGGGACAAGGAAACGTTCAAGGCATACATTACCCGTTTCTACAACGCCCTCCTCGAGGTGCCCGAGCACCAAGACGAAACCGTCACGACACTCAGATCCGGTCTGAGGCACAAGGAATGGATGCGCTCCTTCGCGCTGGCGCAACCTAAGACCATGGTCGAGGTCAAGGCGTGGACCGAGTGCGAGGTCCAGACGAAATCCGAGATGAACGCTAACCTTCCCCGGGCAGAACGGCCCGACCAGAAGAAGAGGGCTCGGGAGGAGAGGCCGGAGCGTCAGCAGCCCTACCACCCGAAGTTCCAGGAGTATACCCCCCTCAACTTCTCCCTCACGGTGTTGCTGGAGGAGGCCCAGAACGAGGGGTTCTTCAAGTTCCCTACGGTCCCGCGTCAGGCCGCGAAGCGAACCCGGGGCCCCTACTGCGCTTTCCATCGGGTACTGGGCCACGCCATGGAGTACTGCAAACAACTGAGGGACTACATCGAAGAACTCATCCGGTCTGGGCACCTCGCCGCCTACCTGAGGGACAAGCGGCAGACCGACCGCGAGCAGGAGCAGAATCGCCCTCCCGCCGACCTGACCATCGGTCGGATCATGCTTGCTTCAGCGGACGGCCAACCCGGAGCTCAGGGAGCCCCATGCCCTATGCCAAGCGCGGGGCCAGACAGCCCTTCGGGGAGCTCGGCCCCAGCCAATAAAATCATCTTCTAGCATGTACCCTTCTTTTAAAACAATGTAAATTCTTCCTAGGATCTATTGTTTATTTAATAAAGATCAATGGAATGCTGCGAAAGAGAAAAAAAAGCTCTGTTTATTCAAAGGGTATTATGGGCTCATCAGCCGTACATGCAAAAAGAAAAGAAAATTACAATAGTGGGGGAAGGGAGTGCAGCGAGCACTGCTCATGGTACTCGGTAAAAATCTTCGCCAGCCGGGGCCTCGCCAACTCCAACCTCTGTCCTCGGTTCCCCCCGCGGGCATCGACCCCGAGCCTCAGCTCGTAGCATTCGCGGACGAGCGCCTCTGAGCAGGCCAGCTGGTTCGCGGAGATTAAGCTGAATCGCCTCAAAGACCGCAGCTTGCCCATGGCCTCGTCAAAGAGCAGCTCAGACAGGGGGTTGTAAAGCCCCGGCGACGCCCTCCAGATGGAGTACATCAGCAGCTGCAGAAGGGAGGAGCGTCGGGGGAGCAGCCGGCCAAAATGGTCCTCGATGCTCCCGTAGACCAGCTGCACCGTGTCCTCGGTGCAGTACGGGTCATAGAGGTACACGTCTTCGAAGCGGACGATGTCGGGGATGGTGAACGGGAAGTCCTGCATTCTCGGCGACCTGTTTGTGAAGGATGAAAGGACCAGTACTCCTTCAGCCTTATATAGCCCACTGCGCAGCCCAACCGTCGCACGCTTTCCCCCAGGGAGTCGCTACCACGCGGCAACCGTCAAGCCTCTTCCGGTGGAATCGAAGCGACGTGCCCCTAGCTCTTCTCCTTCCCCCGCATTCAATAGGTCAGCTAATCGCGTCGTTGCCCCGACCGTTCCTATTCCCCACACCTGCAGCTGAACGGTCGGGACACACCACGACAAGATTCAGCCCAGCAGCTTCCCTGCTCGGTGGTCCCTAGCGGGCAGCTTCCCTGCCACAACGCCAGGGATCAAAAAGCCCTCCCAGAGGCAGTCGAGCCCGAGCTCCCCTCGCTCGGCTATCCCCGGCGGGCAGCTTCCCTGCCACAACGCCGGGGATCAAAAAGCCCTCTCAGAGGCAGTCGAGCCAGAGGTTCCCTCACTCGGCTATCCTTCAGGACAAAAGCCCTCGCCAAGAGGCACCGGACAGTAACCCTGCCCGGCCAGGGGTCCTTGGTAGTCTTCTTACAGCCCTATAGATCTTCCCGCGCCAAGGACTAAAGTCCTCCCGGAGGCAGTCAGGCCCTCGCTCGGCTATCCCCGGCTGGTAGCTTCCTACCACAACCGACAGGGATCAAAGCCCTCGCCAAGAGGCACTGGGCAGTAACCCTGCTCGGTCCCCGTCCTGAAGGATCAAAGCCCTCGTAAGAGGCAACTGAGCAGCTACCCTGCTCGGTAAAAACTCCGGCTAGTAGTCGCCTACCCACGACGCCGGGGATCAAAAAGCCCTCCAAGAGGCAGTCGAGCCTGAGGTCCCTTCGCTCGGCTATCCCCGGCGGGCAGCTTCCCTGCCACAATGCCGAGGATCAAAAATCCCTCTCGGAGGCAGTCGAGTCCTAGGTTCCCTCGCTCGGCTACCTTTCAGGAAAAAAGCCCTCGCCAAAAGGCACCGGACAGTAACCCTGCCCGGCCGAGGGTCCTTGGTAGGCTTCTTACAGACCTATAGCTCTTCCCGCGCCAAGGGCCAAAGTCCTCCCGGAGGCAGTCGGGCCCTCGCTCGGCTATCCTCGGCTGGTAGCTTCCTACCACAACCGACGTGGATCAAAGCCCTCGCCAAGAGGCACTGGGCAGTGACCCTGCTCAGTCATCGTCCTGAAGGATCAAAGCCCCCGCAGGAGGCAACCGAGAAGCTACCCTGCTCGGTAAAAACTCCGGCCGGTATTCTCCTACCCACGATGCCAGAGGTCAAAGCCCTCGCCCAGAGGCCGCCGAGCAGCTACCCTGCTCGGCCATCCTTGGTGGGCAACTCCCCTACCACCGCGCCAGGAAGCATAAAGCCTGTGCAAGGGGTGACGGGACAGCTGCCCTGCCCAGTCAACCCCGGATGGTGACCAACGCTCGGAATCAGAGATGCTCTGTGGTCATGGAGGACCCGAGACCCCAGCGAGGGGCGTCAGGTCGGCCCAAGCCTAAACGATCTTCCTTCGACTCCGGGGCCCAGGGAGATACCTCCTCAGAAGCGCTCGTCGGCAAGTGATTGCAGACGACTCGACGGACGATCGCTAGACAGATGGCCAACTTGACGTAAAAGCACAACAATACAGACAAAAAATATTCCACGAGCACTCTTCACAAACAGATGGCAGAACACAATTCTAGGGAGCTGAGAAAAAAAGAAACTTCATTACTGCTGCCAAAGACAAAAATTTTTTTTGCAAAGGGTATTTTTTGGGCTCCCCAGCCTTACAAAATTCAAAAGAAAAACAAATTGAAGATGGGAGAACGGGGGCTCTATGCCTCGGGGCCGGGCGCGACCCCGGGGTCCTCGACCTCCACCACTTGATGCGCTGGGTCCTCGGCCGCCTCCTCGCCGGGAACTTCTCCCCCTTGCTCGTCGGCGCCCACAAGGGGTAACTCTGCCCGGAGATCCGCGTCGTCGAACCCCGTCATCCGGGACTTAAAGGCATCGAGAGCGTCATGCCAAATGCGGGTCGTGGCCATGGCCAGGTCGTTATAAAAATCCTTCGACCCTTATAGCTCGCCACGGCTCTCAATTCAGCCGACTTAAACGCCTCGGCCGCCGCCCCCAGCTCCTTTCGAAGGGCCTTCACCGTCCTCATCAGGTTGCCGGCAAGCACCTGGGAATCCTCGAGCTTGCCCTCGGCAATAGCGGCGGCCTCGCGATGCCGGGCGACCTCCCTTTTCCCGGCGACCACCTCGCCTTCCAGGGCGGCGATCTTCACCGACGTCGCCTCCTGCTCTCGCCTGGAGCTCTCTTGCAATGAGGCGAGCTGAACCGCGGCCTCCAACACCGGGGCTACTGTAAGTCCACGTTACCCATCCCGGTGCTTACGGGGAGGCGGAAAAGGTAAAAACAAGTTTTTATCACTAGGTAACATGGACTAAAACTTGAGAATCTTTGCCAAACCATTGCTAACACACAACATGAGGTTCTATCTACTATGCTAAAGAGATTATACCTCACGAAACCGGTCCTTTGGGTCTTCTCTCCGCTGTTCTCCTCGTCCATGCAAGCTCCAAGGATAGATCCGGATCTTGGTCACCTCCGCGGCCTCCTAGAGTCGAAGACGATCCACCCGAGAGTTTGTGTTCCGAGCTCCACCTCAATACCGAGGTAACTAGGGCAACAAGTGTGCTATGCTTGATGTCCTAGGTAGTGTAGAAGAAGAAGATGGATTTGTTTGTCAATTTAGATCCTTATTTTCTCAACACATGAGAGCAAAGGAAAAATCTTAGTGAGGAGTGTTGAAGTCAAAATTTGCACCCCGGTTGACCAAGTCAAAGTCAAGGTCAACCCAAGCCAGGTGGGCCCAAGCCCAAACAAGTGGGCCAATGCCCAGGTCGAGCCCGAACATGAAGCGTCCGACCTTCCGGCATGCCAACAAAAAATCATGTAATAAATAATTTTTATGTAATTGTTTATGCATGAATGTAAACAAAATGGGCATAAAGCCAATATTTTGTAAGCCCGTAGCTTATGTGCAAAAATGAAATGGCACATGAGCCATGAGATGGCTAAAATGCCATTTTTGTAAAGCCCAAGAGGCTATATGTAAATATGTAAGCCTATAAAAGGCAACATGATGATGAATAAACTAACACTTTTCATTCTCACAAAAAACCTAGGGTTTGTATCTCTTTCCCTTTTCTGAAGGGCTCAAACCTTCTTCTTTCTTTTGAATTAAATCAAGAGTTTTACTCTTCCTTTTCAAAAACAAAATAGTTTTTCACCACGAAACCCACAAAGGGGAACTTGGATCTGTCATCAGATCTCAAAAAGGAGAGATTTTGAGATCTCACATCTCTTGATCTTCAAGATCCAGCTAACAGAGGAGGAAGAAGAAGAACCCCTTCCATTAACCCCAAAAACACACTCAGGAGTCCAACTCCTCTCTGATTTTTCTTTCGAGAAATCTTTTTTTTGGCTAAAAGCCTCCTTTTCTCGCCGGCGCTCAAGCGCAGAGCGCCCGCGTGCCGACACGTGGCGCGCTTGCGCTCCAGCGCAAGTCGCCCCTATGCCGACACGTGGCGTGCTTGCGCTCCAGCGCAAGCGCTCGAGCGCAAGTCGCCCCCGTGCCAACATATGGCGCGCTTGCGCTCCAGCGCAAGTCGCCCCAGTGCCGACACGTGGCGCGCTTGCGCTCAAGCGCCCAGCGCTCAAGCGCAGAGCGCCCACGTGCCGACACGTGGCACTTTAGCGCCTGAGCGCACAGCGCCCAAGGTGCTGCCCCACGCATCCTTTGGATGTCTTTTTCCCCTCTTTCTTTTATATATATATATATATATATATATATATATATATATATATATATACACATGTATACATACATATATATATGTACATATGCATACATATTTACACACACACATACTCCACGACACTGTCCCTGTTAGAAAAAAATTTCTAACGGGGCGCTGCCCCGCACCCCGCAAGGGGGCTGCTAGCCCCCTTGACCCCCAGCCCGCTATCCGGGTAGCGGGACCCCCGTAAAAACTCTGCGTGGCTCCCAATATATCCAAAACACCTTTTCAAAACACAACACACCCACACTGCACATTGAGTTCACATGACCAGTTTAACCCGTTAATCGGAGGTTCCCTCGCTCCAAAGGCGAGGGGTAATTAACGGCAGCTTAGTCCGCGGCTGCCGGAGATTCGGATCCCCACAATCATTAAACCCCGGCCTACCCTAGGCAGGGGGAATCTGTAGTACGCCTGACAAGCGCGCGCGTATTCCCATCTCAATGGGGTGACGAAAAACACCCTACAGATTCTGGCACACCCGGTGGGACCAATCTCTCCTCCCATATTTCGGGTTTAGCATTCATGCGAACTCAATCATTATACATACCTGTATTTATACTAAAATAATGCTCTTTCATGCAGATTTTCAAGCAATCACCTTCCGACGATGTCTTCGATGATGAACTTAGCTCCCGTCTCCTACACGATGAAGATAGACTCCAGGACGGTCCTCCCGGCCAGTCTCGGGCGACAATGGGAGGAGTCGCTGCTACCATTCGGCTCTATTATGTTCATGCCAGTTGGAGACATCCCAGCTCCTCAAGCTCCGGTGACCGAAAAACCGGCCTCGAAAGGCAAGAGGACAAATGTGGCGGTCTCGAAGGCATCCCAACCCAAACGCAAACTGGACGGCTTTCCATGGCCCCAACTGGGGGCAAAGCCATCGGAACAAAAGAAGTTACCAGACATCGTGGGCAAGCCCAGGCGATACCTTCGACGGACACGCGGGCAGATGTCTTCTCAAGCATCCCCATCACTCGGCCTATGGCGGCTTCCCGAAGAACAGAAGCCTGCCAAGCGCTTAAGGCAGAGAAGCTGAGGCAGAAGCGGCTCAGATATAGAGCCAACAAAAGGGCTAGGGCTCTGGCCATGTTAAAATTTATGAATTTCCAAAGCCCGGACTGCTCCGCGAAACCAGCCGCCAAAGATAAAGAGATGGCTGGGTATGTGGTTCACGCTGTCTAAATGGCCGGACATGAAGAAACAAACCCTCCTCTTCTTCACAGCCATGGTGATGATATGGTTGACGCTACCCAGCATCGGCTCGACCTAAATGATGAAGAGCCCGCTCAGGCCGATAAGCTAGAGGATCTCATGGTTCCTACGGAATTGAGCTCAGGCAATAAAGATTACCCGGTTGTCATATACAGAACAAGCATTATTCCAATGGCTTCAAAGGCAATTTCAGGACAGGGATGGGAAGATGGCTGAGGTCTATTCCAAAGTCGACGAGCTGGCAAACGTCGTGGCAGATCTCGCGACCCAAGTCGCCCGATTGCAATTACAGCAAAATCAAATTTTGGCTCATGATCCAGGGATCGATACCCGGGGGCAGCCAACTGATATCCCTTTCAACCTAAAAGCGGAGCGCCATCGCGAAAAATGGCCGCAATCAGCCTCCAGTCCCCCTGATACATACGCCGGGGGGGGAATCGCCTCTGAAAGAGAAGCTGGAAAAGGTCTATTCCTTCAAGAGGGAAAAGGTCCACAAGATATTCAGGGACGCCCTAAGAAACGGTCTACAACTGCCAGAATCAAAGAGACCGCAAGAAGAGAATATGACCGACGACCCAAAATATTGCCCCTATCACAGGGTGATAGGTCATGCCATTGAGGACTGCTTCGTCTTCAAAGATTAGGTCGAAAGGCAATACAAGATGGGAGAGATAGAACTGTCTGAAGGCGTGTTAGCAAATAGTCAAGCTACGATCGCCGATTTCATGCAAATGGAGACCAAAGCCTTTCGGGAACCTAATCCTCCCAGACATGTGCCTCGAGGACCAGCATCAGCAAAGGCACCTACTCCAATGGAGAGAAAGAAGAAGGTATACTCCTTCAGGAGGGATGAAGTCCGTAAAATATTCATGGACGCCTTGAACAACGGTCCGCAACTTCCTGTTCCAAAGAGGCCACAGGAAATGAACATGACCGGCAATCCCATATACTGCCCATATCATAGAGTGGTGGGTCATACCATCGAAGACTGCTATATTTTCAAAGATTGGGCAGAGGACCAATATAAGCTTGGAAAAACCTCACAATCCTCGGATGTATCGGCAAGCCACAGAGCTAGGTCATCAACAAGCTCCGCCAAGATCAAAGTTCAAGGAGATGGGATAAGAAATAAGGACCACCACGTCATTAAACTGGGAACACCCGCCGACCACCACGTCGTTAAACTGGGAATGACAGACCACCAAGTCTTTAAACTGGGAATAATCGACCACCGCGTCATTAAACTGGGAATAATCGACCTCTAAGTCGTTAAACTGGAATGTAAAAAAAATGTAAATAAAAAAATATATGTAAATAAAAGAAAAAAATAAAAGCCGAAACGATGGGGCAACTCGCAATAAAAATCAGCGAGTAAAATAAAGATGAAATAAAAGCCGAAATGATGGGGCAACTCGCAATAAAAATCAGCGAGTAAAATATAGATGAAAATAAAGCCGAAATGATGGGGCAACCGCGAATAAATAGCCGAAATGATAGGGCAATCGCGACCTTCGCGATAAGAAAAGCTGAAATGATAGAGCAATCACGGTAAAACCAAAAAAAAAAAACAAAGGCGAATGATGAGTTGCTCCTGGTACCATATTCCAATGCAGCGATGCAGACGCCAACAAAAATCCATTTTTTTAAAAAATTCCCCCGGCCCTACAGCCAGTCCCCAAATTGACTGCCGTATACAATCCACGGGCTCAAATAATTCTCATCATACCATGCCCCACCGTAATCACCAGTTACGCGGCTGGTCTCCGCCTTTGGAGTTATGCTCCATTGAGAAGACCCACTCATGTGTCCTCACGACACATGAGGAGAACGAACCTTTGTGGGATCCTTACGACTCACAAAGGAAAAACACACTTAGGAGTCCTCACGACTCCTAAGGAGAAAATACACCCGCGGGATCCTCACGACTCGCAGGGAGAAAATGCTTTTATGGGACCCTCACGACCCATAAAATTGAAAAGCCTTAGGCGATAGGGACCTAAACCCGTCTCCTAAGCCATCGCTCCGCCAACAAGAGTAGGCAAACGATGAATTGCTCCTGGCACCTCTGCTTCAGTGTTAGCAACGCTGATGCCGGCCCCTATCCCAAAATTCCAAGCTCGCCATCAATAGACCTCTAAGTCTTTAAACTGGAAACAGATGACCACCACGTCGTTAAACTGGAAACAGATGACCACCACGTCGTTAAACTGGAAACAGATGACCTCTAAGTCTTTAAACTGGAAACAGATGACCTCTAAGTCGTTAAACTAGAAACAATCGACCTCCACGTCTTTAAAACTGGAAACAGATGACCACCACGTCGTTAAACTGGAAACAGATGACCACCACGTCGTTAAACTGGAAACAGATGACCACCAAGTCTTTAAACTGGAAACCGATGACCTCCAAGTCGTTAAACTGGAAACAGATGACCTCCAAGTCTTTAAACTGGAAACAGACGACCTCCAAGTCGTTAAACTGGAAACAGACGACCTCCAAGTCTTTAAACTGGAAACAGACGACCTCCAAGTCGTTAAACTGGAAACAGATGACCTCTAAGTCGTTAAACTGGAAACAGATGACCACCAAGTCGTTAAACTGGAAACATATGACCTCTAAGTCTTTAAACTGGAAACAGATGACCTCCAAGTCGTTAAACTGGAAACAGATGACCTCCAAGTCTTTAAACTGGAAACAGACGACCTCCAAGTCGTTAAACTGGAAACAGATGACCTCTACATCGTTAAACTGGAAACAGATGACCACCAAGTCGTTAAACTGGAAACAGATGACCTCTAAGTCATTAAACTGGAAACAGATGACCACCACGTCGTTAAACTGGAAACAGATGACCGCTAAGTCGTTAAATTGGGCACCACAGACCCCTAAGTCTTTAAACTGGAAACAGATGACCTCTAAGTCGTTAAACTGGAAACAGACGACCTCTAAGTCATTAAACTGGGAACGAGGGAAATCCACTCATGTGTCCTTACGATACATGAGGAGAACAAACCTTTGTGGGATCCTTACGACTCACAAAGGAAAAGCACACTTAGGAGTCCTCACGACTTCTAAGGAGAACATACACCTGCGGGATCCTTACGACTCGCAGGGAGAAAATACCTTTATGGGACCCTCACGGCCCATAAAATTGAAAAGCCTTAGGCGATAGGGATCTAAACCTGTCTCCTAAGCCATCGCTCCCCAGTCCCTAAGTGGCGAATAATGAGTCGCTCCTGGTACCATATTCCAGTGCAGCGATGCAGACGCCAACCAAATTCCAAATCCAAATCCCTAAGTAGCGAATGATGAGTCGCTCCTGGTACCATATTCCAGTGCAGCGGTGCAGACGCCAACCAAATTCCAAATCCCATACCCCAAGTGGCGAATGATGAGTCGCTCCTGGTGCCATATTCCAGTGCAGCGATGCAGACGCCAACAAAGTCCCGAAATGTTTTTTGGCCCTACGGTCTGGATCATACATCCTGCAAAACCGTATACAATCCACGGGCGTAAAACAATCCCGATCTCTCCAAAAAAAAAAAAGAGGAAAAAAAAAAGAAGAACGGTATGTCCATAAGAAAAACGGGCACGGATGAAAACCAGAAAGGGCTCCGTGAGTAAAAACGGCAGGACTGCCGGCGAGTTTGTGAAAACCCGAAAGGGCGCAAACCCGTAAAAAAAAGAGAAAAGAAATGAAATGCACTCACAAAGTCCTCTCGACTTTAGGAGGAGAAAATTCCCGCGTGAGATCACTACGACTCACAAAGGAGCAACACACTTAGGAGTCCCCATGACTCCTAAGGAGAAAATACACCTACAGGATCCTTATGACCGTAGGGAGAAAATGATTTGTGAGACCCTTACGGCTCACAAAATGGAAAAGCCTTAGGTGACAGGGATCTAAACCTGTCTCCTAAGCCACCAATTCCCAAATCCTCTCGGGGCACATGATGAGTTGCTCCTGGCATTATTCCAGTGCAGCAATGCAGATGCCAAACAAACTAAATCCAAATCCTCTCGGGGCACATGATGAGTTGCTCCTAGCATTATTCCAGTGCAGCAATGCAGATGCCAAACAAACCAAATCCAAATCCTCTCGGGGCACATGATGAGTTGCTCCTGGTATTATTCCAGTGCAGCAATGCAGATGCCAAACAAAAAAAACAAAAACAAAAACAAAAATCCAAATCCTCCCGGGGCAAATGATGAGTTGCTCCTGGCATTATTCCAGTGCAGCAATGCAGATGCCGACAAAAATACCAATCCCAAAATCCTCTCAAAGACAGATGATAATTCGCTCCTGGTACCATATTCCAGTATAGCGATGCTGATGTCGACTCAAATCAAACAAATCAAACCAACCAATTCCAACATCGACCTCTGCGTCAACAAGCGACACTCCGCGCCGGGGAAAAGTCGATCAGCGACACTCCGTGCCGGGAAAAAGTCAACCAGCGACACTCCGCGCCGGGGAAAAGTCGATCAGCGACACTGCCGCCGAGGAAAAGTCAACCCGACACTCCGCGCCGGGGAAAAGTCGATCAGCGACACTCCGTGCCGGGGAAAAGTCGATCAGCGACACTCCGTGCCGTGGAAAACTCAACCCGACACTCCGCGCCGGGGAAAAGTCGATCAGCGACACTCCGTGCCGGGGAAAAGTAAACCCGACACTCCGCACCGGGGAAAAGTCGATCAGCGACACTCCGTGACGGGGAAAAGTCAACCCGACACTCCGCGCCGGGGAAAAGTCGATCAGCGACACTCCGTGCCGGGGAAAAGTCAACCCGACACTCCGCGCCAGGGAAAAGTCGATCAGCGACACTCCGTGCCGGGGAAAAGTCAACCCGGGGAAAAGTCGATCAGCGACACTCCGTGCCGGGGAAAAGTCAACCCGACACTCCGCGCCGGGGAAAAGTCGATCAGCGACACTCCGTGCCGGGGAAAAGTCAACCCGACACTCCGCGCCGGGGAAAAGTCGATCAGCGACACTCCGTGCCTGGAAAAAGTCAACCAGCGACACTCCGCGCCGGGGAAAAGTCGATCAGCGACACTCCGTGCCGCGGAAACGTCAAACAGACACTCCGTCTCGGGGATACGTCAACCAGCCGATACTCCGCCTCGGGGAAACGTCAAGCAGACACTCCGTGCCGGGGGCACATCGACAACAGACACTCCGTCTCGGGGGTACGTCAACCAGCCGATACTCCGCCTCGGGGAAACGTCAAGCAGACACTCCGTGCCGGGGGCACATCGACAACAGACACTCCGTCTCGGGGATACGTCAACCAGCCGATACTCCGCCTCGGGAAAACGTCAAGCAGACACTCCGTGCCGGGGGCACATCGACAAAAGACACTCCGTCTCGGTGATACGTCAACCATCCGATACTCCGCCTCGGGGATTCGTCAAGCAGAAACTCCGTGCCGGGGGCACATCGACAACAGACACTCTGTAACGGGGAAACGTCAAGCAGACACTCCGCCTCGGGGACACGTCAGCCAGCCGACACTCTGCCTCGGGGAAACGTCGACCAGCGACACTCCGTGCAGGGGGGCACGTCTACCAAATCGCTCCGGATCACTGCGTCGACCGTCCATGTCGCAAAAAGGGCAGTGCAGGCTGTTAGTTGTATGTATTCCCTAGAGGCCAGTATTGTACAGATGATGTATATTATATTGGATGCTTGGACATATATAGAGATGACTTTCTTGCTCGATATGATAGTATGCTATCTGGTTGCTCTTTATCTTAACATGTATACTTGTCTCTTTATACTGTCTTATAGTTACATGTTGGTAAAGCCCTTAGGATGTATACTTGACTACCTGGACTATGATGCGGATCATACTAGTGGGAACATGGTAGTCCATAAGTGCATCCTTCAAGGTCCCTAGTCGTGGGTGTATCGAGACGGGGCATCGATATACCAGTGTAAACTAGCGTATACGCTTCTCGACCCATGAGATGGGCGATGGATGATCCCATATCCATTGGTGTTTGACATCAGAGATGGTATACGGGTGCTTAGTGGAGACTGGGTACACTGTACGGACTCGCCGAGAACTCCCAGATGGTATTATACCTCACGTCAGATGGCAGTTCTCAGGTGACACTTGTGCAGGTTAGTCTGTAGACCCGAGATCGTCATAGAGTCTTGTGTGATCCCCACTGTGCTTTGATTTCCACCCTACCACGTCCATGAGGGCGTGCAAAACGGTGGTTTTTGGGTACAGTCCCGAGTCACATGGAGGCAATGAGCGATAGGAGGGGTTTCGTCTCTCCCGATATTGGGGGTTGATGTTGCGCTGTGGTCGATTGGCCGTAACAGGGAAGTCCCTGGCCAGGGCTGATTAGAGATTTACTGGTAAGTGTTACCAGTAGTTTCTCGACCCGTTATGAGCCTCACATTGGCACGACTTATCAGTTATTGGGGTCTGACGTTTACCACCCCTAGACTTGATATGCGACATATCAGACGAGGAGACCGGACTGCACGGGTAGTATTGCCAGTTGGCTCGACGGGAGTTGTAGCAGGTTCGCTTGTTTTCTTCTGATCGCTCAATACCCGGGTGGCCGTTACGTTTAGCTGACCGCTTGCGGCTTGGGGGTGCTTGATATTATCATCACCCACTGCCGGCGTATTGACGAGTCTTAGAGTCCCACAAAGGAGTTACCTAGTCCAGGCGAAACGTTGTGGTGCGCGTATGCGATATGCGCATGGACCCGGTTAAAATGCGCGTATGAGATACCGTATATTAATCGGGCGGCTTGCTTTTGGTTGGGTCGTATGTGATATGGCCGGATTGATAAATCAAGTGTTGATTTATCATTTAACCATTAGATTCTCACTAGAAATCATTTCTTGCATTTTTGGATGTATGCATGCATGTATGCATTCTTTCTTGATTCATGCACATATGGATGTGCATGCACACATACATACATACATCATCCTTCATGGTTGTATATACAAAGAAAATGGTAGCAATATAAGACTCACACCATGGTTTTATATATATGAATTATTATTGCATTTGATTTAAAACAAAAAGAAAAAGGAAAGGATAATTCATGGTTTCTTTCTACACTCTTCTTTGACCTAACCATACTCACCCACCATTTAACCATGGATTAACTTTCCTTTTGGGTTTTAACTCAAGTTCAATAATATATTTATTATTTAAACATGGTTTGAGATGAGAGAAGAAAAATATATATAGATATATTTTTATTTTCTCATGAGTTTTGATCTTTTCTCTTATTCTAAAAGGCCACCATCTTCTTCCTCCATCATCTTTTGCTCTCTAGATTTATCTAGTGAGCAAATTACTCATCAAGTTAGGATTTTGAAGTGAGAAAAGCCATCACAACACCATTCTACACAAGTCTTGCCCACTTGTTTAGAGTGTTAGCTTCATTTCATTCTCTTGATCAAGTGAAGTTGCTAGCTTGGACAAAGCGGACTCCGGGTGGATCATCGTGGACCTAGAGGAGTTCAAGCGGACTTTTTCCAAACCCCAAGTGGCCGAGGAGTCTAGCGTAGGGAGATACAAAGGTTGTACTCTCAAAACCCTAGCTTAATCTACTTGTGTTGAAGTGTAGTTTTTGAAACCCTAATTTTTCTAGGAATGATTCTTTGTATGCTTACGTAGCACCCTAAAATTTTAATGTTTGGTACATGTGATGCTTCCAAACCCTTCATGAGGTGCTAGGTAAACCCAACATTGGTATCAGAGCCGACCTAGAATATTAGGCGACACTTTAGCGAAGTTAAAACCCCGATCGAAACAAAATATGGCTTTTTGGGACACTCTCTGGACATTTTTTCAAACTGTTGTTTTTCAGAATTAAAAATACTTAAAAAATTCAGCAGGCAAATATAAGCAATACTGTGAAAAACGAACCCATGAACAGTACTTTCCACCGCGAAACCGCGGCAATAACCTGCTTGGGCCGCGGTTCCGCGGCCGTACTGATGACTCTCCTTGTCGTTTTTGTACAGTAATTATTTTGTCTGCTTGTATAATTTTTGGGGTATTTTTAATCTGAATTTAGTGCTGTATGTTCTGGAGATTGTTTTGGAGTCGGTGATTCGATCGGAATTTTGATTTCGTGTTTCTTTCCGGATAATTTAGAAAGTATTGAATTGTTCGAACAAGTATCATTTACTCACTCTTTCACAGGGTTTAAATCTTTCGGAAATACGTGCAAGTTTGTTTGTGGTGGACCCTCTAGAAGACAACAAATCTTAACTCGATTATGTGACCGTCTTGAACTGCCTTTTGAACCTTAGGGTTTGGGGCAGTACGGCGTGCCACATGTGAGGCGTTGGCTTGACCCTTCTACGGCTGGACCGCTACTACTGTGTCACACTCCGGGTTTTTGAACTCCGCTCAAGTGTTGAGTTTTAGGGAATTTTGAGTATTTGATCATTCGTTCGAAAACTTTAATATCGTCTATTTATCTGGAATGTGATGCAATGTGTGGAATTCATATAGCTAGATATGAAATACGAAATATGTGATATTTCGCATTTATGATGTCTAAAGAGAATGTGGATTCCAGATATTGCAGTTTTACACTTTCTTTTCTGTGACCGTAAGTGTAGTATATCGATATCGCCGGTTTCGTTGCTATACATCAACGACAATTGGGGTACGCATACTTACTTACGTTGATGATATATGATATTATGTGTTGCTGAGATATGATGTGCAAGATTGTCGCGATAGAATAGCCGTGGGGTTTTATGTGAGATGAGAGTTTTATATTTTCATTCATGTAAATTCAAATGTAATGTAATATTCTTTTATTTGGAGCACTTCCGGGTTGAGGTCGATGCCACCAGTGTTGTATATTATTTACTTTTCCGCATTAGGATGGACCCAAGGAGGGGAGCACAGGTGACCGGGTTCTGGGGTTCAGTGGGAGGCCATCTCGAGGAGTCGAGACCGGGTCTCCTAAACTCCAGAATTGGTAGGGTCGCTTGCCTCTCTCGTAGGGGTCCAGGGTGTAGGCTTGGCTATTCATCGCGACTGTGGAATCCGTATTTTCTATTGTTGGATAAATACTAAATACGGACGTCCTAGTATATCCCACATTATATCTATGTTTCTGCTGCGATATCTGTGATGTGATCATTAGATATGTTCTGTGATAAATACTGTATATAGTATATATGATATATTATATAGGCGTTACTTATGTTTTACACCCGCGCTAGCCCTGCCCTGCTCTGCCGTTAGTTACCTAACCTAACGGTGCACGAGGGGACATCGAGGCAAATGCGGATGGCATAAGTGTACGTCGTATTTATCTGTGATGTTTAGGTGACTTAAATGATGGGACTTCATTAATGTGATTAATGAAAGATAAGAAACCTAAAAGATGTTGTAGAATCAAATTTTCAAATAAAAAGGGGGTAGCTACAGTTTTGCTTTGCATAGCGGTATATATGATATACCCTGCACCTTATTCGATGAGGAAAGAGCCGAGATCCCTTCACCGGGAGTGACCTCTTTAGCAAAACTGGCAGATGCTACAAAACTCGGTTTGGTTTTTGATTGCTTTTGGAGTTTTGCTTTGCACAGTGATATATATGATATATCCCGCACCTTATTCGATGAGGAAAGAGCCGAGATCCCTTCACCGGGAGTGACCTCTTTAGCAAAACTAATAAAAGCCTCAAAATCACTCCATTTCAAAATTCACATGATTCTACAACGATATCAAGTTCATTACGCAATAGGTTTTCATAGAAACCTGTCGTAGCTCTCCGTCATTTCAGATAAGTCCTACTTAGTATTCGTGCTACGTTTGTTGACCTCCGTCAAGGCGTAGTGTGCGGTAGCTAACTAGTATTTATCTGCTTTTGCATATGATGCAGATTGGATTAGGGTAGTCGTACGACCTTGTTGACCTCAGTCAAGGGTCGTGCGGGTGGGTTTGATTCAATCAAGAAATGGCGGGTTGAACTTGACTTGCACCCTGTGGTTTGTTGACCTCCGTCAAGGTCATGGGGTGCTTGGGGCAAAAGATTATCGGGAGTTTCAAGTGTTGAAATTTGCAATGAGATTGCATACCTTCTATGAAATAGTTGGATCCCGATACCCACTGCGAGTAAATTGTTACTCCTGGGAGAGTTTTACACAGGACAATTAGCCGATCAAGTAGGTGTCTAGAAAGGTGTCAACGGGGTTACGCCTCTGGGAAAACGAGGTTTACTTTAATTAGGTCCGTGCGAAAGCACGGGGAACCTCCCTCAAAGTACCGACACTGGCCTGGCTGAAAGATCGGCGAAGTTGTAGGGTGTAATTAATCCCGGCTAGTCTTTCCTTTTAGGATTTGAAGGAAGATTTGATAAAAACAGTGGGAGCCATCCTGATTAGATAAGATAATAACCAATCTGACCTTGCAAGAGCATACGCTAAAGTGTTTTCTTCTCTCTCTCTCCAGGTAGCGACCATGTCATGCCTTAATCAAGATAATAATATGGATGTATTGACCGAACCCGCATGTTATACTGTGCTGGGGAACGTTGGTTCCGTTCTTTCTTATAAGAGTTATAGGACTGAACAGGACATAGGGGAATACCAGGATTCCCATGCCACCCGAATGAAGAAAGTACATGATGATGCATTTTCTTCGAGTGTGTTCGTTACAAAGAACTGTTTCTCCATTTCCTCTACGTCCTGGGTATTGGATACGGGTCAGGATCCCATATATGTAATCAGTTACATGGGCTTAAGAAAGGTAGAGAACTTAGAGAAGGTGATAAAGATATAAGGGTTGGAAATGGTGCAATTGTTGCAGCTAAAACCGTCGGGGAATATCACCTTGTATTGCCAACTGGTAATACATTGATTCTGAATGAATGCTATTACATGCCGAACCTGATATGCAACATTATATCGGTTTCTTTGATGAGTAAAGAGGGATATAATTTTGTATTACAGGATAATTTTATGAACATTTTCCTTAACTAAAAGTTGGTTGGATCAGACACGTTGTGCAATGGCATTTATGTTCTAAATCAATCAACAGTTCTGAGTATAACAAACACACACAAGAGGAAGAGTTCAGAACTGAACGAATCCTTCTTGTGGCATTGTAGACTGGGTCACATCAATGCGACACGACTAGCTAAGTTGCATAAGGATGGATATTTGAATCCGTTTGAATTTTCATCTTATGACACTTGCCAGTCATGTCTCAAAGGCAAGATGACCAAAACTCCGTTTACGGGACACGGAGAAAGAGTTACGGAACTCTTGGGACTGGTGCATAGTGATGTATGCGGTCTAATGTCTACACATGCCAGGAATGGTTCTGCGTACTTCATTACATTCACTGACGATCTCTCTAGATTCGGATATGTGTTCCTGATGAAACACAAATCAGAAGCTTTTGAGAAATTTAGAGAATATAAACAAGAAGTCGAGAACCAAACCGGAAAAAGTATTAAAATCCTTCGATCTGATCGAGGAGGTGAATACTTGAGCAATGAATTCCTGGACTTCCTAAAAGAGAATGGGATTCTCTCTCAGCTGACTCCTCCATATACAACACAACACAACGGTGTATCAGAACGGAGGAACCGCATCCTATTAGATATGGTGCGCTCTATGATGAGCACAGCTGAGTTACCTATTTCCTTCTGGGGGTATGCACTGGAAACAGCTGCAGACCTATTGAATATGGTTCCTACCAAATCCGTGCCAACCACTCCATATGAGATATGGAAAGGTAAGAGACCATGTCTTAATTATGTTAAGATATGGGGTTGTCCGACATATGTAAAAACACAGAATCCGGACAAACTCGCGGCAAGGTCCATTCTGTGTAAGTTTATTGGATATCCCAAACATTCGCGCGGGTATATCTTCTACCACACCGAGAAACAAAAGGTGTTTGTTTCTCGACATGCCACCTTTTTAGAAAAGGAATTTCTTGACAAAGAGATTAGTGGCAAGGAGGTAGAACTGGAAGAGGTTCCAGCAATACAGACTACGACAGAAGATTTGGTTGAACCGGAGGATTCGGTAGTTCCCAACGAACCTCAGCCTCTCCGCCGATCTAGTAGGGTTTCTCACCCACCTGAGAGATACTACGGTTTTCTCATGGATGGTGGGAGTGAGGACTGCATCAAGGAGGATGATGACCCAACTAGCTTCGAGCAGGCCATCATGAGTGGGGACTCAGTGAAATGGCTGGATGCTATGCGGTCCGAGATGGAATCCATGTACAATAACAAAGTATGGACTTTGGAAGTTGCTCCTGAAGGGGTAAAACCAATTAGGAGCAAGTGGATCTTCAAGAAAAAACTTGGTGTAGATGGGAAAGTGGAGACTTTCAAAGCTAGATTTGTTGCAAAGGGTTTTCGTCAAAGACCAGGTGTGGACTATGACGAGACCTTTTCTCCAGTGGCTATGCTTAAATCCATCCGGATCATGCTTGCCATCGCTGCATATCATGATTACGAAATCTGGCAAATGGATGTTAAGACCACCTTTCTAAACGGTGATTTAGAAGAGTGCGTGTACATGACTCAGCCAGAGGGCTTCGTAGATAGTGGGAGCAGCGGGAAGGTGTGCAAGCTGCTTAAATCCATTTATGGATTAAAGCAAGCGTCGCGGAGTTGAAACATCTGCTTTGACGTTGTTATCAAAGAGTTTGATTTCGTCAAAAATGTAGATGAACCTTGTATCTACAAGAAGGTAGCAGAGAGTAAGGTTGTCTTCCTCGTATTGTACGTGGACGACATACTCTTGATAGGAAATGACATTCCTATGCTGCAATCGGTCAAGCTCTTCTTATCACAAAGATTCTCAATGAAAGATCTTGGTGATGCCTCCTGCATATTGGGAATCAGGATCTATAGAGATAGATCCAAACGGATATTGGGATTGTCCCAATCCAGGTATATTGACACCATACTAAAAAGATTTAGTATGGAAGAATCCAAGCGTGGGAACTTACCCACAATCTCTGGAGTCACTCTCTCCAAAGAGATGTCTCCCAAGACTGATTTGGAGAGAGCTCGCATGCAAGGGATACCCTATGCTTCGGCTGTAGGCTCTATCATGTACGCGATGATATGTACCAGACCCGATGTAGCATACTCACTAAGTGTAGTGAGCAGGTATCAAGCTGATCCTGGAGAGAGTCACTGGACAGCTGTGAAGAGCATTCTCAAGTACTTACAAAGGATTAAAGAGATGCTCTTGGTGTATGGTAACGGAGAACTCCAAGTGGAGTCCTTTACCGATTCGAGCTTCCAGAGTGATAAAGACGACTCAAAATCGCAGTCGGGATTTGTCTTTACCCTTTACGGAGGGGCGGTTAGATGGAAGAGTTCCAAGCAAGAAACCGTGGCAGACTCGACGATAGAGGCTGAATACATCGCTGCCAACGATGCTGCCAAAGAGGCTGTCTGGATCAAGAAGTTCATTACTGAACTTGGAGTAGTTCCATCCATTGAGCATCCAATACCTTTGTATTGCGATAACAATGGAGCGGTGGCTTTGGTCAAGGAACCCAGGTCCCATCAGCGATCCAGGCAAATTCTGAGGCGGTATCACCTGATCCGGGAGATAGTTGATCGCCGGGAGATCGAGGTCAGGAGGGTTGACACGAAGAATAACACAGCGGATCCACTCACGAAGGCCATTCCCCAGATACAGTTTGAGAGACTCTTCGGGATGCTCGGTATGCGATACTACAGCAGCTGGCCCTAGTGCAAGTGGGAGATTGTTAGTTGTATGTATGCCCTAGAGGCCAGTATTATACAGATGATGTATATTATATTGGATGCTTGGACATATATAGAGATGACTTTCTTGCTCGATATGATAGTATGCTATCTGGTTGCTCTTTATCTTAACATGTATACTTGTCTCTTTATACTGTCTTATAGTTACATGTTGGTAAAGCCCTCAGGATGTGTACTTGACTACCTGGACTATGATGTGGATCATACTAGTGGGGACATGGTAGTCTATAAGTACATCCTTCAAGGTCCCTATTCGTGGGTGTATCGAGACAGGGCATCGATATACCAGTGTAGACTAGCGTATACGCTTCTCGACCCATGAGATGGGCGATGGATGATCCCATATCCATTGGTGTTTGACATCAGAGATGGTATACGGGTGCTCAGTGGAGACTGGGTACACTGGACGGACTCGCCGAGAACTCCCAGATGGTATTATACCTCACGTCAGATGGCAGTTCTCAGGTGACACTTATGCAGGTTAGTCTGTAGACCCGAGATCGTCATAGAGTCTTGTGTGATTCCCACTGTGCTTTGATTTCCACCTTACCACGTCCATGAGGGCGTGCAAAACGGTGGTTTTGGGGTACAGTCCCGAGTCACATGGAGGCAATGAGCGATAGGAGGGGTTTCGTCTCTCCCGGTATTGGGGGTTGATGTTGCGCTGTGCTCGATTGGCCGTAACAGGGAAGTCCCTGGCCAGGGCTGATTAGAGATTTACAGGTAAGTGTTACCAGTAGTTTCTCGACCCGTTATGAGCCTCACATCGGCACGACTTATCGGTTATTGGGGTCTGACGTTTACCACCCCTAGACTTGATATGCGACATATCAGACGAGGAGACCGGACTGCACGGGTAATGTTGCCGGTTGGCTCGACGGGAGTTGTAGCAGGTTCGCTTGTTTTCTTCTGATCGCTCAATACCAGGGTGGCCGTTACGTTTAGCTGACCGCTTGCGGCTTGGGGTGCTTGATATGATCATCACCCCCTGCCGGCGTATTGACGAGTTTTAGAGTCCCACAAAGGAGTTACCTAGTCCAGGCGAAACGTTGTGGTGCGCGTATGCGATATGCGTATGGACCCGGTTAAAATGCACGTATGAGATACCGTATATTAATCGGGTGGCTTGATTTTAGTTGGGTCGTATGTGATATGGCCGGATTGATAAATCAAGTGTTGATTTATCATTTAACCATTAGATTCTCACTAGAAATCATTTCTTGCATTTTTGGATGTATGCATTCTTTCTTGATTCATGCACATATGGATGTGCATGCACACATACATACATACATCATCCTTCATGGTTGTATATACAAAGAAAATGGTGGCAATATAAGACTCACACCATGGTTTTATATATATGAATTATTATTGCATTTGATTTAAAACAAAAAGAAAAAGGAAAGGATAATTCATGATTTCTTTCAACACTCTTCTTTAACCTAACTATGCCCACCCACTATTTAACCATGGATTAACTTTCCTTTTAGGTTTTAACTCAAGTTCAATAATATATTTATTATTTAACCATGGTTTGAGATGAGAGAAAAAAAATATATATAGATATATTTTTATTTTCTCATGAGTTTTGATCTTTTCTCTTATTCTTAAAGGCCACCATCTTCTTCCTCCATCACCTTTTGCTCTCTAGATTTATCTAGTGAGCAAATTACTCATCAAGTTAGGATTTTGAAGTGAGAAAAGCCATCACAACACCATTCTACACAAGTCTTGCCCACTTGTTTAGAGTGTTAGCTTCATTTCATTCTCTTGATCAAGTGAAATTGCTAGCTTGGACAAAGCGGACTCCGGGTGGATCATCGTGGACCTAGAGGAGTTCAAGCGGACTTTTTCCAAACCCCAAGTAGCCGAGGAGTCTAGCGTAGGGAGCTACAAAGGTTGTACTCTCAAAACCCTAGCTTAATCTACTTGTGTTGAAGTGTAGTTTTTGAAACCCTAATTTTTCTAGGAATGATTCTTTGTATGCTTACTTAGCACCCTAAAATTTTAATCTTTGGTACATGTGATGCTTCCAAACCCTTCATGAGGTGCTAGGTAAACCCAACACAGGCTTCCCATAAATCGGGAACCAAATCGCTCCGGATCAGAGCGTCGACCGTCCATGTCGTAAAAAGGGCAGTGCAGGCTTCCTACAAAGCAGGAACCAGATCACTCCGAGCCAGAGAAAAGTCTACCACGGACACTCCGTCTCGGAGACGCGTCAAGCGTCGACCGTCCATGTCGCAAAAAGGGCAGTGCAGGCTTCCTACAAAGCAGGAACCAGATCACTCCGGGCCAGGGCAACGTCTACCACGAACACTCCGTCTCGGAGACGCATCAAGCGTCGACCGTCCATGTTGTAAAAAGGGCAGAGCATCCCAAAAAGTGGGAACCAAGGCAAGTCGCCTCCACGCAAAAGAAGATCCATCAATTTCATGCACACGACCTACATATGCTGTGTGCATTTATTGATGGGGGGCACTTTGTTGAAGTCAAAATTTGCAGCCCGGTTGACCAAGTCAAAGTCAAGGTCAACCCCAAGCCAGGTGGGCCCAAGCCCAAACAAGTGGGCCAATGCCCAGGTCGACCCCGAACACGAAGCGTCCGACCTTCCGCCATGCCAACAAAAAATCATGTAATAAATAATTTTTATGTAATTGTTTATGCATGAATGTAAACAAAATGGGCATAAAGCCAATATTTTGTAAGCCCATGGCTTATGTGCAAAAATGAAATGGCACATGAGCCATGGGATGGCTAAAATGCCATTTTTGTAAAGCCCAAGGGGCTATATGTAAATATGTAAGCCTATAAAAGGCAACATAATGATGAATAAACTAACACTTTTCATTCTCACAAAAAACCTAGGGTTTGTATCTCTTTCCCTTTTCTGAAGGTCTCAAACTTTCTTCTTTCTTTTGAATTAAATCAAGAGTTTTACTCTTCCTTTTCAAAAACAAAATAGTTTTTCACCACGAAACCCATAAAGGGGAACTTGGATCTGTCATCAGATCTCAAAAAGGAGAGATTTTGAGATCTCACATCTCTTGATCTTCAAGATCCAGCTAACAGATGAGGAAGAAGAAGAACCCCTTCCATTAACCACAAAAACACACTCAGGAGTCCAACCCCTCTCTGATTTCTCTTTCGAGAAATCTTTTTTTAGGCTAAAAGCCTCCTTTTCTCGCCGGCGCTCAAGCGTAGCGCGCCCGCGTGCCGACACGTGGCGCGCTTGCGCTCGAGCGCAAGTCGCCCCGGTGCCGACACATGGCGCGCTTGCGCTCCAGCACAAGCGCTCGAGCGCAATTCGCCCCCATGTCGACACGTGGCGCGCTTGCGCTCAAGCGCAAGCGCTCGCGCTCAAGCGCAAGCGCTCGAGCGCAAAGCGCCCCCGTACCGACACGTGGCGCACTTGCACTCAAGCGCCCAGCGCTCAAACGCAGAGCGCCCACGTGCCGACACGTGGCACTCTAGCGCCTGAGCGCACAGCGCCCAAGGTGCTGCACCACGCATCCTTTGGATGTCTTTTTCCCCTCTTTCTTTTATATATATATATATATATATATACATATATATATACATACATACATATATATATATGTACATATACATACATATTTACACATACACATACTCCACGACACTGTCCCTGTTAGAAAAAAATTTCTAACGGGGCGCTGCCCCGCACCCCGCAAGGGGGCTGCTAGCCCCCTTGACCCCCAGCCCGCTATCCGAGTAGCGGGACCCCCGTAAAAACTCTGCGTGGCTCCCGATATATCCAAAACACCTTTTCAAAACACAACACACGCGCACTGCACATTGAGTTCGCATGACCAGTTTAACCCATTAATCGGAGGTTCCCTCGCTCCAAAGGCGAGGGTAATTAACGGCAGCTTAGTCCGCGGCTGCCGGAGATTCGGATCCCTACAATCATTAAACCCCGGCCTACCCTAGGCAGGGGGAATCTGTAGTACGCCTGACAAGCGCGCGCGTATTCCCATCTCAATGGGGTGACGAAAAACACCCTACAAGGAGGAAGAAGAAGAACAAAGCATGAGAGCTCTAAAATGAAGAGAGAGAATGGAAAAAGAATAATGAACCATGGAAAAATAAAAACCAATCTTTTATCATAAATATGATGGCTAAGATTGATTTGACCACTATCATGTCTTGATAAAGCAAAAAGCAAAAGAAGAGTCTAGTGCTCTCATGAAAGATCCAAGTCAACAATGGTCAAAATGTCAACATGGTCAAGCATGGTCAAAAGGTCAAAGCAATTAGCCATAACATAATTATCATTAAAAAGATTAGTAAATATTTTCCTCACCTCATAATGGTTTTGACCGAACCAACGGTCAAAACCCTAATGAGGTACCTCCTCCTTCTTCGCTCCTCACAACCGTGCATACACACCCGCATCCGCATTCCGTAGAATGCAAATGCACAGAAGACAAAACTAATCCATCCATACAATACTAGGATCCGGTTTAAACCAAAGCCCACTAGTATTGTCTTCCCGAACAGCATACGCGCACAAGTGCACGTAAGTGATCGTAGCCCTGCCGTAAAACCATACGGCCTCTACACCTTTCGCCCAGTGCAGGGAAACTCTCTGTATGGGACTCTAAAGACTCGACACTACGCTGGCAGTGGGTTTAACCACGGACCGCAAGTGGCACTAGCTGTACGTAACGGTCCCCAAGTAGATGTCGATAAGAAGGCCGATGAGGTAAACCCATCCGAACTCCTACTGATCCTGAATGTGACAATCTCCGTACAGTCCGGTCTATTCGTCTGAGAGTATCGCATGGCGGGCCTAGGGGCGGTAAACGTCAGACCCCTAATAGAGGTACAAGTCATGCTGGAGTGTAGCCCAGAACACCCTGAGAAACTACTGGAAACACTACCGGTAATTCTCGCTTGCCCTGGCCAGGGACTTTGTGTAATGGCTCTCCTAGACACAGCGCGATATCAACCCCCAATACCGGGAGAGACGAATCATGTCTAACCGTCACTGCCTCCAAGTTCTTCGGGACTGCACCCAACTACTACCTATTTGTACGACTCCTTTGAGCCGTGGTAGGATAGTAATCAAAGAACAGTGGGAACACACTCGAGGTGAAGTGACAGTGTCAAGTCAACGGACTAAGCTGTACTCATATCACCTGGGAACCGATAACTGACGATAGGCATAGTACCAACCAACAGTTCCCGACGAGTCATGTCCAGTGTACGCGTAACCTAACGAGCACCCGCATACTATCTCAAGTACGACATACTAATGGCTGTGGGACAGACCATCTCCCCTGCTGGGATGAGAAGCGCATACGCTAGTCTACTCCAGAGTATCGATGCCCCATCTCGATAATCCTACGACTAGGGACCTGTATAAGGATGTGCTTGTAGATTACCCAGCCCCCATTAGTGTGACTGCCATCACAACACTGGTAATCAAGCAAAGATCATAAGGGCTCTACTAATGTGTATAGACGATATGCTAAAAGAAACACATGCACACATTAAAGTAGAAACAAACCAAGTAGCATACTACCATTTTGAGCAAGATTGTCTATACAACTGTGAATATCCTAAGCTTCCATTAAGTAATATACAAACTAGTATGATACAATAATGGCCTCTAGGGTATATACACTAACAATCTTCTACTTGCACTAAGGCCATGTACTGGCGTATCGAAGACCTATCATCTCGATCAGCCGCTCGAACTGAGTCTGGTGTATGGCCTTCGTGAATGGATCTGCAGTGTTATTCTCCGAATCTACTCTCTTCACCTCGATCTCCCGGCGATCTACGATCTCCCTGATCAGGTGGTACCGCCTCAAAATGTGCCTGGACTTCTGATGGGACCTGGGTTCCTTCGCTAAAGCTATAGCGTCGTTGTTGTCACAATACAGCTGTATTGGATTAACAATGGTAGGAACCACCTGAAGCTCTGTGAGGAACTTCTTCATCCAGACAGCTTCCTTTATGGCATCGCAAGCAGCTATGTACTCCACTTCCATAGTTGAGTCAGCAACGGTTTCCTGCTTGGAGCTCTTCCAGCAAACCGCCCCTCCATTGAGGGTAAAGACATAACCCGACATGGACTTGGAGTCATCCTTGTCACTCTGGAAGCTGGAGTCAGCAAAGGCCTCGATCTGGAGGTCTTTTCCGCCATACACCAAGAACATCTCCTTAGTCCTTCTCAGGTACTTAAGAATGTTCTTTACTGCTATCCAGTGTTTCTCCCCTGGGTCCGACTGATACCGGCTTACAACGCTCAATGTGTATGCTACATCTGGTCTGGTACACAACATCGCATATATTATAGAGCCTACCGCAGATGCGTAGGGTATAGATGACATGCGAGCCCTTTCCAAATCAGTCTTGGGAGACATATCTTTGGAAAGGGTGATTCCGTGACAAGCCGGTAGATTACCGCGCTTTGAATCTTCCATACTGAATCGTTTCAGTATGGTGACGATGTACCTGGACTGCGAAAGTCCCAACATCCTTTTAGATCTATCACGATAGATCTGGATCCCCAGAATGTAGTTGGCATCGGCCAGGTCCTTCATGGAGAACCTCTGTGACAAGAATCCTTTGACTGACTGTAGCATAGGAATATCATTTCCTATTAGGAGAATGTCATCCACTTACAAGACGAGGAATACCACAATTCTCCCTACAATCTTACTGTAAATGCATGGTTCATCCAGATTTTTGATAAAGTCGAATTCTTTGACAGTATCATCAAAGCAGATGTTCCAACTCCACGATGCCTGCTTCAGTCCATAGATGGACTTAAGCAACTTGCACACTTTACCGCTGCTCCCACTCTGAATGAATCCCTCCAGCTGATCCATATAGACGCACTCTTCCAAATTTCTATTTAGGAAAGCCATCTTTACGTCCATCTGCCAGATCTCATAATCGTGGAAGGAAGCAATGGCAAGAAGGATCCGAATGGATTTGAGCATAGCCACTGGAGAAAAGGTCTCGTCATAGTCCAAACCAGATCTTTGACGAAAACCCTTTGCAACAAGTCTAGCTTTATAGGTTTCAACCTTCCCATCTACACCAATCTTCTTTCTGAAGATCCATTTGCAGCCTACGGGTTTTACCCCTTCTGGAGCAATGTCCAAATTCCAAACTTTGTTAGTGTACATAGACTCCATTTCGGTCCGCATTGCATCCAGCCATTTTACTGAGTCACCACTCTGAATGGCTTGCTGGAAGCTAGTAGGCTCATCATTTTCAATGACGCAATCCTCTTGATCCCCGTCTATGAGAAAACCATAGTATCTCTCGGGTGGATGAGACTGCCTACTACTCCTGTGGAGTGGCGCTGGTATGTCCGGTTCTCCTGAAACTTCTGGTTCTTCCAAGCTTTCAGTAATAGCTTGTGGTTCTGGAATTTCTTCCAGTTCTATTGTGCTCCCACTTATTCCTTTTTCTAAAAACTGATGTTCCAGAAAGTGGGCATGACGAGAAACAAAAACCTTTTGTTCCTCTGCGTAATAGAAAAGATACCCCCTGGAGTTCTTTAGGTATCCCACAAACTTACACAGTACTGAGCGTGCCTCGAGTTTGTCCGCATGCTGCTTTTTAACAAAAGCTGGAGATCCCCATATCTTCATATATTGAAGATGGGGTTTCTTCCCACACTACATCTGATATGGTGTGGTAGGCACAGTCTTGGAGGAAACCTTGTTCAAAATATATGCAGCTGATTCTAGTGCATAACCCCAGAAGGATCGCGGTAACTCAGCCTTACTCATCATGGACCGAACCATATCCAATAGGGTTCGATTCCGCCTTTCAGATACACCGTTGTGTTGTGGTGTGTATGGAGGAGTAAGCTGAGAGAGAATTACATTCTCATTTAAGTAGTCCAAAAACTCGGCACTTAAGTATTCACCACCTCGATGAGATCTCAGTGTCTTTATACTCTTGCCTGTTTGTTTTTCAACTTCATTCTTGTATTCTCGAAATTTCTCAAAGGCCTCGGATTTATGCTTCATCAGGAAGACATGTCCATACCTAGAGAAATCATCCGTAAAAGTAATGAAGTATGAATAACCACTTCGCGCATGTGTAGACATTGGACCATACACGTCACTGTGTATGAGTCCCAAGAGCTCGCTCGCTCTTACTCCGTGTCCAGTGAACGGAGTCTTTGTCATCTTTCCCATGAGACAAGATTCACAAGTATCATAAGACTGATACTCGAACGGATTCAAGTATCCCTCTTTATGTAACTTTGTTAACCATGTCTCATTGATGTGACCCAGTCTACAATGCCATAAGAAAGCCTGATTTAATTCCGGAGACTTTCTTTTAAGTGTGTTCTGGACATTGAAAACCTGAGCTTGATTCAGTACGTATATTCTGTTTTCTAATGTACCTGACCCAATCAGAACTTGATTTAGGTGGATATGGACCACATCGCTTACAAAAGTAAAATCATATCCTTCCTTAGAAAGTAAGGATACATATATGATATTACAAGTCGCACTAGGTACATACAAACAGTCACGCAGAATCAATATCTGCCCAATTGTCAATCCAAGATGATATTCCCCTACGGATTCAGCGTCCATGCTCATTCCGTTGGCAACCCTGAGAGTCATATCACATACCCTGATAACTCTACGGTTTCTCAGAGCCTGTAATGAATTACAGATGTGAGATCCTGATCCAGTATCCAATATCCATGAAGTAGGGTTAATTGACATACAGTTTTCTACTACAAACACACCCGAAGCCGAAACCACAACATGCTTCGAATCCTGGCTACTGGCTTTGCTAGCCCTGCAATCCTTCTGCCAATGTTCATTCCCATAACAATAGGAACGTCCCTCCTTTACTACATCCAGTCCCGAAACTTTTGCCCTTCCCTTTCCTTCTACTTCCCTGGTTTCCTTCAGGGTATAAGTAGAGGGCAGAGACTGTAGAATCAAGTCAGTATTTGACCCGTTCTTCAACATGGTCTTCAGGTCCGTGAGCTCATCAAAATAGCTGGTCTCTGTAAGGACGTTTCCCCCTACAGATGACCCGATAGCCAACCTCGCTTGAAGCAATTCGTTCAAGATCTCATATCTTGCGATACTTGCGATACCATATAAATCTTTGTTATGGAGGAAGATAGAAACTAAGTCCATCTTCTCGTGCTGCCTCTGGTATACACCATCAACTAAGGCCAACACGAGGCACTTGGCATTCGCATAGTATTTTTCCGATGTCTTACGGATATCAATATCCGCGACAGTGGAAACTGGTCCTGAGACGGCAGGGGTTTGATTAGTTAAGAGGTGTCCCAGCTTGTCATGGGTAATGGACATCTGGACAGACCTTTACCAGTCATAACAGTCAAATTCAGTCATTTTATTATCTAGATGTAACCTATGTGTGGTCACTGGGTCGCTGCAATTAAGAGAGAGAGAAGAAAACACTCAGCATGATGCTCTTGCAAGTTTAGATTGGTTTTTAGTTTATCTAAACAGGATGGCTCCCACTGTTTCTCGAATCCTTCCTCAAACCATAAAAGAAGAATTAGTCGGGATCAATCTCACCGTACAATACTTGCTTAACCGTTCAGCCAGGCCAGTGTCGGTACTTCGAGGGAGGTTTTACGACGCTTTCGCGAAGTTCCTTAATTAAATAACCTCTTTCTCCTGTGGGCGTAGCTCCGCTAACACCTTTCTAGACACCTACTTGGTTTATAGCATTGATTGTTAAGTGAAAAGTTTCCCGAGGAGTAGCGGATACACACAGTAGGATCGGGATCCAAATATCATTGTGAGATAATGCTGAAGGAATCCTACCAACATTATCAAACTCCAAATGGTATGCAGCACTAGCAAGTTTCAGTTTCTTTAGAAACTCTTGATGTGGATTTTTGCCCCATGCTCTTATGACCTTGACGAAGGCCAACATATCATAAGTCACATGTCAAGTTCTACCCGTCATTATTCAGGTTAATTTGAACCCACCCGTACATACCCTTGACGAAGGCCAAAATAGTAGTACGACTATCCCAAACCAACGCATCTATCTATGCTACAGATAAATATTCAGCAGCTACCAATCACTATGCCTTGGCGAAGGTCAAAATACATAGCTTGAATACTACTGAATATTTAACTGAAATGACGGAGGGATACGAATGGTTTTGGCGGAACCGTGAACGTAGTGAACTTGATATAATCGAAGGAACCTGATAGCTTTTAAAAGGAGTGGTTTAAGCTCCGCATTTTTAAAAGTTTTCTGTTTTGAAAAGAAACCGAGTGGTTTTGAAATTGTTCCAACGATTTTAACTTTGGTTTATTTTCTTGCATTAATTTAATGCGTCCCATAAATTAATCCTACCATTGCAGAAAACAACGAAAATATGACGTACGCTTATGCCATCCGCATTCGCCACGGGGCCCGTCATCACCCGTTAGGTTACTTAACTAACGACAGAGCGAGGGCTGGACTAGCGCGGATGCAAAACATAAGCAACGCCTACTAGATATCATATATAGATATATACATTCGTCAGATGCAATGATAGCCATTCCAGATTACAGATGAACACATTGGATATGCTAGGAATTCGCGTTTCGTTCGAGCCTGCAACGAAAGACGGATTACACGGTCGCGATGAATAGCCAAACCCCACCCTAGACCCCTACGGGTGCGGCAAACTACTCGCCAAGTACCCGAAGTGAAGCAACCTCCCTCAACAACGTGAGTAGGACACTCGGCACTTCAAAGTACCCGGTAGTTTGTGGACCCCACCTTGGGCCTATCCTAGGAGCAAAAACAGTAAAAGAAATAATATACAATGGCGGCTACAACCTCATCCCGGATGTGCGGCCATAAAAATAATATTACATCAATTTACATATTACATCAAATGAAAGATAAAGAAACTCTCATCTCACAAACCCCGGCTATTCATCCGCGACAATCCAACAAGTTTATATACACAAACCAACATCACAGATCACAGATATGTATAACCCCCACTAATCGACGTATAGCGATTAGTAGACGTTCAATACATATATCACATCACAGAATATCCGATTAGCAAAAGTACTTAGAATTTCGATCGAAAACCTGATTTGAAACTACCCCAAGCACAACACAGTACTCAGCAAAATCTGGACAGAAACAAACTATCTTAAAAAACACAAAACCATCACAGAGAACACCTGAAGAAATTTGGTGCGCGGCCGAGTCAACTCGGCCGCGGATCCGCGGCGGATCGCTGGATCGACCGCGGATCCACGGTCTTCTGAGTGACTCAAGCGCCCAAATTTCTACAGTTTCCCCAGAAAACCCTGCACATATTTTTAAGGTCCCCTGAAAAAAATTTCGACCAGTTTCTAAAAACGACAGAAAAGTGCATTTTTCGACGTGTTTTGCGATTTTTTTCGGCGATCGATTTTCTAACACTTTGGTAACAAGTTAGTAATGGTTTAGCGAGGCTCTGATACCACTGTAAGTCCACGTTACCCACCTCGGTGCTTACGGGGAGGCGGAAAAGGTAAAAAACAAGTTTTTATCACTAGGTAACATGGACTAAAACTTGAGAATCTTTGCCAAACCATTGCTAACACACAACATGAGGTTCTATCTACTATGCTAAAGAGATTATACCTCACGAAACCGGTCCTTCGGGTCTTCTCTACGCTGTTCTCCTCGTCCATGCAAGCTCCAAGGATCGATCCGGATCTTGGTCACCTCCGCGGCCTCCTAGAGTCGAAGACGATCCACCCGAGAGTTTGTGTTCCAAGCTCCACCTCAATACCGAGGTAACTAGGGCAACAAGTGTGCTATGCTTGATGTCCTAGGTGGTGTAGAAGAAGAAGATGGATTTGTTTGTCAATTTAGATCCTTATTTTCTCAACACATGAGAGCAAAGGAAAAATCTTAGTGAGGAGGAAGAAGAAGAACAAAGCATGAGAGCTCTAAAATGAAGAGAGAGAATGGCAAAAGAATAATGAACCATGGAAAAATAAAAACCAATCTTTTATCATAATTATGATGGCTAAGATTGATTTGACCACTATCATGTCTTGATAAAGCAAAAAGCAAAAGAAGAGTCAGTGCTCTCATGAAAGATCCAAGTCAACAATGGTCAAAATGTCAACATGGTCAAGCATGGTCAAAAGGTCAAAGCAATTAGCCATAACATAATTATCATTAAAAAGATTAGTAAATATTCTCCTCACCTCATAATGGTTTTGACCGAACAAACGGTCAAAATCCTAATGAGGCACCTCCTCCTCCTTCGCTCCTCACAACCGTGCATACACACCCGCATCCGTATTCCTTAGAATGCAAATGTACAGAAGACAAAACTAATCCATCCATACAATACTAGGATCCGGATTAAACCAAAGCCCACTATTATTGTCTGTCCGAACAGCATACGCGCACAAGTGCACGTAAGTGATCGTAGCCCTGCCGTAAAACCATACGGCCTCTACACCTTTCGCCCAGTGCAGAGAAACTCTCTGTGTGGGACTCTAAAGACTCGACACTACGCTGGCAGTGGGTTTAACCACAGACCGCAAGCGGCACTTGCTATACGTAACGGTCCCCAAGTAGATGTCGATAAGAAGGCCGATGAGGTAAACCCATCCGAACTCCTACTGATCCTGAATGTGACAATCTCCGTACAGTCCGGTCTATTCGTCTGAGAGTATCGCATGGCGGGCCTAGGGGCGGTAAACGTCAGACCCCTAATAGCGGTACAAGTCGTGCCGGAGTGTAGCCCAGAACACCCTGAGAAACTACTGGAAACACTACCGGTAATTCTCGCTTGCCCTGGCCAGGGACTTTGTGTAATGGCTCTCCTAGACACAGCGCGATATCAACCCCCAATACCGGGAGAGACGAATCATTTCTAACCGTCACTGCCTCCAAGTGCTTCGGGACTGCACCCAACTACTACCTGTTTGCACGACTCCTTTGAGCCGTGGTAGGGTAGTAATCAAAGAACAGTGGGAACACACTCGAGGCGAAGTGACAGTGTCAAGTCAACGGACTAAGCTGTACTCATGTCACCTGGGAACTGATAACTGACGATAGGCATAGTACCAACCAACAGTTCCCAACGAGTCCTGTCCAGTGTACTCGTAACCTAACGAGCACCCGTATACTATCTCAAGTACGACGTACTAATGGCTGTGGGACAGAATCTCCCCTGCTGGGATGAGAAGCGCATATGCTAGTCTACTCCGGAGTATCGATGCCCCGTCTCGATAATCCTACGACTGGGGACATGTATAAGGATGTGCTTGCAGATTACCCAGCCTCCACTAGTGTGACTGCCATCACAACGCTGGTAATCAAGCAAAGATCTTAAGGGCTCTACTAATGTGTATAGGCGATATGCTAAAAGAAACACATGCACACATTAAAGTAGAAACAAACCAAGTAGCATACTACCATTTTGAGCAAGATTGTCTATACAATTGTGAATATCCCAAGCTTCCATTAAGTAATATACAAACTAGTATGATACAGTAATGGCCTCTAGGGCATATACACTAACAGCTACCACCTCGGTCTCCACGCGGAGGGCGAGGGCCACATGCTGGAGAACCTGGGAAGACACGAAAAGGTCAGAAAACAGAAAAGGGTACCAAATCTCACGATGAACTAGGGACTTACTTGCACGGACTCCTGGGCGATCGACGCCAGCTGGGCCCTGAGGGTCCCTCCAGGAACTCGACCCCTAGCCGAGGTCTCTATTTCGTGCAGGAGGCTGTCCGCGACCGATAGCCCCAACCGCACCGCGAACCGGAGCCCCCCTTCCTCCACTACGGTCGGCGAGGACCGGCCCCGGAAGGGTCTCCGGGAACTCTTCTTGAGCGGCTCCGAAGGAGAGCCGATCTCTTCTTCCGAAGCCGTGTCCTCCAGAATCAGGGCCCGCTTCCGACCCGATGCTCTGCTGGGGCCCGGGGCGGGATCCACCACCGAGCGTCCTCGAGGCGCTGCCTACAGAGCAGTAGGGGTCGAAGCGGGCTGCGTCCGAGAAGAGCTGGCGCCCCCGACCCTAGTAGGCTGCCTCGGCTGGCGCATAGCATCTCGGAGAGAGCCGAAGTCCATGGATCCTGCACGAAACGAACACCCAACAGATCAGCAACACGAGTAAAATGTAAACCCGAAAAGAAAGCCTAACTTACCAACGAACTCGACGGGGCTAAGCCCGGCCCAGCTCAAAACTCTCTCGGACAGCAGCACGTCATGGCGAGGGACGGGCTCCTATGACGCCACTCTCACCACGGCGGGGTCATCGGACAGGTTCCCCGGCAGACACTTCTCCCTCGACCACTTGGTGGGAACCGGCCAGTCCTCGCCCTCGGGAGGGGAAACGAAAAAAATTTCTTTTTTCAATCATGAATGGAGGAGGGCAGGGCCACGACCCTAGTCCCGGCAGCGACCCCGGGCCGCTTCCTAAAAGTAAAGTAAACCCATCTCGGGTCGTCAGCTCGACCGCCAGGGTGACTTTTGAAAGCGAGGGAGGAATCAAGAAGGGAGAGACTGAAAGGAACCGCCTGCAGCCTCAGGCGGATCAAGAACCCAAGGAGGATCCTCCACGCGTTCGGCACTAACTGGCCGGGGGCCAAGCCGAAGAAATTCAAAGCGGCGATGACCTCAGGAGAGAAGGGCAGGCGCATTCCGCCCCAAAAAGCTTCCAAATACAGGGCAATCTCCCTGCCCTGTACCTGGTCTGCCCTCTCTCCCTCCTCGATTAGACGGAGCGTGTAGCGTGGGGGAATGTGGAAGCGAGCCCGAGAGCTGGCGAGCTCGTCCTCATGCCTCACCCAGTACGAGGTGCTTGGGGACACATCAGCCGCCTCCTCCCTGGAGGCGGCCCCCGCCTCACGGCCCCGGGAAGAGGGCCCAGCCCCTGCTCCCCGAGAAGACTCAAAAACATCTAAAGGGACCCTAGCATCTACTCCTACAACATCTACTGATTCTACAGAGGAAGACATCTAACCTGGGAAAAGAAACTCTTCAAAGGTTGGAAACGAAATAGGGGAGATGAGCGCCGAGCAGCTGAGGCTTAAGAGAGGAAAATATGAAAGAGTAGGGGCCCTAGGGAGGACCCCACCCGTATTTATTGCCGCATCCAACGGCGCCCATCGTCTCCCGACGAAAGGGCTCCTCGTGCGTAGTGGCTCCGATCGTTCCACGTAGCGGCCCAGCGCTGGGCCGAGTCCCATCAAACGCCACAGGCCTGCACACGTCGTATCGGTTCATCGACGCTCGACACGTGGGTCGTCGCTTCGACTGCAGAGTGCACGAACCGACGCACCTTCTTTAAATGCAAAGATCTCACCCTGATTCGTTAGCGAAAGAGACAACCGACGTCCCGGGGACTCGTCCCGACGAAACCATAGAAGGGATCTCACCTCGGGAGGCCCAGCAGTCCACTCCTGACCCGACCACTAGCTGGTCGGGACAAGAGTGGGGGGCTAATGATAGTGCTCGATATTGGCGATCTCCAAGATCAGGACACGTGGCAGATGATGTGTCCCAGAGCTCAGAAGAAAGGGCCGCAGGGGCCGACCAAGCCACCCCTGTACCCGACCTGCAAGCACAAGCTGGCTCACCTCAGAGCCCCCGGGAATTGGCCTCCTCAGCCCTCAGCTCGCCCCGAGCTGCCACAGGACCAAGACTCATCGGCCCTCTAGCTCGTCCCCGAGCTCCCCAGCCGAGGCCATCTTCCTCGGCCTTCCAACCGACCGACTCCACCACTCACAGGCGTAACCTCCGCTCCGCAAATCTCGCCATGCGCAGATTCTCCGCCAGCTACATCCCACGTTCCACGCCATCACGATCCCCATTAATGGGCGATCCGCTCCTTACGCAGGCGTGACGTCGGGAGCGTAACTGCCGGCGAGATTCTCGCGCCTGCTGCTGTGTGCTACCGCCACTATATAAACCCCCATCACAGAGGGGTCAAGTAAGCCATTTTTTACTCTTTAAGCGTTGCTCTACTCGGATCTCGTCGCTAACTTGATCGTCGGAGGGTCCTCGGTGGTACCAAACCACCCTGGGACTTCTTTGCAGGTACTCGGCATCAAGCTCCTCATACCGCCTCTTCCACCAAAACCCATTGAGACCCACACGCAACAAAAGATAACCATCTAAGTCCACCAGGAGATCAACGGAAGACAACATCTGACGGAGACCCAAAAAGGACCTCCATCAGGCAACGCCCGATTCTTCTTGGAAAACCATGGCGAAATCCTGAAATCTTAGAACCTGTAAATTGCAGGTGAAGCGGAAGGGGACGCAAGTGAGTAGAAATATCGACCTTCGATATATCCATGACGCGAGTTCGAGTGTGCATGCTGCAATATCGCTTGCGATTGGATTCCCTAAGAATGGGATTTTTCTGGCTCCTGCATAGTACCACCATGCCTTATAGGTGCACAAAAATAAGTATTGTTAGGGCTTTGAATGTATTAAGATATGCATATCTTTTATCATATCTTTTATATCATTTTGTATTTATCTTTTATTGGGGTTTACGTATATTATACGTATATTTTGCATTAGGATTTTATCTTATGGGTTATATATAGAGAGGCATATTGTACATTATATTTTGATCAATTGTTAATAATATTTTTCCTCTCTCAAATTTAATGGTTTCTGACATAGTATCGGGGCACACCCTACCATTGATTACTGTCGCCATTGTTGATTGATCCTCTCCACCACATCGTCTCTTCGTCTTCACGTCTCCTTGATCGCCGCATCTCCCCATCGTTGAATCCCTCTCTATCTGATGACACCGACGGCACCGTCAATCCATTTCTCCTTCTCCTCTTATTCGAACCTAAATTTCTCATTGCCCTTTGTTTCTTGCTTATTTAACACAATTTGATACATCACATTAAAATCATCGTCGTCGTCATCGCCATCGTCATCTGAAATCGCAAAATCAGAATCTGATGAATCTGAATCTTTTTCTGTTCTTCACCTCCTTTCCTTCCATTTTCTCGTCTTATTCATCTGCTTTCTATCTTTTTCACGATAACCAATATCAAGAAAATCCTCCTTAATAAAATTATCCTCATATGCATCCAAAAATCTATTCATCCTCATCTTCTTGCTTTTCTTTTCTCGTTTACCCACAACAAGAAGATATTCCATATCAAAATCATCCTCGTCCTCATCTTCTGAAATCTTCGATGGTCATTTTTACTGAAATTTACGAAGTCCTCTCCACCGGCGATTTCTAAATCCTTTCAATAATATCAAGATATCTCCCCACCGTCGAAATCACCACTTCCGCCACCGATCTCGTCGAAGTCACCTTCTCCAAATTAAAACTTTTTTTAAAAAAAAAAATTAAAACGATTCAAGGTAATGTCATTTTCGCTAATATCGTCGTTTTCTATATTTTCCGTTGTTTCTACTTCTATTTGGACAATACCATATATTCATTTTTCTTCTTTTTCTTGTACTACTTTATAGACTATGTCGTCTCCTTTTTTTGTCTTACTCTTCTGCAACTACAGCATGGGTAATTGCTTCACTTTATTTTTGTGTTTCTTCTATTTTGTTAATGATATCATCTCATTTTTCTTTTTCTACCTCAATATGTGCAATGTACTTTTCTCCTCTTCCTTTTCCTTACTCTTTTAGTACTTCTATTTCAGTATGATCGAAATTGCTTACTCTCCTCGTGACTATCTTTTATCACAGCTGAAGTACATTTCTGGTTTTCTTGCACGAGCCACGGTTGATAATTCTATCATTACTGACAGTACTTTTACAGTTACGTCGATGGAGGTTCATCTGAAATTTCGTCAAGCAGATGGAGCAACTCTATCTAAATCCATTCCATAGATCAAGTGGTCGATCTCTTACGAAATCTCAAAAACGTATCCAAGCATTGCATTTCTTGTCCAAACTCTTGGTTTATGATCCACCGTGAGTTTGAGGGGCTATTAAGATATGCATATCCTTTATCTTATCTTTTATATAATTTTGTATTTATCTTTTATTGGGATTTATGTATTATACATATATTACGTATTAGGGTTACATCTTGTGAGTTATATATAGAGAGAGAGATATTGTATATTGTATTTTGATTAATAGTTAATAATATTTTTTTGTCCCAAATTCATTGGTTTCTAAGAGAATGGTTGTAATTTTGTAATATAATTAGAATTAAGGTTGCATGTTTGTGTACTTTAAGGCTTAATTTGCATGTTTACTCTAGTATTTCATCACTCCTTGTGCATGAGCAATAAAATACTCAAATGATTTTTACATAGCCAAATGAGCTTGGATCGATCCTGTTGTGTTGAAATCATTTTCTAATGCGGATTTAGTTACTGTTTGAAGCTATTATGTGAAAAATATGTAAAATGTACCTACAATGGTGATATCTCAGTTTACAAAGGCACTGTTAGGGTATTATTTTTGTTTAATGCCTTAAATTAATATCATGAAAAGATAAATATAATTAAATTTCCCGACCAAGACACCCTTACAAATCAAAACTTCTTGACATGACAAGTTTTGACAGTTAAGTTTTAATCTTATATATGAAAGCCAAGTAACACTTCATCACAACTGTTCCAGTTTTATCAGATGTCTCTGAAGAAATTAACAATGCCTTTTTGCATGCCGAGCTATACATAATATTTTCTTCTTCATTTTGCCCCGAGAGAGCTGGACTTGAAGATCAGTAATACATAATATCTTAAATGTTGCATTAGGCCCATAGTTTTCCCTTTTAGTTATCTATAATTTTCTCTCACGTGCTATGCTATGTATCTATGTATGTATGTGTGTGTATATATAGATAGATAGATAGATAGATAGATATTACTACTAGATTTGACCCCACACCTAACATGTGGAATAAAAAATGATTGAATATATTAGTACTAGATTTGACCCCACACGTAACACGTGGAATAAAAAATGATCAAATATATATATATATATATATATATATAGAGAGAGAGAGAGAGAGAGTATTTTTTGCTATGTTTAAGAAAAAATAAACAAATATTATATTTTATACATATGTTTTCATTATGTTTAAAAAACAATAAATGATGCAGTCAGTTATTTTTTGTTATTTAAATACAAATATTAATATCTTTGAGAAATAACTCAATCATGAACATTTTTCTTTGCATAAAACTCAATATATGATGTTCCAAGGATAAATCTCTAGAAAAAGCTCAATCATGCATGAACATTTTTTAAAATTAAAATAAAAAAAATAAAGGAAAAAGCTAGTTGATTATTTTTAGTTATGAAAAATTCTTGAGAAATATTTTTTTAGCCAAATGAGTTAAACTAAAATAAAAACCAAATCATTAAAAATAATGGCTCAAAAATTATTTTTCCTTTGTTCGGTCTCATATTAGTGGACCTTTTGAAAATGAATAATGGAAAAAGATATGAAAATAAATATTGGTAAAAAGAAGGGGGAAAGGAAAAAGACCAAAATTAGTGTTTTGACTTACAAATGATTTCTTGACCAATCCAACTTTGTATTAGAGTAATAGATAAATTGCCTGTATTGAGCTCATATAAAAAAAATATTGGCAAAACAACTATAAACAATTTATTTGAAATTCGAGATTGATTCAAATATTAAATCTCGAAAGCTACTGACAAATAAAAAGGGGTTAATTTATTTTCATTACTCTAAAAAAATGTCATATGAAATGTCATAGGAAGTAATTAGCTTTCTTATTTAAAACCGTTCCAATTTTCTTTGCTACTCATAGTTTATTTCATTTAGCTTTCAAGCAAATTATTTATTAGTTGTTCCTAGGCTATTTAGATTGATTTGTTTGGAATTTTCCTTTTTCATTTTTTTTGTAGCTGTTGTTATTCATGGGTACTAAACAGCAGCATACCTCAAATCCGCCACTATTTTTTTTCTAAAATATAATTTTATTTGGCTAAATGGCTTTAAAATACCGAAAATTTGCTGCACCAGCACATAAATTCTCAATGTTTATTTTTTGGAACATAAATAACGGATGTTTCACAGTAGTAGTTTGCTACCCAATTAACGGTGAGTGAGTGAGTGAGTGTGAAATGACCTTTTTAATCTCTTCTCCACTACCCATTAATTTTGTTAACCAGGTATGGAAAAAAAAAATTTAAAAATATTCTCTCTCAAACTTTCTCAATTTTGATTTTCCACTAACCTTCCCAGAAATTGGACAAGATCACCGAAATGCTATCGAGTGCGAAAGAGATGGGATTAGAGATATCTCCATCAAACTTTTCTCAATTTTCAATTTACCTAGTCCAAGAATTGCCTGCAATATCTTTTAATGACCCATCACAATAAAATTCTAGTAGAGTGGAGATGAATTTGGAGACTAAATAAATCTTTTGGAAACGCCATTAGTGGAAAGAAAAGGTTAGCCTATGAAGAATTTGAGAAGAAGAAAATCCCTTTTTTTTATTTCATCTGCCAAGGATTAAAGAGTTATAAAAAAAACAAGGTTATATTATATATATAAGCAGCATGCGGGAATCTGAAAAGAATATTCTAACCCCAAAATAACGGCAGGTATTAAGTTATGAAAACTTTGGGTATTTAAAAATCAAAAAATAAACATTGGATATTATAAGGTCAACAAACTTTGGATATTTTAAAGAAATTTAATCATTTTGTTTTAAAGTAAAATCAGAATAATTTGACACGTCATCGTTATTTAGTTGGCGGTAAATTGAGGCTTTAATATTTTTTGTATTGCTTTCTTTTGGTATTAAAATAGTAGAGATGAGATATAAACAATTATTAATTTATCAAAAAACCCACACAGGGTGACGAAACGAGGCGCCACCATTAATGAAAACCATGATCCAAAAAGATGGATCGATCTCTTCAACATAACCAACCTGAACCCTCCTACTCTCTCCTCTCAACTTATCAAGAAACAAGAACCTCCTCAACCCGTATCTACGGAAAACCCCCGAAACAGAAAGAAAAGCAAGCAATGACGCGGCCGAAAGTGACACTTGCACGACCGACTCGGAAGTGTGGCGGTGTTCAGAATAAGAGAGCACAAAATGAGAGACCAAAGTCACAGCCATCGATAACAGCAAATGAAGGGACCATGAGAGCACGTGAGCTTTTGAGGGGAGCAGTGGCTCTTTGTTCACCATTTTTTCTTTCTCCATATTTTTTGAGTGAGAGTCGAGAGGATCGATAAGGATTGAATGCATGCATGTGATATATAAAAGGGGTTGGTTTTAATGCACGTGCTTGAATTGAGTGATGACACGGTGGGACCCACGTGTGGATTTAAATTTTATTTGGGGGATTGGATTGGCTGCAAAGGTCGTACATTGCTGGCTGCATCTTCCTCAAGGTAATTAATCGGATGATGTGAAGTTACTGGAGTAACCATTGGATGCATGAATTAATTAGGGTAATGAGATGGCGATATATTTGGGAATGCAGATTGAAGCTGGTGAGCTCCTGGCTGCTTGCAATTTCCACGCGATTTTGGCGGCACCGAGAAACTGAGAACTTTTAGATGGATGGTGATATATATAACAATCAGGGAGGGTGAGAACTGAGAACTTTTAGATGGATCATGGTTGTGGAGGTGCATGCTTAGAAAAACAAAATTTGATTGAGTTCTCGGAGCTCAGGATTTCGTATGCATGCGGCAGATAGAGAGAGATAAGGATGGTTTAGTCAATAAATTGTCCAGTTAACCATGGTTAACCATAACCCTAATAAAGGGGTTAAATAGACATATATATAGGGACATTATTATTAGTTTTAAAAAAAGTTTGGGATTGCTTTTATTATCAGCCAAATGGGGAGTTAAATAGTGGGGGAATTATTTTTCAAAATACCTAATCGCCTGGAAATTCTAACCAAAAAAAACAAAAAAACAAAAAAAAAAGAGGAAAATTTCCCCAAAAACACCTTGAGCTATATAGACTTTGTTCCCAAAACCACCATGGCGCCGATTTTGTACACAAAAACCCCTTAACGTTTTCTCCGTCACCCGCAACTCCCACCGACCCCACTTCCATTAAAATTTAATTTTTTTTCCCTCCCAAAATAACAATCCACCATACAGCAGGATATTTTGGTCATTTCATTAAACGGCAGGGGATCACGAGATGGGTCACGTGTAAGGTTTCTATACACAAAATCGACCGCAGGATAATTTTCTAGGATAAAGGCCAGGGGAAAGGATGGTTTTAGTAAAATACCCCAGGAAAAAACATAGAAAAGAAAAGAAAAAGGACCACAATTGAGAGTGAAGCCCCTTAATTTGGCTGCCCTAAGATTGAACCAAGTCTGCTGATGGGAATAAGAGTAGATTTGAACATAATGGTGACAAATTTCAGGCATGTCTTCCACCACATGAATGTGGATATTATTTTAGGATTTCTATGGCGGCTAAAATAAATTTATTTTATTGTTATTTTCACCTGAATTCCTATCTTGTTTCACATTGGATTGGTTGAATAATAAAAAACGTTACCCCACACACCACACACACGAACAAATCAAACAATTAACTAAACTCTACTGTTAACTCAAGTGAATCTACAGAAGCATAGTTCATCTATGGCTTAAACTTAAATTTTTATCAAGCAATACTATGGGAAGGAGGAACCAGTGGAACATTTGCCTAAATAGGTTATAGCATAATTATGAATATAAACCAGCCTCTTCAAGCACCGAATTATACATTAGCGATCCTCATGCATTCAAAGAGTCTTTGAGATAATTGACGATCCACTTATCTGTATTGACGGGTTACCCACATGCCCAAGCACCGTCCGTGGAGGTAATGAGCACTTGGACATCCATATCGACATCCAACAAAATCAAAGCAATTTTTGTAGCATCTATTTGATTTACAAGCGTTTACACATTAGGTTAGGTGATAGTACAATTAAAAGAAACTGGATCCAAACTGGATGGTTACAAAAGCTTGAAAATTGAAAGGACATGCATCTATAAGAATTCCCACAGTAAAATTAATTTCACAAACCATTACTTTAGATGCTAGTGAAACCAATCCCTTCTTCATAAAAAAAGAAGAGGAAAAAACCACAACTCCTTGTCAATGGCTTAGCTAAACACGGTATCAGCAGTATATTTTAGACCTCTAAAGCAGCTATTTTCATCAAGTAATATATATCACAAATAATCTTACAGAAATTTACAAAAGAATACATGTGTAGTAAGGATGTCAATTTTACTCAGATAGACGAGCCCTGAATCCAGAGAGAAACTTGTGGGACACTTAACAATGATATCATAGTAGAGGAAATCATGAATTTGGTGAACATGAACTTTCTATCCTCCATAAACACTCCTTTCTTAGGGGTGAATCCGTGAATATTGCCTTGATAAAATTCTCTACCTGCATTAAAAATAAAAAATTAAAATGCCATCGTGATAGTGAAGTAAAATTCCCACACCAAAAAACACTCTGCACTCAAAGGCCTTGAAAAGATCGTTTAATAACAGTTTGTGCCCATGCAATGAAACTTTCCTCTCCAAAGTGAGAACTCTCCTGTTCGAGTCGCATCCAAAATATATATTTTTTTTAAAATATCATTTTCATTATCTTATGCTTGCTATGATTTAATCACAAGTAAGAAGACCGGTGAATGACAAACTTTTCTTTACAGTGCATTACCCATATGGCTTAAAAGACAAGAATCTATCTCATAGTTACAAACTACATAGAATGGACACTTACATCCACATGGATTTGTGCAAAAACAACGTAGAATGGGACTCCTATCATGAAGTCGTGCACGTGCACGATGCTCCATGGGCCCCGTGTGTCCGACACTTTTCGAATGCATCCTCCTTTAGTGATAAATTTATAATTTTTGGATACTTTTTGGCTCTTTATATTTTACACTTATCAAATACTTCAACACACCATATACGGTACAAGCTTATACATGATAGTTACTTTCTTGTACACATCAAGATCGTATTTAAAAAGTGAAATTAGTGTCTTGTTGTGCATTAGCATGAATAAGCAACTAAGTATGTCTACATATGTTTAACCCTCTTTTTAAGCTTAATTAATTCCCAAAAACTTATGGGTTGTTGCAATTTGCAAGTAACTATCAAATTCTTTAAAAATTATAGGAAACTGCCAAGTTTATGAAAATTTGTAAAATTAATAAACAATAAACTACCAAGCTTGTACCATAAATGCTCAATAAACTACCAAACTTGTTTAGTAAATATTCAATAACTATCAAACATGTCTACTACATAATCAATAAGCTACCAAACCAGTTTAAGAAAGTTTTAAGATTGTATGTACACTGATAGTTTTCTGTACTTTTCAAAGAATTTGATAGTTATTTATCACAACACCTAAGTTTTTGGTAGTTTTTGGGAATTAAGCCCTCTTTTATTATGGTTATTATTATTCATTCTCACTAGTATAGATTCGTATTATTAAGTCAATACACGCATCCTCACATCCTAATTTCCAAAAGATTGTTGTGCAATTGTGCTAACAACTAACCATGTCCTATTAATCTTGTATCACATCCACGTGGTTCTTAGGTTATAAATAAGTATCACCAAAGTAAGCCTCTTTATTTTTATTTATTTTGCAAAAATAAAAAAGAAATGGTTTTCCCTTTATCTTCTATCTTTAGGGTGCTTGAGACTTAAAATGGAAGATTACTGGAAATCCACACATTTCCGAGGATGTGACGCCCAAGCATCTAATTCCAAGGATGTTGCATTATCATGCTTTGTATATTTATATCAATCCCTGAAATATATATGTGAAACGATTGACGACGACATTGGTTATTGTGGCGACGAGCAATGGCAACCGTGATGGTAAAGATGGTAATGAAAAAGGTGGCAACAGAAATGGCGATGGATAGGCAGTGGCAGTTGCCCGCATCAAGATGCAATGGCCAACGATGAGCAATGAAGGACGGGTACTTGTAAATGCCTCACGAATTGTCCCTAATCACGAATCGGAGTCCAAAATTCTCGAAAACTCTCGGATTTGCTCAGACTTGTAAATGTCTCACCATCTTTCAATTCGACACCTCTCCTCTTTCTTTCTAAAATAAAGGCTCTCGAAAATTTAAAAGGGCATTGAATATTCTAACATAATATCGTTATTTATTTGTATTATTATATAATTATATGTATATCTTAATATATATTCATATTTATTAATTAAAAATCGATATAAAAATGTATCGTGAATCCTAGGTTTTTGGAAAATTACGAATCTGTGAATCCGCATCGTATCATATCTCGTCTCCGAACCCATGGTACATTAGCAACGAGCGACGGCAACGAAAACAAGGGATGATAGTCGACGACCCGGCGGCGGTGGCCGACAACGATAAGAGATGACTGGGACCATCGACCAAGCGCTATGGCCGGGTAACGAGCAGCGGCAATGGGTAACGAGGTGATGGTCTGGAGCAGTGGTGGCCGACAACAAAGTGCAACGACCGCCGACATGCAACAACAGTAAGCAACAAGCAACAGAGGGTGCCGATTGACAGAGACGGAGGCTGATGAGCAGCGGCAGTGCAGACCGAATACGTGCGGTTAGTGGCAGAAACGACCAAAAGGTGGCAGCATCGGCCAATAAAGGGCGAACGGCGATGACAGTCGACGACGGTTGAGGCATTGGTTGTGTTAGAATATTCTAAAAGCTACTAGTTTGAATTGGAATAAGATTCCCACGATCTGTGGACATCTTATTCCTGGGGAATCTTATATTCCTAGGAAAATTATTTACGTCAAAACAAGCATAGGGATTTTTCATGGGAATCTTGGTTTCCTTCATGTATTACCATGTATCAAGTGCCCACTTTTTCCTCTGTTTTTTTCTTAATTTCCAAGAAAAAGAAACTTTGTGCTCAAAGTGACATGGCCACTTTACATCACACCCTATGTTGCATGGATTTGTCGATGATGAGATGTTTCCGTATCAAATATGTATCCGATTCGTATCCATATTGTATTCTTTGGATTCATCGAGCGCATAAGTAGAACTCTTTTTGGCACGTTTAAAGTTTTATGTTGTTATTTTAGATATATTGAACATGTATTAGTGACTAAACACCAACAATATATGCACCAAACAATAACAAATCGGTCGTATTCTTAATTCGGATTTTCTAAAATGGTGATTTTTTTGTGTTAGCTTATACATAAACAACAAAAGATTGGGGTGTATCCCAACAAATCGTATTCTAGATTTTTGTGGCATTGCGTATCCGTGAATTTAACTTGTAGCATGCCACATACCCATATTTGAATCAATACAACTAATCTCACGCCTCAGGCATAAAGCGCTAGAGTTACCTAAAACGCGATTCGTGATGGTAAATTGAACTAAACTGACATATGGTACACTAATCGTTATAAAACAATGTACCATAAGGGTAGGCTTTTTTGAAATGTTGAGCTGGAACAAAATACGATATGTGATAAAAGGAATAGTTGATCCAAAGACTAAAATACCATTACCGATTGTTTTCGGATACTTGAGCAATTACTGTTCAATATTAGGCTATGAGAATAAGTTCATAATGTGATTGTTGGTTTGTGAAATAGCCATTAAAGAGAGTAAAGAGCTATCTTTGAAATTAATATGAACTAGAAATATGTTCAAGTTCTAAATGTAATTCAGAACATCAAATTTATAGTTTTGTACGAAACAGTTTCACATTTCGGATCGAAAGTTCCAAATGGAAAATGCAGGGTGACGGATTTTGGTAACTGTGCTATAGCTATAGGCACCTGGCACCTTGTGTCTTGACAACAATGATAAATGCCACCCTATATGCTGTTCAATTGCAGGTGAAAGCTTAACCAGGGATGCCAGATTTTGTTGTTCTCACATGTTGAACCCCACAATATTATATATGTTCGAGTGCAACAAATGTTTATTAAAACGTTTCCTGCACATCCCTAAAATATTCAAGAGGTAAAAGGGTGTGATATAGAGTTGACCAACAGCACACGCATTTAACTACTGATTTCTAATTGGTTCGAAGCTCATCCAATTTCCCCAGATGCTGACATGCATGTTCACCAGCATACAGATTCACAGCAGCGTTTATTAACCGGTGCAAATGAAATGTTATATTGCAAACACATAGAAGCAAGTATTTCTTCACTTAAATCTATTGCTAACAATTTTTAGTTCGATAGAGAAAATAAGAGCAGGTTAAATAAAAGATTACAAGTTTGTAAGAGAAACAAATGTTAACAATAATAGATGCCATCTGATTATGAGAAAGGTAAAGCTTAGCATGAAGCAATTTGTTTACCATAATCAAACATATGAAACATACCTCAGAGGCCGTGAAACCACAACTACGCAGTTCACCGCTCTCCCATGTTGTTGTGATGGATTTCAAAGGCATGTCGAGTAAGTCTACCAGGATAAAGAAAATAACATTAAGTTCCTGACCAAAATGAAAGATATATTTTTCTCAAAGTGTACTGTTGTTATTTTTTATATGAAAGCACACTTTCGCATAATTATTACACATGCCTGCTAGTTTACGAACTTTGCATAGAGATGGTAGATTCTCATCTAAACGATTCAATATTAACTCAAGGTAGCCATCTTCTTCATTCACGCCATCAACAAGGGATACAAGCAATGAAGATAAGTTCTCCAGTGTCATATGAATCAATCTCTGGAGCTAAAAGCAACACAAAGAAAATTTTATTTAAGGGAAAAGTAGCCATTCAGACTGCAAACTTAGAGGACTTAATAATAGACAAACCTGCAAGGTCTCTTCAGCAGCCATATCATCCAAAAGAAGCATGTCTTTTGTGATTCTAGAGAAGACAGAATCAAGAAGTGTGTACATAGTTTTCTTGTAGATTGATGCTGGCATGAGTGGCTTCCATATGGCATGTACTTTATCTAGAATGAAAGCAGCCTACGAACGAGATGCCAAATATTCAAAAAACTAATACGATGAAAAAAGTGGAATTGAAATCTGATGGCAAATCATTTTTTCCCCCGAAGACGGCAAAAGAAATCAAAATCACAAAACAAAACAAATAAAGGTTGATTTCGGCTACCTTCTTAAGAGTAATAACAGTAAGCTAACACATCGGAGAATTAAAAAAAGTAAATGCATCAATTTTTTACTTGCGACGAACTAAAAGTATAATGATGGGACAAGATGTCAAGCCATGTGTGTGTAGAGAGAGAGAGAATAATGGAGGAAAGGTGTCATAGGAGGGAATTTCCTCCCACGGCGTCAAAAAAGTACACCCTCCATTTTTTCCGATGATTAGTACCCATTATCTTTATCATTTAAGATGTGGATACACCAAATTTCATGTGATTCTACCACTTTTCACCGTTGATTTGGTGGTTGCAAAATTAACGGTTTACCGACAATAGAACTTTTTAAATTGCTAATTCAACGGTGAAAAAGCGGTGGAATCACATGAAATTTGGTGTATACACATCTTAGATGATAAAGATGGAGATGATGGGTGCTGATCATCGGAAAAAATGGTGGAGGCCGACGCCATAGAAGGAAATCCCCTCCTATTGCATCTTTCCTTCATTACACACACACATAGGATTCAAGTGGTTAAGAGAGTTCTTTTGATTGTCTTGTGCAGGCAACATTTGGCAGTATATGGAACTTCTGATCAGTATTTTCTTCATATAGGCCCCTACGAAGCTATTACATATATGTGACAAACCATTCTACTGCTACAGCAACTGATATACGCAAAGACAAATCCATTCTTTCAATAATTTGGGTCTGGTGATGCAGAGCACCTAAAATGGTACGAATGTCCAATGAATTCCAAAATGAAAAATAGAAACACCAAAAAATCTAGCAAGCCCATGAATTTCGCTACAAATCTAAGTAGTTGTTTGGAAAGATTTAATGAAAACTGCTACATTTATAGCATTCTTTAGATATCTTCTCCTTTAGTTAAAGAGTTCTTATCCCCTTCCATTTTCTTCATAAACTTCTTCTCCATAGATAGTTCAGCGAAATTTACTCTACATTAATTGCCTACATGTGTAATTTATAGCAGCTTGTATACTACTTAAATAGTTAGTACTATCAATGTATACAGAATATGATAAAATTAAATACATGAAGCACTAGCACAACCTCGCAACCTTTATCTCTAAATAAACATTGGTACAATTGTACAGATGCATATGCAGTAAATAGTTAAAAAATAGTTAAAACAGAAAGGCTGCTGTAATATAGAAACTTGCTAAACAAAAACGGTAATTCTAAAACTCCCAAGTATGCATTTTCCTATAACAAGTTGACTTTAAATCTCTTTTTATGCTTTAATCTGACAACTTTACTATATTTATCCAAGAACCAAATGACAGCCTTGTAAATTTTGACGAGTCCTACAGTCTAAAGTTTCTTCTTTTATTTCCTTGTGATCAAAGTGTACATCATGTTGACAATGAATTTAGATTTGACCTGCATTTAGGCCTCAAACATGAATGCAGCTCCTGATGATAAAGATCCCCCCCCCCAAAAAGGGGGGGGGGGAGGGGAAGATAAGGAAAGGAAAAAAAAATTAACGTTTTTCAAGTCTAGGGCGGTTTTAGGTCAGTTTTAGGCAAGGTTCTAAATATCGGATATCGGGTGAGTATCGAATAGGTGTTTTTAATATCGGATAGCGGAAATCGGGCGATATAGCAGCGATACAAGTTCATATCGGATGATCATATAGGATATCGATATCGGACATATCAAACGTAAATATCAAGCATATTGGACGACAATATTGAGCATATTATATATCGTGTTAGTGTTCGTATTAAAAGGCTGTATGAAATGTGTAAGAAGTAGATATGATATTATTGGTAGGCTGTAAGTTTTCTTGGAGCAATAAAAGATCCATGTTGGATCTGTATAAAAAACAAAACTAAAAAACATAAGCTTGTTGTTTATCTGAACAAGGATTGAAAAAGAAGAAAATGGCATGAGATGCGTCAAGGCTTGATAGAAGAGAGGAAACCGTCGTCAAGATGAGAGAAGGGTAGGTGATGGCATCGGCATCAAGAGGAAGGCGGAGGGCATCAAGAGGATGGTGATGGTGATGGCAATGGCGTCAGGGGAGGCGTCGAGAGGAGGGCGGGTGTCGAGAGGTGTCAAAACTTGAGAGCAGAGGAAGGAGAGGGAGGCATCGAGAGAGGGTTTTTCGAGACTAGGGGAGGGGAGGAATCGAGCAAAAAATTTGGGTGTTTTTACCCCTTAACAATTGGGAGCATATATTTTAATAATTAAAACCAAGGTTCAAAAACTCGGTTTCGATTTCGGTCTCTCATAATTTTATTAATTTCGCTAGTTTTGCTGGTCTCTCAAAAATTTCGGCTAGTTTCACTAATCTCGGTCCGGGTTTCGGTTTTGACGGTAATACAACATACATAAATGTAGATATATTAAATACTTAAATTTATCGTTCTATATTACAAGACAATGATCCTAGTGTTTAAAAATACAGCCATGATGTAAAATATATTGAAAAATGTACTTAGATAAGTATTAATATAGGATTTAGGTTCACTTTTTTGCGGTTTTCTAATGAAAGCCTACAATGATCACATGACAATAAAAATAGTATAAAAAATAAGTTTTTAAAGGTTTCAGCCAAAACGATATTGAATGGTTGGTTTCGTATTGATTTTGGGTTTCGTATCGGTCTCCACCGAAACCGATACGAAACCACCACGTATCGGTGGTTTCGGCCGATATCTCGAACCTTGATTAAAACTGTTAATGGATCAGGTCGGTTCGGATCGGATTTAATTTTAAACCAAATCACTTTATATACCATCTCGGCCGATAATAGCGATACGAGATACCCGATATCTCGCTTGATATTTCGATATCTCGGCCGATATTGGCCCAAAACGAGATTTGAGAAATATTAGTTGTATCATATCATATAGCCGATACCGAGATCTCGCCCGATACTGCGATATTTAGAACAGTGGTTTTAGGTCGTTGCTCCTATATTGGACAATTAAGAAACATGTCAAAAAACCGAGTATGGCTGATATGAGAATGTTAAGATGAATAACTGGTAATACACTAAAAGATGGGATAAGAAAGGAGTGTATTTGTAACAAATAAGAAATAAGCTCACATACAGGATGAGATGAGGGAGAACCGAATGAGATGGTTTGGTCATATGCAACAAAATTGTGGATAATGACACAATTAGGGACATGCATAGATCTAAACAAACATGGATAGAAGCAATTACGAATATGTTAATTGTCAATTCTACTAAGGAGATGGTCTTTAACATCGCATAATGGAAGGAAATGACAAATATAACAAAACCAAAAAATTTGGAATAAGAGCTTGTTGTTGTGATCTCGAGGTGGACATAATTAATTAACAATAACTAGAAACACATGTTTCTTAACAGATCTGTTGGGCTTTATAGCAAGTCCTTTATCCAAATTTTTTTGCCAGGAATTCTTCACAAGCTCATTCGATTGACAAACCACAAAAGTAATTAATTTTCTTATGTAAAAGCCTTCTCAATATATAGCTGGATCCGTGGCCAACTCCATGTTGACGAGAAAAATATAAAATAATGATGATGATTTTTGAAAATTCTTTATTGGCTTAAGAAAAATAGTAGTCCATACAACTCTATATATAGAGAGTTTTAGATCATCTTTTCTAACAAATATATAATAACTAATCAAACTAATTAACTAAAAATAACAACTAAATAATATTCATAACAATATTCTTGACACTCCCCGCAAGCTGGAGCGTGAATGTCAATCATGTCAAGTTTGGACAGAATACGAGTGAGCTGATCGAGAAAGAACTTTAGTAAGAATATGTGCTAGCTGAGTCGCAAAAGAAACATGTTGGAGTGTAACCACCTAATCTGTAACTTTATCACGAATGAAATCTATCTCGATATGTTTGGTCCGCTCATGAAAAACTGAATTCTCGGCAATATAAATTGCGACCTTATTATCACAGAAGAGTATAGTCAAAAGAGAAGAAGAAACCCCAAAATCTGTCAGAAGGGAGGTAAGCCATGCTAACTCAACAACTGTATACGCCATAGATCTATATTCAGTCTCAGCAAACGAACAAGCCACCACAATTTGCTTCTTAATCCTTAACGTAACCAAGTTTCCTCCCAATAATACACAATAGCCACTAGTGGAACGACGATCGTTAATAGATCCAGCAAAATTAGCATCCGCAAAGGCTGTGAGCGACAACGTAGATGATGGTTTGTAGAGAATGCCCTGTCCTGAAGAACTTTTGATGTATCTGAAAATATGCTCAACTGCCTTACGGTGAGAGGTCAAAAGATTCTGCATATACTGGCTTATTGTGCTAACGGCAAAGGCAATGTCTGTCCAAATAACAGTGAGGTAAATAAACTTCCCAACTAGACGTCGATATCGTCCTGGTTCAGGTAGTGGAGAATCCGAGCGAGCTTAATCGAGATTGCTTGACTGAGAAATCCATAGGGGTGTTAGATGGTTTGCATCCCAGAAATCCTGTCTCGGATAGAAAATCAAGGGCATACTTGCGCTGAAAGAGATGCAATCTACCAGAATTCCATGATACTTCAATTCCAAGGAAATATCTAAGTGGCTTAAGAAAAATAGTAGTCCATACAACTAGATATATAGAGAGTTTTGGATCACCTATCCTAACAAACATATAATAACTAATCAAACTGATTAACTAAAAATAACTAAATAATATACATAACAATTTTAACCATGACCTAGTAAATTCCAAAAGAAATGTTGAAATGTCCGTCAGATATAGACCTAGTTAGGAACGAGGCGACGGCCAGCGAGCAAGACCCATCAGCTGAGGACATATCTCACTTTCTGGCTTGATCAGAATACCAGCCGTCTTTGATCTTGTTTCCTTTTGTCTCTTGTTTTGTCAACTACCTTATGTATAAAGGCTTTTATCTTTTGTATTGTGAAAACGTGTGTTATCATGTGGAATCTTGATTATTGTGCTTTATAAATGTAGTGGGTTTGGAATTCATATTTCTTGCACTGTACTACTGCACGCCAGACACTTAGTGTGTATATCGGGAAGGTATGTTTCTCGGTATAGATACATCGCGGGCCTTGTCGCGTCCCTGCCACGGTCTTCTGGGAAGCGGAGCATGACAAATGTGATGCTAAATATTTACTGGTTCTCTCATATCTCGTTAAATACTGGAATTAAAGTATTGCAATAAAGAAATGCCCACAGCAGAAATGAATCTAAAAGCTCTAGAATAGGTATGGCATGTAGATTAGTATAATTTTGAATGTCTTCCAGTAGAAATACAGCTAGCATAAAGGAATAGACCTTCATATGAGGATTATTGAAAGTTTAAAACATAACGATTGAATGGTACATAAACTAATATTAGTAAAATAGATTGGTAATTAACTATGTAGCACGGGTTCGAATACGGATAGAGGATACCATACTATATGGATTCACAGGTTCTCAATTTCCTAAGAACCTAGGATACGGGATACATATTTATATCGATTTTAAATTAACTAAATATGAATATGTATTAATGAATACATAACAATATAACTAAATGGTGGCATTTTGTTAGATAATCAATGCACTTTTAAACTTTTGAGTGCCTTAATTGTCGAGAGAAAGAGAAGATGTGTCGATTAGAGAGAGGTCGGTGAGACATTTACAAGTCCGAGCGAATCAGAAAGAATCCGAGAGTTTCCGAGAGTCGGACTTCGATATGTGATCGGAGACGATTCGTAAGGCATATACAAGTAACCGTGCTTCATAGGTAATTAACTAGTTGTCAAGAGATAAAGGAGGGTTTAAGATAATAGGGCCAACAAATTTATCACAGGCTTAATTTTTAAAAACTATCAAATTCTTTTGCCTCGGTTACTAAGAAACTACCAATTCTCTCAAAATTACGAGAAACTACCATACTTTGAAAGTTGTAGTTCCTTGCAATTATTGTTGACATGGCATGCTAGTTACGGTATTTTTTTATAGTTTTTTAAAGTTTTGTGGTAGTTTGATGTAGTTTTTGAAGGTTTTGTGGTAGTTTCTCGTAATTTAAAAAAGTATTTGGTAGTTTCTCGTAACTGAGGCAAAGAATTTGGTAGTTTCTTGGAATTAAGCATTTATCATAACAGGAAAACTCTGGTTCTCAACCTTGTAACAAAGGGCAGAATATGGCAGACTAAAAAAAGAGATATTTAGTATATATTATAAATATACCTGTTCTATGCTAGCCTTTGCTGATTTGAATTGCTGAGGTTGGTGTGTGTTCTGAAACCCATCAGCCCCATCTACAGCCTGCAAACATACGATATTATATGGATAATAAACAAGAAACTTCAACTGAATTAACACGTTGTGGTGTCAAGGGAATAAGCAAATACCTCCATTAAACTGTTGCCAATTAACTGAATTTGCTTCTGTAAAATGTGCTCAGCCATTTGATAAAAGTTAGGTGCAATATCCGCAAACACCGCAAGTTTCCTTAAGCCACTTGGGAAATCTACACGATACTGAACACAAAAAATAACTTTGTTTCTCAATTATGTTAATCGAAGCAGACATAAGGAGAGCTAGCTTATCCAGATAGAAATAAAATTCACAATATCCTGAATTCATTAATTCAAAGATCACCAAAGGCACAGTTTGCTCTAGATTACCAAAGGCACTGAACCATATCTACATAGGTCTAGGCTAGTATTCATGCTGAACTTAGTTTTGCTGAACCACAGTGGTTTATAAGACTTAGATGATAACTTTAAATTGCCATTTCCATTGTTACTGTAAATCCACTAAGTTTACCTAAAACCTAATATCCAGCCTATGTGTAATATTCATCGCATGTTGCCACTAGATACATAGAATAATAATTAGCAATTATGAAGTTTGATGTACATTATTGATGGCTGATGCGGCATCTCAAAGGCTTCCTGTTATATCATATGTTATCGTATCACCAGATTCTACTTTCTAGATGTCTTGGTTTAAAGCCTGCTAAAATTAATATATACATGTGTAATGCCCTATTTTTCTGCCTTTCCAAGCAAAACATCTTTCTGCTAGATGCCTCCATGTGGGTTGAAGGCCTAACCTCTGATGCATGTTAAAATGCCATATCCAATGTTGACTCACAACCCAAGGAATTAAGCCTTTGAAAAGTAATATGACACAGTTACAAGTTTGTGAAAGGTGGCTACTAATTCCGAATGTTGATTATTACGATTTTACTTGCTATTAATAAGAAGAAAAAAGATGTGGAGGAAAGAGAATCTAACTAGTCAAAGAGCAAGAAGTAATGGTGCGACACCCATGCTATCATATTAAAGAATTTGAAGGAAAAAAAATTCCTAATTATGTATTGATACATAAACCCACCGTTGCCAGTCCCAAGTCCGGATAAGAAATGGTGAGAGTTGTGGTAGGCTTGTGACAGCCAACGTAAAACTTGTCACGTTCTATGACATGGATCATAATAAGAATATCGTTAGGACGTCCCAACGAGATTCTTATTATGGTTCATGTAATAGAACGTGACAAACTTTCACGTTTGGTTGTCACAAGCCTACCACAACTCTCACTCTTTCTTATCCGGACTTAGAACTGGCAATGGTGAATATCGTTGGGACGTCCCCTACTCAGCGACGCGCTACATCGGATCCCGGATGTAGTGTTAAGTATGCAAGGACTTTCAGGTCGTCGTCCGGAAGCGGCGCGCTACATCGGACCCCAGGTGTAGTGACAAATAAGTAAGGGTTTCATAAGATCCGTCTAACTTTCTTGAAACATAGATTCCCTTACGAGTAGACTAGCAGAATTAGTGGAGATGATGATTAGGAAGAGAGTTGGTTTTATGTATTCGCAAGAAACTAAATGGGCAGGTGAAAGAGTATAGTCATAGAGTCTTGGTTATAAGTTTTGGTATACGGGTAGAGATAAAAATCGGAATGGGATAGGTGTAATCATAGATAGACGATTGTTTAAGAATATAGTTGAGATTAGGAGAAATTTACTGGCTAACCTTATTCAAGGTGGAGAGGTCCTTAATGTTATTAGTGTTTATGCACCACAGATAGGTCTTGATGACGTTAGTAAACGTCTATTCTGGAAGGATTTAGACGAGATAGTGCAAAAGATACCTAGTAGAGAGAAGTTATTTATTGGTGGTGATCTCAATGGACATGTAGGTACTAGTCGTGTTAGGTTTGATACTATCCATAGAGGTTTTGGTTTTGGATAAAAGAATAAAGCAGGTAGCTCGATTCTAGATTTTGCCTTGTCTTATAACTTGATCTTAGCAACCACGTAGTTTAGGAAAAGAGAGTCTCGCCTAATCACCTTTAAGAGCGGATCAAGTGCAAGTCAAATAAACTTTTTTCTGACGAGAAGAATAGATAGAGATTGCTGCATCGACTTTAAGGTAGTGGCAGATGAGAGTGTAACCACTCAACATAGACTTTTAGTTCTAGATTTTCGATTTAGAAGAGAATCTAGAAAGATTAGACGTAAGGTAGAATTTAGAATTAAGTGGCGGCGACTGAAGAAAGATAACCAAAAGACTTTTATAGATCGTGTAGTTTAAGAAACGGATTGGCAGTCTGAAAATGATTCGAAACATAGAACAAGATGGCTAGTTGTATCAAGAGGGTAGTTTGAGATCTACTTGGTGAGTCGAGAGGTGGTGCTCCACGATCTAAGGACATATCATGGTAGAACGAAGAAGTAAAAGCTGCTATTAAAATCAAGAGAGGTTCTTATAAAGATTTGAAAAAAAGCAGAGATGCGGAGAAATTTGAGAAGTATAAAATGGCTAAAAAGGAAGTTAAGAAAGCTATTCGGGAACTAAAACTAAGGTCTATAAGGAGGTATACGAGAAGTTCGACACTAAGGAGGCTGAAAATGATATATACTGGATTGCTCGGATGCGGAAAAAGAAGACCAGAGACTTATATGCAGTGAACTGTGTCAAAAAATGAAGATCGGAAGGTTTTAGTTCAAGATGAAAATATTAGGGAAAGATAAAGAGATTATTTTGACAAATTGTTCAATGAGAGCTTTACTAAGAATTTGGATGAACTTGTCATTCAATCTCAAAATATAAACCGTGATTTCATGCATAAAATAAGAATACCAGAGGTTAAAAAAACTTTAAAAAGAATGAGATCAAGAAAAACGGTTGATCCAGATAGGATTCCTATCGAAGTTTGGAGATACTTAGGAGAAATAGGCGTAAATGGCTAACATATCAGTTTAATAAGATTTGGGTGACCAAAAAGATGTCAAATGAATGGAGGAAAAGTACCCTACAACAGTGACATTCAAAATTTCTTAAACTACCGTGGAATAAAACTTATGTGTCACACCATGAAGTTTTAGGAAAGAGTGATTGAACACAGGCTAAGAAAGGATGTTAAGATAACAGAGAGCCAGTTTAGGTTCATACCTAGACAATCGACAACAAAGGCTATTCATTTGCTTCGTCAACTTGTCAAGCGTTTTCGAGAAAGAAGAGATTTGCATATGATATTTATTGATTTAAAGAAAGCGTACGACAAGATACCTAAAGAGGTATTATGGGGGACAATGATGGAGGCCTTTATCAAGTATATTGATATAATCAAGGATATATACGATGGAGTAGTGTCAAATGTCAGAACTTGCGGCGGCCTAATGAGTGATTTTCCGATTACAATTGGTTTATATCAAGGATCTTCATTAAGCCTATTCATGTTTACCATCGTCCATTCCTGTTTACCATCGTGATGGATTAGCTTACTAGAACTATCCAAGATAAGCTACCTTGGTGTATGCTATTCGCTGAAGATATTGTTCTAGTAAATGAGATGAAAGCAGGGGTTAATACCAAATTGGAGTTATGGAGGCAAACGTTGGAATCTCGGGGGTTCGGATTGAGCAGGTCCAAGACAGCATATATACATTGCAAATTTAGCAAACAGAGAAATCGAGACCACATTGGTATAACACTGGAAAGACAAGAGATCGCCGAACGGTCAGTTTAGATATCTAGGTTCCATCATCCAAAAGTATGAGGAGATCGACAGCAATGTTAATCAAAGGATCCAAGCTGGTTGGTTGAAATTGAGGAGTTTGTGCAATCGTAACTTTCCATTAAGGTTGAAAGAAAAGTTTTATCAGAGCATTATTCGGCCTACCTTATTATATGGTACGGAATGTGGGCTCCTAAGAAGCACCATACACGGAAGATGCACATTGCGGAGATGCGAATGCTTCATTGGATGTGTGGTGACACTAGAAAAGATAAGATGCAAAATGAGGATATTCGTGCAAGAGTTGGTGTAGCACCTATGGAGTTGAAGATACAGGAAAACCGGTTAAAGATGATTTGGTCATGTACGACGCAGATCTATGGAAGTACCGGTTCGACGAATGGATACTATCAATATAGGCAAGATCAAAAGAGCGAAAGGGAGACCGAAGAAAATATGGATGGAGGTGATACGAAAAAATATGATTGCCAAAGGCCTCAATGAAAGTATATTGTTCGATATGAGTGAATGGAGGCGGAGGATTCATGTGCTGGACCCGGCATGATTCTCATGTTGATTCATGTAGCCTACCCCATATGCTTGGGATAAAAGGCTCGGTTATTGTTGTACATGTATTGATACATGTATGTTGTAATTATACAGATACTTGATACATGTATATTGTAATTATATAGATTCATGGGGATTTGTTGTAGCTATTAGATAGATATTGGAATAGTTTATGCAATTATGAGAAGTTGAGTGGCTTCATGAAGAACAAAGATCTCTTTGAATGAATGAATAATGGGAAGTGGTGCAAAATAAAAAAAGAATTATGAGCCACTCAATTGAGAGAGAGTACGGTAGGGGCCCTCCCCGCCGAGAGAAAAGGAAAGGGAGATAAATGTGAGAAAAAAAGAGGGCTAAAGCAAAAGAAGGGAAAAGAGAGGAAAAAGACAAAAAATTCACGGAAAGCTCTTCAATGTCTTGTAAGTATCTCCTCAATCTATAAGATTCTCATGTGTTCATTAAATTTTCGATAATAGATTTATAGCCGATGCAATGTTTTTTTTTTATGCTATACATCAAAAAGGTTGGGGTTTTATATATGCATTCATTTATAATTTTAACAACTTCAAAAATTGTAATTAAGAAGTCGTATGTTTTGAAGTTAATGTTCGCCAATTTTTTTGCAAATCTGTAAATCTTTGATTTGAAATTGATAATTCTTCTATAAATACTAGATTTTACATGAAATTATGTGTTCATGGTTTTCCTAAAAAGGAAATGTATCTTTGGTCAAGGCTTGGTACATGAGAAGAATTATTTTGTTGTTTTATTAACTGTGATGGCTGATGATTGACAAAATGGGATAATTTTATACGAAAAATAATTGTAGTGCCTTTTTGTACTATAATTGCTATGATAGAGTTAGTTAAGAGAATAGAATATTATGATTTTATATTTGTAAAGTTCGTGTAATAACCAAATTTTAAATCTTGAGATCGATATAAATATCGAACAATCATTTTTTAGATCGAAATTAACCATTGCGGATCAGAAATATATGACTTTTTATCATTCGAGGAAACGAATTTTTAAACATTAGTAAAAAAATTCAGATAATAGGAAGAAAACTATATATAATTTGACACGTTTCTTAGTAGTTAATAATGTCAAATGGTTTTTTTAAACATTTCTTGGTAGTTAATAATGTCAAATGGTTTTTTAAATAAGGATAGATGTAAACTATTTGATATTTCATTAGTAATTAATGATGTCAAATAAACCAATAACCCATTTTAATCTCACTAACCCATTAACTTAACACGAAACAACAATAACCAATTGGTAAACCCACTATTAAATTTAAAATTTTCAGAACCATTCTTGGTATCAAAATTTGAACGGTCATTTTTGGGATCAAAATCAGCTATCTCGGATCAAGGTCGACCGAGATGATAATATATTTATATATCTAGTTATTTTTATGATAGATATATCCTCAAATTAAAGTTCATATTCTAATGAAAGAATTTGAAATTCTTTGTGAGATTTGGTTTTACCAATCTACGGTATTTACCAATTACTGAATATGATATTTTAATATATACAATTGGTATACTTGTCATTACAAGTTTAATCTTTTGAAATATATTTTCGTTTCTTAAATCAAGCGTTTAACTACATCATAGAAACTGTGAAATTAAACGACTCATATGAAATTATCCAGAAAAAATCTATTTTTCATATATTATGGATTTACATAATAGAGTTCTATGATAAGTGACTTTACTACTACATGATTATCATCTAGAAAAGTTGTGCTTATTATATTCAATTGGGTCTGCTTGCAAAAAAAGTAAATTATATGAGTTGAAAACACTCTTTCATAACATCTTGGTCTCTACATCAAGTGTATCTAGATTTGATGCATTCAAACATCTGGCTGCACTCATTTCTCCTCTATGATTATGTAAAATAAATCCACATCCAACAGGGTTTCTCAACTCAGCTCCGTCAAAATTGAGTTTCACCCAACTAGGTTCAGATAGTATCCACTTAACCAAAATCTTTCATGACCGATAATGTCTTGAGTCATTGGGAAGATATGATAGATGGAGTGTGACCAATGACGACATTGGTTGATGATGATGCAAGGATGAAATGGAAGAGTCTAGACCTTGGGGATATAGGGACTAAGATTTGAGAACTCGATGGATCCAGTTCCATCTCGGATAGAACGGATTTTGAAGAGGGTGAGACGAAACTCTTAAGAAACGCAAGATCAACAATTTCATCTAAGAATCATCGATACGGGTGTGAGATCAACCTGGATCAGCCAATCCAATCAATTCAAAACCCCTCATAATAAATAGTAAAACCAAAAGCCAAGAATCAATGGAAAATTGCAAAAACCATGAAAAACAATGTTTTAGACTTTATTACACTAATTAGATAGTTAAAAATAACTGGCGAATTTTTAGATGTGGTCATACTCAGAGAAATAAGATCTTGGACAAATGGAGCAAGGAAAATGGTGGGATTTCGTTGGTCAATTCCTCGGCGGCAGCAGCTTTTTTCAAGCGGGCAGCATCAGTTTGGGGGCAGAGCAGAAGTCAGGTAATGATTTTATTTGTTAATTTACAGAAAACATATAGTTATATATTTTGGATTTGAGCAAGATTGGTTTGGATTTAATTTAGGGCTTGTAGTTGGTTTAAATTGGTTTTGGTTTGGATAAATATTTAATATAAAGATTGCATAATATTTTCAAAGATTTTTTATTAATATAGTTTTAAAAAATTGAACATTTTCAATTTTAATTACTATTTATGAAAACTCCTAAAAGATTTTCAGTTTTAATAGTTATAGTAAATATTTTTAAAGATAGTTTAGTTAAGATTTTATAATTTTTAAGTATTTGAGAAACATTTAAATATTTTAAGTTTAAATAGTAAACAATTTTTTTAAAGAATTTTAGTAGATATTTCTAAAAATTTGAATCGTTAAAAATTTATGAAAAGTATTAAATTAAAATTTAAGGGAAGCCGAGATTTCAAACCTTGATCTGATGCAACCTTGATCTGATGCAACGAATTAAATTGAAATGTGAAATTAAGACCATGTTACTTTTAATATTAAGCTTATGTCTTATTGTATAAATTTTCAGCTGAAAATATGAGTGATAAATAAATGACACATTAGAATTTCTAGATACCATCAATAAATTAATAATTCATTAAAATACTTCTAGCTACTATTATTCCTTCCGTTCACAATTACTTGTCCTTTTAAACTTTTGCACGTCAATTAAGGTATGATTTAAAGCCTATTTGAAAAAGAAATTATTATATTATCGTCCTAGTAAATTTTCCGAAATTACGCTCACATTAAATGAATAATGATCTTCTCATCTTCTTAAATTTTCTTTCGAACATTGCACCAATATGGTTAGTTTAGATATTTTACAAAACAAAATAATAAATGTCGTGAGAAATTCTATACTATTCGCTTCTGTATCATAAAAGGACAAGTAATTTAAGACAAAAAAATTCCTAAAAGGACGAGTAATTGTGAACGTATGGAGTACTTTTTTGCTAAAATTTCACTAATTTTTTCATTAGCAATACATACAAACATCCTGTCCAAGACAGCCGATATTGCTGATTCCGATCCTAAAATTACCGATCTCGGTCCAGAGACTTGAAACCTAGATAAGAATGATGTGGCAGACCGCATAGTTGAATAGTTAAAAAATGGAAAAGGTTATAAGGAAAGAATGTCAACTCAAAGAGTACGGAACTAATGAGCAAGCAAGGTCTTCGATCTGTGGGAGTGAATTGTGGTTTGTCAATAAGTGTTGCATCTCTCCCTTCTTTATATATAGTACAAAGTTGTACGTACTTAAGGCGGCTCAAATTCGAGCAATTCGAGTTTCTTGATTTGACTTTCTAACTTTATACTAATTCTGAATTTGCCAATTAGGCTTTGGCCTCCAAAGTCCGTGCCATATATCAATTTTTGATCATTTGTCCCCGCTTCAAGAGGAAAGGAAGAGCAGAAGAAAAATGGAAAACAAAAAAGAAAACAGATGAAGAGAAAGCAAGAGAGACAGTGGGAGAAAGAGATATGGAAAGAGAAAGGAAATCGAAGAAAGTCTTCGATTTGTGAGTTATTCTACGTTTACTTTCAAAATCTAGGATTTTCTTAGGGTTCTTTCCTCCCATTTCTTTTTTCATTTTTAAGATGAAAGATCATTTTTCAAAGTTTAGATTATGTTTTCCTGTTAGCTTACTCTTAAATTTATTTTCCATAATGTCTTCTTTTGTTTGTTATCATATTTATTACTTTTAAATTTTGTTTACTTTAAAAGAAGGCTTAATATTTTTGTTGGGATCTACGGTTGTAATTTAACTTCACCTAAGGTTGGAGAAGAATAAATTGGATTTTGGCTAATTGTAGCATCTGAATTCAAGATCAATTTCTTGCTATTCTACACCGTTCAGTTACCATAATTTCTTTTATAAATTTAAAGAAATATTGATTTTTTGCTTTTCTCCAAAAAATGGATTTTTCCTTGCAGATGATGAATGTAGCTTTAGGCTTTAAATCGTTTGGTGTAGTAAGATGCTAAATTTTTCTTTATTTTTTTTTATTTTTCTCTTTTCATAAGATTTTCATTTATATTTTCCTTCTTATGTGGTTTGGCATGAAAATATGATTTTTGAGATACAAGATTTAACAAACAAATGAGCGAAAAAATCACATTTAAAATGGCAAGTAATGATGTTAAGTTATAATGATATTCAAATTCCATATCGTATTTTAGCTCTTTTTTTAGCAAAAACATTGGTTTCCCCCTTATATTAAATTTAAGAAGAATAAAATAGCATATGGGATTTGTTTCAGAAGAAAAGTTAAACAAAAGACATTAAGGATTTGCTTCTTAACAAGAATGTAGCTGCTACTTTCTTCTGACGTAATGTGTTCAAGAATTAAGATTTTCTTTGACCAAGGTAATGAAAATACGAACTATGTTACATTTCTATTTAGCAAGTTAAATTTAGAGCAAGTACTAAACACATTGTTGAGTCTGCAGCTGTTTTATTGAACTTATGGTAAAAGAAAGGTTTCCTTATGGTCACTTCACCTATTCTTTTTCCCTTTTTATCCATGATTTCTTTTATTTGCTCTAGTGGTTGAATGCAATTAAGAAATATGATATAATCCTTTTCATCAGCAATTAGTTTAAAATTTTACTAATTCTCTTCTAATGTTGTACTTGAACGCATTTATGACTACATATTTATTTTGGTTTAAAGTTTCTTCTCTTATAACCGGTAATGAACTCCACTTTGGACACGTAAGCTTAATATTGAATCTTTCAAATTTCTTTCATTATTTTTTTTAAGATTTTCATTTGGATTTCATTATTCTATTCACAGGTACTTTTAGCATGGTACAATGTATTCCAATATCTTATTTTTCATGATCTGAGATTTACATATTGAAAAGGGTTAGTAATTTTAGGGTTTAAATTTTTGTTGACTTCTACTCTAAATTTTTTTGGGTTTGAATTTTTATTATGGGATTTGGTGCTCATTACAACAACTAAGCCTTTTATCCTAAGCATATGGAGTAGGCTACATGAACCAACAAGAAAATCACGCCGGGTCGAGCACATGAATCCTCCGTCTCCACTCACTTCTATCGAACAATATACTTTCATTAAGGCCTTTGGCATCCATATCTTTTCGTATCACCTTCATCCACGTTTTCTTCGGCCTCCCTTTAGCTTTTTTTACTTGGCCTAAATCAAGAATATCCGTTCGTCGAACCGATATTTCCGTAGGTCCCATCTTAGGCGGTTTTCTCGCATCTTCTCCTTCACGGGTGCTACACCAGGCCTTTGTATGAATATCCTTATTTCGCACCTTATCTTTTCTAGTGTTACCATACATCCAACGAAATATTCTCATCTCCACTATATGCATGTGTTGTGCATGATGTTTTTTCAAAGCCCGGTATTTTGCACCATATAATAAGGCAAGCCAAATAGCGCTTCAATAAAACATCCTTTTCAACCTTAACGAAAAGTTACAATCGTATAAAATCCCCGTTGCAATTCTTCATTTCAACCAACTAGCCAGAATCTTCTGGTTGACATCGCTATTGATCTCACCATCCTTTTGGATGATAAAACCTAGATATCTAAATTGATCGCTCAGTGATATATTTTGCCCATCCAGTGTTATACCATTGTGATCTCGACTTCTCTATTTACAAAATTTGCATTGCATGTATGATGTCTTGGACTTATTCAAACTAAACCCTTGAGATTCCAACGTTGGTCTCCACAACTCCAATTTGGTATTAACCCCTGCTTTCGTCTCATTTATCATAATAATATCGTCAGTGAATAGCATACACCAAGGTATCTCATCCTGAATAGTTCTAGTAAGTTCATCCATCACTATGGCAAACAAGAATGGACCTAAAGCAAATGCTTGATACAAGCCAATTGTGATTGGAAAATTACTCGTTAGGCAGCCACAAGTCCTTACATTTGCCACTATTCCATCATACATGTCCTTAATTATGTCAATACACCTGATTAAGACTTTCTTATTCATCATTGTCTGCCATAATATCTCTCTAGGTACCTTGTCGTAAGTTCTCTAAGTCAATAAAAATCATAATGCAAATCTCTTCTCTCAAAAATGTTTGACAAGTTGATGAAACAAATAAATAACTTTTGTCATCGATCGTCCAGGCATTAATCCAAACTGGTTCTCTATTATCTTAACATCATGTCTCGGCTTGTTTTCGATCACCCTCTCCCAAACCTTCATGGTGTGACATGTGTTTTATTTCACGGTAATTTGAGCAACTTTGAATGTCGCCATTGTTTTTATAGAGAGGTACAAGAGTGCTCGTTCACCGCTTATTTGATGTCTTTTGGTTTGCCGGATCTTATTAAACAGGTCTGTCAACCATATAACGCCTCTCCTAGGCATCTCCATACCTCAATAGGTATTCCATCTGAAACAACAGCTTTCCTTGATTTCATCTTCAAAGTCTATCATCTCAGGTATTCTTATTCTACGCATAAAATCATGATTTATATCTTAAGATTGAATGATAAGTCTATCCAAAGCCTTAATAAAGCTCCTATTAAACTATTTGTCAAAATAATCTCTCCATTTTTTCTTAATATTCTCATCTCGAACTAAAACCTTCTGATCATCTTTGACACTTTACCGCACACAAGTCTCTGGTCTTCATTTTCCTTATCCGAGCAATCGTGTATATATCATTTTCAGTCTTCTTAGTGTCCAACTTCTAGTACATCTCTTTGTAGACCTTAACTTTGGCTTTTCGAACAGCTTTCTTAATTTCCTTTTTCGTTATCTTATACTTCTTAAATCTCTCTACATCTCTACTCTTCTTCAAATTTCTATAAAAATTCCTCTTAATTTTAATAGCAGTCTTTACTTTATTTCATCATAACGTGTTCTTAAATGGTGAAGCACCACTCATCAACTTATCAAATAGATCTCTAGTTAATCTCTTAACGCAACTAGCCATTTTGTTCCATATTGTGTCTGAATCATCTTCGGACTTCCAATTAGCCCTTAAACTACACGATCAACAAAGGTTTCTTGGTTACCTTCCTTCAGCCACAACCACTTAATTTTAAGCTCTACATTACGTCTAATCTTCTCAGGCCCTCTTCTAAACCGAACATCTAGAACAAAAATTCTATGTTGAATGATTACTCACCTGACACTATCTTACAATCGATGCAAACTCTATTTAGCCTTCCAGTCAGAAAAAAGGTCTATTTAACTAGCACTCGATCCACTTCTAAAGGTAATCAAGTGACTCTCTTTTTCTAAACCAAGTATTTGCCAAGATCAAGATATAAGATAAGGCAAAATCTAAAATTAAGTTACCTGCTTTTTTCTTCTGTCCAAAACCAAAACCTTCATGGACAGTATCAAACCCACTATAATTAGTACCTACATATCAATTGAGATCTCCACTAATAAATAACTTCTCTACTGGGTATCTTTTACACCATCTCGTCTAAATACTCTCAAAATTGACTCTTACTAGCGTCATCAAGACCTATTGGTGGTGCATAAACACTAATAACATTAATGATCTCCCCGTTTGAAATAATCTTAACTAGTAAAATCCTATCACTTTTTCTCTGAATCTCAATTACATCCTCAAACAACCGTCTATCTATGATTATGTCTATCCCATTACGATTTTTATCTCTACCCTTATACCAAAACTTATAAACCCAGGACTCTATAACTCTACCTTTTCCAACTACCCATTTAGTTTCTTGCAAACACACAATAATAACTCGCCTCTTAATCACCGCCTCCATTAATTCTGTTAATTTACCCGTAAGGGAACTTATGTTCTAAGAAACTAGACGGATCCTATAAAACCATTGCTTATTTCACACTACATCCAGGATCCGATATAGCACGCCGCTTTCGGACAACGACCAAGAAGCCCTTGCATACTTAACACTACACTCGGGATCCGAAATAGTGCGTCGTTGAGTGGGGCACACCCCAACGATATTCTTATAGTAGATCATGTCATAGAATGCGACGGTTTTATGCTGACTGTCATAAACATACCACAAACCTCACCCTTACACATCCGAACTTAAGACCGGCAATAGGACAGATATTTTGGTCTGTGGTAAATCCGACAAATGTGATGACGAAGATTTTTACCTTCACACAAATTCGAGTGTGATTTCGAATTTTTCGGTGGTCGCAGCGGTGGAGGTTGAGCCCATCATGGGTTTTTCTGGCGAAGACAGCAAGGATTCCGAGAAAATTTAGCAGTTTGAGTCAAGATGGAGATTTGTTGATATGACTCAAATCTATCCTCACTTGCCCTCTTATTTCAAAACTAGAAAGACAAAGACAAGCGTATTAAAAGCTTGTTAATGTGACTTATCTTCTTAGACTAAAAGAGACAGTGCATTGAATGTCCATTGGAAAATGAGGCTTGTGATTATACTCTTCTTGTTTGTTAGTGAGAAAGATACTTACATTCAGTGGAAGAAACTTGTGCAGGACAAAGCACATTCGAGTTCCAACAAAAATAGAGACGCGAAACAAACAGAAATAGCTACCAGATGAAATGGACAGCGCACACAATTTAACATGATTCGACCAACTCGACCTACGTCCACGGGCGAAAACAATAGCAGAAGGATTCCATTATGTCAAAGAGAACATAAAAGAATTACAATACTCTCAATCTCACCCAACCTCACTACAAAGATTACACTTAACAAAAGGAAACACTCAAAAAACAAAGAGCAACTCAAACAAAAGAAGAGTAGAGAGCAGAACAACTCTCAATACAAAACTTTTCTAACTCTCTGTATTTTCCGTCACACAAATTTGTTCTCGGGAGGAAATGAAGCTCTCACGGTTCAAGTCTTCACATCTCCTCGCTTTACTAAGCAAATGCATATGGTCCTTTAACGGGCAAAACAAGGAGTGCACAACTTTGCCTTTGCAGACAAAGTATTAATGTGCTTTGTCCTGCATAAGTTTCTTCCACCGAATGCAAGTATCCCCTCACTAACGAATAAAAAGAGTACAACCACATGTCCAATTTTCCAATGGGCATTCAATTAATTGTCACTTTTAGTCTAAGAGGACAAATCTCATCAACAAACTTTTAACACCATTATCTCTGTCTTTCCAACCTTGAAACAAGAGGATAGGTAAGGGTGGATTTGAGTCATATCAACAAATCTCCAGCTTGACTCAAACTGCTAAATCTTCTCGAAATCCTTGTTTTCTTCGCCAAAAAAATTCTTAATGTCTCTCTGTATTTTCCTTCATATAAATTTCTCTGGAGAATAAAGTCCAACACTTCACTTCATCTCTTTAATGCAAGCATCATCTTCTTATATAGACAAAACATAACCTTCCTTTGAGCAAGGAGTACATCTTTTCCTTCTTATAATTAATACTTTGTTTGAGCTGCTCTCTGTATTGAAAGTTTCCCTTTTGAAGTGTGTTCTTTGTAGTGAACTTTGTAAATGGAAGAGCTTGTATAATCTCGTGAAATTCTTTCTCTAATGGAAGTTTCTCGTCGCAGTTGCAGGAGTAGGTCCGGTTGGGGGCCGAATCTGAGTATATCTTGTGTTACTGGTTACTTAGTATGCTCTTTTCTAAGTAGTTTGATTAGCCGTCAGTTATATCTTTTTCATTCGACCCCGAAACGTCGGATCCAGTTTCGATTCTACTGCTCTATATCATTTGTTCGTGGCATGTGCCTATGTGATTCCTTCACTGTCAGGCGGATCAGTTTTTACAACAAGTGAAGTATGGGATTTAGTGCTCATTATAAACTGTAATGATGATGAAGTACTTCATTCTTTAATTATCCATCTATTCAAAAAAAATCTTCATGTTTCTTTTGATACAAATGCTTTAGCTGACTCAAATAGCTATTTTTTGGAGGGGTAAAAAAAACATTATTTACTTCTGTGGTAATATATTTTATAGTTGATATAACTTAGCAATTTCGGTGAAATTTTGAGATATCTTGCTGAGAATCATAGCACCACTTTCGGAATATTTATTTAAAGAAACTAATATCTAGATATTATATGGTCTTTTCTATTTCAGGTAAGTTTCCCATTCAAATCTAAACCTAACAATCATAACGGTAAAGGTTTTTCCTTTCCGTCACAAATGATAAATTGCAAATGGACTATTCCAATCCAAAATAACCGCTTCAATTTAACTTTTTTAGGTCTTTGGTACAATTTTTAACTTGGGACTAGGATTCATCTTATTAACTTGTTGATCCTTTGTGAAAAACGGCTATGTGAGGTATATATAATTTATTTTTATTAACTGTTGTTGAGTTTGCATTAATGTGGCATTGTGCACTCATATGTAACAAGAAGGGATGATTTGTTCCTTAGAAAGAACAAGAAGAGATAGTTTGTCCTTTAAAAAGAAGAAGAGATGATGGATGAATTTATTGCATGTATAAACCAAAATTGTAAAATGATGAACATTATTGAAATCATAGATTCTGAATATTGGACGATCTTTAGGAAAAAATATTATGGAATCTAAGCATGTGTATGATTTTGAGCACATAAGATAAGATACATGTTTTGGCTCCTTTTCAAGTAAACTATGAGTTGCAATAGAAATAACAAATGCTTTTCACAACGTTTATTGAACTTGATTGTATTGGGTAAGTTGATTATGGGATACAAAGACAACCATACAGAGTGTTGTATGGTTCAGTGGTTGTAAGCATGAAAGTCACAAATTCGGTGCGTGGTCGAGTGATTTCTTCTCTTTTCAAAAGAACATTTGCTACTGGTGTCAGAAGAACTGTTCCTAATTGCAGTCAATAAGCTTTACCATTATTGAGGAGATGCTACGTGTATCACATGAAATTTTCTTAAATGTTGCATTCGAAGGTTTGTTAAATGGATATTCGAAGGTTTGATCAGTATTGTGGTTGTAAATTACTATTTTTGGTCATTGATTCTATGAAATGTCAGCTAAGAAGTTAGCAAAGCTGCATATGTTCTTCTGGGTGGAATTTATGAATATAAGATTTTGATCATAGTTTTTGAACAGATTTTCTCGCGCATGGCGCATGGGTCCTTGCTAGTTTGAACTACAATCTCATGTAAATACAGAACAGTTATTAATGATCCACAACAAGATATGAGAAATTAAATAGCTACTGAAGAATCATATATCACAAAATACCTCAAATGCAAGACCAAGAATCTCCTGGGATAGGTAGTAACAGTCATTGTGTATGATTATCGCCAGTTGGCTGATATTATCCAACTGCTTCTCTAGCTTAATACATGAAAACAGAACGGAGACAGAAATCAGCATGAAAGTTACATGTATGGATTAAAGGAATCAAATTACACATATTAAAATAAGCTCAGGCCACGTTCAAGAAGCTGGAAACTACAGAAATTCTTTTCCCCCAAATGATTACATAACTAACAAGCATAACACTTTATCGATATTACATCTGCAAGAGATTAAGAACGCTGCAATAAGTCCAAGAAACGAGATTATGAACTATCCAATCATTATATGAGATCTATTTAACAAATAGCATGTCATAGAATGACACATGTAAAATTGTGCTTACAATAATTTAGATTAAGAATTGACGAACACCAGTCTTTTATGAAAATGTCAAACCAAGAATGTAGCCGAAGAATGGGAAAAATTCTCAGTGAAAAGTTTAAATTCAGGTAAATGAAAAGAATCTAAATATCCTATATGTGTGTGTGCCCATGCAGGTCTGCATGTGTGTCTCTCAGAGAGAGAGAGAGAGAGAGAGACCAAGAATTGGAAAAATTCTCACTGAAGTTTATGTTCAGACAAATGCCACAATGAAAAAATCTAAAAATCATATATGTGGAGCACACAGGTGTGTGTGCGCGCGCGCGCATGGGGGGGAGAGAGAGAGATGCACTTTTCTCCTAATGTGAGGCAAGGGAATCTCTTACTCTTCGTACCATAGGATGCCCGGATCTAGTAGTGCAAGATGATGTCTGCTCCACTTCTACTGAACAACCAATCAAAGAACTATTCAATCCTGTGCTTCTTTCTGAACTAAAAGATGGTGCTTCCTATGCGAAATTATACAGTGCAAACTCTTCTAGCTCTAGGATTACATGGGCAGCAAAGGCATCAAATGAAAATAAACGGAGGATGGTAGAAATGAAATGTTGAGCTAAATTATAAAGCAAAACCAAGAAGATGGGGGGGGGGGGGGGGGCATATCACAAAGAATGAATCTAAATATCCTGTGTGCGAGTGCCCACACAGACGCGCGTGTGTCTGTGTGTGTGTGTGTTTTTCTTTTTTCTCTTTTTTCCTTTTTTTAGGTGGGAGAAGAGAGAGATCCACTTTTCTCCTGATGTGAGGCAAGAGAATCTCTTACTTTTTTGTACCATAGGATGCTCGGATCTAGTGGTGCAAGATGATGTCAAGTCCACTTCTATCCAACAACCAATCAAAGAACTATTCACTCGTGTGCTGCTTTCAGAACTAAAGATGGTGCTTCATATGCGAAAATATATGGTGGAAACTCTTCTAGCTCTAGGATTAAATGGGCAGCAAAGGCGTTAATGAAAATAAACTGAGGATGGTATATAAATGAAATGTAGAGCTAAATTATAAAGTGATACCATGAAGCAATATAAGAAGAAAAAAGAATTTTAAACTAAACAAAGATGTTAATTGGCTTCAAGTAACTGGGATAAATAACCAGCATATCATGCTCAAGATGAAATCAGGTTTTTTAATCTCAAAGGAGGATGTGTCGCACATAGAGGCGAAAAAATGATTCAGAAAGGCCAGGGTCACAAAACATGTTGTCTCTTTTAGGAAAAATTGGTATATAATGTGTAGCATGGTGGTTTATGGTTAGTATATTTTTATAATATACCAAGAGATAGTTATGAACCAGAAGGTGTACCGTAATAAGAAAATTTGTGGATCTTATGCACTATAAGGGCACATATCTCTATTTGTTTCACTTATTCCAAACAAGCATCTATCTATCTATCTATCTATCTATCTATATATGAAAGGTGGGTTATGAGCAAGTGAAATAAGTGGCCCTTCCACTTAATTCCATCACTGTCCTTTTGTGAGATGGGGTCATTCTCATCCCATTTCATGTGGGCTCCACAGTGTTTAAGAAAACTTTCGGCTGAGAGATTAGTCAGTTCGACTCCCAAGTGGGAATTCCTTTTCGAAAAAAAGACCATGACCTCACTCCTTTTAACCAATCACTTTCATCATATAAGTCGTCTGCGTATCTTTCTAACTGATCTCTTTCTATTCATCATATTTTTGGTTTTGCCCAAGGTAGTTTACTTGCTTCCTTGTGCCGGGTAAGGTTGATGGTGTTGACTAAAAAAGGGGAAAGATTTATTTAGCGGCGATGTTGGGTGCAATCGACAGCTCCTAGCCCTGGATGCTGATCAGCAAGCCTCACCGACGCAGGTCATGTACTCCCCTGTGTGATAACCTGGCAATCTTATTTATAGCCATCTAAAATATTTCATCACTCCATATCTTAACACGTCATTTATACTACTACCTTTTTACATTGACAACTTTTACGGCTTCCTTGTGCAAGCAAAAGGGCTAAAAGCTAGTTAAAGCTTAAACTTGGATGCCCGGATAGCAAAGGCAACTAAAGAGCACAATACAGTGCACACAAAATATTTTACATTTACCCAGTTATTGCATTGAGCACATATATTGGGTGTATGGCCATAGGATCCTCTACTGATAATTTTCAGCATAAATGTGCAGCTTGAGTGAAAATTACTAAACACAATCTAGCTTCCCAAAGGATATGCCCTTCAATCTCTCTAGCATTCTACCCAATGATGGGCTATGGGATCACGCAGAAGTACTAAAAAGTAATATTATTAGTCTCTCCAATCTCTCGCATTCCACCCAATGATGGACTACAGGATCGCCCAAAAATGCTAAAAGAGTAATAATATTAGTGCATCACTCAATGTTGTCCCATTTTTTCCTTTTCTTTTTTTGGGGGAGGGGGGAAGGAAAATGGAAATTAACAAGAAACATAATAATTTGCAAGATCGGAACACGTACAAACCTTGATAGGTACAATAGCTTTGTACAGTAATAGAACATCTCTAGCAGCATGATAGAACTCCTTGGCCACTCTTGTAGAAGATAAACAAGCGCCCTGCACTGGTTGTTAACAACTCAAAATTATGTCCAGCAAAATATTGCCAATTAATTAAAATATAAGAGAGCAATATATGAACTAAAAAAATTTACAATCATCATAACAGATTGCTCCATTATTGTAAGAATCCCTAAACCTAACTTCAAGCAACCATAAGGTGTTCCTTTAATAAAACCCTAGGGCCATTTTAGAGGCCTGAACCCCGCATGAGCCTGCTAAGACGGTTCCAAACTTGCTTCAGTCTGCATGAGGGCTTGAAGCCCAGCTTCAACTGGCTTTAGGGCTTGAAGCCTGCTTTATTAATGGGCCAAGGAGTAATTAAGTCCCAGTTTGCATCCTATATGTGCTCTATTTTGGGTAATCTAACTTGGTTAAGATTAAAATCAGCTTCACGTGAACGAATATTCATTTATTTTCTTACAATTTGCTTTCTATGGGTAGTTAGCAACTGCATTAATTATTAAAGACAATCACAAGAACCAAGACTCTTACATATCTTAAAAGGTTATTTTTAATTATTCGATAATCTTAGTGTTTATCTTTCTCTTATTCCTTCTTTTATTCTTTCAGTTCTTCATTCTAGGCTACAATTGAGTTAGATTAATATTAGTTGATTCATATTAAATAAGCCTATGAGTTTCTCTAAAACATCTCTTCTTTGACTACTTTTTTTCTAAAATTTTCAATTTATCTTTTTTTCTTTCACTAGTATCAATGTTATTTTTATAAAACCCACCGTTGTCGGTCCCAAGTCCGGATGAGAAAGGATGGGGTTGTGGTAGGCTTGTGATAGCCAACGTAAAACTTTGTCACGTTCTATGATATGAAACATAATAAGAATATCGTTGGGGCGTCCCCTACTCGGCAACGCGCTATATCGGATCGCGGGTGTAGTGTTAAGTATGTAGGGGCTTTTAGGTCGTCATCCGGAAGCTGCGCGCTACATCAGACGCTGGGTGTAGTGACAAATAAGCGACGGATTCATAGGATCCGTCTAGATACTTGGAACATAGGTTTCCTTATGAGTAGACTAACAGAATTAATGAAGGTGATGATTAGGAGAAGAGTTAGTATTACATGTTTGCAAAAAACTAAATAGATAGGTGAAAAGGGTAGAGTCATAGAGCCTTGGGGTTATAAGCTTTGATATACATGTAGAGATAAAAATCGTAATGGGATAGACGTAATCATAGATAGACGGTTGCTTAAGAATGTAGTTGAGATTAAGATAAAAGTTGATAGGATTTTACTGGTTAAGCTTATTCTAGGTAGGGAGATCCTTAATATTATTAGTACTTGTACCGTAGATAGGTCTTGATGACGCTAGTAAGCGTTTATTTTGGAAGGATTTAGACGATATGGTGCAGAGAATAGCTAGTGGAAAGAAATTTATTGGTAGTGATCTCAATGGACATATAGGTAAGAGACGTGGTGGGTTTGATACTATCCATGGAGATTTTGGTTTTGGACAGAGAAATAAAACGGTAGCTCGGTTCTAGATTTTGCCTTGTCTTATATCTTGATCTTAGCAAACACTTGATTTAGGAAAAAAAAAGGCTCGCCTTCGTATCTTTAGGAGTGGATCAAGTGCAAATCAAATAAACTTTTTTCTAACTATAAGGATGGATAGAGCTTATTGCATCGATTGTAAAGCAGCATCAGGTGAGAGTATAACCACTCAACATAGATTTTTAGTTCTAAATGTTCGATTTAAAAGAGAACCTAGAAAGATTAGACGTAAGGTAAAGCCTAAAATTAAGTAGTGGTGACAGAAAGAAGGTAACCAAAAAGTTTTTATAGATCGTGCAGTTCAAGAGACGGATTGACAGTCTGGAGATGATTCAGACACAAGATGGTTAGTTGTATCAAGAAGATAGCTGGAGATATATTTGGTGGGTCGAGAGGTTATGCTCCACCATCTAAGGACACGTCATGGTGAAACGAAAAAGTAAAAGTTGCTATTAAAATTAATAGGGATTGTTATTGAGATTTGAAGAAAAGCAGAGATGCGAAAAAATTTGACGTATAAAATAGCTAAAAAATAAGTTAAGAAAACTGTTCATGAAGCTAAAGCTAAGATCTATAAGAAGATGCACGAGAAGTTGAACACTAAGATGGCTAAAAATGATATACACAGGATTGCTCGGATACGGGAAAGTTAGACCAGAGACGACTTATCTTCGTTAAAGTGTGTCAAAAATGAAGATCAGAAGGACTAAGTTTGAGATGAGGATATCAAGAAAAGCTGGAGAGATTATTTTAATAAATTGTTCAATGAAAGCTTACTAAGGATTTGGATGGATTTGTCATTCAATCTCAAGATATAAACCGTGATTTCATGCGTAGAATAAAAATACCTGAGGTTAAAGAGGTTTTGAAGAGAATGAAATCAAGAAAAATGGTTGGTCTAAACGGGATTCCTATTGAGATTTAGATATGCTTAGGAGAGATAGGTATTAGATAGCTAACAGATCTATTTAATAAGATTTGGTTGACCAAAAAAATGTCAAATGAGTGGAGGAAAAATACCCGTATACCTATCTATAAGAACAAGGGTGACATTCAAAGTTGCATAAATTACCGTAGAATAAAACTTATGTGTCATACCATGAAGTTTTGGAAGAGTGACTGAACACAGGCTAAGGATGTTAAGATAACGGAGAGCCAGTTTAGGTTCATGCCTGGACAATCGACGACAGAGACTATTCATTTGCTTCATCAACTTGTCGAGCGTTTTCGAGAGAGAAGATTTGCATATGATATTTATTGATTTAAAGAAAACGAACGATAAGATACATGGTAAGGTATTATGGAGGACAATGATGAAGAAGGAAATCTCTGTCAAGTATATTGATATAATCAAGGTCATGTATGATAGAGTAATGGCAAATGTCAGAACTTGCAACGGCCTAACAAGTGATTTTCCGATTACAATTGTCTTGTATCAAGGATTCACATTAATTCCATTCATGTTTATCATCATAATGGATGAGCTTACTAGAACTATCCAGAATGAGGTATCTTGGTGTATATTATTCGCTAATGATATTATTCTGGTTAATGAGACAAAAGCAGGAGTTAATACCAAATTGGAGTCATAGAGGCAAACGTTGGAATCTCGAGGAGTCATAGAGGCAAACGTTGGAATCTCGAGGGTTCAGATTGAGCAGATCGAAGACAACATATATGCAATGCAAATTTAGCAAACAGCGAAGTCGAAACCACAATGGTATAACACTGGATGGGCAAGAGATATCACCGAGTGATCAATTTAGATACTTAGGTTCCATAATCTAAAAGAATGGAGAGATCGATAGCGATGCCAACCAAAGAATCCAGGCTGGTTGGTTGAAATGGAGGAGAGCAACAGGGATTTTGTGCGAACGTAACTTTCCATTAAGGTTGAAAGGAAAGTTTTATCGAAGTGCTATTCGGCATGCCTTATTATGGTACAGAATGTTGGGCTTCTAAGAAGCATCATACACAGAAAATGCACGTAGCGGAGATGCGCATGCTCCATTGGATGTGTGGTAACACTAGAAAAAATAAGGTGCGAAATGATAATATTCGTGCAAAAGTTGGTATAGCACCAGTGAAGGAGGAGATGTGGGAAAACCGGCTAAGATGGTTTGGTCATGTGCGGCGGAGGCCTATGGAAACACCGGTTCGACGAATGGATACTCTCGATATAGACAATGTCAAAAGGGCAAAATGGAGACCGAAGAAAACGTGGATGGAGGTGATACGAAAAGATATGGTTGCCAAATGCCTCAATGAAAGTATATTGTTTGATAGGAGTGAGTCGAGGAGGAGGATTCATGTGCTGGACCCGGTGTGATTCTCATGTTGGTTCATGTAGCCTATCCCGTATGCTTGGGATAAAAGGCCCGGTTGTTGTTGTAATGTTATTTTTTTATAAAAATAAAAGCAACCTCTCATTCTTTGTTGGACCCCACTGATCCCCTGAAGTCTTGAGACATACTATCATGCTTACCTATGCTTTCTGCTTCCTCAGCATTTGATTGCTTGCAGTAATAAGTAACAAGTAGGTGATATTAACCTTGAGTACAAAACTACTTAATTTAGAAGACCCAGAAATTGTCTCTCTCTATAAATGTTTGAAGTGCTTAAGGAACTTGTAGGTATTAAGAGATGATAAGTGATTGTCATCCATTTTCCTGGAAAGCAAACAATATTCCATCTAGGGAATATTATTTGTAATATGGATTAGTTAAAATTTCTGAATTTTAACACAAATCATTCTGAAAAATTCTAGCTTGAATTTAAATTCAAAATTTTGAATGCAAAAACACAATCCCCAATAGTTGAATTATCATACAGACATAAAAACTGAAATAGAACATAATATGATATGCAAAACAGCTATTAAAAAAATTAGGTTTCCAGGCTAGAATTCTCCTTCTTGCTCTATCCACAATGAATGGCTTAACAACATAGGTTCCGATATTTGAAATTCTTAAATACAAAATAATAGCTATCATACCTTAAGTGTTGCATGCACGAGTTCCATGAGTTGAGACACAGCTTTAGATACAAAATACCTTTCAGACTGGAATAGCAGATCAGCTACATGCTCAGAGAAACCTTCAACAAGACCAGAAGTTTTGTAAGAACCTTCCGCAGGGTTTTCCTGTAAAATATATCTGTTTATCATACAATGGTTCATCAGCACTATTGTCAAGGAAATTGCATTTGCATATACTCACAGAAGAAAATAAGTGATCAAATTGTAGAAGTATATTTCTTGCGTTTGCCAAAATCTCTAGCCTCTTCTTGGAGGCAAAGTGAACTTCAACGTTGCGCGCATAATGGCTCAACCTCTCTTCCTTCCTTTCAGTCATTGAAATAAATTTTATTTCCTTCAGACAAGTCTCAAACTCAGCAGCAGCTTTTATAACATTTTGGAATTCCACCATCTTTGATGCATCATCAGGAACAGCCTAAATCAAGATTATTTCATATATCTATCAGCATGCAAGGTTTTAAATAAGAGGCTACCAATTCTGACTGTTAACATATTGAAGATTGAACCACTGCCATTATTGAGCAAGAGATGAACATAGATTAAACACTTTTCCCCTTATTAATCAGGTTTCACAGTTAACATAATATTCAAACAGACACACTGCAAGCCATGTTGAATTCAAAAAAAATAGAAAAAGATTTATCAGCTTTGGAAGACTATTATATCATGAAAATCAAACTACATGCACATTACAAGGGATATGCATATATTTGGTTACAAAGAAAATATAGATAAGGTATTGAATATTTTAAGTTATATGGCCTAGGGGCGTGTTAGGTGTAAGGTTTCTTTTGTGCCTTTCTGTTTTTACTTTCCTGAGACTCACGTTGAGTAATTAAATTTATTAGAAGATCATACCTGCAGCCTTAGGGTAAGCAATGCCACCATTTGAGGGAATTTTCCATGTTTTGGTAACCTCTCTAATCCTAAAATCACCACAGCTAGCCTAGGTGCAACCCTAAAGCTGTGTTCTCCGACAAATGCATGAATTGCATTCCTAATGCTCTGAAATCTTTTCTGACATTCTATTTTCTCATTTCCATATAACAGAGAATATAATGTCTGCCTTGAACGTAAACTTACCATGTGCAATTGTTTATATGTATTTTTACACATGAGCTAAACTATGAAAATAATATGCATGAAACATAAAGAATGTAAGGAGCGTGTCAAACAGTGTATGCAGCTTCAACATTTAAATCATTACTTTTTTATTAATGAATGTGGTGAATTTTTCTAAGCTTGTTATTTAGATTTATTGGGAAAGAGGTAGAGGGAGAATTTCTGGGATTTGAATGGCACCTCTGAAAGAAAAAGATTGATAATCAGATCAGACATCCTTGACCAAGTCAATCTGCCAAAGCACTGAATCCATGCTTCATTCTCAAAGCAGATGAACTTGTAGATAAACTTTATCACTTCAATGAGCCTTCCATAAATAATGGAACCGTCTAGGCATTCCTGAAGAACCCAATTGAAAATAGAAGTGAAATTAAGAGACTTGAAAATAGTAGTATTATTGTAACAGATAAAATATGCAAATAGATGCCATTGTAACGAATATAAATATATATGGATGACCAACACAATACAAAGAATTCTTACCTCAGATGAAGTGAACCATACCCTTTATATTTGTGCATTTATATTATAGAGGAGGGGGGCAGGGGGAGGGAGACTGAATGAGATAAAATATCTCAACCAGAAAACATTTCATTAAGGATGCCACATCATTGGGTTTAGCTGCCAGATATTTTTATTGCTTACAAGAAGCATGCTGCATGGTTCATCACATATTTTTGAGCTGTAAAGAACTTTCCACTCTGACAGCTCATAAACCTTTTCTTTATATCTATTTCTACAGCTACCTTTCTGTGCTCTTATAAAATGCATGTATTATTAATTTATATACAGAATCTGAATGAGATCAGAGAAATCAACAGTCAACGGACAGAACATTTCATTAAGGATGCCGGCAGAGATTAGTAGCGCTCACAAGTAGGAGTAGTGATTTTGAGACACTAGGAAAATCCATGCCGGCAGTTTATAACCCTCCTCTTTATATATGACAAGTCGGACAAGTATAGTTGAGTGGATTAACAATCCTTATCAATCAATAGATCAAGCCATGATAAATACTTCAAACCTTGAAGTGATCATGATTAGAGAATAACAGTGTTAAATCATTCCTGTGGAAACACTTTATATTTGATAGGAACTTTTAGGCCCTGATTGGACTTGCCGTCTCAATTTAGGCCTTGTTTGGGATTGGAGTCAAGTTTTCTAAACTGGAGTTTCATAAAGTTAGCAAAACATAAGTCTAAAATGCTAGCTTTGCCCTATTTGTAGGGTTGCATCCGGATCAGGATATCGACAGAATATGGATACGGATTTTGATATCCAGCCGGATACGAATACGTGTGTGTATTCTTCCGGATACGGATATTGATACGGTTTTAGAAAAATTATCCGGGTACGGATATACGGATATGTGAATTCGGATACTGATACGGATATCCGTAGAAAAATACAAGGAAAAACATCTTTTTAAATCATTTTTTTCTTTAATAATGCCTATTTAAACCACATGTTTCTTACTCATTTTATATGTTATGCATTTAATAGAATATTATGACATTATTTCATCAATTGTTTATAATTTTAAAAAATATGCTGGTTATATTTAATAAGGTTCTAAATATTGGATATTGGGTGTGTATCGGACGTGCGTTTTCAATATAGGATAGGGGAAATCAGGCGATATCGCGGCAATACGAGTTCATATCGGGTGGTCATATCGGATATCGATATCGGACATCGATATCGGACATATCCGATATAAATATCAAGCATATCGGACGACAATATTGGACATATTAACTCAAGGTTCGAGGTTTCGGCCGATACCACCTATACGTGATGGTTTCGTATCGATTTCGGTGAAGACCAATACGAAACCAACCGAAACCGATACGAAATCAATCATACAATATCGTTTCGGCCAAAACCTTTAAAAATTATTTTTTTTATATCATTTTTACTGTCATTGTAAGTTTTCGTTATTAGAAAACCGCAAAAAAGTGAACCCAAACCCTATATCAATACTTATCTAAGTACACTTTTCAATATATTTTGCATCATGGCTGGATTTTTAAATACTAGGATCGTAGTCTTGTAATATTGAAGCATAAATTTAAGTATTTAATATATATACACTTATGTATATTGTATTACCGTCGAAACCGAACTCCAAATTAAGATTAGCGAAACTGGTCGAAACCCAGCGAAACTAATAAAATTATGAGACCGAAACCGAATTCTCGAAACTTGTATTAATTTGTAAACATGAAAAATCTTCTCTTGTAAACATGAAATTTGTAATTTGTAAACATATAATATATTGTATTTTCATATGATTTGTAATTTATAATCATGAAATTAGTAATAAAATACAACATAATTTAATTTAAAAAATACATATACAACATAATAAAAGTTTATTTAACAAATAACAAAAAAATAAAGGAAAATAAACTTACATGAAGAAGAATTGAAGAAAAAGAAAACGGCGTCAAAGACTTTAGGAGGGATGATGGCGTCGGCGTCAAGATGAGGGGAGGCGACGGCGCAAGTATCGAAAGAAGAAGGGGAAGGCAAGGGAGGTGTCAAGAGGAAGGAACTCAGGGCAGGCGTTGAGAAAGAGGAGGGGAAGACGGAGCTCGTCGAGACTCGAGAGCAGAGGAGGCCGAAGACTTGATAAGAGGGGGGATCGTCGAGACTCGAGAAGGAAGGGAGGTCGATGACTCGAGAGGGGATTGTCGAGATTCGAGAGGAGGATGAGGAATCAAGCTAGAAACTAGTTTTTTACCGCTTAAGGATTTAGGGGAGAGATTTTTAAGATACGGTTAAATTTTGAACAAGTCGGGTCAATTCGCGTCCAAACCTTAAACCAAATCATTTTCTTACCATATCGGCCCGATATAATAGCGATACAAGATACCCGATATAGTGCCCGACATTGCAAAATCTCGGCCGATATTGGCCCAATACGAGATTTGAGAAAAATTTATGTATCGTATCATGGCCACTCCGAACCGTGATCTCGCCCAAAGATCTCGGCCGATATTTAGAACAGTGATATTTAATATATTTGTTAACATATTTATTTATTCATATAATATTCATTTTCATACAAATTTGTGTCTATCAAATATTTTTAAGTCATATAAAACAAACATTCAATAAAATATATCGATTACAGACACATTTCCGCTTCACATTTATATTTGTTTTATATCATATCTTATTATACAAATACCTGCTTTATATCCGTATCCGTTTCTTTAATATCCGCATCTGTTTTTTCCAGATATGAATATGAATATTTCTTACCGGACCATATCCGTATCTGTATCCGAAACTAGAAAGTGGATACTGATATGATAATTCTTATATTCAATCCGGATGCAACCCTACCTGCTTGCCATCCATTTTGGAGCTGAGATGACTGCAGGTATCTCAACTCCAATCCGATCTAAGTTCTCTAAAGTCTAAACTCTATTGTTCCAAACACGTCTGTTGTAACATAACTCGAGTTTATTATTAAATGGAGTTTGGGGATTGCAAACCATAGTTTGCATCCCATCTACCTCCACTTAAAAACTCTAGCTATCCTAACTCCATACCCAAACAGGGTCTTATAAGTTGGGCTAACCAGAGTTAACTTAATAGGCTCCACCCTACCTGATTATCTAAACTACAAACAAAGGAAAAAAACCTATATGGAGTCAAGATAATTCCAAAAGCCGTATGATGCATCAAACTTATTCTTTTAATGGAGGTAGAACATCACAAATTAGAGTTTGAATGCCTAACCTCCTTTTAAAAATAACTCTGGTTATCCTACCCCAAAGATAAACCGGGCTTATTAGTGACGGTCTCAGTTCCAGATAATAGAATGTCTTACCCCTCTACATTGGCACATTTTGCTTATGAGAAAACTTATGACAGACATTCCTAGTTCAATGAATTGATTAATTGGGATCACAGCATCAGGTCCAGTTGTTGTAGTGGGGCATATAGCGGAAAACGAAAAGCGTATCGAAACGGACGGGCCAGGGTTTATGCTTTAGCGATAAAAAGCGCCAATACTTTTTTCTACATAATAAATAAATATTATGATGAAAACATTAGATGAATACAGATATTTAGAAACAAAAAATATTAAGAAATAGATGTCTTTCTATTATGATTTCTAAAAAGTATATACGTAGTGATAATTACTCCTTGACGCATACATCATATAAAGCCTAGAAAGATTATCTTTAACTTAGAGATAACAATGAGATTCAATTGTTCTATCATTAAATATGATTATTCAATATTTTTTTATAAAATAAGGGCGTTATTCTATATTCATTAAAGAGCGGGACTAAAGGCAGGTCTTAAAGCATATAAAGGGAAGAAACCGGGCTTCACGCCTCTAAAGCAGCATAGGGCTTTATATTTCTGCTTCATGCAAAAACGAAGTGGCCTATAGCCGCTTTCCGCTGCTATATGGGGCTTTTACAACGGTGGAGGGTGGCTGGTTCAGTGGAGTGAGAGGAGAGGGGATAATTTGGTTTTTGACGGTATATTCTGCTAATTCGTTATCTCATAGTACTTCTTGGTCTCATGCCTCGCAAGCATATAGTTACGTTAGAGTGCTTGTGAACTTCACAATATTATTATCAGCCGAATATCAAGTCGAATTGTGCATAAGAACCCAAAATCAAGACACTAACCGGCTCCTACAGTACTACTATAAAATTTAACACATCACCTACACAAGCAAGTTTAGGTTTGGATTGGATGCCTTAGGTAGAGAATCAATTCCATCCAATTCAATATTTAGTCTAGATCGGCCTCAGGTTTCCTTACATAATGTAATATAATATTGAACTCTGCAAAAAAAATTTACTAAGTTTGTTTCCTTCTCGGCCGGATAGTTTCAAATATACTATACTCAACCTGGTTTTACTCTGGGCTAGTTACTAATTTTTCCCAAATCCTAACACAATCATGTTAGATCGGGACTATTTACAAATCTAAATTGGGTCCAATATTGAGCCCGAATGGCAACATTATAATATCCATGAAGCACAATATGGAGTGTAGTTCATTATAGTTTCAAATAGGGTCATAATCATACCAGTTTGCGAAATAAGAGAAACATGATTTGATGATCGACATGAGTACTCAATGATCCTTACCATTCATGTTGATCTCCATACCTTGAAATATATATAAATGAAGAAACCAAAGGATGCTTTAACCAATGCCTCAAATGGATGCAAACCGAACGTCTTTCCGATCATACAACACAAAATGCCAATAACAACCTCCAAATTCTCTAATTTTCATGAATATATATAGAGAGAGAGAGAGAATAATGGAGAAAAGAGGTCATATGAGGGAATTTCTAATGGTGAAAAGTGGTAGAATCACATGAAATTTGACGTATCCACATCTTAGATGACAGTTGATGATGAATAGTGATCGTTGAAAAAAATCATGGGGGTGTATTCTTCCGAGCCATAGGAGGAAATTCCCTCCTATGGATAAAGGGAAAGAGAGAATAATGGAGGACAACGACCGTAGGAGAGAAACACTCCTATGGCGTCGAGAAAAGTTGTCTCTACCTTTTTTACGAAGATTGGCACCATCCATCATTATCGTATAAGATGTATTTACACAATTTTTTCTAGCTCTTTTTCGTTGTTGATTCAGTGAAGTAAAATTACTAAAAATGTTATATTATCGAAAAACCACTAATTTTGCATCCACTAAATCAACGGTCAAAAAGTGTTAGAATCACAAGAAGTTTGGTGTAATTACATCTTAAGACGATAAAGATGAAGATGGGTGTCAGTCGTCAAAATATATGAACGGTTGATTTTTATCGACGCCATAAAATGAAATACACCCTAGGGCCCCTCTCTCATTCCCTATATATATCTATATACACACACTCTTCTAAATAAACATGAGGAATCCTTTTTGGTAGTCACCCTTTTTCTAACTCAGAAAATGGGATAGGAATATAAATTCAAAAAAATAAAGATAATGAGTGGTAACATCATATTGATATATTCACGTCAGGTTGTTTTCCTATCTTATCTATCATGTTTTTAAGATCTCTTTTTTCCAGAATTCATACTATTTAATTATTGAAAAGATGGAGTAAATATAGCATAATTAGTTATGAAGTTATGTGATCTCTAGAATATTTGAATTCAAAAAGCGAGTAATTAGAATAATTGTTCTCTCCATCACTTCTCTTCATAAACATTCTTCCTTCATTCTCTCCCCTTTTTATTTTCTCTTTTTCTAACATTTTCTGCCTCTTTGGTTTAGATGGCTTAGATTTTTTAAGGAGAAGCTTCCGTGTCTTGGGCGTTTTATATAATGTAACAAAGGAAACGCCTGTAATTCTAATATTGATACTATTCGTTGTACTCATTAGTCTTATGGAACAAATGTGCCAAACTCCTTCAATAATTTTTTTTGTTTTTTTGGATTTTTAGTTTTGGTGTTATCATCAGCCGTTCTAGATAGGTAAATATTTTTTCAACAAAGGTGCATCATGAAAATAGTTATTTTCTTAATATTGTCGTCTTTTTTTATGCTATCTTAATTTATTTATTCAAAAATGAACAAAATATTAGCAAACTCATAAATAAGTTTTTTTATAATGTATATCACACCATGAAAATGAATTCAATCCATTACATATATGCAAGGACCTTTCTGATATATGCAAAGGACGGAGGAGGTTTGTGTGCGTATGCTGGGACGTGTGCAGGGGCTACCGCCCCAAGGCTCTCGAGATTTGTCGTGCTCCTATTTTACTTCACAATTTAATATTATATATGTATAGTAACCGCCACCTCCACTAATTCTGAAAATTATGCATGTAAACTTCTAATTCTAAATTCTATATTTTGCTCTTAGATTGTAATATGGCTTTATTATAAGAATTTTAAGTGTCACGTCCTATCTCCCCTTGATCAAATCTTTTAAAATATCCTTACTAAAAATTGATCAGATTTAAACTATATAATAAAAGATTTCCATCTAAAAAGTACAAATATTTATTCATTTATTCATGTTTTTTATAAGATAAAACTATATGAAAGTTTTAATTGTTTTCTATTCCCTTCGCTCTAGATCTGTAATAATGAATTGGCTTTATTTTGGATCATTCTTTTATTTATCCAAAATAATTATTTTTTCCATTAATCAGTTGCGATTTCATTATGCTATTTCTCCAAAGTTACACAAAGTAATTTTTCTGATGATTACTTTGGTAAACTTTTGATATTTATTTGCTATTTGTCTGAGAAAAATCATCAATGTATTCTATTTGATATCACTTTATGAAGTTCTTTATAATATTAAAACCATATAGAAACAATTATATAAGCTAATTGATTTTCTTCGAAAATGTTATTATATATATTTTTTTCACCCCTTATCATTGTTTATAGCTTCGTCCCTTATATGGTTTCCCTTTCTTAGTTTTGTAAGTTGCGCGTATCTCGTTCATTTGTTATATTTGAATTAAAACTGAATATAATCGCATGAATTCAATATTTATTCTTCTCAACTATTTGTTACAAAGTTCTGTTGAAAAAAATGCATGAGATCATTTACTTAATGGGGTTTGCAGTTGCAAAATTTTCTAAAACATTTCTATCTTTTTAAGTTTCACAATTTCTTAAACGGTTGTTTTTCTCTGTTTATAAATACTTGTTCATACACCCATTCTTTCATAGGCAAACACAATTTTTATCGCATAAAGGAAAACATTTTTGTTTGTTTTAGTGTATGAAATGATACTTAATTTTTGTTTGGATCTGCAAAACGTTTTGTTTTGATTAAGAACTTAACTCCATCTTCTTAGTTGTCAACAATGCTGTCGATATTGAAATATACAAACTTCTCATAAAAAAATACTAAGTAATTTACATTCGTTGAGCATCCATAATAATTAAACAATAATTAAGGTTTCAGATGGGATTTTCTCACCTGCAAAAAAAAGATAGGATTTCTATTTTTTGAAAAGAACCTTTTAATTATTAAATTCCTCGATGGACTTTAATTAATAATATTATCGAGATTCAAATATATAAATTTCTCATAAATGTAAAACGAGCACTTCTCCATGGACTTTAATTAATAACATTGACGAGGTTCAAATATATAAACTTCTTGTAAATATAAAACGAGCGGTCTACGTTTTGAGCCTCTACACTATTTTAAAAGATCTTTTCAATGAATTTTCTTTTTATTACTGATCAAATCCATCTTGATGGCCTTTGACAAAATTGTTGAGCTACGCAGAAGTCCTTTTTTTAAAAAACTCTTATAAAAAATAATGAGTAGTTTACTTCCATTGAGCCTCTCCAGGTTATGTATCAATCGGTATCAAAACCTTCTGATTCCTCCACTCCGTTTAACTCGAGCTTTCAAGAAAGGGCTACCTAAAGGCTGGATTAAAATCACTGATAGACTCATGGAAAAGACCTACATAGCTGAACCAACATAACCAAAAAAATTCAATATTGTCTGCTTATGCTTGGTTGCAATTGACAATTGTTTACTCCTAAATCATAAATTTTAAATAGTAGTCATCTTAATTAAGAACTTGTTTGCATATAAGATTTCCTTACGATTGATAAGTTTTTTCATATCACCCCCAAAACTTAGGTATGTCCATATTTCACTCTCAATTTAAAATTTCAAATTTCACGCCCAAAAATACTTTGTTAACAAAAAATACCCACAATATGTACTTTCAATCAAAATATAATCCAAATTAGAATTTTTTTAACAAGCGTAGCGCATTAATAAGTTCGGACATGCTTTGGGTGAAAAGAATTGCTCTAATTTTATCTCTTAAGAAAATCTTTGATTTTCGAATTGTAATAAATTCTGACCATAACAACTTTTGAAGTTAAAAAGAAGAAAAAGACCTTTAGAGACATGTCCGTCATTTACCAGCCTTCTTAACAGTTTTAAACTCCATTAACGGTATATCTCTAACAGATGCTAAGTAAAAATAATCAAGAGGTGTTTTAAGTAACTTAAAACTTTTAACTTTTGGGGTGAAATATGGAAATACCTATTTTTGGAGGTGACATGAAAAACCGCTAATTTTTTGTGTTATAATTATCTCTATTTTTCTATGATATAAACCGGTTTGAAGGATATGAATTAAAACTCTCTTCGCCTTTTATCCAGAGAGGTAAATGCATATTGAAAGGACAAAAAACTGAGTTCTATATATTGCTCAAGATTTGAAATCCATCAGAGTTTTAATGCACAAGTGTATTGCGTATAAAATAAGGGTCATGTATTTTATAGTGATTTTATTCTTTTTCATATAATAAGCCATTCTTAGAGTATATGATAATTGTTTTATAAATTTATAAAATAGAATAATCTAATTCTCAAGATTATATATGTGGGTACCACGTACAAATAACTGGTCTTTTATCTAAATCTAAATTTAATCTAAAACTACTTCTCTAAATGAAAATGAAGAAACCCTTTTTGGCAGTCCTTTTTTAATTCATCATTTTCTTTATGTGCACCATTTATTGTAGTGGGTTAAAATAATAGTTATTTGATAAATATAACTCAGAAAATGGAGTAGGAATATAAATTCAAAAAGATTTCAAAATAATATGGGTGGTAATATCATTTGATATAATCACGTAAGATTTTTCCTCATTATCTATCATGTTTTTAACATCTTTTTTTCTAGAATTCATACTATTTAATTATTGAAAAGGTGGAGGAATATAGCATAATTAATTATGATGTTATGCCCTCTCTAGAATATCTGAATTCAAAAAATGAGTAGTAAGAATAATTGTTCTCTCCTTCACTTTTTTCATAAACACCCTCTTCATTTTTTCCACTTTTCATTCTTTTTAACTCTTTTTCTCTATTATTTTTTGTCCCTTTGGTTTAGATGGTATAGATTTTTGAATGAGAAGCCTCCATGTCTTGAGCGTTTTAATTAATGCAACAAAGGAAAAGTCTATAATTCTAATATTGATATTATTCGTTGTATTCATCGATTTTATAGAACAAAGGTTCCAAACTCTTTCAATAATTGTTTTTGTTTTTTCTTATTTTTAGTTTTGGTATTATCGTCAGCCGTTTTAGGTGACCAAATATTTTTCTTTAACAAAGATGCATGAGGAAAATAGTTGTTCTCTTAATCTTATTGTGTATTTTCTTATTATCTTAAATTGTTTATCAACAATGATGCATGAGGAAAAGAATTGTTCGCATTACTTAATTGAAAATGAGGGATCAAATTTGATGGTCCTCTTTTATATTCTCTTTTTTTGTTGTATTTTATTTGAGAGTGCCAAAAAGTTATTTTACATAATATATATATATATATATATATCATAAATGGGAGTAAGAATATAACTTTTGTTTTCCATTTACTTTGTTATTATTTATTATTTATTTGGTATCCAAAAATAAAAAAAAGATTAATGCAACTAAAATGGGTGGTTGCATAGTTGAAAAGATCGCTTTTATGAAGAATTGAATGACACGCAGAGTTTGATTTTTATTCTTTGTTCAAGAATTTTTTTGTAACAAAAAAATTAAACAGAAAAATTGAAATAAATAACTAATATTGTTAAGATATCCTGGGCATGCCGTTTAAATTTAGGCCTTAGGCCTTATTCAAAAAACTATTTGAATATTGTTAAGATATCATGTCTTTAATATAAAATTAATTTCTGTATTTTTCCGAAATTGTACGAACTCTTTTTTCAATTTCTCAACTCCTTCCGGTTATCCCAACATCTCTATTGACTTTCTGACAGTTTTTCTCTTATTATAATCTATAGAAAAGTTTAGACTTATCTTAAAAAATCCATCACGTTCTTCTTTGTGACACCAAATTTTTTTGCGAAAAATCGATTTCTTTTCGTATCCACTGCACAAGTGAATTTTGAAATCCTAATTTTGTTCTTTTAGCTAATTTTCTTCATTGAACAAAATTATTAAATTTATTTGTTGTTTCAATTTCTTGCTTTGTTTATCAGGATGTTCAATTCTTGCTAATATTTATGCTCATATGATTATTTCAGATCTCTTCTTCATGCTTTGTTGCATTTAACCATTGAAAACGACCGAGAGTGTTCTATATTGATAAGTAAATTTTTGTTTTACATGTTTTATTTTGGTTTATATTTCCATTTCTTGAATTTATGTTTCGATTATGCTTTGAATTAGAATTTTATACAATTGATGTTTCATGTTAATATGTTCTTTTTTGGCCTTTGAGAAGTTTCTTAACTATTTGAGAAAATGCCATATAAAATAGATCAAGTTTGAATAGTGTTTTTTCTATTCACTCTGCCTTTTAGTTTAATCTTTTTTTAGATAATTTTTTTTAAAACTCTAAACTAAACTGCCCTACTAAAAAATGAGAAGTCAAGTATGGTAGTCGTCTTTTATATTTACTGCCTTTTAAATTATTCCAATTCAGAATATGGAAAAAAAAACTTATTTACATAAAATGTGTAGTTCAGAAAATGGAAGTAAGAATATAACTTTTGATACAGGCATTGTTTGAATGGGCAGTTGTTTTCTGTTCTCTTAAAAATGATTTTTATAAACAAAAAATAAACATAAAAAAAGAAAAAAACTAATTGGTGGTTGCATATTTGAGTTGTTCTCTTCATTGGTGGTTTTTTAAACAAAAAAATTATATTTTAAAAAAAAGAAAGATAAATAATTGGTAGCATGCTTGAGTTGGCATTTGGTTTTTATTTACTGAGATTTTCTTAGTAACTGTAAAATAAAAATAATGTATGAAACTAGTTTCGCATTTAAATGAACAAGAAGGGTGTTCTTAAGAGAAATTTAATTTCTTTTTATTTTTGATCGGTGGATTGAGAAGGTAATGTTAAATATTTTTTTTATTTGTAAGGCCCAACTGATGCTATGTCAAAATAATATTTTAATTCTTATCTTATCTTAGATATTCTATGGCTCGCAATTACAAAAAAATTAATTTCCGCTAAATGAAAAATAAAGGTAATTTTCTTCAATGACTTTCATTGAATTTATAATTTCTAAGGTTAAAATCTTTTCTTTCATTGAGTTTGTAATTTCTAAGATTAAAATATCTTTGCTTTTAATGGTTTTGTAAATATCTTTTAATACATCTCAATGCCTTCATATGTATCTATGTGAACTACTATTCAGAATCAAATTTCATAATTTTTTCCCACGGTTGAAACATCAAGAATTGGTTAAATTTAATTGTGTTCTATAAATTAATTGATTTCAAAAAAAAAATTTACCAAGAGATAGAATCATTCATTTAAATGCTCTAAATTTGTTAGCTTTGAACATATGACTTCTTACAAATATTTTCTTAATCTGATTATTTTTTGTACTTTTGAAACTTTAGTTAAGAAAAGTAGCATTGAGATAATTCTAAGTAGTAACGGGTTCTGTGTATTGCTTGAATGCTGGAGAATGTATTTATAAACTTGGTTTATATTAATTGGTATATTCTTGGACCGCTTTGCTTGAAAATTAATTTTACCGACATTTCTCCACTTCTACGGTCAAATTAACCTTTTGAATAACAATTATTTATAATTGAACTAAACATATGTTATGACACCATTGAGTTTTGGTTGAGCATAATCATAACATTGCCTTATTTTATTTGTAGTAGAGTTATGCAGTGCGATGTACGTGTAAATGTAAAAAATAAATAAACAGCATGCATCCTTTTTTTACAATATTTTGTTTAAAAAATAATATATGATACCTACTAATTTGAGAAAACATTTGCATTTGCAATTAAAACCAGTAAACGATAGAAAGGGCATTATCATCATAGAAAAGGCATTTATGCACGATAATTTGGAATGCTTTAATTTTCGAGTGTCGCATAGAAATTTTTTTCTTTTTTGCTTTTATTTATGAAAAAAGAATGCCTTTCTTTAATTTCATGTCTTAGATTATAAAGAAATGTTCCAATTGGATAAACTGAATAATTGGGATTTTGTTTTCTGTGGATAGTTTTTGTATCAGGAAAATAAATGATTTAGCTTGACAATAGTTAAAAGTTACAAATTGTTGATCAAGATAGTAAATTGTAGTAAACCGATGGTTTTCTTTGACTGTTAAAAGTTTGAAAGAACGTCTTTATTATCATAGTAATGGTTTTGATGGAATTTCTAATATTAATTGTTACATTTGTTAAGGTAAATTTCATAATATTTGTTTTATAGCTTTGTTTATATTTTATAATATTGTTGTTTAGGAAGATTAGTCTTTCACATTTAAATAATGCTATAAGACATATTACTTAATGTAAAATAAAAAATTTAAAATTGGCAAAAAAAACTATGGATGTTGAAGGGAAAAGGGCACAATCAACTCCGTAAGTTGCATGTATTATCAATATAAAATTATTCTGTTTCTTTAATTTAAATTAAAATAATATACCTGCTTCACCATTTTTATTTAATTGTCTATAAGTATTTGTTGAGGATAAAGGTGGAGGATGAAAGTGGGGTTTTATGGATTTCATTGTTTAACGAAACAGAAAAATTATTTGGTTGTAAAGTTGATTAACTACGCAAAATGAAGGTTATATTTAAATGACAATTTAATTAGAATTATTTAAATTACACATGATTATTATTGGAATATTAGTTACTTATTATTCTTGTTTATGGCACATGAACAAGATACTCATATGCCTTTATCGTGTTCAGAGAAAAATATCTTCAAAATGATTATTCTCTTATGATTAAAGTTTCAGGACTGAAGTAGACAATCAGAAGAAATATCGGTACATCTATATTGCATTGAAGCAGATGATCCATAATTCTGAGAAAAAATCAATAGATATTGACAACATTGTACTCAGTGTGAATGACAAAAATGATTTTCCAAAAGTAACATCAACATCCAAAAAAAGAAGAAAGAAAAAGTTAATCAAGCAAGATGATGGAGAAATTTAAGTTCGGTTTTTAAAAGTTTGGGCTTTAATTTTATGGTTGTATAAGAGTGTTGCTTCTTTCATGAAACTATGTTTTATATAATTTAGGTTATTATCTTGTGATTTGAAGTTTAATGTGTTAACTAAGGGGTGTACTACTTAATCCATGTATGTTGTGTGTTTTTTGTGACAATATTTGATATCGAAAATGCTTCTCTCAGTTTTCTATAATTGGTTAATTTTGTACATTATATATGAATCTATCATTACCTATCCAAAAGCTTTATTCTCATGTGAAACAAAAATAAAGGCTTGTAGCTTAATCTTCATATGTTATAATTATTAAGGGTTTTAAATCAATTATAGAAAACTAAAAACTAAAAACAAAGGTATATCGATCAATGTATTTCAAAACAAAAAATTGTACAAACTGTTTTTCTTAAATGTAAATAAAAATGCAACTATCTTATCTCAGACTCGGTGTTTTAAGCGACCGAGCCGCTCTGCTTTATCCCGCTTAAGCAGGTGATATTGCGTAACATATTTTATTGATGTATACATATCATAAGTGTTATAAGAAGTATATAAGTAGTATTATTGGAGTAAGAATACACAAATACCAATTAATACAACATTCCATCTTTTCTTTTTCTTTTTTTCCACGTTTCTATCCTTCCCGCTCGACTCGATAAATCCTACAGAAGCCGACTTTGAGACACTTCAAGATTTGGATTTCAAAACTCCAAAATTTTAGGTTTATCAACTTCAAGAAGTCGAGTTCTAAATCAATTTCGAGCAATTCTTGAGTTTTCTATTTCGATTTCGAATAGTTTTTGAATTTTGATCATGAAATTCCAATTCGATTTCGACTCCATCTGGTTTCGAGTTACAATCTTTTAGATACTTTTTTTAATAATTAGGTAAGTATATTTACTGATTTGAGCTATTATGCTTGATGTTGGACATCAAAAAGCTTATAAGCACTATATAAGCTAATAAATTCTAAGAAAATTTCAATTTGCATTGAATTATTTATGCATATTTTAGCAAATAATATATTGTCTAAACAAATTTGTTAAATTTTGGGTTAAATTTAGGCATTTGCTAGTACAAAACCAACATAAAAATAGTAAGAATGTAATGAGAATCATTATTTATTGACAAGAAAAGGAATATTGACGAAACATCAATGTTCTGATTTCTGAACGGCCACTTAAGCGCTTAAGCGTTTTGGCTTCTCAACCGCTCCACTTTTCTTTTCCGCTTTTAAAACACTGATCGGAATTATTGGGTATGCATGCTTGAAATGGTTATATTGATGCGATAATTTCTTACATTTCTCCACATGTGGCATAACACTAGTATATGTATGTATATGAGAATAATGGAGGAAAGATGCCATAAGAGGGAATTTCCTCCATTGGCGTCGAAAAAATACACCCTCCACGATTTTATTTTTTTTTACGATCAGCCTCCATCATCATCATCTTTATCATGTAAGATGTGGATACACCAAATTTCATGTGACTTCATCACTTTTTCAACATTGATTCAGTGGGTGCAAAATTAACGATTTACCGACAATTGAACATTTTACATTGTTAATTCAACGGTGAAAAGGTGGTGAAATCACATGAAATTTGGTGTATTCACATCTTTACATGATAAAGATGATGATAATGGGTGTCGATCGTCAAAAAATCATCTCAAAAAATCATGGAGGATATAGATTTTTGGCGCCACCTAACGAAAAAGCATCCTAGGGTCTATATATGTGTGTGTGCGCGCGCGCATGTTGACGTATGAAGATCGACAAGAGCAGTATGAACGATGCAGACCATCTAGATCTAGGGTTGATTAGAGTTTGTTAACAAATGGAAATGCAATGAAATATGAAATGCAAACAAAAGTTTAAGGGTGGAAACCACCGAGAAGGATAACATATAGGGTAAAACTAATGCCCAATCAAGTAAAAACAAGTGTAGACTCTTCTACAACAAGAAAGGGGCATGGATCTTTATTTTGAAGGAAAAGGAATACATGAAATGATAAACAGATGGTTATTAATTTCATGCAATGGTTTCCTTCTAAGTGTGTAGCAAATTACTACACTTGTTGGCTAAGAAATATCTGTATAACTGGATGATATAAATTGGAATGTGCACATACCCGGTATTCCAATGATGGAAGTAGTTTAAGGATTGCCTCACACTTCTCACCCAAACTCTCATCAAGTTCTTCTACAAATATGTTCACAGATGCAGTGCTTATTGCAGGATCGATGACATGCTTGATCATTAAATCTGCTAATTTTCCCAGTCCATAGTCTAGCACCCCAACTATCTGTAAAGGAGTCGCCGAGAAAGAATCTAAATAAAAGTTCATAATATAAAGTTTTGGCAGAGGACAGTTTTCAAGGAAAAGGGCATCTTGCACAATCCTATGTCAGATCAAGCAAATTAACCCACAGGAAAAATCATAGGAGCTATTATAACTGAATTGGACAACTTCAGTTAAAAGTAAGATAAAAGTAAGCAAGTTTTGAAAAATGATCCATGTAATTAGTGATTTTAAACAATAAAAGGGAAAAAATGAAATGAAATGCAAAAATGATGCATACTGGCCTCATCTCTCCAAATATTTAATCTTAATCTATCTTGCCACATAACTATGCTATTGTTGAATCATAATTAAACTCAGGGCTAAATCATGTGCTCAAATCAGAAAAGAAAAAGCAGCTGAAAGCACAACATTAAATAGAGCTCCAAAAGTAGTGTTGATGTTAGATGGTTACATGGTAACTTAGATATGATCATAAAAGAACATATGTGCATTAAAAATCAGTTGCATCACAAAAAATATTTATGAACACAATCAGTTTCATATCACGGCTTTGCATTTTACTTGAAAAGAAAATAATCCCTTGCTAAAATGATAGCAAAAAATGTTTGATATATTTGTTAGAGTTTCCCTATCAAATCAAGGATTAGATTTTATTTGTTAGGGTTTTCATATCAAATCACATGAAGTTAAGGAAAGCCGATTCGATATTAATTATGAATAGAATCAGAACAATAAAGTTTAGATATGATTTGTTAAGTAATTGAAACATAACAACTATATACGAATGAAAATCATTCGAAAACTTACCCCATTAGGTCAACCCCCCTTCGACATCATAATCCAAACCATCGTTTTGAAATCCTAAAGGAATGAAAAAATCTCATGGGATTTGATTATGCTCTTTAAGAGCTCAAGATTCGAAGCTAGTTTGCTTTTGGGGCTATCCATTGGGAAGCAAGTGGAGAGTTGAGCGAGATGAGAAGGAGAGGTGTTTAGGGTTTAAGGTTTTTTTGAACATATTTCAATTTTTTTGTATCCCTACTGAAGATGAAAAAGGTGAGCACTGAAATCTATTTTGTCTCGTAGACATTCTGCAGTATATCTTGGCCCATAAACCAGTTTGAGTGTATAATAAATTGTATTCCTTTCTCAATCTAACTTCCAGTATAATGCAAAAGAGTGTCAAATCTCTCTCATGGCTACATGACAGAAGTAATTCTAAACCAGTGCCTAGTCCTAAGTTAAACTATAGTTTACTTTTTAGGTTCCCTTTTTCTTATGATTTAGAATTCTTCATTCACTCGTCTGTTTATGGTCTTTCTAATAACATCTCCGACAGTTTCTTATTCATCCTCCTATATTAAATAATCGAACATCGAATAGACCAGCTTTCGGATAGCCTGATGGATAGTCAAAAAACAAATATTATCACTAGCAGTTTTCGATAGTATCTACTAACTGTCCACTCAATTTAACCCCAGGGCCCACCGGCCTCCTATTTTCCCCTTTTCAGGGTTGGGCATCCGCAAACTTGTGGCTGCGAACGACCGCAGACCCATTAATCTCATACATAAACAAGTTAACACTTGAATAAGTTTTGAATTCCTTCTGTATTGATTAAATCATATATGTGTTTGTCTAGAATTCAAGAGCTAGGATTTCTGCTAAATGCATATATTCAAAATCTTTCGTCAAATATCATGACATTGATGTCAGGTAGAATTTCTCTCCAATATAGATCATGTGTAATGCACGTTAATACGTTATATCCTTATAAACATTAGTTAATTTCTTATATTATCTCAAAATAGTTTTTTTTTGTAATCTAGAAAGCACAAAGTACCTTGTTGCCAAAGCTCACATGGTTTTTCATAATTTTTTTCCTTAGAAAATAGGAAACGTTGATACAATGATATTAAAATAGCTAAATTGCATAAATGTATTCATGACCTATCACTTTTTGTGTAATTGATACAATTAACTATTTTAATTGCATAAAAATATCATGAACTACCATCCTCGACTGCAACTAAATACCCTTAAATATGGAAACATCTACACACATTTAATTAAACCGTGATATCATCCCAAAATGACGTGTTTTGACTATTTTACCCTTGTCTTCTTCCTCTTATTCTCTTTATTCATTTCTTCTTCCCCGTTCCTCTTCACCATTGTTATCCATCCAAATCCCTTGAATGATTAAATTCTCAAACACTTTAATCCCTAAGGCTCTAATTCTCTAAATCCCTAATATTATAACTCTCAAATCTAAAGATTCCAAACCCTCAAATTCCTAAATTTCAAACTCCTATCCATCTTTCTCAGTCCATCATTTCAGAACCTTTAAATCACTAAATCTCTACCTTAATCCCTAAATCCCCAAATTTCGAAACCCTAAATCACTAAACCCATTTCCCCAAAAATCTCTAGATCCTAATTCTCTGAATCATCAAATTTCGGAATCCCTAATCTTCAAATCTTTAAACCACCAAACCCAAATAGTTAAATCCCTAAATCTCCACATTTCGAAATCTCAAATCTCCAAATCTTGCATACCCAACTATAAAAAAATTTAAATCCTTAAAGCTTGACATTTTCCTCCATTTTTCTCTTTATCTCCTTCCTTCGCTCGTACTCGACTTCAACTCGATACCACCCACTCCATCATCGCTCCTCCGATCTTCAATCACATTTTATTTACTGATTTTAATGTAATTTTAGTTTGTATTTCACTATTTTTTGTTGTAATTTACTGTTATTTTAAAGAAAAAATATTTAAAACAAAGTGAAGGGTATAACGGTCCATTCATAACAAAATTTGAAGTTGTGTTAGTTATGTCCGAAAAAATAATTCATGGTACTTGCCTCTAATTTTCAAAGTTTATGGTATCAATCGCACAAAAATAGAAAGTTCATGGATACATCTATGCAATTTAGCTTATTAGTATTTAAGAAAACAGGTCTAAGCAACTATCTTGAGTAAATGCTAGTTTATATTATTTAGAAAATATAAATTGGTTCCTTACCAAGCTCAGAATAATTTCTAATATTCAACTGTGTTGTCTTAAGAAATAAAGTCTGTATTTATATAAATATATAAAATAACAGGTGTGGGTCTGTTGACCTTAGTAAAAGCATTGTCAACCTCAATCTCTTCTTACATTTTATAATTGGTACACATAAAGTAAGGTTTCGCATGCGCCGTATCACATAAATATAGCAATTCTAGTACATATGTGAAACACCTTAGATTGTGAGTTATCTATGAAGGAAAATATCATGCGATATATAATTTTTATGGTTAGTTGCATATAAGACCCCTCCTATTTAACTCATCTAGCACTTCTATTTTACGTGTGTGTGTGTGAGAGAGAGAGAACAGGTTTGTCAGCATATGCCAGATGCCATCTCTGAGTGACTCAACGAGCTAATCAATCTCCTCCTTTAAGTCATTTCGAGGCTGATCCCTTAGGGTCAATTATGGAAGATAAATGCCAAATGCGATATATTAAGGGAGTCGGGCAAATGATGTTGAATTCTTAGTTAGTACCAAGTTTTTCAATATGAAAGCATATAATAGTAAGAATAAATGAGAGAAAAACCTCCATTGCCTCCAATGTAGTGTAAAGATCAGCACCACTCATCCCAGAAATTGTTGGATTTGCTTTTATGATCACTGCACCATCCTCCACCTCAACTAGCACAGCTTTTTCAACATTTCTCGCTAGTATCTCTTGCAACTGCAAGAAACAATGAACCTTTCTTATATTCAGATAACTGAAATGGAACAGATTCTGCAAAAGTGCTTAGAAGTGATAGTAAGCTAGCATAATATCAACTGATATTGATTTGTTTGAGGAAAGGGGAACATATAATGGTATCCAAGGTTGATAAAATGCTATAATCCCAAAATTTACACATTAAATTCAGCTTTCAAATATGATTCCCAGTTGAACTCATATTTCTTGCAAACAAACAACCACTAAATTATTCTTTATTGTTCAGAGGCGATTGAATGCTTTTGAAAACCTACCACAACCTCACTTGCACGATATTAAACAACCGAAGCATTAAATATGAACTTACCAATAGGCCAGGCCTCACTTAATTCTATAGCATCTAGCACTCCAAAAGTAGCATACCCCATATGCTTGGGATAAAAGGCTCAGTTGTTGTTGTGTATCTAGCACTCCAAAAGTACATGTTTACCCTCTTTAGGACCTCTAAAGTGCGAACGTTTAAAATAGGTAGGGATTAAACAAAACAAGTATTTGTGTTTAAAATTTGACAGGAAGGTCCTGGGGTTCGAGACTTCCACTAGACGTAAACACCTATAGTTAATTACACCCTATTATCTCAGGAAAAATCTTGATGGGATACCATATTAGGTTGCTTAAAATCACATCATTTAAGTAGGGATTATATGCGTATATGTACTATGTGTGCAAAAGACAAGTAGAAACAAATGAATACTGTATTTTTATTCATTTCATTCATATCATACATGTTTTGAATGTAAATTACATCAAAATTACAAAGTGGACGTAAAATACACATGGAAACTTCAATTTATAAGCTTAAAACTGTACTTGCGGGTATTTTAGTGTCAAATTGACACACATGCATAGGCACTACCCAATGTGGGGCCCACATCATGGCAAAAGTGTTAGAAGCGGGGCCACTAACCTATCAAAGAAACATGACATGTTTCATGCACAGGGTGCAAATAGTTAGCTTCCCGACGTCGGCAGGGGGGTCCCGACAAGGGTCAGCAAGCCCAAATTGGGGTTTCTCATGGCTCTTTTGTCCAAATGGGAAAGTTCTTTTTACGGGACTTCTCAATGAAAGTTCACTATGTTGAACTTTCTGCATAATATAAAAATGATATATTTTATCATTTTTAATTAATTTTGTGCAAATGTATGAACATATGGATTATTTTCAAAAGATAGAACATGGATTTAAACCATGTTCTATATATAAAGAACACAATGTTTTAACACGGTATTCTATTTATGAAGATATGATTTACATATCTCTTAAGTATGAACAGGTTTTTGCCTATTCATACATGTGTGTGTATTTAGAGAATCAAAAAGATTCCTTTTGAAGCCATATGTTATTCATGAGAAGATAGGACAACCCTATTTCAAATATGTGAAAGAAATAGGGGCCTATTTTATTTATATGCAGAACATGAACATGGGATGTTCGGTTCATCTTTGTCAAGAACATGTATGTTCATGTTCGGAGAACCTTCATCTTGTTCTTTATTGAATAAATGAAGAGCTCATGGTTGTCAGGCTTCCTTCATTGAGGATGAAAACTTGTAGAAGTTTTTATGGATCTTTATTGATCCCTCGTCACAAAGAGAGGGAGACATATATATAAAGAGAATGAGAAGGAGAGAGGAATGGACATCTCATTCCTATATGCATCACCTTCTTCTCCTTCTTCCTCTGAGTACCAAGAACAAAAGAAACTTAGCAAGTTCTCACCAAGTCTGAAAAAAAGTAAAATCTCTCTTTTTCCTTTGGTTTGAGAAATATATATACTTCTCTAGGGAGTGGGAGTGGTTATAGCACCACTCCCTACGTTCTTAGGGTGAGTGAGGATGAATAAACCCCCACTCCCTCTTAAAAATAGGCGTGGATGCCTATTTTCATAGGGTCCCGACACCGCTTAGCTAAGCGGGTCGAGCACTCCAAAATGAAGCCTCCCGATGGCGGGAGCGGGGTCCCAATGTCGGAACCCCCCCAAAAACAATTCATTTGAATTGTTAAAGGATGGTTTGCCCCGTATATGGGGCACCACACTTATAAAACAAGTTTCCAACTTGTTCATGTGCCATGTGCATCAATTTTAGGCCTGGTTTGATCAAACTCTTGATCATTTGACCTATTTCTTCGATTAAATACTTTATATAAGAATTTATTAAATACTTTATATAAGTATTTATATCTTAGGAGTTAATTTTTTGACTCCAACGGTACCCATGTAACAGAATATTCAGATCCTGTTCTTTAGAAACTAGTGCTCCTGAAACCCAAACCTTCAAAAGTACATAATTATAAATTCAACATGACTGAGAGAAAACATTTATCCAAGATATGGGGGAAATAATTCTGTACAATTCTGAAGCACGAATCAACCCTAAAATTGCCTCATGAAAGCAATCCATGTGCTGATCCACTCCAATCGAAAACCTTAAAGACCGCCGGCTATCCCAAAAACCTGAACCAAAAAAAAACCAACCTTTCCAAATGCACTACTATATAACTCCATGTAGTAATGTTACACTGGAATTTAAATCCTTCCAAAATTAAATTTGTTTACCTTTAAACTCAAGGAGCACTGGATATATTAGAGGGTTATTTTCTCCAAAACAACCCTATGGTGTAGGCCACCCTCCGGCGCCTGCCCTATACTCAAACTGTAGTCCAGACCACCCCCACCCCCATAGCTTAATTTTTGCTAGCCAATTCCGACCTTGCTGTTAGTTTTTTTCAGCGGAAACATCTTATATATGTCACGTGACCTCTATTAGATTTTTCTTCTAAATTGCCCTTCTCCAATACACCAGCAGCTTAGGGACAAATTAGGGTTTACCGAGGGCCGCACTAATGGTAAGTCAGGAGTGAAGTTGAGGTAAATTTGGGGAAAACCTTAAAAATCCCAATCTGGGTTTTTCATAGTTCAGTCTTTTATTTAAGTTCTTTTGTTGTTTGTTTAGCAACTTTGACATATCCAAATAAAGCTGTCTAACCTTTACAGCATCTCTAAACAACTTAAACAAGCTTAGAACTGCTCGAAATTTTGTGTAAGAAAGGCGAATTTTGGATGCCCTATATTAAATTGGGGCTCTTCATAATGAACTCTAGTTCCGCGCATTGCTTAACTCCAAACAAACCGTAAAATTTACCTCATCGAAGCAATCCATCCACTCCTTCCTCAAAAGCCCAAACACCGCCGGCTCCTCCTCTTCCTCCGCCTCTCCTCCATCTCCAACCCTCAATCCATCCTTTAACCCCCTCATCATCACCGCCGCCTCCTTCACCCCCAGCTCCCCACCATCTCCCAACCTCTCCTTCACAAACCCTAGCCTCTCCACAAACCCCTTGACAACCTCCACGACCCCCAGCGCCTCCCTCTTCTCCTCGAGCTCCCTCCTCTTCTCGCAGATCTCGCGGGCGATCCCGCAGATCTCGGCGTCGACGGGGCGGTCGGAGAGGAGCTGGAGCGCAGCGGCGAGGGAGGAGGCGAGGGAGGCGGAGGCGGCGGAGGAGGAGGCGGAGAGGGAGAAGATCCCGGCGAAGTCGTGGCGGTGGGCGAGGGCGTAGGAGCGGACGCTGGACTTGATGGAGAGGGAGCGGAGATTGAGGCGGTCGATGAGCAGGCGGAGGTCAGGGGCCGAGAGGGGCGACGTGGCGTCGAGGTCGGCTGTCGACAGGAGATCTCGGACGTCGATCGAGCCCAGGACAACGTCCATTTTTTGACTTAGAATTTGGCCCCTGATTTCGTTTTGGGTATAGGAGATCGTCGAGCGAGGTCTCCGTCGTTTATCAAAGCTAAAGGGATCTTAATATGAATTTAAATACCTAGCGATGACAATTAAATACCTAGGCCCTGTTTGGGAATGGAGTTCTGTTTTCTACATTTTGAAGTTGATATAACTGTGTCTTAATTTTATTCTGACCAAAGCTTTGTAAACTACACTTTTAGGGTTAAGGGCTTGCAAACCACGGCTTGCTCCTCTCTACTTCCACTTAAAAATAAACCATGGTTTTCTCAACTCCATATCCGAGCATGGCCTTAAAGTTTTGCTTGATGAGGCTTGACTTCGTCGTTCCAACAACGTATATGTTGTTTTCTAGATTTCCAATAACAACAAAAATGTTAAAAATGTAATATGAGCAGCAAGGGGAAATTTGAAAGCGGATATACATATTTCAAGAATAACAGTAGTATGTACAGCGCCATAAAATATGTCTTTTGGGTTTCATTTCAGATTTAAAACATTAGGTATTTAAGTGCTATATTAATGAAACATTGTGTATTAAGTTGTCATTTAGCCGAAGCCGTGGGGATTGAATTTTTCAATGAAGTAATTATACGAAAAGCCATATATATTTGCACCCATTTTTGCACGCGATGCACATGGACATAAAATTGAAAATAAGAGCAAATGCTATATGAAATTATTTTTTAGAGAAACCAGCAAGGGGCTCCGAATCATGCGCGAGAAAGAGAATACTGTTCTCATATTTAATTTGGATTGCCTCCGGGTATTGTCATAGATGATAATGATGAAATGAGTATTTATAGAACAAGGTCATTGCTTTGAAATATATATATATATATATATATATATATATATATATGATTGTATTTTTTTAGATTATTGAATTGTAGCTGGTGACAAGAAAGTTCGACATATGTCAGCAAAATGTATCTGGGCATGATAGAAAGTTGGCAATAAATGAAATAAAAATCATTTTAGTTGCCATGCTGAAACCTGCAAGATTAAATCCGAAAAATAGAGAAAAGAGAATTAAAATGTGGGAAAGAAAAACTAAGCTATCAACATGCCAAAATTTGCAAACTGAGGAAAAATGAATCAGATTTCATGTAATGAAAATCTCATAATTTACTCCGTTCTTTCAATAATATAATATCAACTGCTATTATATATACCTTAAAGAAAGAAGTCTCATTCTACGTCCTGCTTTCCAAAATAATGTTAACGGCACGTGACAAGCTCGCGACATATTTATTCCGAGAATGTCGTTTCTCGAAACAAATACGTTAAGTGTAAATGAGCAATATAAAAGTGATAAGAAATTATCATGAAATTGAAATTTTCAACAACTTTATTTACATTCAATTCAACAAATTTAATACATAGATATGATGTCTGTAACAAAAGTACGATAATAGAAAAAGTGCCTAAACAGTGGCATACCTAAAAAATAAAAACTGGAAAGAAAACTAAGAATCGGCTTCAGAAGCTAGCTGGTCATAATCCTTTGAAGTCGGTTCCACCTCCTCAGTTTGTAGATCATCTGACGAGCATTCCAAAAAAATAAAGATGGGTGGAATGCCCATCAGCGAACTTTCGTTCGACAAGCCCCAAAAAAGAGGTGTGGTGTGTGCGTAATGCAGGATGGCATATGATATAAATAAAACATAAACAAGTATAAAATGGCAATGTGACATGGGTTTAGCAAGTAAGCATGGCATGGACGTGAAGTGTAGGTATAGGGTAGATGAAGTGTATGTGAATGTCCTAAAAAGTCTCTATAAGGTAATCCAATTAACACAAGTTTAAATGTGAATGACAACCAATCTCAAAAATATTAGGAATGTCAAGACCCTAAATTGTGGAAGAGTCGACCCGATCAAGAGTGTGGCATCGGAACCCCAAGCTGTGGAGGAGTCGACCCGATCTAAGGGTTCACGTATTGGGGGGGCTCCTGAGATTTCATTGGATTCATACTTAAACCATCCCAACATCCCGCGCAACTAAAATTATAGTTAAAATTACAAATCTTGCTCAAATTCATAAATATATCAAGTTGAAAGATTGAGTTCATGTCAAGATCAAGTATTCATGTTAAGTGTTCATGTATTCATGTCAATTTATATTCATGATTCGAGTCAAGTAAATTCAAGTGTATATATTAGGTTCGGGTATTCATGTCAAGTTCAAGTATCGAGCTCAAGTTAAGTTCAACCATAAGTCGAGTTCAAGTTGAAGTTTAAGTTCAAGTTCAAGTTCAAATTTAAGTTCAAGTTCGAGTTTAAGTAAGTGATTTGATTTGAGTGATATTATATTTTATATTTAGCAAGAATTTTATCTTTTGAAAACTTCTTAAGTTTTGGAATAATCGGGCAACTGCTGCACATGGGTGGCAGGATTTGTGACGTTTTCAAAAACTATTGCCAACGATAATTCCTTTAATTTGCAGTATTATCTAAACTAGATGAGCTAGCACTCACTTTCTCCGGCTCCCCAAGGCATAGAGAAACGATTCCGCTTACACCTATTTTTATCTAAACACCTTATGTTATTTATGTAAATATTACATTTGAAAACTCGAGCAGGTTTACGTGTTGGATATGTATGCCCTAGAGGCCATTATTGTGTGTATGTAGTGGATGCTTGAACATATGTATGTGCAGGACAATCCTACTCGATATGATAGTATACTATTTGGTTTGCCTTTATTTTAACATGTGTATATGTTTTACTTGATATTACGTATCGTTAATGCATGTTTGTGGGGGTTGGGTAGTCAATAAGTACATTCTTAAATGTCCCTAGTCGTGGGAGTATCGAGACTGGGCATCGATATTGTCACGACCCGAATAAGGCACGTGACTGACACTTACATCAGGTGAAGTCTATAGGACTACACATAATACAAGTACGCCAAAAGCCCAGAAATCTAAACCTTTTTAGAGGAAAACAGTGGAGGTGCAGTTTTGAAATAAGGTTTACTGAAATCAAGTTCTCCTTTAAAATATAAATAGTAACATACGAAAACCCACTGTTTGTATCCACTTGAAAACATTTTCGTCATTGAAAATTTGGGCAGCACCTCCCTTGTTATTTTTAACCCGAAAATGGTACAAGCAATATAATATAACGCATCCCCAAGTGGGAGCTAGCTCTTCGCCAATTGGCGGAAACAACCACGCAAGATAAAATGAATATACAACACCAAAGGGCGAGGATCAAAACTCAGAAAGAAAGCAAGAAAATGAAGCCTCAGTAAAATCAGAAAACAATAATACTATAAGAGCGCAACTCTAAGGTCGATAGAATATACAACCGGTTTTATAAATCCATCAAATACACAAGTCTGGTTGATGGAACTTACTGGATACAACTGAAATAAATAAAAGTACAACGGTGGTCACGATGCAAGTGAACCCACCCACCAAAGTAATCGCCCCGAAAGGAAGTAGTGTGCCAGCGAAGCCGCCATGGAACTTGTACGACAAAACCTGTAAGAAACTGTGGCACAACGGGGGTGAGTTGCCAACTCGTGAGTAGAAGACATCACCGAGTAGAAATCGCATGTATGACGATCTCCTAGGTCATACAATAAAGCACTCAAATATAACACTGGACATCTAGTAGTGACAGGGTAATAATCTATGCATAGTGTAATGCTCAGTACTCGTGTCAGTGTCACTAAGCAGCAACAAGTCATATCTGATGCATGAATACATCATGAATGAAACAATCAACCACGAAATCTGGATATATCTGGTATAAGAAAATCTTTTTTTTATCTTAGTAAAACTTGTATAATAAAACTGGAATATCATCAGTGAAATAGACAGAAAATCCGTGTCAAGCATCGACACAATATATGTATATCTCAATCTCTCAATATCTCAATATATCAATATCTCGGGCTCCGTCAGTCCGGATCAGCCCATATCATCAAATCTCACGACTACGGTCGGTATCCTCCGGATATCCTCCGCGCCAAACATCACCGGTAGGTAGTCTGCCCCTGCCAGGCTTATCGTCTACAACTCGAGTTTCTTGCCCCGGGGTACCTTACCGGACCCACCATGTACCTGAGACGGTTCATCTAACTCCTCGAATCGGGTCTCGAAAACCAATAGAAATCAGGAAAACTCATGGTGGACGACACATACATCATATCACGAGAAAATTGCAACTTGCATTTTAAAAAGATAAAGAGTTTATAAAGTCTTGCGGTTTTCCCCCCAAATCCAGAAATCTCATAGAAAATCCAAAATCCAAAAATCAATAGTCAATAAGCAGTGAATATAGGCATACAGCCCATAATATTGCATAACAGAATGGATATATAAATGCATGGGGTATCTAAGCAAGAAATGCAATATCTAACTAGCATATGAGAGCAAGCATAATAATAATATGTTGAAACTACCAGCTAGCGGGTTATACCAATGAATTAACATTATCTAAAGTGTACGTGACATGGCAATTACCGATGAGGATGTGTGTGAGCCGACAAGCAAGTGGACGTGGAGCATATGCATCATCGGTAATGGTGCTGGTGTCCTAACAGACGGAGTTTATAATAACTAAAGAAAACACATGTATAAACATGCAATGCGATGAGAACAACCTGAATATAACGGAGAATGAATAGTAAACGCAACATTGTAGAATAAACATATCTATATACAAGTCATACCATTTTGGTGTTTGAAATAGCACGAATCGTGGTTTTTAGAAAAATAGGGACCACAGTGTTTTTTTAAGAAAAGATATGTCCTTTGAAAATCCGTAGTATCACTCGGATTATCTTTTTAAAATACTCACGATTCGTTAATTTTTGAAAATAGGTATGACTCAAGCCTAGTCTAACATCTACCCAATCAACTAAAGGACTAAACTAAGAAACTAGCCAAAAGGGTAAGAAATCCACCTAAATTCCGAGTCGATATACCTAGTATTCGGCGATCCAGCCTCATAGCGTTACGTACTGTATAATACATAGTACGACATCCTCGAGTCAAGAGTGCAGATCAATCGTCATATCTATACCTCGTACGGTAAAATCTATCGTACGGCATCCCCAAAATCGAGGGTACGGGTCAACTATCATATATGCATCATCACTCATATGGTATCATTATCGAACAATATCATGATCAGGGGTACTGCTCTAAAGTCTCGTACATTCCAATATCATTAACACATATTATCGTATGTATGAAAACACATCGCCCAACGATCCACTATTATATCACGTCATATATCATATCATGACTCAATCACATATCCAATCTCACGGCATCATGCCCGATCATATTGACTCATATCCAAGTATCATATACTATCCTCATCACCCGTGCGTGTGTGTGTGTATACACACGCACACACCAACGCATCCACACACACACACACACACATAAACATATACACCCATAATCATATTGTTAGTTATATGTATGCCCTAGAGGCCATTACTGTACATTGGATGTATATTATAGTGGATGCTGGGACATATATAGGTAGGACTTTCTTGCTCGACATGATAGTACGCTATCTGGTTGTTCTTTATCTTAACATGTATACTTTCTGTCTCTCTGATTACATGTTGATAAAGCCCTTAGGATGTGTACTCGACTTCCAGGACTATGATGCATATCATACTAGTGGGGCCTGGGTAGCCAATGAGTACATCCTTCATTGTTCCTAGTCATGGGAATGTCGAGACGGGGCATCGATATTCCAGAGTAGACTAGCGCATATCTTCTCGACCCATGCGATGGGCGATGGATGATCCCATATCCATTGGTGTTTGATATCGAAGATGGTATGCGGGAGCTCAGTGGAGACTGGGTACACTGAACGGACTCGCCGAGAACTCCCAGATGGTATTATACCTCACGTCAGATGGCAGTTCTCTGGTGACACTGGTACAGCTTAGTCTGTTGACCCGAGATCGTCATAGAGTCTTGTGTGTCTCCCACTGTGTTTTGATTTCCACCCTACCACGGCTCTACTGAGTTGTGCAAACAGGTGGTTATTGGGTACAGTCCCAATTCACATGGAGGCAATGAGCGATAGGAGGGGATTCGTCTCTCCCGGTATTGGGGGTTGATGTTGCGCTATGCTCGACGATTCAACAGGATTCCCGACATTCTGATCGAATGCTCGTCGCAAACTTTAGTAGGCGGCCGCACCCCCGACGCCGTCGACAAAGTGCACCAAGGCGGAACACCGCTACCGCGAGCACCCAAACGGATGCTTTCGGCGATGGGGTTCTCCTACAGTCACTTGGTCGGGGCTATGGAGTGAGGCTGTCTATTAAGTTTACCCGGCGAGTATTCGCGTACACTACGTGATTGCGACGGACTTTTGATCACATCAAAATTCCGTGGCAACCGATCAAGTGAGACTAAACTGCTATGTTTATAATATTCATTCCGTTATCTCATAACTACTTGTGAATTCCAAATGTTGTATCACATTCCGGATAAATAGAAAATGCTAAACTTTTCGATCGAACAATCGAACACCCAAGTTTTCCCGAAATAGCTCAACACATGAAATAAGTCTAACAATATTCAGTTCGTGCCTCAGTACCAACGGTCCAGCCGTAGAAGGGTCAAGTCAACGCCTCACATGTGGCACGCCGTACTGCCCCAAACCCGAAGGTTCAAAGGGCAGTTCAAGACGGTCACATAATCGAGTTAAGTTTTGTTGTCTTCTAGAGGGTCTATCGAGTTACTTGCACTACTTAGAACGTCGTTAAACTACGGAAAAATCCAACAATTGGAAATTTCCCGGCAGGGGAAAAAGTGGGTATTTATATCCGGTCGAACTTTTTAACATATTCTAAAAATACCCGGAAAAGCACACCGACAAAAATTAGACAGTCCGATCGAATACACCGAGTCCCCAATACAACCCAGAAAATACAACTCTGGAAAAAATATTTAAAATTCCCAGGAAAATCAGCACAGAAAAATAAGAATTACTGTGCAGAATTAGGTGGACTTAAATGATGAGATATTCATTAATGAGATTAATGAAAGAAAATAAACCTAATTGATGTTGTGGAATCGAATTTCAAAATAAAAACAGGTAGCTACAGTTCTTGCTTTGCATCACGGTGTTCCTTGTAGAACATCCTGCACCTTATTCGATAGGGAAAGGACCGAGATCCCTTCACCGGGAGTGACTCCTTTAGCAATAACTGGCAGATGCTACATCACTCGGTTTGTCATTTGATCGCTTCTATAGTTTCCGCTTTGCACAGTGATATATATGATATATCCCGCACCTCATTCGACGAGGAAAGGGCCGACGATCCCTTCACCGGGAGTGACCCCTTTAGTAAAACTAGAAAAGCCTCAAAAACATTCCATTTAAAACCATTTGATTCCGCAACGAGATCAAGTTCAAAGCGTTAAAGGTTTTCATAAAAACCAGCCGCAACCCTCCGTCATTTTAGGAAGTAGAGTACTTAGTATTCGTGCTGTGTTTGTTGACCATAGTCAAGGCACAGTGTACGGTAGCTAAGTGATGTCTTCCTACACCGCATATGATGCGATTAGTTAGGACAGTCGCGTGACTTTGTTGACCTTAGTTAAGGGTCATGTGGGTGGGTCTAATTAATCACGAAATGACGGGTAGAACTTGACTAGTACTTATGATTTGTTGACCTTAGTTAAGGTCATAAGTGCTAGGGGTAAAAACCATTATCGGGAGTTTCAAGTGTTGAAACTTGCAATGAGATTGCATACCTTCTATATGATAGTTGGATCCCGATACCCACTGCGAGTAATTGTTACTCCTGGGAGAGTTTTGCACTTTACAATTAGCCGATCAAGTAGGTGTCTAGAAAGGTGTCAACGGGGTTACGCCTCTGGGAAAACGAGGTTTACTGTAATTAGGTCCGTGCGAAAGCACGGGGAACCTCCCTCAAAGTACCGACACTGGCCTGGCTGAAAGATTGGCGAACTTATAGAGTGTAATTAATCCCGGCTAGTCTTTCCTTTTACGGTTTGAAGGAAGATTTGATAAAAACAGTGGGAGCCATCCTGATTAGATAAAATAAATAACCAATCTGATCTTGCAAGAGCGCACGCTGAGTGTTTTCTTCTCTCTCTCTCCAGGTAGCGACCATATCACGCTTTAATCAAGATAATAATACGGATTATTGACCGAACCCGCTTATTATACTGAGCTGGGGAACGTTGGTCCCGCTCCAACTTATAATTATTATAAGACAGAGCAGAAAATAGGGGAATACCAGAATTCCTATGCCGCCCAAACGAAGAAAGTGCATATGATGCATCTTCTTCGGGTGTGTTCGTTAAACAGAACTGTTTCTCAGTATCCTCTGTATCTTGGGTATATGATACCGGATCAGGATCCCAGATATGTAAGCTGTTACATAGGGCTACAAAAAGGTAGAAAAACTGAGAACGGGTGATAAGTTTCATGAGACAGAAACCGGGACAAGTGTTGCAGCCAAGTCTGTTGGTCACTGTCACCCTGTATTACCAGTACATTGATTCTGAACAAATGCTATTAGATACCGAACCTGATATACAAAATCATATCAGTCTCTTTATTAGTAAAGAAATGATATAATTTTGTATTGTTGGATAATGTTTTGAACATTTCCTATATCAAAAGTTGATCGGTTCAGGCACGTTATCTAAAAGCATTGATGTTCTAAATCAAACTACAGTTCCTTGTATACTGAACACACACAAGAGGAAGAGTTCAGAAATGAACGAATTCTTCTTGAGGCATTGTAGACTAGGTCACATCAATGCGACCCGACTGGCTGAAGTTACATTTTAGATGCATATTTAAATCAGTTTGAATTTACATCTTGTGAAACTTGCCAGTCATGTCACAAAGATTAGATGACCATAGCTCTGTTTATTAGAAACAGAGAAAGAGTTAGTAAACTCTTGGGACTGATACATGATGATGTATGTGAGGTCTCATGTCTACGCATGCCAAGAATGGTTCTTTGTATTTCATTACATTCTCTGATAATCTCTCAAGATTCAGACATATGTTCCTGTTGAAACATAAGTCCGAACCTTTTGAGATATTCAAAGAATATAAGTTAGAAGTAGAGAACCAAAATACGGGTATAAGTATTATGTCCTATGATAAGATCAGGGAGGAGAATACTTGTGCATAGAATTCCTGGACTATTCTAAAGGAGAATGAGATTTTCTCTCAGTGTTACTCCTCTGAATACACCACAGCACAACGATGAATCAGGGCGGAGCAATTGCACAATATTAGATATGGTGTGCTCTATGATGAGTATTACTGAGTTACCTATTTCCTTTTGGGGTTATGCACTTGAGAAGCTGCATACCTATTGAATTAGGTTTGAATCAAATCAGTGCCTACCACTCCATATGAGATATGGTATGGGAAGAATCCATCTCTTAAGCGAGTTAAGATTTGGGGTTGTCCGACCTATATTTAAAGCAAAATCCGGACAAGATCGAGGCAGGATCAGTTCTGTAGAACTGGAAAGGTTCCAGCTATACAAAACTGCAGTTGATGATTTGACAGAACCAAAAGATTCTATAGTTCCCGACGAACCTCAGCCACTCCGCCGATCTAGTAGGGTTCCTCATCCGCCTGAGAGATACCTCGGTTTCTCGATGACAGTGGGAGCGAGGATTGCGTCATGAGATGATGACCCAACTAGTTTCGAGCAGGCCATCGAGAGTAGGGACTCTGTAAGAATGGCTGGATGCTTAGCGATCTGAGATGGAATCCATGTACACCAGCAAAGTATGGACTTTAGCTGCTATATCTGAAGGGTTAAATCCCCATCAGGAGAAAGTATATCTTGAGAAGATTACTTGGTGTAGATGGAAAAGTTGAGACTTTCAAAGCTAGGCTTATTAAAGGTTTTAGTCATCAACCAGGCATGGATAATGATGAAACCTTTTCCATGGAATATGCTTAAGTCCATCCAGATCCTACTTGCCACGGCTACATACCATGACTGCGATATCTGGTGGTTGGGTGCCATGACCACTTTTCTAAATAATGATTTAGAAGAGAACGTCTATAAGAACACAGCCAGAGGGCTTCGTAAACAGTGGGAGCAGCGGAAACGTGTGCAAGTTGCTTTACATAATGAAGCAGGCATCGTGGAGTTGGAACGTCTGTTTTGATGTAAAAGTCAAAGTGTTTGGCTTCATCAAAATGGTAGACGAACCTTGTATATACAAAAGGGTAGTAGAGAGTAAGGTGGTCATCTTCGTATTGTACGTAGACAACATACTCTTGATAGGAAAAGTGTTTCCTATACTACGATCGGTCAATCTCCTATTATCACAAGGATTCTCCAAATAGGATCAAAGTGATACCTCCTAAATCCTGAGTTTTCATCTATGAGATAGATGTAATTGGATGCTAGGATTCTCACTAGATGTAGTGAGATGGTATCAATCGATCCTGGGGAGAATCACTGGAAGAGTTCCAGGGTGATAAAGACGACTGAATGTCAGTCACATGCACTGTCTTTACCCTCAGTAGAGGGACGGTATGTTGTAAGAGTTCCAAGCTAGATACCGTGGCAAACTAGACGATAAAGGCTGGTAACATCGCTATTGAAGATACTACCAAAGAGGAAGTTTGGGTGTATATTGGTTCATAAGATGAACTAGGTTCCTGCCATTGTATGACAATGGAAGTGTGGCTTAGGCCCTGGAACCCTGGTCCCATCAGTGACCCAGACATATTCTGAGGAAGCATCACCTGATCATGGAGATAGTTGATCTCCGGGGTGATCGAGGTTAGGAGAGTAGACTCAGAGGACAACACGGCGGATCCACTCACGAAGGCCTTTTTCCCAGAGAGAGACTCATATGGGATGGTTGAGTATTAGATACTGCGACCACTGCTACAGATGGCCCTAGTGCAAGTGGGAGATTGTTAGTTATATGTATGCCCTAGAGGCCATTACTGTACATTGGATGTATATTGTAGTGGATGCTGGGACATATATAGGTAGGACTTTCTTGCTCGACATGATAGTACGCTATCTGGTTGTTCTTTATCTTAACATGTATACTTTCTGTCTCTCTGATTACATGTTGATAAAGCCCTTAGGATGTGTACTCGACTTCCAGGACTATGATGCAGATCATACTAGTGGGGCCTGGGTAGCCAATGAGTACATCCTTCATTGTTCCTAGTCATGGGAATGTCGAGACGGGGCATCGATATTCCAGAGTAGACTAGTGCATATCTTCTCGACCCATGCGATGGGCGATGGATGATCCCATATCCATTGGTGTTTGACATCGAAGATGGTATGCGGGTGCTCAGTGGAGACTGGGTACACTGAACGGACTCGCCGAGAACTCCCAGATGGTATTATACCTCACGTCAGATGGCAGTTCTCTGGTGACACTGGTACAGCTTAGTCTGTTGACCCGAGATCGTCATAGAGTCTTATGTGTCTCCCACTGTGCTTTGATTTCCACCCTACCACGGCTCTACTGAGTTATGCAAACAGGTGGTTACTGGGTACAGTCCCGATTCACATGGAGGCAATGAGCGATAGGAGGGGATTCGTCTCTCCCGGTATTGGGGGTTGATGTTGCGCTATGCTCGACTGGCCATAACAGGAAATCCCTGGCCAGGGTTGCAGTGATATACTGGTAAGAGTTATCAGTAGTTTCACACATGTCATGGACTTCACGTCGGCATGACTTATCGAGCTATTGGGGTCTGACGTTTACCACCCCTAGGCGAGATATGCGACATATCAGACGAACAGACCGGACTATACGGTAAGTGTTACTGGTTGGATTCACAGGAGTGTGAGCGGGCTTGCTCGTCGATCTTCTGATTGCTCAATACCCGGGTGGCCGTTACGTTTAGCAGACCGCTTGCGGCTTGTGGGTGTTTGATATGATCATCATCCGCTGCCGGCGTATTGACGAGTCTTTAGAGTCCTACACAGAGGTTTCCTGGCTCAAGCGAAACGAAATAGGAGCGCATATGAGATATGTGCGGGACCGAGAATAATGCGTGTATGTGATACCGTATTTCATTCTCGTGATGAATGTGTCGAATGGTTGTATGCGATATAACCTAGTTATCGAATCAAGGATTGATTCGATAAGCCGATACATTGGATACTAGCCGGTTATATGCGATATGACCGGATCATTGGATCAAGTGTTGATTTAATGATTGAATGTATAATTATATATTTGATATATTACTTTGCATTAACTAGTATTGGTTCACTTTAAATGGATTTACTCACTTGGTTTGTGCACATTGTATATGTGATATATTTTGTGCATATGATTGTATCATGTTTGATGATACATGCAAGCTAGGGTTGGTGTAAAGAATTAGACCATGGTTAGGTTTATGATTAGGGTTTTCTTTTTATTTACTTATTCATTTATTTATTCTTTTGTTTATTTTGGAAAAAGAAAAAGATAAAGAGAAAAAGAATGGTTGCTAGTTTTGTTTGTAGTTGAACTTTGACTTAGTCACCATTCTTGTCTCATCCTTAACCCTAACCATTCAAGTTAACCATGGTCCATTCTCTACAACTAACCAAGGGTTAGTAAATGATAAGTATTGATTTATTTATCATTTACATAACACTCATCATATTCTTTTCTTCATCTTCTTCTTCTTCAACAAAAGAAAAAGCTTGCAACCTTTAATGGCAACTAGCCAAAACAAGTGAGAAATCCAATTCTAAAGTTTACCCACTTCCTATTTCTTCATCCTCTACCTCTTGCCAAGTTGTATAGGGTGTTTCCTTCATAAGTTTTCATGGCTTGGTGAAGTTGGAGCTTGATCTAGCGATGCCTCGACGTAGATCATTTTCGGCATCGTCGTCGATGACCTAGCCCGCTTTTTCTCCGATGAAGCCGACGCTAGAGCCCAAGATACGATTTGGACAGCGAGGGGACTTCATCACGGAGCCTAGGAGGTGGTGGACCGGATCTACAAAGGTTGTAGCCCCTTTCCTTTAGATACATTTCCGTTTACTTGCTTGTTTCGCCTTGATTTCTAGTTAACGATCCGTATTAGGGTTTGTAGGCACAAGGAATTTTTGATTTGTGCATGTTTGATCACTTGTGAGACTCCATTAGAGTGCCTAGGAACCCTACACATATCGCGTGTGTGCGTGTGTGTGTTAACCTTTACTCTAGGGTTTCGCGATTAAGAAACTAAACTAAAAGAACTCTCTTCCAATTACGCTGAATCTAACCTATGGTCTCTTAAAACCTTTCTTGCTAAGTATTCACGTCTCACAATAACACGTATGTATATATACCATATTCGCATCCTACCCTACGAAATTGCGGGGGTGCTATACGTCATCCACCCGACTTCCCCCGTAGATATACATTTACTCACCTCGATCCTCACTTGCCGAAGTCGATAACGCCACTTTCTCCCTTGTCGTCCCGAAGTCCACGCGGAGGTACCTACATATCACAACATATCGTAACACATCAAACATCCGATTCAAAAAACCAACGCAACATGCGAGGTGCCTATAGGTTAAAACCTATAGCCTACACATGCGAAAACAATCATAAAACCCTCGTTGTTGACGTACAAACGTCCAAATCCACATTAAAATACCAAAAACCAAGTCTTTGAAATCGAAAAACATAATTTAAACCTAACACTAAAGGCTCCCAGATTTTTCTTCAGGTCATATGAGTCTAAACAAACAATACAGAAGGGTAGTCTATGAGGTAAGTGATCTACTGGCAAAGAAACAACACAACCCCATCAAAATGACCAGGCGAAAAAGCTAGAATATCCGGCCTCACCGGTTCTATTGAGGTGAATTGGCTTCGTATTTTAGTAGTGGTCTCCTATGGTTCTATCTAGGTTAATGTATATGTTTGATTTTCCTATAGAGATCTCAGGTTGCTCCAGATTTCCTATAGGCATCACAAACCATAAAACCGACACGGAAAGTTTCTAAAGTCCAAGTCTTGGTGTTTCAAAATTCACTTGGTCCAGGATTTTTAACACTAGATGGGTTGTAGTCACTAATTACACCTTAATTACACCATCACAACTCATAGAATCCCCTAACCTCATCTTGGAATTTTCAAAGCTCACTAATCCTCACTTAACCAATTCTAAACTAAAACAGAAGCTAAAGAAACTCATTTACTAAACTAATGGTGTAGGAAATACCTCATTTGGCAACTCAAGAAGTTTGTTGACTTTCTCAAAGTCTTCAAAATCCTAGTTTGATCCCACCAATAGGTTTGTAGTGAGGTTGTGCACCAAATTTGTGAAATGAGTATAAGGTTTTGGCTTTGATTGGATGGTGCTTTAATGGGGTGTAGTGGGGATGATGGAGGGAGATGAAGAGAAGAGAAGAGATGAAGAAAATGATGAAGATGAAGTGAGGAAATATTTAGAGCCATGGTAGAAACCCTTCTCTCTCTCTCTCTCACATCAACCATGATACATGTCCCATCACACACACACACACACACACACTCTCTCTCTCTCTTTTATTTCTTTTCTTTTTGTTTTAAATTAAAAACAAATTATCTTTTTTTAAAAGAGCCATGATGCATATAATAAAAAAATGTAGCAAGTATTTGTAACATGCTTAATGCACAATTTAATACATATTAATCAAATTTAGTATTTTCATAGAATACAATAATTATTTAAAAGTCTACAAATGCTCAATTCACATAATTTCTTTACAAAATCAATAATTCAAATTAATTTTCTAAATATTTTCCAACTATCGGTATATATAATTATACCACTTCATTAAAGCCAATTTTCTTACTTTAAAATATTCATAATATTTATTATTTTAATTATTTAACTTCCCAAAAATAATATTTTATTTTCTGAAATGTTACAGATATTCCGGAGTAGACTGGTGTATACATTTCTAGACCCCGACGAAGGGCGATGATTGGTTCCACGGCCATTGGTCTTTAGCACCTAAGATCGTATACATTTGCTCACCGGGGGTGAGTACACTGGACAGACTCGTCGAGAACTTTTAGATGGTCCTATACCTATCGTCAGATAGCAGTTCTCAGGTGACATGAGTACATGTTAGTCTTTAGATTTGAGATCGTCATGTGTCTCGTATGAGTTCCCACTCTGCTTAGATTACTACCCTACCATAGCTCTACTGAGTCATGCAAACAGGTTTTAGTTGGGTACAGTCCCGAGCCATATGGAGGTAGTGAACGATTGTTAGGATTCGTCTCTCCCGGTATAAGGAGTTGATATCGCACTGTGTTCGGGTGGCCAGCACCATAAGACATTGTCCAAGGCAGTTGGGATTTACTGATAGTTAGATCAGTAGTTTTCCGGATTGGTCCTGAGCCACATCGACATGAATTATCGGGTTATTAGAATCTAACGTTTACTACCCCAAGACCCGGTATGCGATACTCTTAGACGAAGAGACCGGACTGTATAGAGATTGTCACGGATAGGCTCAGTAAAGGTTCAGATGAGCTTGCTCGTCGGCCTTCCTTTTCGACAGGTATCCAGGTAGACGTTATGTTTAGCTAGTGCTGCTGACATACTTATGGTTAAACTCACTGTCGGCGTACTGTCGAGTCTTTAGAGTCCCACACAGAGAGTTTCCCTGGTTCAGGCGAAATGATGTGTTGACCGTATTTTGATACGTGCAGGGTTCCAATTAAATGAGTGTACTAGCTACCCGGAATTTTGATCGGACGGTTGATAATACTAGCCGGCTTAGAATTAAGCCGGATTATTAAATCGGGTATTGATTTAATAATTTAATATATATGTATATATATATATTTCGATATGTATATTCTAGTATTATGTTCATTGTATTATTCTACCCCTTTGAGTATTCGTATTTTGATACGAATACGGGTATGTATATATGGTAGAGTGTATTCCGTATTTATACGGAAAGACATTCTAGAAGGAGGACCCCTCATTTGTATGAATTTCATTTATTGAAATTGGAAATGAGGTGGATGGGTGAGGTGTAAAGGAAGCATGGTAAGAAGAATGGCTTTATTATTTGTTTATTGCATTTGTATGCACTATTCAAGTATGGTTGCAATTTTCTATTTGAAAATTGCTTTGGACAAAACCAAGCTAGCCATTTTTCATTAGAGTGAGATGTTTTCATTTTCGCAATTTCCTTTCTCTCTCCTTGCTTTTGAGCTCCTCCTCCTCCTTCTTCATCTTCTATTCTACATTCTCATGAGTTGAGAATCAAGGGTAGAAAGAGATAAAAACATACTAGAACACTTCACTACACTCTAAGCACTCTAGATTATCTACCTAGGGTTTTTAGTTGCTATACTTGATTGTTAGTGTGGAGCTAGAGCCTTGAACCACATCTCTCGGGTGGATCATCTTCGACAAAGGAGGATCGACGGTCAAGCTCGATCACGGAGACTCCGAGGAGCTAAGGAAGAAGGTAGAAGACTGAAGAAAACGGATCATTTGGTATAACCCATCTATCATAGTAGCTAAAACCTCCTTGTAGTTTTTCTTGTTCATGTGTTTGGTTAAATTCAAAGGTTTGCAGTTTCTAGCGCCTCTAGACTTTTTTGTTTTTCGTTCCGCATAGGCCGCGGTAGTAGCGGCAAGGGCGCTATGAACTATAACATGGTATCAGAGCCACCCAAACGCATAAACTATTTAGTTACGGCATTTGAATTCCGTCGTTTTTGTCGCGCAAAATCTGCCGACAAAAAAACAGTCCCGAAAATCCAAGTTTTTAGATGTTTGTACTCCCCGCGGGCTCACTGTTCAGTTGATAAAACTGCATATTTGTTATTACATTTTTCCTACCATTTTCATATTAAAAAGGACTTTATTATAATATATCATACATATGAGGGTTTATGTGTAAAAATACTATTTTCCATGTGTTGATATATTGTAATTAGCATTTGGTAGGGAAATGTATGCAAATAATATTATTGACCAAATCCTAGTAGAACTAAGTCTATTAAATATTATTTGTTAAGTTGTTGTGCAGAATTTGCAGGTCTAAAATCAAGGAAATCAAGTTGTTAAAGTAAACCTGCCTAATTAAGAAATCAAAACTTGAAGATCAAGTCTGGCAGCAACTACGAGAAGGTTTCCAAATTCTGAAGGTACCAGAGATAGCCACATGTCGCAAGGAGAAAGCTACAGAGAAATGATCAATTGATCATGACCCTTGGCCGCGGATCCGCGGCCAAACCCCCCTGTTGGCCGCGGATCCGCGGCAATATAGAGGAGATAGAGTTGGAGATTTTTGGGGGTGAATCTTTGCTGTTAAATTTCCATATTTGGAAGCAAAGGTTCTGGTTTTGGGACTATAAATAAAGACCGAGAGCCTTTTGGAACATCATTAAGCCGACGCGATCACGAAGTTCCAGACGGCTCACGCATCCAGGCTGATCATCAACGGTTCATCTACCTCCTTGGAAGAGATCGAGAAGCAACTAGTTTTGTAATCATTTTCTAGGGAATAAAGTGTAGATTGTTCAAGTTGATTAATAAAGATAGTTATTTTATTTAATTTTTTTGCATTTTACATTATGTTTTCCCTCAATTTCTTTCCATCTTCTTCTCCCAACATGCGCGAGTAATTCTCCGCTTGTTAGGGTTCGTAGGATTAGGGTAGGCTAATGGATGATGAACATCTCTAAACTCTTTTTAAGTCCTATAAAGTTTATAAACTTTATTAAAAGAATCATTAACATCCTAATCGGGCGCGCTAACAATTCATTGTTAGTCCCGACCGCGATTAGAGATTAGATTAATGATTGTTTTGGTAAAGGCTAGATATGAACGGAGTTCCGTGTTGAGATAAGGGTCAAGAGTGAGATTCCTTTTCCCTCCAGAAACCCTAATCTACATGCATCATCGTCGTTCTAGTTTTAAATCTATTAAAGGATAAAAAGAGTAATTTTTAATTAATCATCCATAACTACTAAATCCTAATGAACCCTACAAGCCCCTTCTTATATTAACTACATCCATAAATAATCTAGCTCTATATTTTGCATTAGTGCTTAACGTAGATCTAGAAACCATTCTACAATATTCTTTATTCCCCCTCTCTCTCCTAACACATCTAAAGTAAGAATAAAAGATTCCAGAGGACGACCCGTACTCATCTCGGCTAGCTACAAGCGACACCGTTATTGATTGCGGTTAAACTACTACACTCTTTTCGAAACAATCACTCACGGTTTGGATTGAGAAGCCGCAGGGTGTTGCGTAGGTGGGATCGCCTTGGGGGGACGAAAGGTCGGGCCCACCCCCCGAGACCACTATGAGGTGGCCTTAGGGAGTACGGACCGAGCCCTACCCCATTGGGTAGGCTCCGGTCTACCACCCCTTTAGGGCCACCTCATGGTGGTCTCGGAAGGGTGGTACCCTCTCTAGCCCTCTCGAGCGACAGTTAATTTTGGATACTTCGACGCCGCGAAGGTTTGGGCGAGTTTCGAGTTCGTTTCGACTCCCGGGTTGGCTTAAAACGAAGGAATTTTGGGGTTTAGTAAACTGTTTTTTCCGAATTTGGAAAACTTGTTATATTTGCTATTTGTGCGCGGAATTCTATTGTTGTAGTTTTCGTTACTTGCTTCTGTGATGTGTATATGTGTTGTTTAACGTCTTCTAATCGCTATACGTCAATTAGAAGGGGTTACACGCATCTTGTTTATCTGTGATGTTGTTTGTGATAACTTTGTGATGGTTTCGACGGATTGTCATGGTAGATAGCCTTTTATGCAATATCCGTTGTATAGTTTTGAGTTCATTTGTATATTCATTATTACGGGGCAAGCGTCCGACATGTGGACTGTCGTTTCTGCCAATTTGTATATTTTTTTATTGGGGCCCGACCGGGTTGAGGTCGATATCACCGTTATATATATTTTTTCTTTTCTATACTGGGATAAACCCCGCGGCGGAGTGCTCGGGTAGCCGAGTTCTAGAGGGAAACGAGCCTCCATCTCATAGCGTTGAGACCGGGTGTCTTACTTTAAAATTAGCGGGCTATTCGCCGCACTTTGATTTAGTGATTTAGCGTGCTTGCGCTTTCTAAAAGATAGATCAAAAATATTTGTAACCGCAATCAAGAACGGCGTCGCTTTGCAGCTAGCCGGTGAGTATGGGTCGGTCCACAGGGATTTTGTGAATTTCCGATTCGTTCTTATGAGTTAATTCCGAAGGGTGTTCGGTTGTTTATTAAATCTAAAAAAACTGAATTAATTTATATCTAAATCTTGCTAGGGTTAGGTCTATGTTAAGTTTGGAAAGTCAATAAATCTCACCGCTTTCTATACCCATATGAAGATCTAATTAGGTGTTATGGTAAATATTAATAAAAGGGATTAGGATGATTGGGAAGATTGTTCTTCCTCTAGATCCTTGTCCTTCCTTTCTTAATCTTTACCCTAACCTCCATGGAAAACCTTAAAATCCGGGCTTTTAGACTACGGTATCACCGCTACCTCGTGGGTAGAATGCCGTAGGGAGCGGAGTAAGAAGGTATGCATGGAGTCCTATGAAAATATATGACGGGCAAGAAAGGGGATGAGAGATTTTCGTCTCTCAAACCTTCCCCGGATCTAACCCTAACAAGCGAGGAGACTACTCATTCATTAGGGAATTGAAGAACATTTATCTAGGGCAGAGAATAAAAATTACCTAGGGCAAGAATTGAAATCTAAACTAGAGCAAGGAATTAAATCTACTTACAGATGCATCTCTCCAATCATCAACACAGGGTTGTCAGATCTGAATTCATGAATTGAAAAGAAACACCGATGCTCTCCAAAAGAATTCTAAAATTTATTATTAAAAGGAGGCATAGGGAGGCATAGAAAAGAATACAATGATTTGGGCTTCTATTTATAGGAGATAGAAACCCTAGGTTACAATTGATTTGCATGTCTACATTTACCAAAATATCCTTAGGAAGACCTAGTCAAAGTAGATTTCAAGCTTTGGTAAAATTTTATGTCTCTGTCTCTTTTAAGAAAGTATTGGGCCTTGGATCTTTGGGCTTCCTTATTATTTGGTTCTTTATTAAAATAGCTTCTATGTTTCTTCCAGATTTCCAGTGAATAATTGCGGTGGACTTTTAACCGTTCGCTTTGTAATCTTGGACCTTGCATTGCCTTGTACTTTGTGAATTTTATCTTTGATGTAGGCTTGATCAAGAGTCTTCTATTTGTTGGTCAAAGTGCACTTTTTCATCGTCTTTACATCGTTTTTACTGTTTTCTCTCTAAGAACCTGTAACCTGTAACCTGTAGCAGACATGCGTCAAAAGCACCTGTTTATTTATAAAAAGAATAAGAATGAGGAATATAATAATGCAATATTATGGTGTGAACAAATACCCCCAAACTTATCTTTTGCTCGTCCTCGAGCAAACTTATTTTTATTCACTAAAATCATAACCGCACTTTCGCAGGGAAACGCGATTGCACTGAGCACGTGCAACAAGCCGTTAAACCTCTAGGTGTCCCTAGTAGGAGGAGTGTTGTCTCCTGAGGGTTTTCAGCGGATTACACCCACAAAATCCTATCAACTCGGCCCATTGACTTTTGTTCTCCAATTAGGTTTTCTAACAAGGAATTCTATTATCTTCTACTTGAAAATTATCCACCCACATTCTTCACACTTCCTCATTATTTAACTTAAGATTATATATATCCTGTGGACTTACTTAGCTTTCGGCATCTCTTAAGTTTTCCTTCTAGGGTTCCATCTCGACTTAGGAATTTCTATCAACTCTATTAAAGATATAAGTTCTATTTTTCATTCCTCGCTCTTATCTAAATTCCAATCATATATCCCTACGTGTGTGTATAGATCACCCCTACACTTGGAAATTCAAATCAAGCAATCATACTCTTGTCCGTTGTCCAAAGTACTTATCAGTAGGTGAATTTTTAATTGAATTTTGCTTACACATCCTTCATGCGACCGTTAATATTTCTTGAAGTACCAACAACCGATTACAAGATGTGTTTGCACATTAAAGCGTAATTCCTAGTCTTGCAACACCCAAGGCTTTTAGCAGTGACTCCCAAACCAGTTGGTCTAAGGCACTAGGTGATGAAGCACCCTCGCTAAATATTTTTCTATTTTTTCAGCCTTAAGTAATCACAAAAACCAGTGTCCATTTTTTTATTCTTTATTCACTTTTTTTTTCTTTTATTTTCATTGTACTAAGGACTTTAGACAAGAGCATTTCAAGGTCTCTTCTACTATTCCAAGTTTCAAGGTGCGTGATTGTGCAAATTGTAGGGTATACATTTTCAGAATCTAGACTTAAGCTAGGAACTATTTTTCAAACTTATACTCTAATAAGAACATCAATACTCTTCCCTTGTTTCGACTTAGCCTAAGAAGTGAATCCAAAATTTGCCTATTTCTAAATAAACTACAAAGACATATACTTTCTACCGTTAAACTTTAAGGAAGGTTATTTTTAGGGTTTTTAATTCACTAAGTCTAAGATCTAGTTGTTCCTAACCAGTTAACCTATTTGTGAAACTCAAGTCAATTAAACCAAAATTGAATACAATAATTTTTATAATTTTTGAAATTTTCAAATTTTTATGGGTTTTAAAATAAGTATGCAAATGCAAAAATATACATATGAATGCGATGGAAGAAGACGTACCGAGCATACCCCCAAACTTGAACTTGACAGTGTCCTCACTGTCATGCTAAACCAAGAGGGTCAAAATATCGGCACTCCCCTGTTTATTTATTTACAATTTTTTTTTCTTTTTATTGTTTTGAATTTTTTTTTAAATTTTTTATAGAAAAATAAAACAAAAATATATATACATATATACAAAAAGGTTCCCCCAACTTAAGCTTAGCCTTACATAAGCCAAAGGTTAGCACCAACCATTCAAAAATCTTATCGTGGAAATGGTATAGTTGGTGCAAGAAAATGAGAAGCACGCGAGACCGTGTGGAAAGAATGGTAGAATATGGTCTCGGTGGGGGAGAAGAATGGCGAAAAGAAAAAGGAAGTGGAGTACGATCTTGAGGGTGTAAATTGAGTGAATAAATTAGCGCAATATGTGATGACCGATATGTTATAAGCGATTGCGCTAACCTATCAACCCGTCGGGAAATGGGGTCAAATCCCTCAAGATTCGCAAGAAAACATGGGTACGCCGAACTTGGTATAGGAGATGAAAGCGTAACGGTCATTTGTTCGGTCGGAACAATGGGAAAGAAGAAAGGGAGTGAATTAGGGATAGTATCTTTCTCACTGTAGTAAACTGTTTCGAACTTGAAAGATTCCATTAATGGTTCAAAACTACTATAATCAACCGAGTCTGATGGCTCATCTGAAAATATAAAGGACTCAAACTCGGGCGGTGAGTCATCAATATCGTCCGAAAAAGTGAAACACTCGTAAGTGTTATCATCTGTGAGAACAGTATCGGATTCAAAGGAAAATCTTTCAAGCTCACAGTCTTCAAGCATGGTCGGAACGATGGGAAAGAGGGAGGGTGATGTAACAGTCAAAGGTTCAGGAGGATGAATTGGAAAATCAGACACATCAAACAAAAATGATTCAACCTCAATATTATCCTCAAGACTCTCCTCAATACTATCCTCAATATTCAACTCATTATTTAGCCTATCCATGCCATTATCATCAAAATCAAGACGCATATGAGGTTCGGGAGAAACATTTAATAACTCAGGATGGTGATTTGAACATAAAATTCCAAGCGAATCGACAGGTTCATCATCCGAAATATTCCCGGCGTCTATATCCTCAATCAAGTGAAAATCAATTTCTTTAGACACCTCATCAAAAGCATGGATATCTATCGATTTAGGTTCTAGAGTGGAGGTGTAAAGATCGAAAGGATTAGGTGTGGTTTCACTCGAAAGGGGTTCCTCACAATCTGGCAAATCAAACACTACAAAATCACACAACTCATTTTTATTTTCAACAGGTGAACTATTTAGGGCAATCGATGGCAAACAGGAGTTGTGGGCTTCAATTGGGTAAGGGTATGTTTAATTTGAAAATCCTCTCTCATTCTCACTCTGTCCAACCGCCTCCTTATACATTAAAAAATTTTGAGCTAGCGGGAAACTAGCTACCGATTCAGCAGGTTGCATAAGGGTGGCCACAGACGCTTCCACATTCCTAACCATTTTGTTTGTTGCTGCGATATACGCTTCCAACGCCACTTCCAAACTAGACTTGGGTGGTAAGGGGGTTTCGGTAAAAAATTCGAAATTGTTTGGATATGTGAAACTCCCTAATGGCTGTGTAGAAACATTGTCTAGTGACGGTGGAAAAGTCGGGTAGGACTGGTAGGAAGTGGGTGATTGAACAGGGGTAGGGTCAACATATGGATAAAAAGGTGAATAGTCGTGCGGATCCCTATAACTGGATGTGTGGAGAGGGGTGAAAGATCGGCTGCGAGCTTGAGCAATATGCTCAGCAATGGACATCTGCTTAGGAGTGACAGAAGGACTTAAAGAAGTGGTATCAACATATGTAGGTGGTAAAGGTTGACTCGGTTGACATAAAGTGGGTTGAAAAGTCAAACTATTTCTCCTAGACGCCTCTATTTGATCTTTCAAAGATATTTTAGGCATGGAAGGATCGTCTTTAAATTGATCGAACAAATTGCCGAACGAAACAAAATTAGGTTCGGGATACCAAAGTTCGGCAAGTGATTTATTATGTGGGGTACCCATGTTGTAAGAGGAAAGGGTGAAAGAAAGAAGGTTGGTTGGTGCAAGGATTTATTTCCGGCAAAAGATTGCAAGTTTTCTATAAAAGATTTGTCCTTTTTTTTTCTTTATTTGGAAATTGTTGCAAAAATATTTTTGATAAAAGATATGCAACAGAAAAATATTACTTGCAATCAATTATTATTTTAAGCATATCACAAAGAATCTTTATTTGGAAAAAAATTATTGCAAAAAGATATTCGAGAAAAGATATGCAACAAAAAAAGATTACTTGCAATCAATTTCTGTTTTAAATGAGGCACAAAAATCCTGCACAAGATTGTTATTTGGAAAGAGAAAGATTTTTAAAGCGCACAAAATCTTGCAGGAATTTTTTTAGAAAATTTATGGAAATTTTTGCAGAAGAGGAACAGAGAAACTTACAGAGCTTTCTTTTTTTTTTTACGCCCTGAAAAGACCAGGCCGCGGCGGTTCCGCGGCCAGAAGTGGTGTCCCGCGGCGGTTCCGCGGCCGGAATGTGGCCGGCGGCCGGAATGTGGCCGGCGGCGCGCTTTTTTTTCCCTTCCAAATCTCCCTCTGTTCTGATCTGTTATTTTCTGTTTCGCTTTCTGTAGATTTCCAGATCCGTCTTTCGATTGTAGATCCTGCAAAATTCAAACAACAAAGTACCTTTTCCAAAAATAACAGATGATATATTTTTATATTTTTTGGATTTTTCAGATTTTTCAGATTTTTTTAATTTTGATTAACCCGAAATTGCAAAAAGGAAATAACACGCCATCCCTGGCAACAGCGCCATTTGGTTGGATGATTTAGCGTGCTTGCGCTTTCTAAAAGATAGATCAAAAATATTTATAACCGCAATCAAGAACGGCGTCGCTTTGCAGCTAGCCGGTGAGTACGGGTCGGTCCACAGGGATTTTGTGAATTTCCGATTCGTTCTTACGAGTTAATTCCGAAAGGTGTTCGGTTGTTTATTAAATCTAAAAAAACTGAATTAATTTATATCTAAATCTTGCTAGGGTTAGGTCTAGGTTAAGTTTGGAAAGTCAATAAATCTCACCGCTTTCTATACCCATATGAAGATCTAATTAGGTGTTATGGTAAATATTAATAAAAGGGATTAGGATGATTGGGAAGATTGTTCTTCCTCTAGATCCTTGTCCTTCCTTTCTTAATCTTTATCCTAACCTCCATGGAAAACCTTAAAATCCGGGCTTTTAGACTACGGTATCACCGCTACCTCGTGGGTAAAATGCCGTAGGGAGCGGAGTAAGAAGGTATGCATGGAGTCCTATGAAAATATATGACGGGCAAGAAAGGGGATGAGAGATTTTCGTCTCTTAAACCTTCCCCGGATCTAACCCTAACAAGCGAGGAGACTACTCACTCATTAGGGAATTGAAGAACATTTATCTAGGGCAGAGAATAAAAATTACCTAGGGCAAGATTGAAATCTAAACTAGAGCAAGGAATTAAATCTACTTACAGATGCATCTCTCCAATCATCAACACAGGGTTGTCAGATCTGAATTCATGAATTGAAAAGAAACACCGATGCTCTCCAAAAGAATTCTAAAATTTATTATTAAAAGGAGGCATAGGGAGGCATAGAAAAGAATACAATGATTTGGGCTTCTATTTATAGGAGATAGAAACCCTAGGTTACAATTGATTTGCATGTCTACATTTACCAAAATATCCTTAGGAAGACCTAGTCAAAGTAGATTTCAAGCTTTGGTAAAATTTTATGTCTCTGTCTCTTTTAAGAAAGTATTGGGCCTTGGATCTTTGGGCTTCCTTATTATTTGGTTCTTTATTAAAATAGTTTCTATGTTTCTTCCAGATTTCCAGTGAATAATTGCGGTGGACTTTTAACCGTTCGCTTTGTAATCTTGGACCTTGCATTGCCTTGTACTTTGTGAATTTTATCTTTGATGTAGGCTTGATCAAGAGTCTTCTATTTGTTGGTCAAAGTGTACTTTTTCATTGTCTTTACATCGTTTTCACTGTTTTCTATCTAAGAACCTGTAACCTGTAACATGTAGCAGACATGCGTCAAAAGCACCTGTTTATTTATAAAAAGAATAAGAATGAGGAATATAATAATGCAATATTATGGTGTGAACACACTTGTAGGGGTTTTAGGATGACCCACGGTGGAGCTCAAGTTACCGGATTCCATGAAGTGCTGGGTGGCCCACTCACTTCGTTGATTGGGGTTGCCTTGCTTCTGGTATTGGCAGATAACTTTTGGCACTCATAGGGGTCTTAGTTCTACATTATACAGGCTATCCACACGACCCGAGAACGTCGAGTTTCATTTGCAGCTCAAATGAAACCCGGGGCTCCTTGATTATCCGCTTTTCCATATTGTTTATCGCTTTTCTGTGATGTTGCATATATCATACCTGAGATGACTATATATTTATATATAGATAAATAAATGTTGTATATGTTTTTCATCTGCGCTGGTCCAGCCCCCGCTTTGCCGTTAGTTAAGTAACCTAACGGTGTATAACGGGGCCCCGCAGCGAATGCAAATGGCATATACATGCATTCTATTTTCGTTCTTTTCTGGTGTGATAGGTATTAATTGATAGGACCGCATTCTTTTGCTTTGCATAGAAGTATTCGGTCATGAATATCTCACACCTCATTCAAAGAGGCAAGAGCCTATATCCCTTCATAGGGAGTGATCTCTTAAGCAAAAGTTTATGTTACTATAGATTACTCGGTTTTCTTCAAAACCACTAGTTTTCAAAAGAGGGGTTGTTTACCGCCGAAAACCGGGAAAGAAAAACGTCTTGCCTGAATCTGTGGACAGATGCTATTTGGTGTTATCCGTCCACCACTCCGAAGATTCCAAGTTGATTTATGGCACCGTATATCGGAAGTTTAGATGGATGCGGCCGTTGTAGCAGATTTCGTCAGATTCCCCCTCATTTGAGGGATTTTTGATTGTGGGGACGATCTTCCCTACAGGCGCAAGCCCCTGCAGTTAATTACGTTACCGCATCGCGGTAAACACTTTCTCCTTCTCCAGATGGTCACTTCGTGTCGTGTGTGTTTGTTTTATTTTTGATTGCCCGTGGATTGTATACGGAGACCAATTTATGTTGTCGCCCGTAGGGCGTGGATTAGTCCGAATCCGTATTTTCTTAGATTTGGGTTTGGGTTGGGTTTAAAGACCGTTAATCTCATCTGAGACTAAGATCAACTTAAACGTTTGTTGAGGATACGTTAGTCTAATTTTTAGACTAAGATCTACTCAACAGGATCATTTAGATCCAACAAAAGAGCATTTGGGCTCTATTGTTTTCATTGGGTTTATTGATTGTCAAGACCCGCCACCTCTCTGAAGACGTTGAAGAGTTACAACGACATATATCAAAGGTGTGATGAGATGTACCCTTGAACCAATATCAGTTGAGGGATTTGTAATTGGATTGATTTAAGGATCGTTAATCTCGTTTGAGATTAAGATCAATTTAAGCGGTTGTTAAGGATACGTTAGTCTCGTTTAGACTAAGATCTACTTAACAGGATCATTTAGATCCAACAAAAGAGCATTTGGGCTCTATTGTTTTAGTTTAGAGATATTGCGGTCCATAATTAGTTTAAGGACATTACGGTCCAGTATAAAGACGTCATAGTCTATAAAGTTTAAAGACATCATAGTCTATGAGTTTAGGGACCTCACAGTCTATAAAGGTTAAGGACATCATAGTCCGTGAGTTTTAAGGACCTTACAGTCCATAGAGTTTAGTTTAGGGACATTACGGTCCAGTTTAAAGACGTCATAGTCTGTTTGGTTTTGATTCAATTGTTTGGGGATTCACCAAAAGTTATCGATCATTGGGACCCTCCATTTCTCTGAAGACGCTGAGGAATTAGAACGACATGTATCAGAGGTATGAAGAGATGTATCCTTGAACCAATTTTGGTTGAAAGGCTCTGGGTTTTGCTTTGAATGTCATATGAGATGATCAATTTTGGAAGACAAGAGTGTATTTGAGGTTCAGTCAAAAAGGGATCTTGCCTCTGGTAGACTTAGCTAATTCAGACTAAAATTGGCTCGAATATAGTGTTAAACACTAGAGTATAATCGGCTATCACGTGCTCCCACATGATATGCTTGGAATAGTGTTAAACACTAGGGATGAAGCGCACAAAATAGTGTTAAACACTAAAAAAAGAAACGCTCACATGGGGTCACATGAGGCGTTTGAGTATTGGGCCAGATTTCCCTTATTTTATTCTCAGAATATTCATACGAGTGTTAAACACTTGATTTCCACAATTATCACGTGTGGACACGTGATGGTGCCTATGCATTGGGTATCAATTCCTCAGATTTCCCCCATTTGCTTTTTTTTCTAAAAAAAAGGGTTTGTTAAGGGGTCACGTGGAGACACATGAGGCGCCCACAGTTTGTTCTGCTCTTCTTATTTTGAGGAGTCTGTTCAAGGGTCACGTGGGAGCACGTGACCTGATCTTATTCGTTCTCTTTTGATCATTGAGGGGGAGGGTCACGTGTTGCCACGTGATCATGTTAGGTACTTGATTTTTTACGTGCATAGAGAGATAAATCCCTTGTTGAAGAATTAAATTCTCTTATAGGGTTAAACCCTAATTTTGTTTAGAGAAATTAAATTTCTATATTGTTCGAAAGAATTAAATTCTTTAAACTCAATTCTCCCTCTAAGTTTTGGATCTTCATGGCAGAATCTCCCCGATAAGAATTAAATTCTCAACTTATGGGGAAATCTGCTTCTGCAGATCTATTACCATGAAGAAGAACTAAGTTCTTATATTAAGAGTTAAACCCTATTTTTGTTGGAGGAATTAAATTCCTATGTGCTTTGTGGGAGAATAAAATTCTCTGAACTTAGCTCCTCCCTTAGGTTTTAGATCTGCATGGCAGAATCCCTCCGATGAGAATTAAATTCTCAATTTATGAGAAGATCTGCTTTTGCAAATCTTCAACCAAAGGAAGAACTGGGTTCTTATTCAGAAGAGTTAAACTCTTAGTCCGAGAATTAAATCCTCTTTTTGTGGGAACTTATAGAATGATCTCTTTCCCTCTCTTACCTAGGGTTTCTTTCTTTTTTGAAGAGATCTTCTTCTTTTTGGAGAATTAAATTCTCTTCTTTTTTCTCTCTGTCGTTGTCTATCCTTTTTTTTATTGTTCTCCTCCTTTTTCTTCCTTCTTGGCTCCTATTTATAGGAGAAAGAAAAGAATCAGGTTGTTTAGTCAATCTTTCATTGAAAGATTTTGATTGATTTTATAACCAACATGATCTTTTAGATCACTCGGTGAATTTTATTCACCATTGGATTTTTAATCCCAAAAGATATTTTGTTTGTTGTTCCTGGCAAATTTTAGGAAAATATTTCCTTGTATAGAATCTTTCTATAAATTGGTGATTTTTAATCACCATTGGATTTTTAATCCAACTGTGCTCCACTTTACAGAGCACAATTTTTTTTGTTTGGAAAGATCTAGGGAAATATTTTTCCAATTAGGGTTTTTGATTCTTTTTTAATTAGAATTTAATTCTATTGTTCAGTGAGTTTAAGAGCTCATCACGTGTTGGCACGTGACCCCACTGATTAAGCATTTCATTTAGAATTTAATTCAGTGTCTACAGGCTTTGCCTGTAAATGGTCACATGTTTGCACGTGAGACCTGGTCACGTGTCAACAGGTGACCCAACTGACACAGCATTTCCAATTTGTTTATTTTATTCAATGTCTACAGGCTTTGCCTGTAAATGGTCATGTGTCTGCACGTGAGGCCTGGTCACGTGTGGGCACGTGATGCCCGGTCACGTGTAGGCACGTGATGTCTCATTTGAGGTTTTCCTTGCTGCTTTATCTGTATTTTATTTAATTCCCATGAGGGAACAAATGCCCCCACAGCGTTGTTCTCACGTGTTTTCACGTGAGTGCAACGCTGTAACCTTCGTGGCCGTTGGATGCTGTAACCTTCGTGGCCGTTGGATTCGCCTAGGGAACGGGGAAGATGAACCGTTTCCCATCACATCCTATAAATGCAGCGGTCTCTTCAACAGCGCCTCCATTCCTTCATCTTCTTCCTTGTTCAATTTCTTTGAGAATTTAATTCTCTTCCTTAGAGCTCAGTTCTCTGTTCAAAATTTTTTCAGAGTTTAACTCTGTCCAAAAAGAATCCCCTTTTTAGGTAAGGATCTTGAACGGCCGAAGAATTTTTTTATAAAATTCTCTTTGGATTTTAAATCCACACCAAGGTTTTTTTTTCCTTTAATAAAAACTCATCTTTCCAAGCTCTAAGAATGCATGATCTTTAGGTAGTAAACCCCCAATGTTAGGCGTTTTATCAGAGGTTGTTTTTCCAAGAATTGTCTGAATTCCCATGTCTGTTTCCATAAGCTTTTTCTTAACCAATCTGCCCATTAAACTCTCATTAATTTTCCTTTTCAGACGTTATGGCCGCTCATCTGTATGATCCCGACGAGATTATTTCTTATGGAGACATTCGTGCACTAGACCGCTGCCAGAACCAGGAGTTTACAAACGCTCAGTGCGCCGAAATCATGCGTCGCTTTGATGAATACAATGGTCGACTGCTTCCTCGTCGTTCCGCTCTTTTGAAGCTCATTATAAGAGCGATCTGGGAAGCACTTCCTTTATTCTATGACGGCATGCCGCTTAAAGCATTGGATGACGCCGAAGATAAGGTATATTCAGTGTATCTGATGGGCCTAATCTCAAAGAAAAGGCGAGACAATCTTGTTGATATTCTGCATCAAACTTTTCAACAAGTGACGATAATCGCTGCCTATCGAAGGGCGGAGGACATCAGTGAGGATCCTAACGCTTGTGATTGTGAAAAGAAGCATACAAGAATGGTCCGAGAGGCCCGAAGCATTTTAGATGGCCTAACTTTTGAGTTTCTCAACCCATGTCCTGGATTTGATGTCTTACCATTGTAAACATTTTCTTTTATTTTTGTATGAACTTTCAGCGTATGAATGACAAAACTTTCCCTCTTTTGTGTTTGCATGCCTTCCTTATGAAATTTTGTCATATTGTTGTTGATGCTCACGTGTTTGGCACGTGAGGTGCTATTGGGAATTTCAATCTCACATTGGCGCCTACTCACGTGTTATGCACGTGCGATGCTGTTTTTAATTTCCAATAAGGATCAAGGTCGGTGCTCACGTGCTATGCACACGGGGCTCTATTGATGGGGTCGTTTCGTTTCCCCGCACTGATTCCAATGAGTCATCTCTTTTGGGCAAGGTTAGTGTTATTTGCCCCTCCTCATGGCATTATTATTATATCGCATAACGATGCTAGTGTCTTCTGTAGTTCTGGAAGCTAACGACGAAGTCGAGATCCTTGACGGGCCTGGAGATCTTTTAGACCCTTCTTGCATGACTGTGGGTAGGTAAAGTTTCGACATTGTTCCATCTACTCTTTGCTTGCAAATCTCACTGATTGTTTATAAATTTTAACAGCTTTGCCAGTTCTTACCGCGCTGGAATCTCGCATCGTTGTGCTACCCGGCCCTTGTGCTCTACGCGCATCTGAACAAATGGCGAAGCTAAGCCTTCACGCTTTGTCGGCTCTGATCGAAGACCTTCGTGCTGGTAGCTCGCTCACAGCCGAAGAATTTGCTGCCGAAGCCAGCATTTCTCCCCCCTTTCTTGCTGCTTACCATGGTGAAACATTGGTGCATGTCTGGGTTGAGTTTTGTCGTCGGGTGGATGCTTGCTTACATAGTCTTGAGTGCTCGTGCCTCCCTTCAGAGGCTGTGGCTGCAAAGGCGAGCTTGCGGGGGCTGATTGAACGGTGCTCCGCAAATATGCTGTCATGTGAGAAGATGCTCAACCGAAAATTTTCGGAGAGGGAGTGTCACGACCCAAATGTGACACGTGACCGGCACTTAAATCATGTGACATCTAAAGACGTCGACTCGGTTCAAGTAAGCCGAAACCCGGAATCTAAACCCTTTTGAAATTATTGGAGGTGAGGTTTAAATAGTCATTCGATGAAATCAATCTTAAAAATAACATCTAATTTTAACTAAGTATGTTGAAAAACATTTATGACGTTTTGAAACTTGACATCACCTTCTTTGCATTTTTATAAAAACCTGATACAACATATAATAAAATAGCATCTCAACGGAAGCTAGTCTCCACGTCCAAACGATGGAGCAACCAACAATCTAAATCAGAAATCGACTCCAAAGAGTGCGACATCACCACACATAAACTCTAAGTCTTGCTTCTAAGTCCATAATATACCACTTCTAAGTTGATGGAGTTTCCACTAGATACAAGGATATGTGAATAATCAAGAGTGAGTATGATACAATAAAAACCCACTTACCAATCAATCCCCGAAAAGAATGTGTGTCCAAGCCGCTGATAATCCAAGCGGTAAAACCTGCAAGAAACTGTGGCACAGCGGGGATGAGTTGCCAACTCAGTGAATAAAAGTACATCTAAAAGTAGATATCGAAATGCACGACTATACCTAGGTCATATATATAGTCCTATCATAATCTGTACCAATATACTATATGATATGCATATGTGCAATACTAACTATCATGCAATCCCAAGTATAATATCTCAATGCCATATGAGTCAAAATCATGAATCTATAGTTCGTGTTGGAATCCCTTTTTGTATATGAATGTCTGTACAAATATATGCAGGCACTGTCCTCCGGATCAGTCCTAGCTGAATCCACTAAATAACATCTAACTGTGTACCTCATGATAATGATCATATATATATATATATATATATATATATATATATATATATATATATATATATATAGATGTCCAGCATCGATATCGAAATCCGAAATCTCTCGTGTCCATCATCGACACGTAAATGCAGATACCGTCGACACCATCTTAACAGATGATCGCCACCCGATATCCTGGCTACGATCAGTATCACCTGGATATCCGCCGTGCCCAATCGAACCCCGGTCAGTATCCCCTGGATATCTGCCGTGCTCATTTCTATCTCCGGTATCGAGTATCCTCGTTAGGCTTCCCGCCTATAATGCGGCTATCCTGCCCCTCGGCCCCGACCGGATCCACCATGTATCTGACTGTATGCCCTCCAACTCAGTCCGGATATTTCACAAATCCGAAACCGTATAGCTACCCCACCCGGTCCGGAATCAAAATCAGGAAACACAAAACTCATGGTGGACGTTTACCTTATCATATCACAATATCAAGTAAGAAATAAAAATACTTGCATAGATTATATTGATGATATATTATATATATACATATATAATAGTGTCCCATACCACCGATATATATCATCAGGAGTAAAATACCCAGAAAATCCAAAGAATCATATACAACATTTATAGTAATAATATTCGTAATTCACAACAGGAATAAAGAAGACTACGTAATTATATCACATAAACATAGATTTCAATTCTACTGTGACATGGTACTACTAATGATGTGTAGTGTAGCATATGCGTCTGTGCTCGTACAACATGACAATCATTAGTATTTGTGCAAGTGTTCTACGGTGTAACAACCTATTTATTTTAATACATATATAACAGCACGGTTCTACAGTGACATGGCAATATCAATGAGGTATAGTGTAATATACATTCATGTGCTTGTGCAGCATAATACTCATTGGTATTTATGCAGTGTTCTATCAGAGTGTGTGTAACGCAGAAACGTATAATATTGATAATATAATGCAAACATGTAAAGTAATCTAAACGTAACAATTGTAATTACCTGCTATGAGCTATACCATTATCTTTAGAAATGATCGAAACGTTAAGTTTGAGATAAGGAAGCTGCCCTAGATTAAAAATAGATATTCGTTTTAGAAGCTGGCACACATCCTAGTATTTTTATTTAAAAGACAAACGAATCGTAGTTTTTAAAAGAATATAGCTCACACAAGTATTACATCCTAAAACAGAATATAATCTAACTCTACGAGTCAAAAGATAAATTGGCCGTTATTCGGCATACAAAGTTCATCATTTCCAATACGTATAAATCCTTGTATTATATCTCATCATATCACTGTATCTGTATCATCTCAAGTCTAGCGTGATCCCTCATACAAATCCATCAAACCATATCCATATAGTATCACTGTATCTGTATCATCACAAGTATGGCATGATCCCTCGTACAAATCCACCAAACCATAACTATATCGTATCACTGTATCTCATATATAACTATGCATGAAACTGTATAAAATTGAAGGACATACTTGTTAGTTATACGTATGACCTAGAGGCCATTACTGTACATACGATGTATATTGTAGTGGATGCTAGGACATATATAGGGAGGACTTTCTTGCTCGACATGATAGTATGCTATCTGGTTGTACTTTATCTTAACATGTACTCTGATTGTCTCTATATTACATGTTGATAAAGCTCTTAGGATATGTACTCGACTACTGGGACTATGATGAGATCATACTAGTGGGGCCACGGTAGTCAACGAGTACATCCTATAACTGTTCCTAGTCAAGGTGTATCGAGACAGGGCATCGATACACCAGAGTAGACTAGTGTATACGCATCTTGACCCATATGATGGGCGATGGATGATCCCATATCCATCGGTGTTTGACATCAAAGATGGTGTACGGGTGCTCAGTAGAGACTGGGTATACTGGACGGACTCGCCGAGAACTTCCAGATGGTATTATACCTCACGTCAGATGGCAGTTCTCCGGTGACACTGGTACAGAGTAGTCTGTTGACCCGAGATCGTCATAGAGTCTTGTGTGATTCCCACTGTGCTTTGATTTCCATCATACCACGTCCAAGAGGGCGTGCAAAAAGGTGGCTTTTGGGTACAGTCCCGAATCACACGGAGGCAATGAGCGATAGGAGGGGATTCGTCTCTCCCGGTATAGGGAGTTGATGTTGCGCTGTGTTCGATTGGCTATAACTGGAAATCCCTGGCCAGGGTTGCTGAGATTTACTGGTAAGTGTTATCAGTAGTTTCTCGAACTGTTATAGACCTTATATCGACACGAATTATCGATCTACTGGGGTCTGACGTATACCACCCCTAGGCGAGATATGCGACACATCAGACGATGAGGCCGGACTGTACGGCAATGTTACTGACTGGATTCCCAGGAGAATGTACAAGCTTGCTTGTTGATCTTCTGAGCGCTCAATACCTGGGTGGCTGTTACGTTTAGCTGACCGCTTGCAGCTTGTGGGTGTTTGATATGATCATCACCTACTGTCGGCGTATTGACGATTCTTTAGAGTCCTACACAGAGGTTTCTTGGCTCAGGCAAAACGGAGTAGGAGCACATATGTGATATGTGCGGGACAGAGAACAATACGAGTATGTGATACCGTATTAGATTCTCACGATATGAGATATCGGCCGGGTATATAAGATATAGCCGGGTCATCGGATCAAGTGTTGATTCGATGAACTGATACAGATTATATTAGTCGGTTATTTGTGAAATAGCCAGATTATCGGATCAAGTGTTGATTAGATAATTTAATGTATAATTATATATTTGATATATTAAATTACATTAACTAATATAAGCTCACTAAAAGATTCTTTTTCTCACTCGGGTAATACATTGATATATATGCGATATATATTAATTGTATTATTTTATTTTTTTACAATAAATATTATATATGTGATATATAATATTGTAACATGATGTGGTTATTAATGCAACATGTTTAGTGGAGATTAAATATGGTTAGGGTTTGATTTGGGTTAAGCTTTTCTAGAAGTTTCTAGAAGCTTTCATTTTTGTTTTGGAAAAGATATTTGTGTTGATATTTTAAGTGACTCATCTTTAAATCAACCCAAACCCTAGCCCTAGTTAAATCTCTACAAAGATTACTTTAACCATGGTTGCATTTCTAACCTTATCATTACTTTGCATTATTCATCACAGAAGGATTCATGATTATTCTTCATCTTCTTTCTTGAGTTCTTCATGGAAAAGCTTTCTAGGTTTTTCCTAAGTGATGAAAATGAGTGAGAATATGAAAACAAATGAGAGCTAAAATCCTACTTCATCATTCTCATCTATCCTTGCCATTTAGATGAGGGTGTTCACTTCATTTAGTGAGTGAGAGCTTGTGTTAATGAAACTTCAAGGTAGATCATCTTTGTTATCGAAGATCGGAAGCAAGACTGCATCTTTTCTTCGTGGAGCCTCTCGAGAATCCGGAACACGATGATCGCAGCGAAGGGACCTCAACACGGAGCTTAAGAAGTGAAGGACAGGATCTATAAAGGTTATAATCCCTTCTCACTTAGTGTTAAAGTGTTTAACATGCTTGTTTTCGCCTAAACTCTAGTATAAAGATCTTGTTAAGGGTTGTTCGGCACGCCTAAATTTTAAATCGGGCATGGTTGATGCCTCGTAGACCCTTGTGCGTGTGCCTAGTAACCCTACAGTGGTATCAAAGCCAAGCTAGAGCTTTAGGCGAAGTCCTGGCGAAGTTTAAAGTCCGATCGAACCCCGAAACCCCGACACGGACCCTTCTCTGGAAATTTTATAAAAATGTTGATTTTTTCATATTAAAAATACTCAAAAAATTAAGCAGGGAAATCTAAGGATAACTATAGAATACGACTACCTAATTCCACTATAGCGCCGCGGATCCGCCGCAATACCCTGCTTTTGGCGGCGGTTCCGCGGCCGTATGTGGAGATCATGGACTCATTTTTCTACAGTAACGTCCGTAGGTGTTTCCTGATTCTTCTGGGAATTTTTAATTCTACTCAAGTGTTGAGTTTTCTGGGTTGTATTGGGGACTCGTTGATTCGATCGGATAATTTAACTTCGTTTGTTTTTTCCGGATAATTTTAGAAACTGTTAAAAAGTTCGAACGGATATCATTAACTCACTTTTTCCCGGCACGAAAAACTTTCAAGTATTGAATTTTCTTGAGTTTAAATCTTTCAGAAAAATGTGCAAGTAACGCGGTGGACCCTCTAGAAGAACACAAATCTTAACTCGATTATGTGACCGTCTGAACTGCCTCTAAATCTTAGGGTTTGGGGCAGTACGGCGTGCTACATGTGAGGCGTTGGCTTGACCCTTCTACGTCTGGACCATTGGTACTGTGACATATTCTGTGATTTTTTGAACTCCGCTCAAGTGTTGAACTATTTGGGAAATCTTGGGTGTTTGATTATTCGATCGGAAATTTTAACACTGTCTTTTTATCTGGAATGTGATACAATATGTGGAATTCATATAGTTAGTCATGAAATGTGAAGTATGTGATATTTCGGATTTACGATGTCTAAAAAGATTGTGGATTCCAAATGTTGTAGTTTTACACTTTCTTTTCTGTGACCGTAAGCGTAGTATGTAGTGTATCGCCGGCTTCGTTGCTACACATCAACGATAATCGGGATATGCATACTTGCTTACGTTGAAGGTATGAGATATAATGTGTTGCTGTGATATGTTATATTGGATCGTCGCGTTTTGAATAGCCGGGGGGTTTTATGTGAGATGAGAGTTTTTTCTTCTTCATTCATGTAAAATTCATTTGTATGTAATATTCTTTTATTGGGGCACTTCCGGGCTGAGGATGATGTCACCATTGTATATTATTTACTTTTTCGCATTAGGTAGACCCACGACGGGGAGCACAAGTAACCGGGTTCTAGGGTCCAGTAGGAGACCATCTCGAGGAGTCGAGACCGGGTCTCCTAACCTTAGAATTGGCAGTGTTGCTTGCCGCTCTCGTAGGGGTCTAGGGATGTGGGTTTGACTATTCATCGCGACCGTGGAATCCGTGTTTTATACAGGCTCGTATTAAAACACGGACGTCCTAGTATATCCAATATTTCATATATGTTTCTTCTGCTGCAATGTTCTGTGATGAGATCATATTACTGCCTAAGACGAATGTTTATATTATATATATGAGATATATGTTATATTGCAGATTTCGTTTCAAATGTGATGCTTGTGAAGCATAATAAAACGGGACTTCATTAATGAGATTAATAAAACTAAAAGAAAGTTAAAGATGTTGTAGAAACTTGTTTAAAAACTGGTAGCTTTAGTTCTTGCTTTGCATAGCGGTGTTCCTTGTAGAACATCCAGTACCTTATTCGATAAGGAAAGAGCCGAGATCCCTTCACCGGGAGTGATCTCTTTAGCGAAACTAGCAGATGCTACAAACTTGGTTTGTCTTTTGATTGTTTTTATAGTTTTTGCTTTGCATAGTGATATTTATGAAATATCCTGCACCTTATTCGATGAGGAAAGAACCGACGATCCTTTCACCGGGAGTGACCTCTTTAGCAAAACTAGAAATGGCCTCAAAAACATTCTTATTAAAATCACTCGATTCTACAACGATATCAAGTTCATTACGCAAAAGGTTTTTTTAAAAACCTTTCGTAGCTCTCCGTCATTTCAGATAAGTACTACTTAGTATTCGTGCTGCGTTTGTTGACCTTAGCCAAGGCGTAGTGTGCGGTAGCTAATTAGTGCTTATCTGTATAAGAATATGATGCGATTGAGTTAGGGTAGTCGTACGACTTTGTTGACCTTAGCCAAGGGTCGTGCGGGTGGGTTTAATTCAATCGGAAAATGATGGGTTGAACTTGGCTAGCGCTTATGATTTGTTGACCTTAGCCAAGGTCATAAGATGCTAGGGGCAAAATATTATTTGGAATTTCGAGAGTTGAAATTTTACAATGAGATTGCATACCTTCTATGAGATAGTTGGTTCCCGATACCCGCTGCGAGTAAAAGTTACTCCTGGGAGAGTTTTACACATTACAATTAGCCGATCAAGTAGGTGTCTAGAAAGGTGTTAACGGGGTTATGCCCCTGAGAAAACGAGGTTTATTTTTATTAGGTCCGTGCGAAAGCACGGGGAACCTCCCTCAAAGTACCTGCACTGGCCTAACTGAAAGATTGGCGAACTTGTAGAGTGTAATTAATCCCGGCTAGTCTTTCCTTTTAGGGTTTGAAGGAAGATTTGACTAAAACAGTAGGAAACATCCTGATTAGATAATCTTCTCTCTCTTTCCAGGTAACGACCATGTCACGCCTTAATCAAGATAATAATACGGATGTATTGCCTGAACCCGCTTTATATACTGAGCTGGGGAACGTTGGTCCCGCTCCAACTTATAATTGTTATAAGACTGAGCAGGAAATAGGGAATTACCAGAATTCCCGTAACCGCCCAAACGACGAAAGTGCATGCTGATGCATCTTCTTCGGGTGTGTTCATTACATAGAACTGTTTCTCAGTATTCTTTACGACCTGGGTATGAGATACCGGATCCGGATCCCACAATATGTAATTTGTTACATAGGCTACAGATATGTAGAGAACTGAGAACGGGTGATAAGTTTCATGAGATAGAAACGGTGCAAGTGTTGCAGCCAAGTCTGTTGGTAGTTATCAACCAGTATTACCAGAATACATTGATTCTGAACGAATGTTATTAGATACCAAACCTGATATACAAAATCATATCAGTCTCTTTATTTAGATAAAGAAGGATATAATTTTGTAATGTTGGATAATGTTTTGAACATTTCCTATATCAAGAGTTGATCGGTTCAGGCACATTATCTAAAAGCATTGACGTTCTAAATCAAACTACAGTTCTTAGTATACAGAACACACACAAGAGGAAGAGTTCAGAAATGAACGAATCCTTCTTGAGGTATTGTAGACTAGGTCATATCAATGCGACCCGACTAGCTAAGTTACATAGAGATGCATATTTAAATTTGTTTGAATTTACATATTGTGAAACTTGCCGATCATGTCATAAAGATAAGATGACTAGAGCTCTGTTTATTGGAAACAGAGAAAGAGTTAGTGAACTCTTGGGATTGATACATGATGATGTATGTAAGGTCCCCTGTCTACAAATGCCAAGATCGGTTCTTTATACTTCATTAAATTCACTGTTTATCTCTCAAGATTCGGACATATATTCCTGTTGAAACACAAGTCTGAACCTTTTGAGAAATTCAATGAATATGAGTTAGAAATAGAGAACCAAAAACGGGTATAAGTATTATGTCCTTTGATGAGATCAGGGAGGAGAATACTTGAGCACGGAATTCCTGGACTATTCTAAAGGAGAATGAGATTCTCTCTCAGCATTGCTCCTCCGTATACACCATAGCACGATGGTATATCGGGGCGGAGCACCAGCACCCTATGAAATATGGTGCGCTCTATGGTGAGCACTACTGAGTTTCCTATTTCCTTTTGGGAGTTATGCACTTGAGAAGCTGCATACCTATTGAATAGGGTTCCAATCAAATCAGTTGCCTACCACTTCATATGTGATATGAAATGGGAAAAGCCCATATCTTAAGTAAGTTAAGAATTGGGGTTGTCCGGCCTATGTCTAAAAGAAAAATCCGGACAAGCTCGAGGCAAAGTCAGCCCAGTAAAACTGGAAGTAGTTCCAGCTATACAAACTGCTACAGATGATTTGGAAGACCCGAAGGATTCAATAGTTTCCAACGAAACTCAGCCTCTCCGCTGATCTAGTAGGGTTCCTCACCCACCTGAGAGATACTTCGGTTTCTCTATGACAGTGGGAGCGAGGATTGCATCATGAGATGATGACCCAACTAGTTTCTAGCTGGCCATCAGGAGTGGGACTCTGTAAGAATGGCTGGATGCTTAGCGATCTGAGATGGAATCCTTATACACCAACAAAGTATGGACTTTGGTTGCTTTTTCTGAAGGGTTAAATCCCCATCAGGAGCAAATATATCTTGAGAAGATTACTTGGTGCACATGGAAAAGTTGAGACTTTCAAAGCTATGCTTAAGTCCATCCAGATCCTACTTACCACGGCTACATACCATGACTACGATATCTGGTGGTTGGGTGTCATGACTGCTTTTCTAAATGATGATTTAGAAGAGAGCGTCTATAAGTACACAGCCAGAGAGCTTCGTAGACAGTGGGAGCAGCGGAAACGTGTGCAAGATGTTTTATGTGATAAAACAGGCATCGCGGAGTTGGAACGTCTGTTTTGATGTGTGAGTCAAAGAGTTTGATTTCATCAAAATGGTAGATGAACCTTGTATATACAAAAAGGTAGTAGAGAGTATGGTGATGATCCTCGTAGAGTACGTGGATGACATACTCTAGATAGTGAAGGAGATTCCTATGCTACGCTCGGTCAATCTCCTCTTATCACAAGGATTCTCCATATAGGATCAAAATGATACCTCCTAAATCCTGGGTTTTGGATCTATAAGATAAATCTAATTGGATGTTAGGATTCTCACTAGTTTTAGTGAGATGGTATCAATCGATCCTGGGGAGAGAATCACTGGAAAAGGTTCCAGAGTGATAAGGACGACTGAATGTCAGTCGCAGGCATTGTCTTTACCTTCAGTAGAGGGACGGTATGTTGGAAGAGTTCCAAGCTAGATACCGTGACATACTAGATGATTAAAGCCAAGATACGTCGTTACCAAGGATGCTACCAAAGAGGCGGTCTGGATATATAAGTTCATGAGATGAACTTCGTTCCAACCATTGTGTGACAATGGAGTTGTGGCTTATGCCAAGGAACCCCTCATCCCATTAGAAATCCAGATATAATTCTTAGGCAGTATCACCTGATCATGGAGATGGTTGATCTCCAGGGAGATCAAGGTTAGGAGAGTAGACACAGAGGACAACAGCGTGAATCCACTCACAAAGGCCTTTTTCCCAGTAAAGACTTTTATGGGATGGTTGAGTATGAGATACTTCAACCGCAGTTAATTGTTGGGTATGTGATACCACAACAGATGGCCCTAGTGCAAGTGGGAGATTGTTAGTTATACGTATGCCCTAGAGGCCATTATTGTACATACGATGTATATTGTAGCGGATGCTAAGACATATATAGGGAGGACTTTCTTGCTCGACATGATAGTATGCTATCTGGTTGTACTTTATCTTAACATGTACTCTGATTGTCTCTATATTACATGTTGATAAAGCCCTTAGGATATGTACTCGACTACTGGGAGTATGATGAGATCATACTAGTGGGGCCACGGTAGTCAACGAGTACATCCTATAACTGTTCCTAGTCGAGGTGTATCGAGACAGGGCATCGATACACCAGAGTACACTAGCGTATACGCATCTTGACCCATATGATGGGCGATGGATGATCCCATATCCATCGGTGTTTGACATCAAGGATGGTGTACTGGTGCTCAGTAGAGACTGGGTACACTGGACGGACTCGCCGAGAACTCCCAGATGGTATTATACCTCACGTCAGATGGCAGTTCTCCGGTGACACTGGTACAGAGTAGTCTGTTGACCCGAGATCGTCATAGAGTCTTGTGTGATTCCCACTGTGCTTTGATTTCCATCATACCACATCCAAGAGGGCATGCAAAAAGGTGGCTTTTGGGTACAGTCCCGAATCACATGGAGTTAATGAGCGATAGGAGGGGATTCGTCTCTCCCGGTATAGGGAGTTGATGTTGCGCTGTGTTCGATTGGCTATAAATGGAAATTCCTGGCCAGGGTTGCTGAGATTTACTGGTAAGTGTTATCAGTAGTTTCTCGAACCGTTATAGACCTCATATCGACACGACTTATCAAGCTACCGGGGTCTGACGTATACCACCCCTAGATGAGATATGCGACATATGAGACGATGAGACCGGACTGTACGGGAGTGTTACTGACTGGATTCATAGGAGAATGTACATGCTTGCTTGTTGATCTTCTGAGCGCTCAATACCTGGGTGGCTGTTACGTTTAGCTGACCGCTTGCAGCTTGTGGGTGTTTGATATGATCATCACCTACTGCCGGCGTTTTGACGATTCTTTAGACTCCTACACAGAGGTTTCTTGGCTCAGGCAAAACGGATTAGGAGCACATATGTGATATGTGCGGGATAGAGAACAATACGAGTATGTGATACCGTATTAGATTCTCACGATATGAGATATCGGCCGGGTATATGAGATATAGCCGGGTCATCGGATCAAGTGTTGATTCGATGAACTGATACAGATTATATTAGTCGGTTATTTGTGAAATAGCCGAATTATCGGATCAAGTGTTGATTCGACAATTTAATGTATAGTTATATATTTGATATATTAAATTACATTAACTAATATAAGCTCACTAAAATATTCTTTTTTTCACTCGGGTAATATATTGATATATATGCGATATATATTAATTGTATTATTTTATTTTCTTACAATAAATATTATATATGTGATATATAATATTGTAACATGATGTGGTTATTAATGCAACATGTTTAGTGGAGATTAAACATGGTTAGGGTTTGATTTGGGTTAAGCTTTTCTAGAAGTTTCTAGAAGCTTTCATTTTTGTTTTGGAAAAGATATTTGTGTTGATATTTTAAGTGACTCATCTTTAACTCAACCCAAACCCTAGCCCTAATTAAATCTCTACAAAGGTTACTTGAACCATGGTTGCATTTCTAACCTTATCATTACTTTGCATTATTCATCACAAATGGATTCATGATTATTCTTCATCTTCTTCCTTGAGTTCTTCATGGAAAAGCTTTCTAGGTTTTTCCTAAGTGATGAAAATGAGTGAGAATATGAAAACAAACGAGAGCTAAAATCCTACTTCATCATCCTCATCTATCCTTGCCATTTAGATGAGGGTGTTCACTTCATTTAGTGAGTGAGAGCTTGCCTTAATGAAACTTCAAGGTATATCATCTTTGTTATCGAAGATCGGAAGCAAGACTGCATCTTTCTTTTCGTGGAGCCTCTCGAGAGTCCAGAATACGATGATCGCAGCGAAGGGACCTCAACACGGAGCTTAAGAAGTGAAGGACAGGATTTACAAAGGTTGTAATCCCTTCTCACTTAGTGTTAAAGTGTTTAACATGCTTGTTTTCGCATAAACTCTAGTATAAAGATCTTGTTAAGTGTTGTTCGGCACGGCTAAATTTTAAATCGGGCATGGTTGATGCCTCATAGACCCTTGTGCGTGTGCCTAGTAACCCTACAGTGGTATCAGAGCCAATCTAGAGCTTTAGGTGAAGTCCTGGCGAAGTTTAAAGTCCGATCGAACCCCGATACCCCGACACGGACCCTTCTCTGGAAATTTTATAAAAATGTTGATTTTTTCATATTAAAAATACTCAAAAAATTAAGCAGGGAAATCTAAGGATAACTGTAGAATACGACTACCTAATTCCACTGTAGCGCCGCGGATCCGCCGCAATACCCTGCTTTTGGCGGCGGTTCCGCGGCCGTATGTGGAGATCAGGGACTCATTTTTCTACAGTAACGTCCGTAGGTGTTTCCTGATTCTTCTGGGAATTTTTAATTCTACTCAAGTGTTGAGTTTTCTGGGTTGTATTGGGGACTCGTTTATTCGATAGGATAATTTAACTTCGTTTGTTTTTTTCGGATAATTTTAGAAACTGTTAAAAAGTTCGAACGGATATCATTAACTCACTTTTTCCCGGCACGAAAAACTTTCAAGTGTTGAATTTTTCTTGAGTTTAAATCTTTCAGAAAAATGTGCAAGTAACGCGGTGGACCCTCTAGAAGAACACAAACCTTAACTCGATTATGTGACCGTCTGAACTGCCTCTAAACCTTAGGGTTTGGGGCAGTACGGCGTGCCACATGTGAGGCGTTGGCTTGACCCTTCTATGGCTGGACCATTGGTACTGTGATATATTCTGTGATTTTTTGAACTCCGCTCAAGTGTTTAGCTATTTGCGAAATCTTGGGTGTTTGATTATTCGATCGGAAATTTTAACACTGTTTTTTTTATCTGGAATGTGATACAATATGTGGAATTCATATAGTTAGGTATGAATTGCGAAGTATGTGATATTTCGGATTTACGATGTCTAAAAAGATTGTGGATTCCAAATGTTGTAGTTTTACACTTTCTTTTCTGTGACCGTAAGCGTAGTATGTGGTGTATCGCCGGCTTCGTTGCTACACATCAACGACAATCGGGATACGCATACTTGCTTACGTTGATGATATGAGATATTATGTGTTGCTGTGATATGTTATATTGGATCGTCGCGTTTTGAATAGCCGGGGGGTTTTATGTAAGATGACAGTTTTTTCTTTTTCATTCATGTAAAATTCATTTGTATGTAATATTCTTTTATTGGGGAACTTCCGGGCTGAGGATGATGTCACCATTGTATATTATTTACTTTTCCGCATTAGGTAGACCCAAGACGGGGAGCACAAGTAACCGGGTTCTAGGGTCCAGTGGGAGACCATCTCGAGGAGTCGAGACCGGGTCTCCTAACCTTAGAAATGGCAGTGTTGCTTGCCGCTCTCGTAGGGGTCTAGGGATGTGGGTTTGGCTATTTATCGCGACCGTGGAATCCGTGTTTTATACAGGCTCGTATTAAAACACGGACGTCCTAGTATATCCAATATTTCATATATGTTTCTTCTGCTGCAATGTTCTGTGATGAGATCATATTACTGCCTAAGACGAATGTTTATATTATATATATGAGATATATGTTATATTGCAGATTTCGTTTTAAATGTGATGCTTGTGAAGTATAATAAAATGGGACTTCATTAATTAGATTAATGAAACTAAAAGAAACGTAAAGATGTTGTAGAAACTTGTTTAAAAACTGGTAGCTCTAGATCTTTCTTTGCATAGCGGTGTTCCTTGTAGAACATCCAGCACCTTATTCGATAAGGAAAGAGCCGAGATCCCTTCACCGGGAGTGACCTCTTTAGCAAAACTAGCAGATGCTACAAACTCGGTTTTTCTTTTGATTGTTTTTATAGTTTTTGCTTTGCATAGTGATATTTATGAAATATCCTGCACCTTATTCGATGAGGAAAGAGCCGACGATCCCTTCACCGGGAGTGACCTCTTTAGCAAAACTAGAAATGGCCTCAAAAACATTCCTATTAAAATCACTCGATTCTACAACGATATCAAGTTCATTACGCAAAAGGTTTTTTTAAAAACCTGCCGTAGCCCTCCGTCATTTCAGATAAGTACTACTTAGTATTCGTGCTGCGTTTGTTGACCTTATTCAAGGCGTAGTGTGCCGTAGCTAATTAGTGCTTATCTGTACAAGCATATGATGCGATTGAGTTAGGGTAGTCGTACGACTTTGTTGACCTTAGCCAAGGGTCGTGCGGGTGGGTTTAATTCAATCGGAAAATGACGGGTTGAACTTGGCTAGCACTTATGATTTGTTGACCTTAGCCAAGGTCATAAGATGCTAGGGGCAAAATATTATTTGGAATTTCAAGAGTTGAAATTTGCAATGAGATTGCATACCTTCTATGAGATAGTTGGATCCCGATACCCGCTGCGAGTAAGAGTTACTCCTGGGAGAGTTTTACACATTACAATTAGCCGATCAAGTAGGTGTCTAGAAAGGTGTTAACGGGGTTACGCCCCTGGGAAAACGAGGTTTATTTTTATTAGGTCCGTGCGAAAGCACGGGGAACCTCCCTCAAAGTACCTGCACTGGCCTGGCTGAAAGATTGGCGAACTTGTAGAGTGTAATTAATCCCGGCTAGTCTTTCCTTTTAGGGTTTGAAGGAAGATTTGACTAAAACAGTAGGAAACATCCTGATTAGATAAATTGATAACCAATCTAATCTTGCAAAAGCCCACGCTGAGTGTTTTCTTCTCTCTCTTTCCAGGTAACGACCATGTCACGCCTTAATCAAGATAATAATACAGATGTATTGCCTGAACCCACTTGTTATACTGAGTTGGGGAACCTTGGTTCCGCTCCAACTTATAATTGTTATAAGACTGAGCAGGAAATAGGGAATTACCAGAATCCCCGTGACCGCCCAAACGAAGAAAGTGCATGCTGATGCATCTTCTTCTGGTGTGTTCATTACATAAAACTGTTTCTCAGTATTCTTTGTTAGTTATATGTATGCCCTAGAGGCCATTACTGTACATACGATGTATATTGTAATGGATGTTTGGACATATATAGGGAGGACTTTCTTGCTCGACATGATAGTATGCTATCTGGTTGTACTTTATCTTAACATGCACTTTGATTGTCTCTATGTTACATGTTGATAAAGCCCTTAGGATATGTACTTGACTACTGGGACTATGATGAGATCATACTAGTGAGGCCACGGTAGTCGACGAGTACATCCTATAACCGTTCCTAGTCGAGGGTGTATCGAGACAGGGCATCGATACACTAGAGTAGACTAGCGTATACGCATCTTGACCCATAAGATGGGCGATGGATGATCCCATATCCATCGGTATTTGACATCAAGGATGGTGTACGGGTGCTCAGCGCAGACTGGGTATACTAGACGGACTCGCCGAGAACTCCCAGATGGTATTAAACCTCATGTCAGATGGCAGTTCTCCGGTGACACTGGTACAGAGTAGTCTGTTGACCTGATATCGTCATAGAGTCTTGTGTGATTCCCACCGTGCTTTGATTTCCATCATACCACGTCCAAGAGGGCGTGCAAAAAGGTGGCTTTTGGGTACAGTCCCGAATCACATGGAGGCAATGAGCGATAGGAGGGGGTTCATCTCTCCCGGTATAGGGAGTTGATGGTGCGCTGTGTTCGATTGGCTATACCTGGAAATCCCTGGCCAGGGTTGCTGAGATTTACTGGTAAGTGTTATCAGTAGTTTCTCGAACTGTTATAGACCTTATATCGACACGACTCATCAAGCTACTGGGTCTGACGTTTACCACCCCTAGGCGAGATATGCGACATATCAGACGACGAGACCGGACTGTACGGGAGTGTTACTAATTGGATTCACAGGAGAATGTACAGGCTTGCTTGTTGATCTTCTGAGCGCTCAATACCTGGATGGCTGTTACGTTTAGCTGACCGCTTGCAGCTTGTGGGTGTTTGATATGATCATCACCTACTGCCGGCGTATTGACGATTCTTTAGAGTCTTACACAGAGGTTTCTTGACTCAGGAAAAACGGAGTAGGAGCACATATGTGATATGTGCGGGACCGAGGATAATGCGGTATGTGACACCTTATTGGATTCTCGCGATATGAGATATCGGCCGGGTATATGTGATATAGCCGGGTCATCGTATTAGTCGGTTGTATGCGATATAGCCGGATTGTCGGATCAAGTGTTGATTCGATAATTTAATGTATAATAGTATATATGATATATTAAATTACATTAACTAATATTAGCTCACTAAAAGATTCTTTTTCTCACTCGGGTAATACATTGATATATATGCGATATATGTTATTTGTATTATTTTATTCTGTTACGATAAATATTATATATGTGATATATAATATTGTAACATGATATGGTTATTAATGCAACATATTTTGTGGAGTTTAAACATGATTAGGGTTTGGATTAGGGTTAAGACTTCTAGTAGATTCTAGAAGCTTTTGTTTTGTCTTGAATGAGATATTATGCTTGATATTTATGTGTGACTCATTCTTAACCCAACCCAAACCCTAGCCCTAGTTAAATCTCTACATGAGTCATCTTTGACCATGGTTGCAAGATTAATCATTATCTTCTTTACATTATTCATCATAAAAGGATTTCTATTATTGATTCATCTTCTTCTTCCTTCTGTCTTTCATGGAAAAAGCTTTCTAGCTTTTTCTAAGTGATGAAAAATGAGTGAGAATAAAAAAATAAAAGGGAGCAAAAATCCTACTTCATCATCCTCATCTACCCTTACCCTTTAGATGAGGGTGTTCACATCATTTAGTGAGTGAGAGCTTGTGTTAATGAAACTTCAAGGTAGATCATCTATGTTATCGAAGATCGGAAGCAAGACTGCATCTTTCTCTTCGTGGAGCCTCTCGAGAGTCCGGAACACGATGATCGTAGTGAAGGGACCACAACACGGAGCTTATGAAGTGAAGGACCGGATCTACAAAGGTTGTAATCTCTCTCACTTAGTGTTAAAGAGTTTAACATGCTTGTTTTCGCCTAAACTCTAGTTTAAAGATCCGGATTTGGGTTGTTCGGCACGGCTAAATTTTTAATCGGGCATGGTTGATGCCTCGTAGACCCTTGTGCGTATGCCCTGCAACCCTACAGTGGTATCAGAGCCAAGCTAGAGCTTCAGGCGAAGTTTAGGCGAAGTTTAAAGTCCGATCGAACCCGGAAACCCCGATATAAACCCTTCTCTGGATATTTTTCAAAAATGTGATTTTTTATGGATTAAAAATACTCAGAAAATAAAGCAGGAAAAACTAAGAATTACTGTGAAGTACGGACCATTAATGCGCTCAAATGACCGCGGAACCGCGGCGAAACCAAGGGTTTGGCGGCGGTTCCGCGGCCAAAATTATGCCCCTCGTATTTCATATATTTATTCTTAGGTCCTTTCTTGTTATTGTTTTCTGGGAATTTTTTAATTCCACTCAAGTGTTGAGTTTTCTAGGGTTGTATTATGGACTCGTTGATTCGATCAGATAATTTAACTTTGTTTAGTTTTGTCCGGATAATTTTAGAAACTGTTAAAAAGTTCGAACGGATATCAATAACTCACTTTTTCCCCAGTCGGAAATTTTTTCAAAAGTTGGATTTTTTCTCGAGTTTAAGAACGTTCTAAATCATGCAAGTAACGTTGTGGACTCTCTAGAAGACAACAAACCTTAACTCGATTATGTGACCGTCTTGAACTACATCTAAACCTTAGGGTTTGCGGCAGTACGACGTGCCACATGTGAGGCGTTGGCTTGACCCTTCTATGGCTGGACCATCGGTACTGTAGCATGTGATGAATGTTTTAAAACTAATTTCAAGTGTTGAGATATATTGGGGAAATCTTGGGTGTTTGATTATTCGATCGGAAAGTTTAACATTGTCTATTTATCTGGAATGTGATACAATATTTGGAATCCACAGGTAGTTATGAGATAACTAATTTGAATATTATAAATATAGCAGTTTAGTCTCAAATGATTGGTTGCCACGGAATTTTGATGTGATCAAAAGTCCGCCGCAATCACGTAGCGTACGCGGATACTCGCCGGGTAAATTTAATGGACAGCTACGCCCCATAGCCCCGACCAAGTGACTGTAGGAGAACTCCGTCGCCAAAAGCATCCGTTCAGGTGCTCGCGGCAGCGGTGTTCCGCCTTAGCGCACTTCGTCAACGACATCCGGGGGTGCGGCTGTCTACTAAAGTTTGCGACGAGCATTCGATCAGGATGTCGGGAATCTTTTTGGATTGCCCGACTTGATATTGAGAAGAGTTTTCGATAATGAGACTAAAATGCGGGGTTTATAATTGTTAGGCATGCGATGTCTAAGGAATTCATTTGGTTAGGCATGCGATGTCTAAAGAGGTTGCGGATTCCAACTGTTGTAGTTTTACACTTTCTTTTCTGTGACCGTAAGCATAGTATGTGGTGTATCGCCGGCTTCGTTGCTATACATCAACGACAATCGGGATACGCATACTTGCTTACGTTGATGATATGGGATATTATGTGTTGCTGTGATATGTTATATTGGATCGTCGCGTTTTGAATAGCCGGGGTTTTTATGTGAGATGAGAGTTTTTCTTTTTCATTCATGTAAAATTCTTTTGTATGTAATATTCTTTTATTGGGGCACTTCCGGGCTGAGGATGATGTCACCATTGTATATTATTTACTTTTTCGCATTAGGTAGACCCAAGGCGGGGGGCACAAGTAACCGGGTTCTGGGGTCCAGTGGGAGACCATCTCGAGGAGTCGAGACCGGGTCTCCTAACCCCAGAATTGGCAGTGTTACTTGCCGCTCTCGTAGGGGTCTAGGGATATGGGTTTGGCTATTCATCGCGACCGTTGAATCCGTATTTTATATAGGCTCGTATTAAAACACGGACGTCCTAGTATATCCAATATTTCATATATATTCTTCTGCTGCAATGTTCTGTGATGAGATCATATTACTGCCTGAGACGAATGTTTATATTATATATATGAGATATATGTTATATTGCAGATTTCGTTTCAAAAGTGATGCTTGTGAAGCATATTAAAAGGGGACTTCATTAATGAGATTAATGAAATAAAAGAAACCTAAGATGTTGTAGAAACTTGTTTAAAAACTGGTAGCTCTAGTTCTTGCTTTGCATAGCGGTGTTCCTTGTAGAACATCCAGCACCTTATTCGATAAGGAAAGAGCCGAGATCCCTTTACCGGGAGTGACCTCTTTAGTGAAACTAGAAGATGCTACAAACTCGGTTTGTCTTTTGATTGCTTATATAGTTCTTGCTTTGCACAGCGATATTTGTAAAATATCATGCACCTTATTCGATGAGGAAAGGGCCGATGATCCCTTCACCGCGAGTGACCCCTTTAGCAAAACTAGAAAAGACGTCAAAAACATTCCATTTAAAATCACTCGATTCTACAACGATATCAAGTTCATTACGCAAAGGGTTTTCTTAAAAACCTGTCGTAGCCCTCCGTCATTTCAGATAAGTCCTACTTAATATTCGTGCTACGTTTGTTGACCTCCGTCAAGACGTATTGTGCGGTAGCTAACTAGTATTTATCTGTTTATGCATATGATGCAGATTGTTTTAGGGTAGTCGTGCGGCCTTGTTGACTTCCGTCAAGGGTCGTGCGGGTGGGTTTAATTCAATTAGGAAATGATGGGTAAAACTTGACTAGCAGCCTATGGTTTGTTGACCTCTGTCAAGGTCATAGGACGCTAGGGGCAAAATATTATTGGGAATTTCAAGTGTTGAAATTTGCAATGAGATTGCATACCTTCTATGAGATAGTTGGATCCCGATACCCGCTGCGAGTAAGAGTTACTCCTGGGAGAGTTTTACACATTACAATTAGCCGATCAAGTAGGTGTCTAGAAAGGTGTTAACGGGGTTACGCCCCTGGGAAAACGAGATTTACTTTAATTAGGTCCGTGCGAAAGCACGGGGAACCTCCTTCAAAGTACCGACACTGGCCTGGCTGAAAGATTGGCGAACTTGTAGAGTGTAATTAATCCCGTCTAGTCTTTCCTTTTAGGGTTTGAAGAAAGATTTGACTAAAACAGTGGGAGACATCCTGATTAGATATATTAGATAATCAATCTAATCTTGCAAGAGCATACGCTGAGTGTTTTCTTCTCTCTCTCTCCAGGTAGCGACCATATCACGCCTTAATCAAGATAATAATACGGATGTTTTGACCGAACCCGCTTGTTATACTGAGCTGGGGAACGTTGGTCCCGCTCCAACTTATAATTGTTATAAGACAGAGCAGGAAATTGGGGAATACCAGATTTCCCGTGCCGCCCAAAACGAAGAAAGTGCATGTTGATGCATCATCTTCGGGTGTGTTCATTACAGAGAACTGTTTCTCAGTATCCTTTACGTCCTGGGTATGTGATATCGGATCAGGATCCCGCATATGTAATTTGTTACATGGGCTACAGATAGGTAGAGAACTGAGAACGGGTGATAAGTTTCATGAGATAGAAACGGTGCAAGTGTGCAGCCAAGTCTGTTGGTCACTATCACCCTGTATTACCAGAATACATTGATTCTGAACAAATGTTATTAGATACCGAACCTGATATACAACATCATATCAGTCTCTTTATTAGTAAAGAAAGGATATAATTTTGTATTGTTGGATAATGTTTTGAACATTTCCTATATCAAGAGTTGATCGGTTCAGGCACGTTATCTAAAAGCATTGACGTTTTAAATCAAACTACAGTTCTTAGTATACAGAACACACATGAGAGGAAGAGTTCAGAAATGAACGAATCCTTCTTGAGGCATTGTAGACTAGGTCATATCAATACGACCCGACTAGCTAAGTTACATTTAGATGTATATTTAAATTTGTTTGAATTTACATCTTGTGAAACTTGCCGGTCATGTCACAAAGATAAGATGACCATAGCTCTGTTTATTGGAAACAGAGAAAGAGTTAGTGAACTCTTGGGATTGATACATGCTGATGTATGAAAGTCTCCTGTCTACACATGCCAAGACCGGTTCTTTATATTTTATTACATTCTCTGATGATCTCTCAAGATTCAGACATATGTTCCTATTGAAACACAAGTCCGAACCTTTTGAGATATTCACAGAATGTAAGTTAGAAGTAGAGAACCAAAATACGGGTATAAGTATTTTGTCCTTTGATGAGATCAAGGAGAAGAATACTTGAGCACGGAATTCCTGGACTATTCTAAAGGAGAATGAGATTCTCTCTCAGCATTACTCCTCCGTATACACCACAGCACGTCGGTGTATCGGGGCGGAGAAATAGCACCCTATGTGATATGGTGTGCTCTATTATGAGTACTACTGAGTTTCCTATTTCCTTTTGGGAGTTATGCACTTGAGAAGCTGCATACCTATTGAATAGGGTTCAAATCAAATCAGTTGCCTACCACTTCATATGTGATATGGAATGGGAAGAGCCCATATCTTAAGTATGTTAAGATTTGGGGTTGTCCGGCCTATGTCTGAAAAGAAAAATCCGGACAAGCTCGAGGTAAAGTCAGATCTGTGGAAGTTTGTTGGATATCCCAAGCATTCACAAGGGAATATCTTCTACCAAACCGAAAAACAAAAGTGTTTTATTTCTCAACATGCCACCTTTGTGAAAGGGAATTTCTTATGGAAAAATTAGTGGTCATGAGGTAGAACTGGAAAGAGTTCCAGCTATACAAAGTACAGCAGATGATTTGGTAGAACCGAAGGATTCAATAGTAACCAACGAACCTCAGCCTCTTCGCCGATCTAGTAGGATTCCTCACCCACCTGAGAGATACTTCGGTTTCTCTATGACAGTGGGAGCGAGGATTGCATCATGAGATGATGACCCAACAAGTTTCGAGTAGGCTATCAGGAGTGGGACTCTGTAAGAATGGCTGGATGCTTATCGATCTGAGATGGAATCCTTATACACAAACAAAGTATGGACTTTGGTTGCTTTATCTGAAGGGTTAAATCCCCATCAGGAGCAAGTATATCTTGAGAAAATTACTTGGTGTACATTGAAAAGTTGAGACTTTCAAAGCTATGCTTAAGTCCATCCAGATCCTACTTGCCACGGCTACATACTATGACTACGATATCTGGCGGTTGGGTGTCATGACTGCTTTTCTAAATGATGTTTTAGAAAAGAGCGTCTATAAGTACACAGCCAGAGGGCTTCGTAGACAGTCGGAGCAGCGGAAACATGTGCAAGATGTTTTATGTGATAAAACAGGCATCGCGGAGTTGGAACGTCTGTTTTGATATGGTAGTCAAAGAGTTTGACTTCATCAAAATGGTAGATGCCCCTTGTATACACAAAAAGGTAGTGGGGAGTATGGTGATGATCCTCGTAGAGTACATGGATGACATACTCTTGACAGGGAAGGAGTTTCCTATGCTATGCTCGGTCAATCTCCGCTTATCACAAGGATTCTCCATATAGGATCAAAGCGATACCTCCTAAATCCTGGGTTTTGGATCTATGAGATAGATCTAATTGGATGTTAGGATACTCACTAGTTGTAGTGAGATGGTATCAATCGATCCTGGGGAGAAACACTGGAAAGGTTCCAAGGTGATATGGACGACTGAATGTCAGTCGCAGGCATTGTCTTTACCCTCAGTAGAGGGACGGTATGTTGGAAGAGTTCCAAGCTAGATACCGTGACATACTAGACGATTAAAGGCAAGATATATCGTTACTAAGGATACTACCAAAGAGGCAGTCTGGATATATATAAGTTCATGAGATGAACTTCGTTCCTACTATTGCGTGACAATGGAGTTGTAGCTTTAGCCAAGGAACCCCCGTCCCATCAGAAATCCAGATATAATTCTTAGGCAGTATCACCTGATCATGGAGATGGTTGATCTCCAGGGAGATCGAGGTTAAGGAGAGTAGACACAGAGGACGACAGCGCGGATCCACTCACAAAGACCTTTTTCCCAGTAAAAACTTTTATGGGTTGGTTGAGTATGAGATACTTCAACCGCAACTAATTGTTGGGTATGTGATACCACAACAGATGGCTCTAGTGCAAGTGTGAGATTGTTAGTTATATGTATGCCCTATAGGCCATTACTGTACATACGATGTATATTGTAATGGATGCTTGGACATATATTGGGAGGACTTTCTTGCTCGACATGATAGTATGCTATCTGGTTGTACTTTATCTTAACATGTACTCTGATTGTCTCTATGTTACATGTTGATAAAGCCCTTAGGATATATACTCGACTACTGGGAGTATGATGAGATCATACTAGTGGGGCTACGGTAGTCGACGAGTACATCCTATAACTGTTCCTAGTCGAGGGTGTATCGAGACAGGGCATCGATACACCAGAGTAGACTAGCGTATACGCATCTTGACCCATATGGTGGGCGATGGATGATCCCATATCCATCGGTGTTTGACATCAAGGATGGTGTACGGGTGCTCAGTGGAGACTGGGTACACTGGACGGACTCGCTGAGAACTCCCAGATGGTATTATACTTCACGTCAGATGGCAGTTCTCCGGTGACACTGGTACAGAGTAGTCTGTTGACCCGAGATCGTCATAGAGTCTTGTGTGATTCCCACTGTGCTTTGATTTCCATCATACCACGTCCAAGAGGGCGTGCAAAAAGGTGGCTTTTGGGTACAGTCCCGAATCACATGGAGGCAATGAGCGATAGGAGGGGATTCGTCTCTCCCGGTATAGGGAGTTGATGTTGCGCTGTGTTCGATTGGTTATAACTGGAAATCCCTGGCCAGGGTTGCTGAGATTTACTGGTAAGTGTTATCAGTAGTTTCTCGAACTGTTATAGACCTTATATCGACACGACTTATCAAGCTACTGGGATCTGACGTTTACCACCCCTAGGCGAGATATGTGACATATCAGACGACGAGACCGGACTGTACGGGAGTGTTACTGATTGGATTCACAGGAGAATGTACAGGCTTGCTTGTTGATCTTCTGAGCGCTCAATTCCTGGGTGGCTGTTACGTTTAGCTGACCGCTTGCAGCTTGTGGGTGTTTGATATGATCATCACCTACTGCCGGCGTATTGACGATTCTTTAGAGTCCTACACAGAGGTTTCTTGACTCAGGCAAAACGGAGTAGGAGCACATATGTGATATGTGCGGGACTGAGGATAATGCGGTGTGTGATACCGTATTGGATTCTCGCGATATGAGATATCGACCGGGTATATGTGATATAGCCGGGTCATCGTATTATTCGGTTGTATGCGATATAGCCGGATTGTCGGATCAAGTGTTGATTCGATAATTTAATGTATAATAGTATATATGATATATTAAATTACATTAACTAATATTAGCTCACTAAAAGATTCTTTTTCTCACTCGGGTAATACATTAATATATATGCGATATATGTTAATTGTATTATTTTATTCTGTTACGATAAATATTATATATGTGATATATAATATTGTAACATGATATGGTTATTAATGCAACATGTTTTGTGGAGTTTAAACATGATTAGGGTTTGGATTAGGGTTAAGACTTCTAGTAGATTCTAGAAGCTTTTGTTTTGTCTTGAATGAGATATTATGCTTGATATTTATGTGTGACTCATTCTTAACCCAACCCAAACCCTAGCCCTAGTTAAATCTCTACATGAGTCATCCTTGACCATGGTTGCAAGATTAATCATTATCTTCTTTACATTATTCATCACAAAAGGATTTCTATTATTGATTCATCTTCTTCTTCCTTCTTTCTTTCATGGAAAAAGTTTTCTAGCTTTTTCTAAGTGATGAAAAATGAGTGAGAATAAGAAAATAAAAGAGAGCAAAAATCCTACTTCATCATCCTCATCTACCCTTGCCCTTTAGATGAGGGTGTTCACATCATTTAGTGAGTGAGAGCTTGTGTTAATGAAACTTCAAGGTAGATCATCTATGTTATCGAAGATCGGAAGGAAGAATGCATCTTTCTCTTCGTGGAGCCTCTCGAGAGTCCGGAACACGATGATCGCAGTGAAGGGACCACAACACGGAGCTTATGAAGTGAAAGACCGGATCTACAAAGGTTGTAATCCCTCTCACTTAATGTTAAAGAGTTTAACATGCTTGTTTTCGCCTAAACTCTAGTTTAAAGATCCGGCTTTGGGTTGTTCGGCACGGCTAAATTTTTAATCGGGCATGGTTGATGCCTCGTAGACCCTTGTGCGTGTGCCCTGCAACCCTACATTCTTTACGTCCTGGGTATGAGATACCGAATCAGGATCCCACAATATGTAATTTTTTACATAGGCTACAGATAGGTAGAGAACAGAGAACGGGTGATAAGTTTCATGAGATAGAAACGGTGCAAGTGTTGCAGCCAAGTCTGTTGGTAGTTATCAACCAGTATTACCAGAATACATTGATTCTGAACGAATGTTATTAGATACCGAACCTGATATACAAAATCATATCAGTCTCTTTATTTAGATAAAGAAGGATATAATTTTGTATTGTTGGATAATGTTTTGAACATTTTTCCTATATCAAGAGTTGATCGGTTCAGGCACGTTATCCAAAAGCATTGACGTTCTAAATCAAACTACAGTTCTTAGTATACAGAACACACACAAGAGGAAGAGTTCAGAAATGAACGAATACTTCTTGAGGTATTGTAGACTAGGTCATATCAATGCGACCCGACTAGCTAAGTTACATAGAGATGCATATTTAAATTTGTTTGAATTTACATCTTGTGAAACATGCCGGTCATGTCACAAAGATAAGATGACCAGAGCTCTGTTTATTGGAAACAGAGAAAGAGTTAGTGAACTCTTGGGATTGATACATGATGATATATGTAAGGTCCCCTGTCTACAAATGCCAAGATCGGTTCTTTATACTTCATTAAATTCACTGTTTATCTCTTAAGATTCGGACATATGTTCCTGTTGAAACACAAGTCTGAACCTTTTGAGAAATTCAATGAATATGAGTTAGAAGTAGAGAACCAAAAACGGGTATAAGTATTATGTCCTTTGATGAGATCAGGGAGGAGAATATTTGAGTACGGAATTCCTGGACTATTCTAATGGACAATGAGATTCTCTCTCAGCATTACTCCTCCGTATACACCATAGTACGATGGTATATCGGGGAGGAGCACCAGTACCCTATGAGATATGGTGCGTTCTATGATGAGCACTACTGAGTTTCCTATTTCCTTTTGGGAGTTATGCACTTGAGAAGCTGCATACCTATTGAATAGGGTTCCAATCAAATCAGTTGCCTACCACTTCATATGTGATATGAAATGGGAAAAGCCCATATCTTAAGTAAGTTAAGATTTGGGGTTGTCCGGCCTATGTCTAAAAGAAAAATCCGGACAAGCTCGAGGCAAAGTCAGCCCTGTAAAACTGGAAGTAGTTCCAGCTATACAAACTGCTACAGATGATTTGGAAGACATGATGGATTCAATAGTTTCCAAGGAACCTCAGCCTCTTCGCCGATCTAGTAGGGTTCCTCACCCACCTGAGAGATACTTCGGTTTCTCTATGACAGTGGGAGCGAGGATTGCATCATGAGATGATGACCCAACTAGTTTCGAGCTGGCCATCAGGAGTGGAACTCTGTAAGAATGGCTGGATGCTTAGCGATCTGAGATGGAATCCTTATACACCAACAAAGTATGGACTTTGGTTGCTTTATCTGAAGGGTTAAATCCCCATCAGGAGCAAGTATTGTTAGGTTTACCTAGCACCTTATGAAGGGTTTGGAAGCATCACATGTCTCAAAATCAAATTTTTAAGGTGCTAAGTGAACATACAAAGAATCATCACTAGAAAATTAGGGTTTCTAAACATACACATCATCACAATTAGATAAAGCTAGGGTTTTTGAGAGTACAACCTTTGTAGCTCCCTATGCTAGACTCCTTGGCTATTTGAGGGTTGGAAAACGTCCGCTTGAGAACCTCTAGGTCCACGATGATCCACCCGGAGTCCTCTTTGTCCAAGCTTGAAACTTCACAAGATCAAGAGAAGAAATGGAAGCTAACACTCTTCACAAGTGGGCAAGACTAGTGTAGAATGGTATTGTGGTTGGTTTTCTCACTTCAAAATCCTAACTTGGTCACTCTTTGGCTCACTTGAAAAATCTAGAGAGCAAAAGAGAGGAGGAAGAAGATGATGGCTCTAGAAAACTCAAGAGAATGATAATCTCATATGAAAAATAGAAAATATAAGTATATATATTTTCTACTCTTCATCTCAAACCATGGTTACATAATAAAGATATTATTATACTTGAGTTAAAAGACAAAAGGAAGATTAACTCATGGTTAAAAAGTGGGTGAACAAAGGTTAGTTCAAAGAAGAGTGTAGAAGAGAACCATGGATTAATCTTTTTCTTTTCTTTTGTTTTAAAACAAATACAAATATATATCCATATATAATCATAAGGTGTGAGTCTTATATTGCCACCATCTTCTATATATACAACCATGATAGAATGATGTATGCATGTATGTGTGCATGCACATCCATATGTGCATGAACAAGAATGAATGCATACATGCATGCATACACCCAAAAAAGACAAGAAAAGGATTTCTAGTGAGAAACTAATGGTTAAATGATAAATCAACACTTGATTTAGCAACCCGGTCATATCACATACGTCCCGACCAAAAGCAAGCCGCCCGATTAATATACGGTATCTCATACGCGCATTTTAACCGGGTCCATGCGTATATCGCATATGCGCACCACAACGTTTCGCCTGGATTAGGTAACTCCTTTGTGGGACTCTAAGACTCGTCAATACACCGGTAGTGGGTGATGATCATATCAAGCACCCCCAAGCCGCAAGCGGTCAGCTAAACGTAACGGCCACCCGGGTATTGAGCGATCAGAAGAAAACAAGCGAACCTGCTACAACTCCCGTCGAGCCAACCGGCAACATGATCAGTCGAAAATACTGCATTTTAACACGGAAATTTCCCTATCATTTGCACTCATTTAGAAGTGTGCGGTATTCATATTTCACATATTAGCAAAACTGTCCTGAAATATCAGATTGCATATGTTAGACTCTAAAACCAGCACTATAAAGGAAATTGACTGTATTTTATGGCATCGCATCATCCCTATATTGCGCAACACTTGTCTCGAGAAATTGCAGGAACAAAGCAAAAAGAAGCTGATAAAAATACGCCAACTCAAAGGCTAAAGATCTGGTAGCAATACAAAAGGCCAAATAAAAATCAATATATCAGAGAAAGGCCCATGAGAAAGCCCAAATCGGTACCAGAGATCCAAAGCCACAAGGCTTCAGAAGCGCCGCGGTTCCGCGGTGGGAGCCAGCTTGCGCCGCGGAACCGCGGCGCTATGGTGACTTCAGTTGCTCAAAATTCTTCCACGTGGCTATTGTAACTGCCCAAGCTTCCAGAAGACTCCCGATTCTCCACGTGGCACATCTAGAAGGCTCGGCTTAACAAACTACATCTAGAAGCTTCTCCTCAACAAACTTTTGGAGGGAAATTCAAATTTGAAAGCCTAGATCTAGGGTTTTGATGTCTATAAATAGGAATCTAGATCTAAGGGTTGAGGGGTTCATTAGTTCTTCCATATTCCTAAATCTCTAATTCTCCATATTCTTCCACAAGTCTAGTGACAAGACTTGTGCGAAAACCTAACCCTAATTCCAATCAAAAGTCAAGATCCCGAGTACCAATCAAGCAAGAAGCCCTTCAACCTTTTTGGAGCGGAGCCGATCTCCAATCGAGCAAGTGATCCAAGCTGATCCGCGACTCACGGAGCCGAGCGAAGCCAAATCGACGATCAAGTTCTTCCTCTTGTAGTTCTTGAGCGAATGTAATGAAATTGTTGATATAAATAAAAGGTGAAATTCTTTAATCTTGTTTTCTTTAAATTCATGCATCATGATTCGATCTCAATTTGTGATTGTAGTTCTTGTGATGATGTTTGAGTAAAACTCCGCTCGTCAAGGAGTCGAGACGATCAATAGAATGATGATGTAACAAATCTTTAAACGATTCTTGAGTCCTACGAGTTTTGTAAACCCTAGCAAGTTCGAGAATCGATGACCTAGTTTTGTAGCGATGCTTTCTTGATTGTGATCACCCGAAATTAGGGATCTACGATCGTTTCTTGAATTTACTAGAGGCTAGAATGTGAATGATATCAACGAAAGAATAAGGGATAAATGATGAAACCCTAGTTTCACTAGAAATCCCTAATTCTCGTCGATCATCATCGATCTAGTATCAATCCATCGAAGGATGAGAATACGTCATCGTGAGATTGCATCACATCTATAGATCCGATCGATTCCTACGAGCCTCATTTCGATTCTTGATATTTGGTTGGAAAAATCATCAAACTATCAATTCTTGATTCTATCTTTTTCTTGTTATTAGATCTAGATTTTCTAATTCTTGAACTTCAAATATAAATCATGAATTGTTGTTTGTTTTCTTTTCATTAAAGTTTCAATTCATCTAATTCGAAGCACGAACGATTACACTTTCCCTGTGGATGATCCGCACTTACTAACGCGCTAAATTCGACACCGTTATTGATTGCGGTCAAATATTTTTGGTTGTGATTTCTTTACAATTTTCATACTACACAATCCGAAATCGTTATTCAATCACAACACTACCGTACAGTCCGGTCTCTTCGTCAGATATGCTGCATATCGAGTCTAGGGATGGTAACGTCGACCCCAATAACTCAATAAGTCATGCCGATGAATGGTCTATAACAGATCGAGAAACTACTGATAACACTTATCAGTAAATCTCAACAGCCCTGGCCAGGGACTTACTGATATAGCCAATCGAGCACAGCACAACATCAACTCCCAATACCAGGAGAGACGAAACCCCTCCTATCGCTCATCGCCTTCGTGTGTCTCGGGACTGTACCCAACGACCACATGTTTGCACGACTCAGTAGAGCCGTGGTAGGGTGGTAATCAAAGTACAGTGGGAGAACACACAAGACTCTATGACGATCTCGGGTCTACAGACTAACCTGCACCAGTGTTATCTGAGAACTGCTATCCAACGATAGATATAATTCCATATAGGAGTTCTCGGCGAGTCCGTCCGGTGTACCCAGTCATCACTGAGCACCCGTATACGATCTCGATGTCAAACATCGATGAATGTGGGAACATCCATCGCCCATCATATGGGTCTAGTATCATATACGCTAGTCTACTCTGGTATATCGATGCCCCGTCTCGATACACCTACGACTAGGGACATTCCAGGATATGCTTATAAACTACAGATGTCCCACTAGTATGATCTCCATCATAATCACAGTAGTTAGGCCTATATCCTCAGGGCTTTATCAACATGTATGAATGAATAAAAGCATGATCAAATCAACATGTCAGATAAAGAAGAACCAGATAGCATACTATCATGTCGAGCAAGAATGTACACTGAATATATACATGTATAAATACATCCGCTATCATATAATGGCCTCTAGGGCATACATATATCCAACAATCTCCCACTTGCACTAAGGCCAGTTATTGGCGTATCTCATAACCAACATCTCAAAAAGTCGCTCATGCTGTGGCTGAGGGAGGGCCTTGGTGAGTGGATCCACGGCGTTATTCTTTGTGTCTACTCTCTTAATCTCGATCTCGTGGCGATCTACAATCTCCCGGATCAAATGAAAGCGCCTCAGGATGTGTCTGGACCGCTGATGGGACCTGGGCTCCTTGGCTAACGCCATAGCCCCATTATTATCACAATACAATGGTATTGGATCAATAATGGTTGGAACTACTCCTAGCTCCGAGACGAACTTCCTCATCCAGACGGCTTCCTTGGCGGCATCATTCGCAGCAATGTACTCAGCTTCCATCGTAGAGTCTGCAACGGTATCCTGTTTGGAACTCTTCTAATTTACCGCCCCTCCATTGAGGGTAAATGCAAACCCAGAGATAGATTTGTTGTCGTCCTTATCGCTCTGGAAGCTCGAATCGGTAAAGGCCTCCATCTGGAGATCTCCATTACCATACACCAAGAACAATTCTTTAGTCCTTCGCAAGTACTTAAGAATGTTCTTCACAGCTATCCAGTGATTCTCCCCTGGGTTGGATTGATACCTGCTTACAACACTAAGTGCATAAGCTACATCTGGGCGTGTACATAACATCGCATACATTATAGATCCTACTGCCGAAGCATAGGGTATAATGCTCATGCGAGCTCTCTCTTCATCGGTCTTTGGGCAAGAGTCTTTGGAGAGAGTGACCCCATGGCAAGCGGGTAAGGCACCCCGCTTGGAGTCTTCCATACTAAACCTTTTTAGGATGGTGTTGATGTACCTGGTTTGGGACAATCCCAATAACCTCTTGGATCTATCCCTATAGATCTTAATACCCAGAATGTATGTGGCATCACCCAGGTCCTTCATGGAGAACCTTAGTGATAAGAAAGATTTGACCGATTGTAGCATAAGAATATCATTTCCTATCAGAAGAATGTCATCCACGTACAATACGAGGAATGTGACAGCTCTCCTTACAGCCTTCTTATAAACACAAGGTTCATCTGGATTTTTGATGAAATCAAACTCTTTGATAACATCATCGAAACAGATGTTCCAACTCCGTGATGCCTGCTTTAACCCATATATGGATTTAAGCAATCTACATGCTTTCCCGCTGCTCCCACTGTCAATGAAGCCCTCCGGCTGATCCATATAAACACATTCTTCTAAATCCCCATTTAGAAATGCCGTTTTAACGTCCATCTGCCAGATTTCATAGTCATAGTGAGCAGCAATAGCAAGTAGGATCCGAATGGATTTAAGCATGGCTACGGGCGAAAAAGTCTCGTCATAGTCCAAACCTGGTCTTTGACGAAAACCCTTCGCCACAAGTCTTGCCTTATAGGTCTCTACCTGCCCATCTACACCAATCTTTCTTTTGAAGATCCATTTGCATCCCACAGGTTTTACCCCAGGGGGTACAACGTCCAAAGTCCATACTTTGTTGGTGTACATAGACTCCATTTCGGATCTCATGGCATCCAGCCACTTCACAGAGTCACCACTCATGATAACTTGCTGAAAACTGGTAGGATCATCATCCTCCATGATACAGTCTTCTCTGTCACCATCAATGAGGAAACCGTAGTACCTCTCCGGTGGGCGAGAAGTCCTACCAGACTTATGGAGTGGCTGAGGTTCCTCAGTTTCTATTGCAACAGCCGGTTCAACCAAGTCGTCATTTGTAGTTTGTGTCTCTAGAACCTATTCTAGATCTACCACATTGCCATCATCTTTATCTGTAAAAAACTATTTTTCCAAGAATGTGGCATGCTGAGAAACAAACACCTTTTGTTCCTCCCTGTGGTAGAAAAGATATCCATAAGAGTTCTTTGGATATCCCACAAAATTACACATGACTGACCGTGTCTCGAGTTTGTCCGGATTCTGCTTTTTAACATAGGCCAGGCAACTCCAAATCTTAATTCTCTTAAGAGATGGTCTCTTCCCATGCCATATCTCATATGGCGTGGTAGACACGGTTTTGGTTGGGACCCTGTTCAGTAGAAACGCTGCAGTCTCCAATGCATGCCCCCAAAACGAGACAGGTAACTCAGCATCATTCATCATGGAACGGACCATATCTAATTGGGTCCTATTCCGTCGTTCAGACACACCGTTGTGCTGTGATGTGTAAGGAGGAGTGAATTGAGAGAGAATCCCATTCTCTTTTAGGAAGTTTGCAAATTCTGTACTGAGGTACTCCCCACCTCGATCTGATCGAAGCATCTTGATACTCAAGCCGGTTTGTTTTTCTACTTCTTGTTTATATTCAGTGAATTTCTCGAAAGCTTCGGATTTGTGCTTTAATAAAAATACATGCCCGAATCTTGAGAAATCGTCAGTGAATGTAATAAAGTAAGAAAAACCGCCTCTAGCCTGTGTAGACATTGGCCCACATACATCACTATGTATGAGTCCTAGGAGCTCGGTAGCTCTTTCTCCGTGTCCGGTAAACGGAGTTTTGGTCATTTTACCCTTGATACAAGACTGGCAAGTCGCATAAGATTTATATTCAAAAGAGTTTAAATATCCATCTTTGTGTAACTTGTTTAGTCTTGTTTCGTTAATATGACCAAGTCTACAGTGCCAAAGAAAAGCTTCATTTATTTCTGAAAGTTTTCTTTTATTAGTGTGTTGTATGCTGAAAACTGTGTGTTGATTTAGGACGTATATCCCGTTATTAAGTGTACCATACCCAACCAACATTTGATTCAGGTAAATGTTCATAACATTGTTCTGCAATATAAAGTTATATCCTTCATTGTCTAACAAAGAAACAGATATTATATTACAAAGCATACTTGGTACAAAATAACATGGGTTCAAAACCAATATACACCTAGATGGCAACCCCAAGTGATACTCTCCCACTGCGACTGTATGTACATTGGAACCATTTCCAACGCGGAGAGTATGGTCACCTGTCTTCAAAACCTTGCTATTTCTCAGCCCCTGCATAGAATTGTAAATGTGAGAACCTGAACCGGTATCTAATACCCAGGAAGCAGAGTTTATTGAAAAACAGTTTTCTGTCACAAACACACCTGAAGCGGAAGCATCCCCATGCTTCTTCTTGAGATTCAAGTACTCCGTACAGTTGCGCTTCCAATGTCCTGTTTTGTGGCAATGAAAACATTCCCCTTTTCCCGATTCTCCAGCTTTGGACTTGTCCTTCCCCTTAACCTTTTTAACTCCACCCTTATGATTGGTTGGCTTCTTCTTTTTCTTTCCCTTGGTCTTAGCCTTTGGGCGAGAAGAAGATTGCCCAACACTCAAAACGGGAGTTTTCACTGATTTCAGTGTGCTCTCTGCACTCCTTAACATATTAAGGAGTTCAGGTAGTTCCCTCTCCATGTTGTGCATGCTGAAGTTAACTATGAATTGAGCAAAGGTGGAGGGGAGGGACTGCAGAATAATATCCGTATATTGTTCATTGTCCATCGTCCATCGTCCATCCAAGGTCCTCAAGCTCTTTTATGAGAGCTATTATCTTCAGAACATGGTCTCCTACTGATGTGCCAGGGACCATTCGCATCTGAAACAATTTCTTTGATGCTTCGTATCGTAATACGCGGGATTGCTCTCCATACAACTCCTTTGTATGGAGGAATATGGCTTGAATGTCCATATTCTCGTGCTTCTTTTGATGTGTGTTGTCCATCGATGCAAGCGCGAGGCATTTGGCCGTGGCACAGTCAGCTTCTCATGTCTTGCGGACTTCTTTGTCCGCAACTGAGGATTTTAGACCTGGGACGGGCGGGGCTGAAGCCGTGAGGACATATGATACTTTATCATAAGTCAAGGCTATTTTCAGATTCCTCAGCCAGTCTTTATAATTGGTCCCATTCAGTTTATTTTTATCTAGTAGAAACTTGAGTCCAGTCATTGGTATCTGCCATTAAGAGAGAGAAAAGAATACACTCAGCGAAAGCTCTTGCAAAGATCAGATTGGTTATTATCTTGTCTAATCGATGTCTCCCACTGCTTTAATCAAGTTTTTCTTTCAAACCATAAAAAGAAAACTAGCCAAGATTAATTACAGTCTACAACTTCGCTAACCGTTCAGCCAGGCAAGTGTCGGTACTTGAGGGAGGTTCTCCGTGCTTTCGCACGGACCTAATTAAAGTAAACCTCGTTTTCCCAGAGGCGTAGCCCCGTTAACACCTTTCTAGACACTTAATGGGTTAGCTAATTGTAAACTGCAAAACTCTCTTGGGAGCAACTATTGCCCACAGTGGGATCGGGATCCAACCATCATATGGAAGGTATGCAATCTCATTGCAAATCTCAACATTTGAAATTCCCGATGTGATTTTTACCCCTAGTACCTATGACCTTGGCTATGGTCAACAAATCACAAGTACTAGTCAAGTTCAGCCCATCATTTCTTGATTAATCAGACCCGTTTACATGACCTTTGGCTAAGGTCAACAAAGTCATATGCCCATCCTAATTAATCTGCATCATATGCATTGTAGGAAGACATCACTTAGCTACCGTACACTACGCCTTGGCTAAGGTCAACAAACGTAGCACGAATACTAAGTACTCTACTTCCTAAAATGACGGAGGGTTGCGGATGATTTTTTTAATAAAATCTTTAACGCTTTGAACTTGATATCATCGTAGAATCAAATGATTTTCAAAAGGAGTGGCTTGAGCTCCGCAGTTTTGAAATATAGCTTTTCCATAAAGAGCCGAGTGGTTTTCAAATCCGATTCTACAACATCTTTTTAGGTTTATTTTCTTTACATTAATCATATTAATGTAGTCCCATCATTTAAGTCCTTAAGCCAATCACAGAAAAGAAACGAAAATACAACGTACACTTATGCCATCCGCATTCGCCGCAATGTTCCGTTATGCACCGTTAAGTTACTTAATTAACGGCATACCGGGACGGGACTAGCACGGGTGTAAAACATAAGCAACGCCTACTATATATCTCATATATAATATATCATTCGTCTCAGATATCACAGAACACAGGTAGCAGAAACATATATATAATGTGGGATATACTAGGACGTCCGTATTTAGTATTTAGCCAACAATAGAAAATACGGATTCCACAGTCGCGATGAACAGCCAAGCCCACACCCCTAGACCCCTACGAGAGCGGCAAGCGACCCTACCAATCCTGGAGTTTAGGAGACCTGGTCTCGACTCCTCGAGATGGCCTCCTACTGAACCCCAGAACCCGGTCACTTATGCTCCACTCCTTGGGTCTATCCTAATGCGGAAAAGTAAATAATGTACAACACTGGTGACATCAACCTCAACCCGGAAGTGCCCCAAATAAAAGAATATTACATTACATTTGAATTTTACATGAATGAAAATAAAACTCTCATCTCACATAAAACCCCCCGGCTATTCAATCGCGACAATCCTGCACATCATATCTCAGCAACACATAATATCATATATCATCAACGTAAGTAAGTATGCGTACCCCGATTGTCATTGATGTATAGCAACGAAACCGGCGATAAGCAACATACTACACTTACGGTCACAGAAAAGAAAGTGTAAAACTACAATATTTGGAATCCACATTCTCTTTAGACATCGTAAATCCGAAATATCACATACTTCGCATTTCATGCCTAACTATATGAATTCCACATATTGTATCACATTCCAAATAAATATACAGTATTAAACTTTTCGATCGAATAATCAAATACCCAAAATTTCCTAAAGCTCAACACTTGAGCGGAGTTCAAAAAATCCGGAATGTGTCACAGTAGTAGCGGTCCAGCCATAGAAGGGTCAAGCCAACGCCTCACATGTGTCACGCCGTACTGCCCCAAACCCTAAGGTTCAAAAGGCAGTTCAAGACGGTCACATAATCGAGTTAAGGTTTGTTGTCTTCTAGAGGGTCCACCACAAAACTTGCACGTATTTCCGAAAAATTTAAACCCCGTGAAAAAGTGAGTTAATAATACTCGTTCGAATATTTTAATACTTTCTTAATTACCCGGAAAAAAGCACGAAATTAAAATTCAGATCGAATCACCGAATCTAAAACAATCTCCAGAACATTTATCACTGAAACCAGATTAAAAATACCCAAAAATATCTATAAGCAGGTAAGAAGATCACTGTATAAAAACGAGGACTTAATGCATCTGTACGGCTGCGGAGCCGCGGCCCAAGCAAGCTTTGGCCGCGGCCCAAGCAAGCTTTGGCCGCGGTTCCGCGGTGGGATTGACTGATTAGGGGTTCGATTTTTACAGTGGTTCTTAGAATTCCCTGTTGAATTTTTTACATATTTTTAATTCTGAAAATACCACTGGTTGAAAAAATGTCCAGAGAGTGTTCAAGAAGCCGTATTTTGGTTCGATCGGAGTTTTAACTTCGCTAAGTGTCGCCTAAAGTTCTAAGTCGGCTCTGATACCAATGTTAGTCAGGCAGCCACCCCATCCAATGGGGTCGCCGTGGCACCAACGGGTCCCTCAGCCGCTACTTTTTACGCATGCCCCCTCGCGAGGACTACAACCCGCCGGAACACCTTCCGGTCTTGGGACACCCTGGGGGTAAGAGCCTATGCTTCGCCACACTGTCACACAGTGAGAACCCCCCATAGGTCGACATCCAATGCCTAGTAGCTCTGATACCAATGTTAGGTTTACCTAGCACCTTATGAAGGGTTTGGAAGCATCACATGTCTCAAAATCAAATTTTTAAGGTGCTAAGTGAACATACAAAGAATCATCACTAGAAAATTAGGGTTTCTAAACATACACATCATCACAATTAGATAAAGCTAGGGTTTTTGAGAGTACAACCTTTGTAGCTCCCTACGCTAGACTCCTTGGCTACTTGAGGGTTGGAAAACGTCCGCTTGAGAACCTCTAGGTCCACGATGATCCACCCGGAGTCCTCTTTGTCCAAGCTTGAAACTTCACAAGATCAAGAGAAGAAATGGAAGCTAACACTCTTCACAAGTGGGCAAGACTAGTGTAGAATGGTGTTGTGGTTGGTTTTCTCACTTCAAAATTCTAACTTGGTCACTCTTTGGCTTACTTGAAAAATCTAGAGAGCAAGAGAGAGGAGGAAGAAGATGATGGCTCTAGAAAACTCAAGAGAATGATAATCTCATATGAAAAATAGAAAATATAAGTATATATATTTTCTACTCTTCATCTCAAACCATGGTTACATAATAAAGATATTATTGTACTTGAGTTAAAAGACAAAAGGAAGATTAGCTCATGGTTAAAAAGTGGGTGAACAAAGGTTAGTTCAAAGAAGAGTGTAGAAGAGAACCATGGATTAATCTTTTTCTTTTCTTTTGTTTTAAAACAAATACAAATATATATCCATATATAATCATAAGGTGTGAGTCTTATATTGCCACCATCTTCTATATATACAACCATGATAGAATGATGTATGCATGTATGTGTGCATGCACATCCATATGTGCATGAACAAGAATGAATGCATACATGCATGCATACACCCAAAAAAGACAAGAAAAGGATTTCTAGTGAGAAACTAATGGTTAAATGATAAATCAACACTTGATTTAGCAACCTGGTCATATCACATACGACCCGACCAAAAGCAAGCCGCCGGATTAATATACGGTTTCTCATACGCGCATTTTAACCGGGTCCATGCGCATATCGCATATGCGCACCACAACGTTTCGCCTGGACTAGGTAACTCCTTTATGGGACTCTAAGACTCGTCAATACGCCGGTAGTGGGTGATGATCATATCAAGCACCCCCAAGCCGCAAGCGGTCAGCTAAACGTAATGGCCACCCAGGTATTGAGCGATCAGAAGAAAAGAAGCGAACCTGCTACAACTCCCGTCGAGCCAACCGGCAATACTACCGTACAGTCCGGTCTCTTCGTCAGATATGCTGCATATCGAGTCTAGGGATGGTAACGTCGACCCCAATAACTCAATAAGTCATGCCGATGAATGGTCTATAACATATCGAGAAACTACTGATAACACTTATCAGTAAATCTCAACAGCCCTGGCCAGGGACTTACTGATATAGCCAATCGAGCACAGCACAGCATCAACTCCCAATACCGGTAGAGACGAAACCTCTCCCATCGCTCATCGCCTTCGTGTGTCTCGGGACTGTACCCAACGACCACCTGTTTGCACGACTCAGTAGAGCCGTGGTAGGGTGGTAATCAAAGTACAGTGGGAGAACACACAAGACTCTATGACGATCTCCGGTCTATAGACTAACCTGCACCAGTGTTACCTGAGAACTGTTATTCGACTATAGATATAATTCCATATAGGAGTTCTCGGCGAGTCCGTCCAGTGTACCCAGTCATCACTGAGCACCCGTATACGATCTCGATGTCAAACATCAATGAATGTGGGAACATCCATCGCCCATCATATAGGTCTAGTATCATATACGCTAGTCTACTCTGGTATATCGATGTCCCGTCTCGATACACCTACGACTAGGGATATTCCAGGATATGCTTATAAACTACAGATGTCCCACTAGTATAATCTCCATCATAATCACAGTAGTCAAGCCTATATCCTCAGGGCTTTATCAACATGTATGAATGAATAAAAGCATGATCAAATCAACATGTCAGATAAAGAAGAACCAGATAGCATACTATCATGTCGAGCAAGAATGTACACTGAAAATATACATGTATAAATACATCCACTATCATATAATGGCCTTTAGGGCATACATATATCCAACAAGTATATCTTGAGAAGATTACTTAGTGTACATGGAAAAGTTGAGACTTTCAAAGCTATGCTTAAGTCCATCCAGATCCTACTTACTACGGCTACATACCATGACCACGATATCTGGCGGTTGGGTGTCATGACTGCTTTTCTAAATGATGATTTAGAAGAGAGCGTCTATAAGTACACAGCCAGAGAGCTTCGTAGACAGTGGGAGCAGCGGAAACGTGTGCAAGATGTTTTATGTGATAAAACAGGCATCGCGGAGTTGGAACGTCTGTTTTGATGTGTGAGTCAAAGAGTTTGATTTCATCAAAATGGTAGATGAACCTTGTATATACAAAAAGGTAGTAGAGAGTATGGTGATGATCCTCGTAGAGTACGTGGTTGACATACTCTAGATAGTGAAGGAGATTCCTATGCTACGCTCGGTCAATCTCCTCTTATCACAAGGATTCTCCATATAGGATCAAAATGATACCTCCTAAATCCTGGGTTTTGGATCTATGAGATAGATCTAATTGGATGTTAGGATTCTCACTAGTTATAGTGAGATGGTATCAATCGATCCTGGGGAGAATCACTGGAAAAGGTTCCAGGGTGATAAGGACGACTGAATGTCAGTCGGAGGCATTGTCTTTACCTTCAGTAGAGGGACGGTATGTTGGAAGAGTTCCAAGCTAGATACCGTGACATACTAGACGATTAAAGCCAAGATACGTCGTTACCAAGGATGCTACCAAAGAGGCGGTCTGGATATATAAGTTCATGAGATGAACTTCGTTCCAACCATTGTGTGACAATGGAGTTGTGGCTTATGCTAAGGAACCCCCCGTCCCATTAGAAATCCAGATATAATTCTTAGGCAGTATCACCTGATCATGGAGATAGTTGATCTCTAGGGAGATCAAGGTTAGGAGAATAGACACAGAGAACAACAGCGCGGATCCACTCACAAAGGCCTTTTCCCTAGTAGAGACTTTTATGGGATGGTTGAGTATGAGATACTTCAACCGCAGCTAATTGTTGGGTATGTGATACCACAACAGATGGCCCTAGTGCAAGTGGGAGATTGTTAGTTATACGTATGCCCTAGAGGCCATTACTGTACATACGATGTATATTGTAGTGGATGCTAGGACATATATAGGGAGGACTTTCTTGCTCGACATGATAGTATGCTATCTGGTTGTACTTTATCTTAACATGTACTCTGATTATCTCTATATTACATGTTGATAAAGCCCTTAGGATATGTACTCAACTACTGGGACTATGATGAGATCATACTAGTGGGGCCACGGCAGTCAACGAGCATATCCTATAACTGTTCCTAGTCGAGGTGTATCGAGACAGAGCATCGATACACCAGAGTAGACTAGCGTATACGCATCTTGACCCATATGGATGGGCGATGGATGATCCCATATCCATCGGTGTTTGACATCAAGGATGGTGTACGGGTGCTCAGTAGAGACTGGGTACACTGGACGGACTCGCCGAGAACTCCCAGATGGTATTATACCTCACGTCAGATGGCAGTTCTCCGGTGACACTGGTACAGAGTAGTCTGTTGACCCGAGATCGTCATAGAGTATTGTGTTATTCCCACTGTGCTTTGATTTCCATCATACCACGCCCAAGAGGGCGTGCAAAAAGGTGGCTTTTGGGTACAGTCCCGAATCACATGGAGTCAATGAGCGATAGGAGGGGATTCGTCTCTCCCGGTATAGGGAGTTGATGTTGCGCTGTGTTCGATTGGCTATAGCTGGAAATCCCTGGTCATGGTTGCTGAGATTTACTGGTAAGTGTTATCAGTAGTTTCTCGAACTGTTATAGACCTCATATCGACATGACTTATCAAGCTACTGGGGTCTGACGTATACCACCCCTAGGTGAGATATGCGACATATCAGACGACGAGGCCGGACTGTACGGGAGTGTTACTGACTGGATTCCCAGGAGAATGTACAGGCTTGCTTATTGATCTTCTGAGCGCTCAATACCTGGGTGGCTGTTACGTTTAGCTGACCGCTTGCAGCTTGTGGGTGTTTGATATGATCATCACCTACTGCCGGCGTATTGACAATTCTTTAGAGTCCTACACAGAGGTTTCTTGGCTCAGGCAAAACGGAGTAGGAGCATATATGTGATATGTGCGGGACAGAAAACAATACAAGTATGTGATACCGTATTAGATTCTCACGATATGAGATATCGGCCGGGTATATGAGATATAGCCGGGTCATCGGATCAAGTGTTGATTCGATGAACTGATACAGATTATATTAGTCGGTTATTTGTGAAATAGCCAGATTATCGGATCAAGTGTTGATTCGATAATTTAATGTATAATTATATATTTGATATATTAAATTACATTAACTAATATAAGCTCACTAAAAGATTCTTTTTCTTACTCGGGTAATACATTGATATATATGCGATATATATTAATTGTATTATTTTATTTTGTTACAATAAATATTATATATGTGATATATAATATTGTAACATGATGTGGTTATTAATGCAACATGTTTAGTGGAGATTAAACATGGTTAGGGTTTGATTTGGGTTAAGCTTTTCTAGAAGTTTCTAGAAGCTTTCATTTTTGTTTTGGAAAAGATATTTGTGTTGATATTTTAAGTGACTCATCTTTAACTCAACCCAAACCCTAGCCCTAGTTAAATCTCTATAAAGGTTACTTGAACCATGGTTGCATTTCTAACCTTATCATTACTTTGCATTATTCATCACAAAAGGATTCATGATTATTCTTCATCTTCTTCCTTGAGTTCTTCATGGAAAAACTTTCTAGGTTTTTCCTAAGTGATGAAAATGAGTGAGAATATGAAAATAAATGAGAGCTAAAATTCTACTTCATCATCCTCATCTATCCTTGCCATTTAGATGAGGGTGTTCACTTCATTTAGTGAGTGAGAGCTTGTGTTAATGAAACTTCAAGGTAGATCATTTTTGTTATCGAAGATCGGAAGCAGGACTGTATCTTTCTCTTCGTGGAGCCTCTCGAGAGTCCGGAACACGATGATCGCAGCGAAGGGACCTCAACACGGAGCTAAAGAAGTGAAGGACATGATCTACAAAGGTTGTAATCCCTTCTCACTTAGTGTTAAAGTGTTTAACATGCTTGTTTTCGCCTAAACTCTAGTATAAAGATCTTGTTAAGGGTTGTTCGTCACGGCTAAATTTTAAATCGGGCATGGTTGATGCCTCGTAGACCCTTGTGCGTGTGCCTAGTAACCCTACAATACTAAATGCGATACCATATAAATATCTTGAATAAATACTAAACTAACTAGATATCATAATACTGTTTGTAAGGTTGCGGGGGTGCTATACGCCATCCACCCGACTTCCCCAGTAGATGTAAATCTACTCACCTACTTAAAAGATCGCTGAATCCACGCTGCCACATCGCCAACTCCGTCTCGAAATTCTCGAATCGTACCTATATTCGTATTTAAATTGCATTGATGTAAATATCATATCGAAAACCAAAACAACAAGATAAACGCCTGTAGGTTAGAACCTACAGCACATTTAACCCAAAAACGACAACAAAATTCTATCGTTAACGTATAAACGTCAACGGTTCAGCTGCAAGATCAAAATACGAAAACTCCGTATCGTAAATATCTGAAATTTGATAAAACCATTTCTAAAACGTTCACAGATTTTACTGTATAAATATTTAGACAACTCAAACAATATAGAGACTTGTAAAATACCAACTCAAAGCTACAGAAGAAAAATCAACATCAAAAGCCAAGGAATGGCCGGCGAGCTCGGATATTTGGTGCATGTCGCCGGATGGAATATGGAGTTTGGGGCTTGGTTTCTAAGTGGTGACTCTTAGTGGTGTCATTATACTTTTGGTATTGTTAGTTGTTCTAGTGATTATACCTATTAGTTCCAGATTCAATTACAGTAGCTAAATCATCACAAAATCCTAGTGTATGATACTGCACAGCTAAACATGCTACGTGTTGTATATAGAATTTTACCCTAATCTGATATTAGCTTACATATTTAACCAACTGAATAATTAACTTATTTAAACAATACCAAATATACCTATACACCTACAGAGAAATACCCTAAAAATTACAATATCTAACTCCACCAGAAATCCGGCGAGTTCGGATTTTTCCTTCATGTCGCCGGCCAAAATCCGAGGTAAAGGGCTCGTCTTCCTATGGTTTATTCTAGGTCCTATTTACAAGGTTAAAGCACTATTTGGGTTTTCTAATTTACATCTAACCTATAGCAGATTCATAAACAGAGCCTAATCTATCAAAATACGATATATACCGATATCACACAAAAACAGTATTGAACTAAGAACTGTAGGGTTGAACTTATACCTATTGATGGTTCACAAGAGAACACCAGCTCAAGGATGGTATGTGGGAACATCTATGGTTTGTAGTATCACAAGTTTGGAGAAATGCACACTTGAAGAAGGAATTCATTGCTCTCTTTCTCTTAGTAAGAACACTTAGAATATTTTTGGTTTTGGGGCTGAACAGTGTATTATTTTAGTTGGGATTTCTAAAGAATTTCTGAGTATCATAGGTAAATAGGTGAGGAGGTATGTAGAGCAAGCATGAGGTGCATGTTAAGAGGTGGAGGTGGCATGAGAGGAAGGAGGTGGTGTCACTTGATGAAGCATGCGTGATTTATACAAGGAGGAGGTGTTGAATCTTGAAGAAGGAGGTGGAAAGTGATGAAGGAGGAGGTGTAAGGTTATAAGTAAAGGTGAAAATGAGGTGTTTGTATGTAAGTTAGCATGAAATGTTATATGCCAACCATGATAAGAATTATAACAATAAGTAAAAACTTTCATATCATAAATCCAAATCCATATAACATAAAAGATATGAAATGATAAATCTATTACTTAAATGTCATTAGCTTAATGAAAAATTCAATATCATGTTAAAATATCATTTTTCTTAATATCACCCACTTTATTCATAATTATCAAAATAATTATATTTTTCGGATATGATTCCGATACTCAATTTCATAAGCGATATCATTTTTTGTAAAAATATCATTTTCATTATTTTTATAATAAAAATTTTAATTAAATATTCTTAATTTTCCAAAATGTTACAGGGAGCTGGCTTCAAATACACTGGGGGAACTTCAAGCTAAACTTACGGCCAAGACCACTCCCGCGTACGAACTCCGGCGGGTGCTTCAAGAAGCTATCAGGGAGGTGATGGCTATTGATAAAGCCGTCCTTTTTACTCGCGAGATGGTTGAAGCCTACAAGGTTATTGAAAAGGAGCTTGAAGGCCGGCTCACCTCATACCAGGCCCAACAGTCTCAGGCGGAGGCCCGTCTTATCGCAATAACAAATTATGAGGCCGAGACTCAGCGGAAGAAGAATGAACTGACGAATCTATTAAATCGTCCGCCAGCTTGAAAAAAAAATTGTATATGTTTCTTTTCATTCTCCTTTTGTACTTACTCCTGAATGAGAGTATCTTTTTGATTCTTTTATAGATTGTACTTTGTATTTATTTTGATTCATGAATAAAAGACATATTTTATTTCATGACAGTGTGTCCTGTTTCCCCAATTAGAGCAAAGCACTGTTCAGAATTCAAAATTTGAATTAAAGCTGTGCTTTTATAAAAGCACTGCGCTACAACTAGCGCACCCCGTGCAAAGCGCATAGGCGCTAGCGCTAGATGCGCTGCGCTCCAACTAGCGCACCACGTGCAAAGCACGTGTGCGCTAGCGCTAAGAGCGCTGCGCTCCAAGTAGCGCACCATGGGCAGAGCGCATAAGCGCTAGCGCTGGAACTAAATGTTCCTCACCATTGGATCAAATATCCCACGGATATGATTAAATCATCAATTAACAAGAATGAAATTCTGTTGAATCTTTCCAAACAGAAAAGATTGTGCCCTGAATTTGGAACACCGTTGGATCAATGATCCAATGGTGATTAAAAATCACTAAAATACAGAACAAATTCTGTAAGGGGGAAAGATTTCCCAATCTTGTTAAAAAATAAGAAGATTATCTTCTGTAAACCAGAAGCCCTTGGATCAAAGATCTGACGGTGCGGAAATTCCTAAATCAATTAGAGAATAAATCTCTTTAACCGATTGAACAAATCAGCTTGCCCTATATAAAGGCCCCGAGACTTCAAGTCTCAGAGAAAGGAACCCCCCATAAACTTTGAGAAAATCTCACGAAGAAGAAGAAGCTCTCGGCAAAAGAAGACAATTCTTTTCAAGGTAAAAAAAGAATAGAAAGACGAAATCATCTCAATATAAAAAGAAATATTTACTTCTTTCACAGATCATAGATCTATAAGACAAATTGTCTTTCACAAAAGAGATTATGAACATCTCATTATAAAGGGGGAAGAATTATTCAATTCTTTTAGGATCACAGATCCATAAAGGCAAAGCCTTTCATCAAAAAGAGATTGAAATATCTCCTATAAACTAAGAATAAAATCTTGAGACAAAGTCTCTTATCAAAGAAAAGATAATTTTCAGAGCGCAAAATTAACCTAAGAAGAGCCTTAGCGCTCCTAATTTAAAAGTGCCTTAGTGCTCTTCATCTAGCGCAAAGCGCTGCAGTGCCATAGCGCTTCAAACACAGCGCACTGCGCTCATTGGCTAGCGCTCAGCGCTAAGCGCGTCACGTGCTCCTCACGTGTGCGCTGCATTACTAAAAGCACTTTGCGCTCATTATATGGCACCAGCGCCAAACACCTCAACGCTTCAACTATAGCGCATTAGCGCTCTACGTCTAGCGCAAAGCGCTAAGCGCATCAACGCTCTTCATTTAGCGTAAAGTGCATTAGCGCTTCATATCTGGTGCAAAGCGCTAAGCGCATTAGTGCTTTAACCATAGTGCACTGCGCTCATCGACTGGCGCTAGTGCCAAGTGCGCCGCATGCTTTTATGTGCGCTTGGACAGAACATAAACTGTTCTTTGAATAAGCCTGGAGCTATGATAAATGCACAACATTCAACTAAAGACAAAACATTGTCAGAGACTAAACTAATGCTTAGAATTTTTAAAGGGATTGGGCTCAAACAAACATCTAACGACTCAAAAATAAATGTTGAACATTGTAATTGAATGGACTTAGCCCAAATTGGCCATAAGTCCTTAATTCAGATTAATGGAGTTCATATGCCCATAAATCACAGATTTTAGTCCCAATTGGACTACAGGTCTCTCAACCCGCATCGGTTTAAGGGTAAATTTTTGAACTCCTCTGATATTTGTCATTGTAATCCTTCAACGTCTTCAGAGAGGTGACGGGTCCCGACAACCATACAATTCATGGACTATGATGTCCTTAACCTGGACTGTGGAGTCCTTAAGCCCATGGACTATGATGTCCTTAACCTTGACTGTGAGGTCTTTAAACTCACGGACTATGATGTCCTTAACCTGGACTGCGGGATCCTTAAACTCATGGACTATGATGTCCTTAACCTTGACTGTGATGTCTTTAAACTCACGGACTATGATGTCCTTAACCTAGACCGAGATGTCTTTAAACTAACATTGGACCGTAATGTCCTTAAACTAATTATCGACCGCAATGTCTCTAAACTAAACAATAGAGTCCAATTGGTCTCTTATTGGATCTAAACGATCCTGTTAAGTTGATCTTAGTCTAAAAATTAGACTAACGTATCCTTAACATACGTTTAAGTTGATCTTAGTCCCAAATGAAACTAACGTATCCTTAGACCCAACCCCCAAACCCAAATCTAAGAAGATACGGATTTGGACTAATCCACGCCCTACGAGCGACAACATAAATTAGTCTCCGTTGTCATGCCCTGCTTCCCAGTGTACGGCGAAGGGGACGCGACGGGGTCTGCTACGTATATACTCAGAAGTACATACGCTAAGCGTATCTAAGCAATATAAAATAAATACACAAGAGACAAGAGATAATAAAAACATCAACTTTTATTTATTAACATTCTTTTTCACAATGCATGAAAAGGAAATACAACTGAAATAAAAGATGCCTAAACAGTGGCATAACAGGAAATGAAAAGTACTGAAAAGAAAAGTGTACAATGAAACTAAAGTGCAGGGTCTTCGGCAAAGTGCTCCAAGTCTTCTACAGAAGGCTCGATCTCTGTCGGGTCCAAATCACCTGACGACATTCAAAGAAGAAAGAAATAGAATGTCGTCAGCGAACAGGTCGCTCGGTAAGTCCTAAAGGTAAGAGGAAAGTAGAATAGACAGAATAAGAAGATATCTTTTAAAGTTGTATACTATTGTTGTAATGTTGTGTTAACGCTGTTGTTTGTAGTTTAGTACAGAAGGATGCCAGTGTATACGAGGGGGTCTTTATATGCTAGAGACCAGGGCAAACGGAATGTACAAGGAACCGTTAAGCCACGGTACAACATCAACGGAATATAGGTTAGGTGTCTTAATCTGACCACCTCGTGCCACCTTTAACACCTTCCGTACCAATCTACCCCTTAAACCCCGCGATGTCGTATTTGTATTGTTATCTTGTAAATTGTATTGATTGTAAGATTAATTGACTGACTGACCGAAACCATGATATCAGGAAACTGTTGTAACCGTAGGGTCATGTAAATAGAATAACTGTGAATCATGCAAAAGGAATATATCCATGGTTCGGTTCAGTCAAGTTGTATAAATTGATAATTGAATTCATGGATTCATGTGTTCATATTGAATTGGAATATTGTAAATTGCAGATTGACTTGAATCATATTCAAGTCAGAATAATCAGACTAAAACCCGAGTCAGACAGTTAGAAGTGTAAATCGAAGTCCTATAATTGCTAGGGTCCTTAGGATAATTTATAAAACTTGAGGGGGTTTTATGCAAAAATACTTTTATAAACTTTTCAAAATACACCTCAAGTATTTGTTACTCGTATTTAGAGTTGTAATGAGGGTGGATTTTATTTTGTGACATTTCTAGTGAAAATATCCTAGTTTTTATAAATAAAGGTATTTATCTATAATATTGATTTATTTGAAATTCATGGTATTTTAATGTAAAATTTATTCTTGTGATTTTTAGAAAAAAGGTGGAATATTTATATTATAATAAAATAGATATTTAAATGATAAATATACATATATTTATACAAAAATAATTTTAATAAATATTTTATATTCTAAAAATCTCATTTTCTTAAGATGTCGTATTTTAAACCTTTCGAGACCGAATGCTCCTTGCGGAGGTCTGAATCTCGCACTACTAGGCCCGAGGATGTGCAATAATCCGCACCATCCCGAACGGGTTCCCCAAAAATAGGATGTAGTGGCGCTTTATAAAGATTGTAAAATACTAAATACTTCAGAAAACGGTTTTATAAAGTAGAAGGTATTTATTTGTAAAAATGTCAATTTTCCGTATTTTAGATTCTAGGGTTTCCTAAGTCAACTAGCCTATTTCTAAATGGTCTAAACGACAAGTCGTTATATACCTCAAATAGCCTCTTCACCGCCAATTGTAGCCAGGTAAGTACAAGTGGGGAAAGGAGGGATCCACTCATGAATCACCGTGAGTCGGGCCTTTTAAAGTTACCTTTCTCACTTGCCTAGCCTAGACACCACAAAGTCAGGTTTAGATAAACGATCGATATACACAACTTATCATGTTTTCCTAAGAAGAGGTATTTATTTAAAAGTGTATCAAAGCTAAAACTTTTACAAATGGTTTTATTAAGAATATGGTATTTAAATGAAAGTATTGTTTTATTGTATTCTAAGTTTTGATGATATCGTTTAGGGTTGTATTTGAGTGTGTGGGGAGGTAGGTCATTACCTCGTGCTCTACTTTAAATGTATAGCAAAGTTAAGGGGATTAAATGTGAAATTGAAACATTGTGGTATTTAAGTGAAAAAATACGATAATTTGAGAGCGCTATCATTTTATGTGATGAAACTTGTTCAAATTGTATATTAAATGTTTAATATTCAACATAAAGATGTTTAAATATGAATGTATTAGTGAGAAGTGAAATTTTATAGAAAGCCGAATCGGAAATCGGATTTGTTCCGATTCCGTCGGGTTTTGTAATTTCGTATTTTAGAGAATAAGAAAGAAGGATAGAATGGAACTTACGGGTTTCGATTAAGCAAAGGAGTAGGGGGGACTAAAGGGGTTGCCGAGGCATTGCTTTATCGCCGGTTGTTCCTAAAAACGTCGCCGGAATTTCCGCCGGAATTTCGTCGGAGCTTCGCCGCGAACTTGTTTTCAAAGTACACAACTCTTGAGAAGATTTTGATAGAGTGAACATAGGGTTTTGGGATGAGAGGGTAGAGGGTAGGGGGTGTATTTATAGGGTAGGCTAGGGGTAGGGTAGGTGAAAGGTTTTTTTGAATAAAAAATTGAAAAAATGTGTGAAAATTATTAAAAATTGTAGTAAATGGGGGATAATTAAGTCTCGTGAACCGATCCAATAAATTAGAGTATGCAGGGGGTTAGGGAAGGTGAAGAGACAAAAATTTTGTGTTGACACCTCGCCGGAATCGACAACTCCGGCCGGCGGCGGCAGGCTGAGTCGGCAGGTCCGCCGGCCGAGTTGACCGATCCGGGCCGAGTTCGTCGGTCGGGAGGTGGGGGGTCTCGTGGGGTAGGAACCGGTGCTTTTAGTTTTTTAAGTGTAGTTCAAGTTTTGGAAGTTATGGTGTTTGGACGGTTGGGCTTCCAAAGGATTTAAAACAAAAACAATATAAAAATAATGTAGGGCAGGGGATTTGAACTCTGGTGGCTTGGTTCAGCAGTGCAAGGTGTTATCAATGAGCTACAAGCTCATTCTTGTAATTATTGTGGGAAAATAAATACTTAAAGTGGTGACAGCAACATTAAATACCCCAAGTATACTTCAAATTTAAATCAATTTTATGTATACAAAAATTGGAGTTGTTACAATCTACCCTCCTTACAAAAATTTCGTCCTCGAAATTTACAACTTTTATTTGAGGACTAGGTTCAAAGAGGTGAGGGTATCTTGCACGCATTTCATCTTCCCTTTCCCAAGTGGATTCTCCTGGAGTGTCTTTCCTCCACATTACCTGAACCAAGTTAACTTCTTTGTTCCGAAGTGTCTTCACTTTCCTGTCCAGGATCTCCACATGCTGTTGCTCACAAAACAAGTCGGGCTGTATAGTGAGCTCGGAATGATCAAGAACATGGCTGGGGTCACTCACATACTTTCTGAGTTAGGATACGTGGAACACGTTATGCACTCCTTCCAATGAGGGCAGAATTGCTAAGCGGTATGCCACTTCACCGACTCGTTCGAGTATGTCGAACGGTCCAATGTATCTCGGACTTAATTGACCCCGTCTTCCAAATCGGATCACTCCACGGTTCGGAGATATCTTCAGGAATACGTGATCTCCTGGCTGGAACTCCAAGTGTCGTCTCTTTGCATCAGCCCAGTGCTTCTGTCGATCTTGGGCTATGCGCATCCTTTCCCTGATAGTACGAACCATATCAACGGTTGCTACTATCATCTTTGGTCCAAGAAGTTCCCTATCTCCGATGTCGTCCCAACTTAATGGTGTTCGACACTTCCTTCCATACAATGCTGCAAAAGGTGCCATTCTTATGCTTGCTTGGTAGCTGTTATTGTATGCGAACTCCACAAGATGCAGGTGATCTTCCCACGATCCTTTGAAATCTAGCATACACGCTCTGAGCATATCCTCCAAGATCTGAATAGTTCGTTCCGACTGACCATCTGTTTGTGGATGATAAGCCATGCTGAAGTTTAGACTTTTTCCCAAGCTTGCTTGCAGACTCTGCCAAAATTGCGATCGGAACCTGGTGTCACGATCGGAGACAATGCAGACCGGTACTCCATGAAGTCTCACAATTTCCTATATGAGTTCATGGGTATCGGAGATAGTATATTATGAAGAGTTTAAATCTTAAATAGATTATCACCTTCATGTACTTCCTTGCTAGTGTCTCAGTTGATTGGCCAACTCTAAATGGGATGAAGTGAGCCGACTTTGTGAGTCGATCCACAATGACCCATATAGCATCGTTACCCTTTGTGCTGCAAGGAAGAGCAGTCACAAAATATACCTTGATGTGTTGCCACTTCCATTCTGGGATTGGTAACGGTTGAAGTAGTCCAGCTGTCCTATGATGTTCAGCCTTTACTTGCTGACACACCAAGCATTTTGCGATGCTTCTGGCTACTTCACGTTTCATTCCATGCCACCAATAATTCTGACGTAGATCTTTATACATTTTGGTACCTCCAGGATGTACTGAATAGGGAGAGCTATGAGCTTCTTTTATTAACTCTTCCCGTACAGGACCTTTTGGTACATACAATCTGCTGCCGTATCTCAAAGATCCGTCTTCATGGATGATGAAGTCTGTTCTGAGTCTATTCTCCACTTGTTCTCTGATCCTTTGCAACTTAGCATCACTTGCTTGAGCTACTTTGATCTGATTGACAATGGTTGATTGAACTTGTACATTCATCAAACTTGAAGTATTACCTGGCATGACTACTTCAATCTCCATTTAATGCAAGTCTTGCTGAAGCTTCCACTGAGCGGTGAGATTCTTTGCTAAGGGTTGGCGACTAAGAGCATCAGGTACTATGTTCACCTTCCCTGGGTGATATTGCAAGTTGATGTCAAAGTCCGCCATGAGTTCTAACCATCTTCTCTGCCGCATATTCAACTCCTTCTGAGTAAATACGTACTTCAGACTTTTATGATCTGTGTAGATGTTCACTCGTTCACCAAGTAGATAATGGCGCCAAATCTTAAGAGCAAAGATGACGGCTGCCAACTCCAAGTCATGCGTCGGATAATTGCGCTCATGAGTCTTCAGTTATCTTGAAGCATAAGCCACAACCTTACCGTGCTGATGTAGAACACATCTTAATCCCTTACCGGATGCATCACAATGCACTTCGAATCCTCCAGATTGATCCGGTATTACGAGAATAGGTGCAGATGTCAACCTTGACTTAAGTTCTACGAAAGCCTGTTCGCATTCTTCTGACCACACAAATTCTTCATCTTTACTTGTGAGTTTGGTCAGAGGTATTGCTATCTTTGAAAATCCCTCAATGAACCTTCTGTAGTATGCAGCTAAGCCCAAGAAACTCCGAATATCCTTCACCGACCTTGGTGTAGGCCATTCGCTAACTGCTGAAACCTTTGCTGGATCCACAGAAATTCCTTCTCCTGATACGATATGTCCAAGAAAACCAACTTGCTTTAGCCAAAACTTGCACTTGCTGTACTTGGCATAGAGTTTATGTTGTCGAAGAGTTTCCAGGACAATTCGTAGGTGTTCTGCATGCTCTTTCCGACTCTTAGAATACACCAGGATGTCGTCTATGAAGATGACAACAAACCTGTCTAAGTACTCCCGAAAAACTTGATTCATTAGGTTCATGAATATTGCTGGTGCATTGGTCACTCCAAGTGGCATTACTAGAAATTCATAATGTCCATAGCGAGTTCTGAAAGCTGTTTTGAGAATATCAGCTTCCTTGACCTTCACTTGATGATAGCCTGAACGAAAATCCAATTTAGAGAACACACAAGATCCACTTAGCTGATCGAATAAATCATCGATGTGCGGAAGTGGATACTTGTTCTTTATAGTGACTTCATTCAAGGCTCTTAATCGATGCACATTCTGTATGAACCTTCCTTCTTCTTCACCAGTAGTACATATGCTCCCCAACTTGAAGTGCTGGGACGAATCCATCCTTTCGCCAATAATTCGTCCAATTGTGTTCGGACTTCCTTCAAACCTTCCGGACTTAATCTATAAGGTGCTTTGATCACCGGTTGTGCTCCTGGTATTAAATCAATACTGAATTCAAGAGCTCGATTGGGAGGCAAACCTGATATATCGTCAGGAAATACATCGTCGAACTCTCGAACTACCTCTGGTCTTAATTCTTCTTCCGCTTGAGCTGCTGCAACTACTGCTTCTCTTGGCTTCGCTTTGTAGGTACTTGGCTCCAGGGTACGGTCTCCACTTTTGAAATAGAAGACCGGATGGTCTGGAATCTCGAATACTACCCTTCTTTGACGACAATTGATGGTAGCATAAAAAGTTCCAAGCCAATCCATTCCTAGAACCACATCGAAGTTCGGTATGTCCAGTACTTTGAAGTCAGCATAAAACTCTCTGCTGCAGACGACGACTGGACACAAGCTGTATCCCATAGTTGCCTTTAGAACGCCATTTCCGGAACTGACATTCCAGCTGGATACAAGCGGTGAGACTGGAATCGCATGGGTTCGGACAAACTATTGCGACATAAAGCAGTGGGATACTCCAGTATCAAATAGTGCTAGTGCAGGTAGTGAGGCTACTAAGATTGTACCTAAGGTATGTGGGATATGTTTTAGGTATAAGGAAAGTGTGTAGGTAACCAAGACTAAAAGATAAGTTTGAGAAGGAAAGTTTACCAGTGATGACTTGGCCAGTGGCCTCAGCTTCTTCCACGGACATCGTGAAAGCCTGGCGCTTTGGTACATTCCTCCTGGCCTGAAGAGCATTCCTCGGAACGTTCCTTTGAGCTTGATGGAACTGACGAGGAGGTGGTGCAGCTTGTGATCCTCTGGGTGGTGCAGGTAGTGCAAGTCTTGGAGCATGTGCTTGGATGGCTGGGCGCTGTGGGTAATTGTTTGCTGGCCTGGGTGCAGCAACTGGGTTTTGCCTTTGGGGACAAGACTCAATATCATGAGTAGCTGAGCCGCAGACTAAGAAAGACGATTGGCTCGTCGGCAGTCTTTCATTATATGTCCAGCTCTCTTGCAGTAGGTACAAAGGCTGGGCTGGGACGATGGTTCGGTACTCCGGGTCGCCTTGGCACAAAAGGTGGCCTGGACGAGGCTCTACCTGCCATCTAGTTGGCAGGGCGTTTGACTCCTGCAGACTGAGGTCTGCTCTTTGCTTTTATCACTGCCTCATAACCACAGGCAGCTTCTAGAGCATCCTCATGAGTCAGAAATTTTCCTGTGGCTAGAGCAGCCTGAATCTCTGTGTCCAAACCTTGTTGAAAGCGACGAGCACTGATCTCGTCCGTCGGTATCAAGTGTGCCGCGAATCTGTTTAAAGATCGTGTTAGCTGTGTAGTATGTGATATTTAAAAATTTAACTATTGTGACATATCTTACCGGCTTAGCATGGTGAATTCAGCGTCGTACTCATCTACTGATTTGTCCCACATCGAACCCTGTTGTAGATGAATGAACTGCTGCTCCATGGCAAACCTGGCAGTCACATGGAAGTATTTCGCGTCGAACTTCTCGTGAAAAGTCTTCCATTCAATAGGCTGTACCAGACGGCTTTCTTCCGCCAGTTGCGAGCATTTTCCGTGAGCTGTAGTTTCGCTACACGGACCCAAGCTATGTTTGGTACTTGAGCTGCTGTCAGATCATCTTCTATACTTTGTGCCCATTCTTCAGCTTCAAGAGGGCTTCCTTTTCTAGAGAACTGCTTGGGATGTAAAGCCCTGAATTGCTTTACTCCCGGTGCGTCAGTCTCGGGACGGTTCAGGAGTTGTTGCTGTCCCTCAAGAAGGCTGCGGATCGCCTCAAGTAGCACAGTTTGCTCAGTGGGTGGCGCAGGAACAGCAGGTGTGAGAGGTAGTGCTGGAGGTGTGTTGTTAACATTGGTGCTGGTGTTGTTCGTGGAATCCATAACCTTGAAAAAAAATTTGGGTTAGGACAGATTCAAGTACATGAAATGATAAGATTCAAGGAATATGAAATTGCAAGATTCAAGGAACATGAATTGTAAAAAATGTTTTAGTTGCTGGTTCTTGTGTTATATTGCTTAGGTTGTTCACGCAGAACAGAACTGCATGATAGGGATTCATACAGCTATGACCTGCATGGGCCACCAACAAAACCTGTCACGCCCCGCTTCTCAGTGTACGGCGAAGGGGACGCGACGAGTTCCGCTACGAATATACTCAGAAGTACATACGCTAAGCGTATCTAAGCAATATAAAATAAATACATAAGAGACAATAAAAACAACAACTTTTATTTATTAACATTCTTTTGTACAATGCATGAAAAGGAAATACAACTGAAATAAAAGATGCCTAAACAGTGACATAACAGGAAATGAAAAGTACTGAAAAGAAAAGTGTACAATGAAACTAAAGTGCAGGGTCTTCGGCAAAGTGCTCCAAGTCTTCTACAGATGGCTCGATCTCTATCGGGTCCAAATCACCCGACGACATTCAAAGAAGAAAGAAATAGAATGTCGTCAGCGAACAGGTCGCTCGGTAAGTCCCAAAGGTAAGAGGAAAGTAGAATAGACAGAATAAGAAGATATCTTTTAAAGTTGTATGCTATTGTTGTAATGTTGTGTTAACGCTGTTGTTTGTAGCTTGGTACAGAAGGATACCAGTGTATATGAGGGGGGGTCTCTATATGCTAGAGACCAGGGCAAACAGAATGTACAAGGAACCGTTCAGCCACGGTACAACAACAACGGAATATAGGTTATGTGTCTTAATCTGACCACCTCGTGCCACCTTTAACACCTTCCGTACCAATCTACCCCTTAAACCCCGCGATATCGTATTTATATTGTTATCTTGTAAATTGTATTGATTGTAAGATTGATTGACCGACCGACCGAAACCATGATATCAGGAAACGGTTGTAACCGTAGGGGCATGTAAATGGAATAACTGTGAATCATGCAAAAGGAATATATCCATGGTTCGGTTCAGTCAAGTTGTATAAATTGATAATTGAAATCATGTGTTCCTATTGAATTGGAATATTGTAGATTGTAGATTGACTTGAATCATAGTCAAGTCAGAATAATCAGACTCAAATCCGAGTCATACAGATAGAAGTGTAAATCGAAGTCCTATAATTGCTAGGGTCCTTAGGGTAATTTATAAAACTTGAGGGAGTTTTATGCAAAAATACTTTTATACACTTTTCAAAATACACCTCAAGTATTTGTTACTTATCTTTAGAGTTGTAATGAGGGTGGATTTTATTTTGTGACATTTCTAGTGAAAATATCCTAGTTTTTATAAATAAAGGTATTTATCTATAATATTGATTTATTTGAAATTCATGGTATTTTAATGTAAAATTTATTCTTGTGATTTTTAGAAAAAGGTGGAATATTTATATTATAATAAAATAGATATTTAAATGATAAATATACATATATTTATACAAAAATAATTTTAATAAATATTTTATATTCTAAAAATCTCATTTTCTTAAAATGTCGTATTTTAAACCTTTAGAGACCGAATGCTCCTTGCGGAGGTATGAATCTCGCACCACTAGGCCCGAGGTGTTAGTTGTATGTATGCCCTAGATGCCAGTATTATACAGATGATGTATATTATTGGATGCTTGGACATATATAGAGAGGACTTTCTTGCTCGATATGATAGTATGCTATCTGGTTGCTCTTTATCTTAACATGTATACTTGTCTTTTGATACCGTCTTATAGTTACGTGTTGGTAAAGACCTTAGGATGTGTACTTGACTACCAGGACTATGATGCAGATCATACTAGTGGGGCAATGGTAGTCCATAAGTACATCTTTTAATGTCCCTAGTCGTGGGTATATCGAGACGGGGCATCGATATACCAGAGTAAACTAGCGTATACGCTTCTCGACCCATGAGATGGGTGATGGATGATCCCATATCCATTGGTGTTTGACAACAGAGATAGTATTCGGGTGCTCAGTGGAGACTGGGTACACTAGACGGACTCGCCGAGAACTCCCAGATGGTATTATACCTCACGTCAGATGGCAGTTCTCTGGTGACACTTGTACATGTTAGTCTGTAGACCCGAGATCGTCATAGAGTCTTGTGTGATTCCCACTGTGCTTTGATTTACACCTTACCACATCCAAGAGGGCATGCAAAACGGTGGTTTTTGGGTACAGTCCCGAGTCACATGGAGGCGGTGAGCGATAGGAGGGGTTTCGTCTCTCCCGGTATTGGGAGTTGATGTTGCGCTGTGCTCGATTGGCCATAACAGGAAAGTCCCTGGCCAGGGCTGATTTAGAGATTTACTGATAAGTGTTACCAGTAGTTTCTCGACCCGTTATGAGCCTCACATCGGCATGACTTATTGGTTATTGGGGTCTGACGTTTACCACCCCTAGACTTGTATGCGACATATCAGACGAGGAGACCGGACTGTACGGCAAGTGTTACCGTCAGGCTTTTACAAAAGTTGGCGCGGGCTTGCTTGCTGATCTTCTGATCGGTCAATACCCGGGTAGCCATTACGTCCAGCTAGTACCGCTGATGGCTTGTGGGTGCTTGATGTGATCATCACCTACTGCCGGCGTATTGACGAGTCTTTAGAGTCCTACATAGAGGTTTTACTGGCTCAGGCAAAATGAAATAGGGGCACGTATGTGATATGTGCGGGACCGAGAATAATGCATGCATGTGATACCGTATTCTATTCTCGCGACTTTTTGTATTGGTCGGTTATATGTGATATAGCCGGGTTATCGAATCAAATGTTGATTCGATAAGTTGATACATTGGATGCTAGTCGGTTATATGAGATATAACCGGATTATTAAGTCAAGCGTTGATTTAATAATTTAGTGTATAATTGTATATTTGATATACTAATTTACATTAACTAACATTTGTTCACTTAAGGATTTTTCTCACATGTGCACAACTTTAATATATATTAAAATGTGTTTTCATTTTGTATCATGGTTGTTGATACATCATTCATGGGTGTGCAAGACATACACCATTCTATTTTAAATGGTGGTTTATAATTATTTAAGGTAATTACAAATTAGTGGAGCTTTTGTCATAAGCATGAAGCTTGTAGAAGCTTGTGGATGCTTTGAAAAAGTCCACTAACTTTGTTTTACTTTAGATTTTTATTAACCTAACCATTTTGGATTAGCCTTGGTTATGTCTCTACATGAGTTAGTATGTGATACTCACTCACCCATGGTTAGCTCACTCACTTGATTATTATCTATATCTCATTTTTCTCATCTTCTTCCTTGAGCTCAAAAGCTCTCTAAGGTTTGATCTAAAATGAGAAACATTGTGAGAAAAGAAATTCTAAAGTGAACCCACTTCCTATTTCTCCATCCTCTACTAGACTAGCACTTTAGTTTAGGGTGTTTGCTTCACTAATTCTCTAGTTAGTGAAGTAGAAGCTTGAGTTGGCATCCCCTCGACGTAGATCATCTTCGGCCTCGAAGACTTCAAGCAAGGACGCTCCTTTAGCCTCGTGAAGCCATGCAAGAGTCCGGGAGAACCACGATGGCAGCGAAGGGACTTCAATAAGGAGCTAATGATGTGAAGGACCGATCTACAAAGGTTGTATTTTCTTCTTCACTTAGATAGTAAATGGTTTACTATTTGTTTTCGTATTGTATTCTAGCGAACGATTCTAGTTTAGAGTTCCCTTTCACGGCAAAAATTTTAAAATGGCATGGAAGATGCCTCCCAAAACCTTGCTGCCGTCGAAGGGATCCCTACAGTGGTATCAGAGCCTAGCTAGGAAATTATACGGTTAATGTTAGATTACGAATACGAAATGAACTCCGAAACTTGAAAACCAAAATGCCACTTTCTGTCGATTTTTAAATGAGCCTAATAAATTTTTTAAACATGTACAGAATGATGTATGTATGATACTATGAACACTGAAGAAATCTGGAGCCAAACTGAGCTGTTTGGGCCGGCAACACCCCCCCTCACCGGCCCAATCCGAGCCCCCTCCCAATTTTTCCAGTGTTCTGTTTCTTGGGTTTTGGTGCTTCAGGTGTTGTTTATTCTTGCTAAATTGTCATGTGATGGTAATTTACTGTAAGGACAAATCGGAGTGTTTCGTAGTCGTAATTTTAACTATTTTCGGGTATCTTTAGATGTTGTTAAAAAGTTCAATCGGAGTCAAATACCCATTTTAACCCTATGCCGGGAGAATTTCCAAGTTGGATTTTTCCCGTAGTTAAAAAGCTTTCAAAGATCATGCAAGTTATGCGATGGACCCTCTAGAAGAACAAAACCTTAACTCGATTATGTGACCGTCAAAACCACCACTGAACCCTCGGGTTTGTGGTGGTCCAGCGGTGCCACATATGAGGCGTTGGTTTGGCCCTTCTACGGCTGGATCATTGGTACTGTGGCGTGTGCTGAATTGCTTTAAACTACAATCAAGAGTTGAGTTTTTCTGGGTAATCTTGGGTGTTTGATGATTCGATTGGAATGTTTAACATCGTCTGGTTTTTCTGCGACCGTAAGTGTAATATGTGATATCGCCGGTTTCGTTGCTATATGTCAACGACAATTAGGATGCGTATATTTACTTACATTGATGACATGTGATGTTATGTGTTGCTGTTGGATATGTTATATTGGATCGTCGCGTTTTGAATGGCCGGGGGTTTTATGTGAGATGAGAGTTTTTATTTTCATTCATGTAAAATTAAATGTATGTAATATTCTTTTATTGGGGCACTTCCGGGTTGAGGTTGATGTCACCATTTGTATATTATTTACTTTTCGGCACTAGGATAGACCCAAGGAGGAGAGCACAACTAACCGGGTTCTAGAGTCCAGTGGGAGACCAACTCGAGGAGTCGAGTCCGGGTCTCCTAACTCTAGAATTGGTAGGGTTGCTTGCCGCTCTCGTAGGGGTCTAGGGGTGTGGGTTTGGCTATTCATCGTGACCATGGAATCCGTGTTTTATACAGGCTCAGAATAAAATACGGACCTCCTAGTATATCCATTATTTCATATGACTCTTCTGCTGCGATATCTGTGATGTGATCATTTGATATGTTGTGATAGATACTGTATATAGTATATATGATATATTATATAGACGTTACTTATTACACCCGCGCTAGCCCTGCCCCGCTCTGCCGTTAGTTACCTAACCTAACGGTGCATGAGGGGACATCGAAGCGAATGCGGATGGCATAAGTGTACGTCGTATTTATCTGTGATGTTTCGGTGACTTAAATGATGGGACTTCATTAATGTGATTAATGAAAGAAAAGAAACCTAAAAGATGTTGTAGAATCAAATTTTTCAAAAAGGGTAGCTACAGTTTTGCTTTGCATAGTGATATATATGATATATCCCGCACCTTATTCGATGAGGAAAGAGCCGGGATCCCTTCACAGGGAATGACCTCTTTACCAAAACTGGCAGATGCTACAACACTCGGTTTGTCTTTTGATTGCTTTTAGAGTTTTGCTTTGTATAGTGATATATATGATATGTCCTGCACCTTATTCGATGAGGAAAGAGCCGAGATCCCTTCACCGGGAATGACCTCTTTAGCAAAACTAGTGCAAGCCTAAAAAACACTCCTTTTCAAAATTTCACACGATTCTACAATGATATCAAGTTCATTACGCAATAGGTTTTCAGAAAAACCTGTCGTTGCCCTCCGTCATTTCAGATAAGAACTGTTTAGTATTCGTGCTGCGTTTGTTGGCCTTTGTTAAGACGTAGTGTGCGGTAGCTGAATGGTGCTTATCTGCTTATGCATATGATGCAGATTGTTTTGGGGTAGTCATACGACCTTGTTGGCCTTTGTCAAGGGTCGTGCGGGTGGGTTTGATTCAATTAAGAAATGACGGGTTGAACTTGACTAGCATCCTATGATTTGTTGGCCTTTGTCAAGGTCATACGGGTTAGGGGCAAAATATTATCGAGAATTTCAAGTGTTGAAATTTGCAATGAGATTGCATACCTTCTATAAGATAGTTGGATCCCGATACCCACTGCGAGTAATTGTTACTTCTGGGAGAGTTTTACACAGGACAATTAGCCGATCAAGTAGGTGTCTAGAAAGGTGTCAACGAGGTTACGCCCCTGGGAAAATGAGGTTTACTTTAATTAGGTCCGTGCGAAAGCAAGGGGAACCTCTCTCAAAGTACCGACACTGGCATGGCTGAAAGATTGGAGAAATTGTAGGGTGTAATTAATCCCGGCTAGTCTTTCCTTTTAGGGTTTGAAGGAAGATTTGATAAAAACAGTGGGAGCCATCCTGATTAGATAAAATAATAACCAATCTGATCTTGCAAGAGCATACGCTAAAGTGTTTTCTTCTCTCTCTCCAGGTAGCGACCATATCATGCCTTAATCAAGATAATAATATGGATGTATTGACCGAACCCGCATGTTATACTGTGCTGGGGAACGTTGGTTCCGTTCTTTCGTATAAAAGTTATAAGACTGAACAGGATATAGGGGAATACCAGGATTCCTATGCCACCCGAATGAAGGAAGTGCATGTTGATGCATTTTCTAAATCTGTACCTACCACACCATATGAGATATGGAGTGGGAAGAGACCATGTCTTAAACGAGTTAAGATATGGGGTTGTCCGGCCTATGTCAAAAGGCAAAATCCGGACAAACTTGAGGCACGGTCAGTTCTATGCAAGTTTGTGGGATATCCCAAACATTCACATGGATATCTTTTCTACCATAGCGAGGAACTAAAGGTGTTTGTTTCTCGACATGCCACCTTTTTAGAAAAGGAATTTCTTACAAAAGAAATTAGTGGCAACGTAGAACTGGAAGAAATTCTGGCTACACAAACTCAAACTGAAGATTTAGTGGAACCCGAGGATTCGATAGTACCCAACGAACCTCAACCTCTCCACCGATATAGTAGGGTTCCTCACCCACCTGAGAGATACTACTGTTTTCTCATGGATGGTGGGAGCGAGAATTGCATCATGGAAGACGATGACCTAACTAGCTTCGAGCAGGCCATCACGAGTGGTGACTCAGTGAAATGGCTGGATGCAATGCGGTCCGAGATGGAATCCATGTACACCAACAAAGTGTAGACTTTGAATGATGCTTCTGAAGGGGTAAAACCCATTGGGAGCAACTGGATCTTTAAGAAAAAACTTGGTGTAGATGGGAAAGTGGAGACTTTCAAAGCTAGACTTGTTGCAAAGGGTTTTCGTCAACGATCAGGTGTCGATTATGACGAAACCTTTTCTCCAGTGGCTATGCTTAAATCCATCCGGATCATGCTTGCCATCGCTGCATATCATGACTATGAAATCTGGCAAATGGATGTTAAGACCGCCTTTCTAAACGGTGATTTAGAAGAGAGCGTGTACATGACTCAGCCAGAGGGCTTCGTAGCTAGTGGGAGCAGCGGGAAGGTGTGCAAGCTGCTTAAATCCATTTATGGATTAAAGCAAGCATCACGGAGTTGGAACATCTGCTTTGACGTCGTTATCAAAGAGTTTGATTTCATCAAAAATGTAGATAAACCTTGTATCTACAAGAAGATGGCAGAGAGTAAGGTTGTCTTCCTCGTATTATACGTGGACGACATACTCTTGATAGGAAATGACATTCCTATGCTGCAATCGGTTAAGCTCTTCTATCAAAAAGACTCTCAATGAAAGATCTAGGGGATGCCTCCTACATCTTGGGGATTAAGATCTATAGAGATAGATCCAAACGGATACTGGGATTGTCCCAATCCAGGTATATTGACACCATACTAAAGCGGTTTAGTATGGAAGAGTCCAAGCGTGGGTTTTTACCTACGATCTCAGGGCTCACTCTCTCCAAAGAGATGTCTCCCAAGACTGATTTGGAGAGAGCTCGCATGCAAGGGATACCCTATACTTCGGCTGTAGGCTCTATCATGTACGCGATGCTATGTACCAGAACCGATGTAGCACACTCACGAAGTGTAGTGAGTAGGTATCAAGCTGATCCTGGAGAGAGTCACTGGACAGCTGTGAAGAGCATTCTCAAGTACTTACGAAGGACTAAAGAGATGCTCTTGGTGTATGGTAACGGAGAATTCTAAGTGGAGTCCTTTACCGATTCGAGCTTCCAGAGTGATAAAGACGACTCTAAGTCGCACTCGGGATTTGTCTTTACCCTTTATGGAGGGGCGGTATGCTGGAAGAGTTCCAATCAGGAAACCGTGGCAGACTCGACGATGGAGGCTGAATACATCGCTGCCAACGATGCTGCCAAAGAGGCTGTCTGGATCAAGAAGTTCATTACTGAACTTGGAGTGGTTCCATCCATTGAGGATCCAATACCTTTGTATTGTGATAACAATGGAGCGGTGGCTTTGGCCAAGGAACCCAGGTCCCATCAGCGATCTAGGCATATTCTGAGGCGGTATCACCTGATCCGGGAGATAGTTGATCGCCGGGAGATCGAGGTCAGGAGGGTTGACACGAAAAACAACACAGCGGATCCACTGACGAAGGCCATTCCCCAGATACAGTTTGAGAGACTCTTCGGGATGCTTGGTGGCCCTAGTGCAAGTGGGAGATTGTTAGTTGTATGTATACCCTAGATGTCAGTATTGTACAGATGATGTATATTATTGGATGCTTCGACATATATAGAGAGGACTTTCTTGCTCGATATGATAGTATGCTATCTGGTTGCTCTTTATCTTAACATGTATACTTGTCTCTTGATACTGTCTTATAGTTACATGTTGGTAAAGCCCTTAGGATGTGTACTTGACTACCAGGACTATGATGCAGATCATACCAGTGGGGCCATGGTAGTCCATAAGTACATCCTTTAATGTCCTTAGTCATGGGTATATCGAGACGGGGCATCGATATACCAGAGTAGACTAGCGTATACGCTTCTCGACCCATGAGATGGGCGATGGATGATCCCATATCCATTGGTGTTTGACATCAGAGATGGTATTCGGGTGCTTAGTGGAGACTGGGCACACTGGACGGACTCGCCGAGAACTCCCAGATGGTATTATACCTCACGTCGGATGGCAGTTCTCTGGTGACACTTGTACATGTTAGTCTGTAGACCCGAGATCGTCATAGAGTCTTGTGTGATTCCCACCGTGCTTTGATTTCCACCTTACCACATCCAAGAGGGCATGCAAAACGGCGGTTTTTGGGTACAGTCCCGAGTCACATAGAGGCAGTGAGCGATAGGAGGGGTTTCGTCTCTCCCGGTATTGGGAGTTGATGTTGCACTGTGCTCGATTGGCCATAACAGGAAAGTCCCTGGCCAGGGCTGATTTAGAGATTTACTGATAAGTGTTACCAATAGTTTCTCGACCCGTTATGAGCCTCACATCGGCATGACTTATTGGTTATTGGGGTCTGACGTTTACCATCCCTAGACTTGATATGTGACATATCAGACGAGGAGACCGGACTGTACGGCAAGTGTTACCGTCAGGCTTTTACAAGAGTTGGAGCGGGCTTGCTTGCTGATCTTCTGATTGCTCAATACCCGAGTAGCCATTACGTCCAGCTAGTACCGCTGACGGCTTGTGGGTGCTTGATGTGATCATCACCTACTGCCGGCGTATTGACGAGTCTTTAGAGTCCTACATAGAGGTTTTACCGGCTCAGGCAAAACGACATAGGGGCACGTATGTGATATGTGCGGGACCGAGAATAATGCATGCATGTGATACCGTATTCTATTCTCGCGACTTTTTGTATTGGTCGGTTATATGTGATATAGCCGGGTTATCGAATCAAATGTTGATTCGATAAGTCGATACATTGGATGTTAGTCGGTTATATGAGATATAACCGGATTATTAAGTCAAGCGTTGATTTAATAATTTAGTGTATAATTGTATATTTGATATACTAATTTACATTAACTAACATTTGTTCACTTAAGGATTTTTCTCACATGTGCACAACTTTAATATATATTAAAATGTGTTTTCATTTTGTATCATGGTTGTTGATACATCATTCATGGGTGTGCAAGACATACATCATTCTATTTTAAATGGTGGTTTATAATTATTTAAGGTAATTACAAATTAGTGAAGCTTTTGTCATAAGCATGAAGCTTGTAGAAGCTTGTGGATGCTTTGAAAAAGTCCACTAACTTTGTTTTACTTTAGATTTTTATTAACCTAACCATTTTGGATTAGCCTTGGTTATGTCTCTACATGAGTTAGTATATGATACTCACTCACCCATGGTTAGCTCACTCACTTGATTATTATCCATATCTCATTTTTCTCATCTTCTTCCTTGATCTCAAAAGCTCTCTAAGGTTTGATCTAAAGTGAGAAACATTGTGAGAAAAGAAATTCTAAAGTGAACCCACTTCCTATTTCTCCATCCTCTACTAGACTAGCACTTTAGTTTAGGGTGTTTGCTTCACTAATTCTCTAGTTAGTGAAGTAGAAGCTTGAGTTGGCATCCCCTCGACGTAGATCATCTTCGGCCTCGAAGACTTCAAGCAAGGACGCTCCTTTAGCCTCGTGAAGCCATGCAAGAGTCCGAGAGACTACGATCGCAGCGAAGGGACTTCAATAAGGAGCTAATGAAGTGAAGGACCGATCTATAAAGGTTGTATTTTCTTCTTCACTTAGATAGTAAATGGTTTACTATTTGTTTTCGTATTGTATTCTAGCCAACGATTCTAGTTTAGAGTTCCCTTTCACGGCAAAATTTTTAAAATGGCATGGAAGATGCCTCCTGAAACCTTGCTGCCGTCGAAGGGATCCCTACACGAGGATGTGTGATAATCCGCACCATCCCGAACGGGTTCCCCAAAAATGGGTTGTAGCGGCGCTTTACAAAGATTGTAAAATACTAAATCCTTTAGAAAACGGTTTTATAAAGTAGAAGGTATTTATATGTAAAAATGTCAATTTTCCGTATTTTAGATTCTAGGGTTTCCTAAGTCAACTAGCCTATTTTTAAATGGTCTAAACGACAAGTCGTTAGATACCTCAAATAGCCTCTTCACCGCCAATTGTAGCCAGGTAAGTACAAGTGAGGAAAGGAGGGATCCGCTCATGAATCACCGTGAGTCGGGTCTTTTAAAGTTACCTTTCTCACTTGCCTAGCCTAGACACCATAAAGTCAGGTTTAGATAAACGATCGATGTCCACAACTTATCGTGTTTTCCTAATAAGAGATATTTATTTAAAAGTGTATCAAAGCTAAAACTTTTAGAAATGGTTTTATTAAGAATATTGTATTTAAATGAAAGTATTGTTTTATCGTATTCTAAGTTTTGATGATATCGTTTAGGGTTGTATTTGCGTGTGTGGGGAGGTAGGTCATTACCTCGTGCTTTACTTTAAATGTATAGCAAAGTTAAGGGGATTAAATGTGAAATTGAAACATTATGGTTTTTAAGTGAAAAAATACGATAATTTGAGAGCGCTATCATTTCATGTGATGAAACTTGTTCAAATTGTATGTTAAATGTTTAATAGTCAACATAAAGGTGTTTGAACATGAATGTATTGGTGAGAAGTGAAATTTTATAGAAAACCGAATCGGAAATCGGATTTGTTCCGATTCCGTCGGGTTTTGTAATTTCTTATTTTAGAGAATAAGAAAGAAGGATAGAATGGAACTTACGGGTTTCGATTAAGCAAAGGAGTGAGGGGGGACTAAAGGGGTTGCCGAGGCGTTGCTTCATCGCCGGTTGTTCCTAAAAAACGTCGCCGGAATTTCCGCCGGAATTTCGTCGGAGCTTCGCCGCGAACTTGTTTTCAAAGTACATAACTCTTGAGAAGATTTTGAGAGTGTGAGCTTAGGGTTTTGGGATGAGAGGGTAGAGGGTAGGGGGTGTATTTATAGGGCAGGCTAGGGGTAGGGTAGGTGAAAGGTATTTTTGAATAAAAAATTGAAAAAATGTGTGAAAATTATTAAAAATTGTAGTAAATGGGGGATAATTAAGTCTCGGGAACCGATCCAATAAATTAGAGTATGCAGGGGGTTAGAGAAGGCGAAGAGACAGAAATTTTGTGTTGACACCTCGCCGGAATCGACAACTCCGGCCGGTGGTGGCGGGCCGAGTCGGCCGGTCCGCCGGCCGAGTTCGTCGGTCGGGAGGTGGGGGGTCTCATGGGGCAGGCACTGGTGCTTTTAGTTTTTCAAGTGTAGTTCAAGTTTTGGGAGTTATGGTGTTTGGACGGTTGGGCTTCCAAAGGATTTAAAACAAAAACAATATAAAAATAATGTGGGGCAGGGGATTTGAACTCTGGTGGCTTGGTTCAGCAGTGCAAGGTGTTACCAATGAGCTAAAAGCTCATTCTTGTAATTATTGTGGGAAAATAAATACTTAAAGTGGTGATAGCAACATTAAATACCCCAAGTATACTTCAAATTTAAATCAATTTTATGTAAACAAAAATTGGAGTTGTTACATTCGTATACAATCCACGGGCAACCAAAAAACAAAACAAACACCCACGACACGAAGTGACCATCTGGAGAAGGAGAAAGTGGTTACCGCGATGCGGTAGCGTAATTAACTGCAGGGGCTTGAGCCTGCAGGGAATAGTGTCGCCACGATCAAAAACCCCTCAAATGAGGGGGAATCTGACGAAGTCTGCTACATCGGCCGCATCCGTTTAAACCTTCGATACATGGTGCCATAAATCAACTTGGTATCTTCGGAGAGGTGGACAGATAGCACCAATTAGCATCTGCCCCGAAATTCAGGCAAGACGGACCCGCGCGGTCGCGTCTCTGTGTTTCGGCGGGGAACAGATTCTGGCACGCCCGGTGTGACCTTTTTCTCTTTCCACTCCACACTTCGTGTGTCGCGTTCGCGAACGAATCGCGGTTTGATATGGTTGCCCCTGGATTCGAGGTACTAAGATTTGGTTTTGCTCTCGTGCAGAAAAAGAAATGGCCTCCAACTGCTCCAACTGCAACTGTAGCTCCCGTTCCGCCTCATCTGGAGGTGTAACCTACGGGCCCCAAGCGGCTTCATTGTTCAAGATGCCGGTGGAGCAAATAACTCAAGCTACCACTGGACTATTCTTTGGGACCATGATCCCACCGATGAACTTCAATGCCCCGCTGCTACCGCAAGAAGCCCCAAAGAAGTCGGTCTTTGATCGACTTACCACTGCCGCGGCCCCTCTCAACAGGTCGCTCAACTCCACTGTCTCAGTTTTCAGCAGACTGGGCCAGAACGCCAATACGCCCGCGATACCCGAAGCAGCCATCCCAAAGCGGATAGCCATCCTGGCTCAAGCGGACAAAATTATTAGAGAGGTTTCTTCTGCCAAGAAGTCAGTCTTCACAAGGCTAGCCGTTCCGGCTCCCGTTTTAGGTGAAATCGTCAAGGCTGCTTCATCTGCTCGGAAGTCTGCCTTCGACAGACTGGCTATTCCCTCTCAACGGACGTCATTCTTCAATAGGCTGATAATAACAATGTTTCCCCCAATCAGAGCAAAGCTCTGTTTTGAGTTTCAAAATTCAAAAATTGAAGCAACGCTTCAGATCCCGTGCGCTGCGTGCTGCGTTCCACGTGTCAAGCGCAGACGCGCTAGCGCCAGAAGCGCTGCGCCCCAGGCAGCGCACCCCCAATCAGAGCAAAGCTCTGTTTCAAAATTCAAAATTTAAAAATTGAATCAACGCTTCAGATCCAGCGCTCTACGCTGCGCGCCACGTGTCGAACACAGGTGCGCTAGCGCAGTTGTGCTGCGCTCTGCGCTGCGCGTCACGTGTCGAACACAGGTACGCCAGCGCAAGGTGCGCCAGCGCTGAAATTAAAAAGTTCCCCACCGTCAGATCAAAAGATCTACTAATAATAAATTATTAATTAATCAGAACTAAAATTCTGTTATGGAAAGATTTTTCAATCTTATTAAAAAAAGAAGATTATCTTCTATGAAACAGAAGCCTTATGATCAAAGATCCAACGGTGGGAAATATCCCCAAATTAAGCAGAGAAAGATCTCCTAAAACTGATTTAACAAATCATTTGACCCTATATAAAGGACCCTAGACTTAGAGAGATGGATATACAGAATAGAGAAAGAAAAGAGAGAGAAAACCCTCTGCAAAAGAAGAGAAAGCTCTTAGAAAAAAGAAGAATTTTCTTCATCTTCAAGGTAAAAAGAACTATATTCTTGAATAAAAAAGATGAAACTATCTCGTAAAAAGAAGAACCATCTTCTAAAAAGATCTTAGATCTATAAAAAGACCAAGGTCTTTGATTTAAAAAAGCAAAAGATCAAAAGATCTAATCATAGAGAAAATAATAATAAAAGAAGTATTTTTACTTCATTTACAGATCTTTGATCTATAAAAGGCAAAGCCTTTTATAAAAAAAACAAGAACTTTTGTTCTTGGATCTTGAGGCAAAGCCTCCTTTGAAGAACATAAATTTGTTCTTTGATCTTAAAATTGATCAGATGCGCTTTGCGCTATTGTGTAGGGTTACTAGGCACTCTCACAAAGGTCTATAAGGCATCAACCATGCCCGATTTAAAATTTAGACGTGCCGAACAACCCTAACCAAGATCTTTAAACTAGAGATTAGGCGAAACAAAGCATGTTAAACACTTTAACATCTAAGAGTTTGGGATTACAACCTTTGTAGTCCGGTCCTTCACTTCTAAAGCTCCGTGTTGAGGTCCCTTTGCTGCGATCATCGAGTTTCCGGACTCTAGAGAGGCTCCACGAAGAGAAAGATGCAAGCTTGCTTCCGATCTTTGATAACTAAGATGATCTACCTTGAAGTTTTCATAACACAAGCTCCCACTCACTAAATGAAGTGAACACCCTAATCTAATTGGAAAGAATAGATTAAGATGATGAAGTAGGAATTTAGCACTCTTTTGTTTTCTTAATCTCACTCAAAATCATCACTAATGAAAAAGCTAGTAAGCTTTTTCATCAAGGAAGAAGAAGAAGAAAAACCAAAACCTTTTGTGATGAATAATGAAAGTAGTTTGAGATTAGAAATGCAACCATGGTTCAAGTGAGAAGACTTAACCATTGTAGAGAGTTTACTAGGGTTAAGGGTTTGGGTTGGGTTAAAGAATATCTTGCAAAATATCTAAACTAAATATCTTTGCAAGAAACAAAATAAAAGCTTATAGAATCTTCTAGAAAAGCTTAACCCAAATCAAACCCTAACCTCGTTTAATATCCACTAAACATGTTGCATTAATAACCCTAACATGTTACAATATTATATATCACATATACAATATTTATTGTAACAAAATAAAATAATACAATTAACATATATCGTATATATATCAATGTATTACCTGAGTGAGAAAAAGAATCTTTTAGCGAGCTTATATCAGTTAATGTAATTTAATATATCAAATATATAATTATACATTAAATTATCGAATCAACATTTGATCCGATAATCCGGCTATTTTATAAATAACCGGCTAATATAATCTGTATCATTTCATCGAATCAACACTTGATCCGATGACCCGGCTATATCACATATACCCGGCCGATATCTCATATCGCGAGAATCTAGTACGGTATCACATACACGTATTGTTCTTGGTCCCGCACATATCACATATGTGCTCCTACTCCGTTTTGCCTGAGTCAAGAAACCTCTGTGTAGGACTCTAAAGAATCGTCAATACGCCGGCAGTAGGTGATGATCATATCAAACACCCACAAGCTGCAAGCGGTCAGCTAAATGTAACAGCCACCCAGGTATTGAGCAATCAGAAGTTCAACAAGCAAGACTGTACTTTCTCCCGTGAATCCAATCAGTAACACTCCCGTACAGTCCGGTCTCTTCGCTTGATATGTCGCATATCTCGCCTAGGGGTGGTAAACGTCAGACCCCAGTAGCTTGATAAGTCGTGTCGATATGAGGTTTATAACAGTTCGAGAAACTACTGATAACACTTACCAATAAATCTCAGCAACCCTGTCCAGGGATTTCCAGTTATAGCCAATCAAACACAGCGCAACATCAACTCCCTATACCGGGAGAGACGAAACCCCTCCTATCGCTCATTGACTCCATATGATTCGGGACTGTATCCAAAAGCCACCTTTTTGCACGCCCTCTTGGACGTGGTATGATGGAAATCAAAGCACAGTGGGAATCACACAAGTCTCTATGACGATCTCGGGTCAACAGACTACTCTGTACCAGTGTCACCGGAGAACTGCCATCTGACGTGAGGTATAATACCATCTGGGAGTTCTCGGCGAGTCCGTCCAGTGTACCCAGTCTCTACTGAGCACCCGTATACCTTCTCTGATGTCAAACACCAATGGATATGAAATCATCCATCACCCATCATATGGGTCAAGAAGCGCATACGCTAGTCTACTCTGGAGTATCGATGCTCTGTCTCGGTACTCCCACGACTAGGAACATTTGAAGGATGTACTTGGCGACTATACTGTCCTCACTAGTATGATCTGCATCATAGTCCTGGCAGTCAAGTACTCATCCTAAGGGCTTTATCAACATGTGTAGCGTTTTGAAAATCGTTTCGGTAAAATTTTGAAAAAACGGTAAAATAAGGGGGTTTTCTGTAAAAAGTCAAAATGCAAATATCTTCATTATAAAATTAAATATACATATTCTAGCTATGTAATTGCTAGTATTTGGGGTTCATTGAGCCACTGGTGAAATTTCAAATTTTCTGAAATTTTTTTATTTTATTATTATTTTAAGCCGTCACTAATACATTTAATTAGGGAAAATTACAAATTGGAATGAGTTGAAACAAATTTTGTATATCATAAAACATTAAATAAAATTTTATCATGTGGTTTTTGAAATGAAATCGTTTGCTAAAACGGTTTAGAAAATATCGAAGAAAAAGGCTTTTTTTTCCGGTGAAATTGGTGTTAATGGGAATTGGGGTAATACATTCATCTTTTTCCCCAACCCACACACCCACACCTCACGCTCTCTCCCCCTCCCCACATGGCCGGCCCCACCTTGACAGCCCCCCTCTCTCTCTCCAATTACCTCACCTTTCAAAGGAAAAGAAAAGAAAAGAAAAAGGGAAATGAAAGAAAGTCAAAAGGGGGTGTAGACTTTGTCTTTTTCTCCCCATTTTTCTCCACCCCCCTCTCTCTCCTCCCCCACTCCCTTGCTGGCCGAAAATTCCTGCACAACAGCCTTCTTTCTCCCCCCATTGTTCCATCTCTTTTGCTTCAAAAAATTCATCAAATACCCATCAAAAAAATCCTAAAATCTAAATCTAGTTCTTACCCATTTTAGTATAGCCTTAGATGCATGGATCTTGGTGCAAGGATTTCATTTTGGAGGTCTAGATTCATGTTTGATCATGGATTTGTGAGGTATAAATTTTGTGCCCCATGGTTGTTTGTTGATTAGTTGCTTATATGATTTTGTTTATAAGTGTTAAATTGGTTGTTGTGATGAAAATTCAAGAGAAGAACTTGAATGCAAGTTAGGTTTTGTGAAATTGGTGTATGGTTGTGTAATGTATTTAAGCTCTTATGACATGTTAAAACAAGTTAGTAGCTAGTTGTTAATTGTTAGTTTAAAAATTGTGATAATTACACTAATTCGGTTAACTAGGTTTTGGGAATTTAATTAATCAATTGGGATAAAAATCTAATTAGGGTATCCATGGTATTATTAACATTTTAAATTGTATTTTAATATTTTAGATCATGCAAATCCAAACTAAATTGTTGTTTATGCATTTTTGCTAAAATGGTTGAAATTTGGGTAAGATTGCAAACTAGTTTTTTTGAACGTATATAGTTTGATGAGATTAAATTGTGGTTATGGGTTATATGACTTATTTAAGTTATTTAATAAGTATTATGGCCGCTAGAATTGTTTAAACGTCGAGTTTTGTACTAAAACGGGAAATTTTGCTTGCTAGTTTTTCGGAAAAACGGCTTTTAAAGTGAATTTGGGGTTTTTGTGAGTTTTAAACTATTTTATATTAAAATTAGTGTTCGTGAATGTGCAAATGAGTGTATTTGGGTTTTTCTCGATGGTCTGGCGTTTGTACGCCGATGTCGAGGGTTTTTGGGTTGATTTGTGGAAGCAATCATAGGTTTTGACCTATGTGGGATTCGTGTGTCGTTTTGGTCATGAGTCGGATTTTAATGCGATGCGGTGCGTTATGATATGTAGGTACCCCCATGTGGACTTCGAGACGACAAGCAAGCGCGTGGCGACGTCGGCACCGGCGAGTGAGGACCAGGTGAGTAGATTTATATCTACGGGGAGAAGTCGGGTGGATGGCGTATAGCACCCCCGCAGTCCGTGGTGGTGTATACGGATGCGTATACACACCAACAATTATTATATGTTATTTGGGATTAATAACGATATTTAGGATGGATATTGGTGTGTTGGATTATTTTAGTGTTGCGAACCCTAGGGTAGTGTTGCACTACACATACATACTTGCATACATTCCTATTTATATGTGCTCATGGGATTCTTTATAGTTATGTGTTCACATGGGTATGAGACTATGTGTTCACATACGGATTTGAGGATGATACTTGGGATTGAGCTGAGTCGATGAGATTTGTTTTGTGGTTGTGATATCGGTGATATGGCAGGATTCGTACTTGAGGTACGTCCTGGTGTTATAGCGGATCTTGGGGCGACGATACGGGTGAATAGTGTTATAAATAAAATGGTCAACATGTGATCGTGATATGAGGCATGATATGCTAAGATATTGATATTAGGCCGTATCGGGCGATGTATACCCCTTGATGATGATATGTGCTGACGATATCGGTTTGTACGAGATTGTCGATCAGTAGTCAGATCATGAGTATATTGAGGATATTAGTATTGTACTAGACATAGGTCAGTACCCTAGACTATGATCTTGGATAAAGAGGATACCAGAGGAATAGTGTGAGGAATATGATATTGACCCGTACCCAAATTTGGGGATGCCGTACGACGGATTTACGTACGGGCTATGTCTTGATGATTGATCCCATTCTTGACTTGGGATGTCTGATTATAGATATGGTATCGGATATGATATTATTGAGGCGGGATCACCGATTAATATATATACAGGTATGTATATGGATCGACTCAGATGTTAGGCGGTTTCCTTACCTGTAGTCCAGCTTGTTAGCTTAGCCCTTTAGTTTAGTTTAGTTGTTAGATTAGATTCGATTCTTACCTATTTCAAAAACTAACGAATCGTGGGTATTTTAAAAGACAGCCCAAGGGATCCTACGGATATTTCAAAAGACGTATCTTTTCATAAAAACACCGTAGCCCCTATTTTCAAAACCCCATGATTCGTGTTATTTCAAAAGGCACCATTTGTAGGACTTATATTAGATTAATGCAGATTAGTTATAGTTGCGTCTAGTATTCAGCTCCCGTTCATTATTGTGGTTCGCTTCGCATCGCATGCTTATATTATGTTTCATACTCCATTATTGATATCATGCTGTTGGACACCAGCACCATTACCGATGATGCGTATGTACCACGTACACTTACTTGCCGGCTCACACACATCTTCATCGGTAATTGCCATGTCACGTACACCTTAGAAAATATTATTGCTTGACATAGCCTGTTAGCTAATAGTTTAGACATGATATTAGTGTACTTGCCTCATATGTTAGTTTAGACATTGTAGTTATTACCTGCTACTTCATGCATACTGTTATTCATTGTTATGCCGCATTCATGGATTCTCATGCATATATTCACTATTTTACGTGTTATTGAGATTTTGGATTCGGATTTCCATGAGATTTTCTGGATTTGGAGGAAAACCGCAAAAACATAAATAAACCTTTTCTCTCTTTTAAAATAAAAAGTGCGGTTTTCCCATGATGTATGAGTCGTCCACCATGAGTTTGCTGATGGATTTCGAGACCCGATTCGAGGAGACGGGTGAACCGTTTCGGGTACATGGTGGACCCGGTAAGGTACCCCGGGGCAAGAAGCGCGTGATGATGACGATGTGAGCCTGGCAGGGGAGCACTACCTACCGGTGATTTTACACGACGCGTCGGATATCCGGAGGATACCGTCGTGGTCTTGAGATGGATGGTAGGGGCCGGTCTGGACTGACGGCGCCCTAGATATTGTGATTGAGACATTGAGATTTCGAGATATTGAGGTACCGAGACTGTGATACAGAGATATCGAGATATTGGGATTACGTTTTGTGCCGATGCTAGGCACTGTTTTATGCTGATTTCATTATGATACCTCATTTTAAAAATACAAAAGAAATCTCACTAAATTATGAAAACAGTTCTTCATTTACATGTATTCTATTTCCATGCATTCATACCTCATTCATATGATATATTGCTACCTGAGGCACTGACACGGGCACATGAGATTACACTCGGGTTAGATATTTACCCTAGCCTTGTTATAGGTTGCATGTTATATATATAATTGAGGATATATTATGATCTTTGACCTAGGTTGCGTTATTTATGCGATTTCTTTTCGTAGATGTTTTTCTATTCACGAGTTGGCAACTCACCCCCGTTGTGCCCCAGTTTCTTGCAGGTTTGCCGTACAGGTTTCATTACGGCTTTGCGGGCATAGTTTCCTTCGGGTGATTTGCTAGTAGGTGGGTTTACTTGTATCGTACCCCCATTTTATATTTTGTATATCATTATTCTGTTGTATCTAGAAGTTCCATCAACCAAACATATATTTATTTTGAGATAGAGACCAGTGATGTTATTCTTGCGACCTTAGAGTCGCGTGTTATATTTCTGTGGTTTTCTTGTGGTTTTGAGTTTCCTTTTGAGTTTTGATCCTCGCCCTTGGCGTTGTATCTTATATTACTTGTGTGGTTGTGACTGTCGATTGACAAAGAGCTAGCTCCCGCTTGGGGATTGTTCAGACCATAATATTGCATTTTTCATTCCCCTATTCTTATCCGTTTTATAAATAAACAGGTACTCTTGACGCACGTTTGTTGCATATTACAGGATACAGGTTTCTGGAGCAAATACAGTGAAAAAGACACAAAACAACAGAAAAATGGACTTTTGACCAACAACTAGACGGATCCTAGTCAAGCCTAGACGAAGAACAGTGTAAGGTCCAAAATGTCAAAGTGAACGGTCAAAAGATACGAACAAGTTTTCACTGAAGATCTGGAGAAGACCCAAAAGCCAAACAGAGAAAAGTTATGAAGAACTAAGAAGCCCTAACATCCAAGATGCAGCCCAGAAAAGATGGCGGCCGAAGACCACCAAAGGGCCGCGGAACCGCGGCCCAAGCCAACCAATGCCGCGGTTCCGCGGCCATTTAGAGCGCACGTCGGTGGATTTTCGGCGTGTCGGTGCGACGGTTCGGGTGTTGGGATTTTTAGAGGTCAAATCTGTAATTGCGCATGTGCGAGACTCTGAAACCCTAATTCTCCTGTTTACTTATAAATTGTAATCTCAAATCTGTAAAACCCTATGCCTCTTTTCAATCAATAAAATTCAGACTTTCTGGGAGTTTATTCAGATCTGTTCTTCTTGTTTGGAGGGAGCCATCGAATTAGTAAGTAATTTTATTTCTGTTCCTTTAATTAAAATGTTTTCTCATCCCCTAATGAGCGAGTAATCTCCTCGCTTGTTAGGGTTAGCCTTAGGGAAAGGGTTGAGAGATGAGATCTCTCACCCCTTTCAATGCCACCTTCACCTAATGAATTAGAACTCTACGCATACGCGCACAACCGCTCCCTGCGGCATCCTACCCCTCGAGGTAACGATGAACCGTAGTATAAAGGGCCGGTTGCGTGCGTTTTCCGTGGGGGTTAGGGTAATTATCAACAAAGGAAGGATACGAATCTAGAGGAAGAAACATCTTCCCAAAAGATTCGGATCCACTTTATTGATAATTACCTTAACATCTAATAGATCTAAAAAAAAAGGCATTGAAAGCGGTGAGGAAAACGTTAATCTCCAAAAATTCCCCTAAGCCTAACCCTAGCAAGACTCTTAATTAGATTAATTAGATCCAGTTTTTATAGATTTTTATAAACCAACTAAAACGACATTTTGAATCAACTCGTTAAAACACATAAAAGAAATTTACCCGTCTCTGTGGATCGACCCATACTCACCGGCTAGCTGCGAAGCGACGCCGTTCTTGATTGCGGTAAACTTATATTTTTGACACAAATCAAATGGCGCCGTTGCCGGGGATGGCGTAATATTTCTTTTTGTGAATTTTCGGGTTGATATAAATTTTTAAAAAAAATTATAAAAATATGAAAATATAAAAAAATACAAAAATTATCAACTTTGATCTGTTTGAAGGGTTTCTCGTTTGAATCTTGCAGGAACAGCAAAGCATCGCGGATCTGGAGTTTCACAGAAGGTCAAAACAGAAAAAGGAGCATAAGAACAGAGAGGAATTGTAAGCACAGAACAGTACAAAAATTTCCAGAGGCTAATTCCACTTTTTCGCCGCGCTTCCGCCGCAAAAGAGGCCTCCCGCCGCGGATCCGCGCTCTGCCTGCCACGTCAGCGCATCATTTTTGCACGGTTTGCTCTCTTTTCTTCCCCTCTGCAACCTCCATATCTCCACTGTAAAAATTTTCTGCAGGTTTCTTTGCGCTAAAAAAATCTTCTACCCCCTTCTAAATAACAGATTTGCTGCAGGTTTCTTTGCGCCGCGCTAAAATTGAATGCAAGTGAATTTTTGTTTTGCATAATTTAATTGGACTTAAGGGGCTAATTGACCAATCTCAGATTGGGTGGGGATTTCATCACCCTTCCCAGGACCCCAGAAAACACCTAAAGTATTTTGCATCGACCACAAGTAATTAAAAAATGTTAGACTCAGACCTAAGGACATCGAGCTCAATAGGAAAAGGACTAATATAGGCATCGATCGTTTATCCTAACCGACATTGCGGTGTCTAGGCTAGTGGTTATTAATTAGGCCCACTGTAGTGGTGGTTCCTTCCCACTTACCTGGCCGTACTTGTCCGTGAAGAGGCGGTTTGAGGTCCTATTTCTAGCCCTAGTTAGGAGCTGTCTAGTAGACCTAGGCGACCCTAGATCTAGGCCTGATTATGCATGTGTGGTTGATTTGTGTCATGAGTCCTTTTTGAAAAACCTATTTGCAAAACTCTCACATAAATAAAAAAAAAGGGAAAATCTTTTCAAAACTTGCAACTTGTCGCTAAAGGAACTTGCACCTCACTTCCACCATTTCTCCTTCATTGACGTTATCTTACCCCCACATTCTGTTTTTCTATTTTTTCTGACTACACTACCCCTTTTAGTGTATGTCATTTTGGACTAGGGATACTAACACCCGATTAGTCCGTGTTTCGTTGGTACCGACTGACGAACCTTTCGACGAACCCTTCGTCGACATTCCGTCCATCTCCTTATCTCCATCTTCAAATTCTTCTTTCGAAGGTATGTCGGGATTCAACCCCAACGATACCTTACCGACGGGAATGATTCCACCTCTGTTAGGTGCGAATAACCCGAATCTACCGCCTTTTGTAGCGCCCACACGAGTTGCGCTCCAGGATCTCTTCTACCCCGTTCGCACTTCTTTACCTACATGTCTTTCACCCCCACCGGCAAATGGGGATACTTTTGAAATAAAACCACATTTCATCAATATGCTGCCAAAATTTCATGGTTTGGAATCAGAAGATGCGTATATTTTTATTAATAAATTCCAAAATGTGTGCGCTATGATGAAGACAACCCAATTAAGTGATGACGCTATAAGGCTAAGGGTCATTCCTTTTACCTTATGTGACCTAGCCGAGAAGTGGCTATACAGCACCGCATCACATTCCATTAGAAATTGGGACGAGTTTGTAAGAGATTTTCTGAAAAAGTTCTATCCTCATCACAAAACTGCTAGAATCCGAAACGAGATTATACAATTTTCACAGCTTCCTTCCGAACCATTTTGGAAGTACTTCGAGAGATTTAAAGACCTACTTGTTCAATGCCCACATCATGGGATCGAAAGTTGGCAACTTTGCCAAACATTATACGAGGGATTGAACGCAGCAACGAAGTAGTTGCTAGAAACAATATGTCAAGGTCATTTTCTCTCCAAGTCTAGCGACGAAGCATGGCAGTTTCTTGAGGACCTTAGTGAGCAAACAATTCAGTGGGAGAGTACCAAGACCACATCATCTTCTTCAGTTGGTCAATCTAGGGCAGGCATACATCAAGTAGATATGTCGATTGCTATGAAGGCCGAGATGACCTCACTTATGAAAAAGCTAGAAGCCATTGAGACAAAAATCTCATCGTCTTCTCCTGCCCCTACTCTACCCACACGAACTGTTTGTGCTTGTTGTGCGAATCCATCGCATCTAACCGAAGAGTGTCCTTATAATGCACCTATTCAAGGACATGATCAAGTGAATGCTGCATTTCAGCAACGACAAAGAAATGATCCGTACTCTTCGACATACAATCAGGGGTGGAGGAGTCACCCAAATTTCGCTTGGAACCAAAATCAACAAGTCCAAGGAAATAACAATTTTCAAAGACCTCCTCCTCCACAACAACAACAAGCACCTTCACAAACTCAAAACCAACAACCTTTCCAACAACAACCTTATACAAATCAAACGAACAATTTGGTTCAACCAAATGATGATAAGGTTATCTCGCTCGAAAAAAGTCTAGATGCATTTCTCAAGCAATCTACAGAATCCGCAGCAAGATTTGAAAATTATGTTCAATCTTTGATGACTAACAATGCTTCACACGATCAAAGTATCAAATCTATTGAGGCACAAATTGCATAATTAACTGCTGCGTTGAGCGAGAGAGAAAAGGGAAATCTTCCATCTCAACCATTGCCAAATCCCGGTCACACACAAAACGCATATCACAATCACAATGTAAATGCGGTGACCACGTTGAGATCCGGAAGAGAGTTGCAAAATAATGTGGGAACTAATGATGACATCCCCGCCGGTGGTCCTTCTTCTTCTTTTTCTTTGTTTTCTCCATCGTCATCTTTCCCTTCTTCATTTTCTTCACTTCCTTCTTCACCTTTTTCTTTAGAGCCTATTCTCCACCCTTCACATGGCTCTACTTCTAGCTCGAACGGACCTATTTCTCACAACATGAACACATCTACACCGGGATCCGTTCCTACTCCACATCCTACTCTACAGACATTTGACTCAACGAATTTTCAGAATGCTCCATTCCCAAACAGGTTGAGTCCTAATAAACCAAATGCACAAGTGGAGAAGATTGTGGAGATATTTAAGCAGGTTAGCATAAATATACCTCTCTTGGATGCAATCCAACAAGTCCCTTCATACGCAAAAATCTTAAAGGGCTTATGCACCTCGAAGAGAAAGGCATCTCAAGTACCCAAGAAAGTGCTAGTGGCTAGTGCAGTGAGCAATGCTATTAATCACCATCAAACCTTACCCCAAAAACGAAAGGACCCCGGCTGTCCTACTATTTCAATCACAATTGGGGATAAGAAAATTAATCGAGCACTTTTAAATCTTGGGTCTAGTGTTAACCTGATTCCCTACTCCGTGTACGAACAATTAGGGGTTGGAGAGTTGAAACCCACTCGTTGCACTCTCCAAATGGCTGATCGATCAATCACCCATCCAAGGGGTCAACTAGAGGATATGTTGATCAAAGTCGGGGAGTTCATATTCCCCGTTGATTTTATCGTCATGGATACACAACCTGTTGCTAACCCAAGAAACCAAATTCCGGTGATTCTTGGTCGACCATTTTTGGCCACTTCCAATGCTGTAATAAATTATCGCAATGGCTCCATGACTCTATCCTTTGGGAAGATGTCTAGTGAGTTCAATATTTATAAGATGGGAAGTCTGCCCCCCGTGCCTAAAATGAGTACACGAGAAGTTTTCTCTATTCACGAAATCACGCAGGAGGACTGCGAGCTTGAAAGATTCTTGTTTAATGAAAACAGTTTTGACGCCACTAGTGCGTCCCTCCTTGAGCCTACCACCATTGACACAACTGATATTGATTATGAATGTTTTACTTTTTCGGATGATGATGACTCACAGCCCGAATATGAGGCTTTTGAATTTTTGGATGAGTCAGTCGAGCCATCCGAATCGGTTGTTTGCAGTGATTTCGAACCTGTGTTGGAGTCCTTTGAGTTCGAGGTAGATTCCGCAATGATTCTTTCGCCTCTGAAACTCGAACTCACGCCCTTGCCGTCTCACCTTAGATATGCTTACAGAGGTGAGAATGAGACCTTTCCCATTATCATATCGGCCTCTCTAGCCCTCGAGCAAGAGAACGCCCTCCTAATGGTCTTACAAGATAGGCGGCAAGTTTTTGGTTGGACTATGGCGGACATCGAGGAGATAAGTTCCCTCATAATTGAATATCATACACAATTGATGGATGATGCCGAGTCACTAGAGGACCCACAGGAACATCTTGGGGGTATTGTGGTGAGTCAACCTCCTTCTTTAGAAGTTGAAATACCCCCATTTCTTTTAATAAGCTACGAGAATGCCAACACTCCACTGATTGCTGATCATTTACATTCTCATTTCGATGCATCACCATCACCTGTATATTTACTTCCACACCTTCCACACCACCACTTCTATCTTCCCCAATTCTTTGCGGACCACCACAACTTATTCTTCCACCAACCAATATTCTTTACTGATAAATTTTTCAACTGGTTGGTGTTGACTTTTGGTCGATGCAAAGTTTGGCAGTAATGTCTAACATAGTTTAAATGAAGTTTTGGGGAGGGCCTTTCTGTATATATATTTGTTTTCTTTAACAATAAAAAATTATAAATAAATAAACAGGGAAGTGCCGGTATTTTGACCCTCTTGGTTTAGCATGACAGTGAGGACACTGTCAAGTTCAAGTTTGGGGGTATGCTCGGTATGTTTTCTTCCTTCGCATTCATTTGTACATATTTTTGCATTTGCATATTTATTTGAAAACCCATAAAAATTTGAAAAAATTTAAAATTATAAAAATTAATGTATTCAATTTTGGCTAATTGACTAGAGTTTGACAGATAGGTTAACTGGCTAGGAACAACTAGATCTTTGACGTAGTAAATTAAAACCCTAAAGATAACCTTCCTTAAAGTTTAACGGTAGAAAAGTATATGCCTTTGTAGTTTATTTAGAAATAGGCAAATTTTGGGTTCACTTCTTGGGCTAAGTCGAAACAAGGGAAGAGTATTGGTGTTCTTATTAAAGTATAAGTTTGAAAAATAGTTCCTAGCATAAGTCTAGATTCTGAAAATGTATACCCTAGAAATTGCACAATCACACACCTTGAAACTTGGAATAGTAGAAGAGACCTTGAAATGCTCTTAGTACAATGAAAATAAAAGAAAAAAAAAGTGAATAAAAGAAAAAATGGACACTGGTTTTTGTGATTACTTAAGGCTGTAAAAAATAGAAAAATATTTAGCAAGGGTGCCTTATCACCTAGTGCCTTAGACCAACTTGTTTGGGAGTCACTGCTAAAGCCTTGGGTGTTGCAAAACTAGGAATTACGCTTAAAAGTGCAAACGCATCTTGTAATCGGTTGTTGGTACCTCAAGAAGTATTAACGGTCGCATGAAGGACGTGTAAGCAAAGTTTCATTTAAAAATTCACTAATTAATAAGTGCTTTGGACAATGGACGAGAGTATGATTGCTTGATTTGAATTTCCAAATGTAGGGGTGATATTTACACACACGTGGGGATATGTGTTTAGAGTTTAGATGAGAGAAAGGAATGAAGGATAGAACTTATAGCTTTAATAGAGGTGATAGAAATTCCTAAGTAGAGATTGAACCCTAAAAGGAAAACTTAAGAAATGCCGAAAGCTAAGTAAGTCCACAGGATGTATATAATCTTAAGTTAAATGATAAGGATGCGTGAAGAATATGGGTGGATAATTTACGAGTATAAGATAATAGAATTCCTTGTTGGAAAACCTAATTGGAAAACAAAAGTCAATGGGATGAGTTGATAGGATTTTGTGGGTGTAATCCGCTGAAAACCCTCAGGAGACAACACTCCTCCTACTAGGGACACCTAGAGGTTTAACGGCTTGTTGCACGTGCTCAGTGCAATCGCGTTTCCCTGCGAAAGTGTGGTTAGGATCTTAGTGAATAAAATAATAAGTTTGCTCGAGGACGAGCAAAAGATAAGTTTGGGGGTATTTGTTCAGACCATAATATTGCATTTTTCATTCCCCTATTCTTATCCATTTTATAAATAAACAGGTACTCTTGACGCACGTTTGTTTCATATTACAGGATACAGGTTTCTGGAGCAAATACAGTGAAAAAGACACAAAACAACAGAAAAAGGGACTTTTGACCAACAATTAGACGGATCCTAGTCAAGCCTAGACGAAGAACAGTGCAAGGTCCAAAATGTCAAAGTGAACGGTCAAAAGATACGAACAAGTTTTCACTGAAGATCTGGAGAAGACCCAGAAGCCAAACAGAGAAAAGTTATGAAGAACTAAGAAGCCCTAACAACCAAGATGCAGCCCAGAAAAGATGGCGGCCGAAGACCACCAAAGGGCCGCGGAACCGCGGCCCAAGCCAACCAATGCCGCGGTTCCACGGCCATATAGAGCGCACGTCGGTGGATTTTCGGCGTGTCGGTGCGACGGTTCGGGTGTTGGGATTTTTAGAGGTTAAATCTGTAATTGCGCATGTGCGAGACTCTGAAACCCTAATTCTCCTGTTTACTTATAAATTGTAATCTCAAATCTGTAAAACCCTATGCCTCTTTTCAATCAATAAAATTCAGACTTTCTGGGAGTTTATTCAGATCTGTTCTTCTTGTTTGGAGGGAGCCATCGAATTAGTAAGTAATTTTATTTCTGTTCCTTTAATTAAAATGTTTTCTCATCCCCTAATGAGCGAGTAATCTCCTCGCTTGTTAGGGTTAGCCTTAGGGAAAGGGTTGAGAGATGAGATCCCTCACCCCTTTCAATGCCACCTTCACCTAATGAATTAGAACTCCACGCATACGCGCACAACCGCTCCCTACGGCATCCTACCCCTCGAGGTAACGATGAACCGTAGTATAAAGGGCCGGTTGCGTGCGTTTTCCGTGGGGGTTAGGGTAATTATCAACAAAGGAAGGATATGAATCTAGAGGAAGAAACATCTTCCCAAAAGATTCGGATCCACTTTATTGATAATTACCTTAACATCTAATAGATCTAAAAAAAGGCATTGAAAGCGGTGAGGAAAACGTTAATCTCCAAAACATCCCCTAAGCCTAACCCTAGCAAGACTCTTAATTAGATTAATTAGATCCAGTTTTTATAGATTTTTATAAACCAACCAAAACGACATTTTGAATCAACTCGTTAAAACACATAAAAGAAATTTACCCGTCTCTGTGGATCGACCCGTACTCACCGGCTAGCTGTGAAGCGACGCCGTTCTTGATTGCGGTAAACTTATATTTTTGACACAAATCAGGGATGCCTTTTTATTGATTTCGTATACTATTCATGTTGTATCCCGTTTGGGGGCTAGTATTTACAAAGGAGACTCTGCCGAAATTTTCAGGAAATATTTGATGTTTTTAAAAACGCATAATTCGGCTTATGCTATTAAAACTACTTGATTTAAATTGGTTTTCCTTCACTCTACTACTTTTCTTGGTTTGGATTTCTGGGTTTTCGGTTTACTTAGATTACGTACGCCTCGAGACGTTTCGTAGTTTAAGTGCCGGGCATGTTCCGTACTTTCGGGACGTGACAACATGTAACATAGAGACAATCAGAGTACATGTTAAGATAAAGAGCAACCAGATAGCGTACTATCATGTAGAGCAAGAAAGTCCTCCCTATATATGTCCAAGCATCCACTACAATATACATTGTATGTACAGTAATGGCCTCTAGGGCATACATTTAACTAACAATCTCCCACTTGCACTAGGGCCATCAGTTGTGGTATCGCATACCCAACAATCAGCTGTGGTTGAAGTATCTCATACTCAACCATCCCATTAAAGTCTCTACTGGGAAATAGGCCTTTGTGAGTGGATCCGCGCTGTTGTCCTCTGTGTCTACTCTCCTAACCTCGATCTCTCTGGAGATCAACCATCTCCATGATCAGGTGATACTGCCTAAGAATTATATCTAGAATTCTGATGGGACGGGGGTTCCTTGGCCAAAGCCATAATTCCATTGTCACATAATGGTTGGAACGAAGTTCATCTCATGAACTTATATATATCCAGACTGCCTCTTTGGTAGCATCTTGTTAGTTATATGTATGCCCTAGAGGCCATTACTGTACATACGATGTATATTGTAGTGGATGCTTGGACATATATAGGGAGGACTTTCTTGCTCGACATGATAGTATGTATTTGGTTGTTATCTGGTTGTACTTTATCTTAACATGTATTTTGATTGTCTCTATGTTACATGTTGATAATGCCCTTAGGATATGTACTCGACTACTGGGACTATGATGAGATCATACTAGTGGCGCCACGGTAGTCGACGAGTACATCCTATAATTGTTCCTAGTCGAGGGTGTATTGAGACAGGGCATCGATACACCAGAGTAGACTAGCGTATACGCATCTTGACCCATATGATGGGCGATGGATGATCCCATATCCATCGGTGTTCGACATCAAGGATGGTGTACGGGTGCTCAGTAGAGAATGGGTACACTGGACGGACTCGCCGAGAACTCCCGGATGGTATTATACCTCACGTCAGATGGCAGTTCTCCGGTGACACTGGTACAGAGTAGTCTGTTGACCCGAGATCGTTATAGAGTCTTGTGTGATTCCCACTGTGCTTTGATTTCCATCATACCACGTCCAAGAGGGCGTGTAAAAAGGTATCTTTTGGGTACAGTCCCGAATCATATGGAGGCAATGAGCGATAGGAGGGGATTCGTATCTTCCGGTATAGGGAGTTGATGTTGTGCTGTGTTTGATTGTCTATAACTAGAAATCCCTGGCCAAGGTTGCTGAGATTTACTAGTAAGTGTTATCAGTAGTTTCTCGAACTGTTATAGACCTCATATCGACACGACTTATCGAGCTACCGGGGTCTGACGTTTACCACCCCTAGGCGAGATATGCAATATATCAGACGACGAGACTGGACTGTACGGGAGTGTTACTGATTAGATTCACAGGAGAATGTACATGCTTGCTTGTTGATCTTCTGAGCGCTCAATACCTGGGTGGCTGTTACGTTTAGCTGACCGCTTGCAGCTTATGGGTATTTGATATGATCATCACCTACTGCCGGCGTATTGACGATTCTTTAGAGTCCTACACAGAGGTTTCTTGACTCAGGCAAAACGGAGTAGGAGCACGTATGTGATATGTGCGGGACCGAGGATAATGCGATATGAGATACCGTATTCTATTCTCGCGATATTTGATATCAGCCGGGTCATCGGATCAAGTGTTGATTCGATGAATCGGTAAATGATATATTAGTCGGTTATATGCGATATAGCCGGATTGTCGGATCAAGTGTTGATTCGATGATTTAATGCATAATTATATATATGATATATTAAATTACATTAACTAATATAAGCTCACTAAAAGATTCTTTTTCTCACTCGGGTAATACATTGATATATATGCGATATATGTTAATTGTATTATTTTATTTTCTTACAATAAATATTATATATGTAATATATAATATTGTAACATGATATGATTACTAATGCAACACGTTTAGTGGAGATTAAACAAGATTAGGGTTTGATTTGGGGTAATGCATTCATGAACCTTCTAGAAGGTTTCTTTTTTGTTTCGTGTTAAGATATTTTAAAGTGACTCATCTTTAACTCAACCCAAACCCTAGCCCTAGTTAAATCTCTACAAAGGTTTAGTTAACCATGGTTGCATTATTCATCATTATTATCTTTTCATTATTCATCACAAAAGGAACACTATTCTTCTTCTTCATCTTTGAGCTTCATGGAAAAGCTTTCTAGGTTTTTCCTAAGTGATGATTTTGAGTGAGAATAAGAAAACAAATGAGAGCAAAAATCCTACTTCATCATCCTCATCTACCCTTGCCCTTTAGATGAGAGTGTTCACTTCATTTAGTGAGTGAGAGCTTGTGTTAATGAAACTTCAAGGTAGATCATCTTTGTTATCGAAGATCGGAAGCAAGCTTGCATCTTTCTCTTCGTGGAGCCTCTCGAGAGTCCGAAACACGATGATCGCAGCGAAGGGATCTCAACACGGAGCTTAAGAAGTGAAGGACCGGATCTACAAAACTCTCACTTAGTGTTAAAGTGTTTAACATGCTTGTTTTCGCCTAAACTCTAGTTTAAAGATCCGGCTTTGGGTTGTTCGGCACGGCTAAATTGTAAATCGGGTATGGTTGATGCCTCGTAGACCCTTGTGCGTGTGTCTAGCAACCCTACACATCTTTGGTAACGATGAATCTTGCCTTTAATCATCTAGTGAGTCACGGTATCTAGCTTGGAACTCTTCCAACATATCGTCCCTTCACTGAGGGTAAAGACAATGCCTGCGACTGACATTCAGTCGTCCTTATCACCCTGGAACCTTTCCAGTGATTCTCCTAGGATCGATTGATACCATCTCACTACAACTAGTGAGAATCCTAACATCCAATTGATCTATCTCATAGATCCAAAACCCAGGATTTAGGAGGTATCACTTTGATCCTATATGGAGAATCATTGTGATAAGAGGAGATTGACCGAGCGTAGCATAGGAAACTCCTTTCTTATCAAGAGTATGTCATCCACGTACTCTACGAGGATCACCACCATACTCCCTACTACCTTTTTGTATGTACAAGGTTCATCTACCATTTTGATGAAGTCAAACTCTTTGACTACCATCAAAACAGACGTTCCAACTCCACGATGCCTGATTTATCATATAAAACAACTTGCACACGTTTCCGCTGCTCCTACTGTTTACGAAGCCCTCTGGCTGTGTACTTACAGATGCTCTCTTCCAAATCAACATTTAGAAAAGCAGTCATGACACCTAAACGCCAGATATCATAGTCATGGTATGTAGCCGTGGCAAGTAGGATCTGGATGGACTTTAAGCATAGCTTTGAAAGTCTCAACTTTTCCATGTACACCAAGTAATCTTCTCAAGATATTCTTGCTCCTGATGGGGATTTAACCCTTCAGATAAAGCAACCAAAGTCCATACTTTGTTGGTGTATAAGGATTCCATCTCAGATCGCTAAGCATCCAGCCATTCTTACAGAGTCCCAGTCCTGATGGCCAGGTCGAAACTAGTTGGGTCATCATCTCATGATGCTATCATCGCTCCCACTGTCATAGAGAAAACTGAAGTATCTCTCAGGTGGGTGAGGAATCCTACTAGATCGGTGGAGAGGCCGAGGTACGTTGGAAACTATTGAATCTTTTGGTTCTACCAAATCATCAGCTGCAGTTTTGTATAGCTGGAACTCTTTCCAGTTCTACCTTATGACCACTAATTTCTTCACAAGAAATTCCCTTTCACAAAGGTGGCATGTTGAGAAACAAAACATCTTTTGTTCCTCGGTTTGGTAGAAGTATTTCCCTTGCGAATGCTTGGGATATCCAACAAACTTCTACAGAACTGATTTTGCCTCGAGCTTGTCCGGATTATGCTTTTAGACATAGGCTGGACAACCCCAAATCTTAACATACTTAAGATATGGGCTTTTCCTATTCCATATCACATATGAAGTGGCAGGCAACTGATTTGATTGGAACCCTATTCAATAGGTATGCAACTTCTCAAGTGCATAACTTCCAAAAGGAAATAGGAAACTCAGTAGTACTCATCATAGAGCGCACCATATCACATAGGGTGTGATTGCTCCGCCCCGATACACCGAGGTGCTGTGGTGTATACGGAGAAGTAATGCTGAGAGAGAATCTCATTCTCCTTTAGAATAGTCCAGGAATCCCGTGCTCAAGTATTCTCCTCCTTGATTTCATCAAAGGACATAATACTTTTACCCATTTTTGGTTCTCTACCTCTAACTTATATTCTGTGATTATCTCAAAAGTTTCGGACTTGTGTTTCAACAGGAACATATGTCTGAATCTTGAGAGATCATCAGTGAATGTAATGAAGTACAAAGAACCGGTCCTGGCATGTGTAGACAGGGAACCTTCATACATCAGCATGTATCAATCCCAAGAGTTCACTAACTCTTTCTCTGTTTCCAATAAACGGAGCTGTGGTCATCTTATCTTTGTGACATGACTGGCAAGTTTTACAAGATATAAATCCAAACTAATTTAGATATGCATCTTTATGTAACTTCAGCTAGTCAGGTCGCATTGATATGACTTAGTCTACAATACCTCAATAATGATTCGTTCATTTCTGAACTCTTCATCTTGTGTGTGTTCTGTACGTTAAGAACTGTGGTTTGATTTAGAACGTCTATGCTTTTAGATAACGTGCCTGAACCGATCAACTCTTGATATAGGAAATGTTCAAAACATTATCCAACAATACAAAATTATATCCTTCTTTACTAATAAAGAGACTGATATTATGTTGTATATCAGGTTCGGTATCTAATAACATTCGTTCAGAATCAATGTATTCTGGTAATACAGGGTGATAACTACCAACAGACTTGGCTGCAACACTTGCACCGTTTCTATCTCATGAAACTTATCACCCGTTCTCAGTTCTCTACCTATCTGTAGCATATGTAACAAATTACATATGTGGGATCCTGATCCGGTATCAAATACCCAGGACGTAAAGGATATTGAGAAACAGTTCTGTGTAATGAACACACCCGAAGAAGATGCATCAACATGTACTTTCTTCGTTTGGGCGGCACGGGAATTCTGGTAATCCCCTATTTCCTGCTCTGTCTTATAACAATTATAAGTTGGAGCGGGACCAACGTTCCTTAACGCAGTATAACAAGCGGGTTCGGTCAATACATCCGTATTATTATCTTGATTAAGGCGTGACATAGTCGTAACCAGGAGAGAGAGAGAAGAAAACACTCAGCGTGCGCTTTTACAAGATTAGATTGGTTATCAATTTATCTAATCAGGATGTCTCCCACTGTTTTAGTCAAATCTTCTTTCAAACCCTAAAAGGAAAGACTAGCCGGGATTAGTTACACTCTACAAGTTCCCCAATCTTTCAGCCAGGCCAGTGCCGGTACTTTGAGGGAGGTTCCTTGTGCTTTCGCACGGACCTAATTAAAGTAAACCTCATTTTCCCAGGGGCGTATCCTTGTTGACACCTTTCTAGACACCTACTTGATCGGCTAATTGTAATATGTAAAACTCTCCCAGGAGCAACTCTTACTCGCAGCGGGTATCGGGATCTAACTATCTCATAGAAGGTATGCAATCTCATTGCAAATTTCAACTCTTGAAATTCCCAATAATATTTTACCCCTAGCGTCCTATGACCTTGACAAAGGCCAACAAACCATAGGCTGCTAGTCAAGTTCAACCCGTCATTTCCTGATTGAATCAAACCCACCCGCACGACCCTTGACAAAGGACAACAAGGTCATACGACTACCCTAATCCAATCTGCATCATATGCATAAGCAGATAAGTACTATTCAGCTACCGCACACTACGCCTTGACAAAGGCCAACAAACGCAGCACGAATACTAAACAGTCCTTATCTGAAATGACGGAGGGCTACGACAGGTTTTTAAGAAAACCCTTTGCGTAATGAACTTGATATCATTGTAGAATCGAGTGATTTTAAATGGAGTGTTTTTGAGGCTTTTCTAGTTTTGCTAAAGAGGTTACTCCCGGTGAAGGGATCGTCGGCTCTTTCCTTATCGAATAAGGTGCAGGATATTTCACAAATACCGCTATGCAAAGCAAAAACTATAGAAGCAATCAAAAGACAAACCGCGTGTGTAGCATCTGCTAGTTTCGCTAAAGAGGTCACTCCCGGTGAAGGGATCTCGGCTCTTTCCTTATCGAATAAGGTGCTGGATGTTCTACAAGGAACACCGCTATGCAAAGCAAGAACTAGAGATACCAATTTTTAAACAAGTTTCTACAACATCTTTAGGTTTTTTTAGTTTCATTAATCTCATTAATGAAGTCCCATTTTATTGTGCTTCACAAGCATCACATTTGAAACAAAATCTGCAATATAACATATATCTCATTTATATAATATAAACATCCGTCTCAGGCAGTAATATGATCTCATCACAGAACATTGCAGCAGAAGAACACATATGAAATATTGGATATACTAGGACGTCCGTGTTTTAATACGAGCCTGTATAAAACACGGATTCCACGGTCGCGATGAATAGCCAAACCCACATCACTAGACCCCTACGAGAGCGGCAAGCAACACTGCCAATTCTAGGGTTAGGAGACTCGATCTCGACTCCTCGAAATGGTCTCCCACTGGACCCTAGAACCCGGTTACTTGTGCTCCCCGCCTTGGGTCTACCTAATACGGAAAAGTAAATAATATACAATGGTGACATCATCTTTAGACCGGAAGTGCCCCAATAAAAGAATATTACATACAAATGAATTTTACATGAATGAAAATAAAAACCCTCATCTCACATAAAACCCCCGGCTATTCAGAACGCGACGATCCAATATAACATATCAAAGCAACACATAATATCTCATATCATCAACGTAAGCAAGCATGCGTATCCCGATTGTCGTTGATGTATAGCAACGAAGCCGGCGATACACTACATACTACGCTTACGGTCGCAGAAAAGAAAGTGTAAAACTACAACAGTTGGAATCCGCAACTTCCTTAGACATCGCATGCCTAACCATATGAATTCCTTAGACATCGCATGCCTAACAATTATAAACCCCGCATTTTAGTTTCATTATCGAAAACTCTTTTCAATATCAAGTCGGGCAATTCAACAAGATTCCCGACATCCTGATCGAATGCTCGTCGCAAACTTTAGTAGACGGTCGCACCCCCGGATGCCGTCGACGAAGTGTACTAAGGCGGAACACCGCTGCCGCGAGCACCCGAACGGATACTTTTGGCGACGGGGTTCTCCTACAGTCACTTGGTCGGGGCTATGGGGTGTGGCTGTCTGTAAAGTTTACCCGGCGAGTATCCACGTACGCTACGTGATTGCGACGGACTTTAGATCACATCAAAATCCCGTGGCAACCAATCAAATGAGACTAAACTGCTAAATTTACAACATTCAAATTAGTTATCTCATAACTATTTGTGGATTCCAAATATTGTATCACATTCCAGATAAATAGACAATGTTAAACTTTCCGATTGAATAAACAAACACCCAAGATTTCCTAAATAGCTCAACACTTGAGCGGAGTTCAAAAAAATATCCTTCACATGCCATAGTACCAATGGTCCAGCCGTAGAAGGGTCAAGCCAACGCCTCACATGTGGCAACGCCGTACTGCCCCAAACCCTAAGGTTTAGAGGCGGTTTAGATGGTCACATAATCGAGTTAAGGTTTGTGTTCTTCTAGAGGGTCCACCGCGTTACTTGCATGATTTTCCGGAAGTTTCAAACTCGAAAAAAAATCCAACTTTTGAAAAATTTTCCGACAGGGGAAAAAGTGAGTTATTGATATCCGTTCGAACTTTTTAACACGTTCTAAAATTACCCGAAAAAATTAAACGAAGTTAATCTTTCCGATCGAATCAACGAGCTCCCAATACAACCCAGAAAACTCAACACTTGAGTAAAATCAAAAATACCCAGAAGTATCAGGAATTAGCTATGGATGTTACCCTATAAAAATGAAACCCTAATTCCCTCTTTCTGCCGCGGAACCGCTGCGCTAGGCATGTCCTTGCCGCGGTTCCGCGGCGGTTTGAGGGGATTAGGGGGTTGTTTTTCATAGCAATCCTTAAAATTCCTTGCTGATTTTTTGAGTATTTTTAATATGAAAAAATCAACATTTTTGAAAAATTTCCAGAAACTAGGGTTTTACGGGTATTCGGAGTTCGATCGGACTTTATACTTCGCCTAGACTTCACCTAAAACTCTAGCTTGGCTCTGTTACCACTGTAGGGCTACTAGGTACTCTCACAAGGGTCTATAAGGCATCAACCATGCCCGATTTAAAATTTAGACATGTCGAACAACCCTAACCAAGATCTTTAAACTAGAGATTAGGCGAAACAAAGCATGTTAAACACTTTAACATTTAAGAGTTTGGGATTACAACCTTTGTTGTCCGGTCCTTCACTTCTAAAGCTCCGTGTTGAGGTCCCTTCGCTGCGATCATCGAGTTTCCGGACTCTAGAGAGGCTCCACGAAGAGAAAGATGCAAGCTTGCTTCCGATTTTCGATAACTAAGATGATCTACCTTGAAGTTTTTATAACACAAGCTCTTACTCACTAAATGAAGTGAACACCCTAATCTAATTGGCAAGAATAGATTAGGATGATGAAGTAGGAATTTAGCACTCTTTTGTTTTCTTAATCTCACTCAAAATCATCACTAATGAAAAAGCTAGTAAGCTTTTTCATCAAGGAAGAAGAAGAAGAAAAACCAAAACCTTTTGTGATGAATAATTAAAGTAGTGTGAGGTTAGAAATGCAACCATGGTTCAAGTGAGAAGACTTAACCATTGTAGAGTGTTTACTAGGGTTAAGGGTTTGGGTTGGGTTAAAGAATATCTTGCAAAATATCTAAACTAAATATCTTAGCAAGAAACAAAATAAAAGCTTCTAGAAGCTTCTAGAAAAGCTTAACCCAAATCAAATCCTAACCTCGTTTAATCTTCACTAAATATGTTGCATTAATAACCCTAACATGTTACAATATTATATATCACATATACAATATTTATTGTAACAAAATAAAATAATACAATTAACATATATCGCATATATATCAATGTATTACCCGAGTGAGAAAAAGAATCTTTTAGTGAGCTTATATCAGTTAATGTAATTAATATATCAAATATATAATTATACATTAAATTATCGAATCAACACTTGATCCGATAATCCGGCTATTTCATAAATAACAGACTAATATAATCTGTATCATTTCATCGAATCAACACTTGATCCGATGACCCGGCTATATCACATATACCCGGCCGATAACTCATATCGCGAGAATCTAGTACGGTATCACATATACGTATTGTTCTCGGTCCCGCACATATCACATATGTGCTCCTACTCCGTTTTGCCTGAGTCAAGAAACCTCTGTGTAGGACTCTAAAGAATCGTCAATACGCCGGCAGTAGGTGATGATCATATTTAACACCCACAAGCTGCAAGCGGTCAGCTAAACGTAACAGCCACCCAGGTATTGAGCAATCTGAAGATCAACAAGCAATCCTGTACTTTCTCCCGTGAATCCAATTAGTAACACTCCCGTACAGTTCGGTCTTTTCGCTTGATATGTCGCATATCTCGCCTAGGGGTGGTAAACGTCAGACCCCAGTAGCTTGATAAGTCATGTCGATATGAGGTATATAACAGTTCGAGAAACTACTGATAACACTTACCAGTAAATCTCAGCAACCCTGGCCAGGGATTTCCAGTTATAGCCAATCAAACACAGCGCAACATCAACTCCCTATACCGGGAGAGACGAAATCCCTCCTATCGCTCATTGCCTCCATGTGATTCGGGACTGTATCCAAAAGCCACCTTTTTGCACGCCCTCTTGGACGTGGTATGATGGAAATCAAAGCACAGTGGGAATCACACAAGTCTCTATGGCGATCTCGGGTCTACAGACTAACCTGTACCAGTGTCACCAGAAAACTGCCATCTGACGTGAGGTATAATACCATCTGGGAGTTCTCGGCGAGTCCGTCCAGTGTACCCAGTTTCCACTGAGCACCCGTATACCTTCTCTGATGTCAAACACCAATGGATATGAGATCATCCATCGTCCATCATATGGGTCAAGAAGCGCATACGCTAGTCTACTCTGGAGTATCGATGTCCTGTCTCGGTACTCCCACGACTAGGAACATTTGAAGGATGTACTTGGCGACTACACTGTCCTCACTAGTATGATCTGCATCATAGTCCTGGTAATCAAGTACTCATCCTAAGGGCTTTATCAACATGTAACATAGAGACAATCAGAGTACATGTTAAGATAAAGATAAACCAGATAGCATACTATCATGTCGAGCAAGAAAGTCCTCCCTATATATGTCCAAGCATCCACTACAATATACATCGTATGTACAGTAATGGCCTCTAGGGCATACATATAACTAACATATTGAAAATTGCCTTGCACTCATGAACTGCGCTCTTGCGCTCTTTAGATCGGCGCTCAGCGCCAAAACATGCCACGTGTCAACCGTGGACACCACTTGCGCTTTGCGCTTTTAAAACAGTGCACTGTGCTCATCAGCTGGCGCTCATCAGCTGGCGCTCATCGCCAAGTGCGCCACGTGTCACTCACTGGCGCGCCAACAGACTAGCGCAAAGCGCTCATAAACTAAAAGTGCAATGCGCTAACAAACTAGCACTTAGCGCTAAGAGCGATACGTGTCCTCTTCGTGTGCGCTACCCAACAGAAGCGCAATGCACTTTTTGACTGGTGCAACGCGCCTGGCGCGCCACGTGGCGCACTGTCAGAACAAACTTTGTTTCTGATAAATGCTATGCATTCAATACAGGACAAAAATGTCAGAGCCCAATGCCTAGCATTATTAAAAGGGCTGAGCCCAAATAAAGGCTTAATAGCAAGAACTAAAAATAAAATTGTACTTAGCCAAATTATTCCTCAACTTGTTTTGAATTGAGCACATCTGCTCTTTCAACCAACTCACCTTGGTTCAAGGGTACATCTCTTCACTCCTTTGATATTTGTCGTTGTAATTCCTCAACGTCTTCAAAGAGGTGACGGGTCCTGACAACCACACATTTCATGGACTGTGGGGTCCTTAAACTCATGGACTATGATGTCCTTAACCTTGATCGTGATGTCTTTAAACTAACATTGGACTGTGGGGTCCTTAAGCCTATGGACTATGATGTCCTTAACCTCGACCGTGATGTCTTAAAACTAACAACGGACTATGATGTCCTTAACCTCGACCGTGATGTCTTTAAACTAATATCGGACTGTGAGGTCCTTAAACTCACGGACTATGATGTCCTTAACCTCGACCGTGATGTCTTAAAACTAACATTGGACCGTAATGTTCTTAAACTAATTACCGACCGCAATGTTACTAAACTAAACAACAGAGCCCAATTGTTCTCTTGTCGGATCTAAACGATCCCGTTAAGTTGATCTTAGTCTAAAATTAGACTAACGTATCCTTAACAAACGTTTAAGTTGATCTTAGTCTTAAATGAGGCTAACGTATCCTTACCCAACCCCCAAAACCCAAATCTAAGAAAGATACGGATTTGGACTAGTCCACGCCCTACGGGCGACAACATAACTTAGTCTCCGTATACAATCCACGGGCAACCACAAACAAAACAAACACCCACGACACGAAGTAACCATCTGGAGAAGGAGAAAGTTGTTATTGCGATGCGGTAGTGTAATTAACTGCAGGGGCTTGCGCCTGCAGGGAAGAGCGTCCCCACAATCAAAAACCCCTTAGATGAGGGGGAATCTGACGAAGTCTGCTACATCGGCTGCATCCGTTTAAACCTTCGATACGTGGTGCCATAAATCAACTTGGTATCTTCGGAGAGGTGGACGGATAGCACCAATTAGCATCTGCCCCGAAATTCAGGCCAGACGTCCGCCGCGTCTCTTGCCGCGTCTTTCGGAGGGGAACAGATTCTGGCATGCCCGGTGGGACCTTTTCCACTTTCCACTCCACACTTCGTGTGTCGTGTTCGCGAACCAATCGTGGTTTGCTAATGGTTGCCCTTGGGTTTCAAGGTACTAAGATTTGGTGTTTTGCTTGCTGCAGAAAGCAAAGAATCAATGGCGTCCACTCGTGAAAGATGTTCCAACTGCAACTGCAACCTACGCTCCGCTTCACCTGGAGGTGTAGCTTACAGGCCCCAAGTGGCTTCCTTATTCACGATGCCGGTGGAACAGGTCACTCATGCCACTACTGGATTGTTTTTCGGGACCATGCTCCAGCCAACGAGCTTCACCGTTCCTGTACCAACACCAGAAGCTCCCAAGAAGTTGGTCTTTGATCGACTTGCTACTACCACGGCCCCTCTCAACGGGTCGTCCAGCTCCAACTCCTCGGTCTTCGCCAGACCGAGCCTGAACTCCGATGGGCCTGCCAAGAAGCCCATGACACCTGAAGTGGCCATCCCAAAGAAGATAGCCATCTCTGCCCCTAAAGTCGTCAAGGCGGCTTCTTCTGCCAAAGAGTCGGTCTTAACAAGATTGACTATTCTGGCTCCCGTTCCTGCTCGAAGGACTGTCTTTGACAGACTAGATACCGCTACTCAAAAGACGCCAGTCTTCAAGAGGCTGGCACCAGCGGCGCCTCATCTGGACAGGAGGCAAGATAAAGCCATCACCATCGCCGAACCAGCCCCAACAGATCGACACGCTCGACGTCGCCACTGGCGCCGAGTAAGAAAGGCCGGGGGCAACTCCTCCTCTGGGCTAATTCCACCGGCTCCAACGGTGGAAATTAATGCTGCTGTTCCAACCGGGAACAGCTTTGAGCTGCTGAACAAGGTGCGCAGGAATTCGCCTGCCGCCGTACTAAAAAGATCTCCGCCGCCGGTGGAGACCGTCACAGAAATGAAGCCGGAACAGTCCCCTCAACGACTGTCTTCTAAAGTTTACAAAATCTGGCGACAAGTCCGAGAGTCGGTGGTTGATCAAGACTATTCCCGTCGGCAGAAGAAGCTGAAGGTCCGACAGGAAGAAAACCGTCCTGTTAAGCCACAAAAGACGACGGCTACTTAAGTACCCACTGCAGCGGCCCCCTCAACTTTGACCGCTCATAAGAGGAGAAGGCCGGAGAAAATCCACATGCCTTCGACAAATGCCAAAGGCACTGAGCCTAAACGCCCTAAGTCTGGGGGCATGGTGGTGCATACCGTCTATATGGAATCCAGAAAAGAGGATAGCCGTATCTCTACAGGTCATCGACCGCTTACGCGATCCGTGACAAAAGCTCAAGAGCAGCAGCAGAAGCTTCAGGAGATGATGACTGCGATGGCCGCACTCACCGGGCCAAAAGAAAGCCCGGAAACATCCTCGGAGCAACGCCATGAACAAGAAACTGATGCCGAATTCCTTCAGAGAATACTTGAGAAGAAGGACAAAGAGGCTGCGGATCAAGCAGCCAATATAAAACGAATGACCCTTCTATTTCAAGATATGGTGGACATGATGATCCAGCCGGATCCCCCAGCCGAAGATCCTCCAGTAATAATCGAAGATGATAGAGGAGAAACATCAAATCCACCTCCAGCTCTTTCAGCAGCCAAGGAGGAACTATTTCCAAGTCCGCCCTGGATGATTACATCGCTCAGCAGATACGAGTTCACCAGGCGAATGAAGCGGCTGGGCAAATTGTTAGAACTGGGCAACTGTATCTAGGCTGGTATGATCAGATAAAGTACCCGCCGGACTACACAATCCCGAAATTCCATGTGTACAAGGGGACAGGCAATCCCCATCAACATGTCGCCCAGTTCAGGGCTCTTTGTGGCAATACCGGTGGCGATGATAAACTTTCGCTTCGCCAATTCGTCGGCAGCTTATCGGAGACGGCGTTCGAATGGAACTCCGAACTTCTAAACGACTCCATCAAAACTTTTGCAGAAATGGAGTTGTTGTTCACCCAGCGATTCACAAGTGCTAGTGAACGCACCATAATAACGGCATTGATCAATGCCAGGGTGAAGCCGAACGAGACATGGGTTCAGTACGCAATTCGATGGCGGAGTCTGTGGTCTAAGTGCGAACACCGCATCGAAGAAGTACCAGCGATGGGCATGTTCGTAGGCACCCTAGACCCTCATGCAACTATTTCACAGTTCATGATGTTTTTCAAACCGACTACGTTCCAGGCTTTAATCGACAAGCTAGCCCAGATGGATCAAATGGGTCATAGACCGTCTCCTCTGAATCCGGAGCCGAGGAACGAAAAAGGTAAGAGGAAGGCGACCTTCGTTGCAAATACCCAACAGCAGCCCAGTGCCTCAAAGCTAGCGGATCAACTGGAAGAGAGACGACGCTATTATAATGAGAAGATGAAGCGTCCTTACTCGTTCCCACGGGACAAAACGAAAAGACTATTCGAGCTGGCGATGCGCAACAGGCTTATCAATCTGCCGAATCCAAGGCGACCATTGCAACCCAGCGAAGCGAATAACCCCAATTATTGCCCTTACCACCAAACGGTGAGCCATCCAATCGAAGATTGCTTCATCTTTAAGGGATGGATCGAGGATCAGTACATACAAAGCAAGTTTGCGCTGTCTGAGAAGTGGAAAGTAAACCCATCACAACCGTACACTCCTAAAAAGATGGATATACCGGGGGAAACGTACTCTTTTGTTGCAGAGGCTCCATGGGAAGTGGCCCTTTCGGCCAAAACCAAAAGGATGCTGAATGATCTCCAGACATGCCCGACAATCAGATGGAAGAATCCACTGGAACCCCAGATCATCGAAGGGATGCTGAAGCCGCGCCCAACTCCAAAGATTGGTGGCGATAGCCAAAGTGCTCATACCCAGCCGTCGAAATCTTCGAAAAAGAAGAAGAAATCCAAAAAGCCCGTGAAGCCTGGTGACAAGCGCATGGACCTGCAGAAACAGATCGACGCGCTGGAAGAGTATAACCAGAAGGGGCGGACTCCAATCACGCTCCAAGAGTTCCTCGGCCACGTCCTTGAAGACGGAGATGATGGAGAAGGCTCGTCTGATGAGTCTGAGGATTACGTAGCAAGTTGCCATATGATCTCTCATTCATCCACAGACAATAAAGAAGCTCCTTCCACCGAAAGGCTGGGGGCAGGTCCTGAACCGGAACTTCTATGGCCGTCAGATGAAATGATTGATGCCTTCCTGAGTGAAATTCATCTGGAAAGTAAAGCCAATCGGGAGCGTGAGATGGCCATATTTTAAAAGGCCAAGCGTCGGCGACTGGACGAAAGAGTCAAGACACTTCCGCCAAATCAAGGGACATCCGTCGCGAATAAAAACAAGTTCAAGACGAGGAAAATGTTTGCTAAAGCCATATCGATGGGAATGAGGCTGCCACCCTCCGAAAGAAACACTGTCGGTGAAGCAGAGATGCATCTTAGCTACTGCTCATATCATCGGAAGATTTCGCACCCCACCGAAGAATGCGACGCTTTTAAAAGATGGTGGTAGGGATATGTTGCTCACCGGCAACGTTTTAAGCGGATGAAACGCAAAACTCGTCAGGAGCGAAGAAATACGACCGAAGAGCGTAGAAGAACTACCGGCAACTGTCGCATGGTTAACGCTAGGGGATCGCAAGTTCTCACGTTCGGGAGCGACTCCGATGAAGAGGTGACTCTTGGCCCGCTCTTCAAAGAATCCACCTCAGGGAAAGAGGAAGAGCCGAAGACCTGCGAAAATATTCAGCTGCGCAATCGTACGCTGCCCGAAAAGAATCTCGAACCCGCAAATAGAAAAGATAAGGAAAAAGAGAAGGTCTCTGAAGATATCGCCATAGATAACCAAGTCATGAAAGAGCTGACCGCCAAGGACCCGCCAAGGAAAAGTAAGGTGGACTATAACATTCTGGCACACTTGAGGAAGTTACCCTCGCAGCTCAGCATTCTCGACGCTCTTTTACTATCAAAAGAAACAAGGGACTCATTGATCAAGGCACTACAAGAGCTGGAGCAATTCCAAGCTTTTCTCGCCGAAGAAAAGATGAAGGACGAGCTAGAAGAAATACACACAGCCGATATCACCTTCGGCGATGAAGATCTCCTCCTCGGGACGTGCTGTTAGTTATATGTATGCCCTAGAGGCCATTACTGTACATAGGATGTATATTGTAGTGGATGCTGGGACATATATAGGTAGGACTTTCTTGCTCGACATGATAGTACGCTATCTGGTTGCTCTTTATCTTAACATGTATACTTTCTGTCTCTCTGATTACATGTTGATAAAGCCCTTAAGATGTGTACTCGACTTCCAGGACTATGATGAAGATCATACTAGTGGGGCCTGGGTAGTCAATGAGTACATCCTTCATTGTTCCTAGTCGTGGGAATATCGAGACGGGGCATCGATATTCCACAGTATACAAGCGTATATCTTCTCGACCCATGTGATGGGCGATGGATGATCCCATATCCATTGGTGTTTGACATCAGAGATGGTATGCGGGTGCTCAGTGGAGACTGGGTACACTGAACGGACTCGCCGAGAACTCCCAGATGGTATTATACCTCACGTCAGATGGCAGTTCTCTGGTGACACTGGTACAGCTTAGTCTGTTGACCCGAGATCGTCATAGAGTCTTGTGTGTCTCCTATTGTGCTTTGATTTCCACCCTACCACGGCTCTACTGAGTCGTGCAAAAAGGTGGTTTTTGGGTACAGTCCCGATTCACATGGAGGCAATGAGCGATAGGAGGGGATTCGTCTCTCCCGGTATTGGGGGTTGATGTTGTGCTATGCTCGACTGGCCATAACAGGAAATCCCTGGCCAGGGTTGCAGTGATATACTGGTAAGAGTTATCAGTAGTTTCACGAATGTTATGGACCTTACGTCGGCATGACTTATCGAGCTATTGGGGTCTGACGTTTACCACCCCTAGGCGAGATATGCGACATATCAGACGAACAGACCGGACTATACGGTAAGTGTTACTGGTTGGATTCACAGGAGTGTGAGTGGGCTTGCTCGTCGATCTTCTGATCGCTCAATACCCGGGTGGCCGTTACGTTTAGCAGACCGCTTGCGGCTTGTGGGTGTTTGATATGATCATATCTGCTGCCGGCGTATTAACGAGTCTTTAAAGTCCTACACAGAGGTTTCCTGGCTCAAGCGAAACGAAATAGGAGCGCATATGAGATATGTGCGGGACCGAGAATAATGCATGTATGTGATACCGTATTCCATTCTCGCGATGAATGTATCGATTGGTTGTATGCGATATAACCTAGTTATCGAATCAAGGATTGATTCGATAAGTCGATACATTGGATACTAGCCGGTTATATGCGACATGACCGGATCATTGAATCAAGTGTTGATTTAATGATTTAATGTATAATTATATATTTGATATATTACTTTGCATTAACTAGTATTGGTTCACTTTAAATGGATTTTCTCACTTGATGTGCACATTGTATATGTGATATATTTTTTGTGTGCACTTGATTGTATCATGTTTGATGATACATGTTAACTTGAGTTTGTGTAAAGATTAAACCATGATTATATGAATGGTTAGGGTTTTGATTACTTACTTATTTATTTATTTATTTATTTTGGAAAAGAAAATGATATGGTGGCTTTCTTTGTTTGCTTGTTGAAGCTTCTTGAAGCTTTGAACAAGTCCACCATATTTGTCTCATGCTTAACCCTAACCATTCCCACTAACCATAGTCTATTCTCTACACTTGACCATGGTTAGTATATGATAAGTATTCATATTATTTTTATTTTGGAGAATAACTTATCATATTCTATCATATTATCTTCTTCTTCTTCTTCTTCTTCTTCAAGAAGAAAAAGCTTGATAGCTTCAATGGCAACTTGAGCAAATGAGTGAGAAATCCAATTCCAAAGTGAACCCACTTCCTATTTCTTCATCCTCTACCTCTTGCCAAGGAGTATAGGGTGTTTTCTTCATAAGTTTCATGACTTGGTGAAGTGGGAGTTTGATCTTGTGATGCCTCGACGTAGATCATCTTCGGCATCGAAGCCGACGACCAAGTCCGCCCATTTCTCCGATGAAGCCGATACTAGAGTCATGGATTCAATTTGGACAGCAGAGGGACGTCATCACGGAGCCTAGGAGGTGGAGGACCGGATCTACAAAGGTTGTTGCCCCTTTCCTTTAGCTATAAATTCGTTTACTTGCATCGCTTCGCCTATATATCTAGTTAACGATCCGTATTAGGGTTTCTCGGCACTTGTAAAATATTAATTGGCCATGTTTGATCACTTGTGAGACTTCATTAGTGTGCCTAGGAATCCTACAGTGGTATCAGAGCTTAGCTAGAGCCTTAGGCGATGCGTAGACGGAATTAGAAGTCCGATCGAGCCGAAACCCTAATTCAAAACATGCTCTCTGTACATTTTTGAAATTTGTGGATTTTTAAGAATTAAAAATATGCAGAAAAATCAACAAGAATATCTAAGAGTTACTGTAAAATTCGATTCCCTAATTCCATCAAACCGCCGCGGTTCCGCGGCATGAGCATGGCTTATGCGGCGGTTCCGCGGCCGTTTTGTCTTATCTTGCATTGAATTTTGCACATTAATTCATATTTTGCAGTGCTGGTTTTTCCGGGAATTTTTAATCTGAACTCAAGAGTTGAGTTTTCTGGGTTGTATTAGGGACTCGGTGTTTCGATCGGATTGTCTAATTTTGACATTATGTTTTTCCGGGTAATTTTAGAATATGTTAAAAAGTTCGACCGGATATAAATACCCACCTTTTTCCCTGCCGGGAAATTTCCAATTGATGGATTTTTCCGTAGTTTAACGACGTTCTAAGTAGTGCAAGTAACGCGATGGTCCCTCTAGAAGACAACAAACCTTAACTCGATTATGTGACCGTCTTGAACTGCCCTTTGAACCTTCGGGTTTGGGGCAGTACGGCGTGCCACATGTGAGGCGTTGGCTTGACCCTTCTACGGCTGGACCATTGGTACTGAGGCATGAACTGAATGTTTTTAGACTTATTTCATGTGTTGAGCTGTATCGGGAAAACTTGGGTGTTCGATTGTTCGATCGGAAAGTTTAACATTTTTCTATTTATCCGGAATGTGATACAATAATTGGAATTCGCAAATAGTTATGAGATAACTGAATGAATGTTATAAACACAGCAGTTTAGTCTCATTTGATCGGTTGCCACGGAATTTTGATGTGATCAAAAGTCCGTCGCAATCACGTAGCGTACGCGGATACTCGCCGGATAAACTTAATAGACAACTATACCCCATAGCCCCGACCAAGTGACTGTAGGAGAACCCCGTCGCCGAAAGCATCCGTTCGGGTGCTCGCGGCAGCGGTGTTCCGCCTTAGTGCACTTCGTTGACGGTATCAGGGGTGCGGTCGTCTACTAAAGTTTGCGACGAGCATTCGATCAGGATGTCGGGAATCTTGTTGAATTTCCCGACTTGATATTGAAAAGAGTTTTCGATAATGAGACTAAAATGCGGGGTTTATAAGTGTTAGGCATGCGATGTCTAAGGAATTCATTTGGCTAGGCATGCGATGTCTAAAGAGGTTGCGGATTCCAACTGTTATAGTTTTACACTTTCTTTTCTGTGACCGTAAGTGTAATATGTGATATCGTCGGTGTCGTTGCTATATGTCAACGACAATTGGGATGCGCATATTTACTTACGTTGATGACATGTGATGTTATGTGTTGCTGGATATGTTATATTGGATCGTCGTGTAAGAATAGCCGGTTTTTTTTTATGTGAGATGAGTGTTTTTTCATTTTCATTCATGTAAAAACTTGTATGTAATATTCTTTTATTGGGGCACTTCCAGGTTGCGGATGTTGTCCCCATTTGTATATTATTTACTTTTCCGCATTAGGATAGACCCAAGGAGGGGAGAACAAGTAACCGGGTTCTGGGGTCCAGTGGGAGACCATCTCGAGGAGTCGAGTCCGGGTCTCCTAACCCTAGAATTGGTAGGGTTGCTTTCCGCTCTCGTAGGGGTCTTTGGGTGTGGGATTGGCTATTCATCACGACCGTGGAATCCGTGTTTTATACTGGCTCGTATTGAAAACACGGACGTCCTAGTATATCCAATATTTCATATGATATTTTCTGCTGCGATATCTGTGATGTGATCATGTGATGTTCTGTGATAGATATAATATATAGTATATATGATATATTATATAGACGTTGCTTATGTTTTACACCCGCGCTAGCCCTGCCCCGCTCTGCCGTTAGTTACCTAACCTAACGGTGCACGACGGGACATCGAGGCGAATGCGGATGGCATAAGCGTACGTTATATTTATCTGTGATGATTAGGTAACTTAAATGATGGGATATTCATTAATGAGATTAATGAAAGAAAATAAACCTAATTGATGTTGTGGAATCGAATTTCAAAATAAAAACAGGTAGCTACAGTTCTTGCTTTGCATCGCGGTGTTCCTTGTAGAACATCCTGCACCTTATTCGATAAGGAAAGGACCGAGATCCCTTCACCGGGAGTGACTCCTTTAGCAATAACTGGCAGATGCTACAACTCTCGGTTTGTCTTTTGATTGCTTCTATAGTTTCTGCTTTGCACAGTGATATATATATGATATATCCCGCACCTCATTCGACGAGGAAAGGGCCGACGATCCCTTCATCGGGTGTGACCCCTTTAGCAAAACTAGAAAAGCTTCAAAAACATTCAATTTAAAAACCATTTGATTCTGCGACGAGATCAAGTTCAAAGCGTTAAAGGTTTTCATAAAAACCATTCGCAACCCTCCGTCATTTTAGGAAGTAGAGTACTTAGTATTCGTGCTGTGTTTGTTGACCATAGTCAAGGCACAGTGTACGGTAGCTAAGTGATGTCTTCCTACACCGCATATGATGCGATTAGTTAGGACAGTCACGTGACTTTGTTGACCTTAGTTAAGGGTCATGTGGGTGGGTCTAATCACGAAATGACGGCTAGAACTTGACTAGTACTTATGATTTGTTGACCATAGTTAAGGTCATAAGTGCTAGGGGTAAAAAACCATAATCGGGAGTTTCAAGTGTTCAAATTTGCAATGAGATTGCATACCTTCTATGTGATAGTTGGATCCCGATACCCACTGCGAGTAATTGTTACTCCTGGGAGAGTTTTCCACTTTGCAATTAGCCGATCAAGTAGGTGTCTAGAAAGGTGTCAATGGGGTTACGCCTCTGGGAAAACGAGATTTACTGTAATTAGGTCCGTGCGAAAGCACGGGGAACCTCCCTCAAAGTACCGAACTGGCCTGGCTGAAAGATTGGCGAACTTGTAGAGTGTAATTAATCCCGGCTAGTCTTTCCTTTTAGGGTTTGAAGGAAGATTTGATAAAAATAGTGGGAGCCATCCTGATTAGATAAAATAAATAACCAATCTAATCTTGCAAGAGCGCACACAGAGTGTTTTCTTTTCTCTCTCTCCAGGTAGCGACCATATCACGCCTTAATCAAGATAATAATATGGATGAATTGACCGAACCCGCTTGTTATACTGAGCTGGGGAACGTTGGTCCCGCTCCAACTTATAATTGTTATAACACAGAGCAGGAAATAGGGGAATACCAGAATTCCTATGCCGCCCAAACGAAGAAAGTGCATATGATGCATCTTCTTCGGGTGTGTTCGTTACACAGAACTGTTTCTCAGTATCCTCTGCATCCTGGGTATTTGATACCGGATCAGGATCCCAGATATGTAATCTGTTACATAGGGCTACCGAAAGGTAGAAAAACTGAGAACGGGTGATAAGTTTCATGAGACAGAAAACGGGGCAAGTGTTGCAGCCAAGTCTGTTGGTCACTGTCACCCTGTATTACCAGTACATTGATTCTGAACAAATGTTATTAGATACCGAACCTGATATACAAAATCATATCAGTCTCTTTATTAGTAAAGTAATGATAAAATTTTGTATTAATGGATAATGTTTTAAACATTTCCTATATCAAAAGTTGATCGGTTCAGGCACGCTATCTAAAAGCATTGACGTTCTAAATCAAACTACAGTTCTTAGTATACAGAACACACACAAGAGGAAGAGTTCAGAAATGAACGAATCCTTCTTGAGGCATTGTAGACTAGGTCACATCAATGCGACCCGACTGGCTGAATTTACATTTTAGATGCATATTTAAATCAGTTTGAATTTACATCTTGTGAAACTTGCCAGTCATGTCACAAAGATTAGATGACCATAGCCCTGTTTATCGAAACAGAGAAAGAGTTAATGAACTCTTGGGACTGATACATGATGATGTATGTAAGGTCTCCTGTCTACATATGCCAGGACTGGTTCTTTATACTTCATTACGTTCTCTGTTAATCTCTCCAGATTTCGATTTATGTTCCTGTTGAAACACAAGTCCGAACCTTTTGAGATATTCACAGAATATAAGTTAGAAGTAGAGAACCAAAATACGGGTATAAGTATTATGTCCTATGATAAGATCAGGGAGGAGAATACTTGTGCATGGAATCCTTGGACTATTCTAAAGGAAAATGAGATTCTCTCTCAGTGTTACTCCTCTGAATACACCACAGCACAACGGTGTATCAGGGCGGAGCAATAGCACCCTATATGATATGGTGTGCTCTATGATGAGTATTACTGAGTTACCTATTTCCTTTTGGGAGTTATGCGCTTGAGAAGCTGCATACCTATTGAATTAGGTTTGAATCAAATCAGTGCCTACCACTCCATATGAGATATGGTATGGGAAGAACCCATCTCTTAAGCGAGTTAAGATTTGGGGTTGTCCGGCCTATGTCTAAAAGCAAAATTAGGACAAAATCGAGGCAAGGTCAGTTCTGTAGAACTGGAAAGGTTCCAGCTATACAAAACTGCAACTGATGATTTGACAGAACCAAAGGATTCAATAGTTTCCGATGAACCTCAGCCTCTCCGCCGATCTAGTAGGGTTCCTCATCCGCCTGAGAGATACCTCGGTTTCTCGATGACAGTGGGAGCGAGGAATGCATCATGAGATGATGACCCATCTAGTATCGAGCAGGTCATCGAGAGTAGGGACTCTGTAAGAATGGCTGGATGCTTAGCGATCTGAGATGGAATCCATATACACCAACAAAGTATGGACTTTGGTTGCTATATCTGAAGGGTTAAATCCCCATCAGGAGAAAATATATCTTGAGAAGATTACTTGGTGTAGATGGAAAAGTTGAGACTTTCAAAGCTAGACTTGTTAAAGGTTTTCATCATCGACCAAGAGTGGAAAATGATGAAACCTTTTTCCAGGGACTATACTTAAGTCCATCCAGATCCTACTTACCATTGCTACATACCATGACTGCGATATCTGGTGGTTGGGTGTCATGACTGCTTTTCAAAATACTGATTTCGAATAGAAAGTCTATAAGTACATAGCCAGAGGGCTTCGTAAACAGTGGGAGCAGCGGAAACATGTGCAAGTTGCTTTACAGGATAAAGCAGGCATCCCGGAGTTGGAACATCTGTTTTGATGTGGTAGTCAAAGAGTTTGACTTCATCAAAATGGTAGAGGAACCTTGTATGTACAAAAGGGTAGTATGGAGTATGGTAATGATCCTCGTAGAGTACGTGGACAACATACTCTTGATAGGAAAATAGTTTCCTATGCTACGATCGGTCGATCTCCTCTTATCACATAGATTCTCCACATAGGATCAAAGTGATACCTCCTTAATCCTGAGATTTGGGTCTATGAGATAGATCTAAATGGATGTTAGGATTCTCACTAACTATTGTGAGATACTATCACTTGATCCTGGGGAGAATCACTGGAAAGGTTCCAGGGTGATAAGGATGACTGAATGTCAGTCGCAGGCATTGTCTTTACCCTCAGTAAAGGGACGGTATGTTGGAAGAGTTCCAAACTAGATACCGTGGCAAACTAGACGATAAAGGATGGTAACATCGCTATTATAGATACTACCAAAGAGGCAGTTTGGGTGTATATTGGTTCATAAGATGAACTAGGTTCCCACCATTGTGTGACAATGGAATTGTGGCTTTGGCCAAGGAACCTTGATCCCATCAATGACCCAGACATATTCTGAGGCAGTATCACCTGATCATGGAGATAGTTGATCTCCAGGGTGATCGAGGTAAGGAGAGTAGACTCAGAGGACAACACAGCGGATCCACTCACGAAGGCCTTTTCCCAGAGAGAGACTCATAAGGGATGGTTGAGTATTAGATACTGCAACCACTGCTACAGATGGTCCTAGTGCAAGTGGGAGATTATTAGTTATATGTATGCCCTAGAGGCCATTACTGTACATAGGATGTATATTGTAGTGGATGCTGGGACATATATAGGTAGGACTTTCTTGCTCGACATGATAGTACGCTATCTGGTTTCTCTTTATCTTAACATGTATACTTTCTGTCTCTTTGATTACATGTTGATAAAGCCCTTAGGATGTGTACTCGACTTCCAGGACTATGATGAAGATCATACTAGTGGGGCCTGGGTAGTCAATGAGTACATCCTTCATTGTTCCTAGTCGTGGGAATATCGAGACGGGGCATCGATATTCCAGAGTAGACTAGCGTATATTTTCTCGACCCATGTGATGGGCGATGGATGATCCCATATCCATTGGTGTTTGACATCAGAGATGGTATGCGGGTGCTCAGTGGAGACTGGGTACACTGAACGGACTCGCCGAGAACTCCCAGATGGTATTATACCTCACGTCAGATGGCAGTTCTCTGGTGACACTGGTACAGCTTAGTCTGTTGACCCGAGATCGTCATAGAGTCTTGTGTGTCTCCCACTGTGCTTTGATTTCCACCCTACCACGGCTCTACTGAGTCGTGCAAACAGGTGGTTTTTGGGTACAGTCCCGATTCACATGGAGGCAATGAGCGATAGGAGGGGATTCGTCTCTCCCGGTATTGGGGGTTGATGTTGTGCTATGCTCGACTGGCCATAACAGGAAATCCCTGGCCAGGGTTGCAGTGATATACTGGTAAGAGTTATCAGTAGTTTCACGAATGTTATGGACCTTACGTCGGCATGACTTATCGAGCTATTGGGGTCTGACGTTTACCACCCCTAGGCGAGATATGCGACATATCAGACGAACAGACCGGACTATACGGTAAGTGTTACTGGTTGGATTCACAGGAGTGTGAGCGGGCTTGCTCGTCGATCTTCTGATCGCTCAATACCCGGGTGGCCGTTACGTTTAGCAGACCGCTTGTGGCTTGTGGGTGTTTGATATGATCATATCTGCTGCCGGCGTATTGACGAGTCTTTAGAGTCCTACACAGAGGTTTCCTGGCTCAAGCGAAACGAAATAGGAGCGCATATGAGATATGTGCGGGACCGAGAATAATGCGTGTATGTGATACCGTATTCCATTCTCGCGATGAATGTATCGATTGGTTGTATGCGATATAACCTAGTTATCGAATCAAGGATTGATTCGATAAGTCGATACATTGGATACTAGCCGGTTATATGCGACATGACCGGATCATTGAATCAAGTGTTGATTTAAAGATTTAATGTATAATTATATATTTGATATATTACTTTGCATTAACTAGTATTGGTTCACTTTAAATGGATTTTCTCACTTGATGTGCACATTGTATATGTGATATATTTTTTGTGTGCACTTGATTGTATCATATTTGATGATACATGTTAACTTGAGTTTGTGTAAAGATTAAACCATGGTTATATGAATGGTTAGGGTTTTGATTATTTACTTACTTATTTATTTATTTATTTATTTTGGAAAAGAAAATGATATGGTGGCTTTCTTTGTTTGCTTGTTGAAGCTTCTTGAAGCTTTGAACAAGTCCACCATATTTGTCTCATGCTTAACCCTAACCATTCCCACTAACCATAGTCTATTCTCTACACTTGACCATGGTTAGTATATGATAAGTATTCATATTATTTTTATTTTGGAGAATAACTTATCATATTCTATCATATTATCTTCTTCTTCTTCTTCTTCTTCAAGAAGAAAAAGCTTGATAGCTTCAATAGCAACTTGAGCAAATGAGTGAGAAATCCAATTCCAAAGTAAACCCACTTCCTATTTCTTCATCCTCTACCTCTTGCCAAGGAGTATAGGGTGTTTTCTTCACAAGTTTCATGACTTGGTGAAGTGGGAGTTTGATCTTGTGATGCCTCGACGTAGATCATCTTCGGCATCGAAGCCGACGACCAAGTCCGCCCATTTCTCCGATGAAGCCGATACTAGAGTCATGGATTCAATTTGGACAGCGGAGGGACGTCATCACGGAACCTAGGAGGTGGAGGACCGGATCTACAAAGGTTGTAGCCCCTTTCCTTTAGCTATAAATTCGTTTACTTGCATCGCTTCGCCTATATATCTAGTTAACGATCCGTATTAGGGTTTCTCGGCACTTGAAAAATATTAATTGGCCATGTTTGATCACTTGTGAGACTTCATTAGTGTGCCTAGGAATCCTACACGTGCGAGCACAACCGTCCCCTATATGTCTCCGGGTACTGTCATGACATTAAGATAGGTAAAATCCTGGTCGATAATGGGTCCTCCGTCAACCTCCTTAATGTGAGGGTGTTGAAGGAAATATGCATGAGTGTTCAGCACCTCGCTCGTGTGTTCAGCACCTCGCTCGTGATAAAATCACCATCTCCGGGTTCGACTTCCAGTCATCACGGACGCTTGGGTCCGTAATATTGACGTTACGCTTTGGGCTGCTTGTCACGGACATCAAGTTCCATGTCATTGACGCCAAGACATGCTACAACGCCTTGCTCGGCCGGCCTTGGTTACACGAGTACAACATCATCCCTTCTACACAACATCAATGTATGAAATACTTCAAGGATGGTCTCGAGTACACTGTGACGGGGGAATTGAATCCATTCTCCGTGAACGAAGTTCGAAAATACGAAGATGCAAAGTACTTCTTGCCAGAGTATAAGGACACGGAGAGATGTCATAAACTGGAGAACAAAGCTATCACCACCATTCCGATCTTCGGGAGTGATACCGAGGAAGAGGAAGAGATAGTTTATTCAGGGCCACCCCAGTACAACAAGCCGGGACCATCTGCTCCTATGTTAATCTTCGGCAGCGACTCGGAAGATGAAGTCCATGCCATATTCTCTGCTCGGCCTTCAATACAAACATTCGCTGATGAAGAGCAAAGTTTGCAAATTGCCATGGTTCCGCCCAAACATCATAAAGAACTAGACGCGGTTCTTACCTACAGTGTGGAAGAGCTGCAGACGTTCAATGTCCCTCCCAGGCGAGAAAGTGAAAAGGCGATCCTATTCTACCGATCCGGGGAAACCAAAGTGGAGAAAGAAATCTGGCACGGCGCGGATTCTACACTTGACAGGCTCCAGCCCATTCGTTTGCCTAGATATTACACGAACAGACTAAAAAGGCTGTTAAGGCGCCAAGGCGTACCTTTCAAACAGATCGCTCAGAGAGCTAAGTTCTATGACAGGATCAGGAACGTCCCTGGAACTCAGCGGAAATTGCCTAATGGAAAAATGGAAACGACCGGGCTTGGGTATGTTCAATCCAAGAAACGGGAGCTACTCCGCGATTGCTACGTCGTACATGACTTTGATGAAGAAGGGGATGCTCAGTGGGAAAATGCTAATCCTGAACCAGAAAGAGCTCCCGACGTGAAAATGCCCAGTCCGTCGTTCGAAGAACAAATGGACAAGCTTATAAGGGAAGCTAGTCAAAAGGTTCTAGACGACCACAATCGCAAAATGGCCATCTACGAGAAAGCCAGGACGCAACGCCTCCTTCAACAGGCTATGAAAAATGAAGATGCCCCTCCTTGCCAAACCGTTGTACAAAAAGCCCGACGCAGAGGCAGAAACAAACCAAAGAGCAGGAAAGGCGTTGGACAGCGACAAAGCGGATCCAAAAAGCCACGCGATCCGAAATCGAGCGGCCAGGATTCATCTCTTATGAAGAAGATGGGTCGAGCATACTCTTTTGCCCAAGACAAGACAAAGAAGATACTTGATCTTGCCATGAGACATCAAATGATTACACTCCCGGAGTCCAAGCACCCCGAGCAAGCAGGCGAAGTATCTCATCCGGACTATTGCTCCTATCATAGGGCAATAGGACATCCTGTTGAAGACTGCTTCACCTATAAAAACTGGGTCGAAGATCAATATCGACAAGGCAGATTCGCTCTATCCAGCAGCTGGAGGGTAACCCCGCCGCAGAAGCATGAACCCAAATCCATGAGGGTAGGACCAGATCAACATCAGTCTTGAAAGCGAGCTCGTACCTGTCACGTGATTACGCTGTCGAAAAAAGAAGAGCCCGAGGATATAGATGACCTCCCCTGGTGCTTCGAAAACAATAATGACGAGGTGATCTCGGAACTTCCACCGGCGCCGAAAGAGCTGGAAGATGGAATACATGCCACTGCAGATGATCTCAAGAAAATTGATTTGGGGACGACAAGTGATCCACGGCCGACATTTGTCAGTGAGTTGCTGTCTGAAGAAAAGGTGGCTACACTATAAGAAATGCTTATGCGGTATAAAGATTGCTTTGCATGGAACTATTCCGAGATGCCAGGACTAGATCCAGAGATTGCCGTCCACAAGCTGGTAATATCCCCAGACGTCAAGCCAATCAAATAACCACCGCGAAGAATGCGGCTCGAGCTTGAGATGAGCATCAACGCCGAGGTCAAGAAGCTGATCGACTCTGGTTTCATCCAAGAGGTTCAGTATCCTGATTGGATTGCCAACACTATCCCGGTGATGAAGAAAAATGGGACAGTACGCATATGTGTGGATTTTCGGGATCTCAATAAAGCCTGCCCGAAAGATGACTTCCCAGTACCGGTCACCGAGCTAATGATTGACAATACGTCCACCCACGAGGTTTTCTCCTTCATGGACGACTCGTCAGGATACAATCAGATAAAAATGCATCCCGAAGACCAGAAGTACACAGCTTTCCGGACCCCTTTGGGTATATTCTGCTACAAGGTGATGCCCTTCGGTTTAAAGAACGCTGGCGCCACCTATCAGAGGGCCATGACGAAGATCTTCGATGATCTCATACATGAAATCGTCGAATTTTATATCGACGACCTCGTGGTGAAAAGAAAGTCATACGAGGAACATTTAGGGCATCTGAAGACCGTATTTCAATGCCTCCGGCAATACAACTTGAAGATGAACCCTCTCAAATGCGCGTTCGGAGTTTCCTTGGGTAAGTTCCTAGGATTCATTGTCCGACACCGAGGCATCGAGATAGATCCGTCAAAAATCAAGGCAATTATGGAGATGCCCCCACCAAGGACTCTCAAGCAGTTGCGGTCTCTCCAAGGGAAGCTCGCGTATATTCGGCGATTTATAGCCAATCTCTCAGGAAAGTGTCGTCCTTACAGTCACCTGATGAAGAAGGGAACCCCGTTCGTCTGGGATCACAAATGCCAAAGCGCGCTGGACGAAATCAAGCAATACCTGCAGAATCCGCCAGTACTGGCCGCTCCGGTCAAGGGAAAGCCTCTCATTCTGTATACAACCGCCCTTGAAGGTTCCTTAGACGCATTATGGGCACAAGAGAACGACCAAGGGAAGGAGATAGCGCTCTACTATTTGAGTCGAGTTCTGCTGGGGGCAGAAAGCAATTATTCTCCCATCAAAAAACACTGCCTGGCATTGATCTTCACAATAACGAAGCTCAGACACTATGTGTTGGCGCATGAAGTCCGTCTCATATCGAAGGTGGATCCCCTCAAGTATTTGATGTCAAAGGCCATATTAACGGGACGGCTCGCTAAATGGGCCTTGCTCTTGATGGAGTTCTCAATAACTTATCAGCCTCTTAAGGAAGTGAAAGGCCAGGCCATCGCCGACTTCCTCGCTGAGCATCCGATACCTGCCGATTCTCCTTTGAATTGCGAACTGCCAGACGAACATGCGTTTGACTCGATCGACGGGGGTGATACCCGGTGGGAACTTTACTTTGATGGAGCGTCTTCCATGAAGAAGCGCAAGCAAAGCACCCCTATAATCAAATCAGGGGTAGGCCTCATCTTCGTAACTCTACAAGGAGGGATAATGCGCTTTGCTTTCTCCTTAACAGCGCCGAGGACAAAAAATGAAGCCGAATATGAAGCTTTGATAGTAGGAATCGAGATCGCCATCAACATGGGGATTAAAGACCTTCTCATATACGGAGACTCCCATCTGGTTGTTAGTCAAGTAAACGGTGACCATCAAACGTGCAAACCAGAATTGGTGAAGTACGGTGGGAGAGTACAGCAACTGCTGACTCAAATTCCTTCCTACACCTTGAAAAGCATACCGCATGCGGAAAATAGCAAAGCGGATGCATTAGCCAAGCTTGCTAAGGAACTGGCTGATGAAAGCCTCGATGACGTGAGGATCGTTGTGCAAAGCCGTCGAGTCCTCACACCGGCAGAAATATTTACAGAGACGTCCGAGGAAAAGGGAACGACCAAGCCAGCGGCTCTACAAGTAAAAGACCAAGAAACGGTTGGGGATTGGAGAGAAGTCTTTATAGATTACTTCAAATCCCGTCGAACGCCCGAAAATGCGTCCACAAGACATCAGCTTATGAAACGAGCTCTGACTTTTGCCTTCGTCAATGATACTCTGTACAAGAGGTCATTTGATTCTTTATGGCTAAGATGTCTGGGACCTGAAGAGGCAAAGAGAGTCATCCAAGAAACTCACGACGGCCTCTGCGGTTCTCACCAAGCCGGGCCAAAGATGAAGCTGAAGATCAAACGGATGGGTTATTATTGGCCCACAATGATCCAGGACTGCCTTGAGTATGCGAAGCAATGCCACTCGTGCCAGATCCATGGTGACTTTATCCACTAGCATCCAAATCCACTACATCCAACGGTAGCTAGCTGGCCATTCGAAATGTGGGGAACTGACATAAACGGCCCCATCGAACCAGCATCGTCCAAAGAATATCGATTCATTTTGGCGACAACTGATTACTTCTCCAAATGGGCAGAAGCAATACCGCTGAGGGAGGTAAAAACGGAGAACATCCTCCACTTCTTCAAGACGCATGTCATTTATCGGTTCGGAACTCTACGACGAAGAAGCCCAAACTCTGTAAGTAGTAACTGGCTTCCTTAACAGTGGACCGAAATGTCCTTAAACTAATAGTGGACCGAAACGTTCTTAAACTAACAGTGGACCGAAACGTCCTTAAACTAACGACGGACCAAAACGTCCTTAAACTACCAATAGACCACTATGTCCTAAAACTAGCCGTTGACCGAGATGTCGATAAACTACGGTGGATTGCAGCGTCCCAAAACTGATATATAAAAAAAAGAATAAAAAAAAGAGAAAAAAGAAAACGGTATGTCCATAAGCAAAAATGGGCACGGATGAAAACCCAAAAGGGCTCCGTGAGTAAAAACAGCAGGGCTACCGGCGAGTTTTATGAAAACCCGAAAGGGCGCAACCTCGTTAGAATAAAAAAAAGAAAGAATAAAAAAAGAGAAAAAAAGAAAACGGTATGTCCACAAGCAAAATGGGCACGGATGAAAACCCGAAAGGGCTCCGTGAACAGCAGGGCTATCAGAGAGTTTTGTGAAAACCCGAAAGGGCGCAATCTCGTTAAAAGACACTTTCAAGGTCCTCTCGACTTTGTAAGGAGAAACCACCTGGAGATATCCTTACGACTCGCAAGGGAGCAACATACTTAGGGATCCCCATGATTTCTAAGGAGAAATTACACTTGCGAGATCCTCACGACTCGTAAGGAGAATCCTCTTATGGGACCCTCACGGCTCATAAGATTCAAAAGTCTTAAGCTACAGAGATCTGAACCTGTTCTTAAGCAACCCCCACAACCTCCAATACTGCCCTACAAGCGGCTCAATGCTGACCCTTGTATACAATCCACGGGCGCGAATAAACATTTCCCTAACGAAGTCCCATCCGTGACTAGGGATATGTCTATATGGTGAGCAACCCTTGTAAGTCCTCTCGATTTATAAGGAGAAAACCCTCTTGTAAGATCCTTACGACTTACAGGAGAACATACACTTAGGAGTCCTCACGACTCCTTAGGAGAAAACGCACCTACGAGATCCTCACGACTTGTAGGGAGAAATACCTTCATGAGACCCTTACGGCTCATGAAGTCAAAAGCCTTAGTCGACAGGATCCTAACCCTGTTTACTAAGCCACCTTTGTTCGACATCGACAGAGGCAAATGATGATTCGCTCCCGGCAATATCCCATTAGTAGCAGTGCTGATGCTGAAATCGGTGTCTAATTCCGAGCTTGCAGCGAAAAGCCAGCAAGCCACACATGCATACGAAATAGCCGAAATGATCGGGCAACTTGCAAACAAAATCAGTAAGTAAAAAAAATATATGCATGCAAAATAGCCGAAAAGATTTGGCAACTCGCAATAAAAAGCAGCGAGTAAAAATAAAATAAATAGCTGAAATGATTGGGCACCGCGAAAAATAGCCGAAATGATTGGGCAATCGCGACTATCGCGGTATAAAAGCTGAAATGATAGAACATCGCGGAAATAAAAGAAATGATAAATGGAAAAATGAAATTTATGCCCTACAGGTGATATCACGTCAATTCCTGTATACAATCCAGGGGCGCAAACAAAGAAGGAATCACACCTTTCCTCCCCAGGCTTCACCAGAAGAAGAAGCCAAATCTCAACGGCTCACAGATAGCCTGGAGATCATCTCAACATTCGTCTTATTACAACGGACACAACATCAAGCAAAGCGGAACATCGGCAACTCCCAGTTCCATGACACGGCGGTATAGAGATGACCGAGATTCAAACTCCGATTCCATGAAATGCGGATAAAGTCAACCCTTCCTGGCTACGTGGAACGCGGATTATGTCACTCTTGACCCCGTGGAAAACGTCCAGAGCGGATCCTGGTCCTCGCAGAGCATGTCAATGACCCCGTGTGAAGCATCCAGAGCGGAGCCTGGTCTTCAGCAAACACGGTAGTGAACCCGTGGGAAGCATCCAGAGCAAATATTCCTGGCTACGTGGAACGCGGATTATGTCACTCCTGACCCCGTGGAAAACGTCCAGAGCGGATCCTGGTCCTCGCAGAGCACGGCAATGACCCCGTGTGAAGTATCCACAGCGGAGCCTAGTCCTCGCTGAACACGGCAGTGAACCCGTGGGAAGCATCCAGAGAAAAAATTCCTGGCTACGTGGAACGCGGATTATGTCACTCCTGACCCCACGGAAAACGTCAACAGCGGATCCTAGTCCTCACAGAGCACGGCAATGACCCCGTGTGAAGCATCCAGAGCGGAGCCTGGTCCTCGCCGAACACGGCAGTGAATGTTAGTTATGTATATGCCCTAGAGGCCATTGTTGTACATATGATGTATATTATGATGGATGCTTGGATATATACAGAGAGGAGTTTCTTGCTCGTCATGATAGTATGCTATTTGGTTTCACTTTATCTTAACATGTTGACTTGTATTGGTTTACTGTCTTTCTCTCACATGTTGATAAAGCCCTTAGGATCTGTACTCGACTACTGGGATTATGATGAGATCATACTAGTGGGGCCACGGTAGTCGATGGGTACATCCTATAAATGTTCCTAGTCGAGGGTATATCGAGACAGGGCATCGATACACCAGAGTAGACTAGCGTATACGCATCTTGACCCATATGATGGGCGATGGATGATCCCATATCCATCGGTGTTTGACATCAAGGATGGTGTATGGGTGCTCAGTGGAGACTGGGTACACTGGACGGACTCGCCGAGAACTCCCAGATGGTGATATACCATACGTCAGATGGCAGTTCTCCGGTGACACTGGTACAGGGTAGTCTGTAGACCCGAGATCGTCATAGAGTCTTGTGTGATTCCCACTGTGTTTTGATTTCCACCTTACCACGTCCAAGAGGGCGTGCAAAACGGTGGCTTTTGGGTACAGTCCCGAATCACATGGAGGCAATGAGCGATAGGAGGGGATTCGTCTCTCCCGGTATAGGGAGTTGATGTTGTGCTGTGTTCGATTGGCTATAACTGGAAGTCCCTGGCCAGGGCTGATATAGAGATATACTGGTAAGTGTTACTAGTAGTTTCTCGACCTGTTATGAGCCTCACATCGACACGACTTATCGGTTACTGGGGTCTGACGTATACCACCCCTAAACTTGATATGCGACATATCAGATGAACAGACCGGACTGTACGGGAGTGTTACTAATTGGATTCACAGGAGAACGGACAGGCTAGCTTGTTGATCTTATGATCGCTCAATACCTGGGTGGCTGTTACGTTTAGCTGACCGCTTGCAGCTTGTGGGTGTTTGATATGATCATCACCTGCTACCGGCGTATTGACAATTCTTTAGAGTCCTACACAGAGGTTTCTTGGCTCAGGCAAAATGGAGTAGAGGCACATATGTGATATGTGCAGGACCGAGGATAATGCGATATAAGATACCGTATTATATTCTCGCGATATTTGGATATGAATCGGGACATCGGATCGAGTGTTGATTCGATGAATCGGTACATGATTTATTAGTCGGTTATATTCGATATAGCCGGATCGTTGGATCAAGTGTTGATTCGATGATTTAATGTATAATGATATATATGATATATTGTATTACATTATCTAATATTGGATCGCTTTATTATTTCATTTTCTCACCGGATTAATACATTGATATATATGCGATATATGTTAAATGTATTATTTTCTTTTGTTGCAAATATATAATATATATGTGATATATATTATTGTGATATAATATGATTTATTATAAAACATGTTTAAGGATGATAAAAAGAGATTAGGGTTTGATTAGGGTTAGCTTCTTCTTGTTCATTCTAGAAGGATTCTATTTTGTCTTGGTTAAGATATTATGGTTGATACTTATCCTTAACCTAACTAAACCCTAACTCTAGTTTATTCTCTACAACTTTTATCCTATCATCCTTGACCATGGTTAGATAATCAATCATATACACTTGAATGCTATTCATCACAAAAGGATTATTCTTTCATTCTTCATCTTCTTCTCTCTTAAGTTTTGAGAGAGAGCTCACTAGTTAATCCTTTTTATGATGATTTATTGTGAGAAAGTGAATTAAAAAGAAAGCATAAATACTACTCCATCATCCTCATCTAATCTAGCCCATTAGATTAGGGTGTTCATCTCTTTAGAGTGAGAAAGCTTGGGTTATAGCAACTTCGACGTAGATCATCGGAGAATCGGAACACTCCAAGCTAGCATGGATCGTTCGAGTCGTGGAGCTTCTCTTGAGTCCGGGAGATCGTGGATCGTGGCGAAGGAACTTCTACTCGGAGCTTGTGAAGCGAAGGAGCGGACTACAAAGGTTCTAATCTGTAACGTTTTGAAAATCGTTTCGGTGAAATTTCGGAAAATCGGTAAAATAAGGGGGTTTTCTGTAAAAAGTCAAAATATAAATATCTTTATTATAAAATTAAATATACATATTCTAGCTATGAAATTGCTAGTGTTTGGTGTTTATTGATCCACTGGTAAAATTTCTAATTTTCTGAAAATTTTTCCGAAAATAATTATTTTAATATTATTTTAAACCGTCACCAATACATTTAATTAGGAATAATTACAAATTGGAATTGGTTAATACAAGTTTAGCGCACCATGGCACATCTAAACAATTATGGTAACATGTTCTGTCAAAGAAAATTTTTGGTTGATTCTAGTTTACGTGTATAGAAAAGATAACGGGAAATTGAAATAAAAAAAATAGAATTTTTGTTTCATGTGGCATTATTGAGCTAAGTGGGTTTTTCCTTGACTTGATAACTCCAACCCAAACCCACACACACCCACACAATGGCATGGCCGAACCATGGCTGCCCTCACCTTTTTACCACTCCAAAAATTGAAGAGAAAACATAGAAGAGAAGATAAAATGACAAGGTTAATTAATTAAACAAAGAAGCATGGTGTAGTGTATGAGGTATGGGTTTGCTTTGACTTTTTCCCATTCACTTTCACCCCTCCCCTATTCACAGAGCTCGGCTGATTGGCAGCCCCCCCTTCATCTCACCATCTCATTTCATGCAAAAAAAATTCACTCAAAAGTCCAATAAAATCCACACATCTTGCCATTAACTACTAATCAAACCTCTAACCCCTTTTCCTTGGCCATTCAAGCATGGATTTTGGGAGCAAGAGAGTAGTTTTGGAGGCTAAGATTTTTGCTTGCTAGATCTCAATTTGTGAGGTATAAATATTTTCCCTAGGGTTTGATTATTGGTTAGTTTCTTAATTAAATTCTTTAGGTGTTTAATTATGGGTTTATTTGAGAGTTTGAAATGTTAAGAGAGAGAATTGGGCTCAAATTAGAGTTTTATCAGTTGAATTAGTTATGATGTTTAGTTTAATATCTTGAGTTTTTGCAAAATGTAATCTAGTTGTTAATTTGCATATTGTTACTTGTAAATTGTTTTAATTAAGTTTGCTAGTAAACTAGGTTTTTAGGAACTAATTCAAAACATGGGATTTAAAATCTAGTAAAGGTTTTTATGACATAATTAACATTTTAAATTGTTGTTTAGCAACTTAGTTAAAGCAAAACTTAGTTAGTTGATGAATTGTGAATTTTTACTTTGAAAATTGTTAAAATTGGTTTTGTTTGCAAACTAGATTTTTGGGATTAATATTAAGAGGTAAGTTTAAAATCTAATTAACATTGGTATGACTTAATTAAGTTATTTAATGAGCATTTTTGGCCATTTGAATCGTTAAAATCTATAGATTGGTTAAAATATCAAGTTTTGAACAGAAATGGGAATTTGTGCTAACTAGATTTTTGGGAAATAAAACGATTTGTTTACTTTTATGGTTTTGATGAATTAAAACCTATTTCATATATAATTTATTTATTTTGAAACCACGATTGGCATGTTTGAGTTTCTCGCGACCACTCGGCGTTTGTACGCCGATGTCGAGGGTTTTGGGTTGGTTTGAGAAAGCAACCATAGGTTTTGATCTATGTGAGATTCGCGTATCGTTTTGGTCATGAGTCGGATTTTAATGCGATACGGTGCGTTATGATATGTAGGTACCCCATGTGGACTTCGATACGACAAGCAAGCGCATGGCGATGTCGGCACCGGCGAGCGAGGACCAGGTGAGTAGATTTATATCTACGGGGAGAAGTCGGGTGGATGGCGTATAGCACCCCCGCGGTCCGTAGTATAGTTCATATATATATATGTTTATATAGGTGTTTTATGATACGAGAATATTTATTCATGATATGTTTATGTGTTCATGGATTACCTTAGGGTTAGTTGCGAAACCCTAGAGTAGTTGTTATACCCACATACGCACACACAGACTTGCATACATTACTTTCTTGTGCGTAGATGGGGATGTGTATATATGTATATACGCGTGGGTATGGGACTATGCATATATACATTCATATACACATGCATGGATGATGAGGATAGTACTTGGGATTTGACATGAGTCGATGAGATTTGATTTGAGGCCGTGAAATCGGTGATTTAGCAGGGTTCCTATTTGAGATACGACATGACGTTGTAGCGGGTCCTTGACGTAGTATTTCACACACGTGCATGCATACTTAGGCGGTATCAGTATTGTACTAGACGTAGATCAATACCCCGATCATGATATTTGATAAAGAGGATACTAGATGAATAGTATGATGAATGTGATATTGACCCGTACCCAGATTTGTGATGCCGTACGACGGATTTACGTACGAGCTATATATTGATTATTGATCCGCACTCTTGACTTGGGATGTCTTATTATAGATATGGTATCGGATATGATATTATTGAGGCGGGATCACCGACTATACATATACATGTATGTATATGTATCGACTCAGATGATAGGCGGTTTCCTTACCTGTAGTTCAGCTTGTTAGTTCAGCCGTATAGTTTAGTGTAGTTGTTAGATTAGATTAGACTCCTACCTATTTCAAAACTAGCGGATCGTGGGTATTTTAAAAGACAGGTCAAGAGATCTACGGATATTTCAAAAGACGTATCCTTTCTTAAAACTACCGTAGCCCTATTTTCAAAACCCCACGATTCGTGTTATTTCAAATGGCACCATTGTTTAATATTTAGCTCCCGCTCATTTTGGTTGCTCGCTCCGCATCGCATGCTTATATTATGATTCATATCCTATTATTAATATCATGCTGTTAGGACACCAACACCATTACCGATGACGCGTAAGTACCATGTACACTTACTTGCCGGCTCACACACATCTTCATCGGTAATTGCCATGTCACGAACACTTTAGAAAATACTATTTCAGTTGACTTAGGTTGTTAGCTAATAGTTTAGACATGATATTAGTGTACTTGCCTTATATGCTAGTTAGACATTGTAGTTATTGCCTGCTACTTCATGCATGTTATTTTTCACTGTTGTGTCGCATTCATGGATTCTCATGCCTATATTCACTGTTTACATGCTATTGATGACTTGGATTCGGATTCCATGAGATTTTCTGGATTTGGAGGAAAACCGCAAAAACATAAATAAACCTTTTCTCTCTTTTAAAATAAAAAGTGCGGTTTTTTCCATGATGTATGAGTCGTCCACCATGAGTTTGCTGATGGATTTCGAGACCCGATTCGAGGAGACGGATGAACCGTTTTGGGTACATGGTGGACCCAGTAAGGTACCCCGGGGCAAGAAGCGCGTGATGATGACGATGTGAGCCTGGCAGGGGAGCACTACCTACCGGTGATTTTACCCGACGCGTCGGATATCCGGAGGATACCGTCTTGGTCTTGAGATGGATGGTAGGGGCCGGTCTCGACTGACGGCGGCCTAGATATTGTGATTGAGACATTGAGATTTCGAGATATTGAGGTACAGAGACTGTGATACAGAGATATCGAGATATTGGGATTACGTTTTGTGCCGATGCTAGGCACTGTTTTATGCTGATTTCATTATGATACCTCATTTTAAAAATACAAGGAAATCTCATTAAATTATGAAAACAGTTCTTCATTTACATGTATTCTGTTTTCATGCATTCATACCTCATTCATACGATATATTGCTACCTGAGGCACTGACACGGGCACATGAGATTACACTCGGGTTAGATATTTACCCTACCCTTATTATAGGTTGCATGTTATATATATAATTGAGGATATATTATGATCATTGACCTAGGTTGCGTTATTTATGCGATTTCTATTCGTAGATGTTTTTCTATTCACGAGTTGGCAACTCACCCCCGTTGTGCCCCAGTTTCTTGCAGGTTTGCCGTACAGGTTCCATTATGGCTTTGCGGGAATCTTCTTCAGGTGACTTGCTAGTAGGTGGGTTATTTGTATCATACCCATCATTATACATTGTATATTATTATTCAGTTGTATCTAGAAGTTCCATCAACCAAACATGTATTTATTTTGAGATAGAGACCAGTGATGTTATTCCTTCGACCTTAGAGTCGCGCGTTATATTTCTGCGGTTTTCTTGTGGTTTTGAGTTTCCTTTTGAATTTTGATCCTCGCCGTGGGCGTTGTATATTATATTGCTTGTGTGGTTGTGACCGTCGATTGACGAAGAGCTAGCTCCCGCTTGGGGATGACTTTTTATTGATTTCGTATACTATTCATGTTGTATCCCGTTTGCGGGCCAGTATTTACAAAGGAGACTCTGCCGAAATTTTCAGTAAATTTTGATGTTCTAAAAAAAAACCCGCATAATTCGGCTTATGCTATTAAAACTACTTGTTTTAAATTGGTTTTCCTTCACTCTACTACTTTTTTTGGTTTGGATTTCTGGGTTTTCGGCTTGCTTAGATTACGTACGCCTCGAGACGTTTCGTAGTTTAAGTGCCGGTCATGTTCCGTCTTTCGGGACGTGACATAATCCCTCACACTTAGCTTTAAAGATATCATCTTGCATGCTAAACCCTAATAATCTAGCAAAGATCCCGTCTTTGGGTTGTTCGGCACATGTAAAATTTTATTCGGGCATGTTTGATGCTTTATGAACCTTCACAAGTGTGCCTAGGAACCCTACAGTGAACCCGTGGGAAGCATCCAGAGCAAAATTCTTGGTCACGTGGAACGCGGATTATGTCACTCCTGATCCCGTGGAAAACGTCAAGAGCGGATCCTGGTCCTCGCAGAGCACGGCAATGACCCCGTGTGAAGCATCCAGAGCGGAGCCTGGTCCTCGCCGAACACGGCAGTGAACCCGTGGGAAGCATCCAGAGCAAAAATTCCTGGCTACGTGGAACGCGGATTATGTCACTCCTGATCCCGTGGAAAATGTCCAGAGCGGATCTTGGTCCTCGCAGAGCACGACAATGACCCCGTGTGAAGCATCCAGAGCGGAGCCTGGTCCTCGCCGAACACGGCAGTGAACCCATGGGAAGCATCCAGAGCAAAAATTCCTGGCTACGTGGAACGCGGATTATGTCACTCCTGACCCCGTGGAAAATGTTCAGAGTGGATCCTGGTCCTCCCAGAGCACGGTAATGACCCCGTGTGAAGCATCCAGAGCGGAGCCTGGTCCTCGCCAAACACGGCAGTGAACCCGTGGGAAGCATCCAGAGCAAAATTCCTGGTCACGTGGAACGCGGATTATGTCACTCCTGGCCCCGTGGAAAACGTCCAGAGCGAATCTTGGTCCTCGCAGAGCACGACAATGACCCCGTGTGAAGCATCCAGAGCGGAGCCTGGTCCTCGCCGAACACGGCAGTGAACCCGTGGGAAGCATCCAGAGCAAAATTCCTGGTCACGTGGAACGCGGATTATGGTACTCCTGACCCCGTGGAAAATGTCCAGAGTGGATCCAGGTCCTCGCAGAGCATGGCAATGACCCCGTGTGAAGCATCCAGAGCGGAGTCTGGTCCTCGCCGAACACGGCAGTGAACCCGTGGGAAGCATCCAGAGCAAAAATTCCTGGCTACGTGGAACGCGGATTATGTCACTCCTGACCCCGTGGAAAATGTCCAGAGCGGATTCTGGTCCTCACAGAGTACGGCAATGACCCCGTGTGAAGCATCCAGAGCGGAGCCTAGTTCTCTCCGAACATGGAAGTAAACCCATGGGAAGCATCCAGAGCAAAAATTCCTGGCTACGTGGAACGCGGATTATGTCACTCCTGCCCCCGTGGAAAACGTCCAGCGCGGATCCTGGTCCTCGCAGAGCACGGCAATGACCCCGTGTGAAGCATCCAGAGCGGAGCCCGGTCCTCGTCGAACACGGCAGTGAACCCGTGGGAAGCATCCAGAGCAAAATTCCTGGTCACGTGGAACGCGGATTATGTCACTACTGACCCCATGGAAAATGTCTAGAGCGGATCCTGGTCCTCGCAGAGCACGGCAATGACTCCGTGTGAAGCATCCAGAGCGGAGCCTGGTCCTCGCCGAACACGGCAGTGAACCCGTGGGAAGCATCTAGAGCAAAATTCCTGGCTACGTGGAACGCGGATTATGTCACTCCTGACCCCATGGAAAACGTCCAGAGCGGATCCTGGTCCTCGCAGAGCACGGCAGTGAACTCATATGAAGCATCCAGAGCGGAGCCTGGTCCTCGCCGAACACGGCAGTGAAACCGTGGGAAGCATCCAGAGCAAAAATTGGACTGTGAAGTCCTTAAACTCACGGACTATGATGTCCTTAACCTCGACCGTGATGTCTTAAAACTAACATTAGACTGTGGGGTCCTTAAACCCATGGACTATGATGTCCTTAACCTCGACCGTAATGTCTTAAAACTAACATTGGACTGTGAGGTCCTTAAACTCACGGACTATGATGTCCTTAACCTCGACCGTGATGTCTTAAAACTAACATCGGACTGTGGGGTCCTTAAACCCATGGACTATGATGTCCTTAACCTCGACCGTGATGTCTTAAAACTAACAACGGACTGTGGAGTCCTTAAATCCACGGACTATGATGTCCTTAACCTCGACCGTGATGTCTTTAAACTACGGTATCCTGGAAGACGTCCAGAGTGGAGCCTGGCCCTCGCAGAACACGGCAGTGAACCCGTGGGAAGCATCCACAGCAACCCTTAGCTCCGTGAAATGCGGATAAGGACAACTTTATCCATCACTTGCGGGTCTTTACGACTCGTAAGGGAGTAAATTCTCTTGTGAGATCCTTATGACTTTCAAGAGAAAACACACTTAGGAATCCTCACGATTCTTAAGGAGAAATTACACCTACGGGATCCTCTCGACCGGTAGGGAGAAAATTCTTTATGAGACCTTCACGGCTCATAAAGTTGAAAAGTCTTAGGTGACAGATCCTAACCCTGTTTTCTAAGCCATCACTACCTTACAAGGAGCACAAGATTGACAGTTATATATATCTACAGACCGTACTTTCTAAAATCACATGGCCAACAACACAGCAAGAAAGAAGAAAGCAGAGAGATGACACAAGACATTACGAAGAACGTGTATCTTTTATTCATAAACTCAATTGAATACAAGATACATCGTATAAAAGAATGAAAAAAATGGATACATATTATTCAAAGATTATAAGTGTATAATTGATACAAAGGCAGCTACTGAGAAAGAAGCGTTTTTAACAAGTCTGTAAGATGCTCTCGCACTTCTTTCAGTGCCTTCTCATGATCAGCCGCCGTGGCCAGCTCCGCTTCGATTCGAGTCCTTTGTTGCAAGCAGGATTAAATCTTCTCATCGATTTCCCGTTGGGCAGCTTCGCGACTCTGCGTAACCCACTCGATAGAGTCGAGCTTCCGTCTCAATACAAGCCCGTTCGAGATACATCGCTGCAAGGTGTCAAAGACAACTCTCAGTTGTGCGGCGTTCACTTCGACCTGGACACGCAATTGGACAGACTCAGCGGAAGCCTCCTCGCATTCCTTCTGCCTCAAGGTCGCTTCTTGTTCGAAATGGCGGAGGAAGGACGCACTCTGCTCGACCCATGCGGCCCGCTGGGAGTTCAAAGCCTGAGTCTCAGGGGCAAGATGCATAAGTTCAAGCTGATGCAGACAGGTCTCGATCTTCCTACAGTGATCAACCCAAGACTCGACGACGCCTTCATTATGGAAATTTACAAGCGTCGCCAGCATCGGATTGACCTCAGCAGCGAAATCTGCGGCAGATGTAGGAGCCTTCGCGTCAAGCTCCTCGACGTATTCGCTCAGCATACGCAGACTCGTCACAGCACCCTTTGAGGATGGACGCCTGGAGAAGGGGCCTGCCGACATCATAATACAAGGTTCGAAAGAGGCCGGAGTTGAAGTGACCGCTACAAAACAAATCACAATAAGATGACGGATCAAGAAATATAAGAGATTCATGAAAAATGGGATTTACTATACCAGCTGCGGCAGGTGGCAAAGCCGGGAGGACCAGCGGCGCAACTGATCCCTCATCTCCTCCTTCAATCTGTAGTACTGCAATCAAGGCAAAGAAGAATCAGAAATGATTTCATTATCGGTAAAAGAAAGAGCATTAATTGAAAGCTGTATTCACCAGCGCCACTGGATGAAGCAACTTTCGACGAGAAAGAGAAGTGGGGATGCAGCGCCTGGTACAGGTGGTCAAAAAGGACTCCTGCAAAAGAGCGATCACGCAACGTCAGTACATGAATTATATATCCGAGAGATAAGACTGATGGGTCACAAATCCAAACCTTCCAGCATTTGCGACAGTGCGAGAGAAGGTAGAGAGGTGGTCACCGTCAGGGCGGTAACTGACGGCGCTGTCTCGAGTAGCGCGACATCAGCACTAGCCGCAGCTGCATTAGAAACAAGATAAACCCTGTCAGGAAAAATTGAAAAGGGATTGTAGAATAAAAAGAAGGTCGGTGACTTAAAATCTACCTGATGAGTCGCCGGTCGGAGCCCTGACTAGGGCATCACTCGATACAACAGCGGTGTATCCCTCTTCCATCGGAGTGGTCTCACTTCCCGTCGCTTCGTCCCCTGACTCCACGAGAGCCGTCGTCACACTTGCGACGCTAGGAGACGACAAAGAGCCGAAGGCGGGAAGGGCAATGATCGGAGCGGTGCCCGACTCTTGAGAAAGAGCGGCCACCTCGGACCCAGCAATTGTGCCCGTTTCACTCGCCACCACCTCGGGCTCAGTAGTTGTAACCATCTCATCCACCGCTGCTTTAGGCTCCGCCGTGGTAGCCGTCTTGTCGGCCACTACCTCGAGCCCGGCAATTGCGACCACGTCATCTGCCGCCGCCCCGGGTTCGGGAATAGTAGCTACTTCTTCCACCGCTCCCTCAGGCTCAGCGGTCGCTGCAACTTCTTCGGGAAGACTCGGCTCTGCAAAGATAAGATATATGAGAACTGATAGCTTAAAACTTTAACAACGGAACCTCACGACACATTACCTGAAGTTGATTTACCGTTCACTTCCCGAGCCGCCCGTGCCGTCCGTCTATAAGCAGTAGACAAGGCGACCGGAGACTTCTATGAAGGAGTAGCAACAGGGGCAGCGGCGCTTGAACCTGCTCCTGCAGCTAAAGCAGCACCGCGCTCCTTTGCTGCGTGCCTCAGGCACTTCCTTTCCTCCCGAGCCGTCAAAACAGACCTTTTAGAAGCCTCCTTCAACAGGACGTTATCGTCCACATCCAGGGTTACCTCTGGAGCCGCCAAGGCTTCCGTCATCGGTTTTTTTAAGTAAGGCCTCTTTCGACAGTACCGAAGAGGCCGGGACTTCTGTAGTTGGCCCGGGAAGAATTTCCGCATCAGCTTGCGGGATCGGCATTGTGGTCCCGGCGATAAGACAAAGAAAGGGTCAGATCACTCATAAGAAACAAAGGCGGAAACATGGCGAACTGAAATGTACCGTGGCCCAAGGAGGCCGGAAGTCGTTCATCTTCCTCAAAAGTCTTGAGAGAAGCGGCGAGAGCTTCTTCGGTAGAAATGCCTATTGAAGAAGGAAAAGCGTCAGTCAAAAAAAAATAACACAAGTATGATGCAATGGCGAAAAATACAAATAAATATTACCTGATCACGCGAGAATAGCCAACCTCTCTTCGCGTCTTGCTAATCGCTCGGAAGCTGCAATGGCAGCCGCCAGATCAGCATCATCTGGCGGCATGAACAAGCTTTCATTGGTCCTACACTCGCTCAAGCCCTCACTATAAGGAGCATGAGGCTCCTGGCCAAGTACCACGTCAAGAGAAAACATCGACTTTTTCTTCTTCTGAGAGCGAGCTCCGGTCGCAGCCAACACCAGCTTGCGCTTAATGGCCACCTTGGGACGGCAAGTCCCGATATCCGAGCCCACGCCGGATTCGGGCAAGGGTACATTCACCATCTCCGCACGAGCATGAGGCACCGATGGCGCATCTACCGTCTCCACAGAATCACGGGGCAATCCACGCGTCGGGCTTAGTACACGTGGAGGCTCAACTGCAACAACCTCTCTTAGCGAAGGGGGCACGGCGATCCGTTGCCTTAAAGGGACGTTGCGATCGCTGGCAGGGGGCGCACTCTTACGATCGAGCAACAGCCGCCTCTCTTCCCTGATGAAAGCACCCATCGCGTGCTGATACCAGGCCCCGTATACATTAAGGGCCCTCGGGATGCAACTTGGCTCGCTAATGAAGAAGTGGGAGCCCGTATTCAAGCGCATAAAGTGATGCAGCGCATCCCGTATTCCCTCTCTGGTAGCAGCAGGTTCTTCCAAAAACGCCTCCAGTGGGACCCCCTGGTTATAACTTAGCTACTGGGCAAAATGATGGGGGTTGTATCTCATAAAAAGTGCCGCATCATTTTGCCTGAATACGAGGAAGCCCGGCCTGATGGAGTATAGATGTAGAATCTCCCGAGCTTTGAACACAGAGGTCCCGTCCTTAAAATTGTCGCGCAATGCCAGCACCGTCTTGGAAGTTTCCTGGCCGATTGTCAGGACTTTGTCCGTGAAAGACATACCAGCCCTGACCGTACGGACGAAGAAGCAGGCCCCTAGCTTCCCGCTGAGACAGATTCACGATAGACGCGTTAACCAGTCGTATAATTCGCAGGAGCTTGCATTTCTCGTAAAACGATGGTCTTTTATGAATACCAAATACCCCGAGCACGTGCATTTCCATCCACGAAGTAAATTAGTGCATCGGGAAGTTGGCAGCTTGCACCCCCGGTTCAGTTGTATCCGCCGCCACGCTAAGACCGTGGTACAGGTGGGCCAGCCCGACAATCCCGATGGCCACTTGTATTCCGGCCACCATTCGATGTACCGGGTAGAAGACGGACGGCCTCATATAGCGAGGGTGCATGGAGAGAGCGAACCAACACAACCATAACCCGAGAAACCCGAGAAAGAAAGTTTCTTCGTCAATGCCCAGAGCAGCGATTTCTGATAGAGGGATGATCGCGGCATCGGGAAGATAAAAACCCTTCTGTTCATCTTCCAGTGCTGGTCAACGATCCAAGCCAAAGCCGAAGGGATCGTCGAGCTTGGCAAATTTTTCGCCTCGTTGCGATAGAATCTCCGGGCGAAGAAACCGGGCAATGAAGTCTGCGAAGCTGACCCCCCGGCCTCCGGATTCTAAGAAGAGGCTCTCGTACATGTTCAACACCTTCATCATACTAGGAAACTGGTGCTGAATATCATTCTCCGGCGTTAGGCCCATCACCACCGGCTTGGTGGTAAAGACGTATTCATCCGGAGGAAGCAGCTCCTCATAGTGCTCCCCCTTCACCGGCAGACCGGAAATCTCAGCAAATTCTTCTAAGGAGATGGAGACTTCTCTGTCCACTAGAAGAAAGGTATGGGTTGGGATGTTCCATTGCTTTAGGAACGCCTTAATCTACCTTGTCAGAGGAGCAGAATATTGGAACATCGAAGCATAAACACAGGGTATAGACCGATCTTCAGCAGGTGCGTCTTCTTCGCTGACAAAATGTACCCGGCCCACTGCAAATACCCTGCCGAATGTCGGGGGGTCAACCCGATATTGTAGGGTTGTCCCCAAGGACGCGACTCGCCCTGGCATATGCGCTGCCCCAAAGTATCCAAAGCTGCCGGCAGCTGCATGGGTATGGCGACAATCGAAGGTTGAAGAAGACCCTCCGAAGTCCAATTGACAACCTCCACGGCATAGTTCACCGGGGGTGCATCTGCATACGAAATCGATGAGATCGGATCCGACAGTGTCGCACAAGAGAAGCTTCGGTGACTGATCAGTCGAAAATAATGTATTTTTAACTCGGCAATTTCCCTATCATTTGCACTCATTTAGAAGTGTTCGGTATTCATATTTCACATATTAGCAAAACAGTCCTGAAATATCTAATTGCATGTGTTAGACTCTAAAACCGACATTTCTGAGGAAATTATGTGTTTATCATGGCATCGCATCATTTCTGTATTTGCGCAACACTTGTCTTGAGTCTCTGCAGGAAAATACGGAAGAAAAACCAAAGAGCTGATCAAAAATACGCCAACTCAATGATTTCAGATCTGGTAGTGACACAGAAGACAAAACAAAATTCAATATATCAAACAAAAGCCCAAAAGTCAGCCCAAGTTCGACACAGAAGACCCAAGCCATGAAGTCTCCCGTGGCGGAACCGCGGCGGGAGCCGGCTTGCGCCGCGGGAGCTGGCTTGCGCCGCGGTTCCGCGGCGGTTTGGACACGTCAGCAAGGAATTTTCACTGCAGAATTTTTATCTCAGGGCCCACATTCTTTTATGATATGTCAAATTCCAGAAGGACCTCGAAGCTACTGCCAGATCAGCAAAGATCATTAAGCAAGGCTAATCCTAATTAAGCTCCTAACTAACCTCTTCTAGAAGCTCCCTCCTAACTAATCACATCTAGAAGCTTCTCCTCTAACTAACTTTTGGAGGGAAATTCAAATTTCCTCAACAAACTTTTGGAGGGAAACTTAGAATTTGAAATCCTAGATCTAGGGTTGGGATGTCTATAAATAGGAACCTAGACCTAGGGTTAAAGGCTAATCAATCATTAGGGAATCAATCTTTGTTAATCTTTTAGTTAGCTAGTTCATTCCCTCTTACATCATTTTCTTCCACAAGTCTAGTGATAAGGCTTGTGCGAAACCCTTATCCTAATTCCACTCCAAATTCAAGATCTTGAGTACCAATCAAGCGAGAAGCCTTCAACCTTTTAGGAGCCGAGCCGATCTTCAATCGGGCAAGTTATCCAAGCCGATCCGCGACTCATGGAGACAAGCGAAGCCAAATCGACGATCGAGTTCTTCCTCTTATAGTTCTTGAGCGAATGTAACGAAATTGTTGATATAAATAAAAGGTGAAATTCTTGAATCTTGCTTTCTTTTAATTCTTGCATCATGATTAGATCTCAATTTGTAATTGTTGTTCTTGTTGTGATGTTTGAGTAAAACTCCGATCGTTAAGGAGTCGAGACGATCAATAGAATGATGATGTAACAAATCTTGAAACGATTTTTAAGTCCTACGAGTTTTGTAAACCCTAGCAAGTTCAAGAATCGATGACCTAGTTTCGTTGCGATGCTTTCTTGATTTGTGATTGCTCGAAATTAGGGATCTATGATCGTTTATTGAATTTACTAGAGGCTAGCATGTGAATGATATCGACGAATGAACAAGGGATAAATGATGAAACCCTAGATTCACTAGAAATCCCTAATTCTCGTCGATCATCATCGATCTAGTATCAACTAATCGAAGGATAAGAATATGTCATTATAAGATTACATCACATCTATAGATCCGATCGATTCCTACGAGCCTCATTTCGATTCTTGAGATTTGGTTTGGAAAAATCATCAAACTATCAATTCTTGATTCTATCTTTTTCTTGTTATTAGATCTATATTTTCTAATTCTTGAACTTCAAATATAAATCTTGAATTGTTTTGTTTTTTTTTCTTTATGTTAGTTATATGTATGCCCTAGAGGCCATTACTGTACAATGGATGTATATTGTAGTGGATGCTGGGACATATATAGGGAGGACTTTCTTACTCGACATGATAGTATGCTATCTGGTTGCTCTTTACCTTAACGTGTATATTGATTGTCTCTCTGTTACATATTGGTATAGCCCTTAGGATGTGTACTTGACTATCTGGATTATGATGCGGATCATACTAGTGGGGACATGGTAGTCCATAAGTACATCCTTCAAAGTCCTTAGTCGTGGGTGTATCGAGACGGGGCATCGATATACCAGAGTAGACTAGCGTGTACCTTCTCGACCCATACAGATGGGCGATGGATGATCCCATATCCATCGGTGTTTGACATCAGAGATGATATACGGGTGCTCAGTAGAGACTGGGTACACTGGACGGACTCGCCGAGAACTCCCAGATGGTATTATACCTCACGTCAGATGGCAGTTCTCAGGTGACACTGGTACAGAGTAGTCTGTTGACCCGAGATCGTCATAGAGTCTTGTGTGGTTCTCACTATGCTTTGATTTCCATCTTACCACGTACAAGAGGGCGTGCAAAACGGTGGTTTTTGGGTACAGTCCCGAATCACATGGAGGCAATGAGCGATAGGAGGGGATTCGTCTCTCCCGGTATAGGGGGTTGATGTTGCGCTGTGTACGATTGGCTATAACAGGAAATCCCTGGCCAGGGTTGCTGAGATTTACTGGTAAGTGTTACCAGTAGTTTCTCGAATTGTTATAGACCTCATATCGACACGACTTATCGAGCTATTGGGGTCTGACGTTTACCACCCCTAGGCAAGATATGCGACATATCAGACGATCAGACCGGACTGTACGGTAGTGTTACTGGTTGGATTCACTGGAGTGTGAGCGGGTTTGCTCGTCGATCTTCAGATCGTTCAATACCCGGGTGGCCGTTACGTTTAGCAGACCGCTTGCGGCTTGTGGATGCTTGATATGATCATCATCTGCTGCCGGCGTATTGACGAGTCTTTAGAGTCCTACACAGAGGTTTCCTGGCTCAAGCGAAACGAAATAGGAACATATGAGATATGTGCGGGACCGAGAATAATACATGTATGTGATGCCGTATTTCATTCTCGCGATCAATGTGTCGAATGGTTGTATGCGATATAACCTAGTTATCGATTCAAGCGTTGATTCGATAAGCCGATACATTGTATATTAGTCGGTTGTGTGCGACATGACCGGATCATTGAATCAAGTGTTGATTTAATGATTCAATGCATAATTATATATTTGATATATAACTTTGCATTAACTAGTGTTGGTTCACTTTAAATGGATTTTCTCACTTGGTTTGTGCACATTGTATATGTGATATACTTTTGTACACAAGATTGTATCATGTTTGATGATACATGCTTACTTGGTTAAGTGTAAAGAATTAAACCATGGTTAAACTAATGATTAGGGTTTAGTTTATCCATTACTTATTTATTCATTTATTTATTTTCTTTTTCATTTTGGAAAGGATAAATGAATGGTGGGTTATTTTGTTTGTTAGTTGAATCTTCTTGAAGCTTTGACTAAGTCTTCACTCTTGTCTTATACTTAACCCTAACCATTCATGTTAACCATGGTCTATTCTCTACACTCAACTAAGGTTAGTATATGATAAGTATTTCAATTATATTCTAATTATTCAATACTTATCATATTCTATCATAACATTCTTCTTCTTCTTCCTTGAACTCAAGAAGAAAACCTTGACTTCATCAATGGTGGATTAATGAAATGAGTGAGAAATCCAATTCTAAAGTCTACCCACTTCCTATTTCTTCATCCTCTACCTCTTGCCAAGTAGTAGAGTGTGTTTCCTTCACAAGTTTTCATGGCTTGGTGAAGGTGGAGCTTGATCTAGTGATGCTTCGACGTAGATCATCTTCGGCACGTCGTCGATGACCTAGCCCGTCCATTCTCCGATGAAGCCGATGCTAGAGCCCAGGGTCCGACTTGGACAGCGAGGAGACTTCATCACGGAGCCGTGGAGGTGGAGGACCGGATCTACAAAGGTTGTATATCCGTACTTGTAGTTAAGTGTTAACTAGTTTCATTTTATCGCCTAGATTTCTAGCCAACGATCCGTACACTAGGGTTTCTCGGCACCGAATTTTTGAAATTGGCATGGTAGATGCCTTTAGAGACCTCTTGAGGATGCCTAGGATCCCTACAGTGGTATCAGAGCCTAGTTAGAGCCTTAGGCGAAGTTTAGACGGAGTTTGAAAGCCGGACGAACCGAAAACCTAAACCCAAAATGGCTCTCTGGACTTTTTCTAAAAACAGGGATTTTTCAGTATTAAAAATATGTAGAAATATCAGCAGGAATATCTAAGAGTTACTGTAAATTTCGATGCCTTAATTCCATTAAAGCGCCGCGCTTCCGCGGCACGAGCCTGGCTCGTGCGGCGGAACCGCGGACTGTTTGTCGTGTTATGAGTTGAAGTTTGCACAGTAACTCCTATTTAACAGTGCTGGTTTTCCTGGGTATTTTTAATATTTTTTCCAGAGTTTTAATTTTCAGGGTTGTTTTGGGGATTCGAATGTTCGATCGGACTATCAAATTTTGTCTGTGTGCTTTTCCAGGTATTTTTAGAATATGTTAAAAAGTTCGACCGGATATAAATACCCACTTTTTCCCCTGCCGGGAAATTTCCAATTGTTGGATTTTTCCATAGTTTAACGACGTTCTAAGTAGTGCAAGTAACGCGATGGACCCTCTAGAAGACAACAAACCTTAACTTGATTATGTGACCGTCTTGAACTGCCCTTTGAACCTTCGGGTTTGGGGCAGTACGGCGTGCCACATGTGAGGCGTTGGCTTGACCCTTCTACGGCTGGACCGTTGGTACTGAGGCACGAACTGAATGTTGTTAGACTTATTTCATGTGTTGAGTAGTATCGGGAAAACTTGGGTGTTCGATTGTTCGATCGAAAAGTTTAACATTTTCTGTTTATCCGGAATGTGATACAATAATTGGAATTCACAAATAGTTATGAGATAACGGAATGAATATTATAAACATAGCAGTTTAGTCTCACTTGATCGGTTGCCACGGAATTTTGATGTGATCAAAAGTCTGTCGCAATCACGTAGCGTACGCGGATACTCGCTGGGTAAACTTAATAGACAGCCTCACTCCATAGCCCCGACCAAGTGACTGTAGGAGAACCCCGTCGCCGAAAGCATCCGTCCGGGTGCTCGCGGCAGCGGTGTTCCGCCTTGGTGCACTTCGTCGACGGTATCGGGGGTGCGGCCGCCTACTAAATTTTGCGACGAGCATTCGATCAGGATGTCGGGAATCTTGTTGAATTACCCGACTTGGTATTGAAAAGTGTTTTCGATAATGAGACTAAAATGCGGAGTTTATAACTGTTAGGCATGTGATGTCTAAGTAATTCATTTGATTAGGCATGTGATGTCTAAAGAGATTGCGGATTCCAACTGTTGTAGTTTTACACTTTCTTTTCTGTGACCGTAAGTGTAATATGTGATATCGCCGGTTTCGTTGCTATACGTCAACGACAATTGGGATGCGCATATTTACTTACGTTGATGACATGTGATGTTATGTGTTGCTGGATATGTTATATTGGATCGTCGTGTTTGAATAGCCGGGGGTTTTTATATGAGATGAGTGTTTTTCATTTTCATTCATGTAAAAATTTGTATGTAATATTCTTTTATTGGGGCGCTTCCAGGCTGCGGAAGTTGTCACCGTTGATGTATATTATTTACTTTTCCGCACTAGGATAGACCCAAGGAGGAGGGCACAAGTAACCGGGTTCTGGAGTCCAGTGGGAGACCAACTCGAGGAGTCGAGTCCGGGTCTCCTAACTCCAGAATTGGTAGGGTTGCTTGCCGCTCTCGTAGGGGTCTAGGGGTGTGGGTTTGGCTATTCATCACGACCGTGGAATCCGTGTTTTATACTGGCTCGTATTGAAAACACGGACATCCTAGTATATCCAATATTTCATATGTTTCTTCTGCTGCGATATCTGTGATGTGATCATGTGATGTTCTATGATAGATACAATATATAGTATATATGATATATTATATAGACGTTACTTATGTTTTACACCCGCGCTAGCCCTGCCCTGCTCTGCCGTTAGTTACCTAACCTAACGGTGCACGAGGGGACATCGAGGCGAATGCGGATGGCATAAGTGTACGTCGTATTTATCTGTGATGTTTAGGTATTTAAATGATGGGACTTCATTAATGAGATTAATGAAATAAAAGAAACCTAAGATGTTGTAGAATCGAATTTCAAAATAAAACAGGTAGCTACAGTTCTTGCTTTGCACAGCGGTATATATGATATATCCTGCACCTTATTCGATAAGGAAAGGACCGAGATCCCTTCACCGGGAGTGACTCCTTTAACAATAACTGGCAGATGCTACACACTCGGTTTGTCTTCTGATTGCTTTTAAGAGTTTTTTCTTTGCACAGTGATATATATGATATATCCCGCACCTCATTCGACGAGGAAAGGACCGACGATCCCTTCACCGGGAGTGACTCCTTTAGTAAAACTAGAAAATCCTCAAAAACACTCCATTTCAAAATTCATTCGATCCTACAACGATATCAAGTTCATTACGCAATAGGTTTTCAGAAAAACCTGTCGTAGCCCTCCGTCATTTAAGATAAATCATGTTTAGTATTCGTGCTGCGTTTGTTGACCTTGTCAAGGCGCAGTGTGCGGTAGCTAACTAGTATTTATCTGCTTATGCATATGATGCAGATTGGGTTAGGGTAGTCGTGCGGCCTTGTTGACCTTGTCAAGGGTCATGCGGGTGGGTTTGATTCAATCAAGAAATGACGGGTTGAACTTGACTTACGGTCTATGGTTTGTTGACCTTGTCAAGGTCATAGATCGTTCGGGGCAAAATATTATCGAGAATTTCAAGTGTTGAAATTTGCAATGAGATTGCATACCTTCTATGAGATAGTTGGATCCCGATACCCGCTGCGAGTAAGAGTTACTCCTGGGAGAGTTTTATACATTACAATTAGCCGATCAAGTAGGTGTCTAGAAAGGTGTTAACGAGGTTACGCCTCTGGGAAAACGAGGTTTACATTAATTAGGTTCGTGCGAAAGCACGGGGGACCTCCCTCAAAGTCCTGACACTGGCCTGGCTGAAAGATTGACGAACTTGTAGTGTGTAATTAATCCCGGCTAGTCTTTCCTTTTAGGGTTTGAAGGAAGATTTGATAAAAAGCAGTGGGAGCCATCCTGATTAGATAAAATAATAACCAATCTATTCTTGCAAGAGCGCACGCTGAGTGTTTTCTTCTCTCTCTCTCCTGGTAGCGACCATATCACGCCTTAATCAAGATAATAATACGGATTATTGACCGAACCCGCTTGTTATATCGAGCTGGGGAACGTTGGTCCCGCTCCAACTTATAATTGTTATAAGACAGAGCAGGAGATTGGGGAATACCAGATTTCCCGTGCCGCCCAAACGAAGAGAGTGCATGCTGATGCATCATCTTCGGGTGTGTTCATTATACAGAACTGTTTCTCAGTATCCTCCGCATCCTGAGTATATGATACCGGATCAGGATCCCAGATATGTAATCTGTTACATAGGGCTACAAAAGGGTAGAAAAACTGAGAACGGGTGATAAGTTTCATGAGGCAGAAAACGGGGCAAGTGTTGCAGCCAAGTCTGTTGGTCACTGTCACCCTGTATTACCAATACATTGATTCTGAACGAATGTTATTAGATACCGAACCTGATATACAAAATCATATCAGTCTCTTTATTAGTAAAGAAATGATAAAATTTTGTATTGTTGGATAATGTTTTGAACATTTCCTATATCAAAAGTTGATCAGATCAGGCACGTTATCTAAAAGCATTAATGTTCTAAATCAAACTACAGTTCTTAGTATATGGAACACACACAAGAGGAAGAGTTCAGAAATGAACGAATTCTTCTTGAGGTATTGTAGACTAGGTCATATCAATGCGACCCGACTAGCTGGAGTTACATATAGATGCATATTCAAATCAGTTTGAATTTACATCTTATGAAAACTTGCCAGTCATGTCACAGAGATAAGATGACCACAGCTCTGTTTATTGGAAATAGAGAAAGAGTTAGTGAACTCTTGGGATGATACATGTTGATGTGTGTAGGTCCCCAGTCTACACATGCCAAGACCGGTTCTTTGTACTTCATTAAATTCTCTGATAATCTCTCAAGATTCAGACATATGTTCCTGTTGAAACACAAGTCCGAACCTTTTGAGATATTCACAGAATATGATTTAGAAGTAGAGAACCGATATCCGGGTATAAGTATTATGTCCTATGATGAGATCAGGGAGGAGAATACTTGTGCATGGAATTCCTGGACTATTCTAAAGGAGAATGAGATTCTCTCTCAGCATTACTCCTCCGTATACACCATAGCACGATGGTATATCGGGGCGGAGCAATTGCACCTTATTCGATATGGTGTGCTCTATGATGAGTACTACTGAGTTACCTATTTCCTTTAGGGAGTTATGTACTTATGAAGCTGCATACCTATTGAATAGGGTTCAAATCAAATCAGAAGCCTACCACTCCATATGAGATATGGAAAGGGAAGAGCCCATATCTTAAGTTAGTTAAGATTTGGGTTGTCCGGCCTATGTCTAAAAGCAAAATCTGGACAAGCTCGAGGCAACGTCTGTCATGTAGAACTGGAAAGGTTCCAGCTATACAAAATACAGCAGGTGATTTGGTACAACCAAAGGATTCAGTAGATACCAACGAACCTCAGCCGCTCCGCCAATCTAGTAGGGTTCCTCACCCACCTGAGAGATACTTCGGTTTCTCTATGACAGTGGGAGCGAGGATTGCATCATAAGATGATGACCCAACTAGTTTCGAGCTGGCCATCAGGAGTGGGACTCTGTAAGAATGGCTGGATGCTTAGAGATCTGAGATGGAATCTTTATACACCAACAAAGTATGGACTTTAGTTGCTATATCTGAAGGGTTAAATCCCCATCAGGAGCAAGTATATCTTGAGAAGATTACTTGGTGTAGATGGAAAAGTTGAGACTTTCAAAGCTAGACTTGTTAAAGGTTTTCATCATTTACCAGGCGTGGATTATGATGAAACCTTTTTCAAGTAGCTATGCTTAAGTCCATCCAGATCCTACTTGCCACGGCTACATACCATGACTACGATATCTGGCGGTTGGGTGTCATGACTGCTTTTCTAAATGATGTTTTAGAAGAGTGCGTCTATAAGTACACAGCCAGAGGGCCTCGTAGACAGTGGGAGCAGCGGAAACGCGTGCAAGTTGTTTTATGTGATAAAGCAGGCATCGCGGAGTTGGAACGTCTGTTTTGATGAAGTAGTCAAAGAGTTTGACATCATCAAAATGGTAGATGAACCTTGTATAAACAAAAAGGTAGTAGGGAGTATGGTGGTGATCCTCGTAGAGTACGTGGATGACATACTCTTGATAGGGAAGGAGCTTCCTATGCTACGCTCGATCAATTTCCGCTTATCATAATGATTCTCCATAAAGGATCAAACTGATTCCTCCTAAATCCTGAGTTTTAGATCTATGAGATAGATTTAATTGGATGTTAGGATTCTCACTAGTTGTAGTGAGATGGTATCAATCGATCCTGGGGAGAATCACTGGAAGGGTTCCAGGGTGATAAAGACGACTGAATGTCAGTCGCAGGCATTGTCTTTACCCTCAGTAAAGGGACGGTACGTTTGAAGAGTTCCAAGCTAGATACCGTGGCATACTAGACGATAAAGGCAGGATATATCGCTACTTAAGATGCTACCAAAGAGGCTGTTTGGATGTATAATAGTTCATGAGATGAACTATGTTCCTCCCATTGTGTGACAATGGTGTTGTGGCTTATGCCAAGGAACGCCGGTCCCATCAGTGATCCAGACTTATTCTAAGGCAGTATCACCTGATCATGGAGATGGTTGATCTCCAAGGTGATCGAGGCAAGGAGAGCAGACTCAGAGGATAACACGGCGGATCCACTCACGAAGGCCTATTCCCAGAGAGAGACTTTTATGGGATGGTTGAGTATGAGATACTTCGACCACTGCTACAGATGGCCCTAGTGCAAGTGGGAGATTGTTAGTTATATGTATGCCCTAGAGGCCATTACTGTACAATGGATGTATATTGTAGTGGATGCTGGGACATATATAGGGAGGACTTTCTTGCTCGACATGATAGTATGCTATCTGGTTGCTCTTTACCATAACGTGTATATTGATTGTCTCTCTGTTACATGTTGGTATAGCCCTTAGGATGTATACTTGACTATCTGGATTATGATGCGGATCATACTACTGGGGACATGGTAGTCCATAAGTACATCCTTCAAAGTCCCTAGTCGTGGGTGTATCGAGACGGGGCATCGATATACCAGAGTAGACTAGTGTGTACCTTCTCGACCCATACAGATGGGCGATGGATGATCCCATATCCATCGGTGTTTGACATCAGAGATGATATACGGGTGCTCAATAGAGACTGGGTACACTGGACGGACTCGCCGAGAACTCCCAGATGGTATTATACCTCACGTCAGATGGCAGTTCTCAGGTGACACTGGTACAGAGTAGTCTGTTGACCCGAGATCGTCATAGAGTCTTGTGTGGTTCCCACTGTGCTTTGATTTCCATCTTACCACATACAAGAGGGCGTGCAAAACGGTGGTTTTTGGGTACAGTCCCGAATCACATGGAGGCAATGAGCGATAGGAGGGGATTCGTCTCTCCCGGTATAGGGGGTTGATGTTGCGCTGTGTACGATTGGCTATAACAGGAAATCCCTGGCCAGGGTTGCTGAGATTTATTGGTAAGTGTTACCAGTAGTTTCTCGAATTGTTATAGACCTCATATCGACACGACTTATCGAGCTATTGGGGTCTGACGTTTACCACCCCTAGGCAAGATATGCGACATATCAAACGATCAGACCGGACTGTACGGTAGTGTTACTGGTTGGATTCACTGGAGTGTGAGCGGGTTTGCTCGTCGATCTTCAGATCGTTCAATACATTGGTGGCCGTTACGTTTAGCAGACCGCTTGCGGCTTGTGGGTGCTTGATATGATCATCATCTGCTGCCGGCGTATTGACGAGTCTTTAGAGTCCTACACAGAGGTTTCCTGGCTCAAGCGAAACGAAATAGGAGCGCATATGAGATATGTGCGGGACCGAGAATAATACGTGTATGTGATGCCGTATTTCATTCTCGCGATCAATGTGTCGAATGGTTGTATGCGATATAACCTAGTTATCGATTCAAGCGTTGATTCGATAAGCCGATACATTGTATATTAGTCGGTTGTGTGCGACATGACCGGATCATTGAATCAAGTGTTGATTTAATGATTCAATGCATAATTATATATTTGATATATTACTTTGCATTAACTAGTGTTGGTTCACTTTAAATGGATTTTCTCACTTGGTTTGTGCACATTGTATATGTGATATACTTTTGTACACAAGATTGTATCATGTTTGATGATACATGCTTACTTGGTTAAGTGTAAAGAATTAAACCATGGTTAAACTAATGATTAGGGTTTAGTTTATCCATTACTTATTTATTCATTTATTTATTTTCTTTTTCATTTTGGAAAGGATAAATGAATGGTGGATTATTTTGTTTGTTAGTTGAATCTTCTTGAAGCTTTGACTAAGTCTTCACTCTTGTCTTATACTTAACCCTAACCATTCATGTTAACCATGGTCTATTCTCTACACTCAACTAAGGTTAGTATATGATAAGTATTTCAATTATATTCTAATTATTCAATACTTATCATATTCTATCATAACATTCTTCTTCTTCTTCCTTGAACTCAAGAAGAAAACCTTGACTTCATCAATGGTGGATTGATGAAATGAGTGAGAAATCCAATTCTAAAGTCTACCCACTTCCTATTTCTTCATCCTCTACCTCTTGCCAAGTAGTAGAGTGTGTTTCCTTCACAAGTTTTCATGGATTGGTGAAGGTGGAGCTTGATCTAGTGATGCTTCGACGTAGATCATCTTCGGCACGTCGTCGATGACCTAGCCCGTCCATTCTCCGATGAAGCCGACGCTAGAGCCCGGGGTCCGACTTGGACAGCGAGGATACTTCATCACGGAGCCGTGGAGGTGGAGGACCGGATCTACAAAGGTTGTATATCCGTACTTGTAGTTAAGTGTTAACTAGTTTCATTTTATCGCCTAGATTTCTAGCCAACGATCCGTACACTAGGGTTTCTCGGCACCGAATTTTTGAAATTGGCATGGTAGATGCCTTTAGAGACCTCTTGAGGATGCCTAGGATCCCTACAGTTTAAAGTTTCGACTCATCTAATTCAAAAAGACGAACGATTACACTTTCCCTCTGGACGATCCGCACTCACTAACAATCTACATCCGACACCGTAGTTGATTGCGGTCAAATAATTCTTTGATTGTGATTCTATTCATTTTCTAAAACGACACACAAAGAAATGATCAATCAAATGGCGCCGTTGCCGGGGACTATTTGATTTGATAAACACAACAAGAAATTTATTACAATCAAATGGCGCCGTTGCCGGGGATAGTGTGCTAATTGTTCGTATTTTGAAATTTGAGTTGAAAATTTTATTCCATTATAATTTTTAGAAATAAACTCGCACAAACCCTAATACGTGTTTTGTGATTTGATTGCGAATGAATCTGGGATCATTGGAGCTGGAGAAAAATTTTTCTGAAAAATTCAGAGAGTTCAGAGGCTGAAAAGTAGCAGCCTCAAGAAAATTTGTGCAGTGATCTTGCTATAGTACCCGGTTCCGCGGCATTAGGCGTCTCCCGCGGCGGAACCGCGGCGGTTTGACTTCCTCTCTGTACAAAACTTGCAGGTAATCTCCATCTTTCTTATCTCCTTCGCAAAATCTGATCTAAACAACATTTTGTGCAGGTTTCTTTGTAAATAAATCGCAGCGCCGCAAAAGCAAAATAAAATTTGTGCGTGTTTTGATTCTTGGTTGTTTGCAAAATTAATACGGAAATTAAGGGGCAACGACCAAATCCAGATTAGGTGGGGAGTTCATTACCTTTCCTAAGCCCCGAAAATCGCAAAACTTGCATCCGCATTTACCCTAATTAACTAAAAAAAATCTAGAGATGACTCTAAGGACCGTCGCGCTCACTTAGGACAGAAGAAGGCCGTGGGTAATTCATTGCTTATCCGCGTTTTCTTGTGGTGCCTAGGAAAGTGTGTCGAAGGCTAGTGGTTATTAATTAGGCCCACTACTTACGTAGTGGAGTACCTTCCCACTTACCTGGCACTTACCTGGCCACAGGAAAACAAAGAGGCAGTGGAGGATTCTATCCTGCGACTTGTCTTTTGGCAGTTAGGAGCGGTCTAGAGTTTGACCTAGGTGACCACTAGATTCTAGGGTTTTGTGTGTTGCATTTGTTGTGTTGCATCATTTTTTTTCAAAAATCTGTATCAATTTTCAAAACAAACACCGCATTCATATCATTCCCCTAATTATAAATCTACGCTGCCACTTGTACTAACCCTTTTTAGTGCAAGATAGGCTGGACACGGGTTTCTAGTGCCTGTTTAGTCCGCATTCCCTCATCGACCCAAAAGTCGGTATTTCTACATTTACCTTTCTTTTACCCACCACCACACCCACATCGATGGATCTACCTCCATCGAACTTCTTTTCCACTACCCTGCCGCCGTCCGTTGGTGCGCAGAATCCACCTCGCATCTCTCTCCAAGAGAGGTGATATCCTACATGAGGTCCACTTTCCACTTGTCTTTCCATTCCACCAGCCAACGGGGAAAATTTTCAAATAAAACCCCAATACATCAACCTTCTACCAAAATTTCACGGTCTCGAGTCTGAAGACGCATACGTGTTTATCACGAAATTTGAAAATGTATGCGCAATGATAGGTACCTCACAACTTTCTGTGGATGCTTTCCATCTACGTCTTCTCCAATTCACTTTGTGCGATTTAGCCGAGAAGTGGCTATATAACACTACCGCACATTCCATTTCAAATTGGGACGAATTCGTCAAAGCATTCCTTAAGAAATTCTACCCACATCAAAAGACAGCTCGAGTCCGTAGCGAAATCTATCAATTCACCCAGCTTCCAAATGAAACATTTTCAAAATGTCTTGAACGTTTCAAGGATCGTTAGTCCAATGTCCACATCACGGCATCCCAAGATGGGAATTGTGCCGAATCATTTATGAGGGCATTACTCCTTACACAAGACAGACCCTTGAATCAATGTGTCAAGGCAACTTTATGACTAAAGATGATGGGGAAGCCTGGAAATTTCTAGAAGATTTCGCTGAAATTTCTAGAAGATTTCGCTGAAAAATCTTTACAGTGGGAGGGTGTGAGTCAATCTTCTAGGGATGGCAATGATATTTCCATAGGAATTAGAGCTGAAATTTCATCTTTACACAAGAAATTTGACGCTATGGAAAATAAATTTTTAGCCGCCACCCTAAATCAAATGTCACTCTCCAAAACTGTATGTGGTTGCTGTTCTGATCCGTCTCACTTGACGGAAGAATGTCCGTTTCAAGGTCATGAGCATACCAATGCCGCATTTCAAAGACCTAGAAACGATCCTTCTTCCTCCACATATAATCAGGATTGGAAGAATCACCCTAATTTTGCTTGGAACCAATCACAATCTCAAAACACGGTTCCAACCCAACACAATTTCCAAAGGGTCCCTCCACCACAACAGCACCCACCACTTCAATTGAGTCAGCACCCCTTCCAAGCACAAAACTTTCAAATCTGGCCAACACTTTTGCACCGTCTAGTCCTTTGCAATTGACCGGTACAGATAATACCTCTGCACTAGCACAAACTTTGGATACTTTCATGAAACAATCCATCCAAGGGACGGCAAGTTTGCAATCTTCCGTTGAGAATGTGATGAAGATCATTATCTCTCAAAATGAGAACATCAAATCGATGGAAGAACAAATTGCACAACTAAAAGCCAAAATGAGTGCACGAGAGAAAGGGAAACTTCCAGCTCAACCTTTACCCAATCCTGGCTATTCACATCATGTCGATGCACTTATGTTGAGATCTGGAAGAGTGCTTGACCATCACCTTGGGGAAGAGTTTGATGATACTGATAAATCAATCAATAACACCCCGGCTGAGTCCTTTCCTCACACACACACTTTTAGTTCTGACCCCAGTTCTTCTACCCAACCACCTTCTTCCGAGCCTATTCTTCATTTCCCAAAAGGCTCGCCACTTCAGCCCACCTCTTTTACTCCTCCACGGACGATCCCCACTTCTATTCTGGGATCGATTCCACACACACTTCCTTCTCCTATGATGGACCCAGCGCTTATTGCTAAAGCACCTTATCCTAATCGGTTAAGGGCTAACACATCGAGTCCATATATGGAGAAGATTATGAACATTTTTAAGCAAGTTAACACCAACATCCCTCTCCTAGATGCCATCCAACAAGTTCCGTCCTATGCGAAAACTCTTAAGAACTTGTGCACTAGGAAGAGGAAGACTCAAGTGCCCAAGAAGATTTTCATGGAAAAGACAATAGACACGGCTTTCCCCCAACAATTACCGAGGAAACGTAAGGATCCAGGATATCCTACTATTTCCGTTTCTATTGGGGAAAAACACATCAACCGTGCTCTACTAGACCTTGGCGCTAGTGTTAACTTACTTCCATATTCAATTTATGAGCAATTAGGAATCGGAGAGTTGAAGCCAACCAATTGCATTCTCCAGATGGCTGACCGATCAATCACCAAACCTAGGGGTGAACTGGAGGATGTGTTAATAAAAATCGGGGAATTCATATTCCCTGTGGACTTTATTGTAATTGATACACAGCCTGTAGCGAACCCACGGAATCAAATTCCGGTGATTTTAGGTCGCCCCTTTTTGGCCACTTCCAATGCAATAATCAACTGTCGTAATGGTTCTATGACCCTATCTTTCGGGAATAGGTCAATAGAGCTGAACATTTATAAGTTGGGAAGTGTACCCTCCGAACCTACTGCTCAGGTCTGTTCTGTCGACTTAATGGATGTCGACAGCAGCGAAATTGATGATCCTCCTGATATTGATCTAGACTCTTTTCTTACGTTATTGTTTGACCCAACTTTGTATCATACACATACGGACTCTTCCACCGAGATGTCCGGGTCAACAATTAACACTGATTATGAACTGATTTTAGAGTCTGAAGATCACCCCGCACTTTGTAATGACATTATTCATTGGGGTATAGATGGAACTTTTGAGGAGATCTTCGCTGATGAACTCGCATTTTTGAATGACACGGGTGTTGAAATGAATCATCTCCCAATCAATGAAATTGAACCTCCACCCCTTCTTCTGAACTGTAAAAAGAATGCGAGTAATCCATCACATTCACTGCTTCGTCTCTCCAAAATGAGACGCACACACATTCTATTCCACCACTTAACTTTTCCCCACTTCTTCTTCCACCAACCAGAGCACTACATTGATAAAATTTTCGAATGGTTGGTGTTGACGTTCGGTCTTTGCAAAGCTTGGCATCGACCACTGATTTTTGACCCCCTCTTGTGATTTTCAAAGCTTAACATTGTATAACTCAAGTTTGGGGGGGCAATTTTTCTGGCTCTTGAAAAGAAAATTTTTATAAAGTGATGTGCCAAAAATAAGTTTGGGGGAGGATCTTCACTTAAATATTTTGCCTCCACTAATAAATTCCTCCCAAGCTTACAGGTTTTTCGAGATTTAGCGGAAGGCAACAGTGAGGACACTGTTGAAAACAAGTTTGGGGGGGTTTGTGCTTATTTTCGCATCATTTGCATCATACTTTGTATAAGCACAAAACATTTTTTGAAAACCATAAAAATTTAAAAAATTTCAAAATATAAAAATATTTTTTGTACATAAATAAGATAATGAATGTTTAGATAGTGAAAAATTACATCCATGAGATTAGAAAAATTTAAGAAAACCAAGAAAATTAGAAGTTTTCTTATACAAACTAGTAATAAGTAGTTATGAGCCGTTGTCCCAAGGGTTAGTAAGATTAAAGACGTCACTAATCTGAGGATAAAAATAAGTCTGAAAAATAGTTTCTATTCTGGAAAGCCAAACATTTTGAACGTTGATACCCTGCTATTCGCACTTACACACGTCTTAAAGCCTGGGATAGTAGAAGATGCCTTGAAATGCTCGTCTTAAAGCCAAAAGTATGAAGGAAATAAAAAAAAAATGAAATGAAGAAAATATAAAGTGGTGAGAAAAATGGACACTGGTTTTGTTATCACCAAGGGCAATAAAAAATATATAGCGAGGGTGCTTCTTCACCTAGTGCCCTAAGGCCAACTGGTCTGGGAGTCACTGCTAAGCTTTAGGTGGTGCAATACGAGGAAAATACACCAAATAAGCAAGCACATGAGTAAACGGTCGGTTAGTACCTCAAGAAGTATTAACGGTCGCATGAAAGTGTGTGAGCAATCTCATCTAAATATTCATTAATTAAAAAGTACTGAGGCTGATGGGCAAGAGTATGATAGCTTGAATTGAATTCTCCGGGTGTAGGGATGTCCTTTACACACACGCAGGGTGATATGATCGATGTTTGGAATAAAGATAGGAATGAAAAATAAGATGATGTTTTATTGAGGGAGGACGTGATTTCTAACATCTTTTCATGACCATTAAGATAGGGCTCATGACAACCGAAAAGCTAGCTTAGTTGGAAACCCTAATTTTCAAAGTCTTTCTTTTACAATTCTTTTCTTTAAATGTAATATTCATGATCTTCCTTTTATTATTGGATTTTGTGGTTGCAATCCGCTGAAAACCCTCAGGAGACAACACTCCTCCTACTAGGGACACCTAGAGGTTTAAAGGCTTGTTGCACATGCTCAGTGCAATCGTGTTGCCTACAAAAGTGTGGTAGTTAGTTTTTCTCTTTCTTTATTTTCTTCTTCTCTTTTTAATAAAAGTTCGCTCGAGACGATCGAAATTAAGTTTGGGGGTATTTGATCAGTCGAAAATAATGTATTTTTAACACGGCAATTTCCCTATCATTTGCACTCATTTAGAAGTGTTCGGTATTCATATTTCACATATTAGCAAAACAGTCCTGAAATATCAGATTGCATGTGTTAGACTCTAAAACCGACATTTCTGAGGAAATTATGTGTTTATCATGGCATCGCATCATTTCTGTATTTGCGCAACACTTGTCTTGAGTCTGTGCAGGAAAATACGGAAGAAAAAACAAAGAGCTGATAAAAAATATGCCAACTCAATGATTTCAGATCTGGTAGTGACACAGAAGACAAAACAAAATTCAATATATCAAACAAAAGCCCAAAAGTCAGCCCAAGTTCGACACAGAAGACCCAAGCCATGAAGCCACCAAAGCGCCGCGGAACCGCGGCGGGAGCCGGCTTGCGCCGCGGTTACGCGGCGGTTTGGACACGTCAGCAAGGAATTTTCACTGCAGAATTTTTATCTCAGGGCCCACATTCCTTTATGATATGTCAAATTCCAGAAGGACCTCGAAGCTACTGCCAGATCAGCAAAAATCATTAAGCAAGGCTAATCCTAATTAATCTCCTAACTAATCTCTTCTAGAAGCTCCCTCCTAACTAATCACATCTAGAAGCTTCTCCTCTAACTAACTTTTGGAGGGAAATTCAAATTTCCTCAACAAACTTTTGGAGGGAAACTTAGAATTTGAAATCCTAGATCTAGGGTTGGGATGTCTATAAATAGGAACCTAGACCTAGGGTTAAAGGCTAATCAATCATTAGGGAATCAATCTTTGTTAATCTTTTAGTTAGCTAGTTCATTCCCTCTTACATCATCTTCTTCCACAAGTCTAGTGACAAGGCTTGTGCGAAACCCTAACCCTAATTCCATTCCTAATTTAAGATCTCGAGTACCAATCAAGCGAGAAGCCTTCAACCTTTTAGGAGCCGAGCCGATCTTCAATCGGGCAAGTGATCCAAGCCGATCCGCGACTCACGGAGACAAGCGAAGCCAAATCGACGATCGAGTTCTTCCTCTTGTAGTTCTTGAGCGAATGTAACGAAATTGTTGATATAAATAAAAGGTGAAATTCTTGAATCTTGCTTTCTTTTAATTCTTGCATCATGATTAGATCTCAATTTGTAATTGTTGTTCTTGTTGTGATGTTTGAGTAAAACTTCGCTCGTTAAGGAGTCGAGACAATCAATAGAATGATGATGTAACAAATCTTGAAACGATTTTTAAGTCCTACGAGTTTTGTAAACCCTAGCAAGTTCAAGAATTGATGACCTAGTTTCGTTGCGATGCTTTCTTGATTTGTGATTGCTCGAAATTAGGGATCTACGATCGTTTCTTGAATTTACTAGAGGCTAGCATGTGAATGATATCGACGAATGAACAAGGGATAAATGATGAAACCCTAGTTTCAATAGAAATCCCTAATTCTCGTCGATCATCATCGATCTAGTATCAACTCATCGAAGGATAATAATACGTCATTATAAGATTACATCACATCTATAGATCCGATCGATTCCTACGAGCCTCATTTCGATTCTTGAGATTTGGTTTGGAAAAATCATCAAACTATCAATTCTTGATTCTATCTTTTTCTTGTTATTAGATCTATATTTTCTAATTCTTGAACTTCAAATATAAATCATGAATTGTTTTGTTTTGTTTTCTTTAAAGTTTCGACTCATCTAATTCAAAAAGACGAACGATTACACTTTCCCTGTGGACGATCCGCACTCACTAACAATCTACATCCGACACCGTAGTTGATTGCGGTTAAATAATTCTTTGATTGTGATTCTATTCATTTTCTAAAACGACACACAAAGAAATGATCAATCAGTGACCTTTGATAATCTGGTCATACCACCTACCCTACAGGTGAAGGTTTTTGTGCTCCGGGTCATAGTCTCTAATAAGAGCGAGAACCTCCCGGTCCACCGGTGCCTCAGGGAATCCTCCCTCTGAACAGAAAAACGGGAAAGAAAGATCGGAAGACAGTGGAAAGGGGACCAAAGGTGGACCCACAAAATCCAGATGACAATGCATCAATTAATAAAACGGCATCATCATTGGATGAGGCTGTCAATTAATGAGGAATTTCTCAAGGAATATTCTCATTGAATGAGAAATCCCTCGGGAAAAAGGAGAAAATCTCCCTTTGAGAGCAAAGCTCTGTAACAGAGTGACACTTGTCAAACTCTGGTCATGAAGGAATAAAATTCCTTAAAGAGCCTAGCTCTGTAATGATGATGGAAAATCCATCAAAGATTAATTAAAATTGAAATTAATTCTTGAGAATTAAAAATTCTGGGATCTTCAAGATCCATGAAAAAAAAATCTTAAGAGTTCTTCATCAAAAGATTGAAAGATTTGCATATTATCAAAAGAGCAGAGCTCTGATGCACGGGATAAGAAACCCCAAGAAAAGATCTGTTTAGATCTATGGATTCTTGAGAGAAAGGCTCTGTTTATAAAACCCTAAAGGGGTTTTCTTTAGATCTATGGATTCTTGAGAGCAAGGCTCTGTTTATGAAACCCTAAAGGGGTTTTCTTTAGATCAAGGATCTATGGAAAGCAAGACTCTGTTAATGGGTAAAAACCCTAATTTATTAAAATTAATTTAATTTTACCTTAGTTTGGTAGAGTTCTAACTCTTGAAAGTTCTTGAACAGAAGAGCAAGGCTCTGAATAAAAATTCTTGAGAAGAAGATGATAATCATCTAAGGACCAAAGGTCCTATTTATAGGCACTGAACCGCCTCTTCAACTTCTGAGTTGATCCAAGGGCTCAGATGTTGCCACCGCTGCACTCACGTGTGCGCCACGTGAGCGCAACGGTGGGGGGGCATTTGTTTCCCCCAATCAGAGCAAAGCTCTGTTTTGAATTTCAAAATTCAAAAATTGAAGCAACACTTCAGATCCCGTGCGCTGCGCGCTGCGTTCCACGTGTCAAGCACAGACGCGCTAGCGCTAGGTGCACTGCGCCCCAGGCAGCGCACCCCCAATCAGAGCAAGGCTCTGTTTCAAAATTCAAAATTTAAAAATTGAAGCAACGCTTCAGATCCAGCCCTCTGCGCTGCGTGCCACGTGTCAAACACAGTTGCGCTGCGCGCCATGTGTCAAACGCGGGTGCGCTAGCGCAGTTACGCTGCGCTCTGCGCTGCGCGCCACTTGTCGAACGTAGGTGCGCCAGCGCTGGGATTAAAAAGTTCCCCACCATCAGATCAAAAGATCTACTAATAATAAATTATTTATTAATCAGAACTAAAATTCTGTTATGAAAAGATTTTTCAATCTTATTAAAACAAGAAGATTATCTTCTGTGAAATAGAAGCCTTAGGATTAAAGATCCAACGGTGGGAAATATTCCCAAATTAAGCAGAGAAAGATCTCTTAAAACCGATTTAACAAATCATTTGGCCCTATATAAAGGACCCTAGACTTAGAGAGATGGATATACAGAATAGAGAAAAAAAAAAGAGAGAAAAACCCTCTGCAAAAGAAGAGAAAGCTCTTAGAAAAAAGAAGATTTTTCTTCGTCTTCAAGGTGAAAAGAACTATGTTCTTGAATAAAAAAAGATGTAACCATCTCGTAAAAAGAAGAACCATCTTCTAAAAAGATCTTAGATCTATAAAAAGACCAAGGTCTTTGATTTAAAAAAGCAAAAGATCAAAAGATCTAATCATAGAGAAAATAATAATAAAAGAAGTATTTTACTTCATTTACAGATCTTTGATCTATAAAAGGCAGAGCCTTTTATAAGAAAAAAACAAGAACTTTTGTTCTTGGATCTTGAGGCAAAGCCGTCTTTGAAGAACATAAATTTGTTCTTTGATCTTAAAATTGATCAGATGCGCTTAGCACTATTGAAAAGTGCCTTGCACTCATGAACTGCGCTCTTGCGCTCCTTGGATCGGCGCTCAGCGCCAAAACATGCTACGTGTCAACCGTAGACACCACTTGCGCTTTGCGCTTTTAAAACAACGCACTGCGCTCATGAGCTGGCGCTCAGCGCCAAGTGCGCCACGTGTCACTCACTAGCGCGCCAACAGACTAGCGCAAAGCGCTCATAAACTAAAAGCGCAATGCGCTAACAAACTAGCGCTTAGCGCTAAGCGCGACATGTGTCCTCTTCGTGTGCGCTACCCGACAGAAGCACAATGCTCTTTTTGACTGGCGCAACACGCCTGGCACGCCACGTGGCGTACTGTCGGAACAAACTTTGTTTCTGATAAATGCTATGCATTCAATACAAGACAAAAATGTCAGAGCCCAATTCCTAGCATTATTAAAAGGGCTGAGCCCAAATAAAGGCTTAATAGCCAGAACTAAAAATAAAATTGGACTTAGCCCAATTATTCCTCAACTTGTTTTGAATTGTGCACATCTGCTCTTTCAACCAACTCATCTTGGTTCAAGGGTACATCTCTTCACTCCTTTGATATTTATCGTTGTAATTCCTCAACGTCTTCAAAGAGGTGACGGGTCCCGACAACCACACATTTCATGGACTGTGGGGTCCTTAAACTCATGGACTATGATGTCTTTAACCTTGACCGTGATGTCTTTAAACTAACATTGGACTGTGGGGTCCTTAAGCCCATGGACTATGATGTCCTTAACCTCGACCGTGATGTCTTAAAACTAACAACGGACTATGATGCCCTTAACCTCGACCGTGATGTCTTTAAACTAATATCGGACTGTGAGGTCCTTAAACTCACGGACTATGATGTCCTTAACCTCGACCGTGATGTCTTAAAACTAACATTGGACCGTAATGTTCTTAAACTAATTACCGACCGTAATGTCACTAAACTAAACAACAGAGCCCAATTGTTCTTTTGTCGGATCTAAACGATCCCGTTAAGTTGATCTTAGTCTAAAATTAGACTAACGTATCCTTAACAAACGTTTAAGTTGATCTTAGTCTCAAATGAGGCTAACGTATCCTTAAACCCAACCCCCTAAACCCAAATCTAAGAAAGATACGGATTTGGACTAGTCCACGCCCTACAGGCGACAACATAACTTAGTCTCCGTATACAATCCACGGGCAACCACAAACAAAATAAACACCCACGACACGAAGTGACCATCTGGAGAAGGAGAAAGTTGTTATCGCGATACGGTAGCGTAATTAACTGCCGGGGCTTGCGCCTGTAGGGAAGAGCGTCCCCACAATCAAAAAACCCCTCAGATGAGGGGGAATCTGACGAAGTATGCTACATCGGCTGCATCCGTTTAAACCTTCGATACGTGGTTCCATAAATCAACTTGGCATCTTCGGAGAGGTGGACGGATAGCACCAATTAGCATCTGCCCCGAAATTCTGGCCAGACGTCCGCCGCGTCTCTTGCTGCGTCTTTCGGAGGGGAACAAACAACTTCTGACCAACATAGGGGGCGTGAGGAAGTCACCCCTACAGCTGAGACAATCCCAACGGCTCGACATGCTCGCCGTTGTCACAGGAACCGAGTAAGGAAGGCTGGGGGTAGCTCCCCGTCGGGACTAACTCCGCCAGTTCCAATGGTGGAAATCAATGCTGCTGTTCCAACTGGGAATAGTTTTGAACCGCTTAAGAGGGTTCGCTAGAACTCTCCGACTGCCGTGTTGAAGAGATCTCATCCACCTATGGAGATTATTACAGAAAAGAAGTTGGAGCAGCCCCCTCAGTGGCTTCTTCCAAAATTTACAAAGTCTGGCGACAGGTCCAGGAATCAATGATTAACCAGGACTACTCTCGCCGGCCAAAGAAGCTTAAAGCTCAGCAAGAAAAGAGCCATCCAGTGGTACCACAGAAGATGTCATCCGTCTGGATGCCCGCTGCAACGGCTCCATCAACATCAACCGTTCACAAGAGAAGGAGGCCGGAGAAAGCCCCTGTGATCGCGGCATACCGCAAAGACGCTGAGTCTAAATGCTCCAAGTATGGAGGCATGGTAACACATACCGTTTATATGGCTTCCGGAAAAGAGGAAAGCCGTGCTTCCACGGGTCGCTTACCCGATCGATAACGAAGGCCCAGGAACAACAGCAACAGAAACTTCAGGAGATGCTGACTGCAATGGCCGCACTCACTGGGCCGACAGAAAGTCCAGAAATCTCAGAGCAGCGTCAGGAACAAGAAACTGATGCTGAATTTCTCCGAAGAATGCTCGAGAGGAAAGAAAAAGAGGCTACAGAACAGGCATCTAACATAAAACGAATGGCTCTTTTGTTCAAAGACATGGCATGGATGATGTTACAGCCGGAACCTCCAGCTGAAGAACCCCCGATTATCATTGAAAATGACAGAGGAGAGAGATCGAACCCTCCTCCTGCTCTTTCAACAGCCAAGGAAGAGACCATCTCCAAGACCGCTCTGGATGATTACATTGCTCAGCAAATACGAGCTCACCAGGCGAATGAAGCGGCTGGGCAGATCGTTAAGACTGGACGACCCTATCCAGGCTGGTATGACCAAATAAGGTACCCTCCAGGATATACGATCCCTAAATTCCATATATATTAAAGGACGGGCAATCCCCACCAGCATGATTGCCCAGTTCAAGGCTCTATGTGGCAACACCGGAGGCAACGATAAACTGCTACTTCGCCAGTTCGTCGGCAGCTTGTCGGAAACAGCGTTCGAATGGTACTCTGAACTCCCGAACGACTCTGTCAAGACATTTGCGGAGATGGAGCTGCTGTTTACATAGAGATTCACAAGTGCTAGCGAGCGCACCCCGATCACTGCATTGGTTAACACCAGGGTAAAGCCAGGCGAAACATGGGTTCAATACGCAATACGATGGCGGAATTTATGGTCAAAATGTGAGCAGCGCATCGAAGAAGCGCCAGCAGTGGGCATGTTCGTAGGCACTTTTGACCCTCAAGCGACTATTTCCCAATTTATGATGTTCTTCAAGCCGACCACGTTCCAGGACTTGATCGACAAACTGGCCCAAATGGACCAGATGGGTCATAGACCGTCTCCTTCAAAGTCGGACCCACGGAATAAAAAGGGCAAAGGGAAAGCGACCTTCGTCGCAAATGCTCAACAGCAGCCCAGTGGCCCAAAAATAACGGATCGACTAGACGAAAGACGGCGATACTATAATGAGAAAATGAAGCGCCCTTATTCGTTTCCCCGGGACAAAATAAGGAGATTGTTTGAGCTGGCGGTGCGTAACAGGCTCATCAATCTGCCGAATCCAAAATGACCGTTGCAACCTGGTGAGGCTAATAGTCCTAATTATTGCCCCTACCATCAAACAGTAAGCCATCCAATTGAAGATTGTTTCGTCTTTAAAGGCTGGATCGAAGATCAATACTAACAGGGCAAATTTGCCCTATCCGAGAATTGGAAGGTGAACCCGCCACAGCCACACGCTCCCAAGAAGACGGACACACCGGGGGCATCATGTTCTTTTGTAGAAGAAGCTCCATGGGAGGTCGTTCTTTCAGCCAAGACTAAAAGAATGCTGAAGGATCTCTAAACATGCCCGGCGATTAGGTGGAAAAATCCACTGGAACCCGAGATCATCGAGGGAATGCTGAAACCGCTCCCAACTCCAAAGATTGGTGGTGATAGTCAAAGCGCTCACATCCAGCCGTCAAAGTCTTCGAAGAAGAAGAAGAAAGCCAAGATGCCCGTGAAGCCTAGTGACAAGCGCACGGACCTGCAAAAATATATCGACGCGCTGGAAGAATATAATCAGAAGGCGCGGACTCCAGTCACACTCCAAGAATTTCTCAGCCATGTCCTTGAGGACGGAGATGTTGACGATGGAGAAGACTCGTCGGATGAGTCTGAAGATTATGTGGCAAGCTTCCATGTGATCTCTTACTCATTAATAGACGATGAAGAAGCTCTTTACGCAGAGAAACTGGGAGCAGATCATGAGCCGGAACTTCTAGGACCATCGGACGAAATGATCGATGCATTCCTAAACGAAGGTCTTTTGAAAAGTAAAGCTAACCGGGAGCGCGAAATGGCCATATTTGAAAAGGCCAAATGCCGGCGACTGGACGAAAGGGTCAGAGCACTCCCAGCAGATCAAAGTACACCCGCGGCAAATAAAAACATGTTCAAGACGAGGAAGAGGTTCGCCAAAGCCATATCGATGGGAATGAAGTTGCCACCCTCTGAAGGAAACATTCCTGATGAAGCGGATATACATCCTAACTACTGCTTTTATCATCGAAAGGTTACACACCCTACTGAAGAGTGCAAAGCTTTTAAAAGATGGTGGCAGGGATATGTCGCTCACAAGCAACACTTCAAAAGAATGAAGCGTGAATCTTGTCAACAGCAGAAAAGAGCAACAGATGAGAGCGGAAGAACTGCCGTCAACTGCCATATGGTTGCCTATGAGTGATCGCAACTCCTCACTTTCGGGTGCGACTCTGATGAAGAAATGACTCTCGACCCTCTCTTTAAAGAATCCACCTCGGGAAAAGAGGAAGAACCGAAGAGCTGTGAAAATATTCAACTGCGCAATCGTACGCTGCCTGAAAAGAATCTCGGACCTGCAAACAAGGGATCCAATAAAAAGGATAAGGGGAAAGAAAAGGTTCCTGAGGATATCGCCCTCGATGATCAAGTCGTTGAAGAGCTGACAGCCAAGGACCCGCCCAAGAAAAGTAAGATGGATTATAACGTTCTGGCACACCTGAGGAAGATCCCCTCATAACTAAGCATTCTTGACGCTCTTCTGCTATCTAAGGAAGCAAGAGATTCGCTGATCAAGGCATTGCAGGAGCCTGAACAATTCCAAGCTTTCCTCGCCGAAGAAAAAATGAAGGACGAGCTGGAAGAAGTACACACAGCCGATATCACTTTCGACGATGAAGATCTTCTCCTTTGGACGTTTGAGCATAACCGTCCCCTCTATGTCTCCGGATATTGTCATGATATCAAGATAGGCAAAATCCTGGTTGACAATGGGTCTTCCGTCAATCTGCTCAACGTGAGAGTGTTGAAGGAAATCTGCATGAGCGTTCAGCACCTCGCTGGTGATAAAATCACCATCTCCGGGTTTGACTCCCAGTCATCACGGACGCTTGGGTCTGTAATATTGACACTACATTTTGGGCTGCTTGTCACGGACATCAAGTTTCATGTCATTGACACCAAGACATGCTACAATACTTTGCTCGGCAGGCATTGGTTACACGAGTACAACATTATCCCTTCTACACAACATCAGTGTATGAAGTACTTCAAAGATGGTCTCGAGTACACTGTGATGGGGGAGTTGAACCCATTCTTCGTGAATGAAGTCCGAAAGTACGAAGATGTAAAATACTTCTTACCAGATTTTGAGGACACGGAAAGATATCACAAACCGAAGAACAAAGCTATCACCACTATTCCAGCTTTCGGGAGTGATACCGAGGAGGAGGAAGAAATAGTTTATTCAGGGCCGTCCCAATGCAACAAGCCGGGACCATCCATCCTTATGTTGATTTTCGGCAGCGACTCGGAAGATGAGATCAATGTTGTATTCTCCGCTCGGCCATCGATACAAACCTTCGCCGATGAAGATCAAAGTTTGCAAGTTGCCATGGTTCCACAAGAGCATTACAAAGAGCTCGATGCACTTGAAACTTATAGTGTGCAAGAACTGCAAACATTCTATATCCCTCCCAGGCGAAAAGATGGAAATGTGATCCTCTTTTGCCGATCAACGGAGACCAGAGTGGAAAAAGAAGTCTGGCATGGTGCGGATTCTATACTTGACAGGCTCCAGCCCATCCGTTTGCCCAGATACTACACAGAAGGATTAAAAAGGCCGTTGAGGCGTCAAGGCATACCCTTCAAATAGACTGCGCGACAAGCTCAGTTCTACAACAAGATCTGGAACATCCCCGGAACTCAGCGAAAGTTGCCCAATGGGAGAATGGAAACGATCGGGCTTGGATATGTTCAATCCAAGGAACGAGAGCGATTCCGCGGCTGCTACGTCATACATGACTTCGATGAAGAAAGGGATGCTCTGTGGGAAGATACTAACCCTGAACCAAAACGATCTCCCGTCGTGAAAATACCAAGACCGTCGTTCGAAGAACAAATGGACAAGTTTATAAGGGAAGCAGGTCAAAAGGTTCGAGACGACCATAATCGCGAAATGGCCATCTACGAGAAATCCAAAACGCAGCGCCTCCTTCAGCAAGCTGCAGAGAGTGACGATGCCCTTCGTCGCCAACCCGTCATACAAAAGATCCGACGCAGAGGTAAAAATAAATCAAAGAGTGAGAAAAGCGTTCGACAGCAATAAAGCAGGACCAAGAAGCCACGCGAGCGAGAGTCGAGCAACCAGGATTCGTCTCTTCTAAAGAAGATGGGTCGAGCGTATTCTTTTTCCCAAGACAAGACGAAGAAGATATTCGATATTGTCATAAAACATCATATGATGACACTCCCGGAGTCTAAGCACCCCGAGAAAGTAGGCGGGGTCTCTCACCCAGAATATTGCTCCTATCACCGAGCGATAGGACATCCTCTCGAAGACTGTTTCACATTCAAAGAATGGGTAAAGACCAGTATCAGAAAGGCGGGTTCTCTCTATCTAGCAGTTGGAGGGTTACCCCGCCGCAAAAGCATGAACCCAAAGTCATGAGAGTAGAGCCGGATCAACATCGGTCGTGGAAGCGATCTCGCACCTGTCACGTGATAACGATGTCAGGAGAAGGAACATGCAAAGATATGGCTGATCTTCCCTGGTGCTTCGAAAACGATGACGACGAGGTGATCTCCGAATTTCCACTGGCGCCAAAAGAGCTGGAAGATGGGATACATACTACTGCAGATAACCTCAAGAAAATTGACTTGGGAATGGCAAGTGACCCGCGTCCGACATTCGTCAGTGAACTGTTGTCTGAAGAAAGGGTGGCTACGCTAAAAGACGTGTTCATGCAGTATAAAGACTGTTTCGCATGGAACTATTCCGAGATGCCCAGATTAGATCCAGAAATAGTCGTCCATAAATTGGCGATATCTCCGGACGTCAAGCCGATCAAACAAGCACTGAGAAGAATGCAGCTCGAGCTTGAGATGAGCATCAATGCCGAGGTCAAGAAGCTAATCGACTCCGACTTCATCCAGGAGGTTCAGTACCCTGACTGGATCGCCAATATCTTCCCAATGATGAAGAAAAATGGGACAATGCACATATGTGTAGATTTTCAGGATCTCAACAAAGCTTGCCCGAAGGACGACTTTCCAATACCAGTCACTGAGCTGATGATAGATAATACGTCCACTCACGAAGTTTTCTCCTTCATGGACGGCTCATCAGGATACAATCAGATAAAGATGCATCCTGAGGATCAGAAGCATACCGTTTTCCGGACCCCTTTGGGCATATTCTGCTACAAGGTATGCCTTTCGGTCTAAAGAACGCCGGTGCCACCTATCAGAGGGCCATGATGAAGATTTTCAATGATCTCATACATGAAATCGTCGAATGCTATATCGACGACCTCGTAGTAAAAAGAAAATCATACGGGGAACATTTAGAGCATCTAAAGATCGTGTTCCAGCGCCTTCGGAAATACAACATGAAGATGAACCTCTCAAATGCGCGTTCGGAGTTTCCTCGGGCAAATTCCAAGGATTCATCGTACGAAATCGAGGAATCGAGATAGACCCGTCAAAGATCAAGGCGATCATGGAAATGCCTACGCCAAGGACTCTCAAGCAACTACGGTCTCTCTAAGGAAAGATCGCGTATATCCGGCGGTTCATAGCTAACCTCTCCGGCAAATGCCGTCCCTATAGTCACTTGATGAAGAAGGGAACCCCGTTCGTCTGGGATCGCAAATTCCAAAGCGCACTGGACGAAATCAAGCAATACCTGCAAAATCCGCCAGTACCGGCCGCTCCTGTCAAGGGAAAACCTCTCGTCCTATATACAACAGCCCTCGAAGGTTCTATAGGCGCATTATGGGCACAAGAGAATGACCAAGGGAAGGAGAGAGCCCTTTACTACTTGAGTCGAGTTCTCCTGGGGGAAGAAAGCAATTACTCCCCCATAGAAAAATATTTCCTGGCATTGATCTTCGCGATAACGAAGCTCAGACACTACGCGTTAGCGCATGAGGTCCATCTCATATCAAAGGTGGATCCTCTCAAATACTTGATGTCAAAAGCCATACTAACGGGACGGCTCGCTAAATGGGCCCTACACTTAATGGAGTTCTCGATAACTTATCGACCTCTCAAGGCGGTGAAAGGCCAGGCCATTGTCGACTTCCTCGCTGAGCATCCGATACCTGCTGATTCCCCTGTAAACTGCGAATTTCCAGACGACCACGCGTTTGACACAATTGACGGAGAGAAATGAAACCCAGCGGGAACTTTACTTTGATGGAGCATCTTCCATGAAGAAGCGCAAGCAAAGCACCCCCATAATCAAATCCGGGGTAGGCCTCATCTTCGTGACTCCACAAGGAGGGATAATGCGCTTTGCCTTTTCCTTGACAGAAGCGAAGACAAACAACGAAGCCGAATATGAAGCTTTGATAGCAGGTCTTGAGATCACCGTCGACATGGGAATTGAGGACCTCCTCATATACGGAGACCCCCAGCTAATCGTCAGTCAAGTAAACAGTGACTATCAAACGTGCAAGCCAGAGTTGGTGAAGTATGGCGAGAGAGTGCAGCAATTGCTGACTCAAATCCCTGCCTATGCCCTAGAGAGCATACCGCATGCGGAAAATAGCAAGGCGGATGCATTAGCCAAGCTCGCTAAAGAACTGGCCGACGAAAACCTCGATGACGTGAGGATTATTGTGCAAAGCCGTCGGGTTCTCGCACCGGCAGAAATATCTCCGGAGTCATCTGAAGAGAAAGAAGCGACCAAAGAGACAACCCTACAAATAAAAGACCAGGAAAAGGCTGAGGATTGGAGAGAAGTCTTTATAGACTACTTCAAATCCCGTCGAACACCTGAAGATGCATCCTCAAGGCATCAGCTCATGAAACGAGCTCTATCCTTCGCCTTTTTAATGATACTTTGTATAAGAGATCATTTGATTCGCTATGGATAAGATTCCTGGGACCCGAAGAGGCAAAGTGAGTCGTTTAAGAAACTCACGACGGACTCTACAGTTCTCACCAAGCCGGCCCGAAGATGAAGCTGAAGATCAAAAGGATGGGCTACTATTGGCCCACGATGATCCAGGACTGCCTTGAATACGCGAAGCAGTGCCACTCGTGCCGGGTTCACGGGGATTTTATCCATCAACATCTGAATCCACTACATCCAACGGTGGCTAGCTGACCGTTCGAAATGTGGGGGACTGACATAATCGGCCCTATCGAACCGGCATCGTCCAGGCAACAACTGATTACTTCTCTAAATGGGTGGAAGCAGTACCGCTGAGGGAAGTGAAGACGGAGAATATCCTCCATTTCTTAAAAACGCACGTCATTTATCGGTTTGGCACCCCGCGACGGATTATCTCCGATAACGGGCCAGCATATAGAAGCCACAAGATTAGTTGCTTCACACAACAACATAATATAGACTTGAGATACTCTTCGGTCTATAATCCCCGAGCTAACGGTCTAGCCGAGGCTTTCAATAAGACCTTGACGAAGATCGTAAAAAATAAAAAAGAAAAGGGTATGTCCATAAGAAAAATGGGCACGGATGAAAACCCGAAAGGGCTCTGTGAGTAAAAACAGCAGGGCTACAGGCGAGTTTTTGTGAAAACCCGAAAGGGCGCAACCTCGTTAAAAGACACTTGCAAGGTCCTCTCGATCTTGTGAGGAGAAACCACCTGCATGAGATTCTTACGACTCACAGGAGAGCAACACACTTAAGGATCACCACGATTCCTAAGGAGAAATTACACTTACGAGATCCTCACGACTCGTAAGGAGAATTCCTCCTTTGAGACCCTCACGGCTCATAGGATTCAAAAGCCTTAAGCTATAGGGATCTGAACCTGTTCTTAAGCAGTCATACAGCCTGATGCTGCCCTATAAGTGGTTCAATGCTGACCCTTGTATACAATCCACGGGCGCGAATAAACATTTCCCTAACAAAGTCTCATCCGTGACTAGGGATATGTTTACACGGTGAACAACCCTTGTAAGTCCTCTCGACTTATAAGGAGAAAACACTCTTGTAAGATCCTTACGACTTATAAGAGAACACACACTTAGGAATTCTCACGATTCCTAAGGAGAAAATGCACCTACGTGGTACTCACGACTCGTGGGGAGAAACACCTTTATGAGACTCTTACGGCTTGTAAAGTTAAAAGCCTTAGTCGACAGGATCCTAACCCTGTTTACTAAGCCACCTTTGTTTGACATCGACAAAAGTAAATGATGATTCGCTCCCGGCAATATCCCAGTTGTAGCAGTGCTGATGCCGAAATCGGTGTCTAATTCCAAATTCACAGTGAAAATCCAGCGGTCCATAAATGCATACGAAATAGCCGAAATGATGGGGCAACTTGCAACAAAATCAGCAAGTAAAAATGTATGCATACGAAATAGACGAAATGATTGGGCAACTCGCAATAAAAAGCAGCGAGTCAATAAAACAAATAGCCGAAATGATTGGGCACTGTAAAAAAATAGCCGAAATGATTGGGCAATCGCGACTTTCGCGATATAAAAAGCTGAAATGATAGAGCATCGCGGAAAGAAAAATATATAAAATGAAACTTTTTGCCCTACAGGTGAGATCACATCGATCCCTGTATACAATCCAGGGGCACAAACAGAGAGGGTACCATACCTTCCCCCCAGGCTCCATCTAAAAGAAAGCCAAGTCTCGACGGTTCATAAAGCAGCGTGGAGATCATCTCAACATTCGTCTCATTTCAACAGACACAACATCAACAAATCAGAGCTGCGACAAAATTCCCAGTTCCATGACTCGACGATGCACAAACAACCGAGAGTCAACCTTTCCTGGTCATGTGGAACACGGCCTATGTCAATCCTGACCCCGTGGGAAACGTCCAGAGCGGATCCTGGTCCTCGCAGAACACGACCTATGTCAATCCTGACCCATGGGAAACATCTAGAGCAAATTCCTGGTCACGTAGAATACGACCTATGTCAATCCTGACCCGGTGGGAAACGTCCAGAGCAGAGCCTGGTCCTCGCAGAACACGGCTATGTCAAACCGACCCTGTGGGAAGCATCTAGAGCAAATTCCTAGTCACGTGGAACACGGCCTATGTCAATCCTGACCCTGTTGGAAACGTCCAGAGCAGAGCCTGGTCCTCGCAGAACACGGCTATGTCAATCTGACCCCATGGGAAGCATCTAGAGCAAATTCCTGGTCATGTGGAACACGGCCTATGTCAATCCTGACCCCGTGGGAAACGTCTAGAGCGGATCCTGGTCCTCGCAGAACACGGCCTATATCAATCCTGACCCAGTGGGAAGCATCCAGAGCAAATTTCTGGTCATGTGGAATATGGCCTATGTCAATCCTGACCCTGTGAGAAACGTCCAGAGCAGAGCCTGGTCCTCGCAGAACACGACTATGTCAATCCGACCCCATGGGAAGCATCCAGAGCAAATTCCTGGTCACGTGGAACATGGCCTATATCAATCCTGACCCCGTGGGAAATGTCTAGAGAGGATCATGGTCCTCGCAGAACACGGCTATGTCAATCCTGACCCCGTGGGAAGCATCCAGAGCAAATTCCTGGTGGCGTGGAACACGGCCTATGTCAATCCTGACCCCGTGGGAAACGTCCAGAGCGAAGCTTGGTCCTCGCAGAACACGGCTATGTCAATCCGACCCCGTGGGAAGCATCCAGAGTAAATTCCTGGTCACGTGGAACACGGCTTATGTCAATCCTGACCCCGTGGGAAACGTCCAGAGCGGAGCCTGGTCCTCACAGAACACGGCTATGTCAATCTGACCCTGTGGGAAGCATCCAGAGCAAATTCCTGGTCACGTGGAACACGGCCTATGTCAATCCTGACCCCGTAGGAAACGTCCAGAGCGGATCCTGGTCCTCGCAGAACACGGCCTATGTCAATCCTGACCCCATGGGAAGCATCCAGAGAAAATTCCTGGTCATGTGGAACACGGCTTATGTCAATCCTGACCCTGTAGGAAACGTCCAGACCGGAGCCTGGTCCTCGCAGAACACGACCTATGTCAATCCTGACCCTGTAGGAAGCATCCAGAGAAAATTCCTGGTCACGTAGAACACGGCCTATGTCAATCCTGACCTCGTGGGAAACATCCAGAGCGGAGCCTAGTCCTCGCAGAACACAGCTATGACAAACCGACCCCGTGAGAAGCATCCAGAGCAAATTCCTGGTCACATGGAACACGACCTATGTCAATCCTGACCCTATGGGAAATGTCCAGAGCGGAGCCTGGTTCTCGTAGAACACGGCCTATGTCAATCCTGATCCTATGGGAAGCATCCAGAGCAAATTCCTGGTCATGTAGAACACGGCCTATGTCAATCCTGACCCCGTGGGAAACGTCCAGAGCGGAGCCTGGTCCTCGCAGAACACGGCTATGTCAATCTGACCCCGTAGGAAGCATCCAGAGCAAATTCCTGGTCAGGTGGAACACGGCCTATGTCAATCCTGACCCTGTGGGAAACGTCCAGAGCGGATCCTGATCCTCACAGAACACAGCCTATGTCAATCCTGACCCCGTAGGAAGCATCCAGAGCAAATTCCTGGTCACGTGGAACACGGCCTATGTCAATCCTGACCCCGTGGGAAACGTCCAGAGCGGAGCCTGGTCCTCGCAGAACACGGCCATGTCAAACCGTCCCCGTGGGAAGCATCCAGAGCAAATTCCTGGTCACGTAGAACACGGCCTATGTCAATCCTGACCCCATGGGAAACGTCCAGAGCGGAGCCTGGTCCTCGCAAAACACGGCCTATGTCAATCCTGACCCCGTGGGAAGTATCCAGAGCAAATTCTTGGTCACGTGGAACACGACCTATATCAATCCTGACCCGTGGGAAATGTCTAGAGCGGATCCTGGTCCTCGCAGAGCACGGCCTATGTCAATCCCGACCCCATGGGAAGTATCCAGAGAAAATTCCTGGTCACATAAAACACGGCCTATGTCAATCATGACCCAGTGGGAAACGTCCAGAGCGGAGCCTGGTCCTCGCAGAACACGACTATGTCAAACCGACCCCGTGGGAAGCATCCAGAGAAAATTCCTGGTCACGTGGGACACGACCTATGTCAATCCTGACCCTATGGGAAACGTCCAGAGCGGAGCCTCGTCCTCACAGAACATGGCTATGTCAAACCGACCCCGTGGGAAGCATCCAGAGCAAATTCATGGTCTCGTGGAACACGGCCTATGTCAATCCTGATCCCGTGGGAAACATCCAGAGCAGAGCATGGTCCTCGTAGAACACGGCTATGTCAACCCTGACCCCGTGGGAAGCATCTAGAGTAAATTCATGGTCACGTAGAACACGGCCTATGTCAATCTTGACCCCATGGGAAACGTCCAGAGCGGATCCTGGTCCTCGTAGAACACGACTATGTTAATCCTGGCCCCGTGGGAAGCATCCAGAACAATTCCTGGTTTCGTGGAACACGGCTTATGTTAATCCTGACCCCATGGGAAACGTCCAGAGCGGATCCTGGTCCTTACGGAATACGGCCTATGTCAATCCTGACCCCGTGGGAAGCGTCCAGAGCAAATCCCGATCCCATAAAACACGGTTAAAGTCAATCTTGACCCCGTGGAAAATGGCCAGAGCAACTCTTGACTCCGTGAAATATGGATAATGGTAACCTCACCCATCACTTACGGGTCATCACGACTCATAAGGGAGCAAACTCTCTTGTGAGATCCTTATGACTCTCAAGAGAAAACACGCTTAGGAATCCTCACGATTTTTAAGGAGAAATTACACCTACGGGATCTTCTCGACCCGTAGGGAGAAATACCTTTATGAGACCCTCACGGCTCATAAAGTTGAAAAGCCTTAGGAGGTAGATCTTAACCTGACTCCTAAGCCATCGCTGTCCTACAAGGAGATTAAAATAGATTATCCACAAAATGCATTTACTAAAAGGGACACACCATTATGAAGGAAAATATGTCTTTTATTCATGAATCAAAATGAATACAAAGTACAATTTATGAAAGAATCAAAAAATACACTCATTCAGGAGTATGTACAAAAGAAGAATAAAAATATATATATACAATTCTTCAGGCCGGTGGACGATTTAAAAGATTTTCCAATTCATCCTTTTTTCCGCTGGGCCTCAGCCTCATGATTCGTTATCGTTAGGAGATGGGCCTCCGCTTGAGCCTGTTGGGCCTGATATGAGGCAAGCCGACTTTCAAGCTCTTTTTCGGTAACCTTATGAGCTTCGACCATTTCGCGAGTGAAAATGACGGCCTTATCAATGGCTACCACCTCCTTGATAGCCTCTTGAAGCCCTCGCCAAAGATCATATGCCCGAGTGGTTTTGGCCGTAAGGTTAGCTTGAAGTTCCCTCAGCGCTTTGGAAGCCAGCTCCCTCTCCGAAAACTTTCGGCTGAGCCTCTTCTTGCATGACAACATATTTGAGGCGCATTGTTCGATCAGCCCCCGCAAGCTCACCTTTGCAGCTACAACCTCTGAGGGAAGACGTGTACATTCAAGAATATGCAAGCAAGCCTCTACCTGATGACAGAACAAAACCCAGACTTGCACCAATGTTTCACTATGGTAAGTAGCAAGAAAGGGAAAAGAACCGTTGGCTTCAGCGGCAAATGCTTCGGCTGTGATCAGACTCCCAGCACGAAGATCTTCAATCAGAGCTGACAAGGAGTGAAGGCTTAGCTTTTCTATCCGCTCCGAGGCACATAAAGCATAGGGGCCGGGCGGCATCACGATGCGAGATTCCAGCGTGGTAAGAACTGGTAAAGCTGTTAAGATTCATAGAAAACAATCGGTGAGATTCACAAGTAAAGAGCGAATGGAACAACGTTGAAATTTTACTTACCCACGGTCATGCAAGAAGGGTCTGAAGGCTCCCCAGGCCGTCAAGAATCTCAACCTCGTCATCGGCCTCCAGAACTATAGAAGGCTCCCCAGGCCCGTCAAGAATCTCAACCTCGTCATCGACCTCCAGAACTATAGAAGAAACCAGTGTCATTATATGAAACAATAATAATGCCGTGAGGAGAAGGCAAATAATGCTAACCTTGCCCGGAAGAGAGGACGATGCATTGAGGGGATATCGCCTGCGGAGCGGCCATCTCTAGCAGACGCTAGAAGGACTTCCTGGAGGACAAGTCCACGATGGACGCCGCCAATTCCTGTAGCTCTGAAAAGACAGAAAAGTTTAGATAATGAAGAGATCGCTAAAATAAAAGATAGAAAAATACCTTCGATGCTCCTCCCACTCTGGGTTGGAGGGATGGTAGCTTCAGCGGCCTCCTCCGTACCCCCAGGCACATCATCGGGGATGTGGGCCGTTATAATAACTTCCGGTGGAGGAGCAGTGAACATCGCTACAGGCTTCAATGAAAGGACGGTGGCCTCGACTACCTGTCCCGTAGTCTCCGGGCCGTCCCCAAAGAGATCCATTGAATCCGTGGCCAATGAAGATGCCTCTTCAGGGGGAGCAAATACTGGGGAAGCGGGAATAACCAAGGGAAGCTCCATCGCAGGAACAACAATTGCATCGACCCCCTCCACACTGATTAGTGTCTCATCGGGGATATTTGCAGAGTCCATAGTCAGGGCGCGACTTGGAATCAGATCCTCTGCCATCAGCGAAGTCCCTGCAAAGTTTGCACGAGGATAAGGATATGTATATATATAAGCAGTGCAAAATACTACAAAAGGATAAATAAGTGTACCAATGCACAAAGGAGCTTCTAGTATGGCTTGTTCAAGCCGACGCTCCTTCCTGAGGAAGTATGCTCGCCGGGGTTCGAGGGTAGACTCGTGGCCACCGGTCCACAATGAAAGCGCATCTTCGGCGTCAGCTGAGATAAGCTGCTTAAGGGCTCTCTCGCCTCCTTCTTCCAAGGAACCTATAAATATCAGCCGTATTGATGGAGGGTCTTCATAGAATATGGCGACAGGATAAGGACTCCTCGGGGCACGTATGTTCTCGGTTTTGTCTTGGGAACGCCTTATGGCCTCAGCCAGTTGTGCGGCTTCCTTGGTAGATGAACAAGGAAAAAGATGACAGCCTTCCGGCAGACTAGTAACGGTCTTCTTCCCCCGCTTTAGCCCAGAGCTAGTGACTATAGAAGGTCGCTTCCTTCCCATTGCCACCCGCTTTTTGAGCTGCTTCTCGATTTTGACAGAGAGGGAAGACTTCTTCAGGACCTCCGCCAAGGGGATATTATCATCAGAACTAGGTGTTACCTCCGGAACCGTTACGGTATCTATCATCGGTCGTTCAAGCGAAGCCTCTGTTGGCAATGAGGCAAGAAGCCTTTCCTCCTCTCCGAAGGTTTTAAGCGAAGCAGCAATGGCTTCTTCTGTGGAGGAACCTGTTAAAACAGCAGGCGTCAGTCAAAGTATGATAAAAAAAAATGAAATGAACAGTGGAGAGATAAGGGTGAAGTATACCTGACTGCGCAAGGGCGGCCGGTTCTTTTTCGAGGATGGCTGACTGTTTGGAAGCTTCGATGGCAGCCTCCAAATCGGTATCATCGAGCGTCCCGAATAAACCCTCATTGATCCCATATTCGCTCAAGCCTTCGCTAGATGGAGCAAGGGGGGTCGAGCCTGATATGGTGTCCAAAGAAATATTTGTTTCTTTTTCTTCTGAGGACGAGCGCCGGTGGCCGATAAAACGAGTTTGCGTTTAGTAGGCGCCTTTGGACGAAGAGTCCCAATTTCTTTTCCTACGTCCGACTCGAGGGACGCGGCAACCACCTCTTTTTTAAGCGTGCTGGATGGGGGCAACCCGTGCGTAGGGCTTAGCACGTGTGGGGGCTTAACTGCAGTGACCTCTCTTAAGGGAGGATGAACAATGTTCTGTCGCTTCAGAGGAACATTTCGATCACCAGCCGGCTCTGCGCCCTTGCGATCAAGCAGCAATTGTTTTTCCTCCCTAATGACGGCACCCATCGAATGTTGGTACCACACCACATACACATACAGGGCTTGCGGAACACAACTCGGTTCGCTGATGAAGAAGTTAGACCCTGTGTTCAGGCGCATAAAATGATATAGTGCGCTCCGAGTACCCTCTTCAGTGGCTGCCGGTTCTGCCAAGAAAGCCTCGAGTGGGACGCCCTGATTGTAGCCTAACTGCTGGGCAAAGCGATGTGGGTTATACCTCATAAATAAAGCCGAGTCATTCATCTTAAATACGAGAAAGCCCGGCCGGATAGAGTACAGATGAAGAATCTCCCGAGCTTTCAAGACGGAGGACCCATCTTTAAATATATCCTGCAATGGCAGCACCGTCTTCCCCGATTCCTGGCCGACGGTCAAAACTTTATAGTAAAGGACATGCCATCTCCAACCGTGCACGGGCGAAGAAGCAAGCCTCTAGCTTCCCATTGCGTTGGAGTCACAATAGAAGCACCGACCAGTTGCATGATCCGAGGGAACCTGCACCTGTCATAAAAACCCGACCTCTTGTAGATGCCAAAGACGCCTAGCACGTGCAACTCGAGCCATGACGTGAAATAATGCATCGGGAAATTTACCGACTGCACCCCTGGCTTAATGGTATCCGCTGCCAAGCTGAGGCCGTGATACACATAGGCTAACCCAGCGATCCCCACAGCCACTTATATCCCAGCAACCATCCGATGCGCAGGATAGAAGACGGACGGCCTCATACGGCAAGGGTGCATGGGAAGCGCAAACCAACTCAGCCATAACCCAAGAAACCTTAAAAAGAACGTTTCTTCGTCAATCCCAGGAGCCGCTAGCTCTGTAAAAGGGATGACCGGGGTATCGGGTAGAAAGAAGCTCTTCTGATCCGCCTCCGCAGCCGGCAGGTTGCCCAAACCTAAGCCAAAGGGGTCGTCAAGACTGGTGAATTTCTCGACTTCTTCCTTCAATACTTCTGGGAGAAGAAAATCAGCGATAAAAGCTGTAAAATTAACTCCACGACCTTCGGATGCAAGAGAGAGGTTCTCATAGATATTCAACGCATTTATCAAACTCGGAAATTGGTGTTGAATAGCGTTCTCAGGAGTAAGATCCATTACCACTGATTTGGTGGCGAAAATATACTCCTCCGGGGAAAGAAATTCCTCATAATGTTCTCCCTTAACAGGTAAACCCGAGACCTCTGCAAATTCCTCCAAAGAAATGGAGACTTCTCAATCTGATAGGAGGAAGGTATGGGTCAGAATGTTCCACTGCTCCAGAAATGCTCTGACCCACCATTTAGGATGTGTGGAATATTGAAACAAAGAAGCGTAAACGGCGGGATACAATCCGAGCTTCAGCAACTGTGATTTCCTCGCCGATAAAATATACCGAACCCACTGCAAGTATCCGGCCGGATGACGGGGAGTTAGTCCGATGTTGTAGGGCTGTCCCCAAGGGCGCGACTCGCCCTGACATATGCGCCGCCCTAGGTTGTCCAAAGCCACTGGCGGCTGCACGGGTATTGCGGCCATAGAAGGCCGAAGGAGACCCTCTGAAGTCCAGTTGACCTCCTCCACAGCGTAATTTATCGGAGGTGCATCTGCATAAGCGATCGCCGAAATAGGCTCCGAGGGTGTCGCACAGGAAAAGCTCCGTCGGCCCATGATAATTTGATCGTACCATTTACCCCATAGATGAAGACTCTTGTACTCCGGGTCATGGTCTTTGATCAGCGCAAAAACCTCTCTGTCTACGGATGCTTTAGAGAATCCGCCTTCTGCGCGAATAACCGGGAAGGAAGTGTCGAAAGACATAGTACCTGCGCAGAAAAGAACGAATTTTCATCCACCAATACTATAAATTAAATTCTATCACTAGGTACTATAAATCCGTACCGCACTGCAATGCAGTCAAAAGGGACCAAAGGGGACCCACAAAATCTAGATGAAAGTTCATCATTAATAAAACAGCCTCATCATTTGATGACCCTGTCATTAAATGAGTAAATCCTCAAGAAATCCTCATTAAATGAGAAATCCCTCAGGCAGAGGAGTAAAACTCCAATTGAGAGCAACGCTCTTCACAAGACAGACATCTGTTAAAGTCTAATGATGAAGGAATAAAATTCCTCAAGAAAATCCTAAGAACCTTGCTTTGAGAAGATGATGGAATAATCCATCAAAAATAAAATTTCAATTTGATCTTCAAGATCCATAAACAAACTCTTAAGAGTTATTCTATATGATCTGAAAGGAGCAAAGCTCCATTAATGGATTAAGAAATGATATGCAAGATCCTTTTAGATTTGTGATTCCAAGAGAGCAAAGCTCTGTTAATAAAACCCTAAAAAAGATTTTATTTAGATCAAAGATCTATGAAGAGCAAGGCTCTGTTAATAGGTGAAACCCCTAAAAGATATTTCAAAAAGATATAATCTTTTGCCTAAAAAAAAATCTGACCGAGTTCTGTCCTTAAAAAAATTCTTAAGAGGAAGAGCTGTGCTCTGAAGGAGGAAATAAATTTTCAAGAAGGATTGAAGATGAACAGAAGTCATCTCAAGGGCCAAGGGTCCTATTTATAGGCACTAAGCGCCGTTTCAATTCCTCGGTTGATCCAAGAGTGGAGATGCTGTCACCGCTGCACCCATGTGTGGGCCCCGTGAGCGCAACGGTAGGGGGCATTTGTTTCCCCAATTAGAGCAAAGCTCTGTTCAGAATTCAAAATTTGAATTAAAGCTGCGCTTTTATAAAAGCGATGCGTTATAACTAGCGCATCCCGTGCAAAGCGCATAGGCGCTAACGCTAGATGCGCTGCGCTCCAACTAGCGCACCACGTGCAAAGCACGTGTGCGCTACCGCTAAGAGCGCTGCGCTCCAAGTAGCGCACCATGGGCAGAGCGCATAAGCGTTAGCGCTGGAACTAAATGTTCCTCACCGTTGGATCAAATATCCAACGGATATGATTAAATCATCAATTAACAAGAATGAAATTCTGTTGAATCTTTCCAAACAGAAAAGATTGTGCCCAGAATTTGGAACACCGTTGGATCAATGATCCAATGGTGATTAAAAATCACTAAAATACAGAACAAATTCTGTAAGGGGGAAAGATTTCCGAATCTTGTTAAAAAACAAGAAGATTATCTTCTGTAAACCAGAAGCCCTTGGATCAAAGATCTGACGGTGGGGAAATTCCCAAATCAATTAGAGAATAAATCTCTTTAACCGATTGAACAAATCAGCTTGCCCTATATAAAGGCCCCAAGACTTCAAGTCTCAGAGAGAGGAACCCCCCATAAATTTTGAGAAAATCTCACGAAGAAGAAGAAGCTCTCGGCAAAAGAAGACAATTCTTTTCAAGGTAAAAAAGGAATAGAAAGACGAAATCATCTCAATATAAAAAGAAGTATTTACTTCTTTCTTAGATCATAGATCTATAAGACAAATTGTCTTTCACAAAAGAGATTATGAACATCTCATAATAAAGGGGGGAGAATTATTCAATTCTCTTAGGATCACAGATCCATAAAGGCAAAGCCTTTCATCAAAAAGATATTGAAATATCTCCTATAAACTAAGAACTTTGTTCTTAGAATCTTGAGACAAAGTCTCTTTTCAAAGAAAAGATAATCTTCAGAGCGCAAAATTAACCTAAGAAGAGCCTTAGCGCTCCTAATCTAAGAAGAGCCTTAGCGCTCCTAATTTAAAAGTGCCTTAGTGCCCTTCATCTAGCGCAAAGCGCTGCAGTGCCATAGCGCTTCAAACACAGCGCACTACGCTCATTAGCTAGCGCTCAGCGCTAAGCGCGCCACGTGCTCCTCACGTGTGCGCTGCATTACTAAAAGCGCTTTGCGCTCATTATATGGCACCAGCGCCAAATGCCTCAACGCTTCAACTATAGCGCATTAGCGCTCTACATCTAGCGCAAAGTACTAAGCACATCAGCGCTCTTCATTTAGCGCAAAGCGCTAAGCGCATTAGCGCTTCATATCTGGCGCTAAGCACATTAGCGCTTTAACCATAGCGCACTGCGCTCATCGACTGGCGCTAGTGCCAAGTGCGCCACATGCTTTTATGTGCGCTTGGACAGAACATAAACTGTTCTTTGAATAAGCACATAAACTGTTCTTTGAATAAGCCTGGAGCTATGATAAATGCACAGCATTCAACTAAAGACAAAACATTGTCAGAGACTAAACCAATGCTTAGCATTTTTAAAGGGATTGGGCTCAAACAAACATCTAACGACTCAAAAACAAATGTTGAACATTGTAATTGAATGGACTTAGCCCAAATTGGTCATAAGTCCTCAATTCAGATTAATGGAGTTCATATGCCCATAAATCATTGATCTTAGTCCCAATTGGACTACAGGTCTCTCAACCCGCATTGATTTAAGGGTACATCTCTGAACTCCTCTGATATTCGTCGTTGTAATCCTTCAACGTCTTCAAAGAGGTGACGGGTCCCGACAACCATACATTTCATGGACTATGATGTCTTTAACCTGGATTGTGGGGTCCTTAAGCCCATGGTCTATGATGTCCTTAACCTTGACTGTGGGGTCTTTAAACTCACGGACTATGATGTCCTTAACCTGGACTGTGGGTTCTTTAAACTCATGGACTATGATGTCCTTAACCTTGACTGTGATGTCTTTAAACTCACGGACTATGATGTCCTTAACCTGGACCGAGATGTCCTTAAACTAATATTGGACCGTAATGTCCTTAAACTAATTATCGACCGCAATGTCCCTAAACTAAACAATAGAGTCCAATTGCTCTCTTGTTGGATCTAAACGATCCTGTTAAGTTGATCTTAGTCTAAAAATTAGACTAACGTATCCTTAACATACATTTAAGTTGATCTTAGTCCCAAATGAGACTAACGTATCCTTAAACCCAACCCCCAAACCCAAATCTAAGAAGATACGGATTTGGACTAATCCACGCCCTACGGACGACAACATAAATTAGTCTCCGTATACAATCCACGGGCAACCAAAAAAAAAAACACCCACAACACGAAGTGACCATCTAGAGAAGGAGTAAGTGGTTACCGCGATGCGGTAGCGTAATTAACTGTAGAAGCTTGCGCCTGCTGGGAAGAGCGTCCCTACAATCAAAAACCCCTCAAATGAGGGGGAATCTAACGAAGTCTGCTACATCGGCCGCAGCCGTTTAAACCTTCTATACATGGTGCCATAAATCAACTTGGTATCTTCGGAGAGGTGGACGGATAGCACCAATTAGCATCTGCCCCGAAATTCAGGCAAGACGGACCCACGCGGTTGTGTCTCCGTGTTTCGGCGGGGAACATGTCCCTTCTAGAAAATGCGTTTTGTGGATAATCTATTTTGATCTCCTTGTAGGACAGTGATGGCTTAGGAGTCAGGTTCAGGTCTGCCTCCTAAGGCTTTCCAACTTTATGAGCCGTGAGGGTCTCATAGAGATTTTTCTCACTACGAGTCAAGAAGATCTCGTAGGTATATTTTCTCCTTAGGAATCATGAGGATTCCTAAGTGTGTTTTCTCTTAAGAGTCGTAAGGATCTCACAAGAGAATTTTCGTCCTTACAAGTCGAGAGGACTCATAAGTGTTTGATGAGTTGACCTACTCCTGAGTCAAAGCATTGCTTCGACGGGAAGGTCGAGGGTTGACTTTGGCCATATAGGGTCAGGATTGATTTTAGCCATACGGGGCCAAGGGTTGACTTTAGCCATACGGGGTCAGGATTGACTTTCGTCGTACGGGGTCAGAATTGACTTTGGCCGTACAGGGTCAGTGGTTGACTTTAGCCATATGGGGTCAGGATTGACTTTGGCCGTCGGGGTCAGGGGTTGACTTTAGCCATACGGGTCAGGATTGACTTTGGCCGTACGGGGGTCAAGGGTTGACTTTAGCCATACGGGGTCAGGATTGACTTTGGCCGTACAGGGTTAGGGGTTGACTTTAGCCATACGGTGTCAGGATTGACTTTTGCAGTACGGAGTCAGGGGTTGACTTTAGCCATACGGGTCAGGATTGACTTTGGCCGTACGGGGCAGGGGTTGACTTTGGCCGTACGGGGCAGGGGTTGACTTTGGCCATACGGGGTCAGGATTGACTTTGGCCGTACAGGCCAGGGGTTGACTTTAGCCATACGGGTCATGATTGATGTCACGACCCGAGAATTCGACTCGTGACCGGCACTTAACCACGCAACGTCTACAGGCGCAACGCGGCTAAGTAAGCCGAACCCAGAAATCAAAACCAATAATATAGAGTGATTTAAAACATTTTGTAAAAACAATAGTAAATGTCTGAAAAACTTCCATTTATTTAGTAGAAATCCCTTTTAAGTTCAAAAGTTATGAGTTTTATAATTTTGGTAACATTTCCTTTTTTAAAACATTAGCCCCGAAGGTCGGGTAAAAGTAAGGTGTAGCGGGATAACAAGTGACATGAATAAAGCATCACAATATGATATACGACGCCGTAGCGAAGAATACACAGTAAAACAAGGACAATATCATAAAAGATGAGACTGCATAAAGTAACATCGGCTCACATGCGAGCTCGACACCAGAATATAAAATCATACATATCGTCCTCACAACTGTCTCTAAGTCAATACAGAAGGTAGATGGAGAGTACTAGATACATCAATATACAACTGAAAGATAACAGATACCGTACAAAACCCACCTATCAGCAAAAGACTATCTCTGCTCAAAAGGGGTATCTGTGCCAAAAGATGCGATAACAGCCAGCCGTGACTACTCCCAAGGGCAACCTGCAAACACTGTGGCACAACGGGGGTGAGTTGCCAACTCGTGAATAGAGATAACATATAAAGGTGATCGCAAGCATGCACATATAGCGTGGCTCTACTAATGCCAGCAGATGATATCAATGCATGTCTACAGTGGATACAATAGTAATGCATGTACTCTAACAGGTAAATGCCACAGGATGAGATGTATAGTAATCAATACTGAGTATGGGATAAATAATATCTACATGGACCATGTCAACACGGAAAACAATGATCGGTACCTCAAACTGCACCCAAATCCCACATATACTCAGGCGCCGGCACACCCATCGGCCCTCAAATCCTGTATATCTCGGAGGATTTCACGAGTGCCCAACATCGGCACCCAAAACATCATAAAATACTCGTGTCCAGCATCGACACGTAAATCCTCGAATATCGGGCGCCGTCAATCCGGACCGGCCCCACGGGGTCCACCTGCGGTATCGGCCCTCGGCCCCGGCAGTACGGATCCTCCCGCATCCATCACTCGACTCTGGTCAGTATCCTCCGGACAACTGCCAGGTCCAACCAATCACCGGTAGGTACTCGCCCGCCTCCAGGCTCAATCGGCAAATCCCATCGATCATCTCGCCGAGGGGAACCATACCGGGCCCACCACGAACCCGCAAACGGAACATCCACTCCTCGAATCGGGTTTCAAGCACACGTCTCAGCACCGAGAAAACGCGTGGTGGACACACCAAAATATCATATCACGAGGTACCGGGTTTTTCAAAATAGCATATCTTTCCTTAAATAATTCCACGGTCCTCAAAACAGAAATCACATGAAAATCCAATACCAATAGTAAAATCCAATGCGAGGTACAACATACATCAATCCATGGTATGGGTATAAGGGGAAAACCGCTTTTTAAAGTAGTTTCATTTCCGGTTTTAAAAGATGTCATGCGGCTCCCAATATACATGAAGGTCATATCAAATCACATATGAGGCGAACTATAGCAATATAATCATGGCAGCTCTATAGTGAGTGTGGCATGGCAATTACTAACGGTGTGTGTGTAGCATGTAAATAGTGCCCGTGCAACATAAACCGTTAGTAATAGTGCGGTGTTCTATCAGTTCTAAGCAATATATATATCAACACAGCAGAGAATGCAATATGCGATGACAGTCTATGGGGTGCATGCAACATATAGTAAATAAGTCCTATCAGCCCTGACGCATAACGCCATGCGGGCGATATCCCCGTAGATGTGAAATCTACTCACCGTATCTCGCGCTAAGTGTATCCAACCACTTGCTTGCCCTTCTTCGCAGCGTCCGTCTCACTGGCCTGCGAACCTAGAATCACACACACATATCACACATAAGCTTAAGTCACAAAACGCGACATTATAATCCAACAAGAAACCTGTGTCGCAAACCAATCGCGCGTGTGCGCGATACGCTAAAACGTGTACTCACGCGCCACGAAACTACCCCGACGCGCCGCGATACGCAGAAACCCAAACCTACTCACGTATCGCGCGTGTCGCGAAGGTTTAGAAAACGACAAAATAGGTATTTGGTCCCAGATTTTCCTACAGAATTGATCTAACAAAAATATATATATCAAAGGGCCCTACACACAAAAATAAACCTACAGAACCCAAAAAACACCAAAACACCTCCTGTCTGGCCGCAATTTGCGGCCAGAATGGCGGTTTTGGCGGCCGGAGTGGGGAGTCAGGGGGTCGGGTTTCACCTATGGTATCAGCTCCTCTCCACCATGCTACAGTATCCTCAATTTCATTCAGGTCTCATCGGGTCAATAGCAGATCCAGAAAAGTTCACTTTTGCACAAATACGACATTTTGCATCAAATAGGAAAACTGGTGGTATTTTAGTGTAATAGGGGTTCGACTAAGTTAACATGGTCTCAACAAACCTCAAGCATCCTACTGAAACCAATCTACACCTCAAACGCACAAAGTTCACACTAAACACCCCATATCGCACTAAAACACACTAAAATCCTTTAACCGATGCAAAACTACACTAACTAGGCAAACTAGGGAAGCAAGATAGGAATTATACCTCACTCTCGACCCTAGGGAGCTTGAGGAAGCAGAAGAATTGAAGGGAAGGGGCTGCACTGGGTGATGGGGCTGCTGCAGCTCACTGCTGCTGATGCTTCTGCTCTCTGCTGCTGATGCTGCCTCTTGCTTCAGAGATTGTTGCTGTTGTTGTGTTTGCTGCTGCTGCTGCTGCTTGTTCTGGAGCTGGGGAAAGAGGTAAGTGTGTGGGTGTGTGAGTGTTTGAGAGAACAAAGAAATGAGAGAGGAAAACAATCAACACTCAAGGGTCAACCCCTCTCTCTCTCTCTTCATTAATGGCAAGCATGGACTAAGCCATGATGCACTCTCTCTCTCTCACACAAGTCAACACTTAAACTATAATTCAAATTAAAGCAACTTTTTTAATTGGCTAATTAAACTTACTTAAACCCCAAAAGAATTAATTCTACAATTAACCCACCATGGTTAATAATTATGGTATTTACTTAATTTAAAAACCCTAGTTTACATGCACATATGTGTGCAAGCCTAGGAAAATTTTGGAAAAATATTTATTGGATTAGGAAAAATATTTAAAACACAATTTGGTAAACTTTTTATTAAAAACCATTATTTAATTATAATTATTCACTAACCCTTATCCTAAGGTGTTACAATCTCTCCCCCTTAAAGAAATTCTTCCCCGAATTTCAAAAATCTAACTAAGGTTACCTTCAAAAAGATGGGGATACGTCTTCATCATCTCGCTTTCAGTCTCCCAAGTGACCTCCTCACGGTTCTGACCACGCCAAAGTACTTTAACTGATGGAATCTCCTTCGATCTCAATTTCTTCACTTGTCGATCCAAGATCATCACCAGCTGCTCTGCATAGGAAAGATCACGCTCAAGCTGGATCGTCGGATGCTGAATCGCGTGCGAAGGATCATGTAGATATCTACGGAGCATCGAAACATGGAATACGGGGTGCACGTCTGGAAAGCTGGGCGGAAGGGCTAACCGGTAAGCTACTGCACCGACACGCTCGAGGATCTCGAAGGGGCCCACATACCTGGGACTGAGCTTCCCCTTCTTCCCAAACCTCATCACACCTTTCATTGGGGAGACCATCAAGAAAACATGATCACCAACAGAAAACTCAAGTCTGCGTCGTCGACGGTCTGCATAAGCCCTCTGCCTACTCTGCGCTGCTCTCATCCTATCGCGAATCAACTGGATCTTCGCGGTCGTCTCCTCAACGATCTGTGGCCCTAAGATACTGCTCTCACTGAGCTCTGTCCAACAAGTAGGCGACCTACATTTCCTCCCATAAAGAGCCTCAAATGGTGCCATCTGAATAGTCTCCTGATAGCTGTTATTGTAGGAGAACTCTACTAAGGGCAAATGATGATCCCAGCTACCTCCGAAATCTAGTACACAAGCTCTGAGCATGTCCCCGAGAGTCTGGATGGTCCACTCTGACTGTCCGTCGGTCTGCGGATGAAATGCCGTGCTGAAACTCAAGCGAGTGCCCAAAGCCTCCTGAAGCCTCTGCCATAGTCTACTGGTAAACTGGGTGCCTCTGTCGGACACAATGCACGTCGGGACTCCGTGTAGTCGCACTATCTCGTCAATATAGATCTGGGCATACTGAGTAAATCCGAAAGTCGTCTTCACCGGTAGGAAGTGAGCCGCTTTCGTCAAACGATCCACGATCACCCAGATGGAGTCATACCCCCGACTAGTCCTAGGTAGACCCACCACGAAATCCATCGAAGTCTGTTCCCATTTCCACTCCGGAATGGGTAACGGCTGTAGCTCTCCCGCGGGCCTCTGGTGCTCAGCCTTGACTTGCTGACAAGTCAGGCATCTCGATACAAAATCTGCAATGTCCCTCTTCATTCCGTCCCACCAGTAAACATCTCGCATATCATGATACATCTTGGTGGAACCGGGATGGACGCTATATACCGATCGATGTGCCTCCTCAAGAATCTCACGCCTCAGTCCCTCAGCATCATGTACGCACAGTCTGACTCCAAACCGTAGTGTCCCCTGATCATCGATCACGAACTCGGAAAATCTGTCCTGTCCCATCTGTGCCATGATCTCTGAACATCGGTCATCACTGAGCTGCGCCTCACGTATACGATCGATCAACTGTGGGCGTGCACGGACATGCGCTATCTGTCCTCCAATCGACGTGAACTCGAACTGTACTCGACTGTCGCATAATATCTGCCAATCTGCGGATGACTGCTCATGTACTGCGCTCAAACAAGATAAACTACTCCCGGGCCTCCTGCTCAAAGCATCCGCCACCACATTTGCCTTGCCCGGGTGATATAAGATCTCGCAGTCGTAATCCTTCACTAACTCCATCCATCGACGCTGTCGAAGGTTCAGGTCCCGCTGTTGAAATATGTATTTCAAACTCTTGTGATCCGTAAATACCTGGCACGACTCGCCGTATAGGTAGTGTCGCCAGATCTTAAGTGCGAAGACCACTGCTGCCATCTCCAAATCATGAGTGGGGTAGTTCTGCTCGTGCTTCTTCAATTGTCGCGAGGCATACGCGATCACCCTATCATGCTGCATCAGAACGCATCCCAATCCCACTCGAGAAGCATCACAAAAGACCACAAATCCGCCCGGTCCGGAAGGTAAAGATAACACCGGTGCCGTCGTCAGCTGAGTCCGTAACTGCTGAAAACTATGCTCGCACTCCTCCGTCCAAACGAAAGGAACTCCCTTCCGGGTCAACCCGGTCAACGGTGTAGCAATACGTGAGAAGTCCTGCACAAAACGCCTGTAATAACCGGCCAATCCCAAAAAGCTGCGAATCTCCGTCACCGATGTGGGTCTGGGCCAACGCTGAACGGCCTCGATCTTCCTCGGGTCAACACATATACCGTCTCGTGAAATCACGTGACCCAAGAAGTCCACACTGTCTAGCCAAAAAGCACACTTGGAGAATTTCGCATAGAGCTGGTGCTCCCTCAATGTCTGCAATGTAATCCGCAGGTGCTGCTCGTGCTCCTCACTATTCCGGGAATACACCAAGATATCGTCAATGAAGACTATGATGAACAGATCCAAATAAGGCCGGAAAATACGGTTCATCAAATCCATGAAGGCTGCTGGCGCATTGGTGAGTCCGAACGACATCACCAAAAACTCGTAATGGCCGTAGCGCGTACGGAAGGCTGTCCGGGGAATGTCCTCCTGTCGAACCCGCAACTGATGATAGCCCGATCGCAAATCGATCCTCGAAAAGTACCCTGCCCCCTGAAGCTGGTCGAACAAATCATCGATACGCGGCAAAGGATACCTGTTCCGCACTGTCACCCTGTTCAGCTGGCGGTAGTCGATACACAGACGCAAACTGCCATCCTTCTTCTTGACGAACAGGACTGGAGCACCCCAAGGAGAAACACTGGGTCGAATAAGTCCCTTGTCCAGCAAATCTTGCAATTGACCCTTCAACTCACGAAGTTCCGCCGGGGCCATCCGATAGGGCGGTATAGAAATAGGCCCCGAACCAGGAACCAAATCAATACAGAAGGAAATGTCGCGCTCGGGCGGCAACCCAGGAAGCTCGTCAGGGAACACATCAGGAAACTCGCTAACAACCGGAACCTGATCCAATGGAACCTCTGTAGCGCGAGCATCGCGAACATAAGAGAGAAATCCCTGACATCCCTTCCTTAAAAGCTGTCCAGCGCGAAAAGAAGAAATCACACTGTGAGGGGCGGCACCACGGTCCCCCAACACAACAAAAACCGACTCACCGGGGAAACAGAATCTAACTGTCTTCTCACGGCAGTCCACAGAAGCATAGCACGTGGCTAACCAATCCATGCCCAAAAGAACGTCGAAGTCCAACATCTCCAGAAGGATCAAGTCGACAGGCAACTCTCTCTCGCCAATACAGACGATACAGGATCGGAACACGTGCCTAGCCACAAACGACTCTCCCACAGGAGTAGTCACCAAAAGCGGCTGATCAAGCAAGCCGGACTCTCTACCCAAACTCGGCACAAAGTGTGTGGATACGTACGAGTGTGTGGATCCGGGATCGAACAGTACATGTGCATCAACTGAACATACAGGGAGGATACCTGAAACCACTGCATTGGACGCCTGCACGTCCTGATGTGTCAAAGCAAAGACCCTCGCCTGTCCACCACCTGTAACTGACTGACCTCTGCCTCGGTCATCTCGTCCTCTCTGAGCAACCCCTCCACGCCCACGACCTCTCTGAGCATAAGTCTGGCGCGGAGCAACGGTAGGCGCAACGGGCAACGCCCTCTGGGGTGGTGAAGGTGGTAAGGTAACATGCGGTGCTGCCGCCTCCCTCCGGTGTGTCTCTGGACAATCTCGAACGAGGTGAAGTAGGCTGCCACATCTGTAGCAACCCCGCGGCGACTGCTGACCGTCCTGGGGATACGAACTAAACATCCGACCCCGTCCCGAATCTCTGCTACCCCTCGTACCGGAACGATACCTGTCGCGGCGTCTGAATGACTGCCTCCGTGCGGAAATACTGGTACGAACTCTCTTCGGCTCTGGAAGTGCCGAAGTCTCAACAAGGTGCTCCTCGACCACTAGGGCTGCGTCTACAGCTGCTGCATAGGTCTCGTAGTGCTGCGCGCTGATCGCGAGGAACACTGGTGAAAGCAAGCCTCGAACAAATCTCCGGACTCGCAACTCCTCGGTGGCCACTAAATGTGGGGCGTAGACTGCTAGCTCTGTAAACAGTACGTCATACTCTGCCACTGTCATCCCTGGCGTCTGGCGCAAAGACTCAAACCTGCGTGCTCGGGCATCTCTAACACTCCGGGGAAGGAAACGGGCTAGAAATATAGTCACGAACTCCGTCCAGGTCATAGGAGGAAGACCTGCTGCTCTGCCCTTCTCCACTGAATCACACCATTTCTGCGCAAGACCTTCCAGGCGAAAGCTCGCGAACTCAACCCATCTCGCATCTGCACATCTGAGGGAACGGCATATCCTGGCCATCCTGTCGATGAAAGACTGTGGGTCCTCGGCTGTATCGGTGCCTGTGAAAGTTGGAGGCTTCAGCCTCATGAACTCTGATAGCGATACTGTAATCACCTCCGTGGCTGCAGGGGCAACTGGCTATGCGGTAGGCACCATCGCGGTCTCTGGAACTGGTGGAGCTACCTCTGGTCGCTGCGCTCGAAGCGTCTCAACTAGCGATCCTATCATCTGGCGCATCTCCTGCATACCAGCCCCTAACGAGGCGATCTGCTCTGTCACGGCAGGAACAGCCTGCTCGGGTACAACCGGCGTACTGCCCGGATCAGTCCTCGTCTCGGACGAGTCAACACGAATCTCGGCCCTCGCGGCCGCTCTCTGTGCCCTCGTAGTCTTAGGCGGCATAATGGCTGAAAGAAAATTTGGATTCGATAAGAACACGGAAATCGAATCACAAGAATATAAGGAGGAATCAAATCAACAAGTCCTAAGGTCGCGTAAGCGGAGTACCGTGTCGTGAGTATGCCGTGGAACATACGCACGCTACGCTACCCTGCTGCAGCTACCTACTCCATCATACCAGGGTCATCCTACACTCCGAAGGTAAAACCTACGCTCTGATACCAACTTTGTCACGACCCGAGAATTCGACTCGTGACCGGCACTTAACCACGCAACGTCTACAGGCGCAACGCGGCTAAGTAAGCCGAACCCAGAAATCAAAACCAATAATATAGAGTGATTTAAAACATTTTGTAAAAACAATAGTAAATGTCTGAAAAACTTCCATTTATTTAGTAGAAATCCCTTTTAAGTTCAAAAGTTATGAGTTTTATAATTTTGGTAACATTTCCTTTTTTAAAACATTAGCCCCGAAGGTCGGGTAAAAGTAAGGTGTAGCGGGATAACAAGTGACATGAATAAAGCATCACAATATGATATACGACGCCGTAGCGAAGAATACACAGTAAAACAAGGACAATATCATAAAAGATGAGACTGCATAAAGTAACATCGGCTCACATGCGAGCTCGACACCAGAATATAAAATCATACATATCGTCCTCACAACTGTCTCTAAGTCAATACAGAAGGTAGATGGAGAGTACTAGATACATCAATATACAACTGAAAGATAACAGATACCGTACAAAACCCACCTATCAGCAAAAGACTATCTCTGCTCAAAAGGGGTATCTGTGCCAAAAGATGCGATAACAGCCAGCCGTGACTACTCCCAAGGGCAACCTGCAAACACTGTGGCACAACGGGGGTGAGTTGCCAACTCGTGAATAGAGATAACATATAAAGGTGATCGCAAGCATGCACATATAGCGTGGCTCTACTAATGCCAGCAGATGATATCAATGCATGTCAACAGTGGATACAATAGTAATGCATGTACTCTAACAAGTAAATGCCACAGGATGAGATGTATAGTAATCAATACTGAGTATGGGATAAATAATATCTACATGGACCATGTCAACACGGAAAACAATGATCGGTGCCTCAAACTGCACCCAAATCCCACATATACTCAGGCGCCGGCACACCCATCGGCCCTCAAATCCTGTATATCTCGGAGGATTTCACAAGTGCCCAACATCGGCACCCAAAACATCATAAAATACTCATGTCCAGCATCGACACGTAAATCCTCGAATATCGGGCGCCGTCAATCCGGACCGGCCCCACGGGGTCCACCTGCGGTATCGGCCCTCGGCCCCGGCAGTACGGATCCTCCCGCATCCATCACTCGACTCTGGTCAGTATCCTCCAGACAACTGACAGGTCCAACCAATCACCGGTAGGTACTCGCCCGCCTCCAGGCTCAATCGGCAAATCCCATCGATCATCTCGCCGAGGGGAACCATACCGGGCCCACCATGAACCCGCAAACGGAACATCCACTCCTCGAATCGGGTTTCAAGCACACGTCTCAGCACCGAGAAAACGCGTGGTGGACACACCAAAATATCATATCACGAGGTACCGGGTTTTTCAAAATAGCATATCTTTCCTTAAATAATTCCACGGTCCTCAAAACAGAAATCACATGAAAATCCAATACCAATAGTAAAATCCAATGCGAGGTACAACATACATCAATCCATGGTATGGGTATAAGGGGAAAACCGCTTTTTAAAGTAGTTTCATTTCCGGTTTTAAAAGATGTCATGCGGCTCCCAATATACATGAAGGTCATATCAAATCACATATGAGGCGAACTATAGCAATATAATCATGGCAGCTCTATAGTGAGTGTGGCATGGCAATTACTAACGGTGTGTGTGTAGCATGTAAATAGTTCCCGTGCAACATAAACCGTTAGTAATAGTGCGGTGTTCTATCAGTTCTAAGCAATATATATATCAACACAGCAGAGAATGCAATATGCGATGACAGTCTATGGGGTGCATGCAACATATAGTAAATAAGTCCTATCAGCCCTGACGCATAACGCCATGCGGGCGATATCCCCGTAGATGTGAAATCTACTCACCGTGTCTCGCGCTAAGTGTATCCAACCACTTGCTTGCCCTTCTTCGCAGCGTCCGTCTCACTGGCCTGCGAACCTAGAATCACACACACATATCACACATAAGCTTAAGTCACAAAATGCGACATTATAATCCAACAAGAAACCTGTGTCGCAAACCAATCGCGCGTGTGCGCGATACGCTAAAACGTGTACTCACGCGCCACGAAAATACCCCGACGCACCGCGATACGCAGAAACCCAAACCTACTCACGTATCGCGCGTGTCGCGAAGGTTTAGAAAATGACAAAATAGGTATTTGGTCCCAGATTTTCCTACAGAATTGATCTAACAAAAATATATATATCAAAGGGCCCTACACACAAAAATAAACCTACAGAACCCAAAAAACACCAAAACACCTCCTGTCTGGCCGCAATTTGCGGCCAGAATGGCGGTTTTGGCGGCCGGAGTGGGGAGTCAGGGGGTCGGGTTTCACCTATGGTATCAGCTCCTCTCCACCATGCTACAGTATCCTCAATTTCATTCAGGTCTCATCGGGTCAATAGCAGATCCAGAAAAGTTCACTTTTGCACAAATACGACATTTTGCATCAAATAGGAAAACTGGTGGTATTTTAGTGTAATAGGGGTTCGACTAAGTTAACATGGTCTCAACAAACCTCAAGCATCCTACTGAAACCAATCTACACCTCAAACGCACAAAGTTCACACTAAACACCCCATATCGCACTAAAACACACTAAAATCCTTTAACCGATGCAAAACTACACTAACTAGGCAAACTAGGGAAGCAAGATAGGAATTATACCTCACTCTCGACCCTAGGGAGCTTGAGGAAGCAGAAGAATTGAAGGGAAGGGGCTGCACTGGGTGATGGGGCTGCTGCAGCTCACTGCTGCTGATGCTTCTGCTCTCTGCTGCTGATGCTGCCTCTTGCTTCAGAGATTGTTGCTGTTGTTGTGTTTGCTGCTGCTGCTGCTGCTTGTTCTGGAGCTGGGGAAAGAGGTAAGTGTGTGGGTGTGTGAGTGTTTGAGAGAACAAAGAAATGAGAGAGGAAAACAATCAACACTCAAGGGTCAACCCCTCTCTCTCTCTCTTCATTAATGGCAAGCATGGGCTAAGCCATGATGCACTCTCTCTCTCTCACACAAGTCAACACTTAAACTATAATTCAAATTAAAGCAACCTTTTTAATTGGCTAATTAAACTTACTTAAACCCCAAAAGAATTAATCCTACAATTAACCCACCATGGTTAATAATTATGGTATTTACTTAATTTAAAAACCCTAGTTTACATGCACATATGTGTGCAAGCCTAGGAAAATTTTGGAAAAATATTTATTAGATTACGAAAAATATTTAAAACATAATTTGGTAAACTTTTTATTAAAAATTATTATTTAATTATAATTATTCACTAACCCTTATCCTAAGGTGTTACAATTGACTTTGACCGTACGGGGCCAGGGGTTGACTTTAGACATACTGGGTCAGAATTGACTTTGGCCGTACGAGGTAGGGGTTGACTTTAGCTATACGGGGTCTGGATTGACTTTGGCCGTACGGGGGTCAGGGGTTGACTTTAGCCATACGGGGTCAGGATTGACTTTGGCCGTACGGGGTCAGGGGTTGACTTTAGCCATACGGGTCAGGATTGACTTTGGCCGTATGGGGTCAGGGGTTGACTTTAGCAGTACGGGGTCAAGATTGACTTTGGCCATACGGGGCCAGAGGTTGACTCTTGGTTGTTTGTGCACCGCCGAGTCCTGGAACTAGGAACTCTGCCGCAGCTCCGCTTTGCTGACTTTGCGCCTGTTGTAATGAGACGAATGTAGAGATAGTCTCTAGGTTATCTGTGAACCGTCGAGATCTGGAACTAGGGACTTTGCCATGGCTCCATTGGTTGATGTCGCGTCTGCATCCTGCTGGAATGGGGAGGAACGCCGTTGATGATCTCTAGGCTGTAGATGTTGCCGTCGAAATCTGGAACTAGGGACTTTGTCATGGCTCCGTTTGGTGGATGTCGTGTCCGTATTCTGCTGGAATGAAGAGGAACGTCGTTGATGATCTCTAGGCTGTAGATATCGCCGTTGAGATTTGACTCTTTGTTTGAAAGAGCTTGGTGGGATGATATGATTCCCTCTTTGTTTGTGCCCCTGAATTGTATACAGGGATCGATGTGATCTCACCTGTAGGGCAAGAGTTTCATTTTGTTATTTTTTATATTTCTGCGATGCTCTATCATTTCAGCTTTTTTATATCGCGAAAGTCGCGATTACCCAATCATTTCGGCTATTTTTCGCGGTGCCCAATCATTTCGGCTATTTTTGTTTTTACTCGCTACTTTTTATTGCGAGTTGCCCAATCATTTCGGTTATTTCTATATGCATATATTTTACTTGTTGATTTTGTTGCAAGTTGCCCTACCATTTAGGCTATTTCATATGCATTTTTGGCTCGCTTTTTTTTATCGCGAGTGTGGAATTTGGAATCTGGTTCCAGTCTTAGCATCAGCACGCTGCGACTGGATTATTGCCAGGAGAGAATCATCATTTGCCGTGAAAGGACTTGGAATTTGATTCCGATTCAGGCATCAACATCGCTACAACTGGGACATTGCCAAGAGCGAATCATCATTTGCCTTTGTCGATTCGAACAAAGGTGGCTTAGCAAATAGGGTTAGGATCCTGTTGACTAAGGCTTTTTGACTTTATGAGCCGTAAGGGTCTCATAAAGGTGTTTCTCCCTACGAGTCGTGAGGATCTCGTAGGTGTGTTTTCTCCTTAAAAATCGTGAGGATTCTTAAGTGTATGTTCTCTTGTAAGTCTTAAGGATCTTACAAGTGTGTTTTCTCCTTGCAAGTCGAGAGGACCTACAAGTGTTTGTTCACCGTATGAGCATATCTCTAGTCGCTGGTGGGACTCTGTTAGGAAAATGTTTATTCGTGCCCGTGGATTGTATACAAAGGTCAATATTGAAACACTTGTAGGGCAGTCTGTGGGTTATGATGGCTTAAGAACAGTTTCAGATCCCTGTAACTTAAGGCTTTTGAATCGTATGAGCCATGAGGGTCTCAAAAGGGAATTAATTCGATGTTTGTGTAGCTACGGAGGCTCGACATTTACTCAATAGTGGATAATTAATTCAAACAATTCGAATTAATTCTGTAAGCAGTAAAATCCACAAGCTTATAGGGACGATAGCTACGTGTTTAGACTGTCTGGGTAAACTGTCGATGACTGGATTGGAATAGGAAAATGTTATCCAAGCTAATCAATACCTATCAGTGGCAACTACCGTACGGTCTGGTCTCTTCTTCTCCTTATGCTCCTTATTTGGTCTAGAGTTTGGTAGTACTGTCAAACTCTAATAACTCAAATAACTGTTGTGTTGATATTATCACGTAACCCTGAGATCAAACTGATAACCATTTATCATTTGATCTCTAGTACTTTGGTCAGAAGTTTTAGGTCGCTGATATATCACACACTGCAGAATAAAGTTCTCCATATATCGGAGAGACGAATCCCATGTTAACTCCTCACAACCTTCACATGTATTCAACCATACCCAACCACTACCGTTATACACAGTATCAATAGATTGATGGTTGGATAGTAACTAAATATCTCTAGCACATGTAAGATACTATGGCGAATCTCAGGTCTGGAGACTAAGTCATACCAATTGTCACTATATAAATTTCCATCTGACAGTTATGTATAATTACTAATTGGAAATTCAAAGTGAGTCATTCGGTTTACTTATTATCTATAGGCATCTGCATACGATACTCTGATGTCACTATACCAGATGACTATGTGAACAGTCATTACTCTCTAATGAGTAAGTATAGCATACACTAGTCTTCTGGAGTATCGATGTCCTGTCTCGATACTCCGACTAGGAACATTTAAGAATATACATGTCGACTAGTCAGGTCTTACTGTTGTGATCTACATCACAATCCTGTAGTCTAGTATTATTCTACGGACTTTATTAGTAATTAATAATAAGCAGAGTATTATAAATAAAAGATACCAATAAAGAAAAAACCAAATAGCGTACTATTATTGCAAACGAGAAGGTTTTATACATGTAGGTTACAATTACAACTAATTTCCTCTAAAGGCACCTACATCTAACAATCTCTCACTTGCACTTAGGGCAAATTATTATGGTACTGTATACCCAACATCTCAACGAGTCTCTCGAACTGTGGTTGAGAAAGAGCCTTAGTAAATAGATTCGTTATGTTATCTTTCGTATCTACTCTCAATATATCGATATCGCTCTGAAAACTGGAATTAGTAAACGCCTCAACCTTGAGGTCATCTTTACCGAATATAAGGTACAACTCCTTAGTATTTCTCAAATACTTGAGTATGGCCTTCACAGCAATCCAGTGTTGTTCTTCAGGATCAGAATGATATCTACTTACTGCACCTAGTGCATAAGCCACAACAGGTCTAGTACATAGCATCACATACATGATAGACTCAACTGCCAAAGCATATGGCGTCTTATCCATGCATTTTCTCTCCTCTTCTGTCTTGGGAGACATATCCTTGGAGAGAGATATACCATGCATAGCAGGTACATTACCTCGCTTGGTCATCTTGGTATATTCCATATTGAACCTTTTCATTTTGTCATATATGTACTTAGATTAAGATAGCCCAAGCATTTTTTTAGATCTATCTCTATAGATCTTTATACCCAGTATGTAGGATGCTTCACCCAAATCCTTCATTAAGAACTTTTGTGATTGCCAGATCGTAACCGACTGTAGTGTTGGCACATCATCACCTATTAGAAGTATGTCGCCTACATACAATATGAGGAAAACGACATTACTTTCTACAACCTTTTTATAAAGACATGGTTCATCATCATTTTTGATAAAATCAAACTCTTTGATTACTTCATCAAAACAGATTTTCCAACTCCTAGATGCTTGCTTTAGTCCATGGACTTATGCAACTTGCACACTTTACCGCTTCTCCCACTGACCTCGATACCCTCCGGCTGTGTCATATAGACGTTTTCTTCTAAAATACCATTTAGAAAAGTCATCTTGACGTCCATTTGCCATATTCCATAGTCATTATAAGCAGCTATTGCAAGCATAATTCTGATTGAATTAAGTATCGCAACTGGAGAAAAGGTTTCACACCTGGTCTTTGATGGAAGCCTTTTGCTACCGGTCTAGCTTTGAAGGTCTCCACCTTCCCATCTGCACCGATTTTCTTCTTGAAGACCCATTTTCTTCCAATGGGTTTTACCCCTTCAGGAGCTTCCTCTAAAGTCCACATTTTGTTGGAGTGTATCGAGTCAATTTCAGAATTCATGGCATCTATCCATTTCTAGAGTCTTTACTCTATATCGCTTGTCGATAAGTGATAGGATCGTCATCCTCAATGACACAAACTTAGATGTCACCATCAACGAGATACACATAATATCTCTCAGGTGCTCTAGATTGCCTACCAGATCGACGAAGTGGTTCCGCTAAATCGGGTAATACTAAAGTTTCATGTTCAATTTGGTCTTCCGTGATTGCTTGTTCTTATGGAACCTCTTCCAGTTTTACTGCGCTCCCACTAATTTCTTTTTCAAGAAATTCCATCTCCAAGATGGTCAATACGTTGTTCTTCTGGGCAGTAGAATCTATACCCTTGCGAGTGCATTGGGTATCCAATGAACTTGTAAAACACGGATCGTGCCTCTAACTTGTCATGATTCTACTTTTTAACAAAAGCAGGACAACCCTATATCTTAACAAACTGAAGATTAGGTTTCTTGCCTTTCCATACCTCATATGGACTTTGATGGAACCTAGTTAAGTATGTATGCAGCTGTCTCCAGTGCATACCCTCAGAATGAAAGAAGGAACTCAGCGTTACTCATCATAGAACGTACCATATTCAATAGGGTGAGATTCCTCCTTTCTGATACGCCATTATGTTGTGGCATGTAAGGTGGAGTAATCTGAGAGAAAATATCATCCTCTTTTAAGTAACCAAGGAATTCTATATTCAAATATTTGCCTCCTTGATCCGATCAAAGAATTCTAATATTCTTTCAGTTTGTCTTTGCACTTCATTATTATACTCTTTGAACTTCTCAAATGCTTCAGGCTTATACTTCATTAAGTATATGTGTCTGAAGCATGAGCAATCATCTGTAAAAGTAAAGTAAGAGTATCCTCCTCTACCTTGAATAAACATTGAACCATATACATCACTATGTACTGGTCCCAAGAGTTTTTCAACTCTTTTTCCGCTTCAACTAAACGGAGATTTAGTCATCTTTCCTTTAAGACATGACTTACAATTATCATATGACTCAAAGTCAAACGAATGTAGGTAACCATTCTTATATAATTGCTTAACCCTTGTTTCATTTATATGGCCAAGTCTATGGTGCCATAAAAGAGTTTTGTTCATTTCCGAACTTGTTCTTTTACGGGTATTGTGTATATTATAAACAATGGCAAGATTTAAGATATAATGACCATTAAATAAATTCTCAAAAGTAACTAATTTGTTATTACTGTAAGTGCACGGCGGCGTCCCGGCCGTCAATCCGACGGCCAAATGCGGAAGTGGTGATAAACTTTTATTTTGCAAACTAGCAAACCGGCACCACCGCGCACTAAACACCTGGATCGTGCCATTAAACTAGTTCTAGCTAACTACAAGACGGGTTAGAGATATACCGAGTGATCCGAGTCCTCCGGTCTTCTCGTCGTCGTCCCGATCTCCTGCGGAATGTTCGGTCGTCGCCTCCTCGCCGGAAGGGCACCACATCGCCTGCATCTTTTACGGGCTCCCACCTCAATACCGAGGCAACTCGGGCGCGAAGTTGGCTGGCCGACACGTCCAAGATTTGCTGTAGAATGTAGTGTAGAGTCTATGTCTTATTTGGGGGTTTAGTTGCCATGGAGGATGGAGGAGGAGGTTAGGAAAATTGATGCTTTCAATTTTCTAGTAAAAGGAATGTGTGATGAAGAATAATGCCACATACAAATGAAAACTCTCTCTCCCTCTCATCAAATTGTGGCCGGCCTTATACTCAAGGAAATGGTGGAGGGAATTATACAAGGGAGGTGAGTGTAGGAGAAAGAAAATGGTGACCATATCAAAAGCAAGCCTCACATCAACTCCTAATCAAATCCAATCCATTCTAATCACCATTTAATGCAAAGGTTGATTCAAAAAGAATCTCATGATTATGAACCATCATGAAGCCTCACAAATGCAAGAAAACCCCTCCACAAAAGGTTATTTGCAAACTGCAAATAACACCCTCCAACGGAAAAGTCCGGCCGGGAAAGAACAAAGGAAAACTGGCCGGAAAAGAATGCAAACTGGCAACTTCAAAAAACTGATCCCGTAATAAATTACAGGAAAACCTCTATACTGTGCATACACACCCGCACCTGTATTCCGACCGGACACAAGTGCAAAGAGACAAAATCTACACTGTACTATACTAGGATCCGGCTTAAACCAAAGCCGGCTAGTAAAAACCGTCCGATCACGATCCGTGGAATACCGCACGTATCTGATCGAACCCTGCCATATCTCCATACGGCCTCTAGTACTAACCGTCCGATCCTGATCCGTGCAATACCGCACGTATCTGATCGGACCCTGCCATATCTCCATACGGCCTCTACAGCGTTTCGCCCGAAACTTGAGTAACTGAAAGTGTGGTGGACTCTAAAGACTCGTCAATACTATGGTTGTGGATTTAACGACTAGCACGTCAGAGGTATAAGCCAATACGTGACGGGCCACCAGCTATTGACCAAAAGGGACGTCGATGAGCGAACTCATCCTGACACCCTACTGAGCCTGTCAGTGACAATATCCGTACAGTCCGGTCCATTCGTCTATGAGTATCGCATGGCGGGCCTAGGGGGTTGGTAAAAGTCAGACCCCCAAAAGCGGTACAAGTCGTGTCGGAGTGTAGCCCAGAACACCCTGAGATACTACTGGAATACCTACCAGTAAATCTCCTTCCTTGGCCAAGGACTTCGTGTAATGGCTCTCCTAGACACAGCGCGAACTCACCCCCAATACCGGGAGAGACTAACCCCTGAAGATCCGCTCACTGCCTCCATGTGGCTCGGGACTGTACCCAACTAAAACCTATTTGCACGACTCCTTTGAGCCGTAGTAGGGTAGTAATCAAAGCACGGTGGGAACTCACACGAGACAAATGATGATCCCCAGGTCGATGAACTAACCTGTACACATGTCACCTGGGAACTGCTATCTGACGTCAGGTATAAGACCAACTAGCAGGTTCCCGGCGAGTCCTGTCCGGTGTACTCATAACCCAATGAGCACATGTATACATCTTAGGTGATCCAACTGACACCGGTGGCTTGTGAGACCGGCCACCGCCCCTCGTCGGGGTCTCGACTGTATACACTAGTCTACTCTGGAGTATCGATGCCCTGTCTCGAAACTCTTACGACTAGGGACCTTTTAAGGATGTGTTTATAGACTACCAGCTCCCACGTATATGATCGCCCTCATACTGCTGGCAGTCAAGCAAGAATCATAGGGGCTCTATCAACGTGCAATAGCGATCTGTCAGGTCACCTAAAGCAGTACACGATGATAAAGGTAAACCAGATAGCATACTATCATCTCAAGTAAGACTGTCCTACCGGGATAGGTCCTCCCTCAATCATTGCAATCACGTGCCTGTGATCCAATAATTGACTCTGAGGGCACTATCTCCAACAATTACAATGAATGTTCATAACACCACTGAATGTAACAAAAGAATATCCATCTTTATCTAATAAAAAAACAGAAATAATCTTGCATAGCATGTTAGGAATAAAATAACAGTTATTTAAAACTAAAGTCTGTAGGGTGTTTTTCGTCACCCCATTGAGATGGGAATACGCGCGCGCTTGGCAGGCGTACTACAGATTCCCCCTACCTAGGGTAGGCGGGGGTTTATTGATTGTGGGGATCCGAATCTTCGGCAGTCGCGGACTAAGCTGCCGTTAATTACCCCTCGCCTTTAGGGCGAGTGAACCTCCGATTAATGGGTTAAACTGGTCATGCGAACTCAATGTGCAGTACGTGTGTTTTGTTTTGGAGGGAGGGGTTTGGATATATCGGGAGCCACGCAGTGTTTTTACGAGGGTCCCGCTACTCGGATAGCGGGCTGGGGGTCAAGGGGGCTAGCAGCCCCCTTGCGGAGTGCGGGGCAACGCCCCGGCCATAAAATTTTTTGCGGGGGACAGTGTTGTGGAGTGTGTGTATATCTGTACATATATATACATGTATATATATAAAAAAAAAGGGAAAAAGCACCCAAAGGACACGTGGGGTCAACGCCTTGAGCGCTGTGCGCTTAGGCGCTAGCGCGCCACGTGTCGGCATGTGAGCGCTTTGCGCTTGAGCGCAAGCACGCCACGTGTCGGAACGTGGGCGCTTTGCGCTTGAGCGCAGGGCGCTGGAGCGCAAGCGCGCCACGTGTCGGCACGTGGGCGCTTTGCGCTTGAGCGCAGGGCGCTGGAGCGCAAGCGCGCCACGTGTCGGCACGTGGGCGCTTTGCGTGAGCGCAAGCGCCCCATGTGTCAGCACGTGGGCGCTTTGCGCTGGAGCGCAGGGCGCTGGAGCGTAAGCGCGCCACGTGTCGGCACGTGGGCGCTTTGCGCTTAAGCGCAGGGCGCTGGAGCGTAAGCGCGCCACGTGTCGGCACGTGGGCGCTTTGAGCTTAAGCGCAGGGCGCTGGAGAGAAAAAGAGGCTTTTAGCCCCAGAAATTGTCGAAAGAGAAATCATAGTGGAGTTAAACTCCTAAGATGTTTTGGGGTTGATGAAAGGGGTTCTTCTACTTTCTCCTCTGGTTGCTGGATCTTGAAGATCAAGAGATATGAGATTTAAAAAAAATCTCTTCTTTTTGAGATCTAATGGAAGATTTGAGTTCCCCTTTATGGTTTTTGTGGTGAAAAAACTATTTAGTTTTATAAAATGAAGAGTAAAACTCTTGATTTAATTCAAAAGAAAGAAGAAGGTTTTGGAACCTTGAAGAAGGAGAAATGATCTCAGATCTAATTTTTCTTTGGAGAGAGAGAAAAAAATTGTTGGGATATTTTCATTATCCTTGCCTTTATAGGCTATACACTTTACATATAGCCCCTTGGGCTTCACAAAATGGCATTTTGCCTATCCCATGGCTCATGTGCCATTTCTTTTTGCACATAAGCCATGGGCTTTACAAAAAATTGGTTTTATGCCTATTTTTCTTACATTTATCCATAAAATAAAATATAAGAAATACCACAAAATTATTTATTACAAAATTTTTATCTTGGCATGGGGGGAGGCCGTCCGCTTCATGTTCGGGCTCGACCCGGACATGGGCCTACTGGATCTGGGCTTGGGGTTGACTTTTATTTTGACTTGGTCAACCGGGGTGTAAATTTTTACCCCAACAAATTGCCCCCCATCAATAAATGCACACCACATATGTGGGTCGTGTGCATGAAATTGATGGATCTTCTTTTACTTGGAGGCGACCTGATTTGGTTCCTGCTTTTTGGGAAGCTGGCACTGCCCTTTTTACGACATGGACGGTCGTTGGTTGACATGTCTCCGAGACGGAGTGTCCGTGATAGACGTTTCCCTGACCCGGAGTGATCTAGTTCCCGCTTTGTAGGAATCCTGCGCTGCCCTTTTTACGACATGGACGGTCAATGCTGCCCTTTTTGCAACTTGGACGGTCGATACTGCCCTTTTAGTGACTTGGACGGTCGATGCTTCCCTTTTTGCGACTTGGACGGTCGGTGCTGCCCTTTTTGCGACTTGGACGGTCAGTGCTGCCATTTTAGCGGCGTGGACGGTCGATTCTACCTTTTTTGCGACTTGGACGGTCGTTGCTGCCTTTTTAGCGACGTGGACGGTCGATGCTGCCATTTTAGCGACGTGGATGGTCGATGCTGCCATTTTAGCGACGTGGACGGTCGGTGCTGCCATTTTTACGACTTGGGCGGTCGGTTCTACCCTTTTTGTGACTTGGACGGTCGTTGCTGCCCTTTTAGCGACGTGGACGGTCGGTGCTGCCATTTTAGCGACGTGGACGGTCGGTGCTGCCATTTTAGCGACGTGGACGGTCGATTCTGGATTTGACTTGCCCCGCTTCTTGCGGTGTCAGGGATGAAGTTGACTTGTTTCTGAGGTGGAATTTGATTCTTCCAGGGTGGTCATTGGTTGTTTTGCTGACTTGATGTGATTTGGGTTGACATCAGCATCGCTACGCTGGAATATGGTACCAGGAGCGAATCATCATTTGTCATGACAGGATTTGGGGATTTTGGTTTTGGTTTGGCATCAGCAAAGTTGCACTGGAATATGGTACCAGGAGCGAATCATCATCTACCATGAGGAGATTTCCCTCGTTCCCAGTTTAACGACTTAAGGGTCATATGTTCCCAGTTTAACGACTTAGGGGTCATCTGTTCCTAGTTTAAAGACTTAGGGGTCTATTGGATTGGAGTTTGGGATTTTGGGGTTAGGGTAGGCATCAGCATTGCTAACACTGAAGCACACGTGCTAGGAGCAATTCATCATTTGCCTATTCCTGTTGGGGGAGCGATGGCTTAGGAGACAGGTTTAAGTCCCTATCACCTAAGGCTTTTCAATTTTATGGGCCGTGAGGGTCTCATAAAAGCATTTTCTCCCTACGAGTCATAAGGATCCCGCAGGTGTATTTTCTCCTTAGGAGTCGTGAGGACTCCTAAGTGTGTTTTTCCTTTATGAGTCGTAAGGATCCCACAAAGGTTTGTTCTCCTCATGTATCGTGAGGACACATGAGTGGGTCTTCTCAATGGAGCATAATTCCAAAGGCGGAGACCAGCCGCGTAACTGGTGATTGTAGTGGGGCATGGGTATGACGAGAATTATTTGAGCCCGTGGATTGTATACGGCAGTCAATTTGGGGACTGGCCGTAGGGATGGAGAATTTTGAGAAATTGGATTTTGGTTGGCGTCTGCATCGCTACACTGGAATATGGTACCAAGAGCGACTCATCATTCGCCGTTTGGGGACTTGGAATTTGGATCTTGTTTGGCATCAGCATTACTGCACTGGAATAATGCCAGGAGCAACTCATCATTTGCCTTGGGAGGACTTGGGATTTGGGTTTTTGGTCGGCATCAGCACCGCTAACACTGAAGCGAAATGCCAGGAGCGACTCATCATTTGCCGTTGCCCGTTGGGGAACGATGGCTTATGAGACAGGTTTGGGTCCCTATCACCCAAGGCTTTTCAATTTTATGAGCCGTGAGGGTCTCATAAAAGCATTTTCTCCCTACGAGTCGAGAGGATCTCGCAGGTGTATGTTCTCCTTAGGAATCGTGAGGATTCCTAAGTGTGTTGCTCCTTTCTGAGTCGTATGGATCTCACGCAGGGGTTTTCTCCTCACAAGGTCGAGAGGACTTTGCGAGCGTATTTCATCTCTTTTCATGAGTTTGCGCCCTTTCGGGTTTTCACAAACTCGCCGGTAGTCCTGCTGTTTTTACTCACGGAGCCCTTTCGGGTTTTCATCCGTGCCCGTTTTGCTTATGGACATACCTTTTTTTTCTTCTTTTTTCTTTTTTTTTCTTCTTTTTTTTGCTGCTGGTGGGACTTTAAAAGTAGTCTCACCGGCAGGATTTGGGAGAGATAGGGGTCATTTACGCCCGTGGATTGTATACGGTTTTGCAGGATGTATGATCCAGACCGTAGGGCTGATGTGCTCAATTCGCCTGCGACTTAGAGCATTCACGTGTAGTATTTCTTGAGATATCGGCCATTGATGGGTTGCATGGGCCTTTCTCCCTCGGCACTTATTAGTTGGTAAGATCCTCCGTCGAACACTTTCTCGACGACGTATGGTCCTTCCCAGTTTGGCTCGAATTTTCCCATGGCATGTCGATTGGGGATGATCGGTCTTTTGAGGACCAACACCAATTCACCTTTCTTGAAAGCGCGGAGACGGGTTATCTTGTCATAGGCCCGTGATATTTGGGCTCGGTATAGCTCCAGATTTTGCTGCACCGCGAGCCTCTTTTCTTCGAGGGCATCGAGCTCTTCAAGTCGAAGGAGCACGTTTTCCTCCTCCGTCAACTCATGCTGAACCGCCATTCTTAAGCTTGGAACTTCGACTTCGAGGGGGAGGACCGCCTCCTCTCCGAAGAGCAATGAGTATAGAGTGGACTGAGTTGGAGTACGGTGCGTGGTACGATATGCCCACAACGCCTCGTGAAGTTTGAGATTCCAGTCTCTCTTGTTGGCTGAAGCATTTTTCCTCAGAAGTTTGCATAGAGTCTTATTGAAGGCTTCGGCTAGCCCATTGGCTCTTGGATTATAGATGGAGGAATATCTCCAGTCTATCTTATGCTGAGTAGCGAACCTTGAGACATTGAAGCTCTTGAAAGAAGGCCCGTTGTCAGAAATGATTCTTCTTGGTGTACCGAAGCGGTATAGAATATTATGCTGGAAGAATGTCAGAATATCTTTTGTCTTGACTTATTTTAGCAGGACAGCTTCAGCCCATCTGGAGAAGTAGTCTGTCGCGGCCAGTATGAACCGGTGGCCTTTGGATGACGGATGATCAATTGGGCCAACAATGTCGATGCCCCAGACATCGAAGGGCCACGACGCCACCGTAGGATGCAACGGATTGGGATGCTTATGAATGAAATCACCATGGATTTGGTAGATCTGACATTTCTTTGCATGCTCTCCGCAATCCCGTATCATGGTGGGCCAGTAATACCCAAGCCGTTTGATTTGAAGTCGCATCTTGGGGCCAGATTGGTGAGCACCGCAAACGCCCGAGTGAACATCTTTCATGACCTTTTGGGCTTCGGCCAATGACAGACACCTGAGCCAGAGTTGGTCATATGACCTGCAGTATAACGTGTCATTTACAAACACGTATCGGAGAGCTCTTTTCTTTAGCTAAATCCTCGCAGATTTTTCTTCAGGCAGCTTGTCATATCGGAGGTACTCTATGAAGGGTTCTCTCCAATCGGGCTCGTCTTGGATGATCGAAGCTTCTTCGGCAGGGCTGCTCTTATGTTCCGCGCTTTCCTCTTCTCGTAGAGAGACTGAGGGTAGAATTTGTCGGCTCCTGACTGTGATCAGAATTTCGTCCATGTCAGGATCAGCCAGCTCCTTGGCTAAGCGAGCGAGTACGTCAGACTTTCCATTCAACGCTCTAGGGACTCTTATTAGTTCAATGTAAGTGAACCGTTTCATGAGTTCCACCACTCGGCCTCTGTACCGAGCTAACTCGGGTTTGTATATCTTATAGTCGCCACTTACTTGGTTGACGACAAGCTGGGAGTCACCGTAAACCCGTAGCCGAAGGATTTCCATTTCTATGGCGAGTTCCAAACAAGCTATTAGGGCTTCATTCTCAGCTTCATTGTTCGTTCGAGGCTCGGTGAGAGCGAAAGAACGCCGTAGGGTTCCCATTGATGGTGTGATGAACACCAATCCTATCCATGCTTTTATCTCCAGGATGCTTGATTTACTGGAGGTCCTTATTTATGAGGCTCCATCGAAGTAGAGCTCCCAACATGGCCCATCTTCCTCGAGGTGCAGCACTTGTTCGTCGAGTAACTCACAATTTAGCGGCGACCCTTCAGGTATAGGATGAGCAGCAAGGAAGTTTGAAAGATCTTGGCCTTTCACTGCTTTCTGAGGAGTAAAAACTATGTCAAACTCAAGTAGCATGACAGCCCATCTTGCCATTCTGCTGGCTAGGCTTGCTCTGGTCATCAAGTGTTTGAGCGAGTCAACCTTGGAGATCAGCATAACCAGCTGAGCGAGAAGATAGTGCCTCAGCTTCTTCACAGCAAATATCTATAGGGTTCCTAGGCACACTAATGAAGTCTCACAACAGATCAAACATGCCCAATTCAAATTTTTCATGTGCCTACAAACCTTAATACAGATCGTTAACTAGATAATGAGGCGATGCAAGCAAGTAAACTACATTATTGCTAAAGGAAAGTGACTACAACCTTTGTAGATCCGGTCTTCTACCTCCTTAGCTCCGCTTTGACGTCCCTCCACTGCGAACATCGGATCCCGGACTCTAGCGATTGTATCGTCGAAGAAATGATCGGGCTAGGTCGTAGACTTCGATGCCGAAGATGATCTACGTCGAGGCAACTCAAGATCAAACTCCAACTTCACCAAGTCATGAAACTTGTGAAGAAAACACCCTATACTACTTGGCAAGTGGTAGAGGATGAAGAAATAGGAAGTGGGTTCACTTTAGAATTGGATTTCTCACTCTTTTTCTCAAGTTGCCATTAATGGTTACAAGCTTTCTTCTTTGTTGAAGAAGAAGAAGAAGTAGAAAAAGAATATGATAAGTCTTTTAAAAATAGGAAATAAAATGATACTTATCATATTTACAACCATGGTTAAGTGTAGAGAATTAACTAGGGTTTAGTTGAATGGATAGAGTTAGGACATGAAGACAAAATGGTCACTTAGTCAAAGCTTCATGAAGCTTCAACAACAAAACAAACTAAGCCACCATTTCATTTTTGCCCAAAATGAATTAATGAATAAATAAATAAATGAATAAGTAAGTAAATCAAAACCCTAACCATTAACATAACCATGGTTTAATTCTTTACACAAACCCAAGTTTGCATGTATCATCAAACATGATGCAAACAAGTGCACAAAAGTATATCACATATACAACTTGTGTATTTCAAGTGAGAAAATCCATTTAAAATGAACCGATACTAGTTAATGCAAAATAATATATCAAATATATAATTATGCATTAAATCATTAAATCAATACTTGATTTAACGATCCGGTCATATCGCATATAACCGACTAATATCCAATGTATCGGCTTATCGAATAAATCCTCGATTCGATAACTAGGTTATATCACATACAACCATTTGATACATTCATCGCGAGAATAGAATACGGTATCACATACACGCATTATTCTCAGTCCCACACATATCTCATATGCGCTCCTATTTCGTTTCGCTTGAGCCAGGAAACCTCTGTGTAGGACTCTAAAGACTCGTCAATACGCCGGCAGCAGGTGATGATCATATCAGACACCCACAAGCCGCAAGCGGTCTGCTAAACGTAACGGCCACCCGGGTATTGAGCGATCAGAAGATCGACGAGCAAGCCCGCTCACACTCCTGTGAATCCAACCAGTAACACTTACCGTACAGTCCGGTCTGTTCGTCTGATATGTCGCATATCTCGCCTAGGAGTGGTAAACGTCAGACCCCAATAGCTTGATAAGTCATGCCGATGTGAGGTCCATAACAATCGTGAAACTACTGATAACTCTTACCAGTATATCACTGCAACCCTGGCCAGGGATTTCCTGTTATGGCCAGTCGAGCATAGCGCAACATCAACCCCCAATACCGGGAGAGACGAATCCCATCCTATCGCTCATTGCCTCCATGTGAATCGGGACTGTACCCAAAAACCACCTGTTTGCATGACTCAGTAGAGCCTTGGTTGGGTGGAAATCAAAGCACAGTGGAAGACACACAAGACTCTATGACGATCTCGGGTCAACAGACTAAGCTGTACCAGTGTCACCAGAGAACTGCCATCTGACGTGTGGTATAAAACTATCTGGGAGTTCTCGGCGAGTCCGTTCAGTGTACCCAGTCTCCACTGAGCACCCGCATACCATCTCTGATGTCAAACACCAATGGATATGGGATCATCCATCACCCATCACATGGGTCGAGAAGATATACGCTAGTCTACTCCGGAATATCGATGCCCCGTCTCGATATTCCCACAACCAGGAACATTGAAGGATGTACTCATGGACTACCCAGGCCCCACTAGTATGATCTACATCATAGTCCTGGAAGTCGAGTACACATCCTAAGGGCTTTATCAACATGTAACAGAGAGACAGAAAGTATACATGTTAAGATAAAGAGCAACCAGATAGCGTACTATCATGTCAAGCAAGAAAGTCCTACCTATATATGTCCCAGCATCCACTACAATATACATCCAATGTACAGTAATGGCCTCTAGGGCATACATATAACTAACAATCTCGCACTTGCACTAGGGCCATCTGTAGCAGTAGTTGTAGTATCTAATACTCAACCATCCCTAAAAATCTCTCTTTGGGAAAAGGCCTTTGTGAGTGGATCCGCCGTGTTGTCCTCTGAGTCTACTCTCCTAACCTCGATCATCCTGGAGATCAACTATCTCCATGATCAGGTGATGCTGCCTCAGAATGTGTCTGGATCACTGATGGGACGGACGTTCCTTGGCATAAGCCACAACTCCATTGTCACACAATGGGAGGAACTGAGTTCATCTCATGAACTAATATACACCCAGACAGCCTCTTTGGTAGTATCTTAAGTAGCGATGTTACCGGCCTTTATCGTCTAGTTTGTCACGGTATCTAGCTTGGAACTCTTCCAACATACCGTCCCTCTAGTGAGGGTAAAGACAATGCCTGTGACTAACATTCAGTCGTCTTTATCACCCCGGAACCCTTCCAGTGATTCTCCCCGGGATGGATTGATACCATCTCACTACATCTAGTGAGAATCCTAGCATCCAATTACATCTATCTCATAGTTGAAAACTCAGGATTTAGGAGGTATCACTTTGATCCTATTGGAGAATCCTTGTGATAAGCGGAGATTGACCGAGCGTAGTATAGGAAACTCTTTTCCTATCAAGAGTATGTTGTCCATGTACAATACGAGGATGACCACCTTACTCTCTACTACCGTTTTGTATATACAAGGTTCATCTACCATTTTGATGAAGTCAAACACTTTGACTACCACATCAAAACAGACGTTCCAACTCCGCGATGCCTGCTTTATTCTGTAAAGCAACTTGCACACGTTTCCGCTGCTCCCACTATTTACGAAGCCCTCTGGCTGTGTTCTTATAGACGTTCTCTTCTAAATCACTATTTAGAAAAGTAGTCATGGCACCCAACCACCAGATATCGTAGTCATGACATGTAGCAATGGTAAGTAGGATCTGGATGGACTTAAGCATCGTCCCTGGAAAATGTTTCATCATTATCCACGCTTGGTCGATGACGAAAACCTTTAACAAGTCTAGCATTGAAAGTCTCAACTTTTCCATCTACACCAAGTAATCTTCTCAAGATATACTTGCTCCTGATGGGGATTTAACCCTTCAGATATAGCAACCAAAGTCCATACTTTGTTGGTGTACATGGATTCCATCTCAGATCACTAAGCATCCAGCCATTCTTACAGAGTCTCTACTCTCGATGGCCTGCTCGAAAATAGTTGGGTCATCATCTCATGATGCAATCCTCGCTCCCACTGTCATCGAGAAACGGAAGTATCTCTCAAGCGGATGAGGAACCCTGCTAGTTCGGCGGAGAGGCTGAGGTTCGTCGAGGACTATTGAATCCTTTGGTTCTGTCAAATCATCAGCTGCAGTTTTGTATAGCTGGAACCTTTCCAGTTCTACAGAACTGACCTTGCCTCGATCTTGTCCGGATTTTGCTTTTGACATAGGCCGGATAATCCCAAATCTTAACTTACTTAAGAGATAGGCTCTTCCCATGCCATATCTTATATGGAGCGGTAGGAACTGATTTGATTCAAACCTAATTCAATAGGTATGCAGCTTCTCAAGTGTACAATCCCAAAAGGAAATAGGTAACTCAGTAATACTCATCATAGATCACACCATATCTAATATTGTGCGATTGCTCCGCACCGATACACCGTTGTGCTGTGGTATATTTAGAGGAGTAACACTGAGAGAGAATCTCATTTTCCTTTAGAATAGTCCAGGAATTCTATGCACAAGTATTCTCCTCCCTGATCTCATCATAGGACATAATACTTATACCCGTATTTTGGTTCTCTACTTCTAACTTATATTCTGTGAATATCTCAAAAGGTTCGGACTTATGTTTCAACAGAAACACATGACTGAATCTTGAGAGATTATCAGAGAATATAATAAAGTACAAAGAACCGGTCCTGGCATGTGTAGACAGGGGAGTTTACAAATATCATCATATATCAGTCCCTAGAGTCTACTAACTTTTTCTCTGTTTCTAATAAACAGAGCTATGGTCATCTAATCTTTGTGACATGACTGGGAAGTTTCACAAGATGTAAATTCAAACTTATTTAAATATGCATCTAAAATGTAACTTCAGCCAGTCGGGTCGCATTGATGTGACCTAGTCTACAATGCCTCAAGAAGATTCCGTTCATTTCTGAACTCTTCCTATTGTGTGTGTTCTGTATACTAAGAACTGTAGTTTGATTTAGAACATCAATGCTTTTAGATAACGTGCCTACACCGATCAACTTTTGATATAGGAAACGTTCAAAACATTATCCATCAATATAAAATTTTATCATTTCTTTACTAATAAAGAGACTGATATGATTTTGTATTTCAGGTTCGGTATCTAATAGTATTTGTTCAGAATCAATGTATTAGTAATACAGGGTGACAGTGACCAACAGACTTGGCTGCAACACTTGCCCCGGTTTCTGTCTCATGAAACTTATCACTCGTTCTCAGTTTTCTACCTTTGTGTAGCCCTATGTAACAGATTACATATCTGGGATCCTGATCCGGTATCAAATACCCAGGATACAGAGGATACTGAGAAACAGTTCTTTGTAATGAACACACCCGAAGGAGATGCATCATATGCACTTTTTTGTGTAGCCCTATGTAACAGATTACATATCTGGGATCCTGATCCGGTATCAAATACCCAGGATACAGAGGATACTGAGAAACAGTTCTTTGTAATGAACACACCCGAAGGAGATGCATCATATGCACTTTTTTAGTTTGGGCGGCATAGGAATTCTGGTATTCCCCTATTTCCTGCTCTGTCTTATAACAATTATAAGTTGGAGCGGGACCAATGTTCCCCAGCTCAGTATAACAAGCGGGTTCGATCAATAATCCGTATTGGCGTAACCCCGTTGACACCTTTCTAGACACCTACTTGATCGGCTAATTGCAAAGTGCAAAACTCTCCCAGGAGTAACAATTACTCGCAGTGGGTATCGGGATCCAACTATCATATAGAAGGTATGCAATCTCATTGCAAATTTCAACACTTGAAGCTCCTGATAATAGTTTTTACCCCTAGCACCTATGACCTTGGCTAAGGTCAACAAATCATAGGTACTAGTCAAGTTCTACCCGTCATTTCGTGATTAATTAGACCCACCCACATGACCCTTGGCTAAGGTCAACAAAGCCACATGACTGTCCTAACTAATCGCATCATATGCTGTATAGGAAGACATCACTTAGCTACCGCACACTACGCCTCGGCTATGGTCGACAAACGTAGCACGAATACTAAGTACTCTACTTCCTAAAATGACGGAGGGTTGCGAATGGTTTTTGTGAAAATCTTTAACGCTTTGAACTTGATCTCGTTGCGGAATCAAATGGTTTTTAAATGGAATGTTTTTTTTTAGGCTTTTCTAGTTTTGCTAAAGGGGTCACTCCCGGTGAAGGGATCGTCGGCCCTTTCCTCGTCGAATGAGGTGCGGGATATATCATATATATCACTGTGCAAAGCAGAAACTATAGAAGCAATCAAAAGACAAACCGAGTGTGTAGCATTTGCCAGTTATTGCTAAAGGAGTCACTCCCGGTGAAGGGATCTCGGTCCTTTCCTCATCGAATAAGGTGCAGGATGTTCTATAATGAACACCGCGATGCAAAGCAAGAACTGTAGCTACCTGTTTTTATTTTGAAATTCGATTCCACAACATCTTTTAGGTTTATTTTCTTTCATTAATCTCATTAATGAATATCCCATCATTTAAGTCCACCTAAACATCACAGATAAATATAACGTACGCTTATGCCATCCGCATTCGCCTCGATATCCCGTCTGCACCGTTAGGTTAGGTAACTAACGCCAGAACGAGGCAGGGCTAGCGCGGGTGTAAAACATAAGCAACGTCTATATAATATATCATATATACTATATATAATATCTATCTGAACATATCACATGATCACATCACAGATAACGCAGCAGAAAATATCATATGAAATATTGGATATACTAGGACGTCCGTGTTTTCAATACGAGCCAGTATAAAACACGGATTCCACGGTCGTGATGAATAGCCAATCCCATACCCTTAGACCCCTACGAGAGCGGCAAGCAACCCTACCAATTCTAGGGTTAGGAGACCCGGACTCGACTCCTCGAGATGGTCTCCCACTGGACCCTAGAACTCGGTTACTTGTGCTCCCCTCCTTGGGTCTATCCTAATGCGGAAAAGTAAATAATATACAAATGGTGACATCATCCGCAACCTGGAAGTGCCCCAATAAAAGAATATTACATACAAGTTTTTACATGAATGAAAATGAAAAACACTCATCTCACATAAAACCCCCCGGCTATTCAAACACGACGATCCAATATAACATATCCAGCAACACATAACATCACATGTCATCAACGTAAGTAAATATGCGCATCCCAATTGTCGTTGACATATAGCAACGAAACCGGCGATATCACATATTACACTTACGGTCACAGAAAAGAAAGTGTAAAACTACAACAATTAGAATCCGCAACCTCCTTAGACATCGCATGCCTAAACAAATGAAATACTTAGACATCGCATGCCTAACAATTATAAACCCCGCATTTTAGTCTCATTATCGAAAACTCTTTTCAATATCAAGTCGGGCAATTCAGCAAGATTCCCGACATCCTGATCGAATGCTCGTCGCAAACTTTAGTAGGCGGCTGCACCCCCGACGCCGTCGACGAAGTGCACCAAGGCGGAACACCGCTGCCGCGAGCACCCGAACGGATACTTTCGGCGACGGGGTTCTCCTACAGTCACTTGGTCAGGGCTATGGGATGTAGTTGTCTATTAAGTTTACCCGGCGAGTATCCGCGCACGCTACGTGATTGCGACGGACTTTTGATCACATCAAAATTCCGTGGCAACCGATCAAGTGAGACTAAACTGCTATGTTTATAACATTCATTCAGTTATCTCATAACTACTTGTGAATTCCAATTATTGTATCACATTCCGGATAAATAGAAAATGTTAAACTTTCCGATCGAACAATCGAACACCCAAGTTTTCCCGAAACAGCTCAACACATGAAATAAGTTTAAAAACATTCACTTCGTGCCTCAGTACCAACGGTCCATCCGTAGAAGGGTCAAGCCAACGCTTCACATGTGGCACGCCGTACTGCCCCAAACCCTAAGGTTCAAAGGGCAGTTCAAGATGGTCACATAATCGAGTTAATGTTTGTTGTCTTCTAGAGGGACCATCGCGTTACTTGCACTACTTAGAACGTGATTAAACTACGGAAATATCCAACAATTGGAAATTTCCCGGCAGGGGAAAAAGTGGGTATTTATATCTGGTCGAACTTTTTAATATATTCTAAAATTACCCGGAAAAACACATAGACAAAATTTGATAATCCGATCGAATTTACGAACTCCCAATACAACCCAGAAAACTCAACTCTTGAGTTATATTTAAAAAATCCCAGATAATCCAGAACCAAAATACAGGAATTACTGTGCAAAACTTATTGGGCAATGTGACCATACGGCCGCGGAACCGCCGCAGAAGCCATGCTTCTGCCACTGTTCCGCGGCGGTTTAGATGATTCAGGAGCTCGTTTTGCACCATAATTCTTAGATCTTCCTGCTAAATTTTTTAAGAATTTTTAATCTGGAAAAAACCCAGTTTTGGAAAAATGTACAGAGAGCAAATTTGAATTAGGGTTTCGGTTCGATCGGACTTCTAACTCTGTCTACGCATCGCCTAAGGCTCTAGATAGGCTCTGATACCACTGTAGGGTTCCTAGGCACACTAATGAAGTCTCACAACAGATCAAACATGCCCAATTCAAATTTTTCATGTGCCTACAAACCCTAATACGGATCGTTAACTAGATAATGAGGCGATGCAAGAAAGTAAACTACTTTATTGCTAAAGGAAAGTGACTACAACCGTTGTAGATCCGGTCCTCCACCTCCTTAGCTCCGCTTTGACGTCCCTCCGCTGTGAACATCGGATCCCGGACTCTAGCGATTGTATCGTCGAAGAAATGATCGGGCTAGGTCGTCGACTTCGATGCCGAAGATGATCTACGTCGAGGCAACTCAAGATCAAACTCCAACTTCACCAAGTCATGAAACTTGTGAAGAAAACACCCTATTCTACTTGGCAAGTGGTAGAGGATGAAGAAATAGGAAGTGGGTTCACTTTAGAATTGGATTTCTCACTCTTTTTCTCAAGTTGCCATTAATGGTTGCAAGCTTTCTTCTTTGTTGAAGAAGAAGAAGAAGAAGAAAAAGAATATGATAAGTCTTTTAAAAATAGGAAATAAAATGATACTTATTATATTTACAACCATGGTTAAGTGTAGAGAATTAACTAGGGTTTAGTTGAATGGTTAGGGTTAGGACATGAAGACAAAATGGTCACTTAGTCAAAGCTTCATGAAGCTTCAACAACAAAACAAACTAAGCCACCATTTCATTTTTGCCCAAAATGAATTAATGAATAAATAAATAAATGAATAAGTAAGTAAATCAAAACCCTAACCATTAACATAACCATGGTTTAATTCTTTACACAAACCCAAGTTTGCATGTATCATCAAACATGATGCAAACAAGTGCACAAAAGTATATCACATATACAACTTGTGTATTTCAAGTGAGAAAATCCATTTAAAATGAACCAATACTAGTTAATGAAAAGTAATATATCAAATATATAATTTTGCATTAAATCATTAAATCAATACTTGATTTAACGATCCGGTCATATCGCATATAACCGACTAATATCCAATGTATCGGCTTATCGAATCAATCCTTGATTCGATAACTAGGTTATATCACATACAACCATTCGATACATTCATCGCGAGAATAGAATACGGTATCACATACACACATTATTCTCGGTCCCGCACATATCTCATATGCGCTCCTATTTCGTTTCGCTTGAGCCAGGAAACCTCTGTGTAGGACTCTAAAGACTCGTCAATACACCGGCAGCAGGTGATGATCATATCAGACACCTACAAGCCGCAAGCGGTCTGCTAAAAGTAACGGCCACCCGGGTATTGAGCGATCAGAAGATCGACGAGCAAGCCCGCTCACACTCCTGTGAATCCAACCAGTAACACTTACCGTACAGTCCGGTCTGTTCGTCTGATATGTCGCATATCTCGCCTAGGGGTGGTAAACGTCAGACCCCAATAGCTTGATAAGTCATGCCGACGTGAGGTCCATAACAATCATGAAACTACTGATAACTCTTACCAGTATATCATTGCAACCCTGGCCAGGGATTTCCTGTTATGTCCAGTCGAGCATAGCGCAACATCAACCCCCAATACCGGGAGAGACGAATCCCCTCCTATCGCTCATTGCCTCCATGTGAATCGGGACTGTACCCAAAAACCACCTGTTTGCACGACTCAGTAGAGCCGTGGTTGGGTGGAAATCAAAGCACAGTGGGAGACACACAAGACTCTATGACGATCTCGGGTCAATAGACTAAGCTGTACCAGTGTCACCAGAGAACTGCCATCTGACGTGAGGTATAATACCATCTGGGAGTTCTCGGCGAGTCCGTTCAGTGTACCCAGTCTCCACTGAGCACCCGCATACCATCTCTGATGTCAAACACCAATGGATATGGGATCATCCATCGCCCATCACATGGGTCGAGAAGATTTACGCTAGTCTACTCCGGAATATCGATGCCCCGTCTCGATATTCCCACGACTAGGAACATTGAAGGATGTACTCATAGACTACCCAGGCCCCACTAGTATGATCTACATCATAGTCCTGGAAGTCGAGTACACATCTTAAGGGCTTTATCAACATGTAACAAAGAGACAGAAAGTATACATGTTAAGATAAATAGCAACCAGATAGCGTACTATCATGTCGAGCAAGAAAGTCCTACCTATATATGTCCCAGCATCCACTACAATATACATCCAATGTACAGTAATGGCCTCTAGGGCATACATATAACTAACAATCTCCCACTTGCACTAGGGCCATCTGTAGCAGTAGTTGTAGTATCTAATACTCAACCATCCCTTAAAAATCTCTCTTTGGGAAAAGGCCTTTGTGAGTGGATCCGCCGTGTTGTCCTCTGAGTCTACTCTCCTAACCTCGATCACCCTGGAGATCAACTATCTCTATGATCAGGTGATGCTGCCTCAGAATGTATCTGGATCACTGATGGGACGGACGTTCCTTGGCATAAGCCGCAACTCTATTGTCACACAATGGGAGGAACTGAGTTCATCTCATTAACTAATATACACCCAGACAACCTCTTTGGTAGTATCTTAAGTAGCGATGTTACCAGCCTTTATCGTCTAGTTTATCACGGTATCTAGCTTGGAACTCTTCCAACATACCGTCCCTCTATTGAGGGTAAAGACAATGCCTGTGACTGACATTCAGTCGTCTTTATCACCCTGGAACCCTTCCAGTGATTCTCCCCAGGATGGATTGATACCATCTCACTACATCTAGTGAGAATCCTAGCATCCAATTACATCTATCTCATAGATGAAAACTCAGGATTTAGGAGGTATCACTTTGATCCTATTGGAGAATCCTTGTGATAAGCGGAGATTGACCGAGCGTAGTATAGGAAACTCTTTTCCTATCAAGAGTATGTTGTCCACGTACAATACGAGGATGACCACCTTACTCTCTACTACCGTTTTGTATATACAAGGTTCATCTACCATTTTGATGCAGTCAAACACTTTGACTACCACATCAAAACAGGCGTTCCAACTCCGCGATGCCTGCTTTATTCTGTAAAGCAACTTGCACATGTTTCCGCTGCTCCCACTGTTTACGAAGCCCTCTGGCTGTGTTCTTATAGGCATTCTCTTCTAAATCACTATTTAGAAAATTAGTCATGGCACCCAACCACCAGATATCGTAGTCATGGTATGTAGCAATGGTAAGTAGGATCTGGATGGACTTAAGCATCGTCCCTGGAAAAGGTTTCATCATTATCCACGCTTGGTCGATGACGAAAACCTTTAACAAGTCTAGTTTTGAAAGTCTCAACTTTTCCATCTACACCAAGTAATCTTCTCAAGATATACTTGCTCCTGAAGGTGATTTAACCCTTCAGATATAGCAACCAAAGTCCATACTTTATTGGTGTATATGGATTCCATCTCAGATCACTAAGCATCCAGCCATTCTTACAGAGTCTCTACTCTCGATGGCCTGCTCGAAACTAGTTGGGTCATCATCTCATGATGCAATCTTCGCTCCCACTGTCATCGAGAAACGGAAGTATCTCTCAAGCGGATGAGGAACCCTGCTCGTTCGGCGGAGAGGCTGAGGTTCGTCGACGACTATTGAATCCTTTGGTTCTGTCAAATCATCAGCTGCAGTTTTGTATAGCTGGAACCTTTCCAGTTCTACAGAACTGACCTTGTCTCGATCTTGTCCGGATTTTGCTTTTGACATAAGCCGGATAATCACAAATCTTAACTTACTTAAGAGATAGGCTCTTCCCATGCCATATCTTATATGGAGTGGTAGGCACTGATTTGATTCAAACCTAATTCAATAGGTATGCAGCTTCTCAAGTGCACAATCCCAAAAGGAAATAGGTAACTCAGTAATACTCATCATAGAGCACACCATATCTAATATTGTGTAATTGCTCCGCCCCGATACACCGTTGTGCTGTGGTATATTTAGAGGAGTAACACTGAGAGAGAATCTCATTTTCCTTTAGAATAGTCCAGGAATTCTATGCACAAGTATTCTCCTCCCTGATCTCATCATAGGACATAATACTTATACCCGTATTTTGGTTCTCTACTTCTAACTTATATTCTGCGAATATCTCAAAAGGTTCGGACTTATGTTTCAATAGGAACACATGACTGAATCTTGAGAGATTATCAGAGAATATAATGAAGTACAAAGAACTGGTCCTGGCATGTGTAGACAGGGGAGTTTACATATATCATCATATATCAGTCCCTAGAGTTTACTAACTCTTTCTCTGTTTCTAATAAACAGAGCTATGGTCGTCTAATCTTTGTGACATGACTAAGAAGTTTCACAAGATGTAAATTCAAAGTTATTTAAATATGCATCTAAAATGTAACTTCAGCCAGTCGGGTCGCATTGATGTGACCTAGTCTACAATGCCTCAAGAAGGATCCGTTCATTTCTGAACTCTTCCTCTTGTGTGTGTTCTGTATACTAAGAACTGTAGTTTGATTTAGAACGTCAATGCTTTTAGATAACGTGCCTACACCGATCAACTTTTGATATAGGAAATGTTCAAAACATTATCCATCAATACAAAATTTTATCATTTCTTTACTAATAAAGAGACTGATATGATTTTGTATATCAGGTTCGGTATCTAATAGTATTTGTTCAGAATCAATGTATTGGTAATACAGGGTGACAGTGACCAACAGACTTGGCTGCAACACTTGCCCCGGTTTCTGTCTCATGAAACTTATCACCCGTTCTCAGTTTTCTACCTTTTTGTAGCCCTATGTAACAGATTACATATCTGGGATCCTGATCCGGTATCAAATACCCAGGATACAGAGGATACTGAGAAACAGTTCTTTGTAATGAACACACCCGAAGGAGATGCATCATATGCACTTTTTTCGTTTGGGCGGCAGAGGAATTCTGGTACTCCCCTATTTCCTGCTCTGTCTTATAACAATTATAAGTTGGAACGGGACCAACGTTCCCCAGCCCAGTATAACAAGCGGGTTCGATCAATAATCCGTATTATTATCTTGATTAAGGCGTGATATGGTCGCTACCTGGAGAGAGAGAGAAGAAAACATTCTGCGTGCGCTCTTGCAAGATTAGATTGGTTATTTATTTTATCTAATCAGGATGGCTCCCATTGTTTTTATCAAATCTTCCTTCAAACCCTAAAAGGAAAGACTAGCCGGGATTAATTACACTCTACAAGTTCGCCAATCTTTCAGCCAGGCCAATGTCGGTACTTTGAGGGAGGTTCCCCGTGCTTTCGCACGGACCTAATTATAGTAAACCTCGTTTTCCCAGAGGCGTAACCCCGTTGACACCTTTCTAGACACCTACTTGATCGGTTAATTGCAAAGTGCAAAACTCTCCCAGGAGTAACAATTACTCGCAGTGGGTATCGGGATCCAACTATCATATAGAAGGTATGCAATCTCATTGCAAATTTCAACACTTGAAGCTCCCGATAATGGTTTTTACCCCTAGCACCTATGACCTTGGCTAAGGTCAAAAAATCATAGGTACTAGTCAAGTTCTACCCGTCATTTCGTGATTAATTAGACCCACCCACATGACCCTTGGCTAAGGTCAACAAAGCCACATGACTTTCCTAACTAATCGCATCATATGTTGTATAGGAAGACATCACTTAGCTACCGCATACTACGCCTCGGCTATGATCGACAAACGTAGCATGAATACTAAGTACTCTACTTCCTAAAATGACGGAGGGTTGCGAATAGTTTTTGTGAAAACCTTTAACGCTTTGAACTTGATCTCGTTGCGGAATCAAATGGTTTTTAAATGGAATGTTTTTTTTGGAGGCTTTTCTAGTTTTGCTAAAGGGGTCACTCCCGGTGAAGGGATCGTCGGCCCTTTCCTCATCGAATGAGGTGCGGGATATATCATATATATCACTGTGCAAAGCAGAAACTATAGAAGCTATCAAAAAACAAACCGAGTGTGTAGCATCTGCCAGTTATTGCTAAAGGAGTCACTCCCGGTGAAGGGATCTCGGTCCTTTCCTCATCGAATAAGGTGCAGGATGTTCTATAATGAACACCGCGATGCAAAGCAAGAACTGTAGCTACCTGTTTTTATTTTGAAATTCGATTCCACAACATCTTTTAGGTTTATTTTCTTTCATTAATCTCATTAATGAATATCCCATCATTTAAGTCCACCTAAACATCACAGATAAATATAACGTACGCTTATGCCATCCGCATTCGCCTCGATATCCCGTCTGCACCGTTAGGTTAGGTAACTAACGCCAGAATGAGGCAGGGCTAGCGCGGGTGTAAAACATAAGCAACGTCTATATAATATATCATATATACTATATATAATATCTATCTGAACATATCACATGATCACATCACAGATAACGCAGCAGAAAATATCATATGAAATATTGGATATACTAGGATGTCCGTGTTTTCAATACGAGCCAGTATAAAACACGGATTCCACGGTCGTGATGAATAGCCAATCCCACACCCTTAGACCCCTACGAGAGCGGCAAGCAACCCTACCAATTCTAAGGTTAGGAGACCCGGACTCGACTCCTCGAGATGGTCTCCCACTGGACCCTAGAACCCGGTTACTTGTGCTCCCCTCCTTGGGTCTATCCTAATGCGGAAAAGTAAATAATATACAAATGGTGACATCATCCGCAACCTGGAAGTGCCCCAATAAAAGAATATTACATACAAGTTTTTACATGAATGAAAATGAAAAACACTCATCTCACATAAAACCCCCCGGTTATTCAAACACGACGATCCAATATAACATATCCAGCAACACATAACATCACATGTCATCAGCGTAAGTAAATATGCGCATCCCAATTGTCGTTGACATATAGCAACGAAACCGACGATATCACATATTACACTTACGGTCACAGAAAAGAAAGTGTAAAACTACAACAGTTGGAATCCGCAACCTCCTTAAACATCGCATGCCTAAACAAATGAAATACTTAGACATCGCATGCCTAACAATTATAAACCCCGCATTTTAGTCTCATTATCGAAAATTCTTTTCAATATCAAGTCGGGCAATTCAGCAAGATTCTCGACATCCTGATCGAATGCTCGTCGCAAACTTTAGTAGGCGGCTGCACCCCCGACGCCGTCGACGAAGTGCACCAAGGCGGAACACCGCTGCCGCGAGCACCCGAACGGATACTTTCGGCGACGGGGTTCTCCTACAGTCACTTGGTCGGGGCTATGGGATGTAGTTGTCTATTAAGTTTACCCGGCGAGTATCCGCGTACGCTACGTGATTGCGACGGACTTTTGATCACATCAAAATTCCGTGGCAACCGATCAAGTGAGACTAAACTGCTATGTTTATAACATTCATTCAGTTATCTCATAACTACTTGTGAATTCCAATTATTGTATCACATTCCGGATAAATAGAAAATGTTAAACTTTCCGATCGAACAATCGAACACCCAAGTTTTCCCGAAACAGCTCAACACATGAAATAAGTTTAAAAACATTCACTTCGTACCTCAGTACCAACGGTCCAGCCGTAGAAGGGTCAAGCCAACGCCTCACATGTAGCACGCCGTACTGCCCCAAACCCTAAGGTTCAAAGGGCAGTTCAAGACGGTCACATAATCGAGTTAATGTTTGTTGTCTTCTAGAGGGACCATCGCGTTACTTGCACTACTTAGAACGTGATTAAACTACGGAAATGTCCAACAATTGGAAATTTCCCGGCAGGGGAAAAAGTGGGTATTTATATCTGGTAGAACTTTTTAACATATTCTAAAATTACCCGGCAAAACACATAGACAAAGTTTGATAATCCGATCGAATTTACGAACTCCCAATACAACCCAGAAAACTCAACTCTTGAGTTATATTTAAAAAATCCCAGATAATCCAAATCCAAAATATAGGAATTACTGTGCAAAACTTATTGGGCAATGTGACCATACGGCCGCGGAACCGCCGCAGAAGCCATGCTTCTGCCGCTGTTCCACGGCGGTTTAGATGATTCAGGAGCTCGTTTTGCACCATAATTCTTAGATCTTCCTGCTAAATTTTTTAAGAATTTTTAATCTGGAAAAACCCAGTTTTGGAAAAATGTACAGAGAGCAAATTTGAATTAGGGTTTCGGTTCGATCGGACTTCTAACTCCGTCTACGCATCGCCTAAGGCTCTAGATAGGCTCTGATACCACTGTAGGGTTCCTAGGCACACTAATGAAGTCTCACAACAGATCAAACATGCCCAATTCAAATTTTTCATGTGCCTACAAACCCTAATACGGATCGTTAACTAGATAATGAGGCGATGCAAGAAAGTAAACTACTTTATTGCTAAAGGAAAGTGACTACAACCTTTGTAGATCCGGTCCTCCACCTCCTTAGCTCCGCTTTGACGTCCCTCCTCTGCGAACATCGGATCCAGGACTCTAGCGATTGTATCGTCGAAGAAATGATCGGGCTAGGTCGTCGACTTCGATGCCGAAGATGATCTACGTCGAGGCAACTCAAGATCAAACTCCAATTTCACCAAGTCATGAAACTTGTGAAGAAAACACCCTATTCTACTTGGCAAGTGGTAGAGGATTAAGAAATAGGAAGTGGGTTCACTTAGAATTGGATTTCTCACTCTTTTTCTCAAGTTGCCATTAATGGTTGCAAGCTTTCTTCTTTGTTGAAGAAGAAGAAGAAGAAAAAGAATATGATAAGTCTTTTAAAAATAGGAAATAAAATAATACTTATCATATTTACAACCATGGTTAAGTGTAGAGAATTAACTAGGGTTTAGTTGAATGGTTAGGGTTAGGACATGAAGACAAAATGGTCACTTAGTCAAAGCTTCATGAAGCTTCAACAACAAAACAAACTAAGCCACCATTTCATTTTGCCCAAAATGAATTAATGAATAAATAAATAAATGAATAAGTAAGTAAATCAAAACCCTAACCATTAACATAACATGGTTTAATTCTTTACACAAACCCAAGTTTGCATGTATCATCAAACATGATGCAAACAAGTGCACAAAAGTATATCACATATACAACTTGTGTATTTCAAGTGAGAAAATCCATTTAAAATGAACCAATACTAGTTAATGCAAAGTAATATATCAAATATATAATTATGCATTAAATCATTAAATCAATACTTGATTTAACGATCCGGTCATATCGCATATAACCGACTAATATCCAATGTATCGGCTTATCGAATCAATCCTCGATTCGATAACTAGGTTATATCACATACAACCATTTGATACATTCATCGCGAGAATAGAATACGGTATCACATACACGCATTATTCTCGGTCCCGCACATATCTCATATGCGCTCCTATTTCGTTTCGCTTGAGCCAGGAAACCTCTGTGTGGGACTCTAAAGACTCGTCAATACGCCGGCAGCAGGTGATGATCATATCAGACACCAACAAGCCACAAGCGGTCTGCTAAAAGTAACGGCCACCCGGGTATTGAGCGATCAGAAGATCGACGAGCAAGCCCGCTCACACTCCTGTGAATCCAACCAGTAACACTTACCGTACAGTCCGGTCTGTTCGTCTGATATGTCGCATATCTCGCCTAGGGGTAGTAAACGTCAGACCCCAATAGCTTGATACGTCATGCCGACGTGAGGTCCATAACAATCGTGAAACTACTGATAACTCTTACCAGTATATCACTGCAACCCTGGCCAGGGATTTTTTGTTATGGCCAGTCGAGCATAGCGCAATATCAACCCCCAATACCGGGAGAGACGAATCCCCTCCTATCGCTCATTGCCTCCATGTGAATCGGGACTGTACCCAAAAACCACCTGTTTGCATGACTCAGTAGAGCCGTGGTTGGGTGGAAATCAAAGCACAGTGGGAGACACACAAGACTCTATGACGATCTCGGGTCAACAGACTAAGCTGTACCAGTGTCACCAGAGAACTGCCATCTGACGTGAGGTATAATACCATCTGGGAGTTCTCGGCGAGTCCGTTCAATGTACCCAGTCTCCAATGAGCACCCGCATACCATCTCTGATGTCAAACACCAATGGATATGGGATCATCCATCGCCCATCACATGGGTCGAGAAGATATACGCTAGTCTACTCCGGAATATCGATGCCCCGTCTCGATATTCCCACGACTAGGAACATTGAAGGATGTACTCATGGACTACCCAGGCCTCACTAGTATGATCTACATCATAGTCCTGGAAGTCGAGTACACATTCTAAGGGCTTTATCAACATGTAACAGAGAGACAGAAAGTATACATGTTAAGATAAAGAGCAACCAGATAGCGTACTATCATGTCGAGCAAGAAAGTCCTACCTATATATGTCCCAGCATCCACTACAATATACATCCAATGTACAGTAATGGCCTCTAGGGCATACATATAACTAACAATCTCCCACTTGCACTAGGGCCATCTGTAGCAGTAGTTGTAGTATCTAATACTCAACCATCCCTTAAAAATCTCTCTTTGGGAATAGGCCTTTGTGAGTGGATCTGCCGTGTTGTCCTCTGAGTCTACTCTCCTAACCTCGATCACCCTGGAGATCAACTATCTCCATGATCAGGTGATGCTGCCTCAGAATGTGTCTGGATCACTGATGGGACGGACGTTCCTTGGCATAAGCTACAACTCCATTGTCACACAATGGGAGGAACTGAGTTCATCTCATGAACTAATATACACCCAGACAGCCTCTTTGGTAGTATCTTAAGTAGAGATGTTACCAGCCTTTATCGTCTAGTTTGTCACGGTATCTATCTTGGAACTCTTCCAACATACCGTCCCTCTAGTGAGGGTAAAGACAATGCCTGTGACTGACATTCAGTCGTCTTTATCACCCTGGAACCCTTCCAGTGATTCTCCCCAGGATGGATTGATACCATCTCACTACATCTAGTGAGAATCCTAGCTTCCAATTACATCTATCTCATAGATGAAAACTCAGGATTTAGGAGGTATCACTTTGATCCTATTGGAGAATCCTTGTGATAAGCGGAGATTGACCGAGCATAGTATAGGAAACTCTTTTCCTATCAAGAGTATGTTGTCCATGTACAATACGAGGATGACCACCTTACTCTCTACTACCGTTTTGTATATACAAGGTTCATCTACCATTTTGATGAAGGCAAACACTTTGACTACCACATCAAAACAGACGTTCCAACTCCGCGATGCCTGCTTTATTCTGTAAAGCAACTTGCACACGTTTCCGCTGCTCCCACTGTTTACGAAGCCCTCTGGCTGTGTTCTTATAGACGTTCTCTTCTAAATCACTATTTAGAAAAGTAGTCATGGCACCCAACCACCAGATATCGTAGTCATGGTATGTAGCAATGGTAAGTAGGATCTGGATGGACTTAAGCATCGTCCCTGGAAAAGGTTTCATCATTATCCACGCTTGGTCGATGATGAAAACCTTTAACAAGTCTAGCTTTGAAAGTCTCAACTTTTCCATCTACACCAAGTAATCTTCTCAAGATATACTTGCTCCTGATGGGGATTTAAACCTTCAGATATAGCAACCAAAGTCTATACTTTGTTGGTGTACATGGATTCCATCTCAGATCACTAAGCATCCATCTATTCTTACAGAGTCTCTACTCTCGATGGCCTGCTCGAAACTAGTTGGGTCATCATCTCATGATGCAATCCTCGCTCCCACTGTCATCGAGAAACGGAAGTATCTCTCAAGCGGACGAGGAACCCTGCTAGTTCGGCGGAGAGGCTGAGGTTCATCGAGGACTATTGAATCCTTTGGTTCTGTCAAATCATCAGCTGCAGTTTTTTATAGCTGGAACCTTTCCAGTTCTACAGAACTGACCTTGCCTCGATCTTGTCCGGATTTTTCTTTTGACATAGGCCGGATAATCCCAAATCTTAACTTACTTAAGAGATAGGCTCTTCCCATACCATATCTTATATGGAGTGGTAGGAACTGATTTGATTCAAACCTAATTCAATAGGTATGCAGCTTCTCAAGTGCACAATCCCAAAAGGAAATAGGTAACTCAGTAATACTCATCATAGAGCACACCATATCTAATATTGTGCGATTGCTCCGCCCCGATACACCGTTGTGCTGTGGTCTATTTAGAGGAGTAACACTGAGAGAGAATCTCATTTTCCTTTAGAATAGTCCAGGAATTCTATGCACAAGTATTCTCCTCCCTGATCTCATCATAGGACATAATACTTATACCTGTATTTTGGTTCTCTACTTCTAACTTATATTCTGTGAATATCTCAAAAGGTTCGGACTTATGTTTCAACAGGAACACATGACTGAATCTTGAGAGATTATCAGAGAATATAATGAAGTACAAAGAACCGGTCCTGGCATGTGTAGACAGGGGAGTTTACATATATCATCATATATCAGTCCCTAGAGTTTACTAACTCTTTCTCTGTTTCTAATAAACAGAGCTATGGTCATCTAATCTTTGTGACATGACTGGGAAGTTTCACAAGATGTAAATTCAAACTTATTTAAATATGCATCTAAAATGTAATTTCAGCCAGTCGGGTCGCATTGATGTGACCAAGTCTACAATGCCTCAAGAAGAATCCGTTCATTTCTGAACTCTTCCTCTTGTGTGTGTTCTGTATACTAAGAACTGTAGTTTGATTTAGAACGTCAATGCTTTTAGATAACGTGCCTACACCGATCAACTTTTGATATAGGAAATGTTCAAAACATTATCCATCAATACAAAATTTTATCATTTCTTTACTAATAAAGAGACTGATATGATTTTGAATATCAGGTTCGGTATCTAATAGTATTTGTTCAGAATCAATGTATTGGTAATACAGGGTGACAGTGACCAACAGACTTGGCTGCAACACTTGCCCCGGTTTCTGTCTCATGAAACTTATCACCCGTTCTCAGTTTTCTACCTTTTTGTAGCCCTATGTAACAGATTACATATCTGGGATCCTGATCCGGTATCAAATACCCAGGATACAGAGGATACTGAGAAACAGTTCTTTGTAATGAACACACCCGAAGGAGATGCATCATATGCACTTTTTTCGTTTGGGCGGCATAGGAATTCTGGTATTCCCCTATTTCCTGCTCTGTCTTATAACAATTATAAGTTGGAGCGGGACCAACGTTCCCCAGCTCAGTATAACAAGCGGGTTCGATCAATAATCCGTATTATTATCTTGATTAAGGCGTGATATGGTCGTTTGGGCCCATTTTTCTTCTTCACCGGGACTATGCATGCGATCCAGTCCGCATATTTCTCTTCCCTGATGAAGCCGGCATCGATGAGCTTCTTGGTTTCCTCGATGACCTTTTCTTCTAGTTCCCTTCTCATTCGTCGAGGAGCTTGTTTGACTGGCTTAGCATCAGGAGATATAGCCAGCTTATGCACAGCCACTTCGGGGGAAAGGCCAGGCATTTCTTTGTATGTCCACACGAAGCAGTCGACGAACTCATGCAGCAGGGCAATTATCTGCTCTTTCATTTCCTCCGAAAAGAATGAGCTGACGTAGGTCGGCCTTGGATCATCGGGCGTTCCTAAGTCAATCTCGGTTAGCTCGTCAAAGGTTGCTTGTCCGCCATCTTTGAGCTCTTGAGGAGCTTCTTCTGGCTCAGCTATCTCATGTTGAATGAAGTACTCTTTGGAATCAGGTTGAATGAAGCTTATGCCCCGTCTATTTGGAATTCGTCCATCGATGAGTGTTCGGACCTAGGGAGGATGCCATAGCCCTTCGTAAAACTTTGTTTCGGACTCCGTTTGATATAACCGGAATCCGCACTTTTTAAAGTATTCCCGCATCTCGGGCGCATAGTATCTGGGATTGAGGACGGACCTTATGCCTCTCTCATAGGGAAGGCATGCAACAGACAAATCGTCCGGGTGCACAACAGGGTTTGACCCATAAAACAGGATGCCCTTCTGTCCATTCTTCCTTCCGGGAACGTAGAAAGTTTTCAGCTGGTCAACGATGGAGACTGACAATGCATCGAGCTCTTTGCACATCTGCTCCGGCACCCTTGTGACAGCTAGGGGCCCTTCTGCAATTTCGAAGGTCTCTCGTAGTTTCTCTTGTTGCATAGGGGTCTAATCTGCGCAGCTATTGCAAGGCAGGTCCTCTTCTTCCGACTCTTCAGTGTCGCTGCCAAGATGAGGGCGGATTTTGCTGCTTGATGGGCCTTCAGCATCAGATTCGCCCGTATCGCTACCGAAACGAGGGCGAGTTTTATGGAAGGACGGACTTCCAGCGTCGGACTCGTCAATGTCGCTACAGAAACGCGGGCGCACTTGGGCATTTTTGCTTTTGAAAGTGACAGCCGGCGCAGATTTGCTTTTGAGTTTTGGGGCCAGTCTATCCTCAGTCAGTTGTGGCTTAGCATTTTGGTGGTTCATGAAGTACCGAGAATCTTCATATCGGACTTCATGCACACCGAATGGCTGGATGTCTCCGTCAATGCGTCTTTCTTTGCTATTTTAGTATAACTTCATGCATTGATGGAGAGTTGACGGAATGATGCCGTAATCGTGGAGCCACGGCCGTCCCAAAAGAATCTTATAAGACGTGTTAGCATCGATCACGTATATCTTAGCTTCGGTCTGCAGATCCCCGAATTTGATTGGCAAAGCTATAGACCCCAGAACTTGCTGGCAATTTTGGTTGAAGCCTTAAATGACAATCCTTTCCCTTGACAGGTGTCAGACGTCCATTGACAAACTCTTCAGTGTCCGCAAGTTCATGATGTTCACTGAGGACCCCGGATCAATCAATATGCGATTAATCCGATCTCCGTCGCTGTACCCGGTCACGTAAAGCGGCCGATTATGCTCAGCTGTTCCCAGTAGCAAGTCTTCATCCTTAAACGTGACTGCAGCGGCTTGCAAAGTGTACTGAGCTTCGTTCATATTAATTTCTGCAAAGCGAGCCTGATACCGCTCAGGGTTTTGTAGAGCGTGAATGAGGACATCTCTAAGCTCCTTAGATAGGACCAAGGCATCGTAGATGCTCAGGAGAGACGGAAGCTTCCGGAGATGAGCCATGACATTATAGTCCACCGAGGAAGGACTTGAGTTTTCATCAGCCGGCTCTCTGCCATCTTCCTTATTAGCCACCTGTTTTTCCTTCCCTTTTGGGGCGTTGCCCTGATTTGGCGGTAGAGCCCTGCCGCTTCTGAGCTGGATTTGATTGGCCTTTGTGGCGAGCTCCTCGTCCTCTTCGGGAAAACAGAACTCCTCCTCAGAGTCGCTGCCAAGATGGATGGCGTAGCAGGTCACTACTGGGATCTCTTCATTGGAGTCTTCTTCTGACTCCTCCAGAATTTCAGCCGCTCGTACAGGGAGGAACTCCTTCAATTGAATCAGAGTTCTCTCCTTCTGTTCATATTCTTTGAGGGAATCGATATATTTTTGAATGGTCGATCTCCCTGCAGACTCCTTTTCGCGCCGAGCTGCACTTTTCTTCTTCTTGAGCTTCTTGGATTTTGAACCTGATGGAGCCGCATTGGCAGCTGGACTGGTAGGCTTCTTCTGCCCTTCCCATTCCGTCCTGGGCTCTTTCTGAAGTAGCTTTATCATCTTCTTCGTCTTATTAGATATGTGCGTACTCCACGGAGGCCGCGATGAGTCCGTTTCATTTCTCAGGGCAGCGGGTTTGGCTGTCTGCTCCCAGAAGGCTTCAACTTCTGTCTGTATAAAGTTGGTGGTTGCAACTTGATTGTTCACCAACACACTTTTGGACAGCTCGATCTCTCCAGCCTTGTACTGCTTCTCGACCCAGTCCTTGAAGATATAGCAATCCTCGATCGCATGGCTCACTACTCGGTGGTACGGGCAATATAGGGGATTGTCGGTCATTTTTGCTTCTTGGGTCTTTTTGACTCCGGCAATTGTAGACCGTTGTTCAAGGCATCTTTAAATATCTTGCGGACCTTGTCCCTTCTGAAAGAGTAAACCTTGTTCTTCTTCTCCTCAAGGGAAGGCCCATCTCCTCACAGCAATGGCTTTCGAGACCGGTTGGTTTTGGATTCGCCCGCCCTTCGCTTTTCTTCATTGTCGGACGCATTGAAGACATTGGTACTGCTGGAACTCCCGCTTCTACGGCTGTCGTCCCGCTTGCTTTTCCAAGTTTTGTCTCTCTGAGAGTCCGGCGGGGACTCTTGCTTCGAGCATTCCAGCATTTTGTCTTTCTTGGTTAGCTCCTGAAATGTCTTGAGGCCCGCTATACACAAGAATGGGACCATCCAATTGCTGAGGTTCCCAATGAGAAGGCTGACGGACTGGTCCTGCTCCAGCGGCGGTTCGCACTTGACTGTGAGATTACGCCATCGGGCGATAAAGTCGGTGTTGCTTTCATTCTTCCCCGGCTTGGTCCTCACAAGGTCGGCAATGGAGATTTTATCACTGACGCTCATGAACCTTTGCCGAAACAGAGACTCTATTTGGGCAAAGGTAATGACGGACCCGTCTGGTATACTCGCGTACCATTCGAAGGCGACACCAGTCAGGCTGTTGAAAAACTGACGAAGAAGGAGCGCGTCATTGTCCCCTGTATTTCCGCACGATGCTTTGAAGTGGGCGACGTGCTGATTTGCGTTTCCCGTCCCTTCAAATCTTCCGAACTTAGGAATGACGTAGCCGCTCGGAAACTCGATCAGATCGTACTGTGTGGGGTATGTCCGCCCACTATTGCCAATCTCTTTCTGAGCTTCAGCTTCAGCCACCAATGTTTTAACTTTGCTGGTGACCAAATCCATTATCCGATCTTGTGTTAGCGGGATAGTGCTATCTGGGGCCAAGGCGTCCCCAGAAGCGGAATGTGGCCGGCTTTCGTGCGGCTTGACCAGTCTTGGACCTAAAGGAACAGGCATTGGCTGCTTCGAATTGTCATCACCCGGCTGATTAGTAGCGACTTGTGCTTGATTGGAAGGCGCTCGAGCAATTAGAGCCGTAAGCTGCATCACAACGTTTGTTAGGTCGTCAATTTTCGAATAGAGCATGGCCATCTCTTTATCCTTGCTCCTGAGCTGTTTTCGAAGCTCTTGAAGCAGCTCTTGCTCCGCGGTCCTAGGGCGGAAAGTCGGCTCTTCCTCGCTGTCCGAGCTTGACTCTGCATGGACCGAGAGGTCTTTCTGCCTATCTTCCTCCTCGAGAGGGTTTTCATCATCCGGCGGGGGCGGCTGTTCTTGGGAAGCGGCAACTACATTCAAGCCAGATTGGACTTGGGATGTGGTAGCCCCATCCTTGCTTTTGCTGCGAAGGTTGTCGCTGGGGCGCCCGCCTGCCATATAGACCGTATGGATAATATATCCAGCCCTCTTTTTATTGTCGGCAGTTGATTTCATAGATTGCTGTCTTGACCCCCCTGTTTCGATAGCGGGCAGTCGATTGAAAGCGGCTGGCCTTACTAGGTTCTTGAATGGTGTTGGCGCTTCTTTTCTTGGTTTGCCTCGCTGCTTTCGTGCCACACAGAGCGCCTGATAGACTCTTAAAGAGACAGTGTCATACTTTTTCTGTTGGGGCCGGGACACGTCTCTTTGTAGCGACGTTCGGACCACTGTCTTCTTGGTCCTGGCGGCCATGGCATTTCTCTGAACCCACTTCAGGGGTTCGAAGGAATTGCTGATTTTTACGGCCGACTCAGCCGTCGTCACAGAGTATCCCTGCTCTTGGAACTTCACAAGATTCCACTTGGCCGAATTCCTGGCCCTCTTGTTGGCTCGATACCTGAGCCGCTTCTGTCTTAACTTTTCTGTTCTAAGCACCTGGTAGACTTTAGCTCTTTGGGAAGATGCCGTAGACCGGGCGATGGAGGGCTTTGGAGATACGCCTGATTGTGCATTCGTTGGAGTCATCGCCTGAGCTCGTCCACAACATTTGATGTCGCCTTTTGTACCGGAAGTCTTGCCCCCAGCTGGAGCACCAGAAAGTCGTTCAGACACCGTCTTAAGTTTCAGTTGTGGTGCCTTGGCGATCACGACATTCGGCCTCTTGCCTCTTGAGACCGGCTTGGCCACCTGTTTTGCCGGGATTTCTGCCAGATGAGCGCTTCCGACAGGGTAGATGATGACGGAACCAAACTGGCGGGGCAGTTCCTCCCACTGTCGACTGAGGCTTGCAGGGAGAACTACACGAGCATTGACCTTGACCACGTACGGGATTGGGGTCGCGTTAGAAGCTGAATTCGTCTTGGGAGACATTGTCGTCGAAAGTTGATTGCTGCACGGAAGAGGAAAAAAACATCATTTCAGTATAGGCAATCAATATGTATATATTGATTGAGTTCGCATGAACGTTTAACCCGAAATATGGAAGGAGAGATAGAGTCACACCGGGCGTGCCAGAAACTGTAGGGTGTTTTTCGTCACCCTATTGAGATGGGAATACGTGTGCGCTTGTCAGGCGTACTACAGATTCTCCCTGCCTAGGGTAGGCCGGGGTTTATTGATTGTGGGGATCCGAATCTCCGGCAGCCGTGGACTAAACTGTCGTTAATTACCCCTCGCCTTTGGGGCGAGGGAACCTCCGATTAATGAGTTAAACTGGTCATGCGAGCTCAATGTGCAGTGTACGTGTGTTTTGTTTTGGAGGGAGGGGTTTGGATATATCGGGAGCCACGCAGAGTTTTTATGGGGGTCCCGCTACCCGGATAGCGGGTTGGGGGTCAAGGCGGCTAACAGCCCCCTTGCGGAGTGCGGGGCAACGCCCCGGCCCAAAATTTTTTTGGGGGGGACAGTGTTGTGGAGTGTGTGTTTATCTATACATATATATACATGTATATATATATATAAAAAGGGAAAAGCTCCCAAAGGACACGTGGGGTCAGCTCCTTGAGCGCTGTGCGCTTAGGTGCTGTGCGCTTAGGCGCTAGCACGCCATGTGTCGGCATGTGGGCGCTTTGCGTTTGAGCGTAAGCGCGCCACGTGTTGGCACGTGGGCGTTTTGCGCTTGAGCGCAGGGTGCTGGAGCGCAAGCGCGCCACGTGTCGGCACGTGGGCGCTTTGTGCTTGCGCTGGGCGCTTGAGCACAAGCGCGCCACGTGTCGGCACGTGGGCACTTTGCGCTTGAGCGCAGGACGCTGGAGCGCAAGCGCGCCACGTGTCGGCATGTGGGCGCTTTGCGCTTAAGCGCAGGACGCTGGAGAGAAAAAGAGGCTTTTAGCCCCAGAAATTCTCGAAAGAGAAATCAGAGTGGAGTTAAACTCCTAAGATGTTTTGGGGTTGATGAAAGGGGTTCTTCTGTTTTCTCCTCTGGTTGCTGGATCTTGAAGATCAAGAGATATGAGATTTAAAAAAATCTCTTCTTTTTGAGATCTAGTGGAAGATCTGAGCTCCCCTTTATGGGTTTTGTGGTGAAAAAAACTATTTAGTTTTATAAAATGAAGAGTAAAACTCTTGATTTAATTCAAAAGAAAGAAGAAGGTTTTGAAACCTTGAAGAAGGAGAAAAGATCTCAGATCTAATTTTTCTTTAGAGAGAGAGAAAAAAATTGTTGGGATATTTTCATTGTCCTTGCATTTATAGGCTATACACTTTACACATAGCCCCTTGAGCTTCACAAAATGGCATTTTGCTTATCCCATGGCTCATGTGCCATTTCTTTTTGCACATAAGCCATGGGCTTTACAAAAATTTGGCTTTATGCCTATTTTTCATACATTTATCCAAAAAATAAAATAAAAGAAATACCACAAAATTATTTATTACAAAATTTTTATCTTGGCATGGGAGGAGGTCGGTCGCTTCATGTTCGGGCTCGACCCGGATATGGGCCCACTGGATCTGGGCTTGGGCCCACTTGGCTTGGGGTTGACTTTGATTTTGACTTGGTCAACCGGGGTGTAAATTTTTACCCCAACAAAGTCTTGTCATCTGGCAGTGATAGATGATAATCATCTACTGCAACTGCTGCAACATTTGCTTTATTTGCAACTCCGAGAATCATCTCTCCTTGTACCAGGTTCCTACTTCTTCTCAGTCCCCGTAAACAATTACAGATATGAGAACCAGAACCGGTATCCAGTACCCATGAAGTAGGTATAATTTGAAAATAATTTTCAATAACACAAATATCTGAAGATGAACCTTCAGCAACCTTCTTCTTTAGCTTCTTTAAATAGCTAGTGCAATTTCTCTTCTAGTGGCAGTGAAAATATTCTCCTTGTGTAGGTATTGTTTCCTTTACCCTGCTCTTACCTTTAGCCTTCTTTATGCCTCTGTTGGATTTGTATCGCTTCTTCTTTCCCTTTTCTTTGGCTTTCACCTTAGTAGAGGGAGAAAAATGTCCCACAAGCATAACAGGGAACTTCTTCTTTAAGAAGGTCTTAGCTTGCACCAATATATTGAGCTCTGGAAGTCCAATTTCAAGCTTGTTCATATTGAACTGCATTATGAACAGAGAGAAAGCACTTAGTAGAGATCTAAGGATTTTATCAACATAAAGCTCTTTAGGTAAAGAAAAAGCCAAACCCTCAAGTCAATTGATCAAATCAATCATTTTGAAAACATGGTTCTGCACGGATGTACCAAGCTTCATTTTCAAATCATAAAATTCATTCGATAGCTCGAATCTAGCTATTCAAGATTGTTCTCCATCAGCCCTTGGAGACAAGTGAATATAGTCTGAACATCCATTTTCTCATGTTGCCTCTGTAAATCATCATTCATAAAGGCCAGAGTGAGGCAATGAACCTGGTCACAATCGAGCTTCCATAGAGGCAGTGAGAACATAAATCACTTTTTCTTAAGTGAGGAAGATTTTGATCTTGCGTAACTAGTCTTTATAATTGTGACCCATCGGTTTGTCTTTTTCAATTACTAGATTCAAACCAATCATGATTAACAGAAGTAAATCTGAGAGTAGAATAAGAGAAATATTTTAGCGGATGTTCTTAATATCAAAATAAATTGGAAAATAATTTAATTTATATATTAGATGGCTCCCACTATTTTAGCGCATTTTCATGAAAACCATAACATTTGAAAAATGTAAACTTTCTAAAAATTTAAAGTGAGAATAAAATCCAACTATCATGGTACAGTGACCTTGATAACTAGCCATCAAATCACTATACACCATAGAAGGTGGACAAAACTCTTTTATCGATCATATTTATGACTTTCGATTACCAGTTTTATCCATAAATTTAATTATAACTTTGATAACAAGCCAACCATAACTTATAATAATCTAGTCAAGTCATACTCACACATTTCTTGAACAGTTGGATCAATAATGTGACCCTTGGCAGCTCGCCGACAATAATGCCTCATTATTGATTCACCAACTCTACATCACATGTACTAGCAATCAAATATCATCCAAATACCACACACTATGGCTTGACAACTCGACAGCAAGTATAGCACGACTATTGTATACTCTATTTGATTGAAATGGTGGAGGGTAACGTATAGTATTGAAAAATACTCTTAACGTTTTTTACTTGATTTAAATTGAAAAACGTTTTTAGAAAATACTATGTTTTTGAGTTATTACTAACTTCCTTGTTCATTTTTAAAAAATTGTTTTTCAATTTTAAGTGGTTTGTTATACTTAATAAACTCATTATTAATCATCTCATCATTTTCATGTTAAAACTCAACTGTTTTTATGATCGTTTTAGAAAAACCCATTTTAGTAAAATCTTGTTTTAAAAAAAAATGTGTAATGAAAATAAAACAATTTTTAAAGGCATCACAGACATGCAAATCCACAAGAACAATTTCAAACGTATTACAGACATGTATATCATAAAACGGGCTTATACTGGAATGGATTGGACGGGTGTGATTTATCGTGCTTTAATTCGAGCGAAAGAATTAAAATACGATAATCCACTTTAGGGTTTTACATCATATGTATATAAACTAAAAGTAAAAGAAAAAGATTTGAGCCGCCTGAACGCTCCATTGAACTCTTTCAATCACGTCTTGCTCTTGCTTCAATTCTTTGCCCTCATAAAACTCACAAACTAATACGTAAATAAATCGAAACTCGCAGGCATCATTTAATTAAACTTTTACCAAGTGACTTGCATGCCACCATAAAAATTTATAACGCGAATTAGAGAGGGTTTGTCCAAATCTATTCCAATATTCTAATCTAACCATTGTATATCAATACACAAAAATAAATAGAACATATTGCAGATATATGATCACATCACAACCATAAACCATTATATCACATATAATGATTTGCATAAAATAGTTGTTATAATTTAGAATTAAAATTATTTAATTATTTTTAATAACAACTTACTAAAATTAACTAAACAAAATTATCTTGTATGTCAACTTAACACACGTGCATCTAAATGTCAATATGAAAATAACAACAAATTTTTTAATAACTTTAAACAAATTCCAACAAACTTGGATTTTTAATTTAAATAATTTCCAACAAAAAACCAACAAACTCCAACAAACTTGGAATATATTTAAAATAGATTTTCAACAAACTCCAACAAATTTGGAATATTTTTAAAATCGAATTTTCAACAAATTCTGACAAACTTGGAATATTTTTGAAAAATGATTTTTTATTTAATTTATTTATTTAAAAATTCAGAATATTTTTAATAATAATATAAAAAAACTTTTTTACATATTCCAAATTTTTATGCATAAACAATTTTTTTTAAAAATGTTGACATTTTTAATCTCATTAAAAACATCTAATGTATCAAATTTAATCATATTAAATTTTATACAAATATTGACATATGCATTCAATAATATTTTAACGCTTAGAACATATTGATTAATCCTAATTATAACAACATTTATGTATGCAATTATCAAGAACAAATTATTTAACTTAATTTATAAACCTTTGCTCTGATACCATATAGGTAAATTTGATGTAAATGCAGTGGAGGGAAAATTAAAATTTTACATTGACACCAAAAAGGGTTTATAAATTATGTTAATTTAATTAACGAAATCGATTAACACTTAATTGATATATGATGGAGGCCTTGATCTCCTTCCGACGCTATCCTCCGTCAATCTGTCACGAGCGTTGCTGGACGGTTGAGATTGGAATCGGAGGTTGCCTCCATGAGTGTGTGGATCTCAATGGGTTGAGTTTGAGGTGGAAGCTGAGCTACCTGCAAAGAAGTCTCGGGATGGGTGACCACCATTTGACCCTCCGGCGATCAAGTTAGCCGAGCAATTTGAACAAAGTAGCGGCTGATTCAAGTTGCCTTACCTGAGTCGTCTGAGAGAGGGGTTTTATAGTGGTCGCATGGAGAGAGCAGGCGTGAGATCTTCGCCATCGGTTACTCCCCTGATGTTATGCGTACGTGAACAACGGGATCCCTTCATTAATGACGAGATACGCTCATTAATGGGGGGACACGCTAGCGTAGGACACGGGACGTGGGGCGGCGATTATCTCGCTTTGGCGAGATACGCGGAGCCGTTGCGGAGGCGCTCGAGCTTTGCAATCTCGGTTGATCGGAGGAGGCCGAGTAAGCTCGGCACATCAGGGGCTTGGAGACGAGTGGGAGTCTGAGGAAGCTCGGCACGAGAAATAGCTCGGAGGCGAGAGAGGAGACCGAGGAAGCATGGAGACGAGCTGTTAACAGTCTTCTAGATGAAGGTGGAATGTCTTCAGGGGGGTCTCCCGAAAGGTCAGGTACGTCCACCGAGAAGTTGCCCCGGGGAATGTCCCCGATGCGGCTCATTTATTCCACCCCTGTAGAGTCCGAAACACGTCATCTGCCACGTGTCATAATCCGAGGAGACACCACTTATGAGCATCTGCATTAGCCCCCCACTCTTATCCCGACCTATCCAAGGGTCAGGTCAAGAGTAGTCTGCTCGGTCTTTCTTCTGCTCGATTTGGCGCCAAGGAATCGACATGCAGATCGCCCGGGAATGGCATGATGTTTGGTGGTTACGTCATTTTGATCCTTTAGCCCTTGTGTCGCCTCGTCGTTCTCCTGATTCTTCACGTGTATCCACGATGGCGTCAGCGGATCAATGAAATGATCGTGATTTAAAGAGGGTGCGCCATTTCGCTCGTTCATCTGTTGGGCTGCAGGCCACGTGTCCGACGCGGGTTGGCGGACGCGACAGGCTATCGCTGTCACCTGCAAATGAAGGGGCGTCCCCAATGGCCGATCGCCACGTAGAGCATTGACGGCTGGCAGGCGTGACGCTTCGTTTTGGCGGGAATTGATTTGGGCCGTTGGATGCTTTCTGTGGAGTGCATAAATTCGAGAGGACCCCCCACGGCCAACACTTCCACTATAATTCATCCTCATTGTTGAAGATTGCCCGGCGCTCCCTCCTTTTAGATCGAATCACCCGTGCTTTTTTCTCGATCGGCCTATTCATTTGAGTCGGGTTAGATGTCTTCATCGGAGGAGTTTGTAGAGATAGTTAGGGTAGAGTCGGGCGATGATGTTCCAGTTGTTGGAGCTAAGTCCAGAGGGTCTTCCTCCTCTTCGGCTTTAGATAGCCAAGAGGGTTCGTCTTCTGTCGTGTCGTCTGCGTCAAGCTCGCCCCTAGAGCCAGGGATGCCCGTGTCGTTCGCTGTCGGGTGGCGACAAGGGCGTCTAAGGCGCACATCGGGAACACCTGCGATGCGACCTCTGTTTTGAGGAATGTGGACGAGGTTGCCGAGATTCAGGCTCGATTCCATATTCCCTCGAACTATTCGCTTCGCTTAGCTAGAGAGGGTGAGCGGGTGGACCAGGTGCATGCAGGGTAAGGAGATTGCCCTATATTTGGAAGTATTCCGTGCCGGAATGCGTCTGCCCTTTCCAGCCGAGGTATGTGGGGTGCTTCGCTACTTCCATCTTACCTCGGGCCAGCTAGCGCCGAACTCGTGGAGAATCTTCCTCGGGTTTCTGGTCCGGTTGAAACTTGAAAATATCCCCTTCAGTTTGGCCCTCCTCGTTTCCTTCCTCTGTTATAAGAATCACCCTGGCACCAATAAGGATGAGCCGAGCTGGGTGTACTTTTCCTTCAAAAAACGTAGCGGCGGGATGGCCTGGTCAGGTGTGGTAGTCGTCCCTTCTTCCATCCATGAATGGAAAGAGAAGTTCATTTTCTTCGGGCCATCCGAGGGAGAGGATTGGCCCATGCCTACACAGTGTCACAGGGCCGACTACCCGATAGCAAAACAGTCATCTTCACCCGAGGCAAGGGTGGTGTCTTTATGGGAGCTGATCCAGCGAGCTGACGTCTTGCTTTCTGAGCACGTCCTGAGCTGGGCTGGGCTCAGCCCTGCGCACTTTCTGGGTAAGTTAGGGTCGTAGACGATCTATTTAGACTTTGATGAATTTTCTTTGCCCTTTTCAGGGTCACTAACTCTCTTTGTGTATTCTTCCTTTTTGCAAAGCAAATAGACCGATCCAAGTTCTTAGCTGCCATGGCCGCGAAGGCACAAAAGAAGGCCGGGGCCTGAAGCTCGTCCCGACCGGGTCCGAGCTCGGTCCCAAGGCCTGCCCCACCGAGCAAGCCTTCAGCTGCGTCACCCCGAGTCCCTGAAGGGCTCCACGGGGGGGAGGGGGGGCAGAAGCACACTAGGGATCCGGTGCCCTGGGCGAGGGAGGAGGAGGAGGAGGCTGAGCCTACCGACGCCCCCTAAAGAGGCACAAAAGGACGGTTTCTCGGGCGACTCCTTCTACCGGGATCCCAATGTAGGAGGGGGACTTCTGCTTCGAGATGCTCTCGGGGCTCTCCGTCGCCGACAGCTTGCTCTTCGACATGGAGCAAGCAGCTGGGGGCAAGATTTCTTGGGGGACCCTGAAGGCCCAGGTGGCCGCCATCGCTCAGGAGGTAGTTCAGGTCGGTATCCGTTTCCCTTTAAGAATCTTCTTAAGCAAATTTTTAACTCAGTTTGGACGTTTCTAACTCCTTTTGCTGCTTTTCCTCACGTCCTCCACCACTGCGCCCTCATTGTAAATATGGAATCTGAGGAGATTGCCCCGGCCATGATGAAGGCGGGCGAATTGTCCTCACGGGAGTAGGATCTGTGCCTGGAGCTGCAACAGGCGAAGGAGATGATAGCCATCCTCGAAACCTAGGTAACCACCGAGGAGTTGACGAACTCCAAGTGTAAGGAGTCTCACCGACTTCTGAGTGAATCCAACAAGGCCATCCAGGCTAAGTTAGAGGAGGTCAGTAAGCTCTACGCCGTGATGAAGAATTCGAGGGATGCCAGCAGGAGGGACACCCAGGCGGCGCTCGACGTGGTGAAGCTTGCCGAGCTCCGAGCTTCGAAGTCCGTGAAGAGGTATAAGGTGTCGGACCAGTTCTACGCCGACCTCGCCGACGCCTCGGCCATTGTTTAGCACCAGGCTCTCGACCCCTTCAAGATAATGATGCCAGGGTTCGCCGACAGCGAGCTCCGCGTCCAGTTCCATCTCTTCGAGGATGCGCCATAGGTGGATGCCGCCGGGGGTGAGGCTGTTGGGGGAAGCGCCGACCCAGAGGTTGCCATTTTAGTTCCCGCCGCTGGCGTCGAGCAGGGAGAGATCCTCCCTGGGCCTACGGCCTGCGCTTTCCTGCTTTTCCCTTTTTTTCTTCAAGTTTTGTAAGCCTCCAAGCATTTTGTAAGGCTGAGGAGCCCTGAATACCTTGTAAAAATTTCTGGAATATAAATAAAGCTGAGCTTATTTTCCTCTGGATGATTGTGTACTTTCTGCGTGAGTACCTCAGTTCCTCAGTCTTTTCTTAACCCGAGTAGTAGGCCGTAGGTCGATGCTCGGCTTTTTAGATGACGATCGTGCATCGAGTGTAAGTCGATTAATCGCCAAGCATAGGAAGGTCAGTGCCCTCCCGCTCCCCGGAGTCGAGGTGGCGATCGTTCATTTTGGATGAACCAAAAAATATCCAAGTGTAGGAAGGTCGGTATTGGTCCATTCCTCAGAGTCGGGTTGACAACCACGTCTCTTAGCATGAGTTGAAAAACGTAGAATAGGTCACCATTGACTGATTCCTCCCTGATGTGGCTCCTAGACTCATGTCTTCGTAGGGTAGGAACCTACCCCTCGGAGACTAGCCGAGGAGGAATCTGCACAGTGGCCTCGTTAGGAGGGCTTTAGCTCCTGAGCGTTGATGGGTAGGAAGCTACCCGCTCGGGATGGACTGGGCAGGGAAGCTGCTCGGTGGTATCATGAGGAAGGCTTTGATCCTTAACATAGATGGATAAGAATCTACCCGCTAGGGATGGACCGAGCAGGGAAGCTGCTCGGTGGCCTTATGAGGAGGGCTTTGATCCTTAGCGTAGGTGGGCAGGAATCTACCCGCTAGGGATGGATCAGGCAGGGAACCTGCTCGGTGGCCTCTTGAGAAGGGCTTTGATCCTTAGCGTAGATGGGCAGAAATCTACCCGCTAAGGATGGACCGGACATGGAAGCTGCTCGGTGGCCTCGTGAGGAGGGCTTTAGATCTATAGCGTAGATGGGTAGGAATCTACCCACTAGGGATAGACCGGGCATGGAAGCTGCTCGATGGCCTTGTGAGGTGGGCTTTAGATCCATAGTATAGATGGGTAGGAATCTACCTGCTAGGGATGGACCGTGCATGGAAGCTGCTCGGTGGCCACGTAAGGAGGGTTTTGATCCTTAGCGTAGATGGGTAGGAATCTACCCGCTAGGGATGGACTGGGTAAGGAAGCTGCTCGGTGTCCTCATGAGGAGGGCTTTGATCCTTAACGTAGATGGGTATGAATCTACCCGCTAGGGATGGATCAGGCAAGGAAGCTGCTCGGTGGCCTCGTTGGGAGGGCTTTAGAGACTCACCCGCGCCTTCGTGGGGCATCGTTCAAACTTTCGCAGGCCGCATTGGCGGGAGTGAGGGCGTCGTTCAACCTTCCAGGGGCCACATGGCCGCCCTTGAAGATAGGCATAGCCGACACGTGGCCGTTCCATATCGGGAATTGAGACGTCCCGTGATTCACGTCGCTGCACGAGTAAACTTTCGGCCGTCGGAAGATTTTATTGAGGCTATAAATAGCGAAGGTATGTTGACTTCTTTCTACCCTTTTGTTTCTGGAAATGGCCGGGCATCCATTTGTGCTCATCAGGGAGATAATTTCTCGTGACGATGTGTATCTTTATAGCCTCGACTGCTCCGAACAGACGTACGAGACGGTGATAGACCGTGTGGAGGGACATTTCGGACGCCTTCTTCCCCGGCGATCTTCCCTCCTATAACTGCTTATATACGTGATCTGGAGGATGTTCCCGGGGCTTTACAATGCCTTGTCTCCGCAGCTAAGGGATGAGGCGATCGAAAAGTTGCACTCGCTCTATACCTCGGCCTGATCTCGAAGAGCAGGCAGGACCGATTAGCGACTGTCATGACCCGGAATGGCACATGACTGACACTTGAATCATATGAAGTCTATAAGACCCCATCTAATTCAAGTAAGCCAAAATCCCAGAAATCTAAACCATTTGAAAAGAGAGAGAAGGAAAACTTTATTTTTAAAGCAAGTGGTTTTAACAAAATAAGCCATAGTATGCCTTTTTTAAAACATCAAGTCCTTTCTGAAAATTTCGGCAGAGTTTCCTTTGTAAATACTGACCCCAAACGGGTACAAACATAAATAATATGCATAATGAATAAAGGCATCCCCAAGCGGGAGCTAGCACTTCGCCAATTGGCGGTCACAACCACGCAAGCAATAATAATATACAACGCCGAAGGGCGAGGATCAAAACTCAGAAGAAAACCCAAGTCCACTAGAAAATCATAATAAAACAAGCGCGACTCTAAGGTCGAAAGAATAACAACTGGTTTTCTAAGTCTGAACAATATACAAGTCTGGTTGATGGAGTTTACTAGATACAACTGAATAAAATAAAGTACAATGGTGGTCATGATGCGAGTGAACCCACCTACCAAAGTAATCACCCGGCAAGAAGCAGTGTGCCAACAAAGCCGCCAAGAAACCTGTACAGCAAAACCTGCAAGAAACTGTGACACAGTGGAGGTGAGTTGCCAACTCGTGAGTAGAAAACATCACCGAGCAGAAATCGTATGTATGACTCAATCCTAGGTCATACGATATTATAAATCCTCAGAAAGATATAGCCTGAAACATCTAATAATGGCATGAGTAAACAACTATACATAAGTGTAATACCAAGTGCTCGTGTCAGTGCCTCAGGTAGCAACATATCATAAATATGAGGTATGAAAGTATTAAATGAAAACAGAATACACCATGAATGAGAAAACTGTTTTCTTTATTTAGTAAGATTTCTGTATATATAAATCGATCTATCGTCAATGAAATCAACATAGAATCAGTGTCAAGTATCGACACAAAACATATATCCCAATATCTCAATATCTCAGGCTCCGGCAATCCGGACTGGCCCGTATCCTCAAATCTCAATATCTAGGGCTCCGGCTATCCGGACTGGCCCATATCATCAAATCTCAAAACCTCAGGCTCCGACAATCCGGACTGGCCTATACTCCGATCGGTATTCTCCGTATATCCGTCGAGTCACAATAAAATCACCGGTCGGTAGTGCTCCCCTGCCAGGCTCAACGCTATCATCTGCGACCATCTTACCCCGGGGTACCGCACTGGGTTCACCATCCACCCACAAACGGTTCCTCCTCCTCCTCGAATCGGGTGTATGATATCGCTCAAGAGCCGAGAAAACTCATGGTGGACTACTCTCAAATCATATCATGAGAAAACCGTAATTTTCTATCTTTAAAATGATAATAAGTTTATAAAATCTTTGCAGTTTCTCCAAATCCAGAAATCTCATGGAAATCCGAAGTCCCAATATTAATGGTAAATAAACAATGAAATACCGGTAATAAGTTCCATAATATTGCATAACAAATGAAAATACACATGCATAAGATATCACAATAATAAATGCCGTGTCTAAGCTATCGTATAAAAGCAAGCGTACTAGTACTATATCGAAACTATCAGCTAGCAATTTATAATAATGAAATAATGTTTTCTAATGTGTACGTGACATGGCAATTACCGATGATGATGTGTGTGAGCCGGCAAGCAGGTGTACGTGGAATATACGCATTATCGGTAATGGTGCTGGTGTCCTGACAGCATAATTTTAATAACAACTAATGAAAACACAAATAAGCATCCAATGCGATGCGAACAGCAAGAATATGCGGAACATGAATAATAACGCAACATATAAGAATATACATATATATACGAGTCATACAGTTTTGACATTTGAAATAACACGAATCGTGATGTTTAGAAAATAAGGGCTACGGTGTTTTTAAGAAAATGTACTTCCTTTGAAATACCCGTAAAATCCCTTGGCCTGTCTTTAAAATACTCACGATTCGTTAGTTTTGGAAATAAGTATAACTCGAGCCCAGTCTAACATCTACTAAGTAAACTACAGGACTAAACCAACAGACTAATCGAAAGGGTAAGGAAAACCACTTAAGTCTGAGTCGATAAATATATCTAGTAGTCGGTGATCCCGCCTCAATAGTATCACATACGATATAATATATATACTATGACATCCTCGATTCAAGAGTGCGGATCAATCATCATAATTATATCTCGTACGGTAAATCCATCGTACGGCATCCCAAATCTGGGTACGGGTCGAATATCACATTTATCTTATTATTCATCCGGTATCCTTATCATCATATCCTGAATTAGGGGTACTGATCTAAAGTCTAGTACATTCTGATACCATCAACATACATATATATATGCGTGTGCGTGAAAACACATCGCCAAAAGACCCGCTAAAATATCATGTCGTATCTCATAATACGAACCAAGTCTCATCACCGATCTCGTGGCATCATGCCAAATCACATCGACTCATCTCCCAGTACCATACACTATCCTAATTATCCATGTGTATATATATATATACATACTCACAAACATATATGTATATATATATATATATATCCCCATATATGCATAAATAAAACGAATGTATGCGAGTGTGTGTGCAAATCATTAATCTAGGGTTTCGCGACAAAGAAGCTAAACTAAGTTACTTCTAATTACACTAAACTAACCCATGAACATATAAACCTATCTTGATAATCATAGTCTCACAATACACACCTTTATATATATAATAATATATTCGTATTTTACACTACGAAACTGCGGGGGTGCTAACGCCATCCACCCGACTTCCCCCGTAGATATATATCTACTCACCTTGATCCTTACTTGCCGATGTCGATGACGCCACGCTCGTCCTTGTCGTTCATGTCCACTCGAGGGTACTTATATATACATACACAAGATATCGTAAACCGAAATCGCGCACGAAAACATAAAATGACATGCGTATCACATATAGGTTAAAACCTATGGTCTACGCATGCAAGGATAACCAACAATCCTCGATGTCGATGCACAAATGTCAAACCATCGAGTTAAAACCCAAATACCAACACTCAAGTTAAAACAATGTCACAAAACAAAGCAGCAACTCAAGAAAACACCTCCTGATTTTCCTCAGGTGACAATTGGGACATTTTGCATATCGGAGAGGTCTAATTAACTGATAATGGAGCCATGGACAAAACCTGGGGCCTACCCAACTAAGCCAGGCCGCAAATTGCGGCTTATAGGATTAAATTTGCGGCCTCAGTGAAGGGGTTTGGGCTCGGGTCTCTATGGTAACTTCTAGGTTCCCTGCTTGTATCACAGTCTTTGCTAAATAATTCCTAGGGTCTCCGGGTGTTAGCACATCTCCAATAACACCTTAAATTTCCACAAATTCCCGATATCGGGGTTTCTAAGTTCGTGTCTTGGGGCTTAATCCTCTGGTTTTGTCCAGAATTCTAACACTAAAGGGGTTGTAAGGCCTCTACTAATCTCAATTTACACTTCACATTACATAATTTTCCCTAATCCTTATCTTGAAATTTTCCAAGAACACTAACCCTCCCTTAATCGATTCCAATTTAACATGGATGCTAAAAGAATTTAAATACTACACTAATGGTGAAGAATATATCTCATTTGGCAACTCAAGAATTTTCTTGAGTTGCCCCAAGTGTTCAAAATCCTAGCCTTCTTGGTCCAAAATGCTTGTAGTGAGCTTGTGCACATCTTTAATGAAAGGGAGATGATGTTTTGATGAGTTTTTGGGTGTGTTGTGAGGAGGCGGAGGACGGGGATGAAGAGGGCTGCCATGTGAAGGGAGAAGAGAGAAAAAGGATGATGATGAAATGAAAATAATGAGTCAAGACCAAGGTTGACCCTTCACCTCTCTCTCTCTCTCTCTCTCTTGCCCATACCTCCTTTGTTTAACATTTTCTTTTCTTTTCTTTTCTCATCTCTTCTCATTTAAGACAAAACCATGCATAAAAATAAAGAAAAGCCATGGTAAAAAATGTAACAAGCGTGTAATATGACATGGTGCATGTCATGTGCAAAAATCAAGCTTAATGCACGATTTGTGATATCTAATCGAGATTAGCATTAAAATAGAATATAATTAATCATTAAAATTTATAATTTTCTTAAATCACCAAAATTCTCCAAAATCGCCATTTCAAATTTAATTTTCCCAATATTTTCCAATTTATCGGTATTTAATTATACCGCATCATTAAATATTCACAATATTTATTATTTAATTGTATAAATTCCCAAAAATAATAATTTGTTTTTCTGAAATGTTACAGCGACCTTCTTCTGGAGTGTTTCCAGAGGAAGCTGATCGCTTATTTTGGTCCAGCAGATGGCACTTCTGTGGCTGCAGAGGAGGCTAGGGCTCGGTTGGCGGAGATTTTCTCGGAGTACCATCAACAATGATTCCTTAATCCCCGGCCCCCCTTGCTGTAATTATTTTTCTGTAAGGCTGAGGAGCCTATAATACCCCTTAATCTATAAAGTTTGTTTTTGGCGGTAGTGAGTTGTTTCTTCGCCTCTCTTTTTTTTCCGCACAACTTTTAAACTTTAACTAAATGCCAACAGGAACAACTTTTTTCGTTTTAGAAAGAGGAAACATATACATTTTTTCATTTGTATTACTTGAGCTTTTCAGCGCTGTCAGGCCGGGGAAAATCATTGCCCCGGGAATCCTGCAAGCGGTATGCCCCGCCGGGAAATGCCTCTTTTACGAGGAAAGGTCCATCCACTTCGTGGAGAACTTATGTAGACCACTCGTGTCACGCCCCGCTTCTCAGTGTACGGGAAGAGGACGCAACGGGCCCGCTACGTATTTACTCAGAAGTAAACACGCTAAGCGTATCTAAGTAATATAAAATGGAATATACGCAAGAGACAAGATGTAAATAAACAACAACTTTATTTATTAAACATTCTTTTTACAATACAACTGAAATGTAAATACATGAAATGAAAGCTATGCCTAAACAGTGGTATAACAGAAATGAAAATGAAATGTACAAGTAAACTAGAGCTCTGGGTCGAAGGCTAGCTGATCCAAATCCTCGCTGTTGGGCTCTGTCTCCAAAAGGTCCGATACACCTGACAACATTCCAAAGAAAAAAGAAAGGAATGTCGTCAGCGAACAATTGCTCGGTAAGTCCCAAAGAATAGATAGAGACAAAATAGACAGAAGAAGAATATAACTTTTAAAGTTGCATTATATTGTTAACGCTATTGTTTGTAGCTTAGTACAGAAGATGCCAATGTATACGAGAGGAGTCCAACTTACACCGTCGACTTTGGTAACCCGTAGTACAAGGCTCCATCGAAAATACCACGGAACAACGGCATGGATGTAATTACGTCTTAAGTGACCACCTCGTGCCACCTTTAACATGTTCCGTATCAGTCTACCCATTTATAAACCCCGCAATGTCTTGATTGTATTGTTGGTATTGTTTGTTATATAGATGGATGACTTGCCAAAACCATGATATCAGTAATGGAACGGATATAATGGATGAACATGTAAATGGAGTATATCCATGATTCGGTTCAGTCAAATTATATAGATTGAATAGATTGAATATATGGATTCATATTAAATTGGATTTTATAGTTGAATCATATTCAAGTTAGATTGATTATATTTAGACTAAGTCTGAGTCAGACAATTAAAAAGAAATTGAAGTCTTGAATTAGGTTTTGATGTTATCGGTAACTGCTGCACATGGACGGCAGGATTTGTGTCTTTTTCCAAGACAATTACCGTATTGATAACACCGTTTGTTAGGTTATCTACCTTAGATAGGCAAGCACCCATATCTCTGGCTCTCTGAGGCTCAAGAGACTGGTCCCGCTTAAACCTATGTTTACTAGGATCCTTATTGTAATTTAGTATAACTTGAGGGGGTTTTATGTAAAAATAGTTTTGGTATAATTTCAAAATACACCTCAAGCATTTAATTATCGTCTTTAGGGTTTTTATAAATGTATATTTTATCAACGTGAAATTCTAGTGAATAAAACCTAATTTCATAATGTAGGGTATTTATTTGTAATATGGATGTTGTTTTGGATTATCATGGTAGTTTCATGTAATATTTGAATTCTTTTCTTGAGTTTTGGAAACAAGGAATATTATATATATTTTAAATAAGTATTTTGGTATTATTTATATATACATATTTAACGAAAATAAATTTATTAATTTTTTTTGTAAAAATCTCATTTTCTAAAGAAAAATGTATAAAAAATTCCATCGAGATCGAATGCTCCTTGCGGAGGTCTGCATCTCGCTCTACTAAGCTCGAGGATGTACGATAATCCGCACCATCCCGAACGAGTCCCCAAAAGTGGGTTGTAGAGGCGCAATTGCATGGAAAGTTAAATACACTTTTTAAAGAAAACGGTTTTATAAGTTAAAGGGATTTATTTGCAAAGTCGTATTTCCCGTATTCTATTGTCCCAAAATTCATCGTGCTATGATAGATATGCGTGTTGTGATGAGGTAGGTCATTATCTCGTGATCTATCTAAAGGTATGATAAGGAATCATGATGATTTATGTCAAACTAAAGTATATGGTATTTTTCTGAAAAAGTGCGATAAAAATTACAAAAAATGATTATTTTGATGTGAAACTTGTTTTGTATATTTTGTTAATATCTAATGATCATGATATATGAGTTTGGTATTATTATGTTTAAGAAAAAATAGAACTTTTTAAGGAAAATCGGATCGGGAGTCGGAATAACTCCGCTTCCGTCGGGTTTTAGTTTTGAAAGTTTTTAGAATAGAGAAAAGAAGAGAAAGAGGGACTTACTGGTTTGTTGGACAAGAGGAGAGAGAGGGGGTCGTAAAGAGTGGTTCGGGGCGTCGTTTCGTTGACGGAATCTCCTCGGAAGTTCGTCGGAGCTTCGCCCTTCACTAACTCCATTTGTACACTAAAAGGACTTGGAATTTTTTTGTAGAGTTTATGTAGAAAATTTCAATGTCAAGGGGTGTAAAATAGAGTGGGTATTTATAGGGAAAATTAGGGTTTAAGGTATGATAAATTTGAGAATTAAAATGCATTAAAACATGGAGTAATGCCGCATTTTAATTCTCTGGAAAATGCAGGGAAAACAAACAGATATGGGTTAAAGAGGGGAGTCCAAGGGTTGCAGGGAACCAAAAAAAATTAGGTTTGGGCTTGGTTGGACCGGCGGTGCTGGGCCATGGGGCTTTCTCGCCGGTCGGATCCCGGTGGTGGGGGCATGGATTGGGGCCACGTGTCCCTGTCGATCTAAATACCTCGGTGCATCTGTTTGATTATTTTATAACGTACCCTATTACGTGTAGTGCACGTGCAAACTCTTAGGCTTCTAAAGTTTAAAAGAAATTTAAAATAAAAAAATTATGTGGCTGATGGGATTTGAACTCCGGTACTTTGGTTCAGCAGTGCAAGGTCTTACTAATGAGCTACAAGCTCCTTCTTGCTGTTCTAAAGTAAAATCAAAACTTATAATTTGTGCTCAGGCTAAGGTATCCCTTTCTGTATTTTGAAAAAAAAATTATGTACAGAAAGTTAGGGTTGTTACAGCTCGGGTTTGCGGACTCCTTTCTCCGTAAGATCATATCTCCTGTCTTGAAGGCCCGATATTTGACCCGGGCGTTGTAGTAGCGAGCGGTTTGCTGTTGATAGGTGGCCGCTCTGACTTGTGCTCGGTCCCGCTTCTCTAATAAAACGTCTAAGTTGTTTCAGAGTGCAGAGGTATTGGCTTCGTCGTCGAAATGTTCGACCCTGTAACCGGGCAGTCCGATCTCTGCCGGGACCATTGCCTCGGTGCCATAGCAGAGACTGAACGGGGTTTCTCCCGTAGATGTTTTCCTCGACGTTCACAGTGCCCACAGGACCCGAGGTAGTTCCTCGACCCAGCCGCCTTGTCTTCTTTCTAGGCGGGCTCGGAGGCCGCGGATGACGCCTCGGTTCGCTACCTCTGCCTACCTGTTGTATTGAGGATGGGCAACCACGGAAAACTTCATCAATATGCAGTACTCGCTGCAAAACTTTCTGACTTTGTCATTTTCGAAGTTGGTCCCGTGGTCGGTGATGATGCATTTCGGGATCCCGAATCGAGTGATCACGTTGTACTGCAGGAATTTTATAGTGGAGGCGGTGTCTGGTTTTCTGATGGGGACGGGCTCTATCCACTTTGTGAAGTAGTCTACCGCGACGAGGATGTACTTGTGTTCGTCTGTGCCGGTGGGGAGTTGACCTACCATGTCCATCCCCCATTGTGCGAACGGCCAAGGGGAATTGAGGGTTGTTAGCTCGGTAGCGGGGTGACGGGGTTTGCTGCCTTGGAGTTGGTAGCTTTTGCATCTTCGGACATGTTTCTCAGCATCCTAGTGTATCCTTCGCCAATAATATCCTTGGAACAGCGTCTTCTGGACCAGGGTGCGGTCCCCTTAGTTTGCCCCCCGACCCCTTCGTGTATCTCTCGTAGAACATAGTTGGCTTCGTATGGGTCGACACATCGGAGCAGGTGCTGTGTATACAACTTCTTGTAAAGGTTTCCATTGCTCCAGATAAATTGACGAGCTTTTGCCCGAAGGCGGCGTGCCTCTCCTCAGTCCTCCGAAAGTGTGCCATTTTTTAGGAGTTCTACGAGGGGCTTCCTCCAATCTTGACCTTCCTCCTGAGTCGTGTATACTTGGAGCGTTACCTCTCCATCTTCCACGCTAGGCCATGGCAAGACTTCAAAGAGGATATTCCTCTTATGGTTGGCCGTATAGGAAGAAGCGAGCTTGCTCAAAAAGTCAATCTTAGTGTTCAGGTTCCGAGGAATCTGCTCCACCTGGACTTCATCAAAAAATTTCTGAAGTCTTTTTACCTCGACCAGGTACTTTGCCATGAGCGGTTCCCGGGCTTCAAATCGCCTGGTCACTTGGCCGATGACCAGGGCGGAGTCGCTGCGAATTCGGATCGTCTTCATGTAGGGTTAGCATAGCACCTTATGAAGGTTTTGGCAAGCATCAATCATGCTAGTTTAAAATTTTTTGGGTGCTAAACAAACCCTAACCAAGATCTTAACTAGAGACTTAGGGTAAACATAGCAAGTAAACAACTTTACTTCTAAGAGTTTGGGATTACAACCTTTGTAGTCCGCTCCTTCGCTTCATAAGCTCCGTGTTGAGGTCCCTTCGCTGCGATCATCAAGTACCTGGACTCTAGAGAGGCTCCATGAAGAGAAAGATGCAAGCTTGCTTCCAATCTTCAACAAAAAAGATTATCTACTTTGAAGAAACTCAAGCCCAAGCTCTTGCTTCACTAATCAAGTATTAGCAAAGCAAACACCCTAATCTAAGTGGCTAGAATAGATGAAGATGATGAAGTAGGAATTTAGCTCTCATTTGTTTTCAATTTCTCACTCAAAATCATCACATACCAAAAAGATAGTAAGCTTTTTTCAAAAAAAGAAGAAGAAGAAATCAATTTGTGATGAATAATGAAATCATAGTTATGGTTACATATCAACCATGGGTTAAGAATGAAGACTTAACCCATGTAGAGAGTTAACTAGAGTAAAGGGTTTGGGTTGGGTTAGAAAATATCAACACATAATATCTTGGTAAAAAACAAAAGGAAGCTTCTTGAAGCTTCATGCAAAAGCTAACCCAAATGCTAACCCAAATCAAACCCTAACTTGTTTAAACTCCACAAATCATGTTTCATTTGTAACCCTAACTTGTTACAATATTATATATCACATATATAATATAATTTTGTAACAAAATAAAATAATATAATTAACATATATCACATATATATATCAATGTATTATCCAAGCGAGAAAAAGAATCTTTAAGTGAGCTTATAATAGTTAATGTAACTTAATATATCACATATATAATTATACATTAAATTATCGAATCAACACTTGATCCGTTAATTCGGCTATATCGCATATAACCGACTAATATAATCTGTATCAGTTCATCGAATCAACACTTGATTCGATGACCCGGCTATATCACATATACCCGGCCGATATCTCATATCGCGAGAATCGAATACGATATCTCATATCGTAATATTCTCGGTCCCGCATATATCACATATGTACTCCTACTCCATTTTGCCTGAGCCAGGAAACCTCTGTGTAGGACTCTAAAGAATCGTCAATACGCCGGCAGTAGGTGATGATCATATCAAACATCCACAAGCTGCAAGCGGTCAGCTAAACGTAACAGTCACCCAAGTATTGAGCAATCAGAAGATCAACAAGCAAGCCTGTACATTCTCCTGTGAGTCCAACCAGTAACACTCCCGTACAGTCCGGTCTCTTCGTCTGATATGTCGCATATCTCGCCTAGGGGTGGTAAACGTCAGACCTCAGTAGCTTGATAAGTCGTGTCGATATGAGGTCCATAACAGTTCGAGAAACTACTGATAACACTTACTAGTAAATCTCAGCAACCCTGACCAGGGATTTCCAGTTATAGCCAATCGAACACAGCGCAACATCAACTCCCTATACCTGGAGAGACGAAACCCCTCCTATCGCTCATTGCCTCCATGTGATTCGGGACTGTTCCCAAAAGCCCTCTTGGACGTAGTATGATGGAAATCAAAGCACAGTGGGAATCACACAAGACTCTATGACGATCTCGGGTTTACAGACTAACATGTACCAATGTCACCAGAGAACTGCCATCTGACGTGAGGTATAATACCATCTGGGAGTTCCCGGCGAGTCCGTCCAGTATACCCAGTCTCCACTGAGCACCCGTATACCTTCTCTGATGTCAAACACCAATGGATATGGGATCATCCATCGCCTATCATATGGGTCAAGAAGCGCATACGCTAGTCTACTCTGGAGTATCGATGCCCTATCTCGGTACTCCCACGACTAGGAACATTTGAAGGATGTATTGGCGACTACACTGTCCCCACTAGTATGATCTGCTTCACAGTCCTGGTAGTCAAGTACTCATCCTAAGGGCTTTATCAACATGTGACATAGAGACAATCAGAGTACATGTTAAGATAAAGAGTAACCAGATAGCATACTATCATGTCGAGCAAGAAAGTCCTCCCTATATATGTCCAAGCATCCACTAAAATATACATCGTATGTACAGTAATGGCCTCTAGGGCATACATATAACTAACAATCTCCCACTTGCACTAGGGCCATCTGTTGTGGTATCGCATACCTAACAATTAGCTGTGGTTGAAGTATCTCATACTCAACCATTCCATAAAAGTCTCTACTGGGAAATAGGCCTTTGTGAGTGGATCCGCGTTGTTGCCCTCTGTGTCTACTCTCCTAACCTCGATCTACCTGGAGATCAACCATCTCCATGATCAGGTGATACTGCCTAAGAATATGTCTGGATCACAGATGGTACGGGGGTTCCTAGGCCTAAGCCACAACTCCATTGTCACACAATGGTAGGAACGAAGTTCATCTCATGAACTTATATATATCCAGACTGCCTCTTTGGTAGCAGGTAACGATGTATCTTGCCTTTAATCGTCCAGTAAGTCACGGTATCTAACTTGGAACTCTTCCAACATACCGTCCCTCTACTGAGGGTAAAGACAATGCCTGTGATTGACATTCAGTCGTCCTTATCACCCTGGAACCTTTCCAGTGATTCTCCCCAGGATCGATTGATATCATCTCACTACAACTAGTGAGAATCCTAACATCCAATTAAATCTATCTCATAGATCCATAACCCAGGATTTAGGAGGTATCACCTTGATCCTATATGGAGAATCTTTGTGATTAAGAGGAGATTGACCAAGCGTAGCATATGAAATTCCTTCCCTATCAAGAGTATGTCATCCATGTACTATACGAGGATCACCACCATACTCCCTACTACCTTTTTGTATATACTTGGTTCATCTACCATTTTGATGAAGTCAAACTCTTTGACTACTACATCAAAACAGACGTTCCAACTCCGCGATGCCTGATTTATCACTTAAAACATCTTACACACGTTTCCGTTGCTCCCACTGTCTACGAAGCCCTCTGGCTGTGTACTTATAGACGCTCTTTTCCAAATCATCATTTAGAAAAGCAATCATGACACCCAACCGCCAGATATCGTAGTCATGGTATATAGCAGTGGCAAGTAGGATCTGGATGGACTTAAGCATAGCTTTGAAAGTCTCAACTTTTCCATGTACACCAAGTAATCTTCTCAAGATATACTTGCTCCTGATAGGGATTTAACTCTTCAGATAAAGCAACCAAAGTCCATACTTTGTTGGTGTACAAGGATTCCATTTCAGATCGCTAAGCATCCAGCCATTCTCACAGAGTCCCCACTCCTGATGGCCTGCTCGAAACTAGTTGGGTCATCATCTCATGATGCAATCCTCTCTCCCACTGGCATAGAGAAACAGAAGCATCTCTCTGGTGGATGAGGAACCCTACCAGATCGGCGGAGAGTCTGAGGTTCGTTGGAAACTATTGAATCCTTCAGTTCTACCAAATCATCAGCTGCAGTTTGTTTTAGCTGGAACTACTTCCAATTCTACCTTATGACCACTAATTTCTTCACAAGAAATTCCCTTTTTCTCAAAAAGTGGTATGCCGAGAAATAAAACATCTTTTGTTCCTCGGTTTGGTAGAAGATATTCCCTTGCGAATACTTGGGATATCCAACAAACTTCCACAGAACTGACCTTGCCTCGAGGTTGTCCGGATTTTGCTTTTGATATAGGCCGGACAACCCCAAATCTTAACATCTTTAAGAGATGGGCTCTTCCCATACCATATCACATATGGAGTGGTAGGCATCTGATCTGGTTGGAACCCTATTCAATAGGTATGCAACTTCTCAAGTGCATAACCCCAAAAGAAAATAGGCAACTCAGTAGTACTCATCATAGAGCACACCATATCACATAAGGTTCGATTGCTCCGTCCCGATACACCGACGTTCTGTGGTGTATTCGGAGGAGTAATACTGAGAGAGAATCTCATTCTCCTTTAGAATAGTCCAGGAATTCCGTGTTCAAGTATTCTCCTCCTTGATCACATCAAAGGGCATAATACTTATACCCGTTTTTGGTTCTCTACTTCTAACTTATATTCTTTGATTATCTCAAAAGTTTTGGACTTGTGTTTCAACAGGAATATATGTCTGAATCTTGAGAGGTCATCAGTGAATGTAATGAAGTACAAAGAACCTGTCCTGGCATATGTAGACATGGGAGTATCATACATCATCATGTATCAATCCCAAGAGTTCACTAACTCTTTCTCTGTTTCCAATAAACGGAGCTGTGGTCATCTTATCTTTATGACATGACTGGCAAGTTTTACAAGATGTAAATCCAAACTAATTTAAATATGCATCTTTTTGTAACTTTAGTTAGTCGGGTCGCATTGATATGACCTAGTCTACAATGCCTCAAGAAGGATTCGTTCATTTCTGAACTCTTCCTCTTTTGTGTGTTTTGTATGTTAAGAACTGTAGTTTGATTTAGAACGTCTATGATTTTAGATAACGTGCCTGAACCGATCAACTCTTGATATAGGAAATGTTCAGAACATTATCCAACAATACAAATTATATCCTTCTTTACTAATAAAGAGACTGATATGAAGTTGTATATCAGGTTCGGTATCTAATAACATTCGTTCAGAATCAATGTATTCTGATAATACAGGGTGATAACTGCCAACAGACTTGGCTGCAACACTTGCATCATTTCCAACTCTTGAAACTTATCACCCGTTCTCAGTTCTCTACCTTTCTGTAGCCTATGTAACAAATTATATTTGCGGGATCCTGATCCGGTATCTCATACCCAGGATGTAAAGAATACTGAGAAACAGTTCTCAGTAATGAACACACCCGAAGAAGATGCATCAGCATGTACTTTCTTCATTTGGGCGGCACGGGAATTCTGGTAATCCCCTATTTCCTGCTCTGTCTTATAACAATTATAAGTTGGAGCAGGACCAACGTTCCTTAGCGCAGTATAACAAGCGGGTTCGGTCAATACATCCGTATTATTATCTTGATTTAAGTCGTGACATGGTCGCTACCTGGAGAGAGATAGAAGAAAACACTCAGCGTATACTCTTGCAAGATTAGATTGGTTATTAATATATCTAATCAGGATGTCTCCCACTGTTTTAGTCAAATCTTCCTTCAAACCCTAAAAGGAAAGACTAGCCGGGATTAATTACACCGTACAAGTTCGCCAATTTTTCAGCCAGGCCCGTGCCGGTACTTTGAGGGAGGTTCCCCGCGCTTTCGCACGGACCTAATTAAAATAAACCTCGTTTTCCCATAGGCATAACCCCGTTGACACCTTTCTAGACACCTACTTGATCGGCTAATTGTAATGTGTAAAACTCTCGCAGGAGTAACTCTTACTCGCAGCGGGTATCGGGATCCAACTATCTCATAGGAGGTATGCAATCTCATTGCAAATTTCAACACTTGAAATTCCCAATAATATTTTACCCCTAGTGACTTATAACCTTAACTATGGTCAACAAATCATAAGCACTAGTCAAGTTTTACCCGTCATTTCTTGATTAATTAGACCCACCCACATGACCCTTAACTATGGTCAACAAAGTCATATGACTGTCCTAATTAATCACATCATATGTTATATAGGAAAACATCACTCAGCTACCATACACTGCGCCTTAACTATGGTCAACAAACGCAGCACGAATACTAAGTACTCTATTTCCTAAAATGACGGAGGGTTACGACAGGTTTTTAAGAAAACCCTTTGCATAATGAACTTGATATCGTTGTAGAATCGAGTGATTTTAAATGGAATGTTTTTTAGGCCTTTTCTAGTTTTTCTAAAGAGGTCACTCCCGGTGAAGGGATCTCGTCTCTTTTCTCATCGAATAAGGTTCAGGATATATCACAAATATCACTATGCAAAGCAAAAACTATAAAAACAATCAAAAGACAAACCGAGTTTGTAGCATCTGCTAGTTTCGCTAAAGAGGTCACTCCGGGTGAAGGGATCTCGGCTCTTTCCTTATCGAATAAGGTGCTGGATATTCTACAAGGAATACCGCTATGCAAAGCAAGAACTAGAGCTACCAGTTTTTGAGACAAGTTTCTACAACATCTTTAGGTTTCTTTTAGTTTCATTAATCTCATTAATGAAGTCCTATTTTATTATGCTTTACAAGCATCACATTTGAAACGAAATCAGCAATATAACATATATCTCATATATATAATATAAACATTCGTCTCAGGCAGTAATATGATCTCATCACAGAACATTGCAGTAGAAGATAACATATGAAATATTAGATATACTAGGATTTCCGTGTTTTATGCGAGCTTGTATAAATCGCGGATTCCACGGTCGCGATGAATAGCCAAACCCACATCCCTAGACCCCTACGAGAGCGGCAAGCAACCCTACCAATTTTTGAGTTAGGACACCCGGTCTCGACTCCTCGAGATGGTCTCCCACTGGACCCTAGAACCCGGTTACTTGTGCTCCCCGCCTTGGGTCTATCCTAATGCGGAAAAGTAAATAATATACAATGGTGACAACATCCTCAACCCGGAAGTGCCCCAATAAAAGAATATTACATACAATGAATTTTACATGAATGAAAATAAAAACTCTCATCTCACATAAAACCCCCGGCTATTCAAAACACAACGATCCAATATAACATATCACAACAACACATAATATCACATGTCATCAACATAAGTAAATATGCGTATCCCAATTGTCGTTGATGTATAGCAACGAAACCGGCGATACACCACATATTACACTTACGGTCGCAGAAAAGAAAGTGTAAAACTACAACAGTTGGAATCCGCAACCACCTTAGACATCTCATGCCTAACCAAATGAATTCCTTAGACATCGCATGCCTAACAATTATAAACCCCGCATTTTAGTCTCGATCTCGAAAACACTTTTCAATATCTAGTCGGGCAATTCAACAAGATTCCCGACATACTGATCGAACGCTCGTCGGAAACTTTAGTAGACGGCCACACCCCCGGATGCCGTCGACGGAGTGCACTAAGGTGGAACACCGCTGCCGCGAGCACCCGAACGGATGCTTTTGGCGATGGGGTTCTCCTACAATCACTTGGTCGGGGCTATGGGGCGTGTCTATCTATTATGTTTACTCGGCGAGTATCCGCGTACGCTACGTGATTGCGATGGACTTTTGATCTCATCAAAATCCCGTGGCAACCGATCAAATGAGACTAAAAAATGCTAGATTTATAACATTCAAATTAGTTATCTCATAACTACTTATGGATTCCAAATATTGTATCACATTCCAGATAAATAGACAATGTTAAACTTTCCAATCGAATAAACAAACACCCAAAATTTTCCTTTTTGCTCAACACTTGAACTTAGTTTAAAAGCATCCATCACATGCTACAGTACCAATGGTCCAGCCGTAGAAGGGTCAAACCAACGCCTCACATGTGGAAACGCCGTACTGCCCCAAACCCTAAGGTTTAGAGGCGGTTCAGACGGTCACATAATCGAGTTAAGGTTTGTGTTCTTCTAGAGGGTCCACCGCATTACTTGCACGATTTTCTGAATGTTTTAAACTCAGGAAAAATCCAATACTTGAAAGTTTTCCGTGTCGGGAAAAAGTGAGTTATTGATATCCGTTCGAACCTTTTAACACGTTCTAAATTATCCGGAAAAAAACATAAACGAAGTTAAACTTTCCGATCGAATTAATGAGCTCCCAATATGTCCCAGAAAGCTCAACACTTGAGTAGAATTAAAAATTCCCAGAAGCATGAAAAAGTACCCAAGAATAAAGCCTTGAAGTATTAGCCCCTAACTCCTCATTTTGGCTGCGGAAAGGCCGCCAAACGCATGGTTTGGCCGCGGTTCAGCGGTCACGTGATGGAGATATGGCTTCGTACTTCAGTAATTCTTAGAATTCTCTACATGATTTTCTGAGTATTTTTAATATGAAAAATTTCAACTTTTGAAAAAATTTCCAGAAAGTGGGATTTATCGGGGTTTCGGAGTTCGATCGGACGTCAAACTTTGTCCAGACAACACCTAATGCTCTAGCTTGGCTCTGATACCACTGTAGGGTTAGCATAGCACCTTGTGAAGGTTTTGGCAAGCATCAATCATGCTACTTTAAATATTTGGGGTGCTAAACAAACCATAATCAAGATCTTAACTAGAGACTTAGGGTAAACATAGTAAGTAAACAACTTTACTTCTAAGAGTTTGGGATTACAACCTTTGTAGTCCGCTCCTTCACTTCATAAGCTCCGTGTTGATGTCCCTTCGCTGCGATCATCAAGTACCCGTACTCTAGAGAGGCTCCATGAAGAGAAAGATGCAAGCTTGCTTCCAATCTTCAACAACAAAGATGATCTACCTTGAAGAAACTAAAGCCCAAGCTCTTGCTTCACTAATCAAGTATTAGCAAAGAAAACACCCTAATCTAAGTGGCTAGAATAGATGAGGATGATGAAGTAGGAATTTAGCTCTCATTTGTTTTCAATTTCTCACTCAAAATCATCACATACCAAAAAGCTAGTAAGCTTTTTTCAAAAAAAGAAGAAGAAGAAATCAATTTGTGATGAATAATGAAATCATAGTTATGTTTACAAATCAACCATGGGTTAAAAATGAAGACTTAACCCATGTAGAGAGTTAACTAGAGTAAAGGGTTTGGGTTGGGTTAGAAAATATCAACGCAAAATATCTTAGCAAAAAACAGAAGGAAGCTTCTTGAAGCTTCATGCAAAAGCTAACCCAAATGCTAACCCAAATCAAACCCTAACTTGTTTAAACTCCACAAATCATGTTGCATTTGTAACCCTAACTTGTTACAATATTATATATCACATATATAATATATTTTTGTAACAAAATAAAATAATACAATTAACATATATCACATATATATATCAATGTATTATCCAAGTGAGAAAAAGAATCTTTAAGTGAGCTTATAATAGTTAATGTCACTTAATATATCACATATATAATTATACATTAAATTATCGAATCAACACTTGATCCGATAATCTGGCTATATCGCATATAACCGACTAATATAATCTGTATCAGTTCATCGAATCAACACTTGATCCGATGACCCGGCTATATCACATATACCCGGCCGATATCTCATATCGTGAGAATCGAATACGATATCTCATATCGTAATATTCTCGATCCCGCACATATTACATATGTGCTCCTACTCCGTTTTGCCTGAGCCAGGAAACCTCTGTGTAGGACTCTAAAGAATCGTCAATACGCCGGCAGTAGGTGATGATCATATCAAACACCCACAAGCTGCAAGCGGTCAGCTAAACGTAACAGCCACCCAGGTATTGAGAAATCAGAAGATCAACAAGCAAGCCTGTACATTCTCCTGTGAATCCAACCAGTAACACTCCCGTACAGTTCGGTCTCTTCGTCTGATATGTCGCATATCTCGCCTAGGAGTGGTAAACGTCAGACCCCAGTAGCTTGATAAGTCGTGTCAATATGAGGTCCATAACAGTTCGAGAAACTACTGATAACACTTACCAGTAAATCTCATCAGCCCTGGCCAGGGATTTCCAGTTATAGCCAATCGAACACGGCGCAACATCAACTCCCGATACCTGGAGAGACGAAACCCCTCCTATCGCTCATTGTCTCCATGTGATTCGGGAATGTACCCAAAAGCCACCTTTTTGCACGCCCTCTTGGACGTGGTATGATGGAAATCAAAGCACAGTGGGAATCACACAAGACTCTATGACGATCTCGGGTCTACAGACTAACCTGTACCAGTGTCACCAGAGAACTGCCATCTGACGTGAGGTATAATACCATCTGGGAGTTCTCGGCGAGTCCGTCCAGTGTATCCAGTCTCCACTGAGCACCCGTATACCTTCTCTGATGTCAAACACCAATGGATATGGGATCATCCATCGCCCATCATATGGCTCAAGAAGCGCATACGCTAGTCTGCTTTGGAGTATCGATGCCCTGTCTTGGTACTCCCACGACTAGGAACATTTGAAGGATGTACTTAGCGACTACACTGTCCCCACTAGTATGATCTGCATCACAGTCCTGGAAGTCAAGTACTCATCTTAAGGGCTTTATCAACATGTGACATAGAGACAATCAGAGTACATGTTAAGATAAAGAGTAATCAGATAGCATACTATCATGTTGAGCAAGAAAGTCCTCCCTATATATGTCCAAGCATCCACTACAATATACATCGTATGTACGGTAATGGCCTCGGATGATCAGCCCAGACCCGCTCCTTTCCTCGGTAGAGGATCCATCCACGTAGAGAACCAAATAGGGGACGGAGTCGGGTACTTCTTCGACCGAGGGATGGGGTCCGGGGCCCCGTGCTCCCGCTCCATCTTTTATGGGAATGGTATATTCGACTACGAAGTCTGCTAGGACCTGCACTTTTATGGCTTGCCTGGGGCGGTATTTGATGTCGAATTGGGATAATTCCCACCTCCATTTCCAGACGACCTGATGATTCGGAGGAGGCGAGAATAGCCCATATAGGTCGCTCGGTGAGGACGTGGATGGTGTGCACCTGGAAGTAGTGCTATAGTTTCCTCTAGGCGACGACAAGTGCCAAGACTATCTTTTCTATGGCCGGGTACCTTGTTTCCGTGTCTTTGAAGACATGGCTTACGCAATAAACCGGCTTCTGTACGCCTTCGACTTCTCTGACGAATACCGAGCCTACAGCCTGGTCGGAGACCGCAAGGTACAATAATAACTCATCTCCTTCGACTGGTCAGGAGAGCAGTGGGGGAGTTGATAAGTGCATCTTGAGTTGCTTGAAAGCTTTTTGACATTCCTCCGACCATTCGAACTTAGAATCTTCTTTAAGGTTTTGAAGAAGGGGATGCACATCTCTCCAGATCGTGACATAAAGTGACTCAGAGCGGCCACTCTCCCTGTGAGCCGTATGATCTCAATGTTGCTTCTTTGTGTGGCCATGTTGAGAATGGCACTGATCTTTTCTGGGTTAGCTTCGATACCACGGTGGGTAACCATGAACCCGAGGAATTTCCAGCCAGTGACTCCGAACACACACTTAGCTAGGTTCAGCTTTATTTTGTACTTGCGCAGGACGTCGAATGTCTCGCCAAGATCTTTGGTGTGCTCGTCCGATGAGATTGATTTCATGAGCATGTCGTCGACGTAGACCTCCATATTCCTCCCGATCTGCGGTTTGAACAGTTTGTTAACTAGGCGCTGATATGTAGCCCCAGCATTCTTAAGACCGAAGGGCGTCACTTTGTAGCAGTATAACCCCCCGATCCGTGGTGAACGCGGTGAGTTCTTCATCTGCTGGGTTCATCCGGATCTGATTGTAGCCATAGAAAGCGTCCATGAAGCTTAGCAATTCATGGCCGGCCAAGCTGTCCACTAGCTGGTCTATCCGAGAGAGGGGATAGTTGTCTTTTGGGCAGGCCTTGTTCAGACCCGTGAAGTCGACGCACATTCGCCACTTCACATTCGCCTTTTTGACCATTACCATGTTCGCTAGCCAATCCGGGTAGTAAATATTTCTAATAAAGTTGGCTGCAAGCAATCTATCGACCTCGTCCTCGATTGCCTTTTGTTTGATCGGCGCAAAGCTTCTTTTCTTTTTTTGGACGGGTCCGACCTTAGGGTCGACCCCGAGCTTGTGTGAGATAACTTTGGGGTCGATCCCGGGCATGTCCGTCGGTGTCCAGGCGAATACGTCTGACTTTCCTCGAAGGAAGAGGATCAAGTCTTTGCGACAGTCTCCCGTCAAAAGAGATCCGATCCGAACGGTTCGTCCTTCGACCCCCTCGATGAAGGGGACTTCTGTCAGCGCCTCCACCGGGGCTCCTCGAATTTCTTTTTGGTCGTCACGTGTATCCAAGGATCCCTGCAAATCGTTTTTGTTCTCAAAGTCGTCGCTCTGCTCTCCGGCGGGGGACGTTGAGGCGAAGCAAATCTTGGTGATCTGCTGGTTCCCGTAGGCCCGGTCTATCTCCCTTTTGTCTAATGGAAATTTGACCGCAAGGTGGTAGGTCGACCTGGGGGTGATTAATGTCGGGCGTCCCAGGAGGATGTTGTAGGATGAAAGGATCTTAGCGACGATGAAATCCACCGGTATAGTCCTCGTATAGCCTGCTTCACCAATGTTGAGGAGCAAGGTGACCACTCACTCGGCCGGGATGGAGTGGTTGGTAAGCCCCGTAAGGATGTGGAAGGTGGGCCGTAGATCGGATGGTCCCAGCCCCATACGCTTGAAACAGTCGTAGAAAAGGATGTCTGCTGAGCTCTCGGAATCGACCAATAGCCTTTGTATCTCATAACGGTGGACCCGGGCTGTTATAACGAGAGGGTCGTTGTGAGGCAAGGATATACCGTGGAGGTCTTCATCGGTGAAGATGATGGGCTCGGTCGTCCTGCACTTCTTCTGGGGTGGATCTCTTGTACCCTCAACTGGTAGGAGTCGTTGGTTTTCGCCGGCTGCGCGAGCAGATTCTGAGGTGACGACTATGATTTGTCCGATCGTTAACTCCCCGGGAGGGGGTTGGTTCTCTTGTTCTCGGTCTGCCTGCCACTTGTCCTGTAGGTACTTCGCCAGGTAGCTAGAGCGGATCAACTCCTCGATGTAGTCATGAAGTTGTTTGCAGTTTTTGGTCGGGTGACCCTGCGACCTATGGAAGGCTCAGTACGGTCCCCAGATATGCTTAGCTACACTTTGGATGACTGGTGGGAGCTTGAAGAATCTCTCGCCTTTCGCTTCCTCCAACAACTCGGTTTGGGAGATGTTAAGAGGAGTGTACTCCTGGAATTTCGGGGAGTATGGTTTTGGCTGGTCTACCCTCTTCTTCTCTTTTCTGCCCCTCTTCTTTTGGTCGGCTTGGTCGCCCCAGGGCAGATTGGCGTTTACCTCCGACTCGAGTTGGATCTCCCGCTCGGTCCAAGCTTTTACCTTGGCTATGGTCTTAGGTTGCGCTAATGCAAAAGAGCGGAGTCACTCTTTATGCCTAAGACCCGACCTTAGTGCGGTGATGACGGTTTCATCTCGGTGCTCGGGGACCTCGAGTAGAGCGTTGTAGAAACGAGTGACATATTCCTTAAAGAATTCCTTTTCCCCGCTCTTTATGGTGAACAGGTAGTCGACTGTTCTCTTTTGTCGTCGATTCCCGACGAAGTGGCTGATGAATTGGGTGGCCAGCTCATCGAAGGTCGAGATGGGGCGTGGCATGAGTCCTCGGAACCAGTCCCGGCCAGCCCAGATGAGGGTAGCGGGAAAAGCTCAGCATTAGGCTGCGTCTGGAAGCTCATTCCCACCATAAAGGCGTCTAGATGGTCCTTCAGGGCGGATTTCCTGTCGAAGAGGGCCACCTTGGGCGGTTTGTTCCTGGACGAGACGTGCTCAGCCAGCAGTTCTTTCGTAAAGGGTTTCATCGGTGAATCGGCGGAGTATCGGGCCCCTTCGCCGGATGCTTGGTCATCCCGGTGTATGCCCTCGATTTTATTCTCAAGGGACTTGAGTTGGTGGTGGTAACCCGAGGATTCTGCACAGTCGGAGTGGTGACTGTCCCCGCTCCGGGTCTGCACCAGTGTGTGGCTTCGATTCCGCTCTATCAGATTTCGTAAATCCTCGGACGAGTTCCTTCTCGAGTGGCCCCGGCGTTCGTCGTTCACGTGACCTCGGCTGAAGGGGAGGTATCGGTCATGCCTGGAAGAAGGCGAGCTGACCGATACCTCCTCGGGGGGGCGAGAACGCGCAATGGGCATTGGAACGACGACCCAGTCTTCCCTGGGACCATGGCGTGGAGCTGTCCGGCACCCAGCGGGTCATGGAATCAGTCGCCGTGTGTGGGTTAAGGTGGACGGAGTCGGACCGCCGGTGCTCAGTGGGGCTGTGATGAGAATGAGGTAGATCGAGGTCTTGAGCGCGCCCGTCCGTCCTTCGACGGACTTCATTATCCCGGGGAGGGGGAACTGCGGCCTGGTAGGTGTGGCCCGCTGCTTGGACGCGAACGAGGGCATCCACCAGCGATGTGAGCCTATCTATCTGAGCGGAAAAGGTGTTGATGGCGTTAGGAGGGGGAGGCGAGCCGCTTCCGCCTTCATTGTGGTGGCTCGTATTTAGATCGTTGAAGTCATCGCTCGCCATTGGATCGAGGATGGAGGATCAACTTTTGTTGGTGGAACAAGATAAGTCTTTCGTTCCCACAGATGTCGCCAACTGATGGAGGCCTTGATCTCCTTCAGATGCTGTCCTCCGTCGATCTGTCATGAGCATTGCTGGACGGTTGAGATTGGATTCGGAGGTTGCCTCCTTAAGTGTGTGGATCTCAATGGGTTGAATTTGAGGTGGAAGCCGAGTTACTTGCAAAGAAGTCCTGGGGTGGGTGACCACCGTAGGACCTTCTGACGATTAAGTTAGCCGAGGAATTTGAACAGAGTAGCTGCTTATTGAATCTAAGTTTCCTTACCCGAGTCGTCTGAGAGAGGGGTTTTATAGTGGTCGCATGGTGCGAGCAGGCGCGAGATCTTCGCCTTCAGTTACGCCTCTGACGTTACGCGTGCGTGAACAACGGGATCCCTTCATTAATGACGGGATACATTCATTAATGGGAGAAAGCGCCAGCGTGGGACGCGGGACGTGGGGCGGCGGTTATCTTGCTTTGGCGAGATACGCGGAGTCGTTGCGGAGGCGCTAGGGCTCTGCAATCTCGGTTGATCGGGGGAGACCGAGGAAGCTCGGCACATCAGGGGCTCGGAGACGAGCGGGAGGACGAGAAAGTTTGACACGAGAGATGGCTCGGAGGTGAGCGAGGAGACCGAGGAAGCTCAGAGACAAGATGTTGACAATCTCCTGGGTAAAAATGGAATGTCTTCAAGGGGTCTCCCGAAAGGTCGGGTACATCCACCGAGAAGGAGCCCTGGGGAATGTCCCCGATGCGGCTTATTTATTCCACTCCCGCAGAGTCCGGGACACGTAATCTGCCACGTGTCGTAATCTGAGGAGACACCACTTGTGAGCATCATTAATATACCTTTACGCAAATTTGGATTTGCATTCCGTTCGTTGTGCTAGCGATTTCTATCCAATCAAGACGACTTAATTACACCTTAATGATCTGCTTGCTTGCCTCCACACGAATCTCCAAGATTAGTTAACTCTAATTAATTAGTTAGTTGATCAAATTAATTAGAGAAAATTATTAAAGAAAGAAGAGAATTAAAAATCAAAATTTTAATTCGTCACCACCATGAAAATTTGGCCAAAAGAAACGAAGAGGGGATGCCAAAACTTTTGAAAGGATGAGAAGAATAATTACGACTTAGAGTTTATATTAAATAGAAGCCTATATATAGGGATATAGTTTTTTTTCTATTTAAACCCTGATAATTAATTTATTTATTTAATCTCTTAAACAAACTAATTAGTTATAACTTAATACATGTTGGCCCACACATATATATGCATATAATATTTGATACACATCAAATACATAACAATATTATATATATATATATATATCAACATATGTATTTATATATTTATAATTATATATATATATATATTCATAATATAATTTATAATAAATATATATATATATATATATATTATATTCATAATATAATTTATAATAAATATATATATATGTAATTATAAATATATAAATACATATATATATATATGTGTGTGTAATTATAAATATATAAATTCTCACACACACACACACACGCACACATATATATATTATTTACTCATTTAATATCACATATTATATTGAGTAGAACGTCAAATCGTATTTGACAATTTTATCCTTATTTAATTAATAATACATCAAATATACTTATTTAATTAAATCCTTTTTTTGTATATAAACCATATACTTTCTTTTCTTTTATAGTTCTATGTTTGGCAAATAAGAGTTCAGCTATATGTGACCCCGGAGGCTCGATGTTTACTCAGCAGTGGATAATTAATTCGAATTAATTCTGTAAGCAGTAAAATCCATAAGTTTATAGGGACGATGGCTACATATTTAGACTACCTGGGTAAACTGACAATGACTGGATTGGAATAGGAAAATGTTATTCAAGCAAAATCAATATCTATGAGTGGTAACCGTACGGTCCGGTGTCTTCGTCTTCTTGTGCTCCTTATTTGGTTTAGAGCTTGGTAGTACTGTCAAATCCCAATAACTCAAATAACTATTGTGTTGATATTATCAAGTAACCCTGAACTGATAACCACTTATCATTTGATCTCTAGTAGTCTGACCAGAGATTTTAGGTCACTGATATATCACACACTGTTCTCCATATACTGGAGAGACGAATCCCATGTTAACTCCTCACAACCTTCACATGTATTCGATCATGCCCAACTACTACCGTTATACACAGTATCATTGAATTTGTAGTTGGGTAGTAACTAAAGTAATCTTTAGCACATGCAAGATACTATGGCGAATCTCAGGTCTGGAGACTAAGTCATACCAGTTGTCACTATATGAATTTCCATATGACAGTTATGTATAATTACCAATTGGAAATTCAAGGTGAGTTATTCGGTGTACTTATCATTTATAAGCACCTGCATATGATACTCTGATGTCATCACACCAGATGACTATGAGAACAGTTATTACTATCTAATGAGTAAGTATAGTATACACTAGTCTTCCGGAGTATCGATATCCTGTCTTGATACTCCTACGACTAGGAACATTTAAGAATATACTTATCGACCAGTCAGGTCTCACTATTATGATTTACATCACAATTCTGTAGCTTAATATTATTCTACAGACTTTATTAGTAATCAATAATATGTAGAGTATTATAAATAAAAAATACCAATAAAGAAAAAAACCAAATAGCATACTATTATTGCGAACGAGAAAGTTCTATACATGTAGGTCATAATTATAACTAATTGCCTCTAAGAGCACCTACATCTAACAAAATGTACTTCAGACTTATGTCTGCTTTCTGTTCCTTTGACAAATGTCTGACTGCCGGTTTTTGAGTTGTTTTTTGTGCTTCAGACGTCTGTTGGTTGTACTTCAGACGTCTGTTGTATATAGGCATATGACTACTCGATTTTTAAGTAAAGATATTTTTGGGAACTTTGGTTCACGGCAAACGTCTGAAACAGGACCCGACAGACGTCTGGAAATGGTCAAAAATGACAGTTTTGAGATATACCGACTAGTTTTTCATTGGGGATATAAAAAGATATTTTGGTTGTTTTTTTGGGCTCTAATCATTCAATATTTCAGTTGCTATTATCTCAAAGTGATCAAGAATGAAAATCTCATTTCTAGTGAGAGTTTCAAAAGAGTTTTTCCATTTGATTATCAAATCACTCACACACAATCAAGAGCTTCAAATTGATTATCCATATGTTGTAGAGTAGTTGAAGTGAGTTTGAGAGAAACTCTATCAAGACTACTATGCTTCGATTGTAATCTCTTCTTTATTTATGTTTGGGATCTTAAGTGCAAAATTGTTATTGTAAGAGAGGAGATCGTCTTTTGTAGAGAGTAGGGTGACGAGCATTATAGAGAGGAGTGTTGTTCGTAGTGGCGAACGTGTAGTATTTTAAGGAGACGTGTTGGTTTGGCCTCCACCGGAAGCAGAGTTGTTGGTTGCTTGCGGGCAATGTGTTTGTCTTCGAGAATGACGTGTTTAGTGGAACAGGCTTGGGCGCCCAAAGAAAGTGGACTACGGGATCTCCAAAACAACTCTAAAAATCTCGTGTCTTGAGTTTGCAATTTCTCTATATCTCTCTTTTATTACTTGTCATTTATATTTGAATCTAATTGCTTGAAAGTATCCATAGATTAGAAATTACATGATTGTTCCCTATATGCTGTAATTGCTCACTACTTGATATTATTATTGCTTGCTCGATGTTGTATGTGTCACAATTGAAATTAGCTTACCCATTTATCCTATTGGTATATCTTTTGCTTAGCTATTCAATTGTGGTTTGTTTTGCAAGTGTTAATATAGATTTATTTTTTTAATTTGGGCATATTAGTTGTATAGTCCTATTCGCGCCCCTCTAGAACTATTTGTGTAAGCTTCCGTGTTATTTTCAAAAGTCCCTTCCACTACCCAGGCTCATGACAGTAGTTGCAATCTCATTTCCCTTCAATTGCAATCCCTTTAAATGTCTTTACGTCTTACTTTCTATACACCATACTTAGGCTGGTTGGTTTTCTTCTTTTCCTTCCTTTCAGGTTTAGCCTTAGTTTTAGAAGAAGACTATCCAACAAGCGTAACTGGTGTATTCTCCTTATTAAACGAGCTCTCAACTTGAGAGAAGGTGACGGGGAAAGTATAGAATTATATCAATATATAATTCATTCTCTCCATAACTTTATTAGTGGCCATTCTCGGACTGTAGTAAATTCTTCGAGTTCATATCTGTAACATTTTAAAAATTAAATAAATGAATAATTAAATAAATAAAATCCTTTAGGTGAATTTTCTGTTAATCGGTAAAATAAACCGTATTTTCCGTAAAACTTAATTATAATTATTTTTCAATATAGATTTAAATACGCCTATTTTAACTATATAATTACTAATAAATGGTGTTTATTTAGTGACTTATAAATTATTAGTTTACAAAAATATTTTCCGTAATTAATTAAATTCAAATATTTACTTAAGCTTTTAAATATACATTAAATTACTGCAAATTACAATTTGGAAATGGGTTAATTTGGAAAAGTGAGCCATGACATACTAGAGTTTAGTTCGTAGCATGCCTTTTCTCTCCTTGAATTGTCTTCAAAGATCTAGAAACTTCATGGGTAAATTAAACTAAAAATAAGTAAAATTAAATAATTTTGAAAAGACTTAAAAAAAATCATTAATTAAGGAATTCTTCTATACTTTTCTACACTCTTTCTCTCTCTCCCCTCACTACCTCCACCATGGCCGAATTTACCTCAATGGCAGCCCCCCCATTTCCCCACTTCATTTTAGTTCAAAAATCCTCCAAAATTTAATCAAAAATTCAAATAAAAACCCATAAATTTCTAATTTAAATCCTACCCATTATTCTTTGTTCATCTAGCATGGATCTTGGAGTAGGAAACCATTCTTTTGGAGGCATATTTTCATGTTTTGATCTCATATGTTGAGGGATAATCCTAAGCCCTTGGTTTGAATGTTAGTAAATTACTTAAATTAGCTTAATTGAGTGTTTAATTAGGTTTTAAATGGGTTCTATTGCTAAATAAAAATTTCAAGAAAGGGTTTTTGAATGAAATTAGGGTTCTTATTATGTAAGTATGGTTTTATAGTGTAGTGTGACATTTTAGGGTATGCAAAATGAAATTTAGTTGTCAATTTACAAATTGTTGCATTTTAATTGTTAAAATTAAGCTATGTGTAAACTAGATTTTTATAAATCATAAATATTGGTGAGATAAAATTATGATGAGAGTTTCTATCATTAGATTATGTTTTTAATGAGGATATTAATATGTTAATTGAATGCAAAGCTAATCTAGTTATTAGTTTCAAATTGTTAGTTGGAAATTATGCTAAATATGCCCTTTTTGCAAACTAGGTTTTTATAATTTATATAATTTGGTGAGATAAAATTCTAGTGATGATGTTTATCAATGATTCATGGTTTTAATGGGTAGACAAACATGTCAATTGAATGTAAAACCTAATTTGGTTACTAGTTGTTAATGGTTAGTTTAAAAATTGTGATAATTATGCTAAATTGCTAATTAGGTTTTTAGAAATTAATTTAATTGTGGGATTAAAATCTAGTTAGGATTTTTAGTGCATCATTAAGGTTTCCATGAGTGGGTTAACAATTTAAAATATGCAAAATCTAGCATAGTTGTTGAATTGTGAAATTTTCTTTAAAAAGTATTAAAATTTGATATTTACGCAAACTAGAATTTTGGGTTTTATACAAATTGATGATATCAAATTATGGAAATGGTTTATATAATCTAGTTATGATATTTAATGAATATTATGGCCATTAGTTTCGTTTAAACATCAAGTTTTGAAGTAAAACGGTTAATTGACGCTTTCTAGGTTTTTGCGAAATAGAACGATTTGATCGATTTTAAGGTTTTGATGATTTAAACTTTGTTTTATATTATAAATAATGAGTTTTGGAACTACGAGTTGTATGTTGGTGCTTTATCTCGATCAATCGGCGTTTGTACGCCGATATCGAGTGATATTTGGTTCTTTTGCATGAGCGGGTCATAGGTTTTAACCTATGCACGTTCGTGCGTCGTTTGGTTTTGTCCGTGATTTGGTTTACAATATTATATATGTTTGCGTATAGGTACCCCTCACGTGGACTTCGGACGATGAAGAAGAGGATAGCGGTATCGACTTCAGCAGACAAGGGCCAGGTGAGTAGATGTATATCTACGGGGGAAGTCAGGTGGATGGCGTTTAGCACCCCCGCAAACGTAGAATAGGGATATTACTTACTGTCATTAGGAAGTCGGACGTGATCTTAGATTCTCGGCGGGTAGGGTCCTATTAAAGACTTTAGGTTGGACTAGACTGATTTAGAAATACTTAACCAGAGGATGAATGCCTTGGAGGGAATTCGTAGGTTTCAGGTAGACACACACACGCACACACACATACATTTGACTTGGTGTATATGTGTGTGTGTGTGTGTGTGTGTGTGTATCTGTGTGTGTGTGTAGGTTTTCTATATGTATGTATGTATGTATGTATGTATGTATGTGTGTGTGTGTGTGTGTGTGTGTGTGTGTGTGTATGTATATATATAACATATACACGTGATATGGGGAGGTTATATGATATCTTGGGAGGAGTCAATATGATTAGGTGTGATGCCGTGAGTTAAAGATATACGATCGAGTATGATATGAGATGTACTATAATATTAGCGGATCGTTGGGAAATGAGAAATGGATATTATACATAAACGATAACAGGTGATGATGACATTAAGATATACGAGACTCTAAAATAGAACCCGGATTGTAATATGCGACTTAATCACGATATGATATATGTGACATGATATTTCTGAGGACCAATTGACGATGTATATTTACACAGATAATGATATATGTTTGATGATATTGGGATGTATGTGATTATAGCACAGTACCCTTGATCATGACATTATTTGATTATGATATTATACGAATGATGATATACATAGGTGATAGTTGACCCGTACCCCGATTTTGGGATGCCGTACAATGGATTTTACCGTACGAGGTATAGATGTGATGATTGATCCGCACTCTTGATTCGGGGAAGTCGTACTATGTACGTGACGCTATTGAGGCTGGATCGCCGACTATTAAAGATATCGACTCAGACTTTAGGTTGATTCTTATTTTCTTATCGACTAGCTTCCTTAGTTTAGTTCCTTAGTGGGTTAGATAGATACTAGTTTAGGCTCGAGTAATATAGTTGTAGTTAGATATGTACATTCTAAATGAGCGATTAATATGCATTCACCTTTATATTCAGATGATAATCATCGCATCGCATGTTCATATATATGTTTCTTTATGCCAATATGAAACTTTGCCTATTAGAACACCAGCACCATTACCGATGATGCGCATACTCTTATTTGTCGGCTCACACACATCATCATCGGTAATTACCATGTCACGTACACTTTAGAACATATTATCATTTATTGATAGAATCAGCTAAAGGCTAGATCAGTATGATATCATGTGATTACTCGCATGTGCTAGTTTAGACATTGCATTTATTATATAGACACTTCATGCATTCACATTTTCATGTTATCATGCAGTATGGTGGGGCTTATGACGATACTCATTATTACACACTCATGATTTTGGGATTTTGGATTTCTATGAGATTTCTGGATTTTGGGGAAAACCGCAAGAATATATATCGAAACTTCTCTCTCTCCCTCTCTTTTTAAAATACAAGTTGCGGTTTTCTCGTGATGTACGTGTCGTCCACCATGAGATTTCATGTTTTCTGTTGGATTTCGAAACCCGATTCGAGGAGTGGATGGACCGTCTCGGATACATGGTGGGCCCGGTATGGTACCCCGGGGCAAGAAGATCGAGTTGTAGACGATGAGCCTGGCAAGGGAAGACTACCTACCGGTGATGTCTGGCGCGGTGGATATCCGGAGGATACCGACCGTATCGTGAGATTTGATGATATGGGCCGATCCGGACTAACGGAGCCCGAGAGATTGAGACTATGAGATATTAAGACTATGAGCTATTGAGATTTTGAGTTTTACATGTTTTGTGTCGATACTTGACACGGATTTCCATGGATTTCATTGCTGTTTCAGATTACCATAAAAATTTTACTATGATAAAGTTAAAGATTTCTTATACAGATATACCCATATTTCATGGTTGATTGTTTTACATTCATGGTGCATGCGTACTCATACACCTGGCATGTTACTACTTGAGGCACTGACACGAGCACTAAGCGTTTGCACTTACGTATAGTTATTACTCTGCTACTACTGGATGACTAGTGATATATTAAGTATATTATTATGACCTAGGACAGCGTCGTGCATGCGATTTCTACTCGCTGATGTCTTCTACTCACGAGTTAGCAACTCACCCCCGTTGTGCCAAATTTTTCTTATAGGTTTCGATGTACAAGTTTCCTTGGCAGCTTGCTGGCACATCATTTCATTCAGGGTGATTGCTCGGTAGGTTGGTTCACTTGTATCAGGACCGCCGTTGTACTTTTATTATTTCATTTGTATCTAGTAAGCTCCATCAACCAGACTTGTATTACTTGATAGTTTAGAAGATCAGTTGTTTTTATTTCGACTTTAGAGTCGCGCTTGTATTATTATGGTTTCTGGTGGGTTTGGTTTTCTTTTGAGTTTTGAGCCTCTCCCTTCGGCGTTGTATATTATAGTGCATTGTGTGGTTGTTTCCACCTTTTGGCGTAGGGTTAGCTCCCGCTTGGGGATGCCCTTTGATTATTTCATATGTATATATATTCTTATTTGTACCCGTTTGGGGCCAGTTTTTACAAAGGAGACTCTGCCGAAATTTTTGAGGAATTTGATGTTGTTTTTAAAACATGTTTTACTTTACTTCTTCTTTTAAAGGGTTTAGATTGCTGGGCTTCGGCTTACTTAGATTACGTTACGCCTCTAGACGTTTCGTAATTTAAGTACCGGTCACGTTTCGTACCTTCGGGTCGTGACAAAGTTGGTATCAGAGCGCTAGGTTTAACCTTTTTCCGAGTCTACGTTGACCTTGGTTGATAGAGTAGGTGACTTAGGTAGAGTGACGTACCGTGGGTATGATCCGCGGCATACTTACGATACGCTACTCTGCTTAAGAAGCCTTAGGATGTACATTTCTTTGCACTGTATTCTATTCGTTCCTTTGATCTGTCTTCGTCGATATCGGATGGTGGTTTCTGTTACCACGGTCGCACGGGCAGAGGGAGCTGTGGCTCGAATGTGATGACCATAGGGTATTGTCTATTCTTGAGGATTGATGCATCGTTTAGCGTGCAGACGAAGGGTATTCACATGTCGTCCAGACGAAGTTAAAAGGTTCGAACGAATGTCAGAAACCCATTTTCCCAAGTTTAAGATATTCGGAAGAACATGCAGGTATTTCTATGGACCCTCTAGAAGATTGAAACCCTAACTCGACATAATGACCACGAGAACGCCTTTGAACCTTAGGGTTTACGGCAGTTCCGCGGTGCCATTAGTGAGGCTTGGGTTTGCCCTTCTACGGCTGGTCCGCAGACTGGATATTTTTAAACTGTATTTGAGTGTTGAACTCTCGGGGAATTATAGGATTTTGATGAATCGATCGAAAAGTTTAACGTAGTCCGGATATCAGGTGAAGGGATGGATTACATGGGAGACTCTCGATATGGGCATAGCCGTTTGTAGCACAGTCAGCATAGCGATGAGGAGACGAGTCCGAATAGGTCGACATTAGAAAAGGCGCACATTGACGATAGTGTTTACGATTGTGATTTGGTGATTTGAATTTCATATTTCCGCTGTTTGGATTTGGGTATTTTGAGGATTTTTTTCTATGATTGGTATTTCCTATGTGTACATTCATTACACTCTATTCGTGTTTCATATATCAGTGGTATTGATGTTGTTTTGTGCGTACCCAGTGCACTCGATTTGGTTTTATACATTTTGAGATATTGATTTGATTTCGTGCATATGGGTTGCACATGATTTTGACGTATGCTTCGACATAGTTTTCATGCATTTTTCGTACTGTGATTTCGATTTTGATATTTGGTGTATGTTTTCGTGCACCATGTGCACTTGATTGAGATTCTTGCGCACACTTGGCGCACTTGATGCGATTTTGTGCACACTAAATGCACTAAATCGGGGTTTTGTACAGATTAGATGCACCTGATATTATTGTCGTGCACGCCCGTTGCACTTGACAGATGTTTTTGGTGCACACCCGTTGCACTCAGTTTTGTTTCTGTGTGTATTCATGACATCTGTAATTGACTTTGATTTTCGTGTGCACTGGACGCACGTAGTACCTCGTATACTGTGATTGGGATTGGTTTCATTTTGAGCAGTATATTTTATAATCATTACTATTTGATTTAGTAACCAGGCGGGACATGTATGTTAAATAAAAGATATATATGTATAGTTATTTTTTTTAAATAAACGTCCGCTACTTATGCCGTGACACGCGCATCGCACGACGATTTTAAAAAGGGGTTTTTGCATGCTTCTTTATTCAGATGTTTGGATGATTATACTATGATGCGTACTATATGTACAAGTTATAGTTTTAATGTATATCATGTTAGTTTTCGTATTGGACTTTGACATTGTATTTTCACCATAACTCCGATGATTGCGTTATGCTTGACGGAGTTTGGATTTTGAGTTCTTAGCTCGTTTTTCATGCACATGCATTGCGCTAAGATGTGTTTTATGTATTGATGATTTCGGAGCCCCGAAGATTTGAGTGTTTTGACTAAATGTTTTAGTAATTAAGGGGGTTTAATTTAAATTCGGGGACCGAATTTTTTTAAGGGGGGAAGATTGTAATGTTTTAAAAATTAAATAAATAAAATCCTTTAGGTGAATTTTCTGTTAATCGGTAAAATAAACCGTATTTTCCGTAAAACTTAATTATAATTATTTTTCAATATAGATTTAAATACGCCTATTTTAACTATGTAATTACTAATAAATGGTGTTTATTTAGTGACTTATAAATTATTAGTTTACAAAAATATTTTCCGTAATTAATTAAATTCAAATATTTACATAAGCTTTTAAATATACATTAAATTAGTGCAAATTACAATTTAGAAATGGGTTAATTTGGAAAAGTGAGCCATGACATACTAGAGTTTAGTTCGTAGCATGCCTTTTCTCTCCTTGAATTGTCTTCAAAGATCTAGAAACTTCATGGGTAAATTAAACTAAAAATAAGTAAAATTAAATAATTTTGAAAAGACTTAAAAAGAATCATTAATTAAGGAATTCTTCTACACTTTTCTACACTCTTTCTCTCTCTCCCCTCACTACCTCCACCATGGCCAAATTTACCCCAATGGCAGCCCCCCCCCCTTTCCCCAATTCATTTTAGTTCAAAAATCCTCCAAAATTTCATCAAAAATTCAAATAAAAACCCACAAATTTCTAATTTAAATCCTACCCATTATTCTTTGTTCATCTAGCATGGATTTTGGAGTAGGAAACCATTCTTTTGGAGGCATATTTTCATGTTTTGATCTCATATGTTGAGATATAATCCTAAGCCCTTGGTTTGAATGTTAGTAAATTACTTAAATTAGCTTAATTGAGTGTTTAATTAGGTTTTAAATGGGTTCTATTGCTAAATAAAAATTTCAAGAAAGGGTTTTTGAATGAAATTAGGGTTCTTATTATGTAATCATGGTTTGATAGTGTAGTGTGACATTTTAGGTCATGCAAAATGAAATTTAGTTGTCAATTTACAAATTGTTGCATTTTAATTGTTAAAATTAAGCTATGTGTAAACTAGATTTTTATAAATCATAAATATTGATGAGATAAAATTATGATGAGGGTTTCTATCATTAGATTATGTTTTTAATGAGGATATTAACATGTTAATTGAATGCAAAGTTAATCTAGTTATTAGTTTCAAATTGTTAGTTGGAAATTATGCTAAATATGCCCTTTATGCAAACTAGGTTTTTATAATTTATATAATTTGGTGAGATAAAATTCTAGTGATGATGTTTATCAATGATTCATGGTTTTAATTGGTAGACTAACATGTCAATTGAATGTAAAACCTAATTTGGTTACTAGTTGTTAATGGTTAGTTTAAAAATTGTGATAATTATGCTAAATTGCTAACTAGGTTTTTAGAAATTAATTTAATTGTGAGATTAAAATCTAGTTAGGATTTTTAGTGCATCATTAAGGTTTCCATGAGTGGGTTAACAATTTAAAATATGCAAAATCTAGCATAGTTGTTGAATTGTGAAATTTTCTTTAAATAGTATTAAAATTTGATATTTACGCAAACTAGAATTTTGGGTTTTATACAAATTGATGAGATCAAATTATAGAAATGGTTTATATAATCTAGTTATGATATTTAATGAATATTATGGCCATTAGTTTCGTTTAAACATCAAGTTTTGAAGTAAAACGGTTAATTGACGCTTTCTAGGTTTTTGCGAAATAGAACGATTTGATCGATTTTAAGGTTTTGATGATTTAAACCCTGTTTTATATTATAAATAATGAGTTTTGGAACTACGAGTTGTATGTTGGTGCTTTATCTCGATCAATCGGCGTTTGTACGCCGATATCGAGTGATATTTGGTTCTTTTTCATGAGCGGGTCATAGGTTTTAACCTATGCACGTTCGTGCGTCGTTTGGTTTTGTCCGTGATTCGGTTTACAATATTATATATGTTTGCGTATAGGTACCCCTCACGTGGATTTCGGACGATGAAGAAGAGGATAGTGGTATCGACTTCAGCAGACAAGGGCCAGGTGAGTAGATGTATATCTACGGGGGAAGTTGGGTGGATAGCGTTTAGCACCCCCGCAAACGTAGAATAGGAATATTACTTACTGTCATTAGGAAGTCGGACGTGACCTTAGATTCTCGGCGAGTAGGGTCCTATTAAAGAATTTAGGTTGGACTAGACTGATTTAGAAAGACTTAACCAGAGGATGAATGCCTTGGAGGGAATTCGTAGGTTTCAGGTAGACACACACACGCACACACACATACATTTGACTTGGTGTGTGTGTGTGTGTGTGTGTGTGTGTGTGTGTGTGTGTGTGTGTGTGTATATGAATGTGTGTAGGTTTTCTATATGTATGTATGTGTATATATATATAACATATACACGTGATATGGGGAGGTTATATGATATCTTGGGAGGAGTCAGTATGATTAGGCGGGATGCCGTGAATTTAAGATATACGATCGAGTATGATATGAGATGTACTATGATATTAGCGGATCGTTGGGAAATGAGAAATGGATATTATACATAAACGATAACAGGTGATGATGACATTAAGATATACGAGACTCTAAAATAGAACCCGTATTGTAATATGCGACTTAATCACGATATGATATATGTGACATGATATTTCTGAGGACCAATTGACAATGTATATTTACACAAATAATGATATATATTTGATGATATTGGGATGTATGTGATTATAGCACAGTACGCTTGATCATAACATTATTTGATGATGATATTATACGAATGATGATGTATATAGGTGATAGTTGACCCGTACCCCGATTTTGGGATGTCGTATGATGGATTTTACCGTACGAGGCATAGATGTGATGATTGATCCGCACTCTTGATTCGAGAAAGTAGTACTATGTACGTGACGCTATTGAGGCTGGATCGTTGACTATTAGAGATATCGACTCAGATTTTAGGTGGATTCTTATTTTCCTATCGACTAGCTTCCTTAGTTTAGTTCTTTAGTGGGTTAGATAGATACTAGTTTAGGCTCGTGTAATATAGTTGTAGTTAGATATGTACATTCTAAATGAGCGGTTAATACACATTCACTTTTATATTCAGATGATAATCATCGCATCGCATGTTCATATATATGTTTCTTTATGCCAATATGAAACTTTGCCTGTTAGGATACCAGCACCATTACCGATGATGCGCATGTTCCACGTACACTTATTTGCCGGCTCACACACATCATCATCGGTAATTACCATGTCACGTACACTTTAGAACATATTATCTTTTATTGATAGAATCAGCTAAAGGCTAGATCAGTAAGATATCGTGTGATTACTCGCATGTGCTAGTTTAGACATTGCATTTATTATATAGACACTTCATGCATTCACATTTTCATGTTATCATGCAGTATTGTGGGGCTTAAGCCGATACTCATTATTACACACTCATGATTTTGGGATTTTGGATTTCTATGAGATTTCTGGATTTTGGGGAAAACCGCAAGAATATATATCAAAACTTCTCTCTCTCCCTCTCTTTTTAAAATACAAGTTGCGGTTTTCTCGTGATGTACGTGTCGTCCACCATGAGATTTCATGTTTTCTGTTGGATTTCGAAACCCGATTCGAGGAGTGGATGAACCGTCTCGGGTACATGGTGGGCCCGGTATGGTACCCCGGGGCAAGAAGATCGAGTTGTAGACGATGAGCCTGGTAGGGGAAGACTACCTACCGGTGATGTCTGGCACGGCAGATATCCGGAGGATACCGACCGTTGTTGTGAGATTTGATGATATGGGCCGATCCGTACTGACGGAGCCCGAGAGATTGAGACTATGAGATATTGAGACTATGAGCTATTGAGATTTTGAGTTTTACATGTTTTGTGTCGATACTTGACACGGATTTCCATGGATTTCATTACTGTTTCAAATTACCATAAAAAAATTACTATGATAAAGTTAAAGATTTCTTACACAGATATACCCAGATTTCATGGTTGATTGTTTTACATTAATGGTGCTGTAGGGTTCCTAGGCACGCTCAAGGGGTCTCACAAGGCATCAACCATGCCATTTTCCAAATTTTACAAATGCCGAGAAACCCTAATACGGATCGTTAACTAGATTTATAGGTGATGCGATGCAAGTAAACAACTTTAACTTAAATGAAAGAAGCTACAACCTTTGTAGATCCGGTCCTCCACCTCCTAGGCTCCGTGATGACGTCCCTCCGCTTTTCAAATCGAATCCATGACTCTAGCATCGGCTTCATCGGAGAAATGGGCGGGCCAGGTCGTCGACTTCGATGCCGAAGATGATCTACGTCGAGGCATCACAAGATCAAGCTCCCACTTCACCAAGTCATGAAACTTGTGAAGAAAACACCCTATACTACTTGGCAAGAGGTATAGGATGAAGAAATAGGAGGTGGGTTCACTTTGGAATTTGATTTCTCACTCTTTTTCTCAAGTTGCCATTGATGAAGTCAAAGTTTTCTTCTTGTTGAAGATGAAGAAGAAGAAGGAATATGATAAGTGTTATCCCTTTTAAAATAGAAAATAAAAGGAATACTTATCATAAAGCAACCATGGTCAAGTGTAGAGAATGAACTAGGGTTAAGTGGAATAGTTAGGGTTAAGCATGAAAACAAAAAAGGTCACTTAGTCAAAGCTTCATGAAGCTTCAACTAGCAAACAAAGAAAGCCACCATTCATTTATTTTGCAAAATAAATAAACAAAATAAATAAATGAATAAGTAAATCAAAACCCTAACCATTACACAACCATGGTTTAATCATACACTTAACCAAGTGAGCATGTATCATCAAACATGATACAAACAAGTGCACAAAAGTATATCACATATACAACTTGTGTACATCAAGTGAGAAAATCCATTTAAAGTGAACTAATACTAGTTAATGCAAAGTAATATATCAAATATATAATTATGCATTAAATCATTAAATCAACACTTGATTTAACGATCCGGTCATATCTCATATAACCGACTAATATCCAATGTATCGGCTTATCGAATCAATCCTTGAATCGATAACTAGGTTATATCGCATACAACCAATCGATACATTCATCGCGAGAATGGAATACGGTATCAGATACACGCATTATTCTCGGTCCCGCACATATCTCATATGCGCTCCTATTTCGTTTCGGTTGAGCCAGGAAACCTCTGTGTAGGACTCTAAGGACTCGTCAATACGCCGGCAGCAGGTGATGATCATATCAAACACCCACAAGCCGCAAGCGGTCTGCTAAACGTAACGGCCACCCGGGTATTGAGTGATCAGAAGATCGACGAGCAAGCCCGCTCACACTCCTGTGAATCCAACCAGTAACACTTACCGTACAGTCCGGTCTGTTCGTCTGATATGTCGCATATCTTGCCTAGGGGTGGTAAACGTCAGACCCCAGTAGCTCGATAAGTCGTGTCGATATGAAGTCTATAAAAGTTCGAGAAACTACTGGTAACACTTACCAGTAAATCTCAGCAACCCTGGCCAGGGATTTCCGGTTATAGCCAATCAAACACAGCGCAACATCAACTCCCTATACCGGGAGAGACGAATCCCCTCCTATCGCTCATTGCCTCCATGTGATTCGGGACTGTACCCAAAAGAAACCGTTTTGCACGCCCTCTTGGACGTGGTAAGGTGGAAATCAAAGCACAGTGGGAATCACACAAGACTCTATGACGATCTCGGGTCTACAGACTAACCTGTACCAGTGTCACCAGAGAACTGCCATCTGACGTGAGGTATAATACCATCTGGGAGTTCTCGGCGAGTCCGTCCAGTGTACCCAGTCTCTACTGAGCACCCGTATATCGTCTCCGATGTCAAACACCAATGGATATGGGATGATCCATCGCCCATCTGTATGGGTCGAGAAGGTATACGCTAGTCTACTCTGGTATATCGATGCCCCGTCTCGATACACCCACGACTAGGGACCTTGAAGGATGTACTTATAGGCTACCATGTCCCCACTAGTATGATCCGCATCATAGTTCAGGTAGTCAAGTACACATCCTAAGGGCTTTACCAACATGTAACAGAGAGACAAACAGTATACACGTTAAGGTAAAGTGTAACCAGATAGCATACTATCATGTCGAGCAAGAAAGTCCTCCCTATATATGTCCCAGCATCCACTACAATATACATCCCATGTACAGTAATGGCCTCTAGGGCATACATATAACTAACAGGTGCATGCATACTCATACGCCTGACATGTTACTACTTGAGGCACTGACACGAGCACTGAGCATTTGCACTTACGCATTGTTATTACCCTACTACTACTAGATGACTAGTGATATATTAAGTATATTATTATGACCTAGGACAGCGTCGTGCATGCGATTTTTACTCGCAGATGTCTTCTACTCACGAGTTGAAAACTCACCCCCGTTGTGCCAAATTTTTCTTACAGGTTTCGATGTACAGGTTTCCTTGACAGCTTGCTAGCACATCATTTCATTCGGGATGATTGCTCGGTAGGTTGGTTCACTTGTATCAGGACCGCCGTTGTACTTTTATTATTTCATTTGTATCTAGTAAGCTCCATCAACCAGACTTGTATTACTTGATAGTTTAGAAGACCAGTTGTTTTTATTTCGAGCTTAGAGTCGCGCTTGTATTATTATGGTTTCTGGTGGGTTTGGTTTTCTTTTGAGTTTTGAGCCTCGCCCTTCGGCGTTGTGTATTATAGTGCATTGTGTGGTTGTTTCCGCCTTTTGGCATAGAGCTAGCTCCCGCTTGGGGATGCCCTTTGATTATTTCATATGTATATATATTCTTATTTGTACCCGTTTGGGGCCAGTTTTTACAAAGGAGACTCTGCCGAAATTTTTGAGGAATTTGGTGTTGTTTTGAAAACATGTTTTCCTTTCCTTCGTCTTTTAAAGGGTTTAGATTGCGGGGCTTCGGCTTACTTAGATTACGTTACGCCTCTAGAAGTTTCATAATTTAAGTGCCAGTCACATTCCGTTCCTTCGGGTCGTGACAATTGTTCACACTAGAATATTGCATTATTATATTCCCCATTCTTATTCATTTTATAAATAAACGGGTGCTTTTGACGCATGTCTGCTACATATTACAGGTTACAGGTTCTTGGAGCGAAAACAGTGAAAAAAGACAAAAGATGATACAAAAAGGGACTTTTGACAAACAAACAGAAGACTCTTGATCAAGCCTACATCAAAGATAAAATTCACAAAGTACAAGGCAATGCAAGGTCTAAGATTTCGAAGCCACGGTTAACTTGTCCACCACAATTATTCACTGGAAAATCTGAAAGAGAACAGAAGCTATTTTAAGAAAGAATTAAAGAATTAAGTAGCCCAGGAAGCCCAAAGACAGAAGAGCCCATAAAGGAAAGGCCCAATACTTCCTTTTTAAGAAGACAAAAGGAAGATTTTATTTTATCAAAATTCATTTGCAGCTTTGACCGGTCTTCCTAGAGGGCTATTTTTGTAAATGCAAACATGCAAGTCATTGTAACCCTAGGGTTTCCTATCTTCTATAAATAGGGACTCTAATTCATTGTAAACTTTATGCCTCCCTTTAATGAATAAAATTTACAAATCTTTTGGAGAGCATCGGTGCCTCTCTTCAATTCAGAAATCCAGATCTGACAACCCTGCTTTGATGTTTGGAGAAAGCCACCTGTAAGTAATTTATTTTCATGCCTTAGTGAAGATTTAAATTTTTTGCCCTAGGTAAATTTATTTTCCCTGCCCTAGTTATAACTTTTAATTAATTGCCCTAGGATAATTTAGATTTTTAGATTTAATAATCTGTCCGAACACCTTTCGGAATTAACTCGTAAGAACGAATCGGAAATTCACAACATCCCTGTGGACCGACCCGTACTCACCGGCTAGCTGCAAAGCGACGCCGTTCTTGATTGCGGTTACAAATATTTTTGATCTATCTTTTAGGAAGCGCAAGCACGCTGAAGCATTCCAATCAAATGGCGCCGTTGCCGGGGATGGCGTAGAATTTTCTTTTCGTAATTTCGGGTTAATCATAAAATTTAAAAAATCATAAAAATCTGAAAAAAATCATAAAATATAAAAATATATATCATTTGTTATTTTTGGAAGGGATACTTTGTTGTTTGAATTTTGCAGGATATACGAAAATCGGATCTGGAAATCTACAGAGATCAAAACAGGAAAAAACAGATCGGAACAACAGAAGATCACAACAACCGAAAAATAGAAGAAATTTGGAGGACCGAGTCTACAAGTTAACCGTGGTGATCTGGTTCACAAAAAAAAAAAAAAAAAAAAAAAAAAAAAAAAAACTGGCGATCCCACCAAAGCGCGGCGGAACCGCCGCGCCAGCCCTCTTTTGGCCGCGGAACCGCCGCGGTCTGGTCGAATCTGGGCTAAAAAAAAAAGTTGCAGAAGCGCGATAAAAAAAAAAAAAAAAAAAAAAAACTGCTCTGCCACTGGAAATTTCTGTGAGTTTTCTCTCTCTCCTCCTCTGCAAATCTTGATATATCTTCTGTAAATTTGCCTGCAGGGTTTCTTTGCGCTCAAATTTTTTTTTTTTTTCCTTCCAAATAACGATCTTGTGCAGGATTCTTTGCGCCGCGCATAAAATAAAAATATTTGATTGCAAGTGATTTACTGTTTTGCATATCTTTAATTGGATTTTAAGGGGCTTTTTGACCAATTCAGATTGGGTGGGGATTTCATCACCCTTCCCAGGACCCCAGAAAACACCTAAGCATTTTGCATCAACCACAATTAATTAAAAAAAGATTAGACTCAGATCTAAGGACAGCGAGCTCAATAGGAAAAGGACTAGGGTAGGCATCGGCCGTTTATCCTAACCGACATTGCGGTGTCTAGGCTAGTGGTTATTAATTAGGCCCACTGTAGTGGTGGTTCCTTCCCACTTACCTGGCCGTATTTGTCCGTGAAGAGGCGGTTTGAGGTCCTATCTCTAGCCCTAGTTAGGAGCTGTCTAGTAGACCTAGGCAACCCTAGATCTAGGTCTGATTGTGCATGTGTGGTTGATACTTTTGTGTAACGAGTCCTATGTTCTAAAACCTATTTGCAAAACTCTCACATAAATAAAAAAAAAAGGGGGGAAAAATCTTTTAAAAACTTGCAAAAAAATTTTGTCGCTAAGAAATCCTTACATTCTTCTATCATGGGTACTCCACATAACAAATCGCTTGCCGAATCTTGGTATCCCGAACCTAACTTTGCGTCGTTTGTCAATGTGTTCGGTCAATTTAAAAATGATCCCTCCATGCCTAAAAAATCTCTGAAAGATCACATAGAGGAGTCTAGGAAAAACAGTTTGACTTTTCAACCCACTTTGTGTCAACCGAGTCAACCTTTACAACCTACATATGTTGACACCACTTCTTCAAGTCCTTCTGTAACTCCTAGGCCGATGTCCATTGCTGAGCATATTGCTCAATCTCGCAGTCGATCTTTCACCTCTCTCCACTCATCTAGTTTTAGGGATCCACACGATTATTCACCTTCTTATCCATATGTTGACCCTACCCCTGTCCTACCACCCACTTCCTATCAGTCCTACCCGACTTTTCCATCTTCACTAGACACTGTTTCTTCACAGCCATTAGGGAGTTTCACATATCCAACAAATTTTGAATCTTTTACTGAAACCCCCTCACCACCTAAGTCTAGCTTGGAAGAGTCGTTGGAAGCATATATTGCTGCAACAAATAAAATGATGAGGACAATGGAAGCATCCATGGCCGCCCTTACGCAACCTAGTGAACCGGTAGCCAGTGTCCCGCTAGCTCCGAATTTTTCAATGTGTAAGGCGGTAGTTGGACAGAGTGAGAATGAGAGAGGATTTTCAAATCAAACCTACCCTTACCCAATTGAAACCCACAACTCCGGTTTTCCATCTATTGTTCCAAATGATTCACCAGTTAAAAATAAAAATGAGTTGTGTGATTTTGTAGTGCTTGATTTGCCAAATTGTGAAGAACCCCTTTCGAGTGAAACCGCACCTAATCCTTTCGATCTTTACACCTCCACTCTAGAACCTACATTGATAAATATCCATGCTGTGGATGAAGTGTCTAAAGAAATTGATTTTCACTTGATTGAGGATATAGACGCCGGGAATATTTCGGATGATGAACCTGTCGATTTAATAGAAATTTTATGTTCAAATCATCATCCTGAGTTATTAAATGTTTCTCCCGAATCTCATATGCGTCTTGATTTTGATGATAATGGCATGGATGAGTTGAATATTGTGGAGAATTATGAGGATAATATTGAGGATAGTGAGGATCATATTGAGGTTGAACCATTTTTCTTTGATGTGTCGGATTTTCCAATTCATCCTCTTGAACCTTTACCTAAATCACCTTCCCTCTTTTCCATCGTTCCGACCACGCCTCATTTCACGCCTGACGACTGTGAGCTTGAAAACTTTTCCTTTGAATCTGACACAGTTCCCACAGCCGATGACACTTACGAGTGTTTCACTTTTTCGGACGATGTTGAAGTCTCACCGCCCGAGTTTGAGTCCTTTGCATTTTCAGATGAGTTAGTTAATCCTTCAGACTCGGTTGCTTACAGTCGTTTCGAACCATTGATGGAATCTTTCCAGTTCGACACAGTTTACTACGGTGAGAATTATACTATCCCTAATTCACTCCCTTTCGTCTTTCCCATTGTTCCGACCGAAAATATGACCGTTACGCTTTCATCTCCTATACCAAGTTCGGCGTACCCATGTTTTCTTGCGAATCTTGAGGGATTTGACCCCATTTCCCGACGAGTTGGTAGGTTAGCGCAATCGCTTTTAACACATCGGTCATCACATATTGCGCTAATTTATTCACTCAATTTACACCCTCAAGACCGCACTCCACTCCGTCTTTCTTCTTCCCCACCGAGACCTTATTCTACCATTCTTTTCTCAACACGGTCTCGCGTGCTTTACATCTCTTTTCTTTCCATCCCATTCTTGCACCAACTCTACCATTACCATGATAAGATTTTTGAATGGTTGGTGCTAACCTTTGGCTTGTGTAAGGCCAAGCTTAAGTTTGGGGGGAACCTTTGTATATATGTATATATCCTTTTGTTTTCTTTTTCTATAAAAAAAATAAAAAAAAAATTCCAAACATAAAAAAAATTATAAATAAATAAACAGGGGAGTATCGGTATTTTGACCCTCTTGGTTTAGCATGACAGTGAGGACACTGTCAAGTTCAAGTTTGGGGGTATGCTCGGTACGTCTTCTTCCTTCGCATTCATTTGTACATATTTTTGCATTTGCATACTTATTTGAAAATCCATAAAAATTTGAAAAATTATAAAAATTATTGTATTCAATTTGGCTAATTGACTAGAGTTTGACAAATAGGTTAACTGGCTAGGAACAACTAGATCTTAGACTTAGTGAATTAAAAACCCTAAAAATAACATTCCTTAAAGTTTAACGGTAGAAAGTATATGCCTTGTAGTTTATTTAGAAATAGGCAGATTTTGGGTTCACTTTTTGGGATAAGTCGAAACAAGGGAAGAGTATTGATGTTCTTATTAGAGTATAAGTTTGAAAAATAGCTCCTAGCTTAAGTCTAGAATCTGAAAACGTATACCCTACAATTTGCACAATCACGCACCTTGAAACTTGGAATAGTAGAAGAGACCTTGAAAGGCTCTTGTCTAAAGTCCTTAGTATGAAAAAGTGTGGATAAAGAAAAAAAAATGGACACTGGTTTTTTGTGATTACTTAAGACTGCAAAAATAGAAAAATACTTAGCGAGTGTGCTTCATCACCTAGTGCCTTAGACCAACTGGTTTGGGAGTCACTGCTAAAGTCTTGGGTGTTGCAAAGACTAGGAAGTACGCTTTAAAGTGCAAACGCATTTTGTAATCGGTCGTTGGTACCTCAAGAAGTATTAACGGTCGCATGAAGGATGTGTAAGCAAATTTCATTTAAATTCACCACTAATTAGTACTTTGGACAACGGACAAGGGGTTGATTGCTTAATTTGAATTTCCAAGTGTAGGGGTGACTTATACACACACGTAGGGGTATGTGATTGGAATTTAGATGAGAGAAAGGAATGAAGAATAGAACTTGTATCTTTAATAGAGTTGATAGAAATTCCTAAGTGGAGATGAAACCCTAGAAGGAAAACTTAAGAAATGCCGAAAGCTAAGTAAGTCTACATAACATATATAATCTTAAGTTAAATAATGAGGAAGCGTGAAGAATATGGGTGGATAATTTACAAGTAGACGATGATAGAATTCCTTGTTAGAAAACCTAATTGGAGAACAAAAGTCAATGGGCCGAGTTGATAGGATTTTGTGGGTGTAATCCGCTGAAAACCCTCAGGAGACAACACTCCTCCTACTAGGGACACCTAGAGGTTTAACGGCTTGTTGCACGTGCTCAGTGCAATCGCGTTTCCCTGCGAAAGTGCGGTTAGGTTTTTTGTAGTGAATAAAATAAAAAATAAGTTTGCTCGAGGACGAGCAAAAGATAAGTTTGGGGGTATTTGTTCACACTAGAATATTGCATTATTATATTCCCCATTCTTATTCATTTTATAAATAAACGGGTGCTTTTGACGCATGTCTGCTACATATTACAGGTTACAGGTTCTTGGAGCGAAAACAGTGAAAAAAGACAAAAGATGATACAAAAAGGGACTTTTGACAAACAAACAGAAGACTCTTGATCAAGCCTACATCAAAGATAAAATTCACAAAGTACAAGGCAATGCAAGGTCTAAGATTTCGAAGCCACGGTTAACTTGTCCACCACAATTATTCACTGGAAAATCTGAAAGAGAACAGAAGCTATTTTAAGAAAGAATTAAAGAATTAAGTAGCCCAGGAAGCCCAAAGACAGAAGAGCCCATAAAGGAAAGGCCCAATACTTCCTTTTTAAGAAGACAAAAGGAAGATTTTATTTTATCAAAATTCATTTGCAGCTTTGACCGGTCTTCCTAGAGGGCTATTTTTGTAAATGCAAACATGCAAGTCATTGTAACCCTAGGGTTTCCTATCTTCTATAAATAGGGACTCTAATTCATTGTAAACTTTATGCCTCCCTTTAATGAATAAAATTTACAAATCTTTTGGAGAGCATCGGTGCCTCTCTTCAATTCAGAAATCCAGATCTGACAACCCTGCTTTGATGTTTGGAGAAAGCCACCTGTAAGTAATTTATTTTCATGCCTTAGTGAAGATTTAAATTTTTTGCCCTAGGTAAATTTATTTTCCCTGCCCTAGTTATAACTTTTAATTAATTGCCCTAGGATAATTTAGATTTTTAGATTTAATAATCTGTCCGAACACCTTTCGGAATTAACTCGTAAGAACGAATCGGAAATTCACAACATCCCTGTGGACCGACCCGTACTCACCGGCTAGCTGCAAAGCGACGCCGTTCTTGATTGCGGTTACAAATATTTTTGATCTATCTTTTAGGAAGCGCAAGCACGCTAAATCACTCCAATCAACAATATCTAACTATACGAGATGGCCTTCCTTGCAATATGGACCTCTGTATCTGATACAGAAGATTTTAGAGTAAGTAAAGGGGAAGTGGGAGCAGCAAAGATATATGCGATTTTGTCATGAATTAGGGCAATCATGACATCCTAAAGCTAATCATTACAAAAAGGTTCGGTTAACTTGGTTTTATGAGTTTTAGTTTAAAGTCAGTCATGGTCGCTGCCAAGAGAGAGAAAAGAAACACTCAGCATGCGCTCTTGCAAGATTAGATTGGTTAATTAATTTATTTAATCATGATGACTCCAACAGTTTCATCGAATTCACCTTAAAACCCTAAAAGGAGAACTAGCTGGGATCGTGTACACCCCACAAGTTCGCTGACCGGTCGGCCAGGCTAGTGTAAGTACTTTGAGGGAGGCTCCTCGTTCTTTCTCACGGACCTAATTAAATAACCCCGTTTCCTTAGAAGTGTAACCTCATAAACACCTTTCTAGACACCTAATGGGACGGTTAATTGTGAAGTAGAAATTTCCCGAGAGTAACTATTACTCATAGTGGAAATCAAGATCCAACTATCACATAGAAGATATGCTATCATATTACAAGTTTCAACACTTGAAACTGCCGATATGGTTTTTTCCCCAAGCAGCTTATGACCTTGACAAGGTCAACAAACCATAAGTCACAAGTCAAATTCAATCCGTTATTTCGTGATTGATTTAGACCCACCCGCACAACCCTTGACAAAATCAATAAGGTCGTACGACTGTCCTAACCAATCTTATCACATGAGGCAGATTAGCATCGTTTAGCTACTGTACACTACGTCTTGACAGAGTCAGCAAACGCAGCACGAATACTAAATACTCTACTTATCTGAAATGACGGAGGGCTATGGCTGGTTTTGAAAAAAAATCCTTAACGTAATAAACTTGATATCGTTGAAGGAACCAAGCGGTTTTAAAAACGAGTGGTTTTTGAAAAACTGATTGGTTCTTACTGTTGGTTGTATGTATGCCCCAGAGGCCATTGTTGTACATGATTGTATATTACAATGGATACTTGGACATATATAGAGATGACTTTCTTACTCGACATGATAGTATGCTATCTGGTTACTCTTTATCTTAACATGTAGACTAGTATTGTGATACTGTCTTGCTCTCACATGTTGATAAAGCCCTTAGGATGTATACTTGACTACCAGGACTATGATGCATATCATACTAGTGGGGCCAGGGTGGTCCACTAGTTCATCCTTTAATTGCTCCTAGTCGAGGATGTATCGAGACGGGGCATCGATATTCCAGAGTAGACTAGCGTATACGCTTCTTGACCCATTTGATGGGCGATGAATGATCCCATATCCATTAGTGTTTGACATAAAAGATGGTATACGGGTGCTCAGTCGAGACCGGGAACACTGAACAGGACTCACCGAGAACTCCTAGATGGTATTATACCTAACGTCAGATAGCAGTTCTCTGGTAACACTGGTACAGGTTAGTTTGTAGACTCGAGATCGTTATAAAGTCTTGTGTGATTCCCACTGTGCTTTGATTTCCACCTTACCACGTTCAAGAGAGCGTGTAAAACGGTGGTTTTCGGGTACAGTCTTGAGTCACATGGAGGCAATAAGCGATAGGAGGGGATTCGTCTCTCCCGGTATTACGGGTTGATGTTGTGTTGTGCTCGATTGGCCATAACAGGAAGTCCCTGACCAGGGCTGAAATGGAGATTTACTGGTAAGTGTTATCAGTAGTTTCTCGATTTGTTATGAGCCTCACATCGGCATGACTTATCAAGTTACTGGGGTCTGACGTTTGCCACCTCTAGACTAGATATACGACATATCAGACGAAGAGACCGGACTGTACGGTAGTGTTGCTGTTGAATTCACAGGAGTATGGACAAGCTTGCTTGTTGATCTTCTAATCGCTCAATACCCGGGTAGCCGTTATGTCCAGCTAGTACTGGGTGACTGATATGATCATCACCTACTGCCGGTGTATTAACATGTCTTCAGAGTCCTACACAGAGGTTTCCTAGCTCATGTGAAACGAAGCAGGGCACATATGTGATATGTGCGGGACCGAGATTAATACGTGTATGTGATACCGTATTCCAATCTCGCGATATAGGTTATATGTGATATAACCGGATTGTTGACTCAAGTGTCGATTCAATGATATGTTATATGTATATGTGATATGCATATAAATGATATTAGTCAGTTGTATGCGATACAACCGGGTTATTAAATCAAGTGTTGATTTAATAATTTAATATATAATTATATATATTTGATATATCAATATACATTAACTAATATTAGCTCACTTAAGAAAATATTTTCTCCATATACATTTAATACATATGCGATATATGTTAATATATTTATTTTGTGTCATGCTAGATGATACATTGGACTTGGGTGTGTGAGACTCATACCTAACTAGAGATAATTTAAGTGTTTAAATATTAAGGGAAAAATCAAAATTAGGTGGAAATTAGCATGGCTAAGATACTTGTGGAAGCATGGAGAAGTTTTGACTAAAGTCTACTAATTTTGTTTTAGTCTAGATATTTATTAACCTAACCATTATATTTAGCTATGGTTTAGTCTTTACGTGAGTTATATGAGATATTTACTCACCCATGGTTCACACTTGATCACTTGATCATTTTCTTCACCTCCTTCACTTGCTCTCTAATTTTGAGTGAGTGAAGAAAAGAAAGAGAGGGAAATTATTCTAAAGTGAGCAAAATTCCTACTTCACCAATCTATCCCAAACAGCTATTTAGTATAGGTTTCTTCACTAGTTCATCAATTAGTTAAAAGGTAGCTTGAGTTAGAGATTCTTTGATGTAGATCATTTTCGGCCTCGAAAATTCTTGAGCAAGCTTATTCCTTTCTCCTAGTGGAGCCTAAGGAGAGTCCGGGAGACCACTACTTGGAGTAAAGGGACTACTACACGGAGCTTTAGAAGTGAAGGACCGGTCTACAAAGGTTGTATTCCCATTTCACTTAGTGTAAAGTTGTTTACATGTTAGTTATAACACTAATCCTCTAGTTAGATCTTTGGTTCAGGGTTTCTTAGTACTCTAGATTTTTTTAAAATTGCATGCTTGATGCCTTAGAAAACATAGTGAGGGTGCTAAGGAACCCAGCAGTGGTATCAAAGCCAAGCTAGAGAATTAGACGATATTAGTAGAATTATGAAACCGAAACAGCTTCGGAACCGAAACCCTAGTTTATGGCGTTTTTAAAAAGTTCTCTGAAATTTTTTTAAACAGGTGCAGAATGTTACATGTGATGTAATATGAACATCAGAGAAAAACGAGCCCACTCCACCGGATTTTGGCCGGCGAAACGTAGCAAAAAACTGATATGGCCGGTTTTGTGATGGATTTTAGGCTTCGATTTTCTTTGGTGTTCCAGTCTCTAGGATTTGGTGTTTCAGGTATTGTTTGATTTTGCTAAAGATTACATGTGATGTTATCTTTCTATAGTGGCAATTCAGAGTGTTTCGTATTCGTAATTTTAACATCGTTTCGGGTTTGAAATTGATATGTGATACAATATTTGGAATCCACAATAATTAGTTTTGTGAAAACTAGTTTGAATTTTATAAACCTAGCAATTTAGTCTCATTTGATCGGTTGTCACGGGGTTTTGATATGGATCAAAACTCTGTCGCAATCACATAGTGTACGCGGATACTCGCCAGGTAACATTACTAGATAGCCACGCCCCAAAGCCATGACCAAGTGACTGTAGGAGAACCCCGTTGCCAAAAGCATCCTCCCGGTTGCTCGCGGCCGCGGTGTTCTGCCTAAGTACACTTCGTCAATGGCATCGGGGGGTGCAGCCGTCTATTAAAGTTTCCGACGAACATTCGATCACGTTGTCGGGAATCTTGTTGAATTACCCGACTGGTTATTGAAAAGTGTTTTCAATATTGAGACTAAAATACAGGGTTTATAAGGTTTAGCATGAAATTCTGAATATGAGATATTCCGGGTTTATGATGTCTAAGGAATTCATATGGTTAGGCATGAAATCCGAAGTATGTGATATTTTGGGTTTATGATATCTAAGGTGGTTGCAGATTCCAATTATTGTAGTTTTCACTTTATTTTCTACGATCATAAGTGTAATATGTGGTGTATCGCCGGTTTCGTTGCTATATGTCAACGACAATTGGGATACGCATATTTATTTACGTTGATGACATATGATATTATGTGTTGCTGTGATATGTTATATTGGGTCGTCGTGTTTGAATAGCCGGGGGTTTTTGCGTGAGATGAGAGTTTTTCATTTTCATTCATGTAAAAACTTGTATGTAATATTCTTTTATTGGGGCACTTCTGGGTTGAGAATGATGTCACCATTGATGTATATTATTTACTTTTCCGCATTAGGATAGAACCAAGGCAGGGAGCACAAGTAACCGGGTTCTAGAGTCCAGTGGGAGACCATCTCGAGGAGTCGAGTCCGGGTCTCCTAACTCTAGAATTGGGAAGGTTGCTTGCCGCTTTCGTAAGGGTCTAGGGATGTGGGTTTGGCTATTCATCACGACCATTGAATCCGTGTTTTTTACTGGCTTAATTTAAAACATGAACCTCCTAATATATCCAATATTTCATATGTTGACTTCTGCTGCAATGTTCTGTAATGAGATCATATAACTGCGTGAGACGAATGCTTTATATAATATATATGATATATAATAAACGTTGCTTATGTTTTGCATCCGCGCTAGTCCTGCTCCTACTCTGCCGTTAGTTATCTAACCTAATGGTGCATGACGGGACCCCGTGGCGAATGCGGATGGCATAAGCGTACGTTGTATAAGTATTTTCGTTTCTTTATCTGTGATACTTAAGAAGCATAAATGATGGGACTTCATTAATGAGATTAATGAAAAAGAAAGAATCCTAAAGATGTTGTAGAATCCTGTTTCAAAAAGGGTATCTCTAGTTTTTGCTTTGCATAGTGGTATTCCTTGATAAATATCCAGCACCTCATTCAATGAGGAAAGAGCCGAGATCCCTTCACCGGGAGTGACCTCTTTAGCAAAAGCTAGCAGATACTACAGCCCGCTCGGTTTTGTCTTTTGATTGCTTCTCTAGTTCGTGCTTTGCATAGTGGTATTCTTTGATGAATATCCAGCGCTTCATTCGATGAGGAAAGAGCCGAGATCTCTTCACCGGGAGTGACCTCTTTAGCGAAACTAACAAAAGCCTCAAAAACACTCCTTTTCAAAATCACTCGATTCTACAACGATATCAAGTTCATTAAGCAGAAGGTTTTCTTAAAAACCTGTCGTAGCCCTCCGTCATTTCAGAGAAGGACTATTTAGTATTCGTGATGCATTTGTTGGCCTTTGTCAAGGCATAGTGTGCGGTATCTGATGTTAGTTATATGTATGCCCTAGAGGCCATTACTGTACATTGGATGTATATTGTAGTGGATGCTGGGACATATATAGGGAGGACTTTCTTGCTCGACATGATAGTATGCTATCTGGTTGCTCTTTACCTTAACGTGTACACTGATTGTCTCTCTGTTACATGTTGGTAAAGCCCTTAGGATGTGTACTTGACTACCTGGACTATGATACGGATCATACTAGTGGGGACATGGTAGTCCATAAGTACATCCTTGAAAGTCCCTAGTCGTGGGTGTATCGAGATGGGGCATCGATATACCAGAGTAGACTAGCGTGTACCTTCTCGACCCATCCAGATGGGCGATGGATGATCCCATATCCATCGGTGTTTGACATCGGAGATGATATACGGGTGCTCAGTAGAGACTGGGTACACTGGACGGACTCGCCGAGAACTCCCAGATGGTATTATACCTCACGTCAGATGGCAGTTCTCAGGTGACACTGGTACAGAGTAGTCTGTTGACCCGAGATCGTCATAGAGTCTTGTGTAGTTCCCACTGTGCTTTGATTTCCATCTTACCACGTCCAAGAGGGCGTGCAAAATGGTGGTTTTTAGGTACAGTCCCGAGTCACATGGAGGCAATGAGCGATAGGAGGGGATTCGTCTCTCCCGGTATAGGGAGTTGATGTTGCGCTGTGTTCGATTGGCTATAACAGGAAATCCCTGGCCAGGGTTGCTGAGATTTACTGGTAAGTGTTACCAGTAGTTTCTCGAAGTGTTATAGACCTCATATCAACACGACTTATCGAGCTATTGGGGTCTGACGTTTACCACCCCTAGGCGAGATATGCGACATATCAGACGATCAGACCGGACTGTACGGTAGTGTTACTGATTGGATTCACAGGAGTGTGAGCGGGCTTGCTCGTCGATCTTCTGATCGCTCAATACCCGGGTGGCCGTTACGTTTAGCAGACCGCTTACGGCTTGTGGGTGTTTGATATGATCATCATCTGCTGCCGGCGTATTGACGAGTCTTTAGAGTCCTACACAGAGGTTTCCTGGCTCAAGCGAAACGAAATAGGAGCGCATATGAGATATGTGCGGGACCGAGAATAATGCGAGTATGTGATACCGTATTCTATTCTCGCGATGAATGTATCGAATGGTTGTATGCGATATAACCTAGTTATCGATTCAAGCGTTGATTCGATAAGCCGATACATTATATACTAGTCGGTTGTGTGTGACATGACCGGATCATTGAATCAAGTGTTCATTATACAGAACTGTTTCTCAGTATCCTCCGCATCCTTGGTATATGATACCGGATCAGGATCCCAGATATGTAATATGTTACATAGGGCTACAAAAGGGTAGAAAAACTGAGAACGGGTGATAAGTTTCATGAGACAGAAAACGGGGCAAGAGTTTGAGCCAAGTCTGTCGGTCACTGTCACCCTGTATTATCAATACATTGATTCTGAACGAATTTTATTAGATACCGAACCTGATATACAAAATCATATCAGTCTCTTTATTAGTAAAGAAATGGTAAAATTTTGTATTGTTGGATAATGTTTTGAACATTTCCTTTATCAAAAGTTGATCGGTTCAGGCACGTTATCTAAAAGTATTAATGTTCTAAATCAAACTACAGTTCTTAGTATATGGAACACACACAAGAGGAAGAGTTCAGAAATGAACGGATTCTTCTTGAGGTACCGTAGATAGGTCAGATCAATGCGACCCGACTGGCTGAAGTTACATTTAGATGTATATTTAAATCAGTTTGAATTTACATCTTGTGAAACTCGCCAGTCATGTCACAAAGATAAGATGACCATAGCTCTGTTTATTGGAAACAGAGAAAGAGTTAATGAACTCTTGGGACTGATACATGATGATGTATTTAAGGTCTCCTGTCTACATATACCAGGACTGGTTCTTTATACTTCATTATATTCTCTGATAATCTCTCAAGATTCAGACATATGTTCCTGTTGAAACACAAGTCAGAACCTTTTGAGATTTCACAGAATATAAGTTAGAAATAGAGAACCAGAATACGGGTATAAGTATTATGTCCTTTGATGAGATCAAGGAGAAGAATACTTGAGCACGGAAATACTGGACTATTCTAAAGGAGAATGAGATTCTCTCTCAGCATTACTCCTCCGTATATACCATTGCACGATGGTATGTCGGGGCGGAGCAATCACACCCTATATGATAAGGTGTGCTCTATGATGAGTACTACTGAGTTACCTTTTTCCTTAAGGGAGTTGTGCACTTGAGAAGCTGCATACCTATTGAATAGGGTTCCAATCAAATCAATTGCCTACCACTTCATATGTAATATGGAAGGGGAAGAGCCCATATCTTAAGTTAGTTAAGATTTGGGGTTGTCCGGCCTATGTCTAAAAGCAAAATCCGGACAAGCTCGAGGCAAGGTCTGTTATGTAGAACTGGAAATGTTCCAGCTATACAAACTGCAGCAGATGATTTGATAGAGCCAATGGATTCAGTAGATTCCAACGAACCTCGGCCTCTCCGCCGATCTAGTAGGGTTCCTCACCCACCTGAGAGATAATTCAGTTTCTCTATGACAGTGGGAGCGAGGAATGCATCATGAGATGATGACCCAACTAGCTTCGAACTGGCCATCAGGAGTGGGACTCTGTAAGAATGGCTGGATGCTTATCGATCTGAGATGGAATCCTTATACACCAACAAAGTATGGACTTTGGTTGCTATATCTGAAGGGTTAAATCCCCATCAGGAGCAAGTATATCTTGAGAAGATTACTTGGTGTAAATGGAAAAGTTGAGACTTTCAAAGCTAGACTTGTTAAAGGTTTTCGTCATTGACCAGGCGTGGATAATGATGAAACCTTTTCCAGTACCTATGCTTAAGTCCATCCAGATCCTACTTGCCATGGCTACATACCATGACTACGATATCTGGTGGTTGGGTGTCATGACAGCTCTTCTAAAATGATGATTTGGAAGAGAGCGTCTATAAGTACACAGCCAGAGGGCCTCGTAGACAGTGGGAGCAGCGGAAACGCGTGCAAGATGTTTTATGTGATAAAGCAGGTATCGCGGAGTTGGAACATCTGTTTTGATGAAGTAGTCAAAGAAGTTGACATCATCAAAATGGTAGATGAACCTTGTATAAACAAAAAGGTAGTAGGGAGTATGGTGGTGATCCTCGTAGAGTACGTGGATGACATACTCATGATAGGGAAGGAGTTTCCTATGCTACGCTCGGTCAATCTCCGCTTATCACAAGGATTCTCCAGATAGGATCAATATGATACCTCCTCCATCCTGAGTTTTCATCTATGAGATAGATATTATTTGGGTGTTAGAATACTCACTAGTTGTAGTGAGATGGTATCAATCGATCCTGGGGAGAATCACTGGAAGAGTTCCAGGGTGATAAAGACGACTGAATGTCAGTCGCAAGCATTGTCTTTACCCTCAGTAAAGGGACGATATGTTGGAAGAGTTCCAAGCTAGATACCGTGACATACTAGACGATAAAGGCTGGATACATCGCTACTTAAGATGCTACCAAAGAGGATGTTTGGGTGTATATTAGTTCATGAGATGAACTACGTTCCTACCATTGTGAGACAATGGAGTTGTGGCTTATGCCAAGGAACGCCGGTCCCATCAGTGATCCAGACTTATTCTAAGACAGTATCGCCTGATCATGGAGATGGTTGATCTCCAGGGTGATCGAGGCAAGGAGAGCAGACTTAGAGGATAACGCAGCGGATCCACTCACGAAGGCCTATTCCCAGAGAGAGACTTTTATGGGATGGTTGAGTATGAGATACTACAACCACTGCTACAGATGGCCCTAGTGCAAGTGGGAGATTGTTAGTTATATGTATGCCCTAGAGGCCATTACTGTACATTGGATGTATATTGTAGTGGATGCTGGGACATATATAGGGAGGACTTTCTTGCTCGACATGATAGTATGCTATCTGGTTGCTCTTTACCTTAACGTGTACACTGATTGTCTCTCTGTTACATGTTGGTAAAGCCCTTAGGATGTGTACTTGACTACCTGGACTATGATGCGGATCATACTAGTGGGGACATGGTAGTCCATAAGTACATCCTTGAAAGTCCCTAGTCGTGGGTGTATCGAGATGGGGCATCGATATACCAGAGTAGACTAGCGTGTACCTTCTCGACCCATCCAGATGGGCGATGGATGATCCCATATCCATTGGTGTTTGACATCGGAGATGATATACGGTTGCTCAGTAGAGACTGGGTACACTGGACGGACTCGCCGAGAACTCCCAGATGGTATTATACCTCACGTCAGATGGCAGTTCTCAGGTGACACTGGTACAGAGTAGTCTGTTGACCCGAGATCGTCATAGAGTCTTGTGTGGTTCCCACTGTGCTTTGATTTCCATCTTACCACGTCCAAGAGGGCGTGCAAAACGGTGGTTTTTGGGTACAGTCCCGAGTCACATGGAGGCAATGAGCGATAGGAGGGGATTCGTCTCTCCCGGTATAGGGGGTTGATGTTGCGCTGTGTTCGATTGGCTATAACAGGAAATCCCTGGCCAGGGTTGCTGAGATTTACTGGTAAGTGTTACCAGTAGTTTCTCGAAGTGTTATAGACCTCATATCAACACGACTTATCGAGCTATTGGGGTCTGACGTTTACCACCCCTAGGCGAGATATGCGACATATCAGACGATCAGACCGGACTGTACGGTAGTGTTACTGGTTGGATTCACAGGAGTGTGAGCGGGCTTGCCCGTCGATCTTCTGATAGCTCAATACCCGGGTGGCCGTTACGTTTAGCAGACCGCTTGCGGCTTGTGGGTGTTTGATATGATCATCATCTGCTGCCGGCGTATTGACGAGTCTTTAGAGTCCTACACAGAGGTTTCCTGGCTCAAGCGAAACGAAATAGGAGCGCATATGAGATATGTGCGGGACCGAGAATAATGCGAGTATGTGATACCGTATTCCATTCTCGCGATGAATGTATCGAATGGTTGTATGCGATATAACCTAGTTATCGATTCAAGCGTTGATTCGATAAGCCGATACATTATATACTAGTCGGTTGTGTGTGACATGACCGGATCATTGAATCAAGTGTTGATTTAATGATTTAATGCATAATTATATATTTGATATATTACTTTGCATTAACTAGTATCGGTTCACTTTATAATGGATTTTCTCACTCGAATGTGCGCATTACATATGCGATATGATTTTGTGCACTAGATTGTATTATGTTTGATGATACATGCATTTTGGTTAAATGTAAAGAATTAAACCATGTTTTAAGTGGATAATTAGGGTTTTGATTTCCTTATTCATTTATTAATCTTTTTCTTTTTGGAAAAAGGAAAAAGGAAATGAGAAAATGGTTGCTATTTTGTTTGTATTCTTTGAAGCTTCATGAACTTTGACCATAGCAACCATTTTGTCTTCTTATACAAACCCTAACCATTCATCTAACTTGAGTTAACTCTCTACAATTAACCATGGTCTTGTTATGATAAGGTTTGATTATTCATTTCATTTTGAATTAACTTATCATAACTATTATTTTCTTCTTCCTCATTTTTCTTCACGTGAAGAAAGCAAGGTCATCAATGGTGATTGATGATAAAGAGTGAGAAATCCAATTCTAAAGTCTACCCACTTCCTATTTCTTCATCCTCTACCTCTTGCCAAGTAGTAGAGTGTGTTTCCTTCACAAGTTTTCATGGCTTGGTGAAGGTGGAGCTTGATCTAGCGATGCCTCGACGTAGATCATCTTCGGCATGGACATCGACGACCTAGCTCGCTTTTTCTCCGACGAAGCCGACTCTAGAGCCCGGATTCCTTTTGGACAACGGAGACGACTTCGTTGCGGAGCTATGGAGGTGGAGCACCGGATCTACAAAGGTTGTATTTCCGATATCTCTTAGTTAAGAGTTAACTAGTTTGCATTTTTCGCCTAAACATCTAGTCTAAGATCCGTAGTCTAGGGTTTCTCGGCACCATTTTTTTTTAAATTGGCATGTTCGATGCCTTGCGAAACCTCATTAGGGTGCCTAGGAACCTTTCATCTGATTAGTGCTTATCTGCAACCATATGATGTGATTGGATTAGGGTAGTCGTACGACCTTGTTGGCCTTTGTCAAGGGTCGTACGGGTGGGTTTAATTCAATCAAGAAATGACGGGTTGAACTTAACTAGCGGCCTATGGTTTGTTGGCCTTTGTCAAGGTCATAGGACATTAGGGGCAAAATATTATTGGGAGTTTCAAGTGTTGAAATTTGAAATGAGATTGCATACCTTCTATGAGATAGTTGGATCCCAATACCCACTGTGAGTAAGAGTTACTCCTGGGAGAGTTTTTTCACTTTACAATTAGCCGATCAAGTAGGTGACTAGAAAGGTATCAATGGGGTAATGCCTATGGGAAAACGAGATTTATTTTAATTAGTTCCATGCCAAAGCACGGAGAACCTCCCTCATAGTACCGACACTGGCCTGACTGAAAGATTGGCGAACTTGTAGGGTGTAATTAATCCCGGCTAGTCTTATCTTTTAGAGTTTGAAGGAAGATTTGATAAAAATAGTAGGAGCCATCCTGATTAGATAAAATAATAACCAATCTAATCTTGCAAGAGCATACGCTAAGTGTTTTCTTCTCTCTTTCTCTCCAGATAACGACCATGACTTAATCAAGATAATAATATGGATGTATTGACCAAACTCGCTTGTTATACTGAGCTGGGGAACGTTGGTTCCGCTCTATCTTATAATTGTTACAAGTATGAGCAGGAAATAGGGTAATATCTGGATTCCCACGCAACCCAAACGAGGAATGTGCATGTTGATGCATCTTCTTCGGGTGTGTTTGTTACCGAGAACTGTTTCTCAGTACACTCTACGTCCTGGGTATTAGATACCGGATCGGGACCCCACATATGTAATATGTTACATGGGTTCAAGAAAGGTAGAAAACTGGGAAAAGGTGATCATTCTCTAGAGTAGGGAATGGTGCAAATGTTGCAGCTAAAGCAGTTGATGAATATCACCTTATATTACCAACTGGTAATACATTGATTCTGAACGAATGTTATACATACCGAACCTGATATGCAATATTATATCATTTTCTTTATTATGTAAAGAAGGATACAATCTTGTATTACAAGATAATGTTATGAACATTTTCTTGAATCAATATTTGATTGGATCGGGCCGTTATATAATGGCATATATGTTCTAAATCAAACTACAATTCTCAACGTACAGAACACACACAAGAGGAAAAGTTCAAAAATGAACGAATCTTTCTTGTGTCATTGTAGACTATGTCATATCAATGCGACATGACCAGCTAACTTACATAAGAATGGATATTTGAATCTGTTCGAAATTGCATCTTATGAAACTTGCCGGTCATATCTCAAAGGCAAAATGACCAAAACTCTGTTTACTAGACACGGAAAAAGAGCTACTGAACTCTTGGGACAGATACATAGTGATGTATGCAGTCCTATGTCTACATATGCCAAAGTTGGTTCCCCGTACTTCATTATATTCACCAATGATCTCTCAAGATTCGGACATGTGTTCCTGTTGAAACACAAGTCTGAATCTTTTGAGATATTCAAGGAATATAAGTGCGAAGTAGAGAACTAAACGGGTAGAAGTATTAAAGTCCTTCGATTTGATTAGGGAGGAGAATAGTTGAGCACGGAGTTCCTGAATTATTTAAAAGAGAATAGGATTCTCTCTCAGCTTACTCCTCCACATATACCACCGCACAATGGTGTATCGGGGCGGAGGAATCGCTCCCTATTAGATATGGTGCGCTCTATATGAATACTGCTGAGTTACCTATTTCCTTTTGGAGTTATGCGCCTGAGAAGTCGCATACTATTGAATAGGGTTCCGACCAAATCAACGCCTACCACTCCATATGTGATATGGCATGAGAAGAGACCAAGTCCTAAATGAGTTAAGATATGGGGTTGTCCGGCCTATGTTGAAAAGAAAATTCCGGACAAGCTCGAGGCAAGGTCAATATTGTATAAGTTTGTTTGATATCCCGAACATTTGCAAGGGTATATCATCAACCACACCGAGGAGAAAAAAGTGTTTTGTTTCTCATCATGCCACCTTTTTAGAAAAGGAATTTCTTATGGAAGAAATTATTGGTCATGAGGTAGAACTGGAAGAAGTTCCAGCTAGACAAACTAACGGCTGATGATTTGGTAGAACCGCAGGATTCAATAGTTCCCGACGAAGCTCAGCCTCTCCGCAGATCTAGTAGGGTTCATCCTCCTCCTGAGAGATACTACGGTTTTCTCAATGACAGTGGGAGCGAGGATTGCATCATAGAAGATGATGACCCAACTAGTTTCGAGCAGGCCATCACAAGTGGGGACTTTGTGAAATGGCTGGATACTATGCGATCTGAGATGGAATCCATATACACCAACAAAGTATGGATTTTGGTAGTTGCACCTGAAGGGGTAAAACTCATCGGGAGTAAGTGGATCTTGAGAAGATTTTTGGTGTAGATGGAAAAGTTGAGACTTTCAAAGCTAGACTTGTTGCAAAAGGTTGTCGTCAATAACCAGGTATGGATTTTGATGAAACCTTTTATCCAGTGGCTATGCTTAAATCCATCCGGATCCTACTTGCCATTATTGCATACCATGACTACGAAATCTGGCAGATTGACGTCAAGACCGCTTTTCTAAATGGTGATTTAGAAGGGAGCATGTACATGACACTGCCAGAGGGCTTCGTGAACAGTGGGAGCAGCAGAAAGGTATGCAAATTGCTTAAATCAGTTTACGGATTAAAGCAGGCATCGCGGAGTTGGAACATCTGTTTTGATGTGGCGGTCAAAGAGTTTGACTTCATAAAAAAGGTAGATGAACCTTGTACATACAAAAAGGTTGTTGAGAGTAAGGTTGTCTTCCTCGTATCGTGCGTGGATGACATACTCTTGATAGGAAATGGTGTTCCTATGCTACACTCGGTCAAGCTCCTCTTATCACAATGTTTCTCCATGAAGAATCTGGGTGATGCCTCCTACATCCAGTGATTAAGATCTATAGAGATGGATCTAAGAGGATGTATCATACTCACTAGGTATAGTAGGTAGGTGTCAGTCAGATCCTGGGGAGAAACACTGGATAGCTGGGAAGAACATTCTTAAGTAGTTGAGAAGGACTAAAGAAATGTTCTTGGTGTTTGGTAACGGTGAACTTCAGATGGAGTCCTTTACCGATTCGAACTTCCAGTATGATAAGGTCGACAGTAAGACAGTCGCGGGTTTTGTCTTTACCCTCAGTGGAGGGACGGTGTGTTGGAAGAGTTCCAAGTTAGATACCTTGGCAGACTCGACGATAAAGGGTGAATACATCGCTACCAATGATGCTACCAAAAAGGCCGTCTGGATAAAGATGTTCATAAGATGAACTTGGTTCCTACCATTGTGGTGACAATGGAGTTGTGGCTTTGGCCTAGAAACCCCAATCCCATCAGTGATCCAGACATATTCTTGGGCAGTATCACCTGATCAGAGAGATGGTTGATCTCCAGGCGATCGAGATCAGGAGAGTTGAGATGAAGAATGACACGGCGGATCCACTCATAGAGGCCAAAACCCCAGATACAGTTTGAGAGTTTTTGGGACGTTGGGTATGAGATAATACAACAACTGGCCTTAGTGCAAGTGGGAGATTATTAGTTGTATGTATGCCCTAGAGGCCATTGTTGTACATGATTGTATATTACAATGGATGCTTGGACATATATAGGGAGGACTTTCTTGCTCGACATGATAGTATGCTATCTGGTTACTCTTTATCTTAACATGTAGACTAGTATTCTGATACTGTCTTGCTCTCACATGTTGATAAAGCCATTAAGATGTATACTTGACTACCAGGACTATGATGCAAATCATACTAGTGGGGCCAGGATAATCCTTAAGTTCATCCTTTAATTGTTCCTAGTCGAGAGTGTATCGAGACGGGGCATCGATATTCTAGAGTAGACTAGCGTATACGCTTCTTGACCCATTTGATGAGCGATGGATGACCCCATATCCATTGGTGTTTGACATCAAAGATGGTATACGGGTGCTCAGTGGAGATTGGGTACACTGAACAGGACTCGCCGAGAACTCCTAGATGATATTATACCTAACTTCAGATAGCAGTTCTCTGGTGACACTGGTACAGATTAGTCTGTAGACCCGAGATCGTTATAGAGTCTTGTGTGATTCCCACTGTGCTTTGATTTCCACCTTGCCACGTTTAAGAGAGTATGCAAAACGGTGGTTTTTGGGTACAATCCCGAGTTACATGGATGCAATGAGCGATAGGAGGGGACTCGTCTCTCCCGGTATGAGGGGTTGATGTTGCGCTGTGCTCGATTGGCCATAACAGGAAGTCCCTGACCAGGGATGATATGGAGATTTACTGGTAAGTGTTATCAGTAGTTTCTCGACCCGTTATGAGCCTCACATCGGCATGACTTATCAAGTTACTGGGGTCTGACGTCTACCACCCCTAGACTAGATATGCGACATATCAGACGAAGAGACCAAACTGTACGGTAGTGTTGCTGTTGGATTCACAGGAGTATGGACAAGCTTGCTTGTTGATCTTCTGATCGCTCAATACCCGGGTAGCCGTTACGTCCAGCTAGTACTGGGTGACTGATATGATCATCACCTACTGCTGGCGTATTAACATGTCTTTAGAGTCCTACACAGAGGTTTCCTAGCTCATGCGAAACGAAGCAGGGCATATATGTGATATGTGCGGGACTGAGATTAATACGTGTATGTGATACCGTATTCCAATCTCGCGATATAGGTTATATGTGATATAACCGGATTGTTGACTCAAGTGTCGATTCAATGATATGTTATATGTATATGTGATATGCATATAAATTATATTAGTCGGTTGTATGCGATACAGCCGGGTTATTAAATCAAGTGTTGATTTAATAATTTAATGTATAATTATATATATTTGATATATCAATATGCATTAACTAATATTAGCTCACTTAAGAAAATGTTTTCTCCATATACATTTAATATATATGTGATATATGTTAATGTATTTATTTTGTGTCATGCTAGATGATACATTGGACTTGGGAATGTGAGACTCATACCTAACTAGAGATAATTTAGGTGTTTAAATATTAAGGGAAAAATCAAAATTAGGTGGAAATTAGCATGGCTAAGATGCTTGTGGAAGCATGGAGAAGTTTTGACTAAAGTCCACTAATTTTGTTTTACTCTAGATATTTATTAATTTAACCATTATCTTTAGTCATGGTTTAGTCTCTACATGAGTTATATGAGATATTTACTCACCCATGGTTCACACTTGATCACTTGATCATTTTCTTCATCTCCTTCCCTTGCTCTCTAGTTTTAAGTGACTGAAGAAAAGAAAGAGAGAAAAATTATTCTAAAGTGAGCAAAATTCCTACTTCACCAATCTATACCAAACTAGCCATTTAGTATAGCTTGTTTCTTCACTAGTTTATCAATTAGTGAAGAGGTAGCTTGAGTTAGAGATTCTTTGACATAGATTATCTTCGGCCTCGAAGATCCTTGAGCAAGCTTGTTCTTTTCGCCTAGTGGAGTCTAAAGAGAGTTCAGGAGACCACTACTTGGAGCAAAAGGACTATTACATAGAGCTTTAGAATTGAAGGACCGGTCTACAAAGATTGTATTCCCATTTCACTTAGTGTAAAGTTGTTTACATGTTAGTTATAACCCTAATCATATAATTAGATCCTTGGTTTAGGGTTTCTTAGTACTCTGGATTTTTTTAAAATTGCATGCTTAATGCCTTAGAAAATATAGTGAGAGTGCTAAGGAACCCAACACCTACAACAACGGTTTAGGTTTATTTTCTTTACATTAATCATATTAATGTAGTCCCATCAATTAGATAAAAATATTTTTTATCTAGTATCCTATCACACCATAAAAGCACAATAGGAAAAAGAAATTAGAATGTTTTTATATGCCATTGGCCATTGGGTATCGGGTCTTCACTGTAAGGTTACTTAACTTACGGCAGGGCGGATGCAGGGCTTGTACGGATGTAAAACATATAGAAACACTTATATATATATATCATAGGAAAGTAACCACATTACAGGGATGCAGATAAAAAAGGCATGTGACCCTCGCGTTTCGTTTAAGCCGCAAACAAAATGTGACATTCCACGGTCGCGTGAATAGCTCATGCATAACCAAACGAATACCGCTATAAGCGTGGCGAGCCACCCCCAATCCTAGAGCAAGACGACCCAGCCCCAACTCTTGGAGGGGCCCACCTAGCACATTCTAGAATTCGACGGCTCAAGCACTCCTCCACAGGGAAATCACCAAGTGCAATATACATACAATGGCAATGAGCGGCAAGGATATATGCGACTTTGTCGTGAATTAGGGCAATCATGACATCCAAAAGCTAATCATTACAAAAAGGTTCGGTTAACTTGATTTTACGAGTTTTAGTTTAAGGTCAGTCATGGTCGCTGCCAAGAGAGAGAAAAGAAATACTCAGCATGTCTCTCACAAAATTAGATTGGTTAATTAATTTATCTAATCATAATGACTCCTACTGTTTCGTCGAATTCTCCTTAAAATCCTAACAGGAGATCTAGATGGGATCGTGTACACACCACAAGTTCGCTAACCGGTCGGCCAGGCCAGTGTAAGTACTTTGAGGGAGGCTCTCTGTGTCTTCGCACAGACCTAATTAAATAACCCCGTTTCCTTAGAGGCGTAACCTCATAAACGACTTTGTAGGAACCTAATTGGTCGGCTAATTGTGAAGTGAAAATTTCCCGAGAGTAACTATTACTCATAATGGGAATCAAGATCCAACTATCATATAGAAGGTATACAATCATATTGCAAGTTTCAACACTTGAAACAGCCGATATAGTTTTTTCCCCAAGCGGCTTATGACCTTAACAAGGTCAACAAACCATAAGTCGCAAGTCAAGTTCAACCCGTTATTTCATGATTGAATTAGACCCACCCGCACAACCCTTGACAGAGTCAATAAGGGCATACGACTGTCCTAACCAATCTCATCATATGAGGCAGATTAACATCATTTAGTTACCGTACACTACGCTTTGACAGAATCAGCAAACGTAGCACGAATACTAAATACTCTACTTATCTGCAATGACGGAGGGCTACGGCTGGTTTTGAAGAAAACTCTTAACGTAATGAACTTGATATCGTTGAAAAAACCGAGTAGTTTTGAAAACGAGTGATTTTTTAAAAACTGATTGGTTCCTACAACAACAATTTAGATTTATTTTCTTTACATTAATCATATTAATGTAGTCCCATCAATTAGACAAAAACATTTTTTATCTAGTATCCTATAACACCTTAAAAGCACAATAGGAAAAAGAAATTAGAATGGTTTTATATACTATTTGCATGGGTATCGGGTCTTCACCGTAAGGTTACTTAACTTATGGCAGGGCGGACGCAGGGCTTGTGCGAATGTGAAACATATAGAAACACTTATATATATATATATAGAGAGAGAGAGAGAGAGAGGAAAGTAATCGCATTACAGGCATGTGACCCCCGCGTTTCGTTTGAGCCGCAAACAAAATGAGACATTCCACGGTCGCGTGAATAGCTCATACATAACCAAACAAATACCCCTACGAGCGCGACGAGCCACCCCTAACCCTAGAACCAGGCGACCCGGCCCCAACTCCTGGAGAGGCCCACCTAGCACATTCTAGAATCCAACGGCTCGAACACACCTCCGCGGGGCAATCACCAAGTGCAATATACATACAATGGCAATGACGGTCTCAACCCGACCGCGTCCTGAATAAAAGAATAATACATTTGGCATTACAGATAATACACGAATAGAAATACAACACTTGTACATTCACATTCACACGAGGGGTTATTCGACCGCGACAATCCGAACCAAACCTAATGTTGGATATAGTGCCCTCAAGGCGATTATTGTAGTTGCAGGAAGGCAATTATGGTAATTGAAGGAGGACCTATACATGTAGAACAATTTTACTCAAGATGATAATATGCTGTTTAGTTTGTCTTTATCATTTATGCATATATGTTTTACTTGCAATTACGTGTTGCTAATACATAATGATAAAACCCGTATGATCCTTGCTTGACTACCAGCATTATGGTGGTGATCATACTTGTGTGAGCTAGGTAGTCCATAAGCATAATCTTAAATGTTCCTAGTCGTAGGAATATCGAGACTGGGCTTCGATATTCCAGAGTAGACTACTGTATACGTTTCTTGACCCCGATGAAAAGGGATGCCCAGTCTTACAGCCATTGATGTTTGACATCAAAGATTGTATACAGGTGCTCATTAGAGAGTGAGCACTGTTGGATATAGTGCCCTCAGAGTCAATTATTGGATCACAGGCACGTGATTGCAATGATTGAGGGAGGACCTATACCGGTAGGACAGTCTTACTCGAGAGGTTTGTATACTATCTGGTTTGTCTTTATCATCGTGTGCATGCTTTAGGTGACTTTGTAGTTCACTATTACATGTTGATAGAGAATAGTATGCTAGCATAGTTTATCTTTATCATCGTGTAGTGCTTCAGGTGACCTTACATGCCACTATTGCACGTTGATAGAGCCCTTAGGATTCTTTCTTGACGGCCAGCAGTATGGTGGCGATCATATACGTGGGAGCTGGGGTCTATAAGCACATCCTTAAAGTGGTCCCTAGTCGTGGGAGTTTCGAGACTGGGCATCGATACTCCATTAGTAGACTAGTGTATACAGTCGAGACCCCGATGAGGGACGGTGGCTGGTCTCACAAGCCATTGGTGTCAGTTGGATCACCTAAGATGTATACAGGTGCTCATTGGGTTATGAGTACACCGGACAGGACTCACCGGGAACATGCTAGTGGTATTATACCTGACGTCAGATAGCAGTTCCCTGGCGACATGTGTACAGGTTAGTTTATCGACCTGAGATCGTCATTTGTCTCGTGTGAGTTCCCACTGTAATTTGATTACTACCCTACCACGGCTCAAAGGAGTCGTGCAAACAGATTTTAGTTGGGTACAATCCCGAGCCACATGGTGGCAGTGAGTGGATCGGCAGGGGTTTCGTCTCTCCCGGTATTGGGGGTGAGATCACGCTGTGTCTAGGAGAGCCATTACACGAAGTCCTTGGCCAAGGCAGGAGATTTACTGGTAGGTATTCCAGTAGTATCTCAGGGTGTTCTGGGCTACACTCCGACACGACTTGTACCGCTTTTGGGGGTCTGACTTTTACCAACCCCCTAGGCCCGCCATGCGATGCTCATAGACGAGCGGACCGGACTGTACAGATATTGTCACTGACAGGCTCAGTAGGGTGTCAGGATGAGTTCGCTCATCGACCTCCCTTTTGGTCAATACCTGGTAGCCCGTTACGTACGGCTAGTACCTCTGACGTGCTAGTGGTTAAATCCACAGCCAATATATTGACGAGTCTTTAGATTCCCCCACAGACAGTTTCTCAAGTTTCGGGCGAAACGTTGTAGAGGCCGTACGATATATGGCAGGGTCCGATCATATACGTGCAGTAGTGCACGGATCATGATCGGGCGAATCATACCAGTGGGCTTTGGTTTAAACCGGATCCTAATATTAGATTTGTTGGATTGCTTTAGTCTCATCGCATTCGCATTCGGTTGGAATGCAGATGCAGATATGTATATACAGGTGAGGGGTATCCTTATGATCCGTCACGAGTTTACTTTAGATGTTGCCGTATCTTTTTATTGTTGCAAACATTTGGATTAATGTTTGCATATGGAAATTATGAGCTAGAAATCATCATTTTGTGCATTAGTTATGACACATGCAAACCTAGTGACTCATGGTCTCTTTTATTGTGCATATGTCACATTTGATGATGGATTTGAGTCTTGATATGATAAGAAGAGAGAGAGAGGGGCTGCCATGAGAGTTTTTTTTGGTCTTGTATTTTTTCATAACACTCTCTCACTCTCATTATCATAGCAACACAAAAGAAAAGAAAAAGACTTCTTCTTCTTCTTCTTCCTCTAGCTCACCATTTCCATGGATGGCATCACCTTCAACCTCCATCCATACAATGGATGCAAGAGACAAAGTTGTCACACACATTCTCTACTTCACCTTGGACACGTCGGCTAGCGAACTTCGTGCCCGAGTTGCTTCGGATGAAGCAGGGGCCCATAAAAAGACTCAAAGATGTGGTGCCCTTTCCGATGAGGAGACCGAGACCGGAGATGCCGCGAGGAGCTTGGAATGGTGGCCAAAGACCGAAGGACACGGATCGATCGGTATAGCTTTCCAACCCTTTCTCTAGTTGCTAGTTGTAGGTTAATGGTTCGATCCGGATTTAAAGTATACGATAGCGCTGGTTTCTAGTTTGAAAAAGTTTTTCGTTTCCGCATTTTGGCCTCGGACAGACGGCCGGGGCGCTACCGTAGACTTACATTGTATCAGAGCCACGCCATTAACCTTTACTAGCTTGCTCTAACGTGTTTAGAACTTCAATCGGACGAAATTTCCAAAAACTGCATTTCCAAATTCTGAGTTTCTGTCGAATTTTTTTTGTCGTCGAAAAATTATTTTGAGTATTGCAGAAAATCAGGCAGGCTTTTCTAAGAACACTACAGAAAATTGGTAGCATGATTTCACTGTAGCGCGGTGGAACCGCGGCCGTACCCACGTTTTGGCCGCGGATCCGCCTCAGTACTGTAGCCACAGTGCACTAAATTTTCTGAGGTGGTCTCTGACTTGGAAATGGGGTTTCTGGTATTTTTTGTTTGGGCCCAGATTTGTCTGAGTACTGGGTATTGTACTTGGGGCCCACTTCAGGAAATTTTGTCGATCGAAAATTTTAAACATGTTAGTTCATAGTATTTACATTATATCTGCGACCGTGAATGTCATTTGATCGGTAAATCCTGTCTAATTGCTATAGCCCTTTTAGACGGATTTGCGAACGTGACATTCACGTTGATGTTCTGTGTTGTGCTGTGATGTTGCGGATTTGTCATGGTGGATAGCCTGGATGCAATGGTAGTACAGTTTGGTTGTATTTGTACATTTGATATTGCGGGGCGAGCGTCCGACATGTGGACTGCTGTCACTGCATGTTTGTATATTATTCTTTTGGGGCACGACCGGGCTGAGGTCGATGTACCCGTTGTATGTATATTTTACTTTCTGTACTAGGATTACCCCGTGGAGGGGTGCACGGATAGCCGGGTTCTAGAGGGCAACGGACCCGTATCTCATGGCTTTGAGATCAAGGGGGCTTCACTCTAGAATTGGCGGGCTATTCGCCGCACTCGTAGGGGGTACAGGTTGAGCCAAGGAGGGTACTCAAGTTACCGGATTCCGTGAAGTGTTGGGTGGTCCATTCACTTTGTTGAAGGGGGCTGCCTCGCTTCAGGTTTTGGCGGGTAACTTGCCGCGCCCGTAGGGGTCTAGGATTTCATTGCACAGGCTATCCACACGACTAGGGGAACGTCGGGTTTCAGTAGCGGCTCTATGAAACCCGGGGATCCCAGATTATCTGTATTGTTCTGTGATGCTTATTACATTTCTGTGATGTTGCATTTTATCACGCCATGAGCGATTATTATATATTGATATATATACTAGTAGATGTTGTATATGTTTTACACCCGCGCTAGTCCAGTCCCCGCTCTGTCGTTAGTTAAGTAACCTAACGGGTGATGACGGGACCCAGTGGCGAATGCGGATGGCATATACGCACATCATATTTTCGTTCTTTTGTGGTGTGATTAATTGATGGGACTGCATTGAATCGGATCAATGCAAGCTAAACAGACCTATTCTGATGTTGTTGGAACATTTTTCAAAAAGCTGTTATTGCAAGGACGTTCTCTTTTGTTTTGCACAGTGGTATTCGGTTATGAATATCCAGCACCTCAGTCGACGAGGCAAGGGCCGAGATCCCTTCACCGGGAGTGATCCCTTGGACAGAAGTTTGCGTCAGGGTAATAACTTTACTATAGTCGATTACTTTTTGCTTTGCATCGTGGTATTCAGTTGGAATATCCTGCACCTCATTCTACGGGGAAAGAGCCGAGATCCTTTAAACAGGAGTGACCTCTTTAGCAAAGGTTTTCGCCACTATATTTTTATAAAAAGCTATCCGGTTCCTTCAACGATATCAAGTTCATTACGTTAAAGGTTTTTCGCCAAAAACCATTCATAGCCCTCCGTCATTTCAGACGGGTAGCACTTAGTATTCATGCTATGTTTGTTGGCCAAAGTCAAGGCATAGTGTATGGTAGCTATTTGTTACTTTTCTATTGCATAGATAAATGCGTTGGTTTGGGACAGTCGTACTGCTTTGTTGGCCAAAGTCAAGAGTAGGTACGGGTGGGTTCAAATTAACCTGGATAATGACGGGTAGAACTTGACATGTGACTTATGATTTGTTGGCCAAAGTCAAGGTCATAAGAGCATGGGGTAAAAATCACATCGGGAGTTTCTAAAGAAACTGAAACTTGCCAGATATGCGCATGCCATCTGGAGTGTGATAATGTGAGTGGATTCCGTCACATTATCATGCGATGATAGTTGGATCCCGATTCCCACTAATGAGTTGGTTTACTCCTCGGGCGATCCCGACTAATTCTTCTTTCAGGTTTAGAGGAGAATTTGAGGTTACAGTGGGAGGTATCCTGATTAGATAAATTGGTAACCATTCTGATCTAGATTAGAGTGCACGCAGAGTGTTTCTTTTCTCTCTCTCTCTCTTTGGCAGCGACTATGACCCGACCCTTGACTATGACTCAGTGACCAAGTTAACCGAACCTTCTTAAAACACTGGCTTTTGGATTGTCTGAGTTGCATACCTCATTGTCACTCCTACTTTTACCCTTTTCTCCAGAACACCCCGTATTACTACGAACATCCACTTCCATTGGATAAAACCATCGTATGGTTATATACGAACTCGAAGGAACTTGTTCCAGATTCGAGGATGGTTTCCGGTTCTGGAGAAAATGAATAAGACTATTCAGTTTTCTTTTCCTTTTACCTTCTCTCAGGTTGCGAGTGCTCCTTAGATTAGGACAGTACACCTATTACGCTAATTGGATAGTCTTCTTCCAAACCATAGGCAGGTGCCGAACGGTAGGGAATGAAGAAAACCAATTAGCCTAATGATGGTGTACAGAAGGTAATAAGTTAAGACAAATAAAGGGATTAGAAAGAGGGCAAAGTAAACTGCGACTACTATTCACGACCAAACCAAGTATTTCATCGCCACTACTACTTCACCTTTGTATTTCTCCAGGACACTCCGTATCATTACGAAGATCCATAGTTATTTGGATACTCCATCGTATGGTTATATACGAACTCGAAGGAACTTGTTCCAGTTCGGGGATGGATTCTGGTTCAGGAGAAATAGGAATAAGGTCTTATTCAGTTGTCTTTTATCTTTACCTTCTCTCGGGTTGCGAGTGCTCCTAGGATTATGACAGTACACCTATTACGCTTATTGGATAGTCTTCTTCCAAACCATAGGCTGGTGCCGAACGGTAGTGAAGGAAGAAAACCATTTAGCCTAACGATGGTGTACAAAAGGTAATGACTAAAGACATATAAAGGGATTTGGAGAGATGGCAAAGAAATATACGGTTACAATTGTGAACTGATAATGGAAGAGGCATTACTAAGAATACACGGATACCCCTTCGAAACATTTACATGTTTCAGTTTCACTGTGTATTGTTAAAAGAAAACTGATTTCCCAATTAGCCCTAGCTCCAGGGTATGTATTTACCAGGTTTGATTCTCACATCTGTATGGTTTTACAGATGATGAGTGGGAGTAAGTTATTGGGAATTAGGTGATCATCCTCATTATATCGGGATTCGTTGTAATTGGTGATATTTGAGGAGATCGCCTAGGTAGTTTGCCGGACGGCAAATATTTGGTTTTGAATATCCATTGTTATGCACCAATTTCAAATTGATATATCTGTACGTTTATTTTTATAAAGTGAGATATAACTTTTTGAAATTATGTCTATGACATTTACCTATATCAGTGGATGGTTAGGTAAGGAGCATTAAACAGCGGTGTAATTCTTCTTAACCATAAGTACAGTTTTCAACTTACGACACACAGGGAATGAGTTATTAGACTCAAGGGACTTATACAGAGTATTGTATGTTGTCCAGTGTCCATGAGGACAGAGGGGTTGGTACCCGTACTATATTCTGTTTACTTGTAACTTCTCTAGTTCTTAGACATGTGTTTCGTAGAAATGCAAGGTCTAAGTTTTGAGAAGTTATAGGTATAAGAATAAAGTAGAGAACCAGGCGTTGCAAGTATCAGGATTCATCAAGGTGATCGAAGATGTAGATACTTGTATATGGTATTCAGTTAATAGTAATGATTAAGAGAACTAGCTTCTCTTTCAGGTTACTCATATCTGGATGTATTCCTAAGTTGAGTAATGTTGATCGGCCTCTCTCCATTTAGTTGACATGCACTGGAGACAGCTGCATGATTTGAATCTGGTTCTAATTAAATCAGTGCCTCTGTTCCTATATTGGATAGAGAATAGTTCATATCTTAACGATGTTAAGGTACGGGGAGTTGTCCGGCTTATGCTTAAAACCAGACTCTGGATAACTCAAGGCACATTTCTGTAATGGCTGTTTGTGGGTTGACCCGGGCTATGACGAGGGTTGACTTTCTACCATCTGGAAGATCAATAGTGATATTGTTCTTGACTCGCCACAGTTTTAGTAAAATGGATTTTTTTCAGAAAACGGTAGTGGGAGTATGGTAGAACTGGGAGTGATTCCAAAACCACAAACGATTACTGAAAATTTGATAAGAACCTAAAGATTCAATCTGGTTTGACATTCCATTAGCCACTCCACAGATATGGTGGGTAACCTCAGGCACCCGAGAGGTATTCTGGTAGCCTCAAGGACGGTGACAGGGAGGTTCTTGTTTACCCAGACTTGCCATTGCTGGTGTTCCAGACTATGAGACCCGGCAGGAGAATGAGTATAGCGTCGTTCTAAACTAGCTTTAGAAGTGTACGTGTATATGACTCTGCCAGAGGGTTGTCGTAGTCAGTGGGAGCAGCGGAAGCATAGTGGACAAGTAGCTTATGTCTATTTATGGATTAAAGAAGATATAGCGGAGATAGATCATCTATTTCTGATGTGACAGTCATGGGTTTGACTTCATCAGAATAGGGGATGGATCTGTTAAGAAGGTAGTAGGGTGTAATGTCCTGGTATTTGGATGACATATACATAGTAGGAAGTGAAAATCCTATACTACGATCGGTTATACTTTGGTTGTCACACGGTGATTTCTCCACATAGGATATAGAAATAATATCAGACATTCTGGTTACTAGATCTCTGGTTTTAGATCTAGATTTTGGTAGTTTCTCAATCTGGGTACTTAGACAGCATTCTAAAGGTGTTTTAGAATGGACGACTCCTAGCACGGTAGTGTACCTGCAGGTGATGGAGTCACCCTCTCTAAAAGTGTCTTACAGACTAAAGGGGAGAGGGATGTGCATGATTGGCAGATCACTTGCTTAGGCAATTGAGTCAATCATGAGATGTCAAGCACCACACCAGACGTTGTTTTTGCACTAGATGCAATAAGTTGATATTAATCCTATCTTGGAGAAACGTTCGGAAGCAGTTTTAGAACATAAGTGGATGTTCTAGGGATATGATAACAACAGTCTCTTTTAGGAGACAGTTATCATTCCAGGCTTCCAAGGTGACCTGGATGACAGAGTGGCTGTCAGAGTTATAGTTTTCCCTCTGACGAGGGGCAGTGGTTTGGACAGGTGATCCAAGCGGATACTGAGGGAGGCATGGCGCAGGATACTGATTAAATTCAGTTGACGATACAGTCTAAGAAGTTTGGATTTGGAGTTCATTTATAAACTAGGTCCAATCAGATATCTAGACATATTCTAAGATAGGTATTGCTCATTTCGGGAGATGGTTTTCTCCGCGAACTTGAGATAAAGAGAGACATAGAAAGAAACATTAGGGCGGATCCACTCACTGAGGCTATTCCTCGAATGCAATAGTTTCACAAACAGGTTTTGTGAGACTGATTAGTAGAGGAGTTAGGTGTTCGGTATCACACGGGCTGTGAGTATGCGACATCGCAATAATTGGCCTTGAGTGCAAGTGGGAGACTGTTGGATATAGTGCCCTCAGAGTCAATTATTGGATCACAGGCACATGATTGCAATGATTGACTCTGGATATATACCGGTAGGACAGTCTTACTCGAGAGGTTTGTATACTATCTGGTTTGTCTTTATCATCGTGTACATGCTTTAGGTGACTTTGTAGTTCACTATTACACGTTGATAGAGAATAGTATGCTAGCATGGTTTATCTTTATCATCGTGTACTGCTTCAGGTGACCTTACAGGTCACTATTGTACGTTGATAGAGCCCTTAGGATTCTTGCTTGACGGCCAGCAGTATGGTGGCGATCATATATGTGGGAGCTGGGGTCTATAAGCACATCCTTAAAGTGGTCCCTAGTCGTGAGAGTTTCGAGACTGGGCATCGATACTCCATTAGTAGACTAGTGTATACAGTCGAGACCCCGATGAGGGACGGTGGCTGGTCTCACAAGCCATTGGTATCAGTTGGATCACCTAAGATGTATACAGGTGCTCATTGGGTTATTAGTACACCGGACATGACTCGCCGGGAACATGCTAGTTGGTATTATACCTGACGTCAGATAGCAGTTACCTGGTGACATGTGTACAGATTAGTTCATCGACCTGAGATCGTCATTTGTCTCATGTGAGTTCCCACTGTGCTTTGATTACTACCCTACCACGGCTCAAAGGAGTCGTGCAAACAGGTTTTAGTTGGGTACAGTCCCGAGCCACATGGAGGCAGTGAGCGGATCGGCAGGGATTTCGTCTCTCCCGGTATTGGGGGTGAGATCGCGCTGTGTCTAGGAGAGCCATTACACGAAGTCCTTGGCCAAGGCAGGAGATTTACTGGTAGGTATTCCAGTAGTATCTCAGGGTGTTCTGGGCTACACTCCGACACGACTTGTACCGCTTTTGAGGGTCTGACTTTTACCAACCCGCTAGGCCCGCCATGCGATGCTCATAGACGAGCGGACCGGACTGTACAGATATTGTCACTGACAGGCTCAGTAGGGTGTCAGGATGAGTTCGCTCATCGACCTCCCTTTTGGTCAATACCTGGTAGCCCGTTACGTGCGGCTAGTACCTCTGACGCTCTAGTGGTTAAATCCACAGCCAATGTATTGACGAGTCTTTCGAGTCCCCTACAGACAGTTTCTCAAGTTTCGGGTGAAACGTTGTAGAGGTCGTATGATATATGGCAGGGTCCGATCATATACGTGCAGTAGTGTACGGATCATGATCGGGCGGATCATACTAGTAGGCTTTGGTTTAAGCCGGATCCTAGTATTAGATTTGTTGGATTACTTTAGTCTCATCGCATTCACATTCGGTCGGAATGCGGATGCAGGTATGTATATACAGGTGAGGGGTATCCTTATGATCCGTCACGAGTTTACTTTGGATGTTGCCGTATCTTTTTATTGTTGCAAACATTTGGATTAATGTTTGCATATGAAAATTATGAGCTAAAAATCATCATTTTGTGCATTAATTGTGACACATGCAAACCTAGTGACTCATAGTCTCTTTTATTGTGCATATATCACATTTGATAATGGATTTGAGTCTTGATATGATAAGGAGAGAGAGAGAGGGGGGCTGCCATGAGAGTTTTTTTTGGTCTTGTATTTTTTCATAACACTCTCCCACTCTCATTATCATAGCAACACAAAAGAAAAGAAAAATACTTCTTCTTCTTCTTCTTCCTCTAGCTCACCATTTCCATGGATGGCATCACCTTCAACCTCCATCCATGGATGGCATCACCTTCAACCTCCATCCATACAAAGGATGCAAGAGACAAAGTTATCACACACGTTCTCTACTTCACCATGGACACGTCGGCTAGCGAACTTCGTGCCCGAGTTGTTTCGGATGAAGCGGGAGCCCGTAAAAAGACTCGAAGATGTGGTTGTAGGGTTTTCATAACACCTCTATGAAGGTTTAGAAGCATCATGCATGCTATAACAATAAAATTTTTAAGGTGATAAGCAAACTATACAAAGAATCGAACTAGAATATATGAAGTAACAATTAATAGTATCAAGATTAAGAGTTAAGTTATGCTAAGTGTTGAAACTACAACCTTTGTAGTTCACTTTGGAAGACTCCTAGGCTTTGGAAAGGTCCACTTGATCAACTCCTCATCCACGACGATCCACCCGAAGCACTTTGCCCTAAGCTTGATGCTTCCTACGATCTTTGGAAATCCTTGAAGCACAACACCCTACACAAGATGGCTAGGGTTGTGTAGGATGATGAAGTGGTTGATGTTCTTATTTATTACCTTTTCTTTTCTTTTTCTAACTCTTTTTAACCATTAAAAGAGAGCTAGGGTTTGAGGAAGAAGAAGAAGTCTCACTCTTTTCTTTTTCTAAGATAATGATAATGTAAAAGATAAAATGAGAGAGAGAGAGAGAGAGATCTTATCATAACTTTAACCATAGTAGAAATAAAAATCTAGATATTTCATCTAAGGTTAAAAGGCAAAAGGAATGGAAACTATGGTTGAGTTAAAGAATTGTGTAGATGAGTGTGGAAGCAATGACTCATTAACCATTTCTTTTGCCTTTAATCTTTAATGAAAAATCTAAGCATTATCTTTTCTACAATATGATTCTTATATTGCCTTCCTCTTTGTATCATCAACCATGATACATTTCATGTATGTATGTATGTGTGCACATCATCATGTACATATACATCCATGTATCCATAAGAAGAAAAGGATTTAAATAAATAATATAAAAGCCAATATTAAATCAACACTTGATTTAATAAATCCATCATATCTCATATGACCCGACTAATATTAAATGCCCGATTAAAATACAATATCATATACTAGTATTTAATCGAGGCTCCGCGCATATCTCATATGTGCACCACTTCGTTTCGCCAGAGCCGAGAAACTTCTATGTGGGACTCTAAGACTCGTCAATACGCCAGCAGTAGATGATGATCATATCAAACACCTACAAGCCGCAAGCGGTCAGCTAAACGTAACGGCCATCCGGGTATTGAGCGATCAGAATAAGAACAAGCGAACCTGTCAAAACTCCTATCAATCCATCTGGCAACACTAACCGTACAGTCCGGTCTCTTCGTCAGATATGCTGCATATCGAGTCTAGGGATGGAATCGTCGACCCCAATAACTCAATAAGTCATGCCGGTATATGGTCTATAACAGATCGAGAAACTTACTGATAACACTTATCAGTAATATCTCAGCAGCCCTGGCCAGGGACTTCCCGTTATAGCCAATCGTGCACAGTACAGCATCAACCCCCAATACCGGGAGAGACGAAACCCCTCCTATCGCTCACTGCCTCCACATGCCTCGAGACTATACCCAAAATCCACCTGTTTGTACGACTCAGTAGAGCCGCAGTAGGGTGGAGATCAAAGTACAGTGGGAGGACACACAAGACTCTATGACGATCTCGGGTCTACAGACTAACATGTACCGGTGTCACCTGAGAACTGCTATCCGACGTATGATATAATACCATATAGGAGTTCTCGGTGAGTCCGTTCAGTGTACCCAGTCTCACTAAGCACCCGTATACTATCTTCGGTGTCAACACACCAGACGGATATGGGATCATCCATCGCCCATCATATGGAACAAGAATGGTATACGCTAGTCTAAGCTGGAATATCGATGCCCTGTCTCGATATACCTACGACTAGGAACATTTCAAGGATATGCTTATAAACTACAGATGTCCCACTAGTATGATCCGCATCATAATTCCAGTAGTTAAGCCAATATCCTTAGGGCTTTATCAACATGTACCAAATGAATATAAACATGATCAAGTGAACATATGATAAAGTAAAACCAGATAGCATACTATCATTTTGAGCAAGACTGTCACCCGAATATATATATATATACACATCAGTACATACACTATCTCATAATGGCCTCTAGGGCATACATATATCCAACAATCTCCCACTTGCACTAAGGCCAGTTATTGGCATATCTCATACCTAACATCTCAAAAAGTCGCTCATGCTGCGGCTGAGGGAGGGCCTTGGTGAATGGATCCGCAGCGTTGTCCTTTGTGTCTACTCTCTTAATCTCGATCTCGCGGCGATCAACTATCTCCCGGATCACATGATATCTCCTCAGGATGTGTCTGGACTTCTGATGGGACCTGGGCTCTTTGGCCAACGCCATAGCCCCATTATTGTCACAATACAGAGGTATTGGATCAATAATGGTTGGAACTACTCCTAGCTCCGCGTTGAATTTTCTCATCCAGACAGCTTCCTTGGCAGTATCATTTGCAGCAATATATTCAGCTTCCATCGTTGAGTCTGCAACGGTATCCTGTTTGGAACTCTTCCAACTCACCGTCCCTCCATTGAGGGTAAATGCAAACCCTGAGATAGACTTGCTGTCATCCTTGTCACTCTGGAAGCTCGAATCGGTAAAGGCCTCCATTTGGAGATCCCCATTACCATACACCAAGAACAATTCTTTAGTCCTTCGCAAGTACTTAAGAATGTTCTTTACAGCAATCCAGTGATTCTCCCCTGGGTTAGATTGATACCTGCTTACTACACTAAGTGCATAAGCAACATCAGGGTGTGTACATAACATCGCATACATTATCGATCCTACTGCCGAAGCATAGGGAATAATGCTCATGCGAGCTCTCTCTATATCAGACTTTGGGCAATCGTCTTTTGAGAGAGTGACTCCATGGAAAGCGGGTAAGGCACCCCGCTTGGAGTCTTCCATACTAAATCTCTTTAGGATGGTGTTTATGTACTTGGTTTGGGACAATCCCAATAACCGTTTGGATCTATCCCTATAGATCCGTATACCCAATATGTATGTGGCATCTCCCAGGTCCTTCATGGAGAACCTTTGTGATAAGAATGATTTGACCGACTGTAGCATAGGAATGTCATTTCCTATCAGAAGTATGTCATCTACGTACAATACGAGGATTGCGACATTTCTTCCTACAGTCTTCTTATAAACACAAGGTTCATCTGGATTTTTGATGAAATCAAACTCTTTGATAGCATCATCAAAACAGATGTTCCAACTCTGTGATGCCTGCTTTAATCCATAAATGGATTTAAGTAACTTACATGCTTTACCGCTGCTCCCACTATCAATGAATCCCTCTGGTTGATCCATATAAACGCATTCCTCTAAATCACCATTTAGGAATGCAGTTTTAACGTCCATCTGCCAGATTTCATAGTCGTAGTGAGCAGCAATAGCGAGTAGGATCCGAATGGATTTAAGCATGGCTACCGGAGAGAAAGTCTCGTCATAGTCCAAGCCTGGTCTTTGACGAAAACCTTTCGCTACCAACCTTGCTTTATAGGTCTCTACCTGTCCATCTACACCGATCTTTCTTTTAAAGATCCATTTGCATCCCACAGGTTTTATCCCGGAGGGTACATCTTCCAAAGTCCATACTTTGTTGGTGTACATGGACTCCATTTCGGATCTCATGGCATCCAGCCAATTCACAGAGTCACCACTCGTGATAGCCTGATGAAAACTGGAAGGATCATCATCATCCATGATGCAGTCTTCTCTATCACCATCAATGAGAAAACCGTAGTATCTCTCCGGTGGGCGAGAAATCCTACCAGATCTACGGAGTGGCTGAGGTTCATTAGATTCTGTTATAACTTCATGTTCAGCCAAGTTGTCATCTGTAATTTGTGTTTCTAGAACTTCTTCTAGATCTACCACATTGCCATTTGTATTGTTTGAAAAAATCTCATCTTCTAAAAAGGTGGCATACTGAGAAACAAACACTTTTTGTTCCTCTTTGTGGTAAAAAAGATACCCAAACGAATGTTTAGGATATCCTACAAATATACATTTGACTGATCGTGTCTCGAGTTTTTCTGGATTCTGCTTTTTAACAAAAACCGGACAACCCCAAATCTTAACTCTTTTAAGAGATGGTTTCTTCCCATGCCATATCTCATATGGAGTGGTAGACACGGTTTTGGTTGGAACTTTGTTTAACAGAAAAGCTGCTGTTTCCAATGCATGCCCCCAAAACGAGAGAGGTAACTCAGCATCACTCATCATGGATCGTACCATATCTAATAGGGTACGGTTCCTTCGTTCTGACACACCGTTGTGCTGTGGTGTGTAAGGTGGAGTGCGCTGAGAGAGAATCCCATTCTCTTTTAGGAAGTCTAAGAACTCAGTACTTAAGTACTCTCCACCTCGATCCGATCGAAGTATCTTGATACTCTTTCCTGTTTGGTTTTCTACTTCATGTTTATACTCCTTGAATTTCTCGAAAGCTTCAGATTTATGTTTTATCAAATATACATGACCAAATCTTGAGAAATCATCAGTAAAAGTTATGAAGTATGAAAAACCGCCTCTTGCATGTGTAGACATTGGTCCGCATACATCACTATGTATGAGGCCTAGGAGCTCAGTAGCTCTTTCTCCGTGTCCTGTAAACGGGGTTTTGGTCATTTTACCTTTGATACAAGACTGGCAAGTTGCATAAGATTTATACTCAAATGAATTTAAATATCCATCTTTATGAAGCTTGTTTAGTCTTGTTTCATTAATATGACCAAGTTTACAATGCCAAAGAAAAGCTTCATTTATTTCTGAAAATTTCCTTTTATTTTTGTGTTGTATGTTGAAAACTGTGTGTTGATTAAGGACGTATATCCCGTTATTTAATGTACCACAACCAATCAACTCTTGATTCAGTCTAATGTTCATAACATTGTGTTGCACAGCAAAATGATATCCTTCATTGTCTAACAAGGAAACTGATATAATATTACAAAGCATAGTTGGTACAAAATAACACGGGTTCAAAACCAATATACAACCCGAAGGCAAACCTAGGTGATACTCTCCTACTGAAACTGCATTTACATTGGAACCATTTCCAACTTGGAGAATATGATCACCTGTCTTCAGAACTCTGCTATTTCTCAACGCCTGCACAGAATTGCAAATATGAGAACCCGAACCGGTATCCAATACCCAGGATGCAGAATTAATAGAAAAACAGTTTTCAATTACGAACACACCTGAAGCTGAAGCATCAACATGCTTCTTCTTGAGTGCTAGGTACTCAATACAGTTCCTCTTCCAGTGTCCCGTCTTCTTGCAATGGAAACATTCGCCTTTCTCTGATGCCCCAACCTTGGACTTGCCTTTTCCCTTCACCTTTTTGACTCCACCCTTAGGTTTGGTGGGTTTCTTCTTCATCTTTCCCTTGGCCTTAGCCTTTGGGTAAGATGAGGAGGATTGCCCAACAGACATAACGGGAGTCTTCACTGACTTCAGTGTGCTCTCTGCACTCCTTAACATATTAAGGAGTTCAGGCAGTTCCTTCTCCATGTTGTGCATGTTGAAGTTAACGATGAACTGAGTAAAGGTGGAGGGGAGAGACTGTAGAATAATATCTGTATACTGTTCATTGTCCATTGTCCACCCAAGGTCCTCAAGCTCTTCTATGAGAGCTATCATTTTTAGAACATGGTCTCCTACTGCTGTGCCAGCGGTCATGCGCATCTGAAACAATTTCTTAGACGCTTCGTATCTTAATACGCGGGATTGCTCTCCATACAACTCTTTTGTATGGAGGAATATGGCTTGTACGTCCATATTCTCGTGCTGCTTCTGATGTGTGTTATCCATCGATGCAAGCGCGAAGCATTTTGCCGTGGCACAGTCAGTGTCCCAGGTTTTGCGGATTTCCCTATCCGCAACTGAAGGTTTAGGACCTAGGGGGGGCAAGGCTGGTGCGGTAAGGACATATGATACTTTATCATAAGTCAAGGCTATGTTTAAATTCCTCAGCCAGTCTTTATAGTTTGTCCCATTCAGCTTGTTTTTATCTAATAGAAGCTTAAGTCCTGTCATGGGTATCTGCCATTAAGAGAGAGAAAAGAATACACTTAGCGAATGCTCTTGCAAAGATCAGATTGGTTATTATCTTGTCTAATCGATGTCTCCCACTGTTTTTTATCAAATTTTCTTTAAAACCTTTTAAAAAGAAAACTAGCCGGGATTAATTACAATCTACAACTTCGCCAACCTCTCAGCCAGGCCAGTGCCGGTACTTGAGGGAGGTTCCCCGTGCTTTCGCACGGACCTAATTAAAGTAAACCTCGTCTTCCCAGAGGCGTAGCCCCGTTTAGCACCTTTCTAGACACCTACCGAGTCAGCTAATTGTAAAGTGCAAAATTCTCCCGGGAGCAACATTTGCTCGCAGTGGGATCGGGATCCTATTATCATATAGTAGGTATACAATCTCATTGTAATTTTCAACTCTTGAAATTCCCGATATAATTTTTACCCCTAGTACTTATGACCTTAACTAAAGTCAACATATCATAAGTACTAGTCAAGTTCTTCCCGTCATTTCGTGATTAACTAGACCCACTCATATGACCCTTAACTAAAGTCAACATAATCATATGAATGTCCTAATTATTCAGCATCATATGCAGTGTAGGAAGACATCACTCAGCTACCGTACACTGCGCCTTAACTAAAGTCAAAATACGCAGCACGAATACTAAGTACTCTACTTCCTAAAATGACGGAGGGTTGCGGATAGTTTTTAAGAAAACTTTTGACGCTTTGAACTTGATATCGTTGTAGAATCTAATGAGTTTAAAAGGAGTGGCTTAAGCTCCGCATTTTGAAACTTGCTTTTTTCTTACAAAAAGGCCGAGTGTGTTTAAAATCTGATTCTACAACATCTTTTTAGGTTCATTTATCTTTTACATTAATCTCATTAATGTAGTCCCATCATTTAAATCCTAAGCCATTACAGAAAGAAACGAAAATATACATTAAAAGATCACATCAGATAATAAAAGCAGCAGAAGCACATAAAGGATATCTAGGAGGTCCGTATTTTATATTTAGCCAGCAATAAAAATACGGATTCCACGGTCGCGATGAATAGCCAAGCCCACATCCCTAGACCCCTACGAGAGCGGCAAGCGACCCTACCAATTCTGGAGTTTAGGAGACCCGGTCTCGACTCCTCGAGATGGCCTCCCACTGAACCCAAGAACCCGGTCACTTGTGCCCTCCACCTTGGGTCTATCCTAATGCGGAAAAGTAAATAATATACAACACTGGTGACAACAACCTCACCCCGGAAGTGTCCCAAATAAAAGAATATTACATACAAATTAATATTACATGAATTGAAAGAATACTCTCATCTCACATAAAAAGAAAACCCCCGGCTATTCATTGCGACAATCCTGCATATCAAATCTCATCGACACAGAGAAATAAAAAGTAAAAATACAACAATTGGAATCTATAACCGCCTTTAGACAACACAAATCCGGAATATCACATATACAAGATTTCATGCATAAACAATGTAAAGCTCGCATTTGGGTCTCATTCAAGAAAACACCTTTTCAAAACAAACCAGATAATTCAACAAGATTTCCGTTATTCCCGAGACCGAATTGCTAGATTTACACGCAACAAACAAATTTGCAGATTTCAATTATTGTAACACATACTATTAAACTAAGCGATGTTGGAACATCCGGTCAAACATATTAAACAACCAGAAACTGCTCTGTAATCTCAACACCTGGGCAGATTCTAAATATACCAGTAATAACAGAGAACTAATATGGGCCAGCACAAGAAAATTCGACCAATGAGTCAACTATACCGCCGCGGAACCGCCGCATAAAGCCCCTTGGGCCGCGGTTCCGCGGCCGTACGGTCGATTTATTGGCTCGTTTTTCTGGTGGGCTCTTATAGTTCCCTGCTTAATTTTTTACATATTTTTAATTTGAAAAATACCAGGTTTTTAAAAAATTTCCAGATAGCACTTTTCGGGTGTCGGTTTTCGTCCGTTCGATGTTTTCAACGTCGTTTAGGTTACTACAAACCTCTAGCTTGGCTCTGATACCATGTAGGGTTTTCTTAACACCTCTATGAAGGTTTAGAAGCATCATTCATGCTATAACAATAAAATTTTTGAGGTGATAAGCAAACTATACAAAGAATCGAACTAGAATATATGAAGTAACAATTAATAGTATCAAGATTAAGAGTTAAGTTATGCTAAGTGTTGAAACTACAACCTTTGTAGTTCACTTTGGAAGACTCCTAGGCTTTGGAAAGGTCCACTTGATCAACTCCTCGTCCACGACGATCCACCCGAAGCACTTTTCCCTAAGCTTGATGCTTCCTACGATCTTTGGAAATCCTTGAAGCACAACACCCTACACAAGATGGCTAGGGTTGTGTAGGATGATGAAGTGGTTGATGTTCTTATTTATTACCTTTTCTTTTCTTTTTCTAACTCTTTTTAACCATTAAAAGAGAGCTAGGGTTTGAGGAAGAAGAAGAAGTCTCACTCTTTTCTTTTTCTAAGATAATGATAATGTAAAAGATAAAATGAGAGAGAGAGAGTGAGATCTTATCATAACTTTAACCATAGTAGAAATAAAAATCTAGATATTTCATCTAAGGTTAAAAGGCAAAAGGAATGGAAACTATGGTTGAGTTAAAAAATTGTGTAGATGAGTGTGGAAGCAATGACTCATTAACCATTTCTTTTGCCTTTAATCTTTAATGAAAAATCTAAGCATTATCTTTTCTACAATATGATTCTTATATTGCCTTCCTCTTTGTATCATCAACCATGATACATTTCATGTATGTATGTATGTGTGCACATCATCATGTACATATACATCCATGTATCCATAAGAAGAAAAGGATTTAAATAAATAATATAAAAGCCAATATTAAATCAACACTTGATTTAATAAATCCATCATATCTCATATGACCCGACTAATATTAAATGCCCGATTAAAATACAGTATCATATACTAGTATTTAATCGAGGCTCCGCGCATATCTCATATGTGCACCACTTCGTTTCGCCAGAGCCGAGAAACTTCTATGTGGGACTCTAAGACTCGTCAATACGCCAGCAGTAGATGATGATCATATCAAACACCTACAAGACGCAAGCGGTCAGCTAAACGTAACGGCCACCCGGGTATTGAGCGATCAGAATAAGAACAAGCGAACCTGTCAAAACTCCTGTCAATCCATCTAGCAACACTAACCGTACAGTCCGGTCTCTTCGTCAGATATGCTGCATATCGAGTCTAGGGATGGAATCGTCGACCCCAATAACTCAATAAGTCATGCCGGTATATGGTCTATAACAGATCGAGAAACTTACTGATAACACTTATCAGTAATATCTCAGCAGCCCTGGCCAGGGACTTCCCGTTATAGCCAATCGTGCACAGTACAGCATCAACCCCCAATACCGGGAGAGACGAAACCCCTCCTATCGCTCACTGCCTCCACATGCCTCGAGACTATACCCAAAATCCACCTGTTTGTACGACTCAGTAGAGCCGCAGTAGGGTGGAGATCAAAGTACAGTGGAGGACACACAAGACTCTATGACGATCTCGGGTCTACAGACTAACCTGTACCAGTGTCACCTGAGAACTGCTATCCGACGTATGATATAATACCATATAGGAGTTCTCGGTGAGTCCGTTCAGTGTACCCAGTCTCACTGAGCACCCGTATACTATCTTCGGTGTCAACACACCAGACGGATATGGGATCATCCATCGCCCATCATATGGAACAAGAATGGTATACGCTAGTCTAAGCTGGAATATCGATGCCCTGTCTCGATATACCTACGACTAGGAACATTTCAAGGATATGCTTATAAACTACAGATGTCCCACTAGTATGATCCGCATCATAATTCCAGTAGTTAAGCCAATATCCTTAGGGCTTTATCAACATGTACCAAATGAATATAAACATGATCAAGTGAACATATGATAAAGTAAAACCAGATAGCATACTATCATTTTGAGCAATACTGTCACCCGAATATATATATATATATATACACATCAGTACATACACTATCTCATAATGGCCTCTAGGGCATACATATATCCAACAGTGGTGCCCTTTCCGATGAGGAGACTGAGACCGGAGATGCCGCGAGGAGCTTGGAATGGTGGCCAAAGACCGAAGGACACGGATCGATCGGTATAGCTTTCCAACCTTTTCTCTAGTTGCTAGTTGTAGGTTAATGGTTCGATCCGGATTTAAAGTATACGATAGCGCCGGTTTCTAGTTTGAAAAAGTTTTTCGTTTCCGCATTTTGGCCTCGGACAAACGGCCGGGGCGCCACCGTAGACTTACAAGTACACCGAAAAGGTGATCATTAGAGAGTGAGTACATCGAAAGGTGCTCATCAGAGAATAAGTACACCGAACGAACCCGCCGAGAACTCTTAGATGGTATTATACCTATCGTCAGATAGCAGTTCTCTGGTGATATGAGTACAGGATAGTCTGTAGACCTAAGATCGTCATTTGTCTCATGTGAGTTCCCACTATGCTTAGATTACTACCCTACCACGCCTCAAAGAAGCCGTGTAAACAGGTTTTAGTTGGGTACAGTCCCAAGTCACATAGATGCGTTGAGCGATCGGAAGGGATTCGTCTATCCCGGTATAGTGAGTTGATGTCGCGCTATATTCGGTTGTCCATCACCATAAGTTCCTGGCCAGGGAGGATGAGATTTACTGATAAGAGATCAGTAGTTTCTCGGTTGGTCATGAGACTGACATCGGCACGACTTATCGGGTTATAGGGGTCTGACGACTTCCACCCCCTAGACCCGGTATGCGACACTCTAAGACGAAGAGACCGGACTGTACGGAGATAATCACTTATAGGCTCAGTAAGGTACAGACGGACTTGACTGTCGACCTCCCTTTTGACATATATCTGGGTAGCCATTGCTTACATTTAGTGCCACTGGCGTTCTTGTGGTTATGGATTTATCTAGTAACTCACTGACAGCGTATTGTAGAGTCTTTAGATTTCCACATAGAGGGTTTTCCCGGTTCAAGCGAAACGATGTAGAGGCTTTATGTTGATACGTGCAGGAGTCCGATTAAATACGTGTACTGGCTACACGGACTTTAATCAGACGTTTGGTAATACTACCCGGCTTATGTTTTAAGTCGGATTATTAAATCAATACTTGATATATATATATACATATACATATATACATACATACATACATACATATACATATACATATACATACACACACACATATATATATTCAAGTATTATGTTCACTATTCATTCTCTCTTTAGACTATTCGTGTTTTTATATGGATACACGTATATGTATTCGATACATATACTGGGGATGTATTTTTGTATTTATACAAGAATACTTCTAGAAAGAGGACACCTCATTTGTTGGATTTTCATTTATGAAAATAGAAAATGAGGTGGAGGGTGGGGTGTAATAGGAGAGCATGATTGAGAGGTATAGGAATGGTTATTTTATTTGGAAAATGGTTGTGATATTTTTCGTTGTAGGAAAAATATCTCGCTCTCTCATTCATTATGTTATGGCACACTCTCTCTCCTCTTTTCCTCTTCCTTCTTGCTCATGTGTTGAGCTCTCTCTTGAGATTGAATATGAGAGAAATAAAAGTGATAATTCCTACATCTCTCACACTTTATTCCTAACAAGTCTAGTGTGTCAGTTACTTTCTTAAAGTTCACTTTGGAGTGAAACTGAAGCTTGGATTGGTTTCCCTCGAGTGGATCATCTTTGGTTAGGACAATCGATTTTCAAGATCGTTCCCGACGGCTTAGGAGCCTAGATAGGGTCTTCCACGATTGGGTGGATATGCTATAAAGGTTGTATGATCGCAACATAGTAGCTGGCTCTCTAGTTTTGTTGCTAGTTTAGTATTTGAATCGATTTTTAGGTTGTAGTTTCTAGTGTTTGCATAAAAAAATTTGTTTTCGCTTCCGTTTTGGTCGCAAGTGGAGCGGCATGAGCACTAGGAACTACTAACACCACCACACCAACATCATATTCACTAATGTGCAATCTAGTCTAATTGATCACACATCAATTATGCGACATTTACCAACATATATCCTTATATATATCCGAACCAACTTGATCAAATACTTTGATCGGGTTAATTCGAAGCCGCAGCTAAAAAAATCCATAACCCACGGGGTTGCAAACCTGAAAATTCAAAAAAATGAAGTTCAAGTCCACCCCGTCAATAAAAAAATCCCTCATTTTCAATAAAATCAAGTCCTGAAAGACCCAAAAAGTGCCCGAGACCCTGACAGGGATCTCGGGCATGACCCATGGGGTCCCTAAGAAGCCTAGGTGAGGGGCCCACCCAAGCCCCCGGGGAAATCCCGCGGTCGCCCCCGAGCCCGCATGAAGGTCTTGGTCAGAACCAAAGACCCCCGGGGCTCGGACACAGGGCAAATTGAGAGGGTTTTCATGCAAATCTAAAACTAGTTTTGAAAAATTGGGTTTTGAAAATGCAATTGGCCACAAATACAACTACTAATAGATGAATTGGCTCTGATACTACGTTAGTGTGTGGTGCTAGGGTCACAACACTTGCGGACCGCGGCGAAATATAAAACAAAAATTTCTAAGATATAGCACCAAACACATAACCAAAAATCATTCAAATACTAATAGTTGTACAAAATTAGTAAGCTATAAATAGGGTTTTAGAATGCTACAACCTTTATAGAGTGTCCAGTCGCTTAGTGGAAGACCAAAGTTAGACTCCACGTCGTAGGGATCAAGCTTACAAGCGGGCCTTCTCGCCGAAAATGATCAATTTCGAGAGAAACCCAACCCAAACTTTAATTTCACCAAAAAAACACTTTTGTGAAGCAACTTGCTCTCACAATTTGCAAAAAAATGAGAGGAAGATGCAGTGAGCTCACTCTCTCATTTCTCCCTAGCTCTAAAAAATCAAGATAGAGAAAAAAGTGAATGAAGGAATGAGCAAGGTGAGAGGAAAACTACCATGCTAGAATAGTCTTTATTTCCATTTAAAAATAAAGCCTATACCTCTCTACAACCATACCTCATTTCATAATTAATAAAAAAAAATGGCTCATTTCTTTATTATTAATAATAAGAAATGAGGTGTCCCTTCTAGAATGTTTTATGTATCATATACATAAGTATTCTAGTATATGTATCATATACATATACATGTATTTGTATCATATACATATAGCAAATGAGAGAGAAAATGAAAAAACATAATACTAGAATACACACACACACACACACATACATATCAACACTTGATTTAATAATCCGGCTTTATAATAAACCGGCTAGTATTCTTAAACGTACGATTAATGTACGTGTATAAAATACACGTATTTAATCGAACTCCCGTATGTATCACCATACGCACCGTTATAGTATATGTATCATAGACATATACATGTATTTGTATCACATACAAATAGCAAATGAGAGAGAGAATAATCATAATACTAGAATGCATATCAATGTTTGTTTTATTATTAAATCAACACTTAATTTAATAATCCAGCTTTATAATAAACTGTCTAGTATTATTAAACGTCTGATTAATGTATGTGTATCATATACACGTGTTTAATCGAACTCCCGCACGTATCATCATACGCACACTACATCGTTTCGCCTGAGCAGGGAAACCCTCTGTGTGGGACTTTAAAACTCGAAAATACGAATCTGAAACGCTTTCAGAACAATCCCTTCATGGATTAACCCACAAGCATGTCAACGATACTAGCTGCACGTAACGGCTACTCAGGTATTGATCGAAAGGTAGGTCGACAAGAAAACTCATCCATACACAACATAGCCTATCAATGACAATCACCGTACAGTCCGGTCTCTTCGTTAGAGAGTGTCGCATACCGGGTCTTGGGGGTAGATACTGTCAGACCCCTAATAACTCAATAAGTCATGCTGATATAAAACTCATACTATCTGAGATATAATTGACATCACTTATCAGGTTATCTCAACTGCTCTGGCCATAGACTTATTATGGTCAATCAGGCACAACACGACATCAACTCCCCATACCAGGAGAGACTAATCCTTTCGATCGCTCACTGCCTCAATGTGCTTTGAGACTCTACCCAACTAAAACTTGTATGCACGGCTCTTGAAAGCCGTGGTTAGGTAAAAATCAAAATACAGTGTGAACACACACAAGACACTATGACGATCTCAGGTCAAAAGACTATCATGTACTCATGTCACCAGAGAAATGCTATCTGTATAATATCATCTAGGAGTTCTCGGTAAGTCTGTTCAGTATACGCATTCTCTAATGAGCACATGTATACAATATTTGTTGTCACACCAATGGCTGTGAGACCAACCATCGCCCTGGTCGAGGTCAAGAAATGTATACACTAGTCTATTCTGGAGTATCGATACCCAATCTCGATACTCCCACGACTAGGAATATTTAAGGATGTGCTTATGGAATCTCCAGGCCCCACCGGTATGATCCTCATCATAATCCTGGTAGTTAAGTAAAGATCCTAAGGGCTTTTTCAACATGTATTAGTAATACGTAATAGCAAGTAAAATATATACACATGAATGATAATGACAAACCAGATAGTATATTATTATCTAGAGCAAGAATGTTCTATTCATATAGGTCCATGTACAAATATAATAATTGCCTTTAGGACACCTATATTCAACAAGCACCTCCTCCTCTCCCTTCTGTCATCCTCACTCCTTTCCCTCCTCTCTCGCCATCGCTGCCCCCACGATGACGCCACCAAACCTCTGCTTCCTCATCCGCTGCTGCCTGCGACGACCACCACCTTCCAATTCAACCTCGCCCTTGTCGCCTCCGCCGTACATCCTCCTCTCGTCTATGCGGCCTTCGCCGTCCTCTTCCTTGCGCATCTATTTCATGGATTTTGTTTGAAGAGAGAGATGAGAAAGTTTAGAGAGAACGAGAGAGATGAGGGGTAAATAAGTCAAAATTGCACTGACCTAACCCCGGTTACATTAACTCACTCACTAACTCATCCTAAATAACTGCAACCTAACATAAAGTGTCATTTTAGATAACGGTAAAAAAAGTAGTTGCTGAATTTTTTTAAAATATGAAAGAAATTGGTGCCTAAATAAAAAAAACCAACTTATTGTTTTTGGAATTGTGTGCGTGTGTGAGAGAGAGAGAGACATACAAAAGCCCAAAAACATACTTATGCCAGAAAGGGACCAATATCTGTGGAATTTTTTTGGGCCCAAAATTATTTTTTTATATACAAAAAGAAAAGATCAAGTACTTCTATTCAAAACCCAAAATTATTTGGGGCCCAAAAAAATGTGTATTATAAGATAGAGATTCTAAAGTGGCCTCATATTAATTCCTTACTTTTAGGTAATACAACCTTAACCTTTGCAACTCAAATTTTGCAAAATACACAAAAGGCTGCAAAAATAAACAGGCCAATGGCCACCTTGTTGTAGGTACAACCACGACTGCCGAGGAATGGAACTACCATGAGATTTTGGGTTTGCATTATTATAACGGATGTTGATGTAAATCTCAACATATTTACTGCAACTTAATTTCCAGGCTTAATTCCAAATAAACCCTAAATCTTAAAAATACGAAAAACCTCCAAAAACTTTTTAAATACACAAGAAACTACTACAAAACTCACAAAATACACAAAAAAAACCAACCACAAAAACTTTCAAAAACTATAAGAAACCCCGAAATTCAGATGTCACGTCAGCAATAAATAGCACAGAACTGCATACCATTAGGATTTGTCGTAATTTTTAAAACATATGGGGATTTCTCGTATTTTAGCTAAAAGTTTTGGATTCTTTTTTCTGGAATTAACCCCAACTTACATGAGTTTGACTTTTCGTGGCAATATGATAATGAGTCCTGTACTAGAATCAGTCAGATACGGAAAAAAGACGGTCAGCTGAAGCTTTGTTTATAGCCATTTCATTTTAGAAATCAATATAACGACCAACTAAAATGGCTACAGGAATTGCTATAAACCTACACTTGTTCTTAGTAGCAGTTTATTTATGTAAACATTGAACAAGAAGCATAAAATCGTATCATACTTTCAATGATGAAGAATTAATAGCCAATACAAAGATGATTTGCCCGTTGCAGTAAAATTATCACAAGCACAAAGCTATCGCAATTGAGATGCTCCCGCATGTTTATATCTTCAGCAGCCTGCATAAATATTAACACATTTTATAAAATATTTGATTCTTATAATAATTATAAAAAAAAAAAGAGGGCCTATACTGATGGTAAACATAACAAGCGATTGAAGTTCATCATGATAAATCGAAAACTGAGGTTAATAAAGACGGGTAAATGATAAATCCTCACCCAAAAGCTGATCTGAGACTAAGTTGCAAGGCTCATGAAAAGACCTAACAGATTTCAAGAAAAATCAGATGCAGTCTATATCAAGCCACAAACAATGAAAAGACTAAAAAATATATGTACTGCATATATTAAGAGCATTATTCGCTATTGAGTCACTGATGCTGGAATCTTTTTGATGTCGTTGATAGATATTTGCATGAATTAATCATAAAAGCAGATATATTGCCAGAAAATATAGCAACCACATATAGACGAACATCTACTTGTCCAATTAAACAAATAATGCAGCAGTTTTCCTGCTAGTTTGGTGGTGTAGTTTTCCCACAGCCAAATGACTGCACTATTCACAAAGGATGGTTATTTAAATCAATATTTCAATATTCAACGCAAACCTCCCAAAAGGATCCGTGATTGATTTAATCTCAAGAGAAACCAGAAATGACCACGTGGCTACCTTATGTGTTGAGGAAAGGAAGAGAATTGATGGGTCTATTTCAAGTAAACCACTATGGAGTGGCTATAGAATGGGCCCTGCATTCTTCATTCTGAAAAACCATCATACACAGAGGAAGCTCGCATTTGGGCAGGGACTCCAAATCTTCAGGCATCCCGTCCCATTGCAATCAATAGGAATTTTAAGAAATATTTTATGGTGCATAATTTTCCATATATACCCATATAATTTTATGAAATGTGTTCCATTTCACTCTTGGCTATACTTGTTCCTTAGAGTTGAACATATCATCTTTTCCTTTCTTTTTGACTTCTCCAAGGTCTACGAGAATTTGGAGGATGGTAACCGCCTATCTAGAACTTGGACAAGCCGCTCTCTTGCCAATTTTTCCCCAAGAATTAGACACTTTTTTGAGGGTTGGCATCAAGTTCACGGTCAGTTGAAAAACTGTCTAGTAAATATATTTACTAGAGTTTTGGTTCATTGCAGACCCCATTTTGATGGGAAAAGGCTTAGATAATAATGATGACCCCCATAATCTAGCATTTAATAAAAAGAATTTGAAGGTTGATTTCATATGCAAACTCTTTCAAATTATAAAAGCTTGCATGTGTGCGCACAAATAGGTCAGATTTCCATTGACTTGAACCCAAACTGTAATTGTATCATTGAATATGTCAAAATTTGACAAAGTTTTTGTTATCTTTAGTAAAATTTTGTAATTTACATGTGCATCGTACATGCTCAAAATCTAGTTGGATAATTCTAGCAAGATATTCAAATCTTAAAGGTCAAATAGCTAAAACGATGATGCATAATTATTCAAATAATCAATCTCAGTTGCTCAGCTAGCTAATTGAATAGATTGAGCGTTGAAAGGTGAAAATACTCAGGACGAAGATGGCAAGCAAATTTGTACTGTACCACTATTCAGAAGAAAACTGTAAATTGAAGTCATGTGGCATCTTAAAGTGTTTTACCCATCAGAATATACTAGACTACATTCATTTTGATAGCACCTGTGTCTCATAATAGTGGGCCACAAAGAGTTGAAAAGCAATCAAATGAGGTGGAAATAGCAAAGTTAAATTTTTCTACTGTTGTTATTGATCAAGAAATATTCAGCTTGTGTTTACACAAAGATCACATAATGACCCCAGTGTATCTTGACAGCTGTGAATGTTTGAGGAATATGTGAACTGTTCTACATCAATCCCCTATAGCAAATGTGAGTACAATTCACGTACATTGTCAAGGAGACTAATGCTGGACTAATTGTCCCAAGTATAGGCAATCTAGTCTTTACTTGTCTCAATCATAATAGGGAAACAATAGAAGGAAAAAAACTCGTCGGATCCCTCTATGAACAGAATCAAAATTCGATGTGATCTTAAAGTTTGACCAGAGCCTTCCGCCCAAAAATTTCACCAGAAGCAAGTTTGAGAAGCGCATTCCACAATATACAATGAAACTATGCAGATGAAGTAATTCTTAACCTTTATTATATGCCACACTCGGGTGTGTATGAGTATAGAGTATTCTATCAAATGATTAGTGATTGAATGCCTTGTAAAGGCTGATGGAATTTTGGAGTCTCGGTGCGAAAAAACACTTAGGAGATTCAGCTAATTTAATAGTAAAGAGATGGCAACTTCAGACTTTAGATGATTGATAGGCACTATTCATGCCGCAGGTTCTTATATTCTATGAGATTCGCTGTTTGTCCACTTTACTAGAGGGTGATTCTGATTCAAGCTAGTGCGCAGCGCAGGTGTATTGTAGTGTAGGCAGGCTACAATAAAATTGCACTAAGAGGGTATGAAATTTCTTACTGACTAACTCACATGCAACCTCTAGTTTTGGCTTGTAATTTCCAAGGAAGCAAGCAGTCCTTTGCGTCTTCAAGACTTACAAAATGTTCTCCAGTAAGTATTTCTACATTCATCCTACCTTAAGACTTAAGCCCTCTTCAAAAATGTCCTCAATATGAGGAAATTTAAGAAGCTTGTTCAATAACAACGCATGAGCTTATCTATGTAAATCATTAGGTAGTTAACCCAATTTGTCACCAGTGAGCCTCGTCGATTTTGACCTTAGCGGAACCTATCATGAACACAAAAAGGTTCACATCACATTGTTTGTCGAGTAAGTTGGCTAAAGCATTCTGATCTGATTACATCTTGATATACAGCATTTGGTGACAGTGACGATGAAATATAAAATCCCTGAACAGACAACCTGACATAAAAATAAAAAACGTACAAGAGTAATCACGTTTCCTTTGCCCTATAGCTGAAGTCTAAAAGGAAAGTGTCCAAGGTCAAGGGTTTTTATCGACATCCCTTGCACGACAGCATCAATGGATAAGCAATTATAATTAGCATTCCGTAGAACAACAATATCAAAGCAAAATGACAAGATTACCTTTGCATCAAGGAGTAGAAGAAACACAAAACATCTACTGAGATGACTCGGCCGCTGGAGGAGGATGAGAGTGGCTGACGACAATCGGAGGGCGCAGAGCTTTCTGTTCCTCGTCCTTCTGCTTCCGCGCATTATACATGGCCTCCGTCTCCACCACAACCAACCTCTTAACCTAAATAGCATAAATTAATACCATACAGATGAGGATCGATATAAAATTTCAAGCAAAAAAAAAAAAGGGTTAAAAAGCATCTGTTCCTCGTCAACTTTATAAGTGCCTGGGGGCAGTTTGCTCGCACTGAAATGGATATTGAAACTTTGAGAGATGTAATCAGAAAAATTTATAGGCGGGGCGCCGGGGGGGGGGGGTGTTTCACATCTTCCCATTTACTCATAATTCAAGTTTGCAACAAATGCTTGCTGCATTTCTGCTGTATTTGCCAGTTTTTATTCGACTGAACACAGAACGTGCTTCGAATTTCAAAATCCTGCAACAACAGTTAAAAACAGGCAATGCTGATTGCAACTAAACTTGCATCAGATGCTTCATTTTCCATTACATAAAACCAAACAGCCCCTTTTAGTATCCATCGTTTCGATAAAGGCTACAAAATCGATGATGATGATGATGATGATTGAAGTCAAAATTGGACTTGGAAGACCTACCTGATTGAGCATTCCGAGGAGGGAGGGGGTGGTGCGGTGAGAGACGGTGCGGTGGCAGCGGCGGAGGCGCATGGCGCTGAGGGTGCGGCGGTGGAGCTTGCGGGTCCCAGGGAGGCCTCGGACGAGGGTTATGTACAGCTTCGAGCTCCATTCCACCGGCACGCTCGACTTGAACGCGTTGAAGGCGCTGCCGCTCATCGGAAGCCGATTCGATGCGGAGATACGAGATCAGGGTTTCGTTGCTGCGAAGAGAGATGGAAGAGTAAGGACTTGGATGGTAAACGGTGGCCCGTTGGGCCCATTAAGTAAACTCGGACTTTGGTCAAAGGCCTTTTAAGAAAACTCTGCCGCCAATTTAAACAAGAGGGCAAAAGGCCGTTATTAAATTGTTTTTATGACCGGTTTGGATATCATCGTTCCGGGATCAAACATGCGACTTCCCACGTTGAAGAGAAAATTGATACCGGTTGATTTACGGTTGGCTACGATTTCTGCAGAAAATGAGGAGAATAGGATGGGTTTCACTCCCTTCTTTAAACCTCGTTTTTCCTGCATGTAGTTTGTAATGCTTCTGAATTACATAGGTGGAGAAAGATGCATGGGTGCCATTGGTCAAACCAGAAAAACAGATCGACGTGTGGCTGTGCTCACACACTCAATCCTCTTCGTGTGTTTTCCTTGAGTGGGATTACTTAATTAGAGCAAAGAGTTAGGACCTGTTTAGTTGGTTGTTAATGCGAAAAGACCTATTAGAAAAAATGTTGTTGAAGAAAACTTTTTAGGCAAAAATGTTGTTGTAAAATATGTCTTTTGATTTGAAAAGCTGTTAGGAGTTGCAGAAGTGTTGTTGACTGTTTAAACCATAAAAACATCATTTTTCTTAATATTTGAGAGAAATCGGTAAAAAACATCATTTTTTTAATTTGCAATTTACTGTCAAAAGATTCACAAAGATCAAAATATCTGCAGAAAAATATTTGAGATCCATTCTCTCGATTTATGGATTCTTTGTCGAAGTCGAGAGGTTTCGATCGCCTGATGCATGAAACTCAAAACTTGGATCTCGTCGATCAATCTCTCGATGATCGCGTCGAGCTTAGGAGCCTCGATCGTCTAGGGTTTTTCGTCATCATCATCTTTTAGGGTTTCGATTGCTCTGGGGACTTCGATCGTATTGAATTTAGAGTTTCGAACTGGGGAGATGATGAGGAGAGAAATCAAGTACAAGGGTCTGGCTGGGATGATGATGATGAGAAGATGATAGGAATGAAAAAAATTTAGGAAGAGTTTTTTCCCGAAAGTTTCATTTTTTAATTTCTGAAAAAAAGAGATTTTCTTTTTCTTCTTTAGCTCCGAAATATTTTTTTGGTATAGGGCCTATTGGGTATTTTTTCTTCAAAAGTGATTTTTAAGCTTCCAAAGAGCTTTTGGGAGCTCAAAACGCCCAACTAAACGGGCGCTTAGAACTAGAACATACTGGAACAATATGTTAGTATTGGTTAATTAGAACTGGAATTTAAAGTTCTAAATTTGGTGTTAGTGATGAATGGAACTAGAACCAACTCTAAAAGAAAAAATGTTCCAACTAGAACTTTTTTATATGCAAAATGAGTGTTCTACCTTTAAAAATTATCACACCTATTTAGATGGAACAAAAATTAAAATCAGAACCACTAAACCTCAGCCTCCCCTCTCTTCCCCCTTCTCACTCTCTCTCCCCCTTCTTTTCCCTCTTCCTCCATTTTCTTTCTGTATGCTTTCAAATCTTTTTTGTCATTTTTTTATCGAACAAATCCAATTATTTCAACACAAAACTTCTCGATCTATTTTCAATCCATCTAATTTAAAGACACCCAAAATTAATCAGAAAATATAAAAATTATTTAAATCTGTACGTAACCCTTATTTGATCAAACTAAAAGAAAGATATGTTTAATTATGTTTTATCAGCATACAGTAATCTCATTTTCTATAATTAAAACAATAAATTAATTTTTAATCTTAAAACCATTTAGAAACAATTAAATATTTTCTAATTGAGTTTATATATATAATTTGGACTTCACCAATAAAAATAAAATGTAGTTTTAAAAGTTCTTGAATCCTATAAAAAAAAGTCCTAGTTTTATAAAAGTTCTATGAAATTGTTTTAGTTTCAAAAGTTCTATTTTTATCGAAAAATTTTAATTGACTAACAAGCCCTAAGAACCTGTCTCAACTATCACGTCATATGGAGTTTTTTCCTCTCATTTCTCTCTTACTTACACGGGATAAAAAGGAGCTAACAAGTGAATAGTTGAATAGCGGACAAAGAGAAGGAAATGGAGATTTTGGGTCTCGAGGACTTTTCTTGGTTGATCGCAGGAGAAAAATGACTTTTTGGATAAGGAAATGGAGATTTTGGGTCTCGAGGACTTTTCTTTGCGCTATTCATTTCGAAGGCATAGGATAGACAACGAGAAGGTTGCTTCCCATGCCAGTTGCGTTTTTCAGTTTATTCTCCCAACTCTAATGTTCCTTTAGAGGGAGAATTGAAATTCAATAAAAACACACAAGAAATACCTTACTTGTTTCTCGAGAAAAAATGAGACACAAGCTCGGCATTGTTTGATTTAGATAGTTTCCTTTGAAAAAGAAACCTTTATCATTTTTGTTTGTTAGTGTAGCATTTAGGTGTATAGATCTTAATATCAAATCATGGCGGCGGAAAAAGAAGATCTACACACAAGGTTCTACAAGAATTACCTTAACCCGAAAGTGATGGGATCTTTATCCTCGCTCATGTTACCACGACGAAGTTTGACCTTCGCCTCCTTGCAACGGCCGGAGAGAAACCACATTCTTGACGAGCGAGAATTTGCCACGTGATCACCTCGTAAGCCAATGCTCGATAGAACTTGAAGAAGAGAAGACGACGGCTCAAACTTTAGCAATCTCTTAGAATTCTAAATCTTTTATTATTAACCCTAGTCCCATGCATCACACATATATATATGGGCCACTAGAAGGGGCATGTATTGGGTCGGGTGAAGCTAATAGCTAACATACTCCCACTCCCACTTTCGAGTGGGTGCCGTTCATAACTCCTTAAGCCGGTTCCCTGAACCGTTGACTCTCTGAGTCAATTGTCTCCTTAAGAATCTCATTTTCCATCATTGTTCATACCCATATATGTTGGTGCGAGGTGGACCGTTGAGAACATGCAAGCAGGTGGCCTTGCAGCCAGATCCGTTAGGATCAGCACTGTAATGATTCTGAATTTGCTGTACGAAAAATTTTCAATTTAATGTATAAAAAGGAGTTTATAAGCCTGAGTACAATTTAAAAGTTAATTTTTGTTAAGAATGGCAAGAAACGACTTGTAGCTTACTGGTAAAGCCTTGCACTATTGTGATGTAGCCTCTCTGTTCGAACTCCATCAGGCACATTACATTTTTTCTGATTTTTCTTTTAAACTTTTTGGAAGCCCAAAAGTGCGAAACGGACACGTGGTAAGAATCCAACGGCACCTTTCACCAACTTGGCCGGCGAGAAGCCTATTAGGGCCGGCGGGGATGGCCCTCCCATAGGCAATGGACCCCGGGTTTTGCACACTTGTCATTTTCCCTATCCCCATTACCCCTGCTCCGTTTGATTTTCCTACAATCAAACAGAGACTTTAATTTCACCTTAAAATAAAATTTAAATGCATTTTAATTCATTCTTTCAATTCCAAAACCCTAATTTCATATTATAAATACTAGCCCATGTCCTAGCCCTTCCTCATTCTGAAAATTCTAACCAAAACTATCATATTTTCTCAAGTACAAGTGGAGTAGAAGTGGAGTTAGCCAACGACCAACTTCCGACGAGGAATCGAGGCTATTCCGGCGACCCCGCGACGCCGCAATAACCAATCAATCTTCTTCAACCTTTCCCTAAACTTAGTCACTTATAAGTCCCTCCCCATCTATCACGACCAGGAAAAGGCACTTGACTGGCACTTGAATCATGTGAAGTCTAAAGGACCCCACCTAATCCAAGTAAGCCAAAAACCCAGAAATCTAAATCTTTTTTGGGAAAATAGTGGAGGTGCAGTTTTGAAATAAGGTTATTGAAATCAAGTTTTTTTCTAAAAAACATAGATAATAGTATACGAAAACACAATGTTTATATTTAACTTTAAAACATCTTCGTCATTGAAAATTTGAGCAGCACATCCTTTGTAAAACTTAACCCGAAAACGGTACAAGCAATAATATATAAGGCATCCCCAAGCGGAAGCTAGCTCTTCGCCAACTGGCGAAAACAACCACGCAAGAAATATAAGCATACAACGTTGAAGGCGAGGATCAAAACTCAGAAAGAAAGCAAGAAAACTAAACATCATCGGGAAAATCCAATCAATAAAGAATAATACATAACCGCAACTCTAAGGCCGAAAGAATATACAAACTATGGTTTCTAAGTCTGCTAAAAATACAATTCTAGTTGATGGAGCTTTTAACCAGATACAACTGAATATACAATAAAAGTATAATGGCGGTCACGATTCAAGTGAACCCACATACTAAAGCAATCACCCAGAAGAAAGTGGTGTGCCCGCGACGCCGCGACGGAACCAGTATGGCTAAACCTGAAAGAAACTGTGGCACAACGAGAATGAGTTGCCAACTCGTGAGTAAAAGACATTACTGAGTAGAAATCACATGTATGACGATCTCTTAGGTCATACAATACAGTACAATAATAATAGTAGCATGATAATATCGAGTAACAGTAGAGGTGATAATATAGACACATGTGTATGGTCAGGTACTCGTGTCCGTGTCATAAAATAACTACATGTTATGTATGCTATGCATGAATGCATTTTCAATGGGTATGTCCAGCATCGACATACAAAAATCATGATAAACCTGAGTGTCAAATATCGACACTCAAAAATATCATGAAAACCGTGTCCATCAGCGACATGTAAAACTCGTATATCTCGAGCTCCGTCAGTCCGGATCGGCCCAAATCTTCTGATTACACGACTACGGTCGGTATCCTCCGGATGTCCGCGGCGCCAAATATCACCGGTTGGTAGTGCTCCCCTACCGGGCTCAACGTCTCTCTATATGACCTTCTTGCCCCGGGATACCGCATCGGATCTACCATGTACCCGCAGATGGCGTCTCTCTCATTGAATCGGGTATGTGTACACACGTGGCTCAAGAATGGAGAAAACTCATGGTGGACGTCACACATATCATATCACAAGAAACCACATCTTTTTTTAAAAGTTTAGTATATGTTTTCAAATTCACATGCGGTTTCCCCAAATCCAGAAATCTCATGGAAAAACCGAAATCTCATAATCATGAGTATATAATGAGATAATGGATATCGGCATCGAGCCCAACTGCAGTATATAATCAGAATGTAGGTAAACAAATGCATGCGTCATCTAAGTACGAAATGCAATGTCAAAACTAGCATATGATATCAGGAATGCTAAACAATGCTACTCAACTACAACTATCAGTATACAATGTAATAACAGTTACTACAGTGTGCGTGACATGGCAATTACCGATGATGATGTGTGTGAGCCGGCAAACAAGTGTACGTGGAACATACGCATCATCGGTAATGGTACAGGTGTCCTAGCAGACGAGATCATAATCGAAGGTAATCAGCAAAAGCAACAATAAGGTATATACAACTATATACGAGCCATACCATTTATCGTGTTTAAATAGCACGAATCGTTGTTTTTAGAAAAGTAGGGACTACAGTGCTTTGAGAAAAGAGATATTTTTTGAAAATCCGTAGCGTCCCTCATTTTATTCTTTGAAAAAGTCTACGATTCGTCGGTTTTGAAAATGGGTATGACTCGAGCCTAAAATTAACCTATATCTAAGCAACTAAAGACTAAACTAAGAACCTAGTCGAAGGTGATAAGAAATCTATAATATCCCGAGTCGATATATCTAATGCTCGGCGATCCAGCCTCATATCATCACGTAAGGTATTAATACATCATACGACATCCTCGAGTCAAGAGTGCGGATCAATCATCATATACATATCGTACGGTAAAATCCATCGTACGACATCCTAAAAAATTGAGGGTACGGGTCACATATCATATATATCATCAGTCGTACGGTATCATCATCGTACAATATCAATATCAAGGGATACGAATCTAAAGTCTCGTACAAATCTATTATCATCAATTCACATGTTATCGTATGTATGAATACATATCACCCAACGATCCATCATAATATCATATCACATATCATATCACGACTCAATCACATATCAAAATCTCACGGCATCATGCCCGATCATATCGACTCATCTCCATATCATATACTATCCTCATCTCACATGTATATGTATATATATAAACACACACACACACACACACACACAAAACCAAGTGTGTGTGTGTGCGCGTGTGCGCGTGTGTGACTACACATATCCTAAGTTCAAGACTAAGGTAAAATCCTCCTACGAACATGCTTATTCCAGTCCTACGGTTTCATAAAACTCTATTTGCTAAGTATCCAAAACATGCACTATATAATATATAAATAACCCATCCTTTGTTTGCGGGGGTGCTATACGCCATCCACCCGACTTCTCCCGTAGATATACATCTACTCATTTTGATCCTCGCTTACCTAAGTCGACGACGCCACACTCTCCCTTGTCGTACGTTGTCCACACGGGGTACCTACAGTTTTCAACACATTATATCGTAAACACGAATCAAACATGAAAACTAAAGCGGTACATGAAACGCACATAGGTTAGAACCTACGGTCTACGTGTGCAAGAACAACCAAACAACCCTCGTCATTGACGTACAAACATCAATCGACCGAGACAAAACACAAATACCAAAACTCAATTTACTAAAACCACAAAACTCAAAACAGCAACTAAGGAAATAGCTCCAGAATTTGACTTGGGTAATTTGGGACTAAACAAACAATATAGAGGCTAGGTTACAAAGTGTATGAACTACAGGCAAAACTACAACACCATCCTCTGACATGGGCCCGGCGAGATGATCAATTTTCCCGGTGTCGCCGGTTATATAGGGGTATTTTGAGTTCGTCTCTTTGTGGTGGTCTTCTAGTGGTCCTACTAGGTCTATGAAGTTGTTTGTTTTTCGTATAATCATCCCAGATTACACCAGATTCCCTGTAGTCCCAAAGAATTCACAAAACCGATATCAGAAAGATTAAAAAACTCAAATCTTGGATTTTAAATGCTCAGTTTGGTCCAGAATAACACTAACAGGTTTATGGTTATTAATTACTCTCAAATACACCATCACAATGTTGGATAGTGCCCTCAGAGTCAATGATTGCGGATGTTGGAGATAGTGCCCTCAGAGGCAGGTACGTGATTGCAATGATTGCGGAGGACCTATACCGGTAGGACAGTCTTACTCGAGATGATAGTATGCTATCTGGTTTGCCTTTATCAGTCGTGTACAGTTTCAGGTGACTGATCACTGTTACACTTTGATAGAGCCCTTAGGATCTTGCTTTACTACCAACAGTATGATGGCGATCATATACGTGAGAGTTGGGTGGTTTATACGCATATCCTTAATTATTGTCCCTAGTCGTGGGAGTTTCGAGACAGGGCATCGATACTCCGGAGTAGACTAGTGTGTACAGTCGAGACCCCGACGAGGGGCGGTGGCCGGTCTCACAAGCCACTGGTGTCAGTTGGATCACCTAAGATGTATACAGGTGCTCATTGGGTTATGAGTACACCGGACAGGACTCGCCGGGAACCTGCTAGTTGGTATTATACATATCGTCAGATAGCAGTTCCCTGGTGACATGTGTACAGGTTAGTTCATTGACCTGAGGTCGTCATTTGTCTCGTGTGAGTTCCCACTGTGCTTTGATTTCTACCCTACCACGGCTCAAAGGAGTCGTGCAAACATGTAGTTTTTGGGTACGGTCCCGAGCCACATGGAGGTACGCGAGCGGATCGGCAGGGGATTCGTCTCTCCCGGTATTGGGGGCGAGATCGTGCTGTGTCTAGGAGAGCCATTACACAAAGCCCACGGCTGTGGCAGGATATTTACTGGTAGGTACTCCAGTAGTATCTCAGGTGTTATTGGGCTACACTCCGACACGACTTATACTGCTATTGGGGGTCTGACGTTACTAGCCCCCTAGGCAGATATGCGATACTCATAGACGAACGGACCGGACTGTATATACATTGTCACTGTTAGGCTCAGTAGGGTTTCCGGGTGAGTTCGCTCATCGGCCTCCCTTAAGATCAGTCCATGGGCAGCCGTTACGCATAGCTAGTGCCGCTGACGGTTTGTGGTTAAACCCACTGCCAGGGTACTGACGAGTCATTAGAGTTCCCCACAGACAGTTTCCCAAGTTGGGCGAAACGTTGTAGAGGCCGTATGGTTTTATGGCAGGGTTCGGAAAATGCACGTGCGTTTACGCACGTGTCAGATTTCGGGCAGATAATACTGGTGGGCTTTGGTTTAAGCCGGATCCGAGTATTATATTGAGTAGATATAATATCTTTGTCTCAGTTGCATTTGTATTCGGTCGTAATACAAATGCGGGTATATTTATACGGTTACGGGGTTATCCTGAAATTTGTTTCGGGATCACTTTTGGAAGTTGCCAGTTTCCAGTTTTCTATCAGCCGTTTTTTAACGTTCGGTTAAAGACGGATTTATCTTTTCTTGGATGAGCGTGTGTCATGCTTCTAGAAGGTTCTAGAAGAGGTGACTAGGTTAGAATGGTGTTGATGTTTCATTGGTTGCTTTCTTTGTGTTCACACTTTGTGTTCACACTAGATATTTATTTGTGTTCACACTAGATATTTATTTGTGTTCACACTAGATATTTTCTCTTGTGGTCACTCTCCTCTCTCCTACACTCACCCCCCACCTCCTATAAAATGGCCGGCCCCTCCCCTCTCTCTTACACACTTGATGATCGTGAAAAGATTATGATAGTTTTGGGGTGTAAGGAAATTTCATTGCTCATTTCATTCCATCACCCGATTCAAATGGCGACTTCATTAACCGTTCGTCCATAGTTTTGGACGGAACGAGACAAAGTCTTCTACTCATTCTCTACTTCAATCTTGGTCGTCTCTTTTAGCAAACTTGACGACCGAGTTGCCTCGAGTCAGAGGCGGGAGCCCGTTTAAAGAATCGTTGACGTGGTGCCACCTGGACGACCAGATCGGAGATCGAAGAGATCGGAGCAGCCGCAACGGAGCGTGTGATGATGGTTAAAGAACGAAGGACTCGGATCGTTCGGTATAACCTTTCTACTCTCTTTACAGTTTGTTAGTTTAGCAATAATGGCAGATCCGGGTTATAGTATACGATAGCGCCAGTTAAAAAGTTTTTGTTCCACATTTGGCGTCTGTAGACGGCCGGGACGCTACCGTAGACTTACACACAACTCATGAAAAGCCCTAACCTTCATCTAGGAATTCTCAAGGTTCACTAAACCACACTTGGTTAACTCTAAACTAGTATAGAATGCAAGGAACACTAAATATTTAGCCAGAATTGAAGGGTTTACCTCATTTGGCAACTCAAGAATTTTCTTGAGTTGTCCAAAGTCTTCAAAATTCCAACTTGATCACACCATGATCTTTGTAGTGAGCTTGTGCACCATTTTTACGAAGGGGGTATAAGGTTTTGTTTGAGTTTTTGGGATGACCATGGAAGTGGAGGAGGAGGATGAGAAGGAGATGAAGAAGAAGAGGAAATGAGGAAATGAAGAAATGAAGGTAGGAGGAAGGTGTAGAAGCCTTTCACGCCCCCTCTCTTTCTCTCTCACCCTCACATGACACAAGTCACCTCACTCTCTCTCTCTCTCTCTCGTCTAAATATCTCCTCTTTTTCTTTTTTTATTTTAAAACTTAAAAAAATCATTTAAAGCAAGAAGAACCATGGTGCATATCAACAAAAAATGTAACAAGTATTTGTAACATGCTATGGTGCATGTCAATAGCATAAACCAGATTAATGAATGATTAGCGAAATATTAATCCAGTTTAACATAATTGCATATAATTAATTTATAAAATATCTAAATCACTTAAATTCCTTCAAAATCAATATTTGATATAAACTTCCAAATATTTTCCAAACCACGGTATATAATTATACCCTTTCATTAAAACTAATCTCCAAACTTTAAATATTCATAATATTTATTAATTTAATTATTTAAATTCCCAAAAACAATATTTTATTTTATGAAATGTTACACTATCTTTCATTTTCCTCTTTGAAATCTCTTTTCAAAACCAACATCGGTAAGTGGAGTTAATACCGATGTTGATCTTCTAAACCCTAAAAACCCATCCTTTTTCTTACCTATTGTTTATACAACTTTTACAGAATATTTGTAACATTAGTATAAATGTTTAGAATAAATTTCAACCTAGAATTTTGTGTAAAATAACTTTAATCTAACTTTTACGCTAAAATACCATGAACTTTACATATTACCTTTTAGTATGTTTTTAATACTATACCTTTAGGAAACTTTACAGGGTAATAATCTACCCCTCACAAACACACATGTTTCCATAGCACGATATATCTTGAACATATTTTTGTTACCATATATTTCATTAAAATACCATGTACTATAAAAACGGTTTTCTTTTAGATTGTATTTAAAATCCCTTTGTGATTGTGCCTCTACAACCTTTTTTAGGGGACCCGCTATTGGATAGTGCAGATTATCGCACATTCTTGGACTAGTAGAGCGAGATGCAGATCTCCTCATGAAGCATTTGTTTTCGAAAGGTTTTTAATACGATTTTTAAGAAAAACTAGATTTTCTACTTAATAATAAAATTAATTTTTAATAATTATATAAATATTACAAATCCATATATTTTCAAAATATAATAACTTTATATTTTTCTCAAATAAAAAGAATTACAAGTTTCATCAAAATACCATCAACATATCAATACAAGACAATTTACAGCAAAATACCATGAACTATTCAAGTTAAGGTAATTATCACCAAATTGCCCCAATTCTTAAAATACACATCCATGGAAACTCTAAAGAATATAAATAATTTCTCGAGCTTATTTTGAAACTATATATTAAAAATATTTTACATAAAACCTTCTCGAGCTATATAAAACACCATTAAGGACTTTAGTAATTATAGATTTAAGCGGGATCAATTCTCTTGAGCCTCAGGGAGCCGGAGAAAGTGAGTGCTTGCCTATTTAAGGTAGAAAACTTAACGGTGTTATAAATGGTAATTGTCTTGGAAAAAGACATAAATCCTGCCGTCCATGTGCAGCAGTTACCGATAACGCCCGAATCTAATTCAGGATCCAAATCATTTTTAAGTATCCGACTCAAGTCTGAGTCTAAATCAAGCTTGAATTCAATCCAAATCAGAATCCAATTCAAACATGAATCCAAACTCTAACATGTATACTTGAACCTGAATTTGAATATCAGAACCATATCAACATGCAAATATGACTTGACCTGACCGAATTATGGCTATGACTTGACATGACTACAAGCTTATATCCTGATTGAACAACTTGTATCCATGGTCTCGGCAAGTCTGATAATTATAATCTATATAATACATTACGGGGTTAACGGGGTAGATTGGTATGGAATGTATTAAAAGTGGCACGATGATGGTCACTAAAAGACATCTACATGAACTCTTATGCCATTGTCTCGTGGGTTTTGATGGGGCCTTGTACTTACATGTTACCATAGTCCACGGGATAGCTGGACTCCTCTCGTATACACTGATACCTTCTGTACCAAGGTACAAACAACTACGTTAGAATAATAAACTGATACCTGTATAACTCAACAGTTTCCTTCCACGTTACTTATACTATTCTTTTCTTTCTTTTGGGACTTACCGAGCGCTAGTTCGCTGAAGACATTCCTGTCTTTTCTTTCTTTGGAATGTTCATCAAGAGAACAAGACTCTCTCGAGATCGAGCCTAGGCAAGAGGACGTGGACCAGATCACCGAGCAGCAGGATTTCTAGTTTACTTGTACTTACTTTTTATTTCACATGCCATTGTTTAGGCATTGCTTTTATCATTGTACTTTCCTTTTCAAATCAGTTGTATTGTAAAGATGAATATTAATAAAAGTTGCTGTTTACATTATATCTTTTGTCATTTCTTGTGCATTTCATATATTGCTTATTTACGCTTAACGTATTTATTTTTGAGTAAATACGTCGCGTTCCTCGCCACGTCTCCTTTCTCGTACACCGGAAAGCGGGGTGTGACAAGCACAGAGATCTCTTTAAAAGAAAATCAATATAAACAATATGTTACACTCATGAAATCTCATACCCAAGATCTAATCAGGCATGTCTTCTAAAATACCTTCGATCCTTCTCGGAAGCGTACTTAAATACCGAGGTAGTTTCTCGATTCATCGCACTCTTAAACTTCGCCATTATGGCGTCCATAAGAGTTGGCAATGCAATTCAACCAGGAGACATCCCAATGGATCTTTCTCCGGCTCTAAATCTCTAGGTCTGCTATTTACCCACTTTTCTGACACTGCCTTGAATGTGTGGTATATAGTCATCGCAACAATTAACAGTAGTCAAAGCAGCAGACGTTCATAACATTCCTACCCAAACAGCCCAGTGTCGATAAGTTTATATTGATTGCTCATCTTTCCGTGAATGAAGTCATCATAAGAGCTCACACAGTGAGAGATTGGATCCATCCCTCAACCTATTTACGTACACGGTCTCTGCGCAGGTCGTATAGCAACGTGTTACGGTATAAAATTCTTTCCCTAAGAGTATACACCATTAAAATTATGCCATACGGACCCAAGTCAAATCACCCTGTGATTGACTTGCCCGGTCATATTGCCATGTGATATGCTTGGGATCTCCCGACAAGCTCGCACCCCGTGTGATGAGTCAGACCCTAAGTCCGACTCTGTGTAAAACAGGTAAAGTGTCCATGGGATAACCACTTCGGTCACTCAGCATATAGAACATCGCAATCTCAACCTAACCTAGTTAGGACGACTCTGTTAAGCGCTCCTACTATCGCCATACCCTGTATGCAACAATACGGTCACTGCTCCGAGCAAACGATGTCTTGAACTTAGTCTCACCTTCGTATACTTCCCTAGCACAAAAGGGATCTCTCGTATGAGAGAGTTCCTACCTGCTGATGTATCTTTATTAAATGTGTGCCCTGCACATATCGTATACCCCGTACACTTCGTGTATCTTGTACACTTAAATTTATACTCCATTCTAGAAAGAGTTAAACAAAATAGACATATCCATCCCAGATAATAAAGAAATAAAGCAACACATCATCAATCATAAAATATACGTCTATAAAGTCGCCACATACAAATGAATAATGTCAAACGTAATAGAAAGTCACTACATATCTAAATACATGGTCGTCAATAAGGACGCAGCCATAAGGCCCTAGTATGCTGTACAAAATACTTCTCGACAATTCTTTTTGTCAGTGGGTCTGCGACCATTTGATCCGTAGAGATGTACTGCAGCTTGACTTTCTCTTTCTCCTGCCTCATAATAAAATGGTACTGAATCTGAATGTGTTTTGACTTACCGATAGCCGACATGCTATCGCAATTAAGGATCACCATATCTGTAACATTTTGAAAATTATAAATATTATTTTATAATTTAAATGAGAATATTATGGGTTTTACAGAAATAATACCGAATATGGATTTGAGTTTTTCGGATTGACATCCGTATGTATATTTATTTTTGGAATTTGGAAAATATGAGATATTTTGTTATGGCAAGTGTTTTTGTTTTTAGGAAATGATATGGGATTTTTGTGATATTGTTAAGTTATTAGAGAGAGAGTGAGAGGAGAGAGAGCCCATACCCATACCCACACCCTCTCTCCTCACAAATATCTCCTTCCTCTTCTGAAAAATATCCCAACTCCCAAACCCAAACTTCACCAAAAAGCCAAGATTTCTTTATCTAAATTTATGGTTGAAGCCAAGTTTTGCAACTAGAACTCCCAAGACTTCAAGTGAAGACATCCTCAACTTCACAAATCCATTGAAGCTCCATCAAGAGCTTGGATTTCTGCTTTTCATCACTCTAATTGGTAAAGTTCCCTCTTTTCACAAGTTCTTTAAGTTTTTAAGTATTTGGTCATGGAAAAGGAGAGTTTTTTCTTAAAAATTGTATTTTTATGGGTTGAACTCTTTTAAGTTTGACTTTTTGAAGTGATCCACTAATAGTGATGGATCTAGTATACTTTACTTGGCGATTACACCTTATTTTGGGAAGTAGAGAGTATTTTGATGCAAGAATTTGGATTTTCGAAGTAAAACAATTTTTCGAAAATTCATTTCAGTAAAATCCTTCTACATACGTATGCTCCAAGACATAGAGAGTATTTTGATGCAAGAATCTGTGTTTCATGATTTTTCTTATGCAGATGTCTGGGCACGTGCAGACTTCACATGATTCAAATGCCGATCATGTGCCATTTCTGGGTCGTGACAATACCCTTTGCATGTGGCACTATAGTTAGATTCTCTAAGAATCTGCGTAACCAAACCGACTTTTGTGCTGCAGCATAGGCCGCCACGTATCCCGCCTCCATGGTGGAAAGGAAAATGCAATTCCGCTTCTTACTACACCAAGAGATGGCCCCGCCATTGAGTAAGAAGGCATATCCCGACGTCAACGCTCGCACATCCAGATCGCCGGCCCAGTCGGCATCTGTATAGCCCTCCAGGCGAGTGTCTGATCCACCATAGCACAAAGTATAGTGGGCTGCCCCATTTAGATATCACAAGATCCGCTTCACCTTCTTCTAATGAGTAACACCGGGGTTGGACTGATATCTGCTCATCAGTCCCACTGCATAAGATATATCGGGTCTTATATACACCATAGCATACATGAGACTCTCGATAGTGCTCCTATAAGGAACATTCTGCATCTGCCTTTTCTCCATTTCGTTCTTGGGACACTACTCTAGACTTAGCGCATGATTCTTTGCAATTGGAGTCCCAATGGATTTGCAACCGTTCATGCTGAACTATTCCAAGACTTTCCTAATATATGTCTCCTGAGACAAACCTAGGGTACTCTTGGAGCAGTCCCTCAGAATCTGAATCTCAAGCACAAACTGGGCATCGCCCATATCCTTCATCTTAAAGGTGGAGGACAACCAACTCTGAGTGGCATTTATGGTCTCTATGCTGTTCCCTGCCTGCAAGAAATCGTCGACATACAACGATAAAATCTCGAATCTTTTACCAGCTTGTTGTAGGTAGACACAATTGTCCTAATCGATCATCTTAAAACCATAGCCTAGTACGGTTTTATGAAATCGAAAATACCAGACTCTGGAAGAACATTTCAAGCCATAAATAGACCTTCTCAATTTGCATATCTTGCGCTCGAGGCTTTTGGCTTTGAAACCGGTGGGCTGATCCATATAAATCTTCTCTTCCAGTTCTCCATTGAGAAAAGTTGTCTTGACGTCCATCTGGACTGATTTAAGATCCATCTGCGCTACTAAAACCAGAATTAGGCAAACGGAGACAATTTTCACCACCGGGGAAAATGTTTCATTATAGTCCACACCACTCCTTTGGGTGAACCCCTTCGCCACCAAGCTTGCCTTGCAACGCTCTATTGTCCTATCCTCCTTCTTCTTAACCTTAAAAATCCACTTGTTTTCAATGGTCTTGCATATAGCAGGAAGATCCGCCAAGTCCCAGACTTGATTCTTCCTCATGGACTCAAGCTCCTCCTCCATCGCGGCCTTCCACTCTTCCTCTACAGGTCCTGAAATAGCATCTTCATAGGACTTGTGTTCCGAAACATCATACGGCACAACCATGAACGCTTCCCCCTTGATCTCGAAGCGTTGACGAGGTATTTGTCCACGGGACGATCTACGAGACATTTAAGATTTCGCAAATGGTTTCGAGTCATATGCCGGTATCTCACTCCCACTGTCCCCAGACAGTAGAGAAACTGATTCCTCTTTAAGTTCTGGATGATCAGTGGTCTCCTCGACTTCGTACAACCCTAAATCCCTAGCTACTTCTCCTTTATGTGAAAATTCTTTCTTGAGGAATTCGACATTTCATGACTTAATCTCGGTCACAGTCCCATCGTCATGCTCACGTAAGAACACATATTCCTTAGAGTACTTGGAATAGCGTATAAATATATATTTCATCCCTCTAGGGACTAACTTCCTATACCGATGTGAAATGTTGTGTACATAGGCAATGCACCCCCATGGACGTAAATGATCCAACACTGGCTTATCATCCGTCCATAACTCGTAAGGTGTGGACTAAACCGATTTAGAAGGTACTTGGTTAAGAACATAAGCTGTTGTCATCATCGCATCTCCCAAAAATGATATAGGAAGATTAGCATTCGCCATCATGCTCGTAACCATATCCAGCAACGTCATATTTCGTCTCTCTGCAACACCATTTTGTTGCGGAGTGTAAGGCATCGTCAGCTGTCTGACGATCTCTTTCTCTTCACACAGTCCCCTGAACTAACCCAACAGAAATTTTCTACCACGGTCCATTCTCAAAGTCTTAATGCTTTTGCTCAATTGATTTTTCCTTTTTTCTGATATAGCGCTTGAAATAATCCAAGGCTTCAGACCAATAGGAAATCAAAAACACGTGCCTATAATGGGAGTAGTCGTCTATGAAGGTGATGAAATAAGGTGCACCGCTACGTGCCTTCACATTGACTGATACGCATATGTCAGAGTTAATGAGTTGCAATGGAGCACTCGCTCTCTTTTCCATTCCGAATGGCTTCTTAGTGGCCTTACCCGTGAGACAATATTCGCACGTGGACAGTTCGACCTTGGCAAGTGTACTAAGTAGGCCACCCCCGGCAAGCCTTGTCATTCTATCATGTCCAATGTAACTTAACTTTCTATGCTATAATATAAATGCATCTACAGAACTATTCACAGTATACGAATAAACAAATAAAATATCTTTATTGTCAAAAGAGTCACAATCCAAAATAATAAGGCTATTTATGAGGCATCCAACACAAAACAGATAATTATTTAAAATAAGTTTTACAGAATTATTCTCAAATAAAACGCTAAATCCTACGCTAATTAGCCTAGCCACTGATAAAAGGTTCCGCCGCATCCTGGGAGTATATAAAACATCATGAAGAAGCCACGTGTTTCCTGAACTCGTAGGTAGCCGATACGTCCCGATACTTTGCACCTCGACATATAACTCGTTCCCCATATAAATTTTCTGGTTCCCAGCGGGTACTCTTTTATACACTACGAACCCTTCCCTGTTTCAAGAGATGTGGTCCGTTACTCCCAAATCTACAATCTACAAATTTGTACAGTCAGCTATCAACACTGTACTAGCAACTAATGTTGTATAGTGAGAAGAGCGAGAGCTTACCTTTCTAGGCCCCTTGCAATCACGAGCAAAGTGACTTGGCTGCTCACAGTTGAAGCATGCATTCCTCTTAGCTGATCTTTTCCCGTGCTTCAGGGCATCTTGGCCTTCGCATTTTCATCATTCGCCCCTTTGTTAGATTCCTTGCAGAACCCCTTGTGTCTAGGTCTCTTGGTCTTCGTCTTGGAGCCTTTAGCTGCTATAGCTGAGGATGATAGCTTCTTAGCCTTGAGGGAATCCCTACGCTCTGCTTCAAACTCAACTTTAGTCCTTAGATCCTCGAACGTATTCAAATTCTCATCATGGCTTAAAAGGAGTTTGAGATCATCCTAGGAATCGGGCAGATCTCGGATGATGGCCTGAATTTGCTGCTCGTTGCTAAGTGCAGCTCCAGCAATTCCGAGATCCCTAATCATCGATGCTATTACACGAAGATGAAACTTGATGTCCTGCCCTGTAGTCATCTTGTACAAATCTAGCTTGATAGTCAGAGCACGGATCCTTATTGATGAAACGTGTCCAAAGCGAGCCTCAAGAGCCTCTTAGAGTCTTTTCGTTGTCGGATAGTCCTCATACTCACCGATTAGATCGTTCCTCATCGTGGCTAACATGATATGCCATGCCTGTTTACCACCAAAAACCGAAGACAGACTGGAGTAGAACATCCTGCATGAATTTGGGGGCAGATGCATTGCTATGATCCATCCACTTCTCCGAAGACACTAAGTTGATTTATAGCGCCATATATCGGAGGTTTGGATAGATGCGACCGATGTAGCTGACTTTGGATTCTCTCTCAAGGTGAGAGGTTTATTGATTGTAGGGACGCATTTTTTCTACAGGTGCAAGCCTCTGCAATTAATTACGTTATCGCGAACGATAACAACTTTCTACACTCCAGGTTGTTTTCTTCATATGTCATGTCTTTTGGTTTATTTGGGTTTGCCTTTGGATTGTATATGGAGACTAATTTTGTCATCGCCCGTAGGGCGCGGATTAATCCAAATCCATATATATATTTTTTCATGCTTGGATCAAGCGTTGCTTGACAAGGTCTACGTTGGTGTCTTGCTTTGCCAATGGGAATGAACTTATGGTTTCATTATGAGGTCCATAAGTTCCATTTGAAAGCATAACCTTTATCTAATGATATGTTAGTCTCATTTGAGAACTAAGCTCAACTTAAAGGGTTTGGAGAACTTAGGCTTTGCGTAGAGACGCTTAATCTCATTTGATAACTAGGTCAACCTAGGTGGTTTGAAGAACATACGCTCTGCATAGGGACACTTATCATTTGAGAACTAGGTTAATCTAGGCGGCTTGAGAATTTTGTTCTCACGGATCTTTGGATCATTAAGGAAGTTTAAGCTTCAAACACTTAGTCAATTTGCTAAGTCTTGGTTCTGCCTTGCGCCCATATGCACTTGGCGCTGGCGTTGCTCTAGCGCACGTGCATTTCATTTGGCGCTGACGCTGCCATCTTTAGTTTTGCGCATGGCGTTGTAACTTGCACATGGCGCTTATGAGTTGCGCTGCACTCTGTGGGACATGGCCATGATTTGGCGCCGGCACTCTCATGAATCGCACGTGGCACAGCGCAATGTAGGGAGCTTAAGCTCTGGTGCAACATTGCAAAAATGCCGTTGGCGCATCTTGGTAAAGACAGTATTGGCGCCGGCGCTACGTGCATTGAACGTTTGGCACAGAGCTAGGGTTTTAGGAGATTAAGCTCCATCTTCTCCTTGGAACAGAAAGATTAGCCTTTCTAGGGTTTCAAGACTTGGTTTTCATGAAACTTAAGATTCGGTAAAATGATCTTTTGATCATAAAAATAGGTAAAAGATCAGAATTTTCATGATCTTGGGACTTTTGGTTCTATTTTTTGGTCGTGATCTTAACAAGATAAGTTTCGATCTTTGGTGATCTTGATGATCTTTTTCATCTTCTGATGGAGGGGGTAATAAAGTTTCCCTTCGATATCTTCGCACTTAAGATCAAACACCTCATGAGAGCTTAAGAACTCAGCCAGAAGGAGTTTAATCATAGATCTTTGATTCAAAGGAAGAACTTTAGATTCTTGAGAAGCTTAAGCTTTAGTGATGGAGAAGGGAAGGTAAAGAAGATATCTTTCTCTTTCCCTTACCTAGGGTTTGAAGGAGATGAATTTTCTTCAAGCAAAGGCCTTTTGTCTCTTTTTTTAACCTTGTGGGTGGTGGTGGTTGTGTCTGTGTATATGGAGATTAATCTCCTAAGCCCCTATTTATAGGAGAGGAGATAGTTAGGAAAGTTGAGAGATTTCAATTGATCCTATGATCAAACGGGGGGGGGGGGGGCTTAAGCACAGTTGGATCATTGATCCAGAGGATTTTCTTGTTTTAAAAGATCATCTTTCCGTTTTAGAAAGATCCAGGGAAATATTTTCCCAAATAGAGCATTTGCTCTAACCTGAAGCATGCGCTTCAACAACTAGATGCACTTGCGCCATTTGCATTGCACGTGGTGCATTTGCGCCTACGCTTGCCTACGTGCATTGCACGTCTGGCGCTGTGCAACAAGGGTTGGCGCTTGCACCATGTTCTTTGTACGTGTACTTGTGCCATGTGGAGCTTAAGCTCCCGAGCGCCAAATTTTGACTGGAACAACTCCGAACAATCTTTCTGGACCCTGCTCTTGTACTCCTCTGCATCTCTCCTATGCTGCTGAGTGGAGTCCTTCTCCGGTTCAAGCATTTCTACCTCTTTACAGTCTTACATTTCTTGCTCATTCAATAGGAATCGTATATTTCAACGCCAGTCGAAGAAATTATCACCATTTAGCTTGATACCCTTGGTGATATCGGCGATAATCATTTTGGAAGCCATTTGTTTAAGACAAAAATTCATTTTAAGTGCATTAAGACTATTGGCTTTTAATGAAGTATTATTCTATCTTAAAGAACGATTTGTCTTCAATCATCTTAACAAAAATAATAAACTTACACCCGAAATAAAGAGAAGAAAACCTACGGCCCCAACCACATCCTTCAAAATTATTAAATTTAAGGTTTTGTTAAAATGATTGAAAAACGGTTTAAAAATTTCTAGAAGCGGAATAGATAGGGAAGTTGAATCATAATTCATGCTTCTATCACGAAATCTCCCACTTGAAACTTGTCAGATTTTATTAATGAATGTACTATGTGTCTTTATTCATTAAGTATGCCATGTACATCACAATGTGCAACAAAACAATCTAACAAGTTTCACTTTTATTAAACTACCCTATTTAATCTTGTCCATTTTTATTAGGGTTTTCCGTTTCTCGTGAAATTGGTACGTGCCACAGGCGTTCTCACTGGACCAAACTACCCATACAATCTCTAAGATGTTATGTGAGAATAAAATTTTGAAACTTTTGGTGAATGGGGAATTTAAAAAAAAAATAACTCTCAAAATTAAATTAGTGTAATCTCATAACCCTATGAAAAACTTTAAGCGGGATTTTTTTTCCATAAATAAAAAATATGTAATTTTTCTGAAATTTTGGAAAATTTTCCACAATGTTTTTTCAATTTTTTTTTGGTAAAACAGAGCCCAGCTCAGGTTGACTCGTCTGGCTTCTCGCGAGCTCAGCTGGCTGGAGCAGCATTCGCAGGCGCTGTTGCTGCAGCCTAGCGCAGGCACTGCGGCTGACTTCCTGCGATCCCAGCTCGCGAGAGCAGCAACCGCAGCCACTGCTGCCCCTGTGTTCTTTTTTTTTTTGATTTATTAGAACAAAAAATAAAAAAATTTAACATCTGAAAAATCAAGAAATATTTTTCGGTAAATCCAGAATAATGTTCTTTTGGAAAAAAATATTTTGCCCCATATAAAAGAAACAAATCCCACAATCTTATCCCAAAAGAAATTAGGGTTAGGATTTGTTTTTCTAAATATTATGGCCTAACCATCATAAAATTTCACCAAAAATTTATAAATAAGATCCAATCTTTAGCAAAAAAAATATTCTCACAATTTTGATCCATGGCCAATTCTCACATTAAGAAATAAATTTTTAATCATCACATCGCCACAAAATTTAGATCTAATTTAGACGAAAAATGATGCATGAAAAAAATAAATAGATCTAAAGATCTATTTCCGTCAACAAGCCTAATAATTGTAGATCTATAAAAATTGATAAAAAATTTGATCTAAGTTTTAGATAAAAAATGCAACTTTGAGTTGCTATAATTTTTTAAAATATAGATCGAATTATGAACTACGAACGTTGGTGTTCCCGCCAAAAATTTTGTCCAAAACCTGCTGTTTCTTTTATAAAAATGGAGGACATCCCCCACGTGCAAAGCACGCGAGTACCTGTTGCAGATATGATTAAATACTATAGCAACACCCACGTGTTAAACATGTGAGCACACAAATGCAAAGCATGTAAGCACACACATGCAAAGCATGTAAGCACCGGCTTCAGATAAGATTAAATCCTATGATAGCCCCTATGTGTTATACATGTGAGCACCCACATGTTAAACATGTGAGTTCCCTTGTTGTATTATTTTGCAATCGCTCACATGCAAAACACGTGAGCGCCCCAATTTAAAATGCTCTTATCTGATAAAATTATTTATGTGATAGAATTAAATTCTACTTGGGAAATATTTTCCTTGATATTTCTAATATGTGAAGATCTTTCTCTAATAGAGAATCTTGGATTTAAAATCCAACAGTGATAAAATATCACCAATTATATCATCCGATGGAATTAAATTCTATATGGGAAATATTTCCCCAATCTTTCTAAAATAAGAAATATGTTCTCTGTTAGAAAATATCTTCTTAATCTTATTAACCAAACAAAATATTCATATGATAGAATAAAATTCTATGTTAGGAAAATATTTTCCTAATCTTATTAAACAAACAAGATATTCCTATGATAGAATAAAATTCTACGTTAGAAAAATATCTTTCTAATCCTGTTAAAACAAACAAGAAAGATCTTCTCTGTTAAACAGAGAGTCTTTGGATTAAAAATCCAACGGTGAATAAAATTCACTGGTTGATCTAAAAGATCAATTTGATTGATTATGAAATCAATCAAGATCTCTCAATGAGAGATTTTCTCAACAAATTAATTCTTTTCCCTCTCCTATAAATAGGAGTAAAGAGATGAAAAGAAAGGAGAAGGGACTCGATATAAAAAAAGAAGAGACCCCCATAAACTTCTGTAAAAATACAGAAGGCTCTCAAAAAACATTCACAAAAATAAATAGAGAATTTAATTCTTAATAAAAGACAAAGATCTTCCTCCTCTAAACCCTAGATAAAGAAAACACAGAGATCAAAACTTTAACTTTACCTATTTAAGGGTTTAACCCTTCTCAAGAACTTTAGTTCTTTCTCTGGATCTGAGATCCACAAAATAAGTTTCCCACAAGTTGAGAATTTAATTTTCATCGGGAAGATCTTATTCTTGAGAATCGAACATTCAGGGAAGAATAATATCAAAAAGAACATGGAAGAAAAGAACATGAAGAAAATGGAGTCTATAATACTTTAGGAGCTTAGTACTCTCACAAATCAAGAACCTAGTTCTTAAAGAACCTGATCCCATATCCTCAAAATAGTGATCTTGGTGATTGTTAATGGTCAAAATACCATTGATAGAGGTTTAACCTCTCTGAAAACATCAACAGAGATTAGATCTCTAAGAAGAAAGCGTCTTACGTGAAACACACGTGAGCGCCAAAACTCAGCGCCTCACGTGAAGCACACATGAGCGTCAAAACTCAGCGCCTCACACACATGAGCGCCCAAAGCTGAGCATCTCACGTGAAACACACGTGAGTGCCCAAAGCTCAGCGCCTCATGTGAAACACACGTGAGCGTTGAAAAGAAGCTAAAAGCTCAGCGCCTCACATAAAACACACGTGAGTGCCCTAAGCTGAGCGCCTCACGTGAAACATACGTGAGCACCAGAAAAGACTAGTGCTTAGTACTATTTCAGTGCCTCACATGAAACACACTTGAGCGCTATATATCCGAGTGCTTAACACTGCTGGGTAGTATAAAAGCCCAATCTTAGCCCAAATTTGCTAAATCTGTGAAGCTTAAGCTTCTTCGTTGATCTTAGTCCCATATATGACTAATGATCTCTCATCAATGATATCCAAAATGATATTCATCTCATATCTTCTAACTTAATTTTAGTCTCATATAAGACTAACGATTCTTAGGTCCATTATGATCTTTTCCCTTAAATACGAGATTTGGTTCAAGGGTACATCTCTTCACACTTCTGATATATGTCACTGTAATTCCTCAACGTTTTCAGAGAGGTGGCAGGTCCCGACAACCAATAACAACTCCTCGTCCTAACTTGATGAAAGATATGAAATTTTATCAAGACAGGGAATGATACATCTCACATTTGTGCACTTTCAAATTGATGTGTACACCTCATATTGATACGCATCCCATATAGATGCAAGTCTCATATTGAGCCTTGGTTATATACATATACATATATATACATCTTTAAAGGAAACATAAATGCCTTTAAATTAGATCATACCCAAATTAAGCGCATCTTATGTCGCCATCGTTCACTTCGCCACGTAATAAATACACGTGCGCGCAAGATGAACGTTGCACTGAAATATCCCTAAACTAATATTAGACCGGAACATCCCTACATTTTGCCCCAAATACGGCGATGATGGACCGAACGTCCATAAACTAATAATAGACCGCGACGTCCTTAAACTAATATGTTTTGCTCTGCAGACTGTCTCCATACTGACTACCATATACAATCCATGAGCTATTCATATATGATCTAATGATCAGTCGAGCCCATATGCTCACTATTCCTAAGTCGATCTTAGTTTCATATATGACCAACGATCCTTAGATCAAACCCAAGTCTTCCGTGAATGGATGGACCTCACAAATATGAGAAAATGCGTCCTAATTTCATTCCTGTTGGCAAATCAAGCTACTAACGTGGACCCCATCAAGCAAATGTTTGACCCAAATCATGAAAATATATGTACGGATTTGGAGTAATCCGCGCCCTATGGGCACGACATAAATTATTCTCCGTATACAATCCACGGGCAACCAAAATAAAAAAACACAACATGACACGAAGTGAAATACTGGAGCAGGAGAAAGTTTTTATCGCAACGCAATGACGTAATTAACTGCAGGGGTTTGCGCCTACAGGGAAGAGCGTCCTCACAATCAAAACCCTCTTCACAAATGAGGGGGAATCTAATGAAGTTTTTTATATCGGTCGCATCTATCCAAACCTCAGATATACGGTGCCATAAATCAACTTGGTATCTTCGTAGAGGTCGATAGATATGTTTCAAATAGCATCTGCCCCTAAATTTAGGCTATACGTCCTCCGCGTCTTAGTCCATTTTTCGGCGGTAAATAGATTCTGGCATGCTCGGTGGGACCTCTTCCTCTTTTTACTCCACACTTCGTGTGTCGTGTTTTTCCGCGATCAAATAATCGCAGTATATATGTTTGTAGTTGCCTTTAGTGATGTGATACTGAAGCAGGAATTTCGCCTCTTTATAGAATGGCATTTGGTTCCACTCATTGCAACTAAGGCTCTATTACACCTAGTGGAGTCAAGTATGGGCCACTTACAGCCTCCAATCTCTGCAATTCGTCTCTTCGTGAAATCAACGGGCTCTTCTTTAGGGCAATGGTCCCACTTCCAACCTTAGGCGCTTCAACGCCAAAGGAGAAAGCCCAAAAGAAGCCTGTCTTCCACAGGCTGGCTTCCTAAGCTGCAGCTTTGCTGATGAAATCAGGCCTCAAACAACTGATTGTCACGGCCCAATTTAGGAACGCGACCGGCACTTAAATCACGCAATGTCTAAAGGCGTAACGTAATTCAAGTAAGCCGACAACCCAGAAATCTAAACCATAAAAAGAAAGAAAGATAAAACATTTAAACCATTTGCTAAAACATTTGAAAATCTTAAGTTATAGAATCTCAACTTAATTTATTTTCTTGAAAATTTCGGCAGCATCTCCTTTGTAAAAACTAGCCCCAAACGGGTACAAGCATAGAATAATATAAAGCATCCCCAATATGGGAGCAACTCACGCCAAAAGGCGGAACACAACCACAACAAGTACACACACACACACACGACGCCGTAGCGAAGGAATAAGCAATAAAGAAGTGAAACAACATCACAACATAAATAAAATAGCCGGCTCATACGAGCTCGACACCCAGAGTCACAATAATACAATATTGATCCTCATAAACTCGTCTCTAAGTTAATATACATGAAAGTGGTGGATGGAGAGTACTAATAAGATATACAGTGAGATCATACGGATAACCGCAAAACCACCCACCTATCCAAAATCACGACCAACAGCAGCGATATCTGCAAAAGTAGATGAAATGAGAAGCCCTGCCTCGACTATACTGAGGGTCACGCATGCAAAATACTGTGGCACAACGGGGATGAGTTTCCAACTCGTGAATAATAAATAACATCATACAAATAATCGCAAGTATGTACAAAAGCGATAGTCTGAAATGTGTAATCTGATGCCATAAATATAACAGTATGGATATGCAACAACCATGATCAAGGTACCCCACCAAGGTACAACAACTAAATGAAACAGTGCATATCAATAAATCCTGAGTATGGGATAACTCATAAAATCTCATGTATGAATCATCATCATGGAAAACCGATGTCCATCAACGACACCCTAAATCCCAATATCTCAGGCGCCGTCTCTCTGACCGGCCCTCATATCCGTCACATCATGAAACCTGAGTGTCCAATATCGACACTCGAAAACATCATGAAACCCGTGTCCAACATCGACACGTAAATCCACATCTTTCTCTCTCGAACTCAGTCAGTCCGGATCAGCCCACGGCTTTGTCAGTCCGAATCGTCCCATATCTATCTCACGACTCCGGTCGGTATCCTCCGGATAACCGCTAAGCCTGAAACTATCACTGGTAGGTAGTGCTCCCCCTACCAGGCTCATCGTCTACATTTCGATCTTCTTACCCCGGGGTACCTTACGGGTCCACCATGTATCCACAGACGGTGCCTACCGCTCCTCGAATCGGGTATACTCACATCTCAGAACCGAGAAAACTCATGGTAGACGCCTCGAAATATCATATCAAGAGAAACCGTATTTTTAAAGCAATATATTATATTTTCCCTTATTAAATATAATCGTGGTTCTCAAATCCAGAAATCACATAAAATCAGTAAATCAATGCATATGTCCATGAAATACGAGATATGCAAATACGGAACAGTAATTTGAGCATATTAAGGGAAAACTGCTCTTTTTAATTATCAAGTTTTCAAAGGTATCTTGCGGTTTCCCAAATCTACGAAAATAGAAATGCAACATCTTTTGAAGTAATTGGGTAACTATAGTAGTGTATGTAGTATGCAACCATGTATGATGCAATTCATATGTGCGATAGGACAAGAATTATTATCCAACTGTTAATGATAACGAAAGCGATGCAATATATATTATCCATAGTAATTTCTATAGTGTGCGTATCATGGCAATTACTAACAGTGTGTGTGTGTGGCATACAATTCAGTGCTCGTGCAGCATGAACCGTTAGTAATGGTGTAGTGTCCAATCAATACAGTGTCAATGTACAACAAGTAATAGGATGTGCAAGATGATGTTCATGCACAATCAATGTATATACTAACAACATAGGTTTATATCACTGAATCCAGCCCTCGACGCTTAGCGCCATACAGGCGATTCCCCGTAGATGTTAAATCTACTCACCGATGATCTCGAGCTAGGTTAATCCAACTACCTCTTTCCCATTCCTTGTAGCGTCCGAAGTCCCCGCAATCGATCTTAATATCACACAAACATCAAGTGAAATTAGCAACTAGAGATAACACACGAATACAACGGCAACAAACAACCCGACTCTTACAAGCTATTAAGTGTTCGCTTAGTGGCTAAACACGTGCAGCGACATCCTATACCAACCTTAGGCTTCCAAACGTACGAAACACTTAAACGAATATCGGATAAATCCATATCACACGCAGCCGAAACGCTTTAATTCTAGCCAAACAGTCCCAGATTTTGCTACACAAGGAATTAATGAAAGTTTCAAGTTCCACGAGTCTACAAATAACCCCAGAGACCCCACGACCAAGATTCAAAACCCAACTCCCTGGTCTGGCCGCAATTTGCGGCCAGAAGGAATTAAATTGCGGCCACAAAGTTAGGGGGTGGTCTCAGGTTTTCAGGGTAGCTTCTATGTCTCCAAACTAGGTCTCTTTGATGGCAACTTCTCAAACAAAAACCTGGTTTGATAGCAGATTCCAACGAGACTCAAACTTAACCAAAATACTATATTTGCACAAAACCATAACTTTAGTGTTTTAAAACTGAAACTAATAAGCATACATACTTCATTAGAGCCTAATAAGGGTATAAAGATCACTACCTCACCAAAACTTGGGAAAAACCCTAGCTTTCCAAGCTCCAAGTCATCACAATAGGCTTTAGCATGAATTATGAAGGGTTTAGTGAGTTGGATCAAGGTTTAGGCTTAGGATTGTGATGAAAATATATATCAAGTGGAGAATTGTGAATGATGAGAAGAACAAGAGAATTGAGTGTGAGGTGAGAGTTAAGAGGGAAGTTGTGAGGAAATGAGGGTATAAGTGTTAGGAATTGAGAATAATGAGTGTGAGGTGAGTGTATGGCTTACACTCTCTCTCTCTCTCATGAATTAATGGCAGCCATCTCCCTAGTCTCCCCTAATTTCAACTCTTCTCTTCTCTTTTATTCTCTTTTCTTTTCCAAAACAATTAAAACCCCGTTTATCCTTAAAACTAAATAGATATAATTGTTTAATATATAACATGACATGCTAAAAGGAATAGTTAAGTGTGCCATGGCTAATAAAGCATGGTTAACAGCTCCTTAACCCTAATTCAACATGCACATGTGTGTGCAAGTGAAAAATAATTAAATAAATATTAATTAATTAAATAAAATATGTAAAAAAAATAATTATTAGTTTAATTTCATTAAAACCCACATTAACGTTTAATTACACTAACCGCATTCTAAAGCGTTACAATCTTCCCCCCTTAAAGAAATTCGGTCCTCGAATTTAAAAATCTTACTAGTCATACCTTCGAAGAGATGAGGGAATTTCTTCTGTATCTCACTCTCAGCTTCCTATGTGATCTCTTCGCTGTTCGGACCACGCCAAAAAACCTTGACAGATGGTAAGACCTTTGACCTCAGTTTCTTCACCTTCCGATCCAGAATGACCACCAGCTTCTCGGTGAAAGAAAGGTTGCTCTCCAACTGGATCGTCTGATGCTGAATTGCATGAGAGGGGTCATGAAGGTACTTGCGAAGTATCGATACATGAAATACGGGGTGAACATCCGGAAAACTGGGCAGAAGTGCCAAACGATAGGCAACAACACCAACTCTCTCAAGGATCTCGAAAGGACCCACAAATCTGGTACTAAGCTTTCCCTTCTTCCCAAATCTCATCACACCCTTCATCGGAGAAATCCGTTGGAATACATGATCACCCACTGCGAACTCAAGTCTGCGACGATGACGGTCGGCATAAGACTTCTGCCTGGGCTGCTCTCATTCTGTCCTGAATCAACTGGATCTTATCCGTAGTCTTCTGGACTAGCTGTGGTCCCAAAATCCTGCTCTCGCTGAGTTCGGTCCAACAGACTGGCGATCGACACTTTCTCCCATACAAAGCCTCAAAAGGTGCCATCTGAATTGTCTCCTGGAAACTATTATTGTAGGAGAACTTTATCAACGGCAAGTGACGATCCCAACTACCACCAAAATCAAGCACGCATGCACGAAGCATATTCTCAAGAGTCTGTATAGTCCGCTCTGACTGACCATCGGTTTGCGGATGGAAAGCGGTGCTAAAACTCAAACGGGTACCCAAAGCTTCCTAAAGTTTCTTCCAAAGACGGCTGGTAAACTGGGTGCCCCTGTCGGATACGATGCATGTAGGAATGCCATGCGAACGCACAATCTCATCAATGTATAACTGAGCATACCGAGCAAATCCGAAAGTGGTCTTCACTGGAAAGAAGTGAGCCACTTTCGTCAACCGGTCAACAATCACCCAAATGGAGTCATACCCTCGACTGGACTTAGGTAGACCCACAACGAAATCCATGGAGATCTGCTCCTATTTCCACTCCGGAACGGGTAAAGGCTGCAACTCTCCTGCCAGCCTCTGATGCTCAGCCTTGACTTGATGACAAGTCAGGCACCTCGAAACGAAATCCGAAACATCGCTCCTCATCCCTTCCCACCATTATACATCTCTCAAGTCACGGCACATCTTAGTGGAACCAGGATGAACACTGTAAGCTGACTGATGTGCCTGCTCTAGGATCTTGCGTCTCAGCCCCTCGGTATCTGGTACACACAGATGAGTCCCAAAATGTAGCATACCCTGGTCACCAATCAAGAACTCCAATTCTCTACCCTACCGAACATGCTCAAAAATCTCAGACAAACGGGCATCATCGGGCTGCGCCTCACAGATACTATCAAGTAGAAGTGGACGGGCGAGGACATGAGCAAGCTGTCTCCCAGTCAAGGTAAACTCAAACCGCACTCTACTGTCGCACAAGATCTGCCAATCTGCAGAAGATTGTCTCTGAACTGCACTCAACTGGGACAAGCTACCTCTAGGCCTTCGACTCAAAGCATTAGCTACTACATTCTCCTTGCCCGGGTGATAAAAGATCTCACAATTATAATCCTTCACGAGCTCCATCCAACGGCACTGCCTCATATTCAGATCCCACTGTTGGATGATATACTTCAAGCTCTTGTAGTCTGTGAAGATCTGACACTACTCTCCGTACAAGTAGTGTCTCCAAATCTTAAGCGCAAAGACCACAGCGACCATCTCAAGATCATGAGTGGGATAGTTCTGCTCTTCATTCTTCAGCTGCCGAGAAGCGTAAGTGATAACTCTATCATGCTGCATCAATACACAACCGAGCCCCACTCGAGAAGCATCACAGTAAACGACACAGCCTCCCGATCCACAAGGCAAAGATAAAACTGGTGCAGTCGTCAACCGAGTCTTCAACTACTGAAAACTCTGCTCACATGCCTCAGTCCAAAGAAAAGGAACCCCCTTTCGGGTCAGTCCGGTCAGTGGTGCAGCGATACTTGAGAAATCCTGCACGAAACGGCGGTAATAACCAGCTAAGCCCAAGAAGCTGTGGACCTCAGCCACTAATAGAGGTCTGGGCCAGAGCTGTACGGCCTCAATCTTCTTCGGGTCCACACGAATACCGTCTCCCGTAACCACATAACCCAAGAAGTCAACACTATCAAGCCAGAATGCACACTTCGAAAATTTTGCAAACAGTTGGTGCTCTCTCAATATCTGCAAAGCAATCCTCAGGTACTGCTCATGCTCCTCTCGACTTCTGGAATAGACCAGAATGTCATCAATAAACACAATAATGAACTGGTCGAGGAACGACCTGAAAATCCGGTTCATCAAATCCATGAACGTTGCTTGGGCATTGTTGAGTCCGAACGATATCACCAAAAACTCATAATGCCTGTAGCGCGTATGAAAAGCAGTCTTCGGATTGTCATCATTCCGAACCCGCAACTGATGATACCCTGACCTCAAATCAATCTTGGAAAAATGTCCCGCACCCTAGAGCTGATCAAACAAATCGTCAATGCGAGGTAATGGATACCTATTCCGCACTGTAACTCGGTTCAATTGATGATAATCAATGCACAACTTCAAACTGCCGTCCTTCTTCTTGACGAACAGAACAGGAGCTCCCCAAGGCGAAACACTCGGACGTACAAGTCCTTTATCAAGCAACCCTTGCAACTGATCCTTAAGCTCCGCCGGGGCCTTCCGATAAGGCGGTATAGTAATAGGCCCCATGCCGGGGATCAAATCAATGCAAAACTCAATATCGCGCTCTGGCAGCAACCCAGGTAAATCATCAGAAAATACGTTGGGAAACTCTCTCACAATAGGAACCCGGTCCAACGAATCTACTGTGGCACCAGTATCACGAATAAAAGCTAAGAATCCCCGACATTCTCTCCTCAAGAGCCGACTAGCGCAAAGGGTGGAAATCAAACTGTGAGGGGCGGCACTACAGTCCCCCTGCACAACAAGAACTAACTCGCCCGGAAAAAAAAACCTGACCGCCTTCTCACGGCAGTCCATAGACGCATAACAAGTAGCTATCTAGTCCATGCCAAGGAGAACGTCGAAGTCCAACATATCAAGAAGGATCAAGTCGACGGACAAATCTCTATCCCCAATACGAACGGCACATGACCGAAACACATGTCGCGCAACAAAAGACTCTCTAACAGGAGTAATCATGACAAGCGGCTGATCTAGCAAAGACGACTCTCGGCCCAACCTCGGCACGAAGTGTATGGAAACATACGAGTGAGTAGACCCGGGATCAAATAAAACATGCGCATCAAAAGAACATACAGAAAGAGTACCTGACACGACTGCATTCGATGCCTGTGCGTTCTGATGAGTCAAAGGAAATACCTAAGCCTGCCCTCTACCGGCAACTGGCTGGCCTCCGCCTCCACCATCCCATCCTCTCTGAACAAACCCACCGTGACCACGACCTCTCTGAGCATAAGTCTGGCGCGGAGCAACAACAGGTGTAAGAGGCAACGCTCTTTGAGGTGGAGAATGTGGTAAGGCAACATGTGGAACCGCTGCTTCGCTCTGGCGTAGCTCAGTACAATCTCTGACGAGGTGATGTAGAATCCCTCACCTATAACATCCAAGCGACTCCTGTTATCCTTGTGGGTAAGAGCCATATAGCTGGCCTCTTCTCAATCCTCTGCTAGCACCATCACCTGGAAAGAATCTATCGCGGCGTATACCAAGCTGTCTTTGAGCTGATATATCAGTACAAAGACGCTTTGGTCCCGGAACGACCGAAGTCTCAAAAATACATTCCTCTACCAATAGGGCTGCGTCCACTACGGCTGCATATATATCGAAATGCTGGACGCCGATGGAGAGGGGAAACTGGGTAATCAGTCCTCGAACAAATCTCTTGATCCCCCTCTCTTCAGTATCCACTAAATACGGAGCATATACGGATAGCTGGGTAAACTGAATTTCATACTCCGCCACTGTCATAACCGGAGTCTGGCACAACGACTCAAATCTGCGAGCTCGAGCATCTCTAATGCTCTGAGGGAGGAATCGAGCAAGAAACACCGTCGCAAACTCAACCTAGGTCATAGGAGGAAGACCTACGGCTCGAACTCTCTCTAAAGACTCGCAACAAAGTCTGGACAAGACCCTCCAGACGAAAACTAGCGAACTCCACCCATCTCGTGTCGGAGCATCTCAACGAACGACAGATCTTAGCCATCCGATCGATGAACGACTGTGGATCCTCATCTTCGTCGGTGCCTATGAAAACTGGAGGCTTCAGCCTCATGAACTCAGATAAGGACTCGGTGATAACCTCCATAACAATAGGTACGACTGTCTGAACAGTAGGTACCATCATGGTCGCCGTAACAGGTGGAACAAACTCTGATCTCTGCGCCCGACTGGCCTCGACCGACGATCCCATTATCTGGTGCAAATTCTGCATACCGGCCTCTAGCCTAGTAATACGATCCGGAGAAGGTGGATCACGATCCGGAGAAGGTGGATCAATCTGCTCCTGTAAAATAGGCGTACCGCCCTGGTCAGTCCTCGTCTCAGATGGGCCTGCCTGACCTCGACTCTCGCGGCAGCTCTCTGTGCCCTCGTAGTCTTCGGCGGCATAGTGGCTGGAATAAGGAAACATGAATCGATAAGAACATAAAAATCGAATCATAAGGATATATATAAGCAAGGAAGGAATTCAAGCAACATGTCCTAAGGTCACTTAGGCGGAGTACCGTGTCGTAAGTATGCCGCGGAATATACACACGCTACGTCACTTTGCTTAAGCTACCCACTCCATCATACCAAGGTCATCCTACACTCCGAAAGGTAAAACCTAGCGCTCTGATACCAATTTTTTCACGATCCAATTTAGGAACGTGACCGGTACTTAAATCACGCAACGTCTAAAGGCGTAACGTAATTCAAGTAAGCCGACAACCCAGAAATCTAAATCATAAAAAGATAGAAAGATAAAAAATTTAATCCATTTGCTAAAACATTTGAAAATCTTAAGTTATAGAATCTCAACTTAATTTATTTTCTTGAAAATTTCGGCAGCATCTCCTTTGTAAAAACTAGCCCCAAATGGGTACAAGCATAGAATAATATAAAGCATTCCCAATATGGAAGCAACTCACGCCAAAAGGCGGAACACAACCACAACAAGTGTATATGTGTGTGTGTGTGTGTGTGTGTGTGTGTGTAGCGAAGGAATAAGCAATAAAGAAGTGAAACATCACAACATAAATAAAATAGTCGGCTCATACGAGTTCGACACCCAGAGTTACAAAAATACAATATCGATCCTCACAAACTCGTGTTTAAGTCAATATACATGAAAGTGGTGGATGGAGAGTACTAGATACAATAAGATATATAATGAGATCATACGGATAACCGCAAAACCACCCACCTATCCAAAATCACGACCAACAGCAGCGGTATCCGCAGAAGTAGATGAAATAAGAAGCCTTGCCGCGGCTATACTGAGGATCAAGCCTGCAAAATACTACGGCACAACGGGGGTGATTTTCCAACTCGTGAATAGTAAAAAACATCATACAAATAATCGCAAGTATGTACGAAAGCGATAGTCTGAAATGTGTAATCTGATGCCATAAATATAACAGTACGGATATGCAACAATCATGATCAAGGTACCCCACCAGGGTACAACAACTAAATGAAACAGTGCATATCAATAAATCCTAAGTATGAGATAACACATAAAATCTCATGTATGAATCATCATCATGAAAAACCGATGTCCATCAACGACATCCCAAATCCCAATATCTCAGGTGCCGTCACTCTGACCGGCCCTTATATCCGTCACATCATGAAACCTGAGTGTCCAATATCGACACTCGAAAACATCATGAAACCCGTGTCTAAAATCGACACGTAAATCCACATCTTTCTCTCTCGGACTCAGTCGGTCCGGATCAGCCTACGACTTTATCAGTTCGGATCGGCCCATATCTATCTCACGACTCCGGTAGGTATCCTCCGGATAACCGCCAAGCCTAAAACAATCACCGGTAGATAGTGCTTCCCCTGCCAGGTTCATCGTCTACATCTTGATCTTCTTGTCCCGGGGTACCTTACCGGGTCCACCATGTACCGACAGACGGTGCCTACCGCTTCTCGAATCGGGTATACTCACATCTCAGAACCGAGAAAACTCATGGTGGACACCTCGAAATATCACATGTGTGTGCAAGTGTAAAATAATTAAATAAATATTAATTAATTAAATAAAAGATGTAAAAAAAATATTATTATTTTAATTTCATTAAAACCCACATTAACGTTTAATTACACTAACCGCATTCTAAAGCGTTACATTGACACTTGCCAAAGACCAAGGTCGACGCAAGGGGCATAATACTTATGCTCTCAAAGAAAGCAGGGGGCAATCTCAGCAAACTCTTGAGACTGATAAATTGCGGTCGCAAGACATCATCGACGTCGAAACGGGCATTAAATAAGACGAGCTAGGTGCAGTTCTTCGTCCGGGCTAATTCCAACTTTGACGACGAATGTTGCTGTTCCAACCGAAAATAGCTTTGAACTGCTACTAGGGGTCAGACAAAATTTTTCCACCGCAGTACTGAAGAAATCTCTATAGCCCATGGAGATCCAACAAGAGCAGAAGCTAGTTCACTCTTCAAAGAGACTTTTCTTATCCATATATAAGGTGTATAAGCAGGTGAAGAACTCAGTTGTCGTCCGTGGCTCTTCCCCTAAACGTCGAACTCTGGCAACTCTCCTTCCAAATACAAGGGGACTCATACCAAAGCGGTTCCTGATACGATGGTTCCTCCCAAAGTAGATTCTCATAAAATAGAGAGGCCAGATAAAGCTCAAGTGCCCGAGGCAAACTCTAAAGGCCAAAACACCAAATGCCCCAAGCCTGGGGGCATGATAATTCATGCAGTCCACATGGTGAACTCCAAAGACGAAGGTCATGCTTCTACTAGTCATAGGCCACATACTCGGTCCTTGACAAAGGCTCAGCAACAACATGAAAAGCTGCAGGAGATGTTTGCTCCGGCAGCGACTCTTGCTAGTCCACCGCCTAAGGCAAACCCTGAAGACGCACCTAAAGAAAGAATAGGGCAGGAGTCGGATATTGATTTCCTGAAGCGCGCTCTCAAGAAGAAAGATGAAAAAGCGGAAGCGATGTCCGCTAAAATGAACCAGATGGATCTCTTGATCCAGAATATGGCTGGAATGATGGTCCATTCGGAACCACTGACAGATGAACTGTCGGTAGCCGCTCCTAAAGACAAAGGTGGCATTTCAAATCCTCTGCAAGCTTCATCAATGGCTGAGGAGAAAATGATCCCAAACGAAAAGCTGGACGCATATATCGCTCAGCAAATCAAAGCTCACTATGCTAGTGAAGCAGAAAATAGGTCGATCAAGACTGATCGACCGTATCCGGCGTGCTACGATCAAGTACAGTACCTGTCAGAATACATACTTCTGACGTTCTATGTATACAAAGGAATCGGAAATCCTTACCAGCACATCGCGTGATTTAAATCCATGTGCGGCAATACTATAGGAAATGATATACTGCTCCTCCGACAGTTTGTTAGCAGTCTGGCGAGCATTGTGTTCAAATGGTATGCGGAACTCCTAAATGACTCTGTGAATACCTTCGATGAGATGAAGATGCTCTTCTGTTAGAGATTCTCCAGTGCGAATAAACACACTACCGTAGCGGTATTGGTCAACGAATGGGTTAGACCGACTAAGACATAGGTTCAATATGTTACTTGATGGCGAAATCTCTGGTCTAAATGCGAGCAGCGCATCGACGAAGCTCCATCCATGGGAATGTTCATAACCACTCTTAACTCAAATTCAAAGGTGTTCTTATATATGGTCCTCTTCAAGCCGATGACCTTCCAAGAGCTCATGGATAAAATGGCTCGATTGGATCAGATGGGTCAGGACACATCCTCTTCCGATGAAGATACATGAAAAGCAAAGGCAAAACGGCATTTATTGCCAACGCTCAACAAAAAATGAGCAGCTTTGAAGCAGCCAGTGGCGAAAATAGCGATAGCATGGGTTCTACCCTTCGAAAGATTAGGGACGCGAATACTCGCTCCCTCGAAATATATGCAGGGGGCATCTTGATCGCTAGCGGAGTAATCTTTATGCGAGATAGTCCTTTCTTCAAAAAAACAGAAAGGACATTAAGGGACCTATAAATGGGTCCTACAATTAAGTAGAATAGCCCACTTGAACCAAAAACCATGGAAGGGATGTGGAATTCATGTACAAAATCAGATGATGAGGGGAAAAGCCCCCAAGTCAAGTTCATTCTTCCAAGAAAGAAGTGGACGCCAGCAAAAGGAGTGACGTGATATCTCATTCCTTCATATATGAAGTGTAGGGTGTAGGGTTGCTAGGCACGCTCACAAGGTTCTACGAGGCATCAACCATGCCCGATTAAAATTTTAGCCGTGCCGAACAACCCGAAGCCGGATCTTTAAACTAAGGTTTAGGCGAAAACTAACATGTTAAACACTTTAACACTAAGTGAGAGGGATTACAACCTTTGTAGATCCGGTCCTTCACTTCTTAAGCTCCGTGTAGATGTCCCCTTCACTACGATCGTGAACTCCGGACTCTAGATAAGCCCCGCAAGAAGAACGAACGTGCTTGCTACGATGACTTCGAGGCCGAAGATGATCTACGTCGGGGAGACACTAACTCAAGCTATTCCTTCACTAGGTCATGAACTTTGTGAAGAGAACACACTCTACTACATGGCAAGTGGTAGAGGAAGTGGGCTCACTTTAGATTTGATTTTCTCACACTTTTTCTCATGGCACCATTAGAGCTAGCAAGCTTTTCATGGAGCTTGATGAAGAAGAAAATGTGAATAATTTATCCAAATGAAAAATTATTCAATGAATTATTGCACCATGGTTGAGTTAAGCCCTCATGCTTAACTCATTTAGAGAATTAACCAAAGTATGAGGTTAAGGGTTGGGTTAACTAATATCCTAAGGAATGACAAAAGAGTTAAATTTGTCAATATTTATCAAGCTTCATGAAGCTTGATAACTTTGACCAAAGTCTCATCTCTTTTGTTATTTGTTAGGAAATTAGTAAACCCTAATTTAACTTTGACTTAGTTTAAGTCTCATACACCCAACTTGTATGTATCATCAAGCATGATACAAACATGTACACTTGCATATATCACATATAAACAATATGCACAATCTAGTGAGAAAATAAATCTTAAGTGAGCTAATACTAGTTAATGTAATGTAATATATCAAATATATAATTATGCATTAAATTATTAAATCGACTCTTGATTTAATAATCCGGCAATAACCGACTAATATCATGTGTAACAACTTATCGAATCAACACTTGATCCGATAACCCGGCTATATCGTATACAACCGATCAATGTTACAAATCGCGAGAAAAGAATACAGTATCTCATATCGTATTAATCTCGGTCCCGCACATACCACATATGTGCTCCTACTCCGTTTCACTTGAGCCAGGAAACCCATGTGTAGGACTCTAAAGACTCATCAATACGCCGGTAGTAGGTGATGATCATATCAAACACCCACAAGCCGCAAGTGGTCTGCTAAACGTAACGGCCACCCGGGTATTGAGCGATCAGAAGATCAACAAGCAAGCCTGTGCATTCTCCTATGAATCCAATCAGTAACACTCCCGTACAGTCCGGTCTCGTCGTATGATATGTCGCATATCTCGCCTAGGGGTGGTAAACGTCAGACCCCAGTAGCTTGATAAGTCGTGTCGATATGAGGTCTATAACAGTTCGAGAAACTACTGATAACACTTACCAACTGGCCAAGGATTTCCGGTTATAGCCAATCGAACACAGCGCAAAATCAACTCCCTATACCGGGAGAGACGAATCCCCTCCTATCGCTCATTGCCTCCATGTGATTCGGGACTGTACCCAAAAGCCACCTTTTTGCATTCCCTCTTGGACGTGGTATGATGGAAATCAAAGCACAGTGGGAATCACACAAGACTCTATGACGATCTCGGGTCAACAGACTACTCTGTACCAGTGTCACCGGAAAACTGCCATCTGACGTAAGGTATAATACCATCTGGGAGTTCTCGGTGAGTCCGTCCAGTGTACCCAGTCTCCACTGAGCACCCGTACACCATCCTTGATGTCAAACACTGATGGATATGGGATCATCCATCGCCCATCATATGGGTCAAGATGCGTATACGCTAGTCTACTCTGGTGCATCGATGCCCTGTCTCGATACACCCTCGACTAGGAACAGTTATAGGATGTACTCGTCGACTGCCGTGGCCCCACTAGTATGATCTCATCATAATCCCAGTAGTCGAGTACATATCCTAATGGCTTTATCAACATGTAACAGAGTACATGTTAAGATAAAGTACAACCAGATAGCATACTATCATGTCGAGCAAGAAAGTCCTCCCTATATATGTCCTAGCATCCACTACAATATACATCGTATGTACAGTAATGGCCTCTAGGGCATACATATAACTAACAATCTCCCACTTGCACTAGGGCCATCTGTTGTGGTATCACATACCCAACAATTAGCTGTGGTTGAAGTATCTCATACTCAACCATCCCATAAAAGTCTCTACTGGGAAAAAGGCCTTTGTGAGTGGATCCGCGCTGTTGTCCTCCGTGTCTACTCTCCTAACCTCGATCTCCCTGGAGATCAACCATCTCCATGATCAGGTGATACTGCCTAAGAATTATATCTGGATTTCTGATGGGACGGGGGTTCCTTGGCAAGCCACAACTCCATTGTCTCACAATGGTAGGAACGAAGTTCATCTCATGAACTTATATATATCCAGACTGCCTCTTTGGTAGCATCTTTGGTAACGATGTATCTTGCCTTTAATCGTCTAGTAAGTCACGGTATCTAGTTTGGAACTCTTCCAACATACCGTCCCTCCACTGAGGGTAAAGACAATGCCTGCGACTAACATTCAGTCGTCCTTATCACCCTGGAACCTTTCCAATGATTCTCCCCAGGATCGATTGATAACATCTCACTACAACTAGTAAGAATCCTAACATCCAATTATATCTATCTCATAGATCCAAAACCCAGGATTTAGGAGGTATCACTTTGATCCTATATGGAGAATCCTTGTGATAATAGGAAACTCCTTCCCTATCAAGAGTATGTCATCCACGTACTCTATGAGGATCAACGCCATACTCCCTACTACCTTTATGTATATACAAGGTTCATCTACCATTTTGATGAAGTCAAACTCTTTGACTACCACATCAAAACAGATGTTCCAACCCCGCGATGCCTGTTTTATCACATAAAACATCTTGCACACGTTTCTGCTGCTCCCAATATCTACGAAGCCCTCTGGCTGTGTACTTATAGACGTTCTCTTCTAAAACATCATTTAAAAAAGCAGTCATGACACCCAACCACCAGATATCGTAGTCATGGTATATAGCCGTGGCAAGTAGGATCTGGATGGATTTAAGTATAGCTTTGAAAGTCTCAACTTTTCCATGTACACCAAGTAATCTTCTCAAGATATACTTGCTCTTGATGGGGATTTAACCCTTCAGATAAAGCAACCAAAGTCCATACTTTGTTGGTGTATAAGGATTCCATCTCAGATCGATAAGCATCCAGCCATTCTTACAGAGTCCCACTCCTGATAGCCTGCTCGAAACTAGTTGGGTCATCATCTCATGATGCAATCCTCGCTCCCACCGTCATAGAGAAACCGAAGTATCTCTCAGGTGGGTGAGGAACCCTACTAGATCAACGGAGAGGCTGAGGTTCGTTGGTTACTATTGAATCCTTCGGTTCTACTAAATCATCTGCTGTAGTTTGTATAGCTGGAACTCCTTCCAGTTCTACATAACAGACCTTGCCTCGAGCTTGTCCAGATTTTGCTTTTAGACATAGTCCGGACAACCCCAAATCTTAACAAACTTAAGATATGGGCTCTTCCCTTTCCATATCACATATGAAGTGGTAGGCAACTGATTTGATTTGAACCCTATTCAATAGGTATGCAGCTTCTCAAGCGCATAACACCCAAAAGGAAATAGGAAACTCAGTAGTACTCATCATAGAGCACACCATATCACATAGGGTGCTATTGCTCCGCCCCGATACACCAACGTGCTGTGGTGTATACGGAGGAGTAATGCTGAGAGAGAATCTCATTCTCCTTTAGAATAGTCCAGGAATTCCGTGCTCAAGTATTCTCCTCCTTGATCACATCAAAGGACATAATAATTTTACCCGTTTTTGGTTCTCTACTTCTAACTTATATTCTGTGAATATCTCAAAAGCTTCGGACTTGTGTTTCAACATGAGCATATGTCTGAATCTTGAGAGATAATCAGAGAATATAATGAAGTACAAAGAATCGGTCTTGGCATGAGTAGACAGGGGACTTTCATACATCATCATGTATCAATTCAAGAGTTCACTAACTCTTTCTCTGTTTCCAATAAACGGAGCTGTGGTCATCTTATCTCTGTGACATGACCGGCAAGTTTCATAAGATGTAAATTTAAACTAATTTAAATATGCATCTAAATGTAACTTAGCTAGTCGGGTCGCATTGATATGACCTAGTCTACAATACCTCAAGAAGGATTCGTTCATTTCTGAACTCTTCCTCTCGTGTGTGTTCTATATACTAAGAACCGTAGTTTGATTTAGAACGTCTATGCTTTTAGATAACGTGCCTGAACCGATCAACTCTTGATATAGGAAATATTCAAAACATTATCCAATAATACAAAATTATATCCTTTCTTTTCTAATAAAGAGACTGATATGATGTTGTATATCAGGTTCGGTATCTAATAACATTCGTTCAGAATCAATATATTCTGGTAATACAGGGTGATAGTGACCAACAGACTTGGCTGCAACACTTGCACCGTTTCTATCTCAAGAAACTTATCACCCGTTCTCAGTTCTCTACCTATCTGTAGCCCATGTAACAGATTACATATGCGGGATCCTGATCCGGTATCTCATACCCAGGACATAAAGGATACTGAGAAACAGTTCTCTGTAATGAACACACTCGAAGATGATGCATCATTATGCATTTTCTTCGTTTGGGCGGCACGGGAATTCTGGTAATCCCCAATTTCCCGCTCTGTCTTATAACAATTATAAGTTGGAGCGGGACCAACGTTCCCTAGCGCAGTATAACAAGCGGGTTCGGTCAATACATCCGTATTATTATCTTGATTAAGGCGTGATATGGTCGCTACCTGGAGAGAGAGAGAAGAAAACACTCAGCGTATGCTCTTGCAAGATTAGATTGGTTATCTAATATATCTAATCAGGATGTCTCCCACTGTTTTAATCAAATCTTCCTTCAAACTCTAAAAGGAAAGACTAGCCGGGATTAATTACACGCTACAAGTTCGCCAATCTTTCAGCCAGGCCAGTGTCGGTACTTTGAGGGAGGTCCCCCGTGCTTTCGCACGGACCTAATTAAAGTAAACCTCGTTTTCCTAGAGGCGTAACCCCGTTAACACCTTTCTAGACACCTGCTTGATCGGCTAATTGTAATGTGTAAAACTCTCCCAAGAGTAACTCTTACTCGCAGCGGGTATCGGGATCCAACTATCTCATAGAAGGTATGCAATCTCATTGCAAATTTCAACACTTGAAATTCCCAATAATATTTTACCCCTAGCGTCCTATGACCTTGACGGAGGCCAAACTACCTATAGTCCCCTAGTCAAGTTCAACCCGTCATTTCCTGATTGAATTAAACCCACCCGCACGACCCTTGACGGAGGCCAAACAACGCCGTACGAATACCCTAATCCAATCGCATCGTATGCTAGCAGATAAGCATTAGTTAGCTACCGTACACTACGCCTTGACGGAGGCCAAACTACCGCAGCACGAATACTAACTAGTACTTATCTGAAAGGGCTACGACAGGTTTTTAAGAAAACCCTTTGCGTAATGAACTTGATATCGTTGTAGAATCGAGTGATTTTAAATGGAATGTTTTTGAGGCTTTTCTAGTTTTGCTAAAGGGGTCACTCCCGGTGAAGGTATCATCAGCCCTTTCCTTATCGAATAAGGTGCAGGATATTTCACAAATATCACTATGCAAAGCAAAAACTATAGAAACAATCAAAAGACAAACCGAGTTTGTAGCATCTGCTAGTTTCGCTAAAGAGGTCACTCCCGGTGAAGGGATCTCGGCTCTTTCCTTATCGAATAAGGTGCTGGATGTTCTACAAGGAATACCGCTATGCAAAGCAAGAACTAGAGCTACCAGTTTTTAAACAAGTTTCTATAATATCTTTAGGTTTCTTTTATTTCATTAATCTCATTAATGAAGTCCCATTTTAATATGCTTCACAAGCATCAGATATGAAACGAAATCAACAATATATAATATATATCTCATATATATAATATAAACATTCGTCTCAGGCAGTAATATGATCTCATCACAGAATATTGCAGCAGAAGAACATATATGAAATATTGGATATACTAGGATGTCCGTGTTTTCAATACGAGCCTGTATAAAACACGGATTCCACGGTCGCGATGAATAGCCAAACCCACATCCCTAGACCCCTACGAGAGTGGCAAGCAACACTGCCAATTCTAGGGTTAGGAGACCCGGTCTCGACTCCTCGAGATGGTCTCCCACTGGACCCTAGAACCCGGTTACTTGTGCTCCCCGCCTTGGGTCTACCTAATGCGGAAAAGTAAATAATATACAATGGTGACATCATCCTCAGCCCGGAAGTGCCCCAATAAAAGAATATTACATACAAATGAATTTTACATGAATGAAAAAGAAAAACTCTCATCTCACATAAAACCCCCGGCTATTCAAAACGCGACGATCCAATATAACATATCACAGCAACACATAATATCTCATATCATCAACATAAGCAAGTATGCGTATCCCGATTGTCGTTGATGTATAGCAACGAAGCCGGCGATACACCACATACTACGCTTACGGTCACAGAAAAGAAAGTGTAAAACTACAACAGTTGGAATCCGCAACCTCCTTAGACATCGCATGCCTAACCAAATGAATTCCTTAGACATCGCATGCCTAACAATTATAAACCCCATATTTTAGTCTCACTATCGAAAACTCTTTTCAATATCAAGTCGGGCAATTCAAAAAGATTCCCGACATCCTGATCGAATGCTCGTCGCAAACTTTAGTAGACGGCCGCATCCCCGGATGCCGTCGACGAAGTACACTAAGGCGGAACACCGCTGCCGCGAGCACCCGAATGGATGCTTTTGGCGACGGGGTTCTCCTACAGTCACTTGGTCGGGGCTATGGGGCGTGGCTGTCTGTTAAGTTTACCCGGCGAGTATCCGCGTACGCTACATGATTGCGACGGATTTTTAATCACATCAAAATTCCATGGCAACCGATCATCTGAGACTGAACTGCTAGATTTATAACATTCAAATTAGTTATCTCATAACTACATGTGGATTCCAAATATTGTATCACATTCCAGATAAATAGACAATGTTAAACTTTCCGATCGAATAATCAAACACCCAAGATTTCCCCAATATATCTCAACACTTGAAATCAATTTAAAAACATCCATCACATGCCACAGTACCAATGGTCCAGCCGTAGAAGGGTCAAGCCAACGCCTCACATGTGGCGCGCCGTACTGCCACAAACCCTAAGGTTCAGAGGCAGTTCAAGACGGTCACATAATCGAGTTAAGGTTTTTTTGTCTTCTAGAGGGTCCACCGCATTACTTGCATGATTTAGAACGTTCTTAAATTCGAGAAAAAATCCAAATTTTGAAAAATTTTCCGACAGAAGAAAAAGTGAGTTATTGATATCCGGTTGAACTTTTTAACAGTATCTAAAAATTATCCGGAAAAACAAAACAAAGTTAAAATATCCGATCGAATCATTAAATCCCCAATACAACCCAGAAAACTCAACACTTGAGTGAAAAATAAAAATTCCCAGAAGAATCAGCAAGTACCAACGGTTATTACTGTGCAAAAACTAACAATTAATACCCAGGTACGGCCGCGGAACCGCCGCCAATACCCTAGTTTGGCCGCGGTTCTGCGGTGCTTTGAGAGATTCAGAGTGTCGTTTTGCACACGTGTCCATATAATTCCCTGCTGATTTTTTTAAGGATTTTTAATTTGGAAAAAATCACATTTTCAGAAAATGTCCAGAGTAGGGTTCGGATTAGGGTTTCGTGTTTCGATCGGACTTTAAACTTCGCTTACACTTTGCCTAAAGCTCTATCTTGTCTCTGATACCACTGTAGGGTTGCTAAGCACGCTCATAAGGTTCTACGAGGCATCAACCATGCCCGATTAAAATTTTAGCCGTGCCGAACAACCCGAAGCTGGATCTTTAAACTAAGGTTTAGGCGAAAACTAACATGTTAAACACTTTAATACTAAGTGAGAGGGATTACAACCTTTGTAGATCCGGTCCTTCACTTCTTAAGCTCCGTGTAGATGTCCCCTTCGTTGCGATCGTGAACTCCGGACTCTAGATAAGCTCCGCAAGAAGAACGAACGTGCTTGCTACGATGACTTCGAGGCCGAAGATGATCTACGTCGGGGAGACACTAACTCAAGCTATTCCTTCACTAGGTCATGAACTTTGTGAAGAGAACACACTCTACTACATGGCAAGTGGTAGAGGATGAAGAAGTAGGAAGTGGGTTCACTTTAGATTTGATTTTCTCACACTTTTTCTCATGGCACCATTAGAGCTAGCAAGCTTTTCATGGAGCTTGATGAAGAAGAAGATGTGAATAATTCATCCAAATGAAAAATTATCCAATGAATTATTGCACCATGGTTGAGTTAAGCCCTCATGCTTAACTCATTTAGAGAATTAACCAAAGTATGAGGTTAAGGGTTGGGTTAACTAATATCCTAAGGAATGACAAAAGAGTTGAATTTGTCAATATTTATCTAGCTTCATGAAGCTTGATAACTTTGACCAAAGTCTCATCTCTTTTGTTATTTGTTAGGAAATTAGTAAACCCTAATTTAACCTTGACTTGGTTTAAGTCTCATACACCCAACTTGTATGTATCATCAAGCATGATACAAACATGTACACTTGCATATATCACATATAAACAATGTGCACAATCTAGTGAGAAATAAATCTTAAGTGAGCTAATACTAGTTAATGTAATGTAATATATCAAATATATAATTATACATTAAATTATTAAATCAACTCTTGATTTAATAATCCGGCAATAACCGACTAATATCATGTGTAACAACTTATCGAATCAACACTTGATCCGATAACCCGGCTATATCGCATACAACCGATCAATGTTACAAATCACGAGAATAGAATACGGTATCTCATATCGTATTAATCTCGGTCCCGCACATATCATATATGTGCTCCTACTCCGTTTCACTTGAGCCAGGAAACCCCTGTGTTGGACTCTAAAGACTCGTCAATATGCCGGTAGTAGGTGATGATCCTATCAAACACCCACAAGCCGCAAGCGGTCTGCTAAACGTAATGGCCACCCGGGTATTGAGTGATCAGAAGATCAACAAGCAAGCCTGTGCATTCTCCTATGAATCCAATCAGTAACACTCCCATACAGTCCGGTCTCGTCGTATGATATGTCGAATATCTCGCCTAGGGGTGGTAAACGTCAGACCCCAGTAGGTTGATAAGTCGTGTCGATATGAGGTCTATAACAGTTCGAGAAACTACTGATAACACTTATCAGTAAATCCCAGTAACCCTGGCTAGGGATTTCCGGTTATGGCCAATCGAACACAGCGCAACATCAACTCCCTATACCGGGAGAGACGAATCCCCTCCTATCGCTCATTGCCTCCATGTGATTCGGGACTGTACCCAAAAGCCACCTTTTTGCACGCCCTCTTGGACGTGGTATGATGGAAATCAAAGCACAGTGGGAATCACACAAGACTCTATGACGATCTCGGGTCAACAGACTACTCTGTACCAGTGTCACCGGAGAACTGCCATCTGACGTAAGGTATAATACCATCTGGGAGTTCTCGGCGAGTCCGTCCAGTGTACCCAGTCTCCACTGAGAACCCGTACACCATCCTTGATTTCAAACACCGATGGATATGGGATCATCCATCGTCCATCATATGGGTCAAGATGCGTATACACTAGTCTACTCTGGTGCATCGATGCCCTATCTCGATACACCCTCGACTAGGAACAATTATAGGATGTACTCGTCGACTACCGTGGCCCCACTAGTATGATCTCATCATAATCCCAGTAGTTGAGTACATATCCTAAGGGCTTTATCAACATGTAACATAGAGACAATCAGAGTACATGTTAAGATAAAGTACAACCAGATAGCATACTATCATGTCGAGCAAGAAAGTACTCCCTATATATGTCCTAGCATCCACTACAATATACATCGTATATACAGTAATGGCCTATACGGCATACATATAACTAACATAGGGTTCCCTAGGGCGGCAGCAAGGTTTCAGGAGGCATCGTCCTTGCCGTTTTCAAAATTTTGCCTTTATAAAGAACCCTAACCCTAGAATCTTAACTAGAGATTTAAACAAACTAGTAATGTCAACATCTTAACAACTAAGTGAATGCGGAATACAACCTTTGTAGACTGGTCCTTCACTTCAAATGCTCCATGTAGAAGTCTCTTCGCTGTGAGTAAGAATCTCCCGAACTCTTGAGAGGCCCCACAAGGTGAAAGATGCAAACTTGCTCAAAGTCTTCAAGGCCGAAGATAATCTACGTCGAGAAGACTCAAGTTCATGCTACCTCTTCACTAAATTAGGGTTTAGTGAAGCAAACACCCTAAACTAAATGGCTAATAGTAGAGGATGATGAAGTAGGAAATGGGCTCACTTTAGATTTGTTTTTCTCACAATATTTTCTCATTCAGAAAAAAGCCAGCAAGCTTTTTCTCAAATGAAGAAGAAGATGAAGAATTAAGATGAGAGAATGAACTCATGAGGTGAGAATAACAACCGTGGGTGAGTTAGTGTCATACACTAACCCATGTATAGAATAAACCATGGGTTAACAATAATGGTTGGGTTAATAAATATCTTCAAGTAAAACAAAATGAGTGGACTTAGTCAATGGTTCCACAAGCTACTACAAGCTTGAACATGTGACTAATTACCATTAATTTTGATTTAATTTAAATAAACAAAACCCTCACATTATTATAAGCATGGTGTAATCCTCATACACCCATGAAGCATGTGGTATCAAGCATGACACAAAATAATGTACATTAATATATATCACATATATACTAAGTGTACACAAGTGAGAAAAGAAATCTTAAGTGAGCTAATATTAGTTAATGTAAGATAATATATCAAATATATAATTATACATTAAATTATTAATCAACACTTGATTTAATAATCCGGCTATATTATATACAACCGACTAATATCAAATGTGACAATATATCGAATCAACACTTGATCCGATATCCCGGCTATATCACATACAACCGTCCGATATCACATATTGCGAGAATAGAATGGGGTATCACATACGCGCATTAATCTCGGTCCGCACATATCACATATGTGCTCCTACTTCGTTTCGCATGAACCGGGAATCCTCTGTATAGGACTCTAAAGACTCGTCAATATGCCGGTAGTAGGTGATGATCATATCAAACACCCACAAGCCGCAAGCGGTCTGCTAAACGTAATGGCCACCGGGGTATTGAGCGATCAGAATATCAACAAGCAAGCCTGCTCATACTCCTGCGAATCCAATCAGTAACACTACCGTACATTCCGGTCTTTTCGTTAGATATGTCGCATATCGTAGCCTGGGGTGGTATAACGTCAGACCCCAATAGCCTGATAAGTCATGCCGATGCAAGGTCCATAACGGTTCAAGAAACTACTGATAACACTTACCAATAAATCTCAGCAACCCTGGTCAGGGATTTCCTGTTATGGCCAATCGAGCATAGCGCAACATCAACTCCCAATACCGGGAGAGACGAATCCCCTCATATCGCTCATTGCCTCCATGTGACTCGGGACTGTACCCAAAAACTACCTTTTTGCATGATCTATTGACCGTGGTATGGTGGAAATCAAAGCACAGTGGGAATCACACAAGACTCTATGATGATCTCGGGTCGACAGACTAACCTGTACCAGTGTCACCGGAGAACTGCCATCTGACGTAAAGTATAATACCATCTGGGAGTTCTCGGCGAGTCCGTCCAGTGTACCCAGTCTCCACTGAGCACCTGTAGGGTTCCTAGGCACACCCATGAGGTTCTACAACTGATCAAACATGGCCAATTCAAAAATTTCCTATGTGCCGAGAAACCCTAAACTAGATCATTACTAGAGGTAAGGCGATGCAAGCAAGTAAACTACTTTATTGCTAAAGGAAAGAGACTACAACCTTTGTAGATCCGGTCATCCACCTCCTTGGCTCCGTGATGACGTCCCTCCGCTGTACCCATCGGATCCTGGACTCTAGCGTCGGCTTCATCGGAGAAATGTGCGGGCTAGGTCGTCGACTTCGATGCCGAAGATGATCTACATCGAGGCAACTCAAGATCAAGCTCCAACTTCACCAAGTCATGAAACTTATGAAGAAAACACCCTATACTACATGGAAAGTGGTAGAGGATGAAGAAATAGGAAGTGGGTTCACTTTGGATTTGGATTTCTCACTCTTTTTCTCAAGTCACCATTAGAGGTTGCAAGCTTTCTTCTTCTTGAAGAAGAAGAAGAAGAAGAAGAAGAAAAGAATATGATAAGTATATTCAAAAATAGAAAATAAGTGATCCTTATCATATTTGCAACCATGGTTTAGTGTAGAGAATGAACACGGGTTTAGTTGAATGGTTAGGGTTAAGGACAAAACAAAAATGGTAGACTTTTGAAAGATGCTAGAAAAGCTTCAAGCAAAACAACAAAAGAAAGTCACCATTTCTATTTGCCAAAAACAAATGAATAAATAAATAAGTGAAATGAAACCCTAACCATTCACTAAACATGGTTTAAGTCTTACACAAACCCAAGTTTGCATGTATCATCAAACATGATACAAACAAGTGCACAAAAATATATCACATATACAACTTGTGCATTTCAAGTAAGAAAATCAATCTTGAGTGAACCAATACTAGTTAATGTAAAGTAATATATCAAATATATAATTATACATTAAATCATTAAATCAACACTTGATTTAACGATCCGGTCATACTGCATATAACTGACTAATATCTAGTGTATCAATATATCGAATCAACATTTGATTCGGTAATATAACCGTCCCATGATACATATCGCGAGAATAGAATACGGTATCACATACACGCATTATTCTCGGTCCCGCACATATCTCATATGCGCTCCTATTTCGTTTCGCTTGAGCCAGGAAACCTCTGTGTAGGACTCTAAAGACTCGTCAATACGCCGGCAGCAGATGATGATCATATCAAACACCCACAAGCCGCAAGCGGTCTGCTAAACGTAACGGCCACCCGGGTATTGAGCGATCAGAAGATCGACGAGCAAGCCCGCTCACACTCCTGTGAATCCAACCAGTAACACTTACCGTACAGTCCGGTCTGTTCGTCTGATATGTCGCATATCTCGCCTAGGGGTGGTAAACATCAGACCCCAGTAGCTTGATAAGTCATGCCGACGTAAGGTCCATAACATTCATGAAACTACTGATAACTCTTACCAGTATATCACTGCAACCCTGGCTAGGGATTTCCAGTTATGGCCAGTCGAGCATAGTGCAACATCAACCCCCAATACCGGGAGAGACGAATCCCCTCCTATCGCTCATTGCCTCCATGTGAATCGGGACTGTACCCAAAAACCACCCATTTGCACGACTCAGTAGAGCCGTGGAAGGGTGGAAATCAAAGCACGGTGGGAGACACACAAGACTCTATGATGATCTCGGGTCAACAGACTAAGCTGTACCAGTGTCACCAGAGAACTGCCATCCGACGTGAGGTATAATACCATCTGGGAGTTCTCGGCGAGTCCGTTCAGTGTACCCAGTCTCCACTGAGCACCCGCATACCATCTCTGATATCAAAACACCAATGGATATGGGATCATCCATCGCCCATCAGATGGGTCGAGAAGATATACGCTAGTCTACTCTGGAATATCGATTCCCCGTCTCGATATTTCCACGACTAGAAACAATGAAGGATGTACTCATTGACTACCCAGGCCCCACTAGTATGATCTACATCATAGTCCTGGAAGTCGAGTACACATCCTAAGGGCTTTATCAACATGTAACGGAGAGACAGTAAGTATACATGTTAAGATAAAGAGCAACCGAATAGCATACTATCATGTCGAGCAAGAAAGTCATACCTATATATGTCCCAGCATCCACTACAATATACATCCTATGTACAGTAATGGCCTCTAGGGCATACATATAACTAACAATCTCCCACTTGCACTAGGGCCATCTGTAGCAGTGGTTGCAGTATCACATACTCAACCATCCCATAAAAGTCTCTCTCTGGGAAAAAGCTTTTGTGAGTGGATCCGCTGTGTTGTCCTCTGAGTCTACTCTCCTTACCTCGATCACCCTGGAGATCAACTATCTCCATGATCAGGTGATGCTGCCTCAGAATATGTCTGGGTCACTGATGGGATCATGGTTCCTTGGCCAAAGCCACACTTCCATTGTCACACAATGGTGGGAACCTAGTTCATCTCATGAACCAATATACACCCAAACTGCCTCTTTGGTAGTATCTTTGATAGCGATGTTACCAGCCTTTATCGTCTAGTCTGCCACAGTATCTAGCTTGGAACTCTTCCAACATACCATCCCTCCACTGAGGGTAAAGACAATGCCTGCGACTGACATTCAGTCGTCCTTATCACCCTGGAACCTTTCCAGTGATTCTCCCCAGGATCAACTGATATTATCTCACTATAGTTAGTGAGTATCCTAACATCCATTTAGATCTATCTCATAGATCCAAAACTCAGGATTTAGGAGGTATCACCTTTATCATATTTGGAGAATCCTTGTGATAAGCGGAGATTGACCGAGCGTAGCATAGGAAACTCCTTTCCTATCAAGAGTATGTTGTCCATGTACAATACGAGGATCACCACCTTACTCTCTACTACCTTTTTGTACATACAAGGTTTATCTACCATTTTGATGAAGTCAAACTCTTTGACTACTACACCAAAACAGATGTTCCAACTCCACGATGCCTGCTTTGTTCTGTAAAGCAACTTGCACATGTTTCCGCTGCTCCCACGGTTTACGAAGCCCTCTGGCTGTGTTCTTATAGACGTTCTCTTCTAAATCAGTATTTAGAAAAGCAGTCATGACACCCAACCACCAGATATCGTAGTCATGGTATGTAGTAATGGCAAGTAGGATTCGGATGGACTTAAGCATAGGCACTGGAAAAGGTTTCATCATTATCCATGCCTGGTCGATGACGAAAACCTTTAACAAGTCTAGCTTTGAAAGTATCAACTTTTCCATTTACACCAAGTAATCTTCTCAAGATATACTTGCTCCTGATGGGGATTTAACCCTTCAGATATAGCAACCAAAGTCCATACTTTGTTGGTGTACATGGATTCCATCTCAGATCGCTAAGCATCCAGCCATTCTTACAGAGTCCCTACTCTCGATGGCCTGCTCAAAACTAGTTGGGTCATCATCTCATGATGCATTCCTCGCTCCTACTGTCATCGAGAAACCGATGTACCTCTCAGGCGGATGAGGTACCCTACTAGATCGGCGGAGAGGCTGAGGTTCGTTGGGGACTATTGAATCCTTTGGTTCTGTCAAATCATCAGCTGCAGTTTGTATAGCTGGAACCTTTCCAGTTCTACAGAACTGACCTTGCCTTGATCTTGTCCGGATTTTGCTTTTGACATAGGCCGGACAATCCTTAATCTTAACTTACTTAAGAGATAGGCTCTTCCCATACCATATCTTATATGGAGTGGTAGGCATTGATTTGATTCGAACCCAATTCAATAGGTATGCAACTTCTTAAGTGCACAACCCCAAAAGGAAATAGGTAACTCAGTAATACTCATCATAGAGCACACCATATCATATAGGGTGCTATTGCTCCGCCCTGATACACCGTTGTGCTGTGGTGTATTCAGAGGAATAACACTGAGAGAGAATCCTATTCTCCTTTAGAATAGTCCAGGAATTCTATGCACAAGTATTCTCTTCCCTGATCTTATCATAGGACATAATACTTATACTCGGTTTTTGGTTCTCTATTTCTAACTTATATTCTGTGAATATCTCAAAAGGTTCGGACTTGTGTTTCAACAGGAACATATGTCTGAATCTTGAGAGATCATCAGAGAATGTAATGAAGTACAAAGAATCGGTCCTGGCATGTGTAGACAGGGGACCTTACACACATCATCATGTATCAGTCCCAAGAGTTTACCAACTCTTCCTCTGTTTCCAATAAACAGAGTTATGGTCATCTAATCTTTGTGACATGACTGGCAAGTTTCATAAAATGTAAATTCAAACTGATTTAAATATGCATCTAATTGTAACTTCAGTCAGTCGGGTCGCATTGATATGACCTAGTCTACAATACCTCAAGAAGGAATCGTTCATTTCTGAACTCTTCCTCTTGTGTGTGTTCTGTATACTAGGAACTGTAGTTTGATTTAGAACGTCAATGCTTTTAGATAACGTGCCTGAACCGATCAACTTTTGAAATAGGAAATGTTCAGAACATTATCCAACAATACAAAATTTTATCATTTCTTTACTAATAAAGAGACTGATATGATTTTGTATATCAGGTTCGGTATCTAATAACATTCGTTCAGAATCAATGTACTGGTAATTACAGGGTGACAGTGACCAACAGACTTGGCTGCAACACTTGCCCCGTTTTCTGTCTCATGAAACTTATCACCCGTTCTCAGTTCTCTACCTTTCTGTAGCCCATGTAATGGATTACATTTGCGGGATCCTGATCTGGTATCTAATACCTAGGACGTAGAGGACACTGAGAAACAGTTCTTTATAATGAACACACCCGAAGGAGATGCATCATATGCACTTTCTTCGTTTGGGCGGCATAGGAATTCTGTTATTCCCCTATTTCCTGCTCGGTCTTATAACAATTATAAGTTGAAGCGGGACCAACGTTCCCCAGCTCAGTATAACAAGCGGGTTCGGTCAATACATCCAAATTATTATCTTGATTAAGGCGTGATATGGTCGCTACCTGGAGAGAGAGAGAAGAAAACACTCTGCGTGCACTCTTGCAAGATTAGATTGGTTATTTATTTTATCTAATCAGGATGGCTCCCACTGTTTTTATCAAATCTTCCTTCAAACCCTAAAAGGAAAGACTAGCCGGGATTAATTACACTCTACAAGTGCGCCAATCTTTCAGCCAGGCCAGTGTCGGTACTTTGAGGGAGGTTCCCCGTGCTTTCGCACGGACCTAATTAAAGTAAACCTCGTTTTCCCAGAGGCGTAACCCTGTTGACACCTTTCTAGACACCTACTTGATCGGCTAATTGTAAAGTGTAAAACTCTCCCAGGAGTAACAATTACTCGCAGTGGGTATCGGGATCCAACTATCATATAGAAGGTATGCAATCTCATTACAAATTTCAACACTTGAAACTCCCGATAAAGGTTTTTACCCCTAGCACCTATGACCTTGGCTAAGGTCAACAAATCATAAGCACTAGTCAAGTTCTATCCGTCATTTCGTGATTAATTAGACCCACCCACATGACCCTTGGCTAAGGTCAACAAGGCCACATGACTGTCTTAACTAATCGCATCATATGCTGTGTAGGAAGACATCACTTAGCTACCGCACACTACGCCTCGGCTATGGTTGACAAACGCAGCACGAATACTAAGTACTCTACTTCCTAAAATGACGGAGGGTTGCGAATGGTTTTTAAGAAAACCTTTAACGCTTTGAACTTGATCTCGTTGCGGAATCAAATGGTTTTTAAATGGAATGTTTTTGAGGCTTTTCTAGTTTTGCTAAAGGGGTCACTCCCGGTGAAGGGATCGTCGGCCCTTTCCTCATCGAATAAGGTGCAGGATATATCATATATACCGCTGTGCAAAGCAGAAACTATAGAAGCAATCAAAAGAAAAACCGAGGGTTGTAGCATCTAACAGTTATTGCTAAAGGAGTCACTCCCGGTGAAGGGATCTCGGTCCTTTCCTCATCGAATAAGGTGCAGGATGTTCTACAAGGAACACCGCGATGCAAAGCAAGAACTGTAGCTACCTGTTTTTATTTTGAAATTCGATTCCACAACATCAATTAGGTTTATTTTCTTTCATTAATCACATTAATGAATGTCCCATCTTTTAAGTCTACCTAAACATCACAGATAAATATAACGTACGCTTATGCCATCCTGTAACCCTTCGAAAATCGTTTAGGCAGTTTTTCGGTAATCGGCAAATTTTTCGGCTTTTTCCGTAAAAAGTCAAAAGTGATATTTTTCATTGTAGACTTAATTATACAAAATTTAAATAAGATATTACTATAATTTTGTCACTAAAATGTCATTTATAATTTTCTAGTTAAATAAAAAAAAAATTTCGTAATTAATTATTTTTTTATTATTTTAAGCCTTTTTAAATACATTTAATTAGGGATAAATACAAATTTAATTAGGTAAATTTCTTAATTAGGAGTCTTTATAAGCTAAAATATGGTGTTAAAAAAATTGTGTCATGACTTTCACATTTTTAGTTTTTGGGTTGGAAATTTAATGAGAAAATGAGGTAAAATAAGGGTTTTTTTGTAAAATGTTGAAAAGAAATGCATTAAATGATAACTTGGGGGTGTTTTGGTCCTAGAAACTTCCCCAAAATTTCCCCACTTCACCCTCCTTGCTGCTGGACGAGCTCCAACTGCAGCAACCCCCATTTTTCTCACTTCTTTCTTGCTTCATTTTCATGCCAAAATTCATCAAAAATTCACAAATTTCATTCTCAATTCAAAGCCTAAACCTAATCCCTTCTCTCTTCAACCCAAATTTGTTCAAAAACATGATGAAAGGAGGCTTCTTGGAGACTTGATCAAGTTAGGGTTTAAGATTGAGAGGTGAAAATCCTAAACTAGTTGCTTACTTGAGGTTTAATTGTGCTAGAATTTCAATTCTAAATATTAGTTTTGTAGTAAATGTTTGATTTGGAAAAATCAAGTGAAGGTTTTGATTTTAGAAATTAGGGTTTGTAGCATAATGCTTGGATTATGTTAGGGATGGTTATCTAGGTGATTGGAGTGGTTAATTGTGTATTGGTATGCTTACTAAATCGATAAATTTCGATGTTTGTAACAAATCGGTAAAGAAATCGCTTACTAGATTTTTTCGAAAAATAGTATGCGTTCAAATTGCTCTAGGTTAGCAATATTATTAGCTTCGTATAGGATTATTAGAATGCGCGAACGCGGGGTTTCGTCTAGTCGGGTTGTAGTTTAATCGATTTCCCCGATACGGCGATTTTAGTTAAGGTTTTAGCGATTTTCGTGTATTTTCCGCATACCGAGTGCACGTTGTGATTAATTCGAGAGCGTCGATCTTTTCTTAGTGTGAGTTGCATCATTTCAGAAATCTGTAACCTTATATTTTGTGTTATGCAATTCTAGGATCGGTCGGGGAAACTTCGGACACGGCGCGTAAAGGCAAAGCGGTGGCCGGATCAGATTAGCGGGGATTTCTGGTGAGTAGATGTATTCATCTATGGGGGAATCGTCTGGATGGCGCGAGGCGCCCCCTCCCCCCTAGTTAGGATTACCCTACTTTATTCAAGATTGATATTGTTAGACAGCTTACCCCTTTATGTACATTGCATACCCTCACAGCGAACAGTATGTTAAATTGCATGGACATTCATCTCTACCTATGCGATATCATTTCGTAGGACACGAACACCTTACCATGGGCATCTATTGCACGCGCACTATTCATGTGACACACACGCATTTGGAAATTGACATGCCACGTGCACGATAGAACCTGTTTATCTTAATATCGTCACCTGCATTCATACTTGATATATGAAACTGCATCGCATGCACATAGCTCGCATCATCATCATATTTACATAGAACTCTAGCCAAAAATTCACATCATACACATTGATATCATAGACATTTATCATATATATAACATGTGGACATTATGATTTTCTTGAGAATTTCAGTTTTGCTGCGATTTCTGGATTTTTGGGGAAAACCGCAAAAATTTAACAAAAGCTTATATTTATCATTTTTAAAACAAAGTTGCGGTTTTCTCGTGATGTATGTGTCGTCCACCATGAGTTTTCATGTTTTCTGTTGGATTTCGAGACCCGATTCGAGGAGTGGATGAACCGTCTCGGGTACATGGTGGGCCCGGTATGGTACCCCGGGGCAAGAAGATCGAGTTGTAGACGATGAGCCTGGCAGGGGAAGACTACCTACCGGTGATGTCTGGCGCGGCGGATATCCGGAGGATACCGACCGTTGTCGTGAGATTTAGGATATGGGCCGATCCGGACTGACGGAGCCCGACATTGAGACAGATATGATTCCTATTTGGTGTCGATGCTTGACACGGGTTTTCTGAGGATTTCTTGATGATATTTAGCTATTATGCAGACATTCGTTTTCTAAAAGTTAAGAATGCAGTAACTTTAACATTTAAAACACTTAAAGAGTTAGAAAAGATATTGCATACATATGCATGCATACTAGAGTTATTATATCACATATGGACATACATGTTGTTCTGCATTGCGTGCATTCTTACGATTGCCTTATTAGATGTTATATTTACTCACGAGCTGGCAACTCACCCCCGTTGTGCCACAGTGTCTTGCAGGTCGGACCCGTCAGTCTTGTAGCGGCGGGCTATCTTGTCATCAGTTCCGTTTGCTCAGACTCGCGACATCGCCCGTAGGTGGGTTGCGAGTATACTTATTTCTTTTGCTTTATCATTGTATCTAGTATTCTCCATCTACCACTTGTATTGTATATGCGACCTAGTGATGAGACTGAGAGATTTGTATATTTGTGGTTTCTTTTGGGTCGAGCTCACTTGAGCCGACGTGTGTTTTCTGGTATTTGCATCTCTTTTATGCTCTTTCTCTTGATATTACTATTATATTGCATGTGGTTGTGATCCGCCTTGGGCGAAGAGCTAGCTCCCGCTTGGGGATGCCATTTTTATGATTTCATATGTATTATCTTGTTGTACCCATTTTTGGGGATAGAAAATACAGGAGAGACTCTGCCGAAATTTTCAGAAATTTTTGATGTTTTAAAAAAGGGATTCTTTGCAACTTAATTGATTTGAAAATCGTCTTCATTAAAGGTTTTCCTTCACTCTCTTTTGTTTTTGGTTTAGATTTTTCTGGGCTTTGGCTGACTTAGGTTACGTTACGCCTTTAGACGTCTCGTAATCTAAGTGCCAATCACGTTCCGTACTTTCGGGTCGTGACAAAGTTGGTATCAGAGCGTAGGTTTTACCTTTCTGAGTGTAGGACGACCTTGGTAGATGGAGTAGGTGACTTAAGCAGAGTGGCGTAGCGTGGGTATGATCCGTGGCATACTTACGATACGGTACTCCGCCTAAGTGACCTTAGGACATAATTGCTTGTATTTCCTTTCTTGATTCCTTGCATTCCTTGATTCAATTGCAATGTCCTTATCAGTCCTGTTTATTATTCAGCTTCGATGCCGCCAAAGACTACGAGAGCTCAGCGGGCTGCCGCTAGGGATGAGATTCGAGCGGGCTCGTCTGAGGCGAGGATCGAGCGGGAGGATACACCTACCCCTCAGGGTCCTACTGATCCGCCTTATCCTGACCGTATTGCCAGATTAGAGGCCGGCATGCAAGAGTTGCGGCAGATGATGGGATCTTTAGTTGAGTCTAGCCGGGCACAGAGATCCGAGGACGTTCCTTCCACCGCACAGACCACGATCGTACCTGCTGCACAGATGGTCACTCCTGCTGCTACTACGGAGACTATCCCTGTTTCACTACAGGAGTTCATGAGATTAAGACCTCCAGCTTTTACCGGTACAGATGCGACAGAGGATCCATAGGCATTTCTTGATAGGATGGCTCGGATTTGCCGTTCGTTGAGGTGTTCTGAGGATAGATTGGTGGAGTTTGCGAGTTTTCGTCTGGAGGGTCTTGCCCAGACATGGTACGACTCAGTAGAGAGAGGCCGAGCTGCAGGTCTGCCTTCTATGACCTGGGATGAGTTTACAGCTGCATTTCTTGCCCGTTTTCTTCCGGAGAGTGTCCGAGATGCTCGAGCCCGTAGTTTTGAGTCTCTGCGCAAGACTCCTGGGATGACAGTGTCGGAGTATGATATACAGTTTACCCAGTTGTCTCGATATGCTCCGTACCTAGTCGACACAGAAGAGAAGAGAATAAAGAGGTTTGTACGAGGGCTTGATACACAGCTATTCCTTGCCATCGGCACCCAGCACTTTGATACATACGCAACCGCGATGGATGCAGCCTTACTTTTGGAGGAGCGTATTTCTGAGACTCCGGTCGCTTCTGGGCCGAAGAGGATCCGTACTGATACGCCAGCTCAGCGGCAGATGGGCAGACATCGTGATAGATTATTTCCGGGGGATGGCGGAGGCAGAGGATTGAGACGAGGTCAGTTATTTGGTTCATATCCACAGACCCAGCAGTCGTCTCCAGGATGTTTTCGGTGTGGGAGTCAGTACCACCGTATCAGAGACTGTACCATGGGGCGTCCGGGCGCGGCGACAGTCCCGCATGTGACCTTACCACCCTCACCACCTTCTCAGAGAGCTTTACTTCCTACGCCTGATGATGCTTCACGCCAGACAGATGCTTCTAGAGGCCGTGGGCGAGGCGGTCCGGTTCAGAGAGGACGAGGCGACAGAGGCAGAGGCAGAGGCCGAGGTAGAGGCAGAGCACAGCCAGCTATTAGTGGTGGACAGGCCCGAGTGTTCGCATTGACTCCTCAGGATGCACAGGCATCCAATGCCGTCGTGACAGGTACTCTGCCAGTATGTTCTTTTGATGCACGGGTATTATTTGATCCAGGCTCCACACACTCCTATGTTTCCACGTATTTTGCACCGAGGTTGGGCCGAGATTCTTCTCCGTTAGATCAGCCGCTTGTCGTTATTACCCCGGTAGGCGAGTCTTTTGTTGCCCGTTTTGTGTACCGATCTCGTTCCGTTCGTATCGGGGAGAGAGATTCTTCAGTAGATTTGATTCTCCTCGATATGCTAGACTTTGACGTTCTTCTTGGTATGGACTGGCTAGCCACCTGCTATGCATCCGTGGACTGCCGTGAAAAAGCAGTCAGATTCAGTTTTCCTGGTGAGCCGGTTCTTATTATTCAGGGAGATCGTAGTGCTACCCTTCCCAGCTTGATTTCTTCTCTTCACGCTGGTCAGCTCTTAAGGAAAGGGTGTCAGGGATTCTTAGCTTATGTTTGTGATACTAGCTCCACAGAGGTTCCGTTGGACCAGGTCCCTATTGTGAGAGAGTTTCCTGATGTATTCCCTGACGAGCTGCCTGGTCTGCCACCAGAGCGCGAGATTGAGTTCTGTATTGACTTGATCCCTGGCACGGGGCCTATTTCTATTCCTCCTTATCGGATGGCCCCGGCGGAGCTGAGAGAGCTAAAGGATCAGTTACAGGACTTGCTGGACAAATGGCTTATCAGACCGAGTGTGTCATCTTGGGGTGCTCCCGTCTTGTTTGTTAAGAAGAAGGACGGAAGTATGCGTTTATGCATTGATTATCGTCAGCTGAACCGGGTTACTGTGCGGAACAAGTATCCCCTACCCCGCATTGATGACTTATTTGATCAGCTCCAGGGTGCAGGGTTCTTCTCGAAGGTTGACTTACGATCAGGTTATCACCAGTTGCGGGTTCGGAAGGAGGATATTCCGAAGACAGCTTTCCGTACTCGATATGGTCATTATGAGTTCTTGGTGATGTCGTTCGGGCTCACCAATGCCCCGGCAGCATTTATGGATTTGATGAACCGCGTATTCAGGCCGTATCTCGATCAGTTCATCATTGTGTTCATTGACGACATCTTGGTTTATTCTCGGAGCCGGGAGGAGCATGAGCAGCACTTACGTATCACATTACAGACTTTGAGGGAGCATCAGCTGTTCGCCAAATTCTCCAAGTGCGCATTCTGGCTAGACAGTGTCGATTTCTTGGGTCATGTGGTGACGAGAGATGGTATTTGCGTGGACCCGAAGAAGATCGAGGCAGTTCAACGTTGGCCTAGACCAGTATCAGTTACAGAGGTTCGCAGTTTTCTAGGTCTGGCCGGCTATTATCGACGTTTCGTCCAGGATTTCTCCTGCATTGCTGCACCGTTGACCGGGTTGACCCGGAAGGGGGTTCCTTTTGATTGGACCCAGGCATGTGAGGATAGCTTCCAGCAGTTGAAGACTCGTCTGACTACTGCACCAGTGTTAGCATTGCCTTCAGGATCAGGTGGGTTCGTGGTATATTGTGATGCTTCTAGAGTGGGGCTGGGATGTGTATTGATGCAGCACGACAGAGTTATCGCGTATGCTTCTCGGCAGCTGAGGAAACACGAGCAGAACTACCCCACCCATGATTTAGAGATGGCTGCAGTGGTGTTTGCACTCAAGATCTGGAGACATTATCTATACGGTGAGTCGTGCCAGATATTCACTGACCACAAAAGTTTGAAATATATCTTCCAGCAGCGAGATTTGAACCTAAGGCAGCGCCGTTGGATGGAGTTGGTGAAGGATTATGACTGCGAGATTTTATACCATCCGGGCAAGGCGAATGTGGTGGCTGATGCTTTGAGTAGGAGGCCCGGAGGTAGCTTATCTTGTTTGAGCGCAGTACAGATGCAGTCGACGGCGGATTGGCAGGCGTTATGTGATAGCAGAGTGCAGTTCGAGTTTACTCCTACGGGGGGACAGCTGGCCCATTTCAGAGCACGCCCACAGTTACTTGACCGTATCCACGAGGCACAGTCCGGCGATGCCCGTACATTAGAGATTATTGAGCAGATTCGGCAGGGCAGAGTTTCTGAGTTCGTGATTGATGATCAGGGGATACTCCGATTTGGGACTCGACTGTGTGTGCCAGATTCAGAGGGACTGAGGCGTGATATTCTCGAGGAGGCACATAGATCAGTATACAGTGTTCACCCAGGTTCCACCAAGATGTACCGTGATTTGAGAGAGGTTTACTGGTGGGACGGGATGAAGAAGGATATTACAGACTTTGTGTCGAGATGCCTGACTTGTCAGCAAGTCAAGGCCGAGCACCAGAGGCCAGCCGGCGAGTTACAGCCTTTGCCCATCCCTGAGTGGAAGTGGGAGCAGGTCTCCATGGACTTCGTTGTGGGTCTACCCAGGACCAGTCGAGGGTATGACTCTATTTGGGTGATTGTGGATCGACTGACGAAAGCGGCTCACTTTCTGCCAGTGAAGACCACTTTTGGATTTTCTCAGTACGCCCAGGTTTATATTGATGAGATAGTGCGACTGCATGGTGTTCCGACTTGCATCGTGTCCGACCGTGGCACCCAGTTTACCAGCCGATTGTGGCAGAAACTCCAGGAAGCTTTGGGCACCCGATTGAGTTTTAGCACAGCCTTCCATCCTCAGACTGACGGTCAGTCGGAGCGTACGATTCAGACTCTTGAGGACATGCTCAGAGCTTGTGTTTTAGATTTCGGTGGTAGCTGGGATCGTCATTTGCCTTTGATCGAGTTTTCCTACAATAATAGCTTCCAGGAGACGATTCAGATGGCACCTTTCGAGGCTTTATATGGGAGGAGATGTCGATAACCAGTATGTTGGACAGAGCTTAGGGAGAGCAGTATTTTGGGGCCGCAGATTGTGCAGGAGACGACCGAGAAAATACAGCTGATTCGGGACAGGATGAGAGCGGCACAGAGCAGGCAGAAATCTTATGCTGACAGGCGTCGTCGCCGACTTGAGTTCGCTGTTGGCGATCATGTTTTCCTGAAGGTCTCTCCGATGAAGGGTGTGATGAGATTTGGACGGAAAGGGAAGCTGAGTCCTAGATATGTTGGTCCTTTCGAGATCCTAGAGCGTGTTGGTCCAGTCGCTTATCGGTTAGCTCTTCCGCCCAGCTTCCCCGATGTTCACCCCGTATTCCATGTCTCGATGCTCCGCAAGTACCTTCATGATCCTTCCCAGGCGATTCAGCACCAGACGATCCAGTTAGAGCGTGATCTTTCTTTCACCGAGCAGCCGGTGGTCATCTTGGATCGGCAGGTGAAGAAATTGAGGTCGAAGGTCATACCGTCTGTCAAAGTCCTTTGGCGTGGCCCGAACAGCGAGGAGGTCACCTGGGAGACCGAGGTCGAGATGAGGAAGAGATATCCCCATCTTTTTGAAGGTACGCGTAGTTAAATTCTAAATTCGGGGACCGAATTTCTTTAAGGGGGGAAGATTGTAACCCTTCGAAAATCGTTTAGGCAGTTTTTCGGTAATCGGCAAATTTTTCGGCTTTTTCCGTAAAAAGTCAAAAGTGATATTTTTCATTGTAGACTTAATTATACAAAATTTAAATAAGATATTACTATAATTTTGTCACTAAAATGTCATTTATAATTTTCTAGTTAAATAAAAAAAAAATTTCGTAATTAATTATTTTTTTATTATTTTAAGCCTTTTTAAATACATTTAATTAGGGATAAATACAAATTTAATTAGGTAAATTTCTTAATTAGGAGTCTTTATAAGCTAAAATATGGTGTTAAAAAAATTGTGTCATGACTTTCACATTTTTAGTTTTTGGGTTGGAAATTTAATGAGAAAATGAGGTAAAATAAGGGTTTTTTTGTAAAATGTTGAAAAGAAATGCATTAAATGATAACTTGGGGGTGTTTTGGTCCTAGAAACTTCCCCAAAATTTCCCCACTTCACCCTCCTTGCTGCTGGACGAGCTCCAACTGCAGCAACCCCCATTTTTCTCACTTCTTTCTTGCTTCATTTTCATGCCAAAATTCATCAAAAATTCACAAATTTCATTCTCAATTCAAAGCCTAAACCTAATCCCTTCTCTCTTCAACCCAAATTTGTTCAAAAACATGATGAAAGGAGGCTTCTTGGAGACTTGATCAAGTTAGGGTTTAAGATTGAGAGGTGAAAATCCTAAACTAGTTGCTTACTTGAGGTTTAATTGTGCTAGAATTTCAATTCTAAATATTAGTTTTGTAGTAAATGTTTGATTTGGAAAAATCAAGTGAAGGTTTTGATTTTAGAAATTAGGGTTTGTAGCATAATGCTTGGATTATGTTAGGGATGGTTATCTAGGTGATTGGAGTGGTTAATTGTGTATTGGTATGCTTACTAAATCGATAAATTTCGATGTTTGTAACAAATCGGTAAAGAAATCGCTTACTAGATTTTTTCGAAAAATAGTATGCGTTCAAATTGCTCTAGGTTAGCAATATTATTAGCTTCGTATAGGATTATTAGAATGCGCGAACGCGGGGTTTCGTCTAGTCGGGTTGTAGTTTAATCGATTTCCCCGATACGGCGATTTTAGTTAAGGTTTTAGCGATTTTCGTGTATTTTCCGCATACCGAGTGCACGTTGTGATTAATTCGAGAGCGTCGATCTTTTCTTAGTGTGAGTTGCATCATTTCAGAAATCTGTAACCTTATATTTTGTGTTATGCAATTCTAGGATCGGTCGGGGAAACTTCGGACACGGCGCGTAAAGGCAAAGCGGTGGCCGGATCAGATTAGCGGGGATTTCTGGTGAGTAGATGTATTCATCTATGGGGGAATCGTCTGGATGGCGCGAGGCGCCCCCTCCCCCCTAGTTAGGATTACCCTACTTTATTCAAGATTGATATTGTTAGACAGCTTACCCCTTTATGTACATTGCATACCCTCACAGCGAACAGTATGTTAAATTGCATGGACATTCATCTCTACCTATGCGATATCATTTCGTAGGACACGAACACCTTACCATGGGCATCTATTGCACGCGCACTATTCATGTGACACACACGCATTTGGAAATTGACATGCCACGTGCACGATAGAACCTGTTTATCTTAATATCGTCACCTGCATTCATACTTGATATATGAAACTGCATCGCATGCACATAGCTCGCATCATCATCATATTTACATAGAACTCTAGCCAAAAATTCACATCATACACATTGATATCATAGACATTTATCATATATATAACATGTGGACATTATGATTTTCTTGAGAATTTCAGTTTTGCTGCGATTTCTGGATTTTTGGGGAAAACCGCAAAAATTTAACAAAAGCTTATATTTATCATTTTTAAAACAAAGTTGCGGTTTTCTCGTGATGTATGTGTCGTCCACCATGAGTTTTCATGTTTTCTGTTGGATTTCGAGACCCGATTCGAGGAGTGGATGAACCGTCTCGGGTACATGGTGGGCCCGGTATGGTACCCCGGGGCAAGAAGATCGAGTTGTAGACGATGAGCCTGGCAGGGGAAGACTACCTACCGGTGATGTCTGGCGCGGCGGATATCCGGAGGATACCGACCGTTGTCGTGAGATTTAGGATATGGGCCGATCCGGACTGACGGAGCCCGACATTGAGACAGATATGATTCCTATTTGGTGTCGATGCTTGACACGGGTTTTCTGAGGATTTCTTGATGATATTTAGCTATTATGCAGACATTCGTTTTCTAAAAGTTAAGAATGCAGTAACTTTAACATTTAAAACACTTAAAGAGTTAGAAAAGATATTGCATACATATGCATGCATACTAGAGTTATTATATCACATATGGACATACATGTTGTTCTGCATTGCGTGCATTCTTACGATTGCCTTATTAGATGTTATATTTACTCACGAGCTGGCAACTCACCCCCGTTGTGCCACAGTGTCTTGCAGGTCGGACCCGTCAGTCTTGTAGCGGCGGGCTATCTTGTCATCAGTTCCGTTTGCTCAGACTCGCGACATCGCCCGTAGGTGGGTTGCGAGTATACTTATTTCTTTTGCTTTATCATTGTATCTAGTATTCTCCATCTACCACTTGTATTGTATATGCGACCTAGTGATGAGACTGAGAGATTTGTATATTTGTGGTTTCTTTTGGGTCGAGCTCACTTGAGCCGACGTGTGTTTTCTGGTATTTGCATCTCTTTTATGCTCTTTCTCTTGATATTACTATTATATTGCATGTGGTTGTGATCCGCCTTGGGCGAAGAGCTAGCTCCCGCTTGGGGATGCCATTTTTATGATTTCATATGTATTATCTTGTTGTACCCATTTTTGGGGATAGAAAATACAGGAGAGACTCTGCCGAAATTTTCAGAAATTTTTGATGTTTTAAAAAAGGGATTCTTTGCAACTTAATTGATTTGAAAATCGTCTTCATTAAAGGTTTTCCTTCACTCTCTTTTGTTTTTGGTTTAGATTTTTCTGGGCTTTGGCTGACTTAGGTTACGTTACGCCTTTAGACGTCTCGTAATCTAAGTGCCAATCACGTTCCGTACTTTCGGGTCGTGACACATCCGCATTCGCCTCGATGTCTCGTCTGCACCGTTAGGTTAGGTAACTAACGCCAGAGCGAGGCAGGGCTAGCGCGGGTGTAAAACATAAGCAACGTCTATATAATATATTATATATACTATATACAATATCTATCTGAACATATCACATGATCACATGAAATATTGGATATACTAGGACGTCCGTGTTTTTAATACGAGCCAGTATAAAACACGGATTCCACGGTCGCGATGAATAGCCAATCCCACACCCCTAGACCCCTACGAGAGCGGCAAGCAACCCTACCAATTCTAGGGTTAGGAGACCCAAACTCGACTCCTCGAGATGGCCTCCCACTAGACCCTAGAACCCGGTTACTTGTGCTCCCCTCTTTGGGTCTATCCTAATGCGGAAAAGTAAATGATATACATCAACGGTGACATCTTCCGCAACCTGGAAGTGCCCCAATAAAAGAATATTACATACAAGTTTTTATATGAATGAAAATGGAAAAACACTCATCTCACATAAAAACCCCCGGCTATTCGAACACGACGATCCAATATAACATATCCAGCAACACATAACATCACATGTCATCAACGTAAGTAAATATGCGCATCCCAATTGTCGTTGACATATAGCAACGAAACTGGCGATATCACATATTACACTTACGGTCGCAGAAAAGAAAGTGTAAAACTACAACAGTTGGAATCCGCAAACTCTTTAGACATCGCATGCCTAACAATTATAAACCCTGCATTTTAGTCTCAATATCGAAAACACTTTTCAATATAAAGTCGGGCAATTCAACAAGATTCCCGGCATCCTGAACGAATGCTCGTCGCAAACTTTAGTAGACGGCCGCACCTCCCGATACCGTCGACGAAGTGCACTAAGGCGGAACACTACTGCCGCGAGCACCCGAACGGATGCTTTCGGCGACGGGGTTCTCCTACAGTCACTTGGTCGGGGCTGTGGGGTGTAGCTGTCTATTAAGTTTACCCGGCGAGTATCCGCGTACGCTACGTGATTGCGACGGACTTTTGATCGCATCAAAATTTCGTGGCAACCGATCAAGTGAGACTAAATTGCTAGATTTATAATATTCAAATCAGTTATCTCATAACTACTTGTGGATTCCAAATATTGTATCACATTCCAGATAAATAGAAATTGTCAAACTTTCCGATCGAACATTCAAACACCCAAGTTTTCCCGAAACAACTCAACACATGAAATAAGTTTAAAAACATTCACTTCATGCTACAGTACCAACGGTCCAGCCGTAGAAGGGTCAAGCCAATGCCTCACATGTGGCACGCCGTACTGCCCCAAACCCTAAGGTTCAAAGGGCAGCTCAAGACGGTCACATAATCGAGTTAAGGTTTGTTGTCTTCTAGAGGGTCCATCGTGTTACTTGCACTACTTAGAACGTTCTTAAACCACGGGAAAATCCAACAATTGGAAATTTCCCGGCAGGGAAAAAATGGGTATTTATATCCGGTCGAACTTTTTAACATATTCTAAAATATCCGGAAAAACATAAACAAAGTTAAACAATCCGATCGAAACATCGAGTCCCCAAAACAACCCTAGAAAACTCAACACTTGAGTGAAATTAAAAAGTTCCCAGAAAAAAATGACAAGAAAGGACCTAAGAATAATTACATGAAATTTCAGGGACTAAGTCACAATTTTGGCCGCGGAACCGCCGCCAAACCCTTGGTTTGACCGCGGTTCCGCGGTCGAATTTTTGAGTTAGAGGTTCGTACTTCACAGTAATTCTTAGTTTTTCCTGCTTAATTTTCTGAGCATTTTTAATTCACAAAAAACCACAGTTTGAAAAAATGTACAGAGAAGGGGTCGGACTAGGGTTTCGGGGTTCGTTCGGATTTCTAAGATCGTCTACTCATCGCCTAAGGCTCTAGCTAGGCTCTGATACCACTGTAGGGTTCCTAGGCACACCCATGAGGTTCTACAACTGATCAAACATGGCCAATTCAAAAATTTCCTATGTGCCGAGAAACCCTAAACTAGATCGTTACTAAAGGTAAGGCGATGCAAGCAAGTAAACTACTTTATTGCTAAAGGAAGGTGACTACAACCTTTGTAGATCCGGTCCTCCACCTTCTTGGCTCCGTGATGACGTCCCTTCGCTGTACCCATCGGATCCTGGACTCTAGCGTCGGCTTCATCGGAGAAATGTGTGGGCTAGGTCATCGACTTCGATGCCGAAGATGATCTACGTCGAGGCAACTCAAGATCAAGCTCCAACTTCACCAAGTCATGAAACTTGTGAAGAAAACACCTTATACTACATGGCAAGTGGTAGAGGATGAAGAAATAGGAAGTGGGTTCACTTTGGATTTGGATTTCTCACTCTTTTTCTCAAGTCACCATTAGAGGTTGCAAGCTTTCTTCTTCTTGAAGAAGAAGAAGAAGAAGAAAAGAATATGATAAGTATATTCAAAAATAGAAAATAAGTGATCCTTATCATATTTGCAACCATGGTTTAGTGTAGAGAATGAACTAGGGTTTAGTTGAATGGTTAGGGTTAAGGACAAAACTAAAATGGTAGAATTTTCAAAGATGCTAGAAAAGCTTCATGAAGCTTCAAGCAAAACAACAAAAGAAAGTCACCATTTCTATTTGCCAAAAACAAATGAATAAATAAATAAGTGAAATGAAACCCTAACCATTCACTAAACATGGTTTAAGTCTTACACAAACCCAAGTTTGCATGTATCATCAAACATGATACAAACAAGTGCACAAAAATATATCACATATACAACTTGTGCATTTCAAGTGAGAAAATCAATCTTGAGTGAACCAATACTAGTTAATGTAAAGTAATATATTAAATATATAATTATACATTAAATCATTAAATCAACACTTGATTTAACGATCCGGTCATACTGCATATAACCGACTAATATCAAGTGTATCAATGTATCGAATCAACATTTGATTCGGTAACCCGGCAATATCACATATAACCGTCCCATGATACATATCGCGAGAATAGAATACGGTATCACATACACGTATTATTCTCGGTCCCGCACATATCTCATATGCGCTCCTATTTCGTTTCGCTTGAGCCAGGAAACCTCTGTGTAGGACTCTAAAGACTCATCAATACGCCGGCAGCAGATGATGATCATATCAAACACCCACAAGCCGCAAGCGGTCTGCTAAACGTAACGGCCACCCGGGTATTAAGCGATCAGAAGATCAACGAGCAAGCCCGCTCACACTCCTGTGAATCCAACCAGTAACACTTACCGCATAGTCCGGTCTGTTCGTCTGATATGTCGCATATCTCGCCTAGGGATGGTAAACGTCAGACCCCAGTAGCTTGATAAGTCATGCCGACGTAAGGTCCATAACATTCGTGAAACTACTGATAACTCTTACCAGTATATCACTGCAACCCTGGCCAGGGATTTCCAGTTATGGCCAGTCGAGCATAGCGCAACATCAACCCCCATATCGGGAGAGACGAATCCCCTCCTATCGCTCATTGCCTCCATGTGAATCAGGACTGTACCCAAAAACCACCCATTTGCACGACTCAGTAGAGCCGTGGTAGGATGGAAATCAAAGCACAGTGGGAGACACACAAGACTCTATGACGATCTCGGGTCAACAGACTAAGCTGTACCAGTGTCACCAGAAAACTGCCATCTGACGTGAGGTAAATACCATCTGGGAGTTCTCGGCGAGTCCGTTCAGTGTACCCAGTCTCCACTGAGCACCCTCATACCATCTCTGATGTCAAAACACCAATGGATGTGGGATCATCCATCGCCCATCAGATGGGCCGAGAAGATATACGCTAGTATACTCTGGAATATCGATGCCCCGTCTCGATATTCCTACGACTAGGAACAATGAAGGACGTACTCATTGACTACCCAGGCCCCACTAGTATGATCTACATCATAGTCCTGGAAGTTGAGTACACATCCTAAGCGCTTTATCAACATGTAACGCAGAGACAGTAAGTATACATGTTAAGATAAAGAGCAACCGGATAGCATACTATCATGTCGAGCAAGAAAGTCATACCTATATATGTCCCAGCATCCACTACAATATACATCCTATGTACAGTAATGGCCTCTAGGGCATACATATAACTAACAATAGAGCCTTAGGCGATGAGAAGACGATGTTAGAAATCCGAACGAACCCCGAAACCCTAATCCGACGCCTTCTCTGTCCTACAGCACCCGTATACCATATTTGATGTCAAATACCAATGGATGTGGGATCATCCATCTCCCATCATATGGGTCAAGATGCGTATACGCTAGTCTACTCAGGAATATCAATGCCCTGTCTCGATACACCCTCGACTAGGAACAATTATAGGGTGTACTTGTGGACTACCCTTGGCCCTACTAGTATGATCTCCATCATAGTCCTGGTAGTCAAGTACACATATTAAGGGCTTTATCAACATGTGAGAGCAAGACAACATCACTTATACAAGTCAACATGTTAAGACAGAGGGCAACCAGATAGCATACTATCATGTCGAGCAAGAAAGTCCTCCCTATATATGTCCAAGTATCCACTACAATATACATCCCATGTACAGTAATGGCTCTAGGGCATACATATAACTAACATGAAGAATATACTCCGTCAGCGTCAGAAAGCGACATTGATGAGCAGAGGGCAGGCACCGTGTAAAATGCCCGGAATGTCCCGCAAACAACCTGATTGGTATGATGATAAAAGAAACAGTCTGAGAGGGTAGTGATAGCCTAAGGCATGAAATGCCCATGCATACAAAAGACAGGTAGCAGTGCCTTAGCAACCAAGCATTGGAAGGGATGAGTTATGTAACTCCTCGACCAAATAATAAACTAGGGACCGAAACGTTCCTGAACTAGTATTTCGCCCCAATCATGGCGATGGTGGATCGGAACGTCCCTAAACTAGCATTTCACCCCAAACACGACGATGGTGGACCGGAACGTCCCTAAACTAGCATTTCGCCCTAAAAACGGCGATGGTGGACCGAGAAGTCTTTAAACTAATAATGGACCACTACGTCTTTAAATTGGCGTTGGACCGAAACATCCTTAAACTAAATGCTCGTCCCAAAATATGGCAATAATGAACCGAAAAGTCCCTAAACTAATATTGGACCGCTACATCCTTAAATTGGCCTTGGACCAAAATGTTCGTAAACTAAATTTCGTCCCAAATATTGGAATGATGGACCCGAATGTCCCTAAACTAGCATTTTGCACCAAATATGGCGATGATAGACCGGAACGTCTCTAAGCTAGCATTTTGCCTCAAACATGGCGATAATGGACCGGAACGTCCTTAAACTAGTATTTCGCCCCAAATACGGTGATAATAGACCGAAATGTCCCTAAATTAGCGCATCGCCCCAAATACAGCAATAATGGACCGAAATTTCCTTAAACTAGCGTGTCGCCTCAAACACAGCGATAATGGACCGAAATGTCCCTAAACTAGCGTGTCGCCGCAAACACAGTGATAATGGACCGAAATGTCCCTAAAACTAATATGCTCCCTTGAGATCTATATTGAAATTGAAATCCCATCGGTGAAGATTGCAACTCAAGTCCCACCGGCTACACAGTTACTCCAACGATGAAGCCACCCCCAAGTCCCACTGGAAAATAGATGGGTTACTTGCAGCGAAACTACTTTCAAGAGTTCCATCGTTCACAAAATAAAGGGTATGTCCACAAGAGAAATGAGCACGGATGAAAACCAGAAAGGACGCCGTGAATAAAAACAGCAAGACCGTCGGCGAGTTTGTGAAATCCTGAAAGGGCGCAATCTCGTAAAAAAAGGGTGTGCACTTACAGGGTCCCCTCGACCTTGTGAGGAGAAAATACCTACGTGAGATCCTTATGACTCATGAAGTAGTAACATACTTAGGAATCTATATGATTCCTAAGGAGAAAGTATACTTATGAGATCTTCGCGACTCGTAAGGAGAATTCTCCTCTATGAGACCTTCACGGCTCATGGGATTCAAAAGCCTTAAGTTACAAGGATCCAAACCTGTTCTTAAATCGTCACATCCCCCAAGTTGCCTTATAAGTAGTTCGATACTGACTCTTGTGTACAATCCACGGGCACAAACAAAATATGTTCTAACCGAGTTCCACCAATGACGAGAAATATCCCGATATGGCGAATGACACTTGTAAGTACTCTTGACTTACAAGGAGAAAATACTCTTGTAAGATCCTTATGACTTATAAGAGAAAATATCACTTAGGAATCCCCACGATTCCTAAGGAGAAAATACATTTATGAGTTCCTCACGACTCTTAGAAAGAAATACCTTTATGCAGCTCATAAAGTCAAAAGTTTTAGTCGACGGGATTTTAACCTTATTTGCTAAGCCACTTTTGTTCAAAACAACAAAAGCAAAGATGATTCGCTCCTGGCAATATCCCAGTTGTAGCGATTGTAAGTCTACGGTAGCGCCCCGGCCGCCGATCCGAGGCCAAAATACGGAAACGAAAACTTTTTCTAAACTTGAAACAGACGCTATCACAGACTTTAATCCCGGATCGAACCATTAACCTATAACTAGCTAACTAGAGAAGGGTTAGAAAGGCTATACCAATCGATCCGTATCCTTCGGTCTTTGGCCACCTTCCCAAGCTCCTCGCGACATCTCCGATCTCCGGTCTCCTCGTCGGAAAGGGCACCACATCTTCGAATCCTTTTACGGGTTCCCGCTTCGTCTGAAGCAACTCGGACACGAAGTTTGCTAGCCGACGTGTCCAAGGTGAAGTAGAGAATGTGTGCGATCACTTTGTCTCAAGCATCCATTGATTCTCAACGCATGAGAGTGTATGGATGGAGGTTGAAGATGAAGCCATGGTGGAAATGGTGAGCTAGAGGAAGAAGAAGAAGAGGCTTTCTTTTGTTTTGTGTTGAATTATTGTGAGAGCACTAGAATGAAACTCAAGAGACAACCACAAAAGATATGGCTGCCCTTTCTCTCTCCATCCATCAATTCAACACACAAATCAATCAATTAAGTGACATTAGCACTAAAAAAGAGATCATGAGTCACCTAATTGATTGTGCCTCTTCATGATGACTTCCACTCACAATTTCCACCAAAGCATTAACCCAAATGTTTATGACAATAAAAAGATATGGCAACATCTAAAGTAAACTCGTGACGGATCACAAGGATACCCCTCACCTGTATATACATACCTGCATCCGCATTCCGACTGAATGCGAATGCGATGAGAAAAAAGTAATCCAACAAATCTAATACTAGGATCCGTCTTAAACCAAAGCCCACTAGTATGATCCGTCCGATCATGATCCGTGCACGACTGCACGTATATGATCGAACCCTTCCATAATACCATACGACCTCTACAATGTTTCGCCTGAAACTTGAGAAACTGTCTGTGGGGGACTCTAAAGACTCGTCAATACTTTGGCTGTGGATTTAACCACTAGCATGTCAGAGGTACTAGCCGTACGTAACGGGCTACCAGGTATTGACCAAAAGGGAGGTCAATGAGAGAACTCATTCTGACACCCTACTGAGCCTGTCAGTAACAATATCCGTACAGTCCGGTCCGTTCGTCTATGAGCATTGCATGTCGGGCCTAGGGGGTTGGTAAAAGTCAGACCCCAAAAGCGGTACAAGTCTTGTCGGAGTGTAGCCCAGAACACCCTAAGATACTACTGGAATACCTACCAGTAAATCTCCTGCCTTGGCCGAGGACTTTGTGTAATGGATCTCCTAGACACAGCGCGATCTCACCCCCAATACCGGGAGAGACGAAACCCCTGCCGATCCGCTCACTGCCTCCATATGGCTCGGGACTGTACCCAACTAAAACCTGTTTGCACGACTCCTTTGAGCCGTGGTAGGGTAGTAATCAAAGCACAGTGGGAACTCACACGAGACAAATGACGATCTCAGGTCGATGAACTAACCTGTACACATGTCATTAGGGAACTGCTATCTGACATCAGGTATAATACCAACTAGCATGTTCCCGGCGAGTCCTTTCCGGTGTACTCATAATCCAATGAGCACCTGTATACATCTTCGGTGAACCAACTGACACCAATGGCTTGTGAGACCGGCCACCGCCCCTCGTCGGGGTCTCGAATGTATACACTAGTCTACTAATGGAGTATCGATGCCCAGTCTCGAAACTCCCACGACTAGGGACCACTTTAAGGATGTGCTTATAGACCCCAGCTCGCACGTATATGATCGCCATCATACTGCTGGCCGTCAAGCAAGAATCCTATGGGCTCTATCAACGTGCAATAGTGACCTGTAATGTCACCTAAAGCTGTACACGATGATAAAGATAAACCGGATAGTATACTATCATCTCGAGTAAGACTGTCCTACCGGCATAGGTCCTCCCTCAATCATTGCAATCGCGTGCCTGTGATCCAATAATTGACTCTGAGGGCACTATATCCAATAATCTCCCACTTGCACTCATGGCTAATCATTGCGATGTCGCATACTCACAGCCCGTATGATACCGAACACCCAACTCCTCTACTAATCAGTTTCACAAAGCTCGTTTGCGAAACTATTGCATTCGAGGAATTTCCTCAGTGAGTGGATTCGCCCTAATGTTTCTTTCTATGTCTCTTTTTTTCTCAAGTTCGCGGAGAAAGCCATCTCCCGAAATAAGCAATACCTGTCTTAGAATATGTTTGGATATCTGATGGGACCTAGTTCATAAATGAACTCTAAATCCAAACTTCTTAGACTGTTTCGTCAACTGAACTTAATCAGTATCCTGCGTCATGCCTCCCTCAGTATTCGCTTGGACCTCCTGTCCAAACAACTGCCCCTCGTCAGAGGAAAACTATAACTCTGACAGTCACTCTGTCATCCAGGTCACCTTGGAAGCCTGGAATGATAACCGTCTCCTAAAAGAAGCGGTTGTTATCATATCCCTAGAACATCCACTTACGTTCTAAAACTACTTCCGAACGTTTCTCCAGGATAGGATTAATATCAACTTATTGCATCTAGTGCAAAAAACAACGTCTGGTGTGGTACTTGACATCTCATGATTGACTCAATTGCCTAAGCAAGTGATTTGCCAATCATGCACATCCCTCTCCCCTTTAGTCTATAAGACACCTTTAGAGAGGGTGACTCCATCACATGCAGGTACACTACCGTGCCAGAAGTCGTCCATTCTAAAACACCTTTAGAATGCTGTCTTAGTACCCTGATTGGGAAACTACCAAAATCTAGATCTAAAACCATAGATCTAGTAACCAGAATGTCAGATATTATATCTATATCCTATGTGGAGAAACCACTGTGTGACAACCAAAGTATAACCGATCGTAGTATAGGAACTTTACTTCCTACTATGTGTATGTCATCCAAATACCAGGACATCAAACCCTACTACCTTCTTAACAGATCCATCCCCTATTCTGATGAAGTCAAACCTATGACTGTCACATCATAAATAGATGATCTATCTCCGCTATATTTTCTTTAGTCCATAAATATACATAAGCTACTTGTCCACTATGCTTCCGCTGCTCCCACTGACTACGACGACCCTCTGGCAGAGTCATATACACGTATACTTCTGAAGCCAGTTCAGAACGACGCTATACTCATCCTCCTGCCGGGTCACATAGCCTGGAACAACAATAGTGTCAAGTTTGGGTAAACAAGAACCTCCCTGTCACCGTCCTTGAGCATACCGAAGTACCTCTCGAGTGCCTGAGGTTACCCACCATATCTGTGGAGTGGCTAATGGAGTGTCAAACCAGATTGAATCTTTAGGTTCTTATCAAATTTTCAGTAATCGTTTGCGGTTCTGGAATCACTTCCAGTTCTACCATACTCCCACTACTGTTTTCTGAAAAAAATCCATTTTTATTAAAACTGTGGCGAGTCAAGAACAATATCACTATTGATCTTCCAGATGGTAGAAAGTCAAGCCTCGTCATAGCCCGGGTCAACCCACATACAGCCATTACAGAAACGTACCTTGAGTTATCCAGAGTCTGGTTTTAAGCATAAGCCGGACAACTCCCCGTACCTTAACATTGTTAAGATATGAACTATTCTATATCCAATATAGAAACAGGGGCACCGATTTAATTGGAACCAGATTCAAATCATGCAGCTGTCTCTAGTGCATGTCAACTAAATGGAGAGAGGCCGATCGGCATTACTCAACTTAGGAATACATCCAGATATGAGTAACCTGAAAGAAAAGCAAGTTGTCATAATCATTACTATCAGTTGAGCACCATACACAAGTATCTACACCTTCGATTATCTTGAAGAATCCTGATACTTGCAACACGTGGTTCTCTACTTTACTCTTATACCTATAACTTCTCAAAACTTAGACCTTGCATTTCTACGAAACACATGTCTAAGAACTATAGAAGCAACAAGTAAACAGAATATAGTACGAGTACCAACCCCTCTGTCCTCATGGACACTGGACAACATACAATACTCTGTATAAGTCCTCTGAGTCTAATAACTCATTCCCTCTGTGTCGTAAGTTGAAAACTGTACTTATGATTAAGAAGAATTACACCGCTGTTTAATGCTCCTTACCTAACCATCCACTGATATAGGTAAATGTCATAGACATAATTTCAAAAAGTTATATCTCACTTTATAAAAATAAACGTACAGATATATCAATTTGAAATTGGTGAATGACAACGGATATTCAAAACCAAATATTTGCCGTCCGGCTAACAACCCAGGCGATTTCCTTAAATATCACCAATTACAACGAATCCGGATATAATGAGGATGATCACCCAATTCCCAATAGCTTACTCCCACCCATCATCTGTAAAACCATACAGATGTGAGAATCAAACCTGGTAAATACATACCCTGGAACAAGGGCTAATTGGGAAATCAGTTTTCTTTTAACAATACACAGTGAAACTGAAACATGTAAATGTTTCGAAGGGGTATCCGGGTATTCTTAGTAATGCCTCTTCCATTATCAGATTCACAACTGTAACCGTATATTTCTTTGCCATCTCTCCAAATCCCTTTATATGTCTTTAGTCATTACCTTCTGTACACCCCTTTAGACTAAATGGTTTTCTTCTTTCCCTACCGTTCGGCACCAGCCTATGGTTTGGAAGAAGACTATCCAATAAGCGTAATAGGTGTACTGTCCTAATCCTAGGAGCAGTCGCAACCCGAGAGAAGGTAAAGATAAAAGACAACTGAATAAAACCTTGTTCCTATTTCTCTTGAAGCAGAATCCATCCCCGAACTGGAACAAGTCCCTTCGAGTTCGTAAATAACCATACGATGGAGTATCCAATAAACTGTGGATCTTCGTAGTGATACGGGGTGTTCCGGAGAAATACAAAGGTGAATAGGAGTGGTGATGAAATACTTGGTTTGGTCGTGAATAGCAGTTGCAATTTACTTTGCCCTCTTACTAATCCCTTTATTTGTCTTTACTTAATACTTTCTGTACACCTTTTAGGCTAAATGGTTTTCTTCATACCCTACCTTTCGGCACCTGCCTATGGTTTGGATGAAGACTATCCAATTAGCATAATAGGTGTACCGTCCTAATCCAAGGAGCACTCGCAACCTGAGAGAAGGTAAAAGGAAAAGACAGCTGAATAGTCCTATTCATTTTCTCCAGAACCGGAAACCATCCTCGAATCTGGAACAAGTTCCTTCGAGTTCGTATATAACCATACGATGGTTTTATCCAATGGAAGTGGATGTTCGTAGTAATACGGGGTGTTCTGGAGAAAAGGGTAAAAGTAGGAGTGGCAATGAGGTATGCAACTCTGACAATCCAAAAGCCAGTGTTTTAAGAAAGTTCAGTTAACTTGGTTACCGAGTCATAGTCAAGGGTCGGGTCATGGTCGCTGCCAAAGAGAGAGAGAAAAGAAACACTCTTCGTGCACTCTAACCTAGATCAGAATGGTTATCAATTTATCTAATCAGGAAACCTCCCACTGTATCGTCAAATTCTCCTCCAAACCTGAAAGAAGAATTAGTCGGGATCATCCGAGGAGTAAACCAACTCATCAGTGGGAATCGGGATCCAACTATCATCGCATGATAACGTGATGGAATCCACTCACGTTATCACACTCCAAAAGGTATGCGCATATCTGGCAAGTTTCAGTTTCTTTAGAAACCCCGATGTGATTTTTACCCCATGCTCTTATGACTTTGACTAAGGCCAACAAATCATAAGTCACATGTCAAGTTCTACCCGTCATTGTCCAGGTTAATTTGGACCCACCCGTACAAGCCCTTGACTAGGGCCAACAAGGCTGTACGACTGTCCTAAACCAACGCATCTATCTATGCAATAGAAAAGTAACAAATAGCTACCATACACTATGCCTTGACTAAGGCCAACAAACATAGCATGAATACTAAGTGCTACCCGTCTGAAATGACGGAGGGCAACGAATGGTTTTTGGCGAAAAACCTTTAACGTAATGAACTTGATAAAGTTGAAGGAACTAGATAACTTTTTATAAAAATATAGTGGCGAAAACCTTTGCTAAAGAGGTCACTCCCGGTGAAGGGATCTCGGCTCTTTCCCCGTAGAATGAGGTGCAGGATATTCCAACTGAATACCACGATGCAAAGCAAAAGGCAATCGACTATAGTGAAGTTATTACCCTGACGCAAACTTCTGTCCAAGGGGTCACTCCCGGTGAAGGGATCTCAGCCCTTGCCTCGTCGACTGAGGTGCTGGATATTCATAACCGAATACCACTGTGCAAAACAAAAGAAAACGTCCTTGCAATAACAGATTTTTGAAAAATGTTCCAACAACATCAGAATAGGTTTTTTTTAGCTTGCATTGATCCGAATCAATGCAGTCCCATCAATTAATCACACCACAAAAGAACGAAAATATGATGTACGTATATGCCATCCGCATTCGCCACTGGGTCCCGTCATCACCCGTTAGGTTACTTAACTAACGACAGAGCGGGGACTGGACTAGCGCGAGTGTAATACATATACAACATCTACTAGTATATATATCAATATATAATATTCGCTCATGGCGTGATAAAATGCAACATCACAGAAATGTAATAAGCATCACAGAACAATACAGATAATCTGGGATCCCCGGGTTTCCTTTGAGCCGCAAGTGAAACTCGACGTTCCCCTGGTCGTGTGGATAGCATGTGCAATGAAATCCTAGACCCCTACGGGTGCGGCAAGTTACCCGCCAAAAACTGAAGCAAAGCAGCCCCCTTCAACAAAGTGAATGGACCACCCAGCACTTCACGGAATCCGGTAACTTGAGCACCCCTCCTTGGATCAACCTATACCCCCTACGAGTGCGGCGAATAGCCCGCCAATTCTAGAGTAAAGCCCCCTCCGTCTTAAAGCCATGAGATGCGGGCTCGTTGCCCTCTAGAACCCAGCTATCTGTGCACTCCACCGTGGGGTAATCCTAGTACAGAAAGTAAAATATATATACAACGGGTACATCGACCTCAGCCCGGTCGTGCCCCAAAAGAATAATATACAAACAGGCAGTGACGGCAGTCCACATGTCGGACGCTCGCTCTGCAAAATTAAATGTACAAATACAACCAAACTGTACTACCATTGCATCCAGGCTATCCACCACGACAAATCCGCAACATCACAGCACAACACAGAACATCAACGTGAATGTCACGTTCGCAAATCCGTCTAAAAGAACTATAGCAATTAGACAAGATTTACCGCTCGAATGACATTCACGGTCACAGATATAAAGTAAGCACTGTGAACTAACATATTTAAAATTTTCGATCGACAAAATTTCCCGAAGTGGGCCCCAAGCACAAATCCGGCACTCAAAATAATCTGGACCAAAACTAAAAATACCAGAAACCCCAATTCCAAGTCAGAGACCACTGTAGAAAATTTGGTGCAGTGTAGCTACAGTACTGCGGCGGAACCGCGGCTAAAACGTGGATACGGCCGCGATTCCGCGGCGCTACAGTGAGCTCTTTCTTCAAAATTTCTGCAGTGTTCTTAGAAAAGCCTGCCTGATTTTCTGACACTCTCAAAAAAAATTTTAGACCACAAAAAAAACTCGACAGAAACTGCCAAATTGGAATCGCGGTTTTGGAAATTTCGTTCGATTGATGTTTTAAACACGTTAGAACAAGGTAGTGAAGGTTAATGGCGTGGCTCTGATACCATGTAAGTCTACGGTAGCGCCCCGGCCGTCGATCCGAGGCCAAAATGCGGAAACAAAAACTTTTTCTAAACTTGAAACCGACGCTATTGCAGACTTTAATCCCGGATCGAACCATTAACCTATAACTAGCTAACTAGAGAAGGGTTAGAAAGGCAACACCGATCGATCCGTGTCCTTCGGTCTTTGGCCACCTTCCTAAGCTCCTCGCGACATCTCCGATCTCCGGTCTCCTCATCGAAAAGGGCACAACATCTTCGAATCCTTTTACGGGCTCCCGCTTCGTCCGAAGCAACTCGGACACGAAGTTTGCTAGCCGACGTGTCCAAGGTGAAGTAGAGAATGTATGCGATCACTTTGTCTCAAGCATCCATTGATTCTCAACGCATGAGAGTGTATGGATGGAGGTTGAACATGAAGCCATGGTGGAAATGGTGAGCTAGAGAAAGAAGAAGAAGAGGCTTTCTTTTGTTTTGTGTTGAATTATTGTGAGAGCACTAGAATGAAACTCAAGAGCTAACCACAAGAGATATGGCTGCCCTTTCTCTCTCCATCCATCAATTCAATACACAAATCAATCAATTAAGTGACATTAGCACTAAAAAAGAGACTATGTGTCACCTAATTGATTGTGCCTCTTCATGACGACTTCCACTCACAATTTCCACCAAAACATTAACCCAAATGTTTATGACAATAAAAAGATATGGCAACATCTAAAGTAAACTCGTGACGGATCACAAGGATACCCCTCACCTGTATATACATAGCTGCATCCGTATTCCGACTGAATGCGAATGCGATGAGACTAAAGTAATCCAACAAATCTAATACTAGGATCTTGCTTAAACCAAAGCCCACTAGTATGATCCATCCGATCATGATCCGTGCACGACTGCACGTATATGATCGAACCCTGCCATAATACCATACGGCCTCTACAACGTTTCGCCCAAAACTTGAGAAACTGTCTGTGGGGGGCTCTAAATACTCGTCAATACTTTGGCTGTGGATTTAACCACTAGCATGTCAGATGTACTAGCCGTACGTAACGGGCTACCAGGTATTGACCAAAAAGGAGGTCGATGAGCGAACTCATCCTGACACCCTACTGAGCCTGTCAGCGACAATATCCGTACAGTCCGGTCCGTTCGTCTATGAGCATCGCATGTCGGGCCTAGGGGGTTGGTAAAAGTCAGACCCCCAAAAGCGGTACAAGTCGTGTCAGAGTGTAGCCCAGAACACCCTGAGATACTACTGGAATACCTACCAGTAAATCTCCTGTCTTGGCCAAGGACTTCGTGTAATGGTTCTCCTAGACACAGCGTGATCTCACCCCCAATACCGGGAGAGACGAAACCCCTGCCGATCCGCTCACTGCCTCCATGTGGCTCGGGACTGTACCCAACTAAAACCTGTTTGCACGACTCCTTTGAGCCGTGGTAGGGTAGTAATCAAAGCACAGTGGGAACTCACACGAGACAAATGATGATCTCAGGTCGATGAACTAACCTGTACACATGTCACCAGGGAACTGCTATCTGACGTCAGGTATAATACCAACCAGCATGTTCCCGGCGAGTCCTGTCCGGTGTACTCATAACCCTATGAGCACCTGTATACATCTTAGGTGAACCAACTGACACCAATGGCTTGTGAGACAGGCCACCGCCTCTCGTCGGGGTCTCGACTGTATACACTAGTCTACTAATGGAGTATCGATGCCCAGTCTTGAAACTCCCACAACTAGGGACCAATTTAAGGATATGCTTATAGACCCCAGTTCCCACGTATATGATCGCCATCATACTGCTGGCCGTCAAGCAAGGCTCCTATGGGCTCTATCAACGTGCAATAGTGACCTGTAATGTCACCTAAAGCTGTACACAATAATAAAGATAAACCAGATAGCATACTATCATCTCGAGTAAGATCGTCCTACCGGCATAGGTCCTCCCTCAATCATTGCAATCACGTGCCTGTGATCCAATAATTGACTCTAAGGGCACTATATCCAACAGCGATGCTGATGCATAAACAAGTATCAAACACTAAGTTCTCTCACGGTAAATGATGATCCGCTCCTGACAACATTCTAGTTAAAACACAAAATCCGGACAAGCTCGAGGCAAGGTCTGTTCTATATAAGTTTATTGGATATCCCAAACATTCGCGAGGGTATATCTTCTACTACTCCGAGGAACAAAAGGTGTTTGTTTCTCGACATGCTACTTTATTAGAAAAATGTTTTCTTATGAAACAGATTAGTGGCATTGAGGTAGAACTGGAAGAAGTTCCAGCAGAACAAACTACAACAGATGATTTGGTAGAACCAGAGGATTCAGTAGTACCCGACGAACCCCAGCCTCTCCGCCGATCTAGCAGGGTTTCTCATCCACCTGAGAGATACTACGGTTTTCTCATTGATGGTGGAAGCGAGGATTGCATCATGGAAGATGATGACCCAACTAGTTTCGAACAGGCCATCACGAGTGGTGACTCTGTGAAATAGCTGGATGCAATGCGATCTGAGATGGAATCCATGTACACCAATAAAGTATGGATTTTGGAAAATGCTCCTGAAGGGGTAAAACCCATTGGGAGCAAGTGGATTTTTAAAAGGAAATTTGGTGTAGATGGAAAAGTTGAGACTTTCAAAGCTAGACTTGTAGCAAAGGGTTTTCGTCAACGACCAGGTGTGGATTATGACGAAACCTTTTCTCCAGTGACTATGCTTAAGTCCATCCGGATCTTACTTGCCATTGCTGCATACCATGACTACGAAATCTGGCAAATGGATGTTAAGACCGCCTTTCTAAATGGTGATTTAGAAGAGTGCGTGTACATGACTCAGCCAGAAGGCTTCGTAGATAGTGGGAACAGCGGAAAGGTGTGCAAACTGCTTAAATCCATTTATGGGTTAAAGCAAGCATCGCGGAGTTGGAACATCTGTTTTGATATAGTAGTCAAAGAGTTTGACTTCATCAAAAACATAGATGAACCTTGTATCTATAAGAAGGTAGCAGAGAGTAAGGTAGTCTTCCTCGTATTGTACGTGGATGACATACTCTTGATAGGAAATGATATTCCTATGCTGCAATCAGTCAAGCTCTTCTTATCACGAAGATTCTCAATGAATGATCTAGGTGATGCCTCCTGCATATTGGGGATTAGGATCTATAGAGATAGATCCAAAAGGATACTGGGATTGTCCCAATCCAGGTACATTGACACCATACTAAAGAGGTTTAGTATGGAAGAATCCAAGCGTGGGAACCAACCCACGATCTCTGGACTCACTCTCTCCAAAGAGATGTCTCCCAAGACTGATTTGGAGAGAGCTCGCATGCAAGGGATACCCTATGCTTCGGCAGTAGGCTCTATCATGTATGCGATGCTATGTACCAGACCCGATGTAGCATACTCACTAAGTGTAGTGAGTCGGTATCAAGCAGATCCTGGAGAGAGTCACTGGACAGCTGTGAAGAACATTCTCAAGTACTTGCGAAGGACTAGAGACATGTTCTTGGTGTATGGTAACGGAGAACTCTGGGTGGAGTCCTTTACCGATTCAAGTTTCCAAAGTGATAAGGACGACTCTAAGTCCCACTCGGGATTTGTCTTTACCCTCAATGGAGGGGCGGTATGTTGGAAGAGTTCCAAACAGGATACCGTTGCAGACTCGACGATGGAGGCTGAATACATCGCTGCCAACGATGCTGCCAAAGAGGCTGTCTTGATGAAGAAGTTCATCACTGAACTTGGTGTGGTTCCATCCATCGAACATCCAATACCTCTGTATTGCGATAACAATGGAGCTGTGGCTTTGTCCAAGGAACCCAGGTCCCATCAGAAGTCCAGACATATTCTGAGGCGGTATCACCTGACCAGGGAGATAGTTGATCGCCGAGAGATCGAGATCAGGAGAGTAGATACGAAGGACAACACTGCGGATCCACTCACGAAGGCCATTCCCCAGATACAGTTTGAGAGATTATTCGGGATGCTAGGTATGAGATACTACAGCAGCTGGCCTTAGTGCAAGTGGGAGATTGTTAGTTATATATATGCCCTAGAGGCCATTGTTGTACATATTGTAAGTCCACGTTACCTCTCCCGGTTCTTTCGGGCTTGCGGAAATGGTGAAAAACGATTTTTAAGACTTAGGTAACATGGACTACAAAAACGGATCTTGGCTAAACTACACACTAGCAACCTAACAAGAGATTTGTCTACTTGGTTAGGGGTTATACCTCACTTGAACTCGTTCTTCTTGAACTCTTTGTAGTGGTTGGATGGTTCTTTCCTCGTCGCCTTCTTCCGTCAAAAATGGATCTACCCGAAGGTTTCTTCCTTTGAGCTCCTTTCTCGAACTTTGAGAGAACTAGGGTATCCGGCTTGCTAAACCTTTTACCTTAGAGAGAGTAGAGAGTGTCTTAGGGTGTTTTATCTTCAAGGAGATGTTTCTCAACACATGAGATTTGTTCTCCTTGAACTAGAGGAGGAAGAAGATGAAGAGAAGAGAGAGAAACAATATGATAGAATGAGATGGTATTTTTACAACCATAACATATATGTGATTTATTTAATAATAATATTAATTGAAAATGAAAAAGGTGATGGAGAGTTTGAAGAGACCATTATCATATCACAATAAATGTATTTTGCAAAGATCAAAGAGCATCTTGAAAGGTAATGATGATGGTCAATGTTTCAAACCTAGTCAACTAGTCAACCTTGGTCAACAAGTCAACAAACCCAACTATGACACAATTTTATTTAATTAATAATATTAATTGATAAATTACAAGATCATTAGGGTTTGGAAAAAGACGACTGTCAACAGTGCATATACCCCCGTTCCAAAACCCTAATGAAAAACCCCTTCCTCCGCCTCAAACAACTGTGCATACACTCCCGCATTCATGTTCTGAGGAACATGAACACAATGAGATAAAACTAACCCCAAAACATATACTAGGATCTGTCTCAAACCAGAGCCCGCTAGTAATATCCGTCCGGACGCAAAACGTGCACAAGTGCGCGGATGAGAACGAACCCTGTCGCAAAACCATGCGACCTCAACTCTGTTTTGCCCAAAGGCGAACGACCCTCTGTGTGGGACTCTAAAGACTCGACACTACGCTGGCAGTGGGTTTAACCACAGACCGCAAGCGGCACTAGCTATGCGTAATGGTCCCTAGGTAGATGCCGATAAGAAGACGGACGAGGTGAAACCCATCTGAACTCCTACTGAGTCTGAATGTGACAATCTCCATACAGTCCGGTCTGTTCGTCTGATACATCGCATGGCGGGCCTAGGGGGCGGTAAACGCCAGTCCCCTAATAGCGGTACAAGTCGTGTCGGAGTGAAGCCCAGAACACCCTGAGATAACACTGGAAACCTACCAGTATATCTCGCTTGCCCTGGCCAGGGACTACTCGTGTAATGGCTCCGCTAGACACAGCGCAATGTCAACCCCCAATACCGGGAGAGATGAATCCTGTCTAACCGTCACTGCCTCCAAGTGCTTCGGGACTGCACCCAACCACTACCTGTTTGCACGACTCCTTTGAGTCGTGGTAGGGTAGTAATCTAAGTACAGTGGGAACACACTCGAGGCGAAGTGACAGTGTCAAGTCAGCGGACTAAGCTGTACTCATGTCACCTGGGAACTGATAACTGACGATAGGTATAGTACCAACCAACAGTTCCCGACGAGTCCTGTCCAGTGTACTCGTAAGACAACGAGCACCCGCATACTATCTCCAGTACGACGTACTGATGGCTGTGGGACAGACCATCTCCCACACTGGGATGAGAAGCGCATACGCTAGTCTACTTCGGAGTATCGATGCCCTCTCTCGATAGTCCTACGACTAGGGACCTGCATAAGGATGTGCTTATAGATTACCCAGCCCCCACTAGTGTGACTGCCATCACAACGCTGGTAATCAAGCAAAGATCCTAAGGGCTCCACTAATGTGTATAGGTGATATACTAAAATAAACACATGTACACATTGAAGTAGAAACAAACCAAGTAGCATACTACTATATTGAGTAAGATTGTCTATACAACTGTGAATATCCCAAGCTTCCATTAAGTAATATACAAACTAGTATGATACAGTAATGGCCTCTAGGGCATATACATTAACAATCTCCCACTTGCACTAAGGCCATGTACTGGCGTATCGAAGACCTATCATCTCGATTAGCCGCTCGAACTGAGTCTGGGGTAAGGCCTTTGTGAATGGATCTGCAGTGTTATCTTCTGAAGCAACCCTTCGAACCTCGATCTCCTTGCGATCCACGATCTCCCTGATCAGGTGATACCGCCTCAAGATGTGTCTGGATTTCTGATGGGACCTGGGTTCTTTTGCTAAAGCTATAGCCCCGTTGTTGTCGCAATACAGAGGTATTAGGTCAACAATGGACGGAACCACTTGAAGTTCTTTCAAGAACTTCCTTATCTAGACGGCTTCTTTTGCGGCATCAGATGCAGCGATATATTCCGCTTCCATAGCCGAGTCAGCAACGGTTTTCTATTTGGAACTCTTCCAACACACCGCCCCTCCATTGAGGGTAAAGACAAAACCCGACATGGACTTGGAATCATCCTTGTCACTCTGGAAGCTGGAGTCAGCAAAGGCCTCAATCTGGAGGTCTTTTCCGCCATACACCAAGAACACCTCCTTAGTCCTTCTCAGGTACTTGAGAATGTTCTTTACCGCTATCCAGTGTTTCTCCCCAGGGTTTGACTGATACCTGCTTACCACACTCAGTGCATAAACCACATTTGGTCTGGTACACAACATCGCATACATTATAGAGCCTACCGCAGAAGCGTAGGGTATAATAGACATGCGATCCCTTTCCAAATCAGTCTTGGGAGACATCTCTTTGGAGAGGGTGATCCCGTGACAAGCCGGTAGATTACCGCGCTTGGAATCTTCCATGCTGAATCTTTTCAGTATGGTGTCGATGTACCTGGACTGCGAAAGTCCTAATATCCTCTTGGATCTATCATGATAGATCCAGATCCCCAGAATGTAGGAGGCATCACCCAGGTCTTCCATGGAGAACCTGTGTGACAAGAACCCTTTGACAGATTGTAGCATAGGAATGTCATTTTCTATTAAGAGAATGTCATCCACGTATAAAACGAGGAATACTACAGTTCTCGCTACAAATCTACTATAGATGCATGGTTCATCTGGATTTTTGATAAAGCCAAATTCTTTGACCGTCTCATCAAAACAGATGTTCCAACTTCGCGATGCCTGCTTTAGTCCGTAGATGGACTTAAGAAACTTGCACACCTTTCCGCTGCTCCCACTCTGAATGAAACCCTCTGGCTGGTCCATATAGACACACTCCTCTAAATTTCCATTTAGAAAAGCGGTCTTTACGTCCATCTGCCAAATCTCATAATCGTGGAAGGCAGCAATGGCAAGAAGGATCCGAATGGATTTCAGCATAGCTACTGGAGAAAAGGTCTCGTCATAGTCCAAACCAGGTCTTTGACGAAAACCCTTTGCAACCAGTCTAGCTTTATAGGTCTTAACCTGTCCATCTACACCAATCTTCCTTTTGAAGATCTACTTGCATCCTACGGGTTTTACCCCATCTGGAGCAACGTCCAACGTCCATACTTTGTTGGTGTACATGGACTCCATTTCGGTCCGCATTGCATCCGGCCATTTTACCGAGTCAACGCTCTGAATGGCTTGCTGGAAGCTAGTCGGCTCATCATAATCAATGATGCAATCCTCTCTATCCCCGTCTATGAGAAAACCGTAGTATCTCTCGGGCGGATGAGACCGCCTACTACTCCTGCGGAGCGGCGTAGGAATGTCATTTTCTTTTGAACCCTCTGGTTCCACTAAGCTTTCAGTAATAGTCTGTGGTTCTGGAATTTCTTCCAGTTCTATTGCGCTCCCACTTATCTGATTTTACAAAAATTCAGTTTCCAAGAAGTGGGCATGACGAGAAACATAGATCTTTTGTTCCTCTTTGCAATAGAAAAAATATCCCTTGGAGTTCTTTGGATATCCCACAAACTTGCACTGTACTGAGCGTGCCTCGAGCTTGTCCGCATGCTGCTTTTTGACAAAAGCTGAACATCCCCATGTCTTAATGTGATTAAGATAGGGTCTCTTCCCACACCACATCTGATATGGTGTAGTAGGTACAGTCTTAGTTGGAACTCGGTTCAAAAGGTATGCAGCTGATTCTAGTGCATATCCCTAGAATGATCGCGGTAACTCAGCGTTACTCATCATGAAACGTACCATATCCAATAGGGTCCGGTTCGGTCTCTCCGATACACCGTTATGTTGCAGAGTGTATGGAGGAGTAAGCTGAGAGAGAATTCCATTCTCTTTTAAATAGTCCAGGAACTCGGCACTCAAGTATTCACCACCTCGATCCGATCTTAGAATCTTGATACTTTTGTCGGTTTGTTTTTCTACTTCATTCTTATATTCCTGGAATTTTCCAAAGGCTTCGGACTTATGTTTCATTAAGAAGACATAACCGTACCTTGAAAAGTCATCCGTAAAAGTAATGAAGTAAGAATAACCGCTTCGCGCATGTGTAGACATTGGACCGCACACGTCGCTGTGTACGAGTCCCAAGAGCTCGCTCGCTCTTACTCCGTGTCCAGTGAACAGAGTCTTTGTCATCTTTCCTTTGAGACAGGATACACAAGTGGCATACGATTGATATTCGAACGGATTCAAATATCCTTCTGTATGTAACTTCGTCAACCTTCTCTCATTGATGTGACCCAGTCTACAATGCCATAAGAAAGTCTGATTTATTTCCGGAGACTTTCTTTTGTGTGTATTCTGGACATTGAAAATCTGTGGTTGGTTTAATATGTATATACCATTGCTTAATGTACCTGACCCAATCAGAACTTGATTAAGGTGAATGTTTACAACATTACTTACAAATGCAAATTCATAACCTTCTTTAGAAGTCAAAGATACAAAAATGATATTACAAGTTGCGTTGAGTACAAAATAGCAATTACGCAAAACCAAAACGTGTCCATCTAACAACCCCAGGTGATAGTCCCCCACGGCCTTAGCATCCATGCTAGCTCCGTTTGCAACTTTGAGGGTCATGTCACCTTCCTTCAAAACCCTACGGTTTCTCAACGCCTGCAAAGAATTACAGATATGAGATCCTGATCCGGTATCCAATACCCAGGAAGTAGAGTTTATAGATAGACAGTTTTCAATAACATACACACCTGAAGCTGAAGCCGCAACATGCTTCAGTTCCTGTGTTCTGGCTTTCCAAGCCCTGCAATCTTTCTTCCAGTGTCCACTCTTGTGACAGTAAAAGCATTCTTCTTTATCCACAAGTTTCCCCGCTACCTTTGTTGCTTTCGCCTTTCCCTTCGTATCCACTTTACTAACACCTCCCTTTGGTTTGGCGGGGGCTTTCTTCTTCTTTCCCTTGGCTTTCGCCCTGGATTTAGAAGAGGAATATCCTCCTACAAACAAAGTGGATTTTCCCTACCTTTCTGTAGGGTGCCCTCTGCACTCCTCAGCATGTTGAGGAGTTCTGAAAGTTCAACTTCCTTTTCTTGTAAGTTGAAATTCAGGATGAACTGGGCATAAGTGGAAGGAAGGGACTGAAGAATCAAGTCCGTATAGAGCTCATTCTCCAACGTGGTCCCAAGGTCTGCGAGCTCCTTTATGTAGCCAATCATCTTAAGCACGTGTTTCGCTACCGATGATCCGACGGCCAATCTTGCCGAAAACAACTTCTTCGACACTTCGTATCTTGCGATACGAGATTGCTCTCCATACAGTTCTTTTGTATGGAGAAATATGGATTCGAGGTCCATATTCTCATGCCTCCTTTGATGTTCGTTGTCCATAGAGGCAAGCATGAGGCACTTGGCCTTCGCGCAATCGATCTCCCACGTCTTACGGATTTCTATATCCGCGACGCTGGAGGTGGGACCTGGGAAGGGGGGAGCTTTGGTGGTAAGGAGATACCCCAACTTATCGTAAGTGATTGCCATATTGACATTCCTGAGCCAATCTTTATAGTTTGGCCCTGTCAGTATGTTTTTATCTAGTAGTAACTTAAGTCCAGTCATGATGAATGGTCGCTGCAATTAGGAGAGAGAGAAGAAACACTTTAGCATGATGCTCTTGCAAGTTTAGAGTGGTTTTTAATTTGTCTAAATAGGATGGCTCCCACTGTCTCTCGAATCCCTCCTCAAACCAAAAAGGAAGAATTAGTCAGGATCAATCTCACCGTACAATACTTGCTTAACCGTTCAGCCAGGCTAGTGTCGGTACTTCGAGGGTGGTTTTCCAACGCTTTCGCGAAGTTCCTTAATTAAATAATCTCTTTTCCCTGGGGGCGCAGCCCCGCTAACACCTTTCTCGACACCTACTAGGTTTATAGCATTGATCGTTAAGCGAGAATTTTCCCGAGGAGTAGCATATACTCACAGTAGGATCGGGATCCAAATATCATTGCATGACAAAACTGAAGGAATCCTACCAGAATCATCACACTCCAAATGGTATGCAGCGCTAGCAAGTTTCAGTTCTTTTGAAACTCCCGATGTGGATTTTTGCCCTATGCTCTTATGACCTTGACTTTGGCCAACAAATCATAAGTCACATGTCAAGTTCTACCCGTCATTCTCTAGGTTAATTTGAACCCACCCACCCGCACCTATCCTTGAATTTGGCCAACAAGGTAGTACGACTGTCCCAAGCCAACACATCTATCTATGCTGCACATGAATGCCCAATAGCTACCAATCACTATGCCTTGACTTTGGCCAACAAACATAGCTTGAATACTATTGACCATCCATGTGAAACGACGGAGGGCTACGAATGATTTTGGCGAAACCGTGAATGTTGTGAACTTGATATAATCGATGGGAGATAGCTTTTAAAAGGAGTGGTTTAAGCTCCGCGTTTAAAAGTTATTTTGAAAAGAAACCGAGTGGTTTTTGAAAGTGTTCCAAAGACTTTTACTTTGGTTTATTTTTCTTGCATTAGTTCTTTTAATGCGTCCCATCAATTAATCCTACCATTGCAGAAAACAACCAAAATATGACGTACGCTTATGCCATTCGCATTTGCCACGGGGCCCCGTCATCACCCGTTAGGTTACTTAACTAACGACAGAGCGGGGGCTGGGCTAGCGCGGCTGCAAAACATAAGCAACGCCTAAATAATATCATACATAGATATATTGCAATGATAGCCATTTCAGATCACAGATGAATACATTGGATATACTAGGAATCTGCAATTTGTACGAGCCTGTAATGAAAAGCGGATTACACGGTCGCGATGAATAGCCAATACCCCACCCTAGACCCCTACGGGTGCGGCAAACTACCCGCCAAATATCCAAAGTGGAGCAACCTCCCTCAACGACGTGAGTAGGCCACTCGGCACTTCGAGATACCTGGTAGTTTGTGCACCCCATCTTGGGTCTATCCTAGGAGCAAAAACAGTAAAAAGAAATTATACAATGACGGCTACAACCCCGACCCGGTTGTGCGGCTAAAAAATAATATTACATCAATTTACATATTACAAGAATTGAAAGATAAACAAAACTCTCATCTCACAATTTCCCCCCGGCTATTCATCCGCGACAATCCAACGAATTCATATACACAAACCATCAACATCACAGATCACAGATATGTATAACCCACACTAATCGACGTATAGCGATTAGTAGACGTTCAATACATATAAAACATTACAGATATAACCATTAGCCAAAGTCTACAGAAAATCGACCAAAAATACGGCTTTGTAACCACCCCAAAAACAAACTTGTTCTCTGGAAAATCTGGGCAGAAACAAACCATCCCAAAAATCCCAAAATACCCCCAGAAACAATCTGCAGGAGAAACGATCCACGGCCGAGTCAACTCGGCCGCGGATCCGCGGCAGAAGCAAGCTTCTGCCGCGGAACCGCGGCGCGTTGGTCGGCTCGTGCGATTGTTTTTCTTGCCTGTTTATAGAAAAGCCTGAGCTGATTTTTAAGACATGATTTTTTATTTTTAGAGCAGAAAAAAATCGGCAGCAACTAGGGTTTTCCGGGGTGTTTTGCGGTTTTTTCGTTCGGTCGATATTCTAAATACTTTGCTAACATGCTAGGGTGTGTTTAGTTAGGCTCTGATACCACTGTAAGTCTACGTTAACTCTCCCGATTCTTTCGGGCTTGCGGAAATGGTGAAAAACGATTTTTAAGACTTAGGTAACATGGACTACAAAAACGGATCTTGGCTAAACTACACACTAGCAACCTAACAAGAGATTTGTCTACTTGGTTAGGGGTTATACCTCACTTGAACTCCTTCTTCTTGAACTCTTTGTAGTGGTTGGATGGTGCTTTTCTCGTCGCCTTCTTCCGTCAAAGATGGATCCACTCGAGGGTTTCTTCCTTTGAGCTCCTTTCTCGAACTTTGAGAGAAATAGGGTATCCGGCTTGCTAAACCTTTTACCTTAGAGAGAGTAGAGAGTTTCTCAGGGTGTTTTATCTTCAAGGAGATATTTCTCAACACATGAGATTTGTTCTCCTTGAACTAGAGGAGGAAGAAGATGAAGAGAAGAGAGAGAAACAATATGATAGAATGAGATGGTATTTTTACAACCATAACATATATGTGATTTATCTAATAATAATATTAATTGAAAATGAAAAAGGTGATGGAGAGTTTGAAGAGACCATTATCATATCACAATAAATGTATTTTGCAAAGATCAAAGAGCATCTTGAAAGGTAATGATGATGGTCAATGTTTCAAACCTAGTCAACTAGTCAACCTTGGTCAACAAGTCAATAAACCCAACCATGAAACAATTTCATTTAATTAATAATATTAATTGATAAATCACAAGATCATTAGGGTTTGGAAAAAGACGACTGTCAACAGTGCATACACACCCGTTCCAAAACCCTAATGAAAAACCCCTTCCTCCTCCTCAAACAACTGTGCATACACACCCGCATTCATGTTCCGAGGAACATGAACACAATGAGATAAAACTAACCCCAAAACATATACTAGGATCTGTCTCAAACCAGAGCCCGCTAGTAATATCCGTCCGGACGCAAAACGTACACAAGTGCGCAGATGAGAACGAACCCTGTCGCAAAACGATGCGACCTCAACTCTGTTTTGCCCAAAGGCGAACAGCCCTCTGTGTGGGACTCTAAAGACTCGACACTACGCTGGCAGTGGGTTTAACCACAGACCGCAAGCAGCACTAGCTGTGCGTAACGGTCCCCAGGTAGATGCCGATAAGAAGACGTACGGGGTGAAACCCATCTGAACTCCTACTGAGTCTGAATGTGACAATCTCCATACAGTCCGGTCTGTTCGTCTGATACATCGCATGGCGGGCCTAGGGGGTGGTAAATGCCAGTCCCCTAATAGCGGTACAAGTCGTGTCGGAGTGAAGCCCAGAACACCCTGAGATAACACTGGAAACCTACCAGTATATCTCGCTTGCCCTGGTCAGGGACTACTCGTGTAATGGCTCTCCTAGACACAGCGCGATGTCAACCCCCAATACCGGGAGAGACGAATCCTGTCTAACCGTCACTGCCTCCAAGTGCTTCGGGACTGCACCCAACTACTACTAGTTTGCACGACTCCTTTGAGCCGTGGTAGGGTAGTAATCTAACTACAGTGGGAACACACTCGAGGCGAAGTGACAGTGTCAAGTCAGCGGACTAAGCTGTACTCATGTCATCTGGGAACTGATAACTGAAGATAGGTATAGTACCAACCAACAGTTCCCGACGAGTCCTGTCCAGTGTACTCGTAAGCCAATGAGCACCCGCATACTATCTCCAGTACGACGTACTGATGGCTATGGGACAGACCATCTCCCACACTGGGATGAGAAGCGCATACGCTAGTCTACTCCGGAGTATCGATGCCCTCTCTCGATAGTCCTACGACTAGGGACCTGCATAAGGATGTGCTTATAGATTACCCAGCCCCCACTAGTGTGACTGCCATCATAACGCTGGTAATCAAGCAAAGATCCTAAGGGCTCCACTAATCTGTATAGGTGATATACTAAAATAAACACATGTACACATTAAAGTAGAAACAAACCAAGTAGCATACTACTATATTGAGCAAGATTGTCTATACAACTGTGAATATCCCATGCTTCCATTAAGTAATATACAAACTAGTATGATACAGTAATGGCCTCTAGGGCATATACACTAACAATTATGATGTATATTATGATGGATGCTTGGATATATACAGAGATGACTTTCTTGCTCGTCATGATAGTATGCTATTTGGTTTCACTTTATCTTAACATGTTGACTTGTATTGGTTTACTGTCTTTCTCTCACATGTTGATAAAGCCCTTAGGATCTGTACTCGACTACTGGGATTATGATGAGATCATACTAGTAGGGCCACGGTAGTCGATGAGTACATCCTATAAATGTTCCTAGTCGAGGGTATATCGAGACAGGGCATCGATATAGAAGAGTAGACTAGCGTATACGCATCTTGACCCATATGATGGGCGATGGATGATCCCATATCCATCGGTGTTTGACATCAAGGATGGTGTACGGGTTCTCAGTGGAGATTGGGTACACTGGACGGACTCGCCGAGAACTCCCAGTTGGTGATATACCACACGTCAGATGGCAGTTCTCCGGTGACACTGGTACAGGGTAGTCTGTAGACCCGAGATCGTCATAGAGTCTTGTATGATTCCCACTGTGCTTTGATTTCCACCTTACCACGTCCAAGAGGGCGTGCAAAACGGTGGCTTTTGGGTACAGTCCCGAATCACTTGGAGGCAATGAGCGATAGGAGGGGATTCGTCTCTCCCGGTATAGGGAGTTGATGTCGTACCGTGTTCGATTGGCTATAACTGGAAGTCCCTGTCCAGGGCTGATATAGAGATATACTGGTAAGTGTTACTAGTAGTTTCTCGACCTGTTATGAGCCTCACATCGACACGACTTATCGGTTACTGGGGTCTGACGTATACCACCCCTAGACTTGATATGCGACATATCAGGAGAACAGACCGGACTGTACGGGAGTGTTACTGATTGGATTCACAGGAGAACGGACAGGCTAGCTTGTTGATCTTCTGATCACTCAATACCTGGGTGGCTGTTACGTTTAGCTGACCGCTTACAGCTTGTGGGTGTTTGATATGATCATCACCTGCTACCGGCGTATTGACGATTCTTTAGAGTGCTACACAGAGGTTTCTTGGCTCAGGCAAAACGGAGTAGAGGCACATATGTGATATGTGCAGGACCGAGGATAATGCGATATGAGATACCGTATTATATTCTACCGATATTTAGTTATGAACCGGGACATCGAATCAAGTGTTGATTCGATGAATCGGTACATGATATATTAGTCGGTTATATTCGATATAGCCGGATCGTTGGATCAAGTGTTGATTCGATGATTTAATGCATAATGATATATATGATATATTGTATTACATTATCTAATATTGGCTCGCTTTATTATTTCATTTTCTCACCGGATTAATACATTGATATATATGCGATATATGTTAATTGTATTATTTTCTTTTGTTGCAAATATATAATATATATGTGATATGTATTATTGTGACATGATATGATTTATTATGAAACATGATTAGGGATGATAAAAAGAGATTAGGGTTTGATTAGGGTTAGCTTCTTCTTGATTATTCTAGAAGGATTTCCTTTTGTCTTGGTTAAGATATTATGGTTGATACTCATCCTTGACTCATCCTTGACCTAACCAAACCCTAACTCTAGTTTATTCTCTACAAAGGTTAAGCCTCTCATCTTTGACCATGGTTTGATAATCAATCATATATTCTTGACTACTATTCATCACAAAAGGATTATCATTTTCATTCATCATCTTCTTCTCTCTTAGCTTTGAGAAAGCTTACTAGTTAATTCTTTTGTGATGATTTCTTGTGAGAAAATGAATTAAAAAGAAAGCATAAATACTACTCCATCATCCTCATCTAATCTAGCCCATTAGATTAGGGTGTTCATCTCTTTAGAGTGAGAAATCTTGGGTTATAGCAACTTCGACGTAGATCATCGGAGAAGCGGAACACTTCAAGCTAGCATGGATCGTTCGAGTCGTGGAGCCTCTCTTGAGTCCGGGAGATCGTGGATCGCGGCAAAGGGACCTCTACTCGGAGCTTGTGAAGCGAAGGAGCGGACTACAAAGGTTGTAATCCCTCACACTTAGGTTTAAAGATGTTATCTTGCATGTTAAACCCTAATAATCCAGCAAAGATCCCGTCTTTGGGTTGTTCGGCATATCTAAAATTTTATTCGGGCATGTTTGATACTTTATGAACCTTCACAAGAGTGCCTAGGAACCCTACAATCCCAACGTTCTTCTTATTCCAGTAGGGTGCATATGTGACATCAACAATAACAAAATGGTTAAATAAAAGTGGAGTAATGGAATATTCCTAGCTCCAGATCATGACGGCGACACCTACAGCCTAGAGATCAACTCGACATCCATCTCATTCCAGCAAGGTGCAGACACGACGTCAACAATGACCCAAGGGTCAAATAAAAGTGGAGTGACGGCATATTCCTAACTCCCTGTCTTGATGGCAATATATGCGGCCTAAAGACCAATTCGACATCACCGTTACTCTTGCAGAGTACAGATGTGGTGTCGATAAGGCTCCATGGAGCCAAATCAAAACGGAGTAATGGAAAAATCCTAACTCCAGCTCGATGTTCCTTCTCAGTGCAGACACGACGTCAGTAAGGACCCAAGGGTCAAATAAAGGTGGAGCAATGGCATATTCCTGTTGGGATCCGGTACCCACGCCGCGGCCGAGGTGGAAGCGAAAACAAAAATTCTGACGAGCACCGGACTCCCGTAAAACCCAAGATTCAAACTATATACCTAAACTAGCTATTTTACAAGTGCAAGAGGTTGAGAAAATACAACCTTTGTTGCGTGTTCACCCAATTGTGAAAGACCCCTCCAAGCACGTAGCCGCCAGGATCGTGCTTGAGTATCGACCACCTTTGCCGAAGATGATCCACCCGAGGGAGTTCGGAGGAGGTTCTAATCGACGATCCAAGCTATCTAAGTTTAGATGGTCGGTGATGTAGGAATACTCCACTAAAAATTTCTCTCTTGAACCATGCTAAAAAATGGAGAGCAAGAAGAAGAAGGCTAAGAGATAGAAGAGAGCATGAATGATGCTTGGAGGAGATCAAGAAAATCATCAAGCGATCACCAAAATGAAAAAGAGAGAATGGCTATGTCAAAAAAACAACCATGATGCAATAGTGCACAATAAATGCACATCACCATCCAGGCCATTCCTCCAAACCAAGCTTCATTAATTCCTCATTTCCATCTCATTTCCTTTTTATTTTTTTAAATATAAAAATAAATATGAGGTGTTCTTCTTCTAGAAGTATTCCCGTATAAATACAGAATACTTTACCCGGTATATATATCGCTACATATACGCGTATCTATATAAAAATACGGATAGTACCAAAAAGAGAAAATGTATAGTGAACAATAATACTAAAATATATATATCAAAATACATATATAAATTATTAAATCAAAACCTGATTTAATAATCCGGCTTAATCCTAAGCCGGCCAGTATTATCAACCATTTGATTAAAGTCTGTGTATCACGTACATGTATTTAATCAGACCCTTGCACGTACTATCGTACGGCTCCTATATTTGTCGCCTGAACCGGGAAAACTCTCTGTATGGGACTCTAAAGACTCGACAATACGCTGACAGTGGGTTTAACCATGAGCACGTCAGTAGCACCAGCTGTATGTAATGGATACCCAGGTACTTTTCGAAAGGGGGTCGACAATCAAGTGCGTCCTTACCCTACTGAGCCTGAATGTGACAATCTCCGTATAGTCCGGTCTCTTCGTCAAAGAGTATCGTATATCGGGTCTAGGGGGTGGATAACGTCAGACCCCTACTTGTTAGTTATATGTATGCCCTAGAGGCCATTACTGTACATTGGATGTATATTGTAGTGGATGCTGGGACATGTATAGGGAGGACTTTCTTGCTCGACATGATAGTATGCTATCTGGTTACCCTTTACCTTAACGTGTACACTATTTGTCTCTCTGTTACATGTTGGTAAAGCCCTTAGGATGTGTACTTGACTACCTGGACTATGATGCGGATCATACTAGTGGGGACATGGTAGTCCATAAGTACATCCTTGAAAGTCCCTAGTCGTGGGTATATCGAGATGGGGCATCGATATACCAGAGTAGACTAGCGTGTACCTTCTCGACCCATACAGATGGGCGATGGATGATCCCATATCCATCGGTGTTTGACATCAGAGATGATATACGGGTGCTCAGTAGAGACTGGGTACACTGGACGGATTCGCCGAGAACTCCCAGATGGTATTATACCTCACGTCAGATGGCAGTTCTCTGGTGACACTGGTACAGAGTAGTCTGTTGACCCGAGATCGTCATAGAGTCTTGTGTGGTTCCCACTGTGCTTTGATTTCCATCTTACCACGTCCAAGAGGGCATGCAAAACGGTGGTTTTTGGGTACAGTCCCGAGTCACATGGAGGCAATGAGCGATAGGAGGGGATTCGTCTCTCCCGGTATAGGGAGTTGATGTTGCGCTGTGTTCGATTGGCTATAACAGGAAATCCCTGGCCAGGGTTGCTGAGATTTACTGGTAAGTGTTACCAGTAGTTTCTCGAATTGTTATAGACCTCATATCTACACGACTTGTCGAGCTATTGGGGTCTGACGTTTACCACCCCTAGGCGAGATATGCGACATATCAGACGATCAGACCGGACTGTACGGTAGTGTTACTGGTCGGATTCACTGGAGTGTGAGCGGGCTTGCTCGTCGATCTTCAGATCACTCAATACCCGGGTGGCCGTTACGTTTAGCAGACCGCTTGCGGCTTGTGGGTGTTTGATATGATCATCGCCTGCTGCCGGCGTATTGACGAGTCTTTAGAGTCCTACACAGAGGTTTCCTGGCTCAAGCGAAACGAAATAGGAGTGCATATGAGATATGTGCGGGACCGAGAATAATGCGTGTATGTGATACCGTATTTCATTCTCGCGATCAATGTGTCGAATGGTTGTATGTGATATAACCTAGTTATCGATTCAAGCGTTGATTCGATAAGCCGATACATTGTATACTAGTCGGTTGTGTGCGACATGACCGGATCATTGAATCAAGTGTTGATTTAATGATTTAATGCATAATTATATATTTGATATATTTCTTTGCATTAACTAGTATTGGTTTACTTTAAATGGATTTTCTCACTTGGATGCACAAGTTGTATATGTGATATACTTTTTGTGCAAATGTTTGTATCATGTTTGATGATACATGTTAACTTGGTTAAATGTAAAGAATTAGACCATGGTTAAGATTATGATTAGGGTTTTCTTTTCTTTATTTATGTATTTATTCATTTTGGAAAATAAATGGAAAAGAGAAAAGAATGGTGGCTTCTTTTGTTGTTTAGTTAAAGCTTCATGAAGCTTTGACTTAGTCCACCATTCTTATCTCATCCTTAACCCTAACCATACCACTCAACCATGATTAATTCTCTACACTAAACCATGGTTCTAAGATGATAAGAATGATTTATTCTTTTCATTTTAGAATTAACTTATCATAGAAAAAGCTTTCTTCTTCCTTGAACTCAAGAAGAAAAAGCTTTCTTCATCAATGGTGAATTGAGCAAATGAGTGAGAAATCCAAAACTAAAGTTTACCCACTTCCTATTTCTTCATCCTCTACCTCTTGCCAAGTAGTAGAGTGTGTTTCCTTCACAAGTTTTCAAGACTTGGTGAAGGTGGAGCTTGATTTAGCGATGCCTCGACGTAGATCATCTTCGACATGGACATCGACGACCTAGCTCGCCATTTCTCCGACGAAGCGACACTAGAGCCCGGATTTTGATTTGGACAGTGGAGACGAATTCGTTGCGGAGCCGTGGAGGTGGAGCACCGGATCTACAAAGGTTGTATTTCCGTTAAACTCGTAGTTAAGTGTTAACTAGTTTCTATTTCGCCTAGACATCTAGCAAACGATCCGTACACTAGGGTTTCCCGGCACCATAATTTTTGAAATTGGCATGGTAGATGCCTTGTGAGACCTCACTTGAGTGCCTAGGAACCCTACAGTGGTATCAGAGCCTAGCTAGAGCCTTAGGCGAAGTCCAGACGGAATCTGAAACCCGAACGAACCCGAAACCCGTCTCAAAACATGCTCTCTGTCCTTTTTTCAAAAATTGGGATTTTTCCAAATTAAAAGTTGCTAAAAAATTCAGCAGGCGAATTTAGGAGTTTCTGTAAAATTCATAGCCCTAACTCCATCAAACTGCCGCGGTTCCGCGGCACGAGCAAGCCTCGTGCGGCGGTTCCGCGGCCGTACGGCCACCTTATTTAATATATTTTACACAGTAACTCCTGATAAATTCTGCTGAGTTTTCTGGGAATTTTTAAAATATTTTCAAGAGTTGAATTTTCTGGAGTAGTTTTGGGGATTCGGTGTTTCGATCGGGGTATCAAATTTTGTCTATTTGGCTTTCCGGATAAATTTTAGAATATGTTAAAATGTTCGACCGGATATAAATACCCAACTTTTCCCCTGTCGGGAAATTTCCAAGTGTTGGATCTTTCCGTAGTTTAACGACGTTCTAAGTAGTGCAAGTAACGCAATGGACCCTCTAGAAGACTACAAACCTTAACTCGATTATGTGACCGTCTTGAACTGCCCTTTGAACCTTCGGGTTTGGGGCAGTACGGCGTGCCACATGTGAGGCGTTGGCATGACCCTTCTACGGCTGGACCGTTGGTACTGAGGCACGAACTGAATGTTGTTAGACTTATTTCATGTGTTGGACTGTATCGGGAAAACTTGGGTGTTCGATTGTTCGATCGGAAAGTTTGACATTTTCTATTTATCCGGAATGGGATACAATAATTGGAATTCACAATAAGTTATGTGATAACTGAATGAATGTTATAAACATAGCAGTTTAGTCTCACTTGATCGGTTGCCACGGAATTTTGATGTGATCAAAAGTCCGTCGCAATCACGTAGCGTACGCGGATACTCGCCGGGTAAACTTAATAGACAGCCTCACTCCATAGCCCCGACCAAGTGACTGTAGGAGAACCCCGTCGCCGAAAGCATCCGTTCGGGTGCTCCCGGCAGCGGTGTTCCGCCTTGGTGCACTTCGTCGACGGTATCGGGGGTGCAGCCGCCTACTAAAGTTTGCGACGAGCATTCGATCAGGATGTCGGGAATCCTGTTGAATTCCCCGACTTGATATTGAAAAGAGTTTTCGATAATGAGACTAAAATGCGGAGTTTATAATTGTTAGGCATGCGATGTCTAAGTAATTCATTTGGTCAGGCATGCGATGTCTGAGGTGGTTGCGGATTCCAACTGTTGTAGTTTTACACTTTCTTTTCTGTGACCGTAAGTGTAATATGTGATATCGCCGGTTTCGTTGCTATATGTCAACGACAATTGGGATGCGCATATTTACTTACGTTGATGACATGTGATGTTATGTGTTGCTGGATATGTTATATTGGATCGTCGTGTTTGAATAGCCGGGGTTTTTTATGTGAGATGAGTGTTTTTAATTTTCATTCATGTAAAAACTTGTATGTAATATTCTTTTATTGGGGCACTTCCAGGTAGCGGATGATGTCACCATTTGTATATTATTTACTTTTCCGCACTAGGATAGACCCAAGGCGGGGAGCACAAGTAACCGGGTTCTGGAGTCCAGTGGGAGACCAACTCGAGGTGTCGAGTCCGGGTCTCCTAACTCCAGAATTGGTAGGGTTGCTTGCCGCTCTCGTAGGGGTCTAGGGGTGTGGGTTTGGCTATTCATCACGACCGTGGAATCCGTGTTTTATACTGGCTCGTATTGAAAACACGGACGTCCTAGTATATCCAATATTTCATATGATTCTTCTGCTGCGATATCTGTGATGTGATCATGTGATGTTCTGTGATAGATAGGTATATAGTATATATGATATATTATATAGACGTTACTTATGTTTTACACCCGCGCTAGCCCTGCCCCGCTCTGCCGTTAGTTACCTAACCTAACGGTGCACGAGGGGACATCGAGGCGAATGCGGATGGCATAAGTGCACGTCGTATTTATCTGTGATGTTTAGGTACTTAAATGATGGGACTTCATTAATATGATTAATGAAATAAAAGAAACCTAAGATGTTGTAGAATCGAATTTCAAAATAAAACAGGTAGCTACAGTTCTTGCTTTGCACAGCGGTATATGTGATATATCCTGCACCTTATTCGATGAGGAAAGGACCGAGATCCCTTCACCGGGAGTGACTCCTTTAGCAATAACTGGCAGATGCTACACATTCGGTTTGTCTTTTGATTGCTTTTAAGAGTTTTTGCTTTGCACAGTGATATATATGATATATCCCGCACCTCATTCGACGAGGAAAGGACCGACGATCCCTTCACCGGGAGTGACTCCTTTAGCAAAATTAGAAAAGCCTCAAAAGCGCTCCATTTTAAAATCATTCGATCCTACAACTATATCAAGTTCATTAAGCAATAGGTTTTCAGAAAAACCTGTCGTAGCCCTCCGTCATTTCAGATAAGTCCTAGTTAGTATTCGTGCTACGTTTGTTGACTATGTTAAGGCGTAGTGTGCGGTAGCTAATTAGTGCTTATCTGCATAAGCATATGATGTGATTGGATTAGGGTAGTCGTGCGACTTTGTTGACTATGTTAAGGGTCGTGCGGGTGGGTTTAATTCAATCGGGAAATGACGGGTTGAACTTGACAGCACTTATGATTTGTTGACTATGTTAAGGTCATATAGCTGCTAGGGGCAAAATATTATCGGGAATTTCAAGTGTTGAAATTTGCAATGAGATTGCATACCTTCTATGAGATAGTTGGATCCCGATACCCGCTGCGAGTAAGAGTTACTCCTGGGAGAGTTTTACACATTACAATTAGCCGATCAAGTAGGTGTCTAGAAAGGTGTCAACGGGGTTACGCCTCTGGGAAAACGAGGTTTACATTAATTAGGTTCGTGCGAAAGCACGGGGGACCTCCCTCAAAGTACCGACACTGGCCTGGCTGAAAGATTGGCGAACTTGTAGTGTGTAATTAATCCCGGCTAGTCTTTCCTTTTAGGGTTTGAAGGAAGATTTGATAAAAAGCAGTGGGAGCCATCCTGATTAGATAAAATAATAACCAATCTATTCTTGCAAGAGCGCACGCTGAGTGTTTTCTTCTCTCTCTCTCCTGGTAGCGACCATATCACGCCTTAATCAAGATAATGATACGGATTATTGACCGAACCCGCTTGTTATACTGAGCTGGGGAACGTTGGTCCCGCTCCGACTTATAATTGTTATAAGACAGAGCAGGAAATTGGGGAATACCAGATTTCCCGTGCCGCCCAAACGAAGAAAGTGCATACGATGCATCATCTTCGGGTGTGTTCATTACAAAGAACTGTTTCTCAGTATCCTCCGTATCCTGGATATATGATACCGGATCAGGATCCCAGATATGTAATCTGTTACATAGGGCTACAAAAGGGTAGAAAAACTGAGAACGGGTGATAAGTTTCATGAGGCAGAAAACGGGGCAAGTGTTGCAGCCAAGTCTGTTGGTCACTGTCACCCTGTATTGTAATACATTGATTCTGAACGAATGTTATTAGATACCGAACCTGATATACAAAATCATATCTGTCTCTTTATTAGTAAAGAAACGATAAAATTTCGTATTGTTGGATAATGTTTTGAACATTTCCTATATCAAAAGTTGATCGGTTCAGGCACGTTGTCTAAAAGCATTGACGTTCTAAATCAAACTACAGTTTTTTAGTATATGGAACACACACAAGAGGAAGTGTTCAGAAATGGACGAATCCTTCTTGAGGTATTATAGACTAGGTCATATCAATGCGACCCGACTAGCTTGAGTTACATATAGATGCATATTTAAATTAGTTTGAATTTACATCTTGTGAAACTCGCCAGTCATGTCACAAAGATAAGATGACCATAGCTCTGTTTATTGGAAACAGAGAAAGAGTTAGTGAACTCTTGGGACTGATACATGATGATGTATGTAAGGTCTCCTGTCTACACATGCCAGGACTGATTCTTTATACTTCATTATATTCTCTGATAATCTCTCAAGATTCAGTCATACGTTCCTGTTGAAACATGAGTCCGAACCTTTTGAGATATTCACAGAATATAAGTTGGAAGTAGAGAACCAAGTTACGGGTAAAAGTATTATGTCCTTTGATGTGATCAAGGAGGAGAATACTTGAGCACGGAAATTCTGAACTATTCATAAGGAGAATGAGATTCTCTCTCAGCATTACTCCTCCGTATACACCATAGCACGATGGTATATCGGGGCAGAGCAATAGCACCCTATGTGATATGGTGTGCTCTATGATGAGTACTACTGAGTTACCTTTTTCCTATTGGGTGTTATGCACTTGAGAAGCTGCATACCTATTGAATAGGATTCTAATCAAATCAGTACCTACCACTTCATATGAGATATGGAAAGGGAAGAGCCCATATCTTAAGTTAGTTAAGATTTGGGGTTGTCCGGCCTATGTCTAAAAGCAAAATCCGGACAAGCTCGAGGCAAGGTCTGTAATGTAGAACTGGAAATATTCCAGCCATACAAACTGCAGCTGATGATTTGATAGAACCAAAGGATTCAGTAGATTCCAACGAACCTCGGCCTCTCTGCCGATCTAGTAGGGTTCCTCACCCACCTGAGAGATACTTCGGTTTCTCTATGACAGTGGGAGCGAGGATTGCATCATGAGATGATGACCCAACTAGTTTCGAGCTGGCCATCAAGAGTAGGGACTCTGTAAGAATGGCTGGATGTTTAGCGATCTGAGATGGAATCCTTATACACCAACAAAGTATGGACTTTAGTTGCTATATCTGAAGGGTTAAATCCCCATCAGGAGCAAGTATATCTTGAGAAGATTACTTGGTGTACATGGAAAAGTTGAGACTTTCAAAGCTAGACTTATTAAAGGTTTGCATCATTGACCAGGTGTGGATCATGATGAAACCTTTTCTAAGGATCTATGCTTAAGTCCATCCAGATCCTACTTGCCACGGCTACATACCATGACTACGATATCTGGTGGTTGGGTGCCATGACTCTTTTTCTAAATAACGATTTAGAAAAGAAGGTCTATAAGAACACAGCCAGAGGGCTTCGTAGACAGTGGGAGCAGCGGAAACGTGGGCAAGATGTTTTATCTGATAAAGCAGGCATCGCGGAGTTGGAACATCTATTTTGATGGATTAGCCAAAGAAGTTGACATCATCAAAATGGTAGATGAACCTTGTATAAACAAAAAGGTAGTAGAGAGTATGGTGATGATCCTCGTAGAGTACGTGGATGACATACTCTTGATAAGAAAGGAGTTTCTTATGCTACGCTCGATCAATCTCCGTTTGTCACAAAGATTCTCCGCATAGGATCAAAGTGATACCAACTAAATCCTGGATTTTGGATCTATGAGATAGATTTAAATGGATGTTAGGATTCTCACTAGTTGTAGTGAGATGGTATCAATCGATCCTGGGGAGAATCACTGGAAGTGTTCCAGGGTGATAAAGATGACTGAATGTCAGTCACAGGCATTGTCTTTACCCTGAGTAAAGGGACGGTATGTTGGAAGAGTTCCAAGCTAGATACCGTGACATACTAGACGATAAAGGCAGGATACATCGCTACTTAAGATGCTACCAAAGAGGTTGTTTGGGTGTATAGAGGTTCATGAGATGAACCAGGTTCCTACCATTGTGTGACAATGGAGTTGTGGCTTATGCCAGGAACCCTCGTCCCATCAGTGATCCAGACATATTCTAAGGCAGTGTCACCTGATCATGGAGATGGATGATCTCCAAGGTGATCGAGGCAAGGAGAGCAGACTCAGAGGATAACACGGCGGATCCACTCACGAAGGCCTATTCCCAGAGAGAGACTTTTATGGGATGGTTGAGTATGAGATACTACAACCACTGCTACAGATGGCCCTAGTGCAAGTGGGAGATTGTTAGTTATATGTATGCCCTAGAGGCCATTACTGTACATTGGATGTATATTGTAGTGGATGCTGGGACATGTATAGGGAGGGCTTTCTTGCTCGACATGATAGTATGCTATCTGGTTACCCTTTACCTTAACGTGTACACTATTTGTCTCTCTGTTACATGTTGGTAAAGCCCTTAGGATGTGTACTTGACTACCTGGACTATGATGCGGATCATACTAGTGGGGACATGGTAGTCCATAAGTACATCCTTGAAAGTCCCTAGTCGTGGGTATATCGAGATGGGGCATCGATATACCAGAGTAGACTAGCGTGTACCTTCTTGACCCATACAGATGGGCGATGGATGATCCCATATCCATTGGTGTTTGACATCAGAGATGATATACGGGTGCTCAGTAGAGACTGGGTACACTGGACGGCCTCGCCGAGAACTCCCAGATGGTATTATACCTCACGTCAGATGGCAGTTCTCTGGTGACACTGGTACAGAGTAGTCTGTTGACCCGAGATCGTCATAGAGTCTTGTGTGGTTCCCACTGTGCTTTGATTTCCATCTTACCACGTCCAAGAGGGCGAGCAAAACGGTGGTTTTTGGGTACAGTCCCGAGTCACATGGAGGCAATGAGCGATAGGAGGGGATTCGTCTCTCCCGGTATAGGGAGTTGATATTGCGCTGTGTTCGATTAGCTATAACAGGAAATCCCTGGCCAGGGTTGCTGAGATTTACTGGTAAGTGTTACCAGTAGTTTCTCGAATTGTTATAGACCTCATATCTACACGACTTGTCGAGCTATTGGGGTCTGACGTTTACCACCCCTAGGCGAGATATGCGACATATCAGACGATCAGACCGGACTGTACGGTAGTGTTACTGGTCGGATTCACTGGAGTGTGAGCGGGCTTGCTCGTCGATCTTCAGATCGCTCAATACCCGGGTGGCCGTTACGTTTAGCAGACCGCTTGCGGCTTGTGGGTGTTTGGTATGATCATCGCCTGCTGCCGACGTATTGACGAGTCTTTAGAGTCCTACACAGAGGTTTCCTGGCTCAAGCGAAACGAAATAGGAGTGCATATGAGATATGTGCGGGACCGAGAATAATGCGTGTATGTGATACCGTATTTCATTCTCGCGATCAATGTGTCGAATGGTTGTATGTGATATAACCTAGTTATCGATTCAAGCGTTGATTCGATAAGCCGATACATTGTATACTAGTCGGTTGTGTGCGACATGACCGGATCATTGAATCAAGTGTTGATTTAATGATTTAATGCATAATTATATATTTGATATATTACTTTGCATTAACTAGTATTGGTTTACTTTAAATGGATTTTCTCACTTGGATGCACAAGTTGTATATGTGATATACTTTTTGTGCAAATGTTTGTATCATGTTTGATGATACATGTTAACTTGGTTAAAAGTAAAGAATTAGACCATGGTTAAGATTATGATTAGGGTTTTCTTTTCTTTATTTATGTATTTATTCATTTTGGAAAATAAATGGAAAAGAGAAAAGAATGGTGGCTTCTTTTGTTGTTTAGTTAAAGCTTTATGAAGCTTTGACTTAGTCCACCATTCTTATCTCATCCTTAACCCTAACCATACCACTCAACCATGATTAATTCTCTACACTAAACCATGGTTCTAAGATGATAAGAATGATTTATTCTTTTCATTTTAGAATTAACTTATCATATCATTTCTTCTTCTTCTTCCTTGAACTCAAGAAGAAAAAGCTTTCTTCATCAATGGTGAATTGAGCAAATGAGTGAGAAATCCAAAACTAAAGTTTACCCACTTCCTATTTCTTCATCCTCTACGTCTTGCCAAGTAGTAGAGTGTGTTTCCTTCACAAGTTTTCAAGACTTGGTGAAGGTGGAGCTTGATTTAGCGATGCCTCGATGTAGATCATCTTCGGCATGGACATCGACGACCTAGCTCGCCATTTCTCCGACGAAGCGACACTAGAGCCCGGATTTTGATTTGGACAGCGGAGACGACTTCGTTGCGGAGCCGTGGAGGTGGAGCACCGGATCTACAAAGGTTGTATTTCCGTTAAACTCGTAGTTAAGTGTTAACTAGTTTCTATTTCGCCTAGACATCTAGCAAACGATCCGTACACTAGGGTTTCCCGGCACCATAATTTTTGAAATTGGCATGGTAGATGCCTTGTGAGACCTCACTTGAGTGCCTAGGAACCCTACACTACTAACTCGATAAGTCGTGTCTGGGTCAACCTCATCACCAACTGAGATATTACTGATCAACTATCAGTAAATCTAACCTACCGTGGCCACGGATTTCTGGTGATAGCCAACTGAACACAACGCGACATCGACTCCTAATACCAAGAGAGACGAATCCCCGACAGTCGACCACTGCCTCCATATAGCTTGGGACTGTACCCAACTAAAACTTGTTTGCATGACTCCTTTGAGCCATGGTAGGATAGTAATCAAAGTATAGTAGGAACTCACACGAGACAAATGATGACTTCAGGTCAAAAGACTAACTTGTACTCATGCCACCTAAGAACTTCCATCCGACGATAGATATATACCATCTAGAAGTTCTCGCCAGTGTACTCACCTCTAGTGAGCACCTGTATACTATCTTAGGTGTCACAACACCAATGGCTTGTTAGACCAGCCACCGCCCCTCGTCGGGGTCTTAAAGCTTATACACTAGTCTACTCTGGAATATCGATGCCCAGTCTCGATACTCCCACGAATAGGGACATTTAAGGATGTGCTTATGGACAACCTAACTCCCACATATATGATCGCCATCATAATGCTGGTAGTCAAGTAAAAATCCTACGGGCTTCATCAATGATAAAAACAAACCAGATAGCATATTATCATCTCGAATAAGACTGTTATACCTGTATAAGTCCTCCCTCAATTATCATAACCGCTTACTTGCAATCATAATAATTGCCTTGAGGGCACTATATCCAACAATATCCCACTTGCAATTAAGGCCAATTATTGCGGTATCACGTATCTACAGCTCGTGTGCTACCGAATACCTAACTTCTCTACTAATCAGTTTCGCAAACTATGTTTATGAAACTTAACGTGTTCGAGAAATAGCCTCAGCGAGTGGACTTGCTACAATGTTTTAACTTCATCTCTCTATATCTCAACTTTGCGGAGATGAACAATCTCCCAATCTCAGCGATACCCCGCCTCAAGAATTTGTCTGGATACCTGATGGGACCAAGTTCATTAATGAACAACTCCTATCTAACAAACTTCTTGGGTTGTATCCTCTATTGAGTTATAACCGTCATCCTGCATCATGATTACCTCAGTATCCTTATTGGAACACTATCCAATACATTGATCCTCAGAAGAGGCTAAACTCATAACTCTGACAGTATCTCTGTCATCCACGTCACCTTAGAAGCCTGAACTGACAACCGCTTCGCAGAGGAGGTTGCCGTTATCCTATTCCAAGAATATCCTCTTATGTTCTTTACTGCTTCCCATTGTTTCTCGAGGATTGGATCAATATATGCTTATTGCAAGTAGTGCAAAAGCAATATCTGGTGTTGTACAAGACATTGCAAGATTTATTCAGGTGCCTAAGCAAATGATATGCCATTCATGCCAGTCTTTCTCCTTATCAGTCCAAAAAGACATCCTTTTAGAGAGGGTGACTCCATCACCTGCGGGTACACTACCATGCCATGAGTCGTCCATTCTAAGATACTTTTAGAATGCTGTCCAAGTACCTGATTGGGCAACTTCCCAAATCTAGACCTAAAACCATAGATCTAGTTACCATAACTCCTGATATACTATCCATATCCAACGTGGAGAAGATACTGTGTGACAACCAAAATTTGACCAATAGCAGTTTAGGAACATCACTTCCGATCTGGAGTATGTCATCTAAATCATGGACAATACTCCCTACATCCTTCTTACTAAGTTCACCTTTTGTTTTGACGAAGTTAATGTCATGACCCGAAAATATTAGCTCATGACCGACACTTAAATCACGCAACATTTAAAGGCGCAACGTAACTTAAGTAAGCCGAAACCCAGAAATCTAAACCTTTTTAAAGAAAATAAAAGAGGTGAAGTTTTGAAATGAAGGTATGATGAAATCGAACGTTTTCTTAAATGCATAAATAATGGAACATGAAAATGCAAGTGGATTATACTAGTTGAAAAACATGTTTCGTCTTTTAAAAATTTGGGCAGCACCTCCCTTGTATATTATGATCCAAAACCACATATACATAACAACAATAAAGGCATCCCCAAGCGGGAGCTAGCTCTTTTCTAATCGTCGGAATCACAACCACGCAAGACAGAAATATATTTATACGACGCCCAACGGCGAAGATCAACACAAAGGATAATGTATAAATAAAGACATCAAATTCACCAAGCAAACATATAACCCATCGCTCTAAGTCTCGCAACCACAAGTCTTTCTATGCCTTACTACTTATACAAATACTAGTTTCTGATTGATGGAGTGACTAGATACAATAGGAATAATAATTACACGAGTGTGCACGATCCAATATGTCCCACCTGCCAAGGCAAATCACCCGAAAGCAAGCTGTGCGCCAACGATACCGCTACTGATCCATGCGGTCAACCTGCAAGAACTGTGGCACAAAGGGGGTGAGTTGCTAACTCGTGAGTAGAAAACATCAGCAGCTAGAAATCGAATAAAACAACGATTCCTAGGTCAACAATATCATAAAGGTAATACTATGATATCTAGGGTGACCGTGTCTGCATATATGCCAATAATATAATCAATGCCTGTATGCATGTGGATATCATCCACGTGTCCGTCAACGACACAACAAGATCATGGAACCTGAGTGTCCAACATCGACACTCGAAATATCATGAAAGCATATGCGTATAAATATGAGGATATCAACCAACGTGTGTCCATCAACGACACATCAAAATCATGGAACCTGAGTGTCCAACATCGACACTCGAAACATCATGAAACCCGTGTCCGGTATCGGCACGTAAATCCTCATATCTCGGGCTCCGTCAGTCCAGATCGTCCCATGGGCTACGTCGATCCGGATCGGCCTATATCCATCTCACAACTCCGGTCGGTATCCTCCGGATAACCGCTAGGTCCAAACTATCACCGGTAGGTAGTGCTCCCTTACTAGGCTCACCGCCTAACTATATGAGTCTTCTTGCCCCGGGGTATCTCATGGGGTCCACCATGTACCCGCAGACGGTGCCTACCGTTCCTCGAATCGAGTTTCACATACCAATCTCAGAACCGAGAAAACTCATGGTGGACATCTCGAAATATCATATCAAGAGAAACCGGGTTTTTAAAACAATACATAATTTCCTTTGAAATATAACCACGGTTCTCAAATCCAGAATCTCATGAAAACAGCATCTCAATGTGTATAATCATAAGGCATGATGTATGCAAACATAGAAAAGAAATGTGAGCATAGCAAGTATATCATGCAACATAGAATAGTGATATGAGCATATCAGTATATCATGCAAACGACTCATGTAATAGTACTGAACAATCAAGAGCAATAGCATGATGTAGCAATTTACTGTGTAAGTGACATAGCAATTATCGATGATGAAAGTGTGTGAGCCGGCAATCTCTGTAAGTGTAACATACGCATCATTGATAATTGTGTAGGTGTACTGGCACAGGTATAGGTAATGCAATAAGAATATCATGAACGTAGCATAAAGTACATCGTAAGCGAAATGCTATAAGGCATACATATCTAATCTGATATCTACATAAAGGCTAAACTAAGCGGTGTAGATAGGGATTAAATATCTATAAGATATCCGAGTCGGTGAATCTATCAATCGGCATCCAGCCTCACAACATTACGTATGGTATAATCTATCGTACGGCATCCTCTAGTCAAGGGTATGGATCAATCATTCGGAAAAACATCGTGTGATGTAAACCATCATGCAGCGACAACAAATAGAATGGGGATTCTATCGACCTATACAACAATAAGGGTACGGATCTAAAGTCTCATACGGCATATCACTCATTATTTACATCATTATACACACACACATACACCTATATCTCAGGTCACATTCGTATCAATCGCATAATAGGGACCAACAAAGGTATCAATTATCTCATATCGACTCGCATCCGTATAACGATATATCAAACCAAGTCATCATATCTTAGTGTATACTCTTTTCGTCACATCAATATCTCACATCAAGTCATCTTATAATTCTCATGTCGTATTAATCAACCTCATAACATGCCTCTATAATCTCGTACTCATTCTCTTGCAACTACATATATATATCGTAATTCACATTCACATTTCACATCCTTATATATCAATTCGAGACATCCTTTCTATCATATCATTTCACACTAAAACCATTAACTATAACCTTAAGTCGTGGAATATCTTGTCTCCAAAACTATAAATCACATATCAATACTGCGGGGGTTCTATACGCTATCCACCCGACTTCCCCCGTAGATATAAATCTACTCACCTGCGGAACTCCTTGTTCATCCATAGTCGATGTGCTTCGTCGTCTCGGAATCCATGCGAAGGTACCTACAATCAATACACAATCGTAATGCTATTAAAATCAATTTCAAAAACCGATACGACACACGAATTGTCTATAGGTTAGAACCTATAGCCTACGCATGCAAAAACAACCAAACAACCCTCGTCGTTGACGTACAAACGTCTAACGACCAAATCAAATCTCAAATATCAAAACCAAGCATTCAAATATCGTAAAACTTTGCCCAAAACACTCACAACAGCTCCCAAATTTTAGCTCAGGTTAAAAGGGACTAAACTAGCAAGTACAGAGGATAGTTTATAGGGATTAGGAGCTACAGCCAAAAACCCAACCCCAGAACCCATCAAAAATCTGGCAACATCACCATAATGCCCAAGCTCGCCGGCCATATTAGGGTATAATTGGCTCGTATTTTGGTGTTGGTCTTCTGGTCATTTATCTAGGTCACTGGACTTGTTTGATTTTCCTGAAACTACCCCATATAGCTCCAGATTTCCTGTAGGCCAACAAAATGTCACAAAACCGACACCGGACAATTTCTAAGTTCGTATTTTGGGGCTTAATCTCGGGTCTTGGCCAGTAAAACACCACTAAAGGTTAAGTAATCACCCACTACAGATCACAAGTCCACAAAATCACCTAACCCTTCTCTTGGAATTTCCAAACATCACTAATCTAAATCAATTTAACTCTAAACTATTATAGGGTGCTAGGAAACTCAAAAATTGAACTAGGAGTGTAGGAATTACCTCATTTGGCAACTCAAGAATTTTCTTGAGTTGCTCAAAGTCTTCAAAATCCAACTTTGAAGCATCCATGGGGTTTGTAGAGAGGTGGGGATCATTTTTAATGAAGAGAGTATGGGGTTTTAGCAAGGTTTTTGAGGTGATACATAGAGGTAGATGTAACACTCTAGTTCATTTATACTAATTCCAGTTCTCGTATTTCCTTATTTATCGTATTTTCTTGATTTATCATGTTTTGGGTGCGAATAGTATTTTACATTTTACATTGCATTCGACCTGACCCGGGCGTGTTTTTGACTAAGTTTATATTTGGCAAAATCTCAAAATTTAACTAATATTATATTTTAATATTATAACTAAACGTTTTAAAATTTTGATAACCAATTATATTTTTAAAAGATTTTCTTTTAACAGATTTCTCTTTCTTTCTCTCTCCCATCACTAAAATCCAATTTTATATCTCCTCCCCTCTCTCTCACTCCTCACTCTATCTCTCTCCTCTCGATCACTCTCTCTCTCTCTCTCTCTCTCTCTCTCTTCCTCTCTCCTCTCGATATCTACCCTCTCTCTTTCTTTATCCTCTCTCTCCCTGTCTCTCTCTCTATTTATATTATATATATATATATTTTTAATTCTTTATAAAACCCATACTTGCCCACGTCTTCTTCAGTGCCCTTTCTCACTCGTTTCCGCCACCGCCTACGAAAAAAACCCACAACCCTAGCCTTCTCTCGCCTCATCGCCGCACACCACCTCCACCCTCGACCTCGCCGTCGCCTCTCCTCCTCCGACTCTCCACACCACCCTCACTTTCTTCGTCGACCATTTCAACCCGACACCAAGAACCCGCGCCTGCAACCCTAACCCTAGCATTCGACTACACTTCGCCTGCGCCCTCGACTGAGCTCCGATCACCCTCGTCGGCCTCCCCTCTCGACCACCTCCTCACCTCTCTATCCCCTCACCGACGATTCCCTGCAAACCCCTTCACCCACCTTCGCCGAATCCATCACCTGCACTTCCCACATCGCCGGAGCTCCGACCTCGTCGTCGTATCCCCCCTCGTCACCATTTCATCTCCCTCATCACCTCTCCTGACAGCCACCACCACAAAATCCTCACCTGACTTCAAGAATCCCAGCCCACGGCCTCGCCGGAAAACCCCGCTTGCATCCTCGCCTTCGACGACCTTGTCGTCATCACCCCTATGTTCTTGTCAACTTCAGTTCCCAAACACCAAACCCAGAACACCAACTTCTTATTCTTCTTCCTTCTCATTCTTCTTCTTGTTTTCTTCTTTTCTTTCTTTCTTGAATCCGTGGTTCCGATGATCGCCGCTGCCGATGGACGTTGTCGTGCGTATCCGTCGCGTGATCCATCGAGGCAAGTTAATCTTGCTACATGCTATATAACTCATTATATACCTATTTAAATAAATATCATACCTGTATTTAAAATCATGCACCCCATGTTTAGTTTTATAACCTTTCGATATTCCGTTTGCATCTATTCATATCATTTCAGATCTAGGTCATGAAAACTGATCTTGTTACATACTATATTACAACATATTGCACCAATGGAATATTTGCATCACATATTGCTTAGTTGTACATCCCACATTACCATTTTACAGTTTTACTGATTTCGGATACCCGTTTGCATCCATCTCATTTAAAATATGTATAACTGCATCCATAGATCACATTAATACATAACACTATGATATTAACACCCCATGTTTAATAAAGTGCATCCTAATTAGTATTGGAACTATAAATGTAACCCTAATCGATAATTGTGCATCCATATCTTTGAACTTATATATATTTGCATACTATATCACATTATTCCATTTTATTGTTATATTAGTACCCCATACTTGTTTTTGTGTACCCATACTTATTACAGTTTGATTATGAGCACCCACTTGATACTTGTGCACTACCCGACATGACCCGATACACTACTACTTAACACGACTTGATACATACACCACTACTTGACATGATTTGATTCCTTGTACACCACTTGACATGACCTGATGTACCACATCTTGACATGTTACCTGATCTTGTTACTAATGCCGACAATCTTGACCTGTTGTTCCTACAGACATATCCTGTTGTTTATACAGACAAACATGTATCTGCTTGATCCTGTGTTGGCATTAGCTCCAGATTTACCAATACCTGACTTGAACACCTAACCTTGGGGGTATGGGGAAATCAAAAGTGTAAACTAAAGTGTAGCTTACAAGGGTATTACTTGATCCGTGGTCCCGGGGGATAACGGGACAGAATCATTCGTGATTCTTACTTGATCCGTGGTCCCGGGGGATAACGGGACAGAGTCATTCATGACTCCCACTACCTGATCCGTGGTCCCGGGGGATAACGGGACATATCCTTTGAGTTACATGGAGGATTACTCTAATTGATTTCAATCATTTTAGAGTAGATAACCCTATGTCACAGTTTAGACTACTCACTGCGCTTCACCTACATATATTCTGTCCACTGATCTATATTCATGTTACTGTTACCATTTATACTTCATGCCTGCATATTTCATCGCATCCTGCTTGCTTAGAGTTATTGTTATTATGACGCACTGACGTCTGGGTTTTGCATGGCCCAAATCCCTTATCCTTATCGCAGGCTGTTCAGGAGTACATCCGCCGTAAGGCAAGCAGTGAGGATCCTGTTAGTATCCAGTTAGTTCAGTTACTTCCGTACTTTCCAGATTATTATTGTTTATTGGATCTTTTACTTCCGCATTATTTTATTCTTGACTCGTTATTCTGGCTCATGGATATGTATTAGATAGTTGTTTATTATTTCTACTGTTCTCGATATCTCTAGACAGCCGTAATGTGACTGTGGAGGGATCTTTCCTAGCCACAGGTAGCATGATTGGCTCTGTCACGTGCCGATCTTAGCATACTCTGGGGAGCGGGGCGTGACAGGGTTTGTTTGGTATCAGAGCCATAGGATTTAGGCGGGTTTGATTCTTTTGTAGTTGGGTATTGGACCCAATACACGAATCGGAAAACTCGTAATTAGGAACATGTCCTGCCACCTTGTTCTTGTGATTCTTGAATCTTATCTTTCTCTTGATCCTTTGTCTTGACGATATGCAAACAACTTTGCATCTCGACTTGAAACCTTCTGATTCGCTATTGTTTCTTTCTATTCTGATACTAGGATTTGGGCGACTTGGACGGAGTTATGTGATTGTAACTATGAACTGCAGCATGGTTACAATGCGGTACTCTATTTAAGTAACTTGGAGTCCTGGTCTTGATTCATTTCCTTGTTCCATGGTCGTTTTATTACCTTGGTTCTCTTAGTTTCATTACTTACCAGTTCATGTTTTTCAGATTTCTTGGTGACCGATACCGGCAGTTATGAAGTTGTCTTGAGAATGGATTTTCTCGGCACTTTCCACGCTCACATTGATTGTAGGGCAAAGAAAGTGATTTTCCAGATTTCCGGACATCCGGAGTTTGTTTTTGTTGGAGGAAGCAGTCTGTCGGGCCAGTCGAGTTTAGGGCTAGGCCGACAAACAATGTTCTTTCATCGATGGAAGTTGATAAGGAGGAAGCTCCAGCTATAGTTCGAGAGTTCATGGACGTATTCGAGGACATCTCGGGTTTACCGCCAAAACGAGATGTGGAGTTTGCGATCGATCTTGTTCCTGGTGCAGTGCCAATCTCAAAGGCGTACTATCCGATGGCACCAGTGGAGTTGGAAGAAGTCAAGAAGCAGGTTACCGAATTACTTGAGAAGGGTTGGATTCGCAGCAACAATTCACCTTGGGGAGCTCCAGTTCTTCTAGTCAAGAAGAAAGATGGCACAAGGAGGATGTGCATCGATTATCGAGAATTAAACCGGCTGACTATTAAAAACAAGTACCCGATCCCTCGTATTGGCGAATTATTCGAGCAGCTTAGTGGCGCGAGGGTATTCTCGAAGCTGGATTTGCTATCCGGATATTATCAGGTCCGAGTTAAATCTGAGGACATGTGCAAGACTGCGTTCCAAACTCGGTATGGACATTACGAGTATTTAGTGATGCCATTCGGAGTTACGAATGTACCGGCGATATTTATGGACTTGATGAACCGAATCTTTTCACCATTCTTGGACCAGTTTATAGTGGTGTTCATTGATGATATTCTGGTCTACTCAAAGAGTATTGAAGAGCATGCAGAACACTTGAAAATCGCACTGCAGACATTGAGGCAAGAAAGATTGTATGCAAAGATAAGCAAGTGCGAGTTTTGGCTTGAAGAAGTGAAGTTTTTGGGGCATGTCGTGTCCGGAGATGGAATCGCTGTTGATCTCGAAAAGATTGCAGCAGTTCAAGATTGGCCGATTCCGAAGAACGTCGCAGAGATCAGAAGCTTTCTTGGGCTTGCCGGGTATTACAGAAGGTTCGTGGAGAATTTTGCTTGTTTGGCTGAGCCTTGACCAAGCTTACGCGTAAGGAAATACCGTTCGTATAGATGGATAGATGTGCGTCAGCTTTTGAGGCGTTGAAGCAAAGATTGATAACCGCGACTATTTTAACTGTACCAGACAGTTCCGAAGGATTTGTGATTCACAGTGACGCATCTGGGAAAGGTTTGGGATGTGTTCTGATACAGCATGGGAAGTTTATAGCCTACGCATCGAGACAAATGAAGACCCATGAGAAGAATTACCCAACTCATGATTTGGAGCTAGAAGCCGTGATTTTCGCTTTGATGATTTGGAGACACTACTTACTTGGTGAAAGAGTTGAGGTATTCACCGAACACAAAAGCCTGAAGTATGTGTTCATGCAGAAAGAGCTTAACTTGAGGCAACGTAGATGGTTGGAGCTGATGTCTGACTACGATCTTGATCTTAAGTACCGTCTGGGGAAAGTTAGCGTAGTGCCGGATGCGCTTAGTCGGTTGCTAGCAATTCAGATGTTGACTGCACAGAAGGAACTTATTGAAAACTTTCGGAGATTCGAGTTGGAGATCGTGGTATCGTATTCTTCGGGACAGTTGATGCAGTTGCAAGTACAGTCGTCGTTGATCGATAATATTAAAGCAGCGCAGTCACAGGACCCTAGATTGCAAAAGTTTCGAGAACAAGTTGAGGATGAACTTCGAACGGACCTGTTGATTCACGAAGATGGTTCGTTGCGATATGGTATCCGTTTGTGTGTGCCAAAAGGAGACATTCGTGAAGAAGTTATGAAGGAGGCGCACAGTTCAACATATTCCGTGCATCCAGGAGGCACGAAGATGTACCGTGATGTTCGACAGCATTTCTGGTGGGAAGGCATGGAACGAGAGATTGCCCGCTTTGTAGCGAAGCTCTTGGTGTGTCAGCAAATTAAGGCTGAACATCAAAGGGTTGCTGGTTTATTGCAACCACTTTCGATTCCTCAATGGAAGTGGGAACATATAACCAGTTTTCGTGACAGCTTTACCACGGAGTCCAAAGGGCAACAATGCAGTTTGGGTGGTTGTTGATCGATTGACCAAGGCAGCTCATTTCATACCATTTCGAGTTGGTCAATCAACGGAAGCGTTAGCAGAACGGTACATGCAGGAGATTGTGAGATTGCATGGAGTACCTGTGAGCATCGTTTTCGACCGTGATACCCGATTCTTATCGCACTTCTGGAGGAGTTTACAGGAAAGTTTGGGAACACGATTGAAGTTTAGCACCGCTTATCATCCTCATACAGATGGCCAGTCGGAGAGAACGATCCGAACTCTTGAAGACATGTTGAGAGCTTGCATGTTAGACTTCAAGGGTTCATGGGAGGACCATCTACACTTGATGGAGTTTTTGTACAATAACAGCTTTCAGGCGACTATTCAGATGGCTCCATTCGAAGCATTGCATGGTCGCAAGTGTCGTTCACCTGTTTGTTGGGACGATATTGGAGAACGAAGATTGTTGGGACCGGATTTGATCGTGCAAACAGTAGAGAAAGTTAATACTATCCGGAATCACATGAAGGCAGCACAAGATCGGCAGAAGAGTTAGGCCGATATATCGAGAAGTCCTCTAGAGTTTGCTGTTGGTGATCTGGTATTCTTGAAGATATCACCGTCTAAAGGAGTGATTCGTTTTGGGAGTCGAGGCAAGCTTAGTCCTCGATTCGTTGGGCCTTTCGAGATTTTGGAGCGTATTGGAGAAGTGGCGTATCGTTTGGCTTTACCACAATCCTTGGTGAATGTTCATGACATGTTTCATGTATCTCAACTTCGTAAGTTTGTTCGAGATGAAACACACATGCTAGATCATTCGGAGTTTACTGTACGAGAAGATTTAACCTTTGAGGAACAACCGATGTCGATTGTGGATCGAAGGGAAAAGTTCTTAAGAACAAGGTTATCCCTCTCGTACTTGTTTCTTGGGAAAATCGCTCGCATGGAGAATCGACTTGGGAACGAGAAGACGAAATCCGACAGAAGTCTCCACACCTATTCTTGTAGTTTCTTGATTGTTTATTCTTTCTTGTTCTTGGAATTTCGAGGACGAAATTCTTTTTGTAGTTGGGTATAATGTAACACCCTAGTTCATTTATACCAATTCTAGTTCTCGTATTTCCTTATTTGTGGTATTTTCTTGATTTATCGTGTTTTGGGTGCGAATAGTATTTTACATTGCATTCGACCGACCCAGGCGTGTTTTGGACTAAGTTTGTATTTGCCAAAATCTCAAAATTTAACTAATATTATATTTTAATATTATAACTAAACGTTTTAAAATTTTTATAACCAATTATATTTTTAAAAGATTTTCTTTTAACAGATTTCTCTTTCTTTCTCTCTTTCTCTCTCCCATCACTAAAATCCAATTTTATATCTCCTTCGCCCTCTCTCACTCCTCTCGATCTCTCTCCTCACTCTATCTCTCTCCCCTCGATCTCACTCTCACTCTCTCCCTCTCTCTTTCTCTCTTCCCCTCTCCTCTCGATATCTCCCCTCTCTCTTTCTTTCTCTTCTCTCTCTCCCTCCTTCTCTCCTTATATTATATATATATATATATATATTTTTAATTCTTTATAAAACCCATACTTGCCCACGTCTTCTTCTCTGCCCGCCTCTCCTCCTCCTCCTCCTCTCCACACCACCCTCACCTTCTTCGACGACCATTTCAACCCGACACCAAGAACCCGCGCCTGCAACCCTAACCCTAGCATTCGACTACACCTCGCCTGCGCCCTCGACTGAGCTCCGATCACCCTCGTCAGCCTCCCCTCTCGACCACCTCCTCACCTCTCTATCCCCTCACCGATGATTCCCTGGAAACCCCTGCACCCACCTTCGCCGAACCCATCACCTGCACTTCCCACATCGCCGGAGCTCCGACCTCGTCATCGTATCCCCCCTCGTCACTATTTCATCTCTCTCATCACCTCTCCTGACAGCTACCACCAGAAAATCCTCACCTGACTTCAAGAATCGCAGCCCACGGCCTCGCCGGAAAACCCCGCTTGCATCCTCGCCTTCGACGACCTTGTCGTCATCACCCCTATGTTCTTGTCAACCTCAGTTCCCAAACACCAAACACAGAACACCAATCTCTTATTCTTCTTCCTTCTCTTTCTTCTTCTTGTTTTCTTCTCTTTTGCTTTCTTGAATCCGTGGTTCCGATGATCGCCGGAGCCGATCCGGGAGACCCAGTGGACATCCCTATCCAGCGTGGTCCATTCCTGAATTGCTTGGTTCAGTCCCGTGTGCGTTGTGTGTGCATTGCAACTTTTACCGACATTGGACGTTGCCGTGCGTATCCGTCGCGTGATCCATCGAGGCAAGTTAATCTTGCTACATGCTATATAACTCATTATATACCTATTTAAAGAAATATCATACATATATTTAAAATCATGCACCCCATGTTTAGTTTTATAACCTTTCGATGTTCCGTTTGCATCCATTCATATCATTTCAGATCTAGGTCTAATCACGATTAGTAATGCACTAATCAATTTTTATTTAAACGGCATATAATTAATTATAAAAATGCCAAATACGGTAAATATATTTTTAAATGAATAAATCATTTTAATCTCCAATTATTTCACAAATATTGGTATATATTTATACCATTTTACGAAAATCCTCATTTCGCAAATCGACTAGTTTTCGCGAAATATATTATTTTAATATTAAATTCCAAAAATAATATTTTATATTTTATGAAATGTTACAATATTCCCCCCTTAAATAAATTTGGTCCCCGAATTTAAATTTAAATTCCCAATTACTAAAACATTTCAATAATCAGCTCAAATCAATGGGGCTCCGAAATCACGGAAGATACAGAAATACCACAGTGCATCGTGTGCGCCTGAAAACGAGTACGAAACTCACAATCGAACTCCGTCAAGCGTCATGCAATCATCGGAGTTACAATGGAGATACAGATCTCGAAATCCACTACTGAAATCCAATATACACTAGTCGAATACTATAATACGTATATATTACGCATCCTTGAAAAATCTCCTAAAACTGAATAAGACACATGCAAAATCTTTTCTGAATCGCCGTGTGATGCGTAACTCGCGGCACAAGTGATGGACGCTCATTTGTACAATAATAAATATACGTTCATATAGGTTTTGCTCAAATATACGTTCCGCCGTTTGAAATATCCCAAAAGGTTTTCCTTATAATCATTCGTGTCGCTCGCGGACTCGTAAGAAATAGCGAGACTATAGCTCCTTTTTGAAAACCTCTTGTTAAACTTTCAATGCATGCGAGTACTCAGGTACTGTCCTCAAATCAGTTCTGTTTGGCTACTACATAATATAGTGCCCATCATGAAAACAAAGTGCTCAAGAGCAAAATCAGCCTCGAAAGGCGTATGCAATAATCGCGTGCGTCTGGTGCACACGGAAATCAAAGCCAAATACAAGTGCTACGAATGCGCACAAAACCAAACTATGTGCAATCGGTGTGCACGAAAGTATCTGTCCAGTGCAACAGATGTGCACGACAATAATATCAAGTGCATCTATAGTGCACAAAAATCTCAATCAAGCGCAATAACCATGCACAAATAAAATCTAAATCAAGTGCATCCTACATGCACAAATAAAATCTAAATCAAGTGCATCCAATATGCACGAATAAAATCTCATACCATACGCCTAATATGCGCAAAGATCCGAACCAAGCGCTTCAGGTCCGTATAAAGCATCTAGTGCAGTAGCATGCACGAAAACGAACGTAAGGTGCAAACGCGCACAAAAACATAAATCTGGTGAAACAAATGCTCAAAAACATAAATCGGGTGCAACCAATGTACGGAGTATAAATCTAGTGCAACAAACGCACAAAATACAAATCGAGTGTAACAAGTGCACGGAAACTCATCAATAACTCAAATGCGTATAAAAACAACACCGAGTGTACCAAGGTGTATAAAATCATAAACGTGTGCACAAAGCACGTATCAATGCACTGCAAGCACATGCGAGCTATACCGAGTGCAAAAACCAAATCGATCTCATGCCACATGCACAAAATCAAATCAACCGTATGAAATCCATGAAATCATAAACACGTGCAGCCAAGGCACAAAATAAATATTATGAGCAATAGATATGCACAAATCCTAAACCAACACAACGGTGTATAAAACATATATCAAGTGAAATAACTATGCATAAAATGTAAATACCCAGTAGGTGCAGCCATGGTGCACGAAAACAATATCATGAAACTTAATCATCAAAACTCAAATCCAAGAGATATAAGTGTGATACTCGGATCACAAACGCAAATCGCAACAAATGACATTGAGGTACACCTCCTACAATGTCAAAAAATGCCGGTGCGCCCAAAACCGGCAGAGCACGAACATCCGCCTGCCTCCTGCTCACGGTCTGGCGTCCTCTGTCTCTGGGTCCTCATTTTCTCTGTAGATTACCAATCTCGCAATCCATTGGCTCATCGGCCCAGTCAGGTGTACTAACGGAAACGATTCCGCTCTAGCTCTCCTCTGGTCATCTTTCGGCCAATTAGCATGACCACCCGTAAAGCAGCACGTCACTGGCGTCGGCCTATGGCCCTCTGAGTACACGTGACACAACCGATTCTCGATGCAAATCTTATCGCAGCAGTGTCCTGAAAGGAACCCGCTCAAGGTCTCTTCCGATCTCGCCTATGCCGAACTATACGGAGGCTGGTACTCTTACATAATCTTTTCTCATTTTTTGGACATCTGCGTTCTAAGCACAACATTTCCTTGGGAACCGGCCGTATCCCAACACCTCTGTATACATATCCGATTTCTAATCTCAACGGGGAGTAACGACAGCTCGATAACATTTCGCCCGAACCTATTGTTTCACCCGTCTTCATTATCGTCCACATCGAAATCACGTCATGTTATCTGCGTACTGCAATTGTTCTCGGCTACAGTCAATCCGGAGTCTCTCATGCGGACTCGAAATTACGAACTCGGTATTTTCATCACTCTGTAGAAGATATCTAGCCGAACACGTCCTCAGGAACTTGTCCTAATCATCGTAGGAATACTCCTTATTCGTCCGTTCTCGATCAACTCACAACGCATCTGGGTGAGATCCTCTATCCGAAGCTGGTCCATTTACCAATCTCACATCGGGGAATCCGACGAACAACGTCCTCTCTGGGTCGATCTACTCTAGATCTGAGTAAGACTCTAGACACTGGAAATCTTCAACTCAACTGGGCCTGCGTCGGTGCATCAAATCAGATGAATCATCTTAGTCGCTCAACTCAACTCAAGATAGACTAGCTATCTTCTGTCGCATATCTGCCTGAAAGCTCCAGTGATCTCAGCTCATAAGCTCTGGAAGCGGCATCTCATCAATCTCATCAACAACTGGGCCATCTGTCGGCAAAGTAGACGACATCACAAACTCTGAAGTAGGCTATACATCAACAGTCCTCTCACAACTGGCAGCCTCTATCAGCGGCTCGATCATCCGGTGCAAAACCGAATGCTCACCTCAAACGAGAGGCCACAACACAAACACTAAATCGATACGTTCCCATGTCACCAAAAAACATGATGGTCAGTCCTCGTCCATGACGAGCTCGCCCTGACCACATCACTAGCAGCAGCTCAATCTGCGCTCAAACCATGGTGACAGGAATCTTAAGCATGTATCGATGAAAATAGATCAACGGGGTGGAAAGAATCAACAGATCCTAAAATGGATACATGATCATAAGGAGGAACGGAATCAATGAGAGTATGATCATGGGAACGAATAGAATCAAGAATCTCAAATGGATGTATGATCATAGGAACGAAGAGAATCACAAGTCTCAAGATAAGTACATCCTAAGGTCACTTAAGTGGAGTATCATATCGTAAGTATGCCGCAGAACATACGCACGGTACGTCACTCTACTTGAGTTACCTACTCCATCAATCAGGGTCAACCTATGTAACGAAAGTTTGGGTCTGATACCCCCCTGTTCAAGTCTAAGTTCCGTAAGGTCAAGCCTATATTCCGAAATAGATTACTTCCCAGACTCCACATAGTCAAACCTAGACTCGAACCAAGGTTAAAACTAACGCTCTGATACCAACTTTGTCACGACCCGAAAATATTAGCTCGTGACCGGCACTTAAATTACGCAGTGTCTATAGGCGCAACATAACTTAAGTAAGCCGAAACCCAGAAATCTAAACCTTTTTAAAGAAAATAAAAGAGGTGAAGTTTTGAAATGAAGGTATGATGAAATCGAACGTTTTCTTAAATGCATAAATAATGGAACATGAAAATGCAAGTGGATTATACTAGTTGAAAAACATGTTTCGTCTTTTAAAAATTTGGGCAGCACCTCCCTTGTATATTTTGATCCAAAACTACATATACATAACAACAATAAAGGCATCCCCAAGCGGGAGCTAGCTCTTCGCCAATCGGCGGAATTACAACCACGCAAGACAGAAATATATGTATACGATGCCCAACGGCGAAGATCAACATGAAAGGATAATGAATAAAGAAAGACATCAAATTCACCAAGCGAACATATAACACATCGCTCTAAGTCTCGCAACCACAAAACTTTCTATGTCTTACTACTTATACAAATACTAGTTTCTGATTGATGGAATGACTAGATACAATAGGAATAATAAATACACGAGTAGGCACGATCCAATATGTCCCACCTGCCAAAGCAAATCACCCGAAAGCAAGCTGTGCGCCAACGATACCGCTACTGATCCATGCGGTCAACCTGTAAGAACCGTGGCACAAAGGGGGTGAGTTGCTAACTCGTGAGTAGAAAACATCAGCAGCTAGAAATCGAATAAAACAACGATTCCTAGGTCAACAATATCATAAAGGTAATACTATGATATCTAGGGTGACCGAATCTGCATATATGCCAACAATATAATCAATGCCTGTATGCATGTGGATATCATCCACGTGTCCGTCAATGACACAACATCATGGAACCTGAGTGTCCAACATCGACACTCGAAACATCATGAAAGCATATGCGTATAAATATGAGGATATCAACCAATGTGTGTCCATCAATGACACATCAAAATCATGGAACCAGAGTGTCCAACATCGACACTCGAAACATCATGAAACCCGTGTCCAGCATCGACACGTAAATCCTCATATCTCACGCTCTGTCAGTCCAGATCGTCCCATGGGCTCCGTCAATCTGGATCGGCTCATATCCATCTCACGACTCCGGTCGGTATTCTCCGGATAACCGCCGGGTCCAAACTATTACCGGTAGGTAGTGCTCCCCTGCCAGGGTTACCGCCTAACTATACGAGTCTTCTTGCCTCAGGATACCTCACAGGGTCCACCATATACCCGCAGACGGTGCCTACCGCTCCTCGAATCGGGTTTTACATACCAATCTCAGAACCGAGAAAACTCATGGTGGACATATCGAAATATCATATCAAGGGAAACCGGGTTTTTAAAACAATACATAATTTCCTTTGAAATATAACCACGGTTCTCAAATCCAGAATCTCATGAAAACAACATCTCAATGTGTATAATCATAAGGCATGATGTATGCAAACATAGAACAGAAATGTGAGCATAGCAAGTATATCATGCAATATAGAATAGTGATGTGAGCATATCAGTATATCATGCAAACGAGTCGTGTAATAGTACTGAACAATCAAGAGCAATAGCATGATGTAGCAATTTACTGTGTAAGTGACATAGCAATTATCGATGATGAAAGTGTGTGAGCCGACAATCTCTGTAAGTGTAACATACGCATCATCGATAATTGTATAGGTGTACTGGCACAGGTATAGGTAATGCAACTTGAATATCATGAACGTAGCATAAAGTACATCGTAAGCGAAATGGTATAAGGCATACATATCTAATTTGATATCTACATAATGGCTAAACTGAGCGGTGTAAATAGGGATTAAATATCTATAACATATTCGAGTCGGTGAATCTATCAATCGACATCCAGCCTCACAACATTACGTACGGTATAATCCATCATACGACATCATCTAGTCAAGTCTATGGATTAATCATCCGGTAAAACATCGCGTGCGGTAAACCATCGTGCAACGACAATAAACAGAATAGGGATTCTATCGACCTATACAACAATGAGGGTACAGATCTAAAGTCTCGTACGGCATATCACTCATTATTCATATTATTATTATATATATATATATATATATATATACCTATATCCCAGGTCACATCTGTATCGATCTCATATCATGGGACCGACAAAGGTATCAATTATCTTATATCGACTCGTATCCGTATAACGACATATCAAACCAAGTCAACATATCTCATTGTATACTCTTTTCGTCACATCAATATCTCACATCAAGTCATCTTATAATTCTCATGTCGTATTTATCGACCTCATAACATGCCTCTATAATCTCGTACTCATTCTCTTTCAACTACATATATATATATATATATATATATATATATATATATATATATATATATATATATATATATATATCATGATTCACATTCACATTTCACATCCTTATATATTAATTCGAGACATCCTTTCTATTATATCATTTCACACTATAACCTTAAGCCTTGGCATATCTTGTCTCCAAAACTATAAATCACACATCAATGTTGTGGGGGTGCTATACACCATCCACCCGACTTCCCCCGTAGATATAAATCTATTCACCTGCGGAACTCCTTGTTTAGCCGTAGTCGATGTGCTTCGTCGTCTCGGAATCCACGCGAAGGTACCTACAATCAATACACAATCGCAATACTATTAAAATCAATTCCGAAAATCGATACGGCACACGAATTGTCTATAGGTTAGAACCTATAGCCTACGTATGAAAAAACAACCAAACAACCCTCGTCGTTGACGTACAAACGTCTAACGACAAAATCAAATCTCAAATATCAAATCCAAGCATTCAAACATTGGAAAACTTTGCCCAAAACATTTACAACAGCTCCCAGATTTTAGCTCAGGTTAAAAGAGACTAAACTACCAAGTACAGGGGATAGGTTATAGGGATTAGGAGCTACAGCCAAAAACCCAACCTCAGAACCCATCAAAAATCCGGCGACATCACCATAATGCCCGAGCTCGCCGGCCAGATTAGGGTATAATTAGCTCGTATTTTGGTGGTGGTCTTCTGGTCATTTATCTAGGTCACTGGACTTGTTTGATTTTTCTGAAACTACTCTAGATAGCTCCAGATTCCCTGTAGGCCAACAAAATGTCACAAAACCGACACGGGACAATTTCTAAGTTCGTATTTTGGGGTTAATCTCAGGTCTTGGCTAGTAAAACACCACTAAGGGTTAAGTAATCACCCACTGCAGATCACAAGTCTACAAAATCACCTAACCCTTCTCTTGGAATTTCCAAATATCACTAATCTAAATCGATTTAACTCTAAACTACTATAGGGTGCTAGGAAACTCAAAAATTGAACTAGGATTGTAGGAATTATCTCATTTGGCAACTCAAGAATTTTCTTGAGTTGCTCAAAGTCTTCAAAATCCAACTTTGAAGAATCCATGGGGTTTGTAGAGAGGTGGGGATCATTTTTAATGAAGGGAGTGTGTGGTTTTAGCAAGGTTTTTGAGGTGATCCATAGAGGTAGAGGAGGTGGAGGAAGGGGGTGAAGAAGATGAAGGATTTGAAGAAACAAATGAGAGTGAGATGAAGGAAAGGTCAAAGGGTGCCATGCCATCCTCTCTCTCTCTCATGGCATGCTCCCATGTCATCATTTGGTCCCCCCCCTCTCTCTTCAATAATTGTCTTTCTTTTCTAAAAATAAATCACATAATACCACTTAAAACAAACACAAAGGAAACAACATGTAACAAAATGCAACATGTCATAGTGCACAAATCGTGATTAATTAAAAAGACGGATTTGGCCTAATCGCGATCAGTAGTGCACTAATCAATTTTTATTTAAACGGCATATAATTAATTATAAAAATGCCAAATCCGGTAAATATATTTTTAAATGAATAAATTATTTTAATCTCCAATTATTTCACAAATATTGGTATATATTTATACCATTTTACGAAAATCCTCATTTCGCAAACCGACTAGTTTTCGCGAAATATATTATTTTAATATTAAATTCCAAAAATAATATTTTATATTTTCTGAAATGTTATAATCAATCACCTTGACTGTCACATCAATAACAGATGATCCGTTTCCGCTATCCATGCTTTAATCTATGAATATACATAAGCATCTTGCACACCTTCCGCTGCTCTCACTGACTACGATAACCCTCTGGCAGAGTCATATACACGTGCACTTCCAAAATTCATTTGGAAAGACGTTATAGTCACCCACCTGCAAGATATCATAGCTATGAACTGCATTAATGCCAAATCATATCCATATGGACTTCAGCATAAACACTGAAGTAAAAGTCACATCACAATCTATAATGGGTATTTGATGAATACTCTTTACAACAAGTCTAGCCTTATTAGGTTAGCACTTTTCCACTTACACAGATCTCGAAAGATCTACTTGCTCCTAATAGGTTTTACCCCTTCAGGAGCACCCAGCAAAGTCTAAAATCCATGATTTGCTGAAGTGCGTGGAGTCCATCTCGGATATGAAATACCTGGTCACCTGGAAGTTACCACTTCTTATAGCCTGCTGATAACAAGTAGGGGGAATAGCAGTGTCATGTCATATCCATATGGACTTCGTCATAGAAACTGAAGAAAAAAATCACATCACGATCTACAATGGGTATTTGATGAAAACTCTTTACAACAGGCCTAGCCTTATTAGGTTAGTATCTTTCCACCTGCACATATCTCGAAAGATCTACCTGCTCCTTATGGGTGTTACCTCGTTCAGGAGCACCTAGCAAAATCCAAAATCAATAATTTGCTGAAGTTCATAGAGTCCATCTTAGATATGAAGCATCTGGTCACCTAGAAGTTACCACTTCCTATGACCTATTAATAATTAGTAGGGTCATCATCACCATGATATTGACCTCCTTGTCACCGTCTATGAGAAAATCGAAGTGTCTCTCGGGTGTCTGAGGTCACCTACTAAAATCTGCGGAGTGACTAACAGTTTGTCTAGTCCAATTGAAGCCTTAGAACCTACTAAATTTTCGGTAACCGTTTGTGGTTTTGGAATTACTTCCAATTCTACCATACTCCCACTAGTTCTTTTTGCAAAAAAAAAACCTGTTATAAAATGGTGGCGAGTCAAGAACAATATAACTATTGATCTTGAAGATGGTATAAATAAAATCCTAGCGAATACTAGGGATAATCCACAAACCACCATTACCGAAGTGTGCCTCGAGTTTTTCCGGATTCTGCATTTAGACAGAAACCGGATAACTCTATATCTTAATAACCTAAAGATATGTGACCATTCTATGTTCTTATAGAATCAATGCACTAATTTATATGGAACCAGATTCAAAAGTCATGCAACTGTTTCCAGTGTATATTACCTAATGGAAAGGGCCAATACAGCATTATTTATCATGGAGCGCGTCCACGGATGAGAATCTGTGAGAGAATCAAGTTCTCGATATTACTATGATGGAATACCTAGCATAAGTATCTACATCTTCGATCACTTCGAAGAATCCCGATACTTCCAACGTATAGTTCTCTACTTTATTTTTATACCTATAAACTTCTTAAGATTTTTAGACTTTGCATTACTATAAATGCGTGTCTAAACCCTGAGAACTCATAGGTAATCCTGAATGAAGAAATAGTATCAACTCCTTTGTCCTAAAGGACACTGGACAACATACATTTTCATGTATAAGTCCCAAGAGTATACCAACTCAAATTCTGTGGTTTTGTAAATTGAAAACTGTATCTTGGTTAAGAATGTCTTACACCGTTATTCAATGCACTTTACCTTATCCTCAACTGATAAAGGTAAATTTTTACAATACAATTTTCAAAATGTATATCTCACTTTATAAAAATAAAGGTACAAATATTTCAATTTAAAATTTGGTGCACAACAACGGTAATTCGATACCAAATATTTGCCGTCAAGCAAAAACCAGGCGATTTAATCCAATATCACCAATTACAACGAATTCCGATATTGAGGATCAAATTGCCCATTTTCCAATATTCTGCTCCTACTCATCATCTGTAACACTGTACAGATGTGAGATCTAGAACTGGTAAATACATACCCTAGAGTCAGAATTGATTGGGAAAACAGTTCTCTATTACATGTACACAAAAAAAACTGAAACATGAAAATGTTTCATAGGGGATGGTTAGGTATTCCTAGTGACGCCTTTTCCATTATCCAGATTCATGACAGTATTCACAATTTCCTTTGCCTTCACTTCAGTCCCTTTATATGTCTCAACTTCTTACCTTCTGTACACTGACCTTAGGCTAATTGGTTTTCTTCCTTCCTTACCTTTCGGCACCAGCCTGAGATTTATAAGAAGACTATCCAATAAGCGTAATAGGTGTACTCTCCTAATAAAAGAAGTTCTCGCAACCTGAGAGAAGGTAAAGTGAAGAGACAACCGAATAATCCTATTCAATTTCTTCAAAACCTGTGTCCATCCTCGACTGAAGTAACTTCTTCGAGTTCGTATGTAACTATATGATGGCCATTTAGAGCAATATGGATCATCGTAGTGATACGATGCGTTATGAGAAAATCCAAAGGGAAGAGTAGGAGTGACAGGGATATATGCGACTTTGTCACAAATCAAGACAAGCCAAAGCTAAGGGTGTAAAAAGATTCAGTCAAATTGGTTCATGAACCTTTATGGTAAGTCATGGGTCGCTGTACCAGAGAGAGAGAGAAAAGAAATACTCAACGTGCACTCTATCAAGATCAGATTGGTTATCAGTTTATTTGATCAGGATGGATCCCACTGTTTCCTCGAATTCTCCTTCAAACCCTAAAAGGAGAACTAGTCGGGATCATTTACACTTTACAAGTTCACTAACCGTTCAGCCAGGCCAGTGTTGGTACTCCGAGGGAGGTCTCCCATGCTTTCGCACGAACCCAACTAATAACCCCGTTTCCGCAGAGGCGTAACCTCGTTAACACTTTCTAGACACCTAATAGGTTAGCTAATTGTGAAGTGAAAAATCTTCCGACGAGTAATACGTAGTCATCAGTGGGAATCAGGACCCAACTATCATCATGTGATAACTTGACGGAATCCACTCAAGTCACCACACTTCAGAAGGTATACGCATGACTGGCAAGTTTCCCGTATGTTTGAAACTCTCGATATGGTTTTTGCCCCTGACGGTTTATGACCTTGACTAGGTCAACAAACCATAAACCGCTAGTCAAGTTCAACCCGTCATTTTCTTGATTATATTAAACCCACTCGCACATGCCCATGGCTAGGTCAACAAGGCCGCACGACTATCCTAACCAATCGCATTACAATACACATAAAAGCACAACATAGCTACCGTTCACTGCACCTTGACTAGGTCAACAAACGCAGCACGAATAATAAATAATACTAATATGAAATGACGGAAGGGTTACGGCTGGTTTTTGGCGAAAAACCTTTAACGTAATGAACTTGATATTGTTGAAGGAACTCCAGTGGCTTTAAAATGGAGTGGCTTAACCTCCGCTTTTTAAAACTAGTAAGATAAAATTTTGCGAACTCGCAATAAAGGGATCAAGGCTCTTCTCTCATAGAATGGGGTGCGGGATATTCCTAATCGAATACCTCTATGCAAAAAAAAAGAATATGACTATGAGTTTTGAAGAAAACCGAGTAGTTTTAAAATTTGTTCCGACAACATCATTTAGGTTTATTTTTCCTTGCATTGTTCAGATAATGCATTCCCATCATTTTATATTTCCAAGACACAAAAGAAATAATGAAAATAACATGCTTTTTATATGCCATCCACATTCACCACGGGGACCCCGTCATGCACCGTTAGGCTACTTAACTAACGGCAGAGCGGGGCAGGACTAGCACGGATGCAAAACATATAAAAGCATCTACTAAATATTATAATATATATATATATATATATATATCAACATCGCAGGTAGATAATAGTCATCCCAGGCAGATAAAAATCATCACAGGCATGCGAATAACAATATGAAATAGCGGATAATCTAGGAGCCCCACATTTCATTTGAGCCATAAATGAAACACGACGTTCTCTGGTCGTTTGGATAGCCAGTGCAATGAAGATCCTAGACCCCTACGAGTGCAAAAAGTTACCCGCCAATCCCCGAAGTGAGGCAACCCCAGTCAACAAAGTGAATGGGCCACCCAGCACTTCACGAAATCCGGTAACTTGAGCACCACTCCGTGGGTCAACTCATACCCCCTACGAGTGCGGCGAATAGCCTTCCAATTGTAGAGTAAGACCTCCCGGTCTCAACGCCATGAGATGCGGGGTCGTTCCCTCTAAAACCTGGCTATTTGAGCACTCCTCCATGGGGTAATCCTAGTACAGAAAAGAAAAATATATACAATGGTGACAACGACTTCAACCCGGTCATGCCCCAATAAAAGAATATACAAACTGGCAGAAGTGACAGTCCACATGTCAGACTCTCGCCCCACAATAATCAATATACAAATGAATCTGAGCTGTACATCTAGCATTGCACACAAGGCGATCCATCACGACAATCTATCCATAACTTCAGTGCAACACAGAACATCAACATGAATATCATGTTGGTAAATCTTTCTCATTGTATATATAGCAACCAGTCGGATTGTACCGCTCTATGATATTCACGGTCGCAGAAACTAACATACGCACTGATACACATGAATTCAAAATTTCGATCGACCAAAACTTTCCGCATTGGCCCCAAGTACAAACCAGTACTCAAACAAATCTGGGCCAAAACCATACATCCCAAAAATCACATTTCCATACCATAGAGCACTAGAAATTTTTTGAGGCACAACGGCCAAAATTCGACCATGGAACCGCCGCCAAATGTCATGATTCGCGGCGGTTCCGCAGCCAAATTTTGGGATTATATGCCCAAATTTTTCCTAGTCACTAAATTTGCCTGCACATAATTTTAAGGTAACCAGAATGATTTTTTGAATAAATTTAAAATTCGAACAGCAAGAATGTAAAATGGAAATGCGATCTGGAAAAATCCATCGATCAAGACTTTAAACTTGTGCAAACTAGCTAGTAAAGGTTTATAGAGGCTCTGATACCATGTTGGGATCTGGTGCCCGCGTCGCGGAAGCCGCGGCCAAGGCAGAAGCAAAAATAAAATTCTGATAGGCATCAGACTCCCGTAAAACCTAAGATTCGAACCATATACCTAAACTAGCTATTCTACAAGTGCAAGAGGTTGAGAAAATACAAACTTTTTCGCGTATCCACCCAATTGTGGAAGACCCCTTTAAGCTCGTAGCCGTCGAGATCACGCTTGAGCATCGACCACCCCTGCCGAAGACGATCCACCTGAGAGAGTTCGGAGGAGGCTTCAACTGACGATCCAAGCTTGCTAGGTTTGTGTTGGATGTTGTACCCTCAATTCAATTATTGTAATCGCAGTCACGCGATTGTTATGATTGAGAGAGGACCTATACGGGTAGGACAGTCTTACTCAGAAAGATAATATGCTATCTGGTTTGTCTTTATCATCATGTACACGCATTATGTGGTATTACAGATCACTATTACATATTGATAGAGCCAATAGGATTCTTGCTTGACTACCAGCATTATGATGGCGATCATATACGTGAGAGCTGGGTAGCTTATAAGCACATCCTTAAATGTCCCTGGTCGTGGGAGTATTGAAACTGGGCATCGATATTCCGGAGCAGACTGGTGTTCCCGCCAAAATTTTCGGCCAAGAGCTATTTGTTTCCTTATAAAAAAGGGGGGGGAGTCTTCAAAATTTGGCCTCACGTGTAAAACACGTGAGTGCTCATATGCAAAGCATACGAGCGCTGAATAAAATAAACTTAAATGGACAAGCATGCCTCGCGTGTAAAACACGTGAGCGCTCATATGCAAAGCATATGGGCGCTGAACATAAACAGGCTAAAACCCACAGCAGGGGTCACGTGTTAAACACATGAGTTCTCTTTCCTCTTACATGCAAAGCATGTGAGCGCCCCAATTTAAAATGCTCCTATCAAATTCTAGAATTAAATTCTATTTTGAGAAATATTTTCCTGATCTTTCTCAAACTAAAAAGATCTTCTCTGTTAAACAAAGGACCTTTGGATCAAAGATACAACGGTGATCATTTGATCGAATAAAAATCTATCATAGGAACATATTTTCCTAATCTTATAACAAGAATAAGATTCTATGTTAACAAGATATCCATATGAAAATATCTTTCTGATCTTGTTAAACTAAAAAGATTTGATAGAATAAAATTCTAATCTTGTTAAAACTAACAAGATATTCATAATCGTGTTAAACAAACAAAAAATCTTCTCTATTAAATAGAGAGCCTTTGGATTAAAAATCCAACGGTGAATAAAATTCACCAATTGATCTAAAGGATCCTGAAATCAACCATGATCTCTCAATGAGGGATTCTCTAACAAATTGATACTTTTTCTTCTCATATAAATAGGAGCAAAGGGAGGAGGAAAAAAATGACAGAGGGAGAGGGGAAGAAAAATAGAGAGAGAATCTAATTCTCTGAAGAAGAGGAACCCCTCCCAAAAGCTCCCACAAAAAGATAATTTAATTCTCAAACCAAGAGTTTAACTCTTTTCAAAAAACTTAGTTCTTTCTCTGGTTAAGATCTGCAGAAGCAGATCTTTCCACAAGTTGAGAATTTAATTCTCATCGGGGAGATTCTGTCATACAGATTCAAAAGCTAGGGGAAAGAACTGAATCCAAAAGAGTTTAACTCTTACAAAACATATGGGAATTTAATTCCTCTGAAACTAGGGTTTAACCCTTTAAAAAGAATTTAATCCTTACAAAGAACAAAAGGAGAACTTGATTCCTCAGAACCATAGAAGATCAGCCTGGTGATTCATTAGCGTTCAACGCTACATAATAAAAACTCACGTGTTCCCACGTGAGCACCTTTGAGGAACGAAAAAGGAAAGACTGAGATCTAGCCACATGACCCCTGAGAAGTGCTCAACACTTATAAAAGAGAAAAATGAAAGAACCCTATTTTCGGTGAGCCTCACGTGACCCCACGTGACCCCTGAGAAGTGCTCAGCACTTATAAAAGAGAAAAGGGAATGAACCCTATTTTGGGGCGTCTTACATAACTCCACGTAACCCCTGAGAAGTGCTCATCACTTATAAAAGAGAAAGGGAATAAACCTTATTTTTTGGGGCGCCTCACGTGATCCCACGTGACCCCCTAACAGTGCTCAACACTAGAAAAAGAAAATAAAACAAAGACATCTTTCAGTCTTTACGAACGCCTTACGTGATCCCCCGTGACTCAATAGTGCTCAGCACTCAGAAAAGAAAAAGAGAACAAATCCAAAGAAACTGTGCCAAATCTCAGGCGTATCACGTGACCCTATGAGCGCCTCAGACTTTCAGTGTTTAACACTACTTCAAGCGCCTCACGTGACCCCACGTGAGCGCTTCAAATCTTCAGTGCTTAAACAATACTTTAAGACCTCACGTGGGAACACGTGAGCGCCGAACATACTCTAGTGTTTAACATTATAATAAGGCTAATCTTAGCCTAAATCAGCTAGGTCTGCTAAAGCCAAAATCCCTTTTAACCGAACCCATATTATACTCGGGTCTTCTAAAATTAGTCATCTCAGATGGCATTCAAAATAATGTTCATCCTACTCACACTCAATCTGACATTGGTTCAAGGGTATATTTCTCCACACCTCTGATACATGTCGTTGTAATTCCTCAACGTCTTCAAGAAGGTGGCGGGTCCCGACAACCAACAACTTTTTGGTACATTTCCAAACCCATGGATACACCCCAGTAGACCGTAATGTCCTTAAACTAAGTATGGACCGCAACGTCCCTAAACTAAACTCTATGGACTATGATGTCCTTAAACTCCACGGACTATGATGTCCTTAAACTATGGACCACAACGTCTTTAAACTAAACTCTATAGACTATGACGTCCTTAAACTCTATGGACTATGATGTCCTTAAACCCAATGGACCACAACGTCCCTAAACTAAAACGATAGAGTTCAAATGCTCTTTCGTTGGATCTAAATGATCCTCAAATCATGTTGAGTAGATCTTAGTTTGAGATTAGACTAACGTATCCTCAACAAACGTTTAAGTTGATCTTAATCTAAAATAAGATTAACGATCCTTAAACCAACTCAAACCCAAATCTAAGAAAATACGGATTTTGACTAATCCACGCCTACGGGCGAAAACATACATTAGTCTCCGTATGCAATCCACGGGCAACCAAAAATAAAACAAACACACACGACACGAAGTGACCATCTGGAGAAAGTGAAAGTGGTTACTGCTATGCGATAGCGTAATTAACTACAGGGGCTTGCGCCTGCAGGGAAGAGCGTCCCCACAATCAAAAAACCCTCGTACACGAGGGGAATATGATGAAGTTTGCTACAATGGCCGCATCTGTCTAAACTTCTGATACACAGCACCATAAATCAACTTGGCATCTTAGACAGGTGGACGGATAAAACCAAAAGCATCTGCCCCTAAAAATCAGGCCAGATGTCCCAACGTCCCGGTCGCGTCTTTCGGCGGCGAACAGATTCTGGCACGTTCGGTGGGACCTTTTCCTCTTTCCACTCCACACTTCATGTGTCGTGTTCGCGAATGAATCGCGGTTTGATATGGTTGCCCTTGGATTTGAGGTACTAAGATTTGGTGTCTTGCTCCCGTGCAGAGAAAATGGCTTTCAACTGCACCAACTGCAACAACGACAATAACTCCCACTCCATCCTTGCTGGAGGAGTGACCTATGGGCCTCAAGCGGCCTCCGTTTTTACGATGCCAGTAGAACAGGTGACTCAGGCCACCACTGGATTGTTTTTTGGGACCATGCTCCCACCAATGAGCTTCAACGCCCCACTGCCGCCGCAAGAAGTTGCGAAGAAGTCGGTCTTTGATTGGCTCACCACTACCGCGACCCCTCTCAACGGGTCGTCCAAGTATAATACCTCAATCTATGACAGGCTGAGCCTAAGCTCAAAGGGGCCCACGAAGAGGCTCGCAATACCAGAGAAGGCTATCGCAGGTCTTGCTGCAGCTGAAGCCGTCCAAACTGCATCCCCTACTCGAAAGTCGGCCATCGATAGGTTGGCTATTCCTTCCCAGCGGATGTCAGTCTTTGACAGGCTAGCGCCAATAACAGCCTCTCCTCAAAGCAGGTGGCAGGACGAAGTTACCCCAACAACGGAGGTGATTCCGTCTGCGCGACATGCTCCACGTCGACATTGACACCAAGTGAGGAAAACTGAGGGCAGTTCCCCTTCTGGACTTACCCCACCAGCTCCAACGATGGAAGTTTACGCTGCTGTTCCAACCGGGAATAGATTTGAACCACTTAGGAATAGCTTTGAACCACTTAGGAGGGTGCGCAAAAATTCTCCGACCGCCATGTTAAAAGGATCTCCTCCGCCTGTGGAGAACGTTACAAAGGCGAAGCTAGAGCAGCCCCTCAGAGCTGTCCTCTAAAATTCACAAGGTCTGGCGACATGTCCAAGACTCGGTGATCAATCAAGACTACTCCCGCCGACCAAAGAAGATGAAGGTTCGGCAAGAGAAGGACCACCCTGTCATACCACAGAAGGTGTCATCTACTTGGATGCCCGCTACAACGGCCCCCTCAACTTCGACCGTTCACAAAAAAAGAAGGCCGGAGAAAATCCCCGTGTCCACGACAGAGCTCAAAGGTACTGAATCCAAACGCCCCAAGTCTGGGGGCATGGTAGTGCATACTGTTTATATGGCTTCCGGAAAAGAGGAAAGCTGTGCTTCTACGGGTCATCGACCGCTCACACGGTCTGTGAAAAAGGCTCAGGAGCAACAACAGCAAAAGCTCCAGGAGATGCTAATGAAGATGGCCGCACTTACTGGACCAAAAGAAAGCCCAGAAACATCGTCGGAGCAGCGTCAGGAACAAGAAACCAATGCCGAGTTCCTCCGCAGAATCCTCGAGAGGAAAGAAAAAGAGGCTGCGGAACAAGCGGCCAACATAAAACAAATGGCGCTTTTATTCCAAGACATGGTCGGCATGATGATCCAGTCGGACCCTCCAGTCGAAGAGGCTCCAATAATAATTGAAGACGATAGAGGGTAGACATCAAACCGTCTTCCGGCCTCTTCAGCTGCAAAGGAGGAACCAATCTCAAAAGCGGCGCTCGATGATTATATAGCTCAACAAATACGAGCTCATTAAGCGAACGAAACCGCTGGCCAAGTTGTCAGAACTGGGCGACTATATCCAGGCCGGTACGATTAGATTAAGTACCCGCCATGATACACGATTCCTAAGTTCCACGTATACAAAGGGACATGTAATCCCTATCAACATATAGCTCAGTTCAGGGCTCTGTGCAGCAACACTGGAGGTGACGTTAAGCTACTACTTCGCCAATTCGTCGACAGCTTGGTAGAGACGGCGTTCAAATGGTATTCAGAGCTTCCCAACGACAACATCAAAACTTTTACGGAGATCGAATTGCTATTCACCCAGCGTTTCGCAAGCGCTAGCGAACGCACCCCAATCACGGCATTGATCAATGCCAGGGTGAAGCCGGGAGAAACATGGGTTCAGTATACGATACGGTGGCGGAACCTATGGTCGAAATGCGAATAGTGCATAGAAGAGGCTCCTTCAGTAAGCATGTTTGTAGGAACCCTCGATCCGCAGGCTACCATATCCCAGTTCATGATGTTTTTCAGGCCAACCACTTTCCAGGCCTTGATTGACAAGCTGGCCCAAATGGACCAGATGGGTCATAAGCCTTCCTTTTCAAAGTCAGAGTCGTGGAATGAAAAGGGAAAGGGAAAGCGACCTTCATCGCCAATGCTCAACAACAGCCGAGTGGCCCGAGACCGGTTGTTTTCCAAAGCAATAACCGGCGATCCCTCGATGAGAGTTGAGACGTCCTTACTCGTTTCCCCAGAATAAAACAAGGAGACTGTTCGAACTGGCAGTGCGCAACGGGCTCATCACTCTACCGGAGTCGAGACACCTACTGCAACCAAACGACCTCAACAATCCCAATTACTGCCCCTACCACCGAATATTGGGCCATCCGATCGAAGATTGCTACGTCTTCAAAAACTGGGTTGAAGACCAGTACCAACAGGAAGAAGCTATTGGGTTTTATCCGTCCATCTCTCCGAAGATTCCAAGTTGATTTATGGTACCCGCGTATCGGAAGTTTAGACGGATGCGGCCGATGTAGTAGACTTCGTCAGATTCCCCCTCATTGTGAAGGGTTTCTGATTGTGGGGATGCTCTTCCCTGCAGGCGCAATCCCGTGCAGTTAATTACGCTACCGTATCGCGGTAACCACTTTCTCATTCTCCAGATGGTCACTTCGTGTCGTGTATGTTTGTTTTGCTTTTGGTTGCCCGTGGATTGTATACGGAGACTAATTTTTGTCGTCGCCCGTAGGGCGTGGATTAGTCCAAATCCGTATTTTCTTAGATTTGGGTTTGGGTTGGGTTTAAGGATCGTTAATCTCATTTGAGACTAAGATCAACTTAAACGTTTGTTGAAGATACGTCAGTCTAATTTTAGACTAAGATATACTTAACAGGATCATTTAGATCCAACAAAAGAGAATTTGGGCTCGATTGTTCTAGTTTAGGGACGTTGCGGTCCATTGAGTGTCTGGTTGCCGGGACCCGCCACCTCTCTGAAGACGTTGAAGAATTACAACGACATATATCAGAGGTGTGAGGAGATGTACCCTGGAACCAGTGAATGTTCATTAAAGATTTGATAATCTTGTTTGGGACTAAAGCCAATAGGCTCAGTCAATTTGGGGTTCGGCCAATCCTGGGCTCAGCCCATTTAATCATTTTTATTTGGGATTGATCCCATTTCTGCATCAGCGATGCTGAACAATAATGTGGGCTCTGACACCCTTCATTCTTTTGTTTTATTTGAAGTGTTAAACACTAGCGTATATTTGGCGCTCACGTGGGATCGCGTGATGCCTTAAAGTAGTGTTAAACACTAAGAGCTTAAGGCGCTCACGTGGGGTCACGTGAGGCACTTGAAAATAGGCCCAGCTTCTTTAGAATTACCCCTTTTCTTTTTTGAGTACCGAGCACTATTGGGGCTTCGTGGGATCACGTGAGGCGCACTTGCATTTGATTTATTCTCCCTTCTTTTCTAAAAGTGCTTAGCACTATAAAGGGGTCACGTGATATCACGTGAGGCGTCCTAAATATAGAGACTGCCTTGTTTCATCTCATGAAAATGCTAAGCACTATAAAGGGATCACGTGTTGTCACGTGAGGCGTCTCAAATTGAGATCTGTTTTAGTTTTTCTTCCCTTTTATCCTTTTGAAGAGGCTAGTTCAGGAGTCACGTAGGAGCACGTGACCTGATATTAATTGTTCTCTTTTGATTATTGAGGGGGAGGGAAGCCCACGAAGGCGCACGCGACCTGACATCTATTATATTGGATGCTAATCTCTTTTACGTGCATGGAGAGTTAAATCCTTTGTTTAAGAATTGAATTCTTTTATAGGGTTAAACCCCAGTTTTATTTGGAGGAATTAATTCCTATATGTTACGTTGAAAGAATTAAATTCTTTAAACTCAATTTCCCCCCTAAGTTTTGAATCTACATGACAGATCTCCCCGATGAGAATTAAATTCTCAACTTGCGGGGAGATCTGCTTTCTTTAATCAGAGGAAGAACTAAGTTCTCTTTAGAAGAGTTAAACTCTTGGTTTAAGAATTAAATTCTCTTTTGTTTTGTGGGAGCTTATGGGGTGATCTCCTTCCTTCTCTTACCTAGAGTTTCTTTCTTCTTTTAAGAGATCTTCTCTCTGGAGAATTAAATTGATTCTTTTCTTTCTCCTATAAATAGGAGCCAAGAAGGAAAAAAAAAGAGGATACAGAAGGAGAGAGAGAAACCCCCTTGAAAGAAAAAAAGAGAAAAGAGAATTTAATTCTCCAGAGAGAAGAAGATCTCTTAAAAGAAGAAAGAAACTCTAGGTAAGAGAAGGAAGGAGATCACCCCATAAGCTCCCACTAAACAAAAGAGAATTTAATTCTCAAACCAAGAGTTTAACTCTTCTAAAGATAACTTAGTTATTCCTCTGATTAAAGATCTGCAGAAGCAGATCTCCCCACAAGTTGAGAATTTAATTCTCATTGGGGAGATCTGTCATGCAGATTCAAAACTTAGGGGGAAAATTGAGTTTAAAGAATTTAATTCTTTCAACGTAACATATATGAATTTAATTCCTCCAAATACAACTGGGGTTTAACCTTATAAAAGAATTCAATTCTTAAACAAAGGATTTAACTTTCCATGCACGTAAAAGAGATTAGCACCCAATATGATAGATGTCAGGTCACGTGCGCCCACGTGGGCTTCCCCCCCTCAATAATCAAAAGAGAACAATTCATATCAGGTCACATGCTCCTACGTAACCCCTGAACTAGCTTTTTCAAAAGGATAAAAGGGGAGTAAAACTAAAACATATCTCAATTTGAGGCGCCTCACGTGACAACATATGACCCCTTTATAGTGCTTAGCAATTTCATGAGATGAAACAAGGCAGTCTCTATATTTAGGACGCCTCACGTGATATCACGTGACCCCTTTATAGTACTAAGCACTTTCAGAAGAGAAGGGAGAATAAATCAAATGCAAATGCGCCTCACGTGATCCCACGTGGCCCCAATAGCGCTCGGGACTCAGAAAAGAAAAGGGGTAATTCCAAAGAAGCTGGGCCTATTTTCAAGTGCCTCACGTGACCCCACGTGAGCGCCTTAAGCTCTTAGTGTTTAACACTACTTTAAGACATCACGTAACCCCACGTGAGCGCCAAATATACGTTAGTGTTTAACACTTCAAATAAAACAAAAGAATGAAGAATGTCAGAGCCCACATTATTGTTCAACATCGTTGATGCAGAAATGGGATCAATCCCAAATAAAAATGATTAAATGGACTGAGCCCAGGATTGGCCGAACCCCAAATTGACTGAGCCTATTGGCTTTAGTCCCAAACAAGATTATCAAATCTGTAATGAACATTCAAAGGGTACATCTCCTCACACCTCTGATATATGTCGTTGTAATTCTTCAACGTCTTCAGAGAGATGGCGGGTCCCGGCAACCAGACACTCAATGGACCGCAACGTCCCTAAACTAGAACAATCGAGCCCAAATGTTCTTTTGTTGGATCTAAATGATCCTGTTGAGTAGATCTTAGTCTAAAAGTATACTAACGCATCTTCAACAAATGTTTAAGTTGATCTTAGTCTCAAATGAGATTAACGATCCTTAAACCCAACCCAAACCCAAATCTAAGAAAATATGGATTTGGACTAATCTACGCCCTACTGGAGACAACATGTCTCCGTATACAATCCATGGTCAACCAAAAGCAAAACAAACACACACGACACGAAGTGACCATCTGGAGAAGGAGAAAGTGGTTACCGCGATGCGGTAGCGTAATTAACTGCAGGGGTTTGCGCCTGCAGGGAAGAGCATCCCCACAATTAAAAACCCCTCACAATGAGGGGGAATCTAACGAAGTCTGCTACACCGGCTGCATCTGTCTAAACCTCCGATACGCGGTGCCATAAATCAACTTGGCATCTTCGGAGAGGTGGATGGATAAAACCCAATAGCTTCTGCCCCAAAATTCAGGCGAAACATTTGTCTTCCCCATTTTCTGCGGCGAACAGATTCTGGCATGCCCGGTGGGACCTTTTCCTCTTTCCACTCCACACTTCATGTGTCGTGTTTCGCGAACGAATCACGGTTTTCTATGGTTGCCCCTGGATTCGAGGTACTAATATTTAGTGTCTTGCTCCGTGCAGAAAATAGAAGATCAATGGCTTTTAACTGCACTAACTGCAACAGCTGCAACAACTCCCACTCCGTCCTTGCTGTTGGAGTGATCTATGGGCCTCAAGCGGCCTCACTTTTTATGATGCCAGTGGAACAGGTGACTCAGGCCACTACTGGACTGTTCTTTAGGACCATGCTCCCACCCATGAGCTTCAATGCCCCACTGCCATCGCAAGAAACTCCGAAGAAGTCAGTCTTTGATCGGCTTACGACTACCGTGGCCCCTCTCAACGGAATCTGTTCTCTGCCGAAAGACGCGACCGGGACGTTGGGACATCTGGCCTGAATTTTGGGGGCAGTTGCTATTTGTTTTATCCATCCACCTCTCTCAAGATGCCAAGTTGATTTATGGCGCCGTGTATCGGAGGTTTAGACAGATGCGGCCGTTGTAGCAGACATCATCAGATTCCCCCTCGTGTACGAGGGTTTTTTGATTGTGGGGACGCTCTTTCCTGCAGGCGCAAGCCCTGCAGCTAATTATGCTACCACATAGCGGTAACCGCTTTCTTTTTCTCCAGATGGTCACTTCGTGTCGTGTGTGTTTGTTTTCTTTTTGGTTGCCCGTGGATTGTATACGGAGACTAATGTATGTTGTCGCCCGTAGGGCGTGGATTAGTCCAAATCCGTATTTTCTTAGATTTGGGTTTGGGTTTGTTTAAGGATCGTTAATCTTGTTTTATATTAAGATCAACTTAAACGTTTGTTGAGGATATGTTAGTCTAATCCCAAACTAAGATCTACTCAACATGATTTGAGAATCATTTAGATCCAACGAAAGATCATTCGAACTCTATCGTTTTAGTTTAGGGACGTTACGGTCCATTGGGTTTAAGGACATCATAGTCCATGGAGTTTAAGGACATCATAGTCCACAGTTTAAAGACGTCATAGTCTATAGAGTTTAGTTTAGGGACGTTGCAGTCCATGGTTTAAGGACATCATAGTCCGCGGAGTTTAAGGACATTATAGTCCATAGAGTTTATTTTAGGGACGTTGCGGTCCATAGTTAGTCTAAGGACATTACGGTCCATTGGGGTGTATCCATGGGTTTGGAAATGTACCAAAAAGTTGTTGGTTGTCGGGACCCGCCACCTCCCTGAAGACGTTGAGGAATTATAATGACATGTATCAGAGGTGTGGAGAGATGTACCCTGGAACCAATGTCAGATTGAGAGGGTGTAGGATGAACATTATTGTCACGCCCCGCTTCCCAGAGTACGCTAGATTGGGCATGTGACATAGCCAACCATGCTACCTGTGGGTAGGAAGTATCCATCCACAGTGACATTACGGCTGTAGAGATATCAAGAACAAGACAGAACTATCTAAAAACATGTCCATAATCCAGAATAACAAGAGTCAATGATAAATAAATGCGGAAGCAAATGATCCAATACAATATCTGAAAGGTATGTCCGATAATGCGGGCTCACATCAGAAAATAAATGCAGGAAATAAAACTAACCACTACAGAACTCACAACTCAGCCTGCTGGCTGAAGTACTCCTGCTCGGACTGTGACAGTGGTAGAGAATCTGGGCCATGCAAAACCCAGACGTCAGCGCGTCATGTCAACCAGTAATATAATATGAACAATGTAACAGGAAATGCGAAATAAACATGGATAAAGCAATAATGTGATACAAGCAGTACAGGGTAATGTGCAGTGGGTAACTAAGCTGTTCTATCAGGTTTCCTAGTCTAAAGTCTCTGAAATCAATTGATGAATCGTCGATGTAACTCAATAGTATCCCGTACATACCCGGACCCCGGCCACAATATTATCGGCTGCAGCCGAGACATGTCGCTAGGCACAAAACAGGAATGTGTACACTCGATAGTATCCCGTACATACCCGGGACCACGGCCACAATATTCTCGGCCGAAACCGAGACATGCCGCTAGGCACAAAACAAGAATGTGTACACCCAGAACAGGTAGTGAACTGTCGAGTTACAAGTCAGGTTTCACCTTTGATTTCCCTATACCCCCAAGTCATATATGTCAGGTCAGGTATTCAGTAATCAAGAACTAATGCCAACACAAGATCAGGTAAAAGCAGGTTTGTCTGGATAGACAACAGAAACGGTCCATGAGGACTTCATGTCAGGTTTGTTGGCATTAGGCACGGGATCAGGTAACAGGTCGGGTCATGGTATATCAGGTCAAGTCAACAGTAAACGGTACCATGTCAGGTGTATTATGTAGCAATGTCAGGTCAAGGTACGAACACATCGTGGGTGTGCTCACAATCAGTTATATAAGCAAACATCATGATCTAATCAATGCGTTAAACAATAATCGGATTTATTATCTAGCTGTACAATTTTCAATTGTGTTAAATAGATAGTGTCAATATAACGTGATTACAGAATGGTAAACGTAACTACTGTAATCAGGTTAATAAAACATTGAGTGTTCCAAGAATGCCACGACAAGTATAATCTGTTTAAAGAATGCAATTGTAATTTGACCAGTTTAAGTTGTACATGAATATCTGATAAACTAAACTGGAATAAAAGCATCATAGCAGTAAATCAAAATGTAATCTATCATGTACGGGGTTTATCAGGAAATAATTAATTTGACATGCTACTAGGGTTAAACAGGAAGCAATGTATGTAAGGTGATTTACTAAATAATACATCATTAAACCATACATGAATATTAAGGCAAGTTTTAAAGTTGCAATAGCATGTAGCAAGTATCGAGTACTTTCCTCGACGAAATGACAATCACGAGAATGGAGGCGCAAACCCACGCGACACGATAACAGCAAGGGCTCGGGATAGAGATGATGATCTGGACAGAGATGGATGCACTTTCGGCAACCCGGCAGCGAGGCGATCGGTGCCGTCAAGATCACCGGCGGTTCAAGCCACGACGGTGACGACGATGAGAAGGGTTTCTGTAGAGGTGATCGGGGAAGGTGCAAAATCGGTCGGTAGTGGTGGTGTTGGCGTTCTGGGGGTTGCTGGGAGGCGAGGAGATGACGGGTGGTCGGTAGTGATGGGTTTCCGGCGAGGGTGAGGTTGCAGGCGATGGGTGGTGGGTTGGCGTCGGGGAAGGTGCAGGGTGTGCTCGGAAAGAAGAGAAGGAGGAGGTCTGGGGGTGAGGAGAACATGGCGAGGTGATGGTCGGCGGCGCAGGTGGTTGCCGGCGGCGACTGCAGGGAATTCTGCAGGTGGCCGCGTCGAGCAGGGTGTGCGGGGGAAAGAAGACAAGGTTGAGGGGAGGAGGCGGAGGCAAGGGCGACGGTGACGTTGGCGCCGGCGTCGGGGCTGCTGCGGCGACGGTGAAGGCGGCTAGGGTTAGGTTGCCGGTGGGTTTCTCGTGAAGGATGAAAAGAAAGAGAGGAGAGGGAAGATTACGTGTCTATATATATATGAGAGAGAGAAGGTTAGAGAGAGAGAGATAGAGAAAGGTAGAGAGAGAGAGCGAGAGACGTTAGAGAGAGAGGGAGAGAGAGGGAGAGAGAGAGAGATTAAGGACGGGGCCTACGGGGGTTAAGAACCCCGTGATTGGCCAGACGAAGTGGTTAAAGAAATCTTTTTAAGATTTAAAAGATTTAATAGATTTTGAATACTAATTCAACAGTAAGAAAATATATATAAACGAAATATTATATGGTTTGAATATTATATTAATTTGGGATTTTGGCGCTAAATGAAACATTTCCAAATCGCGCCCGGGTTGGGTCCAAAAATTCAAAATTTAAATAATAAGATTTTAAGAGGGTTCCAAATTTTAAAATGAGGTGTTTTATGATTAAAAAGCATACCCCCAAGTCGGACACCTGTATGCGCGCGTAGTCGTCCAAACTCGCCCGTTTCACCGAACGGGACGAGAACTCGATGTACGGACGCTACCACGCGGCTAGGGGTGTCGAGTAGGCCAAGATGGATATTTTTAATTTCATTTTAGACGCTAAAATTTTTTATGTGCAGAAATGACTTGGCCAGATAAAATTTCATGGTAAGTGTCAAACAGGCAAGTTAAATGAAATGAGTAATATCTAATGCTCAACCAGTAACAGAAAATTGTAGTATTGGGCTCGGGTGTTACAATTATTTTGAATGCCATCTGAGATGACTAATTTTAGAAGACCTGAGTATAATGTGGGCTTAGTTAAAAGGGATTTTTGTTTTAGCAGACCTAGCTGATTTGGGCTAAGATTAGCCTCATTATAGTGTTAAACACTAGAATATGTTCGGCACTCACGTGTTCCCATGTGAGGTCATAAAGTAATGTTTAAGCATTGAAGATTTGAAGCGCTCACGTGGGGTCACGTGAGGCGCTTGAAGTAGTGTTAAACACTGAAAGTTTGAGGCGCTCATGGGGTCACGTGAGGCGCCTGAGATTTGGCACAGCTTCTTTGGATTTATTCCTTTTTTTTCTGAGTGTTGAGCACTATTGGGTCACGGGGGATCACGTGAGGCGTCCCCAAAGACTGAAAGCTGTCTTTGTTTTATTTTCTTTTTCTAGTGCTGAGCACTGTTAGGGGGTCACGTGAGATCATGTGAGGCGTCCCCAAAAACTGAAAGCTGTCTTAGTTTTATTTTCTTTTTCTAGTGCTGAGCACTATTAGAGGTCACGTGAGATCACGTGAGGCGCCCTAAAAAATAGGGTTTATTCCCTTTTTCTCTTTTATAAGTGCTGAGCACTTCTCAGGGGTCACGTGGGGTCACGTGAGGCGCCCCAAAAATAGGGACCATTCCATTTTCTCTTTTATAAGTGCTGAGCACTTCTCAAAGGTCACGTGGGGTCACGTGAGGCGCCCCAAAATAGGGTTCATTCCCTTTTCTATTTTATAAGTGCTGAGCACTTCTCAGGGGTCACGTAGGGTCATGTGGCTAGATCTCAGTCTTTCCTTTTTCGTTCCTCAAAGGTGCTCACGTGGGAACACGCGAGTTTTTATTGTGTAGCGTTGAACGCTAATGAATCACCAGGCCGTTCTTCTATGGTTCTGAGGAATCAAGTTCTCCTTTTGTTCTTTGTAAGGATTAAATTCTTTTTAAAGGGTTAAACCCTAGTTTCAGAGGAATTAAATTCCCATATGTTTTGTAAGAGTTAAACTCTTTTGGATTCAGTTCTTTCCCCTGGGTTTTGAATCTGCATGACAGAATCTTCCTGATGAGAATTAAATTCTCAACTTGTGGAGAGATCCGCTTCTGCAGATCTTAACCAGAGGAAGAACTAAGTTCTTTGAGAAGAGTTAAACTCTTGGTTTGAGAATTAAATTCTCTTTTTGTGGGAGCTTTTAGGAGGGGTTACTCTTCTTTAGAGAATTAAATTCTCTCTCTATTTTTCTTCCCCTCTCCCTCTGTCTCTTTTTTTCCTTCTCCCTTTGCTCCTATTTATATAAGAAGAAAAAAAATCAATTTGTTAAGGGAATCCCTCATTGAGAGATCATGGTTGATTTCATGATCCTTTATATCAATCGGTGAATTTTATTCACCGTTGGATTTTTAATCCAAAGGCTCTCTATTTAACAGAGAATATTTTTTGTTTGTTTAACAAGATTATGAATATCTTGTTAGTTTTAACAAGATTAGAATTTTATTCTATCAAATCTTTTTAGTTTAACACGATCAGAAAGATATTTTCTTAATATGGATATCTTGTTAACATAGAATTTTATTCTTGTTATAAGATTAGGAAAATATTTTCCTATGATAGATTTTTATTCTATCAAATGATCACCTTTGAATCTTTGATCCAAAGGTCCTCTGTTTAACAGAGAAGATCTTTTTAGTTTGAGAAAGATCGGGTAAATATTTCTCAAAATAGAATTTAATTCTAGAATTCGATAGGAGCATTTTAAATTGGGACGCTCACATGCTTTGCATGTGAGAGGCAAGAGAACTCATGTGTTTAACACGTGACCCATGCTGTGGGTTTTAGCCTGTTTATGTTCAGCGCCCATATGCTTTGCATATGAGCACTCACGTATTTTACACGTGAGGCCTGTTTGGCCATTTATGTTTATTTTATTCAGCGCTCATATGCTTTGCATATGAGCGCTCACGTGTTTTACACGCGAGGCCAAATTTTGAAGACTCCCCCCCTTTTTTTTATAAGGGAACAAATAGCTCTTGGCTGAAAATTTTGGCAGGAACAACTAGTGTATACGCTTCGAGACCCCGACGAGGGGCGGTAGCCGGTCTCACAAGCCATTGGTGTTGTATCACCTAAGATAGTATGCAGGTGCTCATTGTGTTGGGGTTCCTTAACGCCCTACTGGGTTTTCACAGCAACTACCATGCTATATTTAAAAAATTCTAAGGTGCTAATCAATCCTAAGCTAGGATCAAGCTAAAGTAAATAGACAAAATGAAACATGTAATCAACCATTACAAGTAGTGAGCAAGAAATACAACCTTTGTAGACTGGTCCTTCACTTCTAAAGCTCTGTGTTAACGTCCCTTCGCTGCGGTCATGGATCTCCCGAACTCTAGTATGGGTTCCCTCGGAGAAATGAACAAGCTTGCTCGTAGTCTTCGAGGCCGAAAATGATCTACGTCGAGGAGACTCAAACTCAAGCTAACCCTTCACTAGGTCATGAACTTTGTGAAGAGAACACCCTATAATACCCAAGCTAGTGTATAGGATGATGAAATAGGAAGTGGGCTCACTTTAGATTTTATTTTCTCACAATATTTTCTCTCTTTAGAAAACCCTAGCAAGCTTTTGCTCAAGGAAGAAGAAGATGAGCAAAAGAAATGAGAATGAACTAATGAGGTGAGAGAATGAACCATGGGTGAGTTTTGTATCATATACTAACTCATGTAGAGACATAACCATGGTTAAATTATAATGGTTAGGTTAATAAATATCTTAAGTAAAACAAAATTAGTGGACTAAGTCAATGCATCCACAAGCTTCATGAAGCTTCATGCATGTGAGCTATTATCCACTAATTTGGAATTACTTTAAACACTAAAACCTAACATTATAATTAGTATGGTGTAAGTCTCATACACCCATGTAGTGTGTATCAACAACCATGATACAAAAATAAAACACAATTAATATATATCACATATATATTAAGTGTGCACATATGAGAGTAATAAATGCTTAAATAGGCTAATATTAGTTAATGTAAATTAGTATATCAAATATACAATTATACACTAAATTATCAAATCAACTCTTGATTTAATAATCCGGCTATATCACATATAACCGACTAATATTAAATGTACCAACTTATCGAATCAACACTTGATTCGATAACCCGGCTATATCACATATAACCGTCCGATACAAATATCGCGAGAATAGAATACGGTATCATATACTCGCATTATTCTCGGTCCCTCACATCTCGTATATGTGCTCCTGCTTCATTTCGCCTGAGCCAGGAAACCTCTGTGTAGGACTCTAAAGACTCGTCAATAAACCGGCAATGGGTGATGATCATATCAAACACCTACAAGCCGCAAGAAGCGTGCTAAACGTAACGGCCACCCGGGTATTGAGCGATCAGAAGATTAACAAGCAAGCCTGCTCATCCTCCTGCGAATCCAATCAGTAATACTTACCGTACAATCCGGTCTCTTCGTCTGATATGTCTCATATCTCGTCTAGGGGTGGTAAATGTCAGACCCCAGTAACTCGATAAGTCGTGCTGATGTGAGGCTCATAATAGGTCGAGAAACTACTGGTAACACTTACCAGTAAATCTCGGAAACAGCCCTGGCCAGGGACTTCATGTTATAGCCAATCGAGCACAACGCAACATCAACTCCCAATACCGGGAGAGACGAATCCCCTCCTATCGCTCATTGCCTCCATGTGACTCGGGACTGTACCCAAAAACCACCATTTTGCACGTTCTCATGAACGTGGTAAGGTGGAAATCAAAACACAGTGGGAATCACACAAGACTCTATGACGATCTCGGGTCGACAGACTAACCTGTACCAGTGTTACCAGAGAACTACCATCTGACGTGAGGTATAATACCATCTGGGAGTTCTCGGCGAGTCCGTACAGTGTACCCAGTCTCCACTGAGCACCCGTATATCATCTCTGATGTCAAACATGAATGGATATGGGATCATCCATTGCCTATCTACATGGGTCGAGAAGCTATACGCTAGTCTACTCTGGTCTATCGATGCCCCGTCTCGATACACCCACGACTAGGGACATTGAAGGACGTACTCACAAACTACCTTTGTCCCACTAGTATGATCACCATCATAATATAGGTAGTCAAGTACGCATCCTAAGGGCTTTACCAACATGTAACAGAGAGACAATCAGTATACATGTTAAGATAAAGAGTAACCAGATAGCATACTATCATGTCGAGCAAGAATGTCCTCCCTATATATGTTCAAGCATCCACTACAATATACATCTCATGTACAGTAATGGCCTCTAGGGCATACATATAACTAACACACTGGAGGTGAGTACACTGGACGGACTTGCCGAGAACTTCTAAATGGTATTATACCTATCGTCAGATGGAAGTTCTCAGGTGGCGTGAGTACAGGTTAGTCCTTCGACTTGAAGTTGTCATTTTTCTCGTGTGAGTTCCCACTGTACTTTGATTACTACCCTACCACGGCTCAAAGGAGTCATGCAAACGGGTTTTAGTTGGCTGCAGTTCCGAGCTACATGAAGGCAGTGGTCGACTGTCAGGGATTCGTCTCTCCTGGTATTAGGAGTTGATGTCTCGCTGTGTTCGGTTGGCTATTGTTGGAGATAGTGCCCTCATAGTCAATTATTGGATCGCAGGTACGTGATTGCAATGATTACGGAGGACCTATACCGGTAGGACAGTCTTACTCGAGATGATAGTATGCTATCTGGTTTACCTTTATCAGTCGTGTACATGTTCAGGTGACTGATTACATGTTACACTTTGATAGAGCCCTTAGGATCTTGCTTTACTACCAACAGTATGATGGAGATCATATACGTGAGAGTTAGGTAGTTTATACGCATATCCTTAATTGTGGTCCCTAGTCGTGGGAGTTTCGAGACAGGGCATCGATACTCCGGAGTAGACTAGTGTATACAGTCGAGACCCCGACGAGGGGCGGTGGCCGGTCTCACAAGCCACTGGTGTCAGTTGGATCACCTAAGATGTATACAGGTGCTCATTGGGTTATGAGTACACCGGACATGACTCGCCGGGAATCTGCTAGTTAGTACTATATCTATCGTCAGATAGCAGTTCCCTGGTGACATGTGTACAGGTTAGTTCATCGACCTGAGGTCGTCATTTGTCTCGTGTGAGTTCCCACTGTGCTTTGATTTCTACCCTACCACGGCTCAAAGGAGTCATGCAAACAGCAGTCCCGAGCCATATGGAGGCACGTGAGCGGATCGGCAGGGGATTCGTCTCTCCCGGTATTGGGGACGAGATCGTGCTGTGTCTAGGAGAGCCATTACACAAAGCCCACGGCCGTGGCAGGAGATTTACTGGTAGGTACTCCAGTAGTATCTCAGGGTGTTATTGGGCTACACTCCGACACGACTTATACTGCTATTGGGGGTCTGACGTTACTAGCCCCCTAGGAAGATATGCGATACTCATAGACGAACGGACCGGACTGTATATACATTGTCACTGTTAGGCTCAGTAGGGTTTCTGGATGAGTTCGCTCATCAGCCTCCCTTGAGGTCAGTCCATGGGCAGCCGTTACACATTGCTAGTGCCGCTGACGGTTTGTGGTTAAACCCACTGCCAGGGTACTGACGAGTCATTAGAGTCCCCCATAGACAGTTTCCCAAGTTCGGGCAAAACGTTGTAGAGGCCGTATGGTTTTATGGCAGGGTTCGGAAAATGCACGTGCGTTTACGCACGTGTTATTTTTCGGGCAGATGATACTGGTCGGTTTTGGTTTAAGCCGGATCCGAGTATTATATTGAGTAGATATAATATCTTTGTCTCAGTTGCATTTGTATTCAGTCGTAATACAAATGCGGGTATATTTATACAGTTACGGGGTTATCCTGAAAGTCGTTTCAGGATCACTTTTGGAAGTTGCCAGTTTCCAGTTTTCTATCAGCCGTCTTTTAACATTCGGTTAAAGACGGATTTATCTTTTCTTGGATGAGGTGAGTCGTGCTTCTAGAAGCTTCTAGATTGGTGACTAGATTCATGCATCTTTCTTTGCATTTATTAAATGGTGACTAGGTTTTTATGACTCATGGTTTTAATTAATGTCTTTTGGATTGCTTAAGATCTTTTGTTATGATAAGGATCATTTCTTGTGGTCACCCCCCTCTCCTACACTCACCTCCTCATCCCTATATATGGCCGGCCCCTTCCCCCTCCACTCTCTCACTTGAAAAAGATGGTTGAAAAAGATATGATAGATTTTGGGGTGTATGGAATTTCACAGCTCATTTCATTCCATCACCCGATTCCCACGGCAACTTCATTAACCGTTCGTCCATGGTTTTGGACGAAGCGAGACAAAGTATTCCACTCATTCTCTACATCATTCTTGGTCGTCTCTTTTAGCAAACTTGACGACCGAGTTGCCTCGAGTCAGAGGCGAGAGCCCGTTTAAAGAATCAGTGACGTGGTGCCACCTGTACGAGCAGATCGGAGATCGACGAGATCGGAGTAGCCGCAACAGAGCGTGGGATGATGGTTAAAGAACGAAGGACTCGGATCGTTCGGTATAACCTTTCTACACTCTTTACAGTTTGTTAGTTTAGCAATAATGGCAGATCCGGGTTAAAGTATACGATAGCGCCAGTTAAAAAGTTTTTGTTCCGCATTTGGCGTCTGTAGACGGCCGGGGCGCTAATGTAGACTTACAGCTATCACCAGAAATCCATGGCCATAGTAGGGGAGATTTACTGATAGTTGATCAGTAGTATCTCAGTTGGTGATGAGCTTCACTCAGAAATGACTTATCGGGTTGCTAGGGGTCTGACGTTATCCACCCCTTAGAACCGATATGAGACACTCTTTGACGAAGAGACCGGACTGTACGAAGATTGTCACATTCAGCCTCAGTAGGGTAAGGACACACCTGATTGTCGACCCCCCTTTTGACAACTACCTGGGTAGCCGTTACGTACAACTAGTGCCGCTGACGTGCTTGTGGTTAAATCCACTGCCAGCATATTGTCGAGTCTTTAGAGTCCAACACAGAGGGGTTTTCCGGTTCAAGCGACAGATGTAGGAGCCATACGGTGGTATGTGCAGCGGGTCCGATTAAATACGTGTACGTGATACACGAACTTTAATCAGACGGTTGATAATACTAGCCGGCTTAGAATTAAGCCAGATTATTAAATTAGGTTTTGATTTGATAATTTATATATGTATTTTGATACATGTATTTTAATATTATTGTTCACTATTTATTTTCTCTCTTTGGTGCTATCCGTATTTTTATACGGATACACGTATATGTAGCGATACATATACCATGTGAAGTATTCCGTATTTATACGGGAATACTTCTAGAAGAAGATGACCTCGTATTTCTTTTTCTATTTCAGAAAAATAAAAAGGGTATTGAGGTGTAAAGTAGAGATAATGAACCATGGGTCCAAACATGGTAGAAAAGCATGGCTTCCATTTTAAATCGATTTCTCATTTGGTTGCACTATTTGTGCATGGTTCATTTTGTTGTGTAGCCATACTTTTTTATGTAAGTCTATGTCACGCACCCCACGAACTTGCGGGGAGGCGGAATATATGAAAAACGATTATCAAAGCTTCGTAACACGGACTTGAGCGCATGAATCGTATCTAAACCGTTACTAGCAAACTACGAGAGGTTTAACTACTCGGATTCGAAGTTATACCTCACGTTGCTTGTCCTTCGGGTCTTCATCGCTGTCCTCCACTCCTCGTAGGCTCCTTGGAACATCGGCACCTCAACGGCCTCCTCGAGTCAAAGACGATCCACCCGAGAGCTCTTACTTCAAGCTTGATCTCTAACTTGAGATAACTAGGTTGCTCAAAGTGCTAATCTAAGCTACCTAGGGGATATAGAGTGAGGTTATGGATGTATTAGTCTAGATAACCCTTGATCTCAACACAAGAGAGGTTAGGGTTAGGGTTTCAAGAATGAGAGAGCTTGAAGAGAGAGAATGTGATGATAAGAATGATATTGAAAATGAACTCATTAGAATATAATAACCATACCAATTTATCAAATAAATAATATAAATGATTAATCATCATGGTTGATGCATTCACCTTGTGTGATTCATCACATGAGTCATAAGCTCAATAAATGAAGCATTAACTCTAAGGATGAATCACACAAATGAGTCATTAAGCAATAAATGCTTATGCCACCTTAAACCCCAAGTCACCATGCTTCTAGAAGCTTCCCGAAAAATTACGAGAATGCCCCTCCAATCCGTGAAAACACGGAAAAACTTTAGACTGTATAAATCCAATAACCCGATACTAGAATCTGGCTTAAACCAAAGCCGGCTAGTAAAAACTGTCCGAACGTCGTACGTGCGTTTAAACACGTATGCGTCCGAACCCTTGTCGTAAAACCATACGACCTCTATATCGTTTCGCCTAGAGCAGGGAAACTCTCTGTGTGGGACTCTAAAGACTCGACACTACGCTGGCAGTGGGTTTAACCACAGACCGCAAGCGGTACTAGCTGTACGTAACGGTCCCCAGATAGATGTCGATAAGAAGGCCGATGAGGAAACCCATCCGAACTCCTACTGAGCCTGTCCGTGACAATATCCGCGCAGTCCGGTCTGTTCGCCTAAGAGTATCGCATGTATGGTCTAGGGAGGTGGAGAACGTCAGACCCCTAATAACCGTACAAGTCGTGCTGGTATGGCTCATGACCATTCGAGAATCTACTGATCAGTCCACCAGTAATTCTCCATCAGCCCTGGCCAGGGACTTATGGTAATGACCAACACATCACAGTGCGATATCAGCTCCCTATACCGGGAGAGACGAATCCCTAACGGTCTCTCACTGGCTCCATGTGGCTCGGGACTGTACCTAACTAAAACCTGTTTGCACGACTCCTTTGAGCCGTGGTAGGGTAGTAATCAAAGCACAGTGGGAACTCACACGAGACAAATGACGACCTTAAGTCAACAGACTACCTGCATACATGTCACCTGAGAACTGCTATCTGACGTTAGGTATAATACCATCCTTCTCCTGCGAGTCCTGTCCAGTGTACTCATAACCCAACGAGCACATGTATACTATCTCCAGTACGACGTAATGATGGCTGTGGGACAGACCATCTCCCCAGATGGGATGAGAAGCGTATACACTAGTCTACTCCAGAGTATCGATGCCCTATCTCGATAATCCTATGACTAGGGACAAGTATAGGATGTTGCTTATAGACTTACCCAGCCCCCACTAGTGTGACTGCCATCACAACGCTGGTAATCAAGCAAAGATCCTATGGGCTCTACTAATATGTATAAGTGATACATTACAAGAAACATATGAACATATTAAAGTAGACACAAACCAAGTAGCATACTACCATATATACACTAACATTTTACTTGATGTTTTTTTGATGATTCACTTTTATTGTTCTTGGCTTGAGCTCCATGGCTCATGGTTAGCTCCATGCTTCAACCTCTTCTTGCTCCCATATTTGAGCAAGATTCTAGAGAGAAAATTTAGTGGAGTATTCCTACATCACCGGCCATCCAAACCTAGCAACTTTAGACCGTCGATTAGAACCTCCTCCGCGTTCCCTTAGGTGGATCGTCTTCGAGAAAGGGTGGTCGATGCTCAAGCGTGATCCCGGTGGTTACGAGCTTGGAGGGGTCTTCCACAATTGGGTGGACACACGACAAAGGTTGTATTTCTCAAACCTTTCATGTTTCAGTTTTTCTAGTTTATAGTGTTTGGATCGAATCTTAGGTTCGGGTGTCCGGTGCCCGCAAAAAGTTTTTGTTTTCGCTTCTGCCTCATCTGCTTCCTCCATGGTGTGGGCGCCGGATCCCAACAGTTTGGATAGTCGGCGATATAGGAATACTCTACTAAAAATTTCTCTCTTGAACCATGTTAAAAAATGGAGAGCAAGAAGAAGAAGAAGGATATGAGCTAGAGGAGAGCATGAAGCATGCTTGGAGGAGATCAAGAAAATCATCAAGTGATCACCAAAATGAAAAAGAGAGAATGTCTATTTCAAAAAACAACAACAATGATGCAATAGTGCACAATAAATGCACATCACCATCCAAGCCATTCCTCAAAACCATGCTTCATTAACCCCTCATTTCCATTTTATTTTTATAAATAGAAAATTAAATATGATGTGTTCTTCTTCTAGAAACATTTTCGTATAAATACGGAATACTTCACCCGGTATATGTATTGCTACATATACGCGTATCCGTATAAAAATACGGATAGCATCAAAAAGAGACAATGATTAGTGAACAATAATACTAAAATATATGTATCAAAATACATATATAAATTATTAAATCAAAACCTGATTTAATAATCTGGCTTAATCCTAAGCCGGCCAGTATTATCAACCGTCAGATTAAAGTCCATGTATCACGTACACGTATTTAATCGGACCCCTGCACGTACCATCGTACAGCTCCTATATCTATCACCTGAACCGGGAAAACTCTCTGTATGGGACTCTAAAGACTCGACAATACCCTAGCAGTAGGTTTAACCACGAGCACGTCAGTAGCACTAGCTATACGTAACGGCTACCTAGGTACTTATCGAAAGGGGGGTCGACAATCTCCGTAGAGTCCGGTCTCTTCATCAAAGAGTTCGCATATCGGGTCTAAGGGGTGGATAACGTCAGACCCCTACTAACTCGATAAGTCATGTCTGAGTCAAGCTCATCATCAAATGAGATACTACTGATCAACTATCAGTAAATCTCACTTACCGTGGCCACGGATTTTTGGTGATAGCCAACCGAATACAGTGCGACACCGACTCCTAATACTAGGAGAGACGAATCCTTAACAGTCGACCACTGCCTCCATGTGGCTCGGGACTGTACCCAACTAAAACCTGTTTGCACGACTCTTTTGAGCCGTGGTAGGGTAGTAATCAAAGTACCGTGGGAACTCACACGAGAAAAATGACGACTTCAGGTCAAAAGACAAACCTGTACTCATGCCATCTACGAACTTCCATCTGAGAAGTTCTCGGCGAGTCCGTCCAGTGTACTCACCTCCAGTGAGGACCTGTATACTATCTTAGGTGTCACAACACCAATGGATTGTGAGACCACCCACCACCCCTCGTTAGGGTCTCGAAGCGTATACACTAGTCTACTATGGAATATCGATGCCCGGTCTCGATACTCCTACGACTAAGGACATTTAAGGATGTACTTATGGACAACCCAGCTCCCACTATATGATCACCATCATAATGTTGGTTGTCAAGCAACAATCTTATGAGTTTTATCAATGATGAAGACAAACAAGATAGCATACTATCATCTTGAGTAAGACTGTTATACCTGTATAGGTTCTCCCTCAATTTTCATAACCGCTTATTTGCAATCATAATAATTTCCTTGAGAGCACTATATCGAACAATTCCTAGCTCCAGATCATGACGGAGACATCTACAGCCTAGAGATCAACTCGACATCCTTCTTATTCCAGCAAGGTGCAGACGTGACGTCAACAAAGACCCAATGTTCAAACAAAAGTGGAGTGATGGTATATTCCTAATTCCAAGTCTTGATGGCAATATATGCGGCATAAAGACCAATTCGATGTCCCTCTTACTCCAACAGAGTGCAGACGTGGTGTCAAAAAAGTTCTAAGGAGCCAAATTAAAGCAGAGTAATGAAAAACCCTAGCTCAATTTGACGTCTCTCTTACTGTAGCAGGGTGCAGACACGACGTCAACAAAGGACCCAAGATTCAAATAAAAGTGGAACAATAGAAAAATTCTAGCTCCAGATCTTAATGGAATCATATAAGACTAAGAGATCAACTCGACGTTCTTCTCATTCTAGCAGGACGCAGACGTGACGTCCATAAGGGCCTAAGGGTCGAATAAAAGTGGATTAATAGCAAAATACTAGCTCCAGCTCGGAGTTCCTTCTCGGTGCAGACGCAACGTCAACGGGGACCCAATGGTCGAATAAAAGTTGAGTGACGGAAAAATCCTAATTCCAGATCTCAAAGGCAACATTTACAACCTAGAGATCATCTCGACGTTCCTCCTCATTCCAGCAGAGTGCGGATGCAACTGTTAAATGAAATTGGAGCAATGACATATTCCTAGCTCCAGATCTCGATTGCAATACATACAACATAGAGGTCATACGGATGTATATCTTACTTCAGCAAATAATCAGTATGACACCAAAACAAAATTGAAACGATGTGACGACATATTCCTAGATTCGGGTCTCGATGGTAATACATACAAATCCTAAAGACCATTGGAGATCATCCTACCCCAGAAGAGTGCGGTTATGATTCATCGGGGTTTTAAATTAAGCTTAACCTCAAGTAAAAAGTGCCATGACAATACCTAATGCTTGTTCTTCTGACGGTAATATGGATATTCCGACTTAAGAAGATTACTTAAAGATGTCTTGTCCAGCCTCAGAAGGGATCAGAGACATGACAGATATGGGGCTACTCGAGCAGCAACCCAAGGGATTGTATATCGAGGATATATCAGCCAACGTGGCGGTACGATGGACTTAAACCTATACCACAAACCTAACAGACCCCTATAAAAAAAAGGGGTTATCTATATTTCATGTTAGAATACACCTACGAGATCCTCTCAATTTGTAGGGAGAAACATGTTTATGAGACCCTCATGGCTCATAAAGGTGAAAAGCTTTAGGTGACGGGGATATCAACCTATTTCCTAAGCACTGTTGCCCAACAAGGAGGTTAAGATTGAATATTATGTACTATCCACAGGCCACATTCTCCAAAGTTGCATCCAATGAGAAGAAGAAGCTACTTACGGGTCCTCTCGACTCGCAAGGGGAAAATACTCTTGTGAGATCCTTACGACTCTCAAGAGAAAACACCCTTATGAGTCCTCACGATTTCTAAGAAGAAAATACACCTACAAGATCCTCTCGACTTGTAGGGAGAAACTTGTTTATAAGATCATCACGGCTCATAAAGTTGAAAATCCTTAGGCGACAGATCTAAACCTATTTTCTAAGCCATCGCCGTCCTATAAGGAGGTCAATACAGACTCTTGTATACTATCCATGTGCCACATTTGTCAAAGTTGCATGCCAATGAAGTGAAAAAGTCACTTACGGGTCCTTATGACTCTTAAGGAAAAAAAATACCCAAGTGAGATCCTTACGACTCACGAAGGTTATAGACACTTAGGAATCCTCACGATTTATAGGGAGAATATAGACCTATGAGATCCTCACGACTCATAGGAAGAAAAACCTTATTGAGACCCTTACGGCTCATGAAGATGGACAAAGTCTTAAGCGACAGAGACCTAAACTTGTCTCCTAAGCCATCATTCTATGGTGATGCATAACTTTGCACTACTTAACCCACATACATACTTACGTGGGTAAAGTAGTGAGGGGAATTTGTTCCCGCCAAAAATTTGTTAGTTATATGTATGCCCTAGAGGTCATTACTGTACATTCGTTGTATATTGTAGTGGATGCTTGGACATATATAGGGAGGACTTTCTTGCTTGACATGATAGTATGCTATCTGGTTACACTTTATCTTAACATGTGCTCTGATAGTCTCTATGTCACATGTTGATAAAGCCCTTAGGATGAGTACTTGACTATCAGGACTATGATGCAGATCATACTAGTGGGGAAAGTGTAGTCACCAAGTACATCCTTCAAATGTTCCTAGTCGTGGGAGTACCGAGACAGGGCATCGATACTCCAGAGTTGACTAGCGTATGCGCTTCTTGACCCATATGATGGGTGAGGGATGATCCCATATCTATTGGTGTTTGACATCAGAGAAGGTATACGGGAGCTTAGTGAAGACTGGGTACACTGGACAGACTCGCCGAGAACTCCCAGATGATATTATACCTCACGTCAGATGGCAGTTCTCTGGTGACACTGGTACAGGTTAGACTGTAGACCCGAGATCGTCATAGAGTCTTGTGTGATTCCCACTGTGCTTTGATTTCCATCATACCACGTCCAAGAGGGCGTGCAAAAAGGTGGCTTTTGGGTGCAGTCCCGAATCACATGGAGGCAATAAGCGATAGGAGGGGTTTCGTCTCTCCCGGTATAGGGAGTTGATGTTGCGCTGTGTTCGATTGGTTATGACTGGAAATCCCTGGCCAGGGTTGCTGAGATTTACTGGTAAGTGTTATCAGTAGTTTCTCGAACTGTTATAGACCTCATATCGACACGACTTATCAAGCTATTGGGGTCTGACATTTACCACCCGTAGGCGAGATATGCGACATATCAGACGAAGAGACCGGACTGTACGGGAGTGTTACTGGTTGGATTCACGGGAGAAAGTACAGACTTTCTTGTTGATCTTCTGATTGCTCAATACCTTGGTGGCTGTGACGTTTAGCTGACCGCTTGCAGGTTGTGGGTGTTTGATATGATCATCACCTACTGCCGGCGTATTGACGATTATTTAGAGTCCTACACAGAGCTTTCCTGGCTCAGGCAAAACGGAGTAGGAGCACATATGTGATATGTGCGGGACCGGGAATAATACGTGTATGCGATACCGTATTAGATTCTCGCGATATGATATATCGACCGGGTATATGTGATATAGCCGGGTCATCGGATCAAGTGTTGATTCGATTAACTGATACAGATTATATTAGTCGGTTATTTGTGAAATAGCCGGATCATCGGATCAAGTGTTGATTCTATAATTTAATGTATAATTATATATTTGATATATTAAATTACATTAACTAATATAAGCTCACTAAAAAATTCTTTTTCTCACTCGGGTAATATATTGATATATATGTGATATATGTTAATTGTATTATTTTAATTTGTTACAAAATATATTTTATATGTGATATATAATATTGTAACTAGTTAAGGTTACAAATGCAACATGTTTTGTGGAGTTTAAACATGGTTAGGGTTTGGATTAGGGTTAAACCTTCTTGAAGCTTCTAGAAACTTTGCTTTTGTTTTTAACTAAAGATGTTTTCTAAAGATATTTTGGTTGATATTTGTTAACCCAACCCAACCCTTCACCATGGTTAAGTCTCTATATGGTTTAAGTTATCATATTTAACCCATGGTTGCATTTCTAACCTCACTAGATTTCATTATTCATCACAAAAGGATAGATCATCTTCTTCCTTCTTCTTCTTTGCATGAAAAACTTTCTAGGTTTTTATGAAGTGATGAAAATGAGTGAGTTAAAGAAAACAAATGAGAGCTAAATTCCTACTTCATCATCCTTATCCATTCTAGCCACTTAGATTAGAGTGTTTGCTTTGCTAATACTTGATTAGTGAAGCAAAAGCTTGGGCTTGAGTTTCATCAAGGTAAATCATCTTTGTTATCGAAGATCGGAAGCAAGCTTGCATCTTTCTTTTGTGGAGCCTCTCTAGAGTCCGTATACTCGATGATCGCAGCGAAGGGACCTCAACACGGTGCTTTAGAAGTGAAGGACCGGACTACAAAGGTTGTAATCCTAAACTTTTAGAAGTAAAGTTGTTTACTTGCTTTGTTTCGCATAATCTCTAGTCTAAGATCTTGGTTAGGGTTGTTCGGCACGTCTAAATTTTGAATCGGGCATGGTTGATGCCTTATAGACCCTTGTGACAGTGCCTAGTAACCATACAAAATTTTGGCCAAAGCTTGCTGTTTCTTTTATAAAAATAGAGGATAGCTCCCACGTGCAACGCACGCGAGTACCTGTTGCAGATAGGATTAAATCCTATAGCAGCACCCACGTGTTAAACACATGGGCATACACATACAAAGCATGTGTGCACCGGCTTCAGATAGAATTAAATCTTATGATAGCCCCTACGTGTTAAACACGTGAACACCCACGTGTTAAATACGTGAGCACCCATGTGTTAAACACGTGAGTTCTTTTGCCGGATTCTTTTGCCAGCGCTCACATGGAAAGCATGTGAGTGCCTAAATTTAAAATGCTCTCATATGATAGAATTAAATTCTATATGATAGAATTAAATTACATTTGGAAAATATTTTCCTTGATCTTTCTAATATGGAAAGATTTTTCTCTAACAGAGAATCTTGGACTTAAAATCCAATGGTGATAAAATATCACCAATTAAACCATATGATAGAATTAAATTCTATATGGAAAATATTTCCTTGATCTTTCTAAAATAAGAAAGATCTTCTCTGTTAAACAGAATAAAATTCTATGTTAGGAAAATATCTTTCTAATCTTGTTAAACAAACAAGATATTCATATGATAGAATAATATTCTATGTTAAGAAAATATCTTCTTAATTTTATTAAACAAACAAGATATTCATATGATAGAATGAAATTCTATATTAAGAAAATATTTTTCTAATTTTGTTAAAACACACAAAAAAGATCTTCTTTGTTAAACAGAGAGCTTTTGGATTAAAAATCCAACGGTGAATAAAATTCACCGGTTGATCTAAAAAATCAATTTAATTGATTATGAAATCAATCATGATCTCTCAATGAGATAATTTCTCAACAAATTGATTTTTTCTCTCTCCTATAAATAGGAGCAAAGAGATGAAAAGAAAGGAGGAGGGACTCGATATAAAAAAAATAGGAGACCCTCATAAGCTTTTGTAAAAATACAGAAGGCTATCAAAAAAATTTCACAAAAATAAACAGAGAATTTAATTCTCGATAAAAGAAGAACATCTTCCTCCTCTAAACCCTAGGTAAAGAAAACACAGAGATCATAATATTTCCTTTACCTATCTAAGGGTTTAACCCTTCTCAAGAACTTAGTTCTTTCTCTGAATCTGAGATCCATAAGATAAGTCTCCCACAAGTTGAGAATTTAATTTTTATCGGGAAGATCTTATTCTTGAGAATTGAACATTTAGGGAAGAACAATATCGAAAAGAACATGGAAGAAAAGAACCTGAAGAAAATGGAGTCCATAATACTTCAGGAACTTAGTTCCCTCACAATTCAAGAACTTAGTTCTTAAAGAACATGATCCCAGATCCTCAAAATAATGATCTTGGTGATCGTTAATGGTCAAAATACCTTTGATAAAGGTTTAACCTTTCTGAAATTATCAACAGAGATTAGATCTTTAAGAAGAAAGTGTTTCACATGAAACACACATAAGCGCCAAAACTCGGCGCCTCTTGTAAAGCATACGTGAGCGCCTCACACACTGTGAGTGCCTAAAACTGAGCGTCTCACATGAAACACATGTGAGCGCCAAAAACTCAGCGCTTTACGTGAAACACACGTGAATGCCCAAAACTCAGTGCCTCACGTGAAACACACGTGAGCGCTCAAAAGAAGATAAAATCTCATCGCCTCACGTGAAATAGACGTGAGCGCTCTAAGCTGAGTGCCTTACGTGAAACACACATGAGAATTAGAAAAGACTAGTGCTTAGCATTGTTTCAGCGCCTCACGTGAAACATACCTGAGCACTATATATATGAGTGCTTAGCACTGCTGGGTAGTATAAAATCCTAATCTTAGCCCAAATTGGCTAATTCTGTGAAGTTTAAGCTTCTTCGTTGATCTTAGTCCCATATACGACTTATGATCTCTCATCGATGATATCCAAAATGATATTCATCTCATATCTTCTAAATTAATCTTAGTCTCATATAAGACAAACGATTCTTAGGTCTACCGTGTTCTTTTCCCTCAAATATGGGATTTGGTTCAAGGGTGCATCTCTTCACACCTCTGATATATGTCGTTGTAATTCCTCAACGTCGTCAAAGAGGTGGCAGGTCCCGACAACCAACAACAACTCCTCATACCAACTTGATGAAAAATATGAAATTTTATTAAGATAGAGAATGATACATCCCACATTTGTATACTTCTAAATTGATGTGTACACCTCATATTGATACGCATCCTATATAGATGCAAGTCTCATATTGAGCCTCGCCTATATACATATACATAAACATATACATATATGTACATCTTTGAAAGAAACATAAATGCTTTCAAATTGGATCGCACCCCAAATTGGGCGCATCCAATGTCACCATCGTTCACTTCGCCACGCAACAAATACACGTGTACGCAAGATGAACGTTGGACTGAAATGTCCCTAAACTAATATTGGACTGGAACGTCCCTAAACTAGCATTTCACCCCAAACACGGCAATGATGGACCGAACGTCCCTAAACTAATAATGGCCACGACGTCCTTAAAATAATATGTTTTGCCCTACGGACTGTCTCCATACTGACTACCGTATACTATCCATATGCTATTCATATATGATCTAATGATCAGTCAAGCCCATATGCTCACTGTTCCTAAGTCGATCTTAGTCTCATATATGATTAATGATTTTTAGATCAGACCCAAGCCTCCCATGAATAGATGGACCTCATAAATGTAAGAAATGCGTCCTAAGTTCATTCCCGTTGGCGAACCAAGCTACCAACGTGGACCCTGTTAAGTAAATACTTGACCCAAAATATCTAGGTTGATCTTAATCTCAAATAAGACTAATGACCCTTAGATAAATCCTAAATTTCATATGAATGGATGGACGTCACAAATGTAAGAAATGCGTCCCAAGTTCATTCCCGTTGGCAAGCCAAGATACCAACGTCGACCCAGTCAAGGAAATCCTTGACCCAAACCCAAATCATGAAAATATATGTACGGATTTGGACTAATTCATGCCCTACGGGCTGTAGGGTTTTCTTAACACCTCTATGAAGGTTTAGAAGCATCATGCATGCTATAACAATAAAAATTTTGAGGTGATAAGCAAACTATACAAAGAATCGAACTAGAATATATGAAGTAACAATTAATAGTATCAAGTTTAAGAGTTAAGTTATGCTAAGTGTTGAAACTACAACCTTTGTAGTTCACTTTGGAAGACTCCTAAGCTTTGGAAAGGTCCACTTGATCAACTCCTCGTCCACGACGATCCACCCGAAGCACTTTGCCCTAAGCTTGATGCTTCCTACGATCTTTGAAAATCCTTGAAGCACAACACCCTACACAAGATGGCTAGGGTTGTGTAGGATGATGAAGTGGTTGATGTTCTTATTTATTACCTTTTCTTTTCTTTTTCTAACTCTTTTTAACTATTAAAAGAGAGCTAGGGTTTGAGGAGGAAGAAGAACTCTCACTCTTTTTCTTTTTCTAAGATAATGATAATGTAAAGAGATAATGAGAGAGAGTGAGAGATCTTATCATAACTTTAACCATAGTAGAATAATAATCTAGATATTTCATCTAAGGTTAAATGGCAAAAGGAATGGAAACTATGGTTGAGTTAAAGAAGTGTGTAGATGAGTGTGGAAGAAATGACTCATTAACCATTCTTTTTGCCTTTAAACTTTAATGAAAAATCTAAACATTATCATGTCTACAATATGATTCTTATATTGCCTTCCTCTTTGTATCAACAACCATGATACATTTTATGCATGTATGTATGTGTGCACATCATCATGTACATATACATCCATGTATCCAAAATAAGAAAAGGATTTAAATAAATAATATAAAAGCCAATATTAAATCAACACTTGATTTAATAAATCCATCATATCTCATATGACCCGACTAATATTAAATGCCCGATTAAAATATAGTATCATATACTAGAATTTAATCGAGGCTCCGCGCATATCTCATATGTGCACCACTTCGTTTCGCCAGAGCCGAGAAACTTCTATGTGGGACTCTAAGACTCGTCAATACGCCAGCAGTAGATGATGATCATATCAAACACCTACAAGCCGCAAGCGGTCAGCTAAACGTAACGGCCATCCGGGTATTGAGCGATCAGAATAAGAACAAGCGAACCTGTCAAAACTCCTGTCAATCCATCTGGCAACACTAACCGTACAGTCCGGTCTCTTCGTCAGATATGCTGCATATCGAGTCTAGGGATGGAATCGTCGACCCCAATAACTCAATAAGTCATGCCGGTATATGGTCTATAACAGATCGAGAAACTTACTGATAACACTTATCAGTAATATCTCAGCAGCCCTGGCCAGGGACTTCCCGTTATAGCCAATCGTGCACAGCACAGCATCAACCCCCAATACCGGGAGAGACGAAACCCCTCCTATCGCTCACTGCCTCCACATGCCTCGAGACTATACCCAAAATCCACCTGTTTGTACGACTCAGTAGAGCCGCAGTAGGGTGGAGATCAAAGTACAGTGGGAGGACACACAAGACTCTATGACGATCTCGGGTCTACAGACTAACCTGTACCAGTGTCACCTGAGAACTGCTATCCGACGTATGATATAATACCATATAGGAGTTCTCGGTGAGTTCGTTCAGTGTACCCAGTCTCACTGAGCACCCGTATACTATCTTCGGTGTCAACACACCAGACGGATATGGGATCATCCATCGCCCATCATATGGAACAAGAATGGTATACGCTAGTCTAAGCTGGAATATCGATGCCCTGTCTCGATATACCTACGACTAGGAACATTTCAAGGATATGCTTATAAACTACAGATGTCCCACTAGTATGATCCGCATCATAATTCCAGTAGTTAAGCCAATATCCTTAGGGCTTTATCAACATGTACCAAATGAATATAAACATGATCAAGTGAACATATGATAAAGTAAAACCAGATAGCATACTATCATTTTGAGCAAGACTGTCACCCGAATATATATATATATACACATCAGTACATACACTATCTCATAATGGCCTCTAGGGCATACATATATCCAACAATCTCCCACTTGCACTAAGGCCAGTTATTGGCATATCTCATACCTAACATCTCAAAAAGTCGCTCATGCTGCGGCTGAGGGAGGGCCTTGGTGAATGGATCCGCAGCGTTGTCCTTTGTGTCTACTCTCTTAATCTCGATCTCGCGGCGATCAACTATCTCCCGGATCACATGATATCTCCTCAGGATGTGTCTGGACTTCTGATGGGACCTGGGCTCTTTGGCCAACGCCATAGCCCCATTATTGTCACAATACAGAGGTATTGGATCAATAATGGTTGGAACTACTCCTAGCTCCGCGATGAATTTTCTCATCCAGACAGCTTCCTTGGCAGCATCATTTGCAGCAATATATTCAGCTTCCATCGTTGAGTCTGCAACGGTATCCTGTTTGGAACTCTTCCAACTCACCGTCCCTCCATTGAGGGTAAATGCAAACCCTGAGATAGACTTGCTGTCATCCTTGTCACTCTGGAAGCTCGAATCGGTAAAGGCCTCCATTTGGAGATCCCCATTACCATACACCAAGAACAATTCTTTAGTCCTTCGCAAGTACTTAAGAATGTTCTTTACAGCAATCCAGTGATTCTCCCCTGGGTTAGATTGATACCTGCTTACTACACTAAGTGCATAAGCAACATCAGGGCGTGTACATAACATCGCATACATTATCGATCCTACTGCCGAAGCATAGGGAATAATGCTCATGCGAGCTCTCTCTATATCAGACTTTGGGCAATCGTCTTTTGAGAGAGTGACTCCATGGCAAGCGGGTAAGGCACCCCGCTTGGAGTCTTCCATACTAAATCTCTTTAGAATGGTGTTTATGTACTTGGTTTGGGACAATCCCAATAACCGTTTGGATCTATCCCTATAGATCCGTATACCCAATATGTATGTGGCATCTCCCAGGTCCTTCATGGAGAACCTTTGTGATAAGAATGATTTGATCGACTGTAGCATAGGAATGTCATTTCCTATCAGAAGTATGTCATCTACGTACAATACGAGGATTGCGACATTTCTTCCTACAGTCTTCTTATAAATACAAGGTTCATCTGGATTTTTGATGAAATCAAACTCTTTGATAGCATCATCAAAACAGATGTTCCAACTCCGTGATGCCTGCTTTAATCCATAAATGGATTTAAGTAACTTACATGCTTTACCGCTGCTCCCACTATCAATGAATCCCTCTGGTTGATCCATATAAACGCATTCCTCTAAATCACCATTTAGGAATGCAGTTTTAACGTCCATCTGCCAGATTTCATAGTCGTAGTGAGCAGCAATAGCAAGTAGGATCCGAATGGATTTAAGCATGGCTACCGGAGAGAAAGTTTCGTCATAGTCCAAGCCTGGTCTTTGACGAAAACCTTTCGCTACCAACCTTGCTTTATAGGTCTCTACCTGTCCATCTACACCGATCTTTCTTTTAAAGATCCATTTGCATCCCACAGGTTTTATCCCGGAGGGTACATCTTCCAAAGTCCATACTTTGTTGGTGTACATGGACTCCATTTCGGATCTCATGGCATCCAGCCAATTCACAGAGTCACCACTCATGATAGCCTGATGAAAACTGGAAGGATCATCATCATCCATGATGCAGTCTTCTCTATCACCATCAATGAGAAAACCGTAGTATATCTCCGGTGGGCGAGAAATCCTACCAGATCTACGGAGTGGCTGAGGTTCATTAGATTCTGTTATAACTTCAGGTTCAGCCAAGTTGTCATCTGTAATTTGTGTTTCTAGAACTTCTTCTAGATCTACCACATTGCCATTTGTATTGTTTGAAAAAATCTCATCTTCTAAAAAGGTGGCATACTGAGAAACAAACACTTTTTGTTCCTCTTTGTGGTAGAAAAGATACCCAAACGAATGTTTAGGATATCCTACAAATATACATTTGACTGATCGTGTCTCGAGTTTGTCTGGATTCTGCTTTTTAACAAAAGCCGGACAACCCCAAATCTTAACTCTTTTAAGAGATGGTTTCTTCCCATGCCATATCTCATATGGAGTGGTAGACACGGTTTTGGTTGGAACTTTGTTTAACAGAAAAGCTGCTGTTTCCAATGCATGCCCCCAAAATGAGAGAGGTAACTCAGCATCACTCATCATGGATCGTACCATATCTAATAGGGTACGGTTCCTTCGTTCTGACACACCGTTGTGCTGTGGTGTGTAAGGTGGAGTGCGCTGAGAGAGAATCCCATTCTCTTTTAGGAAGTCTAAGAACTCAGTACTTAAGTACTCTCCACCTCGATCCGATCGAAGTATCTTGATACTCTTTCCTGTTTGGTTTTCTACTTCATGTTTATACTCCTTGAATTTCTCGAAAGCTTCAGATTTATGTTTTATCAAATATACATGACCAAATCTTGAGAAATCATCAGTAAAAGTTATGAAGTATGAAAAACCGCCTCTTGCATGTGTAGACATTGGTCCGCATACATCACTATGTATGAGGCCTAGGAGCTCAGTAGCTCTTTCTCCGTGTCCTGTAAACGGGGTTTTGGTCATTTTACCTTTGATACAAGACTGGCAAGTTGCATAAGATTTATACTCAAATGAATTTAAATATCCATCTTTATGAAGCTTGTTTAGTCTTGTTTCATTAATATGACCAAGTCTACAATGCCAAAGAAAAGCTTCATTTATTTCTGAAAATTTCCTTTTATTTTTGTGTTGTATGTTGAAAACTGTGTGTTGATTAAGGACGTATATCCCGTTATTTAATGTACCACAACCAATCAACTCTTGATTCAGTCTAATGTTCATAACATTGTGTTGCACAGCAAAATGATATCCTTCATTGTCTAACAAGGAAACTGATATAATATTACAAAGCATAGTTGGTACAAAATAACACGGGTTCAAAACCAATATACAACCCGAAGGCAAACCTAGGTGATACTCTCCTACTGAAACTGCATTTACATTGGAACCATTTCCAACTTGGAGAGTATGATCACCTGTCTTCAGAACTCTGCTATTTCTCAACGCCTGCACAGAATTGCAAATATGAGAACCTGAACCGGTATCCAATACCCAGGATGCAGAATTAATCGAAAAACAGTTTTCAATTACGAACACACCTGAGGCTGAAGCATCATCATGCTTCTTCTTGAGTGCTAGGTACTCGATACAGTTCCTCTTCCAGTGTCCCGTCTTCTTGCAATGGAAACATTCGCCTTTCTCTGATACCCCAACCTTGGACTTGCCTTTTCCCTTCACCTTTTTGACTCCACCCTTAGGTTTGGTGGGTTTCTTCTTCATCTTTCCCTTGGCCTTAGCCTTTGGGTAAGATGAGGAGGATTGCCCAACAGACATAACGGGAGTCTTCACTGACTTCAGTGTGCTCTCTGCACTCCTTAACATATTAAGGAGTTCAGGCAGTTCCTTCTCCATGTTGTGCATGTTGAAGTTAACGATGAACTGAGCAAAGGTGGAGGGGAGAGACTGTAGAATGATATCTGTATACTGTTCATTGTCCATTGTCCACCCAAGGTCCTCAAGCTCTTCTATGAGAGCTATCATTTTTAGAACATGGTCTCCTACTGCTGTGCCAGCGGTCATGCGCATCTGAAACAATTTCTTAGACGCTTCGTATCTTAATACGCGAGATTGCTCTCCATACAACTCTTTTGTATGGAGGAATATGGCTTGTACGTCCATATTCTCGTGCTGCTTCTGATGTGTGTTATCCATCGATGCAAGCGCGAGGCATTTTGCCGTGGCACAGTCAGTGTCCCAGGTTTTGCGGATTTCCCTATCCGCAACTGAAGGTTTAGGACCTAGGGGGGGCAAGGCTGGTGCGGTAAGGACATATGATACTTTATCATAAGTCAAGGCTATGTTTAAATTCCTCAGCCAGTCTTTATAGTTTGTCCCATTCAGCTTGTTTTTGTCTAATAGAAGCTTAAGTCCTGTCATGGGTATCTGCCATTAAGAGAGAGAAAAGAATACACTTAGCGAATGCTCTTGCAAAGATCAGATTGGTTATTATCTTGTCTAATCGATGTCTTCCACTGTTTTTTATCAAATTTTCTTTAAAACCTTTTAAAAAGAAAACTAGCCGGGATTAATTACAATCTACAACTTTGCCAACCTCTCAGCCAGGCCAGTGCCGGTACTTGAGGGAGGTTCCCCGTGCTTTCGCACGGACCTAATTAAAGTAAACCTCGTCTTCCCAGAGGCGTAGCCCCGTTTAGCAACTTTCTAGACACCTACCGAGTCAGCTAATTGTAAAGTGCAAAATTCTCCCGGGAGCAACATTTGCTCGCAGTGGGATCGGGATCCTATTATCATATAATAGGTATACAATCTCATTGTAATTTTCAACTCTTGAAATTCCCGATATAATTTTTACCCCTAATACTTATGACCTTAACTAAAGTCAACATATCATAAGTACTAGTCAAGTTCTTCCCGTCATTTCGTGATTAACTAGACCCACTCATATGACCCTTAACTAAAATCAACATAATCATATGAATGTCCTAATTATTCAGCATCATATGCAGTGTAGGAAGACATCACTCAGCTACCGTACACTGCGCCTTAACTAAAGTCAAAATACGCAGCACGAATACTAAGTACTCTACTTCCTAAAATGACGGAGGGTTGCGGATAGTTTTTAGAAAAACTTTTGACGCTTTGAACTTGATATCGTTGTAGAATCTAATGAGTTTAAAAGGAGTGGCTTAAGCTCCGCATTTTGAAACTTGCTTTTTTCTTACAAAAAGGCCGAGTGTGTTTAAAATCTGATTCTACAACATCTTTTTAGGTTCATTTATCTTTTACATTAATCTCATTAATGTAGTCCCATCATTTAAATCCTAAGCCATTACAGAAAGAAACGAAAATATACATTAAAAGATCACATCAGATAATAAAAGCAGCAGAAGCACATAAAGGATATCTAGGAGGTCCGTATTTTATATTTAGCCAGCAATAAAAATACGGATTCCACGGTCGCGATGAATAGCCAAGCCCACATCCCTAGACCCCTACGAGAGCGGCAAGCGACCCTACCAATTCTGGAGTTTAGGAGACCCGGTCTCGACTCCTCGAGATGGCCTCCCACTGAACCCAAGAACCCGGTCACTTGTGCCCTCCACCTTGGGTCTATCCTAATGCGGAAAAGTAAATAATATACAACACTGGTGACAACAACCTCACCCCGGAAGTGTCCCAAATAAAAGAATATTACATACAAATTAATATTACATGAATTGAATGAATACTCTCATCTCACATAAAAAGAAAACCCCCGGCTATTCATTGCGACAATCCTGCATATCAAATCTCATTCGACACAGAGAAATAAAAAGGAAATATACAACAATTGGAATCTTTAACCGCCTTTAGACAACACAAATCCGGAATATCACATATACAAGATTTCATGCCTAAACAATGTAAAGCTCGCATTTGGGTCTCATTCAAGAAAACACCTTTTCAAAACAAACCGGATAATTCAACAAGATTTCCGTTATTTCCGAGACCGAATTGCTAGATTTACACGCAACAAACAAATTTGTAGATTTCAATTATTGTAACACATACTATTAAACTAAGCGACGTTGGAACATCGGATCAAACACATTAAACAACCAGAAACTGCTCTGTAATCTCAACACCTGGGCAGATTCTAAATATACCAGTAACACCAGAAAACACATACGGGCCAGCACAAGAAAAATGGGCCCATAATTCAACTATACCGCCGCGGAAGGGCCGCACAAAGCCACTTTTGGCCGCGCTTCCGCGGTTGTATAGATGAATTAGGGCATCGTCTTTCTTGTGGGTCCATACAATTTCCTGCTCTGTTTTTTACATATTTTTAATTTGAAAAATACCAGGTTTTTAAAAATTTCCAGAGAGCACTTTTCAGGTGTCGGTTTTCGTCCGTTCGATGTTTTCAACGTCGTTTAGGCTACTACAAAGCTCTAGCTTGGCTCTGATACCATCTAGGGTTTTCTTAACACCTCTATGAAGGTTTAGAAGTATCATGCATGCTATAACAATAAAATTTTTGAGGTGATAAGCAAACTATACAAAGAATCGAACTAGAATATATGAAGTAACAATTAATAGTATCAAGTTTAAGAGTTAAGTTATGCTAAGTGTTGAAACTACAACCTTTGTAGTTCACTTTGGAAGACTCCTAAGCTTTGGAAAGGTCCACTTGATCAACTCCTCGTCCACGACGATCCACCCGAAGCACTTTGCCCTAAGCTTGATGCTTCCTACGATCTTTGAAAATCCTTGAAGCACAACACCCTACACAAGATGGCTAGGGTTGTGTAGGATGATGAAGTGGTTGATGTTCTTATTTATTACCTTTTCTTTTCTTTTTCTAACTCTTTTTAACTATTAAAAGAGAGCTAGGGTTTGAGGAGGAAGAAGAACTCTCACTCTTTTTCTTTTTCTAAGATAATGATAATGTAAAGAGATAATGAGAGAGAGTGAGAGATCTTATCATAACTTTAACCATAGTAGAATAATAATCTAGATATTTCATCTAAGGTTAAATGGCAAAAGGAATGGAAACTATGGTTGAGTTAAAGAAGTGTGTAGATGAGTGTGGAAGAAATGACTCATTAACCATTCTTTTTGCCTTTAAACTTTAATGAAAAATCTAAACATTATCATGTCTACAATATGATTCTTATATTGCCTTCCTCTTTGTATCAACAACCATGATACATTTTATGCATGTATGTATGTGTGCACATCATCATGTACATATACATCCATGTATCCAAAATAAGAAAAGGATTTAAATAAATAATATAAAAGCCAATATTAAATCAACACTTGATTTAATAAATCCATCATATCTCATATGACCCGACTAATATTAAATGCCCGATTAAAATATAGTATCATATACTAGAATTTAATCGAGGCTCCGCGCATATCTCATATGTGCACCACTTCGTTTCGCCAGAGCCGAGAAACTTCTATGTGGGACTCTAAGACTCGTCAATACGCCAGCAGTAGATGATGATCATATCAAACACCTACAAGCCGCAAGCGGTCAGCTAAACGTAACGGCCACCCGGGTATTGAACGATCAGAATAAGAACAAGTGAACCTGTCAAAACTCCTGTCAATCCATCTGGCAACACTAACCGTACAGTCCGGTCTCTTCGTCAGATATGCTGCATATCGAGTCTAGGGATGGAATCGTCGACCCCAATAACTCAATAAGTCATGCCGGTATATGGTCTATAACAGATCGAGAAACTTACTGATAACACTTATCAGTAATATCTCAGCAGCCCTGGCCAGGGACTTCCCGTTATAGCCAATCGTGCACAGCACAGCATCAACCCCCAATACCGGGAGAGACGAAACCCCTCCTATCGCTCACTGCCTCCACATGCCTCGAGACTATACCCAAAATCCACCTGTTTGTACGACTCAGTAGAGCCGCAGTAGGGTGGAGATCAAAGTACAGTGGGAGGACACACAAGACTCTATGACGATCTCGGGTCTACAGCCTAACCTGTACCAGTGTCACCTGAGAACTGCTATCCGACGTATGATATAATACCATATAGGAGTTCTCGGTGAGTCCGTTCAGTGTACCCAGTCTCACTGAGCACCCGTATACTATCTTCGGTGTCAACACACCAGACGGATATGGGATCATCCATCGCCCATCATATGGAACAAGAATGGTATACGCTAGTCTAAGCTGGAATATCGATGCCCTGTCTCGATATACCTACGACTAGGAACATTTCAAGGATATGCTTATAAACTACAGATGTCCCACTAGTATGATCCGCATCATAATTCCAGTAGTTAAGCCAATATCCTTAGGGCTTTATCAACATGTACCAAATGAATATAAACATGATCAAGTGAACATATGATAAAGTAAAACCAGATAGCATACTATCATTTTGAGCAAGACTGTCATCCGAATATATATATATATACACATCAGTACATACACTATCTCATAATGGCCTCTAGGGCATACATATATCCAACACGGGCAACGACATAAATTAGTCTCTGTATACAATCCAAGGAAAACCAAAATAAATAAAATATAATACGACACGAAGTGAACTACTGGAGCAGGAGAAAGTTATTATCGCAACGCGATAACGTAATTGTCACGCCCCGCTTCCCAGAGTACGCTAAGGTAGGCACATGACATAGCCAACCATGCTACCTGTGGATAGGAAAAATCCCTCCACAGTCACATTACGGCTGTAGAGATATCAAGAACAAGAAAGTAAACTAAACTATCTAGTACATGTCCCTGAGCCAGAATGACTGAGTCAAGAAATAATAATATGCGGAAGCAAGAGATACAATAAATGAAACACCTGGAAAGTAAAACTGCATACCGACGGGATCTTCACCGCTCGGTCTAACAGCGGTAATGCTCCTGACCAGTCTGCAACAAAAGTAGAAGAATCTGGGCCATGCAAAACCCAGACGTCAGCGCGTTATAACACCAAGCAATAATATGTAAACAGGGTAGCAAGACATGCAAGTATAATCATAAATAGTAAAGCAGGTGTACAACAATATAAATCAGGGCAGTGAAAGGTAGTGTGCAGTGAGTAAACTAAACTGACATGTTGGTTATCTACTCTCAAGTCTTTGAAATCAATTTGATGAATTATCGATATAACTCAATAGTATCCCATGCGTGCCCGGGACCACGGTCAAGATTCTCAGGCTGAATCCGAGACGTGCCGCTAGGCAGTAAAAGGTAGCATGTACAGATGAGTGATGTCAGCATCATCACCCCGGGGCTGGCCTAGCCCGTAAGACTGATCAGAACAGGTATCGAACTGTCGAGTTACAAGTCAGGTTTCATCATTGATTTCCCCATACCCCCAAGTTATATTCAATTCAGGTATTTAAGTAATCAAGAATTAATGCCAACACAGGAGCAGGTAGGTGCAGGTTTGTCTGGAAGACAACAGGAATGGTCCGTAAGGACTACATGTCAGGTTTGTTGGCATTAGACACAAGATCAGGTAACAGGTCAAGCCATGGTACATCAGGTCAAGTCAAGTAGTGTACGGTACCATGTCGGGTCAAGTAATATATGTGTAGCAAGTCATGTCAGGTTTGTAAAAGATATCATGTGGGTGCTCATAATCAACTAACATAATCATGGTTATAAATAAACAAGCATGGATATCAACAACACAATAAATTGGCACATGTAATAGGTTAAGCAATATGTGCAGATTAAACTACTTAGCTGTACGGTTATCAGTTTGTGTTTAAAAGATGGTTTCAACATTATATGAATACAGTATGACAAATATGGAGGTTAAAATCAGGTTAATAAGCATTAAGTAATCTAGGGATGCAATGACATGTATACTATGTTCAATGGATGCAATTATAACTAAAACCGGTCAAAGATGCGCACGGATGTCCGATAGAGTAAAACTAGAGAAAAGGGTATCATGGACTATATACAATAGTTATTATGTGATTAAAATGTAATTGTGGTTACTAGGTATAGTCAACTAAATGCAACAGTTAAGCTTCAAGTTCTAGATCTGGAAAATGTAAACGGAACGTCATACTGTTAACTTGGAACTCATGGCTTTAGGTTTTGTCTATAGATTTAATAAGACAAATAGATAAATTTATATGGGAAATAGTATGAATAGGATGTAGCAAGTTTTACTTGCCTCAGAACAAAGGTCGAGATGCAGGCGGCCTGGTGCGACATGACACGATACAGTGTGTGAAACGGCACGACACGGTACTGGGTCTAGTCACGATCTGGTGCGCGGTCTGGGCGCGACCTGGACGCGATCTGGTGCGCGGTCTGGACACGATCTGGGCGCGATCTGGTCGTGACATGGAAATGGGGATGGTATGATTCGTCCGGATGGTCGGCGGCGGCATGGCTCCGGCGGCGGTCGGAAACCGAGAATGCAGAAAGGGAAGAAGAAGTTGTAGGAAAAGAAAGGAAGGGGCTGGTGCTCTGGGGTTAGCTTGGGGGTTCTGGGACAGAGGTGAGGGGGTGACGATGACAATGGGTCGTCGACGGCGAGGTCCACGGCAAGGCAGTGGGTTTTCCGGCGATGAGGCAGTGTGTGTGGGTTTCTTGGGTTACAGGGGGAAGTTGCAGGTGGCGGTGACGAGGGTGGTCGTGGTGTCGGGAGGAGAGAAGGAAGTGGGGAGAAGAAGGTGGTGATGAGGGTGGTCGGAGATGTGGAGGCGAGGTCGGGGCTGTAGGTTCCAGTTGGATGCAGGGGTGTCGGGTTCGTCGGGGTGGTAAGCGGTGGGCGTGCAGGGGAGGAGAAAGAGGTCGAGGAGGGGAGAATATGATGGTGAGGGTTGAAGCCGACGCTGGCGAGGTGGTGACGGCGACGTGCAGGCGAGCGAGGGTGAAGACTAGGGTTCGGGTGTCAGGGATCTTGGGTTGTAGCGGGGAGATGAGTCGTGGGGATGTGAGGAGGTCGAGGCGTTGGTCGCGGTGGTGATGATGGCGAGGCGACTGGCACAGGCGATGGGCGCGGCGCGGTGTGGATCCGAGGGTTTTCGTGAGGCGGGAAAAGGAATTTGAGAAGGAGAAGGAAGAGAGAGAGAGTTCACGAGGGGGGAGGGAGAGAGAGAGACGTGCATGAATTTAATTAATGGAGATAGAGAGAGAGATTTGTTTGTTTTAACAATATATTCAGTTGAAACTAATTATTATATAATATTACAATATTAGAGGAAATATTTTAAAGGAATGTCCCAGTTAATATTAAGGATATATTATATTAGTTAAAGAAATGTTGAATGAATAAGGAATAATGTAATATTATAATATTCGTCCGTTTGAGATTTTGGCAAAAACAAACTTACTCCAAAACACGCTCGGGTCGGGTCCAAAAATTCAGATTAAAAATATGAAAAATATATGCGACTTCTAAATTTCAAAATGAATGCTCAGTCAAGGAAAATGCATACCCCCAAGAACGGATGCACGTACGTGCGTATAGCTATCCAAACACGTCAGTTTCACTGAATGGGACGAGAACAAGATGCGCGGACGCTACCACGGGGTTAGGGGTATCATGCAGACAATGAAATGTATTTTTAAAATATTTTACGTGATTTAAAATGTTATATGATAAAAGATGCCATGCCATATAAAATGCCAGTATGCGATAAAGTTGAAAATGCCTAAGTTTACATAACAAGTCTGGGTGATTCATAAATATGAATCAAACAAGTTTCAAGCAAGCGGGTCGGGTCGAATGCAATGTACAATGTAAAATACCATCCGCACCCAAAATACGATAAATCAAGAAAATACCACGAATAAAGAAATACGAGGACTGGAATTGGTATAAATGAACTCGGGTGTTACATTATACCAAACTACAAAAAGAATTTCGTCCACGAAATTCCAAGAACAAGAAAGGATAAACAATCAAGAACTACTAGGATAGATGGGAAATCTTCTGTCGGACTTCATCTTCTCGTTCCCAAGTTGACTCTCCATGTGAGCGATTACCCCAAGAAACAAGTACAAGAGGGATAACTCTGTTCTTAAGAATCTTTTCCTTTCGATCCACAATCGACATCAATCGTTCTTCAAAGGCTAAATCTCCACTTACAGTCAGCTCTGAGTGATCCAGCACGTGTGCTTCATCTCGAACATACTTACGGGGTTGAGGTGCGATAAACATGTCATGAACATTCGCCTAGGATTGCGGTAACGCCAATCGTTACGCCACTTCTCCAACACGCTCCAAAATCTCAATGGTCCAACGAATCGAGGACTAAGCTTTCCTCGGCTTCCGAAGTGAATCACCCCTCTAGCCGATGACCTCTTCAAGAATACCAAATCATCCACGGCGAACTCTAGAGGTTTTCTCGACGTATCTGTCCAACTCTTTTTGTCGGTCTTGTGCTTCCTTCATACGATTCCGGATAGTGTTAACCTTCTCAACTGTTTGCACGATCAAGTCCGGTCCCAATAATCTTCGTTCACAACATCGTCCCAGCAAACAGGTGAACGACATTTGCGACCATATAAAGCTTCGAATGGAGCCATCTGAATAGTCGCCTGGAAACTGTTGTCGTACGAAACTCCACCAAGTGTAGCTGATCCTCCCATGAACCCTTGAAATCTAACATGCAAGCTCATGTCTTCACGAGTTTGGATCGTTCTCTCCGACTGACCATCTGTTCGAGGTTGATAAGCTGTGCTAAACTTCAATCGAGTCCCTAAACTTTCCTGTAAGCTCCTCCAGAAGTGTGATAAGAATTGGGTGTCATGGTCGGACACGATGCTCACAGGTACTCCATGAAATCTTACAATCTTCTGTATGTACCGTCCTTCCAAAACTTCTGTTGGTTGGCCAACTCGAAATGGGATGAAATGAGCTGCCCTGGTCAATCGATCAACAATCACCCAAACTGCATTGTTGCCTTTTGGACTCCGCAGTAAAGCCGTCACGAAATCCATGGTTATATGTTCCCACTTCCACTAAGGAATTGAAAGTGGTTGCAATAAACCAGCCACCCTTTGATATTCAGCCTTAACTTGCTGACACACCAAGCACTTTGCTACAAAGCGGGCAATCTCTCGTTTCATGTCTTCCCACCAGAATTGCTATCGTAACACTCGGTACATCTTTGTGCCTCCTGGATGTACGGAACATGCGGAACTGTGTGCCTCCTTCATAACTACTTCACGGATATCTCCCTTTGGCCCACACAAACGGATACCATAATGCAACGTATCACCTTCATGAATCAATAAGTCCGTCCGAATTTCAGCTTCAATCTATTCTCGAAACCTTTGCAATCTTGAGTCCTTCAATTGCGCTGCTTTAATATTCTCAATCAATGACAACTGTACTTGCTGCTGCACCAACTGCCCCGAAGAATGCGGTAGCACAACTTCCAAATCAAATCTCCGAAAGTCTTCAATAAGTTTCTTCTGTGCAGTCAACATCTGAATTGCTGGCAACCGACTAAGCGAATCTGGCACAACACTAACTTTCCCCGGATGGTATTCAAGATCAAGATCGTAGTCAGCCATCAGCTCTAACCATCTATGCTGCCTCATATTAAGCTCCTTCTGTGTGAACACATACTCCAGGCTTTTGTGATCGGTAAATACTTCGACCCTTTTGCTCAATAAGTAGTGTCTCCAAATCTTCAAAGCGAAAATCACAGCTGCTAGCTCCAAGTCATGAGTTGGGTAATTCTCCTCATGGGTCTTCAACTGTCTCGATGCGTAAGTTGTAACCTTCCCATGCTGCATCAAAACACATCCCAATTCTTTCTCAGGTGCGTCACTGTGAATCACCAATCCTCCGGAATTGTCTGGCACGGTCAGAATAGGAGCGGTTATCAACTTTTGCTTTAGCGCCTCAAAAGCTGACGCACACCTATCCGTCCACACAAATGGTACCTCCTTGCGCGTAAGCTTGGTCAAAGACTCAGCCAAACGAGAAAAATTCTCCAAGAACCTTCTGTAATACCCTGCCAGTCCAAGAAACTCCTTATCTTCACAACATTCTTCGGAATCGGCCAATCTCGAACTGCTGTAATCTTTCGGATCAACGATGATTCCTTCTCCAGCCACAACGTGCCCAAAAACTTCACTTCTTCAAGCCAAAACTCGCACTTACTCACCTTTGCATACAATTTCCTTGCCTCAATGTCTGCAGTGCAATCTTCAAGTGTTCCACACGCTCTTCCTTGCTCCTCGAGTAGACCAGACTATCATCGATGAACACCACTATAATCTGGTCCAGGAACGGTGAAAAGATTCTGTTCATCAGATCCTTAAATATCGTTGGTGCATTCGTTACTCCGCATGGCATCACTAAATACTCGTAATGTCCATACCGAGTTCGGAACACAGTCTTACAAATATCTTCTGGTTTAACTCGGACGTGATGATATTCGGATCGCAAATCCAGCTTCGAGAATACCCTCGCGCTACAAAGCTGCTCGAATAATTCACCAATGCTAGGGATCGGGTACTTGTTCTTAATACTCACCCGGTGTAAATTCTCGATAAACGTTGCACATCCTCCTTGTGTCATCTTTCTTCTTTACTAGAAGAACTGGAGTTGTTCAAAGTGGGTTGCTGCTGCGAATCCACTACTTCTCTAGCAATTCGGTAACATGTTTCTTGACTTCTTCCAACTCCACTAGTGTTATTGGGTAATACGCCTTTGGGATTGGCGCTGCACCAGGAACAAGATTAAACTCCACATCTCGTTTTGGCAATAAACCTGAGATGTCTTCGAACACGTCCATGAATTCTCGAACTATAGCCGACTCTTCTTCCTTATCAACTTCCATCGACGAAAGAACATTGTTTGTCGGCCTAGCCCTAAACTCGACTGGCCCGACAGAACCGCTTCCTCCAGCAAAACAAGCTCTGGATGTCCGGGAATCTGGAGAATCACTTTCCTTTCCTTACAATCAATATGAGAGTGGAAAGTGCCGCGAAAATCCATTCCCAAGACAACAACAACAAAGGAATGCACTAGGATTGAATAATCCTAATGCGGGGCAAAACAAGAACAAGTAAGATACCGAGATGACTTCATCCGAAATCAATATACTGAAGAGGATTAAGCACGGTAAGCATGATTCAAGCTGGTGATTAAATAATAACTGGTAAGCAATGAAACCGAGAGAAGCAAGGTAATATAATGATCATGAAACAAGGAAATGAATCAAGTCCAGGACTCCAAGTTACTTGAATAGAGTACCGCATTGTAACCATGCTGCAGTTCATGGGTACAATTACATAACTCCAATCAAGTCGCCCAAATCCTAGTATTAGAATCAAAGAATGGGGAGAAACAATAGAGAACCAAAAAGTTTCAAGTCGAGATGCAAAGTGGTTTGCATATTGTCAAGGCGAAGGATATGATTCAAGAATCATGATAGCAATGTGGCAGGACATGCTCCTAGTTACGAGTATTCTGATTCGTGTATTGGGTCCAATACCCAACTATAAAAGAATCAAACCCGATTAACCTAAATCCTATGGCTCTGATACCAAAAGAACCATGTCACGCCCCGCTTCCCAGAGTACGCTAAGGTAGGCACGTGACATAGCCAACCATGCTACCTGTGGATAGGAAAAATCCCTCCACGGTCACATTACGGCTGTAGAGATATCAAGAACAAGAAAGTAAACTAAACTATCTAGTACATGTCCCTGAGCCAGAATGAATGAGTCAAGAAATAATAATATGCGGAAGCAAGAGATACAATAAATGAAACACCTGGAAAGTAAAACTGCATACCGACGGGATCTTCACCGCTCGGTCTAACAGCGGTAATGCTCCTGATCAGTCTGCAACAAAGGTAGAAGAATCTGGGCCATGCAAAACCCAGACGTCAACGCATCATAACACCAAGCAATAATATGTAAACAGGGTAGCAAGACATGCAAGTATAATCATAAATAGTAAAGCAGGTGTACAACAATATAAATCAGGGCAGTGAAAGGTAGTGTGCAATGAATAAATAAAATGGTCTGTCGGTTATCTACTCTCAAGTCTTTGAAATCAATTTGATGAATCATCGATGTAACTCAATAGTATCCCGTGCGTGCCCGGGACCATGGTCAAGATTCTTGGGCTGAATCCGAGACGTGCCGCTAGGCAGTAAAAGGTAGCATGTACAGATGAGTGATGTCAGCATCATCACCCCGGGGCTGGCCAAGCCCGTAAGACTGATCAGAACAGGTATCGAACTGTTGAGTTACAAGTCAGGTTTCATCATTGATTTCCCCATACCCCAAGCTATACGTGTTCAAGTCAGGTATTTAAGTAATCAAGAATTAATGCCAACACAGGAGCAGGTAGGTGCAGGTTTGTCTGGAAGACAACAGGAACGGTCCGTAAGGACTACATGTCAGGTTTGTTGGCATTAGACACAAGATCAGGTAACAGGTCAAGCCATGGTACATCAGGTCAGGTCAAGTAGTGTACGGTACTATGTCGGGTCAAGTAATATATGTGTAGCAAGTCATGTCAGGTTTGTAAAAGATATCATGTGCGTGCTCATAATCAACTAACATAATTATGGTTATAAATAAACAAGAATGGGTATCAACAACACAATAAATTGGCACATGTAATAGGTTAAGCAATATGTGCAGATTAAACTACTTAGCTGTACGGTTATCAGTTTGTGTTTAATAGATGGTTTCAACATTATATGAATACAGTATGATAAATATGGAGGTTAAAATCATGTTAATAAGCATTAAGTAATCTAGGGATGCAATGACATGTATACTATGTTCAATGGATGCAATTATAACTAAAACCGGTCAAAGATGCGCACGGATGTCCGATAGAGTAAAACTAGAGAAAAGGGTATCATGGACTATATACAATAGTTACTATGTGATTAAAATGTAACTGTGGTTACTAGGTGTCACGACCCGAGAGTTTCGACTCGTGACCGGCACTTAACCACGCAACGTCTACAGGCGTAACGCAGCTAAGTAAGCCGAACCCAGAAATCAAAACCAATAAATAAAGAGTGATTAAAACATTTTTGTAAAAACAGTCATGCATGTCCGAGAAACATTTTATTAAGTTAGTAGAAATCCTTTTAAGTTCAAGAGTTATAACTTTTATAATTTTGGCAACATTTCCTTTTTAAATATTTGCCCCGCAAGTCGGGTAAAAGCAAGGTGTAGCCGAAATGACAAGTAAAATGAATGAAGCATCACAATATGATATACGACGCCGTAGCGAAGAGTACACAGTAAAGCAAGGACAATATAGCAAAGGTAAGACTGCATAACATAAAGTCGGCTCACATGCGAGTTCGACACCAGAATATAAAATCATACATATCGTCCTCACAACTGTCTCTAAGTCAATACAGAAAGGTAGATGGAGAATACTAGATACATCAATATACAACTGAAAGATAACAGATACCGTACAAAAACCCACCTAACAGCAAAAGGCTAACTCGCCTCAGCAATGGTATCTGTGCCAAAAGATGCGGTAACAGCCAGCCGCGACTACTCCCAAGGGCAACCTGCAAATACTGTGGCACAACGGGGGTGAGTTGCCAACTCGTGAATAGAGATAACATATAAGGGTGATCGCGAGCATGCACGTACAACGCTACTCTAACAAATGCCAGCAGATGATATCAATGCGAGGTAAGCAGTATGTATAATAATCATGCAAGTCCTCTATCAGGTGATATAGCTACAGGATGAGATGCGATAATGAATGCTGAGCATGGGAATATAGTATCTACACGAAGTGTCGAGGTGGACTACATATGTATGTATGCACCGCGAATCCTAACATCCCAGACGCCGGTACTCCATCGGCCCTCATATCCTGTATATCCCTGAGAATTACGAGTGCCCAACATCGGCACCCAAATAACATTAATACTCGTGTCTAGCATCGACACGCAAATCATCCTCTATCGGGCATCCGTCAGTCCGGGTCAGCCCTCTCTCAACATATCGGGAATCCGTCAGTCCGGGTCATCCCTCTCTCAATATATCGGGAATCCGTCAGTCCGGGTCATCCCTCTCTCAATATATCGAGAATCCGTCAGTCCGGGTCATCCCTCTCTCCATATATCCACTCTAGCACCGAGAAAAGAAAGCACGGGGTGGCGCCCCAAAATATCATATCAAAGGAACCGGGTTTTTAAATGATTACATATTTGAAAAGGGCCACGGTTCCCAAATCCAGAAATCACATGTAATCCCATCCCATATGCAAGTAAACGTGATGTGATATGTGCATCAAGTATGAATGTCATGTCAAGTCACATAAAAGATGAGCTACAACATAATGATACGACGTGATATATGCATCAAGTATGAATGTCATGTCAAGTCAGTGCGTGTGCAACGTGAACTGTCAATAAGGGTGCGGTGTTCTATCAATTCTAAGCATACATACAGCAGGGAATGCAATATGCAATGACAGTCCACGGGGTAAATGCAATATATAGTACTAAGGTCCTATCAGCCCTGACAGCCTAGGTAGCTGAAGGAAGAAGAAGAAGTGAAGGGGAGAAGCTGCAGTTGCTGCTGTTGCTGTTGTGTTTGCTGCTGCTACTGCTATGAAGCTTGTTGCTGCTGCTGCTACTTCTCTCTGCTGCTGCTGTTGCTTCTAGCTCCTGCTGTTGCTGTTGCTGTTTCTGGGATGCAAGGAGCTGCTGCTGAAAGGTAAGTGTGGGTGTGTGTGAGTGTGTGTGTGTGTGAGACTTGAGAGAAACAAAGAAATGAGAGAAAAACAACCAACACTCAAGTGTCAACCCTCCTCTCTCTCTCTCTCTCTTCATTTAATGCAAGCATGGCCTAAAGCCATGATGCACATACTCTCTCTCACACAAGTCAACACTTAACAATTCAAATTAAAGCAACCTTTTAATTAGCTAATTAAACCCACTTAAAACCCAAAAGGCTTAATCCCATGATCAACCCACCATGGTTAATAATCATGGTATTAACTCAATTTAAAAACCCTAGTTTACATGCACATGTGTGTGCAAGCCTAGGAAAATTTTGGAAAAATATTTATTAAATTAGGAAAAATATTTAAAACACAATTTGGTAAACTTTTTTTTTTAAAACCATTATTTAAGTATAATTATTCACTAAACATATCCTAAGGTGTTACAATCTCTCCCCCTTTTTGAAATTCGTCCCCGAATTTCAAAAATCTAACTACACGTACCTTCAAAAAGATGGGGATACGTCTTCATCATCTCGTTTTCGGTCTCCCAAGTGACCTCCTCACGGTTCTGGCCACGCCAAAGTAACCTCCTCACGGTTCTGGCCACGCCAAAGTACCTTAACTGATGGAATGTCCTTCGATCTCAGTTTCTTCACTTGTCGATCCAAGATCATCACCGGCTGCTCTGCATAGGAAAGGTCGCGCTCCAGCTGGATCGTCGGGTGCTGAATCGCGTGCGAATGATCATGAAGATATCTACGGAGCATCGAGACATGAAACACGGGATGCACATCTGGAAAACTGGGCGGAAGGGCTAATCAGTATGCTACTGCACCAACACGCTCGAGGATCTCGAAGGGGCCCACATATCTGGGACTGTGCTTCCCCTTCTTACCAAACCTCATCACACCTTTCATTGGGGAGACCCTCAAGAAAACATGATCACCAACAGAAAACTCAAGTCTGCGTCGTCGACGGTCTGCATAAGATCTCTGCCTACTCTGCGCTGCTCTCATCCTATCGCGAATCAACTGGATCTTCGCTGTCGTCTCCTCAACAATCTGTGGCCCTAAGATACTGCTCTCACTGAGCTCTGTCCAACAAGTGGGCGACCTGCATCTCCTCCCATAAAGAGCCTCAAATGGTGCCATCTGAATGGTCTCCTGGTAGCTGTTATTGTAGGAGAACTCTACTAAGGGCAAATGATGATCCCAGCTACCTCCGAAATCTAATACACAAGCTCTGAGCATGTCCTCGAGAGTCTGGATGGTCCGCTCTGACTGGCCGTCGGTCTGCGGATGAAACGCCGTGCTGAAACTTAAGCGAGTGCCCAAAGCCTCCTGAAGCCTCTGCCATAGTCTACTGGTAAACTGGGTGCCTCTGTCGGACACAATGCACGTCGGGACTCCGTGTAGTCGCACTATCTCGTCAATGTAGATCTGGGCATACTGAGTAAATCCGAAAGTCGTCTTCACCGGTAGGAAGTGAGCCGCTTTCGTCAAACGATCCACGATCACCCAGATAGAGTCATACCCCCGACTAGTCCTGGGTAGACCCACCACGAAATCCATCGAAATCTGCTCCCACTTCCACTCCGGAATGGGTAGCGGCTGTAGCTCTCCCGCGGGCCTCTGGTGCTCAGCCTTGACTTGCTGACAAGTCAGGCATCTCGACACAAAATCTGCGATGTCCCTCTTCATTCCGTCCCACCAATAAACATCTCTCATATCATGATACATCTTGGTGGAACCGGGATGGACGCTATATACTGATCGATGTGCCGCCTCAAGAATCTCGTGCCTCAGTCCCTCAGCATCTGGTACGCACAGTCTGACTCCAAATCGTAGTATCCCCTGATCATCGATCACGAACTCGGAAAATCTGCCCTGTCCAATCTGTGCCATGATCTCTGAACAGCGGTCATCACTGTGCTGTGCCTCACGTATGCGGTCAAGTAACTGTGGGCGTGCACGAACATGCGCGATCTGTCCTCCAATCGGCGTGAACTCGAACTGTACTCGGCTGTCGCATAATATCTGCCAATCTGCCGACGACTGTCCCCGTACCGTGCTCAAATAAGAAAGACTACCCCCGGGCCTCCTGCTCAACGCATCCGCCACTACATTCGCCTTGCCCGGGTGGTACAAGATCTCGCAGTCATAATCCTTCACTAACTCCATCCATCGGCGCTGTCGAAGGTTCAAGTCTCGCTGCTGGAATATGTATTTTAGACTCTTGTGATCCGTGAATATCTGGCACGACTCGCCGTATAGGTAATGTCGCCAGATCTTAAGTGCGAAGACCACTGCAGCCATCTCCAAATCGTGGGTGGGGTAGTTCTGTTCATGTTTCTTTAATTGTCGCGAAGCATACGCGATCACCCTGTCGTGCTGCATCAGTACGCATCCCAGCCCCACTCGAGAAGCATCACAAAAGACCACAAATCCGCCCGATCCGGAAGGTAAAGATAACACCGGTGCCGTCGTCAGCCGAGTCCGCAACTGCTGAAAACTGTGCTCGCACTCCTCCGTCCAATCGAAGGGAACTCCCTTCCGGGTCAACCCGGTCAACGGTGTAGCAATACGTAAGAAGTCCTGCACAAAACGCCTGTAGTAACCGGCCAACCCCAAAAAGCTGCGAATCTCCGTAACCGATGTGGGTCTGGGCCAACGCTGAACGGCCTCGATCTTTCTCGGGTCTACACATATACCGTCTCGCGAAATCACATGCCCCAAGAAGTCTACGCGGTCCAGCCAAAAAGCACACTTGGAGAATTTCGCATAAAGCTGGTGCTCCCTCAAAGTCTGCAGTGTAATCCGCAGGTGCTGCTCGTGCTCCTCACTACTCCGGGAATACACCAAGATATCGTCAATGAAGACTATAATGAACAGATCCAAGTAAGGCCAGAAAATACGGTTCATCAAGTCCATGAAGGCTGCTGGCGCATTGGTGAGTCCGAACGACATCACCAAAAACTCGTAATGGCCGTAGCGCGTACGGAAAGCTGTCCTGGGAATGTCCTCCTGTCGAACCCGCAGCTGATGATAGCCCGATCGTAAGTCGATCCTCAAAAAGTACCCTGCCCCCTGAAGCTGGTCGAACAAATCGTCGATACGCGGCAAAGGATACCTGTTCCGCACTGTCACCCTGTTCAGCTGCCGGTAGTCGATACACAGACGCAAACTGCCGTCCTTTTTCTTGACGAACAGGACTGGAGCACCCCAAGGAGAAACACTGGGTCGAATAAGTCCCTTGTCCAGCAAGTCTTGCAACTGACCCTTCAACTCTCGAAGTTCCGCCGGGGCCATCCGATAAGGCGGTATGGAAATAGGCCCCGAGCCAGGAACCAAATCAATACAGAAGGAAATGTCGCGCTCGGGCGGCAACCCAGGAAGCTCGTCAGGGAACACATCAGGAAACTCGCTAACAACCGGAACCTGATCCAATGGAACCTGTGTAGCACTAGCATCGCAAACATAGGCGAGAAATCCCTGACATCCCTTCCTCAAAAGCTGTCCAGCGCGAAAAGAAGAAATCACACTGTGAGGGGCGGCACCACGGTCCCCCAACACAACAAAAACCGACTCGCCGGGAAAGCAGAATCTAACTGTCTTCTCACGGCAGTCCACAGAAGCATAGCACGTGGCTAACCAATCCATACCCAAAAGAACGTCGAAGTCCAACATCTCCAGAAGGATCAAGTCGACAGGCAACTCTCTCTCGCCAATACAGACGGTACAGGATCGGAACACGTGCCTAGCAACAAATGACTCTCCCACAGGAGTAGTCACCACAAGCGGCTGATCAAGCAAGCCGGACTCTCTACCCAGACTCGGCACAAAGTGTGTGGATACGTACGAGTGTGTGGATCCGGGATCGAACAATACATGTGCACCAACTGAACATACATGAAGGATACCTGAAACCACTGCATTGGACGCCTGCGCGTCCTGATGTGTCAAAGCAAAAACCCGTGCCTGTCCACCACCTGCGACTGACTGCCCTCTGCCTCGGTCATCCCGTCCTCTCTGAGCAACTCCTCCACGCCCACGACCTCGCTGTGTATGAGTCTGGCGCAGAGCAACGGTAGGTACGATAGGCAACGCCCTCTGGGGTGGTGAAGGTGGTAATGTGACATGCGGTGCTGTCGCCTCCCTCCGGGGTAACTCAGGACAATCCCGTACACGATGGTAAGAACTCCCACAGCGAAAACATCCCGACGATGACCGCTGACCATCCTGGGAATAGGAACTGAATAACCGTCCCCGCCCTGAATCTCTGCTGCCTGCAATACGTCTATCACGGCGCCGAAAAGGCTGTCTCTGTGCTGATGTATCCGCACGAACTCTCTTCGGCTCTGGAACTACCGAAGTCTCAGCAAGGTGCTCCTCGACTACTAGAGCTGCGTCTACAGCTGTTGTATAGGTCTCGTAGTGCTGCGCGCTGATCGCGAGGAACAGTGGTGTAAGCAAGCCTCGAACAAATCTCCTGACTCGTAACTCCTCGGTAGCCACTAAATATGGGGCATAAACTGCTAGCTCTGTAAACAGCACGTCATACTCTGCCACTGTCATCCCTGGCGTCTGGCGCAAGGACTCAAATCTGCGTGCTCGGGCATCCCTAACGCTCTGGGGAAGGAAACGGGCTAGAAATACTGTCACAAACTCCGTCCAGGTCATAGGAGGAAGACCTGCTGCTCTGCCCTTCTCAACTGAATCACACCACTTCTGCGCAAGACCTTCTAGACGAAAGCTTGCGAACTCGACCCATCTCGCATTTGCGCATCTGAGGGAACGGCATATCCGGGCCATCCTGTCGATGAATGACTGTGGGTCCTCGGCTGTATCAGTGCCTGTGAAGACCGGAGGCGTCAGCCTCATGAACTCTGATAGCGATACTGTAATCACCTCCGTGGCTGCAGGGGCAACTGGCTGTGCGGTAGGTACCATCGCGGTCTCTGAAACTGGTGGAGCTACCTCTGGTCGCTGCGCTCGAAGCGTCTCAACTAGCGATCCTATCATCTGGCGCATCTCCTGCATGCTAGATCCCACCGTCTGGCGCATCTCCTGCATACCAGCCCCTAGCGTGGCGATCTGATCTGTCACGGCAGGAACAGCCTGCTCGGGTACAACCGGTGTACTGTCCAGATCAGTCCTCGTCTCGGACGAGTCAACTCGAATCTCGGCCCTCGCGGCCGCTCTCTGTGCCCTCGTAGTCTTTGGCGGCATAGTGGCTGAAAGCAAATTAGGATTCGATAAGAACACGGAAATCGAATCGCAGGAATGTATGTACTTAAGAAGGAATTTAAATCAACAAGTCCTAAGGTCGCGTAGGCGGAGTACCGTGTCGTGAGTATGTCGCGGAACATACACACGCTACGCTACCCTGCTGCAGCTACCTACTCCTGTTGGAGATAGTGCCCTCATAGTCAATTATTGGATCGCAGGTACGTGATTGCAATGATTGCGGAGGACCTATCCCGGTAGGACAGTCTTACTCGAGATGATAGTATGCTATCTGGTTTGCCTTTATCAGTCGTGTACATGTTCAGGTGACTGATTGCATGTTACACTTTGATAGAGCCCTTAGGATCTTGCTTTACTACCAACAGTATGATGGCGATCATATACGTGAGAGTTGGGTAGTTTATATGCATATCCTTAATTGTGGTCCCTAGTCGTGGGAGTTTCGAGACAGGGCATCGATACTGCGGAGTAGACTAGTGTATACAGTCGAGACCCCGACGAGGGGCGGTGGCCGGTCTCACAAGCCACTGGTGTCAGTTGGATCACCTAAGATGTATACAGGTGCTCATTGGGTTATGAGTACACCGGACAGGACTCGCCGGGAATCTGCTAGTTAGTACTATACCTATCGTCAGATAGCAGTTCCCTGGTGACATGTGTACAGGTTAGTTCATCGACCTGAGGTCGTCATTTGTCTCGTGTGAGTTCCCACTGTGCTTTGATTTCTACCCTACCACGGCTCAAAGGAGTCGTGCAAACAGGTAGCTTTTGGGTACAGTCCCGAGCCATATGGAGGCACGTGAGCGGATCGGCAGGGGATTCGTCTCTCCCGGTATTGGGGACGAGGTCGTGCTGTGTCTAGGAGAGCCATTACACAAAGTCCATGGCCATGGCAGGAGATTTACTGGTAGGTACTCCAGTAGTATCTCAGGGTGTTATTGGGCTTCACTCCGACACGACTTATACTGCTATTGGGGGTCTGACGTTGCTAGCCCCCTAGGCAGATATGCGATACTCATTGACGAACGGACCGGACTGTATATACATTGTCACTGTTAGGCTCAGTAGGGTTTTCGGAGGAGTTCGCTCATCGGTCTCCCTTGAGTTCGCTCCTCGGCCACCCTTGAGGTCAGTCCATGGGCAGCCGTTACGCATAGCTAGTGCCGCTGACGGTTTGTGGTTAAACCCACTGCCAGGGTGCTGACGAGTCATTAGAGTCCCCCACAGAAAGTTTCCCATGTTCGGGCGAAACGTTGTAGAGGCCGTATGGTTTTATGGCAGGGTTCGGAAAATGTACGTGCGTTTACGCACGTGTCGATTTTCGGACAGATGATACCGGTCGGCTTTGGTTTAAGCCGGACCCGAGTATTATATTGAGTAGGTATAATATCTTTGTCTCAGTTGCATTTGTATTCGGTCGTAATACAAATGCGGGTATATTTATACAGTTTCGGGGTTGTCCTGAAATTCGTTTCAGGATCACTTTTTGGAAGTTGCCAGTTTCCAGTTTTCTATCAGCCGTCTTTTAACATTTGGTTAAAGACGGATTTATCTTTTCTTGGATGAGAGTGAGTCGTGCTTCTAGAAGGTTCTAGAATTTGTGACAAGGCTAAGTGACTCATGCTTTGGTTTCATTACATTCTTGTTTTGGTTAAGATCTTTAGGTTGATATTTTCATGTGTTCATATTATGATAAGGATGGTGGTTTATGGTCACCTCCTTATCTCCTCCTACACTCACCCTCCTCCTTCATATATGAATGAAAGGCCTCCTCTCTCATTTACTCTCTCACTTGAGTTTTCATTTGCTAGAAAAGATTATGATAGGTTTTATCGGTGTATGGAATTTCACAGTCCATTTCATTCCATCACCCGATTCCTTCTGCAACTTCATTAACCGATCGTCCACGGATTTGGACGAAGTGAGACAAAGTCATCTACTCATTCTCTACATCAATCTTGGTCGTCTCTTTTAGCAAACTTGACGATCGAGTTGCCTCGAGTCAGAGGCGGGAGCCCATTTAAAGAACCGATCATGTGGTGCCACCTCGACGAGGATATCGGAGATCGACGAGATCGGAGCAGCCGCAACGGAGCGTGGGATGATGGTTGAAGAACGAAGGACTCGGATCGTTCGGTATAACCATTCTACACTCTTTACAGTTTGTTAGTTTAGCAATAATGGCAGATCCGGGTTAAAGTATACGATAGCGCCAGTTAAAAGTTTTTTATTCCGCATTTGGCGTCTGTAGACGGCCGGGGCGCTAGCGTAGACTTACAGTGGTATCAGAGCCTAACCATTTTGCTATACTAACTTGTGCTAACGCGTTCAAAACATCGATCGAACCGAAAATCAAAAACGACAAAATCCTTGCTTGACAGTTTCTGTTGTTTTTAAGTGGTCTCAAAATTTATTTCTGGATGTCTTAAAAATCTGTGCAGGCGTTTCTAAGAGCCACGACAAAATTTGGTGTCGTGACTCCTCCAAGCTGCCGCGGAAAGGCGGCCAAACCCATGGTTTGGCCGCGCTTCCGCGGCCACGTGGGGAGCACGTGCTCCCAAATTTGGTCAGTGGGTTTTGTGTTGGATTTTGGGGTTTTTGGTATATATCGTTTGGACCCAGGTTTTGTTACTGTTCACCAGTAAGTCGTGGGGCCCACTTTTTGATATTTGGTCTTTGGTCGATCGAAATTTAAACACGTTAGTTTACAGTGCTTACATTATATCTCCGACCGGGAATGTCATTTGATCGGTAAACCGCGTCTGATTGCTATAGTTCTTTTAGACGGGTTTGCGAACGTGACATTCGCGTTGATGTTCTGTGTTGTGCTGTGATGTTGCGGATTTGTCGTGGTAGATAGCAGTGTGCAATGGTAGTACAGTTTGTGTTTATTTGTACATTTGATATTGCGGGGCGAGCGTCCAACTTGTGGACTGCCGTCACTGCCTGTTGTATAATATTCTTTTGGGGCACGACCAGGTTGCGGTCGATGTACCTATTGTACTATTTTTCATTACTGTACTAGGTTTTGCCCCGCGACGGAGTGCACGGATAGCCGGGTTCGGGAGGGCAACGGGTCCGCATCTCATGGCTTTGAGAGGCAGAGGGGTCCCACTCTAGAATTGGCAGACTATTCGCCGCACTCGTAGGGGGTACAGGTTGACCCAAGGAGAGGTGCCCAAGCTTACCGGATTCCGTGAAGTGCTAGGTGGTCCATTCACTATGCTGTAGGGGGCTGCCTCGCCTCAGGTTTTGGCGGGTAACTTGCCGCACCCGTAGGGGTCTAGGTTTCATTGCACAGGCTATCCACACGACAGGGGAACGTCGAGTTTCAGCAGCGGCTCTGTGAAACTCGGGGATCCCAGATATCTGTATTGTTCTGTGATGCTTATTACTTTTCTGTAATGTTGCATATTATCACGCCTGGAGCGATTATTGTATATTGGTTTATATACTATTAGATGTTGTATATGTTTTACACCGCGCTAGTCCAGCCCCCGCTCTGTCGTTAGTTAAGTAACCTAACGGGTGATGACGGGACCCAGTGACGAATGCGGATGGCATATACGTACATTTTATTTTCGTTCTTTTCTGGTGTGATCGAATGATGGGACTGCGTTGATTCTGATCAATGCAAAGTATAACAAACCTGTTTGATGTTGTTGGAACAAATTTAAAAAGTGTTGTTACAAAGACGTTTCCTTTTGTTATGCATAGCGGTATTCAGTGGAATATCCTGCACCTCATTCGACGGGGCAAGGGCTGATATCCCTTCACCGGGACTGACCCCTTGGGCAGAAGTTTGCGTCAGAGTAATAACTTCACTATAGTCGATTACATGTTGCTTTGCATAGCGGTATTCAGTGGAATATCCTGCACCTCATTCCACGAGGAAAGAGCCGAGATCCCTTTACCGGGAGTGACCTCTTTAGCAAAAGGTTTTCGCCACTATATTTTAAAAAGCTATCAGGTTCCTTCAGCGATATCAAGTTCACTACGCTAAAGGTTTTTCGCCAAAAACCAGTCGTAGCCCTCCGTCGTTTCTTATGGATGGGCAGTAATATTCAAGCTATGTTTGTTGGCTTTCGTCAAGGCATAGTGTTTGGTAGTTGCTGGGGTATTCATTTGTTGCATAGATAGATGTGTTGGTTTGGGACAGTCGTATTACCTTGTTGGCTTTCGTCAAGGGTATGTACGGGTGGATTCAAAGTAACAAGATAATGACGGGCAGAACTTGACATGTGACTTATGATTTGTTGACTTTCGCCAAGGTCATAAGAGCATGGGGCAAAAATCATATCGGGAGTTTCTAAAGAAACTGAAACTTGCCAGGCATGCGCATACCTTCTGGAGTGTGATAACGCGAGTGGATTCCGTCACGTTATCATGCGATGAGAGTTGGATCCCGATTCCCACTGATGAGTTGGTTTACTCTTCGGGTGATCCCGATTGATTCTTCTTTAGGTTTGGAGGAGAATTTGACAGGACAGTGGGAGGTTTCCAGATTAGATAAAGTGATGACCATTCTGATCTAGGTTAGAGTGCACGCAGAGTGTTTCTTTTCTCTCTCTCTCTTTGGCAGCGACCTTTGACCGACCCTAAACTTTGACTCAGTGACCAAGTTGACCGAACCTTCTTAAAATACTGGCTTTTGGATTGTCTGAGTTGCATAAGTCATTGCCACTCCTTCTTTTACCCTTTGCATTTCTCAGAACACCCGTATTACTACGAATATCCACTTCCATTGGATAGAGCCATCGTATGGTTATATACGAACTCGAATGGACTTCTTCGGGGATGGATCCAGGTTCAGGAGAAATAGAATTGGTTTATTCAGTTGTCTTTTATTATCACCTTCTCTTAGGTTGCGAGAGCTCCTTAGTTTAGGAGAGTACACCTATTACGCTTATTGGATAGTCTTATTCCAAACCATAGGCTCGTGCCGAAAGGTAGGGAATAAAGAAAACCAATTAGCCTAAGTAGGGTGTGCAGAAGGTAATATGTAAAGACAAAATAAAAGGATTAGAAAGAGGGCAAAGTAAATTGCGACTGATATCATTCACGACCAAAACCGCGTACTTCATCGCCGCTCCTATTTCACCTTTAAATGAATAAGGTATTATTCAGTTGTCTTTTATCGTCACCTTCTCTCAAGATACGAGTACTCCTTAGTTTAGGAGGGTACACCTATTATGCTTACTGGATAGTCTTCTTCCAAACCATAGGCTGGTGCCGAACGGTAGGGAAGGAAGAAAACCATTTAGCCTAACGATGGTGTATAGAAGGTAACGACTAAAGACAAATAAAGGGATTTGGAGAGATGGCAATAAAATATACAGTTGAAGTCATGAATTGGATTATGGAAGAGGCATTACTATGAATACCAGGATACCCCTACGAAACATTTTCATGTTTCAGTGCATTGTTAAAGGAAAAACTGTTTTCCCGATTAGACACTTACTCCAAGGGTATGTATTTACCAGGTTTCATTCTCATATCTGTATGGTTTTACAGATGATGAGTGGGAGTAAGATATTGGGAATTGGGTGATCATCCTCATTATATCGGAATTCGTTGTAATTGGTGATATTTGAGGAAATCGCCAGGGTACAGTTTTCTACCTACGACGCACAGGTTTTGAGTTGTTTAACTCAGCGGACTTATACAGAGTATTGTATGTTGTCCAAGTGTCCATCAGGACAAAGGGGTAGGTCCTCGTACTATGTTCTATTTACTTATAACTTCTCTAGTATTTAGACGAGTGTTTCGTAGAAATACAAGGTCTAAGTTTTGAGAAGTTGTGGGTATAAGAATAAAGTAGAGAACCAGGTATCACAAGTATCGGGATTCTTCAAAGAGATCGAAGATGTAGATTCTTGTGATTGGTATTCAGATGATAGTGATGGTTTTGAGAAACGTGTTTCTCTTTCAGGTTACTCATAATTGGATGGATTCCTAAGTTGAGTAATGCTGATTAGCCTTTTTCCATTAAGTTGAAATGCACTGGAGACAGCTGCATGATTTGAATCTGGTTCCAATTAAATTAGTGCCAAAGTTTCTATATTGGATATAGAATAGATCGTACCTTAAAAGATATTAAGGTACGGGGAGTTGTCCAGCTTATGATTAAAACCAGACACTGGATAACTCAGGGCACGTTTCTGTAATGGCTGTTTGTGGGTTGACCCTGGCTATGACGAGGGTTGATATTCTACCATTTGGAAGATCAATAGTGATATTGTTCTTGACTCGCCACAGTTTTAGTAAAAATGGATCTTTTTCAGAAAACAGTAGTGGGAGTATGGTAGAACTGGAAGAGATTCCAGAACCGCGAACGATTACGGAAAATTTAATAGGACCTATACATTCAATCAGGTTTGACATTCCAATAGCCACTCCGCAGGTATGGTAGGTAACCTCAGACGCCCGAGAGGTACTTCGGTAGCCTCAGAGACGGTGACAGGGAGGTTCTTATCTACCCAGACTTGACACTACTGTTGTTCCAGGATATGAGACCCGGTAGGAGGGTTGTCGTAGTCAGTGGGAGCATCGGAAGCATAGTGGGCAAGTAACTTATATCTATTTATAGACTTGAGCAATTATAGCGGAGATAGATCATCTAATTTTGATGTGACAGTCATGGGTTTGACTTCAATCAGAATAGGGGATGGATCAGTTAAGAAGGTAGTAGGGTGTGATGTCATGGTATCTGGATGACATACACAGAGTAGGAAGTAAAAATTCCTATACTACGATCGGTTGTACTGTGGTCGTCACACAGTTGTTTCTCCAGACAGGATATGGATATAATATTTGACATTTTGGTTTCTAGATCTATGGTTTTTAGATCTGGATTTGGGTAGTTTCCCAATGTGGGTACTTTGACAGATATTCTAATGGTTTTTGGAATAGTTGACTCCTAGCATGGTGGTGTACCTGCAGATGATGGAGTCACCCTCTCTAAAGGTGTCGTATAGACTAAAGGGGAGAGGGATGTGCATGATTGACAGATCACTTGTTTAGGCAATTGAGTCAATCATGAGATGTCAAGTACCACACCAAATGTTGGTTTTGCACTAGATGCAATGAGTTTGTATTAATCCAATCCTGGAGAAATATAAGGAAGCAGTTTTAGAACATAAGTACATGTTCTACGGATTTGATGACGGCAGCCTCCTTCGGGAGACGATTATCATTCCAGGCTTCAAAGGTGACGTGGATGACAGAGTGACTGTCAGAGTTTTAGTTTTTCCCTCTGACAAAGAGGGACAGTATTATGGACAGGTGGTCCAAGAGGATACTGTGGGAAGCAAGGTGCCCGATACTGATTAGGTTCAGTGATCGATTCAGTCTAAGAAGTTTGGATATGGAGTTCATTTATGAACTAAGGTCCCATCAGATATCCAGACATGTTCTAAGACAGGTATTACTCAATTCGGGAGATGGTTTTCTCCGCGAACTTGAGATTAAGAGAGATATAGAAAGATACTTCTAGGCGGATCCACTCACTGAGGCTATTTCTCGAACACAATAGTTTTACAAACGGGCTTTGTGAAACTGATTAGTAGAGGAGTTGGATGTTCGGTTTCACACGGGCTGTGAGTAGTCGACATCGCAATATTAGCCTTGCGTGCAAGTGGGAGATTGTTGGAGATAGTGCCCTCATAGTCAATTATTGGATCGCAGGTACGTGATTGCAATGATTGCGGAGGACCTATCCCGGTAGGACAGTTTTACTCGAGATGATAGTATACTATCTGGTTTGCCTTTATCAGTCGTGTACATGTTCAGGTGACTGATTGCATGTTACACTTTGATAGAGCCCTTAGGATCTTGCTTTACTACCAACAGTATGATGGCGATCATATACGTGAGAGTTGGGTAGTTTATATGCATATCCTTAATTGTGGTCCCTAGTCGTGGGAGTTTCGAGACAGGGCATCGATACTCCGGAGTAGACTAGTGTATACAGTCGAGACCCCGACGAGGGGCGGTGGCCGGTCTCACAAGCCACTGGTGTCAGTTGGATCACCTAAGATGTATACAGGTGCTCATTGGGTTATGAGTACACCGGACAGGACTCGCCGGGAATCTGCTAGTTAGTACTATACCTATCGTCAGATAGCAGTTCCCTGGTGACATGTGTACAGGTTAGTTCATCGACCTGAGGTCGTCATTTGTCTCGTGTGAGTTCCCACTGTGCTTTGATTTCTACCCTACCACGGCTCAAAGGAGTCATGCAAACAGGTAGCTTTTGGGTACAGTCCCGAGCCATATGGAGGCACGTGAGCGGATCGGCAGGGGATTCGTCTCTCCCGGTATTGGGGGCGAGGTTGTGCTGTGTCTAGGAGAGCCATTACATAAAGTCCATGGCCATGGCAGGAGATTTACTGGTAGGTACTCCAGTAGTATCTCAGGATGTTATTGGGCTTCACTCCGACACGACTTATACTGCTATTGGGGGTCTGATGTTGCTAGCCCCCTAGGCAGATATGCGATACTCATTGACGAACGGACCGGACTGTATATACATTGTCACTGTTAGGCTCAGTAGGGTTTTCGGAGGAGTTCGCTCATCGGTCTCCCTTGAGTTCGCTCCTCGGCCACCCTTGAGGTCAGTCCATGGGCAGCCGTTACAAATAGCTAGTGCCGCTGACGGTTTGTGGTTAAACCCACTGCCAGGGTGCTGACGAGTCATTAGAGTCCCCCACAGACAGTTTCCCATGTTCGGGCGAAACGTTGTAGAGGCCGTATGGTTTTATGGCAGGGTTCGGAAAATGTACGTGCGTTTACGCACGTGTCGATTTTCGGACAGATGATACTGGTCGGCTTTGGTTTAAGCCGGATCCGAGTATTATATTGAGTAGGTATAATATCTTTGTCTCAGTTGCACTTGTATTCGGTCGTAATACAAATGCGGCTATATTTATACAGTTTCGGGGTTGTCCTGAAATTCGTTTCAGGATCACTTTTTGGAAGTTGGCAATTTCCAGTTTTCTATCAGCCGTCTTTTAACATTTGGTTAAAGACGGATTTATCTTTTCTTGGATGAGAGTGAGTCGTGCTTCTAGAAGGTTCTAGAATTTGTGACAAGGCTAAGTGACTCATGCTTTGGTTTCATTACATTCTTGTTTTGGTTAAGATCTTTAGGTTGATATTTTCATGTGTTCATATTATGATAAGGATGGTGGTTTATGGTCACCTCCTTATCTCCTCCTACACTCACCCTCCTCCTTCATATATGAATGAAAGGCCTCCTCTCTCATTTACTCTCTCACTTGAGTTTTCATTTGCTAGAAAAGATTATGATAGGTTTTATCGGTGTATGGAATTTCACAGTCCATTTCATTCCATCACCCGATTCCTTCGGCAACTTCATTAACCGATCGTCCACGGATTTGGACGAAGTGAGACAAAGTCATCTACTCATTCTCTACATCAATCTTGGTCGTCTCTTTTAGCAAACTTGACGATCGAGTTGCCTCGAGTCAGAGGCGGGAGCCCGTTTAAAGAACCGATCATGTGGTGCCACCTCGACGAGGATATCGGAGATCGACGAGATCGGAGCAGCCGCAACGGAGCGTGGGATGATGGTTGAAGAACGAAGGACTCGGATCGTTCGGTATAACCATTCTATACTCTTTACAGTTTGTTAGTTTAGCAAAAATGGCAGATCCGGGTTAAAGTATACGATAGCGCCAGTTAAAAGTTTTTTGTTCCGCATTTGGCGTCTGTAGACGGCTGGGGCGCTAGCGTAGACTTACAACTCCATCATACCAGGGTCATCCTACACTCCGAATGTAAAACCTACGCTCTGATACCAACTTTGTCACGACCCGAGAGTTTCGACTCGTGACCGGCACTTAACCACGCAACGTCTACAGGCGTAACGCAGCTAAGTAAGCCGAACCCAGAAATCAAAACCAATAAATAAAGAGTGATTAAAACATTTTTGTAAAAACAATCATGCATGTCCGAGAAACATTTTATTAAGTTAGTAGAAATCCTTTTTAGTTCAAGAGTTATAACTTTTATAATTTTGGCAACATTTCCTTTTTAAATATTTGCCCCGCAAGTCGGGTAAAAGCAAGGTGTAGCCGAAATGACAAGTAAAATGAATGAAGCATCACAATATGATATACGACGCCGTAGCGAAGAGTACACAGTAAAGCAAGGACAATATAGCAAAGGTAAGACTGCATAACATAAAGTCGGCTCACATGCGAGCTCGACACCAGAATATAAAATCATACATATCGTCCTCACAACTGTCTCTAAGTCAATACAGAAAGGTATATGGAGAATACTAGATACATAAATATACAACTGAAAGATAACAGATACCGTACAAAAACCCACCTAACAGCAAAAGGCTAACTCGCCTCAGCAATGGTATCTGTGCCAAAAGATGCGGTAACAGCCAGCCGCGACTACTCCCAAGGGCAACCTGCAAATACTGTGGCACAACGGGGGTGAGTTGCCAACTCGTGAATAGAGATAACATACAAAGGTGATCGCGAGCATGCACGTACAGCGCTACTCTAACAAATGCCAGCAGATGATATCAATGCAAGGTAAGCAGTATGTATAATAACCATGCAAGTCCTCTATCAGGTGATATAGCTACAGGATGAGATGCGATAATGAATGCTGAGCATTGGAATATAGTATCTACACGAAGTGTCGAGGTGGACTACATATGTATGTATGCACCGCGAATCCCAACATCCCAGACGCCGGTACTCCATCGGCCCTCATATCCTGTATATCCCTGAGAATCACGAGTGCCCAACATCGGCACCCAAATAACATAAATACTCGTGTCTAGCATCGACACGCAAATCATCCTCTATCGGGCATCCGTCAGTCCGGGTCAGCCCTCTCTCAACATATCGGGCATCCGTCAGTCCGGGTCAGCCCTCTCTCAATATATCAGGAATCCGTCAGTCCGGGTCATCCCTCTCTCAATATATCGGGAATCCGTCAGTCCGGGTCATCCCTCTCTCAATATATCGAGAATCCGTCAGTCCGGGTCATCCCTCTCTCCATATATCCACTTTAGCACCGAGAAAAGAAAGCACGGGGTGGCGCCCCAAAATATCATATCAAAGGAACCGGGTTTTTAAATGATTACATATTTGAAAAGGGCCACGGTTCCCAAATCCAGAAATCACATGTAATCCCATCCCATATGCAAGTAAACGTGATGTGATATGTGCATCAAGTATGAATGTCATGTCAAGTCACATAAAAGATGAGCTACAGCATAATGATCCGACGTGATATATGCATCAAGTATGAATGTCATGTCAAGTCAGTGCTTGTGCAACGTGAACTGTCAATAAGGGTGCGGTGTTCTATCAATTCTAAGCATACATACAGCAGGGAATGCAATATGCAATGACAGTCCACGGGGTAAATGCAATATATAGTACTAAGGTCCTATCAGCCCTGACGCATAACGCCATGCGGGCGATATCCCCGTAGATGTGAAATCTACTCACCGTGTCTCGCGCTAAGTGTATCCAACCACTTGCTTGCCCTTCTTCGCAGCGTCCGTCTCACTGGCCTGCGAACCTAGAATCACATAACATATATCACACATAAGCTCAATTTCACAAAAAACGCGACATTACGGTCAAACTAGAAACCCGTGTCGCAAACCAATCGCGCGTGTGCGCGATACGCTAAAACGTGTGGTCACGCGCCTAAAACTACCCCGACGCGTCGCGATACGCAGAAACCCCAAACCCACTCACGTATCACGCGTGTCACGAAGGTTTAAAAATACGAGAAATAGGTATATAGTCCCAGATTTTTATACAGAATCTGAAATACAAAAATATATATACCACAACACCCTACACACTAGCAGACACCTACAGGACCCAACCCTAACCCAAACCCTACCCATCTGGCCGCAATTTGCGGCCAGAAAGAGAAAATCGGCGGCCTACTGTAGCAGTTAGGGGGTCGGGTTAAATCTAGGGTATCAGCACATCTCCACTATACTGCAGTCTTCTCAAATTCATTCTAAACTCACCGGGTCAAAAGCAGTTCCAGAAAACTCAGTTTTTGCACAAAACGACAAATTGCATCAATTAGGGAAACTGGTGGTATTTTAGTGCAATTGGGGTTAAACTAGGTTAATATGGCCTCAATAACTCACTCACAACCTACTGAAACCATAAGACATCACACTAGCACAAAGTTCCCACTAAACACCCCTTATCGCACTAAAACGCACTAAAATCCATTAACCGATGCAAATCTACACTAACTAAGCAAACTAGGGAAGCAAGTTAGGAAGTATACCTCATACTTAACCCTAGGTAGCTGAAGGAAGAAGAAGAAGTGAAGGGGAGAAGCTGCAGTTGCTGCTGTTGCTGTTGTGTTTGCTGCTGCTACTGCTTGAAGCTTGTTGCTGCTGCTGCTACTTCTCTCTGCTGCTGCTGTTGCTTCTAGCTCCTGCTGCTGCTTTGCTGTTTCTGGGATGCAAGGAGCTGCTGCTGAAAGGTAAGTGTGGGTGTGTGTGAGTGTGTGTGTGTGAGACTTGAGAGAAACAAATAAATGAGAGAAAAACAACCAACACTCAAGTGTCAACCCTCCTCTCTCTCTCTCTCTTCATTTAATGCAAGCATGGCTTAAAGCCATGATGCACTCTCTCTCTCTCTCTCACAAGTCAACACTTAACAATTCAAATTAAAGTAACCTTTTAATTAGCTAATTAAACCCACTTAAAACCCAAAAGGCTTAATCCCATGATCAACCCACCATGATTAATAATCATGGTATTAACTCAATTTAAAAACCCTAGTTTACATGCACATGTGTGTGCAAGCCTAGGAAAATTTTGGAAAAATATTTATTAAATTAGGAAAAATATTTAAAACACAATTTGGTAAACTTTTTTTTTTAAAACCATTATTTAAGTATAATTATTCACTAAACATATCCTAAGGTGTTACACTAGGTATAGTCAACTAAATGCAACAGTTAAGCTTCAAGTTCTAGATCTGGAAAATGTAAACGGAACGTCATACTGTTAACTTGGAACTCATGGCTTTAGGTTCTGTCTATAGATTTAATAAGACAAATAGATAAATTTATATGGGAAATAGTATGAATAGCATGTAGCAAGTTTCACTTGCCTCAGAACAAAGGTCGAGATGCAGGAGGCCTGGTGCGACATGGCACGATACGGTGTGTGAAACGGCACGACACGGTACTGGGTCTAGTCACGGTCTGGTGCGCGGTCTGGGCGCGATCTGCTGCGCGGTCTGGGCACGGTCTGGTGCACGGTCTGTGCGCGGTCTGGACGCGATCTGGTCGTGACATGGAAATGGGGATGGTATTTCGTCCGGATGGTCGGCGGCGGCATAGCTCCGGCGGCGGTCGGAAACCGAGAATGCAGAAAGGGAAGAAGAAGTTGTAGGAAAAGAAAGTAAGGGGCTGGTGCTTTTTTGAGATAGTGCCCTCAGAGTCAATTATTGGATCACAGGCACGTGGTTGCAATGATTGATGGAGGACCTATCCCGGTAGGACAGTCTTACTCAAGATGATAGTATACTATCTGGTTTATCTTTATCATCGTGTACTGCTTTTGGTGACCTGACAGGTCGCTATTGCACGTTGATAGAGCCCCTAGGATTCTTGCTTGACCACCAGCAGTATGAGGGCGATCATATACGTGAGAGCTGGCAGTCTATAAGCACATCCTTAAAAGGTCCCTAGTCGTGGGAGTTTCGAGACAGGGCATCGATACTCCAGAGTAGACTAGTATATACAGTCGAGACCCCGACGAGGGGCGGTGGCCGGTCATACAAGCCACTGGTGTCAGTTGGTTCACTTAAGATGTATACAGGTGCTCATTGGGTTATGAGTACACCGGACAGGACTCGCCGGGAACATGCTAGTTGGTCTTATACCTGACGTCAGATAGCAGTTCCCTGGTGACATGTGTACAGGTTAGTCCATCGACCTGGGGATCATCATTTGTCTCGTGTGAGTTCCTACTGTACTTTGATTACTACCCTACCACGCTCAAAGGAGACGTGCAAACAGGTTTTAGTTGGGTACAGTCCCGAGTCATATGGAGGCAGTGAGCGTATCTTCAGGGGTTCGTCTCTCCCGGTATTGGGGGTGAGGTTGCGCTGTGTCTAGGAGAGCCATTACACAAAGCCCTCGGCCGAGGCAGGAGATTTACTGGTAGGTATTCCAGTAGTATCTCAGGGTGTTCTGGGCTACACCCCGACACGACTTGTACCGCTTTTGGGGGTCTGACTTTTACCAACCCCCTAGGCCCGCCATGCGATGCTCATAGACGAACGGACCGGACTGTACGGATATTGTCACTGACAGGCTCAGTAGGGTGTCAGGATGAGTTCGCTCATCGACGTCCCTTTTGGTCAATACCTGGTAGCCCGTTACGTATTGGCTTATACCTCTGACGTGCTAGTGGTTAAATCCACAACCAAGGTGTTGACGAGTCTTTAGAGTCCACCACACATTCAGTTACTCAAGCTTTCGGGCGAAAAGCTGTAGAGGCCGTATGGAGATATGGCAAGGTCCGATCAGATACGTGCGGTATTGCACGGATCAGGATCGGACAGTTTGTACTATAGGCCGTATGGATATATGGCAGGGTTCGATCAGATACGTGCGGTATTGCACGAATCAGGATCGAACGGATATTACTAACCGGCTTTGGTTTAAGCCGGATCCTAGTATAGTACAGTGTAGATTTTGTCTCATTGCATTTGTATTCGGTCGGAATACAAATGCGGGTGTGTATGCACAGTATCGGGGTTTTCCTGTAATTTATTACGGGACCAGTTTTCTGGAGTTGCCAGTTTGCTTTCCGTTTCGGCCATATTTCTTTGTATCCTTCATTGGCCGAAATTTGGTGGAGGAGGGCTTATTTGCATTTGTGCAAATAAGCAATTTGGAAGGGGGTCTTTGCATATTCTTGTATCATGATAATTCCTCCACCATTTGACATCTTCATCCATCATGGCTTGACTTTTATATGACATGGTTTTTATGATGATTGTGGTTGAGTGTGGTTTTTGTTTGGTGATCATGTTCTTTCATGATAGCTTTTTGGCCTCTCTTTTGCATTATGATTATGAGAACCTCCCTCATTCCTTTGCTCTCCACAATCTCTCTCCCCTCACACACATGGCCGGCCAAAACTCCTAGAGGGGCTGTCGCAATTTGGTGAGGGAAGAAATACTCTCATTTGGCTTGAAAAATTGATATGGTTCATCTCTAAAAGCTCATATCCTTTTTCCTCCACCAATGGCAACTCCCTAAACCCCTAGAGACACAAATAGCTCTCTACACTATATTCTACAGCAAACCTTGGGCACGTCGACTAGCCAGCTTCGTGCCCGAGTTGCCTCGGCATTGAGGTGGGAGCCCGTAAAAGATGTAGGCGATGTGGTGCACTTCCGGCGATGAGGTGGAGACAGGACATTCCGTGAGAGATCGGGACGATGACGAGAAGACCGGAGGACTCGGATCACTCGGTATATTTCTCTTCCCCATCTTGTAGTTAGTTAGGACTAGTTAATGGTTCGATCCGGGTATTAGTGCGCGGTGGTGCCAGTTCATGAAAAATTTAAGTATATCACCGCTTCCGCATTTTGGCCTCGGGATGGAGGCCGGGGCGCCGCCGTGCACTTACAGCTCTGGGTTAGCTCGGGGGTTCTGGGACAGAGGTGAGGGGGTGACGACAAAAATGGGTCGTCGACGGCGAGGTCTACGACAAGGCAATGGGTTTTCCGGCTATGGGGCAGTGTGTGTGGGTTTCTTGGATTGCAGGGGGAAGTTGTAGGTGGCGGTGACGAGGGTGGTCGTAGTGTCGGGAGGAGAGAAGGAAGTGGGGAGAAGAAGGCAGTGACGAGGGTGGTCGGAGATGTGGATGCGAGGTCGGGGCTCCGGGTTCCAGTTGGATGCAGGGGTGTCGGGTTCGTCGGGGTGGTAAGCGGTGGGCGTGCAGGGGAGAAGAAAGAGGTCGAGGAGGGGAGAATATGGTGGTGAGGGTTGAGGCCGACGCCGGCGAGGTGGTGAAGGTGATGTGCAGGCGAGCGAGGGTGAAGACTAGGTTTCAGGTGTCAGGGATCTTGGGTTGTAGCGGGGAGATGAGTCGTGGGGATCTGAGGAGGTTGAGGCGTTGGTCACGGTGGTGACGACGGCGAGGCGACGGGCGTGGGCGATGGGCGCGGCGCGGCGTGGGTCCGAGGGTTTGCGTGAGACGAGAAAAGGAATTTGAGAAGGAGAAGGAAGAGAGAGAGTTCACAAGGGGGGAGGGAGAGAGAGAGATGTGCATGAATTTAATTAATGGAGATAGAGAGAGAGATTTGTTTGTTTTAACAAAATATTCAGTTGAAACTAATTATTATATAATATTACAATATTAGAGGAAATATTTTAAAGGAATGTCACAGTTAATATTAAGGATATATTATATTAGTTAAAGAAATGTTGAATGAATAAGGAATAATGTAATATTATAATATTCATCCGTTTGAGATTTTGGCAAAAACAAACTTACTCCAAAACACGTCCGGGTAGGGTCCAAAAATTCAGATTAAAAATATGAAAAATATATGCGACTTCTAAATTTCAAAATGAATGCTCAGGCAAGGAAAATGCATACCCCCAAGAACGGATGCACGTACATGCGTGTAGCTATCCAAACACGTCCGTTTCACTAAACGGGACGAGAACAAGATGCGCGGACGCTACCACGGGGTTAGGGGTATCATGCAGACTATGAAATGTATTTTTAAAATATTTTACGTGACTTAAAATATTATATGATAAAAGATGCAATGCTAGATAAAATGCCAGTATGCGATAAAGTTAAAAATGCATAAGTTTACATAACAAGTCAGGGTGATTCATAAATATGAATCAAACAAGTTTCAAGCAAGCGGGTCGAGTCGAATGCAATGTACAATGTAAAATACCATCCGCACCCAAAATACGATAAATCAAGAAAATACCACGAATAAAGAAATACGAGGACTGGAATTGGTATAAATGAACTCGAGTGTTACAGTAATTAACTGTAGGGGCTTACGCCTGCAGAGAAGAACGTCCCCACAATCAAAAACCCCTCACAAATTAGGGGGAATATGATAAAGTCTGCTACATCGGTCGTAGCTATCCAAATCTCCGATATAAGATGCCATAAATCAACTTGGTATCTTCGGAGAGGTGGATGGATACGTCCAAATAGCATCTGACCCCAGATTCAGGCAAGACGTCTCCACATCTCAATCCGATCATCGGTGGTAAACCGTGGGGAATTGAAGGCTCTGATACCAATGTAGCATTTAGGTGCATAGATCTTAACATTAAATCATGGCAGTGGAAAAAAAAAGATCCACACACAACGTTTTACAAGAAGTAACTTAACCCAAGAGTTGTGGGTTGTTATCCATGCCCACGTTACCATGATGAACTTTGACATTCGCCTCCTTACAACAGACGGAGATAAACCATACCCTTAATGAGCGAGAATCTCCTATGTGATCACCTCGCAAGCTAACTCTTGATAGAACTTGGAGAAGAGAATACGACGACTTGTATATGATGCCAGGGATATATATGTACATGACAATCTTGCTCGATATGATAGTGTTGGATATAACGACCTCAAGGCAATTGTTGCGGCATGCGATTATGATAATTAAGGGAGGACCTATACAGGTAGAACAATCTTACTCGAGATGATAGTATGCTATCTGGTTTGTCTTTATCATTGATGTGTACACATTTTATTTGTTATTACGTGTCGCTAATACATAATGATGAAGCCCGTAAGATTCTTGCTTTATTACCAGAATTATGATGGCGATCATATTCGTGAGAGATGGATAGTCCATGAGCACATACTTAAATGTCCCTAGTCATGGGAGTATCGAGACTGGGAATCGATATTCCGGAGTAAACTAGTGTATACGTTTCGAGACCCCGACGAAGGGCGGTGGCCGGTCTCACAAGCCATTGGTGTTATGTCACCTAAGATAGTATACATGTGCTCAGTGGAGGTGAGTACACTGGACGGACTCGCTGAGAACTTCTAGATGGTATTATATCTATCGTCAGATAGAAGTTCTCGAGTGGCATTAGTACAAGTTAGTCTTTTCAACTGAGATTGTCATTTGTTTCATGTGAGTTCCCACTGTACTTTGATTACTACCCTACCACGACTCAAAGGAGTCGTGCAAACAGGTTTTAGTTGGGTAAAGTCCCGAGACACATGGAGGCAGTAAGCGATTATCGGGGATTCGTCTCTCCCGATATTAGGAGTCGATGTCATGCTGTGTTCGGTAGACTATCACCTCAAATCCGTGGCCTCAGTAGATAAGATTTACTAATATGAGTTCAGTAGTTTCTCGGTTGGTGATGAGCTTGACTCCGACATGACTTATCGGGTTATTAGGGGTCTGATGTTTCCACCCCCAGACCCGGTATGCAATACTTTTAGATGAAGAGACCAGACTGTATGGAGATTGTCGTATTAAGGATCAGTAGGATTCGGATTGACTTGATTGTCGACCTCTCTTTCGATAGATACCTGGATAGCTGTTATGTACAATTAGTGCCGCCGACGTGCTTGTGGTGTTTGGAGTTATCCAGTAAATCACTGCCACCATATTATCGAGTCTTTAAAGTCCAACACAGAGGGTTTTCTCGGTTCAGGCGATATGATGTAGATGACGTATGTTAGTGCATACAGGGTGTCCAATTAAATACATGTACAGGCTACATGGACTTTAATCGGACGGTTGATAATACTAGCGGCTTAGGATTAAGCCGGATTATTAAATCAGGTTTTGATTTAATAATATATATATATATATATATATATATATATATATATTTTTTAATATGTATATTCTAGTATTATTGTTCACTGTTCATTTTCTCTCTCTTGACTATTGATATTTTTGTACGAATACGCGTATATGTATTTTGATACGTATAACGAGTGGTATTCCGTATTTATACGGAATTTGTTCTAGAAGATGGACACTTCATTTATTGAATTTTCTTTTATTGAAAATCAAAAATGAGGTGGAGGATGAGGTATAAAGAAGTATGGTGTAGATAAGTATGGCTTGATTTTATATGATATATTTCATTTGGATACACTATTCTTTAATGGTTGCAAATAATCAATCCATTCTTTTTCCATGCTTGCTAGTTTTTTCCTACACAAAAGACTTAGCCATTTTTCATGGCTTCTTCTTATTTACCACCTCCTCCTTCTTCTAGGTAGTTCACTTGAACTGAGAAAAGAGAGAAAAAGATAGTGAGAATATTCCTACATCCCCACTTTCCATTCGTAGCGAGCTTGGAGCGTCGGTCGCTTCACTAGGTGAAGCCAGAGCTTGAATCGGTTTCTCTTAGGTGGATCTTCTTTGGTAAGGACGGTAGCCACTCAAGCACGATCTGGACAGCATACATGGAACTTGGAGGGGTGTTCCTTGGTTGGGTGGACACGCATCGAAGTTAGTATTCTGTATCTTTGCATGCTTGGTTTGCTAGTTTAGGCATTTGGATCGATTCTAGGTTCAAGGTTTCTTCATGTTTGCTTGAAATTTTTGTTTGCCATTCGCGCTTCCGCTGGGCCGCGAGCACTGGGGAACCCTATAGATAGTATGCTATTTGGTTTGTCTTTATCTTAATATGTAAGTTTTACTGGTTATTGCGTTTCGTTATTATATGTTGATAAAGCCCATGGGATCTTTTGCTTGACTACCAGCGCTATGATGTTGATCATACTTGTAGGGGCTAGGCAGTCCATAAGCACATCCTTAAATTTCTCTAGTCGTGGTAGTATCGAGACTGGGCATCGATATTCCAGATTAGACTAGGTTATACGTATCTTGACCCTGACGAGGGGTGATGGTTGGTCCCACGGCCATTGGTGTATGGCACCAAAGATTGCATACATGTGCTCATTAAGTTATGAGTTATACTGGATGGATTCACCGAGAACTTCTAGATGGTAATATACCTATCGTCAGATAGCAGTTCTCTGGTGACATAGGTACAAGGTAGTTTTTAGACCAGACATCGTCATTTATCACAAGTGTGGACCCATTGTACTTAGATTACTACCCTACCATGGCTTTAAAAAGTCATGCAAACTGGTTTTAATTGGGTATATTCCCGAAGCACTTGGGGGGCAGTGAGCGATAGAAGGGATTCGTTTCTCCCGGTATAGGGAGTCGATGTCGCACTGTGTTCGATTGGTTGTCACCATAAGACCTTGGCGAAGGCAGATGAGATATACTGATAGTGAGATTAGTAGTTTCTCGAGATGGTTTTAAGCCACACCAACAAGACTTATCAGGTTATTAAGGGTATGAAGTTTTCCACCCCTTAGACTCGATATGCGACACTTTCAGATGAAGAGACCGGACTGTATGGATATTCACCGCCGAAAGACCGGATTGAGGCGTTGGGACGTCTGGCCTGAATTTGTGGGCAAATGCTATTTAGACATATCCATCCAGCTCTCCGAAGATACCAAGTTGATTTATGGCACCATATATCAGAGGTTTGGATAGATGTGACCGTTGTAGTAGACTTTATCAAATTCCCTCTCATTTGTGAGGGGTTTTTGATTGTGGGGACGCTCTTCCCTGTAAGTGCAAGCCCCTGCAGTTAATTACGTTATCGCATTGTAATAACCACTTTCTCTTGCTCCGGTAGTTCACTTCATGTCGTGTTTTGTTTGTTTTATTTTGGGTTGCCCGTGGATTGTATACGGAGACTAATTTATATTATCACCCGTAGGGCACGGATTAGTCTAAATCCATATATTTATGAATTTTGGTTCTGAACTCGGGTTATATATTTCTCTAGTTCAAAAATGTTTTGTTTAATTTAAGGACAGTTAATTTAATTTGAGATTAAGATCAATTCAAATTTATGAGCATTTGGGCTAAATGTAACACCCGAGCCCAATGCTACTATTTTCAGTTACTGTTTGAGCATAATGTAATACTCATTTCATTTATCTTGCTTGTTTGTGGCTTACTGTAAAATTTACCCGGCAAAGTCATTTCTACATATAACAAATTTTGGCATCTAATATAAAATTAAAAATATTCAACTTGGCCTACTTGACACCCCTAACCCCGTTGTAGCGTCCGTGCATCGTGTTCTCGTCCCGTTCAGTGAAACGGGCGAGTTTGGATGGCTACGCGCGCGTACATGTGTCCGTTTTGGGGGTATGCTTTTTTAATCATAAGACACTTAATTTTAAAATTTGGATCGCGCTTAAAATCCTATTATTTCAATTTCAAATTTTTTGACCTAACCCAGGCGCGATTTGGAAATGTTTTATTTTAGCGCCAAAACCCAAATTTTAATATTTCTGAAACCATCATATATTTTCTTAAACAATATGAATTCTACTGTTCCCTTAAATATTTACACAAATCTTTTCTAACAGAAACGTTTTCCCTCAACCAATCATTTCACCCAATTTTCCCGTGGGCCCCTCCTCATATTCTCCTCTCTCTCTCTCTCTCTACCGTCTCTCTCTCTCTAACTTTATTTCTCTCTCCTTTTAAACTTTCCCTCCTCCTCTATTTTCGCACAAAACACAGAAGAACCCATCCGAGCCTAGCCGCCTCCAGCCCTAGCCGCCTCCATCCTCGCCGCCGCAGCTCCAACGCCGGCGACGCCATCACCATCGCCCTCGCCTCCTCATCCTCATCTCACTAAGCCCTCTTCCTCCTTTCCCCGCATCCCCGGACACCTGCGCACCCCGCCGCGGCCGCCTACAGTTCCCTGCACCCGTTCCTGCGTCTCGTCGCCGACGATCACATCGTCGTCGCCTCCGCCATCGCCCTCTTCTTTCCCTCACCATCCTCCTCCCCTCTCCCGGTGCACCCCGACCAGACCCGCGACCACCTGCAACCCCTGCACACCGTCGGATCGCCGTCTGTCGCCGCCGGCGATCTCGATCTGCCTCCCCGGCCTTCGTACGACCCACTGTAAGCCTTCTACTTCTTTTTCTCCTTCCTCTCTTCTCTGGTTCCTTGTATTCTTGATTGCACATCTTGATGGTTTTCTGTTCACGTTCTTGCCGGAATCCGGCGATGCCGACGACGTGATCCGACGTTGCAGCGAGGTACCCCGATCCGTGTGGTTCCACTGTTCGTTGTTTGGGTTCAATCCGTGAACCGTGCGTCCGTCGCGAGTTTCCCCGCCGACGTTACGTTCCGTTGTTCCCGGTTCGTGACCCGTCGATGCAAGTACCCCTTGCTACATGCTATAGAATATTTACATAAATATATATTGACACCCTAAACCTGTAAAATTTAATTTGGTACAATTGTTTCCCATTTTCGGGTACAATATTGCATTATATCATTTTACTGTTAAACACGGAACTTACAATTTGCAAATTGAACCTAATAATCATATTTACCTGTTCAATCACATTTTACTGTTAAAATAGCTTGTGGCATTTATCCCTGTAGTTCTGTTACTTTCGGACACTCGTATATATTTAACCTGAAATAGCTGTACTGAACCGTTACATAAATTATTGCACCTCTAAGGGTTCTTAAACCTGTTAACATGACTAAACGGCTATATTTGTCTTACTGCACTCTTGTAATCATCTCTGTAACAAATTGATATCTGTATTGCAAATTGAATGAAACTGCTTATTACTTAATTCATTGCTTATCTCATGTTATTAATACCCATGTGTGATTATATATCTGATTGTGAGCACGCCCACGATATTGTTTACATCTTGACCTGACATTGCTACACACACACACACACACACATATATATATATATATTGATATACTTGACATGGTACCGTATACTGTTGACTTGACCTGATGTACCATGACCCGACCCGTTACCTGATCTTGTGTCTAATGCCAACAAACCTGACATGTAGTCCTTATGGACCGTTCCTGTTGTCTATCCAGACAAACCTGCTTTTATCTGATCCTGTGTTGGCATTAGTTCTTGATTACTGAATACCTGACTCGACATACATAACTTGGGGGTATGGGAAAATCAAAGGTGAAACCTGACTTGTAACTCAACAGTTCGATACCTGTTCTGATCAGTCTTACGGGCTAGGCCAGCCCCGAAGTTATGATGCTGACATCACTCGCCCATCCTGCTACCTGTTACTGCCTAGCGGCACGTCTCGGATTCAGCCCCGAGAGTCTTGACCGTGGTCCCGGGCATGCACGGGATACTATTGAGTTACATCGATGATTCATCAATTGATTTCAAAGACTTTAGAATAGAAAACCTGATAGAACAATTTAG